>JAPDNY010000007.1:121525578-126325578 GCA_029375565.1 Gekko gecko
AAGTTAAAAAGCATCGGACTGAGTACTGATCCCTGTGGTACCCCACTGCTTACCACCCTCCACTGAGAAAGTTTCCCATTTATACTCACTCTCTGTTTCCTATTTATAAGCCAGTTTTTGATCCACAAGAGGACTTGTCCTTTTATCCCATGACTATTGAGCTTACTTAGGAGCCTTTGATGAGGAACTGCATCAAAAGCTTTTCGGAAGTCAAGGTAAATAATATCTATTGGGTCCCCCACATGTTTGTTCACTCCCTCAAAAAACACTAACAGGTTAGTGAGACAAGATCTTCCCTTACAGAACCCATGCTGAGTCTGCCTCAATAGTTTTTGTTCATTAATGTGCCTACTAATTCTTTCCTTAATAACAGTTTCCACCAAGGTATCGATGTCAGACTGACTGGCCTGTAATTTCCCAGATCTCCCCTGGAGCCCTTTTTAAAGATGGGAGTGACATTAGCTACCTTCCAGTCCTCAGGAATGGAGGCAGATTTTAAAGAAAGATTACATATTTTTGCCAGGAGATCCACAAGTTCACATTTGAGTTCTTTCAGAACTCTCGGATGAATGCCATCCGGGCCTGGTGATTTATTAGTTTTTAAATTGTCCATCAGTCGGAGGACTTCCTCTCTTGTCACCGCAATCTGATTCAGGTCTTTCAAACCCCCTCCCGAAATCGGTGCTTCTGGAGTGGGCAAACACTTCTCCTCTTCCACAGTGAAGACAGAGGCAAAAAATGCATTCAGCTTCTCAGCCATTTCCCTATCATCCTTCACTACTCCTTTTACCCCTTGGTCATCCAAGGGCCCCACTGCCTCCCTGGCTGGCTTCCTACTTCTAATGTATTTGAAGAAAGTTTTATTGTTGGCCTTTATGTTTTTTGCGATATGCTCCTCATATTCCCTTTTTGCTTGCCTCATCACAGACTTGCATTTTATTTGCCATAGTCTGTGTTCCCTTTTATCAACCTCACTAAGACTAGCTTTCCACCGCTTAAAGGAATCCTTCTTACCTTTTACAGCTTCCATTACTTTATTTGTTAACCATGCAGGCTTTTTTCTATACCTATTTGTACCTTTCCTAACCTGCGGTATATATTTTTTCTGAGCTTCTAGGATTGTCTTTTTAAATAGTCTCCAAGCTTCCCCAATGGTTTTGACCTTCTCCACTCTTCCTTTCAATTTCTTCCTCACATGTCCCCTCATACCAGAGAAGTTACCCCTTTTAAAGTTAAAAGTGGTCGCGTCAGTCTTTTTGGGCAACTCCCTATCTGTACAAATGTTAAACTCAATGACATTATGGTCACTGTTCCCAAGTGGTGCAATCACTTTTACATCTCTCACCAGGTCTTGGGTGTTACTTAGGACCAAATCCAGGATCGCCTCTCCCCTGCTAGGATCTGTGACCATCTGTTCCGCAGCACAGTCATTGAGAGTGTCTAAGAACGCAATCTCTTTTTCCCGACTAGAACTCATATTGACCCAATCAATGTGTGGGTAGTTAAAGTCGCCTATTACAACACAGTTATTGCGTCTATCTGCTATCTTTAATTCAGTCATCATTTTATAATCCTCCTCTATCTTTTGATCTGGTGGGCGATAACAAACTCCCACTGTTAAGCCTCCTTTTGGACCCACTATTTCAACCCATAGCATTTCCAGAAGTGAATCCAATTCTCTTACCCTCTCAATCTTACTGGACGGTATACCCTCTCTGACATACAGAGCCACCCCACCTCCAACCCTTTCCCCCCTATCCTTCCGATATAATTTATAACCAGGAATCACCATATCCCACTGATTTTCCTCATCCCACCAAGTTTCTGAAATACCCACAATGTCTATTTCCCCCCCAACACCAAGCATTCCAACTCCCCGATTTTACCTCGGAGACTTCTAGCATTTGTGTATAAACACTTATAGTTTCCCATGTTTGTTAAGCCCACAGCCTTCCTCTTGCTGCCTCGACACCTTGCCAGGCAGTTCCTATCATTAGCCACAGTCTCAGTGGACAATTGTAATCCATTTCCTTGTACAAAAGTAATAGCTACCCCTTCATCTCTTTGAGATGAGCCATCCCGAACCAGAGACTTTTCATCTCCTGTCGGCTTTCCCCCATTATTCAGTTTAAAAACTGCTCTGCCACCTTTTTGATTTTGAGCGCCAGCAGCCTGGTTCCTTCTCGGGACAAGTGGAGACCGTCCCTTTTGTACAGCTCCCTCTTGTCCCAAAAAGCATCCCAGTGCCTAACAAACTTGAACCCTTACCCCCTACACCACCGTCTCATCCACGCATTGAGACTCCTGATCTGTGCCTGTCTCTCTGGCCCTGCGCGTGGAACAGGTAGCACTTCCGAGAAGGCTACCTTGGAGGTCCTGGCCTTGAGTTTCCTGCCCAGCAGCCTAAATTGAATTTCCTGCCCAGCAGCCTAAATATTGTACAAGGTAATGAGAGTATTATTGTACAAGCAGACGAAACAGAGATTGCCTGTGAAGTCATGTAGGTGTGTTTCTTGGAGAATGTGTATTTCAGTGTTCAATAAGAAAGTTTCAAAGAAGGCTGGTAAAGCTCCAGCCCAGTGATGGCTGGCAACAAAGGATGGGGGGGGACTAAGTGAGGATGAGCCTGCAAGTTCCATGGTCATCTCTAATCACTGGAAGACACTGTCTCAAAATCCCCTTCAAAACACTGAACTTACTTCATCCCAATTTACGGACATCTGGGTTGCCTTAAACAGTCCTCTGGTCATCAACAATTGAGTGAAATGTGTGCCAATTGTCTATTAAGAAACTGGGTGATGCAAATACATAATATTGTCCAGGGAGTGCTATGCATGGTGCACTTCAACTTATGGCATTGTGGATCATTAAATCAAGAACTTCAAGGATGTGAGTGTTAGAGGAGGTTACAGTTTGGGGTTTGTTTCTTTCCTCTCCTAGTAGCCTAAAGCACAAAAATAGCATCAGATGTTGGGAAGGACATTTTTTTAAAAATATTGTTGGCCTGTCTTTTCCTTCCTATGAGCATGCAAGACAGCTTGCAAATTACCCAATACCTCTGCATGAATTAATTAATTAATTTCAACTTGTATCCTTCCTTGCCAGGAACTTGGCCAAACATCAATAAACAAAGTGCAGATCTTAATTGCATACAAATGCCCTTCTGAACAGCACTTCCCTAAAAATCTTACTAATATTTCCTAACTTGGGAAATGTTGTGGCATTTGGCAGAATGGAAACAGATCTTCTTTGTGGTCTCTGTGCATCACACCTATGGGATCTAGTGCGCCTGCGCTGATCCGATCGGTGTTGTACAAAGCTCACAACAGGATTTTCGCGCCTCCACCCTGAGCCCGCACGAGAACCCCTACTGTGCATGCCCAAGGGGGTGGGGTGCAGACATCCCGTCAGTTCTCTTCTGACTGCCACGCTGTTAGCAGCTTTGTCATCGGTCAGTCTGTTTTTTCTCCTCACATCGGGAATTCAACTCATCTTCATTCTTCGGATTTCTTCTTTAAATTACCGAACTTTTCTCCTCAAGAAATTGTCAGGGAGTCAGCAGGGTGAGAACTTTCTGTGGTCTTCAGACCTTCGCCCCCCCTCCCTTTCCTCCCCTCACTCTGAGGAATTTGTTTATGGATAGAAAGTGGGGGTGCTTCAAGAGGTGTGTTTCATGTGGGAGTAAGTTAGCTCCTCAGGACAAGCACACGCTCTGTATAATTTGTTTGGGTGAATCTCACCGTCCAGAGTGTTGTGCTCTTTGTGCAAAATTCCCTAATCAAACGCGTAAAAATAGAGCCACGAGATTGAAAGTAGCCCTTTGGGAATCAGCTCTTGCCCCTCCATCATCCACCATGTCGACCGAACTTCCACCTGTCGTCTTCATCAAATGAACCCCCACCTCAATCTTCCACATCGATGCTGAGGTCAACGGCTCCATCGATGCCGAAACCCCATCGATGCCGAAACCACCTCAGCCAGTCAAGTCTGCTTCTGATACGGGGCCAGCCCGTTCCAAGAAGCGTCCTTCGAAATTGACCTCCTCCACCTCGACACCGGCGAAGAAACAAAAGAAGGATAAGTCGCAGAGACAGAGCTCTCATAAATTGACTGCTGGGGACCTGCAGAAGTCTCTCAAGTGAGCAGCGTGGTAATCCCTAAAGACTCTGCACTGCCTATGATACCGCAATCGCACTTCCTATCAGCACATCAGTCCACACTGGAGCTGCCTGTCATACAATTGGCACCCCCGATTGAGATTCTCGACTCTCCTATCAGGCAGCTGAACCTTCTGGTGTTGGAGGTGGATCTGGGCTGATGTCCTTCGCCTTCCGAAGCTGAAGCCGATGTGATTATGGATGCTCACAGTGTCAGCCACCGTTCTCCATTGGCTTCCTCCTGGACTAGCAGTTGCTCCTATCCCAACCGTTGATACCAACCCGATGATCGATCCTGCTCTCCTGTCCATGTGGATGATTGAGGTCGTTGGGATGAATATTCGATCTGTCCTGATTGACACCATTCGTCCCGTTCACCCAGGAGAGATCATTTCTCCAAACCAACCTCAGGTCTGGACTTGCCTTCCTGGTACTGACATCATCCATCGATGTACTCCCCGTGGGATCATCGTCATCATATGGTGAACTGGTTTTCCTCCTTTCCCTGGCTAACGCCTATGAGGCTGGATTACTGGGGCCGCCATTCGACCCTGCCCCGTTCTCCACGTCGTCCACCCCGTTCTGCGATTCTCTCCAAACCACCATCATCTCCACCACCGAAACCAGCCCCTCTTCTTCATCTACCGTCTACTCCACCACCATTACCGCTCCTTCCGATAGAGTCTTCTATACTGATACTGACCCAGGAACCTGGGTCACATTCCAAAACCTCTACGGTTGTTTCCGATGCCGACCAGTCTGAGGATGAGACCTCACCTGGAGATGCCTCTCCGAAACATAAGGTCTCCAAGGACCTCCCAATTTCCCCATCCAAGGACTTGTCTTCCTATGGAGATCTCATTAAGAGAATGGCTCATTTGTTGGGTCTATCCATCGTCCAACCTCAGCCATTGATATCGGATGCAGTGTGTGATGTTGTCTGAAGGACACGTCCACAGCGATCTGCCTTCCGATGTCGGAGGTCCTCCTTCATGCTGTGAAAGCTCCCTGGGAGAAGCCCTCATCCGCACCAGTGTCGACCAGGAGGCTGGATCACATGTACCGAGTGCAAGAGGAGGGAGCTGAATTCCTCCATGTCCACCTGAAACCTAACTCCATGGTCGT
This sequence comes from Gekko gecko, assembly GCA_029375565.1. NCBI lineage: Eukaryota > Metazoa > Chordata > Lepidosauria > Squamata > Gekkonidae > Gekko > Gekko gecko. Next base: position 121,530,861 of record JAPDNY010000007.1, read on the forward strand.
CTCTTCTTCTTCTTCCAGGAATAGACGTACCCACATGACTCCCTCTGACAAGGAAAGCAAGAAGCTTGATGCCTTTGGGAGACATTTTTATTCGGCGGGTGCCTTGGGAATCAAAACATCCAATTATGTCACGTGCATGAGTAGATACCAATATGCATTATGGTAACAACTTACAGAGGTTATACCCTTCCTGATGAGACTTGTTAGACAGCCAGGACCCTGCAAAAGGAGGGCATGGTGCTGGTGAAGCAGCTTTTGAATTTGTCAAAACACTCACTGGATACCTTCTCCAGAACTATGTCTTCAGCAGTCGCTCTTCATAGGCACTCCTGGCTGCCCAGGACCTCTTTACCATCTGACACCAGGGCTTACATAGAGGATCTGCCCTTCAATGGAGAGGGACTGTTTCATTCCTCCACTGACTTGGCTCTCCAGGAAATAGACAAGAGCATAAAAGCCTCCAGATCCCTGGGTGTTTCGGCTCCTTCCAAACCATACCACCAACATTCCTGGTCCTGTTATGCTTCCAAACGTCCATACAATAAACCATCCCCTGAGGGTACCTGGACACCTCGTCAGTCTCCCACAGGCCAACACCAACACTACCACTACCCTGCGAAGTCCAGATATGGCTCGCAACAACAACAGCCCAGGGCAAAACCTCAGAAGGCACCCAAACAGGGCCTTTGACTTGCCCCAACTTACCACCACAGACTCCACCCGCCTTTCCCTATTCATCCCAACCTGGCGGGCCATCACTATGGACCGCTGGGTCTTGTCTATCCTGTCCCAAGGATATTCAATCGAATTTGTGGACTTTCCAATATTGCCTGTTTCCCTGGCCACTCTTTCCTCTCCCCTCCTTCTCCAGGAGGTCACCTCCCTCCTGGCAAAAGATGCGATAGAACGAGTGCCAAAGGCATACGAGGGGACAGGTTTTTACTCCCGTTACTTTGCCATTTCCAAATGGGATGAGGGCCTACGTCCAGTCTTAGACCTACGTGGCCTGAACGCCTTTGTGGAGTACCACAAATTCAAAATGACATCCCTGCAAGTCATCCTCCCTCTCCTGGCTCTGGGCTCCTGGATGGCCACCACTGACCTCCAAGATGCCTATTTCCACCTCAATATCCACCCATCTCATCAGAAGTACCTCTGATTTGCCATTGGGGACCTACACTTCCAGTAGAAGTGTCTCCCATTCGGCCTCTGCACAGCGCCAAGAGTCTTCACCAAGACAATGGTGGTGGTGGCGGCCCATCTTCATCTACAAGGAATCACTGTCTTTACCTACATAGACCATTGGCTTTTGGTGGCAGATTCTGTGGAGCTCCTGGGCAACCACATCTCCCAGATGCTTCATCTCCTATCCTCCCTGGGCTTGTGGGTCAACCGACCAAAGTCCAATTTGCAACCCACACAAAGGGTGCAGTTCATAGGGGCAGTTCTCGACTCTATGACATGCATGGCTTATCTTCCTGTAGACAGAGTGGCAACCTTAGCATTGCTCACGATGGAGGTGAGGACACACACCTGATCCACAGCCCTCCAGGTCCAATGTCTGTTGGGCCATATGTCGGCCACCACATCCATCCTGCCATTCACAAGACTCCGCATGAGACCTCATCAGATATGGTTTCTGCAGAACTTCAAGCCCTGTCGAATGTCCCAATCCATCCATCTCCATCCATCTCCAGCCCCCATTGAATGTCCAAAACTCACTGGCGTGGTGGACGCTCATATCCAACCTCACCCAGGGTGCACCCTTCCACCCACCAAGATGAAGTCTCACACTTACCACCGACACGTCCCTGTGGGGATGGGGAGCCCATCTCAATGGCTTATGTGTCAGTTATCCATGGGATGCTCCCACTTCAACCAGACACATCAATTTTCTGAAACTGATGGTGATTAGGCTGGCATTCCGATTCTTCCAGCCCATACTTCAGGGGCATTGTGTAACTGTTCTGACAGACAATACCACAGCGCTCAGCTATGCCAACCAACAGGGTGGGACAGTATCCCAGAGCCTATGCCATCTGGTGATCGATCTCTGGAATTGGCGTATACACAACAACATCTTCCCTGTGGCCACTCACATTCTAGGGACCTGCAATGTGAGCGCAGACCTTCTCAGCAGGGGTCTCACTCAGCATCACAAGTGGGAGCTGAACTGGACTTACCTTCGTCTCCTCTTTCAAAAATGGGGCAGTCCTTAAATAGACGTTTTTGCCTCAATGCAAAGTGTCCTTTCTTCTGCAGCCACAGGGGAGCAGACCCTCTCTCTCTAGGAGACGGCCTCTTTTACCCATGGGGACACACGCTCATTTATATGTTTCCTCCTCTACCCCTACTTCTACGGGTGGTTCAGAAACTAGCCAGGCTCATGCCAAACTGTATCTTAGTGGCTCCATGGTGGCCCAGGCAACTCTGGTTCACCACTCTTCTTCGCCTTGCAAGAGGCAGGTACTACCACTTCCCCAAGGTACCAGAATGCTACTTTACATCAGTGTAGACAGCCTGGAACTGACGGCCTGGCGAATACTTCGATAACGTTCTCTGATCGAGTCTCAGAGGTCCTGCTGAATGCTCAAAAGTCATCCATTTGTCTTTCCTATCAGTGGAAGTGGCTTAGGTTCCTATCCTTCTTACAGTCTTCAACCACTTCGCCAATGTCTGCAGGTCGCGACAAAATCCTTGAGTTCCTCCTGTTGCTCACCAACCAGGGACTTTGCCACTCTTCCATCAAGGTCTGCTTGGCAGCTATTTCTGCCTACCATGACAAGCTGGTCTCATGCGCTTGTACCCTCCTGTAACTGCCCCCATGTCGTTGTGGGATTTGCCACTGGTGCCCCGTCATCTCACGAGAAAACCATTCGAACCTATGGCAACCTGTGTCCTTCAGTATGCTGCATGGAAGACTGCATTCTTGGTGGTGATTACATCAGCCAGGAGGGTCAGTGAACTGATGGCACTATGCCATGACCCTCCATACCTAGTCTTTCTGCCAAACAGAGTGCGTCTGGTGCCGGATGTTTCCTTTCTACCAAAAATAGTTTCTGAATTTCATTTGAACTCAGAAATATTCCTGCTGGATTTCTTTCTGCGCCCTGAGGTGGAAGAACAACGTCTTCTTCACACCCTTGATGTTAAGAGGGCGCGTCTCTTCTATCTCAACCAGACTCGGCCTACTAGAAAGAATAACACCCTGTGCCTTTCGCACTCCACTGCCTCCCTAGGGTTGTGGATTTCTACTCAATGCCTGTCCAAATGGATTGTCAGGACAATTGACGGCTCATTCTACCAGATTGATGGCAACCTCCACAGCTTTCCCGAAGGGCGCATCCCTGTCCTCTATCTGTAGAGCTGTCACGTGGTCTATGCCAACCACATTCACTAAACATTACACACTAGACATTCGTGTGCAACATAAAGTCAATCTGGGTCATTTGGTCCTGTCCTCTGCAGCACACTGAGTCTGACAGCGCCCATCTCCAGGTGAGCCACTGGTTTTCAGTCTCCCATAGGTGTGATGCACAGAGACCATGAAGAAGATAAACAGGTTGCTTACCTGTAACTGATGATCTTCAAGTGGTTATCCATGCAGTCATACTGCCTGCCCATCCTTCCCCACTGCTGTCATCCTCAGTTGTTTATCTCATAGCTTTGGTTGATAGTGGTCAGAAGGAACTGGTGGGATGTCTGTGCCCCGCCCCCTTGGGCATGTGCAGTAGGGGTTCCTGCGCAGGCTCAGGGTGGAGGTGCGAAAATCCCGTTATGAGCTTTGTACAACACTGATCGGATCAGCGCAGGTGCACTAGATCCCATAGGTGTGACTGCACAGGTGACCACTTGAAGATCATCAGTTACAGGTAAGCAACGTGTTTTTCTTAATCATCCTTGTGGAGGATGCAGGGGGAAAAAAATGGGCCAAAGGGAGTTTCACTGCGGGTTCATACGTAACTCTTTTTATATAGTGTCAAGATGAAGATTATCAGGCAAGTGACTTCGGTTGCCATCTGTTTATCTTGATAAAACTCCAATGCTTTTAACAACTGCATGACAAGTTTCAGCAGATGAAGCTTTTCCCATCACTGCATCTGCATGCTGAATATGTCACTGCTGAATATGTTTGATGTAGTGGTTGAGTGCACGGGCTCTAATCCGGGAGAATTGGGTTTGATTCCCCACTCCTCCACTTGCAGCTGCTGGATGACCTTGGGCAAGCCATAGTTCTGTCAGAGCTGTTCTTCTAAGGACAGTTCTGGAAAGAGCTCTCTCAGCCCCATCTACCTCACAAGGTGTCTGTTGTGGGAATGGGAAGGAGTTTGTAAACCATTCTGAGACTCCGAGTGAAGGATGTTGGATTCTCTGGGGGGTATAAATCTGATCTCCTCTCCTCCTCCATCTGTAGTTGTTAAGAACAGTGCTTTGAAAACAAAATTGGCAACCATAAATGAGTATTTCGATTTTGCTAAGGCTTTTTGTGACCAATCTCAACTGCAAATTGCCTCCTTTAGTGTACAATGCAACTCTGGCCAATCCAATTCCACAGATCTGGAAATATGACCCCATAGGAAAGTAGGTTTTCACTTCAGATTTTAAAAATAAAAAACAGAAAATTCAGACATGAATTTGCATACATGACATACAACTTGAACATTCAAAAGAACTTGTTGGTCTCTGAAATGCAAGTTTTGTTCATGATCATTCTGCACCCAGAACTTCTCTCCCATTTGGTATTTAAAAAGAAGCACAGTGGATACCTGAATCCAGCTCTTGTTATACCAGACCTGGTTTTACAGAGGGTTCTTCTTGGCAGGTTGCTTCACACAGGCCGCATACGGTGTAGAACTTGGAATGAAATTCATGTTGTAAAGTGTACTGCTCCCTTTTCTTTTTATGTGCAACCACTCTTGGCAACAGGACATGTCACCTGAGCCCTTCAGCAGGTGAGGCGATAGCATTTATAGGCTGCTTCTGCTAAATGCATTCTTTCTGGAAGGACAGGTTGTTTTCAGGACAGTTGAAATCTCACATACAAGCAGCTGTGGACTGGACAATTAGCACCAGTTAATCTCTTTATAGCCTAACATTCCTGCGTGAGCCCCTCCCTGAGGCCCAAGCAGAAAAGGCAAAGGAGGTGTTCATCCGAACAGGTCATTTTCATACTGCTCTACATTGGGTACATTTTTAAAATAGATCTTTCTGTGACATATCCCAAAGAAGGGGACGGCCCCAGAAGCAATAAAAACTCTAGAAAACAAACTCACAAAAAAACAGAGCTGCAGAGAAACATGTACAAACTGTGTGGTGGTGAAGAAAGGACTGAGGGAAAGGGGGGGAGCTTCCCTGGAGAGCATGTGACCAGCTAGGCGGGAAACTGGCCTCTGATGAGCTCTGCAGGGGAGGGGCTCCCCTAGAGTGTTGGAAAAGTACCAGAATTGTTGTAATAGAGCTTCCAGTGGCTGGTTTGTACAAACGCAGTCCCAGTGTGTGCCTGCACAGAAGACACCTCGATGAACAACAGTTGCAGGTAAGCGCAACACTATTTTTTGCTCAGCAGGTGCTTGGAGCTGTATCAGTAAATCTCATCCTCAGAACCATTTTTGATGCCAACATGAAGGCCTGAAGTATGTGCAGCAAAGGGCTTCAGAGCATAGGCAAATGCTGGGTAATCTCACCCCACGTCTGATGAAGTGAGCTTTGATTTAGGAAAGCTCGTGCCCTGTACAATTTTGGTGCTCTTGAAGGTGCTGATGGCCTCAGATTTTATTCCACATCCCCAAGTCACTGGAATGGAGTGGAGGCTGCTGTAGCCAGCACAAAGTTACCTGATTTTGTAATCTAGTTTTATTGCATCCTTGGTTGGAAACATTATGTTGCTCTTATTGCATTGTTTTTAATTGGATAATCTGCTTCAAGTCTGGCTGAGAAAGGAGGACTGTAAATAGACTTCCATCCATATAGATTCAGCTGAGAAGCTGTGTTGGTCTGAAGCAACAGAACAAAGTTTGAGTCTAGTGGCCCCTTTAAGACCAACAAAGTTTTAATTCTGGGTATAAATTTTTGAGTGCCCAGAATTAAACTTTATTGGTCTTTAAGGGGCCACTGGACTCAAATTAGTTCTCTTCCATCCATATAGAAACTGATGTGCATTAGGTGAGATCACAGGGATCTGCAGGATTCTATAATGCATTCCTTCAAGAGTGGAGCCTTGAATTCAGTAGCTACTCCCAATTAACAGGTTTTTTCCTTCCCCTGAAATGGGGAGCAAATTTGAGCAGAAGGCTCAGATGCGGAAGAGAATCTGGCGAATCAGAAGCACATCATCTCTATTCACCAGTTCCAAGGCAACCTGGTCCTCTGCAAGCCAGCACTGAAACCAAGTTTGACTTTACTCCCTCCATGGTTGTTTAAGTGACTTCAGGGAGGTTTTAGATCCCCAGCGGAATCAGGGAAATAGTTCTGATCTTTAAAACTTCCTTCACCGCTCGTGTAAGTCATTCCTGAGGCCGCGCCGAAGGCCTGGTGGCGATCGTGGCCCCGGGTGTCTCCCCAGGGCGGCCCGGTGCTGTCAGTCCGGGGGGCTGCCGGCTTGCCCCGTGCCCGGCCCCCTTCCTGCCCCGGTACGTTCGAGGGCAGACTACGATGCACTCGATGTAAGATGTCGGCTCTCCTTAACTGCGGGGTGGGGGGGGGCAGCAGTCGGGATGTGAAGAAGGCGAAAAGCCAATCAAGTCCAGAAGAGACCCTCCGCCCCGAGCCTCGGATCAGACTCCCCGGGTTTAGCGGCGTGTCGGCGATTCTTTTGTCAAGTTCAGGTCAGCGCCTCGGCCCCTTCCCTTCCCTTCCCTTGGACTGGTTTTGTCCCTTCCACACCAGGGAGCCGCCGAGAGATTTGTTCTCCCCCCACCCGCCGCCACCGCCGCGGGCTCCGCTGTGAAGTAGCCGCGGGTCGCCTTTTCTGTCGGCTTCGCGTCTTAATGGGAGGCATTTTTCTAAGGCTCTCCAATTAGCTCCCTGGCTGCTGGAGAGGGGCCCTTGAAGGAGCGCCAGGGAGGAGACCCGGCCTCGTCTAGGAGGCGGGCGGGCGGGCGGGCGGGCGGGCGGGCGGGGAGTAGTAGAGAATCCGTCCGACCTCAATCCCGGGAGGCTGCAGAACTGAAACTCCCGTCTCCGAGCGCAGGAAATGTGCCGCTTTGTGCCCCCTATAACAAGCGCCCTGGCCTTCTCCGGGTTTCAGGCCAGAGCTGGCATCCTGGGCTTGGCCTTGATTTCTGAGCTCCCGTTCTTCTCGCGGTGGCTGCAGAGGTGGATCCCCCCCCCCCGGCGCTCGCCTCCTTCCTCAGGGGCCTCAGAGTCCTAGAGATGTGTGTGTGTGTGTGTGTGTGTCCCACCGCCTCCCCCTCCCGCAGGGCAACGCTAGAGCTTCGTCTGAGCGACCAAGCCCGACGAAGCCTCCCCTCATCAGCCACACGGCCTCTTGGTCAAAGTAGAACGAGGCTCTTGCTGGCCGGCGGTCCCCTTAGCAGGTCGCCGCACCAAGGCAGGAGACGTGACGAGGCAGGGAGAGTTTCCTTTTTTAAAAAAGTCCCTAGAGGAAGGAGGGAGCCGGTCCGATGTGGAAAGGGAGCCTCAGCCCGCGCCAACGCGAGCCCGGCGTCCGCAGAACTGGGGTTTGGGGCCGCCGCCGGGGCCCGATTCCGCTTGCTCCTGCCGCACGTATTAGTCGTGCCCTTTCAGCCATTTCTCCGGGCACCATCCAGCCACGGCGAAACACTTCAAAGTCCCATGGAAGTCAACAGGAAAGAATTAAACAGCGCCTTAACTTTTTCTACAGGGCTTCGTTTTAAACCGCCATGAAAGTATCAACATTTTTATTACAAATCCCTAGATTGGGCACTCTCTGCCCTTAGCAGAAACTTCCTAAGGCTGCAGCCCTTTGCAAAGTACCTGGGAGTAAATCCCATTTAATTCAGTGGAACTCCCTTTCAAGTAAATACGTGTGGGATCATGCCGCACAACGAAATATTCTGCGGCTGAATTCTTTTCATTCGCTTCCAAACAAGACTTCTTCCTTCTCCTCCTTCTTCTTCGTGTTTCTGCAATGGACTAACCTATATAAAGATGCACGTATATTCTCTAAATAAGGCGGCTGTCCCGCAGAAATATGTAACAAAGATGTACCCAGTGTAAATAGCAATGACTGATAATACAAGTAATGAAAATGATCCGACCCAGACATCCTAGATAACGAGTATTAAAAAGGGGGCGGGGACTTAACCCGAACAAAAAAAAATATGTCACCCAATATTTATGAATGGCTGGTAATCAGTGACCTTTCTTCATTCATGTTCCAAGCGTGTCCACGGCGCTTGCGGGGGCTCATCCCTTCTCCGGAATAAATCGGCTCTGGTGTGCGCGGGTTTAAACGTGCGAGAACCCCGCCCTTTACGGTTCAATGCGCGGTTCCTTCCGAGTGCGGGGTGGGGGTGGGCGAATCTCGCCGGGGCTCCCCCCGTGGCCAGGGCGGTCTCGCCCCTCCCCCATGCCTTCTCCCCCGAGGAACGCCGCTCAGACCGGCCAATCAGCGGACAGGCGTCCAGTCGCCCAGGACGCGGTTTGGCCCAGAGGATGGGATCCTTTGGAATGGGCCGTCTTGCTTGGGCGTCTGCCCAGGCTCGGAGGAGGCTGGAAGGCGCAGCCCAGGGCGGCTCTTTCTGGAACAGCTCCAGTTAAAAACGAAATCAGAAGCCCTAATGGGGCGGCCGCTCCTAAGGAGGCGCGCACTAGTTACCACCACTTACAGCTAAGGAGATCTGGATAAGCGGTTTTAATTCAAACGAAGAAAGTAGCTGCAGTCCAGACAATATCGCTGGTCCGTCTGAACCTAAATGTATTTGTTTAGAAATGGAATTTGTGGGTCTTAATGGGACGCGCACTGCTTTGTATCCTGAGATCAGGCTGAAGGACCGAGAGACCCTTTCCCGCACATTTTTTTACTCGCCCACGCCCGCTCCCAGACGCGTTTCCGGGGTGTCACGGCCCAACTAAATCCAGTCCTCATAAGATCGTGCCTCTCGTTGTGTCCTGGAAACTCTCCATCAGGAGTGGTTCAAAAGACAAAATCCCACACAGGGGAGAAACCGGGCTCTTAATGTGCTGATTGCGGGAACAACAGCCTGGTGCCATTGACTTCGTCTAATCGGCCGTTGTAAACTGAGGGACACAAACCCACCCTCTGGTCCCCAAGACCCCAAACTTGTTAATCCCGATTCGAGGGCCACTGCTCGAGAGTAAGAGGTGACTCCCACATTGCGCTGGAAGGTCAGGACCCGGCTCCGAAGTCTGTTTTGCTTTAAGAGCTATGCATGTCTGCGCAACGACGTGCTGCGCCATCTTCGGCAAATTTACTCTGGATTAAATCCCAAATCAACGAAGTACCTCTCAGAGTCTGACCAGCTCCTCCCAAGGCTCCCTTATAACATGTGTCGCGTTTTTCGCACTGGAAGGCAGAGTGCGTCTAGGGCCGCAACTGACCCAGCCAGCAGGTCCACACACAGGCGGGCGCCGCGCAGGGGGCGGCGGGGGGGGGGGGCGGGCGGGAGCGGAGCCTGGCCGGCCGGCTGGCCCCCGAAAGCACAGGCACCTCCGGCGCCGGGGCCCTTTCCCCCTCCCCCGCCGTTGTCCGGGGCCGCCCTTGGTGTCTTTCGGCGGGGCTCTCCCGAAGAGGTCCCCTTCTGGGCCGGGCCGCGGGCTCGTTAAGGGCTGCCGTCGCCGCCCGGGGGAGAGGGAGCCGGCGGCCGAGGGGGCAGGGAGCGCCCCCCCCCATTGGGACCATATGCTGGGCCCCTCTCGAGCCTTTCTTCTGGGCGCTCCCCGCCAGCCCGTCGGAGTCACCGCGCGGTTTCCTCCCGGCCGACGGGGATGATTATCTAGTTTTCCCCCAATTAAGGGCTTAGCCGCCCTGGCAACGGAGTTCATGTGGCGCAGTTTACCCGGGGCCCCGCCGCTGAAAGGCCTTCTGCTGGGATCCCATTACGCGCTTGACTGAGCCCTTTCTGCCCGCAGCGCTGGGACCGGCCCTGGTCAGGTGTTGGGTTACAATAGGCGCGCCGGCAGGGGACAGCCATCCGGGCCCGGCCCGCCGCGGGCGGGGGCAAAGTGGTCAAGCAGCCGGGCCTGGCCGGGCGAGTCCCAGCCCCAGCACAGGGCCCGGGGTGGCCGGGAAAGGAGACCAGCGGCACACCTCCGCCACCCCCTCCCGGGGGATCTGCCCAGCCCTTTCCCTCCTCCCGGGCCCCTCCCTCGGCCTGGGGCCGGGCAGCACCGAGCGCTCCAGGCGGGCTGCGGAGTGCAGAGCCGGCGGGCGGGCGGGCTTCCTTCTCCCCCCCCCCGCCCGTGCCCCGGTTCTTCCTGTGCCCAGATAGGATCCCTTCTCTCATCTGCCGCTTCTGAAAAAGGGGCTCGTTTCAGGCGTCCGACCCGTTTCTGGCTGCTGCAGCACAACAGTCCGTTTCTTCCCAGCCTCCGGGTGAGGGTTTTATCCCCCACCCCACCCCGAATGCGTCTGTTTTAGAATGCAGGTTCACATTCCCCCCTCCCCGGCCGGGGTGTCCCTGGCGCTTCTCTCCCCCCGCCCCCCGCCTCTCGGCTCCTTCCCTGTCCAGGTCGGGGCTCGAAGACCGCCTGCCCCCCGGGCTTCCCGGCTCTGCCTCCGGGACTCAGGCTGGTCATTTCGAAGGGGGAGACGCGTCGTCCCCCAAGTTCACAACCGCACCGTCAGGCCGAGGCCCCCTCTGAGGTGCCCCCCTCTGCTCGGCGAGAGCTTCCCTCGAAAACAAATCGACACTGCAAAGAACTTCGGAGTGAGACCGAACGGGAAGGGGACTTCTGGCAACACACGAATCAGTGGAGTGTGGGTGCGTGTAACTGTGCGTTGGTTGTGAAAAAAGGCTTTGCCACATCAGAGCAAACTCACCGTTTTAGCGGCAGAGCCGTTTTTTGAGACCGGGACGCCGCCGCCCCCCCCCCCCGAAAGGGCTGCGATCCCACCTCTCCCTGCTGCTGAAAGGTTTGTCAAACTCCCCGCTTTTGTCTCCACCAGATCCTTTCTGCACGTCGCTGTCTGGGCGATTCTTGCTCTGTTGCTCATGAATGACCTCACATTCTTCGTTACTAAATGAGAAACTGAGTTATTTTGACTTTGGACGAGGATTTCGGTGCCTCAGAATTTCCATCGCCGAAAGCATCATTTCTCGGCACCTGCTGCAAGGAGATTTCACCTCCCGATCACTTCCCATGAGGCACGGAAGAGGTGCGTTTATTTTCAAAATGACCTAAATAGACACTTGCTGGGTCATGGGTTTCACAGACACCCCCACACCCCCAAGCCTATCCATTCCAGGCAAAGTGTGTGACCTTCCAAGAAACGGACTTTAGCGTGTAAAAGGATGTGAAGAGGTGAAGAAGAAGAAGACCTTTGGCAAGCAGGGGGATTCTGGCCGCGTCATTAAATGAAGGAAGCCATTCTTCCCCCCCACCGCACAGGAACTGCGCGATTCGGTGCGGACCCCCCTCTTCCAAGAGAGAGGGGCTCTTCCCTACGTTCGCGCCTCACCTTCGATTTAACTTCACCGGCCCCGTTGGCCAGACCAGTCGGATGCCCACTGGAAGCACCGTCCTGGGCGGGGGGGGGGCTCTCCTAGGGCGGGCCTCCAGGGCCACGACAGGAGGAAGCCGAGAGCGCCGGGCTGCAGCTTCCCCCAGTCGCTGCCCTTCGAAGTTTGAGAGGAGGGCGGAATCTGGCCACAGTGGCCCCCGGCCTCTCTCCGGCCCGCCGCCAGGCACAGCAGGGGCGCGGAAAGCCAGGACGGCACGCTCGGCTCCAAGTCCGAGCCAGCTTGGGAGTCACAGGGCGGACTTGCTGCAGACGGCCTGCTGGGCCGCTAGTTTGGGGGGCGAAGCCAGAGGCTGGCACGCCGGTTCCTCCCGAGGCCAGAACTTGACCAGGCCACTCCGCCCAACTCCCAAGCAGAGGGGGGAGGGGGCCCCTGGCCAGCTTTGCCCGCTCTGAGAGCCCCCTTCCCCCCCTTCAAGCGGCCTCGCCCGGAGGAGCCGGCCTGGCCGGTGCAGGAGGAGGTGGTGGCGGGGAGAAGCTTGAAGCGCCGCCCCCGGCGCGGAGGGGAGGAGCGTCGGCGGAGAGGCGGGGCGGGCGGCGGAGGCAAGGGAGCCCGCCCTCGGCCCGCGGGGCTGTACTCTGGCTCGGCCGCGGAGGGGCGCGGAGTCCGGTGCGGCAGCTCTCCTCCGGCCGGCGGCCGGGATGCTGCTGGCCCGCGCGGGCTGCTGCTGTCGCTGCTGCTGCTGCGCCCAAGCCCGGCGGCCCCGCGCGCCATGAACGGCTACGGCTCGCCCTACTTGTACATGGGCGGCCCGGTGGCCCAGCCGGCCCGGGCGCCCCTGCAGCGGACGCCCAAGTGCGCGCGGTGCCGGAACCACGGGGTGCTGTCCTGGCTGAAGGGCCACAAGCGCTACTGCCGCTTCAAGGACTGCACCTGCGAGAAGTGCATCCTCATCATCGAGCGGCAGCGCGTCATGGCCGCACAGGTGGCCCTCCGCCGCCAGCAGGCCAACGAGAGCCTGGAAAGCCTCATCCCGGACACCCTCCGCGCCCTCCCCGCCGCCGCCGCCGGGACCCCCGCCGCCGCCGCCACCACACCGCCCGCCCACAACGTCCCCCCCGCCGCCGAAGCGCCCGGCCCGGCCCCGCACCGGCCCCCCATGGAGCTCGCCGCCGCCGCCGCCGCCCTGCGCTGGGCTTCCGAGCAGCCCGCCGCCGCCCTCCTGCCCGCCTCGCAGCTGGCCAAAGCAGGTAGGTGCCCCGAGCGGCCGCGGGAGGGGGTGGGGAGGGAAGTCGAGAAGCGGCTCCTCCTCGGGCTGCGCTCCGGAGCCTCTTCCCGGGCACCTGTCTGGGGCCTGCGAAACCCCCCCTCCCCCGGGACTGGCGAGGGCGGTGGAGGAATGAGGAAGCTGGAGAGCTGCTCTGGACTTGGGGGACAAGAAGCGGCAGGGGGGAGCGGGACCTCCGCGGGACAAGGAGCGGCAGGGGGGAGCGGGCCAGCCGGGGCAGGGAAGCCATGCGGGACCGTCGGAGCGCCAAGCTGCCGGCCTGGCCAGGAGGGGCTCCCTGGGGCTAGAGAGGTTCCCCGCAGCAGCCTGCAGCAGGCAGCCCCCCCCCCTTGCGGTTGCGCTTGCGCTTGTATGGAGCACACCTGCGTCCGGCTAGGAGGAAGCGCCTGTTCCGGGGCGGGGGGTGGCCCTTGGGGCTTAGCCGTGGCCTCTCTCTGCCCCCTCTCTGCACAGGCTGCCCGGGGGGGGGAGGGAGGGGCTGGGGATCGGGACTTCCCCTTCTACCGCTGGTTGGCCCTTCTTCTGCCGGGCGCGCCCGCTGAGGTGGCCAGCTCCGCACACGCCCTCCCCGGCTTCCTAAGCAGTACGGCGCGGTAGCCGCCGCCTCACTACTGAGCGAACTGTCACCCTCCATTTGCCTCGCCCGGTTTCCCAGCTGCACTCTTCCTCTCGGGCCTTTTGAAGTCTTATATTGCCAAACATTCTAATGCTCCCGAGGCTCCGACCAGTTGCTCAGACGACGTCGCTGGGGTGCCTGGTGGTTTAAAACCAAAGGAGCCTGAACAGGTGAGCGCGACCGCGAGAGGGAGCGCGCAGCAGCCCCCCGGGGCAGGCCCCACTTGCTGGGAGTCCTTCCAGAGGGGCGGCAGTCGTCGTGTTCGGGCCCGTCCCGTGGCACCGCGAAGACAGACGGCAAGACCTGTGGTGGGAGGGCTCCCTGTTGCTACTCTCGCGATCCCCTGGAAGGAATCCTGTTTTATTTTAATTGAGAGTTGGCTTGGACTCACTGGGGCTTAGTTCCGAGTGAAGAGCTCATGTCGATTCTGATTTTGTCCCGTTACTCCTTTCCTCCGTGTCTTTTATTGGGCAGATGACCTCAAGCCTTTGAAATCAAAGTCCTAAATGTAATGGGACTGGTGGCTCTCAGCCCCGAATCCGGTGGTACCAACGAAGCGATCAAGGGTGCTGAACGGGAATGGAGAGGCCCGCCGGATGGTCCCGAAAAAGTGGGACCGCGAGGACCAGTGTTCCCTCTAAGCTGAGCTTTTTAGCCTCCGGCTCAAACATTTTTTAATTTTAGCTCAGAAGGGATGGCTCCAGAGCAAACTAATTTATGCAGTATCCAAATCGCTCGCTCACAACTTTAATGCCGGTAGCTCAAAAAGTAAGAGTTTTTGCTCACAAGACTCCACAGCTTAGAGGGAGCATTGGCCAGGACCCTGCGGGTTCTCTGTGGTAACCCGAGAGAGAGAGAGAGAGAGAGAGAGAGAGAGAGAGAGAGAGAGAGAGAGAGAGAGAGAGAGAGAGAGAGAGAGAGAGAGAGAGAGAGAGAGAGAGAGAGAGAGAGAGAGAGAGAGAGAGAGATCCCTGTCTCTGAAGTTGGGATCTAGTCCCAGTTTACCTCTTTTTTTAATCGACGGAGAAGGTTTGCGATAATGTTGTTTTCTTGGGGGCGGGGGCGGAATTAACCATTTGAAAAGGCCGGGACCAGAGGTCAGTTCCATCCGAAGGACACAGGACAACAAATTGTACGCAGGTGCACTCTGCTTTAGCAAAACGGAAGGACCTGGTGTGGAAAGTACAAAAGTGCTGCTATACAATTGTTTTTACTTTGATTTAGGGAAAGTGGAAATCTATTATTATTTTTCCTTCCGATTTGTTTGGTGGTGGTTCCGCTCTTAGCTAGTAAGCAGACAGTGGATGGCATCAACTCAGCTTTTAAAATGAATGCGGAACTCAGAAAGTGCTCTAACACTGGTCGTCTCGAGAAGAGGCAAGAGGGTACTTGGATTTTAACTGGTGCTGCCCCTTTGGCTTTACTCGCAAGTAGTCCTCTTGGCTTAGCCCAATTGTCAACAATCATCACGACCTACATTATTACAATGCGCCGACTCGAGTATGTATTTAACTGCGACTCTTTGAAAGGCGGACCCATCCGAAAGCAGCGGGCTCTTCCGCGGCCTGGGTGTCCTACGGTAGGCCTGGCATTGGGCAACTTCCGAGGAAAACTTCTTTTTAAAATACACAGGTGGGACCGAAAACGAACACCGAGCGTTTTTACACCCACATCCTGTAGAGAAGCTTGTCAAAAGTTCGTTTTTAAAAAACCTTCGGATGACTTTAGCTTTTCCGGCGCAAATTCAAAAATGGCTAAAGCCGGATTCGTTATGCCATATCCTCTATCCTATTTGAATCCACGATTCATTTTATAATTTCTCTTATACCAATCTCATTAGTGATGCTGAACAGTGCGGACCCCCGATCGGCATAGTCCGCTCCCGATTCACGAGCCGGGGAGGAATTGTTCCGGGATAAAGGCCTCCCTCCCGACGTCTTAGCAATCACTGTAATGTGGCTTTTAAAGACTGTTGTCTCAGATAGCTTGTTTTTTAAAGCGGAGATCTAAGTATATGCCGTGATCTCTTGCATATTTACTCGGAATTAAGTCCCCCGGAGTTCAACAGAACTTACTCCTAGGTAAGCGTGCCCATGATTGCAAATGTGCATAATAGGAGTGGGCATGAGTTGGAATAAATGCTACTGAAATGGATGGAAATCGGTGTTTTCTTTCGTCCAAGGAAATAAGTGTGTAACTGAATCCGAGCACTTGGCGAGTTTAGGCAGCCAGAGCAGGAGACAAAAAGCGATGCCCCCCCCCTTTCCGGTACTTTAATGGAAAGGTGAAATCAAAGCGAGCTCTAAGACTTTAAGCTCCCGAACTTTATTCAGCGGCGGAGTCGACGAGGAAAGACAAAATCGTGGCGTCTTCCCGTTAAAGGCGGTCGAACTGCACAGCTGAGTCGGAGGCAGCCGGGCGCTGCTGCGACGCCAACTGTAACCTGGCAGACCGGGAGGACGGCGCCGGCCGGGGACTCCTTTCCGCTGGAACACCCCCCCCCCGGCCCTGTCAGGGGATAGGGAGCGGGTGCGTGAGGCGGTTCCCTCCGGTGGGATCAGCCGCCAAGGCTGCAGGGTCAGTGCTACGGATAGAAGTTGCGGGAGCCGGTTCAACTGACTCATCCTGCCGGCTCCCAAGGTGGGAGACGGAACTCTGGCCGCTTGGCTTCCCGGAGCCGCGCCTGGTCTTCGCTGACCGCGTAAGGCGCACCACCCGCTTCGCGAGTCTCGGCCGCAACAAGAGGCGGCGGCCCGGTGCGATGTGTCCCGCTGGGCGTCAGAGGGCCGGAGGAAAGACGCTTGCTGCCGGCAGCTTCAAAACGAGTATTTTCGGGCCTTTGGAGATGGCTCCGTTTGCATCCCGGTCCCTTCTTAGCGATCAATTCGTGGCTTGATCTTTTACTAGTGTGTGTGTGTTTTTTTAAGCAGGGGACGTAAGACGGGGAACACTGGAACCAGCTGGCTTATTGGACTGGATTTTAAATCCTTTCTCTCTTCTAAAATCCGGTACTAGTATCTGATGTGCACAGACTTGGGGGGGGGGGAATTCCATTCAGATTCAAAAAGGAGTTTTGTGGCATAAACTTCCATCGGCTACATAGAGCCGTTTATATCCGATTAAATTCATTGAGCTTAATTTCCAAGTTAACAGGCACAGAATCGGGTCGCGCAACTTTACCCTCCTCCCAGCTCTCCAAGGACACACAGGAGTGTCGAAGTCACGCTCCTCCCTGATCTAGTTAAACACTTTTTAAAACAATCCGCCGGATTTTTTGCGGGTTTAGGGTTACAGTGTAGCAGTCTGGGGTTTGGCTAGTAGGATGACTTTAATCTGAAGGAACCGGTGCGGTTCTTCCGAAGTAACGACGCCACACTTCCTAGAGTAAAAACAGAAACCAGCGCAGGCGAGGGGGGACCGGAGCTCGCGAACCTCAACAGAAGACAGCTCTTGGACGGAGGAGGACGGCCCCGGTGGCTGGCCCCGCCAAAGGTCGTCGCGACGAGGGCACCGCCTAACTTTTCTGCAGTGGGGCAGGACGCATCCGCAGTCACCACAAATCAAGCTCCGCAGTAGCTCTGTGGTCCCGAGCTGAGATCCCCGGGTGACGGCTGGGGGTTTGTAGGGGGAAAACGTGTTTTGCTTTTGAAACGGATGCCTGCTGGACTTCTTAGCGTCCATTAACTGCCAAGAAAGCGGGCTTTGCTCCTCCGACGCGCCAAATCGCGCCCCTTTATTCCGAGTTTAATCTGTAGTGCCAGAGACTGCATTTCTCTGGAGACTAATCGCAAAGTGAAGTGGAGCAGGGGAGGAGGAGGATGTGCGCCTCTT
The DNA here is from genome assembly GCA_029375565.1 of Gekko gecko. Taxonomy (NCBI): domain Eukaryota; kingdom Metazoa; phylum Chordata; class Lepidosauria; order Squamata; family Gekkonidae; genus Gekko; species Gekko gecko. The sequence continues at coordinate 121,548,220 of JAPDNY010000007.1, forward strand.
TGAGTCTCCAGCGGGGTATAAATAAATAACCCCCTAAAGGGGATGAGCTTTAAAAAGGTCCGTTAGCTTCCAGGATGAAGGGATTCCGCCGGATTTACTACAGTACAGTTCGGACTTGCCGCATTTAGTCCAGTGTTTGTCCCGGATCCTATAGGTTCGGTTACCTGGCTCGAGCAAAGCCGCTTGAATTCGCCTGTGAATCCCCCTACCCGCCCAGTCCGCCTCGGTGTAAATTTGTCTTGAGTTTTTTGGACAGGCGGCTCATTCGGAAGTAGCCTCTGCGCTAAAGTTGGGGCGGTCTGGTCAGGGTTTGTGTGGACGAAACCTGGAGGACTGTGGCTTCTCAGCGGCATTTCCATCCCGGTTTTGGAGACTTTGGCTCTTCGAAAAATGCCGCGCCTCCTTTCCTCGTCTTGGGCTTCCTTGGTAATCGGAGGCCGGAAGTCCTTTTCCCTCGGGCTTTGGAGACCAGCGGGCTAGGAGAGGACGGGGCGACGCACCCGAGCTGCCTGGGGCAGGCCGACAGGCCAGGCGGACGCCGCCTCGGACACGGGCGAGTCCTGGCGAGAGCCGGCCAGGCGTCTTTAGGTCGCTGGGGCTGGAGGCCTGGAGCTGTTGAGGGCCACGCTGGGAAGGCCGGGAATGTAACCAGAATCGCCCTGCACATGAATCCCATTGAAAACAAGGTTGGTTTTTTTAAAATGTGGATATTTATATCCACTTTTCTCTTTCCGTGGGGATCCAACGCGGATAACCACGTCGTTCTCCTCTCCTTTCCATTCTACGGCCCTGTAAGGCAGGTGAGGCTGAGAGACTGGCCGAAGCTTCCATGGCAAAGTGGGACTCGAACCAGCCTCTCCTTCTTCGGGGTCCGACTCTTTCAGCGCGGCACCAGGCTAGTTGGCCTGAGCCGGCACCTGGGAGTCCCAACGACGGTTGCTGGAATCAGAAGGGCTCCGACGAAAGATGCGGCTTGACTTTCCCGGAGGGATTTCGCGGCCCTTTGGAAGGGTCCTTTTTCTCAGGAGCACGGCAATGGGACTCCTCCTCACTCGGTGTCTGGGCACTGAGTTCTGTGTCAACAGTCCGTTAGGAGGAGGAGGAGGAGGGCGCCCAGATGGTTAGGGCTGAGAAACCCCCGCGGAAGGGGGTTTAGACCTGCCGAAGCACGCCCAGCTCATTCGCCGATCGTAGATGGAAGCCAAACTCGCTGAGCGTGACTGAAGAACACACACACAGACACACACACGAGTTAATCGATTTTATTGTGGGGTAATTACTACCATTTGATTCTTTCATTCTTCCTTGTGGAAATAGCGCCCAACCAATAAAGCTGAACGGGTGGGGCTCCCCCCCCAGTTTATTACTGTTTGAATTATATTTTGACTGTAGGTGGAAATTTAGGAGAGAAGTAATTGCGAATTCGAAGGGTTGGTTACAAATTCGAATTACTCACCCCACTTCCACCTGCTTAGGATCCTGGACAGACTTCAGCAAGCACCTGGCAAACTGGGGCTGTGAATGTGCATGTGTACTCGGGAGTAAATCCCAGTGAACTTCCAAGTTAAATATGCAACGTTCTGGGAGCCTTCTCTCGCAACAGTGCAAAAAATCAAGGCACTGGCTTTAAGATATAAGGGTAGACTTTGGGATTGGCAGCCGTGGGAACTCCCCCCCCCACTTCTCCTGATCCAGCAGTTTCTCTTTCCTCAGAACGTTTTGGAGCTCCGGAGGACTCCGGGCCCCCAGTCTCTTGGTTTTGCCTTCTTCCGTTCATTGAAACCCCAGAGTTCTTGCAACTGATGAGACTTTCCCCACTGACTTTAGGCAAAGGAGCAATTAACACATCCTGCACCAAAGTGTGATTACATCGAGTCCATTCCCTCTCTTAAGGCACACAGCAGCAACAAAAGGATGTAATCCTAATCTTAAGAAGATACACGGTGGAAGTTTTGTGCATATTTACTTGGAAACAATTTTATCCATTAAGATCAAATGTTCTTAAAAATTGCTTATGACTGCACCCTTAGTCCCATAGATGAAGAGCAGGCATCTTGAGAGGGAGTGCCAATAAATTGTTCACATCTGCTCTCCAAAGTATGAAGAAAAAACTCATAAAAAACCAAACATATTTTTCACAGTTTGACAATGGCTTACTACACTGAAGAATTTTTACATCTGCTGAGTAGTTCTATATTTGTTATACTGTTGCTCAATTCAACACTCACAGAATACCGTTCAGAATATTTAAAGCTTATATAAGTTTTTTTTAAAGTAACAGAAACACTTTTTTAAAAAACTCATCTGTTCTAGCTTCAGAAGGCAGGTTCCCATAATCATTTTTATGGGCTCAGAGAGAGTGAAATGTGGTGCTGCTGGGGAGTTGACTTCTCTCAAGTTCTTTTTTTCTGTACTAGTTTGGCACTTTGTTTTACAAAAACTTTACAAAAATTTTTTTGACATTGTACTGAGAATATTTGGCAAATTATACTTAAATTCAAAACAAATATGCCTTGTAGAAATTTCTCAAGACATTGTGAAATTATACTCTGTGATTCTGCATAAATTTACGATGAACAAAGTTTGAATCCAGTGGCACCTTTATGACCAACAAAGTTTAATTCTGGGTATAAGCACGGTCGGATCGCCCATTGGGCGAACTAGGCGCTCGCCTAGGGCGCGCCGGCCTAAGAGGCGCCAAATGGCGCCCCACTCCTCTCCCAAAAAGACCCCCGCAGCCCTAACCGCCAGCAGAGTCCCGGCAAAAACCTTCCCCTGCCTCCTGCCGGCTTCGCCGGGCGCCTCTGGGTTCCTCAGGCCAAAGTATGATTCTCGTCTCGTCTCCCAGCGGCCGGGCGGGGAGGGAGGGGGAAGGAGCGAGGGGTCTCCTGACAGAGGCGAGGCCGGCGGGCCCTGCGCGCCCCAGCAGAGTCCCGGCAAAAACCTTCCCCCGCCTCCTGCCAATTACCTTCCTTCCTTGAATCCTGGAAGCTACTTAGCTCTGCTGCATTGTCTCCACTCACTGGTACTTGATGCCACCTTCCCTGACCTCCAGACACAGCCCTCGACTGTCACATGAGTGTCCCCACCTCTCTTTCTGTGTGCATGCACATGGGTATGTGTAAGCAAGTATCCCACACAAGGGCTGCATTGGCCTCTGGGTTCCTTTGGGACAGCTGCTGCCAAAGACCAGAGACATCTAGAGATTTCAAACTGCCTCAGTAGGAAAATGGCCTGAAAAGCAGCCGCCCTTCTGTTAAACCAGAAACAAAACCCCTTCTTCTAGCAGTAGGAAGCGTATAAATCTGATGGATAGAAGCACTATTGACTTGCACACTTTTTTCCCTCACTGATATATGAACTTCTTGGTTTAAAAGATTACAGTAATCACAGGAGGACAGTGTAAATCGAATCTGATAGCAATAACTTTTGGAGAAGGTCAGGCTCAAGTGAAATGTTACCAGGCAACAGGCATTTTGTTTGCAAAATACAATCAAAGAGCATTGATGAGAAATTCTTCCCTGCCAGCTAGTCAGCACTTTCTGCTTAACAGCTGGGGGGGTGGGAGTAGATCTTCATCAATCAGGTGCTGGAGAGCACTCCCTTGGGCTAGGCTGCTTCTTCTCAAAGAGAGGAGCTGGCTGGTTGTCTGTCTTCAGTTTCCCAAGATATCAGACAGGAAGGAGTAGGTCTATCTGTCAAGCCATTCTGTTCTAGATTTGACAGCTTCTAAACTGGGCTCTCTAGCTGTTCCTTTAATATCAGTTTGAACTGCAGCAATTATCAGGTGATGTTACTTAGCTCCATGTCAAGTTTCGGTTGTCCATTTCCACATTTTAAACCTCTGTTAAGGAGTCAGGATCCTCCCCCCCTCCCGGGCCACTTGGCAACTTTATTCAGGTTGTGGATCCAGCAAAGTCACAAGTTTGTAAATGCTCCATTATGGGAGTGTGTGGACCTTCTAATTTGAACTAAGAAGCAATGACACTAGCAGGCAGTTGATAGTGCCTTGAACTGTGAGTGGCAATAAAGGCTATGGACGTTATCAGATAGACCAGAGGTGTCGAACTCATTTGTTACGAGGGCCAGATCTGACATAAATGTCAGTTTGTTAGGCCAGGCCATGTGTACTGTAAAATGTAATGCCAGGTATTGGAGATACAAACTTTATAAAGGACACAGGCAAACCCAATTAACAATATTATTTTTTACTCAAAATACAAAGGAAAGTAATTGATTTACTGGGGACCTCACAAAGGCCTGTCTCTCCCAGATACCCCAACCCCAGTTCTCATCCTTCCTGCACTTCCCACAGAAGCAGCAGGGCTGAGGAGAAGGCCTGACAGAGAGGCTGTTTTCAAAACCTTCCAGGGATGCTTTTTGCCCTTTTGTGTCCCCTTTTTCCTCATGGGCTGAAAACAGCACCAGTTGCCTGCAGGCAGGATGAGAGCCCAGGATGAGCCGGTTCTGGCCCATGGGCCATATGTTTGACACCCATATGATCAACCATGGTCTGTGACTGTATCAAGCGAATGAATGTGGGCTGCTGTTGTTAGGGTGAATCCATGTCTTTTTCAGCCAATGGTCTTAGTGCCCCTTGATAGATTCAGGTTGCAACTCTGTATACTAGGAAGTAACCCTCATTGTACTCAGTGGGGCATTACTGAGAAAACAAGCTTAGGTTTGCACTGTCACCGTCTTGTCAGAGAAACATCACTGAAGAATAAAGTTTTGAAGCAGAGATAGGGAAAACAGAAACACAACAATAAACTACCAAGTCCAAACTGGAAACCAGAAGTTGAGAATTGAATTCAGTACGTTTTCTCTTTCAGAGGCTCATGCTTTGTTTTGATCTGCATATTATTACAGAAATCTAGAACTCCAGTGGTTTATTTTACTTCAAAAGATGCCATGCTGCTTTGGGGGACCTGCTGATGGATTTGGAGCTGGGTTCAAAACATCTCAGTCCAGTCTTATTCCACCTACACTGGCTCCTACTCTTCTTCCAGGCCCTACTGTTATTGGCCTGGAAAGTCCTCTTGGAGCCAGCATATAGTAAGGACCACCTACGCCTGGATGAACGTGCCCGATCACTACTGTCGTTTTTGCAGGCCCTGCTTCAGGTGCTTCTGCCATCTGAAACCAGACAAGGGCTTTCTTGATTGCAGCACCAGAACTATGGAATTCCCTACCAAAGGAGATTTCAACTTTCCCCTTCTATCACAGTCTTCCGCCAGTGGGTAAAGACTTTCTGTTTTGTCTGGCATTCCCTCACTGATTCTCACTGATCTTTCCTTTGGTTCAAGCATTTAGTTTTAATTGTTTTTGTTTTATAAATATATGTTATGTATTTTTTAATCTTGTTTTTATTGTTCGCTGCCTTGGGGACCCTAAATTCAGTGGAAGGCAGCTTAAAAGTATTTTAAATGAATAAAATAAATTTCACAGAATGAATGTGGCAATCATGTCAGTTGCTTTTATTTTTCATTTCCTCAGTTTTAGGAAGTATGGAACTCTTCTGAAGAGGGAAGAAGTGCTCACTTAAAGTGTGTATGGAATTCAGAATGCAAGACAACTTTAATATAAAGCAAAGCCTCTCACCCCCCCCCACGTCATCAATGTGGTTTTTAAATAAGGTTAAGCTTGGACCATCCTCCCCTCTCAGTGAAGAACTATGTACTATACTTTTTAAAAAAATAGTTTAATTAAAAGAACAATTAAAAATAAGAAAGTAAATCCTGATGTTTGTGCTGAGCAAACAGAGAGGTGTTGATTTTGTGTGTTGCTGATGCTTCTAAGAGGGGCATCTATGTACTATACTTAGGCTAATGCTTACATAAGGAACATTTGTAATATAACCTGATATTCAAAAACAAACACAGCACTCTTTCAGTATACTGTACAGATCGCAATGCTGTATATGAAAGCAAATACTTTTCCATTACTATCATGTCCTAATTCAGCCTTTGAGGACTTCCTCAATTTTTATCTTAAGACTGGTAAAAAAAATCCCCACAGATAAAGGATAACTAGGGCTTAACACCACAGACTCTCTCTGAGAAATCTATTACTTCCATTTACAAATATTTTTCTTGAATATGCAGCCTGAGGCAAAGTCCTATGTAACATGAACAGTTGTGTAGTATACAATAAACAGTGAGTGGTTCTATTACTTTATTGAAATATTTTAAAATATTAAATATTAAAATTATTCTTGACAGAATACCCCTAAAGTACCTTATCCTGAAAGTATATTATGATTAAACCAAAGGCCTAAAATAAAACATGCAGTTTACAAGTGAAACTTTAAAAACATGGGAAATGCCACAACTGGAGAACACAGGCAATAATGTTTCACAAAAATGTAATCCCAGCAGCAACCCAATGCAATATCTTTATCGCATCAGCTAAACTTATTCAAAGACCTGACTCAAGAGTAACATCTTCCTAAAAGTCAGGAGCGAGAGTACCAGATGAGCCTCATTGGACAAGGAATTCCTTAATCTTGGTGCCATCATCAAGATAGCTCCATCATAACTACTTACCAAACCATTGATGGTAGTGGCACAGAGCATCTCCAGATGACTTGAGTGTAGGGGTTGCCTCAAGCTGCAGAAGGTGGTCCTTCAGGTAATCTGATCCCGAGCTGTCAAGTTTAATGTGCTTTGAATTGAGTCTGGAAACAACCTGGAATCCAAGGAATTGGGATTGAAAAAGGCATGATGTGTCCACAGTAATTCATCCCAGTCAGCAAGTGGGAGGTCCAATTTTTGGACCAGTTGAATTTTCCTAGACCTTTCAAAGGCAGCTTCCTGCACCACATGTCACCAGATTACATATAAAGGTGGGCAGGTCAGGTTTGGCTGATAAAAAGTACTTCTGCCCCAGTCTCCAAATGAGTATCCATTAGCAGAGCCATGTCCAGAAAGAAGCATTAACAAAGGCTTTTGTTTTATAAACCTCATGAATTTTATTCTAATACATTTTCATGGCTATCTCATTTAAATAAAATAGCTTTTGATACATAGTCACCTAATTATAAGCTTTCTTTGGGTTCTGCCCTCACTTCAAGTCTGAGGTGAATAATGCACTAATCAGAAGGGAAACCCCGGCCACCTCCCCTGTTGAATGGCAATGATAAAACTGGGTCTTTATCTCAGAATGTCAAAACTGCAAACAATTTTTGTCAGCATGCATTTTATTAAAACTACACTGAAAACATGCTAAGGTTAATATTTCTTCAAGAGCCAGTTTGGTGTAGTGGTTAAGTGCGTGGACTCTAATTGGGAGAACCAGGTTTGATTCCCCATTCCTCCACTTGCACCTGCTGGATGACCTTGGGCAAGCCATAGTTCTGGCACAACTGTTCTTGAAAAAGAGTAGTTTCTGTCAGAGCTCTCTCAGCCCCTATCTCACAGGGTGTCTGTTTTTTTTGTAATAATATATTTATTAGTTTTTAAACACAAAAACAAAAAACACACACATACACACACAAAAAAAAGGCATTATAGCATTTCCTCCTCAAACATTTCTAACACAACATAACTAATTTTGTATATGTTTTTCCTTACTCTAATTTCTATACAACATCCCATATTTACAACAAACAAAGATGTACAATTAAACTAATTTCTATTCAATTAATTTTCCAGATATATCTTTTACATTATTATTTTTGGAATTTCATTCTGGCTTTCCCACACCCAAAAGCTACTAATTAATAACAATAAAGCAAATTTAACAAACATTTTTAACATAATTCAAATCCCTGGTATAAATGTTATCTTTATTTTACCCAGAAGTACCTATTTTCTTTAGGCAGTCTGTTGTGGGGAGGGGAAGGGAAAGGAGTTTGTAAGTCACTCTGAGCCACCTTTGGGTAGTGAAGGGTGGGGTATAAATCCAACCTCCTCCTCTTCCTCTTCTTGGAAATTCAAAGTTTATTCTCATAGATATGAATGGATATTTCAGTTAAGTCTGTTTTAAGAATGACAAATGTACATCAGTTTAAACAGTGATCTTTTATCCGCTTATGAATAATACAATATCAATGTACCAAAATTATTTTTCATGTTACAATAGCATGGACTATCTGGACCATAAACAAGTGTATTTTGAGTTGTATGGTATTCCTGTGCTGTAACCCCTTGGTTATTTAAGAGGTACTATTGACAGCTTGGGACCTCAGTGGCTTACAGGTTAAGATGCTGAGTTGCAGACTGGAAGGTCAGTAGTTTGGCAGCTCAAGACTCTAGTGCTGCATGACGGAGTGAGCTCCTGTCTCTGGCCCCAGCTCCTGCCAATCTAGCAGTTCAAAAGCAAGAAATTGCAAGTAGATAAATAGGTACCACTTCGGTGGGAAGGTAACAGCATTCCTTGTGCCTTGGCATTTAGTCATTCTAGCCACATGACCACGGAGAAGTCTTTGGACAGTGCTGGGTCTTCGGCTTGGAAACAGAGATGAGCACCACCCCTTAGAGTCAGATTCGACTGGCTTTCAAGAAGGGAAACCTTCACCTTTTTATTGACAGCTTATTGTAAATGCATCAACATATGCCTGGCATTGTGTGTCTAATAAAAGAATGTCTGTGAGGCACAACTGAGACAAAATTCCTTTATGTCTGTCTGTCTGTCTGTCTGTCTATCTATCTATCTATCTATCTATCTATCTATCTATCTATCTATCTATCTATCTATCTATCTATCTATCTATCTATCTATCTATCTATCTATCTATCTATCTATCTATCTATCTATCTATCTATCTATCTATCTATCTATCTATCTATCTATCTATCTATCTATCTATCTATCTATCTATCTATCTATCTATCTATCTCTTTCTGTTATTGGTGGTTTTACAAAGGAAATATGTGTTTTAATCAGCTTGCAAAGCAATCAAATGAAAGAGTTCAGACTAGGGTCTTGTTTTATATATGCCCTTCTTTTTTTTTGCTAAGAACCATAACCACAGGATATTTTTAAGTGGTTAAGACAGAGTACATGACAGTGTGAAACCTAAGTCAACGACATATAGGTTTTCCAAGCAATATGACTCAAGTTGGCCTCTGATTTATTTTTAGATTCCAAAGTGGCCTAACATTCAAATCTCACTGATGGCCAATAAAAGAGTATTTAATCCTGCAAATGGCTCAATCTGAAAAAAACCCCTGTCATTGTTGGTTTGCAGCTGAGGAAAGTGAAACTATCTGCTGGAAGTCTTCCGGCATCACAGATCTGCAAGAGTAGTCACGCTGGTCTATGTGTTTTTTTTTTTTACAAAGTGCGTGCATTTATCAGGGATGATTTCAGAATGATAGGATGACAAGCAGGGAACCCTAAAGGACTTGCAGGGGGAATATAATTTTCCTGTCACCGGGCCGTCTTATCCATTAGGCACAGTAGGCACAAGGCCTAGGGCCCATGATACTTTTAGAAGCCCATAAAAATGTTTAATTTCTTTTAAAATCAGAAGAAAAAAATGAACTTTTAAGTCAAATAAAATGTTTTAATTTTTTTTCTCACATCAGAAAAGAATGAAATTTTAGGGCCCACAAAATCCATTAAATTTTGCCTAAAACAAAAAATTAAAGTATTTAAAGTTATATCAAAAACAATTTTTAATATTGATATTATTATGGTGGGAGGGGCCCACAAAGTGATGCAAAAAAACCCACACTGAAAATATGCTAAGGTTAATGTTTCTACTATTAAATAAAGTTCATGAAAGTCATAATATGGCCCTGCTCATCCCCCATGATTTCCTCTTTCACTTCCCTGAAAGCCTTTCTTGCTTTGTGTGGTGTAGTTTGGTGTAGTGGTTAGGAATGCCGACTCTAATCTGGGATAACCAGGTTTGGTTCCCCACGCCTCCAAATGCAGCTGCTGGTGTGACCTTGGGTCAGTCACGAGTTCTCTCAGAGCTGTTCTCTCATGAGCAGTTCTTGAAAGAGCTCTCTCAGACCCACCTACCTCACAGGGTGTCTGTTGTGGGGATGGGATGGGAAAGGAGATGAGTAAGCCACTCTGAGACACCTTTGGGAACTGAAGGGTGGCGTATAAATCTGATCTCCTCCTCACCCACCCACCAGCCAACCAACTTTTAGTTGCCCTTCTGTCTTCAGATTTCCTTCCTCCTGGCAGCCTGTACCTGGGAAAACTATGATCCAGTTACATAATACCAGGCCAGGACCAGTTGTACCTTGGTATAGGGGGACCGTTTCCCCCTATATCCCCTTCCCCCTGTTTATTTCCTCTTTCCTTCTTGGCAACTGCCATAATCTTGCCTTTCCCTGCTTCTTTCTTTTATTTCCACCCACCAGCCCACTTACTTTTTATATGTCCCCCCATCTTCAGCTATATTTATTATTTCATGTATACTCTGCCTTTCTCTACAATGGGGAGCCAAAGCAGCTTACATTCTTCTCTCTTCCATTTTATCCTCACAACAATGCTGTGAAGTAAGTTAGGCTGAGAGCATGTAACTGGCCAAAGGTCACCCAGTGAGCTTCCATGGTAAAGTGATGAATTGAACCTGGGTCTCTCAAATCCTAGTTTGAAATGCTAATCACTGTATCACACTGGCTTTTGTGGAGTGGCTGCTGTTGGACAGTAGCAAACAGCTGAGTCACAGGGTAACAAGTTGCTGGGTGATTGCCGTGGCCTGGCCTGGATGAATCTTCTTTCAAAGGCAAAAAGAGCCCAGAAAGAGTTCTGCCCTTTTACTGACAGAAAACAAGAATTGAAAGCAGTATGACTACCTAGCAATGGCAACTGAAGGCATTCATTTCTCTAAGCTGCAGGCTCTGCTTCTATTATGGGGGGAGGCTACCCCTTGTTTTTTGATATTTCAGATTTTTCTGCATGGTTTGTAGAAATGTCCATCCTGTCTGTTCATGGCTCCAGTCTCCAAATTTAAATATCTATAGATGTGAGAATTAGATGTATTTCATGATCCCATAAAAAGATACTGCTGTGGTACAGGGTAGTAATCTGCAACAATAGGTATGGGGAATGCCTATGATCTATACTTATGATCACCCCAGTCTAGTTCAGGCAGCTACTTTACATATTGCTATGTTAAAACTTTGAAGTGCAGATAATGCACAAGTTCTGGCTCTAACTCAGCACCAAGGCACATGTTTTGCCCTTTAAAAAGTCCCAGGTTCAGTCCCTGGCATTTCCATAAAAAATCATAGATCTGAGCAAGACCTGAAGAGCTGCTGCCATTGTTGTGGGATAGATAAGCCTGTGATCTGACTCTGTGGCAAGAACAGCTTGTTTGACACTTTCCAAAATGTGGAATAAGCCTTCCTTTAAAGCCTGTTGTATTAGGAGAACTATATTGTGAAAATTAAACTGTATAAATTAAAAGAGAAATGTATGTATTTGTCACTCTTAATTTGACATGCATTCTTGTGCACAAAGTATGACAGTCACACGCTCTCAATCTGACCTACCTCACAGGGTTGTTGTGAGGATAAAATGAAGAAGTGGAGAAGAATATTGTTAACCAGTTTGGGGCCTCATTGTGTACAGATGAAGTATGATAAATTAAAACGTAAAAAGACAAGTGCTACTGTGCCCACCGCAAAGGTTAACTCCACTGCGCTCTGTTTTACAGATATGGCCGATGAACGGTTGGGTGACACCAGTGGAGCCGACAGCACTGAGACTTACAGTGACAAAGATGCAGACCAAAGGAGTTCCCCAGATGTGGCAAAGGCCAAGAGCAGTTTCACTCCTGAGAGCCCTGAGATTGTTTCTGTGGATGAAGGTGGTTATGCAGTCCAGAAAAACAGTGGAAGCAGCGACAGCAGGCCCGAGAGCCCCAAGTACCAGCCAGAGCATAATCACCTCCTGATAGAAGGTCCTTCGGGGACGGTTTCTCTACCTTTCGGCTTGAAAGCCAACCGCCCCCCACTCGAAGTGTTAAAAAAAATCTTCCCCAACCAAAAACCAACCGTGCTTGAATTGATCTTGAAAGGCTGTGGGGGTGACCTGGTGAGTGCGGTTGAGGTCCTTCTGTCTAGCCGGTCTTCGGTCGCTGTCGGAGACAGAACTGCAGCTGAATCAGAAGGGCTGGTTTTGCCTTCAAACGGCCACCTTTTTGAACACACTCTGAGTTCTTATCCTATTTCTTCCTCAAAATGGTCTGTAGGGTCTGCCTTTAGAGTCCCAGATACCCTGAGGTTTTCTGCTGATACTAGTAATGTTGTGCCAAATCCACTGGCTGTTCCCTTACAGCATCCATTCCCCCAGCCACCCCGATATCCACTGATGCTGAGGAATACTTTGGCAAGAAACCAGTCCAGCCCATTTCTACCTAATGATGTGACGTTGTGGAACACTATGACGCTGCAGCAGCAATACCAGCTGAGGTCTCAGTATGTCAGCCCTTTCTCAACTAGTTCTACCAGTGTCTTCCGAAGTTCTCCTGTGCTTCCTACACGCCCAGCAGAAGATCCCAGGATCTCAATCCCTGATGATGGATGTCCAATTGTGTCAAAACAACCTATTTATACAGAAGATGACTATGATGAAAGATCTGACTCCTCAGACTCTAGAATACTAAACACATCTTCCTAGAATGATTATCTGACATATTTTGCGACACAGTGGAACTGCTGGGCATTAAGAGGAAGGAATCATGCCCTTGTAACTATAGAAAAAGTGACTCTGCTTGTTACTATTCTTTAGCAATAAAGACCTAACTTATTTTATTTCTTGCACTTCACTGGAAAATGCCAAATAGCTACTATTTCATGGCTTTAGTAATGAATGTTTATTACAGAAACAAGAAAAAAAAATCATTTTAAACATAGTCATGAGGAACCTAGAACTGTGGAAGATTTAAAATGGAGCAAAAGCCTTGCCTTTTTTAGACAACTGGGAATGTTCAAAGATATTGTACTTGAATGCAGTGTTCAAAGAGAGGACTCCTCAGGATATATGAAAAATTTTAAAAGCAAATAGTTCTGTGGCAAATGGACTAAACAGGGACCTTGTTGACTTTATTACAATAATCATCCTGGTGTTAAAACCAAGAACTACAAAAGATACTGACTAGAGTGAATTGCTCATGTGCTTTTTGAGCTTGAACACTTTTTAGAGACACCTTAAAAACTATTCTTTTTATGCAGCTAGATGAAAACATGTATAATGTCAGTGTAAAGTCAATTACAAGCTGTGAGTTGCATGAGACTGTCTTGTGAACATGAACACATGATTGAACATTGTCAGGTTAATGTAGCATGCTAAAGACTCTAGGGGAAAAATAAACTCAGATTATGATCTCGAGTTTCAGCTGTCATTTGTAATTTTGAGAAAGGCAGTCCCCACGGATTGAAATCCAGGTCTACAGTTGATGCAAATGAGCCTGCTTTTATTGACTGAAGCCAGGGCAACTGGAACAGATGTGTGATTATTTGAGACATATGCTGCATAATTATTGGGGTTCAGCTGAACATGGCCATGAGTTTTGAGGAGTATGTTCATATTATTGTAGTTTAAAGTATTTTAAATATCTAGATAACCTTTAATATCATCACATTTTTGCAGTTACTGTTTTAAAGTCCTCTAAGGGACATTTTACATATCCAAGGCAGATGGAACATTCATGAAATTATTTTAATATTTCTTTTTCTCATGGAATTGTATGAAGTTTCCTGTTACATGTTCTAGAAAATCTTGTACAATTACTTGAAGTTGTGCAATAGGTGGAAAGTATGGACACATCTTTAATTACAGGGGCATGTATCTGACTACCTCCATCTTAAGTGACGGTTCCTGCAACAGATTAGCCATTTAAATTGGAGGAAGGCTCCTTAGGCTGGAGGAACTTCCTGCAGCTAAGATAAGATGCATGACATTCTGAATGGGGCAAGGGGACCGCTCCGTCAGAGAGAGTTTCTGATTGAAGCCCTGTCTTCACTGAGGGGTGACATGATTGAGGTTTACAAGATTATGCATGGGATAGAGTGGGTAGAGAATGAAGTACTTTTCTTCCTTTTTCACAATACAAGAACTCATGGGCACTCCATGAAATTGCTGAGCAGTTGGGTTAGAATGGATAAAAGAAAGTACCACAGGAGGTGGTGGTGGCTACAAACATGGACGGCTTCAAGAGGGAATTGGATAAACATACGGAGCAGAGGTCCATCAGTAGCTATTAGCCACAAGGTATAGGTAGGAACTCTAGGTCTGGGGCAAGTGATGCACTGTATTCTTGGTGCTTGGGGAGGCAACAGTGGGAGGGCTTCTAGTGTCCTGGTCCCACTGCTGGACCTCCTGATATTTTTGGCCACTGTGTGACAGAGTGTTGGACTGGATGGACCATTGGCCTGATCCAACATTGGCTTCTCTTATGTTCTTATGTCTTGGGCCAAACCAGTCCAGAGCTTAATGAACACTCCCCCCTCAAGGACTACAGCTATGCCTAGGGTTTATCAGGGTGAAGGGGCAAAATCAATGCAATAGATTCTTTGATGCCACAGAGATGTGGCTAAGACATAAGACCTTAAAAGTTCAATTCTAAGCCCACTGACTACAATAGAAGGGTGCAACACTGCTTAGTCTGTGAGTCTGCCTACAGCTAAATGGGAAAGTCCTATTAATTTTAGAGCATTTATTCCTGTGGGCAGGATAGTTGCCTAAAACAAAAGGCCATGTTACCTACTTTATGGGACACCTTGAAACCAGAGTGTGTATTATAGTTTGATGTATTCAAGTATCTCAGCAAAGTGTGGTTCATAATCTTATAATATTTGATTTAGAATGCCCCAATGAACAATGATAAAACAATAAATACTACCCAAATACAAAGCATGAACCTAATATAATAAAAGATGTCCAAACTACAAAGATATAAAGACCTTATTAAGTACCATGCTCTCTCTCTCTCTTTCTCTCTCCAAAATGTTTAGCTGAACACAGTCTATGATTAAGAACAAGGAACAATTGTAGTGGAAGCACATGTGTGAATGAACATCCATGATACAGTTTGCAAATACATGCTCAAAAGTGCTTTTATTTCACCTTGGTTTTTATCTGTTATTATGCTTGTTATAAAGCATTGTTGTCCATCTCCCCTGTCCATGAACAGCCTCTTCTAATGGTGGTGAGTGACCTCAAGATGATACCAGGTGTGCATGTTGCACACAGGATTTTTGGAGAGATTGGTTTTGTACAGTCCCGCAACCATTGCGTTAGTAAGCCTGCATCTGTGCCATCTTGGGGCTTTCTCTCTCCGTTGTCAGAGGGCAACTTATTGGGTCAAACTTTGTTCAAAACTTGCCACTCCTAAATGTTGCTCCCCTCCACATAGGCTACCAGAACTACTTTCAGCCTGGCTCATAATTTGGTCAACCTTGACTGAGATATTCCCTTAAATCAGTGGTAAACAACCTTTTATGATTAAAGAACCAAACTATTTCAAAACTTTCTACAGCACTAGTTGTGAGCCCTTTATTAGGAAGTGGCATACATAAGGTCTCATAATAACTAATACATGCACATACATATTATTTATATAAACAACTTTTGTTTCTCAAATGAGTTAGGAATCTCTGCTATATTGAACATAATCTTGAAAGCTGTTTAGTTTTCCACTACCAGCTTTGTAAATTCACATCTGCCTGTGTATTTGTATAAAATTATAACACAAAAAGAAAACACATCTTAGCACAACATATAACATATGGAATCCACTGCCACAAGGTTTGGTGATTTCCATTGCCTCACTTGACTTTAAATGGAACTTTGACATCCATGTAGGATGAATCTCTCTAATTGTTTATCAACCTGTGATTGCTAAAGATCTTCCATTCTGGAGGTGCTCTGCTTCTGAATATCAGTTGTCGGTAACAAACCAGGAAGGTTTGCCCTCATATCCTGCTTGTCAATTTCCCAGAAGTCTCTGGCTGGCCATTTTGAGGATGGAATGCTAGGCAAGAAACATAGGTCCGATGGAGCAGGTGTCTTCTTGTGCGTGTGCATGTTGTGTAGGGAATGTGAGAAACCTAGGTTCAAATGTTGTTCTCAGGTATCAAACAGCCTAGAGCTTTCAACCGACCTTTCAGAAACAGGGCCAATCTGCATTTAGCATTTGCTCAGTTGTTTTATCAGACCCACACTGGAACAGGAAAAGATGCAGTTCAAAACCACATTCAGCTCCCCCGGGCCAACACTGTACTGACTGCAGAGTCACCCCCGAATGGCCATAAAATGGCCATAAATCTATGCAGACAGCCACCATAAAACTAGAGATCAAATGAGGTGAAAGCAGCATGCTGTATGGACACTGCCATAAAATGCGACACTCAATCAATGTAGATGGGAATTTCTGTTCCAGTGTGGGTTTGGTAAGACACCGGAGCAAATTCTAGATGAAGATTGGGCCTTTGGGAAGCTATAATGTTGTTCTGGGTTCTTAAAAAGAACATAGGATGCAAATATAGCATGTAAATAAGGCAGCATGGTTCTGTCTTGTGGTTCTGATAATCTCTCTAGCAATTTTTTCTTAGTACAGTTTTTGTACCTTCTGTGTCTAAAATCTGTATAATGGGCAAAGGTCCAGCACGTGAATCATCCCCAACAACTGTGTTTCTATACTGGGAGATAGTTTCCCACTGATGAAGCTGAAGAAGGGGGCTTTGGCTCTCAAATGCCATAAAAATCTTGATGGTCTCTGAGGTGCTACTGGACATGAATCTAGGTGTTACACTGGGAGAAGTTGTCCCTGTTGGACATCATTGGCTAAAGGCACAGCATCCCTGCAAGGAAAAAAGAACAGAAAGCCTGCTTTGAATTATGCTGAAGTTAAGCCAGTTTCCTCCCGGGGGGGGGAGTGGTAGAAATAAGCAAAGGAGCAACTGTACCAGATGCTGTGTCAACAGTTTCTTCTGATACAACAACTTTGTGAAGGAGAGGCAGAGATTTTTTCAGCTTCCTGTTGCTATTGGAAGCTGCTGCCTTCAGCACAAAATCCATGCACTGATCTTAGAACAACTGCAAGAGCACTGACATACAACTGCAAGGTCTAGCTTCCATCCTCTTTAACACCTGTCTAACGCATGTCATGTGCTCCATTATTTTTGTGCAAACTGTACCAGCATGAAGATGCGCACAAAACAGCTGCCTTTTCTTTCTGTTGCAGCACCACTGCTCTTTTCAGAGTCTTGAGTATCCCAACTCTGTTTCTAACCATGATCCATTAAAATCAAACACTGGATCATAACTGGTGGCCCATTCTACTGGTACCGGTGACCAAAGTGTATGATATAAACAAAACAAAATCAGAGTCTTCAAACATAATGTCTCTGAGATGGTAGAGTCCTTTCCCATGCTGAGCCATCTCAGAAAGCACACGGGGAACTGATTGTTTGACACCCATCTTATGTGACAAACACCACATTTGAATGACCTCTTAGGCTGCCACTGTATTTTAATGTTAGTGATGCCTGTACCAATACTAGCATAATGTAGCAGCCAAAGCGTTCCATGGATTATTACAGTTGCCACGAGGCCTAGTGAAAATGTCCTGTCCCTTTAACAGAGGGTCTATAGGATGTTGTTTACCAGATGTTATTTACCTCCATGCCACAGTCAGGTTCAACTGCCCACTTCCACACATTAAGCCTTTTCTAAAGGAACAGGACATTTTTTTGTCAAACTGGTTGACAATCCTATGGGTTGTACTGAGGGAAATATTTCCTGGAGACACTTGTTAAGAAAAAGAATTCTACAGCCATTTATGCTATATAAGAGCAACACAAAATTAAGAGTGAAGTGCAGGGGTCCCCCCATGGGCACCACGGCACCTACCAACATGTTTTCTGGTGCCCACCAACTGTTTCTAGTAAGTGGGCATGGCCAGGTGGGGTTTTTCCCAGTAAGGCTTCTGATTGGCTGATGGAGATTTGATTGTCCATGCAGTTTTTTTTTAAAAATGGTGCTTTGCAGCAGCTGCCACCACAGCACAAGGATCTTCACTGTCTGACTGAAGGTCAGCTGGGGCAACAACCTTGTAGCTGGTTCCTCCTCCTGCAGCAGCCATTTTGTGCCTGTGCCCACCATGCTGTGCCAGAATTCCAAATATGCTCACAGGCTCAAAAAGGTTGGGGACCCTGATGAAGTGTCTTTGCTTTGTCCTTAAGCCCCTTGAGGGTGCAATTTTTTAAAAGTTTGCTGTAGTGAATGTTCATATGGAAGTGCTGAAATGATTTCTTCTGGTGGTTCCACTGATCATTCCTCATAAGCAGAGATGTTTAGAATGCTTGCAAGTGGGGATATAGATTGTCATGAATTTGGTGTACTGCTTGTTATTCATACAACAGAAGTATAGCAGTGCTTCAGGATGGGACAAGCTCCCATGGATGCTCAAGGAGATACTAGTGCCAACATCAACCCTTCTGACCAACAAGTTTGGAAGTACTTGATGTGGTAGCCTACTACTGTGCTTTGGCTGTGCTAAACATGGGCTCATAGTCCTGGCTCAGACCTCAGAGTTATTTGGAGGATGAAGTGAAATCACAATGATGACATGTTGAAATACTACATTAGGGAGATGTGTGAAAGTGCTAATCCAGTAAGAAGAATGATGAGCATTGTAGAGGTGACTATCACTTGCAGGAACCTATTATAGAACCTATAGTTTACTAAAAGTTGACAACTGCTGGCCCTGAGGCTCAGTCCGCTCACCCTGTGTTTCCATCTGGTCATAAGTACAACCTTTGATTCTCCAGTGACTCCTATTGTCATGCATCTGATCTGCCAATTTCCATGAAAGCCAATACATGGGCAAAGGACTCCTGAGCCCCTTCCACACTCCAGTGTGAACAGCACCAGATACTCTCTCAGAGTCCTCCTCCTAATGTACCTCAGCTGCTCACTCACATTTGTTGTCTCATTCAGAGGAGCTGTACAAAGGGAGGATGTTGGTGTTGCTCACACTGAGGAGGCAGAAATCATAAGAGGCCTTTGCTGTTGTCTTTTAACAAATGGCTGAAGTGCATAGTAAAAAGAGGGTTTTGAAGGCTGGTTTTAAAGAGCCCTTTGCCTCACATGAAAGCTAACTGCTGCAGACCCCTTTGTCAATTCAAAATGAGCTGCTGTCCAGAGTCTTTGTTTCTAGCATCTGCTGCTTTCTGCTCATGCTTTGTTTTGGCCAAGCCCCAAAGCTTGTCCTCTCGAGAGGTCTAAGGGCATCTCCAGAACATCTGTTGGATTCATGGTAAACAGGTTCAGTTCACATTTGCCTTGACATACGTGAAAAATGAATTTGATTCCCTGATCCCGTTATACTGTTTCAGTGATTCATACTTTATGTGCTTCTGCTCAGCCAACGCAAGTAGAGAAATAAGATTGATGCTAAATTTATATGTTAATTTTAATATTGAAGCTATCCTGTGTTTGAAGAATAAGATCAATTTCTCAATTTCATTTCTTATGGGGTCCTGGAGATTGTCATTATGGGGGAAATAAAATTATTTTTGAATGCACACTACCCCAAACTTCAATTCTAGTGGACACATAACTCCCTTGAGCATCATTCATTTCCCTTCCTTATAATGAACTCACTCAATATGGCATGTTAACATTTTCCCAGAATTGTTGGCTCCTAGAATATATGGCAGCTGGTTCCTTGATCTTTATAATTGCAAGTTACTTGTTTGTTAGTTTCTTCTTTGCAGAAGTTTTGTGCTGCAGCTCAGTGAGAGTCATGCTTGAAGGATTTTGGGCCATAAGCAATACTTCTAAGCAATAAGAACATAAGAACATAAGAGAAGCCAATGCTGAATCAGGCCAATGGCCCATCCAGTCCAACACTCTGTCACACAGCGGCCAAAATATACCAGGTGCCATCAGGAGGTCCAGCAGTGGGGCCAGGACACTAGAAGCCCACCCACTGCTGCCCCCTCTGGCACCAAGAATAGAGTGCATCACCTGCCCCAGAATTAGAATTCCCATCTATATCCTGTGGCTAATAGCCACTGATGGACTTCTGCTCCATATGTTTATCTAATTCCCTCTTGAAACTGCCCATGCTCGTAGCAGCCACCATCTCCTGTGGCAGTGAATTCCATATGTGAATCACTCTTTGGGTGAAGAAGTATTTCCTTTTATCTGTTCTAACCCGACTGCTCAGCAATTTCATGGAGTGCCCACGAGTTCTTGTATTGTGAGAAAGGGAGAAAAGTACTTCTTTCTCAACCTGCTCAATCCCATTCATAATCTTATAAACCTCGATCATGTCACCCCTCAGCCGTCGTTTCTCCAAGCTGAAGAGCCCCAAGCATTTTAACCTTTCTTCATAGGGAAGGTGTTCCAACCCTTTTATCATTCTAGTTGCCCTTCTCTGCACTTTTTCCAATGCTATAATATCCTTTTTGAGATGTGGCGACCAGAACTGTACACAGTATTCCAAATGAGGTCGCACCAATGATTTATACAGGGGCATGATGATACTGGCTGATTTGTTTTCAATTCCCTTCCTAATAATCCTCAGCATAGCATTGGCATAGTATTGCAGCTACACACTGTCTAGACATTTTCATTGAGTTATCCACTATGACTCCAAGATCTCTCTTTTGGTCCGTCTCTGCCAGTTCAGACCCCAACAACGCTTATTTATATTTAGGATTTTTGGATCCAATGTGCATCACTTTGCACTTGGCCGCATTGAACCCCATTTGCCACGTTGATGCCCACTCACCCATCCTCAACAGATCCCTTTGTAGTGCCTCACAATCCTCCCTGGTTTTCACCACCCTGAACAACTTCGTGTCATCTGCAAATTTAGCCACTTCACTGCTTACTCCCAATTCCAAATCATTAATAAACAAGTTAAAAAGCATCAGACCGAGTACTGATCTCTGTGGTACCCCACTGCTTACCACCCTCCACTGAGAAAGTTTCCCATTTATACTCACTCTCTGTTTCCTATTTATAAGCCAGTTTTTGATCCACAAGAGGACTTGTCCTTTTATCCCATGACTATTGAGCTTACTTAGGAGCCTTTGATGAGGAACTGTATCAAAAGCTTTCCGGAAGTCAAGGTAAATAATATTTATTGGATCCCCCTTGTCCACATGTTTGTTCACTCCCTCAAAAAACACTAACAGGTTAGTGAGACAAGATCTTCCCTTACAGAACCCATGCTGAGTCTGCCTCAATAGTTTTTGTTCATCAATGTGCCTACTAATTCTTTCCTTAATAACAGTTTCCACCAACTTACCCAGTATCGATGTCAGACTGACTGGCCTGTAAATTTCCCGGATCTCCCCTGGAGCCCTTTTTAAAGATGGGAGTGACATTAGCTACCTTCCAGTCCTCAGGAATGGAGGCAGATTTTAAAGAAAGATTACATATTTTTGTCAGGAGATCCACAAGTTCACATTTGAGTTCTTTCAGAACTCTCGGATGAATGCCATCCGGGCCTGGTGATTTATTAGTTTTTAAATTGTCCATCAGTCGGAGGACTTCCTCTCTTGTCACCACAATCTGATTCAGGTCTTTCAAACCCGTCCCGAAATCGGTGCTTCTGGAGTGGGCAAGCATTTCTCCTCTTCCACAGTGAAGACAGAGACAAAAAATGTGTTCAGCTTCTCAGCCATTTCCCTATCATCCTTCACTACTCCTTTTACCCCTTGGTCATCCAAGGGCCCCACTGCCTCCCTGGCTGGTTGCCTACTTCTAATGTATTTGAAGAAAGTTTTATTGTTGACCTTTATGTTTTTTGCGATATGCTCCTCATATTCCCTTTTTGCTTGCCTGATCACAGACTTGCATTTTATTTGCCATAGTCTGTGTTCCCTTTTATCAGCCTCACTAAGACTAGCTTTCCACCGCTTAAAGGAATCCTTCTTACCCTTTACAGCTTCCATTACTTTATTTGTTAACCATGCAGGCTTTTTTTCTATACCTATTTGTACCTTTCCTAACCTGCGGCATATATTTTTTCTGAGCTTCTAGGACTGTATTTTTAAATAGTCTCCAAGCTTCCCCAATAGTTTTGACCTTCTCCACTCTTCCTTTCAATTTCTTCCTCACATGTCCTCTCATACCAGAGAAGTTACCCCTTTTAAAGTTAAAAGTGGTTGTGTCAGTCTTTTTGTACAGTCTTATCTGTATAAATGTTAAACTCAATGACATTATGGTCACTGTTCCCAAGCGGTGCAATCACTTTTACATCTCTCACCAGGTCTTGGGTGTTACTTAGGACCAAATCCAGGATCGCCTCTCCCCTGGTGATCTCCCCTGGTGATCTTGGGTTAGGAGTAACTTCTGATGCCATTAGAAACAAATGTCAATTGTTTTCATAATAGCCATGGAGTCTGGGAGCTGTATCCCCAAAATGACTTGTTTACTGCTTGGCCCTGAAAGTGTTATGACCTGATTCCAACTCTATTGTGAGCTGTGAGTGCTCAGTGCTGCTTATTGTTGAGTAGAGTGACATTTATTGGTCCAGTATTTAATTGAATGTGTATATGGTCAATGGCCAACATGACCTCTGGAAACAAACAGCCTGCAGATACAATTTTAGGGGCTCATTCTATGAAGCCACATATTTTTAGGATTTAAGCTGGTAATATTATTTATTTAATCTCAAAGTCAGAAGGGACTACCAGGGTCATCTAGTCCAACCTTCTGTCAGTGCAGGAACTACAACTATAATATCCCCAACAAGTTAGTTATTCACCCGATGCAATTTTTTTTATGTCAAGTGTGTATTTGGCTTTTGTATCACCTTTGGGGATACTAGCCCTATAAGCAAGAAAGCCTCTTTATGCCAACTGCTAGATTAGGGGCCTGGCAAAAATGTTGTATCCCACTGACTACCACCTAAGCCCTGATGCTCCCCACATTTATATATGACCTTCTATTTGCTTCCTCACATCTAAGAAATTAAAAAAGGACTGCTTGCTCAAAATGGGAGAACTTGTCCAAGTCCAGCTGCATTCATCTTTAAGGACTTTAGATGTCCAATTCGAAGTAATCAAAAGTGTTATGAAGTACCAGGGGCGGATCTACTATGAAACTAATGAAGAAGAAGAGATTGGATTTATACCCCACCCTTCACTACCCAAAGGAGTCTCAGA
This sequence comes from Gekko gecko, assembly GCA_029375565.1. Classification (NCBI taxonomy): domain Eukaryota; kingdom Metazoa; phylum Chordata; class Lepidosauria; order Squamata; family Gekkonidae; genus Gekko; species Gekko gecko. The sequence continues at coordinate 121,571,319 of JAPDNY010000007.1, forward strand.
GCGGCTTACAAACTCCTTTCCCTTCCCCTCCCTACAACAGACACTCTGTGAGGTAGGTGGGGCTGAGAGAACTCTGACAGAAACTGCTCTTTTTCAAGAACAGCTGTGCTAGAACTATGGCTTGCCCAAGGTCATCCAGGAGGTGCAAGTGGAGGAGGGGGGAATCAAACCCAGTTCTCCCAGATTAGAGTCTGCACACTTAACCACTACACCAAACTGGCTTAAGCTTCAGGGCCCCTAATCCTGGAAGGCCCTGAAGCAACTTTTTTTAAAACGACTGAATTTTTTAAAAGCGTTATTAAAATAAGGCTATTGTAGTGACAGAATCATAAACCAATGGGTTGAAGTGCTTAATATTAACCTTAGAATATGCTCTAATACCTGCTTCATATGGCCTCAAAATGTCCCTGTAATTGGTCAGATTTCAAAATTTTCTCAGGGGCTTGCAGCATCCAACCCCCCAGCTGTATAGGCTTGCTGAGGTCACCAGAATCTATTCATAGCCTACATTTTGGCAGCTGTATCCTCGAATCCTTCATTGGTGTGCAGCGCAATAGTTCTACAGCTCAGCCCTTAGCCAATTAGAACCATAAAAAGACATCTGTATTCTCAATTCAGGCTGCACGAGTCTCGCTTATGCATTTTAACACAAAATTTAGATTTTCACCTCTTCATCCTAATGAGCCCCACCCCTTCTGATGACTTTCTACCTTCTGTCTTTGGACCTTGTTGGATGTTGCCCTGTTGTTGCTGGTTGAGACAAGGCCCCCATAACAGTTCAAGCTTCAGGGTCCCCAAAAGGTAGGTCCACTACATAGTGGTCAAACAGGATGAGAGAAGAACAAGATCCTCTAAGCTACAGCTAACATAAAAGAATGAGACTATCTGGCACGCCTCTGCCTAGAAACTTGAAGTCTTCCCTTTTCCTGTCTTATGTTTATCCAAAATGAAAAGAGTCAGAGGCAGCTCAGAGTTCATGCCTTTATCCTTTCCTTGGAAATGTCTGCTGCTAAACCCTTTCAAAACCTGTTTAGCTTGATCTTCACCCTCCCCTTTCTGGAAGTGGGGGGATTTCACACCACTGTTTTCTGACTATATAACAGCAGACTTTTGCTGACAGGAAAACTTATCTGAGAAAAAAAGATTGGTTTGTTCCAGTCTGTGATGCTAGGGGTGAATTCACTGCCAGTTGTGCAAGGAAAACCTAGGGAACATGGGAGGGAAACCAGTACATCTTAAGGAATATGGCAGCTCTGGCCCGTAACTACAGTGGGGCATTTCAGGGCCCCACCTCTTAATTAAAAGCCATGCCCCACAAATAACCATGCCAGAAACCTTTTTTATTTTTTTTTTTAAAAAATATTTTAAAGTCATGCTGGCCTGCTGGCGGGCAAGCAGCCAGCTCTCCACCCTCCAACCAGGTGCCAAGGCAGCATGTTGGCAAGAGCCCCCAGCTGGCCCAGGAGCAAGGTGAGGAGCCCATTGATGTGGGGAGACTGTTTCTGTGGCTGCTGCTGTTACTGCTTCTGCCTGGGGCTGCCATGCCTTCGGGGCCACCCTGTACTGTTGCCACGGCTGCTGCCTTCTCCATGGAACCTGTAGGCAGGGACTGGAGCCGTTCCAGCCTTGGCTGCAGAGAGTTGCCACTGGTTGGCCAGCCAATACTTGACTCATATGCGGGGCAAACGGGGAAGATGAAGAAGGGATGGCCAGGTGAGGGACCTGTGGCCCCCTCCTGCTGCTGCTGGTGGTGGGTGGGAGCGGAGGCAGGCTCTGCTCAAGCCAATCCTCTCATGAGGCTGCTGCACCCATTAAAGTAGAATGCCCCACTTCTCTTAGTTCGTGCCTCCGCTTCTTTCAGTCCTCTTGACCTTCCCTGCTGGCAGCTTGCATTTCCAGAATCTAATCCAATATAATTTAATTGACTTTAATTTGATCAACTTTAATTAGGTTAACTATCCCCTAATAGATTTAAGTGCCGCTGATGAAAAAAATCCTGGCTACGGGCCTGTGGCAGCCCCCCCCTCCTTTCCAAAGTGTCATGATCTCCCCTGAGTTTAGTATGTGCCATTTATTACATGTAGGGAGGTATTTTTTAATTGAAATACAAGAGTGTTTAAAGACTTTTCCTACTCTTCTGAGTATTTTATCTTTCGCCATCTGTTTATCTGTGGCTATTCATACATTACCCTGTGGTTATCTCATTTCCTGCAATTTCTTTTTTAAATAGCAAAATTATATAAGCTCCAAATACATTCTGAAACCCAAATTCTAAGCAAGTTAAGTCACATCCAAAGAATGCAAAAGCATTTAAAATTGGTTTATCAAGTATATATTTTAGTGCAGAAATGTAGACCTGTCTTACTTTATTTTTGCATTTATATTCTAAGTCATGACCTTAATCCCAAAGTCCTCGTGATGAATGAAACTAATCAAATAGGTTGGAATAATTAGTGTCCAGATCACCTATCTGGGAGAGAAGAGAAGGCTCCTCCGGGGAGGAACCACGGCTCAGTGTGAGAGTTGCCAGCTGGCCTGTTGAAAGATATGTTATTTTCAAGGTCATGTTATTTATCTCCATGCCAAGAAAACTTCAGCTCCCCATTTCCATGCACTAAACCTTAAATAAAGGGACGGGGAGTTTTTAACAAGCCTTTTGACAACACTACTAGCAGAGCATCCCTTGGTATGCAGAGGTTCACAGGTTCAATCCCTGACATCTCCTATTAAGAGAATCGGTTAGTAGGTGATGTGAAAGACCTCCACCAGAGACCTTGGAGAGTGGTTCCCGGTCAGAGCAGAGTAGACCATTCTGACCTTGCTAGACTAATGGTCTGACTCAATTATAAAGCAGTTTCATATGTTCATGTCTGTTCAGACGTTATTCCCCCTCCCCTCCTAACCGATACTGTCAAAGCTGATCAGTTTATTATATCTTAGGGCCATATCCAGAATGGGCCACAGCCGTGCTGGATGTTATTTTATGCAAGAACTGCAAGCCTTAGAACTTGTCTCAGTACAGGGGTCTATATAGGGAAACCAATCTGTGCAAAGATCAGCCTTGCTGCCTCAGACACAGTTGCATTATCAACAGGGCTTATGTTTGCAGCGCCAGGGCTTAATTTTAGAACATATTTAAATATGCATGAAAGTGCCTCTGAGCACATTCAGTGTGCATTTCTCTCCCCACATGGAGTCTTCCTACATCAGAGTTCAGGAGATGGTTTCTTGAATCTGAAGGTGTAATTTCCAGACAGATTTGAGTCTATCATCCCTTTTTCTAAAAATTAAGCACTGATTATTGGAAACAAATAAGTACAAATAATTTCTGAGATTTATGTTGTCGAAGGCTTTCATGGCCAGAGTTCATTGTAGGACCTGACGTTTCGCCAGCAGCTGTGACTGGCATCCTCAAAGGTATAACACAGAAAGATGGAGTACTCTCTGTGTCAAGGTGAGAAGAAAATGGTAGGAAGGTAATTTATACCTACTCCAGAAGGTGGGGTAGGGCTGAGTCATTATCTTGTAGGAGTTCCCCAGGCTATGAACATTCTAGTGGAGGAGCTTTCCTGAGGAGGTTCTTTTGTATATGCCAAGACCATGGCCTTACAATCTGGAAAATCTACAGCAACTAATTTCTGAGATTTGTTTTTAAAGAAACTGTCATTTCTAAAAACATTATAGCTAAACTGCTAAAAGTAATCGTCTTAAGGTTTTATTTGTCTCAATAATATATTAGAATTTTTGCTCTAACCTGGATAGTCCAGGCAAGCCAAATCTCGTCAAATCTCGGAAGTTAAGCAGGGTTGACTGGCAAGTACTTGGATGGGAGACCTCCTTGGAATACTAGCAGTTGGGAGGCGGGGGCAGGTTTTATTCAGCCACCTCTCTGAATATTCCCCAGGCCCTCGGTAGGGATCAGTCACCAGAAATCGCAATGAGTACCAGGTGCGCGTGCACCCCCCCCTATTAAAAGAACAACCCCCAAAAAATAGTATATTAGGGATTTTTATGATCAGAGTTCTTAACGAGTCATGCTAGGATTAAAAAAAAATGAAAAGGAAACAGAAATGTAGGATGTAGCTATACTGTCAGAGAGAGCCATGCTGGGTCTTTTAGATATTGAAAAACCAGGATCCAGTCAGAAGTAAGGTGTGCACTTAAAGAATGCAGGATAACAATGGCTGTACATTGCCTTCCGGACATAGAACAGAAATGATTTTCATTTTATTGAGAAACAAGAGTATTTAAAGACTTTCTAATAACAATGGCTGTACATTGCCTTCCAGACAAAAAACCAGAAATTATTTTTCATTACGTTTCTTAGCTAAGTTTAATGGAGAACTTACTACAAATGAATATGAAATGCTGTATCACAGATCTAACATAAAAGTCAGCTTGTTCAGGTGTAATTGAGTTGATGTGGACACTAGTAGGGATGTGATAAACTTTCAGCACTGGACCAAGAACTCATGAAAATGAAAAAAGTTATTTCTTTGGAGGAGGGGAAAACAAAGCCTAAGCTCCTCTAGTTCCTATGAGACAACGGCGCCATCTTGTGTAACTGTGATTACAGAACAAGTCTGCAACTATTTAATAAGCAGTGGCTTGGGGGAGGGGGCACTTTTAAGCATGCCTTTTCCTCTCTGTAGGTTATTTCCAGCAAAGTGAGATCCTCAAAAGAACATTTGGTAAGAAGTCCTGATGTCTTGTTGTTCATTTCCTCAGTCTGCTGCTGAGTGTGGCTAGAGAAGATGAATATGAGAACACACACTGCAGTGGACTAGAAGAGGCAGTTCTGAAGTCATTCCAGTTTATGGGATGGGGAGTATCTTGCAGATGAAAATGGATTTGATATTGCTGTTCAGGAAAATTGGTGCACTTGAGCCACAGCAAAAGCATATGATACAACCTTTTCAGTTGCATTTCTGTTTCTGTTAGCTAGCATTAGGAGAATGTTATGCTGAACATCCTTATAAGCAGGACATTTGAATGAATGCTTTGGAATGCCTTCCACAACTCTTTCACAACATGCATTATGTCTCAATCTATGGTGGATTTGTACATGTTATGGTTTTGTTATAACCAAATTGTTCCAGGCTGTAGCACTGTTCAAAGTAACTTGGCAGTGAGAGAATTTCATGTTTGCTGAGTCCAAACAGGGTCAGCATTATATTGAAGAACACTTTTTAAAAATTCTCACACACACCCTGAGTTCAAATTTACTTATAATGTAAAATGAGTTTCTACAAAGACACTGAACACACTTTCCAATTAAGACTATTGGAGAATCTGCACTTTCTGGGCACATCATGGTATATTTTAGAATAATTGGCAAGATTCTCAGCGACTGTAAATATTCTAAATTATGTGGTAGAGTTCCTAACTCTTTTTACTAGCATTGCCCCTTTGCCTTAACCACCCAACATGGAGTAACCTACATAGTTAAAAAAAATTAAAGCATGCAAAAGAAAGTAATAGAAGAAAACATTCTCCTACAAATTATTAGATGTGAGATGTCTATTAAAGACACAGGAGCAGGACAGTAGCAAAACAACTGGTATCCTAGTATGTAGTAATAACTGCTTGGACTGCAGAGTGGCACCTTTTCAGACTTCATCAATAGCTCCTATCTATAGTTCCTTTTTAAAATTAAGCCTACCCTTTGCTATAAAGGCAAAGAGCAGTTTGCCTCTCTGCCCTTTTCTTTGTAAATAGTTAGGAGGTGGCAGTTTGAGAGTAAGGTATACTGCTGTCCTATTTCAGACATAAATCTGAGCAGGCTCTTTGGAAATGCCATAGCCCAGCTTTCTGCAAAGGATACTCACATTCAGAGAACACAGAACTAAAATAACAGCTCACCTGGAAACCATTCCTGTCTGCACTGGAAGAGGAGCCGGAATTTGGGAAAAATGTTTGCAGACTGAGAGAGGCTTTTGACATTTAGGCTGCAGTTCTGTGGACATTTTCCTAGGAGTTAGCACTATTGAATAACATGGAAATTATTTCCAAGTAGATCTTCTTAGAATTACTCTCTTGGAGATGTGGGGTTCTGAGAACTGGAAGTGCCAAGGATTCTCACTTTCTATTCTTTGTACTTCTTTGTAACAATCAAAGTCCCCCTGGGGGTGAGTAGGGGGGGGCATACACCCAACAACAGGTGACAAATGGCATCTTAGAGTGAAAAATAACACCCTGAATGCTACAGAAAGGCACAGGAACAAGACATCCGATGCACTTCACTTCCTCTCCATACCATCATTTCCCTTAGTTAATATCCTGACTACCTCCCCACCCACACAAAGCTACTTATCGTGAATCAGACCATTGGTTCAGCAAGGTCTGTACAGTCTACTCAGACTGGCAATTGTTCTCCAGGGTCTCAGGCAGAGCTCTGTCACATCAGCTACTACCAGGTAATTTTAACTAGATGTGGCAGGGATTGAACTTGGGACCTTCTGCAGGTCAAGCAGTTGTTTTACCACTGAGCCACAGCCCCCCCCATATGCTATAACTTGTCCCTGGGATAAATTAGTTGCTTTATATAATTTGTACAACAGCTAGAAATTTTTCATAGTGGATATGAAACAAACCAGAGTTTTCAATTATTTAAATATTTTTAAGGATCTGTGTCTCAGGGGTATTGCACAGTTATCAGTCTTCCAATTCAAAGAGGATGGTGTACTTTTACAGAGCTACCCTATGCATGTTTGTCCAGAAGCAAGCCTTATGAGTGAGGATTACTTCTCTCACTCTCAAGTATGCACAGGAATGCTTCCAAAGGTTGGTAGTGCATTCATGACTGTACAGGTTCACCACATCCTGATAGGGCTCCTGTGCCTTTGTAGCAAGCAGAAATCTGACAGGTGAAAACTACATCACTGCTCTTATTGGACCAAACTTCACCTGCTAAATTTCTGCCTGACTTGCAAAAAGTACAGGAGCTCTTCCAAACAGGAGATATCAGTCCCTAGTACAGTTAGTGCTTATGCTGCCATTTTCTCGCCATGCCCCTGTGTCTATAATAGTGGCCTGGCACACTAAATATGCTACATATTTCATTCCCTAATTCGTTTTAAAATGGGAGGAGGTAGTGTAATTTCTTAAGCATTTCTCTTCAAGCCATTTTCCTACTGCAAACTGGTGGTCCGCCAGCACAAGGAGCTTGGACCTCTGGTAGTAGCCGAGGCGGTGACGGTGGCGGCTGTAACGGCGGCGGCAGCGGCGGCGGCGGTTCTGCTGTCACCGGGGCCCCCTCCGGATTCCGTGGACTTTCTGGCGCTGGCTCCGCTGTCGGTGCTTGCGGTCGGTCGGATGATGGGGCGGCGGCGGCATTTCCCGGTAACTGGATCTCTGTGTCGGGGTCTTGCCGCCTCCGGAGCTGGTCGACGTGTTTACGGAGGACCCGGTCCCCATCTGTTAGGACTTCGTATGACACTGGCCCGGTGGGTTTTAGGATGCGCCCGGCCACCCACTGCGGCCCCGCCCCGTAGTTCCGGAAGTAGACAGGGTCTCCCGGTAGGAAGCTTCGGGGCGCCTCCCTGTTCTCGACCAGCTTTCTCTCTGGGGCTCGGTCCGGGTGGAGTCTGTCTAATAAGGTGGTAGGGCGGCGGCCCATTAATAGTTCTGCGGGGCAATGCCCGGAGATGGGGTTTGGGGTGGTGCGGTATGTGAGAAGGAAGCGGGCCAGCCGAAACTCCCAGTCCCCCTCCGTTATGCGGCTCAGGGCCTCTTTGGCGGTGCGTACCGTCCTCTCCGCCTGTCCATTGGTTGCCGGGTGGAAGGGCGCTGATCGTATGTGCCTGATGAGGTTCCTTTCGAGGAACGCTTGAAACTCAGCAGATGTGAACGCTGCCCCGTTGTCCGACATGATTGTGTCGGGTAACCCGTGCGTCGCGAATATTTTCCGCAGGGCCCGTATTGCCGCTTTGGCAGAGGTGGTAGACACTGGGCTTATTTCCACCCATTTCGAGTAGGAGTCTACCGTTACCATGAACTGGAGCCCCTGAAACGGCCCCGCAAAGTCTATGTGTAGGCGTGACCATGGCTTGTGGGTAGACTCCCAGCTTTGGGTTGGCGCTCTCGGGGGATTGGGGCGGACTTCCTGACACCGTGTGCACCCTCGGACCCAGGTTTCAATTTCGGCGTCCATCCCGGGCCACCACACGTAGCTCCGTGCCAGAGCTTTCATTCTTACAATGCCGGGGTGGGCCTCATGTAGCGTTTCTAGAACCCCTTGTCTCATGGGCCCCGGGATGACCACCCTGTCCCCCCATAACAAGCACCCTTTTAAGGCGGATAGCTCTTCCCGCCTGGCTTTGTATGCCGTGAACTCTGGCCCTGTCTGTTCCGCTGGCCATCCCCTCACCACCCAGTTTAGGACCCGGGAGAGAATGGGATCTCGGGACGTGCGGGCGGCCACGTCAGCTGCCTGAAGGGGGGTTTGGCAGCTCCTCCATTAGCAAGACTGTGGGAGCCGGGGCCGGATCTTCCCCTGTATGCGGCAGCGGCAGGCGGCTCAAGGCGTCGGCATGACCCAGCGCCTTGCCCGGCCGATGCTCCAACTGGTACTGGTAGCCCGCTAAAAACAAGGACCAGCGCAACACCCGGGGCGACAATACCTGCGGCGTTTGTTTGTCCGCCGCGAACAGACCCAGGAGCGGCTTATGATCAGTTACGAGCGTGAAGGGCCGCCCGTACACAAAGTTGTGAAACTTTTAACCCCCGCCACCAGTGCCAAGCCCTCCCGGTCGATTTGTGCATAGTTCCGCTCCGCGGGGGACAGCGTGCGGGAGTAATAAGCCACCGGGACTTCCCTTCCATCCGGTAGCTTGTGTGCCAAGACTGCCCCGACCCCATACAGTGATGCGTCGCACGCAAGGATTACCGGGAGCTTTTCATCAAAGTGGGCGAGCACCGCGTTAGAAATCAAGAGTACTTTAACCCCCGAAACGCCGCCGCCTCCCTCGCTCCCCATGCCCAAGGTGTCGCCTTATCCAGCAGCCTGTGCAGGGGTTCGGCCACGGCGGCTTTGTGGGGGAGAAAGGCGTGGTAGAAGTTCAGGAGGCCTAAGAACGCCTGGAGCTCCGCCTTGGACTTCGGGACGGGGGCCTCCACGATGGCCTTCACCTTGTCCCTCGCCGGATGCAGGCCTGTTGCGTCTACCCGGTACCCCAAGAACTCCACCTCCGGCACCCCGAGGAGGCACTTTTCCCGCTTCACTTTCAGCCCCGCGGCTTGGAAGCGTCCCAGTACAGTTCGGAGGCGGGCGGCGAAGCTTTCCGGGGTGGTCGCGGCGATGAGGACGTCGTCGAAGAACGGCGTCACTCCAGGGATCCCTTTTAGCAAGTCGTCCATGAGATTTTGGAAGATCCCTGGGGCCACACTGACCCCGAACTGCAGCCGCTTCACCCTGAAGGCGCCCCGGTGGGTTACAATGGTTTGCGCCTCGGCCGTGGCTGCATCCACCAGGAGTTGCTGGTACGCCTGCGCGAGATCCAGCTTTCCAAATATGCGCGCCCCCGCCAGTGTTGCTAAGACGTGGCTGACCACGGGTACGGGGTATGCGTGCGCCTGAAGTGCCTGGTTAATGGTGCACTTATAATCCGCGCAGATGCGGATTTCCCCGTTTGGCTTAACGGGTGTCACAATCGGGGTCTCCCATCGAGCGTTCGGGACAGGCTCTAGGACTCCCTGGGCCACTAGCCGGTCCAGTTCGGCCTCTATTTTAGGGCGGAGGGCCAGGGGCACGGTGCGGAAGCGCCGTCGGATGGGCGTCACTGTGGGGTCTAAGTGGAGCGGCACCGGGGGCCCTTTATAACACCCCAGTTTCCCGTCAAAGACTTCGGGAAATTCCTTGCACACCGCCCCCAGTCGCGCATCCCGCACTTATTCACTCCCCCAATTGTGATGCCTAGGGCCTCAAACCATGCCCGCCCCAGGAGACTCACGAGATTTCCCTCCACCACCACCAAGTCCAAGTTCCCCTCAAAGTCTCGGTATTGCACTCGGAAAGTGCCAACTCCCCGGATGGGGACAGGGTTCTTTTGAAAGTCCACCAAGCTTAGTGGCGATGGACGTAGAGGGGTCCTCCTGACGGGCAAAGTCTTTTTAAAGTGTCCATGGAAATGATGGACGCCGCCGATCCCAAGTCCACCTCCATGCAGCAAGGGGACCCCTCGATCCACACGGTTACTTGGATCTTCGGGGTGGAGGAGAGGTTGGGGTTGGGGAGGCGAAGTACCTGCAGCGGTTGGTCGGTGAGGTGGTTCAACTCGGCGACCTCTTCCGTCGTCTCGTAGGCGGTGGACGATGCGCGATGCGGTGGGGCCGACGATCTCGAATTCCGGGGGCCCTTGGATCGGCAGACCCGTGCGAGGTGTCCCTGCTTTCCACACCCGTGACAGACAGCATCCCGGAACTTGCAGGATTTCCTTGCGTGGCCTTCCCCGCAGCTGGCACAGACGACCCGGTTGCCGGAAGGCTTGGCTTGCTCTCTGTTGGCCTGCTGGAACGGCGCCGGCCGGCGTTGTTGAGGTCTGAGGGCGAAGACCTCTTCCGTGTCCACATTCCCGGGGCTTGGACTCCTTCCGACCACATGGGTGGCCGCGGCCGGGCGTTCCCCTTCCGCGGCCTCGTGGGCTGTTGCGGCGTCTAGGGCCTCATCCAAGGAGAGCTTCCGGTGCCCCACCAACTTGCGCCGCAGCTTGGAGTCCGCCATGCCCCACACGAACTGCATCAACAGGTTGTCCTCCACCTTCGGGAATCCGCAGTCCACCGCGAGCGCCCTTAGCGCAGCCAAGAAGGTGGCAATGGATTCCCCTTGGGCCTGGACTCGCCTCTGGAAATCCATCCTCTTGGCCAGGAAGGTCGGCCGGGGGCTGAAGTAAGCGTTGAGGACATCCAGGATCTCCCCAAACGAGCTCTCCAAGGCCGTGCGTGGCACCAATAGGCTCTTGGTGAGGCGGACGGTTTGGGTGCCGCAGGCGTTCAGCAGGATCGCTCGTTTCTGGTCGGGGTGGCGGATTTCGTTGAGCTCCAAATAGCTGATGAGCTGGTCGACCCATGCGTCCCAGGTTTCAGGCTGCGACTGATCGAAGTGCTCCAGTGTTACATGAGAAGCGGCCATGGTTCTGTCTGGTAAGGCGAGCGCCGGGGCGAGCGGTGCGGTGCTGCTCTCGGGGTCAGCGATGCGATGCTCGGCGAGCGGTGCGGTGCTGCTCTCGGGGTCAGCGATGCGATGCTCGGCGGTGTCCTTTTCGTCGCTCATGGAGTCATGGAAGGCGTTGAAATCCCACCTTCGTCGCCACTGTAAAGTACTGGGTTTCGGGCCTCATGACTCGGACGACGACATAAGAGAAGACGCGTTTATTCGTACTTCACATAAGACAAGAACACACAGTAACGGCCGGAGGCCAACTATATACAGTTAGGGGGACGGCCCTATATTCCTATTGGCGGGTTTGAATCGCCCGCCAATGCTGCCATTGGTTCACTACTGGCGAGCTCAGGAACCTAGTCCCTATTGTTCTCAGAGAGCGAAGCTTGGCTGTATTTCGCCAGCTCTGCCTTCTGATCCCAGGACACAATAGTTATCCCCAGGGCCGGCCCAAGGGGTTTCTAACCCTAGGCCAGGCTACATTCTGGCGCCCCCACTGCGGCTCTCCCCCCCCAGCTCGAGAAGCGCCTGGCCGGGGGCTTAGACTGGGGCGGCGGTAGCCCCGCCTCTCCCACCCCCCCCAGCTCCAGAAGCGCCTGGAGGCGGTGGCAAGGCCGCTGGGAGACGAGACGCGAGAAGCATACTTTGGCCTGAGGAACCCAGAGGCGCCCGGCAGAGCCGGCAGGAGGCGGGGGAAGGTTTTTGCCGGGACTCTGCTGGGGCGCGCAGGGCCCCCCGGCTCGCCTCTGTCAGGAGCCCCCTCGCTCCTTCCCCCTCCCTCCCCGCCCGGCCGCTGGGAGACCAGACGAGAATCATACTTTGGCCTGAGGAACGCAGAGGCGCCTGGTGGAGCCGGCAGGAGGTGGGGGAAGGTTTTTGCCGGGACTCTGCTGGGGCGCGCAGGGCCCGCCGGCCTCGCCTCTGTCAGGAGCCCCCTCGCTCCCTCCCCCCTCCCTCCCCGCCCCGTCTGGAGGCAAAAGCCCTTCTCGCATCTTGTCTCCCAGCGGACGCGAGAAGCATACTTTGGCCTGAGGAACCCAGAGGCGCCCGGCAGAGCCGGCAGGAGGCGGGGGAAGGTTTTTGCTGGGATTCTGCTGGGGCGCGCAGGGCCCCTCGGCCTCGCCTCTGTCAGGAGCCCCCTCGCTCCTTCCCCCCTCCCTCCCCGCCCGGCCGCTGGGAGACGAGAGGAGAATCATACTTTGGCCTGAGGTACCCAGAGGTGCCCGGCGGAGCCGGCAGGAGGCGGGGGAAGGTTTTTGCCGGGACTCTGCTGGCGGTTAGGGCGGCGGGGGTCTTTTTGGGGGAGGAGTGGGCGCCATTTGGCGCCCCTTAGGCCGGCACACCCTAGGCGAGCGCCTAGTTTGCCCAATGGGCGATCCGGCCGTGGTTATCCCTACCTTACTTACATTGTTCTGGGTGGAAAACCTCATCCCTTTATTGATTGCGTGTTCAAGGTAGGATTTCAATTTTTGTTTAATGCTACTCTTACAAATAGAGACCATGGTTCCAAGGGGAAAGACCCATGATGGAGAAGGTTTTTGAGCAGGTATTGACAGAGAAAGCCCCACTGTGAAGAGAGCACTTGGCTACCCGAAGCCTTCACATGGGGATAAACAGAGTCCCAACCCATGAAAAACTTTAATGGTATGCATCAGCATCTTGAATTGAGCCAGGAACATATTGGTAGAAATGCACATTTTTAATATTGACGTAACAGGAATAGCAGAAAGTCTTACACAGTAATCTTGTCATGGTTCAGAAAGGCAAGATCAGTAGCATCCAGCACATTTACAGTCTGCCTTTTCCACCAAGAATACAGGCAGAATACACAATTCAAAAAACAATGGAGGAAAGACAATTTAATACATACATTATATAAAAACTAGATTATAAAATTGAAGAACAATGCAGTAAAAAAGTAAAACACACACAATAAACAATGCAGTAATGGCTGTCAGGCATATGCTGAACAATATGACTTGGAATCATGTATCTAATCCTACCCCCTCCAAATCCTTTCCAGTTTCTTTACAACAATAACTACTGATGGCAGAATTTCAAACTCCATCTAGTGGGAGAAAAGTAGAGAATGCAGACCAAATTCTTTCCTGCTTTCTCATACAGACAAGCAACACTTAAGGCTTCCAGCTGCACTTTATGCAGCCAGGCCTCAATGGGTCTGACGTTTCTAGGGTGCATTTTTTTATCTGTATATACATTTCAAAGGACTTTCAGCAAATTCTTTGTCTTTTGTTTTGCTGTTATGTTACAGGAACAGAAGTTGGGAGGGGGTGTGGTAAGCTAGACAGCAAACAGTTTTCTTCTGTGAAGAACTTTTCAAATTCCTTGGTTAATTGATCTCAGAATTGTATTTAGCGTTTGACTTTTCTAGTGAACTGTCAGATAAAGCCAGCATGAATAAAAATATAACCCAAAGAACTGACTCAATATGTTTATTGGTATTAACTATTAAGGAGAGGTTCCATGGCTCAGTGGTAGAGCATCTGCTTGGAATGCAGAAGGTCCCAGGTTCAAACCCCGGCATCTCCAGTTACAGGATCTAGCAGCTGGTGATGAGAAAGACCTCAGCCTGAGACACTGGAGAGTCACTGCCAGTCTGTGTAGACAATACTGACCTTGATGGACCGATGGTTTGATTCAGAATAAGGCTAAAACAGCTTCACATGTGTTTATTTAGGTATGACTTTAAATATGGAATCATGTGTTATTTCTTCGTGTTCCTTGGGTAGCCTAGTGGTGTGGGTGGGGAAGAAAACCCATAGTGGCCTGGTTTTAAAGGAAGTTTAAAACATAGATGACACTGCTTATGGAGCTAAACGTTACCACTTGCTTAGTTCTGCCAATCAAATTGCTGTTATACGGCCAGCTCTGGAGGCCAGTTCAAAAGCTGGTATTCTGACTTTCTCCAAGGTTAACTATGACTATTAATCTGATCCTTGAACCCAGTATTTTAAAGTGTCCTGATGAAGTTTAAAATAATATAGTTTAACATTTGGAACATTTTTTCCTTTCGAGAAATGCATTTTTTACATATTTTCTGTCTACCAAGAACTTTATTTTGCAAAATTTGCCAGTTATTTAATGCAGATAGTACTGAAGAGAGCAAGACTGCTAGACCAAGATCTCCCTTCCACATGTTTCTAATTTTTTAAAATTTTTAATTTTTTAAAAAGGAAGGAAGGTAGGGAAGTGGGGAATGGGGAGGTACAAAACAAAAAAAGGAAGTACTTACAATTACTTCTACAGACTCTGTTACATTACATTAAGAATTCTACTTATGCAATCAGGTAATTCTTTGTGTTAAATCTGTTCACTTAAGACCATACATTTCTTGATAGCTGCAAAAAACCAAGTTATTGCCTTTACATCACAAAAGCATTCTGTAACTTCTTAGAGGAAGTTTATACCATCTTATTACCTTGATACCTTTTTATAATCATGTTTCAATTATATTAATTTCATATCTATGGATTCTCATATTCAAATCTTTTATAGTTACAAAACCAATCCTTACTCATATAATTATGGCTTCTTAATGTCCTACTGCTTATACATAGCCATTCTATAACCAAAGCATTCTAAAAATTACATATTAACCCTAAAGGAAAAACATACCTAATACTAAATTCAACTTCACATTTCTTATAAAAATTTCCATACAAGTGCTGATAATAGTAATCTTTTTTCTACAGCCATACTAAATTCCATACAGCTGTTATTAATATTTGTTCTTAAGTCACATCTTAAGGTTTTGAACTTTCCCAAAATTACATATAAAAACTACCTTGTAACATTTAATTTTTACATTTAATTTTGAATGCAATTTCTTTAAAATTTTATATACTTTAACCTCATCAAATCTCCTTAACTTCAATTTAAAATATCACTTGACCTGCTGTAGACATTCCACCTTAAATAATTATCCCTCCCCCCTTTCCTCCTTTTTGCGTCCCCAGCATTTTATTTTCTATAATTGAGGATTGTTCCTGTAAAATTTCAATATGGGAGTAGAACTCTTTACCTTTTACTAAATTCAGCTTCACATTTTTTAATTAAAAATGTATATAAATACTGATAATACTTATCTTTAAGATAGTACAAATATGACATAATACATATATCTTTGATCTTTAAATTTAGCCATACTAAATCACATTACAAGGTTTTGAGCTTTTCTAAAATTAAAAAATAGAAACTATTTTGTTACATTTCTTTCTTTCTCTAAATCTCATTAAATTCCATTTTAAATGATACTTAGCCTGCTGTAACAATTCCATCTTAAACAGTTTCTTCTTAAATTCCCAATGTCTTTTCTTTTGGGGTTGTAAGTTGTTCCTGTAATATTCCATTATGGGGTTAGGACTCTCTCCTTGTTTGCTTGCTGTGTCTAAAAAAATATATATTAGGTGTGCTTGGATTTTTCCCCCAGTCCTCCATTCTGGTATCTTTGTGATCCTCTTGCTTCAGACAGGAATGCATCTGTATTCTCCATTTTCACATTAGGCAGTTTAATCACTGATATTTCCTCCTCTTCCAAAGTTGGCTCTTTACTCAGATCTTTTGGTTCATTTAAGGGTTGTTCCAACACCCTTTCTACTTGGTATTTGCAAGAAAGCTCCTTAACATGGTCTGCCGAAAGGCACAAACTACACTGCATTGGGAGCAGAGCTGCACCAAAAATGTTCTTGTGTTTCTGTTATCACTTGAAAAGTAGCTATTTTTTCCACGGAGCAACTTAGCCAAATAGCCAGACTATCAAGGTTTGTTTAGACTAGACCTGAGAATCCACCAGATACTCTTCAGTTTACAACCAGTTAGATAAATAAAGGATAGCACAGTCAAATTCTTCTAACGATTTAGTCTTTTTGATGTTATTTCCTTTAGATTGAAAGCTGCTTCCAAATAGAGGGGGGAGGGATAGCTAGATAGGCGTTCCCCCCCTCCTCTTTCTTTCTGAACTTTCTCACAGTCTTGTTGACTTCCTCATCTCTGTTTCAGCAAACATTCCATGCACGTACAGAGAAAAAGAAAAAAGCTTAGTTGTTGAGTATCTTCTTGTAGTTGATGTAGAAAGTGATTTATTGTAGAAATACACATAGTTTCGATTCTCACCAAGTCCGGCAGTCACAGCTTAGTGCCAATACGGCGATTGCTTTGGCTGGGGCTTCAGTGCAGACAAAAGACTCCAGATCCAAGCCACTGCCAGTGTCTGGTTCTTTGTCGCACCCCTGCTTCAGGGACTCCTATCCTGAGGCCCCCCTAGGAGTTTAGATAGCCCAAACTCCCACAAACTGTGCAATTTGAATGGCTGCTGGAGCAGAGCTCTGCAGCTCCTCTCAATCTTGCTGCACTGAAACCGAAGTTGACCACATGTTTCTAAATCTTTTAAAAGTGTATCTGTTTTTTACTGGTGGTAGAACTTTGCTAATACAAAATTCAATGCCATTTGTTAATTTAAAAACCATTGGCAAATCCACCCGCCCCCAATAATTCAGGCTAAATTTAGATGTCACAACAAACCTCTGTTTGCCCCTTGTTCTCAAACCTGTGTTTCTCTCACTCCTCACACCTACATAGTTCAATTGAATGCTTTCTCCTTTGGAAAGTCATGAATTGGGCTCCAAGTTGCCATGATGTCTGCTTGCAGGCACATGGACAAAGAGCAGTTTGTTTCTTCCCCACAAACCAAACTTCAGAACCAAGATGTTCAGAATTCTGGTTAGTGGAAGAAACACACTCCAGTTTGCCCAGGTGCCTGCATATGGGCATCATGGCAACCTGGAGCCCAGTTCATGACTTCCACAGCCGAAAACCTTCAATGTGCAATGGCAGGAGACAAGGGAGCATACAAACATGATAGCAAGCTGTGGCCAGGAAAAGCATGATGTCAGAATACAGCATATGCTGAAGACATAGCAAACTGCAAGTAGATGGATTTAGTGGCTATAGCAGTAATGACAATTCTTCTACTAGATAGCTAGAGTGGTGGGTAAGAACAGCAACAGTCAAGTTCCTGGTTCAAACTTTCCATACATGAAGTCCTAGCTACTCAGAATCTCACCTAGCAACTGGATTGACAACTGTCTGGATGAAAAAAGTGCGCTTCCCCTTTAATAGAGGCTTAATGGGATGTGGCTTTTCAAGGGATGTTGTTTATCTCAATGCCATGAAAAGCTTCACCTACCCATTTCCACACATTAAGCCTCTACTAAAGAAGCAGGACATTTTTTTCCAGCCTTGCTGGCAATCCTACCTAGGAATAACAGTGCTGACCTTCCTTTCAAAGTTATTATAAGACTACTGAGCTATACAGTGCATTTAATGTCAAATGTTAAAAAAAAACTAAATAAATGCTTTGAATTATATTTTGTCTAAAGTTAATGCTGCACAATTTTTATGTACATAATCTATATATCTAATAGCCAAGTTGCCCCCTCCATGTGGATATCTAAATCCACACATTGGGGGCACTTGGGGGGGCAGAGAGATTTCCCTGCACATTTGGAGGAGTCCCCAGGTGTGCAGAAAAATCTAAAAAGTTTTAAAAAGTGTACAGGGAATATTTAAATTCCCCCAAAAGTAAGAGCATTCCCTGTGCATGTGCAGAGAACGCTCTGGGAACTCTGCGGTGTGCCAGCAGCTGAGAGGCGCTCAGGCCTCACTGCCGGTGCTGGAGGGAGGGGAAATTGGTGGGGAGAGAGTGTTGGGCCCGGTGGCTGGGAGGTGCTCAGGTCTTGCCGCTGGTGCTCGTGGGGGAGGGAATCAGCGTGGGGAAAATCAGTGGCCCCAGCAGCTGGGAGGCACTCAGGCCTCGCCGCTGGTGCCCACAGGGGGAGGGAGAATCGGGGGGTATCAGCAGGCCTGGCAGCTAGGAGGGACTCAGGCCTTGCCGCCGGTGCAGGGGGGAGAGAAAATCAGTGGGGGGAATCGGTGGGCCTGGTAGCTGGGAGGCACTCAGGCCTTGCCGTCAGTGCCTGTGGGGGAAAGGGGAAATTGGTGGGCCCAGCAGCTGGGAGGCACTCAGCCCTCGCTGCTGGTGCCTGCAGGGGCGGGAGGGAAAATCGGGGGGAATCAGCGGGCCTGGTGGCTGGAAGGCACTCAGGCCTTGCTGCTGGTGCCTGTGGGGGGAGGGAAAATTGGCAGCAGGTGTAATCGGTGGGCCCGGCAGCTGGGAGGTACTCTGGCCTCACCACCGGTGCCCGGGGGGAATCAGCGGGCCAGGGGGGAGAAGGCTTACCTGCAGAGCTGCTTCTGCAGACTGGGAGCCTTTAGGAATACTCCCCCCCATGAGTATCGCAGGTCCCACTTCTTGTCAAGTCTAATACATAAGGAGCCATTTCACATTACCCTTTTTAAACCGTTATTGTCCCGTCATGGAATAAACCGGTACAGGGATTCCTGGCTGTTTCAGACAGCCTATCCCTTCCGGTAAGAAGCCGTCTCTTTTTCCTGCCATTTCCCACTGTGTGCACCATCTCCTTGAGAGGTTTTATTTATTTTTTTTAAAAAAACATTATATTGGGAGTACTATGGTGCTGAAGCAGGACTACAAATCAGAGCCATAGCAACCCCATTGAGGTTCCTGGACTCCATTTAGATACACTGACATTCGCTACTGCTGCCACCTTGAAACAAGGATACAGAGTTCAAGTGTGGGGAGGGGGACTGGACAGTTTTGAAACCTAGGAAGCTTTCCTTCCTTCCTTAACTCCCACAAACCATGGGCTGTGTGTGCTTGTGTGTGTGTGCCTGGGTCTACACTTCCTCTAAAGCAAACTTTTAAAGAATTGACTAAACATCTGTCTCACCATTCACTTATGCCCTTGATCTCCCACTTAAACATGCTGTCCAATTAGGTACTTGTTCCAAGTGAAAGCAGTAGCGAATGTCAGTGTATCTTAATGGAGTCCAGAAATCTCAATGGCGTTGCTATGGTGCTGATTTGTAGTCCTGCTTCAGTGCCATAGCACTCCCAAAAGAATGTTTTTAAAAAAGGGGACGATTGCACGTGGGGAGAAAAAGGGTGCAAAAAGAACTGTCATTGCAGGAAGTGCTATGAGGCATTTTATACAGCACCCTATGGTGCTTCAGAAGTGGTAGGAAGGACTGAAGACTAGAGGAAAGCAGTTTGGGTCAACAATACTTCAGGCACGCTTCCCGAACAGGACAGAAGCATGTTTGTCTGAACAGGCAAATATATTCCACACGAGACAAGTTACTAAAACAGGTCTGTCTGAAATGACAGAAAACCCCCGTTAGTGACCAGTTCCTGAAACAGAATACATAGGCTGTCTGAAATCAGCAAGGTTACCCATCGGGTCTCACCTTCTTCCCTTTCTCAGGCACAGGATTTTTCCTTTGTTTCTTCTTTCTTGCTTGCTGAACATCTATTTTCTTCTTATTTGTTGGTCTATGGCTGTCCCATCCTGTTACATTATTATATATTTTGATGCTGACCCAGCCCAGGGACTTGAGGGAAGAGGCAAAATCACCTGCTAATATTCTACTCCTGTAATGGCACACGAGAGGCTTTTGAAAGTTCAAAATTAAAATATTTTATTTATCTTGGAGGGGAAAAGATCAGGTAGAATTAGGGGAAGGAGGTGAACTGATAATAAAAACTGAGGTAACTTTGTAAGTGTTTTTGCTTTTCAACAAGGTCTTTGAATTTTTGAGGAGTGAGTCATTCTTTTCCATTTCTGATTTAACTCACAAGCATAGGTTTCAGAGTTTCACTGACACTCCACGTTCAGAAGGCAGGAACATACAATAAAGTTCCCCAAATCCTTCTCTCTACACAGACCAGGGATCATTCCTCTTTTAAGAGTTATCTGTCTTTTCACTGGGCAGGGATTACTTCTCTTGACTAGATGCTCTGTCCCTTTTCAGCTTGAATGGGGATCTTCCATGATCCTCTCACTTCTCTTGACTCCTTCCCAGTTCTCAGTCAATGCTAAACTGTCTCTTCTTCAACTGTCAGTGCTCATCATTTCTTAAATGACAGCTCTCCACAGAATTCCATTTGAACAGCCTGTCACTCAAAGGTTCTCAGGCTGTATGAGGCATTAACCCTTGATAGTCCATCACAGGGCCTGACTGGTCAAGTACTCATTTCACTGTAGCTTGTGCTGGACAACTTCACACTGCACAGTTGGACTGCTCTTTACTACTTGTCCAGCACTTTCCAGGCCCATGCACCCTGAATCTGAGTCAATGAAGCAACTTCCAAGAAGTCATGAATAAAAATGGTAAAATGTTATGGGGAAAAACTCCAAAATAAGCCAGTGATGATTATAAAACTAACCAACAACAAATAGACAAGTCATGGTTTCTACCCCCCCCCCGCATGACTTACAGAGTAGTTGTGTGATACATGGTGCCAGGAACTAATGAAACAATTCTCTCTACTTGGTGACATGAATACATACCCCACCTTGCCTTTGGCCATCTGCCAGATCCCAGACCTTGAACAAGTGGAGGCATTAGACATGTAGCTAGCTTCCACAGGGACATTTTCCTCCAATGTTCCCCATTCAAACTTCAGTGATTCTTCTAGGGGGTTTCTGCATGGCATTATCATCTGGTTGCCCCCCTTCTGGGTTTTCTCTGGCTCTTCTCTATAGTCTCCTGTTCTTAAAAGAACATACATAGATTTTGGGAAAATGTAGATGGGAAGAGGTGGATTTCCACACCTCTCCTTCCACATCTGGCACCATTCATGCCCCCCATACCTGTGGGCAGTCTTTTTTGTGAGGTAACTTAAAAAAAATCAGTAATAAATATATCACTAGAGTAATTTTTTAAAATGCTGGTAGTTTTTAACACAGGAGGCGAGGGGGTGGGTGGGAATGATGACTTCAAAGGAAAAGACCAGGGAATTGCCCTGTGGGAAGGTTGTGTTGCTGTTGGGAATGCCTTTGCATTGGCAGTGGCAATGAGACCAGAATAGGGACTCATCCCGTGCAGAAGCAAGCTGAGTCTCCTTTGTCTGTCTTAATTACACCTGACACACTGAACCCTAGTATTCCAAGAACAGTCAAGCTTTTCAGCCATCCTTGGTCTGCCAAGGGTTTCCTCTCAACACATCTGCTTCTGTGCTGCTGCCTTTGGGATCCCAGGAACAGCAAATTTAAAGGTGAAGGGGGACTCTCTGGCATGTAACCTGGCAGTTCTGAGGGTATCTTGCAGATGTTTAAGAGTAAATCAGGCAGTTTAGAGGGACAGATGTTCTTAACTTCAGTGGTAGAATGTTTTCTTGTGTCTTCAAACCAGTCGTTGGGCTGTCCTTTAGGTCATTCTATGTACCTATGTAAACACAAAATTACCTTAAAGGTAATGGAAGACTGAACACTTGATGTCACTGTTGCCTCATGGAATAAAGTACAAAATATTTATATAACTGGGGGGGAGGGACATGTTCTCCCAGATGGAGCAGTAAGTTTTCCACTGTGTACTTCTTCATCTTGAATTCTTTTCTTCTGGGACTCCATCACAGCTGTGAGGAGATATACCGGGCTGCAGTTTATCACAGTCACTTGCTGATCCATCATTTCTGTAGTAATAACAAACGTGTCCCCTATGAAATGTGCACAGGATCACATCTGGTTTTGCCTGTGTTATTTACGACAGCTCAGATGTTGACTCGGCACAACAGCAGAGGGAGGTAGATGTGCCACATGGAAAGTAATATATGGCAGGCTCTGTCAGTGGATATGCCTTTAAAAGCCATTTCTTTTGAATGATCACAGGTAGCCTGTCTGTTTGAATCATGGCCATGAGAGTAACTGAGTTCTTTGCCATATACCACAAATCCAGTGACAACCTCAGTAGTTACTTGTGAGTGTCAGGACTCTGTTCTTTACAAACAATATCCTTTGACTATTGATATTACTCAGCATTTCCCCCCTCTTTTGTTGATACCTCAAGAAAAAAGATATTGACCCCGGGCACACGTTGAATCTGCCGTGGGAGAGCCATGATTGAATGGTGGAGTTTCTGGGCGCAATCACACCGCAACTTCAGGGAGGCATAGCACTCCCATGTCCAACCCATGGCTTTCTGCAGAAGATGCGGAGTAAAAAACTACCTCCTCAAAGGTACTGGCAAATGGTTTGCCATGGGCTGCCTCCAGACTCCCTTGGTGTGATTGCGCTGGCACGTGGCTTTTCCCTCCGGTCCCTCGTTGACGTGCAGGCGCAGAGGGAAGGAACCGTGGCATGCAGCTGGCACATGGAATCACATTCTGGCATCTCTAATTGCAGCATCGCAAATAGCCTTGCCTCCCCCCGCATTATCCGACCCATATGACTGGGGCCATTGTATATTTTCCACATATCTGCTTTTCCTGTTTGGGGAACATTCTTACAGGCTGCAAAAACCCACCAGCATCTGCAAAAGAGCAGAGGAGAGTAGAAAAAGTCACTGAGATATATTGGGGAAAAAAATATTTGTCTTTTCTTTCAACACTGAAGTTTCAATGGGGACCGGAAAAAAGCCCACAGGAAAAACCCCCACAGGAAAAAAGCCCACAGAAAAAATCCACAGACATAAATGCTCACAGGAAAAAAGCCCACATGGAAAAAAGCCCACACGGAAAAATACCATGTAAAGAGCCATAGCAACAATTTGTGTAGTGATTCTATCAAGTATAATCATATATATATATATATATATATATATATATATATATATATATAAAATTGTCTTACATATTGGCAATTTCCACCTCTCCCATTGGCTGAAGGAAACCCTTTCCAGGCCATTGTGAGGAACTCATAGGGGCCAGGCCTGACTGGGGTTGCCAACTCCAGGTTGGGAAATTCTTGGATATTTTGTGATGGAGTCTACAGAAGCCTGAGTTTGGGAAGGGAAAAGGCCTCAGCTGAATAGAATGCTATAGAGCCCACCCTCCAAAGCAGTTATTTTCTCCAGGAGGGGGAGAGATCTGTTGTCTGGAGTTCAGTTGTGATACCTGGCGATCTTCAGGCTCCACCTGTAGGTTGGCTAACCTGGGCATGGCAGTTAGCACTTCAGAGCAGGGTCTGCTAGGCCCATGTTCTTGCTGTAGAAGTTGAGTAGGTGATTTTGGTCCAGTCACAGACTTTCAGTCTAACCTACCTCACAGGGTTGTTATGCAGATCAAAAGGGGGAGAGGAGAATGATGTAATCTGCTTTGGTCTTCACTGTGAAGAATGACTGTACTTTTCCTCCTGGGGAATCACTGCTGCCAAACTCCAGATGAGGGCTGGAGATCACACAGAATTAAAACTGCTCTCCAGATGGTAGAGGTCAGGGGCAGATAAAGGTAGGTTGATGGTTGGCTGGGAAGGAGATAGGGTTGCCAACTCCAGGTTGGAAAATTCCTGGAGATGTGAGGGGTGGAGTCTGGAGAGGGTGAGGTTTGAGGAGGGGTGAGCCCTCAGACAGGTACAATGCCATAGACCCCATCCTCCAAACCAGCCATTCCTTCATGGGGAACCATTGTTGCCAATCTCCAGGGGAGGGATGGAGATCACACAGAATTACAACTGCTCTTCAGATGGCAGAGATCAGTTCCCCTGGAGAAAACAGTGCACTCTGTGTCATTATACCCTGCTGAGTTTGCCATAGCAAATTGATGCTGAGTGCCCAAGGCCGGGGCACTCTCCCAGAACCTCTTTCTAGAGCTCATTCTATTTATTTCCACAACAGGCCTTATGCCTAGTTAAATAATAATAATTTTGCTATGTTATTAGTAAATTACTTCATTACTATATAAAAGTGGCCTTATGAAGAGGGCTGTAATGCTCTTGAGTGTAAAGGCTTGGAAGGGAAAATACAGGAACTAAAAGTGACCATTTTGTTATCAACAAACTTTATTAAGAAGGAAAAACAATAACAACAGAAATGTAAATTAAACTCTATATAGAAATATTTTTAAATAAAATTAAATACTTTACATTTATTAATTTACCATTCATCAACCTTTGTAATGTTGGGATGAAGTAATTTCTAAAGTAAAGACAGACAGGCATTCAATTAAATTATGTATAGACTGTGTAGTATACATAGCTTTTGAACAACTATATGGCTTAAATTCTTTAAATGATTAATATTATTTACTTATTTTGTTATTAAAACCATAACATAAAACCATAAGATAACATCGTCCCTATTGCTTTGGCCCCCCCTTTTCCACATGTGTGTTGCTCCCTCTGGGACTACTAGAGACAGCAAAGCACATATGGGGGGGGGGGGAATCCTGAAGCAATAGGGACAAACAAGTGACAAAAATGACAGTGTGGAAGTGGCCCATCTGGCCCATTGGCCTTGTCATGTTCTCACACAAAGCTTTAAAAGCAGCATCAGAACCAGTAATGCCAATTTTCTGTTTCTTACAGGGTGGTGTGAAATGAGCCCCCTTCTGTTTCCATTTACAGTCATTGGGGGGGGGGGTTCTTTTGGATTTACCGCAGGGGATGGGTGGATTTGATGATCCTGTAATACACGTCTGTTGCATGGGCTGCTGTGCCATGGCTTTGCAGACAGATTCACAGGCAAAGGAGGTGGGCTTTTCAGATCGGTGGCCCAAACCGGGGCCTTGCTCTGGTTTGAGGCTCTTTGCAGAGAGTTGTGCTCTGTTAGTAGAGAAAAATGAAATTAAATTCCTTGGAAATGTAATTGTTAACACACACCACCAGGGCTGGCCCACTCATTAGGGGAACTAGACGTTCGCCTAGGGTGGGCTGATCATCAGGGCGCCAAACTGTGCCCGGCTCCGCCAAAAGCCCTGCATTGTCCTGACCCCAGGCGCCTGAGCTAGCCAGCGCGCAGATGGAAGGGACGAGGGTTTAAACTCCCTTCCCTTCCATGGCTTGCTCACACGCCCCCTGCCTGCCGGACGCCCGAGCTAGCTGGCGCTCTGATGGAAGGGAAGGGGTGTGTGTGTTAAACCTCCTTCCCTTCCATGGCTTGCCCTAAGCTTGAAAGTTGCACCGTTCCCCTTTCTGCTTCTCCAAATGAGGGTGCTGCAAAACGCACCACATGGGCTGGTCTCTCTTCTCATGAAGTCCTTTTAGTTCTGCTGGGCTCAGCCCGCTGTGCACTGTCTCGGCTGTGGAGGACGCCCAGAGCCATCCCTTGGCTGCCTCGCAGCACCCAGGGGGGTGAGTACCACCCACCCTTCTCTTTTGGCCTCCCCGGCACTGACACTGGCATGTGGTGGCTTTGGGGACTGCCCCCCCACGGGAGGCCAGGGGCGCCGGGAGCTGCCTGGAGGGGCAGAATGAAATGCGTTTCCAAGGTGGTTCTAGCCCTGAGCCCAGGAAGGGAAAAATTAATTTCTCTGCCTTTCAATAACACCTGAAGGACTAACAGCATTCGTAGCAAGGGAGGAGCTTTCTGGAGTCGCTGCCATGATCAGAATGCTCCTGCCCTGCCACAAAGTTCACTAGTCTTGAAGGCCTGCCTTGGATTCTCTTGTGCTTCCCTGCTGCTACAGACAGATGAAGGCAGCGACCCGTCTTGCTATATCTGCCTCTCATTGCCAGCGGCTGCTTGCTGCGTTGCTCTCAGGGCAATTCGACGGGCGCTGGTTTTCTGAACCACGGGGGGTGGTGGTGGCATCCTGATTGGAAATCAGAAACAGCATGGGGGGTGGGGTGCCAGAAGGTATCCTCGCCTAGTGTACAAAACAGACTGCCCTGCATGCCACCCACACAAGTCTGTGAAAACACCACGAAACTCCGTGTAAATTCAAATATTTTTACCAGTCTGAGTGTGTTAGTGTCTTATAGCTTCCTATAAGCTTTGAAGAGTTGCCTTTTCTCCTTTAGATTTGTGGCCCTGGGGCTTGGGAGTATCCAGCTTATCACCACCATTTTGGGTGCTGTCACCCTGACCTAAATAGGAAGACAGCCATCAGCAGAAACTTCTTCTTTTTTTCTAAATAGGTAGTCAGTTTGAAATAACGATCTGTTTTTAAAATAATGACAGCATTGGCTAACACTGAGTTTGGGGGGAAATCCCACACAAAACTGTGATCTGTAGCAAATTCACCAGTTATTTCCTTACTGAAAGCATGGCATAAAAAAGGCAAAAAAGTTAAAAAATATATGGTATTTTTCCATGTGGGCTTTTTTCCATGTGGGCTTTTTTCTGTGTGGGCTTTTATGTCTATGGGATTTTTTCTGTGTGAGCTTTTTTCCATGTGGGCATTTTCCCGCATGGGCATTTTTCCGCATGGGCATTTTTCCACATGGCCTTTTTTCCTGTGAGCATTTATGTCCCTGGGTTTTTTTCGTGTGGGTTTTTTTTCCTA
This sequence comes from Gekko gecko, assembly GCA_029375565.1. Classification (NCBI taxonomy): domain Eukaryota; kingdom Metazoa; phylum Chordata; class Lepidosauria; order Squamata; family Gekkonidae; genus Gekko; species Gekko gecko. Next base: position 121,597,796 of record JAPDNY010000007.1, read on the forward strand.
GAACCATTTCAACAAGGTTATAGGATGATAAGGGCATGTAAATTGTTAAGGATCAGAGAATCCATGTGCTTGGCCAAATCAGAACTGGGTCCTCAACTCTTTTTTTTTTTTTTGCTGTTCCTGTGTTTTTAACAGAAGCTTACAATTTGTCAGGAGAGGTTTCTAATAGCATGTCTTTGCTGCAATATCTATATAATTGGGTCTGGCAATCATTAAAGACACAAGAGCAGGGCTCTTTAAAAAAGTTGCCAGTCTCAGATAGGAGTGTCATATTTTCTGGAGGAGGGGGAGGTTTTATGGCCCTTCCCACCATATGGGAAGAATACCATAGAAGGCAACAAATAAATCAATTCTGTTACAAAGATCATCCACTGGATGCTTACAGAAGTTTTGAGTAGAATCCTGTGCAGAATTACTTCTGTCTAAGTTCACTGGTTTCAATAGGCCTAGAAGGGAATAATGGGATTACATTGTTAGTTAAACATGTAGGCAAGTTGTTTACAGCCATGTCAGTCCACGGAATACCTTTCATTAGATCAACCTAATGCCACATAAGAGTGTACAACTTTTGAGCTGACCAGAATTCTGCATCAGGCCAGATATGACAATATTTTTTAAAAAATGGAAAAGAGGACAAAAGCAGATTTGAAGACCTCGTCATGCCAGCATATGCCCACAAATTACTTAGTGCTATAGCTACCATTTTATTGTGAGAGCCCACCAGGAGAATTTTTGTCCTCTTTTCATGCACATCCTTTTTGCCTTTTGTGAGGAACTGCTCCATGGCTGCAGGAGGGAGCCATCTCTGCAGGATATCTTGGAAGTGGATGTTTCTTTCTTGTGAAGTGATACATTCTCAAACAAACACTCCCTCCAGGCCTCTGGGACCTGTAATGAATGGAGTGCTAAACTCTCTGGACTGCCTTGAGTCTCAGCAAATACACGTGTTGGCAATCCATCATGCTCCAGCTACTAATTAACCTAACAGGGACAGATCCCACACACCTTACCCAGCTCGGTTTACCTTTGTTTTATAACAACGTCCCCATTGCAGTTACAAAAGGACACAGAGGCCACACAGTGGCCATGCAGTAACACAGATTCACCTGAGCTGGTTGTTCTAAAAAAACTTGGCTGTCTTGTCTCTCTGTGGCACTACATGGTCTAGATTGGGGAGGGTTGTCTGTGGACTGGATGATTGGGGTTGGATGAGATGGCCTTTTGATCCTCTCCAGTTTTATGAATGATGTATCAGATGGCTGCTATGTATTATGCATGTACTAGGATTGGAGACTGAATGGAGGCTCTGCGAGCAGTCAGTTGAGAAAAATGGTAATTATTAATAGCACTAAAAGGGTTTCAGCCTCCATTTGTCTGGGTGTAGAGGAGGCAGCAACACTGGCCCCTGTGGGAAGATGAATTTGAAACAGGAGCAGTATGCCATAGAAGTAATTACCGAAGTTTTCCATCTATGTAGTCTTTAAGTGTAAGGATTCTTTGATAAAGATAAAGAAATGGGCTGAAAGTAAACCCGGGACCCCGTCAGAATTTTTCACAAGCTGTATTAAGCAAAAATATATGCTTGTTATTGCTGGTCTTTGTAAGAAATAGACTGTATTGTACTTTGGAATACTTGTACTGATACAAATAACAAGGATCATATAAGTTATATTAAGCACCATTGTATTATTCATTAGTAACTTTAAGAAGAGTCTCTCATGGTATATATTGAGTTTGTATTGTGTTAACTGTCCATGAGCCTGTAATTTGGTGTAATAATGTATTAGTTGGCAACCCTGCAACATGAATCATGCCCCTCATTTGCTGATAGCTTTTTAGCATTTAGCTGCTGTAATGTTCATTTTTAGCTTTGTTACTGTAAATATCGTGAGGAGAGAGAGGGGGGTGGGGGGTGTTTCCAAATATTTTGAATGTGCATTTAGGGTTTCCAGGCCCACCCTGGTCACCTGCGGGGAATGGGGTCCGAGGGTTGCTAGATCCAGGCTGGGAAATTCCTGGAGATTTGGGAATGCAGCCTGGGGAAGACAGTGGGGTATAATGCCATAGAGTGCATTCTCCGGAGCAGCCATTTTGCCCAGGGGGACTGATCTCTGTAGTCTGGAGATGAGCTGTAATTTCAGGGGATCCCCAGGGTCTGCCTGGAGGCTTGCATCCCTATCCGTATTATATTTATTTAGGTATTTATTACCCGGCTTTTCTTCCCAGTGGGGACCTACCAGTGACTTACAGTTGTCAGTTAACAACATTGTTTTGCCGTCCTCCATTTTATCTCCCCCATGAGGGAGGTCAGGATGAGAGAGAGAGAGATTGGCTCAACGAAGAGCTGACCCTAAGTCTCCCAGGCCCTCGTTGGCACTCTGGCCAAGACAGCCTGCTGGCTCTTAGATGAATGTTCAGCTCTTGCACAGTTCTCCACCTCAGTGGGGCTTGGACAGGATTCCTTCTTGGGGTGTTATCCCTCAATATTCAGCATAATGGCTTCCAACCTTTATCTCATTCATTCTCAGTCCTAAGGCAGTATGTTAAACAAACACAGCAGTGTCTTTCCATATAGGCTTCACAGTTACTTTAAAAAGTCATCTGCGAAAGTTAAAAGAAGAGGTGGATAAGGCTCCCAAAGCCTATTCCGCCTTTATAAAAAGAAATACTCTGCCAGTAGAAGGGGATGTCGAGCATAGCAGGCGACAAACGGGAGATCTAATTTCATCTGCTGAGTTTGTGGAGCCCTGGAAGCTTGAAGGCCAGAAGTTTAAGAAAAAAAAGAAAAGAAAGAAGAAGGATTTCATCTTCAAAACACAGAAACTCCTGAAGAGACACGCCAGCAGGAAGAAGGATGCAGCATTCAAAATTGGGATAAGTGCAGAAGACAGCAGCCCAGGGGAAGGTGATGGAACGGAAGACTTCAAAGTTAAAATGGACTTAATCCATAACTGGAAGAAAATTAAGAAGAAGATACTTTGAGGACTGTTCGTGTTACATCTGGAAGGAGCTGTTTAATTACTAACCCCAATGGACTTTACTAACTGCATTAACAGAGTGATTTTGGACTTTGTTTTAGTTAAAAAGAAGATCTTCTAACCATGATGGATGCCAAATCTTGGTATTGGTTATTAACCTAAACTAACTCTCACTAACAGAAAAAAAATTTCACTCCACCTTTTTCTTTCTCCATCTGTCTACCCTTCCCTTTTCTTATAAAAAGAATAAAATTCTCTCTTTTTAAGAGAGTTTTACAAAAAAAAAAAAGTCATCTGCTAAAAAAGATGCTTCCTTGAAATTTATTGCACCAGAGACTTGCCAAAGCTGCTTAAAACATTTGACAAGATTATATGGAACTACATTTATTGCTGACTTGACATATCGCCTGGTGCACTGCTCAGACACTGCTGGAGTCTTGATACTCTCATTGAGAGTTGACCAGGCCTCAGTGAGAGGCTGGCAAAGAATTGACTAATGTTGAATGTAAACAAATCAAACATCAGTTCCGCTGATCAGACAATGCAAGGGTGACAACCAATGTTCCCTTTAATTTTCCCCCCTACTGAGGGGAGCAGTTCACATCCTGAGCAGAATGTAACTGCTGTAATCTTAAAAGGGGCACTGGGCAGTGCAAGACCCTTTGTGGTTCCAGATTGCGGCTGAATGGGGCTTCCTGTGTTAATGAGTGGCCAGTCACACACACAGCTTAGAGGGAACACTGGTGGCAACAGTAACTGTTGGAGCAAAGTAGTATGACCAGAAGAATCATATGCTGCAGGTCTTGCTAGACTGTACCATTTCAGAGTGTAGGTCTGAATGCCATCTCTCTCCCTCCTCCCCAATATATATTATTAAATCCGTTTATAAACATATCTCCAAAGAAGGCTAGGTTAGAATCCTTTCTTCTGCTGTACCAGTTTTTTGAATTTGGGGAGGGCTCTTATTTTTTTTATTATTATGTTTTTTATTTTATCAAATTTATATCCCACCCTCCCTTCTGAGGCAGGCTCAGGATGGCTTACAGCATACATATAAATATGAACATTAAAAACTCCAATATTTTAGTGGTACAAATAAGCATCCCGATAATGCCCATAATTCCTGACTGGCATGTGTTGGTTCTGCGGTAAGGTGCTCTGTGAGAGAAAAGAGCAGCTTTGAACCTGATGAGGTAACCTGTTCAGAGAAAGGGGAATCAAATCTTCTCTCAGGGGTTATTTATTTGAAAGACAGCTTTACTTTATATATCTAAGTTATCCACACATCATGTTTACTTTAGTATATACTTGATTATTTTCTGTTAAATAACCCTCTTTGTTCATCTCCATCTGTGTCTATTCTGCCAGGACAAAAATCTAAGAAGCAGTGGTCTCTATTTACCTCATATATAAGTACAGCCTTAGTCTAGCCAGTTTCCAAATAAGAGATCTTTAGGGAGCACATTGTTTATACTACCAATCTTTAATTTAATTTTTGATTTTAAAAAATGTGTCCTCCTTTTATTTGATTGTAGATGGTAGGGTTATAAAATACAGCAGAGGCCAGAGTGGTGGACTGGATATTCTTCAGTCCTGTAGTGTATCCACTTGGAAATGTGGGCTCGGGACAGCCATGAGCACGGACTGGTTCTAACCAGTCCACCATGTGGCCAGGCGAAGGGCCTGAGCTTCGCCCCCAAAGACAATGGACTGTAGGCTCCTAGCTCCCTTCCAATCAGGGAGCCAGGGTTAACTCAATCACTGTAAATAGCGAATCACGCTATTTGTGTGTTGGGGTTCACTGTGTGTTGGGGTTCACTGGGGATAAAAGTCACCCTCTTCGTCTTGTTCTACAACTAATAAAGTATGTGAGAGCTGAAATCACTCGTCAGTCTCAGTACTTTTCACTGGCGATGAAGGTGGGATGCCAACTCCCTCCATGAACAATGACCACGAAGAAGAGTATCGCATCACTGCACTGCTCCCGAGCATCGCATCGCTGACCCCGAGAGCAGCACTGCACCGCTCACGCAACCGAAGCCGCCAACGGTCCCGAGCCTCGCATCAAGCCTGCCGCTCACCGCACTGCTCCCGAGCCTTGCCTGCTGACCCCGAGAGCCACGCCGCTCCCTGCCCAGCTTCGACGCGCACCCATAGCCTCCGCAACTCTCACCACCGTCCGCTGACACGTGGTAAGATGGCCGCACCACAAGGGAATCTCCAGGCGTTCGATATCTCCCGGCCCCAGCAATGGGATGCCTGGTTAGAGACCCTGGAGAACAACTTCAGCTACCATGATGTTGTGGATGCGGGAAAGAAGAAGTCCCTGTTCCTCAGCGTCTGTGGCATTGACACCCTCGTGTTCCTGCGGGACCTCATAAACCCGAGGACCACCAAGGAGGAGTCTTACACGGTGTTGGTTAAGGCCCTCACGGACCACTTCTCCCCCAAGCCCACCAAATTCATGGAGAGGCTGGGGTTCTTCACCAGGATCCAGGGGCCTGATGAGTCGACCACCGATTTCCTGGCAGGCCTTCGGCGGGCGGCCACGAGGTGCGCGTTCCCAAGCCTAGCAGACACGTTGCTCAACCAGTTCCTTGTGGGCTTATGCGAGCCCAAGTTACAGCAAAAACTGGCAAGCAACAATAACCTAGACCTGGATAAGGCTATCCAGGAGGCAGCGGCCTACGAAAAGGCCCACCAAAACCGCCCCGAAAAGGCGTTCCACCGCACACTAGCCACCCAGAGTTCTGACATCTCGGAAGACAAGGAGGTACTTCAGGTCCACCGACGCCCATCCCAGCGACCTCAACGGACCCGAGAGGCCAAAACACAGCCGACCGTAGCCTGTGCGAGCTGCAGCAATGCTCATGAGTGTCGGACCTGCCGGTTCTGCACAGCGATCTGCCGGTTGTGCAACAAGTCAGGGCACGTAGAGAAGGTCTGCTGCTCCAAGGGACAACGGACGAACCTCACGGCGTAGATCAACGCAGAGGATCTACACACCGTTTCGGTCCACCACCAGCAAACCTGACGGCCCCCTGACGGCCCCCTGACGGCCCGGACAAGGTGCACGTGACTGTCCAGATTGAGGGGTCCCCCTGCCGCATGGAAATTGACTCAGGTTTGTCTTTTTCCATCATCTCAGTCAAGACCCTCCATGCCCTATGCCCGAAGGGGGGACCCCGATTGCACAAGCTGCAGGGTCTTCTGTTACGGGACTTTAATAAAAAACCTGTGGCGGGCCATGGCTGGGGCAAGTTCCAGGTCCAGTTTAAGGGATTCTCAGGAGTGCTGGACCTGTTGGTGGTGGAAGGGTGCCTCACTAGTTTGCTGGGACTCTCTTGGTTCAAGCCCCTGGGACTCCAGATATCGGGGCTTAACCAGATCCGGGCAGCCGACTGGGAGGCGGTCTGCCAGGAATTCCCAAAAGGGTTTGATGGGACCCTAGGGCAGTACACCGGGGACCCCATTTCCCTAGACCTGGACCCGTCCGTCCGCCCCATCCACATCAAGGCCCAGGTCCCTCCCATTGCGATGCGGGCTAAAATTGAGGCTGAGCTCGATCGCCTTGTCGAGCAGGTGTTACAGCCAGTTGTATCCGTGCACTGGGAGACCCCTATAGTCACACTGGTGAAGCTGAACGGGGAGGTGCGGATCTGTGCGGATTATAAGTGCACCCTGAACAAGGCTTTGCAGGACCACGCTTACCTGGTCCCGGTGGTGAGCCACGTCCTCGCTTCCCTGGCGGGGGCCAAGGTCTTTGGTAAGAAGACAATTGCTTCAGAGCCTCCACACCATGAACCCATAGCTGCCAATGAAGCATTCGAATTTCTGATCTCCCCACCAAGTGTCAGAACTGCCGTAGTCCGACAAAGCTGTGCCTCTTATTCCTGTAGCCAACTGGCATTTTAGTTGAATCGTAAAATCAAGAGTTTTCTTTTTGTTAGGGCTGTTTATATGTTCTTGGCTCAGCTTGTATGTTCTTGGACAGCTTGGCCAGAAAACAACAGAAACATCAGCCCCACCCTAGAGAAGTTGACTGGTAGACACCTTAGGACCTGCCACAGCTGTGTGCATTGCCTTTTCATTTCTGTGCCTTTTAACGTATGAAAAGGGAGCAGTCAGACTGGTCCTGTAACTCATGGGGAAAGTTCTCTAGAGCCAGCTGATTCAAGGGGGTTGTGTGGCACTTGGATTGGGTCCAGCTGCAACAATAATGACAAGGAGTGGGAGAACCTGTCTTCAACATCATCGCCACAGCCCTGGGGCCAAGCCAAGAAGTCCCTGAGGTGCTGTCCACACCATGCAGGGTATTGGGCTCAGCCTGCTCCAGGGCTGTTTCAACATCCCAGCCTGCCCCAGGTATACAGGAAAGTGAAATACTTGCCATCAGCATCCCTACAATAACCTGATGCAGTGTACTGCTATCAGTTCCATTTCACAGGTGGGGAAACTAAAGCTGAGAGGCCTAATAGTCCAAACAGTTGTATGAACTGAGCTCAGGCTTCTCACATACAACTCTTACTGGGTCATGTACAATTAGTCAGAGAATAACTGTGAACTCAGCTTCAACCGCTCCAGGGCATGTGTTGGATCCATCAATGGCTGGGATGATAATGGAGCCTTCATGTTCAGAGGCAATAGCCCTTAACAGTGTGTGTGTGTCAATTTTAAGGGAAGGCATTACCTACTATGACCTGTTTATTGGTCTTCCAGGGCATTTCGTTGGCCATTGCATGAAACCAGGTGCTATGCTAGATGGCTCTTGAGTAAGGCCTGCACGGTGTAGAGCATGCATGTCCATCTGTGATTGTGGAATGGAATGATGGTTGAAATTTCCATATGGCACAGTACAAGTCCATAGAACATAGAAAACATTTCCTGCACCTCTGTCATAACAGGTTATATTGTATATTTTCATAGAGTTAACATTTCACTGAAGTACAATTTGAAAACTGTTAAGAGTCAGGGTATCAATCCATCAGCTATGTGCAGGTGGAAAAGTCAGGCAACTGGCTCTCAAAAGTCATAATTAAGCCTGCTCTTGGACCATGGAGAAGGCACGTACAAAAAAGGGGATGTGATTCAGTGTTAGAGCACCTGCTTTGCCCCAGGTTTTTTATCTGGCATCTCCAGTTACAGGGTGCAGGTAGCAGGGGATGTGAAAGCCCTTACCTGAGACTAGGAGAGTCACTGCCAGCCAGAATAGACAATACTGACCTTGATGGACTAATGGTCTGACTCAGTATTTTTTAAAAAAACATTCTCTATCCTCTGCCTTTTTCCGAAATGGGAACCCAAAGTGGCTTTCACCTTTCTCCTCTTCTCAATTTTAGCCTCACAACCACCCTGAGAGGTAGGTTAAGCCAAGAGTACATGAATTGCCTAAGGTTACCAGAAAGCTTCCATGGCAGAGCGGGGATTTGAAACTGGGTATCCCAGATCCTAGTCCAATACTCAAACTACTGTGCAACACTGGGTCTCAGTATAAAACAGCTTAATGCATGTTCATCTAATCTGAAAGAGGTTTTGTAGAAACTAGCAAGTGTCTCTTTGTCCACAGAATAACCTCTACAGAACTTCACACATTCTTATGGAAGGATCTCAATTCAATCTTATTTTGAAATAACCAAGGTAAAGATGTTCTGAATCACATTCAGGAGCTTCTTGCTTGGAGTAGACAGATGCATGGTGGGGAGGTTCATCAGTGGTTACTAGCCATGGTGATGGAAGGGAGCTTCCATTTACTGAGGCAGGAAACCTCTCACCATCAGTGCAGGGGGGACATCACCAGGGGAAGGCCTTGCCCTGTTTGTTTGGCTCTCCTGGGCAACTGATTGGCCACTTTGTGAAGCCATATGGGGGCCTAGATGGTGTTAGCCGGATTGCACGTAATTATTAATAATAATGAGGGGAATATGATTGAATATCAATAGGCAATTGGCTGCGAGAGCGAACACCGGTGTATACAGAGGTCAGCCCCGCCGGGAGGTGTTGCTAACAGACCAGGAGACTTTATATAGTTGAAAAATAAATTCTTTTACTGAAGTTCTTCACAAGCAAACAATACACAGTCTCACACACAATTACTCAAGTCTAGGAAATACAGAGAGAGGCAAAGCACATTTGCATTAGCAGGTAAATTGTTGGTGGGAAATACCTACCGGTCCCGTCGTGTAGAGCGTTCCTCAGGAAAAATGGAGGGGAAGGAAACTAGAAAAATGGGGAACCATGTGGCCTGACCAGCAGGTAGCACACGGAAACTCAGGCTGCAGACCTAGAGTTTAAAGATGGAGGCAAGGGTTGGGAATAGCAAGCTGGACATAAGAGGGTCAAAGGTTCGATAGGGGTTGAAGAGCAGAGAGAGCCGGTGGTCATCTCCTTATAAGCAGGAGGGTGGAGGCTGGTCACAACCCCTGGTTCCACCTCCTGGTCAGTCCGTCCCTAAAAATACCCTATTGGTTGGAAGGTCTAGGGGAGGTGTACCTGAGGAGTGGTCAATATTGAGAGCTAGAAACTTACTCATGTCTGACACCTGGTAGCAGCTAGGATGAGTCACCGGGCCTATTCCATTGTCTTCTTGATGGCATTAGCCAGGCTGCTGATGGCCATCAATTAGTTACCAAGCAACAGTGAATAGTCTCTGCCAGGTCTACGTGAGGTCTTGCAGGTAAGGGGGGAGGGAAAGAGGCTGCCTGCCTGAGTTAGAAGGAACTCTCAATGGCGGTTTTTGGAGTTCCTAGTCCTTGTATTGCATTAAGGCATGTTGCTGTGTTTAGTGCATACTGGGGCTGTTCCATTCTCCTTCATGAGGAACAGGCTGGTAACCTATGCTGGGCACTGGAGCTGCTGGTGAGGTCAGGAGAACGTCTCTTGCCTAGGTGCAGTCTTTTCTGGCATTGTGTTGGGGTTACCATGTAGTTCAGTCCCTTAGGTATACACTGGCACAGTTTATTGTTTTATTACAGTCCATAAAGAGGCTCAAAAGCCTTGCAGGGCAACAATGGACCACAGTTGTGATCCAGCAGGCTCTTCTTATTTATTTGTTCAAGTTATATCCTGCCCTCCCTGCTGAAGCAGGCTCAGAGTGGCTTACATAAAAGATGAAAACACATAAATAACAATGATAACAACCATAAAACCTTCTAAAACAATCCAATATCATAAAGTGTTATTACAGATCTATATTAATAATATTGTTTAAAGATGATGGTAACAGTCATGTTGATCTATTTGGTGGTCTGTCTTGATGGTCAGCTCACTGGTCCATTTATGTATCTACGGCAGGCACAGGCTGTAGATGGTGAAACCTGGGGACAGGGCTCTATACCTTCCAGTTGTCATTGGGGACGACTCTTTGATTGAAGGCCTGGTGGAAGAGCTCTGTCTTGCAGGCCTTGCAGAACTGTAAACGGTCCCACAGGACCCTGATCCCTTCTGGGAGTTTATTCCACCAGTACAGAGCTGCTACCAAGAAGGCCCTGGCCCTGGTTATGGCCAGTCTTGTGTCTTTGGGACCCAGGAGGGCCAATCAATTTTGGGACCCTGAACACAGTGCTCTCTGGGGAACATGTGGGAAAAGGCAGTCCCACAGGTATGTCAGTCCCTGACCATGAAAAGCTTTAAAGGTGAGAACTAGCACCATGAAGCGAATTCGGTATGCTATAGGCCAGGGGTCCTCAAACTACGGCCCGCGGGCCACATGCGTCCCGCCGAGGACATTTATACGGCCCGCCGGGTGTTTATGCCACCGCTGCTTGTCTGTCATTTTTTTTTACGTGAGAAGGAAGCAGTGACAAATATGGAACCGGACATTGACCATCTCATTAGCCAAAAGCAGGCCCATAGTTCCCATTGAAATACTGGTAAGTTTGTTGATTTAACTTTACTTCATTTTAAATATTGTATTTGTTCCCGTTTTGTTTCTTCACTTCAAAATAAGATATTATAAGATATCAGAGTGTTGCTAAGTCATTGCAGTCAAGGAAGGGAACCAACTGCCTAATCAGCCAAAGGTGGTAAAAGGCTGACATGGCAGTGGCTGCTACCTGGGTCCCCATTGTTAAGGAGGCATCCAGGAGCACTCCCAAGCTCCTAACCTCTGACGCTGGCACCAATGGAGCCCCATTGACGGTCGGGAGTGGGATCCCTACCCTCAAGCTGCCCCGGCTCAGGCACAGGACCTCCATCTTCATCAGATTCAATTTCAATCAGCTCAGGGTCCGGTCACACTGCCGTTTTGATTGGGATTCGCTGCTGTTTCCTTGCGCATGTCAGTTTCACGTTCACACGCGCCAATCTGCCTCCCGCCCCGAAGCAGGCTCACTCACGCAATGATGCTGGGTTTTCCTGACCTCTGGAAAATCAAGTGTTTTCCTGGCACTTCCGCTTTGAACGCGCAATTTCGCCTATCTGGACAGCCCATCTTTCGCAATGATTGCGATTAGGGCCGTCTGAACGCTCTTTGTGCTTTTTTTTTTTTTTTAAAAAAAGCTTCTGGTTTGAGCACTTGAGCAAACATGCGCTTAATAAATCTATTAAACATTTAATAAGGGATTTATTAAGCGCATGTTTAGTCAAGCGCTCAAACCGGAAGCTTTTAAAAAAAAAACGCACAAAAGATGGCCCTGGAGGCGGGAATGAGAGGCGGGGGCTCCGGCAGCCTGGATGGGGCCAGCAAGGAGGATGGCGGAGACGGCGGAGACGGCGGAGCCTGTTTTCGTGGGGCAATGGCGGCAGCAGCGGCGGCGGCAACCCCCCCAACTGTCGGCAGAAGCAGCAGCCGCCCGAGCCTCCCCCATGGCCAGCAGGATTGCCTGGAGGGACGATGCAGCAGCAGGCGAACGGGTGCTGTAAGAGAGGGGCTGGCTGCATCTAGTCAGCCCAATGCGAAGAAAAACGTTCCTGATTTAAACAAAATGGGAACAAAGCGCAATTGCCTTTGCAGTGTGACCAGAACCTCAGTCTACGCTTGTAATGCCCAGTCCAGATCTTCCAGTTTAGAGTCAGACTGGCTACCCAACAACAGATAGAGCTGGGTGTCATCCGCATATTGGTGACATCCCAGCTCATGCCTCTGGGCAATCTGGGCAAGGAGGTGCATATAGATGTTAAATAGCATTGGGGAAAGCCCCTTCAGGCACTCCACAATTCAGTGGGTGCCTTCAGCATAGCTTTTCCCCTAGTGTCACCCTTTGTTCCCAACCTTGGAGAAAGGAGGCAAGCCATTGCAAGGCAGACCTCTGGACTCCCGTGTCAGTGAGGCAGTGAATCAGTAACTGATAGTCAACCATGGTGAACACTGCCTACAGGTCCAGCAGCAACAACACTGCTAATCCGCCCCAATCTAGATGCCTACAGAGGTTGTCCGTGAGGGCAACCAATGCCATCTCCGTCCCATGGCCTGGGCAAAAACTAGACTGGAAGGGATCTAAGACGGAAGCGTCATCTCTCTAGGCTAAAGCAGAGATGGGTTCCAACTTCCACTGTGAACAGCAATGCTGGATATGGGCATTTAGTCCTAACTTGTATTCTGCTAGGGCTCCATAGATCCACATGGATGGTGCTCTCTTGCCTGTTTCTGCATGCCAAAAAATTCATAGGCACTGGCAGGCATGCTGGCACTCGTCTTTGGTCCCATGAATCCTACCCTTGGCATAGCAAGCCTGGCAGGCATCAACATTTTTTATTTATAAAGTGCCTAACTTTGTTAGTCCTTGTACAGTAAATGAAATGGTCATTCTGTTCCTCAGAGCTTGGCAGGTGGCCGAGAATATTACTGCTCAACCATAAGGAATGTAGGAAGCTACTGCTGCCAGTTTGTTGTAGTGGTTAAGTGCGCGGACTCTAATCTGGGATAACTGGGTTGATTCCCCACTCCTCCACTCACAGCTGCTGGATGATCTTGGGCAAGCCATAGTTCTGTCAAGGTATTCTTGAAAAGAGCAGTTTCTGTCAGAGCTCTCTCAGCCCCACCTACCTCACAGGGTGTCTGTTGTGAGGAGGGGAAGGGAAAGGGGTTTGTAAACTGCTCTGAGACTCCGAGTGAAGGGTGGGGTATAAATCCAATCTCCTCCTCCTCCTCCTCCTCCTCCTCCTCCTCCTCCTCCTCCTCCTCCTCCTCAGGGAATGACTACTGTTTTAAAATGTGAATATTTGTAAGGCCTCCAGTTTGAACTGGGCCTTGTTTCCCAGAGTGAATGGCCAACTTCTTTAACCTATAAAGGGCAGTACATTTTAATTGCCAGCTGCTGCAGGTGGGGAGAAATAAAGAGTTCTTTCATGCCCACCATGAGGAAAAACTCTTGAGGAGACCCCTTGAGGGCCAAATACATTCTTCTAGCCCTGGGACTGGGAGTTTTGGGCTAGCCACCAGGGTCTAAGAACACTATAGCGCAGAAAAAGGAAATCACACCCCAAATCAGAGGTAAGACGACAAAGGGTATTTAAAAACAGGAGAAACTGAATGGAGAGACATAAAAATCTTGTGGGTGGGATGCTGTCCATGGCATGCCAGTTGGCCACCCTCTACTCTGCAGTTTCATTTGGCTTGTCATAGGCCCCGGTCATACGGGCCAGAAAACACAGGGGGGAGGCGTGGCAGTTCACCCCGGAGAAAATAAGGCACGGTAGCCCAATCACACGGGCCACCGGGTTGCCACGCTCCGGCGCCGAGTGCCGATCACACAGCGCTGCTACAGCGCAGCGAAAAAGCAGTGCAGCAGAGCACGCAAGCCGTGCTGTAGCAAAGGACTCATGTGCCATTGGAGGGGGGGGCAGGCCACTGTTGGTGTCTTGTGTGTGCGCATGCGTCATTCAGTGTTGGTGCGCATCCCATGGAAACTTACAACATCCGGAAACCCCGGGACATGGGCGGGCGTCGGAAGCCACGGGATACTGGTGCTCCCGCAATCAGACACCAGCCTTTGCCCTGGGGTTTCCAGAAACTAGTACTTTGACCCTAGTAGTTTTTTACTCTGCGTTTTCCACAGGAAGCCGTTGGTTGGCCATGGGAGTGCTACGCCTCCCAGATGTGCTGGTATGATTGCGCATGGAAAGTCCGCAGGGCTACTGTGCCTTCAGCGGGGCAAATGCTCCGTGTGAACGGGGTCCTCGATGGAATTCTTTACCACGAGATATGGTAGGGGCCAGTTGTTTAAATGGCTTTTAAAAGGACAAGAAATGTCTGGAGTTTATGTCTAGTGGCCTATATATCCAACTGCAATCAGAAAAACAGGAGTGTCCTTCCGTTTTCTTAAAAACTAGAGGCTGACAATTTCTTCCAACTCCCCCTCCCACTACAAACCGCAAATATGCTATACCTGAGGGTCCCCTGACCTCCAGAAATGAAATGTCAAGGAACTCAGAGGGCTGCAGTGAGACAAGGGAATCTGCAGGAAGCACCATGCCCTCTTAAGAAACACTTTTGTTAACTGTGTGGCTGGATGCAAGTCATTATCCACATGAACTTCCATGTACAGAGACAGTATACCTCTGAATACCAGATACTAACAAGGGGTTTGTGAGCACCTGGAGATGTTGAGCTGGATGCTGTTGGAAAGATAATGCTGAACTAAATGGAGCAGGGGCTGCTCTTCCAAGGGTACTCTTGTGTTGACCCTGACAGTACTTGACAAATGAGCTGGTTTTCAGTTCTTAGTATTCCTGTTGCCTTTGAACAGTTAATATGAATACAAATGACAAAGAGGCCAGCTTTGCTGTTCTGAGTGGTCTGCAGGTTTTTACACCCCACTTTTCTCTACCTAAAGGAGTCTCAGAGTGGCTTACAATCACCTTCTCTTCTTCTCCCCACAAGAGTCAATGTGTGAGGCAGGTGGGGCTGAGAGACCTCTGAGAGAACTGTGACTGGCTCAAGGTCCCCCAACAGGCTTTAAGTAGAGGAATGGGGAATCAGACCTGGTCCTGAAGATTAGAGTCAGCCACTCTTAAGCACTATACCACACTGGTTCCCAACCTTTTTGGTATGGTGAGCCACAAGGCCAAAATTATTTGGTATGGCGATCCAGTTAAAACCCCCACAAAAAACAGAATTTGCACAAACCAGTTTAACAGCAGAAGCCTGGGACCCACTATCATTGCACATTGGGAAACACTGCTGTAGGGTATGGAAGTTGTTCCCTGACTATCAGACCTGTCCTCCCCTTCTATCCTGCTGTGCTGAGCAGGGAAAGGCCTAGGTACTGTATCTTGTTCCAGGAAACCCATTGAATGAGAGAGGAGAGGGATGCAAAAAAGATGTCTGGAGTGTGAGGAACTGGGAGAGGTTTGTTTCAGATTAACTGGTAACATCTCTGACTAAACAAGCAATGGGGAACTCTGACGTTTGGCTATGTAATCTGCTTCCCACAGTGAGAGAGAGGAGAGGATCAAAGCATTCTTCCTTCGGCAATTGCACCCCGGGCTGCCGTTTAGTTAACCTTGCTAATAAATTTTCCAGGGGGAAGGGGGAGGGGTAAATGGGGAAGGCAAATTGAAGAAGGGGGCAGCCAGGCCACAGCTTCTGCACCTGCAGCTCTGCCAATCTTGCCACATGTTAAATCAATGGGGGCCAGGTCGTTGCTGCATCTCTTTCTCTTTACAGGCCTGAACAAAGACTCTCTGGGGTCAAAGTTTTCCAAGTGGAGTTTTCCCAGTGGGCCTTTTAAAGTGGATGTAGCTCTTTTATCTTGGAGGGGTCCCTTGGCTCCTTCTTTCCCCAAACAAACCTCACAGCTACAAACAGTAAGTGCATACTTACTTGTGCTCCCAGCCAAATTAAACTGAACTTCCAGTGATGGTTGGAGGAGCAACCACTGAGAGGGTTCGGGTTGGCAACATCAGTTAGTGCTCCCCTTCTCTGGGCAGGGTAGCGTCCCCTTCAGACTTCTGCTCTCTTAGCTCCTTGTGTCTTATCAAGGTGACGCAGCATCACAGCTCAGAGACCGAGCAGTCCCTGGTTCACTTCTGGACTCTGCCACACACCTATACTTTGTGGGCACCATATGCGAGGAAGCCTCTCTTTCTGTTTCACCTCCCTTACAGGGCTGTGGTAGGTTTACAATGGGATGAATGCATGCGAAGCTTCTTGGACACTTTGGATAACTAAGTAGGAGCCTGTATTTTACCAGTCCACGATGCAATGCCTTCCTCCAGGTTAAGCGGCTTTTCTTCCAATGTATATAAGTGCTGCAGTCAGAGAAGCCTGAGGAGCAGTGCAAAATAATCCATCAGCTGTGTAACTACCACACTCTAGTAAAGCGGTAATAGGATCTTAGGTTCTGGTGAAAAGCTTCTGCATGGGGGAACCCCACCCAAATAGAGTTTGCACAAACTGGTATAGCAGCAGAAGCCTGGGAGCCACTATCATTGCAAACCACACACTGTGCTGCGCAGGGAAAGGCCTAGGTACTGCATCTTGTTCCAGGAAACCCATTGAGCGAGAGAAGAGAGGGATGCAAAAAAGTAGCAATGAGTTGGGGTCTGCTCCCTGAATAGCTGTGAAATGAAACATGTCCATCAGATATCCAGGCAACAGTCCACTCCACCACCTTTGCAACCCACATCTGCTCCAAATGTTTATTCCCAGCTGGTCATTGGGGTCCCAGCTTATTACCTCCTCTGTCCTCTGCTGTAGTGAAATGCCATTTTTTCTCTGCAGTCAGAAGGCCTGGACTTCATCAGTTGTACAGAGTGGTTGTTTTGAAGCCTATCTAATGAACAAGTCATTATTTGTTTTGTTTAATTCATTTACACCCTGCCTTCCTCCCCAGGGAGCTGCGGTGGCTCAAGTGGTTAAGACGCTGAACTGCAGGCTGTGGAAGGTCAGTAGTTCAGCAGTTCGAGACCCGGGTGCCGCATGACAGGGTGAGCTCCTGTCTCTAGTTCCAGCTCCTGCCAACCTAGCAGTTTGAAAGCAAGAAATTGCAAGTAGATAAATAGGTACCACTTTGGTGGGAAGGTAACAGCGTTCCGTGAACCTTGGTGTTTAGTCATGCCGGCCACATGACCACGGAAACGTCTTTGGACAGCGCTGGCTCTTCGGCTTTGAAACGGAGATGAGCACCGCAACCCTAGAGTCGGATTCGACTGGCTTTCGAGCAAGGGAACCTTTACCTTTACTTTCCTCCCCAATAGGGACCCAAAGGACTTACATCGTTTCCTTCTCCTCCATTTTAACACCTAAAAACACTTGTGAGGTAGATTAGGCTGAGAGTGTGTGACTGGCCTCAGGTCACCCAGCAAGATTCCATGGCACAAGTGGGGATCCAAACCTTCCAGCTACTAGTCTGACACTTTTATTTTCTGTGAGTATTTGTGTCTCTATGTGTGCATGTGTGCATGCCTGGAAGTCATGGCTGACTTCTGGCAACCCCTAGTGAGGCTGGGAGGCAAGGATGTTCAGAGAGGTAGCTTGCTGCCTGCCTCTGCATCCTGGCCCTGGTATTCTCTGGAGGTCTCCCATCCAAATACTTGCCATGGTCAGCTTTGCTTAGCTTCCGAGATCTGATGAGATTGGACTTGCCTGGGCTATCCAGATCAGGGCTAGTTTGACACTCTTAACCAATACACCAAACTGCAAGTCCATGGAAATATTATAGAAGGCAGCGTGGACTTGTCTAATAAGTATTTTTGCTAGATTTGCTGTTTTCTTTCTTCTTCTTAAAAAAAAACCCCAATTTGGTTCTCACATACTTAAAACACACATATCAGTTTGATCATTCTTTGAGGCACCTTCATGATTAAAACAACATTCTGTGACACAGACAAAAACCAAAATTCACACTCTGGTTTTTGAAGACATATTTTTACTAGACATTTATACCAGCTTGAAAGGTCAAAGCAGGCAGATTAGATTTGGCCGATGAGAATAGCAGCGACGGAAGCCTAAGTCAAGTCTAGAATTTCAGTCTGATTTCTTACTCTCTTAGTCTGGCTGCAATCTTGTGCACTCTGACTTAGGAGTAAGCCTCAATGGGACTGGCTTTTGAGTATGTTTAGGATGAAGGCAGAGATGGACCATCCACATTGAACTGTTGACTTGACACCCCCTCCCAACTGCTCTACCTGCCCAGGTTAGGATGTCAGACTGATGGAGGAGGGCAGGTTCCAGTACTCCTTGGCAATGTTCCCTCTAAGCTGAATTAGTTTTTTATCCTCTAGCTCACACATTTTTGTCTTAGTTCAGGAAGGATGGCTCCAGAGCAAACTGATTCATGCAGCAGCCAAGTCGCTTGCTCACAACTGTAATGCCAGTAGCTCACAAACTAGATTTTTTGCTCCACAGCTTAGAGGGAGCATTGCTTCCTGGGTGATCCTGAGTCTTATCTCAGCCCAACCTGCCTTGGCCTTACTAGGTTAAATGGTGCTCAAATACTCAAATGAAACCCAGAAGGCCTCTTATTGTGCAGGGGGCTGGTGCCCTCTGGACTTTTCTTGCCCAGGGATTGAATGTGGCCAGCCGGGCCCTCTAGTTAGCATGCTGGCTTAGAAATGGGGGGACCAGAGGTCAGATTTGCTCTTGCCATGATACTTACTGGGTGCCCCTGGGCTGCTCTGGCTCTAAACCTACAGGGCTGTCCTGAGGGTAGAAGGGAAGAGGCCAGAGCAACTTAGGGGGCCCCAAGGTTCTTGGAGGGAGGGAGTGATGAAAATGTGCTAAAATAAATGCGAGGGGGAGAGAATTGGGAAGGGAGCCCACAACAAAGTGGAAAGGAGGAGCTGGAAGAAAGCCAGGCAGGTCTTCCTGTGCTCCATGGGGCTGGGAGGAAGGAGGACCTCCCCCCCGGAAATGGGCTCTGGGGCCAGCCGGAGAGCTCTTTGTCATCTGATGTGGGTTTACTGGAGTTGCCTAAACTAAGAGCCCCCCTGCCCTGACCCAGGGGGAGACTGCGGGGCCTCCTGGGGGCTTTTTAGTCATGCTTCTCAGTCAAACGGTAGCCGGGCGCTCCTTGGGAGGGTGACTAATAGCGGCCAGGCTCGGCGGAGCTCCCTCCCGGCGCCCAGGCCCTCCGAGGTGCCGCGGGGTCAGAGGGGACAGGGGGGCCGGAGAGCCGCCTCCTTTGATCTGGCTGCGGGGGGGCTCGGCGGCACTTTCCGGCTCGGGTTCGGAGGCGGGCGGCGCTCCTTTGGGGTGGGGCGGCAGCTACCGACGACCGGGACGGGCCCCGCGGCAGAAGGGCCTACCGCCCTCCGGGGAGCCCACCGCGGGGCTTCTGCGGGAGTCGCTGCAGTCCCGGAGCGGCCCCTGGCTGCGTCCTGGCGGGGAGCGGCCGGATGCTCCAGTCACGGCCCAGGCAGGACGTCCCGCCCGGCGCCGGGGGGGGGCCTGCCAGCACCTCAGGCAGATGTTTCGCCCCGGGTGGGGAGACCCCGCCCCCCCCACGGCCGCTCCCGGCCCCCTCGCCCCCCCACCGCCCCAGGTGGTCCCCTCCTCGCCCTCGGCAAAGTCGGCCCGGCTGAGCAGGCCTCCCGCGGGCACAGCCGTGTCTCTCCCCCACCCCGGCCCGCCTCCTGAGGTCCGACTGCTCGGGCTGGCTAGGGACCGCCGCCTCCCACGACTCAGGAAGGCTGCCAAGGGAGTCAGGGTGCGCCGGGGGTGGGGGTGGTCAACTTGACTTGAACCCCCCCCCCGCCGCCCATTGCATCCGCACAGGCGCTCCTCTGATCCGAGTCTAGGCAAGGGTTCTGCAAGGAGAGCCCCGCGGGGTCCTTGCCTGTGGGAGACGCCTCGGTGGGAACCGCAAACACCGCTGGGGACGAGGCGCCGCCTCTCTCCCGCCCGAGCCTCTTGTCAGAGGCGCGGAGGCGGCCCCCTTGAGAGCCCTCCGAGGGCAGAGCCCGACGGCCCGACCAGTCTGAGAATCTGGGACCCCGCTACTGAGGGGGGTGACGAGGTGCAGCCGTCGCAGGAAGTCCGGCAACCTGCTCGAGACCTTGGCCACCATTACGAACGGCAGCTGCCCTAGATAAAGACAGGCGCGGCCCGGCAAGCCCCCGATTTTACTGAAAGATTCCAATTTCCTTATCTTATAAAGTTTGCTGAGTGTCTCTGACGTCGGGTTTCAGAAGGCTCCGGATTTGCATTTTCCTTTTTAAAAGGCCCTCTTTTGGAGGCTGCCTCGGGTCTCTGGGTGCTCGACGCTCCTTTTGGTTCTTGCTCGAGGGCTGTCTGGGCAGGGCCACATCTGCGTCTCTCGCCCCTGCGCCAGAGTCCGAGGGGAGGCATCTCCTTCCCGGCGAGGCTCTGCAGAAAACAGCCTTGCTGCTCCGATGCGACTTTCACACTTTCACTGCGGCCCAGAGAGCGGCGTTCAGCGATCCCGAACCCACGACCGAGGGCCGCAGCGCCTGTTTAGGATTGTGCCCCCCCCCCCCCGCTACAGCCTGCCCCCGGCTGCGCGGATTCAGAAGGACCCTCAGCACGGTTGCCCTCCCCCCCCCCGCGCAAATCGGCCGGGCCCCTGTGCAGCGGGGATCATCCTGGCGGGGGCGCTTCCAGGCAGGGCCTGAGTCGGCGCTTTTGCCAGGCTGTCGCCTCCGCAGCCGCGCAGTAGACCGCGCTCCCGCCGAACTGGGCACGGCGGACTCCTCCCCAGCGAACACGATGCAGATGTTCCGCCGCCTCCCTCCTTCAGATGTGGGCTTAGCCGCGCCGGGACCGGGAGGCGGGGTGGCTCAGCCGGCTGCTGGGGGGAAGCAGGCTGACTAGTTCGCCGCCCGACTCTGCTGCCGCTCTACAACTGGCCGGAGGCCGCCAGAGGCCCTGGCCCAGGGGCTACCTGCAGCGCGCCGGAAGGGCCAGGCTTTGCCCCCCCCCCCGGCCGAACCGCGGCCCGCAGAGGAAGCGGAACCCTCGCCCTTGGCACGCGGTTTCTGTCGTGGGAGCCCCCTTGCCTCTCGCCGGGCGGCGGCGGCGGCAGCATCATCATCATCCCAGTTGCCCGCCATTCCCAGTCTCCCCCCTCCCCCAGGGGAGCCGCCTCCTCCGCACGAGGGGGCCTCGTGGCGCTGGGCCGGCGGAGGGTGGCGGGCGGCAGGATCGACTTGCAGGGCCGAGAGCCCGGCTCCGCCGAGGCGTGAGGGCCTGCCCTCCCTGAGCAGATCTGCCCGCGCGCCCGGGCGCAGGTGGGGGGGACGGGACGGAAGAGGGGGGCGACCCACCCTGCCGGCTCCGTTCGGGCGAGATTTCTGCGAGAGGCTCAGATGGAGGCGGTGCCCCCCCCCCCCGCAGCAGCGGGACCACGCGCTCGCCAGGCCACCACGAGGCGACGACGCTCCCGCGCCTTGCCTCGTCTCTGGGCCCAGCGGGTGCGGACTGAAGCGGGAGTCTCGCCTCCCCCGAACTGGCGTCCCCTCGCCTTGCTGTTGGCCCCACGGGTAGGGGGGGGGCTGCCTTGTGTGTCCCCTGATCTGACCAGTACGAGCTTGAGCAAGAGTGTCGTGCCCCTGGGAAACTTGCGGCTTCCAGGCAGGATTTTGAGGAAGGGCCGGGTCAAGCGAAAAGCCCCTCCTCCCACGTTTGCCTTTCCGAGCTTGACCCCCCCCCCCCGTGTCCCCTGTTGGGTCCGAGCGGGGCTCCTCCCCGGCGTTCAGGCTCCATCCGGAAAGGAAACTGACCGGTCCGTCAGCAAAAGGCTGGTTCCAGCGGCTGCTGCTAAGTCCTCGACGGGTCCCGCAGGGCGAGGCGTTTATAGTACACAAACTCCTACGGACGGGAACTGTTTTCACTTGAGATAACCATTATTTAAAGTCAATCCCAGTCGGGGACTGCGCGCCTTTTATTCTGTTTGTTTTGAGTTTATGGAACAACCCCGTTTCCCCGGTCGCCCTTTTTCTGTCTTGCAAAGTGCTTATGGGTTACACAAGTCGGCCTCCCTCCTCCATGCCCAGGTCGATTTGTTCCTCGCAGCGTTTACATAACTAGCGCGACGGCGGAAAGAGTCAGGCTCGAAACCGCCAGCCACGGCCTCGACCTTGGGGATCTCCATCCCTCCTTTCCTGTAAGATCTGGGTCTACAGTGATGGTCTGCCGTATCTACCACCCCAAGTCCCCTCCGCTCTGTTCTTGCCACTTGAAATAAAGACTAGGCAAAGCTGTTATTCGAAGAATTAGTAAATTACCTAGCAAATAGCTAAGGGGAGCAGAGTTGGTCGACTGAATCCCGACTTTGTCTTCCGCAGCTTTCGACACTCTTTACTTAGGAACCAACTCAGATTTAATTACGAGTTAGAGAGCAGGCGCTGCGCAGGGGACAGCCACTGCCCAGGTCAAGGGCGGCTTCGCACATGAGTGACGCCAAAAGGTCCTGTGCATGGTGAATACGGTTCGTGGGGGAAGAAAGAGCCGGTGTAAAACCGATTGCGCGTATACCGGCCACATCGGTCTGGTGCGGTCTGTTTCACCTTTTCGTTACACTCGCCGCGGTATATTTCATTAATTCTCTTGAGCTGCCAGAGTCTAGGGGCAGTTTCTTTCCTGGTAAATATTGATTAAATAAATAAAACCCACCAAAAGGGCGAAGGCAGTAAATAGGTGAAACATGGAATAGGCGTTGCTGTTTTTAGAAGGTCAATCGTCTGACGGACCAGTCACAGACTACGACAAACAATATACTGACGGTTAAGCTTTCGGAGAAGGGGGGGCGTGCAAACAAACGGACAACTTGCTTTTCTGTTGATACTGTTCACAAAAAAAGTTAAAACCTGTAAAGTCCATACCACAGACAATCGGCACGATAAAATACTTAGCGGAGAATAGTTGTTGAGTAAACTGGAAGGATTTTTCTATGTCACCGTGATTGGAGATTCCCCCTCTTTGCGTGTGCGCGCGAATGATACGGATATACATAATATAAACAGTACAAGTTATTTGTGCTTTGAGGACAAAGCTCTGATAATAGGTCATAATATTGCGGGTAAAAAACATTCTTCTCTTGAGGTATAAAAACGTTGTGTATATAATTTAATCCGACAAATTCTGGCAAGGTTGATTTTATATGTTACTTTCATTTTAGGTAGCTCTTTTTTCCCTTTTCAGCATTGCTACCCAGCCAGTGACCTCTCCTACAGCCAGATGAAGAAGTACTGTCGGTTCTCAGGTTTCTGTGTCATATATGGAAGTAAATTATGTTTGAAAATAGAATCCACACGCTTAAAACCCAAACAATTCTATTTCTCGTTTCCTTAAATGATTTTTTTTTTAATTACGCGAGAGCTGGAGGAACGATTCCAATGCCCATTTTATTCTAATTTTCGCGGCGGGAAATTATTCCAAAAGTTCATATAAAATTAAAACTAAGTGGAGACGTCACCAATAAATGCAGAGCATAATTATCTGCATTTGGACGCCTGATTTTTGAAATGCAAAAATATCGTTACCGCGAAGGGGGAAATCGGCATTAGTTACAGAGATCATAAAATGGTTTCGGATTTCTTAGATTTCGCTTTCTCTTTATGACGTCATGGTGATTTACAGCAAATTAAATTTCTCCCCTGTGGATTTTATAGTTAATGAAGGTAACAGCGCTGGATACCTGAGTTCTTCTTCCCCTCTTTTTTGTACTCCACTAAGCGTGTTCTCCTCTTTGACTACGACACGCATCACTCTGTCCTATTTGGTAGCGTCTTTCTTTTTCCAGGCAGCTTCTACCTGTATGAGAAAAAGTGAGCAGTGACTTTCGATAGGTCCTACCCTGCCACAGTTTTTGTTAGTCTTCAAGGTGCGACTGGACTCTTGCTCTTTTCTATTACCTTACCTTCTCTTGTACCTATTTGCAGGCCTGGGCGGCGAGCAGCGCCTCGCCCGCATAGCTCATTTGCTGCTGATGCTAGTAAATAAAAAAGGTGACCCCTGCAAAGCGGAGGAAACAGCTGCACGCCAGCGGGCAAAAGCAGCAGAAGGGGCGGGGAGGAGGGGGGGCAGTCCGGTTTCCAAGCAGCCAATCAGAAAGCGCGCGGCTTGACAAGTCACCAATCCCTTGCTCCGGGGCCCTGGCTCTTGGTCTTATAATACAGGGGAGCAGGGCGGGACGGGGCACAGGCAGGGAAGCGGGAGTGGACAGGGATCCGCGCGTGTCCTTCGCGGCGAGGAAAGCCCGGCCGCTGGACAAGCCGCTCCCTCGGCGGAGTCGCAGCGTCTCTGCCCGGGAGGGACTGCCCGTTTCCCCTCGGTCCCAGCGCCGAGGCCGCTGCGCCGCGCCCAGGTCTGGCGAAGTCTGTGACTGGCTAATCCGCTCCCTGGGCTGCTGCCGCCTTCTTCCCTTCGCCCTCTTCAGTCAGGGCCGAGAGCCGGCGGGGACTGACTGCAGCTGCCGGCTGCCTCTGCGACCAGCCCGGGGCGCGTCGCTTGGGTGAGTGTGCGTCGGGGGATGGTGGGCAAGACGCCGGCCTGTGCCTCTGGGTATCAGGGCCCTTTCAGGGACAGCATCATATTCTGCCGCCAAGGCCGGCTTTAAGGTACGGATGGTGACAGCGCTCGGGATTTCTCTCTGCTTCCAGTCCTTCCCACTCCTTCTCTGGCTCACTGTGCAAATGAAATCCCGTAGCAAAGTAGGCTTCATCAGTCTCTGTCCGGGAGGGCAAGAAAAAGAGATCATTTTTGTGCACGGTTTTAATTCGGTTAAGCCTCATCACTCAGCCCCTACATTTGAGAAGCCGGGTGTGTGTGCTCATGCTGTTGAGCTCAATCAGATCTACTCGACTGATTTGCAGCCTTACACACCTGCCAGTCCTGCACCCGAAATGTTACAAACACGCTCAAACTATCTCACTTCCCTATTCAATTGCTTTAATGGTGCCAATCAAGAGATCTGGCAGATTCTTGCGACTGATATGTGACAGCATCCGGACACCTCATATCCCCACCTGCGCCGCGTTGTGGGTGGAGAAAGCTGCAGTTCTATCCACTTAACACAGCGAGACTTAGATCTGAGTAAACACGCGTAAGATAGCATTGCGCTTTATCTGGAAAAGAAATGCTATAACTTCTTTCAGAAGTTGCATGCGGTGGGGACGATTTAACTAGGAAATGGAAGAATTACAAAGAAATGTGAAGGGAAGTGAGCCAAATATTCCCAACGCTCAGAACACAACCCGCTAGCAAAAATAGTTCTATACTATTAAGTGAATAAAGAGTTATAGAATGAGAACGAGGCCAGGGTGGAAGGTGAGGGGCGGCAGCAGTGGGAGGGCTTCTAGTGTCCTGGCCCCACTGCTGGACCTCTTCATGGCAACTGGTATTTTTGGCCACTGTGTGACAGTGTTGAACTGGATGGGCCGCTGGCCTGATCCAGCGTTGGCTTCTCTTACGTTCTTTTGTGAGGAGTTACTCTACATCCCCTGCAACACTGGGTTTTAATTTGGCATAAACGCTGGCTGTTGAGATTCGAGCCGTAGTGCGTAGCAGTCCCTGTGATAACAATTTGCCCACGCTTGCTTTCCAAACATATTTACAAGTAGGATACTTGCTTTTTTAAAAACACGGTTCTGACTCAGGCCTATTTGCGCAATTTAGGATGATGTCTAAATACCTCTCTTCCTGCAGTGAGGGTTCAAAAGCACCAGAAACCCACCTGTGTTCTCCTTCTGACGCCAGGGGAATCCACAAAACGAAGTGCTAGAAAGAGTAAGGCAGGACGGCATCTCCAGACGCCCTTCCATCGCACTCATGTTTATTGAGCAGCAGAGTTAATAATAACACAACACTTTGTATTTGCGCGGCCCTTGACACGGAGGCGTTTTAGGCGCCCTCTCCTTTGTGTCTGCAGCCTGCGAAGAAAAGGGACGCCTACTAACGTAATCCCCTCCGGTTTGTAATCCTAGCAGGTGACAGACAATTTGGAGAGGTGCCGGTGGTGGCACAGAGCTAAAAGAAATTGCAAGCCAAAAATGCACGTAGCTCCTTCCCTCCCAAATCCCGCACCCCCCCGTCTGCCGAAGTGCTTTTGCGCAGGTGCTGCGTAGGAAGAAGCCCTGCACGCTGGAGGCTGGCGCGCGACTCCCGCGGGGAAAGGGAAGGAGGCGAGCAGCCGAAGGTCCGAAACTTTCCCTTGGAGCTGCAGCGATCTAGCTGGAGCCCGGGGCAATCTGTCATAGCGACTGCGGACAGCTTTTTCCTCCTTTCGGTGGCTTCCGTGCCTTTAACGTCTGTCCCGACAGACCAAGGAAGTCAGCGAAGAGAAGCGGTGCCGAACACGACACACTGCCCACGCGTGCACCGGTTGCAGGACGATCGATTTTAGAAAGCGGGGAGCGCGCCTGCCCCGTTCCTGCCGGTCTGTGAATGGCCGTGGAGGGAGAGAAGAGCCAGAAGCGCCCCAGGGAGACCGCCCCAGGGAGGCCAAACGGGAGAGCAGCTGGGAGGAGCGCGCTCGCGCCGCCCTCTGACCACCTGGGCGCTCCGGTTCTCCCGGGAGGCACCATGAAAGGCCTCTGGCGGAGGCGTGGC
Source organism: Gekko gecko (assembly GCA_029375565.1). Classification (NCBI taxonomy): domain Eukaryota; kingdom Metazoa; phylum Chordata; class Lepidosauria; order Squamata; family Gekkonidae; genus Gekko; species Gekko gecko. Next base: position 121,624,220 of record JAPDNY010000007.1, read on the forward strand.
ACCCGGGGCACTTGTTGTGGCAGAAAAGCTCGGCCCGCTCGCTTGGGCAGCCCGGGGCGGGGGGGGGGGGCCGCGCGTCCCCGTGTCCGTCTGGGCAGAAGCCAGGGTGGGCTGGAGCCCCGCTCGTGGGTCCTCCTCGCCGCCGGCGCCTGAGGGAGGGGGCTCTTCAGGCCACGCACAGGCTGTGCTGCGGCGGGGCGAGAGGGAGGGCCCGGGCTGGCAGGGCTGGCCGGCGCGGCTTTCCGGGGGCAGGGCTGGAGCCAGGCGGCGGCGGCGGCGGCGGAGGGTGGTGGTGGTCCGGGGAGCCCGCGGCCAATCCTCGCCTCTGTGGGAGCCGCGGCCGGATTCCAACAACCGGGTCGGGTCGACCGAAGGTGGGAAGAGTTGCGGGGGGGAGGTGGTGGCAGCGGCCGCGCTCGTCTTTCCCCCCGTTCGTCGAGAGGAGGACCGGCCAAGCGGGACTCCTCCTCACCGGGCGCAGCGGCGCCGTCCATCTCCCCGCGGCTGCCGGGGAGGGCCGGCGAAGTGGCCTCGGGCTGCCTCGGCGGGCGGGCGGGGGGCAGGTGGTTGGACGAGCCGGGCCTTTGGCGCCCCCTTGCCGGCGGGGGAGGGGGGCTGGCTGGCACGACGAGGGGGGCGAGGAGGAGGCTGGGGCGGCCGAACCCGCTAACGGCAGGGCGGCGCGGGCTGTCTCTTGTGTGTGCCTTGCAGGGAGCGCGCTGGAGGCGGCGGCGGCGGCGGCGGCGGCGGCGGGGAGCCGGGCGGCGCGAGCCATGGCCGAGGGGCTGCAGGTGGCGCGCGCCGGGGACGCCTGGGAGATCGACGTGGAGAGCCTGGAGGAGCCCGAGCCGCCCCAGCAGCGCCCCAGACGGGAGGAGGACGCCGAGGAGGACGAGGACGACGACGACGACGCCGAGGAGGAGGGAGACGACGACGACGGCTTGGCGGAGGACGGCAGCAAAGGCGCTGGGACAGCCGGGGCCGGGCAGCCGGGGCCTCCGCCCCCTCAGCCGCCGCCACACCCGCTGCCTTCGCCGGCGGCGGGGGAGCTGCAGTCGCGCAAGCTGAGCCGGACGCCCAAGTGCGCGCGCTGCCGCAACCACGGCGTGGTCTCCTGCCTGAAGGGCCACAAGCGCTTCTGCCGCTGGCGGGACTGCCAGTGCGCCAACTGCCTGCTGGTCGTCGAGAGGCAGCGCGTCATGGCCGCCCAGGTGGCCCTCCGCAGGCAGCAGGCCACCGAGGTGAGCCCCCCCGCCCCGGCAGGCCCCAACTCCTCCGAGGACTGGGCGCCCAGGCCCCCCCCCCCGCCTGCCTGCCTGCCTGCCTCTGCCTGGCACGTCGGCCCGGGCCATTCGGCGGCCCCGGCGGGGTGTGTGTGTGTGTGTGTGTGTGACTGGGAAGGGGCGGCAAGAGGGCAAAAGGCACGCTTCGAGGCAGGCAGGCCTTTGGGCCCTTTGGGCCCTCCCTCTGCCGTAGGCGCGAAGGCAGGCAGGCAGGGAGGCAGGGAAGAGGGGCGCAGGCTCTCAGCCGCAGCGGCGCTTGGATTTCAACGAGCCCTTGGGCGCTGGCCGCCGCCATTCACACCGGTCACTTAAACGGGCCTCTCTTCTGTGTGTGAAGAAAAGAAAGGCGGCAGCTCCCGGTGGGCTTGCTTTACATCCCGGAACTGCCGCCCTGCCGGAAGGGCCCAGCGGGGCTGCTTCTGCAATCCTGAACGCATTGACTAGGCAGCAAATCCCGCTGGACTCAGAAGAACTTAGTTGGGGTCCTCCTTTCCTAGTTAAACGCTGTCTTGGTTGGTTGCAAAAGAGATTCCAGACAGAGAGAGATGTTCGGCAATTGCCATTTCCCCCGTCTCCATTCCCTTTAGATTTTCCTCAGGATTTTTTGTTTGATCAGGTTTCAGCGGCTCTTTACCCCTCTGCACCGCGTATATAAAAGGTGTAAAGCCCCTTCTAACCTTATTCCTGCTAGAGGATTTCACCCCAGTTGCAGTGTTTGACCAGAAAAGAAGCAGGTGCTCAGATATTTGTCTGCTGATGTTACCAATAAACAATAGACCACATAAATGAAATGAACATTTTCTAAAGAGTGTAACATTCAGTATTCTGCTGCCCCTCAGTTCCTTGGCATTGCTACAATCTATTTCCTGACACTGAATCTAAACATACTGGACACATTCCCATAAAGATAAATCCTAATGATTTCAGTGACAGAGTTCAGCATATGTTTAAATCTCTTCTATTAAATTGAATAGAACTTTAAATTGCTTAAATTTGGTTGGATCTTTTGCCTCTGTTAGGAACTTCCCCTTTCCGATATACTTAGGATCATAGCTCCATACCTAGACCCTAAACGTTATTTATCAAAACTAAGTCCAATTTCAGAAGGGTTTATTTTCTAGCAATGCACTCAGGAGCTAGATATGGGTGTGGTGAATGCCTGTACTTAAAACAGGAAATATTTGTCTTCTTTTTAAAGACTCCTGGTTTATGGACTAGGAAAAGTGGATGTCTGAGTCTTTCTATTTTAGGAATATCAGAGCAGAAAAAAACCTCATTAAATGAAGCGATGAATTGTGAATCCACCTCTGATTTGTGAAAACCTTTTATTTGCTAGGATAAGAAGGGACTTACAGGGAAACAAGCTAACTTTGAGCGGAAGACAGTGTACCAGAGGCATGTCCGAACACCCAGCTTGCTGGCCAAAAGCATTTTGGAAGGTAATACCCTTGGACACTTTGACTTTTCCAGCTTCCAGGGATTCAAGCTTTGATTATGATTTAGTGAAGTGTCTGCCAGTGGCACTTGCCTGCATTATTTTCAGCCATGTATATGGATATTCAGGGTTTGTTTGTTTGTTTAAAAAAATCATTACAAAATTTCATTTGTTTAATTTCTCAGCACATGCTTGCTTTAAATTGGTTGTAGTAGAAAATGAATTTCTGGTCCCAACTTGTTTTCCCTCCAACCTGGATGACATTTGAGGGATTGTATCCTTCATCCAAGGGATCCTCTCTGCAAAATTTCAGACAGGGGAGAAAATATATCAGTTTTATAGATAATAAAAATTCTCAAAGTGGGATAAATCCCCCCAAAGCTAGGCAGAATAGTGCCCTGGAAAGACATTTGGCACCCTCAGAATATGGCAGAATTATGCAAGGAGCAGTGACTTGCATGTTGCACCCTAGACAGGCAGGCAGAGTTGAAGAGGGGACATTCTCTGGATGAGACCCCTGTTTTGGGCTTGCTTGCTACTCAGCAAGCAGGCATAGTTGCCTGCCTCTATCTCATTATGACCATCCCAGAGACATACTGTGAGTGTTTGAAACACATTATTTATTGCAAGTGCTTTGTAGAAATCACTTGAATAAATTTAAATGCAGTTCAAGTAACACACACAGTCATTGTATGTGTACTTCAGTACATGCAAAAGTAGATATGCTCAATCCCATTGCTTTCATTGGGTTTAAGTGCACCTCAGTCTTAGTTAGATCATGGCTATGCAATGTTAACTTTGAAAAAAAAAATCACTGAGAGTTAGTTTCCTGGAAAATACATTTTGAATTAGGCCAAAAGATGTAATTGTATTTGCCTTACAGAAAGTATCAAAATTCCCCAGGAATTTCACAAATAAAACATATTTCTTAACTAAGTAAATAAAAATACTGTGTTTTATTAGTTAAGAAATGTATTCTGTTTCCAGAAGGAAGCTCGGAACCTGCTTATTTTTATTTGAAGACATAAAAAGATGTTTAACATCCATGTGATAATTCTGAAATGACTGAATTTTATAATCCAAAATTAAAATCAGAATAGAATTGGGAAAAATATGGTAAAACTAATAAGTTAAACTAGCAGCTTCTAATTAACACCATCTAACCACCCCACAAAGTTACCCTCCCTGCAAATGAATACAACAAAATAGATTTTATTTTGACTTTAAAAGCATCTTGCTTTTGTTAATTAAGTTAAATGTCTATGGCAACTCGATACAAAGGATGCTGAATTTAAAAAATCATATTGATTCTACGAAGTAAAATATCAGGCTGAAAAAATACATTTCTATCTTTTACGTTTGCTTAAAGTTTAAAATTAACCACAGATTTTCAGACTGACTTTTCAGTATGCTAAAACAATGACTTTTCAGTATGCTAAAACAATGAAGGTGAAAACCAATTCCTATTACAGACTAACAACAAAAGTAATTTGATTTTTAAATGTATCTGGATGTCCAACTTAAATGTGCATTTTATAATGCAGTCCTATGCACAATTTTGGGTAAATCCCATCAGTGAGATTTCTTTCTGTGTATACCTAATTTCATAGGTCTGGATCATAGGTACAATTGCCTTATGTCTAAACATTAAGGGGAGATGTTTTATTAGTGCCATCAGCAACACTCTCTAGCTTTCTATGCAATCTCTAAGTTTATATGAAAACTCAAATAGAAAAGCTTCCATAATCAATTAGGCTCATTAGTCATGTAAAATTAAAATAATTACTAACTATAAAGGAACAATTTTAAGGACAGTTATCCATAATGACAATCTGCAAACAGACAATCCTGCATTTCCTTATCAAAACAGATATATAGAAGAGCGATGGAGACTGACAGGGAAAAAGAAAAGCCTGGCCAGCTCCTCTCCCTATAACAAAGCTTAATATGCAGAAATTGGCAAGTGAAACCTTGTCATGGCATAGAGATAAGTACTAATGGTTTACAAACGAAGCAGCAGTTAGAGTTGCTAGGTGGGGAAAAAGTTGGCAACCCTAAAACCGCACTCACAAAATAAGAACATGATTGCACATACCTTTTCTAGTATGCCAAAATAGCTTGAAGGTTATATTCCAGCTTTTCTAGTATAGCGATCCCATGCTTTCTGAGTAGTGATTGTGATGAGTTATCAAACCATTTAGAAGAGGCTGAGCTAGCAAAAATGATGACTCGGTCTGGAAACCGTCCACATCCCCACGTTCCTTTCTCTCATTTGCTTCTGTTATTCTGTCTTTCTGTTATCTCTGTGTTCATACTGATTCACGTTTAGAGACCAGAAACATATGAGCTACAGATATAGTTAGCTTTGGCAATGATATTCTGCACTGCTCAACAAAGAAACAGAACCTGTATCTTAAAATGTCCTATCTATGGGTTTCTTATGGGATAAATGGATGGACAGGACATTACAAAAAGTAATAGTAAGGACTGCAGACCTGTCGGCAGAATTTTGTGGCTTGTAGGGCAATTTTTTTTTCTGGTGGGGCTGAAGTTCTCAGTGCATTTAGCCAATAGAAAGCTCTTACCCATATAGATCTCTAAATTGCAAGCTGTCAACCACTTTAGATGACAGCTCTCAGCTGCTGCAAGTTAATCATTTCTGCCAGCCTAAGCAGCAATTTTGGTAACAAGCCAGCAGGTGGTGGTGATGACTTCTGTAGTCAAGAAAGCTAACACTTAGGCAGAAAAATTCTCTTAAAGAGGACCAGTTTCTTGACACAGAGTTAGAAAGGATCCTAGAGGTCACCTACTCCAGCCCCCTTGCTCAATGTGGGAATTAGTCAACTACAGCACCCCACTCTGCTTAAAGGAGCACATGTTTAAAATTGACTGAAAAAAATTACAGGAGAAATTCTTGTACAGCTTTGCTTTTAAGAAAGGGGACGGAGCCCCCAAAAGCCCCACTGTAGCTACAGGCCTGGAAAGGAGTGGATACAATAGGAGGACACATGACTTGAACTTACAGTTTCTGCACATTGTGTGTAAGGTTGGGAGGAAAACTTCTGCACTTTTTCCTGTGATGAGATGTGTGAAATTCAGCGGCAAAGACAAGTCATCCCTCTTACTTACTGTGCATGAGTGTTGTCTTGAATGTTACTGAGGAAGCATGATAAGAAGAGCAAGTAACATTTGCAGACTCTTCTCCTGTTTCTCCATGATGTCTGAAGCCACCCCTTTCATAAAGGTCATAAAACACTTTTGGATGCTTTATAACACAAATAACAGTGACTTCATTGGGAATGAAGGAACCTGTACAGCTCCCATGCAGCAAATACTGCTAAAGTAGTTCTTCTAGCCTCTTGCTACTTCCTTTATAACCCAGGGTTTGTATGCAAATGACCTATTCTATTTTGGGTTCCCCCCAGGTTATCGTCCCATTGCAGCAGATCCCTACCTTGGAGGCAATTCATCCTTGCCGCCTCCCGTGAGTGACAGGATGAGAAAAAGACGAGCTTTCGCTGACAAAGAACTGGAGAATATCATGCTTGAAAGGGAGTATAAAGAAAGGGAAATGATGGAAGCTACCCAAGCTGCTGCCTTTTTTCTGCCAAATCGTATGGGGCATGGGTCTGAATATAACTCTTATAAAACTGCCTTTAGCCCTAATCAGATTGAAGCCTCCAATAAGGAGTTTTGCAGCTTCTTGCCAACCTGCCTGGATCTAACAATGCAGTATTCAGGTTCAGGGAACATGGAACTGATTTCATCAAATGTGAGTGTAGCTACTACCTACAGGCAGTACCCTATACCCTCTAGGCTTCTGGTGTGGCCAAAGTGTGGTCCCCTGAATGATGCCCTTCTCTATCAACAGTGCCTTCTAAATGCTACTACAGTCCAAGCCCTCAAACCAGGGGCAGTCTGGGATTCCAAGGCTTCACAAGGTCAGGACTCTGAGCGTGACATGATGTCATCAAAGACTGAAAACTCATTCCTGCTTCCCCATGTGCAAGAAACTCAACCATCTCAAAATGAACTCCAGCAGATCCCTCAGGAGAATCGTGAGAGATCAGCCTTCTCACCTCCTATGAGGACTTTCTCACATATCTCTGAAAAGGATTCTCTGGCTGCTCAAGAACACTCCCTCAGGAAGATCAACAAAGAAAGCATCAAACCACATCTGCCACCACCGCTGAAATATACCCCATTCCATTCATTATTCCAACAGGCATTACACAACAAATCAGGGCCTGAATTAAAAACATTTGATGAGGCATCCAAAAAGTACCGAGAATTTCCCATCAAAGAGAGTCAAAAATACAAATTTGCCATAGACAGATATGCTAAAGACTTTTTGGGGACCAAGCAAATTATAACAAAATTCTCAACACATGAGCCTCTGTCATTTTCAGTTGAATCCATTCTCAAACGACCTTCTTCAATGGTCACCAATGTTACCCAATAGCTGGAAAATGCAATCCTTAGTTGACCTGTAGTAGTGTATTTGCACTTAAGGACATAATCCTAACCATATTTACCAGGAACTAAATCCATTTTGATTTAGTGAAATTACTTTTTAAACGTGTTTAGGATTGGTATGCATATAATTTTATGCTGTAGTCCAAAATTTACATGGAAGCTACATTTATTTTGTCGGAAATTATTCTAAGTAAAGTGATTTAGGATTACCACTAAAGTTGCCAACATGTCTGGAGAACAATTGGATGTGATTTGCTAGGTGATGTCATTTACTTCCATGCCATGAAAAACTCAGCTGGCCATTTGTACATATCAAGCAAATATTAAGGGACAAAACATTTGCCTGTTGGCAGCCCCAGTGACCACTGAGGATTGTTTTATTAACCTCAGATGAGCTCCATAGCGCTAATATATTTTAGAGCAGATACCCTTTCTTAAAAGATTTGTAGATTGGTTGGTTCTCACAGTTGTCATCCTCACCATGTATTATTTATAAAGACACCAATATACTTGGTGCTGCACAGAAATAAAAATAACAGGTTTCAGCCTACAGATCTGAGGCAAAAGAAGAGGGGACTAAAGGGGAAAAGATGATTTCCATGTTCTTTATAAAGTTAATATCCCTTTCCTTATCTTACCAAAATTTTGTATAAAAGAGTTCAGGATGTAAATGTTTGTTTTAAAGTGTACATAAATATGCATGTTTTTGTTATGGAAATAAATATATTTAAAATTTTTGGAACTAAAACTGACTTGGCCATCTGTAATTTTCTTTTCTTTTTTTGATATTTGTGTGTGTGTGTGCTTGCATGCCTGGAAGTCATGGTGACCTGGCGACCCCTACTGGGGGCTTGGATGTTTTTCACAGAAGTGGCTTGATAGCCTGCCTCTGCGTCCCGAGCCCTGGTGTTCCTTGGAGGGTCTCCTTTCCAATTACTTGCCAGGTTCAGCCTTGCTTAGCTTCCGAGATCTGACAAGATCTGGCTTGCCTGAGGTAGTCAGGTCAGGGCGCCATCTGTAATTTTCTTAATTTTATGTCCACATATAGCATATATCTATGAATCATAACAAAAGTAAATTATCACTGTTGTCTTTTGTCTAAGTCCTGTTATTCCCTCTGCACTATCCTTTGTCTAATGTTCTCTTCTGAGCAAGAATTACTTTGGTTACAGTGCAGCACAGAGGAAAGTCTATGCCCATTGAAATAAATGGGCTCAAGAGCACTTAATTGCAGTTTCTATGTAAAATTTCACATTTTTTATGTCACTGTTCAGTGTACATGTCTCTTTCTAAAACATGCAAACAGATTCCTAGTTTTTGTATGTTTCTCTCACATGTTGTCTTTTATACTTGATAGTTTGGGAAAGTCTAGCTTTTCTAAGCTAGCCATAGAATGGCTTCTAGCATGCTATTCTCAAGCTTTGTCTGGAAGCTGACGGTAGTACAGGGGAAAGCTCAATATATGCATGCTGGAGAACTGTGTTCTAGCTGTTTGAAATATCTTATGAGAATATTTTAATGAATTCCAACAATGCAATAGCAGCATTATCAGTCTAATCTTCCATCTCCCTGAAAAGAGTGAGCAAGCTATGTAACATTCTGTTGGTTTTGTTTTTCTCCTTTCTGCTTGTGTCTCTGGTTTTCAGATAAGTGTTTTCCTTGTGATTAAGGCTGGTATCAGCCAAGACAAGATCAAAGTATACCACTTCGCAGAACACTCTTGGAATGGTTATAAAGTGGGATCAGTTTATACATACCAGTTTTTGGCATGAAAAGTCTATTATATCTAGTGAGCAGACATATTTTATACGAGTATTCCTGTAGGTCTGTGTTTTCTGTGCCAAGACGACACATCATCTGTATCCTGTACTATTACCATTCCATGAGCTTCCCTTCTTTACTGACATGGATTGGACTTTCTTTATTGACTTCTTGGGTGGTGTAGCTGGTCACAACACTCACTTTAAAATAAATCTGTATGTGCACAGCCACTGTACTGATAGCATTCATTCTGTGACATCCATAGTAAACAGTTTTATTGTTTAGTGTAAAACTCTTGAAAGAATACATAGCACTTCAGATACATTGTCTCAGTGATCCTTGCAGGTAGGTCCATTCATTTCGATGGATTCAGAAGAATGTAACTCTGTTTAGGATGACATCATAAGGCCACTGAGTAAGTCCATGGAAAGGATACTACAATGGAAATAATGCTAATGAAAACAAATATAATAACAAAATGACATTAAAAAAAAACACAGCCCAGAAAGATCGGTATTACACTGCACAAAATAATCCCAAATTAAATTCCCAAGAAAATCTGAATGCTGACCTAGAATATGCTATTATTATGCCAGTAATCACTAAATCATGTGGATTGTATGCTCATGCTCCATGTCCTGATCACATCTATGTTTGATTACTGTAATGCACTCTACATATGTAACAGACCATCACCCCCCAAAACTGGCTCATTGACACATTCCAATTTTACTGTATGCAGATGATGCTGTTATCCTTTCCAGGTCCCCTATAGGGCTAAGAAGATCTCTTAATAGTCTTGTCCTCTACTGTAATGCTCAACAGCTTGTTATTAACCATCATTAAGGTCATGTCCTTTGGCAAGTGTCCTAAACAAAGAATCTGGTCTATAAGGGGCCAGAAGCTAGAAGGAGTCAACTCTTTCAGATATTTAGGGATGGTTGTGCAGGCTACTGGCTGTAGAGTACTCCATAGTGATTATGTTGTGGCCAAGGGAGAAAGGTCAGCTCTTAATATTATTAAATTTATCTGCACTAAGGGGGCCTATTTTTCTCCAGCTGCCCTTAAGCCCTTTCAAGCAAATACACTCTCTGTTATTATATGGGACATTTCTAGGTCCTCCTGTTTCGTGTTACGCTCCTCCTGAATGGGTGCAAGCAAAGTTCCTGAAAACAGTCTTGCAAGTTCCTAGATGTATCTCAGATTGTATGATCTGTCTGGAAACAGCGTCACTAAAAGTAATTGCCAGAATTTCATTGACTTTGCTTTTTTATGACTTAAGATGAACTCTAACCCTTGTGGCCTTCTCCCATTTATCTTACAAGATGACTTTCAATCCAGCTGGCTCAAGGCTATCCAAGTGAAAATCACTCAGCTTGGATTTTCATCTTCAATTCTTCTTCAGATGGGTGGAGATTTAGCCAGGCAAATTTTGAGTCAGAGAGTTGAAGATATTGAATGCCAGTCTGACATTGCAGGATTGCTTAACTATATTGAAGCACCTAATAGATGCTACCTCTCTACTCTGGCTACTTATTTATGCACTCTGGAAAATAATAACCAAAGAAGAGCCTTCACTCTTGCCAGATTTTTGCTTTACCATCAAAAATTATCGAGGACATATACCATAGGATTCCTTGGGCAGAGAGACTCTGCCTCTGCAATAGCAGAGAGATAGAGACAATGGCACGTGTTCCTTTGTTGTCCCTTCTACATTGGGATTTGTTCTATATATATTTGCCATTACTCCAATGATCTGAAGATACTTCTGACTCAGATAGCATTAATTCACTTCTGTCTGATGTGTGTACTCAGACAACTCGGCAAGTAGCCAAGTTTTGCTCTCAAGCAATTAAACTTCATTCTATTCAGATATCACCAGGTAATGAAGATGGAAATACCGATTGTGACATCTAATACCTTAATCCAGACTTATTTTATCAGGGATTGGGCAGCCTTCCTGTTAGTTAGTCATAAACGTTAGAAGACATACATTGGCCTGATTAAGCACTGTACCCTTGACCTGACTGGAATGGGAGGTTTTACTTTAATATAGTAAGTTAATGTTCGTCCTTGTTGCCAAATACTAGTGACAGGATTTGTTATATCTCATATTTTGGTTGTTTTTATCGTTAATTTTATTATTTTGGTCGTGGACTGTAATAAAATATTTTGACTTTGACTCTACATATGGCTGCCTTTGAGAATCATCCTGAAATTTCAACTGAGTCCAGTGGCCAGACTGCTAACAGGGACTGGTCACAGAGATCATATCACCATTGTGCTGAAAGAACTGCACTGACTACCCATCTGTATCCAGGTGCAATTCTAATGCTTGAAATGATTTGAGGCCAGGGCACCTAAAAGTTGGTGATCTTCTTTTACTGTCCAGCTCACCTGTTAAGCTCTAACTCCCACACCGTGCTTTGTAGACCCCCCACCTTCAGCAGTTAGGTGGGTGGTGAGACAGAACATTTTCTGTAGTGGTACCTTATCTTTAAAATGCCCTTCCCATTGAGGCTTGCCTGGCACATGCCTTACTTGCTTTCAGACGCCGTGTCAAAACAGTTTTTTTTAACCTAGGTATTTTATGGGTAGTTCTATGCTATTTTTATGTTGCTAGGTTAGTTTTATAGCTTATTTTAATGGCTTGCATTTTTAAAAATAAAATTATTATTTTAATTGTAAGCCATCTCAAGCAGGGCTGTGGAGAAAGAAGCATAAAAATCTGCCAAATAAAAACATTTGACTAATGTTAAAAGCTGCCGTAATTAAGAACACGTGTACATAACAGATGCATTCATGAAACACTGCATTAAAATGTAGTCTACTGATGTGAAAAAAATGTATAGAAAAATTACAAATTATGTTGAGTAAATATAAAGGGAAATTATGAAGACCAGCACAAAATATCAAAATGAGTATGTTTTGCAAATAAGTTTTCAATCTCAGTGTGCGTATCCAATTACAGGAAGGAAGAATCTGGCATAACTCGGGCTGGCTGATCAGCTTTTGGAATGCATTGGAATGTTCATGGCAGCAATAAAATTGTACACTAGTCTAGCCACTTTTAAATGACATTTGCATTCATCTCACAACATGGGTACTAACATATATGCTTATAAACAGTAACATTGAAACCATCAGGGCCATATTCCTTTCCTACAGAGATTCCCTAAAGTGTCCAAAAATACTAGCTTACAAAAGCAAATACAATTCTGAATCAAGACTTTTATTTCAAATTGTTTTCCCCGTCCCTTGAAAGATGGTGATTGAAAGTGAAATGATAGTTCTGATTTCTAACCAGCATGATGACCCTAGAGAGAGAGAGATGGACCAGGGCTTGTTCACATTGATACATGAGCTCTCCCAACCAAATCAGAACTTGGCCCTCTAGCTTGTTATTGTCATTGATTTATTGCTCCAGGTTTTTGGAAGATACTCCCTTGATACATATGTGCCACGGATGTGCAACACTTCTATGCAAAACATATGTTGCAAACATTGTCCAGGGCGGTGTCATTCAAATAATAATTTTTGGGAGATGCTTTGTGTACAATTTGACACATCAGTGTTCCAAATGGAGAATGTGCAAGGCATTGCACTTAGGCTGCCTGGTAACATTATGGAAATGAACTCTCCCATCATGCAGATGTTGCTTTTGGAAGGAGCAAAACTTCCTCAAGCCTACATTTTTAAAATTAATGAACCATCTATAGTAGATAAATCAATTATTTCTAGGATGCCTTATATATCTCTGTCAATGATTCTCCCTTGTGGGTTTGACAGTAAATAGGGGACTGCTCAAACTAAACCAGTTTGAGATCATGGATCTACTAGGATCTTTTAAAGCTAAATTTCATGTACGGAGGGCACCAACTTTGATTGGAGCTGTGTGGAAAGATTAGAGAGTGTGTGATCCTCCCACCTCTGCTCAATTTTGCTTGTCAGCACTACTCTCTTTCACTCTTTGGAAGGGAAAAAAAAATACAGGCACTGTGTAGTGTGACTTTTTCATTTGAACAAAAAATAAGCAGAACATTTTCTTGTTCAATAGAAAAGAGTAAGAGTCCAAGAGGCACCTTAAAGACTAACAAAATTTGTGGCAGAGTATGAGCTTTCATGAGTCACTGCTTACTTCTTCAGGTACTTGAAAAAGCGAGCAGTACGATTGCCAGTCCCCAGGTTTTTGGGGCTTCAACATGCCACTGGCCAACTGGCTGGTGGGGGGAACCCACCACCAAACAGCCAGGCCCCCGCACAATGTCCCCAATGTGATGACATCACCTGGAAGTGATATCATCACGTCAGGAATGGATGTCACACGGGATGCTCTGGTCTGAGGACAAAACTTTATGGTAAATTTAGCCTAAAATCATGGAGTTTTGTCCTCAAACCAGAGCATCACTGTGCAGTTTCACCTATGTGATGATGTCACTTCTGGTGACATCACTGCATTGGGGACATCCCGGAATGCCCCCCCAAATCCCCCCATCGAGGGGATCTGGCAATGCTAGCGAGCAGTGACTGATGAAATCTTATACCCTGCCACAAATTTTGTTAGTCTTTAAGGTGTCACTTGGATTCTTACTCTTTTCTGCTACTACAGACAGACTAACACAGCTACCCGTCTTGATTTTCTCATTGTTTTTCTCATTTCTCATTAGACGTTAGCATGGGTAGAGATAAGAGTAACAGGGCCCATTCTGATAATAGCCTTTCCACCTCCAGCTGAATTTGGAGCTGTCGTGTATTGGCACTAAAACTTTAAGGACAGCTTGAAAGAGGCTCTCTAGAAAGGAGAGGCTCAGGTCTTGGGACCATAACAGGAGGAGGCCTAGTGTCACCTGTTCTGTTAGTTGGCTGTTGTGCTCCAATAAATATAGTTCTGTCTCTTGTACTGATCCCTTTCTTCCCTAAAGACATAACAGGGACTTTAGCACTAAACTTTAAGAGTTGGTGGGTGGGTGGGTGGGAGGGGACAGATTCAGAACAGTGGAGGCTGGGCCATTAGGGTGAATGGGGCAGTATGCCACCAACTCAGGCTGCTGCATTGAACCCCGCCTGCCCACCTCCTTCCTGTCCTCACTAGGCAGTCCCCTGGGTGGCTGGCTGTCAGCTAAGTCAGTATTTATCTGTTCAACTTAGTCCTGTAAACAAGACTGTCTCTACAGAACAGGGAGAGGGTGTATGGATACCAAAGCCACAATAAGCTAATGTACCTCTTAACTACAGAGGTAATGCCTTTGACTTCTGCAAAGGTCTTCTTGCTTTGTGTTATGTTACAACATGGAAATTAGTTATTGAGTTAGTGGTTTGGATCAAATGAAGATCTGCAGTGCTTGTATCCTTCTTTGCCTCATAAAACATTCTTTTCTGACAAGTGTGTTAAATGGTGGGTTTTAGGAAAGGGGGCTTATGTCAGGATTTCTCTCCTGCATTGGGGATTCCTTGTTGCAAGCACCAATGGTAAAAGGAGAGGTTGCATTAGGTTGATACCTACAAAAGTATCAGTGTTCTCCTTTTGGACAATTGGAGATCGGTTTCTAGAATATCTTATACAGGGCTGGAAGGTAGGAAAATGGGGATAAAACCCAAATTAACTGGCTCTGCCTACTGTTGACTGCCCTGCTTTCTGCCCTACCAGTCCCAATGGGTACTTGTTGATACTGGTACTGATGGAAAGAAAGGTCAGAATGGTGTAGGTTTTGTATAATTGTTGCACTTTCTGGACTGCCATTGCCAGCTGCTCTGGGCTGTGCTTGCTCCTTGTTCTTACTTGGAAACCGCTAGTTAGGAACTGCACAAACCTAATTGTGTGCTATTTAAGTAAAGTAGGCTGTATAGCCTGGATAAACTAATTTCAGTTTCCTCTCCCCCTGCTCTGGGTATGGCTCAAGTAAACAACAATTTTTTTAGAACAAATTTCAGCTCAATCTAGACAAGTGCTGTGAAAGTGCTGTGGGTTGGGCGAAAACTATATGGGGTGTATAACCTGTTCTATTTGGGTTATCTTCAGTGGGAAAGAGCAGGTTCGTACTCTGGGGGTATTCCTGTCCTTGGATAGATGGTTGGCAGAGCAAACTCGGGGTGCCTTTTACCACTGTTTTGGCAGTAGTATAACTGATTGTGCTTCTATTTTATTTTAAATTAATTAATTCATTTCATTTTAGGTAGGTCATGAGTGGCAGACCTCTTACCACTCCCCCCGTTCCCCATCAGCACTTCCAAGGCTGGTGGGAGAACAGTGGAAGTGATGTCATTACTAAAACACTATGAAAACAGGAAGTGATGTCATCATGTTGGTGGCAATGCTCTAAGATTTTTCAAAAATTCCAACCATAGAGTTTTGGATGTTGCACCTGAGGTAATGGTACAACTTTTGGTTTTTGGAAAAAATGATGGTCGCAGTGTGGTACAATGCTGATGCATTGGTCTCCACACCCTAATTCCTCCCAAGGGGTTGTCAGCTGTGCCTGGCAACCTTACATTCATTTGTGCTTTGCCTTTCTCCTCAGTGGGGACCCAATGCAACTTACATCATTATCCTCCATTTTATTCTTACAGCAACCCCATGAGCTAGATCAGGATGACAGTGTGTGACTGGCCAAAGGTCACCCGACAAGCTTCCATGGTAGAGTATGTGAACGTGGGCCTCCCAGATTCTTGTCTAACATTCCAGTTTGTTTTGAAGACCAATTCAAGGTGCTACTATTGACTTTTAATGTCCTAAACATCTTGGGTTCTCCAACTTATCTGAAGGATCAGTTCCACCAGTATCAGGCCACCTGATCTTTTAGATCCTTTCTGTGGCAGGAAAATGATTCTGTCCAAGGAATGTTCTTGTTGCTTTATGGTTAGGTCAGTCCTGTCACATAGTGAGTGTGGGTAAACCCTTCCATAAACCTAGAGAGACTTGCTAGATCTTGACCAAACAAAACGTGATTCACAGTTGTGTGTAGTTTATTTCTAGCGGCACTCTGGAATGGAAGACTGTTGGCGGGTGGGATGAGCGCGCAAATTGTGCTTCTTGTTCCTTTCCTGTCCTGTTATTATCACAATATTTTCCCTTTGTGAGAAAACCAAACTTGTACCAAGAACTATTATGGTGAGAGACCTAAGAACCTCATCAGTCAATCTGAAAAAGAAGAAATCTAAATAAGTCAAATATACTTAAAGTTACTTTATTAATTTATGTTGACTTGGATTTTAAGTGTGTGTTATATGCCATCAAGCTGCATCTGACTTATGGCGACCTATGAATTAATGACCTCCAAAGCTTCCTATCAGCAACAGCCTTGCTCAGGTTTTGCAAACTGAAGGTTGTGGCTTCCTTTTGAAAGTTGAGTCCATCTCACGCTGGGTCTTCTTGTTTTCCTGCTGCCTTCAACTTTTCCTAGTATTATTGTTTTTTTCCAGTGACTCTTGTCTTCTCATGATATGGTCAAAGTATGATAACTTCAGTTTAGTCATTTTAATTTCTAGGGAGAATCCCGGCTTGATTTGATCTAGAACCCACTTTTTGTCTTTTTGGCAGTCTGTGGAATGTGTAACCCTGTCTTCCAAGATTTTAAGTGCCAGGTGCCAAAATCCATATCTGCCCTCTCGTGGCCATGAACTGATATTCCATGTCAACCAGGGAAGTTACAGCTATCCAGTGTAGCATTATCTCATTAAACAGGTCTACATTTTGTAAACATAAAACCTCAACTATATTAGGGCCATAACAAAGTTTTATTTGGCTCCATAAGAATATTTTTCTGTAGAACGTGACTTGATTGCCTGGATATTCTGATCTTTGTGTACTGTGCGGTGCTTCTTTTTCTGTAGTGATTTTGGGGTTTAAGCCTACTAGAAGATTATATGTTCTTTCCCCTAATTCAGGATTTGGTTGGAGGTGTGGAGAGTCTTGGTGTTTGTTTGTTGATGAGTAAGAGCAATTTTGCACATGTTCAGAGAGATATTATTTCAGACAGGCAAATTACAGCAAGGTGGTTTGCAGTTCATGATAAAAAACAGATTTGAGTCTGAGTAAGACGGGGGATACCTTTCTCTTCCTTATCTACTTCCCTTAGCCCAAACAACACCTGAGACAAATTCAGTACTATAAACAGTGCAAACCTTTTTTTCTGCTCAGTGCTATGACACTGACGGAAGCAAACAAGAAAAAAGAGAGGGAGAGGAAGTTGTAGTTAGATAGCTGTGGCCTTTCCTGGGCAGAAAAGATCCGGCTACTGTGGTGCATGCCCTAGTTACATCTATGTTAGACTACTGCAATGCACTCTGTGTGGGGTTGTCCCTGAAGTGTGCTGTCTTTGTACCAACTTCAATTGGTACAGAATGCTGCAGCCAGGGCGTTGACAGGAGTGGGTTGTAAGAACCATATCACTCCAGTCTTGGCCCATCCATCCTGGCTCCCAGTTTATTTCGAAGCACAATTCAAGGTGTTGGTGTTGTCCTTCAAAGCCCTATATGGTTTGGGACCAACATACCCGAAGAACTGCCTAACCCCTTTCAATCCTGCCTGACTAGTATGGTCATCTTTGTCGGCCCTACTTTGGAAGCCCCTGCCTTCTAAGATTAGGCAGGCTTGTCAGATCTCGGAAGCTAAGCAGGATCAGCCCGACTAGTATTTGAATGGGTGACCACCAAGGAATGCCAAGGTCATGACCTGGAGGCAGGAAATGGCAAACCACCTCAGAACGTCTTTTTCTTTGAAAACCCTATGAGGTCGCCATAAGTCAGCTGTGACTTGATGGCACTTCCCACCACTAAACCAGGAGAGGGACTTCTTGGTCATGGACCAAAGCTCTGGAACTCCCTCCCCAGGGAGATTTGTCTGTCTCTTTCTGTTGCTGTTTTCTGCCAGCAGGCAATGCTCCCTCTAAGCTGTGGAGTCTTGTGAGCAAAAATTCTACTTTGTGAGCTACTGGCTTTAAAGTTGTGAGTGAGCAATTTGTCTGCTGCATAAATTAGTTTGCTCTGGAGCCATCCTTCCTGAGCTAAGACAAAAATGTGTGAGCCGGAGGCTAAAAAACTGTGAGCTAGCTCACACTAACTCAGCTTAGAGGGAACACTGCCAGCAGGTGAGGACCTTTTTTTTGGTTTGGCATTCCCTCCATGATCCCCCCTTCCTAATCGATGTGCTTCTGTTTTGTATGCATTTGAACTGTTTTGTATGTATTTTAACTCTATTTCTGGGAGGGAGGTTATTTTTAACGGCTTTAAGATGTAATTCTGTCATGTATGTTTGACACAGAGTGTTATGTACACAGACCGCCTCCAGGGGTCTGCGATTAAAGTAAGGAGCTTGGTCCCTGAACACAAAGGGACCTAGGATCCTAGACCACCTAGTGTCCACCAATAGCACCTCTGGCGGGAAATTCAAACCCTCCAATGGGACTGTGGGTGTGCTGGGTGGGATATATATAGTTGGCCCTTATAGGGCCATTTTGCCAGTTCCTGTGTGAAGTACAATAAACACGCCTGAATGCATGTTGTAGTACAAGTCCTCCATGAGGTGAACCCAGTACTTTACACAGAGAGTACTCCATCTTTCTGTGTCACACCCCTGAGGATGCCAGTCACAGCTACTGGTGAAACATCAGGTCCTGCAATGCCAAGACCACGGCCACGCAACCCGGAAAATCTATAGCAATTTATGTTTTAAGTTGTTAGCTGCCTTGGTAGCCCTTGTTAGGGAAGAATACAAAAGCAGGATACAAAGAATTTGTTTGGAAAAAACAGTTGGAAATTGATGGCGGGGAGTCTTGGTATGTTTTTGAGAAGGCATGGTGCCTAGATGGGAGGGGGGGCTACACTATGGCCTTGGGCCTGGATGTGGGGGGGCACATTTGTAATTTGGATCTGAAAAGGAATTACTAAAGCAGAAATGCAGTTACCTGACTAAAATAATCCCAGAAGAGTTTCAGAGATACCCATATGTGTAATAAATGTCCCATGTGTGTAATAAAACCTTTAACAAACTATTTAAACTGATTTAGTCATTTGCGTGTTTATCTCTGTATATGATTTTAGATATACTTGAGTTACTTACCATATCAGAGGGATTAAGTCCTCAGTGCATATCTTGCTGAAAAAAAAATAACCATGTACAGCTAATTCTGCCTCTCTGCTCCTCCTTCATGATGTCCCATATTCTCATGAAACTGTTAAAATCTTTCATGTGGTTTAAAAATTCCCAACTTCTAATTCCATTCTTTTCTTAAAACATTCTGTGAGTCCATTTATTGCTCATGAAAAAGAAAGATTAATAGCTTGAGTCAGGCATAATGCAGGAAAACACCAGATAGGTTTCCTCAGGCAACTCAGCCTGACCTGCTGCATCCCCTTGGATTTCAGCCTTGGGCCTCTTCGTGAGAAGGGGCTGCCAATGGCATCCAACTGTGTGATAGTTTGGACATGTGAACTCCTGGAAAGGAGAGATGAAGCTCAGCCAACCTCAAGCATTGAAAAGTCATGACTCAGATCAACCCCCTACCACCACGAAATAGGCCTGTTAATGATCATGGGATTTTAAACAAACCCATACTTCTAACAATTGCTTTCTTCTGCTTGACTGTTTTCAGGACTCTCAAATGTTTCTTGAGCTGAAAATTCTTGACATAATCACCCCCTCCCCACTCTCTGGCAATGTGTGTACTTAAAAAAAATAATCACAGAACTATATATTTTTAATCTGCAAAAGTGAAATGTCTGTTATCTGATGTGTACAGTGTGTACACGGAAAAAGAGGCTTCAGGGTACCCTGAAAAAGAAAAGTGTAATATAACTCTGTGCACTCTGCATGCCTTATACCCTGTGCAGGAGTTCCCTATTAGTGGAGGCTAGATTATGCACTGAAAGGCTGATGAGTGACTTCTGTTATGTCCCCAAGTTTGGTTCTTTATTTCCTGCCATATAGATGAATGATCCATCTACTTACATGGAAGACAATAAAGAGGTCTTCACAAAAATAATCACAGAACTATATATTTTTAATCTGCAAAAGTGAAATGTCTGTTATCTGATGTGTACAGTGTGTACACGGAAAAAGGGGCTTCAGGGTACCCTGAAAAAGAAAAGTGTAATATAACTCTGTGCACTCTGCATGCCTTATACCCTGTGCAGGAGTTCCCTATTAGTGGAGGCTAGATTATGCACTGAAAGGCTGATGAGTGACTTCTGTTATGTCCCCAAGTTCGGTTCTTTATTTCCTGCCATATAGATGAATGATCCATCTACTTACATGGAAGACAATAAAGAGGTGTAATACAAGTCATAATTCGGAGATGCACTAAACTTGTCCCCTTTCCATGGTGATCTCACTATCATGGTGAAGCTCAGGTTCTGCTCCTTCTTCACTTTTTGTTCCATAGAATTCACCCAGAGTTATTGAAAACCAAGCTAATGCAGACGGCTACGCCTTCATCTCCACCAGGGGATGCAGTGTAGTCGATTACATACTAATTTCCTTGACTCTCCGACCTTATATCTCTGATTTTTCAATCAATGAGCAGCTTTTTAGTGATCACCTAACCCTATCTTTCCCCCTGGATTTAAACAATAGCCATCCACAATCCCCATTTCAAGATTTAGATCCTCCATGACAGATTTCTTGGTCTCCAGACTTCAGGTTGAAAACCCTAGAACTATTAAATACCCCTACTACTCTGGATTATAGAGACATGTTAACAAACTCTATGAACTACTCTGAAGCAGAACTTAACTATGTGAACCAAAACCAAAGAAACTTAATATAAAACATACCAACTCATCTGCAGGTACTCCTTGGTTTGATCAGAAGTGTAGAGGTCTTAAAGCATGCCTATGCTCCATATACTGTAATTTTTGAAATTCAACAGCTATTTGTTTACCAGAAGACCAAGAGGAGTTCCTTTGTAAATAAACAGTGGGAATTACTTTTACTTCTATTTCACGTAATAACTCAAAACAATTTTGGTCATTGGTTACTAGAGCTTTTTGACCTGAAACCCCTACCCCCTCTGTTATTTTACCTTCTACTTGGTATCATTATTTTTCAAATTTATTTCAAGAGGACTCTCCAGATGTTCTGTACACTGCTAGTCTTTCCTTAGATGGCATCTCTGAATGGCCCTCAGTAACTTCAGAAGCAGCAGCAACACTTATTGATCAATTAAAATCAGGTAAAGCACCTGGCCCAGATGTAATACCCTCTGAAATTTTAAAAGCAGACCCTGAATGGTAGGCTCCCCTGTTAGCCGCTTTTTTTTACTATAGTAAACAGTACCGGACATATACCTGCAGCATGGACAATGCAATTATAGTACCCAGTTTTAAAAGGGGTGATCACTCAACTCATGCAAATTTTAGACCAATCAGTCTCCTATCTGTCATTGGTATACTCTATGCTAAATTATTACAAATTAAATTTAATGATTGGCTGAAAACTCAGAAAATTGTTGGACCAGAACAAATAGGCTGTAAGCAGGGGAAGTCTGTTCTGGACCATTGCTTAGTTCTTTCCCACCTAATTAATAAATATGTAGGGTGTAGAAGATTGTATGCAGCCTTTTAGGACCCCAAAGGAGCTTTTGACTCAGTTTCTAGAAATCTCCTGTGGGAAAAAAATAGCTGATACATCTCTTGATAAGAGGCTGCTCTTCCTTATTGGTAGATTATAAACTGCTACCTCATGCCAAATTAGATGTTCCACATCTTGAAAATTGACCCCTAAAATTTCCACTGATAAAGGGGTCAAACAGGGTTGTGTGCTTGCACCCCTTCTTTTAAACTTTTTTTCTGAGTGACCTTGCACCTTTCTTGATTCAAGTGGATGGACATTGTCCAAAACTAGGTTCCATTCATATACCAGTTTTGTTATATGCTGATGATATGGTTTTGCTCTCTTGTTTCCGAACTGGTTTACTTTGTTTGCTGAATAGTTGTCGGCTGGGCTTTTTTTGTTGAAAAAGCCCAGCAGGAACTCATTAGCATAATAGGCCACACCCAATTGCAGAAACTCATTAGCATATTAGGCCACAACCTGACAGCACAGCTCATTAGCATATTAGGCCACACCCCATGTTACCAGAAGTGTGGTCATCCAGCCACATCCACCTTTTGCTTCTTATTCTGTTTACCTTGTTTGTTGTCAAAACCCAGGGCTTTTTTTGTAGCAGGAACTCCTTTGCATGTTAGGCCACATACCCCTAATGTAGCCAATTCTAATGAGTTTCTGCTGTTGGGTGTGGCCTATTATGCTAATGAGTTCCTGCTGGGCATGGCCAACTTGGGAGCCAGCCAGAACTCTGTTCCTGTGCATTCCTGCCCCAAAATAGCCCTGGTTGTCGGGACTATTGTAACATCAATCAGTTAGAACTGAACTATGAGAAATCTAAAGTTTTTGTTTTCTCTAAATCTAGGAAGCAATTTACCTAGAGGGTAGGTGATTATGAGCTTGAACAAGTAAAACATTTTAAGTATTTAGGCCTTCATTTTCAAGCCACCACATCTTGGGTCCATCAGCGAAGAGTGACAATTAACAACTCCAAGGTGAGTATCAATGCGTTTCTACATTTTTATTTCTCTGTCTGAGGGAACCAATATGTACCAGCTGTGTTAAAAGTCTTTAATCTGAAAACTAAGTAAACCTTTGTCTCACATTTTCCTTGGCAGCATCACCACATTGGGTTTGCTTGTTGGTGTGATGGAGCCCATCTTTTGTCTACCCTTGAAATGCATTAGAACTGACAGGCAGACATTATGGTTCTGCTTTTTTATGGGATGGGGAAGGGTCTAGAAATCATTAATGATAAACAAATAATCATGGGGGGTATATACCTCTTCACAACAGGTCAGGCAAAGGTATTCTGCATTGTGAAACTGCCTCATGGTGTTTACATACTATGGGCAAGATATCGTGTCTTTTAACCAACAGATGTACCTCAATTTAAAGGTCAATGTTTGTAGTTTTGCAATCTGCGAAAAGTCAATAAATTTATGTTTTTGTCAGTTAACTTCTGCATGGTTCTTTTACTGAAATGTATTGCATGTTGTGCCCAAATCAGCAGAGGTTTCATATCTACATTTTACTGGTAGGATCCAGAGGAGATGGGCCTTTCCTGCTTTTCCTTCCTTCTGCAAGCCTCCACATTTATGAAAAACAGGTACTTCAGATGGGGGACATTTGGGATTTTAGGCGGCCCATTCTGATTCTGTGGAGGATAGTAATTTTATGCCCCCATGTCCTAAGGTTAAAATTATGACTCTAATTTTCTTCCCCAGGTTCTTAAAGAAGTGACATACAGCAGAAATCAAATGTAACATTAAAATGTTGGCTGATGATCATCAGGCAGGAGAATATCATTGAATGAATGCTGGAGATCTGTCTGTTACATGCATACACATGCATACATCTATATAAAGAAAGTTGCCACATCTTACTTGTGGGTATTCAATGATAATATTGCATATTTGGTGGGTGGTAGAGGATTAAAGATTAAGAAGCATGGCACTAACGTTTTTAATGCACATGCCACTCTGCAGTAAAGTGTCTGCAAGATTCCACTATTGTTTCTATCTTTGATGTTGCAGAGTAATTACTCAAGCTGGGAAGCCTTTGAATTGGAAGGGAGGGAGTTGCTTTTTTAAAAAGCTGTTTCTCCACAAACACACACTCCTGTCTGTTTTCCCCATCAGCCTCTGAACATTTTAAAGCTAACAGTTGTTACTCTTGGTGATAGAATGACCATCAACAGTGAATACTGGAACTGATCTGTCCTCTTCTTTTTCCTTTCCCTTTAGTTGCTGAGTGATCCCAACAGTTAGCCAGCAGGACTTCTGTATACTCAGCAACTGGGCTGGAAATTACAAGACTGTTTAGTGCCTTCTGGCCAGCTCTTGGCAGGAATACTGAACTCATAGATTTTCATGGGAGAACAACCAAATGCCCCCCCAACTGATAGAAATTGAGACCAATATCTATCACATCTGCATCTGGTGGTGAGGGACATTGGAGGAGCCCATTATAGGCATTCTTTGTTTCAACAAGAGTAACAGAAGTCCAGAGTTTGCCATTCTGTTTGTTTCATTTATATCCTGACTTCTTCTCCAATGGGAGCCCGAAACAGCCTGCATTTACAAACACACGGCACCAAATTAGTCTTAAAATTTACAATGATGCCACAAAGGGTGCTGATTTGGATTGTGGCTGAAGGACCTGTGGCTGAAGTACCTGTGTGTGGGGGGGACCAAGAAGGGTTTTTAAACTGTTGCTATTCTGTGCCAAATTAAACAGAATTGAATTTCTTTATTAAAAATATGAATGTGGTATTTCTTATAAATGACAATATAGAATATTATACTTCATACTTTTCTCTATATTGAATGGAGGGGGACAAAGTCGTTTACTTAGGGTGTCAAAAACCCTTGAGCTGGCCCTGCTATGTAGTGACAAAAGAGGCAATATAGAATTAAAAGGGAAGTTCAGGTTTAATAAACTGGGGCAGCCAGACTCACTTTATTAATTGTGTCCTGTCTCTATGAGGTTGCCAGCTGACTATAAGAAAATCAGCTTGATTTATTCTCATACCTTTAACATTAGTTTGGTATGTAGAAATCAGCACATGATTAGAAGATTAGAGGAGGGGCTGTGGCTCAGTGGTAGAGCATCTGCTTGCCGTGCAGAATGTCCCAGGTTCAATACCCAGCATATCCACCGAAAAGGACAAGGCAGTAGGTGATGTGAAAGACCTCTTCCTGAGACCCTGGAGAGCTGCTGCCAGTCTGAGTAGACAATACTGACCTTGATAAACCAAAGATCTGATTCGGTATAAGGCAGCTTTTCTGGGCATGGAAATGTTTCTGCAGATCAAGTGGCAGTTGATGGGAACAGGGACTGATACAGAAAGGCTGACTCCTTAGTGATGCTAAAAAGGATATATGAGTACTACACTTTTGCAGAGAAAATAAAAGAAAGTCACCTTGGTCAGAAAAAGAATGGACATACAGTTAAATTCAGGCTCTCGTCCACATTCCAAATTGCATTAACATGTTTGCCAATGAGTTGTGCCCTGCCTCAATAAGCACATACAAGTTCACCAACTGGACAATGCTGGGGTATTCCTAGAATCTCCCAAAACCATTTTTCTTCCAGAATTATCCAAATGAATTCATTAAAATTTACATTTTTAAAGATGGTGGAGAATCAGAAAGCTGAATTTTATTTTAATGTTTCTCTACTAACAACACACAATAGAAACCACATGTATTTAGCATATGATTTTATTAAGCACATATGACTGCTGTGTTGTGTATTCTTCCTTCTACTTCCTATTTAAGCAAGACTAGTCTTAATGTCCTTGTTTTAAAAACCTGATGATAAGAGTGATCCTGCAGAATAATCACATGTGGTCAAAACCAAAAGGGGTTGAGGTAGGGTTGCCAACCTCCAGGTGATGGTTGGAGATCTCCTGGGATTACAACTGATCTCCAGGTGACAGAAATCAGCTCACCTGAAGAAATGGCCGCTTTGTTTTTTTTTTTTGAAATAACTCTCCTAAAAAGGAGAGAATTTTATTTTTTTATAAGAGAAGGGTAGGGTAGATAGATGGGAAAAGAAAAAAGAGCGGAGTGAGTTTTTTCTGTTAGTAAAGGTTAATTTTAGATAAGATTTCTTCCAGTTGTCGGCATCCATCACGGTTGAAGGATCTTCTTTTCAGCTTTACAAAGTCCAAATCAATTCTGTTAGTAAAGTTAGTAAAGTCCACTGGGGTTAGATATTAATCAAATCTTTTCAGATGTTACACGAACAAATTCCTTTTTAAGTCTCTCCAATTATCATTAAGTCATTCGAACTTTAGTGTCTCCCGTTCCGCCACTTCCCTCCCCCGGGCCGCCGTCTTCTTCAAAAATCCAAATTTTGAGTGCTGCTTCCTCCTCTGTGCTGGCATGTCTCTTCAGAAATTTTTTAATCCATCTTCTTTCGCTTCTTTTTCCTTGTTGTTTCTGGCAGTCCATTAACACTCAAGATGAAATTAGATCTCCATTACTTGCTAAGCTCAACACCCTTTTCAACTGGCAGAGTATATCCTTTTTTTAAAGGCGGAGTAGGCTTTGAAAGCCTTATCCGCCTCTTCTTTTTATTTATTCGCTCCACTGCCAGATAGAGGTGTCAAGACCTTCGTCAAAATAAATCTGAGATCTTCTTTCCCTTCCTCTTCCATAGCTTGGAACTTTAGCATCGAATTAATATCTATACATTTTCTGCCATCAACCTTGTTAATTCCAACATTTGTTTTTATAGTCTGATGAGAACAATTTCCATTTTAAAAACATTTCATTGATATTCCAAGAAATGGCCGCTTTGGAAAGTGCCCTCAATAGCTTTATACTCCATTGAAGTCCCTCCCCTCCCCAAATCCCACCCTCCTCAGTCTCCACCCTCAAAATCTTCAGGTATTTCCCAATCCAGAGCTGGCAACCCTGGGTTAGGTCAACTGTATCCTAGCCCTTCATAGACATAGCTTTTGCTTTATAAGTTTAGCTTGACTTCAGTGTATACTGTACAGGTTCTATTGTTACCCTATGGGCTTGGTCCTCTGATGACGAGAAAGCTTTTCTGAAGAAAAAGGAAAAGGAAAAGATGTTTTCTCAAGAAAGGAGAAGAGAAAATTTTGAGAGGAAAGGGAGTAGAAAGCTGTCTTAGGAGAAGGAGTGTCCTGTGCAGAGAACAGCATAAACTGATCATGAGCTTAAAAGGAGCTGCAGCCTCTGGCTACGTACAGCTGCACTCAGATTCCTAAGAGGAACAACCTTAGCCGGGGCTCTTTTTGAAAAAATAAAATAAAAGAGGTGCTGGAATTCTCAAGAGGGAAATGAAGTTTTCAATCTGTATACTAAAAACTCTTGAACTTTTAAACATTTTAAAAGATTTTTTTCAGAGGTTCCGGAACTCTGTTCCACCATGTTCCCCCAGAAAAAAAGACCTGCACTGTGAGAGACTTTCAAAAGGCCTAACACAAGCACAGCAAAATACAATCATCTCTGTTGTTTCTGCTCTAAATTGTGTTATCTAAGTTTGAGTTTTTATGTACATTTCTGTCCTACTTTCCCTTCTATCTTTGTTGAATAAACCTTCCTTCCTTCCTCCCTCCCTTCCTCCCCTCCCTCCCTCCCACAGTTCTTGAGTAATATAAATCGAATCCCAACTAGGAATGAGAGGAAGAAAGGAAGACTGTCTGTACTCTGAGGAAGAAAGAAAAGGCTGTCTGCACTCTGATAGCTTGAACAAGGAATTTAGCTAACAAAAGAATATTTGCTGGCCTAGAATCTGTTAAAAATTTAGTAACTAAAATATCTAGGGGAAGCTCATTTTGCTGGCATGTGATTTGATCCATTTCTCTCTAGCACCCTTCTACTACAGACATTCAAGTAGGATATGCCATGTTTGTACTTTAAATTCTAAGGGTGAATAGAAGGGTCTGTGGGTTTGTATTAAAACCGTATGTTGCCTCCTGGTGCTTCCCCCTTTGTTAGAAATAGAAGCTCGTAGGCTGGAGGTTGCTTTTAGGATGTTGTGAATGGGGTGGGGGTGGCACACAGCCACTTTACTGACAATATTATAAACCACACTTCTAATTTCCCTCAAATGCAGGAAAACATCATTATGGGGCCATACATTAGTTTATAGGTGTGAAATATTAGTGACTAGAACAGTGATACTCTCTCCTCAGCTTGTGGATAGCTACATTTGCTGTTATCAACCAAAAGAGCCAAATTTACTTCCATTCCTGCACTTTTCAGAGGCTTGCATCTTACCCATTCCTCTAACAGCAACTTTTTCAAGGTGTGAACCAATTGCCAAACAGAAGTCCTAATGGGCAATGGCCTTGGCCACTTTTCTGAAATATGGAGCAGGTTCCACATGGGTGAACAGTACTCATAAGATCTACAAGTGGCTCCCAAGCTACTGAACATCACTTGACTACCATAAATCCATATCCTTGAGAACCGGATGGGCTAAAAGTATGTGAAATAAAAGCCACTCTTCCTTTGAGCCAACACACAAACTGGCAACTGCTGAAAGTGTGCTATTAACAAAGCACAGAGATGTGCTTAGAGCAAAGGGTAAAAATATTCTGTCCCTTTTCTGACTGAACCCACTGTTCATGAGGCATGAATAGGGATGGGCATGAACTGGCTCACAAACTGAAGTTCATGGTTCATGAAGTCAAATTCATGGCAGGTAAACTGGCATGAACTTTCCACAAACTTTCGAGCTGTTCATAGAGGTTCATGCTGGTTTAGGAGTGGACACATTCCAGACATTCTCTGCTCAATCTAAATGTTTACAGAACTTCAAAGCAATGGGTGGGGCAGAACTTGGAGGTCATGTAGAGGAACATCTGGGGGAGGTTCCCTGTGACTTTGATGTCTCTAGCTTCCACAGGATCCATTCTATACACTCATGAACCTTGGTCATTTTGACAGGCACAGGATCAAGAGGTTCAGGAGTGTATAGAATGGATCCTGTACAAGCTAGAGACACCAAACTCACAATGGATCCCCCCCGGATGCTCCTTTGTATGCCTTCCAGGCTTGGTGTCTCTAGCTTGCACAGGTTCTTTTCTATACACTCCTCAATCTCCTGAACCTGCCCCTGTCAAAATGACCACAGACTCCTGCCTCCCCACCATCATTCACCTTTGGCAGCATGTTTGGGATCAGGGTGCAGTCACAGCTGCACAGCAGGGTTTTTATTGGACAGGAAGGATGCCTGGCAAGGAGCAGCCTCAGCTTGGGTGGAGGAGGCATGGACATGCCACGGCATGGGACCAACTTGCCAAGCCCGGGAATCCAGGGGCTCCTGATCTTGGTCTGTGAGTATACCTTGCCCTACAGCTCCTGGGCAAGGCAAACCAGGCTGAGGTCTTTCTTCATTCCCCAGGACTGGCATTCTCTGCTTTCCAGATAATTGGAGCAACTGGGAGGGGGAACAGCCAGTGAAGGCACCCCTCTTTCATGGGGGGGGGATAGAATTGAACCCTCTTTTTTGCTGGAGCAGGTGAATGGAAATGCTGGGGTAAGCTGGGAAACTCCCTGAGGCTGAGACCAGGAACTTCTCTACCAGACTGGCAGATGGAAGGAATTATTTTTCCAAGGAGGTGTGTTTCAAACAGTGCTCTCCGCCCCCGCCCCCCGTACCCTCCTCATCGGAACAGCTGAGCAAGAAGTAGAGAACCACAGTGATCATTCTGACAGGTGCACATTCAGGAGGTTCAGGAGTGTACAGAACTGATCCGGTGCAAGCTAAAGACACCAAATGTGTAGCAGATCTCTGGTTGATTCCTCTACCTTCCCTCCAAGTTTGGTGAGGATTGAATTTATGGGGTCTGATTTATAGCCCCCCAAAGAGGTGCCCCCAGGAAAGTGTTTTCTGGGAAAATGCCTGAGTGAGCTCTGCCAGGGCAGATGTCTTAACTGCCGGGCGATCTAAGCTAGGTAATGCTTTCTCCCAGAGGATGGTTTTTAGACAGGAGGCATGGTTGCTTCTGGCCTTAGGGATGAACTGCTGACAGAATGTACACCCTGTCACATTATGTCCTTCACTGAGGGAAATTAAGCAAAGGGAGTGCTGGCCAGTCCTCATCATTTTTGTGCCACAGCTTGAGCATTTTTAAAACAATGGTTTCTGGGACATTATGTCTCCTTTCAACATGGTTATTGTTAGATTAGATTACCATTGCTGGTGGTTGTGTAGTAAGGTTAATTGGCTTTGGAGTGAAAACATATCACAAATTCATTTGATAACAGGTCATTATATCCTTAAAGACCCAACCTTAATTCTTTTGGACTTATGGCCAAGAATCAGGATTCATCTTACTAAAGACTTCATTTCCACCCTTTTAGCAGCAGCAAAACATGTGCTTGCTTCAAACTAGAAATTACAGGATCTCTCCTCAATGCATCAGTGGTACCGAAAGGTATGAGAGTATTTTTTACTGGACAAGACCTCAGACTGGATTGTGCAGCAAGATAGACAGGTTACTTCTACTAGTATTATGACCAAATGGTCATCATGGCTAGATGCTTTTGCTGACCCAGAAGAAACATTACAGAAAGCCCCCTTAATTGATTCACACATCTTATATCTTTACCATTAAGTAGTTGAAGGATCTTTAAAACTGGCTTGAACACCATTTATTTTTATTTTTAATTATTTGAATGATAAGCTCAAAATTGGTAGATAAACTGTAATGGCAATCCTTGATTCACCAAAGACTTAATGATCATTTTGTAATTGTTTTTCATTCATGCTTTACTAAGTACTGCATTGTATTGTATTTTAATCTTCAATAAACAGTTTCATTTTTTTAAAAAAGTTGTGAGCAAGCAATTTGCCTACTGCATAAATTGCTTTGCTCTGGAGCCATCCTTCCTGAGCTAAGACAAAAATGTGTGAGCTGGAGGCTAAAATACTGTGAGCTAGCTCACACTAACTCAGCTTAGAGGGAACACTGATCATGTCCCCCTTAGTCGTCTCTTTTTCGACACTGAAAAGTCCCAGACTCATCCTTTCTTCATAGGGAAGCTGCTCCAACCCCTTAACCATCTTGTTTGCCTACTTTTATACTTTTCCCAGCTCTGCAATGCCCTTTTTGAGATATGGTGACCAGAACTGTACACAGCATTTCAAATGAAGCCGCACCATAGATCTGTACAGGGGTATTATAATATTGGCCATTTTATTCTCAATTCCTTTCCTAATAATCCCTAACATAGAGTTGCCCTTCTTCACTGCTGCAGCACACTGGGTTGACTTGACACTTTCATTGAGCTATCCACTATGACCCCGTGACCTTTTCCCCTCTCATTCAGCAAGTTCAGACCTATACCTGAAGCAAGTTATAGTCTCAGGCTCAGCAAGTTGTTGGGCGAAATGCTCTCTAGGGGTGAAGCACTTTGCCACAGGTATAATTAATGTCGGGATCTTTTGGTCTATGTCTACGAGGAATGGGCTGCCGCGGAAACTTCCCAGTGAAGAGGCGAGAGACAGGACTCAGAATAATGTTTCAGTTTACTTAAATCACTCAACAACAGCAAATCACACACACATACATTCAAGAGCTAGGAAACACAGATAGACATAGCACAGTTGCATTAGCAGGTAAACGTTGGTACGTTGAGGGCGATATTTACCTCCAAGGCGTGGCTCCTAAATCTTCCAGCGAGTGGGGTTGGGTAGGGTAGGAAGGATGGAAGAAGGGACACGTGGTCTAGACCAGCTAACAACACACGTGTATAATTCCAGCGGCCGACTGGAACGAAGCGAGGCAAAGGTTCGGGTACAGGATGGGGGCTTAAGAGGATAAAGCAGACAGACAGAAGTCGTGGTAGCAGGGCCAGGAGAAGCAGCCTGAGCTGACCCAGAGATCGCGTTATTATAGCATCTTGGGTGCTGGGCGTGGAAGGCCAGGCGGTGTACACCTACTGACCCTCCCAGCCAGCTGTGTCAGTGTCAGTTTCAAATCTTATTGGCTACACTGTCCGTTGGATACCTGGGGGCTGGACAGAGGAAGCTGGCTGGCAGGCAGATGGTTTCTCCAGGTAGCTGATGTCTCTCCTATTGTTCAAGTGTATGGCTTGGGTGGGGAAGGCATTTAATCCCTTCATGCAAACGACTGGCAGAGGAAAAGTCCTTTGTCTGCTGTATGGCCCTTAATCCGTGTATGTGACATGCGGCAGGTATGCAATGGAGTCCCTCAGAGTAAAAAGACAGCTTTTCCCCTTTTCTATGGGCTTCTCCTTTGGCATCCATTTTACAGTCTAGCAAGTACACAGATCATGTGGGAACAGCAAGCAGTCCATAGCAAAGCCCCATAATGGTGTCGGGGCTAACATATCCCCCCCTTGCAGATGTGGCAGCGTCAGATGACATCGTCTGCACATACACACTTCGATGGAAACGTTGTCTCAGGGTTCCGTTGGCATCCACATCTGGTCAGCATCTGGTCCTCTGGTAGCAGCAGCAGGCAGGCAGGCAAACAAACAGGCGATGTCGTTTGGTTACCTTTTCCACCCAGGTATCAGATCTACTCTGGTGTTGTATGTAATGCATGCCAGTAAGAGTAGCTACTCTACGCCTAATTGGTGTTGGCTGGAAGTGGCTTCTGCCATCAGAGGTAAATATGGCAAGGCACAGTATATTTAAAACATCAACCTTAAATTAAACCTTAATAAAGAAAACATCCAAAGAAAACATATTTCAAACGAAAACTTCACACTGTTAACTTATAAAACAAACAAGCACACAAAAACGAAAGGGAAAACATCTCATAAGAGTTCATGCGCTATCTTGTCCTCCACACATTTACAGAAGCGGAGGGCTAGGTGGATAAATGTCCTTTTCAGTGCTCCCGGGGTAAGCTTTGGGGCAACTTCTGTCAGGATGGCAACCGTCAGGATGCTGGCTAGGCACAAGAAAAGTCCATAAATGAGGCTTTGTGGCCATGCAATCCTGGTCCATCTTCCCGGAGGCGGACCATCGGCGGGACCACCAGGCGTGTGAGCAGGCGTGCTGTTTCGGGCTCTGAGGTTAGAAGCAGGACTTGGCCGATTCAATATCGGCGTCCTCCGAGGGCTCCCTACAGTCCCGAGCTTTAAAGATTAAGCACATGATTAGTTGAGAAACCCTCCCCAGTTCCCAGGGTGGAAGGGAGGTTTGAGCGGCTGGGTGGCGAAAGCCGATCTTTAAACGAACGAGAGGGGGGGGAAGAAGTCAAGCCCTGGCGGTTCAGCCAGACTGGAGCCGCCGGCGTTGGGCACTTTCAGCCCGCCTCAGAGCAATTTGGAGGCTGCCGATTTTGCATTACCACCCCCCCTAGAGCGCAAGGAAGCCTGGGTCTGCGCTCACGGCGATATCTTTTTAATTGGGAGCCATATGAGTGGTCGTGAGACCCAGCTCCGGAGGGACGACCATGGATCGTTCCTCTTTTGACTGGGGGAGCCCCCATGGGGCTTTGATGGGGCTCCCCACTATGGTGGACAAAAGGGCGGAATAAAAATAAAAACAAAAGGAAAAACAAAATGTTGCAGGATGCCCCCTTCCTTTCCGCTTTGGGCTAGTCCGAAAATGGACTCTTCCAGGGCCCCTCCACATATGGAGTGGTTGTACCCAGGCTGGATAATTCATGGTCGGGGGTCCTGGTGTGCAAATCAGTAGCGCAAAGCCTGATGGGTACTTGGCTTTTGTGGCACACATAAAATTACTAAAAATCAAAACTAATTTGGAGGGGCGAATCGGAGAGTCAAATGGGAGTTGGCTAGGCTGGACAACCAATGGGTAGTGGTAGCTTGGTTGCCATGTTCCCTCCTAGAGACCGGAAAGCCACTCAAAACATCGGGCTTCCAAAAGTCAGGCTTGTTTGGGTAAGGCGGTGCCGTGGCACACCAGGCCGGGAGTCCTCGGGCATTCCCATCTGCCAGCGCGACGGAGGGAGAAATGGCACGTCCGAGTGGCACCGGGCAGTTCCTCGAGCCCCAGAACTTGCCCATCTCTCACCCCAGCCATTAAACAACTTGTGCAAAAATGATCTTATGCATAACTCTCGGTTCGATTCCCCAGCTACCTCGGGCTTTTCAGCCCTCCCTTTTCTGGTTTACAAAAAATAGCAAAAGAAAAAGAGAAAACTGGAAACATGGGCTAGTAGGCTCTCTCTCTCTTGCACCTTTTGCAGGCGGGAGAAGAGCGCAGAAATAAAATCATAACATAAAACGCAAGGAGAAAGAGGGAGGGGTAGACAACACACAAGAACAAAAGACTCTTTTATTAGAGGTGAGGTGGATTGGGTTGCTGTTGGAGCGCAATGGCTGGTGGGCACAGCCGCGAAGTCATCTTATGGATTTGTTTGACTTGGGACCGGCCCCACAGTCCTACTGCTATTATTGCAAGTATGCATAGCAGTTGAATGGCCACTATTATTACTATGGGGTGGAGCATAATATTTAATATTCCATTTGAAGTTTCAGACCAACCAAAAAGAGATTCCCACCAAGAGAATGTCAATGGCCAAGTTTGCAATTTCTGCTCCATTGTGCGCTACCAATAAAGTGGCGTTCTCGCCAGCGGCTTCTAGTTCTTTCAATTTGCGGCGTAGCTCCGGGTGCCTTAATAATTCCTGGATGACTTCCAGACCAATCCCTAGTGGTATAGGCGTGATGGTGTCGTATAGCTCCGGGGAGAACTGCATCTCCTGCTTGACCCAAACAGGGGGTTCAAATTGGAAATCACAGCCCTCCACTGCAAATACTTGGCAAAAGCACCTATTGATCTTAGGAAGCATCGGCTGAATGTGTTGCGCATTGATGTAGATGAAAGAGCAGTGGGTGCGAATGCACACGCAGGCTTTGCCAATGTACACTACTGCTGATGAGGTTTCCTCTGCAGCCTCAAACTGACAGATGTCGTCAGTTCCCTTAAGGGGAGCCACACAGGGGTGGTGTTCCTCCAGCGCCTCATCCTCGCAGATGAATCCCAGGATTTCCTTGTGTTTGCAGCCTTCGACGTTGACAGTTTGCCAGCTGTCAGAGGTGACTCTAGCCCACCTCTGGCTGTTCCTGGCATACAACACTGTGCGTCTATTGACCTGCAGACCAAGGGGGACCACTGGATGTATGTGGAAGCTTTCCTTGGCGCTTGCTGTGACTATGATCAGGGTCAGCGTGTGTGTGTTCGGTGTGTAGGTAGCATTCGCGAGGGTCCACCAGTCTGCTAGCCTGGCTTCCTCCTCGGTCACCTTTCTGTGTAGGAGTCCCCGGATTTCTAATGGGATCTCTCCTGCCATAGCTTGCATTACTATGCTAGTGGCGGTGATTACATTCATAGCCTGCATTTGTGTGCATGCCAGTGCATATGAGATGTTTCTTTGGAGAGACTGGATGCCTTTGACCAGGGTATAGAAATCGTGCTCCATAATGTGCTCCCTCATGGATCACTGCCTTGTCGTGGCGAGGGGGCTTGCGTGGTTCGATGAGGCTGTGGGCTATGCCGTGGAGGGCCACCCAGGACGGACAGGCCACAGCAGAGAACTC
Source organism: Gekko gecko (assembly GCA_029375565.1). Lineage (NCBI taxonomy): Eukaryota > Metazoa > Chordata > Lepidosauria > Squamata > Gekkonidae > Gekko > Gekko gecko. Next base: position 121,659,248 of record JAPDNY010000007.1, read on the forward strand.
AGACCAAGCGTGATCCTCTGGTGAAGGAAATGGCAACCCACTCCAGTATCTTTGCCAAGAAAACCCCATGGACAGTAACAAAAGGCTAAAAGATATGACGCCGGAAGATGAGCCCCTCAGGTCGGAAGGTGTCCAATATGCTACTGAGGAAGAGCAGAGGGCAAGTACGAGTAACCCCAGAAAGAGTGAAGCGGCTGGGCCAAAGCCGAAAGGACGCTCAGTTGTGGATGTGTCTGACGGTGAAAGGAAAGTTCGATGCTGCAAAGAACAATACTCCATAGGAACCTGGAATGTAAGGTCTATGAATCAAGGTAAGCTTGACGTGGTCAAAAATGAGATGGCAAGAATGAACATTGACATCTTGGGAGTCAGTGAACTAAAGTGGACAGGAATGGGCAAATTTAACTCAGAAGACCATTATATCTACTACTGTGGCCAGGAATCCCGTAGAAAAAATGGTGTGGCCTTTATAGTCAACAGGAGAGTGAGAAAGGCAGTATTGGGATAGAATCTCAAAAATGACAGAATGATCTCGGTCCGAATCCAAGGCAAACCATTCAATATCACAGTAATCCAAGTCTATGCCCCAACCACTGCTGCAGAAGAGGCTGAAGTGGACCAGTTCTATGAAGACGTACAACAGCTCATAGAACTAACACCAAAAAATGATGTCCTCATCATCATAGGGGACTGGAATGCTAAAGTAGGAAATCAAAAGGTAACCGGAATAACAGACAAGTTTGGCCTTGGAGAACAAAATGAAGCAGGGCAAAGGCTAACAGAGTTTTGTCAAGAGAACACGCTGGTCATAGCAAACACCCTTTTCCAACAACCTAAGAGGCGTCTCTACACATGGACATCATCAGATGGGCAACACCGAAATCAGATTGACTATATAATTTGCAGTCAAAGATGGAGAAGCTCTATCCAGTCAGTAAAAACAAGACCTGGAGCTGACTGTGGCTCAGATCATGAGCTACTCATTGCAAAATTCAGACTTAAATTGAAGAAAGTTGGGAAAACCACAAGGCCATTCAGATTTGACCTAGATCGCATCCCCGATGAATATACAGTAGAGGTGAAGAATAGGTTTAAGGGACTAGATTTGATAGACAGAGTGCCCGAAGAACTATGGACAGAGGTCCGTGACATTGTAAAGGAGGCAGCAATGACCGCATTCCTAAAGAAAAAGAAATGCAAGAAAACAAAGTGGCTGTCTGATGAGGCTTTACACATAGCAGAGGAAAGAAGGAAAGCTAAAGGCAACGGGGAAAAGGAAAGATTTGCCCAACTGAATGCAGATTTCCAGAGAACAGCAAGGAGAGATAAGGAAGCTTTCCTGAATGAACAGTGCAAAGTAATAGAGGAAAACAATAGATTAGGAAGGACTAGAGATCTCTTCAAGAAAATTGGAGAAATCAAGGGAACGTTCCATGCAAAACTGGCCATGATAAAGGACAAAAATGGTAGGGACCTAACAGAAGCAGAAGAGATTAGGAAAAGATGGCAAGAATACACAGAAGAACTATACAAGAAGGACCTCAATGTCCTTGACAACCACGATGGTATAATCACTGACCTCGAGCCAGACATCATGGAAAGCGAAGTTAAATGGGCCTTAGAAAGCATTACTAACAACAAAGCTAGTGGAGGTGATGGTATCCCAGCTGAGTTATTCAAAGTCTTAAAAGAAGATGCTGTTAAAGTGCTGCACTCAATTTGCCAACAAATCTGGAAAACACAACAGTGGCCACAGGATTGGAAAAGGTCAGTGTATATTCCAATCCCAAAGAAGGGCAATGTCAAGGAATGTTCAAACTATCGCACAATTGCACTCATTTCACACACTAGCAAGGTCATGCTCAAAATCCTACAAGCTAGGCTACAACAGTACGTGGATAGAGAACTGCCAGAAGTACAAGCTGGGTTTCGAAGAGGTAGAGGAACTAGAGATCAAATTGCCAACATTCGCTGGACTATGGAGAAAGCAAGAGAGTACCAGAAAAACATCTACTTCTGCTTCATTGACTATGCTAAAGCCTTTGATTGTGTGGATCACAATAAATTATGGCAGGTTCTTAAAGAGATGGGAGTACCGGACCACCTCACATGTCTCCTGAGAAACCTGTATAAGGGTCAAGAAGCAACAGTTAGAACCGGATATGGAACAACTGATTGGTTTAGCATAGGAAAAGGAGTACGACAAGGATGTATATTGTCACCTTGCTTATTTAATTTATATGCCGAGTACATCATGCGAAATGCTGGCCTGGATGAATCACAAGCGGGAGTTAAGATTGCTGGGGAAAAGATCAATAACCTCAGATATGCAGACGATACCACTCTGATGGCAGAAAATGAAGAGGACCTAAAGAGCCTCTTGCTCAGGGTGAAAGAGGAGAGCACAAAAGTGGGCTTGAAGCTCAACATCAAAAAAACTAAGATCATGGCATCTGGCCCCATCACTCCTTGGAAAATAGAAGGGGAAGTCGTAGAAGTAGTGACAGACTTCACGTTCCTAGGATCCCAGATCACTGCAGATGGTGACTGCAGCCATGAAATTAAAAGACGCCTGCTCCTTGGGAGGAAAGCAATGGCAAACCTAAACAGCATGATAAAAAGCAGAGACATCACCTTGCCAACAAAAGTCCGCATGGTCAAAGCAATGGTATTCCCCGTAGTAATGTATGGCTGCAAGAGTTGGACTATAAGGAAGGCCGAGCGCCGAAGAATAGATTCTTTTGAACTATGGTGCTGGAGAAGACTCTTGAGAGTCCCTTGGACTGCGAGGAGATCAAATCAGTCAATCCTAAAAGAAATCAACCCTGACTGTTCCCTGGAAGGCCAGATCCTGAAGCTGAAGCTCAAATACTTTGGCCACCAAATGAGAAGGGAGCATTCACTGGAGAAGACCCTGATGCTGGGAAAGATTGAAGGTCAAAGAAGAAGGGGACGGCAAAGGATGAGATGGTTAGACAGTGTCATCGATGCAACGAACATGAAATGGAGCAAACTTCAGCGGACAGCGGAAGACAGGAGGGCCTGGCGTAATCTGGTCCATGGGGTCGCAAAGAGTCGGACTCGACTGTGCGACTGAACAACAACAAAAAATGTGCTCCTATTCGATTAAGAGTGGGTTAGTGCGATGTGGTAGATCTGCCAATGCATGAAAGGATTGAGACATGGGTATGGCCAGATTGTAGAGGTCTGACCCTACCCGCGAAACCTTATTAGCTAAGATTTCTAGATTAGCCGAATTTAAGATTGCAGCCCCAGTTCCTATGGGTGCCAGCCAATCAGCAACGCTTCTCTTACGTCTTGCTGATATGTCTAGGGTTTGCCATAGGGTAAGCCAGTTCTCCCAGCCTTGTTTGAACGGCTGGAGGTATTGGGCACATAACTTCTGTGTCCAGGCGGCTTTATCCGAATTTGGGTCAACTTCTAGAGCTTTCATGTTTATAATGATTTTTCTAACATGCATTTGCGGCCGTATAAGTACCTGCTCTGATTGTTGGTACTTAACGGTGTGTGATCCTACCACAGGGTCTCGTAGGTTAGCGAGACTCTCTAGGTTCTGTATGAGTGGGTCGAAAGTGATGCTGGTGTTCCAGTGCTCTAGGGTGAGTGTGTAATTCCCTTCCACGTGCCTTGTGCTAATCACTAAAAGTCCTAAGGTGTCATAGGCACGTTCCATAAAAATGGGTTTACATGGGGTGTTATTCAAGTCAACCATCCATTCGGGGGGTCCCTTTATGGACGTCATGGACGCATCCATGCCCCACTCTATCTGAGTCCAGTTCTCCAAGTGGAATATCTGCTGCTTCTCCTGTGGATCTACTAGCATAACTGCCAGATCTGTTTTCGTCAACAATCCTTTGTTGGTCCCAATGGTTAAAATGATCTGGAGAGGGTCACCTATATTCCACACTGCAGCCGAAACTATGGCTGTCTCGCATGTGGATTTTTCTGTGTTTGGAATTTTGCCACCGCATAGGAGCATAATGAGCCTTTCTCTTAAGTCTCCTTCTGACGGGCATATCCAAATAGCATTTTTAGGTTTCTCCCGAGTACAATTAACCATATTGGGTGGAAGGCAATCTTCCATAAAATCTTCCATGGATGTGGCATACATGAAGCCTTCTGACTCTATACATGTAGCCGGGGTTAGTCCATCCTCTAGGCAAGTTATGTTTGAGTCTACACCTTTTCCTATGCAGTTCCACTGGAGTAACTTCTGTTCTGGACTGGTTGACTTCATTTCCCCTAGTCCTAACATTCCCAACAATAACAGAGTACATGCCATTTCCATAATACTTACTCCTCTCGAGAACCGTGGAGTTTTGTTCATTGTTATATTTCTGTAAGAAAATAGAATATGCAACCTCACCTCGGGGAGAACATAAAACAAAAAATGGGGGGGAAGGAAACGCGGTGCGTAAATCGCACCTCCTTCTCGATTATGCCATGGTTGACCCAGATTAAAGGACTGGCATGGCATCGACCGAGAGGTGGCAGGGTTGTTGCTTCCTGAGCTAAAAGAAATAACATTTTCGCAAAAAATCCCCTGCTGGAGTCGAGTCTGGTGCTTCTGCCTTCTTATGGCAGGCTTGGTGTTCTAGACACAATGTAGCTTTCCAGGCCTCGAAATTCTCTCTGGCTTTATTCCATTGCTACCATCTCACCTACCCTAGGAACTTCCTATTCCGGGCCGCATAGTCCAAGTAACAAGTAACAAGTAACCTGGGTGGCTATGAAAATAGCATTGGCGCCATAGGGCCTTTTAAACTTTCCATGTTAACCATAACAGTGGGGCAACACAAATGCATTCTACAGTTTCCATGTGGACAATCTCTCTCTCTCTCCCCCCCTCGCTAACCAGGATCCCGGAGGGTGCTGGTTAGCGTCTCTTCTAAAGCACCAAAGAATGTGTCTGCCAGCATGTACTGGCGCGGGTTTTCTGAGTCAGGCAGGGGTAGTGAGATTTGTTGGATTGGCAGGGGCTGAGGAGCAGCAGTGAGAGGAGCCAGCGGTAAGTCTGGCGGTTTAGCTGGTGGGTGGCTTTGCGGGTCTCCTTTCCAGATTTTTAATTGTGAGCAGTGGAAGAACTTATTCCATGTGTCCCTGCCCTTCCGTGGGATCACCACCTTGTACACGGCGGGGCTAATTCGCTCTACTATGGGGACCGGACCTGCCCATTTAGCGGTGAGGGCATGCTGCTTACGGGAGAATTTGCGGTACATAACCTCTTGCCCTGGGTCCCATACCTGGGGGTTGCGCACCCATCCTAGCTTTTTGTCGACTGCCAGTTGGCTGTAGCCGAGCATTTTGGTAACGTGTAGATGTATGCGCAGCAGTTCACCTAACAGCTCTCCGACCCACAGGTCGTTTGCCACCTTGGGCTCTATGTCGGCAGGCATGTCAGATTCCATCCAGAAAGCTTCTGGGAGGCGCATTTTCCAACCGGTCATCACCATGTGTGGTGAATACCCGTGTTTGGCCGTGGTACACCGAATTGCCATCAAAATTATGGGAAGCTTGTCATCCCAATCCTTTCCAGTGGACCGCACCATCTTCCGAAGGGCCTCCTTCAGGGTGCGGTTAGTCCGTTCAATGTTGCCTGATTTTGCTACAACTGGTGCCACCGGGGGCATTGCTGAGTTTAAGGCTTTGAAGTCGACCGTCATCCTCCATGTGACTCCATCCGCTTTAAGAACAGGCCACAGGGGAGCATTGCAGATGGACTGCATGGGTCTAATTACATTCCATTTGATGAGACCTTTGATGGTCTTAGCTATTCCGATTTCTGCCTCTATTGGATAGCGATATTGTCTTTGTGGCGGGGGGTCTTTGCCTTCGATAAGCACGCAGGCATTTTTAACTGTACCGCACTCCGCTTTGTCAGAAATCCAAACCTCTGGAAATTCCTGCACCCAAGGGTCTGTTTGCACTGGATACACGGGCAGTGGGGCTTTTAGGGCTGCGCAACTATGGATAGCATTGATAAAGTCAGGGCCCCCTGGAACTTTCCACAGGAGACCATTGGCTAAATCAATTGTTACCCCATGGTCGCGAAAGAAATTGGCTCCTAGAATCCCATTGTCTTCTCCCTGATTGTCGCCGGCAACCACCTTGGTAGAAAGTTTTCCCACAGTTAAGGGAATATCTTTCCATACCCTAGCGGTGTGATTGCCTCCGGCAAATCCTTGGAGAGAGACGGTGTTCCATGTAAGCTGACCCTCCTTAGCAAAATTAGGGTGTAAAACCGTCGTTGATGCTCCAGTATCCACTAAAAGAGTTGCAGGCTTTTTAATTTTCCCGGGAGCCCCTATGCCTGCTAGGACTGTCGGTCTTCCCCAGGAGTCTGGCTGAAGCTGCGCCAGAGCTCCTTGAGGGAGCGTACGGGGCTCCGGGCATCCCTAGCGGAGAGACTGGTCGGGTGACGTGGTAACTTCCTTAATCGTTACCACAGGAGCCATGGGGGCGCTGTTTTGCAACTCGCTATCAGCTAGAGCCCTGAAGAGCGCTGCGTTTGGTTGCTTATTAAATTGGTTCATGTCGAACCCTCTCTCTTTTAATTCCATCCAGGCATTCCACCGTAGCTCGTCCATGTATTACCCCCCCCCTTGGTGCCAGTCCTGCCGTGGTCCATTGGGGCCAGGAGGCTGTTGGGGATTCTGTACTGGTTGCCCGTTTACGAGTCCAGCTTGTTGTGGGGCACTCTGGGGTGGCATTTGCGGAGCCGATGGCTGGGCGGGCTGCCAATTTGCTTGGGCAGGTGCCGGGTTGTTCCAGTTAGTACCCCGGTATCTCCCTCTGTAACCGCCTCGTCCACGGCTACTGGATCTATAATTATTATTGTAATTGTAGGGTTGCTGGTAGTCCTGCCGAGCATTATAATTCTGACCTTTCTGGGGTTGCGCCACATTGTACTGCGAATGTGGGCCATTGTTAGCATATGTAATGCTCTGTATTAGCTCTTCGTCCTCTTTGTATTTTTCTTTAGGCTTTCTGGGTGCCTTGGGGACTTTTATGGCGCCTGTGCTTCTCAGCAACGTGGCCACTCTCCTGATCTTAATCAGTAGTGGGTCCCAATCCATATCTGTGGGGACGTCTACGTTTAATGTCAGTTGAGTCGGGGGGGTTGAAACCTTTTAGCAATGCATCTTTGAATGCTATGTCATTATAGTCTGGAATTCCATCATCGTCCAGGTCTACCTTTTCGGACAAAATGCCTAGCAGTTGTTTTCTTGTGATATAAATCTCGGGGTCCTCATTTGGCCCTTGTTGGTCCATCACAAAATGTGCTTCTAACGACCGGTCAGGGGTGAGATGCTCTAAGACTCCCCGCATCCATGTATACTGGTCTTCTTTGTTCAACATTTTGGCTGCTATAGCCGCGTTAATGGTCGCCAAATCGACCCCTGTAGCGCACCTTCTGGCTACGACCGAGAGGTCTTCGCCATTCAGGCTGCCGTAGGCGGTGGCTACTGTTGCTAGCCAGTTCAATATATTGTCCTTGGTGAGGGGGCCGACCTGGTCGGCAATGGCCTTAGCCTCCTCTGGTTTCCACACCCTGGATTTGGTGATAACTTTGGTCATGGTATTATTACCCACTCTCGTGGTTTGCTCCCTAGTCATTACAGGATTCACCGGGCGTGAGTCAGGGGTTTCCAGGGCTGGGGCTGAGGAATGACCGATAGGTACATCCTCGCCCTCAGCGTCCTCTGGGTCCCTAAAACCTCCTGGGTGAATTGTACTGATGACTGCCTCTCTAATGCCAAGTTTCTCTCGGAGCATTTTAATCTCCTTGTGGCAAGCCTCATGGTTGGCCTGGACTTATCGCTCCTTTGCCTGATCGGCTAGGTAGCGAGCCGCTTTTCGTGCAGTTGCGAGGTCGTCAGAAAGTCTGGCGGCCTCCGCCTCTGCCTTGGCTGCCCTCTCTAGTGCCTGCGCGGCAGCTTTCTTTGCCTCTTGGGCTGAGCTAGCAAGCCCTGCCTTGGGCTGAGCTAGCAAGCCCTGCCTTTTCATCCTCTCTGTCCTCATGTGAACTAGCTCATCTTCTTGTTGCTCCACTAGAGCCTCCACATCATTCTGATGTCCCTCTTTAAGGGAATCAATCTCCTTACGAGCTATTGCCAGCTCGGTCTCCGTCCTATCAAGTTTGTCACACATGGCACTAACTTCCTCTTCTTTTTCCTGTAATTCTCTCCGGTGTGCCTCTTTGATGGCCTTAATTTTAGTTTCAAAGTCCAGGGAGTTCCGCTCTATCTCCCTTTGATTTGCTTCCTTAAGCTCATTGATCTGGGCTGTTTTCCCAGCTAGTTCTTGTTTTAGCCGCTGAATGGTGGCATGGGATTCCTGTAGCGCTAGCAGAAATGCCCATGCCCCGGCCCGGTCCTTAGCGGCCGTGCTTCTATGTTTCTGCTCGCAGTACACTTGGTAGGCGTCTCGAGCGGCTTGGAGGGGATTCTCCTTTTTAAAAGCTTGCCGCACCCAAGGGTTTAAACCCTTCTTTGTGACCCATCTCTCGAGTCGGGGCAGATCCTCAACTGTGCGGATCTCCATGGAGGCGGTAGAAGTTGCGTCCGCCATTTTAAGATGTGCTTTTAACCTTCCTAGGTTCCCTAACACTATTTTGCCTCGCGGGCGAGGTGAGCTTGGCTCGGTTACCCTCGTAAACCGTGAGTTTTGGTTTTTGGCAAAGGTGGGGTCCACGCCCTTGCCTCCGATGACCAAAAACATTAAAATATGAGATTTTTCGGTGAGGTCTCTGCCTCCACCTCGGCTATTCTCATCAACCCTTAAATTGGAGTTTTGGTCAGTGGGCCTGGCCTAGACCTCACCTCCTAACCGGATAACTCTCTTAAACCGATATTTGGGTTTTGGACACCTATCCTGCCGGGATAACCTCTATAAACCCGGGAAGGCTTCAGGAAAACCTCTGACCTGGATCCTTGGAGTAATATACTCCAGCGAGCGGACCTCTTTGCTCACTTTAATTCTATGCTCTGCCGATCAAAGCTGAGAGGGACAGGGAAATGGGCTTCCAGACGTCTCTGGAGGACTTTTAGGACTTTGCTGCGGCTCCTCTTAGTTTTCGGTTATGGCTGCCTGCGTGGGGTGGTGTGTTGCGGTGCAGTGTGGTGCAATTCCTAACACCCTACACTGTCGTTCTCGGTTCCCACCCGCAAAATAGACCGAAAGATAGGCTCGGGATAGCCTGTAGGACTTTGAGTGGGAGGGCCCTTGCGATCAAGACACCGTGGGTTATAATGGCTAGACCTCGCCACGGGCTCGGGGCGGCTGCCCTCACGGTTCTTTAGTGCTTATGGCACAGAACCTCCACCTGAAGGAGAGAAGGGGGGAAAAAGCCTCCCACAATAAAGTGCTCACTAGAGCCAAGCGCACAAGAGCTTTCACTCACACGTGTGTGTGTGCAGTGTTCTGAGCTTCTTCGCTCTTCACTGGAAGTTCGCAGCAGTTTCTTCCTTACGACTGGTCGCCGGAATGAGGCACGTGTCGACACTCGTGCTCATTCAGACGAGCAGGACCAATCCCGGGCGAGCCCCCACTTCTGTTGGGCGAAATGCTCTCTAGGGGTGAAGCACTTTGCCACAGGTATAATTAATGTCGGGATCTTTTGGTCTATGTCTACGAGGAATGGGCTGCCGCAGAAACTTCCCAGTGAAGAGGCGAGAGACAGGACTCAGAATAATGTTTCAGTTTACTTAAATCACTCAACAACAGCAAATCACACACACATACATTCAAGAGCTAGGAAACACAGATAGACATAGCACAGTTGCATTAGCAGGTAAACGTTGGTACGTTGAGGGCGATATTTACCTCCAAGGGCGGCTCCTAAATCTTCCAGCGAGTGGGGTTGGGTAGGGTAGGAAGGATGGAAGAAGGGACACGTGGTCTAGACCAGCTAACAACACACGTGTATAATTCCAGCGGCCGACTGGAACGAAGCGAGGCAAAGGTTCGGGTACAGGATGGGGGCTTAAGAGGATAAAGCAGACAGACAGAAGTCGTGGTAGCAGGGCCAGGAGAAGCAGCCTGAGCTGACCCAGAGATCGCGTTATTATAGCATCTTGGGTGCTGGGCGTGGAAGGCCAGGCGGTGTACACCTACTGACCCTCCCAGCCAGCTGTGTCAGTGTCAGTTTCAAATCTTATTGGCTACACTGTCCGTTGGATACCTGGGGGCTGGACAGAGGAAGCTGGCTGGCAGGCAGATGGTTTCTCCAGGTAGCTGATGTCTCTCCTATTGTTCAAGTGTATGGCTTGGGTGGGGAAGGCATTTAATCCCTTCATGCAAACGACTGGCAGAGGAAAAGTCCTTTGTCTGCTGTATGGCCCTTAATCCATGTATGTGACATGCGGCAGGTATGCAATGGAGTCCCTCAGAGTAAAAAGACAGCTTTTCCCCTTTTCTATGGGCTTCTCCTTTGGCATCCATTTTACAGTCTAGCAAGTACACAGATCATGTGGGAACAGCAAGCAGTCCGTAGCAAAGCCCCATAATGGCGTCGGGGCTAACAAAGTTCGGACACATTAGCCTATACTTTTGGTTGCAATGTGCATCATCTTACCCCTACCAACTCTGAACTTCTTTTGCCACATTATTGGCCACTCATCCAACTTGTGGAGATCCTCTTGGAGCTCTTCACAGGCAGCCTTGGTTTTCACCATCCTGAATAATTTTGTGTCATCTGCAAACTTGCTCACTGCACTACACACCCCTAGTTCCAGATCACTGATGAATAACTTAAATAGTACCAGACACAGTCTTTGTGAGAACCCAGTGCTTACTTTCTTCCATTGTGAGAACTGTCTCTTTATTCCTACCCTTTGCTTCTTGTCATTTAACCAGTTTTTAATCCATAAGAGAAACTGTCCTCTTATCCCATGACTGCTAAGTTTACTCAAAGTCTTTGGTGAGGTATCTTGTCAAAAGCCTTCTGAAAGTCCAGGTATATAAGGTCTACTGGGTCAACATTGTCTACCTGCTTGTTCACTTTCTCAAAGAACTCCAAAAGGTTGGAGAAGCAGGACTTCCCTCAGCAGGCTTTGTCCTTCTGTGTGCCTAACAATTCCATCTTTGATTACAGTTTCTACTAATTTGCCTTGGACAGGAGTAAGGCTGACTGGCCTGTGATTTCCTGATTCCCCTCTAGATCCCTTTTTAACAATTGGTCTCACATTTGCTACTCTCCAGTCTTCTGGTACAGCAACTGAATTTAGTGATAACTCACACATAACAGGTTAGTAGATCAACCAATGAACTATCTCATGTCTGAGTTCCTTAAGAACTCTTGAGTGTATGCCATCAAGACCTGGGGACTTATCGGTTTTGAATTTCCCCAATAGATCTAGAACTTCATCTCTGGTTGCCTGAGTTTGGCTCAGTTCTTCAGAATCCCTTTCTAAAAAAAGAGGTATGTGTCCCACACTTTCTACAGTGAACTCAAAAGCAAAAAATTCACTGACCTTCTCTGTCATCTCCCCATCCTCCTTTAGCAATCCTTTTATTTCTTTGTCATCCAAAGGCCCCAGTGTTTTTCTGGCTCCAGATATATTTTTAAAAATGTTTATTATTTGTCTAGACCCATTTAGCAACCTGGTCCTCAAAATCTCTTTTTGCATGCCTAATTATTGACTTACATTTCTTTTGCCAGAGCCTGTGGTCCCTCCTCTTCATCCATTAGGGCAGACCTTCCACTTGTTTAAAGACTATATGAGAATGGGCCGCCTGCAAATGAAAATAAAAAGCAGGGTTTTTTTACTGCCCCTGTATTTAAACTTTTAATTATAACACATAAAATCCTATGAAACTTTTCCCAGTACTTATTTCCATGCCAAGAAAATCTTTCCCTACTGAATTAATGTATGGAGAGCTGCTATTAATGCAGTCTGATGTATATATGCTGTGCAGAATAACTTCTGGGTGGTCTCTTGTGAGTAGGATGAGGCCACAGATATCTTAGATAAGTAAAAATATTTTTTTTAAAGTCCATTTTGGTTTTTCTGGCCTATTTGCACTCCATTAATCTTCTAACCTGGTCCATGATAATGAAAAAGCTAGAGGAAGGGAAGGTACCATTCTAAGGAGGGTTGCCAGTTCTTGGTTGGGAAATACCTGGAGATTTTTGGGGTGGAGCCTGGAGACGGTGCGGTTTGGGGAGGGGAGGGGCCTCAGCAGGGTACAATGCCACAAATCCACCCTCCAAAGCAGCCATTTTCTACAATGGAACTAATTGCTGTCATCTGAAGATAAATTGTAAAACCAGGAAATCTCCAAGCCCCACCTGGAGGTTGTCAGCCCTCACTTTAAGATATAGAATTTCTGCAACAGGCTTGACTCACAGACTTTGCCTTAGTCTCAGAAGAATCTGGGAGAGAAGGTAAGCAAATATGCTAAAAATTTCTTCTAAAGAGACAATAATTGGTAAGCATATGCAATATTCAGTTCTACGGTTTTTCTTAATGATGGCTGTGGAAATGTTTAATAAGAGTTGGAAAAAGAAAAGTCCTCATTGAGGTCTGGTAATTTGACAAATCTCATACTTTCCTCACTTGTGTAATCTAGGGTTGCCATCTTCCAGGTGGGGCCTGGGGATCTCCCGCTTTTACAACTGGTCTCCAGCTGACAGAGATCAGCTCCCCTGGAGAAAATGGCTGCTTTGAAGGGTGGATTCTATGGCACTGTACCATTCTGAGGCCTCTCCCCTCCCCTCCCCAAACTCCAACCTCTCCTGGATCCACCTCCAAAGTCTTCAGGTATTTTCCAACCCAGACCTGGCTACCCTACTGTAATCTGGGAAGTCTGTAGATTCTGTTTCACCATAACACTTATATATGTAACAGTGCCCCAAAGCCATTACATGAGGGGGAGATTTCTAGAGGATAGTTTCACCCTTTCCCCATGCATCATTTTTTTGCTCCAAATCCCCCTTCCTCTGTGGTTTTTCTACCATGTGGGGTTTCAAATAGGTTAATACATCCAACCTTTCAGAGGGGCAAAAGGCCAGTGGGGGAGCTATTTGAAGCAGGGAAATGAGGCAGCTCCTCTGCTCTAAATGATTCCCTTCTGAATTGTCCTTCCTTCCTTCCTTCCTTCCTTCCTTCCTTCCTTCCTTCCTTCCTTCCTTCCTTCCTTCCTTTCCTTCCTTTCCTTCTTTCCTTCTTTCTTCCTTTCCTTCTTTCTTCCTTTCCTTCTTTCCTTTCCTTCTTTCCTTCTTTCCTTCTTTCCTTCTTTCCTTCTTTCCTTCTTTCCTTCCTTTCCTTCCTTCTTTCCTTCCTTCTTTCCTTCCTTCCTTCCTTCCTTCCTTCCTTCTTTCCTTCCTTCCTTCCTTCCTTCTTTCCTTCCTTCCTTCCTTCCTTCCTTCCTTCCTTCCTTCCTTCCTTCCTTCCTTCCTTCCTTCCTTCCTTCCTTTCTTTCTTCCTTTCTTTCTTTCTTTCTTTCTTTCTTTCTTTCATTCTTTCTTTCATTCTTTCTTTCTTTCTTTCTTTCTTTCTTTCTTTCTTTCTTTCTTTCTTTCTTTCTTTCTTTCTATCTCTTTCCAGTGCAATCCTAAGAACAATTCTGGAAGAGAAGCCTTACTTAATAGACCCAAGTACAATTTGGAGTGGCCCTAAGTTGGTAAATTACTAAGCATCCAAAATTGCTTATTTCATTTCTTGATGTTTGTACTGAAATGAAAGTATGGGGAGGGGGAGTTAAGTTGTGACCAGAAATAATGATCATGAGTTTTCAGTTGCAAGGCTGCCTTAAGACTGATGTCGAGGGGGTGTTGCTCACTCCTTGCTCACCTGCCCTTCTTCCCCAGATTGGGCATTCACCAGAATATTGCCCTCTGGAAACACCATTCACTAGCCAAATGTGAAGATTTAAGCACACACTTCCATTGAAACCAGTGGTACTTAAATGTGGTTAAGCTTGAATGGATGGTGCCCAGTACCTTTAGATTCCTTTCTATGAGGTCCTTTAAGTAACTTCTTTCAAAATTCATGGAACATTCGCACTTATTTATACAATGGAGCAGCTGGGATACAGAAAAAATCTCCCGTTAAGATCACTGTAGTGAGTGACTGCTGTCTGATATCCAGACTTCTCAGGATGGGCTTCTTTTATAAATTGCTCTGGTTTGAAATACTGATCCTGAAGTAGTAGTATTGTACATCTGTTCTCCTGACTTTTTAACCATGGAGTGCTAGTTTATTGCTGAGCTTAAGGATAAAAGAAGTAAGAAATGAAAGTTAGAGAGGGCAAGTTTCCTTCCTTCTAAGTACATTCAGATGTTTGCTTCCTTAAATCTTAAGCCAGGCTTTGTTTCTAGCTTACTTCACCTTTCTGATGTGATTGAGGATATTTCATTAAGTTAAAAAGACTTCCCCTGAAGAATGGTGGCAGCATAATTTTAAAAAATAAAACATATTTTTAATAATAGAAACATGCAAATGGTTTAAGAGTATGCCTAATGGTTGCATAAAAGTTATTTACCTGCTGGTCAAATTTAAAAATCTTTGTGGCAAGAATTAAGCTGTTGTATACTTATGGAATACCAAGATGCATGCAAGAGAAAATGTCCTGTACAACAAGACTTGGCCTCTTTCTCCTGTACATGGAGACAATGCTCCTAATTAGTGAAAAAGCACCAGCAGCTACTGAGTTTCGTGGCTGCTGGCCATATTGCCAGCATTGCCCACATTGCCCTTTCTCATCTGATCTGGTGGGACACTAAATCCCTTGGACCCCTCTCCCAGGGAGTTTATTTGCCTCTCCAGCATCATGTTTAAACCAAACTTTCAAGGGAGTTGGTAAAGTGTCAAATGTTCTTTATAATTTGAACACTTTTCTGAGGTGAACTTCAGGTCTGGCGAAACAGTCAGTTACTGATCATGGGTGAAATGGTAGTGGTGGGTATAAGTCTGTACTTCTGTGTACCCAAGAAGCGGTTAGTAAGATGTTAGTTTTCTAATGGATATTATTTTAATTATGTATTTTCTTGCATAAAGCAACACTCAAATGCTGAAGAGGATGTTAAAATGTTGGTGTTCTGAACTGTTGGTTGTATGCAAGGCTATTTTTGGGCAGGAACGCACAGGAATGGGGTTCCGGCTGGCTTCAGAGTTGGCCATGCCCATTACAGCTAAAACCTCTGTGTGTGTGGCTACAAAGGGAAGGCCTGGAGAGCAACCCCCCTGGTGACTCTGAGGTGGGTGGGTCAGGGGTCCCCTGGAAGGATCAGGGAGGCATTTAAATGTCTCCCTGTGCCTTCCCCAGCCTATTCAAGGGTCGGCTTGCCCGGGCTCCCCACAGCCTTGGGGTGCCTGGGCAAGCCAAGGGACAGTATGGTGGTGTGGCCTAATATGCTAATGAGTTTCTGCTCTTGGGTGTGGCCTATTATGCTAATGAGTTCCTGATGGCTTTTTCTACAAAAAAAACCCTGGTTGTATATTTTATCTCTGACCAGAAGCATGGGACACAGAGAAAGAGGCCAAAAGGTTATTCAAGGCAGTAGTTGGGATGTGCTACCTGTGATGACTGTACTGATTCCATACTCTATCGTTTTAGATAGCGGCAACCAGCTGCACAGATCTCATATTGGAGTCCAAAGTGTCCAATCCTTGAAAAATCTTCTAACATAAATCTAAATTAGACCATATGATTTCTGTTCATAAAATAACTAAAATAGTACTGCAAGATTTTAATCCTAATCTGCCTTTAGTAATCAGACATGTTTTGCATGCATGATGTTTCATACTGACGGAGACTGGACACATGCTGCTGTGCAGAGAATCTAACAATGTACAGATGTGTTGATAACAGGTGTACTGAAAATCAGTCAGTCTGTTCCAAAAGCCTACATGATACATCCTTCCTGGCCTGCTCCATTTTAGAATGCAAGTGGCATTACAGATTTGAAACTTTTGCTGTGGCAACAGTTCTTTGCACACAGAAGACCAGCAAACTAAACTACAACCCTTGATAACAGATATTCTTGATAACAGAGAATTCTTGATAACAGAGAATTCTGATACGGTGGGTGGAAAATCCCATCAAGCTGCATCCAATTTACGGTGACCCTGTGGAGCCTGCCACTGCCTACCTCGCATAGTGACCCTGGAATTCCTTGGTGGGCTTCCATCCAGCTACTAACCAGGGCCAACCCTACTTAGTTTCTGAGCTATGAAGAGGTCTGGTTAGCCTGGTCCATCCTGGTCAGGGCATGAGAAAGAGGACTCAATGGTTCATTCTCCCTCCTACATACCCCAAGTGGCACAATCGTTAGAGGAATTTACCCAAAGCTTCCCCCAAATATGTAGATCAGATATCACAGAGGTTCAGAAAGTATGCTAAGCTGACACCTTCATTACTGAAGCCAGAAATCATTTGGCTTCTGTTGCAAATATGCATTTATGGTAGATTTTTAAATCTGTAATAACTGCAGTCTTCATGGACCAGTGACACATCCAGTGACACATAAGCTATATGTACTTTTCTTTCTTATACCTTTGCTAGTTTAGTGTGGATTTGGGCTGAATTGGAAGTGGGTAACATTCACATTGACATGTGCCTTATGTTCTTGTGTTTCCCTGACCACAAACAGTAACAGGGGCACTTTGCTCTTTTGATTGCAGGGTTGATCCCTTTTAAAGAAAGGGCATTTTAAATACTTTGAAAGAAAAATTATTTGAAACAATTTGGAAAAAAATAGGTGCTGTTGCTGTAACAATGCCTGCTAACCAAACTGTGCCCCAGTTCCTAACACAGAATATTATGAAAAATAAATTGAATGAAAATGGCAAAAATAACACAAGTTTTTAAATATCCATATCTTTTATATTCATATTTTTGATTGCTATAAGTTTATGCCAAGCTTTTGATTCATGTGACTTATTCATCAGGAAGAATTAAAAGTACCTAATTCTTATCTCTCCTTATATATAATCCTGTTTCTGTGTGACTCTTTTCTGAACATTCCACATGCTCCCACAGCCTTTGGCTCCCTGACCTGTCACTCAGAAGCTGTCCCTATCCACTGGCTGCATTGCCTGAGTCTCGCCTCTAATATTCTTAACAGTTTGCTGTTCTTCTCCCACCAATAGCCAGTTGGAACACAGAGGTCATTTGCATATGTGGCCTGATTGGCCTTTGCTTCTAACATTCTAAACAGTTTGGTTGTGGCTGTTGGGAGTCACTGAATGTGTCCTGAGGTAAAATTCATATCCCAGTCTTCCGTTAAAAGGTCACTGGAATTGCCAAAATACATATCCCAATTTTCTCTTAAATGGTCATTGGAGTTGCCAGTCTCCTTGTGGGGCCTGGAGATCTCCCAGAAATCACTGTGTTCCCCAGCCACAGCACATCATTTCCCCTACAGAAAACTTCCCAGCTGTTACAATGGCTGCTTTGGGCAGTGGACTCTATGGCATTATACCCTGCTGACGTCCCTCCACATCCCAAACCGTGCCCTCCCCAGGCTCTACCCCTCAAATCTACAGGTCTGGCCCTCCCTTTAGTATTGCCAGCCTCCAGGAAGCACCTGGAAATCTCCAAGATCAGTTCTCCTGGAGAGAATGGCTGCTTTGGACAATGGATTCTATGGCATTATGCCCTGCTGAGGTCCCTCCGCACCCCAAACCCTGCCCTCTCCAGGCTCTACCCCTCAAATCTACAGGTATTTCCTAACCCAGAGTTGGCAACCCTGTAAGTGGCTATGAAATCACTTTCCAGACCCTTGGAACCCAGAAGACATGGCATAGGAGGAGGTGCTTTTCTATCTTAGCTGCCACTGCACAACCCCAAATCAACATAAGTCAGGGGTGGAGGGAACCATACTTGTTACCATGAAGCTGTCCTCCCATACTACCCACTTGAGGCAGCAAAATGACTTGAGACAGCCCTGCCTTATAGCTAAGCAGAAGGAAATAAACATGGCTTGCCTCCCTCTATTTTCCCCTTCCCTCTGCTGCCCCACCAGCCACAGTCAGGACACTCACCTGGAGCTTTCTTCTAGAGCTCATTGTATTTCTTCCCACAATGGGCCTTACTCCTAGTGCTTGTATAAAGCTAAGCTACTTAATCAAGAGTATGTGTACATATGCTAGTGCAATAAAGAGCAATCACTTTGTCCAAATTTAAATCTCTGTATTTGTAGGAGAATAGGATGAAGTTATTCTGGTCTGCCCACTTTAGATGGGAAAGTATAGCATAGTTTCCAATAGATCTTTATAGCAGGACTACCATGCAGCTCTGAGATTATCCCATACAGATTTGGCTTTCTTAAGTATGTTGCAAAGTGGAGTGGTTTGCATCTGTGTGTGGCTCCCAATGGTAAAGGTATTCTTTAGGATGTGTATTGTTCTGAGTTACACAAAGCATCCACTAGGGGGTGTCTGTGATTTTACCAGGATGTTACACACTGCTGACTTTTGAAATGTTATATTTGTTCATTTTTCAAGTTTATAGTCATTACAGTTTAACTTCCTACTCACAAATAGTCAAATACCTTGATCTACATGGAACATGCTGCATAATAAAAATAACACATGAATGTAGCTCAAAATAGGGATTATATGGTAGAAGGGAGATGGCCAGAACTGTTTATCTTTTCTAGGTTAGACATAACCCAGTACGTTTTATTATAATTCTTGAAAGTCAGATATTCTTCCTTGATTTGTCCCCTTTAATCTAAAATGAAATAACTCATCCTAATAGAATGATGAACAGTATCTTCTCACAGATGTCTCAAAGAGGTAGAAGGCAGTGGTATTTCAGAAATAAATGGTGGCATGATCATGAGCTAATCTATCTGACAGGTGTGCTGGACAAAGAAAGTGGTAGGTGTACATGTGTCATGAAGTATATATCTTATATATTATCTATTGACTGTCTCTGGAACTATTCAACTATTTTGTAACAGCAAAGTGCCATTTGATAGCCCATAGCATGCAAGCAATAGTCACACAACTCTGTGACATCAGAGCAGCTACATGAATGGCTGCCTGAGGGGCTACAGAGAATTTAAGCAGCAGTTAAGCAGAACAGAATCCAATCCATATTTTTTGCTTCACTTCTGTTTTTTTGTTATTGAAAATCACTTCTGAGCTTTCAGTTGCCTTAACTGACATGGAAATCAAAATTCATGATCAGTTTGGTTCAGTTGTAGTGTCAAGTAATAACTACATAATTTTGTTTGCAGTACTGAGGACAGCAACTTGGAAGTAAGTTCCATGGATATTAATGGCAATTAATGCCAAATAAATGTTTTCAGTGTCAATCAGTTTCTTTCTTTTCTGATTCATTAAACTATATTACAGTAAACAATAAATACTACTGTAATAAACACCTCAATGAGGATGTTTTCTAAAATTACAGTCTTCAGTTCTAAAATAATATGTGTGTGCATATACACACACTTGTGTATATTATAGTTACAAGCTTATTATTTGGAAAATCATACTATTTACATGGCTGAAATCAAGTCCTATGTGCAAATAGTTTACAGTAATGCTATTGTTTCTGAAACCAGAAACAATAATTTGCAATTATTAAATTGGGGATCTGGAAAACTGAGCAAATGTACTTCTTACTGCACTATGATTTTAGCAAGATCTCATGTTATAAAGCTAATATTAAAAACTGAATGAAAGTTTATATATCTCATTATTTTGTTATGAAAACACTGGACAAAATCTGAGCATTTGCATTTAGGAAGCCTGGGGAATCTTTATTATATGGCAAAAAATCGGGAGCAATACTAAGCAGTTTCTGAAAAAAGAGAATTCAGAGTGACTGTAACACATCAAAAGGTCTGCATTTGGATATGGAATAGTGGAAAATAAGATTTTTTACTAAAATACAGTATTAGTGATGTCTGAAAACATTGTAATTATATTTTATAACAAATAAAACTGAGGCATTTTAAACATGTATTGACATGTGTCCTATTATATTGTAGAGTAATGCAATTTTGTTCCCTGCTATTGTACAGCTTGAGATTTCATAGTAATGTTAAAAATTAATTTTGTTTTTTAAAAAATTATCCAGGTTATATTTCTGGGGAAGTGGTATATATTATAGTGGAAGGTCAAATCTGTTTAGGACATTTTAAAAAATTTAAATATCATTTTGTTTGTTAACCCCTTCCCCACTACTTGTAAATAAAGAATAAGAAGCTAAGCAAGATCTTGATGCAGCAGAAAAATACTATTTCATCCATGTACAGCAGGTGTTCCTGCTTTAGTTTGTTTGCTAAATATTCAGAATAATACCTTAATAGCAGGTGAGGAGGACATTAAAACTATCTTAAAGGTTACAATAATACACCACATAATCTGGTAGTATGCATATTTGCACCACAATTTTATTTTGTTTTTGATTCATAAAAAATAGGGGAATTGACTCTCTGGTTACTTTGGGCAAATCCTTGGTTACTACACAGCCTTAGGTACCCTGTTCTGCAAATATTTGGGGTGACTAACAGGTGGTTCTACATGTGTTTTGGAATATAGTGTTTTGTATATTTAATACCTATTCTGGATTGGTTAAAATTAAATAAAGGACATACAAATGGACATAAAATTACATGATATGGCTGAAGATTGTGCATGTACTTCAAGCAAGAGAAAACGAGTTTATATATTTGTGGAGCCACTGAACCATTCCCCTTTGACAGCCTTGTTACATGCAGAGATAGCTGGGCACTTAATGCTGTGTATGGAGTAATGACAGGATTGGGGTTGCATCTATATGGGAGGGGAGGTTGGAAATCAATTAATTAAAAATGCTGGGCCTAATTGCTTCAAATGAATTTTATATATAATTTTATAATGTGTATGTGTGTAACAGAAAGGTGTACATGGTGTTTTAATGTTATACATAGTGCCTGACAATAATCTGTTTGATGGAGTAAATGTATGGGAGCTGAAAGTGCTAATGTATTTCCCTAGATCAGTACCACTAAGAGCCACCAGAGAAAGATTCTCTCCAACCCCTGGGCACTTTGTATCCCTCAGAGCCAAGCCAAACATTGCATGAAGCCTTATTATTTTACTTATTTCATGGCAGACTTGCCAGTCCCAGGTTAGGAAATTCCTGAAGATTTGGGGGTGGCAGGAACGGTGGGAGAGGTGGAAGTAAAATGTTGAAGTATTTTTCAATAACTGTTAATGGGTGGAATAGTCCTTTTAAATGTTGTAGGACTGCAGATACATTAGTGAAAGAGAATGTTTTCATTCAAGGGAACTGTATTGCAGCAGTATGAGAAGTTATAAAAAGAGGGTTTTAAAGAAGAAATTTACCATGAAGCAGCCTCTAATAAAAAATGGGGTGGATTGATTGCTTTAAAAGTACATTCCTTAACTGTAATTCCCTAACTGGGCCTCTGGAATTTTGTCCCCTGCTCTTGATGGCCATGCTCTGGATCTTGGTGCATCTGTGCAAGTTTGCTAGTACCAGTAAGTTGTAACACAGCAAACCTTATGCAAATGCTGTAAAGGGAAAATAGAGCAGTTGTCAGTCAGCATGAGGCCAATATACCAAGAATTAGCATAGCTTAATGTTTCTCATGGATGCCAATAGCACCCTCTCTGTGCTTTCCACAACTTCCACCATTGCATCTGCTCTAGGAAAAAAAGCCTAAATTTTGAAAAAGGGTGTTTAAAAGGTATTTCCTGTTTTGTTTCCAGTTTTCATCAGCTGAAATGTAGCATGAAATGCTGGAGCTATTGGCGAGTCAATAAAATATATGAAAACCCGCACACGTTTTTCAGTGTCAGAAACAATATGAAAACAATTCAGTTCCAAGACTTGTGAGGCAAAAATATTCTTTACATGTGGTAGTGTTTCCCCCTCTTTACAAGAATTGATCTGTTTGAGGATGATTCCTAGCTCTGCTTTGGACAAATGTGACCCTGACCCCCTGGGAGAAACAAGAGGGCCAGCTGCAGGGTGGAGATCAAATTCGGAGCCAGCTATATGATGCATTGTCTTTTATGATGGAAATGTTTGGGAAGAGAATCCCTAATCATGTAGTATGGATGTCAGTCTGTCCCTGTGTTGATCAGCACCTGCAAATTGATTGCATGGCCCTTAATTCTGATTATTTAACTTCCATTTGTAAGATTCACTTCAAGCTTAGATTGGACTGCTTGCTGGTAAACAAGTTTTCTCAATTGTGAACTATTTTAATAACCTGGTATCTGTAAGAGAGGGTGCAATGGAACCAATAGATTCTATCTCTATTGTGGTAGCCTCTCTAGACCTTGTCTTTTAAAGGACACCCCTGATGTCTCAATCACATATTAATGCTGATGCTTTACTTGGCATTATACATTAGAACATACCATTTCTCCCTCTACTAAACCATATAAGAAGATTCTCAGTTGTACTGTGCATAATCGTCTCTCAGAATGAGGATGTACCAGACAAGAAAGATATGCTGGATCACCTGATGGCCTTTGTTTATTGTTAAAAGCAGCTGTCTGATGTGGGGAAAACTTTCATATCAGGGCCAAGGCGCTGGGGGAGGATTTTTAACTCTTTCTTCCCTGTCATTTTCCTGATGCAAATCATTTGCCCCTGGAGCTTCTGTTTGAACTACAGGGTACATATACAGCTACCATGTACAGATTCCCACAGGGAAAACATACAGGTAGCATACAGTACCTCACAGTTGCTTTTAGTTTAAAACAAAACTTTCATGAAGATTGAATCAAAGACACTCTTGGTCTTGTCCTATTCGGCTCCTATAGGGGTACTTTTTCTGAAGTCAGATAGCCAAGCTATAGAGTATAGCTGGCTGTATATTTCATGGCCTGTCGCTAAATGACCAGCACTATAATTCTAGGAAATAAAGGCATGTATTCTTCCTTGTATTCATGACCCCATGTTTCTTTAGAATGGCCAGTAATTTCTGCTGATTCTCCCCAAGGACCCCCCCCCCATTTTGTTCCTGGGGGTTAGTGGCTACTCTGGAAGAGCCTAGGAGGCAGAGTGTCCAGTGGGAGGAAAATGGGCCAGTTGTATTTATGTGTTTGAGATGAAGCAGCAGATGGATTGGACTGTATATTCAGAAATAATCATCTCTGTGCAGGATGCAGGACTTCATACTTGACTCTTTTGGGGAACCACAACTTATTGGCCACTCATGAGTACCATAGATAGCCCCCTCCTTTCAGGAGGCTTTTTCTGGGGATTGCTCACCTGTGGCTTTCACCCTCACTTCCAGAGCATGTTCTGTATAAATCATATTATACTGAAACTGATCTTGCCATCTACCATCAGAGCTGGATTTGGACTCAGCCTGGGGAGTTTGCTGAATACAAATGTTGCACTGGGCTTGAAACACTTCATTGTCGCAATACCAAGCATCCTATTCTTATTGTTGCCTGACCTTTTTTAAAAAAATATGGGCATGTATGGGTGTATGTTGGAAATATGCAATGGAAACTAACTGTTCCATTTGGGTGTGTATTTTTAAAAAACCCTTATCCTATAATTACCTTTTAACAGAATGTTCTTTTTACTACACTGGACTGCCAGTACACCTGCAGCTCAGCAAATGTAGCAATCATTAGGGGTGATTTAAATGAAACATCTTGGTCCAGCAATGGCTCAGCTTTTGTGCTTACCATGCCCTCTTCTGCCCTGTGCCACATCCAACATGTGATGTGTTAGCAGAGAAAACAATAGTTTCAAGACTGACATGCTTTCTCGAGGGAAGTCAGTCTGTTGCACACTTTTCTTGTGTTTATTTAAACATAGAGATGACTTCCTCACATGCATCAGTCCTGTTGTCAATTCTATACAAGGAAGGGAAATTGTGGCTCTCTGCCAGAACAGGAAAGGTGAAAAAGGATTGAGCTGAGGGCAAACAAGAAATGACTTCTTTTTGCAAGCAATTAAGATAGTATATTTATGGTGATATCTTTTTTTCATCCCTTCCACCCTGCCAGTTTGATGTAGTGGTTAAGTGTGTGGACTCTAATCTGGAAGAACTGGGTTTGATTCCCTACTCCTCCACTTGCAGCTGCTGGATGACCTTGGGCAAGCCATAGTTCTGTCAGAGCTGTCCTTGAAAAAGCAGTTCTTGAAAGAGCTCTCTCAGCCCTACCTACCTCACAGGGTGTCTGTTGTGGGGAGTGAAAGGGAAAGGAATTTATAAGCCACTCTGAGACCCTGAGTGAAGGGCAGGGTATAAATCCAATCTCTTCTCTTCTTCTTCTTCATGAGGAGAGGGATAGTGCCTTAGAGAGGGTTCCTACTCCCAAGTGTTATTGTTCATTGATTTTTGTCCAGGTACTCAAACTCTCAGAAGGACTAGAGAGACAGAATTACCCATGGTGACCAATCTGGGAAAGCCTCCAATGTAGCCACAAAAAGTATCGTATTTTCTAAAAGTTATTGGCAACACACAAGGAAACAGAGAGGGCCTTTTTTGTTAATTAAAATTGTGTTTATACACAATTTAGATATATTACTCACAAAAATATTATGCAGACACCAAAACTAAACATGACAATCCACAAATAAAGAAACAAACCGTGAATGGATAAATCAGGGTACGAGGGATGATATGCAGGTAGGTAACTTCAACAGGATTGCCCTTTGGCAAGACACCTTGCCCCTGGAAGCCAATTTATAAATACAGTCAGATGCATCAGAGAGTGATGGTTTTGGGGTTACTTCCAGGGCCGGTGGTGTGCCAAGCCTTTGCCTCCCCATCCACTGAGCTGATCAAGGAGTAATAAAGGATCTCACATTCCTAGATTTTCCCCCCTCACTGTGATGGCCATACATTTGTGGAGCACTGAATTTGAGAACAAAAACGTTCACTTCTGATGAGACAGCCAAGCTGTGTTGAGGGTAGTTAACAGTCAGACATCAAAATTGGGTAGAGTCATGCATCTCGTGAGGTTTTTTGTGCTGCTTTGCTTGTCCATTAACATTTAATTTTCTGCCAGCCATGTCGTGGGTGTGGACAATGTCTTGTCTTGCTTTCAGGAAAGGAGGTTATGCCCTTTGGCACTTGGCTGCTGTCTGAACCCAGACGCCTTTCTGAATGACCTCTGGGCTCTTGGGACTGGACCATAACACAGGGAGGAAGAGGAGGAAGAGATTGGATTTATACCCAACCTGAACGAGTCTCAGAACTTATAATCTCCTTACCCCTACCCTCCCTACAACAGACACCCTGTGAGGTAGGTGGGGCTGAGAGTGCTCTCTGAAGAGCTGTCCTTGAGAGAACAGCTCTGAAAGAACTTATGACTGACCCAAAGTCACACCAGCAGCTGCATGTGGTTCTCCCAGATTAGAGTCTGTGATCCTAAACACTACACCAAACTGGCTCTCACCAAACTGGAGTGCTGCAATTGGTGTCACCTTCAACTCTGAAATCCTATAGATCAGTGTTTGCGTTATTCTGCCTATTTTTGCCACCTCAGAGCTTGGTAGGATGCTGGCCTATCCCTGAGATGTTTATGGATCAATATCTTGTGCCCTTTATGGGACACCAATTTTCCCCTCTGGAGTCAGATTTCCGCCCCCCACTACAAAAAAGCCCTGTCACCAACCATGTCAATATTCTGGGTCCTTCCTAGCACACTTTCAACAACAGCATGTACTAAACTTATGAATTCTACTCAGTTTTGGCAGAGTTAGATACTATTAACATAATTTATATTGGGATTTATTAAACATACTAAGAAATTGTCTATTAACTGTAAAGTTCTCCAAATTGACTGGTCTTGGTTAGCTCACACAGTAAGCAACTGGCCTCATTTGGATGTTCATATTACACACTCACTCTGGCCAGGTCTTTTACTCTTTTGATAGGATCTCATCATTTCTGCTCTGTGTAAGGGTCTCTTGTATTGAAGCCTTTGACTTCACTGTGTAAACATATTTTGTCTGTGCTTCTGCTTCTTGTATGCATGATACATTTTCTTGCCCACTGTGGTTAACTCAAGGACGAACACATTGATTGTTGCATAAGCTTTGTGGGCCAGAGCCCACTGTGTTAGACACATGAAGGATACCAAGCAACCATATGGATTAAATTGAACATGATGAAGAACTCCAGTGGGGAAATGCCTGGATGAAAGCTCTTATAATACTTATCCCAGATGCACATTTATTTTAATAGAATAATCTCTCATAATAGCCCTTTCCTGTCATAGAACAAACCCTTTCATGCAATTCAAATACTTTGATACTCTCGTACCATGGATTTACTTGTTTTCTATGAAGTAAGTACAAGGAGTTCACAGAAACAGATCTTTCCCATCTTCCGGGTTTTTTCTCTTGCACTTGGCAGAAGCTTGATATTTTTATTCTATTTTCACTCCTTATTACAGCTTGTACCATGCCATGTGTATACAAGGGTACTATTGTAGAATGCTCCTGTAGGAAGGAAAAGGTAGGGAAGATCCACTTCCTTTACCTCTTTGTGTTGGCATTTCATAGGATCAAACCTGTCATATCTGGGCGGATTAATAAACTAACATTAACTAGAACAGTATTGCTTCTTTTGTAACTTTGTGGTCTTTTTCCATCTCATATGATGAAACTGTTGTTCTCTCACCAGAAAAGGAACCAAGTTAATATGTAATAAAACTTAGTAATAATATTTAACAGTAAGATACTCCTTCAGTGTAACACCAGGCCGTCCTTTGTGCTAGGATACAGCCTCAGTTTCATGGCTGGAGGTAGGGCTTGCTATATATGTACACACATACACACCCTGCCCCTTGTTCCTCGCAGGTAAAAGTTCCTCATCAGGCAGTGAGTAAAAAAGCAACATACCTATTTTGTCTCTTTAGAGGCAAAAAGAAGAAGAAAAAGAAGAAGAGGAGGAGGAGGAGCCGCATTCCTGTGGATTCCAGAAACAATGGTTGGCCTCCAGGCTTATCCAGCATTTGTGGAATCACAGTTGGTCATCATCTGCTGATTGTTGCTAGAAACAAAATAAAGCACTGGATAGAGCTTTGTCTGATCTGGAAAGGCAACATTATGAAGATTTCCTGTGATCTCAGCTACATGTGAAGTAGAATTTAAATACCAGCAATGCTTAATTTCTGTAGGAGCAAAAGATGCCAAAGTTACTTGATGCTGCTCCATCTCATCTAGAAGATCTAATTGCAGGTGTGAAGTAGTATTCTGTAGTTTTTTAATGATGAAGGGGGAAATCACTTTTTATATTTTTACTTAATTTATTCCATGACAGGACTGAACTATGGTCCTGAAACAGGCCAAGGGAGTTAGCTATGGTATACTGCATCCAGTTCCAGTCTTTAAATTTGGTAGTAAAGGCTAAGATTTGGGCACTGGCATGTGCCTCTCCAGTGTCCAGTGAAGTCCCATTTGCACCAGAATTCCAAACAATCTTACAGGTTCTTTAGAAATGAGAATCAGAAAAGATCTGACAACAACCCAAAGCCTTTGTGCAATATTCACTGCATCATTTTACAATTCCTTGTTTAATTTGGATTTTAGGGATGAAGCTGCTATGGTTTTTTGGTGATTTGAAAATCATTGTCTACGCATTATGAAGAGGAAGTGGAAAGTCACTACTGACTCCAATAGGCTAAGAAAGTCACTATGCCATTCATGTTACACTTTGGTAGTAGTAAACAGATGCCTGCATATTGTCCACTCTTTGCATTTCTTCTTAAGCTTCTTTCTGTTGACAATATTTGTAGTTTGTGAAGGTGAACTTTTATTTGCTCAGTTAAAATAAGACAGGTATAATGTGTTTGAATAAACATGTTTAATAAGCTGCATACAGCTAGAGGAGAAGAGAAAGTATAATAAATTTGTTTTACTTCAGGTTTGATATAGTACATGCAACAACTGACTTATTGACCATCCATGGAACTGACTATCTGAATGCTCTGCATTTGTACTGTTGAGCACCGAGAGTACTGAGGCCGATTGACCAGAGGGAGCTTCTCAAAACTTCAGCTAACTTAAATCCAAAATGACCCAGAGGAATGTCTGCACTATCCATAATGGAAGTAATGGAAGTCTCAGGGTCTGGGAAAGCCAGGTTCAAGTCTACCAGGGAAGCCTGCTGGGTGATCTTGGGCCAGTCACACACTCTCAGCTTAATTTACCTTCCAGGGTTGTTGTGAGGATAAAATGAAGGAGAGGTGAATGATATAAGTTGCTTTGGCCACCAAAGGTGGCATATAAATTAAGTAAATAACACAAGAATGGCACTTGGTGGTTGGAGTTGGGAGAAGATATGCAAACTTTCTTACAACAGAGGGAATGTGAAGATCTGGATGTGTGCTAAGTTTGCTCATTATCTTTACCATGCGGATGACACTCAGCTCTATCTGTTGTTGGGCAATCAGCCCAATTTCAAACCAGAAGACTGGGCGTTACAAGTCGTGGCTAGTTGGCTCAGACTGAGCTGGCCGAAATTGAATCTGACAAAGATGGAGGTCCTGTGCCTGAGCCGGAGTAGTCCAGGGGTAGGGATCCCACTTCCAACCCTCAATGGGGCCCCTTTGGTGCCAGCGCTGGAGGTTAGGAGTCTGGGAGTGCTCCTGGATGCCTCTTTAACAGTGGAGGCCCAGGTAGCAGCCACTGCCAAGTCGACCTTTTATCACCTTTGGTTGATTAGGCAGTTGGTTCCCTTCCTCGATCACTGACAACAGTGATCCATGCAATGGTCACCTTGAAATTGGACTGCTGTAATGCTCTCTACATAGGGTTTCCCTTGTCTTAAATCCAGAAGCTGCAGTTGGTGCAAAATGCTGTGGCCAGGCTATTGATGGGACTCCCAACTTGGAAACACATCCAGCCAGTCCTAAAGGCATTGCACTGGCTGCCAATAGCATACCAAATTCATTTCAAGGTGCTGGTTTTGACCTTTAAAGCCCTTTATGGTCAGGGGCCTACATACCTGAGAAACCGCCTTTCCCCATATGTTCCCCAGAGAGCACTGCGTTCAGGGGTCCAGAACCAGCTGATCCTCCCGAGTTGTAAGGAGGCCAGGTTGGTGACAACCAGGGCCAGGGCTTTCTCGGTGGCAGCTCTGCTGTGGTGGAATGAGCTCCCAGTAGAGAACAGAACCTTGCGAGACCTTCCACAGGGAGCTCTTCCACCAGGCTTTTGGAGCCACTGCCACTGCTAACTATTACTAACAGTTAACAGCAGTAGGACAGAGAGCCCTGTGCCCCTGGAATTTCTAACAACAGCCTGTGTTAATCGCCTGAATGATATCTGAAGAAGATCTAAGAGCCGATCACCTTAGGGAACTGAAGACAGCAGCCATTGTTGAAGTAATGACAATCGAGGGCAATAATACTAACACATTATGCCATCAATTGGTTGTAGTACTGTTTTAAGTATTTTAATTATTTTACTGTAATTTATGTGCTGTTTTAGGTAAGCTGCCCTGAGCCGGCCTTGCTGGGAGGGCGGGATAGAAATCTGACAAAATAAATAAATAAATTTCTTTTGCTCATTATCTGTACCATTGGGGCAGAGGGGAGGTAAAAAGGGCTGGGCAACCGTCCCATGTCTTGTGCATTTTTGATGTAATGTTGCATGATACTGTGAAGTCCACTTCTTATGGGCAGTCGCACCATCTCAGCCTAACCCACATCACAGAATTGTTGTGAGGAGGAGAGGAAAATGATGTAAGCTGCCTTGGGCTTCCACTGGGGAGAAAAGTAGGGTATAAATAAAAGTATGCCCCTTGGTGATATGCTGCACTTTCCATGGCACTTGGGTAACATGAGCAGCTCTGGGAGACTGTACTCTGTCCCATGCTATTTTTCAAAATGTTGTCAAAAATGTAAGAAAGGGGCTTCACTAAATCCTGTTATTTCAAAAGGTCTTATTTACCATGAGTAAATGTAGCAGAATGAGTTCCACTGCGTTTGGTTGCTGAGTTTGTCTGATGTACCACTTCTGCACACATTGATGAAGTACAGTGACAGGCTCTGACATCCACCTACTGAAAGAATTGCTTTGAAAGAGAGCCTCAAATAAGCCCAAAAGTAAAATATGTATCATAAAGCCAGGTGATAGATTTAACATAGTCCAAGAGAGATTTAAATTGTCATCCATGCTAATAAACCATCAGTCAGGAAAGATTAGCCAAGCATTGTAAAGATTCTCATCCAAGGAAAGCATTTAGAAGCAAAAAAAGAAAGAAAAAGAAAAAGTGTGCTGTCTAATTTCATATTATCAACACATCGTGTCATAAAGTCAAGCAAACAGAGAGAAAGCTCCCACATAAGCAGCCTAATTGTTGATACGCAAGTTGGGGTATAACAAAGGGAGGCTTTTAAGATGTCAATGCATTCGGCTAAATCAACTTGTCTTCTGTCAACCTGTGCAAAAGGCCTGCAGTCGGGTTTCCAAGAAAAATATGGCATTCACTTGGTAGGAAGAAAAATTTCACCTTTTCACCAGCTTAATCCACATATATTTTAGGGATATTTGATACTTTTACTCATGTGTTTCATACCTATTCCTTTGCAAATGTTTTGTCAGTTAAGTGGTTAGACCCCTAAAGGTATTAGGCTTTGGCAGCTTGTGAAGTTCATGGCTGAAACTGACTTTGTTGTAAGTCTAGGTAGAGCATGCTAATAAATGAGTGGGTATTTCCCCCAGTTTTGCATGCCGATTGTACACGAACAGTGCACAAAGAGCTTGATTCCATATGTAGCTGCATGGAAATGAGGGTGCATCCACAAAGTAACATTTCCCTGTGAAAAAGTAATTGGAATACAAAAGTAAACTGATACGGTAAGTGTTTGCATTAACATCCCTTCTCTGAGACCGATGGGGCCAATATGACGGCCAGGCAGTTGCACTAGTCTTGGTGGTGGGGGGGTTCATTTATAATCAGAGAGGGAAAAATAGACCCCAAGAGGGAGTAGAACAGATTGAAATGAAACCCTGAAAAGACTGAAGTAATGCTGGCTGGGAAGGAGGGGTTTTTGAAAGACATTGTTCTCACCACTTTTGATGGAGTTCAACTGACCCTTGCAAGAGTCAGTTAAAAGCCTTGGGGTCATACTAGATCCAGCTTTATCACCGGAGAAGCAAGTTAATGAAGCTGCAAAAAAGGCTTTCTACCAACTTAGCCTAGCTCATAAGATGGCCCCTGACCTTGAATCAGCTGATCTGGCCACCTGGATCCCCACTACAATAACATCAATAGTAGACTACTGTGATGCATTGTCAACTTGGAAACTCTAAGCGGCCCTGAATGCTGTGGCTCAGATATTCGCAGGAGCTAGACAGAGCATGTGTATTCCTCCCATTCTGCAGACACTCCACTGGCTGCCTCTCTGTTAGTGGGCTATCACATACAAAGTCCTTCATGGCCTTGCCTCTCTTATTTGTGGGACTGGCTCTCTCCCCGTGCTCTGCCATGACAGGTCAGGTCAGGAGGGGCTTCTGCAGGTGCCAGCCTGCAAATGGGCAAAAATTGACAACTGCCTGTACATGTGCCTTCTCTGTTGTGGCTCCTGCCTTGTGGAATGGCCTCCCCAGAAGGTCAGGAAAGCTCCCACTAGCTTGGGTAAATGATTAGGGACTGTAGCCTATACTGCTGTGTACAGCTTATTGTAAGTAGGATCCTGTTATGTAATTTCTTCATGTGTCATGTGAATACTTATGCTATGCCTCAGTTCTTCCTGGTGCTTCCAGACTTCTAATATCCTAATGTAAATAAAATACATAGAAATGTTGCAAAAATACACTAGTGGGTTTAAATTCCACCCAAATTGTTTATGCATGCACAGACAATTCACCCGTACAGCTGGTGACAGCTGCCACAGAGAGCTGCTCCAGGCCTGGCTGCAGTGGTGGCAGACACTGGGAGAGGCTCCAGGCTGGGCTGTGGCAGGGGAGGATGCCAGGAACTTCTCCAGGCCCAGCCACGGCAGTGGAGGACACCAGTAATCTCTCTCAGTGATGGACCCTGGGAGGCTCTCCAGTCTCAGATATGGTGGCGCTGGCATCCAGGAGGCTTTCCAGGCCTGGCTGTGGTGGTGCCAGCATCCGGAAGGATCTCTGGGCCTGGGTGCAATGGTGTAGGTGCCCAGGAGGATCTTCAGGCCTGATCATGGTGGTGCCAGCATCTGGGAGAGTCTCTGGGCATGGCTGTGGTGGCACCAGCAACTAGGAGGCTCTCTGGGCCCAGAGCAGTTCCCAGGATGCACCACCACTGCAGCTGGGACTGGAGGCCTGGAGCTGCAACTGCTGCAACTGCCTCAGCGACAGGGAAGATGCTATGAGCCTGGAGCAGCTTCCTGACACCGCAGCTTCTGCAGCTGGTAAAGTAAGGAGGAGGGTATAAAGTACTGAGACTGATGCGTTAAAGCGTGATAGCAGCTCATACTTTATTAGTTACATTCAAGACTTGAGATGGCTGCCTGGCTCGCAGGTTGGTTTATATTCCTGTGTTCCCCACTCCCCCAATACACACACCTAGTGCATCTATTACCCATTGGTTCCTACTAGGATCCTAGCCATCCGATAGGTGCGGGCTAGGATCCATTTTGGCTATTGTTCCTGGAAGTGATGCTCGAGTCTTTTTCTAGACCACATATTTCCCTGACCGCATGTGCGGTCTTTACTTGGTATACAACACTCCTCCCCCCCTTAGTCCAGATTGCCCTAGCTAACATAGTCCCTTAGGCAAGTGGGCTTTTCCCACTCTTGTGGAGCATCTCAATTTGGCAGTGGGGGTTGGTCCTTCTGTCACCCCCACTTGTGCCAGGGAAGGTGCTGGGGCTGGAGTTGGGGCAGGTGGCACATCTGCTGGTTGCTCTTCCACCCTGGCCGTGTTGTCTGCATCCTGGGTTTGGGGTATACCTGGGAGGGCCATATCCTCGGCATCAGGCAGCCTGCTTAAGCTGGGTTGTGCTGGGACTGGTGTCTCTTAGTCTCTGCATTCTGAGCTCTTGTCCTCACTGTCGTCTGAGTCTGCTGGGAGCCTGCGTTGACGGAGCTGATCAATGTGTCGCTTGAGCACTTGGCCATCCTTGCTTGAGACTTCATAGGATCGAGGCCCAGTCACCCTTATCACTCTGGCCAGAATCCATACAGGGCCTCTGGCATAGTTCCGAGCATAGACTGGGTCCCTTGGAAAAAATCCTTGTGCAGCCTCCTGGTGTTTGGTGTTTGGCTCACAATCTGGTGCCCGGTCAGGGTGTAGGTGATCTAGCTGGCCCAGGAGGAGTTCGGCTGGGCTTTGCCCCATCATGGTATGTGGGGTTGTGCATTGCCCAAATAGGAATGCCACCAGCTTATAGTCCCAGTTCCCGGAGTCTATGCACCAAAGGGCTTCCTTTGTGGTTCAGACCATGTGCTTGGCCTGGCTGGGTGAAACGGAACTGAGCAAATGCGCCTGATAACATAGTATTGGACAAACCCCACAAACTCCGTGGACGTGAAAGCTGCCCCATTGTCCATGACCAGAGAGTCAGGGAGGCCCTGTGCACTAAAGATCCACCACATTGCATGGATTGCAGACCTGGAGGAAGTAGAGGGCACTGGCATGACTTCCAGCCATTTAGTATATGTATCCACTAGAATGAAGAATATCTGGCCCTGGAATGGTCCCATGAAGTCTAAGTGTAGCCTGGCCCAAGGTTTCTCAGAGGACTCCCATTGCTGTACCGGGGCTTTCAGAGGCTTGGGCCTCGACTCCTGGCACTTCTTCTTCATTTTTTTTATAAAGTATTTTATTGGTTTTGCATTACTACGGGATATGGGGAAAGGTTACTAAATCCCTATCTCTAAAAAATTACAGGATATGGGTAAGGAAAACTAATACATTAAACTCTATTGGGATGTGGGAAGGAGACTAAACCCTACCTCTCAACACACTACTGGACATGGGAAAAGGAAGACTAACACGGTGACAAGATCTGGTTACATTTGTGTCATTATCACCTGATGTTACAGAGATTTATTGCTTATAAAAACGTTTAACAACAAAAAAAGAAAAATTGCAAAAACTGGTTAGTTAATAAAAACTGTATTTTCAGCGATTATCTTAATCTTAGGTTCTTTTCTTCTTGCGTTTCTTCTTTCCTCGGGGTTTGGGAGTGGCTGCTCCTTTCTCTGACTCCAATGTATCTGAAGAACTAAAGAGTGTTGGACTGCTGCTTTCTGAATCCTGTGAGTAGGATTCTTCTTCTTCCTCTTCTTCCTCCTCATCCTTTTTAGATTTCTTATCTTTATTGTACTGCTTTACATTGAAGTGTTGATCCACAAACTTTTTAGCCTTAGAAACAGAGTCAATATTATACTTTCTGTCTTCATATTTGAAACTCAGTCCTTCGGGAAATAATCATCTGTAAGGGACCCCTTTCTTCTGTAGAGAGAGAGTAAGTTCCTTGTAGAGTCTCCTCCGCTTTCTCACTTCAAAGGGGATATCCTTCAGGATTTTTATCTCCTCATTCTTAATTTTTAGGGGGTTCCCCTGTGTAGATTTCAGCAGCCGAGCTCTGGTAGATCTTCTCGTGAATTTCAGGCATATTTCTCCAGGGAGTTTATTCTTTTTAATAAAATCTGGATAAGCCCTATAGGCCCAGTCCATCTTCTTCAGTAGATCTTCCTGTTTATAATCCATTATTGGAGCCAAAGTATCTGATAAAATAGCCTTTAAATCTTTATTCTTTTCTTCTGGAATCCCTTGGAAATGTAGGATGTACAAGGATCTTTCCAACTGTAGCTGTATTAGTTGGTTTTTATTGGAAGAGCTCTCTTTTTCTGCTTCATCCGCTCTTTTATTGATACTCTCAGTCTGTTTTTCCATTTTTTTTTAGAGTCTTTTCAGTTGCTGAGGTCCTTCTGTCCATTTGAGTCATCTGCTTTTGCAAATTATCCATTTTCGCGTTGAGATTAGTCATCTGCTCCATTAGAGGGCGCAGTGCATTCACCAGCAGTGTGGACATCTCCACAGCTACTTCCTGGTTGTGGGAGGGAGTCATTGGTAGGCTGTTTCCGGTTGCCATTTTTTTCTCCAGACCCAGTTTCTGCCCTCTCCCAGCCATAATAACAACAAGAAGTAAGTTTCCCAAAACAAAGTAAAAGTTAGCAGAACTTAATCTGCTTTTTGTTATTATGCAGCTTTTGTTTTTGCTAATCCTCTTATGCATATAGCTTGTTTCAAAGTCGTTTTTTAACTTCATTTTAAAACCGCGTTGTTTTGAGCGGGGTGTGTGTGAACTCTTGAGCGTCTCCCTCCCCCCTGCCAATTTGCCCTTAGGCACTTCTAATTACTACCAAGGCTCTTGTTCGCTTAAATCACCTGAGCGATGCTTAACTCATGCTTTGCAGCCTTGGAGATTTTTAGAAGCTTTTCAGCAGCTGTTGATCATGTCTGCTGGTCCGGTAGTTGTCTCTCGGCGCCATATTGGCTCTTTGGCGACGGGACCTTTCAGAGATAAAGGGAAGCCTCAATGCCTTGGCTGTCGCCTTGGAAGAGGCTCACCTCAGCTCTCCAGGCTGAGGGTCTCCTACAGAGAGAGCTTCATTGTCTGGGAGAAGTTGGACCTCTACAGGATCCACAAGCAGAAGTCTCCCAGCACCACCATTTGGAATCAATCAGTCAAGTAACCCACAGAACCCCCAACTCCCAGCTCAGGCGTCCTCTCCAAAAGGTCACCATCATCAATGGTATTGTAAGCTGCAGAGAGTTCTAGGAGAATCAATAGGGGCACACTCTTCCAGAGAAGATCATCCATCAGTAAAGCCAATTTCACCTCAAATCCAAGCCTCAATCAAGACTGAAATGGTTCCACAAACAATACATACCTTAAAGTAACTGCCATCTAATGCAGCTTGGGCTCAGTAGAGCAACAGATCATCATCAGGTTATGGAATTTGAACGAAATACTTTTAACCTTTCAGTGACCTCTCTGGAGTCTAGAACAGTACCATGGTTTGTTGGATGAAATACTTCCACATATGCCCTCTCTATGCTGTGTGCAAAGAATGTCAAGCTCTGTGGCTGTCATCCTTGTACTCCATTCACCTTTCACCAGCATTGCATTCACCTTTTTAGAATGTGTATATTAAATAGCCCAGCACTGAAAGCAGAATTGTTGTCATAATTCACATCTCTTATTTTGCGCAGCTGCCTACATTCTTCTCACCCCTCCACTTCTCACCTGTGTAAACAGCAGGGTACGTTTTTCTTTGAGAATTGCAGGTAAATTCTTGTGGTTTTCCTTTGTGAATGAAGAAGGCAGAATCAGTCTGCTCTACTCTAGGGTAAGGAAGAAATCACAGTACAGTAGTTAAGGCCCTTTGAAAGAGAATGAACCTGAGTTTTAAAATTCTCATTGTGCAAGAGATTTTTGCAGTCACTGCACTGGGGACAGGGGAAATCCATTTGCAATTGGGATCTCTGAAGACAGTCATTTTGTAGTAGACTTTGATGCTGACACTGATTAAGGTTTTAAACAGATTATTGAAAATCCTGGAGCACATCATGTGTTGATCCAGTTGATTTCAGTGTTACTGTGGAAGACGGTAGGAGAGAAAATGGTAGGTCCTGAACAATGACACTCTTTGGGAGGGTTTTTGTAAATGTGTTTTGTGAAAAGACCGTGAATACTGATTTACTAAACAACTGTAATTGGGATGAGTGGGAGGGAACAGACGGTGATATGCCAGCATTTTTACTGGCAAAGAAGTCCTGCTGATAACTGATCAGGATGATTTTTGATCTTGCCCTGGCATATGATGCCATAGAAGTTATCATTATAAGTTCATCTAACATGGAAAATGAACTTATAGTATAACAGTTGAAACAAGAATGAGGCTCTGCCCTGAAGCTTGCAATCCAACAATTAGTTGCTTTACCTGGAAGCCATTGTACCATTACCATTGTAGATTTGCACCGAAGCAGAAACATGTCAGCAAATGAATTTATATCAACACTCATGTTAAGCTCCGTTCCTGAAATGCAGAGAAATAAATATTAGAATGGCAGATGGTGTAGGAGGAGATTAACGGTTGGGAAGCTTGGCCAGAACGGGAATGCACGCGAGAGAAGAGCTGCTTAAAACATTTTTTAAAAATTCTCTTTCCATCAAGTTCTGTACTTGCTGCTGGATTATTTTGTTAGTTTCCCCCTGCTTTGTCCGTGGGCACATACATGCAGGGGGCTGGGTGCAATTTAGTGTAACCCATCCTTCTAAGGCATGTGGCAAAGTGGTTAGGGTGCCAGACAAGGATCTGGGGGACCCAAGTTCAAAACCTCAGTCTGCCAGGGAAGCTGCTGATTGACCTTGGGCCAGTCACACACTCTCAGCTTAACCTACTTCACCACATTGTTTTGAGGATAAAGTGAAAGAGCAGAGAATGATGTGCTTTGGGTCCCCAACAGGGAGAAAGACAGGGTGTAAATGAAGAAAATAAATAAGTGCATGCTCTGGGCTGAGCCCATGATGGTCCTCTCTGCCCATTCTCACGACAAATAAAGACCATGAGAGCCACATTACTGCTCTGTTGAAGTGGCTGAAGATCTCATGCCAACTGCACATGCATTACCAGCCTTCCCCTGTGGTTGCCATATTTTTAAGGTTGTCACACATAGAGGGTTGCTCTCTCCATTGTTATTGCAGCCTTTTCCTGTGAGTTGAGTGAGAGGAGCAATCTGCCTAGCTCTTTCCCTCCAGTGTGAATTGACAGAGAGTGCAGCTGGTGGTCCGAGAGATGTTGCAAAGGATGTTGGACTACAGCTCTGACATCCTGGAATGCTGTTGGCTGTGACATGACAGGGTATCTGGTCCTGTCTTCAGCTTCTGCACAGCTACCACTATGAAATATAGCATGTGGCCAGAGGAGTTATTCCAGTATCCTTTGTGATTTTACTTAGGATGAGACTGCATATAGCATCTGCATGGGGTGACAAAATGTCTTGGGCCATTTTTGGACAGTGCATTTAGGGTTCCTCATCTTTTTTTCCCTTTGGATTTTTAGTGCCACACTAAAGAACTCTGCACCTAGTCCTTTATACCTATGGAGAGCTTAGGTATGCATTTTTCAAACAGCAACCATTTGTACTCTGTAGCAAACAACTTTTGCTAATGGCTGTTGTTCAAAGTAGTGGGTTGGGGCATGCAAATAGTGTGTCGGCCATCTCTCTTTGGATCCCAGCTGGGCTACTTTTCTTCAGGGCAATTCACATAAGTCTTTGAGTACCAGCAGGATCCCAAAGAGAGCTGACCATGAGAAGCTGGTTATCTGGTATTTCCCTTCATCCATTTTGTGAGACATTGAAGCCAGGTCTCCCTACTCCTAATCTAATAATTATGCCACATTGGTCCTCAAGGAGGCGAGGAATGGCTGGGAGAAAGGGAGTGATTAACAATTTCTGCCATCTGTCTTTCATCTCAAAATTGCACTCCAAAGTTGCTCTTCCCCCTATTTAAAGATAGATCCAGGTGGGTAGCCATGTTGGTCTGAAGCAACAGAACAAAATTTGAGTCCAGCGGTACCTTTAAGAGCAGCAAAGTTTAATTCTGGGTATACATCTGATGACACGTGCGTGCGTACGAAAGCTCCACCCCCAAAATCTCCAGGTATTTCCCAACCCAGAGCTGGCAACACTACTTCAAAAAGTGGCATATAACATAGGTGGACAAGTAACACTTTGTACAGAACAAAAAGGAATGTTTGCCAAGACTATTGCTTTAAGAATTTTTTTCCAGTGTTGCTAATCTTTAAAAAAAATATAAAGGAATGTTCTGAATAGTATTAAATACGCATTGCACTTGAAAAAGTACAGCATATTCCTTTGTCATTAACTATTTTGGGGTTATGATGAAGTTGCTGCTTTGTTGGAAGCATAAGAGTTACTTGCAGATATTATAACTAGCCTTTGGGTGTTGGCCTGGGGCTGCTCTGCAGTAATTGATTTACAGCTATGGGTAAAACCCCACAGAGCACCATCTGAGGCGATGTATGAGAGGCTGCACCTGTACTTCTCCAAGTAAGCCTTCACAAAATCTCCACTCAGCATAATCCTACACTCCATTGTAGCAGAAGAGAGTAAATCATGGAACTACTTCATGGAAGGAATTTTAATTGTTGGGGGCGGGGAGCAATATTTTTCATACATTTCTCCTTTTTTGTTGAAGCAGAAACAGCATGCTGTGTTCAGACTTTTTAAGCGGGAAGCTTTGAAACTCTTTACTCCAGAGGGACTCCACTGAATTCAATGGAGATTTTGTGGTGTGATAAAGCATAGGCTTTTGTTTTCACATTTCGTGCATCTCTTCTGGTCTTGTCAGCCTGAAAACCAAATTCAATGAAAATGAATTGAAAGTTCCTAATTATACTTGGCTAAGCTCATCAGACAGCCTTTAAGGGGAAAAAAATTAAAGTTTTTCATATAAGATTGTTTATACACTCCCCCTTTTCTGTATTTGATTTTTTCCCCCTCAGGGCATGAGCGGTTTTATGTTTGCTGTTATTGAAGTGTTGCTTTTCTTGTCTTTTGCATATTGGCTTATGAAAATGCTGCTTCCAATGTCTCTGTGGCTAGGCAGATTATCAATGGGTTAAACAAATTACCAACAAACAAATAATTATTTTAATGAGTGAGGGAGAATTGTAGTGCTCAAGGAATCATAATCCTTAAACAAAGCTAGTTCATTGCAAGGTAAATGATTGGCTGCCTGTGGCTGCATAGATTTGTGGATGCTTTTACATAAGATAGGTTGCCAGTTTTTATTCTGTCAGTGCTCCTGTGACTTTAATCCCCTCATTGAAAAATAAAAATAAATCAGCAAGTAAACCTTTTTTAAGCTTTACATTCCACCATGTGAACTCTTCCAGAACTGGTACAGTCAGTGCACAGTCTCCACTGAGCACTAACTATGGGCATGTCATGATGGCTTTTCTTCTGGGAGAAAGTTACGATGTTTGCCAGTACTGATGTAGGGTCACCAATTCCAGGTTGGAATATTTGTGGAGATTTGGGGGTAGAGTCTGGGTAAGGTGGGGTTTGGGGAGAGGAGGGACCTCAGCAGGGTATAATGCCATATAGACCGATTTCCCACTATCCGCTGCTCCGTCCTTGCTCTTCCCCCCCCCCCCGATTCTATGTGTCAATTTCCCACTACTTGCTGCGTGGTCGCATTTTACCCCGCAGCTTCACTCGATTTCCCCCGCGTCTTCTCAATCCTCAAAGAACAGTATCAAGAAGACGTCTAGGTGCATCAGTTCATGTAGGTCCATCTGGATGGGAACCTGGTAGGATTGCGCAGCTTCTCAAGTGGCCATTTCAGTGGTACATTTTAAAAGTAGCTTGGTGTATTCCAAGGCTATTACCATGCTATGAAAAGTTTCCACCTGATAATGTTTTGCACATCTATCTGCTATTAAAGGTGTAAAGGATAGGCTGGGCCTTCCCTCCCTCCCTCCCTCCCTCCCTGTCTGTCTGTCTTTTCTATAAATTTTCCAAAGTAGCTTACAAAATCAATTAGAAACTCACATTTTTATTTATAACCCATCAAACTGGCTTACATCAGTCTCCTCTTCTCCATTTTATCCTCACAACCGTGCTGTGAGGAAATTTAGACTGAGAGTGAGTGACCGGCCTATGGTCTCCAGGCACCATGGCAGAGTGAGGATTTGAACCCAGAGTCTCTGTGATCCTAGGTCAACACTCTAACCACTACCTCACACTGGTTGTCTTTAGAATATTAATAAACTCAAGGCAGCAGTTCAAAATCTGAAACAGCAAGAATAAAATAGCAAGAATGAGGGGGGTGTCACACAGCAGCATTAGATTAAAAAAGGATTTTCAAGAACACAAAGAACACAAAGAAAGGGTGGGCATTAGAATTAATCAAATGCTTTAGAAAACAAGAGGTCTTCATCTGGTGTCTAAAACTTGATGGACCAGGTGCCAGGAAACCAGTATTTCCTGGCTGCCCCCCTTTCTTGCTGCAGAAGGTGGGAGGGGGGTACATGGAAATGAGCTTTTGATGCCCAGCACAAGTGCTGCGTAGGCCATGCTCTTAGTGTTCCTGGGGAGTCCAACAGTGGGATATCCCTGTTTTCTCTGCAGAACATCCTGTATTCCTGTTCAGGGTTGCCAGCCTCCAGATGGGGCCTGGGGAATCTCCTGCTTTTACAGCTGATCTCCAGCTGACAGATCAGCTCCCCTGGAGAAATTGGCTGCTTTGAAAAGTAGACTCTGCCCCTCCCCTCCCTCCCCAAACCCCACCCTCTCCTGGATCCACCCCCAAAGTCTCCAGGTATTTTCTAACCCAGACCTGGCAACCCTAATTCCTGCTTGTGCACTGCAGAGCCTCACTCAGGCCTGGGAAGGGAAGCTGCTTGTGCCCTGTGTCAGAGTATGCCTTGAGTCAGGAGCAGAGTTTGGCATTGGGTCATCCTATGTCATGCTGTTCCTGATTTAAGAGGTACAGTATGTGCACAGGCCCTTCCTCCGGCATTAGACCAGTGGGAGCCATGGCTGTAGCCACAGTCTCCACAAATAAATTAACCTCTGACAAGTACCCATCAACATTCTATAAATCCCCTAAATCCTGATTGTTCTTTATGTTTAATTAATGGAGGGGTTTTTTAACAAGAAAAAAAAAACAGTTGATGTCGTCTCTGTTTCAAGGCATCCTGAAAAAAGTCACCTGTGGCATTTTCAGGGGATGGTCCCTAAAATCCTTGTGTGTAATGGAGTTATTGATGTTCATACTTAACAGATAGTTCATCGATTGGAAGATCTGCGTGACACAAAACATCAAAAAGTTTTGTTGCATTGTGGCAGTATGACTGTATTTGGCCTACTGAAGTGCTCAGCTAAGCTGGATCCAGGCATGCTAGAGGGATGCCAGGCTCTTGCCTCTTTGGCCTCGT
The DNA here is from genome assembly GCA_029375565.1 of Gekko gecko. NCBI lineage: Eukaryota > Metazoa > Chordata > Lepidosauria > Squamata > Gekkonidae > Gekko > Gekko gecko. Next base: position 121,701,140 of record JAPDNY010000007.1, read on the forward strand.
TGGTGTGGCTGAAGCAGGGAGTCGGATTGCCAGCACAAGACTGGCAACTAGCAGGCTGGGATAGCAGTTGGCAGGAGAGTCTTCAGAGAGCTTCCTGTCCCTGCAGTGATTCGAACCTGGTTCTCCCTTCTCTAAATCCACCTGCCAGGTTCTCTTTTTTGACACTGCATACAAGATCAGATTAGAAAGCCTTTCAGAAAACTAGAACCTGGTTAATCCTGTATCAAATAGTGAAGCTGTCAAATGTATAAATGTTTCAGATGCTTTCCAGAGCTGATCTTCATGCACAGAAGAGGTTAGGGTTCCTATTCAGACAAAATACTCCAGGGTAATCCTTTCCCACAAACTCTCAGTGAACCTTGTAAAATATTGGCCATTTCATATGCTGCAGTAGACGAATGTGACCTCCATTTATCTTTCTATAGTAAATAATTTCAGTGATTTAAAATGTTGGTTGCTTCCTTTTGCTGTCACAGAAATGAAGGAAACTCATTTGCAGCAGCATTTTACAGAAGGGACAGCTCTTTGGCCCCTGCTGCAGTGACAAAGTAATCGTATTCTCATTGTGCAAAATAAATCAAAGTGTCTCATTTATACTTCCCCATCTCAAGTTCTGCTTGATGTGGAATCACAGGAATAACACTAAGATCCTCTGCATCACTGTGTTTAGGCACGTTCATTTGTTTGGAAATGTAACACTGCCTTGATTTACATTTGTTTGGCTTGTTACTACCGTGGTACTCATACATACTTTATTCTAAAAAAATTCTGCCCAGTCTTCTTTTGCATATCAAGAACACTGAAGTTTGTGGAAGTGTCAGGGCAGTGGATGCTGATTTTAAAAAAACAACAACCCTAAGTGGTAGAAAAATGGTAGGCCTTGGGCCTCATAATGGGAGCATGCTCTACCATCAAACACTGCTACAAACCTGCACCATTTGTAAGAACAGAAGAATATCATGGATCTATCTTGTCCAGCATCTTATTCCCTATAGCAGCTAATGTCTGGAAGTCCAGCTGTGCTGTCCACAAACAAGCCTCACCCATTGGTGGCTTCTAATAGTCTGTTCTCAGTGTACACGGTCTCTGAATGTGAAGATTCTGTTTAGCTATTATGGACTGACAAAGCGCTCCTCCATGAATTTGTCTAATCTGCTAAAACTATGTAAACTACCAGTTACTTTGAAGCAATGGATTCTATCAAGTAATTGTGTATCGTGTGAAGAAGAAGAAGAAGAAGAGATTGGATTTATATCCTGCCCTTCATTGCCCAAAGGTGTCTCCGAGCAGTTTACAAACTCCTTTCCCTTCCCCTACCCACAACAGACACCCTGTGAGGTAGGTGGGGCTGAGAGAGCTCTTGACAGAAACTACTCTTTTTCAAGAACAGCTCTTATCAGAATTACGGCTTGCCCAAGGTCATCCAGCCAGATGCAAGTGGAGGAGTGGGGAATCAAACCCAATTCTCCCAGATTAGAGTCTGTGCACTTAACCACTACATCAAACTGGCTCTGTCTGTCCTCACTAATTTAATTGGGTGAGACTGCTTTAGTTTGATGGAAGAAGGGTTGGGAGGGATGACCAGGTTTATACACAGTATTCCAAATATTGGTACACCATAGAAAATGATGATATGATCCCGAAAAGTGAACATTGCCCATTAGCCAAATATTGTAATCTGTCTGACGCATGACCACCACCACCCCTTGCAGTTTAGGGGTCTTATCAAACGTCAGGTGGGTTCCCATAAGTGGCTGAAGGAGCAGTGTTTGGTTTGATGGATCACAATGTGTGCAGGTCTACAAGGCTTAGAATTTTTCAAAGTATTGAGATCACAGTCTAAGCCCAGGATGACGGACTTTTCAGAATCTTGTCTTGTATGATGTATTAGTGTCACAATACAGTTGGTTACTATGGACAGTCAAAGATACCCATCAGGAAGACTTTGTATTTCAGCACAAATGCAGTCATATACAATCTTAACCTTTCTCCATCAACTTTTCTGTCAGATTTTTTTTTTAAATTAGCATGGGAATATAACCACAGTACTGTTTACTTATTTGAAATGGCCAAAGATACCCTAGGTAGTGAAAGTGTCATGCTTTCAGTAAGGGTCTGTTGTTTTCATCTGAAACTTGGGGGCAGCCTGTTTCATCTTTTCAGCAACTTCAGTGCCTGTGTGGATCCTATCATGAAGTATGTTTTTAAAAACATCTTTGAGTGATAGAATTTGTATGTCCCTCCAGTTGAGTCAGAAGGTTGTCAAGCTGCTGTCAGGTGAAGTAGTTGGTTGATTGGTTGCTGGTGCAGCATGCATTTCACAGATCTTCATTAGTTGGTGGCTGGCATGAGCAATGGAATTGTCAGATGACCACCTGGAATGGTGATTGCCCCAGCTTACCCCATGTCATGTGAAAGACTTCATGTAAATTGCTTGAAGGGGTCATCCCCTTTCCCCCCTGAATAATTTCCTTTAAAATGAAGTGGTTAAATAAATTTATGGGGTGATTGTTGGTATATACATTCTTTGAAAAAGCTAAGTATCCTGTAGATCTAAATTTTTCATTCCCTTGCAGTCTTCAGAATGTTTTGTGTGTAGGTTTTTTGGTTTACCATCTTTAGATAGCTAATAATAAAATTAAAAGAAATACAAAAGCTCAGTAGCATGTAATACAGGGCTTTTTTTCCTGGGGGAATGTGCCAGAACAGAGTTCTGGAACCTCTTCAACAAAATTCCTTTAAAAATGTTTAAAAGTTCATGAGTTTTCAGTATACAGATTGAAAGCTTTATTTCCCTCATGAGAGTTCCAGCGCCTGATGTAATGACTGTTTTATCTTCCTCGTTTAGTAGAACTTAAGATGCTATCTTCCCTTTTCCACAGAAAATGGGTGCATCTATCCTTTGTTGGTTATTGAGTTATTGTTGTACTGAAACAATCATTCATCTCCAGGATTGTCTTGCCTACCCAGGAAAATCCAGTTACAATGCCACAATATGCAGAATTGGATGCAGCCAATGTTGCATTGCCTTCAACCATCATGTTGACTGCAATTTCACAGAAGTGCTGTGAACAGGGAACAATTAATGTGATCCATGACATTGATCTTGCATCATTATATCTCATTCTGAACTAGGCTGTAGAACATGGATAAAAAATCCACACACCGGGTCCAGAGCTGATGGAATATTGTTCTAAGTGGAAAACCCCATGTTTGCAGAAAAATATACTGAGTGTTAGAAACCACCTGAAATCATAGAAGCAGTGTCCGCTTCCTTGAGAAAAATGTGTCAGTAAGATCTTGCACAATCACATTGTGAGATCTTGGCAGCCATTTTAGGGGTTGCTAGGCATTCCCCAGCCAACATGGCTGAGGATTCCATGCCCCAGCTAGTGTTAGCACTGGGAAGGGACAGTTAGAGACTGACAAAAAACTGTAAAAAATAGGAGGAAGGAAAGGTAAAACTGGAGGTGGAAGAAGCAGAAAAGGGAAAGTGGAAGAGCAGGGAGTGGAACAGAAAAAAGTAGGTGAGGGACAGAAGCTGTCAGCAGGAGAAAGAGGTAAGGATGTAGTTGGGTGGGTGAGAAGGAAAAGGGAGAGGGTGCATGTACTTATCAGGGAAACAAGCAAGAAAAGCAAGAGGAAATTGAGGAACTTAGAGCTTTCTTTTTTATGTTATAATTTTTGTTGCTGTGAAATTGCAGATGATTTATGGCAACTCCATAGGGTGTTCAAGGAAGGCAAGAGATGTTAAGAGGCGGTTTGCTGTTGTATGCCTCTGCATAGCAACCCTTGAGTTCCTTTGGCAATCTCCCATCAAAGACTACCCAGGACCGACACTACTTAGTTTCTGAGCTCTGATGGGACTGAGCTAGCTTTCTGCAGTCCAAATAAAATATGTTAGTTGGACTAGTTTGGATGTAGTTGCCACAACAGCCATGTACCCAGTTCTCAAACATCATAACATGCCCTATAATCTTACAGATGCTAAATGAACTGCTTTGGTGTTATATGAATTTCCACAGCAGTTCATTTTAAATGCTACACAAGGAAGTGTACATATTGATGATCTGTTTAAAAACTTCCCTAATTTACAGTACACAATTCTTGTTTTCATAAATATGCTTCCTGGTCATTATTGTAATGGGTAGATTTCACTCCTGATAAGAAGCGTTACTGGAAACACCCCAGAGAACATCTGTTAGTTTTTCAGCTAGGACTTCTCTCTCTCTAATATATTTATTATGTTTTATAACCTGCACATTTGTTTTGAATTATTTTTCTGTGTATGATATGCATTTTTTTAGCACAAACAAAAAGTCTGCAAGATGTCAGGATTAGTCCCAATGTAAACTACAGAGAAAATCATTCTGTGGGGACACGACTTATAACAACTAAGACTACAGCCTGATCCTACACAATTTCCAGACCCATTTTTAATTTGTTTATTTATATCCTCCTTTTCCCTCCAATGGGGACCCAAAGCAGTTTACAGTACAAAAAATTCAATGAAAACAACAAGGGGGGGGGAGCTTCTAAATGCAGATCAGCCCTCATCCCCCAAACAGATCTTCAGGATATGACCCTCAGGTGAAGAGCAGAAGGGCATGAACTCTTTAGCTCTTGCCCTTTGGCGTGGGCACCCCGCCACTCCAAACTATAAGTACAAGTGGACAAACCCCACTCAGCCAGACCTTCCTCAGCTGCTACTAGCCAGCTCACTTAATCTGCCCCATTTCCTCTCCTGCCAGCTGACAAGCGATGTTACTTCATCTAATATTACTTCCTTTCCCTTGCAAACTCTCGAAGCTGTAATTCTCCAAAGTTATAACAGTGGATGTGGTTGCCATTGACTCCAATAGAAATGAAAATTGAAATTATCATAAAAATGAATATGTGCAATAACAAATTCAAAGAAAACAATGTCTTTAAATGAAAAGAAGACAAACACCACCCCGACTCTCCTGATTTGTAGTGTAGTGAGACTATTACAGGAAAGACTTGCCCTGTGCAACACTGGGATCAACAGCCAGAGTGGGTGCTGGAGGGAGTGAGCCCAGACAGTGAACTCAGTGTAAAGATGCTGGGGCCAGCTGACCTTCTGTAGCTGACCATTTGCCACCATTACAGGTCCACTGCTTAGTGATGCTACGAAGTCTGCAAATAATGTGCTACCTGCAGTGTTTTCTTTCTCTGGGCAGGCCTCCCCCCACGACGATCCTTTTGCATCTGCACAGTTCCTGGCAATTATTATCTCAGTACATATATGTTCATACTACTTACTTATTAATTCCAGCTACGTATTCTCCAATTTAGAACACACAATTAACACACTTGACTTTGGCAGCCAGGCAAAATGAGCAAGGCTGGAATGCTAAAGAAACAAGCTACATAGCCTTCTTCTACCCCAGCATGACTGAAACAACCATGGAAAGAATTTCTTTCATAAGTATGGCGAGGCAGTGAATGGGGGAGGAGGGCAACCACACAAACAGTGGAAGAATTGCACATGCACAAACATTTGCTATGCAATTCCAAACCATTCTGAGTACTCAATGAAATATGAGCATTCCTTGTTTGTGGATGCTTCTTGCCATATGTGCTCAAGCCTGTGACTTGAATAGAGAAGTGCTTGTACTTCAGTATCACAGCTCATGGCAAGCAAGTAGGTCGCTGCTAAGCTAGGGGGGTCTATGCCTCACTCGATGTAACCCTGTCAGCTACAGATGAGTGCGGCTGTTCTTTCACCTGCTGCCCTTGCGGCTGCCTCCAAATCAGTTTGCAGCATCACAAGCGTGCAGCTTGTGTATACACTTTGCGACCTAGGTCCATGCTTTCAGTTGCCCAGCATCTTTGTGTACACATTTTTTTTTTAAATAAGAAACTCTCAAGTGACAAGTAGCCCCTAAACAAGCAAACAGAATGGCCCAAGTGATTAAAAACCACCCAGTTAGCAGTCGCCTAATAAAACAGGGAGGTGACTAGAGAGAAGCCTTTCCAGTTGCTTCACAATATCACCATTTGTGTCTTCAGTGTGATCTTCTTTACCAAAAGAGAATCAGCAGTATGGAAGATCTGAAATAGAGGCATTAAAATCAGTCTGGTTTTTCCTGAGATATCACACAATTTAAAAAAGAACCCTAGCTTACCCGAGAATCTTTTAGATAAATCAACACAAAGAGAGCCACATAAGTGAGAACCAGTAGTCTCTGAACAATGTTCTTTCCTCTAAGGGCCTTGACATTGTCTTTTATACTCTGGTGGAGCTGATGGTATAGAAAGGGCATATCTGTGCTATGACCCCTCCTCTCCCGTCCAGGGTGCCCAGGCAAGCCAGGGAAGAGGCGGGGTTTTACACCCCGTCTCTTCCTCTTCCCTTCTCTGAGCCCCAGGGGGAGGGGGAGGGCGCGGGGGGAGTGTCTGTGTCCCCCTCTGCCAGCTGCTTTGCAACGGCCTGGGAAGGAATGCCGCCCCTCCGCCCGCCTATCTTGGTGGCGCCCATCCAGGCTGGCGCTCCCCTGCGCTGGGCGCTGGGGCTGGGCATCCCAGGCAAGCGGAGGAGGAGGCTGTAGGCCAGCAAAGGCACCCACCAAGAGACCTCCTCCCTCCAGCGCCGGAAGGCGGCCAGGCAGAGGGGGAGGGGTGTGGGCCAGGGAAGAAGCGGGTGTAAACCCCCGCCTGTCCCCTTTGGGCTGAGCGCCCCTTCGCTGGTGGCGCCACCCCGTCTTCTCTCCCCCCCCAGGGAAGGGGAGGGCGGGCAAGCTCTGCTGCCGCCTCCTGAGCCCTGCGGGGGTGCTCTTTGCTGGTGGGGCGGCAGGGAGGCGGCGGTGGCGGGGGGATTTTCGCGGGGGTGGGGTGGGGGCAGTTTGGCGCCCCTGGTGGCCTGGCGCCCTAGGCGAGCGCCTAGCTCGCCTAGTGGGCGAGCCGGCCCTGGACCCCATATATCTTTTAGAGTAGTCTCACTGTGATATTTTACCACCTCAAAGAATCTTGAGAACTGCATTTTGGAGGTGTGGAGAGCAGCAGCACCCTAAGGAAAAGGAATGATTATTGAACCAATTTCAGGCTGAGTTGGACCTACCTACACTTGATCCCCCAAATTGTGCAAACAACAAGGAAAGGAAAATGCAAATAAACATTTCTGGATGAAGCAAAATTACTGTATTAAACAGTAGCCCTGTGCACTCATTTAAACATGCATGGAGGAGGTGGATAGGGATCATGCTTGTTAACTGCATACGATGATCATAAGTTCTGCACAGAGGACCTTTGCACAAACATTCTAATAAATAAAGACCTGACCGTATTGTCAAAGATAAGCTCTTTTAAGGAGATTCTGAGTTCTCGAGTATGGATTCCCAGCAAGTTGCTAGGGGCCTGAGGATGAAAAGGGCATCCTGATTTCCCCCTCCACAAACATGTCTGCCATTCTGACTGTCTACAGAGCTATTATTGGTACAGAACACCACTTAGTCATCTGAATAATGGTCTGAGATACTTTGTGAAAAAGTACCCAAAATATTTTTTAGAAGTTTGGGTAGCTGTGACCCACTTTTTCTTCCTTAAATTGAAATTGTGCCAAAGAAATAAAGATAGCCAGAAAATTGATGTTTCTGTAATAAGCAGCTGTGCTGAGTTAAAAAGAACACAACCACCCCCCTCCCTTCCCGAAAATAAGTAGAATAAGAAAACTTATGCACAGGTATGCATTTATTGCTAATGGAGAACATGTTTGTGCCTGATGTATATGTTAAAGCATTATTTAAGAACAGTTCATCCTTATGTACATATTACCCCATAGCTGCTACTGAAGTCTGTTTTGGATTTCTTCTGGCAATGTAATTGTAAAGTGGCCAAAAAGCATTTGGCATTTTGCAATGCTAAAAACTTTGGGCATGATCCAGCAGAACTTAAGCACTTTGATGTTCTCATTTCAGTGGGAGCATTAAGTACATGCTTAAATCTTTCCTGTTGGGATCAGTGAGACTGTAAAGACATGGCTGTATTGTATCTAAAGAAGAACTGCGTTTTTGAAAAGGGAAAACCATAAGTTTTCTGAGATGTTCTTTTAAAAATGATTTTTCCTTGGAACTTTCCCTTTTAACTAAGAGTTGCTTTGCCTAGTCCAGGGTGCAAATGCAACCTTCTGATTTTAGACTGGATAGGTTTAACAAGGTAGACAAATGTCCATGAGCAGTGGTTGATCTTGGAGACTTGGTAGGGTTGCCAGACCCCTCAGTGGAGGCAGGGGTCCCCAGCTGCCAGGCCCCACTGCCCCACCACCAATCAGCTGGCTGGCAGAAAGGAATTAACCCCCAAAAGAGGGAGATCCATCTGATGTGCAGCAACATGTCTATGTCACTGCCCACATGACCTGGAGGTAACGTCATCAGATCTGGGTCATCAGGGTGACGCTCTGGTAGTTGGGCAAAAACTCTATGGTAGAAGCCAAGTTTATCATAGAGCTTTTGCCCAAATACCAGAGCACCACCCTGATGTCTTGGAAGTGATGATGCCACTTCTGGGTCATGTGGTCAGTGACATAGACAGGTCATTGCATGTCAGATGGGCCTCCCTGCTGCTCCCAGTAAGTCCTCCCCATCCCCCGTCAGAAGAATTGGTTCTGTTCGGCATTATGAGGCATTATTAGGAGGCATTAAAAGGAAAATGGTTTTTTTTACTGGTTGACAATTTTGCTTGTTTTGCAAATTGATAAGATATTGTTCCAGAATACAAAGCAACATGCGGAACCATTAAAAGCCCAGTACAGCAGTTCTGTGGGTCAGGACACAAAGTGAGCCAAACTCTCTTGCGTATGGGTTATAAGCCTGGATGGAGGAGGCAGAACAGGGCGTACTAAGTCAGGAGAACTGGGCCCATTTCCTTCCACTGGTGGAAACGGAAAGGGGAATTATGGTGTTTCCTCCTTCTACCTCTTGCTTATTCCTCCAATTCTGGGCTTCACGTGTCAAGAAATGCAAGTTCCCATTTGGTCTTGTATTCCCACTGAGTACCAATGCATTCTTGCCCCCTGGTCCATCTTTTTTGCATGATCCTGTTTCTTCAAACAAGACAGTGGAAATCACTATCATGCATTAGATTTTTAGATGTGCACCTAATAATTTGAGTCTATGCCTAAAAGTATCAAAAGTGGTTTGTATTCATACATTTGCAGATGTGCACATTGGACAACACATTCATTAGACATTGTACTATACGTTTTGTTCCTAAACTCAGATCTCTTTTATGGTCCTGTAAAATAGGTGGAGAGAACAGAGGAGTCACAGCATCCCCATGTAAAGAGGCTGGTGAGAGCAGGGAGGCTATTCTCCTTATTGTTTCCTCTGACTGATATGGAAATATTTGCCAAACTGGAGCCAAAAGAATAATACATCAAATGGGTAATACATTTGTTTTGCATTTTTAGCATCAAATGCAGATATATAGAGATACATAGAGGTTACATGCAGATATTTTTTAAAAAAATTAAAGTGCTATTATTTTTATGGAAAGACAATGTTTTGAGTCCAAGAAGTAGGTTTACTAGCAGACGTAGCAACAAGTCTTCTTAAGTTGGTTATATTTGATCACTCATTATTCAGTTCTTAAATACAGGAAGCCAGACACAGGCCTGCAGCAGTCACACAGTTACAAAGGATAAGACAGATACTAAGGTTGTGTAACATGTAATGAGACCTCATCCAGAAGATGTGATTGGCCACAGCTCTTCCTAAATACATACTTGATGGGTATACCTTTGCATAACCCAAGAAATACAGCCTGTTATTCAGTATTGTTATATACTTACAAATATTAAAATGTGAAAAATACAAACATTTATTGTTAACTGATGTGGGTCTCTTATTTTTTTATGGTGGTGGGGGGAAGTAGTGTGGAGTTACTTTGCAAGTGGATCCAGAAAGGTAAGTTTTGAAGTGGATCACACTTCAAAAAGTTTAAAGAACTGACCTAGCCAATAAAAATGCATTTACTTGATGCTGAAAGGTCAAGAGGTGTTACCGGGCAATCCTCCCTGGAGGAAGAGTTCTGTAAACACACCACCGTGATAATAAAAAGCCCTAGTCTGAGCTCTCACTGATCTAAACTCCTAGAGGCAAAACAACCAGAGCAGAGTCTTCCCAGACAACCTCAACAGTTAGGGAGAACCATATGGTGAAGGGACTCTTGGATATACATTCAAGCAAGGATCACTTTTTCCCATTAAGCTGTGGGCGATTCTGCATTGGCTTTTCCCTCCATCGTTTTACCAAAGGAGCAGCTCAAAACCACATTCAAATACCCTGTGGCAATGGCGTACTGACTGTGAAGTCACCCCTGAATGGCCATCAATCTATGCAGAAGGTACCATAAAACCCAGTGATCAAAAAAGGTGAAAGCAGCATGCAGTGTAGAGGGTACCATAAAATTTGATGTTCAAAGAAAGTGAAAGCAGCATGCAATGTAGAGGGGAATTTCTGTTCCAATGTGGGTTTGCTAAAACAACGGAGGGAAAAGCCAATGCAGAATCAGCCAGTGTTGCTGAAAGCGATCCCTCCCATATGTTTTCCATGCTAAACGGGTCCATTTTCACATCTTAAAACTGTTTTTATTTTACATGCTTCAATTAACTTCTGTTCATACTTCGAACAGGGTGGCATGTGTCATATTTTCATATTGTGAATTATCTGGATTTTATGTACATCTGACAGCATGGGATTTGGATATGAATGTAGTGGCAATTCTTCCTTGCAAAGTTGGGCTCGTCCATACTTGTGGCTCATCACTGAGCAAATAGCATCAGCATTGACTGAAGTGTGAATACAGCTGCTCCAAGACAATTGATGCTAAATCCTAAACTACTCACCCCTTATCCAGTTTGATGGCATCCATCACTTCCTATGCCTTCTAGATCATAGAGAGAGAACAAGATGTGACTACTGTGCCAGCCAGACTTATGTATAAATTGCAATACAGGTTTAGTCATAAATTAGAATTTAGTTTCCTTATCACTGGAGCTGACTGTCCTTACTAGAAAAGTAATTATGATCATGGAACATTTGGGGCTTGATCTCCCTAGCACTGGAGTGAAAGAAAGATAAAATTTCTTGATGCTATACAAGAGAAACAAGTACGGGGCTGGCAATAGGAAGCAATGAAATAAACTAAGCAGGCTAATAAACTGAAGCTTAATCCTGACAAGATGGAAGTACCGTTGGTGTGTGGAAGGTCTGACACAGGGTTTAAGGTGTCACCTGTTTGGGATATGGCTGCACTTCCCTTGGAGATACAAGTCCATAGCTTGGGGTGTTCCTGGACCTGGGCCTTCTGCTGGATAAGCAGGGGCAGTTGCTGCCAGGGTTGCCTTTTACCAGCTTTGACTGATTAGCCAGCTGCAACCTTTCCTGGGCAGAAAAGAGCTGGCCACTGTGGAATTTACCCTGAGACATCTAGACAGGATTACTTCAATGTGCTCTACATGAGACTACCCCTGAAAAATGCTTGATAACTTTATCTGGTATCATTGGTTGCTTCTCTTTGTTGCCATGCAGAGTGCAAAGAATGGGTTGTTGGAGAAGCATAGAACAGAGAAAGAAAAGGCAGGAAGTTTGGAACTTCTCTCCCAGCTGAGTGGGAATTGGGCTGAGCTTCTCTTCCCTCTTTGTTACAGGCATTTGATTTTGGGCTTGGCCAGAAGCATGAGCCAATGAGCTCTTGATCCCTGGCTCTTAGTCCGTGGTTTGCAGCTTGAGGAAGCTGGGCCAGTGGCTCTAGGACCAGCCCAGGATGATGAAATATTGTAATGTTTGATTGTTTTGTTTAAATTGCACTTCTGTGTTTATAAGCTGCAGTGAGTAACTGTTGTAGGAGAAAAGTGAGATAGAAATGCTTAAATAAAAGAGGATAGCCAAAGAGGTGGATAATCATACAGGGCTGCCAGGTCTCCCACTGTGACAAAACAAGCAAACAAAAAAATCACAGTTGGGCTGATAACAGTCCTGTCTAAGGATCATAGGCAGGGCTCTTTTTATAGCAGGAACTCCTTTGCATATTAGGCGACACATCCCTAATGGAGCCAATCCTCCAAGAGCTTACAGTAGTCCCTGTAAGAAGAGCTCTGTAAGCTCTTGGAGGATTGGCTACATTAGGGGCGTGTTGCCTAATATGCAAAGGAGTTCCTGCTACAAAAAGAACCCTGATCATAGGAAATTCTGTGGTTTCAAGGTGGGGCTGTGCCGTGGTGAAGCAGTTGATTCTCATGGAGCTCCTGAGATCGCTGACTCTCCGTGCTTTTTTAGGGGGATCTCTGAGGGCTCTTGGAATCCCACCAGGTCTCCTAGAGGGAGATCTGGTTGCAGGGGACTTATTTTGAGCTCATCATGAGCTGCAGCGAACGATTTGAAGACGGAACTGTCCTGAAGCACAAGCATGAAGCTGTGCAGTTATGGAGCCATGACTGCAACCAAGCTGTGAGCACCCCCACAAGAGAGAACTCTACCTCATCATAACACCAATGAAGATAAGATTTACATCAGAAGTACCTGTGAATACAACACCCAAGATCTGTCGATCCTCTGAGTACCCTTCTTTAAATTACCCAAAAAGCTGAGGGAACGAGGAGATGGGAATTCCCCCCCCTTTCCCTCTTTTGTTGGCGGCAGTGACGAGACTGGGACTTAAAGGTATATCAACATTGCCAGGGCAAAAAGACTTAACTACGCTCATTGCAACTTTATAACAATTTTGAAAAGGTTGTTTTTGACCTTTAAAGCCCTTTATGGTCAGTGGCCTGTCTACCGCCTTCCCCTGCATGTTCCCCAGAGAGCACTGCAATCTGGAACACAAAACCGCCTCCCCCCCGGGCCTAGGGATGCCAGGTTAGCATTGACTAGGACTAGGGCATTCTCCCTGGTGGTGCCAATGCTCTGGAATGAGTTCCCTAGCAAGATTGGGGCCCTGTGGGACCTTCAGCAATTCTGCAGGGCCGTGAAAATGGAACTTTTTCACTGGGCGTTTCAGTAGGAAAGATATTATATCGACTGAGCTGCACTAGCACTTTATTACATGACGCCACCACACTTAAATGGTTTTAACTGTATTTATTTGGAACTGAGTTAGTTATTTTATGCATGCACTTATGTTGTTTTTATGGTTGTATGTAAGCCGCCCTGAGCCACTTTGGCAGAAGGGCAGGATAGAAATCGAATAAATAAATAAATAAATAAATCCTTTTACTGAACTGATCTTAAAATAACATCTTTCCTGATTTATTGCATGGGATTTACAAAGTAGACTTTCTGATACTTTTCACAGAGGACGTTTTCCCTTTACTGGATTACAATCTCCACTAGTTTTGTAGTTTTCAGTATAAGACTGTGTTTCCACCCCCAAGAGTATATAGAGGATTGATTGTTTTCCAGGTCCATTTTGAGACTCTACTTTGTTTGGGTTATAAGGAAAGATTCTTGGATTTTAACATGGCCGCTGCAGCTTGTCTCTGGGAACACTATTTAGCCTCTTGAGATGCAGCAACGTCATAAGAAAATGGCTTTGCAAAATGGGGTTAATGAAACAGCTATACCAGAGGATATAGAGCATACACAAGAGATGCATATTTTCTGGGCAAAATTTCAAGAGATTCTGGAAAATGAACTTCAACAGGCAATTAAAAAAACTTTTGAGAAACTTTATGCTACAGAGCAGAACACTCAACCGGAAATGACAACTGAGAGGAATGACTTACAGAGCCTGCAGATTCAAGTTAAAGAACAGGATGTCAATCAAGAAAATTCAGTAAGTGATGCTTCCGGTCGGGGTAAGATGGCGATTTGATGCACCCTGTAATTGCTCAGGATGGACGGCCATCCTTTTTGACAGTTTGGGCGAATTCTGCGCCCAACGCAGCTTTCCCCAGGTGGGGGAAGACCAGCAAGCACTGAAGACCCAAGAGAGAGTTGAGATTGGTGAGAGATAAGCCTTGGAGGAGACATGTTTCTCTCTTTGATCCCCTCTCTCGAAGCGGGCGTTGTGATCATCACTAGAGGACTGAGCCGGGCTGGAAATCCAGCTTAAAACCGCCACCCCCCAATTTCTTGAGACAAGAAGAAAGAGTATAAAGCATTGTGTACACCTTAGAAGCAGCAGCAAAGGTAACGAAAACTGATTTGCTTACTGGGACTAGTAAGGAACAATTGGCAAAATCATCCGGAGAAGCATTTGCAGCATAATAATAGTAACTGTGTATTTTCACATGAAAAAAGCCAAGATTTAGAGCTAAAAGAACCAAAAAAGACAGATTGTTTACCATTCCTGCAGCTAGCAGAGAGACAAGGGGCTGGAAACTATGTATTGTAACACGAGACTTTCTAGCCGGGCGGCCCTGATTGACAGATCATATAACCGGATGTGACGATTGCTGCCAGAGGAGACAAGAGGACTGTAACAGACAGGCTCAGGGAGGACTACTTTAAAAGAGGAAGGGACAACCCGGAAACATAAGGAGGACAAGAGAAGCAGATGGACAGGAAGAAGCAACAGGAAGTGGTGGACTCTGACCTTATACCATAGAGAAAAGACACCCGCCATTTTGAGAAGGTCAAAATTTTAAATTAATTTAAAATTGCCAAGCAATCCGCAAGTTTGGTGAGGTGAAAAGCAGGCGATTTGGTCAAGTGCATAAAGGACTAAAGAACAAGGACATTGATGTTCAGCTTCTCAAGCCTTAATATTTGATTAAAACTACAGTAAACAAGACTTGTCATACTGTTTCACTGAAACACTAAAAACGGATTTAAGACCAAGGCAGAGAGCGGGCTCGTGGTCCTCACCAAGGAAGACACAGAAAAAAGACAGAGTGGCAAATAGCAATGGAGGCGATGGAAAAAAGAATGATGGAGGTGATACAAGGGTTGGGGAAACAAATGGAGAAGTTGGAAGAAGGCCAAATTGTGAATTTGGACAAAGTGGCTGCTGAAAAAAAAGAGATTTCAAGAATTACAAAGGAATTACAGAATCTTATACAAAAATCTACTGATATGGAGAACAAGATGCAAGAAATGGAAAAGAATGTCCAAACAGTGACAAAAGAAACCCACAGAATTGATACAATGATGGAATACAGGGGAATGGAGACACACCTTAGACTAAGAGGCATTGAAGAAAATTTGAATGAGGACACCTATAATGTGATTATTGAAGCATTGACAGATTATCTGAAAATGGAAGAACAAGAAATAAAATACAACATTGATCTGATTTATAGAGTCAACTCAGTCTATGCCCAGAAGAAAAATTTACCAAGGGATGTGATAGTTCAGTTCACGACTAAGAGAATTAAGGATGAGACTTTTAGAAAACAGTTTAACCACTGGAAATAGATGGGAAACAGATAATAATTATGAAAGAACTCCCAAGGGCAATCATCCAAGAAGGAAAGAAATTTAAACAGCTAAGGGACAAGCTGAAACAAAAGAATATGAGATTCAGATCCCACAAGGGTTGAGCTTTAACTTCCAAGGTGCGAGACACACCATCAAAGATCGAGAGCAGATGTTGACATTTATATTGGACAATGATAAAGATTTTGGAGACAAATAATTACATACCATTATGGATTACAAATTTAGTTCTTGGAATTTAAATGGACTAAATTCACCCAATAAGAGAAAAATAATAAGACATTGGTTGGAAAAACAAAAGTGCAACCTAATTTGTTTGCAGGAAGTTCACATTGAAAAGCAAGATTATAAATTCTTAATTAATAAAACATTGGGTGAAGAATTTTTTTCCCTGGCAGTCAACAAAAAAAAAAGGAGTAGTAACTTATGTTAAAAAAGAATTGGAACCTAAAGAAATTTTTAAGGATAAAGAAGGAAGATATATTGCGGTAGAAATTGTCTTACATGAGAAGAAAACATTGGTTGTTAACATCTATGCACCAAATGGAACAAAAGAATTTTTTTTCAAAGACTTAATATCTGAGTTAGACCAAGTGACTTATGATCAAATCATTTTGATGGGAGACTTCAATGGAACAATCAGTAACAAGTTAGACCAGAAAACAAAAAGATTTGTCGAAAGAGTAGGGAAGCTGCCAAAGGCTTTTTTTGAACTAGCCAAACAGGAAAATCTGGAAGATGTATGGAGGAAATGGAACCCTACAGGTAAAGACTTTACTTTTTATTCTAGCAGGCATGACTCATTTTCCAGAATAGATATGATATGGATGACAGGAGATCTAGCATTTAAAACCCATAAAATTGAAATAATGCCAAAAATAAACTCGGATCATAATCCACTAATGTGGACATCTAAACAAGGGAAGAAACAATTCAGATGGAGACTGAATGAAGACTTACTGCGTAAAGAAACAAAGCTTTTTTTTCAGGCAAATTTGAATCAAGATATACAGATCCAAATGGTATGGGATGCTTATAAAGCAGTGATGAGAGGGATATTAATTTTGTTAAATAACAAAGAAATAAAAGAAAGAAGGGCACAACAGAGTCACCTTGTGGAAAAGATCAGAACGAAAGAGAAAGAATTAAAGAAAAGACCAGGGAAAAAGAGAATACTGAAAGAGATACAAATTCTACAAGATCAACTGAATGTTATATTAAATCAAGAAATCTATCAGAACTTAAAGAAACTTCAACAAAAGTCTTTCGAAGGAGCTAACAAACCAGGAAGATATTTGGCATGGCAACTTAAGAAAAGAAGGGAAAAGAAGGTAATAAACAAAATTGTGACAGGAGATAAAGAAATTGTGGACTGTAAAGGGATAAAGAGAGTATTTTTAAAATATTATGCAAAACTTTTCCAGGCAAATCCAATGGATCAAGTAAAAGGTCAAAAATATTTGCAGAATTTAAAAATGTCAAGTCCTACAGGAAAACGAAAGATATGCTTAACAACCCTATTACCACAGAGGAGATTTACAAAGCTATTGATGACACAAAACTGGGGAAAGCTCCAGGTCCAGATGGCTTCTCAGCTAAATTTTATAAAAAACTAAAAGAGGAGCTAGCCCCAACTTTTGACGTTTTGATAAATGAGATCAGAGATACAAGGAAAATACCAGACTCTTGGAAAGAAGCAACCATTTCTCTTATCCCAAAAGAAGCACAAGATTTAACAAATGTGAAAAATTATAGGCCAATTTCACTCTTAAATAATGACTACAAGCTATTTGCCAAAATTACGGCTGAGAGACTAAAAACATATTTGAAAGACTTAATTGAAGAAGAACAAGCTGGATTTTTGCCAAACAGACAAATAAGGGATAATATCAGGATGGTAGTAGATGCAATTGAATATTACGACAAGCATCCAGAAAAGGAGGTCGGGTTTTTGGGTTTTTTTGATGCAGAAAAAGCTTTTGATCATTTGAATTGGGGATTTATGTTTAAAGTTATGGAAAAAATGGATATTGGAGAACCTTTTTAAAATACAATTAAAGCAATGTACTCGGAGCAAAAAGCAACAATAGTGATCAACAATGAAACAACCGAATACTTCACAGTGCAAAAAAAGAACAAGACAAGGTTGCCCGCTTTCTCCGTTATTGTTCATATGGATCCTAAAGGTTTTGCTTCGGAATATTAAAGAAGATAAGGAAATTAAAGGGTTGACAATTAAGGGATTTACCTATAAGTACAGAGCCTTTGCTGACGATGTTATGTTTTTAGCAAAGGAACCATTGAAAACCCTACCGCTCCTACTACATAAAATAAAAGAATTTGGAGATTTAGCAGGCTTCTATGTGAACAGACAGAAATCTAAGGTGATGTGTAAAAATATGACAAGGTCTAAACAAATGGAGCTGCAGAAGTCTATAAGCTGCGAAGTAGTGAAAAAAACCCAAATATCTAGGTATAGATTTGACAATGAAGAATATTGACCTTTTCAAAAACAACTATGAAAAATTATGGTCACAAGTCTTAAAGGACATTAAAAAATGGAACACACTAAATTTATCTTTGTTGGGCAGAATTTTGGTGGTTAAAATGAATATTTTGCCACGTTTTATGTTTCTATTCCAGATGATTCCCATTGTAAAAGACTTGAAAGCATTTAATTCTTGGCAAAAGGAAATTTCTAAGTTTATATGGGCAGGGAAAAAACCGAGAATCAAAATGAAAATTTTGTGTGATGCAAAGGAAAGAGGAGGCTTTCAACTACCAAACTTGAGACTATATCATGATGTGGTCTGTCTGACATGGTTAGAACAGTGGATTACTCTTCAAAATAGAAAACTTTTGGCATTAGAAGGACACGATTGCAGGTTTGGCTGGCATGCATATCTTTACTATGGTAAGTTGAAAATGGATTTTTTTTTAAGCATCACTATATCAGAAGAACTCTTTTTGACTCATGGAGTAAGTACAAAAACTTCTTTCCTGAAGAAAAACCAATGTGGATTATACCAGCAGAAGTAATAAAACCTCTTTCAGAACACAAGGGACAGAACTGGTTGAAATACAGTGAACTGTTGAGACCTGAAGGGAAATCATATATGTTAAAAGAAGAAAGCCAATTAGACTTTAAATATGACTGGTTGCGTTATAGACAGATCTATGATTTGTATAAAACTGATTAAAAAATGGTTGGGTTCAGGGGAAACCATAATTAAATTGAAAATGTATGGCTGGAGGGAGGGAAGAAAATGATATCGAAAATGTATAAAATTTTGTTAAAATGGTATACAGAAGACGAAGTAGTTAAAGAGCAAATGATTAAATGGGCAATTAACATGAACAAGGAAATATCTATGTCATCTTGAATTCTTATGGAAAAATGCTATGAAAATATCTACATGTACCAACATTAAAGAAAACTGTTTTAAAATGATGTATAGATGGTATATGACACCAAAAAAGATAGCTAATATAGGTAAAAATCTATCTAACAAATGTTGGAAATATAAACATGTCGAAGGTTCCTTTTATCGTATGTGGTGGACTTGTGATAAAGCGAAAATATTTTGGACTGCAATACATACAGAGATGGAAAATTTTTTGAAATGTACCTTCAAGAAAGAACCTGAAATGTTTCTTTTAGGTCTTAAACTAGAAGAAATAAACGTGAGTAAACGAACACTGATATGGTACATGGTAACAACTGCTAGAATAGTCTATGCTCAAAATTGGAAAAAACTAAAAAATTCCTGAACTATGGGACTGGTTAAGAAAACTGCTATTTATGGCAGAAATGGACAAATGGACAAGAAAACTTAACAACTTAGAAGCAGAAACTTTTTTGGTAGATTGGAATGACTTTAAAGAATATATAGAGAAACATTGGGAAATGAAGGATAGCATATTTAGCTTGGAAAACTACTAGAGATGTAACAAATGTATACAATCAATAAGTACTAGTAGTAGGTGCAAATAAGTAAACTGCATTACCTGTAGAATTTATATGATAACAGTGAATTAATATGTATTATGTATTGATAAAATGGTGGAATCAATGCTGGGAGCCAACGGCGGGGGGAGGGGAGTGAAGAAAAGGATATGATTTATATTATTTTAGCTAAATTGTGAAGTACTGTATATCCTAATAAAAATTTGTTTTTTAAAAAATTCAGTAAGTGGAATGACTTTCTCAACTGAACAAAAGGCAAGAGGCAGTATAGAACAACTTAAAGAAGAAACAAGAAATGTGGCAGGACACACAATTAGTGTTACTGGAAAGCAGACAAATCTTATAACTTTTGAAATGGAAAGGGAGAAGACTCTTCTATCAGAAAGGAGAATAGACTCAATGGAACCCTCATTTAATCCAAGACTGGAGTATAAATGGGAAGAATTTAAAAAAATGTTTTTACATATAAAGAAAAAAGACACAGGCTTATGACAGTACTAAAAAAAACCCACAGAAAAAGAAGAAAAGAATCAAGTATTATAATTAGAATGATAGTCTATGTGTAACTGACTAAAGTGGGTTATAACTGAAACTGAATGTATATTATATCGGCTAAGGGCAGAATAAAAACATAAAGTCAATATCTGCTGATAGAATATGAGTGAAAAAATAGAAATATGATATAGTTTGAATAGTAGATATATAAAAGGAAATTTTGTAAGATGATATAGATAATTTGGATATAATAATGCCATGTAATTTATAGCTATAACTCATTAAGAAAGAATATAATGGATTTTGGAACTTGGTACAAAATAAGTAAATGATAGCATCTTTTTTTGGTATTTTTCTTATTTTTACTATATATTGCCTATCTTTGGTATTGGGAAAGAGGATGAATATTAACATATATAACATTGATATTGAATTATGAATGAGAATATGAATTTGGCTTTTTATAATAAGAAAGTATAAATTTAACAATATAACTAGAATGTAATAAGTAATTTGAAGAGCCTAATTTTGAAGCTAGATTGGAAAATATCCTCGCTTTTATCTATAAAATGTTTTTCTTTTCAAAGAATGATAAACATGAAGCAGGCTAGTAAGAGCATAATAGAAATGATAGTAATTTGTTTAGATATAGCAGATTGTTTAGATAGGCTTGTAGATGGAAACAGTTAAGTTTGAACAGCAAGCAGAAATATAGTATGAAGGTATTCATTAGAAGTGTTAAAAGCTTATATAGATATAAATTAAGGAAATTGTAGTTGCTAAGATGATACTTTTTGTTATAGTAAATTGATAGTTAATATTGTGATGTTATGTATGAGAAATTAGATAAGATACAATTAAAATGTAACACTCTCACTCTTTTATTTCTTTTTCTTTCTGAGTTGCTGATAATCACTAGAAAGGCATGATGTCACTTCCAGATTTTCCCCAGAAGTGACATCAGGCCACTAACAATGGTGCCCCCCATGTCCTCACCCCCCAGACTCCTGCTGTTTGCCATGCACACCTTATCAACCCTATACAATTGGGGTTCAGCCACATGGCCTTTTTGAGCCATATCCAGTTCTAAGATTCTCTGTTCAGGAGATTTGTGGAAGATCTAGTGGCTTGAAGAAACTCTGTCCAGAATTTGGAAGTTTATGCTTCAGTTGTGGTCCAGTTCTTTTACAAGAACTGTCTTTTACAAGAATTAGAACAAGAAATACTATGTTTTTTGGTTTTTTGTTTGGTATTTTTTATACTTTTCATATGTGCATCTGTGTGAGTGTGTGTGCACCTGGAAGCATGACGACCTCTGGTGACTGATTGTGTATGCACCTGGAAGTCATAGCAACCTCTTGTGACTGACCCCTACTGGGAGCCTGGAGGATATTCAGAGAAGTGGCTGAATAAAAGCCTGCCCCTGGCTCCAGAATGCTGGTATTTCAAGGAGGTCTCCCATCCAAGTACTTGCCAGAGTTAACCCTGCTTAGCTTCAGGGACCTGTCAAAATCGATCTTGCCTGGGCTATCCAAGTCAGGGCAAAATACTGTATTATTGTAAATGAAAGGCGAGATTCTTATGCACAGTTTACATCAATTATGGGAAATCAAACCACTTCTTGTTTCTTTTTACTGGTTAATGCTTACCACTTGCATGTTCCTTTTTATGGGCTACCTTGCATACAATCATACAGGGGGACTTCAGTGAATCCAGAACTATTGCTCTGGTTTTGTACTCATAGCTGCTAATTTACAGCTAAATTCCTACATTTTCCTAAAGCCTGTACTGAAAGAACATAATGTTTCCCAGAAGGCAGAGGGGAAAGGGGAAGAAGGAATGATGGGCAAAGTAAATTAGAAGAGAAGCCCATCTGGGGAGTGTTCTTCACCCAGAAGTACTTGAAGGCAGCATGTTAATTCTGAGACATTCCCTCAGACACAGAAAAACTCAAGGTAGGTAAAGAGATCTCTTTTATTAGCCCAATCTCTGTATGTGATCTGTATGCAACCTTTGATCTTCATGAATTTTTCTTCACTGGTGCTCCACAAAAGAAGAAAAGAACACTAGGCTGTGAAACTTGGAAAACTAGCAAATTCTCAGTCATAAAAGTCCAATCTTTGTGGGTGCAGTTAATCCGTTGTGTTTTTCTCCATGATGTTTTGGCCACTTGCATTTAAAATGTGGTAAAATATATTGCCATCTACAAAGTGCTGTGGATCTCATAAAATCATTCCTATTAGGAGCCAGTTGCTTTCATTAAAAGCTTGGCAACGAGTCACAGCTAGAAGAACTGTGGACACTATGACACAAGTCAAACAGCATAAATAATAGATATGAAGACAGACAGATTTTACTTCACTCAAATACCTTATTGCCTCTGGACAAACTTACTTTCCTAAGCAAATCTTAAACATAACCTGTGGGCTCATGTTACATCTGAAAGGAAAAATAAACTCAGGGAAATTTAAGTAACAGAATCCACTTGCTGCTAATCAAAACTGTGTCATCAGTCAAGTAGTTCAAACAAGTTAACAAAAGCTTTTCTTTTAACCTACTGCTGATGACAACCTGGAGAAACTGAGTAAGCAGCAGTTGTCTTGCCCCGTCCTGGAAACCAGGCTTCTGGAGGGAAAGTTGGCAGCTTGAGAAACCAGTTACAGTCTTCTGGACTGTATTGGCCAGAATCATAGCCCTCTCAGCAGACCACATGGGGCCCTCACATGAGAACTTAAAGAAAGCCCAACTGGATCAGACCAAAATTCATGTAGTCCAGCATCTTGTTTCTCATAGCTGCCAGCCAAATGCCACCTGGCAATCCATATGCCAGGAAAGAAGGAAGCAGACTCCTCCTGCATGCTCTCCCAGTAATTGTTCAGAATTATACTGGCTCTGAACCTGGAGGATTCTTCTCACTGTCCTGTCTGGTAGCTATTGACTGCCTGCATGGTGGTGGAAAGTGCTGTCAGGTCACGGCTGATTTATGGCAACCCTGTAGGGTTTTCAAGGCAAGAGACATTCAGAGGTGGTTTGCCATTGCCTGCCTCTGCAACACGACCCTGGTATTCCTTGGAGGTTTCCCTTCCAAATGCTAGCCAGAGCTGACCCTGCTTAGCTTCTGAGATTTGATGAGATTGGGTTAGCTTGGGCTATCCAGGTCGGTTGATTGACCTGCCCTTTGCTATTTGTCTAGTCCTCCTTTAATTAATTAATTAATTTTATTTCTTCAATTGTATATATCTGCAAAGTGCCGCTCCCAATTCTTTCCTCCCAATGGGGGCCCAAAGCAACTTGCATCTTTCTCCTCTCCTCCATTTTATCCTCACAACAACCTTGTGAGGTAAATTAGACTGGGAGTGTGTGAAGAAGAAGAAGATTGGATTTATACCCTGCCCTTCACTCAGAGTCTCAGAGTGGCTTACAATTTCCTTTCCATTCCTCTCCCCACAACACACACCCTGTGAGGTAGGTGAGGCTGCGAGAGCTCTTTTGAGCACTGCTCTTGAGAGGACAGCTCTGAGAGAACGCATGACTGACTCAAGGTCATGACAGTTGCTGCATGTGGAGAAGTGGGGAATCAAACCTGGTTCCCCCAGATTAGACTCCACACTCCTAACCACTACACCAAACCGGCTCAGGGTCACCCAGCAAGCTTCCATGGCAGAGTGGGGATTAAACCCTGGGGCTCCCAGATCCTAGTCTGGCACTCTAACCACTACACCACACCGGCTACCCCACATTAGCCATCTAAACTAGCAGCCATTGCTACCTCTTATGGTAGTGAAGTTCTGTATGTTATTTATGTGCTAAGTGAAGAAATACTTTCTTTTTGTCATCCTACTTCTGAAACTAATGAAGGGAAATTTACACCTCATGGACAGATTTACCATATGTTAGGATATTTAACCTGACAGTCAGAACTTGTACTGTTTTGCTTGAGGATTAAAATCTGTGGATTGGGGACTTTTGCTAGCATTTGGATGTCTTGGTAACTTGTTTCTTGATTCATATTAACATTTCTAGGGCTTGCTTTGGCTACAACTTCCCAGCTTCCTCTGGATGCGAGTTTTCCTGTGCAAAATCAATCAACACAGATCTCTGTGGCTGCATCCTAAATTTCTGCATATTGTCACCTTAACTAGCATGAGGTACAGCACGATGGTGGCCAGATCAAGAAGTTTACTCATTCCTGTTGGATATCAAAGTTTCATCTTTTATTATTTTTATGTGCAAAAAATAGGGTATTTACAATTGTATATATGCTAGTGAAATCCAGCTTCTGTAGCACTTTTTATCTGTCACAAAAAGAACTTCATCATAATCACAGTTTAAGATGCATCTGATTCCTTTCCTTCCCTATCCTACACATCTCACTAGATTCCTTGTTAAATGGGAGGATTGAATTTCATTAGGATTCCCAGCCTACCATGACCTTTTTAAACAGAGCATAATAAAAGGCACAGCAAGAATCTGATACCGTACAGCAACTTATGTGGGGCCAGCAGGTGACATTATTTGATGATTGTGTTGACCAGAATGCTATCTTTGTTCTGAATTGAAAGCAGCAACACTGCAGACATTTCAGCGATTTTAAAAATAGATTCAGCACTAGAGAACAATAGTAAACATTCTAAGACTTTCTCCCCTAGTGTACAGTGACCCATCGGTACATCTCCCTCCAAGTTTCAAGCTTTCTCAATTGGAGAAGTAATGATCTAAAACTGGACTCTTTTGTGTGGTATTCTCTGGACATAAAGTTATAATTATTTTTTAATAAAATTTACATTGTGCCTTTCTTCTAGGGAACAAAGCATAAATTATTCATAGACATACTAGAGCCAGATTTGCTTAGTTTTGGCAAGATTTCTGCACTGTATGCTGTCAGATCACAGGTGACTGAGCATGTTCTTTAAATTATGACAGTAAGAGTGCTGAGCTTCTAATGGGGTTAAACAGAAAAGTCACAATCCAGTGGTGAATGGAAATCTTTATGGAGTTGTGCAAACAATGGATCAGGCTGTATTTAAATCATGGGGCAACACCCTCTGAACTATAACACCACACGTTTTTCATGAGCTCATTTCATCTCTTTCCTTGGAAACAGTACTAGCTTTACTCATGACTGCAATGGAAGCAGGTCCCAGCCTCCTGTTTATAGTTAGAAAAAACCTTCTCGAGTTGCAAGACTAAACTGCACCCAATGGTATATGATGTCTCATTCATCATCATGCTCTGCAATACTTGAAATATGGCAGTCTGCATCTTTGAACAGTTGTCATCCTCTGTTGGTGATGCATTGCCTCAGTGTGTCATTTTGTAGGCAACTCACATCTCCTGACACAAGGACAAGGTGAAATCAAATGCTCTGGAAAACCCGCTGCGGACTTGCCATGTACCCAAATGTGATACTCTAGTTCAAAGGACATTGACTGAACCAGACTATGGTTACCGACAAGCACATTATTAACGGTCAGCCATCAAATGCTTTTGATTAAGGACAGAAGCCCTGTCACAGTATAAAAGGAGATATCCCCCCCTTGCTATTCTAGTGGATGTGATCTAGGTAAGGCGTGCTGTTTTAAAAAAGATTAATTGCCTGTGTACAATATTTGATCCTTTCTAGGCATTTACTTTAAAGGAATGGGGAGAGGATGTCACCACATACCAATGTAAAAACTACTACTATACAAGAATTCATTAGTTGTTAACTGTACCTGACTATTGCAACAAACCACGACTATTTACACTTCACTGAAATACAGTCCTAATTCATATCAGCTGGATACAGTTCCACTGAACATTTGAGTATCTAGCATATATACTTTTACATTGAAAAGGATAATTTGGTTGCATTGTTGCGGTGAATTTAGATTCTTTTTTAGTTGAAAAGTTGTATGTGGGGTGTCTTTTACCGATAGAGATGGGATATGACTTGATCTAGCAAAGAGACAAAAGATAACCCTTGAAGTTCTGTCAAAGACAATGTCTGATTAATGGTGTTGGGATTACTTTCATATATAACTTTCAGTCAAACTAATTAGTATCTTTGGTGTGATGGTGGAAAGTATCTGTGCTGAGCGTAGTATGTATGGACTTTCCCACATCCTGAGTTCACACATTTTTGAGCACCTCCGAATTGGCACACATTTTGCTCAGCCAATCACAAGCAGGAAGCTGATTATTTGGCATGATTGCACTGCTTTTTCATAATGGTCCCATCCCTCCACTAATTTGTTGCTTTCTCCAGTTTTAAAGGGCATAATGTTTGAAATACCATATTATGAAATATCTTATTATTGAAACATCATATTATGAATGCACGGTTCTGGTGTGTGATTCAAGTTTACACATAGGACCAATTTATACATAATTAGGGATAGACACGTACCGAAAAAATGGAGGTTCATGGAGGTTTGTGGGTTTCATGGACCACAGACCATGAACTTTCATGAACTTTTCCATTTTTACAAACTAGTTTGTGGTTCATGAGATTCGTGATGCAGGGGCTTACAAAAGACATTTAAAGGGAACACATCCATTTAAATGGCTTTTGCAAGCTCCCTGCCACTGTTGCCGTGGCAACACCATGTGGAAGTCACATCTGAGTCTGCTTCTGCATTGTGCCATCGCAGTGTGATCCAAGGGAGCTCAGAAGGTATTTCATTCCCATCCCTATATGTGATGTTCAGTTCTATGATTGGAACTCGAGACATGTAATTTGTACCTAAGAAGCAGCTGCATTTTGTTTGATATAGACGGTGACTGCAGCACTATAGAACTTTAATTATTCCTATGTACTGTTTGATAATCAGTAATGTCTCCCCAGCTGCTTTTAGACTCAATATGGGCACTGTCTTTTTTTCTCTCATGAATCTGTAGTATGTAGGGAGGGGCATGAACCGGACAACAAACCAAATGTTTCCACAGTTTTTTCATTTGCCCAGCCTATGCCCTCCCGCTTTCCACGGACCACCCACCGACCGCCCAGAGTTTCCTGGGGGTTTGTTTGGTCTGTGAGATGCCTGTGGAAGTCAAATCAGAAAGCATTGAAATGCCTTCTGAGCCCACTTCTACATTGTGCTGCCATGGCAGTGAAATGTGAGAGAACTCAGAAGGCATTTAAATGTAGAAGTATGGTATAGTTTTGCTCAACACTTGCCAAGACAGCAGAGTCAACTGGCTTACCAAAAGGCAATCGAGACAACCCACAAAAAGCAATTATTTGGGGGTAGGGGGTAAGGTTTAACATTAGAGTAGTGCTAACTCTGTATTAATTATGCATTCTCTAATCTATGCATAGTAACACCCCTTCTCACAATTCATTCAAAGAGCCACAGCTCATTTAAAGAGCTGGAGGGCACAAGGGAACATATGAGAAGGCAGGACAGAGAAATCCAAAGTCATAGAACAGCCAAGCCTAGTGAGGTAATGGCTAATGATCAGAAGCAAAGTCCAGGAAGGGCTGGAAACTAATGGCACAGAAAAGCCAAATGAGCCACACAATGGCCCTTTGAATGTCTCCCAGCTCTTCTTCTCCCTGTTCCAAACATAATGGCCAACTCATCTGTGTACATTTTCCCACACTCACTATCTCTGCTACTGCTGCTGAGGAAAGGCTGGATGGTGGAGTCACTTAAAGCAGTAATATTTTAACCTTTAAACAAAGAAAAGATCATTGGTGGAAGATAGTTTCCTCTCTGGTTGGTCAGTTTTTGCTTCAGGTCATGAAGACCACCGTGCAGATCAGCTAGAAAAATGCCCATCCAGCATCAGACAGGTGAACCCCGTTGGGTCTGAAAAGATGCGGCAATGAGAATGACACTTCCACCCCCAAGATCATGGTCCCACCTACCATGTTGTTTATCTAGCATCGGGCCTCATCTACCCAAGATGGGTGATACACTCCCCTCCACACTTGCCTAGGCAACATAGCCGACCATGCCCAAACTGTGTCAGGAAACAATCATTTGAGCGTTGCAACATCCCTCGGGATCTCCGACAACAAGGAGATGGCCAACCTAGTGCCCAGATAGTTTTCGCATAAATGCACAGCCATGAACTGGGGTGGCACTCTTGTTGATTGACAATCATGAAAGAGAGGTAATGTGAATGCCTCCAAATAAATTAACTAACATTCTGATGATCTCTGGGATGAATGGCTGCCTGGTGTCAGGCACCGGTGGTGCCTCCCTGACTTAGTGCTCCATCATGCGCCTTATTCCAAAATCCCTTGTGTGTTCCTCCAGGCCCTGGGCTTTTGACTGAAAGGCTATTGTTCCTACCCTGAGCCTTAATAAGTTCCCCCCCACCCCTCGTGATTCATCCAAGGAGGTGGGGGATGGGCAAACACAGGTGGCTGCACTGTGGGCAGGAACACTGAGTTAGTTACCACTTGATAAATGGTTGTCTTCACCTGCCAAATGTCTCATCCATGCAAATGTCTCATCCATCCGTGCTAAAAGCTGATCTTATGATGTAGATTTTTTAAAAAATCTGATTTCTGCTTATGTCAAAGTTATGGAGCTCATTAATTCTGACCAACCCTCCACACATGGAAGGCATCAATAGGAATAATTCCAAAAGCCATCTTATGACTGGCAAATGCCTTGACATAATTGACTATCAATACAGTAGGGATGAAATTCTCCAAATGCTTCAGGGTTGTCTTGTCAAAGAACCAGTAGAATGGGCCTTAGCTGCTAACCTAGGGCATCAGGGTGACACTTTTAGGCTGCAGAACTGAATTGTTGCTCAGAAGGGTCACTTTAGATACCTGGTGGACGCAGATTTCAATGCCTAAATGAATTGGTGAGAGTTTTACTTAGAGCCTCTATATCAGGGGTCCTCAAACTACGGCCCGCGGGCCACATGCGGCCCGCCAAGGACATTTATGCGGCCTGCCAGGTGTTTATGCCCACCCCACCCTGCCTGGAGCCTCCTCCTCCTCGGGGAGCACAGCAGCAGCGCCCCCGCCCACCTGCCGGGCTCCTCCTCCTAAGTAGCACCATTGGGAGAGGTGCCTTCGAGGGCACGGCAGAGAGCAGCCCACGCGGAGCTCCTCCCGGCGGGGCGGGCGCCTCCCCCCTCCCTCCCCAACCCAGGCGGGGTTCAGCTGGAGTGTCCAGGGATGGGGGGGAGCTGTGGAGAAGAAGCTGCATGGAGCAGCCGGTCAGGGCAGCAGTGGCAAAGGGGAAGGTTCCCGGGAAGGGAGTCGCTCGCTGGGGGGGCAGCTGCCGGGAGGTCCTGGGAGGGAGGGAGGGAGGGAGGGAGGTGGGGGACACGCTCGGCCACGGTTGCCGACTCCGGGGTGGAGAATTCCTGCACATTTGGGGGGAAGGTGCATTCCGGGAAAGGTCTGTTGGGGGGGACCCCTCCCGTGGGAGCAATGCCGGTGAGCCCCCCCCCTCCAGTGCCACAGGGGCCCTCCGGGGGACTGATCCCTTTCAGCCGGAAGAGGGATGTCATCCTGGGGGCGGGGGCTAAGGAAGCCCCATTGAAATACTGGTAAGTTTGTTGATTTAACTTTACTTCATTTTAAATATTGTATTTGTTCCCATTTTGTTTCTTCACTTCAAAATAAGATATATGCAGTGTGCATAGGAATTTGTTCATAGTTTTTGTTTTTACTATAGTCCGGCCCTCCAATGGTCTGAGGGACAGTGAACTGGCCCCCTGTTTAAAAAGTTTGAGGACCCCTGCTCTATATGAACTAAAATAATTAAACTAAACAACAACGGCAACTGACCAGCAACCTTTATTGCAGCCATGCAGTTAATTAAGGTACTTTTTAAAGCCCATAGTGCTGTATTCACACAGAGAGAATTGTCATGATCAACTAGTTCTTCTGAATCCCCAGCTTTCATTTTAAAAAAACACAATGAAAATGGCTAGTAACTTACTTCTTTAACAAAAATATTGAGCCAAAATGGGTTGGTGATAATCAGGCACAGAGGCAACTCTGCCGCATAATTTGGAATCTCATAAGCAGGAAATGTTTTAATAGGAAACTGTAAATAGATATACTAAAGACAATTGCTGCTATCCTCAGTTACTTTCTTTTCTTCTCTTCATACATGTCCCCCCCATAATTTATGCAGGGCCGGCTCCAGGTGTCTGGGCGCCCTAGGCAGGACAGCCTGGGACGCCCCCCACCGGGGATGCCAACCTCCCGGTGGGACCTGGAGACCGGGGGTGGGCGGAGCGCTGGCTTTCATGGAGGCTCCGCAGCTGCGGGGGGCCCCCAGGAAACCCAGGGAAGGGGGCAGGACCCCCAGAAAAGCCGGGAAGGGGGCGGGGGTCTAGCCGCCTCCCCCTCCCTCCCAGCGCTGGCTTTTCCGGGGGCTCCGCAGCTGCGGGACCCCCAGAAAAGCCGGGAAGGGGGTGGGGGGTCTAGCTGCCTCCCCCTCCCTCCCAGCGCCGGCTTTTCTGGGGGCTCCGCGGCTGCGGGATCCCCAGAAAAGCCGGGAAGGGGCGGGGGGGTCTAGCCACCTCTCCCTCCCTCCCAGTGCCGGCTTTTCTGGAGGCTCCGCGGCTGCGGGACCCCCAGAAAAGCCGGGAAGGGGAGGGGGGTCTAGCCGCCTCCCCTCCTTCCCAGCACCGGCTTTTCTGGGGGCTCCGTGGCTGCGGGACCCCCAGAAAAGCCGGGAAGGGGGCGGGGGTCTGGCGGCGGGGTGGGGGTCTGGCGGCTGGCGCCATGTTAGGGTGGCGGGGGGGCACTTTTCGGGGGGAGTGGGGCGCCATTTGGCGCCCCTGAGGCCGGCGCGCCCTAGGCGAGTGCCTAGTTCGCCCTATGGGCGATCCAGCCCTGAATTTATGGTCAATCACTAGAAAATCCTGTGGAACTTGGAGTTCAATGGGAGTCTTTCTTGATTCGTACATGGTACTGCCTACGATCAGAAATAGGAGGCTATTAAAGATATATATGAGATGCGCTATTTTTCTCTCTTTCCTTTCGATCTTAGAAAGAGAAAAAATATCAGTACAAGGGAAAAGTACAATGGCAGAAACTCTCGCTATGATGATTCTGATATTCCCACATCCCTTGTTATTTTTTTTTAAAAAAACATACAAAGTTCATTTTCATTGCTTAGTTCCAAACAAATATTTTTAAAACAACTGGTGTAATATTTCATCTGCTCTTAACAAATGAGCCTGGTTAGTGCCAACATTCCACCCAAATAGGGTCCCCTTATGGATGCATGAGGGGAAGAAGACTGGTAAGACAAAACCCGTGTGAACAAAGTGCTACATGGCACCTGGGAAGGGATGGCAGAGAGGAATGGTGGTAGAAAGTGCTATCAAGTTGCAGCCAACTTATGGTGACCCTGCAAGTCTTTCAAGGCAAGAGACGTTCAGAGGTGGTTTGCCTTTGCCTGCCTCTGGTATTCCTTGGTGGCCTCACATCCAGATACTAACCAGGGCTGACCCTGCTTAGCTTCCAAGATCCAAGACTGGGCCATCCTGGTCAGGGTGCAAAGAGGAGGGTAAGGCAAATCATCCCCTTCCCTCTTGCCCCAGCTGAACTCCAGCCTCATGCAAGAGAGACATTTTTCCTGATTCCTCTCTACAGCCTTCCCTCCGCCATGCATACACCATATGTCACAAGCAACTTTACTGACAGGGATCTTCTGATCCTCAGCAGAGGGTTTTTCTGGACAGAAAGGGGAAGCAGCTTTGAAAAGGGGGGAACAGAGAAGCTCCTCTTGCTCAAGTTCTTTCTGCATGGACAGCTGTAAAAATTCAACCCACTCTTTTTGCGTCTGTGTGTGTGCAATTTTATTTATGCAATGTGTGTGTGTTTATGCAATTTGAGTTTAATAGTCTTCTTTGTGTGGTAATCTGCCTTGAACCCTTGTGAAAACTTGAATGATGTAATAGATATGTTACAGTAAATATCCAAAATTTGATGATGCTGAAATTTACATATGAAAGATGACAATGCCTGATGAATTTTGTGAATGACTGGAAACAGGGATTCTTAGGGATGCTGGCTGACCAAATTCAGGATGATCTGTTGATGACTGATATATGGAACAGCAAATGTTGTCCTAATTGTTGAACTTCTCTGCATCTTAGAGACACCCTTCAGCTAGTGACATGGGACAATTAAACACTTTGGAGCCAGTGTGCCATTTAAATTTAGAGCACACAAGACAGAGACAGAGGGCCAGGAAACATGACACTGTGACATACATGAGTAGATCTTTCCAACAATTTAAAAAACAGTGTCAGCTGCATGGACCCTAATTCAGAAAGGTGACAGGGAGTTTAACTCTGGGTTCCAGTCTCTTTGCCTGATTTATTGCTTTTTAGGACCAACAAAGATATGTGTTGGTTTTGACTGCTAAAGTCATGCAAAGGCAGGGTTAAATCTCTTCTCCTCCACACCACTTCTCCGATCTAAATAAGGGCCTCATGTGGCTGTTATTGCTCCTGAAATATGCTGACAAAATCCATTCATGGATTTCCCAGTATCATATCTATTTTGGGCCAGAGAGGAGGAGCAGAGAATTGTGGATTGTTTAGTGTTCCCATTTTTTTAGAGACTCATTTAGCGGCTGTACTGCCTTCTTGTAAAAGTATATTTTGCTCACACTATACTGTACTTGTAAATCAAATGAATATTATGAAATCTCTAGTAGCTCTTACCAAAAAGAACCCGGTTTCTCATTGAGTGGGGGAACTACATGAACAGTATATATTTCTCACTTGTGGGCATTCATTAACATACCTGTGACCTTTTGGACACTTGAAAAATTTGTCTAGGATTGTCAAAATTCTCCAGGACAACATCCATCTAATTTCAGATATTCACTGTAACACACACACACACACAAAGTATTTTTCCTGGTGCAAAGTAAGCAACTGATTTGCAGGCCAGTGGATGATGCTCTTGATAAAAGCACAGAAACTCTTTAGAAAAAACACCCCCTGTTCTACCAGTGGATTTTTCATCACAAAGCCAGAGCAGTGGGTTAAGTAGGGGTCTCAAGGGACCACTTGACATCTGCTTACATTGGTGACTTTTTGATCTTGTTTGTTTTACCTTCCTGTTGAGAAACTTGCCTACAGTACAGGCCATGTGGGTATGACTCCAAGATAGTCATGGCTGGAAGAGAGAAGAGGGAAGGGGGCTTAGGGTGGGGAAAGAGAAAAACATATCCTTGATGACAGATCAAATGAAGGTAAAAGGGAGAAGGGAATTACATGCTCCACAGTGATGATAATGGAAACAGAAAGAAAACATTGCTGAGCTCATGTGTGAAAACCTTTGCCCAAAAGAGTGCAAATGGCAGGGGAGCTTTGATAGTACAGAAATCAAGACTGTGTGTGATCCTCGATGATAAAATCACAACATCCTGATCTGCAACATTCCATCCTGTGCAGTCAACATATCTTAACCCTTGGAACATTGCAGCGCTGGTTACTATTATTCCTTTTAACAAAATAAAGGCAAAAATATGTACAAAACAAAATATATCTGCTGGATCTTGTTGATAGATGGAGATGCCGTGACTAAAATAATATGAAATACTGGTGGTCCAAAGCCAGATTACTTTGTAGCTATGTCGGCAAACTCTGTCCAAGTGCCCAAGCTGGCCCCTAAGGTCATCTAAGGTTGCAATTCTGCTTTCATATGTGTTAAAATCCACATTTATAATCTCCTTTGCCTATAGAAATTAACAAAGGTTGCAATTCTGCTTTCATATGTGTTAAAATCCACATTTATAATCTCCTTTGCCTATAGAAATTAACAAATGAAACCTATCACTATTTTGTGATTTCTCTTCCCCCCCCCTTTAAATGCATTTTTAAAGAGTTCTTTTCCTCTCCAATAGAACTTGGGTACACTGTGCTAATTTATTTTCAAATGATGGAACCTCTGAGGACCTGCTAATGGGCAGTGGAGAAGCTATGATATAGATGACAGAAACGAAGCAACTGTCAGTCAAAAGGAGCCAAGAAATTGTGGGTTAAAGAATGTATATAAGGCGATTGTGAGAAAATGTAAGATAACAGAAGCAGGACATTCCTGGGATGAAACACTAAAAATCCTGTGATGGCCTCATAGTCGCTATTGTGGGAAGCAGTTCTTAGGTAACCTAGTGTGTTCTGTTTACATGCCTGCAACAGTGGCCACAGGATTGGAAAAGGTCAGTGTACATTCCAATCCCAAAGAAGGGCAATGTCAAGGAGTGTTCAAACTATCGCACAATTGCACTCATTTCACACGTTAGCAAGGTCATGCTCAAAATCCTACAAGCTAGGCTCCAACAGTACGTGGATAGAGAACTGCTAGAAGTACAAGCTGGGTTTCGAAGAGGTAGAGGAACTAGAGATCAAATTGCCAACATTCGCTGGATTATGGAGAAAGCAAGAGAGTACCAGAAAAACATCTACTTCTGCTTCATTGACTATGCTAAAGCCTTTGATTGTGTGGATCACAATAAATTATGGCAGGTTCTTAAAGAGATGGGAGTACCGGACCACCTCACATGTCTCCTGAGAAACCTGTATAAGGGTCAAGAAGCAACAGTTAGAACTGGATATGGAACAACTGATTGGTTTAGCATAGGAAAAGGAGTACGACAAGGATGTATATTGTCACCTTGCTTATTTAACTTATATGCAGAGTACATCATGCGAAATGCTGGCCTGGATGAATCACAAGCTGGAGTTAAGATTGCTGGGGAAAAGATCAATAACCTCAGATATGCAGACGATACCACTCTGATGGCAGAAAGTGAAGAGGACGTCAAGAGCCTCTTGCTCAGGGTGAAAGAGGAGAGCGCAAAAGTGGGCTTGAAGCTCAACATCAAAAAAACTAAGATCATGGCATCTGGCCCCATCACTCCTTGGCAAATAGAAGGGGAAGTCGTAGAAGTAGTGAGAGACTTCACGTTCCTAGGATCCCAGATCACTGCAGATGGTGACTGCAGCCATGAAATTAAAAGATGCCTGCTCCTTTTGAGGAAAGCGATGGCAAACCTAAACAGCATGATAAAAAGCAGAGACATCACCTTGCCAACAAAAGTCTGCATGGTCAAAGCAATGGTATTCCCCGTAGTAATGTATGACTGCGAGAGCTGGACTATAAGGAAGGCCGAGCGCCGAAGAATAGATTCTTTTGAACTATGGTGCTGGAGAAGACTCTTGAGAGTCCCTTGGACTGCGAGGAGATCAAATCAGTCAATCCTAAAAGAAATCAACCCTGACTGTTCCCTGGAAGGCCAGATCCTGAAGCTGAAGCTCAAATACTTTGGCCACCAAATGAGAAGGGAGCGTTCACTGGAGAAGACCCTGATGCTGGGAAAGATTGAAGGTCAAAGAAGAAGGGGACAGCAAAGGATGAGATGGTTAGACAGTGTCATCGATGCGACGAACATGAAATTGAGTAAACTTCAGCGGACAGTGGAAGACAGGAGGGCCTGGCGTAAACTGGTGCATGGGGTCGCGAAGAGTCGGACTCGACTGTGCGACTGAACAACAACAACACGTCCATATAAAATTGATTTGTGAGGAATTCTGTGTTTTGTTATGTAGGAACAGGCTTATGTTGGGAAGGTGTGAGGATTGTTTTCCAGTAAGCGACAAAAAAAATTCACCATTGTGGATATCACTGTGATTAAAAAATATACAGCTTTTGCACTGAATTGTGAAAGTGCATGTTTGAACTTAGAAGTGTAACATGCACACTGATCCTGAGAAGCAAAATACCAGAGAGCCTCCTTCACTCAAGGAAGCCACACAGCTATCTCCGAAAAAGCCCAGAAATTGCATCAGAGCCCTGTAGCTGGAACTCATTTTGCTTATGTGTGGTTTGGTTTTTGCAAGACTATGCCTCTCCGGTGATGCCTTAAAAGCTAATCTCACATATTTTATGAGCCAAAATCCATTTACAATGAGAGTGACCCCCTGTGACGAGCACTTTAAATAAGCACCTTCTGTACATATTTCCTACAGTGGGAATCGAGTTCCATATGTATGATGTAAGCAGTTCTTGAAGAAGACTCACCGACATGCTGATCAGAAATCATTTACAATGAAAAGCATAAATGACAGCCATATGCACTGATGCCTTGCTTTAGTCGCAATAGCTGGGATTGCAGACCCCAAGCAGGGGTATCTTCTGATCTGAAGTTGCAATTGAAAACAGGTGGCCTCCATTCTGCATCAAACATATAAAAAATTTCGCCTCTCAAGATAACTTTTCAACTGGTCATATTTGGACACAACCCTTCTAACTCTATGTTTACCTCCCCCTTCTCTTCCTCTTTCCTAGAGAAATGGGTGGGAATACCAACATATTATGATCTTGCTGTCTCAGTTCAAAAGAAGGAAATGTGGAAAAGATGGAGGATCCATCAAAATG
This sequence comes from Gekko gecko, assembly GCA_029375565.1. Taxonomy (NCBI): domain Eukaryota; kingdom Metazoa; phylum Chordata; class Lepidosauria; order Squamata; family Gekkonidae; genus Gekko; species Gekko gecko. The sequence goes on from JAPDNY010000007.1 coordinate 121,737,369, forward strand.
TCAGTCCCCCATGAACTGGGTAACCAAACAGACTTCATGTTGTTCTTCATCATGAGCACACCTGAATGACCTTCCTTCCAAAGAGAACATCTATATCTGTGACTTGCATTACCTAACTCATATTTAGCAAATAAACTAAATGTACTGTTAATGTTTAGGATAAATACTTGATTAGGTATTTGACCAAAAAGATGGCAGCTGAGTAATGCAAGGTAGGATTTGGTTTCCTTTTTGTTTGTTGTCATCAAGTACTTCCCAATTGTTTCAAATGTAAAGGTTTGCGAAGTGGCTATTTTCAAATGGCACAATGGGTGATGCAGCTGTACCTCATTTGTGGATAAGTCAGGCAACAGAGGCCATAATCATCAAACTGGCTGTATTGACTCATGAGCCAGTTTGGGTGTAGATGTTACAGTGTGTTTGTGTGCAGTTGGGAATGTTTCCATCACATAGATCAATTGCAGACAAATGCACCTCAGCCCTGTCTTCTCTATGAAGAGCAAAAGAGCTCTATCTGGATATAAAAATTGCTTCCAAATTACAATACGTTTAAACATTGCTTGTAAATACTTCAAAGTGCCACAGTATAAACAGTACCAAGATCATGGGATAACTTGTTTCCCTAGAGGTCAAGGAGAAACATTATGATCCTCCTGCAAAAAGTTCCTGTGTAGATGTTCTGATCATCCGTGGGATGATCTGTGGAAAAGAAGGCTGGTGGTCCATTCTTCAGCTGTGCTTGACTTCAATTCTCACAACAGAACCATTTGGCAAACATCTCAGCCTGCTGGAGATTCCTTATCCCCTTATGCTGTTTCATTCACACTGCTGGTATATCCCCCTTGATTTCTACTCCAGGTATGAAAAAGAAATAAGGTAGAATAGGGCAGCTGCATATCAGGTCCAAAACAGACACGATGCTTGGAGATCTGTGACCCAATTTTGGTAGGCATAATATTGACTATGCCAGCCCCTGGATCTGGATTGGGATTGTGGCATGGAAGGAGCAAGCATATCACCCTTCCATTCACATATGGGTTTTTTTTGTAACTGAAACTGTCCCTTTCCTCCCATGTTGTGGTGAGCCCCGGCTGGAAACAAAAGGCAGGTGCAGTATTGTCGCCCATCATTGTTCCTGATTGCAGCACATGTGCAGTTTCAAGTATTGGTTAGGAATGTGGACTCTAATCAGGGAGAACCAGGTTTGATTCCCCACTCCACCATATGCAGCTGCTGGTGTGATTTTGAGTCTGTCATAAGTTCTTTCAGAGCTGTTCTCTCAAGGGCAGTTCTTGAATGAGCTCTCTCAGCCCTGCCTACCTCACAGGGTGTCTGTTATGGGGAGGGGAAGGGAAAGGGATAGTAAGCTGCTCTGAGACTCCTTCTGGTAGTGAAGGGTGGGGTATAAATCTAATCTCCTCCTTCTTCTCCCTCCAGTTTAAATGAATGAGACCATGTGAGGGTGGAGGCAAGACTTTCTCTCTCCCACCTTCCATATCTTGCATCTTAGTCAGGTTGGGGTCCTGCATAGTCCTTTCAAAACAGGATGATGATGTCCCCCGCCCCCGCATCTGGAGTACTGGGTTTCTCAGAGAGGTTTTCTCATTTGACTCTGGGGCGTCTTCTTGGTTTTCCTCAGCTGCAGGCAGAATAAGGGGCAGTGGTGAGCAGCAAGCAGGAAGCGGAGGGATGGATTAGATGGTCTGACAATTCTGTTGTAGAGCTGGCCTTGCAAAATAGCTCAATAATGAATGCTGAGTCCTTTTTTAATAATCAGGATAAGGTAGATGCATATTAAGAAGAGGCTTACAGTGTTGTGAATGTGTTAACACATAAACTGTACATATGTGTGTGTAGTTGTTGTGTATCAGTAAATTAGATGTATCTGCTGCAGCCACACTTCTCTACTAGCAGACCACTGCAGAACTGCTATGGAAGAACCACGGGTGTACCTGTGCAGGCCTAACAGGTTGTTTGGATCCTGGAATTACCTATGCAAAAAACAGAGTATTTCTATTTAGATTCTGCTCCATTGTAACCATGTGGTTACTACCAATTGATTGAGTATGATAAAGGAGTTACTGTAGTGATAGGATCAGTCCCAGATTATATAAATCAGTTGTAAATAAATCCAGTGTTTTAAAAAACATCTTAACCTTTTGTGTTCTTAGCTAATGGCTGCCAATCTTTTTCAATCCGTACAGTACTTTGTACATGCACAGTTTTAAAACAGAAGCTGAGTGCAAACCTGTGCAGCAGACGTTTGAGTTGTTTGATGCCAAACAAAAAAAACAGCTGATCAGCTTATATCAGATCATTGCATCCAAACACAAAATTTGTGGCACCCTATTTAACTGTAATTGTAAAAGTATCGTCCTGAGTAGAGTACCACTGGGATACACTAGTATATGCAGAGTAATTAGCCATCCCAAATCCTATTAAGAACATGTCTGATTGTATCAAATCCATATAGTTACTTGCTGGAGACTCCCTTTGCTGAATTAAAAAAAAGAAACTTGTGATCAGATCCATATGCATCCAGGCAAAACTGTATTTTGTAGGAGCTTGGAGTATGGCTGATAAAGGCAACAAAGTCTGGCTTCTCATATTTTCATTTCAGTAGCTGTTGATCTGGTGATCTTGCCATAAACTGTTTACAACTTTGATTGCAGTTGTAGTGATAGAGGAGCTGTTTATGGGCAGACATAAAGCTGTTTTGTAAATTGGTTCACAAAGTGTGCTGTTTGTAGAGCAAACAGCAGAAATCATTTTTTCCCCTTGCAACACTGAGAAAAGGACACAAAAGAGGGTGTCTCAGAGCTGAAGAGGCACTGTGTATAAAGTATGGTGGCTAGCATGTTGGACTTAGGACCCAGCTAGACAATGTGGTTGATCCATGAATGGATTTCCCAAGGTTTTTCAAAAAATGAAAATAGCGGTCATGGGGGTTGTGGGGGTTAGACTGGGTTTGTGGTGTGGATTCTTAAAAAAACTTTTCTTCACATCTGTTTTGCAATCCCAATTGTTCCACCAGGTGCTATTTGCCCAATGGAAAAAAATGTGCAGGTATCATACCTATGCCCTGACCTGAATAGCCCAAGTTAGCCTGATCTCGTCAGATCTTGGAAGCTAAGCAGGGTCGGCCCTGGTTAGTATTTGAATGGGAGACCACCAAGGCATACCAAGTTCATTGTGCAGAGGCAAGCAATGGCAAACCACCTCTGAATGTCTCTTGCCTTGAAAACCCTGTGGGGTCATCATAAGTCAGCTGTGACTTGACAACAAAAAAATACCATACCTATACCTGTCTTACTGCCATGGGCAAACAGCAGCCTGGAAGGCACTGAGATCACAAAAATAGTATCGGGGAAATGGTTAATCTGTCCTTTCTCTGTGCAGTGACCTTGATCTGATTTGGGGCCTCCTGTAGCTGCTCTTCACAGTTCAGATAAGCACATTGTCATGCCGGTTTGGCCCTTAGGCAGTCTGGCTTCAACTCCCCACTCAGCTATGAAACTGCCTGGATGACCTTGGATCAGCCACTATTCTTCATCCCAAGAATGTTGTGAGGAAAGAGAACCATGGATAGCTCCTTGGGAAAAGGGTGGGATAAAAGTATGACAGTTGGGGTGTAAGGAGATGGTCAGAAAAACACAAAGTGCAGTAGCTGTTGCCATGATTTCTCCCAAATTTCCCTGTGCTTAATATCTTCTGTAGCACATGTACATCTACAGAGTGCCTTTTCAGTTCTTCCTCATTGATTTCTTGAATCTCACAACAACCTCATGAGTGAGCTTAGACTGACAAAGATGTGGTCAGACCAACCCACAACCTTCCTGGACTATGTGAGAATTTCATCCTGAAAGCTACTTTAATTTGTGATGCTTTTCAATTTATCACACTGGGTATCCAGGATGCAGACACAGGTGCTCCTGAAGAATAATCTTGTGTGGACTGAAAGATTGGGGGGCGGGGGGGTCGTAATGCTCCAGTCTCTTAATGACATCCAGGCCAAGATGATGGCAAAATCATTAAGCAATGACAGAAATGCAGCTATGAAAAAGAACTCTGTAATGCAGAGACAGGGATAAAGGCTGGCGAGAAGAACTTCTTGCCTGAATGACCTACTGCAAGGGGTAGTTGAGAGGCCAGGATCATTGGTTAAGCATCGTAGGGTGGAGTGAAAGGGGGGTAGCAATTGTTCAATGTTATAAATACTTTGGAACCACAAACTAAATTTGGAAATGTTTTGCAAGTTATAATTCCTTTGTTCATTGTACGGTTTTTTGAGCTTCATTGTAAATAAAAACTTGAGGTAAATTGACTACAGAAGACTTTCTAAAGAAATAAAGGGTTAAAGTCTGAGATTTCAAGCTGAGGGGAAACAAGCAAGAAATTGAGTTATCACTGGACACCTGAGTTAATCTAAATCTTCTGTGCCTCCATTATTAAGATGCTTATTCTATTAACAGATGACTCAAGATGGCTGCACTGACTGGCTTTACCACCAACAGACATGAGAAATTTTCCCTATTTCTTTGTAAAGTTCCATATATTGAGAGATGTTATTCACTGCTGCAAACTACATGATTTGTGAAGCAAGACTAATTGGTCCCTGGACATTTCCAGCATGGATGAAGAGTAGGTGCAAAAGCTTGGCAGTTTCCAAATATGATTTAGCAGGGGCTGTAATGCCTGAGCGCATGAATGAGTGTTGCTAACTTTATCCATATGATTGCTTCCCTCCAAAATGTACGTTAAGGTAGATATGCATGAAGCAAACATTAGTCATTGTCTACAGGTGAGATTTACTCTAGGGATTTGCCAGCAAGGTTTGCCATGCTGTGTTTGGACATTTGTACTATAGATTACTGCACAGAAAACTCCTGAAAGAATGATGGTTAAAGAAGATGGTCTGTTTGCAGATGTAGCCAATTTAGGATAACCCATAATAAATTGTGCTCTGGTCTTATATGGCTATATATACCAGGGGAATTTAGGTCAGCAGCTTCTCTATGGTCTTCCTAGATGACTACTCCAGGTGTAGATGAGGGCTGCATTGAACTGTTACACAATTGCTCTTTGCTGTGGCTGAGATCCAGAAAGGGAAAAAGAAAGGTTACACACTGAGAAACAGTAGATACAAGATGGGCACCTGGTTCAGTTATCACACTGCAATCCTAAATGGAGTTATACCCTTCAAAGTCCATTGCGGTCAGTTTGGCTTAGATGGGAGTAACTCTGCCCAGGATTGCACTGCATCCCTTACCAGAATTATATCATCAACTGGAAGGCAACTCTCTTGTGTATACTTCATTTAACATGATAGTTATGTAGTACAGCAGGTCATTTTGGTTTCTTGTATTGGAAATCTAGGCTCAAATACTTGCACAGCTGTGGAGCTCACTGAGCAGTCTAGTGTGAAATATTGTTTTTCTCTGCAGCTTGGACTGTCTATATCTATGTATGTATGTATTTCTTTTATAGCATTTGTAGTCTTCCTTTCTCAAGAAGACACAAACTGATCACAAAGAATATGTAAAAGCAGTATAATAATAAATACAAATATTTAAAACAAAAAAACAACAGTAAAATGTTTATAAAACCATCAAGCCCATTTACAGAGACCTTTCTTAAAAAAACGTCTTACATAGTCTACTGTAAAAGGACAGAAGCACAGGGGCTTTCCTAACTTTCTCTGGTAAACTGTCCCACCAGGCACAAGATTTGGGACCACTGAAGTTAGATACTATGTCAGTTAACATCTAGATTAGATTACTGCACTGTGGTCAGCACAGAATGCCAGAATGTTGACTGCAGTGAGTCATGGGGATCATATCACTCCAGTCTTTGCACATCTATAGTGGCTCCTGATTTGGGTCTGAGCCCAATTCAAGGTACTGGTGTTGACCTTTAAAGCATTATATGGCTTGGGACCAGCATACCTGAAGGTGCCTTTCTGTCATTGTCTTCTGCCAGATGGTGGAATTTTTTAAAATTTCATCTGGCATTCCCTCAATGACCCCTCTTTCCTGTCCTGTGTTTTTTTTAGTATTGTCTTATTCTCTCTCTCTTTTAATTGTTATCTACCTTTATGCTCCTGATTGGCACACAAATTTTGTAAATAAAATAAATAAAACTTATGGAGAGAGATTTCCTATCCAGAAAGACAATATGGTACAGAAAATCTTTAAAATATCAGAGAAATAGACAGGAGGACACAATATAACAATGACCTTGTGGGAACTGGCAGCCATATATAAGACCCATACATGCCTCCTTCAGGACATAATAACCTAGTCATGCCAACCGATTGCCACATGCAGGTTTCAGCCTTCACCATGTGTTGGAAATGATGACACATTCCCCATGCACTGAAGCCATTGTAGACATGCTTTTCACATGCCTTTAATGTATTCAGATGTTGTATGAAGAGGCCCCAAACCAATGGATGATGACTTGTGGCAGCATATTTAGGACAGTACACACCCATTTCAAGAGGAGGCCATCTTCCATCATCATGAATCAACAGGTGAATAACATCAAATCACAACTCTCCATTAATGGGTTCCACCTTGGCTTTAACTGAGTCCTGATTGTTTTTGATTTCCTCCAATCCACATTCTGGAGCAAATGAATACTGTTTCTTGTGTGTGGTTAACATCTGAGGCCACAATGTGTACATAGCCTTGAAACATATATTTTTATAGGTAAGCACCTCATAAAATATTTTTCTGAAGACATTTATCAAGAAAGACTGTGAAAAATTGTGAGGGAGAATGGGGGGAAGCCCAACATGTGCATTCAGCTGCCAAAAAATGCCTGGAGCACCAGTACCAGTAACCTTTGTGTGAGAGTTGAAGTTTTGTGCATTACCACGGGGAATCAAAAGATTTATATTGAGCCATATGTACGAGCCTTTCTGCACCATTTTGAAAAGGTGATGTGAGTGAATATTTTATATTAAGCGTTGAAAGTTCTTAGTGTACACAGTAGTAATCACCTTTATGCTGGGTATCTTTCTACACATGATATAGAATTAATTACACAATTATAATATTTCATTGTAAAATTTACAATGTAGAATTTAGTAAGGTAATAAACATGTGTGTACCAGTGACTGGCATATGTTATCCTAGCTTTTCTCTTTCTTGTTGTTTTGCTCCAAATTTACATTTTTTAAAAATATAAGAAAATGGAAACTCTGGATGATCAGTGCATTGTTGGATTTAACATTAACCCTTGGTGCTGACTAAAGAAAGTCTGAGAACTGTTTATGAAGAGATAAAGAACATTTTTGTCAAAAATCTTCCTCTGTAGATTCATTAATTACAAAGTTATTGCTAGATCCTCTGCTGTTACACACATTCTGCTCCTCTTTCTCTAGTTGCAGTGGACACAATTCAGCTAAAAGTTGCGTAATATATTTATTTATTATTTAATAAGTTGGATGTGTAAGCCTCCTGTAGAAATCAGTAGGATTTTTAAGTGCTTCACTTTGTCTTATTGTGCTCAGTCCCCCCCAGTGATTATGAAAACAAATCCAGTCACACTTCTTAAATTATTGTGAAATCAAGACAAAACAGCATCTAGAAAGAAACAGTAAATCGGTTTGTTGTACTGTTGTTACATGGCTTTTTCAGTTAATTAGAATCTTTCATCACTTGTACTTGCACAAAGTGTTGGTCTTCAGCAAAACAGGACCAGGATTAGGAGAACAGAAGTATGTCTTGCTTTAAGTTACAGTTTTGTGATTACAGAATGTTTGCTTAAATTTAAGAAACAGAGAAACAGCCTTGTGTTTCCCCTTGCTAAAATTCTTACCTCGTTACCCTCAGGCTTCCAAGATGTCTGATAATTTCAAAGATGTGTCCATTGTTGGACCATTCTCCACAGATTTTCATAAACATTTGATAGGAATACTGAATAATATACAATAGCAGCAGCAATCTAAGGATACTTAAGGTTTGCAGCGAATCAGAATTCTTAAAAAAACCCTCCACAAACAGGAAGCCTGAGTAAATCAAAAGGTCTTGAGTTGACGTAAAAAAAGTTTAAATGGGCTTCGTACCAGTTGAATAACTGAAAACGGTATTTTATAACTTAGGTGCTACCATAGGGGAAAAAATCCTCTCCCTCATCAGGAAGATGCTGCCCCATGTTACCTTGATAACAAACTAAGGAATACACAGATGCTTCTAGAGAATGAAAACAGGCAGCATTATTGCAAAAATATGGAAATCACAAAATGCCTGTAATCCATGCCTTCAAGGTTCTCATCAATAATGAATTCAGCTATTATCAGTTTTCTTGAAGTACACACCTGGATGGGATGTAGTGGCAGCTGATTCATTTAGCAAAACTTTGGAGGACCACAGATGATTCTGTACCTATCAATATCCTGTTTAAAAAAATCTCCCAGTTCCTCAAGTAGTGTGGACTAAAGCCTGATTAAAGGAGATGATGGAGGGATCAAACAGAATTTAGCCATGTGATTTTGCAAGTACCCAGTGCTTCATTTTAACTTGTCTACTACATGTACAGACCTGCTGTCCATGCAATGTTAACATACTAGCATATGAGTTTAAATAGCAGCTGAGTTTAAATGGAGTGTGCAACATCACACAAATAAGTTGTTCTATTCTGCTAGTATCACATTTGAATTTGGGGCTGAATTGAGAGAGAAAGCTTTTTGGCCAGGCATTTCAGCTGTTTCTGCAAGCTGGTTAAAGACACAGAATTCTGAATCCATGTAGTCATGCAAGTGGACTTGCAGTGATAATATGGCTGCGGTTCTAAGGGCACTTTCTTGGGAGTAAGCCCAACATGGGAGTTATTTCTGAGCCAACCAGTTTAGGATTGCTCCCTTAGTATATGTTTCAAATTTATTAGGACTGTAGTGCCTTAAATAGATATAAGAAGTAGGCTAGTGCTTTCCATCTGACTGGCACTCCTGTTTCCCCTGCCTCTCTAGGGTTGCCAGCCTCCAGGTGGGGCCTGGAGATCTCCTGCTTTTACTACTGGTCTCCAGCTGACAAAGATCAGCTCCCCTGGAGAAAATGGCTGCTTTGAAGGGTGGACTCTATGGCATTGTACCATGCTGAGGCCCCTCCCCTCCCCAAACCCCACCCTCTCCTGGCAGTGAAATACTCTGGCAGTTCCATCACCATCTAATTGGTCACAGGTTATTACGGTTGTATAATATATTACAGATTTTAAAAATTATCTTTATGTAATTATCTTATACCGATGTACACTGCTCTGAGCCTTGTTCCACATGGGAGGGTCATTTAAAAATCCAACTTAATGAATAATAAATATATTAGCAAAGGAAATATTCATTAGAGTGTCCTTGTTTAAGTTTGAGTCCAGTGGCACCTTTAAGACCAACAAAGTTTTATTTTAGGTAGAAGCTTTTGTATGCATGCACACCTCTTCAGATACACTGAAACAAAAGCCACCAACCATTATGTATAGAGAATGGGGAGGGTGTTGTCAGGAAGGGCAACATGGCTACCCATCTGAATCTATCTTTTAAAAGTTTGTTTCTCCATGATATGTCCTAGGAAATGCTGGTGAGGTTTCCCCTGTAAACGTGGTAATTGATTAGTTCTCTGTTTCTGGCAGTGCAGCCCAAAGTGGAGATACACACTTCTGTTGACCCCAGTACATTTACAAGTGAGTATGTTTGTTTAGGATTGCACTTTAAGTCAATTGTGCTCCATAAATATCTGAAGAAACAGTGGCCCAGGACAGACTGGCAATTTGCCCCGGTATCGAGTCGCGGCAAAAAACCCCGGAATAAACGATACTGGGTTTTCCCGTCCACACAGCAGGGGCCTCTGCCGGAAGATACTGGATGGAGGCGTGCGGGAGCGTTCAGACTGCCGCGCCGGAGGCGCGCTATATTCGCTGTTTCCCCATTATTTCAGCTGTGGGCGTATGTGCGCATAAGCGCATTTTGGCGATATTTTTTTTTTGCCCTGCAACGCCGGCACCGCATTGGGCAGTGGAGCGGAGTGCAGCCAATCACACCGCTGCTGCCTCATGCCCAACACGGGTTGCTCCCGGCTTTTCGGCTGCGCGTTCAGACTCCCCGGAAGCGGAGAAACGCGCGACAAACGCAGGCTTTCAAGATTTGCGTCGGCTTTTATCAGGTGTTTTTTTAATCCGGCAGTGAAGCGCGAGAGCACCGGTAGGCTACGGGTGGGGGACGCCAGGCAGATGTGCCTGTGTGAACATTCCATTTAATCCGATATTGAGTCGTTGTCAGCCCGGGTCCCATCCCGCGGCAAATTGCCAGTCTGTCCTCGGCCATTGGAAAGGATATTAGATTAGTTCATAAGTGAGCACTGCAGCTTGTTATACATAATGGCAGGCTGGGATGCTTATTCATGGTTAAATATATTGGCATGGAAGATCCCAGTTTGTGGCTTCAAACAAAACATATTCTTTATACCCATATTTACTGTACCTTGTACTGCTTTTGTTTTTGTCTTAGTATGAGCCATTCCAATGGACTTCAATAACTTTATGCATGTTTCAGTTTCTTTGGTTTGAATACCATAAGACACAAACATATGCCCTTTTATTGGCTGGAATGTGCCCTCAGGGCTTTTATTTAATGCATGCATGTGTGTTGTAGTTGGTTGTGGACCACTGCTGTCTTTGCTGGCATTGTGACATGAATGCAAGCTGATCTGCAGAGGAAAGAAAAAGAAAGAGAATTAAGGCCAGGATCCCATTTTTCCGGTCAGGTACATCTTATCTTAGCCGTCTTCCTGAGCCCAGTGGGGAGCTGGCAGTAAAGAATCTGGAGTCACAGAGACATGTTATCCAGAACCTGGGGCTGCACCTAATTGTAACCAGAGATTGCTCGCCTTTTGGGGAGATGAGTGATGGCCTACTGGCGTGTGACCTGGCTTGGCAATTTCCCTGCACTGTCCAGGCTACCATGAAGAGATACGTAACGTCTCGAGCAATGGGAAACTCTTTAGTGCAGATGGTACTGAGCAGCCTCATAAAATGAGTCACTATGAATCCTTGCAGAAATCTCTGCTATAAAAATGATAATGGAAAAAGCAAAAGAAAACTCCAAAAGGTCTTAAAGACAATTTGTTCCAGCTTGGCTCTTCCATTTTCATTTTTCTTTCTTTCAAAAAGGAAGTGTTCTTGCATGACAGAAACATGAAATCTGCCTCTTTCCCCCTGTTTTTGACAGCCAGTCACGAATCAAAAGGCCAGGGCATTCAAAATGGAGACTGATGACTATTAGGTGCTGATGTGGAGTGGTACCGAAGGCAAAATGGGGGGCAAATTTTTGTATAACATCAGGTTTGTTCAGAAACTGAAATGTACTCTCCATGTATGACCCTCCTCCCTAACAGAGGTAACATCATGAAAATAACTTGGGTCACAATCCCATCAAACAGTTCCATCTTCCACCAATTTCTATGGGAGAGTTAAACATGCTCTTGCATCTTGCACACCACAGTAAAGGAGAACTGCAACTGCTGATCATTGGATAGATTGTGGTGGTGGTGTTGAATAAAATATCAGTCATAAGCTCATATGACTGCATTTTAAAACATCAATAATAAAATTTCATCTGATAATTCATGCACAAAGTTATAACTTAAAGTAGAACAGACCTGTCAGGAATTCAGCTCCAGGGACTCTGACTGTGTTCGTTTTGTTTTTACCTTTCACAGGAAGAAGAATGCCATGAACAGCACTCATCTTTGTCTGTCAGGTCTTAAACTAACCAGGGCATTTGATACAGTTAGTCACAGAGATCTCAGGAAATAGTTCACCAATGCATTTATAACATTGCCTGATGGTTTCAGAGAGGTATGGATGTAGGCTCTTACCATTCACTCCTAGTAATCAACTGGGTGAAGTAGTGAAACACTTTTGCTTGCATCCTGTTTAGTCAAATGATTGTTGTTGACATATGCTTTGAGCTGGGCTGTTGTAACAGTATCTCTTGTACAGGCATGAGCCCTTTTCAACAATTACTTTTCCTGGAGGATCATTTTAAGATGTGGTAGGTGAGTACTTCAGGCTTTACCCCCAGAAGTGTATTGCTAGCAAGTTCTGCTGCCACTGTCCCCACATCTATATTGTCATTTGGCACCCATATGATGGCCAGATTTAGTTTAGGGACCTTCAGTTTCTGACCCTTCTGGTATATGACTAGTCATATAAAAACTACTTTATGCCAGTGGCTTTTGAGCTATGTTTTAAACTAGTGTTCCTTGGGGGTAGGATTGCCAGCCCCCCCCCCTGTTACCAGCAGGGGATGCAGCACTGGTAGGTTTGCCAGATCCAGTTTGGGAAACTCCTGGAGATTTGGGGATGGTGTGTGGGAAGGACAGGGACCTCTGTGGGGTACAATGCCATAGAGTCCACCCTCCAAAGCATCCATTTTCTCCAGTGGAACTGATCTCTGTAGTCTGGAGATGAGCTATAATTCCAGGGGATCCCCAGGCTTCACCTGGAGGCTGGCATTCCTACAAGTTGAGATCTTCTCAATGAGATCAGTAATGGCAGACAAGCAGCCCTAAAAGACATCTTTCCCATCACTACAGATTGTGTGTCTCCTAAGGTGCACTCTGAATTCATGCAGGTTGACAGAGATACCCACAGGTTCCAGCCTGCAATCTGCATGCAATTTGTGCCCTAGGCATGCTGCCAAACACTTTGTAAGCATATGGGTTCCTTGGCAGATGTGTAGGTGCTTTTCACTCAGTGTCCAGATAAAAAGAGACCACGACAGCTAGAAATGCATATTTTATGCTAAATAATAGGTATTGGTAGATTTTTTTTTCAAAACTTCCTCTCTCAAGCCTCCTTCCTGTGATAGTAACTCTGGCCTGGCTCATTTTTGTTTGTTTATGGCTTTTGCAAACCTGAGGATATATGTTCTTGACATCTAATGAAATCTGAAACTAAAGCACTAAAGGATTGAGTTCTACATAACCTGAAGCTACACTCAGTCATGAAACAGATGCATGAATCAGAGAGCGGCGTGGAAATCTTTTGATAAACAACAATGTGGTTTTCCTAGCTGAGCTCTGTTGGTGTGAAACATGGTTCCCTTGTTGCCTGAAAGAGTTGCAGAGCCTGGAAGTTTTCATATGCTTCAACATTCTTCTTCACCCTTCTCAAATATTATAGGAATTGAATATTCAAAACAGAGATTCTAGTTGAGGCTCCTGATGTCTCTTCCAAAATGACATGAATGTGAGTTGTGTAGCTGAAACTCATTTTCCAGTCACTGTTCTGAACATTCTGGCCTCTGCATATGGATAGACAGTTAAGGCCCTGAACATAATATCAGTCATAAAACAAAAACTATCTAAAACAAATATTTCCCTCTCCAGCTATCATCAACTGCCACATGTCCATATTCCATACTATGTCAAAACATAGGTATTTAAAAGCATTGCCAAAAATCATGCTGAGCAGCTGGAATCTCAAATCATGAAAGGTACTTGCAGTTCCTTCCCTGTGCAAATGGCTATGAGGACCAGGCTGTTAATACTCATTGCAGGGAGTGACAAGAAGATTCACAAATGTCATCCTGGGAATAGATTAAGTAGCCAAAAGTAGGTAATTCATAACTGCCTACTTTGTCAGATGCATGAATTGTTTCTTCACTGGGCAGATATGTATGTATGTATGTGTCAATGAATATGAAGGGTGAAAGTTTGGAGAATATTACTAAGGTAGCCAGAAGGTCCAGCAATCTGAGAGAGAGGTGTATCCTATTATTATGCAGAATGCAAGTTGAGGACAGCAGAGCCTGGGAAATGACATGGGGGGGTCTGCAGTGGGAAGAGAGAGAGAGAGAAAGAGAGAGAGAGAGATTGGATTTATACCCCGCCCTTCACTTGGAGTCTCAGGGCAGTTTACAAACTCCTTTCCCCTCCCGTCCCCACAACAGACACCCTGTGAGGTAGGTGGGGCTGAGAGAACTCTGACACAGGCCCAGGACAGACTGGCAATTTGCCCCGGTATCGAGTCGCGGCAAAAAACCCCCGGAGTAAACGATACCGGGTTTTCCCGTCCACACAGCGGGGGCCTCTGCCGGAAGATACTGGACGGAGGCGCGCGGGAGCGTTCAGACTGCCGCGCCGGAGGCGCGCTATATTCGCTGTTTCCCCATTATTTCGGCTGTGGGCGTATGTGCGCATGAGCGCTTGAGCACTCATGCGCTCATGCGCATAAGCGCATTTTGGCGATATTTTTTTTTTGCCCTGCAACGCCGGCACCGCATTGGGCAGTGGAGCGGAGCGCAGCCAATCACACCGCTGCTGCCTCATGCCCAACGCGGGTTGCTCCCGGCTTTTCGGCTGCGCGTTCAGACTCCCCGGAAGCGGAGAAACGCGCGACAAACGCAGGCTTTCAAGATTTGCGTCGGCTTTTATCAGGTGTTTTTTTAATCCGGCAGTGAAGCGCGAGAGCACCGGTAGGCTACGGGTGGGGGACGCCAGGCAGATGTGCCTGTGTGAACATTCCATTTAATCCGATATTGAGTCGTTGTCAGCCCGGGTCCCATCCCGCGGCAAATTGCCAGTCTGTCCTTGGCCACAAACTGCTCTTTTTCAAGAACAGCTGTGTCAGATCTTGTGACTGACCCAAGGTCACATCAGCAGGTACAAGTGGAGGAGTGGGGAATCAAACCTGTTTCTCCCAGATTAGAGTCCACGCACTTAACCACTACACCAATCAGTGGAAATTGTCCATTTAGTCTGGATCCAGCCCTCTGAAGTCTCCTGTGAAGAGGAAACTCGTGAATCTTCTAGCAATTTTAAACATTTACCTTTTGATGAAATTGATTAAAGGCACAGTAGTAGATCATATCAGGACTTTCCAAGAAGAAATATATTTCCTCAACATTTAGTTATGAGTTGCCAACCATCAAATTATCTTTGCTCATCTCCATTCAATATTTTTGCCTTAGATATCAGGTATTTTACTGGATAAATCAATTATTTGGAATGGGGGAAGGTTAAAACATTTTGTTCCTATTAACCTCCACCCCTACATGTCCAAATCTGGCACACTGTCCCCCAACTTGCCAAAATTTCACTAGATTGCAGCACTTAACCAGGCAAAATCAGGCATTTGATCAGCCTGCTGCTGTGCTTCTGGCTCTGCCTACTGACCAGATTTTGCTGGTTTTTAAAAACTGCCGTGACAATTCTGCCCATTTAACAGGGCAGTCCTATGCAAGATGACTGCAGAAAAAGCCCACTGGTTTCAGTGGATTTAGTGCATAGGATCACACTGTAAATATGGATTTTAGTGGCTTAAATCAACTATCTTTGTCAACAAAAATCCTCCAAATGATTCCTCTCAATGGCTTTTGGCAATGTAGGGCCAAAACTCTGTAACAGGGGGGAAAGGGAGAGATTTTCTGAAGGGACACTTGCTCAGCTTTGCTCCCCTTCCATAGTGCCATTATCTGAAGAAGTGAGCAGTGACTCACGAAAGCTCATACCCTGCCACAAATTTTGTTAGTCTTTAAGGTTCTACTGGACTCTTGCTCTTTTCTACTGCTACAGACAGACTAACATGGCTACCCATCTTGATCTATCATACTGCCATTATTTATTGTTTGTTTGCATCATAAGTTTCTCCAAGGTGCTCAGAGCAGTGTGGTAGCCTTACCATCCTTGCTTAAGGTTACCCCACTGTTTTTTTAGATGGCTTTAAAGGCAGACTTGACCATTGCACGGAGAACAGGCCAATCCACAACTATTAACCGGGGTACCTAAATGTCTCCAGGCAATGTACTAGAACAATGGTTCCCAACCTGGGGGCTGGGGATCCCTACGGTGGGGGCTATGGAATTATTGCAAAGGTTCTGTAAAAGCACTGATTAAGCATTGTCCTTTTGATCTTTTTGTCATGTATTTTCTCAGTTACAGGATACAGCTACTATCAAGTGGGCATCTGCAAAACTTTTAGATATTATAAAGGGCCCTTCATATACAAAATATTTGGGAACTAGAGTGTCACCTGCTAGGGAGCAACAGCAAAGGAGAACTGTTGCCTTCAAGATCTGTTTGTAAATTTCCTAGAGCATTTGGTTGGTAAGTGTAGGAAACAAGTGAACATTTGGTTTCATCCAGCAGCTAGCTTTCTTTCTTTCTTTCTTTCTTTCTTTCTTTCTTTCTTTCTTTCTTTCTTTCTTTCTTTCTTTCTTTCTTTCTTTCTTTCTTTCTTTCTTTCTTTCTTTCTTTCTTTCTTTCTTTCTGTCTGGAAGTAACGTTACCTTAAAAATGGACCAAGGAATGTGGTAAAATAAAATGAAGTTAAAGATCTGATGATAAAGTATTCCCAGCAATAATATTTAAAGAGGGATTATGTTCTTCTATACATTAATAATTTTCTTTTTCCTGGCAAAATAAACAAAGGCTCTGTGTTCACCTGGCACTCTGCACTGAGTACCTAAAAAATGCTGGAGCTGATATGTGATGAGGATTTGTTGAGTGTTTCTTTATGTATACCTTTCGCAAAGCTGTCCAGAAAAACCAAGTAGGTTGGCAGCCATTTTACAACTCAGCATTTGTAACCTTATCTTACAACTAAGATGCAGAAGACTAACAGCGTGATCAAGCTCCATTTAAGCCAACAGGAAGTTTCTTGGTGACTCTAGAAAGTTGTCACAATATCTCAGAAATCACTGAAGAGTGTAGTCTTGTCCTAGTAGTTCACACTTATTTTTTCATACAGTTATGTTCCTGCATGTGCCAAAGTATGGTGCCATAGAGACAGGTCTGAAAATGACTTTATGGGGAGTAAGATATTGACCTAATTATGTATGGTAGCAAGAACAGAAATTACTTCTAAATGAAAAGAATAGAAAAATCTTTAATTGAAACTTCACAGAGAAGAGTTTAGAATACTGTTCTGTGGATATATTGGCCGAGTTCAGACTGGCAGTTTGAAGTGCGAGGGAGTTGTGGCAAAAAGACTCGGTACAATTTGTTCCCGGGTATTCCCAGTCACACTGCACTGACTGATGCAGGAGCATACTGGGGAGGATGCGCAAGGGGGTGGTCACACTGTTGGCCCGCTCCTGGAGGAGGCACAGCTGTAAGCAGCTCTTTGTAATGTAATCTGATGATATGCGCTTATGTGCTCATGCACATAATTGCTCATGTGCATAAGAGCATCCCTACTGGATTCGCTTGTTGAATTCACACTTCTGGGAAGCGGGATGAATGGGCTCTCCAGGGTTTGCTACCCCTTTCACCTGGTATCTTTTAAACTCGGGAGGGAAGTGATACAGGACAGGTTGAGTACGGCTGGGGAACACCTGACAGATGTGCCTGTATGAACCAGCCCTCTTATCCATTTGTGAAATGTCTCTGAAACGTGCCTATATCAGGCCAAACTGCCAGTCTGAACTTGGCTATTGACATGTTTGGTGCGAGATCAGTATTGCAACATGACAAGTATAATATCAAATCATAGCTTGCATATGTGGATCCATTGCAGTTCAAATACCACAGGATTTTCATATCATCTGATGCCCATGTTAACACAGTACTTTTCAGCTGAAGTTCATTTGAGTCATTGTAATGTGATTATTACTTATAATTCTTAGTACTTTTTATTTTAATTTTATTTCTTGTTGTCTGACATGTCACTGGTGACAAGATTACAGTTCTTGGCTATGACTTTGAATCCATGCATCATTCACTGTTAGGCTGTGCCTTATCATTTGTTTATGTGGTTGCTATGTACACATGAAATGGAAAACAGTTTCCCATTCCTCCAGCCCCTGATTCAGCAGTTTACCAGCAATAGAACAGATCTTTTTCTGTACCAGTTTAAGAAGATGCTTAAGTAAATTGCTTAATAGATGGATGGACGGACACTAATCAATGCTAAATTATAACAGGTTTCCCAAAGATGACTTATGGCATTCCTGTGGATGTTTAAATGATTCACCATGTGCCAGGCAGAAACAAAGTATCCTGTCTTTGTGAAGGACATCCCACAGATCAGAGATGGTTTTAAACAGCTGCAAGTTTCAGGTGCAGAGGCCAATAGGTACTCTTTCAAGTTTCAAAAGACTGAGCCTTTAAGAGACAGAATCAATTGTGACCTTTGGAATACATCTAGCATTATGGTTCAGACCTCTTTATCTCTCCTTATAAACCTTCCTTGGTTATATGTGTATGTTCTTCTTCTTTAAACTTTTAGTAGAGGAGTTCCAAAGGATTGTTATTTACAGGAAACCAGACAAAATCCAGGCTAAAACTGGCTTTCCATGGATACCATATGACCATAATAAATACCTGAACTTGTTGAAAAAATGAAAAATAAACTAATTATATTCCAAAATTATGGTATGATCCTGTGCACACTTAACTGAGAATAAGTTTTACTAAACTTTGGGTGAATAAACTTTGTGTATTCAAAAAAGGGGGCATAAGTGGACAGAACCCATGTCAATAGAATAATCAATAGTCAGACAATAGTCAGAACTTCTTTCTGGATGACAGCTGCATAACTGCAGGTGAATACAAAGGCTTTTAAAAGTATACACTAGGACAATATGTTTCTTGAATGGCTACTCACAAGACATGTTCTTCTAATAAATACTTGGCCATTTGGGTGTGTGCTTTCTTTCCTCAGGAAGTTGGATGGAAGTTACAAATGAGATCATATGTGGGTCATGTTTGATGATGACACTGCTTCTTTCATGAAGATTATTATTACCCTATTCTTAAACTCAGTATCTTGCTCAAGCATGAGTTACTTTAGCCATAAATCATCTCTGTGACAAGGAATTCTTAATGACAACAGTGAAGACCAAAATACAGAATAGTTAGGGATCCATGGTGAGACTCACAGCCATGCAACATTAGGATATTCGTCTCTGTTTTGTATTGGATATAATCTTCTGTGTTCACTGACAGTGACAAAAGGAAAGAGGAATCACTTAAAAAACCTTTAATATGAAGAACAGCTAAAACAGATTGTACATCAATCTTCTAGAACAATCTAGGGTCATGTGACCTTAGGGAAACTCCTTAATTTACTCGTTCTTTATTCATTGTTTATAAGGAAATGTCTATAAATTATAAATTCTATCAATTTTCTGTGGCTTTAAACAGCCCAGGAATCATATTTTCTTTTGGGGAAATGTCACAGGGACAAAGAGTTAACTCCCTCTATGGTTGCTTTTGGCAGCTAAACTATGTGTTTGAAAACCCAATCACAGACCCAAATGACACATGTAGCTTTTGCCAAAGTAATGAATGCATATCTTCCTCTGATTTCTTTGTGGTTATTCAGACTTTTGAAAATCATGGCTATCACAATACACTTGGATTACTCACATTGCTCATGACAAATCTGTTCCCTTGTGGAGAATAGTTTCTACTCTTATTACTTAAATGGCAATGCATATGCTATTCTTTATAAGGTGTGCGTTACGAATAGCACTTTAAATATGGGCTATAAAAGTTTGGGTTTTGGGATGCTGGGGAGAGGAAAATCAGAAACCAAATCCCAAATCTCTCTTTGCCATGTAATAAAATCCACTCTCTTTAGGTCTGTGTAAACAATTTTGTGTTAAAAGAGAGAGGCCTGATATGTAGTCTTGTGATAAAAACATTAAATTCAATTTGGAGCTTAACATTTGGTAATGAAATTATTACCAGGAATAACACTGAAAGAAAGGTTGCTTTATTCTAAACTTCACTAACTTGTATTACGATCCAACTAAAGTTAGCCCACTTATACCTCAGTCATTTAGGGTTGATCAGAAAGTACTTTTATTCTGCAACATTCTCAGCTGTGTTGGGCCTGCTTTTTGTATCTTGCAGTGACTTCAAATGCCTATACAGGAAACATTACCCTCATTTTGAATTGATTTTGCTTGCTGGCCACTGGTTGGCTACTGACTGACATGAGATTATGGGCTATGAACACTGAAAGTGCTATATAAATGTTAAATGTTATTATTAGCATTATTACTCTCTCCATGATTCTTGATTCCACTAGCATCAGCTCAGTTAATCTGAGAAGTGTGTTTATTCTCTCTTGTTCTAAGTTTATTCCGTTTGCCTAAGTTGTTCTGTTGCCTTTAGTGATATCAGTATTAGGTTGGCTACACATTCTTGTTATTGTATTCACAATGTGACCCCCAATTGGCTGGGATCATCCAAGTGATTAATGGAAGGAAGAGAAAAAAAGCTGTGATCAGGAAAAGAGGAACTGAAGCAGTAGCACCAGCTGGGAGACAAAAATATCACCAAGTAGTACTGTGGGGAGGGGGAATGGTTACACCCTGAAATAACCAGAAAGCAAAAACACGAGAATATTCAGCACATCCCTGCACTGATTGCATCAGGGAAACTCTGCTTAAATTACTCCTATTAATATCAGTGTAAGTTATCAATACTTAACTAATTCAGGACTTTCTGGGTTCTGTTGGCTGGTATTCTGAGGCTGACTTAACCTTTTAAATATTTCTTTTTCATTTTTTGTTATCCCTTTTCAATGCAACCCAGAAGTTTTTCTATATCATATATTTATTTTATTTTTATTTATTATCAGATTTATACCCTGCCCTGCCAGCCGAGGCTGGCTCAGGGTGGCTTACATAAAAGAATAAAACCACATGAGTAAGCAAAAAGTATTTAAATAGTCCTAAAACCATATAAAACATTCCAACATTAAAAGGTGCTAACATTAATGACACTAATAGGTTATTAAATGATGGCGGTCGACCTTCAGTATTCCATCCTAGTGGTCAGCCCATAGATCTAGCCTTTGTGCACCCACCACAGGCTGTTCTGGTGGCTTCAGGGAACAGGGTTCTCTATTGGGGGTGGCTCCTAATTGAAGGCCTGGTGGAAGAGCTCCATCTTGCAGGCCCTGCAGAACTGCATGAGGTCCCACAAGGCCCTGATCTCTTCTCGGAACTCATATACAGGCCAAGATCCAAAAAGCCATGGAAATAATTTGGCAAGCCATGTGCAAGGGCTATGGCTGTGTCCAAAACAAATGCTCTACTGCCGAGAGAAGGCAATGATAGGAACTAAAAAAGAGCATTGGTCTCAGGTTTGATCTCTGGCATGTCCTATTAAAAGGACATTTTCCCTGTGACCCTGCAGATCAGCTGGCAGTAAGCGTAGATCTATACTGATCTTGATTAGGGTTCCCAAATCTACATAGGAAAAGACCTAGAGATTTGGCAGTGGTGTCTGGGGAGGGGAGGGACCACAGTGAGGTTTAATGTCATAAAGTCCACCTATCCAAAGCAGCCATTTTCTCTAGGGGAACTGAGCTCTGCCATCTGGAGATCAGTTGTAATTCTGGGGATCTCTAGGCCCCACCTGGAGATTGGTAAACCTGACCTTAACAGACCAGTGGTCTGACTCAGAATTACATTTTTATATTCTTGCACTCATAATAAGGATGTGTATGTGTGTATAATTTGCTATAATCCCTATGCCAGATAGAATTTTCTTCTGAAACTGAGGTATTTCAACACAATTTAAGATTCCACAAGGTGATTTTGAAAGAAAGACATTCTTCCATCCATGAGATTCAGTTTTCAATCCCAGGTAACCAGTGGCCGATGATAAAATAGAATCTAGGAACTTTATGTCTCAGTTCCCTTCCTTAATTATGTAGCAAATCTAATGATTATTCTTATTCTTATGTATTCATGTTGTAGTAGATTTGGCATTTTATTAAACATTCCACAATAGAATCATTTCTGGTGTTGAGGGTGCATGCATGAACCTAAGCAACATCACACATTCCAGTACGTTACTCTCTGTCACCATGGTCAAAGGGTTTTTTTTCACTTTCAGCACAATCTTTTGTCTGTTAACAACACCTTTCCCTTGCTGAACACTTTTAAATTCTGTCACTGCCTTTTACCTTCAGTTTAAAATATAACCCTTGGTTGCATCAGCTCTGGAAACACTGGCTACTTCTTTCCTCTCGATGATACTGAAGACTGTTTCCAGACTTTTATTTTTTCCTCCCTCAAATTGTAATACAGGTAAGAGCATAATCCATTATCTGTGTTCTCATTCAGGAAAGGTTGGAAGAGGAGCCATGGCTTAGTGGTTGAGTACAGACCTTATATGCAAAGAGCCCCTGGTTTAATCCTTGATATCTCTTTACCAGAGACCCTAGAGAGTTGCTGCCAATTAGAGAGATGAACCAATGGGCTGACTTGGTAAAAGGTAGATCCAGATAGGTAGCCATGTTTGTCTGAAGCAGTAGAACAAAGTTTGAGTCCAGCGGCACCTTTAAGACCAATAAAGTTTTGTTCAAGGTATGAGCTTTCATGTGCACGCACACTTCCTCATACACAATGAAATGAAATATGTATGGACTGGAAAATTCCATTGGTAAAAGATAGTTTTGTATGTTGATATTCACAGTGAATTGTAATAAAATTCTAAATTTATTGCATCTTCTCTTTGCAGAATAAAACAGTTGTATCTAAGGGACATAAGCATATTATGTTTGTTAGGTGTACTGATAAAATGTGAATGGAATAAACATGCATGTTTTAAGCACATGTTATATACAGGAAGATCACAGGACAGGCCACAGTTCTTTGTCAAATGTATACCTACCTAGCTTTTCCTGTGCATAACATATTCAGTGGCCTTCAAATTGCTTGCTCAAAACATGACAAAATTTGGAGGTGATGCTTGTATTCAAACAGTCCTGACATAATTGCATCTGTTGCATAATTTTCTGTAATTTTAGGAGAGTTTTTTAAGGAAAAAAAGAGAATCATATGAAGTATACAAGAAATTGAAGTCCTAAAAAAGGATTTGTTCTGCCTTCTTCTTTCAATCCCTCATAAATATTCCTCAATGAAAATTTTCCTCTTACTCTTCTCAGAAATGTTAATAGCCTGCTACAAACACACATCATTTCAAAAACACTCAATGAAAAAAAATCATCAGAAGGGATCACAAGCTATTGTTCCCCACATGCAGTCAATATATCACTTTAACTGTGTAGAGCATAACCCTACTTTAATCATCCCTTCTGAAAACATGTGGAATACTCATCTTCTCTAATCCTTGTCTATAGTATTTCCAAAGTACTTTACAAGCTTGGAGTAACTGACTTTAATGCCTTGCAGCAGCTGAGCTGGTAGCACACATGATATCTTAAATGTAACAATCAAAGAAGCATGCAAGATTCTGGTATTTCCGCTGGCTTGCAGATGTGCAGAAGCCTAGTCCAAAAACTGAAATGTCAATTGTGAATTAAAAAAAAAAGTTTTAAAGCAAAGAACATTTCACTGCCCTGTGTCAACACCCTTCTAATGTGAGGGGACACTGTCTGATAGGGAATTGGATCGGTATTAAATATCGGTTACCTGACCCCGACAGTAATTTCTTTTATTGTATGTGTGTCCATGAATAACGTTGCATAGGATTTATGTAATGCTGTATATTGTGTTATTAAGCCAGAGCATGTGGAATTCTTCAGGTGCTAAGCTTTGATGTCTCTGCCCTTCAGGGTATTAGGTTTTTTTGGTCTTCATTGAAAATGATGCTTGTGATTTAAAGTAATCCTCTTATTGGAAAGTGAAATGGAGGAGGGAATGAACTCCAAGATGAACCTGGAACCTTTTTTCTTTCATCCCTGTTGTGATCCTCTTCTCCCCCTCCCTTTTTACACTTTCCCCCCCTTTCCAGCACAATGGAATTCAACAAGTGCTCCAAAGAGCAAAAGTATAACTCCTTGCAACATTTTATGACATGGAATGTCGTTTATAGCATTGAAAAGTTAGGATTTACTAACCAGAGAGCAGCAGGCTTACTTTAAAATGAGCAGGCAGTATAAAAATACAAAGGCAACTTTCTATTTCCCCTGTTAACTAAAAGTTACGTGGAAGACAGGAGAGTGCAGAAAGTGAAAAGTGGTATATAAATGTCTCCTCATGAAAAATATTAATATTTTGTTAGCACTTTATAATGATGGCTCTTTATAATTTGATGTACAGTGCTAAACTACAAGCTCCTGCTCAGTAAAATAATAAAACAGCTTGTTCAGTAAATGTGCTTTACTGTTTTCTAGTGTTTTCATTTTAAACTATATTTCTCCAGTCATTGATAGAACTAAGTAAACACTGTGATGCAGCCATTAGAGAGTAAAGAATTTGCACTCTAGTTCTGCCAAATCAAGAGAAAATATACAGATGGCAATTTGTTCTATTATTTTTAGATAATTACGCCACCCACAGGAACAAATAATACATGTCAAGTTACTGAATACATAAAATACCATTAAAATCCTTCTAATGCCTGACAAAAAACAACATTACAAGATTAATTTTCCAGCAGTGCAGGGCACATTTAAATGAATTCATGCTCCATCTTAACCCCAGCCACTGGAAGGTAGTTCAAATCAAAGGTCTTTTATCTTCCATATTGCATTCAGATTCCCACTCTGGCTGGCCTCTCCAGTGGGCATTCTGGGGCAGGTTTTTTTCATTCATCGTAAGGACTAGAAGCAATTCAGAAATTGTACAATACTGGGGACGTGCTCTGTTAGTTTTTCATTGTTTACATCTAGTGCCAGTGCCTGCTGCATATAACAGTCAAGGAGCTGTGAAACACTGCAGATTGTAGATTATATCGATGATTGTACCACCATCTTTTAATTAATTATATATATTTAGCTAGCACTTTATGATTATGGATTGTTTTAAATTGCTTTTATATATGTTATAACTGTTTATTTATATTTTATTTTTGTAAATCGCCCTGAGCATGCCTTGGTGGGGAGGGCAGGGTATAAATCCAATAAACAAACAAACAAATTAAAGAACTTCATGAAACCTAGGGGAGAAGACAGTTTCTGAGTTATGCATCTCCAAACCTGTATATAATTTTAAAGGTCAAACCCAGCAACTTGAAGTGTGCCGGGAAGCCTTAAGGAACTAAAAAGAGGCATACAATATCCATGCACACGAAATGGTGAGACTTATGTTCACTCAGGTGCAATAAAGGGAAATACTAGCTTGTACCACAGGAGGGCACATTTAAGTGAATTATTCCTCAAGCCAAATTGACATGGTAAAATCAAATTATAACAAATTAATGAAATCAAAGCATAATGTGTGGATCAGTATTATGTAAAACAAAAGCATTTATTTATTTATTTATTTGAAACACTTCTATGCTGCCTTTCCTCAAAGCATTTACACACACACACACACACACACATACACACACACACACTTAAAGCAATTAAATAAAACATAAAAATATATGGGCAAAAAAAGACTCTGGGAGAGTTAGTGAGGGATACTAAACAAAACAAAAAAGTCTTCACCTGCTGGCAGAAGACAACAAGAGGGAGATAGACAACTCTCCCTGAGGAGGGAGTTCCAAAGGCTTGTCGCCATGACTGAGAAGGCCAGTTTTCAGGTTGGCATAGACAGCCAAAACAAGGCTTCTGAAGATGACCAAAGTGGTTGAATATGTTCACATGTGAATTGGTGGTCCCTCATGTATGCTGGCCTCAAGCCATACAGAGAGTTAAAGATCAATAACAGCACCTTGAATTGGACCTGGAAGCAAATTAGCAACCAGTGTAAATGGAATCAGACTGGACTGATATGGTCCATATGACCCACTCCAGTCAGCATTCTAACTGTAGATTACTTTTATCAGTTTATGTTAAGAAAATACTGTGTTCAGTATTAGCAGTCAAAGTACTTTATGGAAGATTGAGCAAGAGGAGAGATATTCTTCACGGTTTTATGTTTAGTTGGTAGATATACAAGGATTCAAAAATGATGCAAAGGAGTCCAAGGACAAATCTCTATATAGACTATATGTAAATATATAACATAATATGTACAGAATAAGGTATAAATTTAGAATAGAATAAGTACCAATATTTTGCTAAAGTCTCCAGGAAAAGTTTTTGATTTACTATCTATAAGGAATTTCAAGGGTCAGAGTCTAGAAAGAGGATATGCAATTTTTATGTCTCTTATTGTAAGGGTTTGTGAAAAAAATACTGTACATGCTTGGACTTTGTAAAACCAGTCTTGTGTTTTATGATTCAAAAAAGAACACTGGCTAGAATCCAGAGGAGGAAAAATCATGCAGTTCTCTATATTTGAAAGGCCTTTGTGTTTGTATTTCTTGAATAGCACCTTCCTCAAAAAATATCTCATCACAAACAGCTTCTGAAAACAAGGGGTCTTTCAAGAGAACTTCATGATATGGCGTTATGGTCTGCTGTTCACTTATACATTAATTTAGATTTTCAAAGGAAAATGTTTGAAAATCCCACTGGGTATGCCCACTTCTTTGGATCCCAGAGTATGTATCATGTGCCATATCACATTGCTGATTTCAGTCAGCATTAAAATGAGACAGTCTTCTTTAAGTGTCCCTGCACTTCTTACAACGCAAAACATGACACCCTTCAAACTGTCTGATTTCGGGTCCAAAGGACATAAGAGGTCACATAAAGGTCATCACCGATGCTCCCTCTAAGCTGTGGAGTCTTGTGAGCAAAAATTCTACTTTGTGAGCTACTGTCATTAAGGTTGTGAGCAAGCAATTTGGCTGCTGCATAAATTAGTTTGCTCTGGAGCCATCCTTCCTGAGCTAAGATAAAAATGTGTGAGCCAGAGGCTAAAAAACTGTGAGCTAGTTTACACTAACTCAGCTTAGAGGGAACACTGATCATCACCCTGTCCATGAAAACAAAATTAGAGACTGTATTTTATCCTCTGTAGTTAGGGCTGGCCCCAGGTATTTTGGCACACTAAGTGAGGACACCTTCTGGCGCCCCCCCTGTGCCCCCCAATTTCTGGTGCCCCCCTTCAGGCACCCTTGCAGCCACCCAGGACCACCCCTCCCTCCCAGCAGCCCTTTCCTCCCGCCACCAACCTCCTCGGTGAAGTTCGTGCCACTCCCGGGGGAGCAGGAGCCCTACCACCGCCCATTGAGCTGGCTTCCTCCAGCTGCATGGAGATGCTGGCCACCCTCCTCACATTCATGGTCACCACTGGCCAGGAGGAGCCCTGAGAGAGAGAGTGGGAACCAGCAAGGGCCAGCCGACGCCTGCCTGCTAGCCTGCCCACAGCAGCCATACTAGAGCCGGAGAGTTGAGCTCACTTCTGAGGTGGCCGGCTGCCAAGCAACCTGTTGCTGATTCACTTGTGAGCAGAGGAGAGGGGGGAACTTCCCCCCCACCAAAAAAACTGAGGTTGCAACACACCCACCCAGCGAAAGCACGTGCACCCTGTCACTGCCGCCGATTCCCTTCTTTCCCTGCTGGGGAGCGCACCTGTTGGGGGGGAGAAGGAGGAGAGAACCATCAGCAAAGGGGTGTGCTGTGGAGAAGGTGCCCAGAAAGCCATGCTGGGGTGGGTGGTGGCAGCAGCAGGGGCCTCACTGTGCCCCTCGCAACCCAGGTGGAAGGAGGGAGGGCGGTCACGTCAGGAATTGGGGGAGAGAAGAGGTGGCAGCCAGGGTGGTGGCGGTGACCAGGTCATGTGGCATGAGCTTTTGGCAAGGGCAGGGGGCTTTTGGCAGGGGGAGGGCGGCTCAGTTCGGCACCCCCATAATTGTCCCACCCTAGGCAAAAGTCTAGTTCACCTAGTGAGTGAGCCAGCCCTGTCTGTAGTGTCAAAGTCAGCCCTGGCCTATCCTCATTGTCATTGCTGAAGGACTCGGGAAAGGGAGACTCCACAAAGGGAGTACAGAACCTTATGATCCCTGTTACATTTCAGAGTTCTTTCACCTCTCTTTCTCTAGGAGAAGACTTCTCCTCATCTTATCTGTCATAACTGGCTTTCATTTGCGAGCCAGAAGTTCAGGCAATCAGGAGTTGACTGCCATCTAAGAGCCAGAGCTTCTGGTGGATCAGGAGCCCCTAGAGCGGTCACTTGCACTCCATGGTAACCAACAGGAACAGAGGAGGCAGAGAGGATGAAGCCTGATCCAGATAGAGGAGCATCTGCATGAAGCCTGGAGCTTTCCTTAATAAAGTGGCACTCAAGTGGAAGACACCACTTGAGTCCTGGCAGGATTGGTCTGGGATAGGTGGTGCCCTTATAACCCTTCAGTTGAGTCTCAGTCATTGCTGTTTCAACTGTTCTTCAACGCAGTTTGTACTGATCCTGGACAGCTGCCTGCATGAAAGGTGTCAGCTAGCCAGCAGTTCAGTTTCAAGCACTCAGCATTAGATCTCCATCTCTAGCCATCCAGCTTTGGCTCTTACATGAAGTGCCAGCTTCAGCCTGGCCTGGTCTTGCCTGGCTATTTTTCTCCCTGGCCTAGCTGGGTAGAAAATGAAACATGTACATTAAGTTCTAAAAATTGGAAACAAAAAGACAATCTAAATTAATGTATAAGTGAACTACAAATATTTGTACATAGTTGATGGGATAGGTTCTGTTTCCATGTGTTCTGCAAGAATTTATTTGGAAACAGGAATGAAGAGTACAGCAACATTTTGATATCAGTAAGCCCTCGGGTTCTTCAGCTTTCCCAGGATGAATCTAGCTGATAGTCAAAATCTTGGCAAGTTGTTTACCTAGACTGTAGTTCCCTGCCTCACCACATTCAGATATCTGTAGGATCTGAAAGTTGTGGTCATATGGTTTTGAATGATGAACAGAGATGTATTATTTGGAACTTTATTCTCTAAACTGTAAATTGATTTGTTCTTCTATTTGTATACATTTGTATAAATTATTGTATTTGTATAAATTACCTGAAAGAATTTCAGAGATTATAGATTAAATCCAGTGATTCCTTGCCACCAAGTTGGATCCTATAGCTCTCTTCCATTAAGTCTTCCTTCAACATAGAAACCAGTTAGTAAGTAAATTTGATTTTTGGACATGTTATTTGTGAAAATCAAATCATCCCTGTTCTCATTTGTTCTTTTCATAATAGTTCATTATATGCTTCTGATTTAGAAGAGAAGAAGAAGAGATTGGATTTATACCCTATCCTTCACTTTTGAGAGCGGCATACAAACTCCTTTCCCTTCCCCTCCCCACAACAGACACCCTGTGAGGTAGATGGGGCTGAGAGAACTCTAACACAAACTGCTCTTTCAGGAACAGCTGTGCTAGAGCTTGTGACTGACCCAATGTCACATCAGCAGGTGCAAGTGGAGGAGTGGGGAATCAAACCCTGTTCTCCCAGACTTACACACTAAGTAATCCACTTTCAATCCACTTTCAAATTGGATTTTGCCAGTTCACACAGTAAAAATCCAGTTGGAAAGTGCATTGAAAGTGGATTGAAAGTGGGTTATTTAGTGTGTGTGACTGTACAGGCTTTGAGCCCTCTCACCCCCAGTCCAGGGGATAAGAGAGGCACAATTCCTAATACTCTGCCAGCATGTACAGGATCTTACTTCCCTCTCACGTCCTTCCAGGAATGAGAGATACCAAAATCCTATATGCTTAACAAACCCAAGAGTATGTCTGCACATACTCCTGGTTTATCAGTAGTCTGCCACCAAGATCTCTTATATCAGGGCCCTCACCAAGTTTCAGAAGCAGAGATCTCAACTCCCTGCCTGGTCTAGAGGACTTAGCAAGTTTATCAGCTCTGTGCCAGAGCTGCAAACAATTAATTAACACACAGTGGTAGCCTTCTAGACGAACAGCTTAGGCACAGGGTCTAGGCTTAGAACCCAGTTGCAATCCAGGACACAAACTCAGATAATATTAATTGATATTATCTTTAGTCAGTACAAAGCAGTCATATAACAACAGGCTAGCAAGAAGGTACATAAAACAAATAAGATCTATAGCTTCTTCAGCTCTAACTATACATAGAGATATTCATAGTTACGAGTCATTCAATGTCCTTTGTGGAACCAGGGAATCTTCAGGATGAACCACATGGTTGATGAAGGCAACAAACACCAGCTCGGTTGCCTAGCAGTAAAATTCCATGTTTCAGGTTTGTAATCCAAAAGGGAACTCACTCTCAGAAAGAAGCTAACTTTCCAAGAGAACTCTGTCTCTCATCCCATAGGGTGAGCACAACTCCCTCCCTCTCCCGTCATAATTGAATATGGCCATTTATCCAATCACAAAGGGGATGAAGAGGTGTGTCCAACTATCTAGATGTAGGCATTGATGACGCGACTAAAGGCAAGATGTGTTAATGCATGGGACATCTGTGTCCCCCCCAGCTTGGGAAGAGCCTCAATGTCTACTTCTTCCCAGCAAAGGTGTCAAAGTGGCTTTGTATATGGATAGCAGGCTTGGCATCTGGCATGCCATCTGCTGCAGGTGATGAAAGTCACATGGAGATGTTAGCAGTTAGACCATTTGGGCCTAGCAGGAATGAATCAGGAAAGTCTTTCCTATACAGTGACCACAGGCATTGTCTCCCATCCAAGTACTAACTATGGCCAACTCTACTTAGGTTCCAAACTCTGTTGAGATTGGCCTAGTTTTGGGCTATTATTAAACAGGTTTTAAAGGAAGAACAGAATCACTTATATTCATTACATTTGTATCCTTCCCTTCTTCTAAGGAGTTCACTCACTATCCTTCTCCGTTTTATCCTCAAAACAACTCTGTGAAATAGGTTAGGCAAAGAGAGAATGACTTGCCCAAGCAAGTTTCATGGCACAGTGGAGAACAGAACCAGGATTTTCCAGATTCTAGGTCAACATCCTAACTATGACAAAAGCTGGCTATACCCTCTGAAGGAAAGTAAAAGGGCTATACAATTAGATGGCCATTTAAGGTATCCCCTCCCCATTAAATTAGACCATCTGCTCTATCAAAGTGACATATTTTACTGAAATCTCCTTTGATAGGTCTAGAAATTGTGATGTTTTGGTTGGGAAAGAGCCCATTTTAAAGATCTAACTGTCTGATACAAAATCTCATACTTGCAAGGGCTTTCCAACCAAGGCATATGTCCCAGGTGCCCAAAGTCTAGTGGACTCCAAGTCTAGTAGGAAGTTTGGAACTGTGAAAGCTCAAAGATGGAAACAAAATGATGAGTCTTACCTGTCTCCATTCCCATCTAAGACTGTTTACTTACTTGTGAGTAAATAACAATGCACTGGGAATACTTCCTATTCTATGTTCATACAATTAGTTTAGGTTTACCGTCTAACAGCCTGATCCCATGCATATTTAGTTCAATGGCATTCGCCCTCAAGTGTATGTACATGGGCCTGCAGCTTTAGTAGTATGATACAATGTAGCATTTCAGAAAGATTTCTTAGGAAGAAGGACATCTTTTCATTTGCATGACAATCATTCTCACATTCTGAATTGTAATGAAAATGGTGAAAACTATTCCAAAGTTCTTTGAAATATGAATGATGAACAATTAACACATTGCTTTCTTTTTTATTATACCATAACATGAAAGGAGTGAAGAAATATTTAAAAGCTAATGAGCAACCTGTATGGAATTGTGTATCATGGGAAAATGTCCAGGTGTGAAGCATCATGTGCATGTTTCTATCTACATTTGCAGCACAGACAGAAACCTTAGCCTTCCTTTCATTCCTTTACTGACAGTTCTTAATATTTCTCTAAAACGCCACACAAAAAGGTTAAGCCAATGATTAATAATCCTTCATATATCAGGTATTCCATCTGCTGTTATGTTAGATAGTTCCTGGGCTATTTTTCAGTCAGGAAACACAGGCTTTACTAAGCATCTTTTCGGCAGATAGTCAGATTTTCTGGTCTGATAACAGGGGTTGCTAATGGAAAGAGAAGGAAAATGGAGCTGAAAGCAAATATTGTCTTCATCTCCCCTAGCCTTGAATTACTGGATGGAGCAATTCTAGAGGTTTCAAATTTCTGCACATTACTCAACTAGTTTCTTAAGCTGGTGCTACTTTTGACATCTCTCTTGCTTGCTTTTCTAGAATGTATGCTTTCCCCCTCCCTCTGATGGCAAGAACAGTATTTCTCACTTACTAAGCATATGTATTCACTGTTTTTCTTCCAGAAGGCATCCAAAGTGGCTTTCCCAATAATGAACAATACAATCAAAATATAATAAAAGAACAAAACAATACAACTGAAATAAAATGAAGGAAAAAACAACCTGTTGTATCTTGGGCCAGTCCTGGATCCAATGGACCATCTCAGCAAGGCCACAAGGCACAAGCCAGGGGCAAGAGCCCTTCAGTTCACACCTCTTGTCTACATACAAAGTTTATACCTGAGATTGGAAGAACAAACAAAAGCACAGTTTAAAGGTTTAGGCAAACTTTTTGGGTCCAAGTGCTGAGAAAAATGCAATGTCCACCTGTAAAGATGTTGATGGGGGATGGGAAAACTAGGGTTGTGCTTGGGCATATACTATGTCTGCACACATACTGGGGATTGCCTCCTCCTGACTTAGATATTTCAGGTGATAACAGGTTGCTCCCAATCTGCCCTCCTTGAATTTACATTCTGACATAGGCTTTGGCATGAATACAAGTTTAATTAGGTAGTCCATTGGTAACCCTCTTTTCTCTCCAGTGGAAACCCAGAGCGGTTTACATCATCCCCTTCCTCCTCTATTTTATCCTCATAACAATTCTGCAGAGTAAATTAGGCTGAGAGTGAATGATTGGGCCAAGTTCACTCAGCAACCTTCCTTGGAAGAGTGGGGATTCAAATCTGAGTCTGACATTGTAGCCTCTGTACCACACTGGCTTTACTAAATGTTTTCTCTCTAGATACAGTGAGACCTATGGAGATTATCTCCAAGAGTATTGGCTCTGGACTTTGGTTTCAAAATGCTGGTTTAATGCATACATGCCCTTAGAGGGGCACTCATGACCTTTGAGATCTGTGGACAATTTTCCATTATGAACATGAGCCCTGCATAACTTCACTCTTCCTAATTTTGACACTAAAATTTCTGACTGCTAAGAAAACAAAGAATGTGATTGTGATGGTGGACTTTCTTGATATTTTGACACCCAAGCCTTGGCCAGACAAAATGGTTTTTGGTTACTATAACACCAGGCCTTGACTTCTTTCAAATCAGGGTACTGAATCATTCTTTCTTTCTGTCCTTATATGAAATAAAATTCATACACTGATGTAAAAATGTAGTTTTACAAAGGTGTGGGTATTTAATATAAATTTGCTGTTCACTGACAATCACTGAACCACAATTAGTGATGCCTTGACCAACATTATTCCACCTGTATTGATATGATATTTAACATAACTTCAGTGGTGTCCTTGGTGAAGCTGGATATATCATGTTTTCTCTCAAGTCTTCAAAGTTTTACTTTTCCTATTGAATGCAAATTTTTTCCTATTGAATGCACTTCCTTTGAAGTAGACCATTTCATCAATTTAGTGCACCGTAGAATGAGTGTGCCATTTCATTTGTAGTTTGAAAGTAATTTGTCTGAAACTATAGAGTCTCCAAATACAATAGGGTTGCCAGGTCCAGGTTGGAAAATACCTGGAGACTTTGGGGGTGGATCCAGGAGAGGGTGGGGTTTGGGGAGGGGAGGTGCCTCAGCATGGTACAATGCCATAGAGTCCACCCTTCAAGGCAGCCGTTTTCTCCAGGGGAGCTGAACTTTGTCAGCTGGAGATCAGTTGTAAAAGTGGGAGATCTCCAGGCCCCACCTGGCGGCTGGCAACCCTTAAATACAAACAATTGATAATTATAGTTTAAAATGTCTCCTGTAGTTGTTAACAGAATGCAGCCTTTTAGAGCTGTGGGCCTAAATCTATTATTGATTGATTTATTAATTTCGATTTATATCCCACCTTGCCTACACAGGCAGGCTCAAGGTGGCATACAACAGTTTAAAATGCAGTAAAACACAAATAAATACAATATTATAGAATTTCAAATTACAAATAAATTACATAAAGTGCAGTAGAATCCAGTTAGTAAATTTCTATGAGGTGGTCCAATGAAGCTTGCCTAGCTTGCCTCCTCCCTGGATAATGCTAAAGAGCTAGAACTTTTTGCTGATAGACAATCGTGAGATCTCCTGGCTACACTACACACATGGAAACAATCAAACAAACAGTTCTTCTCAGGACCAGGGCTATTTTTGGGCCGGAATGCACCGGAACGGCATTCTGGCTAGCTTCTGAGCCCGCCCCGCCACCACCATGGGAGGCCTGAACAACCCGCCTGTTGACCTCTCCGTGCCTGTGCTGAAGTGCTGCAGCTCGCAGGAGGCCCAAAGACCCTCCCAGTCAGCCTCCATGGGCCCTCACCGAGGTGCTGCAGCCCTTGGGAGGCCCGAAGACCCTGCCCGCTGGTCTCCCTGGGCCTGCGCTGAGGTGCTGCGGCCTGTGGGAGGCCCGAAGACCCCACCCGCCAGTGTCCCTGGGCCTGCGCCAAGGCACTGAGGCCCATGGGAGGCCTGAAGACCCTGCCAGCTGGCCTCTATGGGCCTGTGCTGAAGTGCTGCGTCCTGCAGGAGGCCCGAAGACCCTGCCCACTGGTCTTCCTGGGCCCACGCTGAAGCGCTGCGGCCCGCGGGAGGCCTGAAGACCTGGCAGCTGGCCTCCCTGGGCCGTGCTGAGGTGCTGTGGCCCACGGGAGGCCTGAAGACCCCGCCAGCCGGCCGGCCTCCCTACACCCACGCCCGAAGAGCTTGATGGGGTGTGAGGGATCCATGAGAGGTGAGGGGGGCTTGATGGGAAGTGGGAGAGCCTCCCTCCCCCATCCCTTTGCCTTCTTTCTGTCCCTCCTTTCCTTCTCTCTTTCTCCCTCTTTTCCTCCTCCCTTCCTTCTCTCTCTCTCCTTTTCTTTCTTTCTTTCTTTCTTTCTTTCTTTCTTTCTTTCTTTCTTTCTTTCTCTCTCTCTCTCTCTCTCTCTCTCTCTCTTTCTCTCTCTTTCTTTCTTTCTTTCTTTCTCTCTCTCTCTCTCTCTCTCTCTTTCCTTCCTTCCTTCCCTCTTTAGTCTTCTGGGTTGTTCACTGTGACCTAATATACTAATGAGCTGTGCTGTCAGGGTGTGGTATAATATGCTAATGAGTTTCTTTTGTTGGGTGTGGCCTATTATGCTAATGAGTTCCTGCTGGGCTTTTTCTACAAAAAGAGCCCTGCTCAGGACTACTTGATAAGGGGTATAGGAGACTGCAGCTGAATCTGCCAAATGAACATTGAGGGTATAAGCAAGTCTAAATGCCAATACTTGTTGCAAATCTTTCTGGCTAATAAAATAGATTTCATTCTTGTTCAAGAAACTCATCTTGATAATGAAATCAATGAAAATTAAGCCTGCCACAGAGCAAAGATTGTGGGATATGATGTTATTGGCATCACATACCATTATACCTATGGCACAGTGACTTATCTCAAAGCAACATCAAAAATGTGAAGTTGGTATTAACCAATGTCCACAATGACATCCACACAATCATAATAAAAGTTGGGGAAGTACACGTTGTCAGTATTTACAAACCTCCTGCAGTTTCATGGTCAGCAAATATCCTATCAACATACCCTCATCCTTCTGTATATGCTGGTGACTTTAACAGTCACCATGGAAATTGGAGATATATCATAAGAACAGTGAGGCACTTGTTGACTGGGGTGAAGAACATGGCTTGCATCTCATTTTTGATTCTAAAGACAGAGGTACCTTCAGATCAGAGTGTCATGCCTGCCCCCGATCCGGCGCCGGAAGCCTCGGCCATGAGCTCAGAAACACCTCCAGACCCAGCACCAGTGAGCTCTACCCCCGATCTGGCACAGGACAGCCTGGCCACGACCTCCTCAGACTCGGTGCCAGGGATCAGGGACGTGGCACCTTTAAGTCCCTCCGAGGTGCCAGAGTCCGCAAAGGATCTAAGTGCTGGGAGGGATGAGCTCCCAGCTATGAGACAGGAAGCTGGGGCGGATGCTTCCCTACCTGACTCACCCCCAAGTGCAGATCATTTGTGAGCTCGCAGATGCAAAGACTTAGCGGCTCGACGGAAGGAGGCACGTGCATGGGGGGCGACGGTCAATGAGCCCCAAGTATTAACTGGAGCAGGGACCTAATAGCGACCGGTTAATGAGTTAATGAGCCAGCACGGTATTTAAGAACATCCCCAGCCACAAGCAAACCGTGCTGGCAAACTCGTCGAAAGACAGCTCGCCTTGCGCCCATCCTCGTTCCTGCATCTTGACTCTCTGGCTCCCGACCTTGGCACCTCTCTGAACACTCTTCTGGCTCCTGACCTCGGCTCGGCTTCTGGACTCCGCTTCGACCTCTGGCTAATGGTAAACCTGACGACGGCTTTGCGCTCCACTTTGAACCTTGTTTGCTTGGACTGGACTGATACCTTGGCTGATCCCTGGAACACTGTCTGACTACGGCACCTGGAAAGGTGTCTTGGATGGGTCCCTCCAAAACATAATAACTACCACCAATTCACTGGAGCTGTTATATCTATGGTCAAAAGGTACATTCCTTGAGGATATCAGAAAGAATATTTCCCACCTGGAGTAATTAGAGCATGAAGATGTGTCAAAATTTCATTGACAGCAAAGATCCAGAAGTGGCAGATGAACTACTTTGCGAACCCAATGCTGCATGTAGACAAAAACAGATCGAAGCAACAGTGAATTTGGATTTCAGGCATTCCAGTATGAAAGCCTGGAGCCTGCTGAAAACACTAGGTGCAAGCCCCACTGTGCTTCAAGGAAATCCTAAGGTAATGTCAAACCAGGTAGCTACCCAACAGGTATCCCTATCCAGAGCTCTGAAAGGATCAAGATTTTACAATCAGAATTAAAAAAGAACTCCAGATTATGAAATGCACATGCCCTAAAGACTGTGAACTGTCAGGGGATTTCAGGGTTGAGCAGATTTCAAAGGCCCTGAAGGATATCAAGAGGAGAAAGGCACTGGGCTTTGACTGCATCCATAATGAGTACCTGATAAACAGCAGCATGTTCACTTGGAAGTGGTTCATAAAGTTTCTCACTGACATCATGAGAAGAAGAAGAAGAGACTGTCTTTCACTACTCAAAGGAGTTTCAGAGCAGCTTACAATCCCTTTCCCTTCTCCTCCCCACAACAGACACCCTGTGAGGTATGTGGGACTGAAACAGCTCTCTCAGAACTGTCATTGAGAGAACAGCTCTGAAAGAACTTATGACTGACCCAAGGTCACACCAGCACCTGCATGTGGAGGAGTGGGGAATCAAACGTGGTTCTCCCAGATTAGAGTCTGCGCTCCTCACCACTACACCAAACTGGCTCTCCAGAAACAGGAAGACTCCAGGAAAATTCAAGAAAGCAAAGATAGTTGCTATTTTGAAATCTGGAAAACCAAAACATCTGGTGGAAAGTTACAGACCTATTTTCCTTCTGAGTTCCTGTTACAAACTCCTCAAGAGGCTAATCCTGAACAGAATCAGTGACAGAATTAATGAACATGTCCCTATAGAGCAAGCAGGATTTAGGCCTCATCTTAGTTGTGAAGACCAGATTCTCAGCTTAACAACTTTCATTGAGGTAGGATATCATAAGTGTCTTAAGACATCAGCAGTTTTCATACTGAACCATAGAAAATAACATACTGAACCATAGAACTTTTCAAATAATTATGGGTCAGTCAATTAGCAAGCAGAAGAAACTGAATAACAGTTTAACCCAGGGCTTTGTCCTCACTCCAGTTCTTTTAAATCTATACATCTCTGATGTTCCTGAGACAATATCCAGGAATTTTGCTTATGCCGATGACATGGTAATTGCAGCAAGGCACATATCAATTGAAAGGACTGAGGAAATACTAAGTGTCTCAAAATTTTGGCTGACTACTACCATAAATTGTAGCTCATTCCAAGCCCAGGAAAAACAGAATGCTCTTGTTTCCATCTCAATAACAATCTTGCAGACCGTGAACAGAATGTCTACCTTAATGGCATCTGACTTACACACAATCATATACCTAGGTACCTTGGCATTGCCCTAGACAGGACCTTGAGCTGTAAACACCATCTTACCAAGGTAGCAGCAAAAATATGCACATGAAACAACATCCTCAAAAAATTATGTGGTACAACTTGGGGTGCATCTGCTACAACCAGGGGTCATTTGGAGCCAAAGTGAGCCAGAACAGTGCTCCAGCAGCTCAGGAGGAGGCAAAAATGGCGGTGGTGGCAAGCCCCACCCCCAGCTCCCAGCGGGCTTGCAGAGGAAGCAAAAAGAGAAGGGGTTTAAAGTTTAAACTCCTTCTCTCTAGGTTGCGCCACAGCAGCGACACAATCTCCTATTGTATCCTATGGCCCCATAGAATACAATGGAAAGATTGTACTGCCGCTAGAGAGAAGGGGTTTAAACTTTAAACCCCTTCTCTCTTCGCTTCCCCACCCCAGCCCGCCTTGATGTTGGAAATGAATGGCTTGCAAGGTCTCAGATTCCAGCCATTATAGAGTTAACCTGTTTACCTTTCTATGCTATTGTTTAGACTGACCTGGAAGGGAAGGAGAAACCCCGGGAAAAGTGGTCTGTGTTGTAGTATTGATTGGTTACTGGTTTCAGGTGACTTCCTTTCTAGGTGTCAAGAAGATGCAGATTCTCCATTGTTGTCTATTGTGTGTAACCATGCTTTCCTAGCAGTAAGGTGTTAGAAATGTAGCCCTTAGATGTTTGCTACTTTGTAGGTCTCCTGTGTACCCTTTACCCTTAGAAATATAGCTTTTTTAAACACAAAGAAATCTCTCCTCTTCAGTGAAGTAAGATCCATTGATACTCTGAGTAATTAAGTATTTTTTACTATTTTCCAACATATTTTTGGTAGCAGTGACAGTTTGCTTTTAAGGTGCTCACTGGACTGACAGAGGGAGAGAGAGCCGAACTGAGTTAGCAGGGAGAGGCTTATTTTAAAAGGAACAATTTTTCTTGCAAGTTTTTCTTTTGCTCTCTGCCAAGCAAAGCTGTGATTCGAAAGAGTTAAAACTCTGATTCCTGCCGATCAGAGGACTCTCTAAGCTAGTCTGTACTTTGCCTAACGAGCAGCTGACAAATCCTTTTTGAAGTTTTTTTCTTCACACGCTCTGGAGCTCCAAGGGAAGAAAGAGAAACCACAGCTGACAAGGATGAACCAAGCTGGTCTTTCAACTCTCCCACTCCCAGCTGCCTGCTTGGACAAAGGAATTAACCCTGCAAGTCCCTGCTGAGTGCCTCCAAGAATGAGTAACGATCCTCCAGCCTGAGCTCCAGCTACAAATGAGGTGGGTTTGTTCCAAACTTCTGGACAGCTAGCTCCATTAAGATTAACCCCATACAACTTTAATTGGCGGGAAGGATTTCTGAAAGTAAAATTACAGGTGTATGGGGCTGAGGATGTTTTAACAAAGAACCCCCCCCCCCCGTACAATGAGCCAGAGAAAAGTGCTTTTAAAAAGCAAGATGGCTATGCTAAGAATCTGATTCTGGGATCAGTAAATTTTCATGATGTGCCTGATCTACACACCA
The DNA here is from genome assembly GCA_029375565.1 of Gekko gecko. NCBI lineage: Eukaryota > Metazoa > Chordata > Lepidosauria > Squamata > Gekkonidae > Gekko > Gekko gecko. The sequence continues at coordinate 121,776,815 of JAPDNY010000007.1, forward strand.
TAGATACCTCCAAGGAAATGATTGAACACCTGAAAAAGAAATATTGAGGGTGAACTTCCAGTAAGGTTTATTACTTAAAGACTCAGATCTTTGATTTTAAAGTGGAGGAGACTGGCTCTTTGCCTGAGCAATTGAGCAAACCAGTGGGCATTTATAATGAATTTAAGGAATTGGGAAAGACATCTGATGAAATAGATATGATAGCTACAATCCTCAGAGGTCTGCCACAAACTTACAAAAGTTTGGCTATGACCCTAAGACACAAGGAGGATCTAACATTTGAAGACTTATTGATGATTTTAAAGGAGGAATCTGTCTCAAGGAATAATGAGGATGTTGTATAATGAGATGTCTGTTCTAAGTTACAATGGAACGAACGTGCCACCACTGTGGCACCACTCTAGAGAGGGGCTTAAACTTTAAACCCCTTCTCTCTTCACTTCCCCCCCCAGTCCACCTTGGCAGGCCAGCTGGGGAAAGGAAGGGGAGACTTTTGAAGATGCCTTCCCCCCTTTTGCTTCTCTTTCTGACACACTTCCAGTGATAAGGAGCACAAAAGAAACACCACTGGCTGAAATAAGCAAATTAGCAAGTATATAATAATCATATAAGCATAACAGCAAATGTAATACAATTCAAATGGATAGGCCAAGGTGCAATAATGAGCATACATAAAACATATAAGAAAAGGCACAGTCTACAATCTTTCCATGTATCTACTTCAATATAGAAGCAATTGTCAGAGTCCAAATTGAAGTGCAAGTCATCAGATTTTCTGAGCCATGAAAAGCAGATGCATAATCCGGATGCCTGATGCTGCATTTTGAATAATTCTTATTCAAGCATGGCTGTAATGGGACTGAATGTAAAATCAAAACATATACAAGTGAGAATGCATACAAGATATAAATATTTACAAAATTTGGAGCTGCAAGGAAAGTTCACCCCAGTCTCAAAAGCTGGCATATACTAAGCCAGAATAGTCAGTCAAGGAGGATTAAAGGTCCTTATCCTGCCATGTGTTACACCTTAATTTATACCCAGTTTCAGGCTGCATCAACACAGGCGAAGCTTCTAACAGGTCATAGTACCATACAAACTAATCAAGAAAGCAACAAGTGCACTAAGCTGCCATCATTTAGAAACAACATATTAGGTTTCATTTGGGCAACTATCATTGATTGATATAAGGTGTAAAATCTATGCTCTGATTCATGCCATGCGGATGGTATGTCTTTAAATTGTAAATGAATCTAGTTTCCTTTTGCAATAGGATTTGTTCAATGTTTAGTTCTTGAAAGGGCTTTTTTTGTTGGCAGTATAAAATTATAAACTTCATTTCATTTGCACTATGACCTGCCTGCATGTAATGTCCAACCATTGGTGAATTTTCAACATTATTATTCACTCTGGACCGGTGCTCCAACACATGAGTCCTAATTGTCCTAGTTGTCTTTCCAATGTACTTGAGCCCACAAGGGCAGAGAGAAAGGTATATTAAATTTTTTGTTGAACAGGTAGCTGTAAAGTTAAAATTGTATATGATCCTTGTATCTTTATCAGTATAACTGCTGCCTTCTATCATGTGCTGACAAGCCTTGCAATGTCTGCACTTCAAGAACCCTTTGGGATTAGTTGCAGGTGTGCTGTCCTTAAAGGAGTCAGATTTAACTAAGGTGTTTCTCAAATTTCTTCCTCTGCGTAAACCTATGTATGGTGGCAACTGACAGCCTGGAATATGTGAAACTATATGCCAATGTCTATAGACAGATCTTCTAATTTGATTAGAAATGCTGGAAAATTGGAAGCCACATGCAATTCCTCCTGTGACTTTTTTATTCCTGTATTTTAAAAGTCCCTCCCTGGCTACATGTTCTGCCCGGACTCTAGCCTGTCTTATTGTCCTAAATGGGTAATCTCTCTGCTTAAATTGTTTCTCTAGTAGATCTGCTTCAACAGCAAAATCTTGTGGCATGGATGAATACCATACAGACAGCGCTGGCCCCAGGTGTCTGGGCGCCCTAGGCAGGACTGCCTGGGGCGCCCACCCCACCAGGGATGCCAACCTCCCGGTGGGGCCTGGAGATGGCCCAGCACCTAGGAGAGCTGAGGAAGGGGTGGCGCGCGCGGCTCTCCCAGGTGTCTCGCAGTCGCGAGGCACCCGGGACAGCCGGGGAAGGGGCAGGCTTAGAAGCCCCCCCTTCCCTCTCAGGGGCAGCGCGCGCGGCTCTCCCGGGTGTCTCGCAGCCGCAAGGCACCCGCGACAGCCGGGGAAGGGGCGGGCTTAGAAGCCCCCCCTTCCCTCCCAGGGGCGGCGCGCGCGGCTCTCCCGGGTGCCTCACAGCCGCGAGGCACCCAGGAAAGCCGGGGCTGCTGGCATTGGGTGGCTCGGGGGCCTTTTTACGGGGGTGGGTGGGGGGCATTTTGGCGCCCCTGCAGGGCCGGCGCCCTAGGCGAGCGCCTAGCTCGCCTAGTGGGCGAGCCGGCCCTGCATACAGATGAACTGTCCGTATGGTAGATTATAGCGTAATTTATGCGGATGGAAGGATGTAAAATACAATAAGGAATTTCTATCAGTTGTGTTATGATATGGATTAACCAATAACCTGCCCTGATTCACATACACTATAGTGTCTAAAAAATTAATAGACTGCTGGCTGTAATGAATATCCGACTTTATACTGTCATGTAATGTATTGAGCCACTGATGGAACTGGTTTAAGCATATATTCCCCTGCACTAGCAAAAAGATGTCATCACTGAACCTAAGAAACTTTTTAATGTTAGAAAAGAAAGGGTTTGTAGATGTTAAAATATATGTTTCCTCAAAGTATTGCATAAAAAGATTAGCAAGTGATTGCCCATCGCTATGCCACATTTTTGCAGATAGAAATCTTTTCCAAATTGAAAATAATTGTTTTCCAATATCAAATCCAAAATTTCAAGCAAAAAATAATTTGGAACAGGGATATTTTGTTGTTCCTCTAGTAGCTCTGCAATAACCATTCTTATTTCACCATGTGGTATGTTAGTATATAAAGCCCTTACATCAAGGGTTACAAGATGGCAGCCTTCAGGAACCTGTATATTCTCTACCTGTTGAATGAAATGTGGAGTATCCTTAATATATGATTTAACCTTAATAACTAGGGGCTGCAGGATATGGTCCAAATACTGAGAAATGGGTTCAAAACCAGATTCTACCCCTGATATAATAGGACATCCTGGGGGTGGGTTTCCTTTTTTATGTATTTTAGGTAGTGCATACAGAATTGGTGTCCTGGGGTAAGGCACCTGAAAAAACTTAAACAGGGTTTCTGAGATGATATTCAAGGCAAAAGCTTCAGTGATGGTAGTCTTAATTAAGTTCTGAGTATGAGTGGTAGGGTCATGTGCAATGTGTGCATAATGCTGTGTATTATTAAGGAGAGTGTTTACCATAGTTAAATAGTCCTCTTTGTTCAGGATCACAATCCCTCCTCCTTTGTCTGCCTCCTTAATTATAATCTGTTGGTCTCGCTCAAGATTAGTAAGGGCTGCTTTCTCTATATGTTATATTAGGTCTAATATTCCTTTTTGATCTTTCAGCAGACTCAATGTCCTGTAAGACCAATCTTTCAAAAACATCTATAGATGGATCAGTAACCTCAGGATTAAATTTAGATTTAGGTCTAAACCTGTCAATCTGCATATCTGTTGCTCCAAACAGAACTTAAAGTTTAAGTTGTCTTAATAAAAGAAACAAATCCTTATGTGTAGAAAACGGAGCTCCCGCCCGCCCAGCAACGCCGCTGGTGGGTGGGGGCTCATTTGCCGCTCCGAGGAGGGGAGACAGCAACGGATGGGGACGCTGCGGGTCCCGACATGGCGGGGGGCGGAGCCGGCTGCTTCAAAGGGCCAGGCTCCGCTCCCGCCCTTTGCAGTTGCTCCGCGTGCTCGGACTAGGTCAGAGCACGCAGAGGGAGCTTATGTTTTTTTTGGGCCCATTCCTGCGCTTGCTGGTGGCGCAGCGGGGCGCAGTGGGCCTGGGTGGGAGGCAGCTCTGGGTGCTCGGCATAGAGCGGAGCACCCTGAGGAGAGCGGCGCCCTTCTTTTGGCAGGCTTGGGGGCTGATAAATTAGTGGCGGTGGTGCCCTGTTCTTTTTTGGCGGCTGTGCGGCCGCTGCGGTGGGCAGTCCTACTGGCAGCAAGGCGCCTGGGCAAACGGCCCAGTGTGGCGGCGGCAGCTGCTCATTTAGCAACCGGAGCTGAGGTGGCGAGGCGGCTGGCAGCCCCCGCTACACATTTATTATTATTATTAAAAAAAAAAAACCTTCCCCCCCCACGCCTGCAGTTTGGTGAGGCTGCTTTGGCCATATTTTCTGTTTTATTGCCTGTTCGATCTTTTCCCTGGGTGACAAACCCCCCCCCCCAAGGGTCTTTTGAGGGTGGCCATTTTACTATTTTTCTGTTGTGCGATGGAGGCCCGTTTCTGGCGGTGGCGGCGGCAGCCCGCACATGGCGGCGGCGGCAGCCCGCACATGGCGGCGGCGGCAGCCCGCTCATGGCGGCGGCGGCAGCCCGCTCATGGCGGCGGCGGCAGCCCGCTCATGGCAGCGGCGGCGGCCCACTGGCAGCGGTGGCCCGCTCGCGGTAGTGGCGGCCCGCTCGCGGCAGCGGCTGCCTGCTCACAGCGACGGCGGCAGAGGCCCGCTAGCGGCTGAGGCCTGCTAGCAGCGGAGGGCCGCTTGCGGCGGCGGCGGAGGGCCGCTCGCGGCGGCGGAGGCCCACTACCGACGCAGCGGCCCACTCCCGACATCACTGGCCCACTCCCAAGGGTGGTGGCCCATTCCCGCCAACGGCGGCAGCCCCTGCCTGGTAGTGGTGGTGGGGGCGGCGGCGGCCCGTTCCCAGCAGGGGCATCCGCTCCCAGTAGCAGTGGCGGCAGCAGCCCATTCCTTAGGGCAGCCTATGGAGGCAGACACTTGGGACCATGAGGCGGCAGTGCAATTACTGGCTGCGGCACTTCACCCTCCTTTATTACAAAAAAAAAAAAAACCCTAGCCACACAACACACTTTTGGTTAGGGGGAGTTTGTTGTAGGACCCCTGGGTAGCGAGGGCGCAGTTCCCTCCTTCCCCCCATATTTCCCCCCCCTTCCAGGCACCAATTGGTGCCATTTGTAGACAACTGGGCAATGGGGTAGCCATCATGAGTGGGATGACCCTGTCAGCCCAGTGATTCTTCAAGGGCTTGAGGCGCTAAAAAGCCTCTGGTGGGAGGGGCCAGCTATAGTTCTGACAAGCCCTGTCCATGAAAGGGCAGCTTTTATTTATTTATTTCTAGTCACAGTTCAAATCTTGAAAGAGCTCTGTCAGCCCCGCCTACCTCACAGGGTGTTTGCTGTGATGGGGGGATGGGAGAGGAGTTTGTAGGCTACTCTGAGACTTTGAGTGGAGAGTGGGATATAAATCCAATCTCTTCTTTTACTCTCTGTCTTCAGAGGTGCCAGTCCATAAAACATCAGATTTTAACTAGGTGGCTTCTCAGTACTACACCACAGATCAGTAATCAGTAATGCACCACAGATAAGTGATCGGTTTCCATGGAGGTGTATTTGGGTTTATCTGTTAAAAATACATCGCTATATGTTACATAATAATTGTGGCTGCAGAACAACTGCACCGGGAGAAAGGAAATGATGCATGTGGCTGGTGCAGGGTTTGAAGTCAGGACTTAGGGCTTGCTGTGCTGAAACTGCAGTGAAATGTATGTGCATAAGGGGCCAATATCTGAACTGAAAGGTCCCATCTTTTCGTACAAAAGGCACACCAACCCTTTAATCATCCTGGCTCCTGTGTCTTTTTACAGATGTTTAAGACAGATACAGAAAGGGAAGAGGCACTGAGATCATATTGCCAAAAATTTATGCTGGTTACTGAGAATTACAAGAGAATTTAAAGCAAAAACGTCAGCTTGTGTTTTACAGATTACCACTAAGCTTCTGACTGTGTAAACTTTGACAAGCTGGTGTTGGTTTTACAAGTTGTAATGTATCCACAGGAGAACATGGGCTCTGGACAGCCATGTGCTTGGACTGGTTCTAACCGGTCCACCATGTGGCCAGGCGAAGGGCCTGAGCTTCGCCCCGAAGGACAATGGACTAGTGGATCCTGACTCCCCTCCAATGGAGGAGCAGGAGTTAATCCAATCAATGTAAATAGTGAATCACCGGGTGTGTGTGTGTTTGGGGTGTGGGTCACTTGGGAATAAAAGCCGGCCTGCGAGCCGGCTCAGTTGTCTTGTTCTTCATCTAATAAAGTATGTGAGAGCTGAAATCACTAGTAAGTCTCAGTACTTTTCACTGGCGACGAAGGTGGGATGCCAACTCCCTCCATGAACAACGACCACGAGACGAGCACCGCTGACCGCCCCAACGCCGAAAGCACCGAACGCCGCCGCCGAGCTTCGTGTCCGCCTCTTCGGTTCCTGGGCACCGCACCGCTCCCTAGCACTGCTGACCCCGAGAGCAGCCTCGCTTTCAACGCCGCCAACTCTACGCCTGAACCGCGACCTCCACGGGTGAGCACCATGGCCGCTAGCAACAAGAGCTTCCCCGCCTTCGACATCTCTCGTCCCGCACACTGGGAGACCTGGATCGAGACGCTGGAGCGTCACTTCGAGATCCATGGCATCACGGATGCGGGTACGAAGAAGGCCTATCTCCTGCGCTACTGCGGCATCGAGGCACACCTCCTCCTGAAGGACCTGGTAAACCCCCTCCTGCCGAAAGACGCGGCCGCCACCTACGACATGCTGGTCAAGGCGTTTACTGACCACTTGGCACCAAAGCCCACCAAGTTCGCAGAACGAATGGAGTTCTTCGCGAGAATGCAGGGCCCCGACGAAACATCTCCGGAATTCCTGGCCGGACTACGCCGCACAGCCACAAGGTGTGCCTTCCCCAACCTCGCAGATACCCTCCTAAACCAGTTCTTGGTGGGGCTGAAGGAGGCGAAGCTGCGCCGCAGGCTCGTCAGCCGGGACGACCTCACTCTGGAGGCCGCCATCCAAGAAGCGGCCGCCTACGAGAAGTCCCACGCAGATCGCCGGCCTAAGACGGTCCATCGCCTCCAGGGCTCCGGCCCCTCGGATGACTCGAACGATGAGGAGGTCCTACAGGTGAACCGCCGATCACAGCCACGCACCCAACGCAACAGGGGATCCCCCGCACCACCAAACCAGCCCAACGTATCTGCCTGTGCCAGCTGTGGCGACGCTCACGAGCGCCGGACCTGCCGTTTCCGGGACGCCGTCTGCAGGACCTGCAACAAGGCCGGACACCTCGCCCGAGTCTGCCGCTCCAAGGGCAAGCGCCTGGGATCCACTGCCCAGCTGGACGCCGCAAGCCTGCACACCGTGACGACACAGCGCCGGCAGACGGTATGTAACTTGCCCCCTGAAAGCCCGGACAAGGTGCATGTGACTGTCCAAATAGAGGGGTCCCCCTGCCAAATGGAAATAGACTCAGGGTCCTCGTTCTCTATAATTTCCGCGGAGACCCTTAAAACGCTATGCCCCAAGGGGGGACCCCGACTGCACAAGCCACGGGGGTTGAAACTGACGGACTTTAACAAAAACCCAGTGGCAGTCCGTGGCTGGGGCAAGTTTCAAGTCCGATTTAAAGGGTTCTCGGGCTTGCTGGACCTGTTGGTTGTGGAGGGGCGCCTTTCAAGCCTCCTGGGACTGTCGTGGTTTGGGCCTTTGGGACTCCAAATAGCAGGAGTAAACCACCTCGGGACCGCTGACTGGGAGGCAGTTTGCCGGGAGTTCCCCAAAGTATTCGATGGGACCCTGGGGAGGTACAATGGGACCCCGATTTCGCTAGATCTGGACCCTAACGTACGACCCATCCGCATAAAGGCACGGCCCCCTCCCCTAGCCATGCGGGAAAAAATAGAGTCCGAGCTCGACCGCCTGGTCGCCCAAGGCGTGCTGGAACCGGTCGCGTCAGCGCGCTGGGAAACCCCCATTGTAACGCCAATTAAACCGAATGGGGCTATACGCATTTGTGCAGATTACAAATGCACCATAAATAAGGCTCTGCAGGACCACGCCTATCCGGTCCCGGTAGTGAGCCATGTCCTGGCCTCCTTGACGGGGGCCAAAGTTTTCGGCAAATTGGACCTGGCGCAGGCTTACCAGCAGCTGCCAGTGGACACGGCCGCTGCGGAAGCGCAAACCATCACCACCCACAAGGGGGCTTTCCGGGTCAATAGACTGCAGTTTGGGGTTTCAGTGGCGCCAGGGATTTTTCAATCCTTCATGGATTCCCTCCTGAAAGGAATTCCAGGGGTCCAGCCCTTTTTAGATGATGTCATCATCGCGGCACCGGACTCCACCGCCTTCACCGAACGGCTGCGTCAGGTCCTGCAGAGGTTCAACGAGGCTGGCCTCAAGGTGAAGAAGGAGAAATGCCTCCTGGGTGTGCCCCGCATCGAATTCCTGGGGTTCGCAGTCGATGCACAAGGCATCCACCCCACAGACGAGAAAATTAAAGCGATCACACAAGCCCCGGTCCCCACGTCCAAGCCGGAACTCCAGGCCTTCCTAGGCCTCTTGAATTTTTACCACGCGTTTCTGCCCCAAAAGGCAACGGTGGCTGAACCCCTCCACCGGCTGCTGGACAAGGAGGCGCCGTGGGCCTGGAAGCCGGAGCATGCGGCAGCTTTCCAGGCGGTAAAAGACTTGTTGGTCTCCAACGGGGTGCTGCACCACTTCTGCGAGGCTTTACCTGTGGTTCTGGCGTGTGATGCGTCGCCCTACGGGGTGGGGGCGGTGTTGGGGCATCGGTTGCCGGATGGCCGGGAGGTTCCGGTCGCCTACTATTCTCGGACCCTGTCTTCTGCGGAGCGTAATTACGCGCAGATAGACAAGGAGGCTCTAGCGATAGTGGCGGGGGTTAAAAAATTCCACCATTATCTCTATGGCTGCCCGTTCGAGATCCTTACAGACCACAAGCCTCTCCTGGGCCTCCTTGCGCCCGATCGACAGACGCCGCAGATGGTCTCGCCCAGGGTTCTCCGCTGGTCCATATTCCTGGCGGGGTACTCTTACACCCTCACCCACCGCCCGGGAAAGGCCATGGGTCACGCGGACGCGCTCAGCCGCCTCCCACTGCCCGCAACGGACCCAGACCCGGCCCCCGCCCACGTCATCGCACTCCTAGAATCGCTGCCCGATCGCCCAGTACATGTCAAGGAGGTGGCCTGCCTCACGGGCCGCGACAGGGTTCTCTGTCGGGTTTTGAACTGGGTGGGGGAGGGGATGGCCGACAGCTAGACAAGACCCGGAGTTTGCGCCTTTTGTCACAAGGCGCGATGAGCTGTCGACCTATAAGGGGTGCCTAATGTGGGGAGGCAGGGTGGTCATTCCGAAACCACTACAGGAACGGGTACTGAGGGACCTTCATGAACACCACCCTGGGGTAGTCAGGATGAAGGCTCTGGCGCGGGGGTATGTCTGGTGGCCAGGGTTAGACCGGGATATTGAGGACATTGTAAAAAGGTGTCAACCCTGCCAGGCCTCCCGACCCGCACCCCCGACGGCCCCAGACAGGGCCTGGGAATCCTCTCACCGCCCCTGGTCGCGCCTGCACCTCGACTTTGCGGGCCCGTTCCAGGGGCAGCTGTTTTTTATACTTGTAGACGCCTACAGTAAGTGGCTAGAAGTAGAGCCGGTACCATCCACCTCCTCCCGGGCGGCCATCCGAGCGATGTGGCGGATTTTCAGCTCGCACAGACTCCCCGACACCCTGGTCACCGACAACGGGACGGCCTTCACGTCTGGGGAGTTCCAGGAGTTCACCCGCCAGCACGGGATTCGCCACATCAGGTCGGCCCCGTTCCACCCCGCCACCAATGGCCAAGCCGAACGCATGGTGCGGACGGCCAAAGAGGCGCTCCGTCGGACCGAAGGAACGGACTGGGACTTCAGGCTGGCGCACGTCCTGTTCGGCCAGAGAACGACGCCCCATGCAACAACCGGCCGGAGCCCGGCGGAACTATTGATGGGCCGACGCCTCACCACCAGGCTGGACCGGTTACATCCCGATCGAGCGCCCGAGCGGGAGCCCTGCACGGAAACGCCAGCGGCGGCGCGAGGGGTTCTTCCCAGAGGACCCCGTGTACGCACGGAACTACGTGAGAGGGCCCCCGTGGATTCCCGCCCGAGTAGTCCGGGTCCGTGGCCCCCGGTCCTACGAAGTCTCGGTGGAAGACGGCCAGATCCTGCATCGCCACATCGATCAGCTACGTCGCCGGGTGCTACCCCTGGAGCCGGATGAGGGGAGGAGTGGGACGAGCCAGCTCAACCAGACACGGGGGCGGACGCACCTGAGGAAATCCCTGTGGACTTCAACTCCGGACGGACAGCCACCGCAAATGACACGCCGGCCGAGATGGTGAGCCCAGCCCCGCCAATACCAGAGCGGCCACCAGTCCCCACAGCCGCCCGGGAGGCTGTCAGTTCCCCCATGCCAGAGCCCCGTCGCTCCACACGAGAGCGGCGGCCCCCCAGCTATTTGAAAGACTATGTGTGCGGGTGTTTATCGGACCAAGGGGGAGGGGTGTAATGTATCCACAGGAGAACATGGGCTCTGGACAGCCATGTGCTTGAACTGGTTCTAACCGGTCCACCATGTGGCCAGGCGAAGGGCCTGAGCTTCGCCCCGAAGGACAATGGACTAGTGGATCCTGACTCCCCTCCAATGGAGGAGCAGGAGTTAATCCAATCAATGTAAATAGCGAATCACCGGGTGTGTGTGTGTTTGGGGTGTGGGTCACTTGGGAATAAAAGCCGGCCTGCGAGCCGGCTCAGTTGTCTTGTTCTTCATCTAATAAAGTATGTGAGAGCTGAAATCACTAGTAAGTCTCAGTACTTTTCACAAGTGATGGATGTCCCATACATTGTTTTGTTGGGATGTTCACACTTGTACTCTGGGCAAGAGGGTCCTGTTAAGACTGGATAGGGACAAACAGGTTGGTTTCCAATCAGCAAAACTGTCAGATTAATGTCTTTTATCTCTCTCTCAATCTATGTGCAGAATACATCATAAGGACAAATGGATTAGACTGAAGTGAAGATGCAGTAACAATTGGTGGAAGGCACATTAACAGTTTGAAATGTATTTCTTTATTTAGGTTGAAGGCACCACATTATTGGCAGAAAAGGCTGTTAGTTGGATTACAGCTGATCATTAATAAGACAAAGTACTGACTACTGGAGAATTACACAACTTTAAGGGTGACATTGAAGAACTTGTTCATGATTCTGTTCATTGCTACATCATCACCCAAAAGGGGGGGGGGCAGAGCCCAGATCTGGTAATGAGGTCTGGTAGTGGCCATTCAGTGATCCCCAGGCAGGTACCCACGCCCGGGCGGGCGGTTCAGCAATACCCATTTGCTGGGAGGCCCCATGCGCGCGCGCGCACACACACACACACACACACACACACTTATTTATTTATTTATTTTTGGCCCCAAAATGAAAAGACGGGGAGGGGGCTGGGGAGGTAAGTGTTCAGGAGAAGGTGTGGCTACAACCCCCTCCCCCAGACATAATGTCCCAGCCCAATTCAAGTTAAGGTTCTGGAGCATGGGGTGAGGAATTACCTCAGCTGACAGGCTCACGTTTACCTCTTGGAAGGTTTTGCTTTAAGGTTTAGGTTACCTTAGCCGGAAAAAGGTGACTTTATAGCGCTCCTAACTTGAACTCAGCTATGGGGAGTGAGAACGTACTTTGGGGAAATTGCCAAGCAATGCAAGGAGGGTGGAGCCTTGGTGGTGTTCCTTCTAAGCTGTGTTGGTGCAGGCTAGCTTGGTTTTCTGGGCCTCTGGCTTACACAGTTTTTATCTTGGCTCGGGAGGGATGGCTCTGAGCAGGCTGGTTGTGTGGTGGCCGGGCCGCCTGCTCACGGCTTTGATGCTGGTGGTCACAGGGTTGAATATTTTGCTCACAGGACTTCACAGCTTACTGGGGGCATTGGTCTTTGCCCCTTTCCATTCCCCCCAGTTACCAATCTTAGGGTTTCCCCAATGGGAGTTGTGTTGAAAAAGGCACCTGGTGAGTGTCGCCTCATTCACCACTTGTCATGCCCACGTGGGGAGTTGTGGAACGACGCGATACCGGGGGAGTTATGTTCAGTTAGGTAATGTCATTTGATTAGGCCATCTGAGGGCACACCGTTGTGGACAGAGTGTGGAATTGGCAAAATGGGACATCAAGTCAGCCTTCTACCTCCCAGTCTACCTACCAGATTTTGTGCTGCTGGGTGGTGCTTTAGAGGGCAAATTCCACATGGATAAGACCCTTCCCATGGGATGCTCGGTGTCATGTTGGCATTCGAGAGGTTCAGTTCCTTTTTGGAATGGACCCTGCGCTGCAGGACAGGACTATTCAGCGCTGCCCATTAATTTGATGACTGCCTATGGGTAAGAAGGAAAGATGCAGGGCAGTGTGAATTTTACTGACCAGACATTAATTGACATGGCCAGGGAGAAGAAGATTACTTTACTGGAGCTGCAGCAGCTGGTTGGCTGCCTCATCTGTGCATGCAAAGCTGTGGTGCCCAGCCGGGCATCTGTTATAAGACTATTGAGTCCCTGAAGGGCTTGAGCCTAACAGACTATAGGACTACGGTCCTCAGGGGATATGAGACGAGTTTGTATGGAAAATTTTTGAATTCATACAATTGGGTATTTTCGGTGGGAGGACTCTCTGGTCGCAGCCAAGTGGCAGGTTACGTCTGCCTTTGCTGGTCCTCTAGAGGCTGGCCAGTTCCCTGGTCGGATGCTCTCGCCCCTTCCACCTGGGGAGCTTATATGAGGGCTGGTAAGCCTTCGGGCACAGCAGATCAGGGAACTAGTTGTGAAGTCGTGTAAGGATGTATTTGGTCTAGGGCTGGTCCTGCGGGATTGAAAATTTAATGTTATTAATGTGGTTCTTCTTTCAGGTGCTGCAGGCCATGGGGTGAGATGATGAGTCACCGTTTGCGGCCACAGCATGGCAAGGCCTTGTGTTACAAGCTGAGGTAGCCATGGCGATGATAGGAGCAAGATGGCCCAGCGTGCCAATAGCTGACCAGCAAGGCCCTCAGGTTGCAGGCTGATGTGGATCTGGTGGTGATGACACCAAAATAGCATGGTGGGCTGATAGCTGGTTGACGAGGCCCTTATCTGGCCATTAAGGCCTTGTGCTACAAACGGAGGCACACCTTGTGATGATAAGAGCATGGTGGCCCGGTGTGCGGATAGTCAGGCCATAAAGACCCTTGTGTTACATGCTGCGGCCGATCTTGTGATGATACGAGCAAGGTGGCCCGGTGTGCGGATAGTCTGGCTGTTGAGGCCCTTGTATTACACGCTGAGGCAGACCTTGTGCTGATAGTCAGGCCATCAAGGCCCTTGTGTTACACGCTGAGGCAGACCTTGTGATGATAAGAGCAAGGTGGCCCAGTGTGCTGATAGTCAGGCCATCAAGGCCCTTGTGTTACATGCTGAGGCAGACCTTGTGATGATAAGAGCAAGGTGGCCCGGTGTGCTGATAGTCAGGCCATCAAGGCCCTTGTCTGGTTCTAGACCTGTATAGGGTGATGGGGTGCACTTGTCTGATAAGGGCAATAGGATCTTTTTACAGGACTTGCAGCAAGGAATTAGGTCGGCACTAGGTTGCTGAGTGGGGAGCAAAGGCCAAAGCAGAGGCTTGACCTTGGCTATGGCAGGTTTATGCAAGCAAGAAACGGAACTGGTGAGCACCTTTCGGCATATCCCGTTAGGGAACAGGCGGTCATCAGGAACTGCCTTCGGATTTCAGGGTCCAGGGTGGGGAATGGTGATCACCTCCACTGGGAACCTTTTATGGCTGGCTCCTCCCTGCAAGTTGAAAGGCTTCAGGGGTAGGCGCTCCTAGAAGGCAACCAGTTGCTGGGCTGCTGGTCACGAGCCAGAGAGTAAATGGCTCACGGCTGGAGCTGGGTGACCCGCCCTTTAAGGGCAAGGGGGTTGGTCAGGGAAGTGACGCCTGCCTTGCCTGTTCCATGCTTGCTTAGTTGTTATTGCTGCAATGTTCTGTTAAATAGTTAATAAAGTGGCCCTTGTTTAATTCCAATCCGTTGTCTGTCTCATTATTCCGGCTGGGGGGGCAAAGAATCATATTTAACTGTAGGAACAAAATTAAGCCCTTTATTAAGAACTGTAATTTCAGCATCACTAAGAGACCTTGTAGACAAATTAATTACTAAATTGGGCGCTTCCTCTGGGGGGGTGGGTAATACTGCTTGTGATCTCTGTTTCTGAGGCTATAATCCCTTGTAAAAAATTCCTGTTGTTGTTAGGCCTATTCCTTCTATGCCTTGCAGTCTCTGTATCATTTTCAGAGGAATAGTCAACATCAGAGTTGTTAGAGCTCAAGTCTGACCATGATATCTGCTTTCTTTTTGGAGGCATAATATTATCCCATTTATATACCCTGCCAGTCTCATAATCCTGAGAATCCCTGTACAGTTTTTTAGTTTTTGTATCTTTTATTTTCTTTTCCAGTTCCTGAATATTATTTTTAAGGAATCCCAATTTCTGATCAAAGGCCTCAATATTTGACATGCTCTCCTTCATTTTCTGTTCCAAATTATTAATTTCAGAATCTAATTTTCCTGTATCCTCAATTGATTTCTCTATAATTAATAGCATTAAATCCAATGCACATTTATTGAGGATAGCTATCCACTTTTTAAAAAATTCATCAGACTCAACAAAAAGAGTTGGGCCCTTTTGGATCCTTAAACCCCTAGGAATCTGTTTAGCTGTTTTGCAGTACTCCTTTAAAAATACAGCATGTAATTGCATTCTCAGCCTCTTCTCACTGAGTAAAGACCACTTTTTTCAATCATCATTGCCACTATCTTCATAATCAAAGGCGTCAGGTAAGCAAGCTTCATTTCTATCCTTATCAGCATTGGAAAAGGCAAAGATATCCAAACCATTGGCCATAAGTGCCCCACAATAAAATTCAAACAGCAAAAAAAAGGAGTGAGGTCAGGGGGCATGGCATATGCTAATGAGTTTTGCGAATAGGTATGCTAATGAGCTCCTACACCTCTTTTTCTACAAAATGACCCCTGGCTACAACACTTAGATGATCAGCTTGGGGCTGGTGTATAGTACTGTGGAATACAGTGCTTCAGTGCATCTCAACAGCCCCCATGTCCACAAACTTGATGTTCAACTCAATGCAACGAGAACCATCAGTGGACATATTAGACCCACTCTGACCTATTGGCTACCTATGTTGTGCCACATTGTTCTCCCACATCTCCAAAGACAAGATGCTGTCAGGTTCCTCAGTCAGCTCACGCAACACAGGGCTTCTTCAGAAGACAATGTTTAATGGTGAATCAGAACTAAAAACACATGTACAGCTTGTGTCTGTAATGACTATGTACATTAGGACTTACTATGATATACTACATTCAAGCATCCCCCCCAAAGCAGAAGCCAAGGAATACAAATTGCACGCATGGAAAAAAGCGGCGGGCTAGCTAGCAAAACAATCCTAGAAACCGTTATGGTTCCCAGCCAAATCTCCAGCAACTGGAGAATGAAGGTCATAGTCCTGATAAGAGACAGTTAGTAATAGTGTGGAAAAGTTCAGACTGAACACTCCTCCCACATACCATACACTTGACAGGCTACCTGACATCCTGCCCCTTCAAAAGGGCCCCCCTGGTCTTGTCAGGATAGTGGCGGTGGAATCGCCTCAGGAACTGGCAGGCATTGATGTCATCCACCGCCACCCACTCCCTGTGCTGAGGACCGAAGTCCACCCATTCAACCAAGTAATACAGTTTATTCCAGTTGATTTTAGAGGCCAAGATATCAGCCACAACAGTGGCCAGGCCTCCTGCAAGTGTTTACACCAGTCACCTGCCTCCCCCTCAGGTAGCTGAGTTCCGACCAGGAAGGGGAGTGGGGGGGGGCTCATAACCATGCACAGCCATGAACGGAGAGACTCCTGTAGAGGAATGACACGCATTATATTGTAGCAGAACTCCGCAAGGGGAAGGAGCCCCTCCCAATCGTCTTGTTGAAGGTTAGCAAAGCAGTGGAGGTACTGTTCAAGAGTCTGATTAATGCTCAGTTTGCCCACCAGTATCAGGGTGATAGGCACTACTCAAATCCCGTTCCACCCCCATGAGGTGTAGCAGCTCACTCCAGAACTTGGAAACAAATTGTGAGCTCCGGTCAAAAATTATCTCCTTCAGGAAAGTATGTAGTCTAAAAACCTGTTGAAGAAAACTCTTAGCCAACATCCTAGCAGATGGCTGGAATTTAAAGGGAATGAAATGCGCCTTTTTCAAAAACAGATCCACAACAACCCAAATAATCATTTCCCCCTGGCTAGAAGGAAGATCTGTGATAAAATCTATCAAGATGACTTTCCAGGGTCTGCTTGGGGTGGGTAGGGGTTGGAGGAGCCCTGGAGGCTTCCCCGGTCTTGGCTTACTCATGATAGAGGTTTGGCATGACTGGACGAAAAGGGACAGATCCTTCCACATGCCTGGCCACCAAAACAGTCTTTGCAGTAAATGGAGGGACTTTACAAACCCCAAGTGTCCCGCCAACTTAGTTCCATGCACCATAGACAAGATCTCCCCCCACAAGGCAGCTGGAATAAACAGTTTGCATGCTCCTCCACCTGCCTCTCCTTTTCCAATTCCAAACAGTCCATGTCAGAAACTGCAGAGGCAAACTTCTTTTCCCTTGAGTCATTGCTCCCCATGGGCTGGGCCTTTGCCTGGGCGTGCGTAACCACTGCCCCTCCCAACTGAGAGGGCGTGAACATAGAGTCAAGGACAACCTCCTTGTGGCTGTCGTGTTGGGGAAGGCAGAACAATGCATTGGCCAAAGAATTTGCCTTCCCTGGGAAATGATGGAGGGTGAAGTTAAACTTAGAGAAAAAGTTAGCCCAGTGGAGTTGTTTAGCATTTAAATTACGAGGTGTGCAGAGGATCTCGAGGTTCTTGTGATCAGTCCAAACCTCAAATGGTACTCGGGCCCCCTCCAGCCAATGCCTCAATGTACAGAGCGCCAACTTGATTGCCCCCACCTCTTTATCCCAAATGGATCAGTGACGCTCTGTGACCATAAACTTTTGTGAGATGTAAGCAAGGGGGTGCAACTTCCCATCCTCCCCCTCTTCCAAGATTGTGCCACCCATAGCGAAATCCAAGGCATTGACTTGTACTATGAATTTTTTCAGTTCATTTGGGTGTGCCAGCATGGGTTCGGATGTGAACAATGCTTTTAAGCAGTCGAACGCCTCCTGGCATTTGGCTGTCCACTCCAACTTTGCCCCAGGTTTCGTGCTGTCAGGACCCTTCCCCTTAGTTTTCAACAGGTCAGTGAGTGACAAGCTCACCTGAGCAAAGTTGGCCAGAAATGATCTGTAAAAGTTCACAAAACCAAGGAAAGCTTGGAGCTGCCTCCAGGTTCAAGGGGCCTCCCACCCCACCACATCCCAGACCTTGGCAGGGTCCATTTCAATGCCCCAGGGGGAGATGTGATACTCAAGAAAGTCAATCTCTGTGCAGTGGAACTCACACTTTGACAGCTTAGCAAACAGTTTCTGCTTGTGCAACATTTGAAGAACTTCATGGACCAAAGAAACATGGGATTCAAGTTCGGGGGAGTAGAGCAAGATATCATTGAGATAAACGAGGACCCCCTTGAACAGGTGCTTGTGCAAGACCTCATTTATCAGGTTCATGAAGACCCCTGGAGCCCCCTGAAGTCTGAACAGCATCACCCGATATTCGAATTGACTCAACGGGGTGTTAAATGCCGTCTTGTACTCATCTCCCTCCTTAATGTGGACTCTGAAGTAGGCATCCCGGAGATCGAGTTTGGAATAGATTTTCCCTTTGGATAGTTCAGCTCGGAGGTCTTTAATCAAGGGGAGGGGGTAGGCATTTGTAGTCAACACAGTATTCAGCCCCCTGTAGTCTGTACAGAGCCTCAACCCCCCCCCCGTCTTTCTTCTTCCGGAACAACATGGGAACAGCAAACAGGGAGGAGGCAGGCCGGATAAAACCCTGAGCGAGGTTTTTGTCAATGAATGTATGTAATTCCGCTTTCTCTGTGGGACTCATAGAATACAGTTTACCCTTGGGTAATTTCTGGTTGAGTAACAGTTCAATAGCACAGTCTGAGTGTCAGTGGGGGGCAATTAATCTGCCTCCTCCTCCTCAAACACCCTAAACAGGTCCTGGTATTCAGGCAGGATTGCTTCCAGCTCTTCCCACACAAGGCAAGCTGGTACTATTCCCTCCTGGGGGGGTTCCCCACTTCCCATCCCAGGTGTGGTCTTTGCATCGGGGCGAAATAAAGTGGATGATGCCCTCCCCCCACAAGATATAGGGGTCGTGACTATGGAGCCATGGGTTCCCTAGTACTAATGGGAAATGGGCGGCAGGGGTGATGACAAATGATCAGTGCTCCCAATGTTGTCCTGCACCCCTACGTAATGGAACAGTCTCGAATCTACACAGGTCTTTCATAGTGGACCCATCCATTTGGGTAAACACCAGGGGCTCTGACAGTTTAACTACTTTCGCCCCAAGTCTCATAACAAGAGAGGGATGGATGAGATCCTGTCCACACCCTGAGTCAATTAGACCCCTCACCTGCACATGGGTGTTCAAGTCAGGGTTTATGATAGTCACAGTCACAAAAAAGAGGGGGGGAGCTGCTCACTGTTTTCTGTGCCTCTGGGATGGGGACCTGCTGGTCAGCGCTACTCACAACAGGTCCTGGTCGTTTCCCACTGGTTGCATATCTTCCTCGCTGGACGAGGGGGTGTCTTCTTCTGGGAGGCTAGCTTGCAGGACGCGTTGGGTCTTTGGGTGAGCAGTCTGCTTCTTGACCGGAGTGTCAGACCTTTTCTTTTCCCTGCTCCTCTTTGAGGTGCTTGCAGGTCCCGATCCTGGGCATGCAGTGGCGAAATGGACTGCTTCACCACATTTTAAGCATAAACCTTGCTTCATGCGGAGCTCTCGCACCCCTCCTTCTGCTGCACTGGGGTCTTGGCTTTCACCAGCACTGGCATGCTCTTTACCAGGGTGGCCGCATCATCGATGCGTATGGTCCAGAGATGGCTCTCCATGTCGGCAACCTCTTTCATCCAGGTGTGCAGGGACACTGGTTTCACACTGTGGAGGATCGTTCCCTGGATCTCCGGATTAAGACCCAAATGATAATGTTGAGCTAGCACCCCATCAGGCCACCCCTGGATCTTAGTTGCATGTTGCCGAAACTCCTCAGTATACTCCTGCACTGATTTCTTCCCTTGGCAGAAAGTGCGCAGGAATGCCTGGGCTGTCTCACTCACATTAGTGTCCTTGTAGTGAGCTCGCAGGGTCCACATGAAAGTGTCAACCTCTTGGAGCTCCCGGCCGTCTACATTATGTAGATTCACATACCAGTCAGCCTCTCCCTCTCACAAACTGGATGCAATGTAGTCCGCAGTGCGTTCCTCGTTAGGAAACAAATGGCCCCAGTTTCCCACGAATTTCTTGGCCTGCACCAAGAAAAATGCCAATTTCTCAGGCATTTCATTGAATGTGGCATCCAGCAACTCCACTGCTTGGGACCCTGGGGGGGTGAACGGTGGCTGGCCTGGAAGCGGCAGTTGTCTCGGTTGCTGGCCAAGGGGCAGCTGCTGCACCAACGTTTGGGCTGGAAGCGGCACCTGTACCCCCAACTGCCCCATGGGCTGTTGGGCAGGTGGTGCTGGGACCGCAGGCAAGCATTGATCCAGCTCCCATTGCACTACCGTCATCACCATCTCAGGTATTTTATGGAACAAATCCTCAGTCATGCGGAAGAGCTGGTCTTGGCCCTGCTCGAGCAGATCCAAACAGGTTTCCACAAAATCCTCCACATCTCCCGGCTTACCAGCACCTGCTTCTGGACCGGGTCCGATGCTCAGTCAGTAAATGGCCCAGTCATACTGACTTTCCCGTCATGGCCCCAGGGTAAGGGACCAAGTCTCTGCCGTCTCCACCGGGAACCTTTCCCAGGGTTGGTGTTTCGACCGGGTAGTCACACTAGCATGTGCCCTGCCAAATGGATCTAGGTAGGGCGTGCCCCACTCCTCTTCCCGAGGAGTAGTAGTCGGTACCACAGTCATCAGTACCTTGGTCATAGGCACTGACTCCTCCGCAGTAGTTACAGATGTAGTGTCCTCCTCATCCCCACTCATCTCAGCTTGGGAGAGATGTGGGTCAGAAGAAGGAAAGGGGAATTACAGACACTTTGTCGGGTTCCTCAGTCAGTTCACACAACACAGGGCTTCTTCAGAAGACAATGTTTAATGGTGAATCAGAACTAAAGACACGTGTACAGCTTATGTCTGTATTGATGATGTACATTAGGACTTACTATGATATACTCAGGGGTCTTTTCGTAGAAGAACAGCTGCAGGAGCTCATTAGCATATGGTATGCTAATGAGCTATTAGGCTATTAACATATGCCACGCCCCCTGACATCACCGGAAGTGATGTCAGAAGGGGAAGCAAAAGGGGGGGAAGCATCTTCAAAAGCCTCCCCTTCCCTTCCCCAGCTGGTCTGGGTGGGGGTTTAAAGTTTAAACTCCTTCTCATGAGAGTTGGGCCACAGAAGGAGGAAAGAGGGAAGGAAAGAGAGAGAGTAGAGAGAAGGAAAGAAGGAAGGAAAGAGGGAAAGAAAGAGAGGGAAGAAGGAGGGAAACAGGGAAAGGAGGAAAAAGAGAAGAGAAGAAGGTGGGAAAGAAAGAAAGAAAGAAAGAGAGAGAGAGAGAGAGAGAGAGAGAAAGAAAGAGAAGAATGAGGGAAAGAGAGAAGAGAAGAATGAGGGAAAGAGGAAAAAGAAAGAAGGAAAGGAGGAAATGAAAGAAATTCAGTGGCAATTCAGCCCCATTATACCCTATGGGCCATTGAAGTCAATGGTGAAAACATAGGGTATATTCTGGGGCTGGAGGGGAGGGTTTGAGGGAGAGGCTCCAAGATCACAGGATAGCTGATGGAGCCTCTCCCCAAGATGCCCACCAAGTTTCAAGAACATTGGACCAGGGGGTCCAATTCTATGGGCCCCCAAACAGGTTGCCCCATTTCCTCCATTGTTCTCTATGGTGGGAAAAAAAGTTATTTTTTTCCCACTATAGAGAACAATGGAGGAAATGGGGCAACCTGTTTGAGGCCCGTAGAATTGGACCCCTGGTCCAATGTTCTTGAAACTTGGTGGGCATCTTGAGGAGAGGCTCCATCAGCTATCCTGTGAGTTTCGAGCCTCTCCTCAAACCCTCCTCCAGCCCCCAGAATATACCCTATGTTTTCACCATTGACTTCAATGGCCCATAGGATATAATGGAGCTGAAATTGACATTCGGCTGCCTGAAAGACTCTCCAGGACGCCGGCTGGGGGCGGGGCTTGGCTCCTGAGCTCCCGGAGCTGAGCTCCGGTGCGCTCCCCTCCGAAAAGACCCCTGGATATACTACATTCAAGCATCCCCCCCATAACAGAAGCCAATGAATACAAATTGCAGGTGTGGAAAAAAGCAGCGGGCTGGCTAGCAAGACAATCCTAGAAACCGTTATGGTTCCCAGCCGAATCTCTAGCATCTGGAGAATGAAGGTCATAGACCTGATAAGAGACAGTTAGTAATAGTGTGGAAAAGTTCAGACGGAATACTCCTCCTGCATACCATACACTTGACAGGCTACCTGACATATGCTCTTCTTCGTAAATATAGAAAGAGCATCAAAAACAGAAAGTTGCCCATTCACAAAGAGATGGTTGACATGGGCCTATCCAGACTAAGGTCCCGACACCCAGCAATAAGATCTGCACAAATTCTGCAATCACAGTATTTCATCTAAGGAATGACTGGTCATGAACAAGGATGCAATCAGTTCCATCCGATATCCATCAAACACCAATGAGAGGCCCGCAGGATTTGACTTGTCATGTAAAGCATGGAAGATGGCTAATAGAATACAAATAGGCTTTGATAGATGAGCAGACCTGTTGTTTAAATGGGGGAAAATAGAAGGACCTGAATGTGATTGTGGTGCAGCCCAACAAACTATTTTTTATTTGCCACAGGAATGTGAGCACTGTGCTCCAGGGAGATGTGATGGAGCTCTTTGAACTGCTGTGACTGAGTGGATTAAAAAAATTAGATACTAGGGATTCTTCAGTCTGTCTGTATACCTGTTGCAGCAATTTGGTTACGTGTGTTATATTATGATATGCTTCCTGTGTGTAATTCTCTCATACAATAAATAAATGCCAATTTTATGGTTTTGTGGTCTGAGGCCAATTATGTAGCTATTCCCTTTTCCAATTAGTAAATGGGTCAGGTACCTCTTTTCTTGGTGAATCAACTGGAGACAGTTGGTGCAATGCAGCAGCAAACAGAACTGGATGATATTAACTGACTATACCATTGAAACCTATTTACATAATGGTTTTAGCATGCAAAAAACATGGTTACTTGAGCAGATGGTGAACAACTATATGTGTACTTCAGTCAGACTATTGTAGGTCAGCCAGAGCTCAGCAATAGTGAGTACTCCTCAGGAGAAGAGGAGTCTCGTGTAGCCAGCCTTGAGTTAACAGAAACTGACCGGCAGGAAGATGAGCTGCAGATTTGTCAGGATTCACAGCCAACAGCTGGTACAGAGCCACTGACACCCTCCAGCCCTGATTCAGCTGATGAACCTCAGCTGGCCATTCCCAGCCCACCAGTATCACCTAAACCCTTAGAGTGCTGCAGATGGAGGCTGAGAACAGAGCTACAGACAAGATGGCAAAGTTCATACCTTCTGGCCCGATGCCAGCTGAGTAGTTGCAGCAAGGGTAATTTCCTGCTGGAGTGCCCCGGAGCAGCGCTCCGGCAGTAATGAGCCCAGCCCCTGCCCCCTCCCAAAGGGGGAGATTTAAATGCATGGCTTCCCTGTGCTATCTTCTCCAGGTGCCCCGAAGCTTTTGTGGAGAGACTCAGGGGGGATTTAAATGCACGGCTTTCCTGTGCGATCTTCTCCAAGTGCCCCACAGCCATGCGGCACTCAGAGAAGATTGCGCAGGAAAGCCAGGCATGTCTGCCCAGCTCCCCTCCCCTCCACATTGGCTGGAGACAGGAAGGGGAGCCAGGCAGACATGCCTTCCTTTCCCCCTGGGCCTCTCTGCTTTTGTGGAGAGACTCAGGGGGATTTAAATGCATGGCTTCCTGCCAAGGTGGGCTGGGGGGAAGCGAAGTGAGAGGGGGTTTAAAATTTAAACCCCTTCTCTCTATAGTTGCGCAGCAGCGGCAGCACGATCTTTCCACTGTATTCTATGGGGCCATAGAATACAATGGAAAGATCCTGCCACCCTTGCAGCATGACTCTAGAGGGAAGGGGTTTCAACTTTAAACCCTCTCTCGCTTCGCTTCCCCCACCCCAACTTGGCAGGCTGGCTGGGGACAGGAAGGGGAGGCTTTTGAAGATGCCTCCCCCCCTTTTTGCTTCCCCTTCTGACACACTTCTGATGATGTCAGGGGGCGTGGCATATGCTAATGATTATGCTAATAGCAGGTATGCTAATGAGCTCCTGCACCTCTTTTTCTATGAAATGACCCCTGAGTTGCAGGATTGCTTCTGAGCAACTGGTTGAAAGCATGACCCTTAGGCATGGTGCTATAAAACCAGCCAAGAAAGGCTGTAAGGTGTGGATACGACAGTACAATGCACACTGCCGGCTCCGGGCGCTGGGGCCCACAGGGGCGCCAAGCGCCCCCGGCCCCACCCCGGTGAAGCCGGCGCTCCACCCCCTGTCTCCAGCCGGCGCTGGGACTGGGAGGGAAGGGGCGGCCGGCGCTCCACCCGCGGCTCCCCCCAGCCCTTGGGGGGGGTGGAGAGGTGGGGTGGTATGGCGGCGGCTGGCCAGCGGGGACTCTCCCCGCTGCCGCCGCCCCGCCAGTCTGAGCGCCCTTCTGGGGCACTTCAGAAGCCCTTGGGGGGTGGAGAGGTGGGGCGGCATGGCGGCGGCCGGCCAGTGGGGACAGACCCCACTCGCTGGCTGCCGCCAGTCTGAGCGCCCGGCCCCTTCCCCGGCTCTTCCTGGGCCCCTCGCAGCTGCGAGGGGCCCGGGAGAACCGCGCCACCCGTTCCCCGGCGCCCCGCAGCTGCAAGGGGGCCGGGAGAGCCGCCCGCCCGTTCCCCGGCTCTCCCCGGCGCCCCGCGGCTGCGAGGGGCCCGGGAGAGCCGCCCGCTCGTTCCCCGGCTCTCCCCGGCGCCCCGTGGCTGCGAGGGGCCCAGGAGAGCCGCCCGCTCGTTCCCTGGCTCTCCCCGGCGCCCCGCGGCTGCGGGGGGCCGGGAGAGCCGCCCGCCCGTTCCCCGGCTCTCCCCAGTGCCCTGCGGCTGCGAGGGGCCCGGGAGAGCCGCGCCGCCCCTTCCCCGGTTCTCCAGGCCCCACCGGGAGGTTGGCATCTCCGGTGGGGTGGGCGCCCCAGGCTCTCCTGCCTAGGGCGCCCAGACACCTGGGGCCGGCCCTGACAATGCATACGACAGATGCTAAGCCATCAACTCTGCCTTGCCTGACTTCTGGACCTCTGAACTTGGACTGAATGACTCTGCTTTGTCTGAGCCTGCCCTGGACCACACAACCCTGCCTTGCTTGACTTCTGGCACCTGATACTGGGACCCTGCAAGCTGGTACACAGACACTGGAATGTGATTCCGCACACTACATAGTAGTCCATTTTGAAGGTTTTTGCCTGTTGAATCAGGTTAATGAAAAAGGGTGAATCAAATGATTAAATTATTAAAATGATTGTTTATTTATTTAATATTTGTACCTCTTTTTCTCTCCAAAGCAATTTATGATCATGGACCCCAAAACAGTTTATGGTAATAAGAAACATACAGCATAAATGCCCACAAACCAGCAAACAAAACAACCTCCTGTGTCTTCGGTCATTCCTAGATTTATTGACTGGCTCAGCCAAAGGTACATGTTACGAGGTATGGACAAACTGTCTGTTGGCTTGCACCTCTGGCCATGCTCAAGCTTTATGTCTCCAGTAGAATGTTAACCTGGAACAAAGATCCCTCCCAACTTTTCTTCCATCCTTACCTTACCCTTCAGCCAGTAACCCATGCCTTGGCACCCCAAAATACGTATATAAACTGCCCTTGATCAAAGCCCTTTAACACAGCTTTATGCCAGGACTGCTTTTTCATGCTTTCAGCATTCACATCTCTAAACAGTCGGCCCTACAGAATAACAACACCTGATGATATTAGATTTCATCTGTTTCCCCTCTAGGGAAGTCCTTGAGCTGCATACTAACCCTTTTCAGAACAGGCCTGAGGGTGGGGAAATGAGAGCCTCCTACAAGTTTCTTCATTATTAAAAATAAACAGATAGCCATAAGTAGACAGTTCACAATTCAATTGAGAAAAATCAGTCCAGTTTAAAACACACACACACTGATGTTTAGTGTACAAGAACTGTAATATGTTTAACTATCATGAGAACACTGGATGCCAAATAACACCTTAAATATTTCAAATCGGAGCAGTGTATTATAAATATTGGCAGTGATTTCTTTTGTAAATAGGTTTAACCTTGAACCTTCTGTCATTCTGTATTTTTACACAGGAAATTAATTTTCTACATCCTTTGTGTATATCGAGAAAAGAGAAAGTCGAAGAACTCCAAGGGATTTCCCCAAAAGCCTCCATATAAATTTTAAAATTAAACAGATGTTACATGATTACTCTTAAATCAGAGCCCTGGGTTCCTAAGCTTTAAATGATATGTGATGTCCCAAACCCAGCAGTGAAGTGGGTTGGCTTCCCCCAATTGCTATGGGCTTCTCAGATTTTAAAAAAACAACAGCAAGCAACCTTGGGATTTCATTGAATCCCAAGATCTTTTGAGTCTCAGCAGGAGTTTATAAACCTGTAAAATAAGTTAAAGCTCTCTGAAAAGTTCAGCAGTAACCATGAAGGCAGATGGTCTGTTGCCATATGTTCCTCTAGCAATGGAACCTGTAAAACTACAGAAGCTTTTCCACTGAATTCAATTTGGGCCTTTCCCTATTCAATCATATTTGGCTCAGATCTCAGATTAAGTGAATTAATTCCATTAAACTTTTCTCTATGCTCTAGAATACAGCTGCTATCTTTGTTTCACCTCTGACTTTCTCAATGGTGTAGATTTAATTGTGTGTGCTATTGCAGCAAATGCACATTTAGGACAATATTCTCTTTGGCTGAGCCTTCTCTGAAAGTGGAAAGATTTGCAATGCAGTCTTAAGCAGAGTTACAGCCTTCTAGGTCCTGTGATATAAGCGGATTTAGAAGTGTGCAACTGTTCTTAGGAATGCACTGTTGAACTCTCAGATGTTTTTACTACTAAAAGAACAAACAAGATCTCTCAGCCATTGGGTGATCACACATTTTGAACAGTACTACATGTGTGGATATGGTCCAGAGATTCCCTGCAACTAATGTGCTAATCTATGGTGCCATAAACTTCTTTCTTAATTTGGTTTGAAGGCATGTGACACGACATCCTTGCTGAAGCTAAGTACATTTGGGTATGGTCAGAGCCTGAATGGGAGAGACCTTCTAGGAAATCTCTTCACTGTCATGAGCAATGTACTCTCTAAGCTGTGGAGTCTTGTGAGCAAAAATTCTGCTTTGTGAGCTACTGGCATTAAAATTGTGAGCAAGCGATTTGGCTACTGCATAAAAGCTAAGACAAAAATCTGTGAGCTGGAGGCTAAAAAACTGAGCTAGCTCACACTAACTCGGCTTAGAGGGAACACTGGTCATGAGTGGTAAGTGAAACTGCCCTTAAAGACAGTTCAGAAATGTCCATCAGTGCAGCCTGTTTTCTCACTGAGGCAAACTACTTTGGATATACAAAATGTGTTTTGAAACATCTCCAGTGACTGCCTGTTTGCTCCTGGGCTCAGTTTAAGGAACTAGCTCTCTTATCTTTAAAGCCTTTCATGACTTGGGACCTATATATCTGAAAGACAGCATCTTCCTGTATGAACCCATGCACCACCTGGGCTTCTCTGGATAGTTGTTACTTCCAGTGTTTCACTGTAGTTCTCTGCATCTCTCCTCTGTTTGGTCCATGGTCTTTTTCGTGCCTGGCCCAGCACTATGAAACAAGTTGCTGAAGAAGTCCAGAGAATGCTTTTATTACATCTGCATTTCAAAAGGCCTTTGTGATCTTGTTCAGGATGACTTTTAGCTGAAAAACTCATGTTTGGACCAATGTTTCTTATTTTTATTAGTAACTGTTTATGTAGTCTCTGGTCTGGCACAATTCTAGTTGCCATGAATCTCTGGAAAGATGGCAAGGAGAAATGCCCTCCACTCTGGGCTACATCACACTATGGGGGATTTGGGGGCTGCAAAACCCCCATGTTCACTCCAAGAAGCTGTCTTTTAGTAAAAGGATTGAAAACATGAGAGAGGCTAATTGCTCTCAAGTCTCCCCCTCACAAGCTGTCACAAGCACACAGTACATGAGGTTTGGTTATGCAAATACTTCTAGCCAGCAGAGAACAGTCAGAAGACCATCTCACACCCTGATAGGAATGTGACACTCAAGGCTTTTCCACATGGGTTTTTTTGGTTGGTTCTGGCCCCATACTGCTTCAGTTTATCCCTGATTTCTGTACGGATATTTGTGCCTTTAGTTTTCACTTTGGGTTGTGTCCCCTCCATTTCCCCCCAGTTGTTTTGAGACCGCTTTCACTCTAATGTTTTTCTGGAAGTGTCCTGGTCCTGGGGTCCCGGGACATAATCCGCACCCCCCAGGGGCCCCACCGACCACCAACTCACCCAGGAGACCCCCAGATGAAGAAGACCCCACCGTGCCAGACCCCAGCAGTGCAGCTGAGGCACAACGGTCGGGACCAGCCCAACCATGGAGCGAACAGCCTCAGGGAGCAGCAGGAGAGGCTGACGGCACCTGGGAGAGGCTGATGGCGGGCGCACAAATTCCAACCACACCCAGGCTGTGGGGACGGCATTGGAGCTTATCATGGGGGCCGGGGCCAGGAGGAATGGGGTGGAGGTGGGGACCGGAGATAGTGCTGGGAGGGGGAGCTGGGTATAAAGGAGAGGGAAGCAAAGGGGCTGGGGAGGAAGGACGGGCTCGGAAGCACCTGACGCAGTAAAAGAGAGAAAGAGTCCAGGGAGGACGTTGAAAAGCCAGGAGCCGATGCACGGAGGGAGAGCCACTAACTCAGTCCCCTGCCTAACTGAGGCCCCAAAGCTCCCCCTCTCCTTCACTGACTTCGCCTCCCAGTGCCGTCAGACCTCCCCCGTCCTGAGCCACCACGGCAATGGGAGGGTCCACCTTTGGAACCCAGGGCGAGCTTGACAGGAAGTCAATTTTGAGTCAGCCTTTTCCTTGTGCAAACATTTTCTGTTGTTTTTCTTTGTCCTGTCTACTCCCACCTGCCTTCAGCCCAATGACTGGACGATCATGGTCAAACTATTCCCTCTCTTCCCTACCCTGAAGATGAGTGATTTCTTTGTATTTCTTTTTTTAAAAGGCACTAAAATATTGAAATATTGCTGGATCATTGTAATAATAGGCTTAACATGTTCCTTCCTCCTTCCTTCCTTCCTTCCTTCCTTCCTTCCTTCCTTCCTTCCTTCCTTCCTTCCATCCATCTCTAGCCTTTTCCGCATGGAGATATGCCTTTTTCCTTATATCCCCACAAGGGAAAGGGATAGAGGTGTACTTTTTTAAATGAAAGGTGGGAATTCAGAGAACATGCTAAGCTTATTGTTACAATGCTCCAGTGATATATTGATATTTTAGAGTCTTTTTGTAAGAAGGGGATTGCTGTGATGCCACCAGTACTATCACTGATGCTGACAGCACACTCCTTTGAAAATCCTTGTTATTGAAGGCACATGTAGAAGAAAATAAACTGACTTCTCAACTGGGTGGGCAGATGTGTGGCAAAACAATGCCCAGATTTATTTATTTTTATTCAATTTATTTTTTCACTTTTATATCCTGCCCATCACATGAGCGGGCTCAGGGTGGGTAACATATTTCAATAAATACAGTAAAAAATTTAAAACACAGTATAAACATTTAAAATCAGTAGTTACAGCTTACAGTTGAGAGATTCTGGCCTGTTATACAGATGGATTTGGCTGGTTATGGGTGGGTGGGTTACAGCAACCTTGGGGAGGCCATGTGTGGATGCCTGCTGCCTCAGCCAAAGGCCTGGCAGAACATCTCCATCTTGCAGGCCCTGTGGAATTGAAGAAGATCCCACAGAGCCCTGATCTCAATGGGGAGCATGTTCCACCAGGCAGGGGCCAGGGCAGAAGAAACCCTGGCCCTGGTTGAGGCAAGACCAACGTCCTTTGGAACAGGGACCATGAGGAGATGTTGATTGCTGGAGCGTAAGGCTTTTCAAGGCATATAAGGGAAGAGGCAGTCCCTTAGATATGTTGGTCCCAGGCTGTATAAGGCTTTGAAGGTTATTACCAACACTTTAAAGTGAATCTGGTACTCAACTGGCAATCAATGCACCTGGTGGAGGACATGCTGAACATGAGCCTGCACAGGTGTCAATGTCAGCACGCACACCACTGCATTTTGCATCAGTTGTAATTTCCAGGTCAGCTTCAGGGGTAAGCCTGTGTAGAGCGAGTTGTAGTAACCAAACCTGGAAGTGACCATTGCATGGGTTACCATAGCTAATCCTTGTGAATGAAAATGTCAATCCTTGTGAACGAATCCCAAGAAAACCAGGAGGAAGCTGAGTATGAGAGAAAGCCCTGGAGAGGACTAGAAAGGTAGGGATACTGAATACCAGATTGTATCTCTTCATGGAAGCAACAGAAAAGGAGCATTGACTGGGGGGGGGGGCAGGAGAGATAAGTTTTCTTTATTGAAACTACATCATTATCCAGATATGGTCCCTGGTTGGCTTGTTCTTACAAACATATGTACATGCAGGTTGTTAGGTTTTTAACATGCTTAACTGCATATTGGATCGTTGTACGATTTTATCTATTGTTTTATTATTGATGTATATTGCCTAGAGTAAACACAAGGATGGGGCAATTCATAAATTGAGGTTTATAAGATTATGCATGGGATAGAGCAGGTTGAGAAAGAAGTACTTTTCTCCCTTTCTCACAATACAAGAAGTCGTGGGCAGTCCATGAAATTGCTGAGCAGTCGAGTTAGAATGGATAAAAGGAAGTACTTCTTCACTCAAAGAGTGATTAACACATGGAATTCACTGCCACAGGAGGTGGCGGTGGCTACAAGCATGGACAGCTTCAAGAGGGAATTAGATAAGCATATGGAGCAGAAGTCCATCAGTGGCTATTAGCCACAAGGTATAGATAGGAGCTCTAAAGCTGGAGCAAGTGATGCTCTGTATTCTTGGTGCTTGGTGCAGTGGGAGGGCTTCTAGTGTCCTGGCCCCACTGCTGGTCCTCCTGATGGCATCTGGTATTCTTGATCACTGTGTGACAGAGTGTTGGACTAGATAGTCTATTGGCCTGATCCAACATTGGCTTCTCTTTTGTTCTTATATTCTTACGTTCTTAAATAACAACAACTGTAACATGTGAACAAGGCTTGTGTCAAATGAACATCCAAATGTACATATAAGTGTAGATGCTGTCTATGAAGTATGGTTAGACAGCATCTGCACTTGAATGCACATGTTGTTTAGGCCCTTGGATCCTGAACCAACAAGTAATATGTGTGGAAGTGTGATTCTGCACACGGATCTGGTTAGGAATGGAAGGGTAGTTGTGGAGATAAAGGGTAAAAGCAGGAATAATTTTCTTCTCATTTCTTTTCCCTTCTTCTTTGGGGGATGGAATGTAACCAAGCAAAGAAAAAAAAGTGTGAGCAAAATATGGACACTATGAAAAAATGGAGTCTATAATCACTACTGTTTAAATTAATTCCCAGCCTTCTGAAACAAGAGTTACACTCCCCTCCCCTCCCTTCAAGTTCACAAGGAAAGGGAAGATCAGTTGATCTTACCTGGATTTTAAGTGCTGGTTAACAACTCAACTTTCCACTCTGGAATTCTGAAATGGCTTCCCCTCCTCTCCTTGGGTGTCTTTGATTACAGATCTGGGGGCAGTGCTTGTGTCTTTGGTTTGTGTTATACACAGCATCTAAGCACATTTTTAAGCATTTATTGTTGTTATTATTATTGCAATTTTAAAAATTGTTTTAATTCCATTGTAGCAGAAGGCCTAGGAAGAAAATGCCTAAATAAATAATAAATAAATATAGCTAAATAAATAAATATTGAAACAATCACGCACTTAATTTCAAACAATTGATGCACCGAGACAGGATGGCTGCATGGTATAGCCTGATCTCATCAGATCTTGAGAGCTAAGCAGGGTCAGTATTTGAATGGGAAACCATCAAGGAAGGCTATGCAGAGTCACAGCCGGATCGCCCATTGGGTGATCTAGGCGCTTGCCTAGGGTGCGCCGGCCTCAGGGTGCCAAATGGCGCCCGTTCCCCCCCAAAGCGCCCACCGCCGCCCTAACCGGGCGCCCACCGCCACCGCTGCCGAAAGCACCCGGCTAGGGCGTAGTTGCCCTCCCCTCCTCCCTGGGGGGGAGGAGGAGGAGGAGGAGGGCGATGTTGGCCAGCGGGATTTCCCCACCACCGCCACCGCCAAGCACCCGGGTAGGGTCCAAGTCACCCTCCCCTCCTCCCTGGGGGGGAGGAGGAGGTGGAGGAGGAGGCCAGTGGCAACCAATGGGATCTCCCCACTGCGCCGCCGCTGCCAAGCACCCAGCTAGGGCGCAGGTCACCCTCCCCCTCCTTGGGGGGGGAGGAGGAGGAGGCCGGTGGTGGCCAGCCACCACCAAGTGCCCAGCTAGGGCGCAAGTTGCCCTCCCCCTCCTCCCTTGGGGGGGAGGGAGGAGGAGGAGGAGGAGGCTGGTGGTGGCCAGCGGGATCTCCCCACTGCCGCCGCAGCCGCTGCCGTTGCCACCGAAAAGCGCCCTGCTAGGGCACAAGTCGCCCTCCCCCTCCTCCCTGGAGGGGGGAGGCGGCAGCGGCCAGCGGGGACTCCCCACCGCCACCACCGAGCGCCCAGCTGGGGCACAGCTTGCCCACCCTCCCCCTCCTCCCTGGGGGGAGGAAGGAGGGGGGGGCGGCATGGCTAGATCTCCAGGCCCAACCGGGAGGTTGGGATCTGCGCCCACCTAGGGCGCAGAAATTCCTGGAGCCGGTCCCTGTGTAGAGCAATGGAAAACCATCTCTGCTTCTCACTAGCCTTGAAAGCCCTTTTCTGGGTTCACCATAAGTCGTTTGCAGCTTGATAGCACATAGTACACAGTGATACATGTGCAAGAAACTAAGTATATATGAATTGAGTGACTTTTCCTGTAAGGCTTGATAAAGTGCAGTTGCATTTTACATGATTCATTTATTCATTATTCATGAATAAATATGAGCTCCCAATCCTGTATGTACTGAATTGTAGAAGATGCATTTTAAAAGGAAAATCATTTAGTGGGAGGGAAAGGCCTTAGCTCTTCCCTCATCTGTCACTTCTCCCTCTGCAATTCACTACCCAAGTCATTTTGTACTGAGCTAGTCCTGTTTCCAGCCTTGGAGCCTCAGTAGGGAAAAACACAGGAGAAGGAAGAGCCAGGAGGAAGAGTCTCGGTGGAAAAGTAATGGGTGGGGGGGATGACTTGAGGACTTTTCCCACCCACTACTTCTCCCTGGAAACCTCTCCCCATCCACCTTATTCAGCAAAAACACAATGGAGAGCTTGTGACTGCTGACATAAAGTGTAATTCTACCCTCACTCTTTCTGTTTTTTTGTATTTTACAATAAATTATCTGGGCTGTCTTCATACTTATGCAACAGAAATGTTTTTCTTCACTTTCTGTTGTTGCCATAGTATCTTCATCTGAAGTTGTATCGCAGAAAAAATGTTGCTTTGGCTGAAAGCAGGCTCAAGATAACTTGTCATCTTTCTTAGCTCAGCTTTATATTCTTTTTTATTCCTTCCATATGGTTTTGATTTGACCTCGAGCAGCTGTCCAGGGTGTGTGTGTGTGTGTGTGTGTGTGTGTGTGTGTGTATATATATATATCCTTTCCCCCTTTTCATCTTTTCTGTTGCTTCTTTGGTTAATGTGAATTTTATTTGATGCCAATGAATTTTGCAATTGCATTGCTTGCAGTCACACCATCAACATTCCATTTTGGAGCACAGACAATTTTTTTTTTTCAGTTGCAGTTGAGTCTGACTCTTTGAGACCCCCTGGACCACATCATGCCAGGCCCTCCTGTCTTCCGTTGTGCTCCAGAGTTTGCTTAATTTCATGTTCGTTGCCTTGATAACACTGTCTAACCATCTCATCCTTTGCCGTCCCCTTCTTCTTTGACCTTCAATCTTTCCCAGC
This sequence comes from Gekko gecko, assembly GCA_029375565.1. Classification (NCBI taxonomy): domain Eukaryota; kingdom Metazoa; phylum Chordata; class Lepidosauria; order Squamata; family Gekkonidae; genus Gekko; species Gekko gecko. The sequence goes on from JAPDNY010000007.1 coordinate 121,810,343, forward strand.
ATCAGGGTCTTCTCCAGTGAGTGCTCCCTTCTCATTTGGTGGCCAAAGTATTTGAGCTTCAGCTTCAGTGGTCGACTCTACATTGGTATCTTCCACTGCTTTGGCATGGCTACCACTCCATCACAAAAAAAGATGTCCACATCTCTTTTGGATTTGTTCTCCTACTGCACCATTATAAATTTTGCTGTCTGCACCATTTTATTGCCCTATGGTTTCAATGCCGTCGTACTTGCAGCGTCTGTCTGGCTCAACTGGATGTGGTTCAAAGCACTCCAAACCCCCCCCGGATCCACAAGCGGACAAAACATTCATCCATTTTCCACCAGGTGGCGTGCGTGTTGGTAATAACTGGGCAACCTTCATTGGGGGGAAGGAGGCAGGCACCAAATCTGGCCTTCTGTTCTAAAACACACCCACACCCTGGTGCTCTGCTGCTACAGCTTTGCTCATCTGAACATGCTCAAGCTTCTGCTGGTGCCACCCTGCAAATGGGCAAAATTAACAACTGTTTGTACATATACATTCTCTGTTATGGCTTCTACCTTATGGAATGGCCTGCCTGAGGAGGTCAAGAAGATTCCTGCCCTCCAGGTGGGCTTTTTTACACAGGTAATTAGGGCTGTACTGTAGAAAAAAATTTTAGACACATGTTTTGGTAAGAGGTAAAAATATAGGGACAGCCTGCAGGGCTCTTTTTGTAGCAGGAACTCCTTTGCATATTAGGCGACACACACCTAATGTAGCCAATCCTCCAAGAGCTTACAGTAGCCCCTGTAAGAAGAGCTCTGTAAACTCTGGGAGGATTGGCTGCATTAGGGGTGTGTCGCCTAATATGCAAAGGAGTTCCTGCTACAAAAAGAGCCCTGGGACAGGGAACTATATTATTATCACTGTTCCCTCTAAGCTGAGTTGGTGTGAACTAGCCTCCAGCTCACACATTTTTGTCTCAGCTCAGGAAGGATGGTTCCAAAGCAAACTGATTTATGCAGTAGCCAAATCACTCGCTCACAACTCTAATGCCAGTAGCTCACAAAGTAGAATTTTTGCTCACAAGACTCCAAAGCTTAGAAGGAGCACTGATTACTAAGTATAGCACTGTCCATTGATATAAGTATGATTCCACTATGCAATTTCTGCATTGTTTAATGTCATGTTTTGTTTCAGCTTATTTTTCAGATTTCTGCTTGCTTTCAGATTTCTACAATTAAGACTTTATTGCTTTGTTTATTAGATATCTCATCCTGTTGAGTATATTCTACCTACACTTTATAATCTGCCTTGAGTCTCAGTGAGAAAGGTCATCTATAAATAACATAAACAAACAAACAAACAAACAAACAAATGTGCATTCTTTAATCCATTTAAATTACTGAAGCAATAATTCTTTGAAGATAGCTGTATGCTTTTCATGTGCTTTATAAAACAGACAGGGACATGTGTATCAAATAAATTTATGGAGGAGCTGAAAAAATATGACTTTTGTTACAGCCATTTTGAAAAGCAGAAATTTAGCAAAATTGGGCAAGTAATCAGCAATGTAATAACTCTACACAGAATGGCATTGTAAATGTCAGGGACATCCAAATAGCTGGACATCAGTGTTGGTGAGTTCCAAAACCTGGTTGGTTTCTTTTTGTTGCATGAATTGTTGCATGAATTCATAAAACATGAATCGGAGACCCAGATCCAGACCCATCATTAGGTCAGTCCTGGAAAAGAAGGTGGGAGGGATTGACCTTATCTTCAGATCTGCTGGAGAAAAGTAGTATATGTTTCTGCAGACTCTTCTGCAATGACACATTTCTCCTAAATATTACAGTATTGGCAGAGTACCTTACCCAGGGGACATTGAGGAGAACTTCTGGCAGCCTTGTTTCTGAAGGATGTTGTTGCCAATGGACAGCAGGCAGCTTGATAGAACATCCTTTCTGCAGCTGAACAAGGTTTGCCAGATTTTTTCCTAGAAGAGAACTACAGTTTTCATAAGAGCATATAGCAGATGAAGCTTATGCCCCCAATCCACACAGTAGGACAGCTGCTCCCTTCACCACCTGCTGTAGCTTGTCCTTTGGACATGGGTTCACCTACTCATGTTGAGCAGAAGTAGGTTCAGGACAGCAAGTCACACAATGGACAATTAAATTGCAGAAGTTGTTAAAAGTTGTGGTGACACTACTGTTAGTTATGATTCCCAAATGTAACCTCCATGTTAAAAAAAAAGAATACTTCTGATTACCAGATGTTGCAGATCAACCACCAGGAGAGCCCCTGTCAGCTTCATGGCCTATTTTGTGAGTTTGCAGAAGCATCTGGCTGGCCAGAGTTCAAAACAGAGGACTGGACTAGATATACCTAGGTATCCTTGAGAAGAACAGGGCAGCTCTTAGGCTCTTCCCTCATAATGGCGTTCTTACTGCTTCCACTACTGCAGCTTCTGTCTTAACTAGGTGCAACAAATTCAGATAATGCACAGGTCCTGCCTTGACACTTATCACATGAAAAACAAAATGAATAAGGGAAGTCGCAGAGACAGAAGATCACTTTGACAGGGCCTGTTTGGGCCAAGCTGATCTAACATTGTTGGTATTCTTGCTGGTATACAGACACACACCTACCCATTGGCCTTGGGGCTTGTGCCTGGTGACAGGGCCAAAAGTGACTTTCACCTCACTTTTGTAGTCACAGGAAAATGGAGGGCTGGAGCAGTGTACTTCCTGGGGGAAAAAAGCTCCCTGTAGCTGATTTGTCTTCTGGCCAATAATGGCTGGTGCTCCTCTTGCTGTTAGGGTAGAACCTTCCAAATGGCCACAAAGACCAAGTGGAAGCAGGAGTTGCCTGTCTATGCCTGATGAATCACTAAGCAGAGTCTTTCAATGTTAAAATATAATCCTTTAAAATGTTTTTCCTGGGAAACAGCAGCCCTATTAGGAAGCATACTACCACTTGGCCTGTGCCAAACTGTTGAATATGTGTTTTCTGTTAATCATCTGACTTATGAAACTTCATTTGGTTCAGTTGAATGTATTAAACAGCTTCTGGGTAGAACAATAAACAAAATAAAAGGTTGCAGAGTGTAAAACTGCCATTAGTAAGCCACTGGGATGTTATCTAATGAATGGGCAATATTTCATAGACTCTTAAAACATTTTATGAGTATAAATAGAAGCAACAGAAACTCAAGTCAGTTAATTAGACTGAAACTCGAAATAAAATGGGGAAAGGAGAAGATTAGGAAAAAAGATCCTATGTGTTTAGTCACACATTTAAAGGGTATCCTTTATGGTGGTTTTGAGTTTATATATACACTTTGATGTGCACTGTGCATACTTTTAACTGAGTGGTCTTTTCAAGAAGATAAATCAAATCATCCTGCTCACATCTGATTTTATTAAAAGAACTTCACCAGAACCTATCTTTGTTCAAAAAGGATGCAAGTTTAACTTTTCCCCTTTTCTTAAAAAAAAGAATCACCTGATACCAATTAGAATTCCTTCACTGCTAAGCTGATTTATAGTACTGTAATACAGCACTGAAAATACGAAAGCAGAGAAGCAATATTTCAAATTCAGCATAAAATCTACAATAAAAATGTATATTTATAACCTGAAAAGTATGATTTCATCTTGGAGAATTACCAAGCTAATAACAGTAATAAGCAAGATTTTCAGTTGTACCATATTGTATATATTATACACTTCAAGGGGATTGTGAATAAATCAAATCACAAAATCATTTCTGGATATTCAAACATAGTTTTAAATATTGTAAAAATGTGGACGGCTATCACAAATGGTTATCATTTGTTCATGTTTAAATCATTACCCGCATTGTTACATCTTCCAAGATGTTGGCCTAATGCCTGTAGGCCTGTAAAGCAATTCTGTTTAATAAATAAAGATTTAATATCTTTCAAAGATAAAAATTAAACCCAAAGTATGTAGAATAATATAGGCTGCAATTGCTACCCAGGACATCTTAACTTGGTGGATCTGATGGAAGGGGGGAAGCATTTTTATTGATAAGGATGGCTTGCAGTCAAAATCCTACTTTTAGACTCTAAAACCAAGCATGGAAAGGTTGAATCTTAGTTGATACTTTGCAGCTGGCCCCGTCTTTACAATGGGTTTGCCTCTACTATGGTAAAATGGAAACTCTTTGAAGTTAACAAAGGAAGAGAAAGATCATAGAAATAAATGCATGTGCAGATTTGCCCTATATAATAATGCTCACACAACTCCCTTAAGAGAGTTTGAATCATCCTACTATAGGCTTTTGAATAGTCAGTTTTCCTTCATGGGGTTACCTTCTAATTTGTGTGAAAAATCTATCATGCTGGCATTTCTACCTTTTCAGTAATAGAGTTTGCTGGTCCTGCTGCTTGATAAAATTCTGGGCTTTGAGATTTTTAAACAAGAAGACTTTATTTTCATGGGCTCCACAATGGTTGTCCCATCAGTTGGAAAGCACTTTGTTCCAAACTCATGGAAATCTGCTTCCCTATTAGAGACTGGACACAATTCTATTATTTTTGTTTTAATGGGGATCTCAGAGAGAGGGAGACCCAGGATATTGCTTTATAATTATGTAATGTCAGTATAATAGTTTCTTTATACAAATTATTGGGGTGTTCTCATTTCGAATATTGTGGAACTTCTGCATGTCATCTTGACAAGGATATTGTGGATATGGAAAAGGAACATAAAAAGGCAACCAAAATGATCCAGAGATTACAGTACCTCTCCTTTGAGGAAAGTCCATAGAAATTGGTTTTTTTTCAAGTTAGAACAAAAATGTAACTCAGAGGAATACAATAGAAGTTTTATATGGTTATGTATGTTCCAGAGAAAGTGGGCTAATCAGAGGGTTTCCCCCCCTTCCCTCTTCCATAATATTAGCTCACTCAATTAAAGTGATTGGCAGTGGTATAAGAAGCAGGTACTTCTTCACATTTGGAGTTTCTTGGCATAGGGGTGGTTACAGTCATTGCTTTAGATGGCTTAAAAAAGGGGTTGGACAAATTAATGATTTGTCAACAGCTAATAAAGATGATAGCTGATTGGAACCTCTGTGTTCTCAACACCGGTTGTTGTATAGCAGACAGCAAGGGAAGGCTGTTGCCTGGATTCTGAGCATAAGCTTCCCAGAAGTTGGAACTGTTGAAAACAGGATGGTGGACTAGACTATATATAAAGTACTGAGACTGATGCATCGCTCAGAGATTTCAGCTCATACTTTACTTAGTGATTTCAGAACAAGAGATACAGGGCAAGCCCGTGGGCTGCTTAGATGCACAACAACACCCAAACACCCCCCCACACCCGTGATTGGCCTATTTACATAATTCTACACCTGATAGGGTTCCTCTAGGATCCTGGTCAGCCGATACGCTGCTACTAGGATCCTCTGTGCCCATTGTTCCTGGGATTGAAGCTCTGGCTATTTGGCTGACCATGTGTGCAGAGCAACCACATGCGTGGTCTCTGTTAGAACACAACACTCCTCCCCCCATAGTCTGGATCTCTCCCTAGCAAACATAGTCCCACAAATATTCAGGTTGGCACCATGTTCTTGTAGAATGGTGCAACCCTGGACTTTGTGTCAGAGTTTCTGGGGCCAGGCTCCCAGTTCCTTGCAGGGTGGTCGGGGCTTCGAGCACAATGGGTGCGCTGCTCAGGTCTGGTGTTGGGTCCTGTTTGGGGCTGTTGCTGTTGGGGTCTTCCATTGGTGTGTCGGCTGTGGAGCGGGTCCTTCCTGCTCCTCGGTTCCGGTTTCCTCAACTTCACAGTCCTTGGGTGTCTTGGAATCGGAATTGATGAGGCGGTGCTGCAGTTGATCTATATGCCTTTTGAACAGCTGCCCATCTTCACAGGACACCTCGTAGGAGCATGGTCTCATGACCCGGACTATTTTTGCTGGGACCCATGCGGGACCCCAGGAGTAGTTTCTGGTGTACACCAGGTCCCATGAGGAGCTCAACTGGAGAACTACCTGTAGTATGGGGGGATCATCCGCTGGCCGAACAAGAACACTGCCAGCGTGTATTCTCAATCCCCGTGATCCATGCGGCAGAGTGCTTCTTTAGTCATTCTAACCATGCACTCCACCTGGCCATTAGTGGTAGGGTGAAAAAGGGCCAAGCGTACGTGCCTGATCCTGTAGTATTGTGTGAATTCCAGGAACTTGGCTGATGTGAATGCTGTTCCATTGTCTGTTACCCAGGTGTCAGGTATCCCGTATGTGCTAAAAATGTGCCACATTGCTCAGATGGCAGACCGGGATGATGTGGAGGGGACGGGGTCACCTCTAGCCACTTAGTGTATCCATTGACTAAAATGAAAAAGATTTGCCCCTGAAACAGCCCTGCAAAGTCCAGGTGCAGCCTGGCCCAGAGTTTGTGCAAGGATTCCCAGGGCCTGACTGGTGCTTTCGGTGGCTCAGGTCGCGACTCCTGGCATTTCTAGCACCTCTGCACTCAGTCCTCAATTTCCCGGTCAAATCCCAGCCACCAGACATAACTCCGGGCTAGTGTCTTCATGTGCACAATCCTGGGGTGGGTTTAATGTAGCGCATTGATTACTTGTTTACGAAAGGGTGTGGGCACTACCACCCGGCCACCCATACAGCAAACACCCTTTGTGTGAAGAGAGTTCCCCCTTCCTAGAGGCAAAGGCTGTGAATTCAGGTCCCACTGAGCTGGAGGGCCAACCCCTTCCCACCCAATCCAGGACCCGGGACAAGATACGGTCCTGGGTGGTGTGCCAGGATACCTCAGAGACCTGGGCTGGCTGGTTGGGCAAGTCCACAATCAGGGTGATGTGGTGGGCCGGTCCGGGTCAGGGTCACAGGAGGGCAAGGGTAGGCGGCTGAGGGCATCACTGTGTCCCATCGCTTTGTTGGGCTGGTGTGTGAGCACATACTGATAGCCCACAAGGAAAATCAACCAGCTCAGGACATGAGGGGACAGCATTTGGGGGGTCTGCCAATCTGGGGCCAGCAAACCCAGCAGTGGTTTGTGGTCAGTAACAATAATGAAGGGGCACCCATACAGGTAGTCATGAAACTTTTTGACCCCCACCACGATTGCCAGGGCTTCTTTATCAATTCACGCATAATTGCACTCCGCCGGTGACAGTGTGTGGGAGTAGTAAGCAACTGGCACCTCCCAGCCATCAGCCAGCATGTGTCCCAGAACCGCCCCCCACCCCATACAGGGAAGCATCACACACTAATACTACTGGCAGGGACTCATCAAAGTGTATGAGAACCATATTAGACACCAATAGCTCTTTTATGGCTTTGAAAGTGGCTGTGTGTTTGGTGTTCCAGGACCACGGGGCGTGCTTGTCCAAAAGCCTTTGGAGCAGTTCAGCCACCGCTGCTTTGTGGGGCAAAAATGCATGATAAAAGTTCAGAAGTCCGAGAAATGCCTGCAGCTCTGATTTGGAAGATGGGGCAGGGGCCTCGATGATAGCTCGGACCTTCTCGGGCGTAGGATGGATGCACTGAGCATCCACAGCAAACCTCAGGAGCTCCACCTGTGGAACCCCCAGCAGACATTTCTCCCTCTTCACCATTTGAGTACAGTCCTGAGCCCCTCCATGAAGGAGTCCGGATCTGGTGTGGCGATCAAAACATCATCAAAAATGATTGGACTCCGGGGATTCCTTTAAGGAGACAGTCCATTAAATTCTGGAAAATCTCTGGAGCCACACTAACCCCAAATTGCAACCCTGCCACCTTAAAACCCCCTCTGTGTGTCACAATGGTCTGGGCTTCCACAATGGCCTCATCCACCAGAAGTTGCTGGTAAGCCTGGGCCAAGTCCAGTTTCCCCAAAACCCGGGCCCCTGCCAATGACGCCAGCACCTGACTGACCACTGGTACTGGGTACACATGGTTTTGCAATGCCTTATTGAGCATGCATTTATAATCCGCACAGATGAGGACATCCCCATTAGGTCCATTAAAACCCTTATATTGCACCTGGAATTTGTCCCACCCTTGGATGGTGATTGAGTTCTTCTGAAAATCCCGTAAGGAGAGACCCTGCAGTTTTTTTTAAGAGTGGTCCCCCCCGGGGGCAAAGTTTCTGCTGAAATGATAGAAAAAGATGACCCAGTGTCCAGTTCCATTCTACAGGGGGACCCCTCAATTAAAACAGTCACATACAGTTTGTTTGGGGCATCGGGGGGCAGATTTAGTACCTGATGCTGGTTGTGGTTGATGGTCAGGGAGTTCAGGTCTAAGGATCCTGTGTGCACCATCTTCCGTCACTGAGGTCCTTTGGAGTGGCAGACCCATGAGATGTGGCCGGCCTTCCCACCGGTCCGGCAGATTGCATCATGGAAGTAGCAGGAACGGTGCTCGTGATCCTCCCCACAGCTGGCACATGCTGGTGTCACACTGGAAGGGTGGTGTGCTGGCCTGGACACACGGAAAACCGGGGTGCTTGCCTTTCGGTCATCGGCCCGGGCTGGTCGCCGCAACTGGTGGATGTCCTCATTGTCGGAGCCATCAGTGTCCTGGGAGGTGATGGCCTGGTGCACGGTGGTGGTTTGGCGGTCCCGTTGAGCTTTTTTGAAGGCCGTGGCTGTCTGTAGGGCCTTCTTGACTTTGCATTTGTCGAGGCCAACCAACTTCTACCTGAGCTTCGGTTCTTCGACCCCCCCCCACAAACTGGTTCAGCAGGGCATCCTCCATATCGGGGAACTCGCAATTGATGGCCAGCTGTCATATGTCGACTAGAAATTTGGGGATGGCCTCACTGGATTTCTGGATTTGTGCAAAGAAATCCATGCATATTGCCATGACTGAGAGCTTGGGAGCGTAGTACCCATTGAGGACCTTGACCAGCTCGTCATTGGTGGCTTCTTCATCATCTTTGAGGCAATGAGACTCCTTGCCAGGCAGATCGTGGCGATACCACACATGCTCAGGAGCCATGATTTCTTCAGGTCCTCATCCGTGGTCTGTTGGATTTTGAAGAAATGTTTCAGTTGCTCAGCCCAGGATTCCCAGAGCTCAGGATGTGCTGGGTTGAAAGTGGAGATTTGTCCTGGAGTGGCAGCCATGACTCAGGTTGGCGGTGCTGGAGCCGGAGGCAGAGATGCAGAGGCTGAGTTCAGCATTTTACTGTGGGGAGTGCTGTGAGGTGGAGAGTGCTGGGGCTCTTCGGACATCGCCGATGCAGTGCTCGGGGCTGCAGGGGAGTCAGGCTCGCTCATTGGGATCCCACCTTCATTGCCAGTATAAAGAGATTTCAGCTCATACTTTACTTAGTGATTTCAGAACAAGAGATACAGGGTAAGCCCGTGGGCTACATAAATGCACAACAAACGACTCCACCCAAACACCCCCCCACACCCATGATTGGCCTATTTACATAATTCTACATCTGATAGGGTTCCTCTAGGATCCTGGTCAGCTGATATACTGCTACTAGGATCCTCTGTGCCCATTGTTCCTGGGATCGAAGCTCTGGCTATTTGGCTGACCGCGTGTGCAGAGCAACCACATGCGTGGTCTCTGTTAGAACACAAAACTATATATGTACAGAACCAGGGCTGGCCTCATGTGTCTGGGTGCCCTAGGCAGGCCAGCTTGTGGCGCCCATCCCACCGGGGATGCCAACCTCCTGGTGGGGCCTGGAGATCAGGGGGGGCCTAACCATGCCCCTTCCCTCCCAGCGCCGGCTTGCCTGGGCACTCCGCAAGCCAGGGAAGAGGCGGGAGTTACCCCGCCCCTTCCCTCCCAATCACAGCTGTGGGGCCCCCAGGCAAGCCAGGGAAGAGGTGGGGTTTTTTAACCCCCACCCCTTCCCTCAGAGTGCCGGCTTTCCTGGGTGCTCCGCAGCTGCGGGAAAGCCAGGGAAGAGGCGGGGTTTTTTAACCCCCGCCCCTTCTCTCCAATCACCAGCTTTCCTGGGTGCTCCGCAGCTGCGGGGTCCCCAGGCAAGCCAGGGAAGAGGTGGGTTTTTTTAACCCCTGCCCCTTCTCTCCCAGCACCGGCTTTCCTGGGCACTCTGCAGCTGTGGGGCACCCAGGAAAGCCAGGGAAGAGGTGGTTTTTTTTAATCCCCGCCCCTTCCCTCCCAGCACCAGCTTTCCTGGGCACTTTGCAGCTGCGGGGCACCCAGGAAAGCCAGGGAAGAGACAGGGGGGGCACAGTTTGGTGCCCCTGAGGCTGGCATGCTCTAGGCGAGTGCCTAGCTTGCCTAGCGGGCGAGCCGGCCCTGTACAGAACAGAGACTAAGCTTGACAAACAGGTCATAAGCAGATAGCAAAAAGTCACTGAATATGGTGTCCCTGTAGTCATTGCTATGTTGCTATGTTTAAAATTATAGCACCACATTGATCCCATAAAGCACAGTTCTGTTATTTTTTAAAACCCGGAGGTGTGTTTATGAAACAGCAATATAAAAGGTGAGCATCCTATTGCTGCTTCTTAAAGTTTTGTTCAGCCACCGCCTGCATAAGTCATGACTCACCACACTAAACTGAGTACCTCTGGGAGTCCAGTAAGAAGGGGATGGCTGTGGATCAGGCTGGCACATGTTGTGGATCAATGGTAGCACATACTTTGCATACAGAAGGTCCCAGGTGTAGTCCTTGACCTCTCAAAGTGATTTCAGCAGGTGTTGGGAAAGACCTTCAAGAGCTGCTGCCGCCAGTTAAAGCAAAGAAGACAGACCAAGGGTCTGACTCACTGTCAGGCAGCTTGATCTGTTCCATGAGAAGAATCATGCAGGAGGGTGTATCAAAAGAGCAGGACCCAAAGTTTGTTTCAAAAGATATGGCCCAGCTTTGATTCCTTCTAGGGATGCACAATTTCTAGAGCTTGCTAATATCAGAATGCTAAAATCCAGGAACGCAGATGAAAGTGAGGTGTTTTAGAATGCATGGTTCATTACAGTTACTCAGCCATTCTTGTCCCCTTGATGGTCAAAGAGAAATGCTAAAAATTATTTTTATCAGTTTGTAAGATCTTTGTCCTTTCCTGCATCTGCTACTCAGAATATAGTCTATGAGACTGACCTTTTGCATAGCCAGCTTGATTCTTCTGTGGAACATTTACCATTTGTTTGTACATGCTACTGGATTTCTCTCTTGATAGGTAAAGTAAAATTGGGTTTATACTACAAACAGAGTAAATCATGCAAATATACTCTGTTTATACCAGCAGTTTACTTTTTATCTTTAATCTCCCCTAATCATTCATGAAAAAGCCCTCTGAAACAATAAATTATGCAATTATTTATCGACAACTAGTGTAAGCTGCCCTGAGCAATAAGAACTAAATTTTGGAATAAGAGTTCTCACTTTTCCCAACAAAAACAGTCTTGTTCTTCTTGATACTCAGGGCAGTTTGCAATTATTATTATTTTTTTTAAAAAAAATCAGCTATGGGGGGGAGAACGATCAGATACATGAAAAAATAAAAGCCATACAAATAACCAAATCAATGTCCAGAAGACAAAACTATACAATCCTTACAAAAGGCTGGTAAACAGAATGCTTCCCAGATTTTAGTCAGAATGCTATTTTGTAGATCAGGTATCACAAATATTGAGAATACACAAGATAATATAATGGCATAACTGAAAATGTAGTGGTTGTGGCAACTGTTCAAATGGAGAACATCAGTAACAGAGTCTGCTGAATTGACAAGAGTTTGTGTTTGGGCTCATATTAAGAATGGCAGCATTTTAGTCCTCATGAATCCCAATTTTAAAACATCACAGTGCATAGGATTCTTTTTGTAGAATGTTGAGAATTAAGAGATGGCCTAGCTGGACATTGAGAATGGGACTCTTTCCTTCAGCTTTACTTCCAGTGCTTCACTGTCATCCTCAGCGCGGTCTGACAGCAGTGTTAACCTTTGTGTCATCTACACTGTCCTGTATTGGGACTACACAGACCACCTATGAAGAGAAGATTGCAAAACTTTCTAGATTTTTTGAAACTCAAAGAGGTGCTCAAACTTCCCAGCCACAAGATGAAACTTTCCTACCAAAACTGTCTTCTGGTTTGGGTAAGACAGAGCCCCTTCTCTCTGTCCTCTTATCACTGTCATGGAGAGAGGTTTGTCTTTTGAATCTTCTTTTCACTGAAAGATTTCTACATTTTTATGCAGTGTTTTCCACCTAGCTTTACTGATTTGTTGTATTTACAATTTAAAATGGCTTAAAAAGCACTGTTTGAAAAATGTAAAGACTAATGCACTGACAGGACACATACAAATAGAGATGGGCACAAACCAGGAAAATGCAGTTTGGTTTATGGCATGCCCTGTTCATGAACCATGAAATGCCACAAACTTTTAGCTGCCAAATGAACCAGTTTGGTTTGTGAGGTTCATGATGCAGTAGAAACACACACCTCCAGCCAGTTTGGTGTAGTGGTTAAGTGTGCGGACTCTTATCTGGGAGAACAGGGGTTGATTCCCCACTCCTCCACTTGCACCTGCTGATGTGACCTTGGGTCAGCCACAAGCTCTGGCACAGCTGTTCTTGAAAAAGAGCAGTTTCTGTCAGAGCTCTCTCAGCCCCATCTACCTCACAAGGTGTCTGTTGTGGGGAGGGGAAGGGAAAGGAGTTTGTAAGCTGCTCTGAGACATCTTTGGGTAGTGAAGGGCGGGGTATAAATCCAATCTCCTCCTCCTCCTCCTCCTCCTCCTCCTCCTCTTCTTCTTCTTCTTCTTCTTCTTCTTCTTCTTCTTCTTCTTCTTCTTCTTCTTCTTCTTCTTCTTCTTCTTCTTCTTCTTCTTCTTCTTCTTCTTCTTCTTCTTCTTCTTCTTCTTCTTCTTCTTCTTCTTCTTCTTCTTCTTCTTCTTCTTCTTCTCCTTCTCCTTCTCCTCCTCCTCCTCCTCCTCCTCCTCCTCCTCCTCCTCCTCCTGACAAGATAGAGACACCAAAGTTGAAGGGGTCTCCAGCTGACTCTCCTCTACCTGCCCTCAAAATATGGTGAGGAATGGATTTACAGGATCCAATTTACAACCCCCCCCCCAAAGAAGGTACCCCCAGGAAAGTGCTTTCTGGGGAAATGACAGGCTCAGGTTCAGGAGTGTATAGAATGGATCCTGTGCAAACTAGAGACCCCGAACTCACATGACACCACCCCTGGATGCTGCTCTACATGTCCTCCAAGTTCTGCCTCCTGTTGCTTTGAAGTTTGGTAAACATTTAGATTGAGTGGATACAGTCTGTCTGGAAATGTATCCTTTCACAAACTGCCACAACCAGCTTGAAAGTTCATGCCGGATGACCTGCCACTAAATTCACTTCGCAAACCAAAAATCAGCCAAATTTAATCATGAACTTTAGTTCATGAGCCGGTTCATGTCCATCCCTACATACCAATGTGTGCCCTCTATGTCTTGGTGAGGTTCATAATGTTGCTGCTTGTATGATATGTCAGGAACTTGCTACTACAGCTGACAATAACAGGGTTTCCAAGCTAAAAGCCACACTGTGGGAAACAGTCCTTTAGGCTTCTAGGGCATCAACCTCTACGCCCTGCACTCCTTCAGACTGCCCATCTTGGGCAGCATTGGCAGCATCAGATTCAGGGACAGATCCAGTTGGTCAACACTCAAGTAGACCCTCTACTCTTAAGACCTGTATGAATCACTCACAACCTTTGTCCAGGAAGACTGACATAAACCAGTTGTTCCTTCAACTCCACTAGAGAGATTTTCTCAGCCTGAACCATTGGAACCAACCCTCCCACTTCTGCATACTCCATCTGAGGCCAACTGGTACCATTCTATCTGATTTGCTGCCTGTGATCTGACACCAGATGCCACTGTTGGTAGCCCTGCAGTCTCCCCCATTTGCAGTCTCCCCCATTTGCAACATATGCTGTGAATACAAAATGTTTAAACATAGAGGATGTCCCTCAGATCTGATCCATAGGGTCTTGCACAATGATTCCCTGGGGCCTATTGCCTTCCAGACATTTCAAGGCTTTTTAGAATTATCCCAAAGCCTTTGGAATAAGCCTGCTTCTCCCCATGCCTCAGCACATAAGATTGAGTCAGTGTAAAGGATCCATCAGGAGGATTGTCCCTTTCTGTTTATGCACCCCACCCAAACAACTTTGTAGTGAAAGCTATGCAATCTGGGCCGTGCTTGGACAGCCAATTGGCTCTGATAGGGTCTGGTCACACTGCCGTTTTAAACAAAGCGGGAACAAAGCACAGTTACCTTTGCAGTGTGACCAGAGCCATAGAGAAGGCCACAGATTTGGGCTCTGGTCACACTGCAAAGGTAATTGCGCTTTGTTCCCGCTTTGTTTAAATTGGGAACATTTTTCTTCACATTGGGTTGACTAGATGCAGCCAGTCCCTCTCTTACAGCACCTGCTCACCTGCTGCTGCGCCGTCCCTCCAGGCGATCCTGCTGGCCATGGGGGAGGCTTGGGTGGCTGCTGCTTCTGCTGACACTTTGGGGGGGGGTGCCGCCGCTGCCGCCGCCGCCATTGCCCCACGAAAACAGGCTCCGCCGTGTCCGCCGTCTCCACCATCCTCCTTGCCGGCCCCATCTAGGCTGCCGGAGCCCCCACCTCCAGGGCCGTCTTTTGTGCGATTTTTTTAAAGCTTCCGGTTTGAGTGCTTGACTAAACATGCGCTTAACAAATCCATTATTAAACATTAAATGGATTTATTAAGCGCATGTTTGCTCAAGCGCTCAAACCGGAAGCTTTTTTTTTTTTTTAAAGCACAAAAAGTGTTCAGACAGCCCTAATTGCAATCATTGCGAAAGATGGGCTGTCCAGATAGGCGAAATCGTGCATTCAAAGCAGCAGTGCCAGGAAAACACTTGATTTTCCAGGGGTCAGGAAAACCCGACATCATTGCGCGAGTGATCCTGCTTCGGGGCGGGAGGCGGATTGGCGTGTGTGAACGTGAAACTGACATGTGCAAGAAAACAGCAGCAAATCCCGATCAAAATGGCAGTGTGACTGGACCCTTGATGTCATAGGCTGTACACTCTGTCTCTTCTCTGCTCTGACAGACTGCATATCAGTCTGCCAGTCCATAATGGGAAGATACAAGATGTTCCACTGAGAGAGGATGTCACTCTATATTGACCTTTTCCCAGAGGAAGGGAGGTTCTCGCAAAGATCCTACAATCTGAAGGCTTCAAACTATCCAAATGGATAGTTTTTGTTGCCTTAGTGAGTTTTTCATTTACATTTTTTAGGTGGTGAGCTAATGTACTCCTCGCCTGTGAAGCCAGATGGATCCAATTGGTTTCCAGAATGCTCTGTGGGATCTGATACATCACTGCAACTCATTAGATGAGGTGGTAGAGGACTGGCATTGCTGAGTCTCTGAAGCCGTTGATGAAATTGCTCCCCAACACCCTCTTCACTCCTGCTTCAACCTGGCTCCCTGGTATACTGTGGAACTAGAGAGGATGAAAAGGGAATTAAGACAGCTGGAGTGAGTATGGCAGTGTACTTGTGATGAAGCCACAAAAGCATCTTATAGGATTTTATGAAAGCCTATGAGATGGCAATGAAGGCCGCAAAGAAAGAATTGTATGCAGTTTCCATTGCATCCGCAAGCTCTCACCCAGCTCAATTATTTAGAATAATTAGGTCATTAACCTCCCTACCAAAGAGGAACCAAAAAGATAGTGAATTGGTTGTTAGCTGTGAGGCTTTTGTGAGCTATTTTACAAATATGGTCTGGGGCCTGCCTACCTGAGAGACCACCTTCACTCATGTGTTCTGCAGAGAGCACTGAGGTCGGGGTCTCAAAACCACTTGACCCTCCCTGGACTGAAAGATGCCAGATTGGCCTCTACCAGAGCCAGGGCCTTCTCAGTGGTGGCTCCACACTGGTGGAATGAGCTCTTGAAAGACATCAGGGCCCTGCGGGACCTATTACAGTTCCGCAGGACCTGTAAAACAGAGCTCTTCCACCAGGCCTTCAATTAGGAGCTGCCACTAATAACAACTGAATTGTTAAGGCCCTCTATGTCAACAACAACATTAACAGCTAGGGATACTCTGGATATCAATCTTGGCCACACCTTTGTTACCATCCAAATATGGCCTACTGGGATGTTACCGCCATCAGCACTTTACTGTATTTTTGATTGTTATGTTATGAATTTTATGAAGTTGCATTGTGTCAATGCATCGGTGTTTTAATATTTTAACTCTTACTGTAAGCCGCCTTGATCCTGCCTCGGCGGGGAGGGTGGGATAGAACTCAAATTAAACAAACAAACAAACAAATAAAATATTGTCACTCTGCCAGGACTTGCCAGCCATCTTTGATACAGTATGTGAACTGGAGGCTCCTTGGCTGTCATCAGGTCCAAAATTGTACCAGTTTATTCAGCTGTCTCAGGACGACAGGGCTGCTGTGAAGCCCACCACCTGCCTCCTAAATCCGTGTCCTTCATGGCTGGTAAACATCAGTGGTGATGGTATATGGGTCCTCCTGGGAAATATTATTAACTTATTCCTGAATTCAGGGATATTGCCAGAATCTTTAAAGGGGACAGTGGTGAGACCACTCTTGAAGAAACCAACTCTGGATCCTGTAGATCCAGACAGTGTAGAACCTCCCATTTCTGTGTAAGATAGTTGAGTGAGCAGTAGTGGAGCAGCTTCAGGTTTTCCTGGTTGATGTGTCTATCCTAGATCCATTTCAGTCTGGTTACCCTAACAGATGACCTCTGGAGACACCTGGATTGGGGCAGGTCAGTGCTGCTGTTATTACTTGATTTTATTTATTTATTTATTTATTTATTTATTTGGATTTGTATCCCGCCCTCCCCGGAGGCTCAGTGGCATTTGACATGGTCGATTACAGTGTTTTGACCCACCACCTTACTGATGTGGGGATATGAGGGACTGCCCTGTAATGGCTTGTTTCTTTTCTCCAAGGTCGGAGACAGAGAGTGGCACTTGGGGAGGGGATTTCACCACATTACCCTTTGGTATGCAGCTTCCTCCAGGGAGGTATCCTCTCACCCAGCTGGTCTGGAGATTTGGGCTTGGTTATCATCAGTACGCTGTTGACACCCAGTGATATCTGTCGATGGATGGCCATCCAGATACCCCCCCAGTGGCTAAGGCATTGGAGGCCATGGCTGATTGGCTGAAGCCAAGTCAACTGAAATTAAATCCTTCTAAGATGGAGATCCTGTGCCTGAGCTGTGGGGGAATGGAACCGGGGATCTGGCTTCCCACCCTTGCAGGTCAGGCAATTGGCCCCTATCTCTCTCCCTGTGACTTAGCTACAGTGATCCATGCATTGGTCACATCCAGGTTGGATTACGTAACTTGCTCTATGCAGGGCTACCCTTGAGAATGATCCAGAAACTCCAGCTGGTTCAAAATGCAGCTGTGTGTATCCTTACTGGTGGTTCAGGATGAGCACATATACAGCCTGTGCTCCACCAGCTGCATTGGCTTCCAGTGGAGTACTGGATCAAGTTCAAAGTTTTGGTACTGATCTTTAAAGCCCTATGCGGTCTGGGACCACCATATCTGCAGGACTGTGTCTTTGCGCTCCTCAGATCAACATCTAGTGGTTATCCCAGGCCCAAAGGATGTCCACTTAGCCTCGACTAGGTTCTGGTCTACTGGAACAGCCTTCCAATTGAGATTAGGGCCCTGTGGGATCTATAATCGTTCTGCAGGGCCTGTAAAGCAGAGCTATTCTGCCAGGCCTTTGGTTGAGGTGGCGGATAGCATATGAGACCAGCCCCCCCTGCTTTACCCACCCATTCTTTTTACTGTGCTATGAACAGGTACTCTCATATATAAATTGGTGGGAATTTGTCCACTTGCAAAAACTACTACACCTGAGTGCCCATACAGGGGTTAAAGACTCTGCCGATTTATGTATAGAGCTGAATTTGATTTTTACTATATTATATTCATATGCTGGGAGATGTCCTGAGCCTACTTGTGGGGTAGGGTGGGATATAAATCAAATAAATAAATAAATAGTTTTTAGTCCTGTAATCCGAGTCCTATTGCATTGTTTGCTGGAAGTTTTTGCAGTCTGATTGTATTGCTTTTCATATTTTTGAATCTCAGTGAGAATGGAGGCTATTAGTAAAGATAATAATAATGGTGATAATGATAACGAAAACAACAACATGGAGCAGACTGTAGCAGCTGAAACCTACTGTCCTCTGTGGTGCTTTGCAAACACACTTGGCTCAGATCCACACCTTTCCCTAATGAGACCGAGGGAAAATTATTTGGTGGCCAGACAGATAAGACCCTAGATCAGATCTGTACAAACAAACTGGCAACATCTAGAGTTTTGCCCAAATGCTGGAGCACTGCATATTTTGCACACTGGTGACATCTCTTCTGGGTATTTGCTGGAAGTAACTTTGCATCATTGTTGTAATGCCTCTTTTTTCAATGTTTTCAGTTTTTCCCCCTCTGCCAGTGGAGGGCAATGGAGAGGGAGGCTGGGAGGTTTTATCTATCTATCTATCTATCTATCTATCTATCTATCTATCTATCTATCTATCTATCTATCTATCTATCTATCTATCTATCTATCTATCATATTTGTATCCCGCCCATCCCATGAGTGGGCTCAGGGCGGGTCACATCATCTCAAATAATACAATAAGGTTTAAAACACAATAAAACATTTACATTATAAACACTTAAAACCAGTAGTTATAGCTGCTGGTGCAAATTTCGACCTATTCATACTGATGGATATGGCCGGTTGCTGGCAGATGGGTGGCCAGTAGGTAGTAGACAGTAACCTCGGGGAGGCCATATGTGGCCACCTGCTGCCTCAACCAAAAGCCTGGCAGAATTCCAACTGAGTGAGACATTTGCTCCCTACTTTCAGGTCACACCGGAATTGATGTCACCATGTCTCCAGCTATACTGCAACATTACCAGAGAGGGCCCCTCTGCCAGTAAGTATCTCCTATTGGTTGGGCTGCAAATCCTAAAGACAGGGGACCCCCAGGAAAACCATTAGATAACAGTCAGAAGTTTGCACTTGGAGGAGGAATCCATGCATGGAATTTTTTTGCAAGATCCAACACATTATATGTATATCATTATTTTTAACTAATAATTGCTTTGAAAAACCAAAATGGTCCTGAAACCAACTGCATTGTAGTGTGTTGGCCCTCCTGGCTTGCTGCATGAGGAAGTTGTGAAATGCATCCTTACTTTCCATTTCCAGTTCAGTTTCCTCCTGATGTGCTTTATTGTTACAGTTACGTTACCTGTCGATTATGTACATACATCTTCATGATATATAACACACATCAGTATCTGCTGGGTTTTTTTTAAGCAAGACTATTAGACATGGAGGTTCTTTTAGGACAGGCTGCTGTGAGAGAGCCCAGACTGTACAAAAGTAAGCCATGAATTCACATAATGTCTTTAGTAAGCCACCATTTTTCAGGTTTGGCTTCCATCTGCATTATGATGGTGTCAAATAATAACACTGGCCTACCTTACAGGACTGTATGTGAGCACCTGAAATGGACTCTTGAAATTCTGTGTATTTATATGGGGGGGGGGCAAAGCATGAATCCCCTGCTGTCCTGTTTTTCATTTTGTAGCAACTTCTTGCATGCTTCTGTGCTGCTATAACAGTGCAAGTTCAGCAAATTGATATTTAAAACAACTGGCTACAGCAAAAGGCTGTTGGTTTAAACATTTGTCTGCTTCTGTTTTATTGCCCGATGGATTTGGGCTCACGGTTTCCCTCTTTAGAGGCCTACCATCCGCACCAAATGTTTCACATTACTCAGTGTGAAAAGCCTCCTATTCTTTCAGATTTTTTACAAGTTCATACATCCGTGGAAACCTGATATTCCATATTTCATTCTGCTTTGTGAATGTCATTGTGAGGGATGCTGGTTCACATGCAGCAGGCCTTGCCTGTCTTTGATCAGCCTGACCGCAGCTAATTGTAAATGGAGAACAAATGAAAGAAATATTTATAAATTTCATGGGAATTCATGCAGAGACTAAGCCTCCCCTAATGCCTCCATTCACTGTAAATGTTTATTGAATACTTTTAGTCTACTGCAACTTCAGTATTTATACAGGGCGAGGTTGTAGCTTGTTCTGAGAAGATGCAAAAGTATTAGCAAAATGACATCCCTTCCTTTTTCTTTCCTTCCTTCCCCTCTTCCTTCCTCTTTTTTATTGTATTCCTCTGTCTTCTGCTTTATAAAGTATGCTGTTGGCTGAGAACAGCTACACCAAAGTTCTTAGGCTCCAAGGACTACAGCTGTAAGAAGAACCAGAGGGGAAGAAGAAAAACCCACCGTAAAATCTAAAACAAATTTGGAAGCACAGAGCTGAATTGGGAAAAATCAAATGAAAATGTTAAAGATTTGGCCAAAATAAAGTCATAAATGCTTCAAGCCAAGGGAAACAGCTGTTGGGCCATGCAGGCTAAGTCCTGAAAGGCATCATAGCGAAAAGTTTAATATAATGAATCAGCACTTGCCAGCATTTATTTATATTTCACACACATATGCACATGCATTGACCCCGTGAACTGCTGATATTCTCACACTTTGCTTCTTTTATGGTTCCCCCCCCCAATTATCTTAGGTATCTTCATTTTTACAATAGGAAATGTAAATAGGGACTCAGTGCTCCCAGTGGGCCCAATCCTGAAGTCTTTGCTGAAGACACTTGGAGCCCATCCAGCAGAGTGTATTCTTGTGAACTTGAGTACTACTTTTGATACTTCCCGTGTCAATTCTGACATTTGCCCCCTTTGAATTGTGCTAAGAATTTATTTGTTCATCTTTTCCTACTGTTACTGTTCAGTCTTCAATTAGATTAATACCCTGCCCTATTCCTAATGTTATCAGAGAAATAGCTATGCGGATGGGATGGATTAAGGGCAGATCAAACCAGCAACATCAGATGCCGTGCACCTGCCCCTAACCCGTCCCATCCAGCCAAGAATACGGATCAAAAAGGTACTAGGCAAAATGCAGTACCTAGCCGATGATCTGCAGCAAGGGCGCGCATGAGATCGCATTGTTAAACAGATTAGAAACCCACCATGGGCAAGTCCTTCTGCTCCCTGAAAGGCTCCTTAAGTTTGCTTGTAGCATGAATAGTGGAATGGTGACACCAGTTGTTATGGACAATGTGGATGGCGTTGTCTAAGCTGTTCCTTTTCCATATCTTCCATGTTATTTGCTTTTCCATATCTTCTACTGGCAGAATACACAACACTGTTCAGTTTCCTAACTAAAGTAGAAGACACACACAATCTCAAGGGGTGCCCTCAATCTCTCAACCAAATATTACATCTACACTGGGTCTTAGTATAGTGCTAAATTACTAGTCGATCAGCATGGTTTGGAGAATGGGATATCCCCATGGACTCATATGTCCCTTCCTCACCATTCTTCATTCTTGCATGTGAGTACTTCTCATCAATGTTTGGAGCTAATATGATTGGTGTCATATATGAACTGTTAGTCTGCAAATCTGGTACTAACTATGATTGCAAATTGTTATTTGGAGCCAACTCTGCTTAGCAAAAAAGCTGATAAAGTTCATGTGATGCCAACCATGATTGGCTCTGAACCATAGTTCCCCAGCATGGTGCCCATGGACTCCATAGGACTTCCACTACTTCCCCTGGCTCTCACCAAACTTCTCAGAAAGTGGTGCTTCCAACCAAAGAACCAGTAATACTACAGACCAATGGCCAGACTCTCAATAAAGCAGATTAATGGGAACCACACAATTATTTAGCTAAGCAAGGAGGGTGATATTGCATTTGGCTCTGCCTTCTGTGGCAGCTGTTTTGGGGTGGCACTCACCACCTCCTCTCAAAATCACTGCAGACTCAAGAAGGTTGGGGATCTGTGCTGAATAAAAGAAAGGGGAAATACATGATGAAAGGGGAGGAAGGAAGGGAGAAAAATGCAAGGTTGAGAAGTATTCCTGATGTTAGGTGAGCATGCAGCACTGAATTTTTGCTAAACATACAAATAATTCTAACTTCAGTCAATGCAAGCTGTAAGAACAGCAGCCATACAAACAGCACTGTAGGATCACACTGCTTATCAGTAGCCTAGAAAAGATCTTAGATAATTTGGTGGGCGGGGTAGTATTTTGTCAAGTGCTGCAAACATTTCAGGAAAAGTATGGGAAGGTAGTCCCATAAAGTAGTCAGAAATATGGTACTTGCTGTATACAGCAGTTCTTAATCACAATGTTTTTCCAGTAGCTCTTGTGAGACATTTATGTTATCCAAGTTGTGCTTTCCATCTTCTGGAAGAAAAATCCTTTGTACACTTGTTTCTGGAAACCAAATGAATAGTCAAATAATTTAAAAAAAAAACCATTGGCAATCAACATTAAATTGAATCATGAGATCTCAGACAGGTGGTGACGAGGGCTTTGAGTATTATTTACCTGTCTGGACTTCACAAAGAACTTGTCTAGGCTTGTTACAAACAGAGTTTCTAAAATTCTTACTTAGCAAGTAATATGAGCTAAGAAAATTGTGTTACATTTAAGTGCCTTTAAAGCCCTGGGCTTTTAATCACAATTAGGAAAATGAAAGAAAAAAATAGTAAAGGCAAATTGCTTACAAATCATTTTTATGGAAGGTGTCAACCAGTTAAAAAAAAGAAAAGGTCCAGTACTCATATATAAGTTTGTGCTGATTTCTCTGACTTGGGACAGCCTCTCCCACAGGTGACGGTAAGTACTGTCCCAAAAGCAAAGGAATAAAGCATTGATTTGAAGTTTTCAAATAATTCATCTTAGCCCTATTTGTATAATCAGTTGGCTCAGCTTTTGAATTATTTACACATTTAAGTTGAAAAAATAACTGAAAGAGCCCATCTCTGCCAAGATGAGGTATTCTTAAGTTACTGATATTTAGGGGGGCACCTGGAGATCTCCTGCTATTACAGCTGATCTCCAGCAATCAAGATTCATTCTCCTGGAGAAAAAGGCTACTTTGGAGAGTGGACTCTATGGCATTATGTCCTGCTTGAGGTGCCTCCCTTCCCTAAACCCCTCCGTCCCACCACTCCTAAAATCTCCAGGTATTTCCCAACCCAGAGCTGGCTACTCTATCTCTGTTTTATCCCATAGCAAGCAATAATAGGTGGAAATAGCAGATTCAGAGCTCCAGTGAAAAGCAAAAGCTAAACTTTGGAATATTTAGGGTGCAATTACCAGCATTTCTCTAACTAAAGTCCATTACCTCAAAAAACCAACAACTCAAAAAACCCTGAAACAAGCTTCCAGAGACCCTTAGAGGTTATTTTACACAGAGCCCATCTTCCATCCTCTCTTAAGGACCCTACATCTGCCCTTCACTCATCCTGCTGTAACCTGGCAATGCAGTGCTGACTAACACACAATGCTTTAGTGATGGTAGGGGCTACGCCTGTTCCTTCTCTCTGGCAGCTTTAATGGCCCAGCATAAAATTATGAGTAAAGAATTACTGTAATGGTATGACTTTGAATTTATGCCATGCTGCAATTAGCATGTTATTCCACAGGGAAGCCCAGCTTTTGTATGTCTTTTTGTGACATCACAGATATTCCAGGAAGACTTCAAATGCTTCTTGCTGTATTATGCATCAAGGTGTATTATAGCTATATGCAGCCACTGGCCTTAACCAGCTAGCAAAGTAATAGACAACAATGGCTGGTACTTTCCATTGTACATTATGTTACACTTACTGGTTCATCCCCTCTATAAACCAAATTAGTAATTGTTTATTATTTATTTATTAAAATGTTTATGCCCCACCTTTCCTTGTGGTTCAAGATTGCCATGTCTGTAAAATAGCTGGGGAAGAACTATTTTTGTTATCTTTTCTTTAGGACTTGGAAAGCATGGTTAGTTTGGGGAAACAGACAACAAGAACTGACTGGGAAAGTTGTTCCAGCCTTGCCCTGTGCTCTGCCTGAGGCAATACCTACTGTCTTTAGTCACAGAACAAGATCTGAATCCAGTATCACCTTAAAGGCCAGTGGTTTTTTTCAGGGGAGAAGCTTTCATGAGTTAAGGTTCACTTTGGCATAGAAACTTGTTGTCTCAGGTGCTATTGGAGCAGTATTTTGTTCTATAGCTAGTGGCAGCCATTGCTTTCATTGCACTGTTGTTCCCCTTTCTAGAGTGATCCCAGCCTATCACAAATCATGTAGTAAGTGTGTTGATATCATACTACCATGTTGCCAATCAGCTTTGGTTATCATGATGACATCACTGAGGGCTAATTAAGCCAATCACTGGAGAGGGTGTTGAGTGAGAGGGCGGTGGGCCATGAGATGAAGGCATGAGGGAAGGCCTTCCTGTAGCTGGAGCAATCCAGCCAGGCCTCTGCCTTGCTACGCTATGGGGGTTTCATTGCCTGCCCTCACCTTGTTGTTAGGTCTAGAGGATTGTTCTTTCCCCGCCATGCTGCACTGGCTCCTTGTAAATATTTTTGCCCCCTTATGAAATCCTTACTCAAAATTATTGAAAGTGTTTTACTATTAAACTAAGAATAAGGTCCATTGTGGAAATAACAACAGGCTGTAGAAAGTGGCTTTGAGCGGGTGCCCCGGCCTTGGGCACTCAGCGTTAGTTTGCTGTGGCAACCTCATCAGGGTATAATGACCCAGAGTCCATCATTTTCTCCAGGGGAACTGATCTCTGCCATCTGAAGAGCAGTTGTAATTCTGAGGGATCTCCAGTCCTCACCTGGAGATTGGCAATGGTTGTTCCCCAGGAGGAAATGGCTGGTTGGGAGGGTGTGGTCGATGGCATTGTACTTGTCTGAGGTCCCACCCCTCCTCAAACCCCACCCTCTCCAGGCTCCACCCCTCAAATTTCCAGGAATTTCCCAACCTGGAGTTGGCCACCCTATCTCCATCCCAGCCAA
Source organism: Gekko gecko (assembly GCA_029375565.1). NCBI lineage: Eukaryota > Metazoa > Chordata > Lepidosauria > Squamata > Gekkonidae > Gekko > Gekko gecko. The sequence continues at coordinate 121,835,234 of JAPDNY010000007.1, forward strand.
CTATTAACATACTTTTATCTACCTCTCTGACTTCAGGTTTCCATCTCCTCTCCCCTCCCTGCAGCCTCTGCCTAGGAAAAGTACAGTCTTTCTTCGTAGTGGGGACCAAAGCAGCTCACATCATTCTCCTCTTCCCCTTTTGATCTGCACCCCAACCCTGTGAGATAGGTTAGGCTGAAAATCTGTGAGTGGTCTGAAATCACCCAAACAGCTCCCACAGCATATCAGATGCTGCCCAATATTAAATGCTGACCAGTGCTCAGCTCCAGCCAGTCTACAGATCTGACACCAATGCAGGCTGAGCAGAGTTGTTCAATGGCTTGCAAAGTTAGGATGTACAGAATGAGAGCATCAGGCCTTTGCATGGAGCCCTGTGCAGATGTATCTCTCTAACGTTGATTGTTAACCCTGGCAGGAACAATACTAGTTCAATGTGTTGTACAGAGCCCAATTCACGTTTGGTACTGAATGCAAAATGATAATAGTAAGCATACTTTTGAGATCACAATGTTATACAGTTGATTTTATTTTATGTATATAAACTGAGTTCCAGCTGTCAGGTTCCAGTTCACAAGACCTTTCTTCAAAAAAGACAATAAAGAAACATTCACAATGTGGAAAGTATGTCTTGGGAGGATATTTTAATATATATTCTGGCTTGAATTTTCAAAAAAACAAAACAACCCCTCCCCCAAAAAACCCCCAGATCCAAGTTTTCTAAAAAAACCTAAAAGCCTTATTTATTGCAAGAGCAGTATAAATAAAAATAAAGACTTTCTGCACTGTTGGAACAACCAGTAAATTACAAAGGTGTGGTTTATGGAACTAGAATACCAGAAATAGAATGTTTCACTTGCAAATGCATGATCACAGAGAACATTCAGGTTGAACTTCTGATTTCACAAATTCTACTACCTTGGTAAGGCTATAGTGCAGTGAGGAGACAGATTGTAGCAGCTCCCAGCAGAAATGGAGCCACTACAGAAAGTGAGATCTGAGTCCCGTAGCACCTTAAAGACCACAAGATTTTGGGGCTATAAGTTTTTGAGAGTCAAAACTCCCTTCATCAGATACAAACACAAAAAGTATTCGGTTTGCTTTTTTGGCTGAACAGGCAAACTTAGTTGGCTGACCCTGTGCTCACTATGGATGTGCATACTGATACAGTGGATCTGAAAAATACTGGGAAATTATGTTATTGGTGATTTTTGGAGTATATTTCAGCATCCCAAAGACATCCAGGATTTTTCAGAAAGCCAGGACCCCCCCACATCCTGGATATATTTGTGATTTTCTGGGAAGATCAGGAGCTAGCATTGCAGGCTCCCCCAGACTGTTTTTTCTGTTTTCTTCTGTTTTCTTCTTTTTTGTTTCAGTGTCTGGGAGTTTTTATGGGCTCCCCACTGCTCTTGTCAGTTTCAAACTAGTCTTGTCAGTTTCAAGATGGTTCCCCCCCCTTTCCCCCTTGTTTCTTTGTGTTCTCTTCCCATTTTCCTGCACAGAGCTTGCAAAATCCTCTTCCCCCCACTTGGATTCGTTGTGACTCTGTGCTTTGAGATAAGTCTTTTAAAGCTTCCAGTGCCACAGTAGCACTGGGTTCTGCTATTCTGTATACTGAACTGATTGTGCTGGGCTTGAAAAAATGTCCCCCCCTTCAGTTTGTACTGCAGAGATTCTCTGGCTTGACATTAGTCTTCTTTTGTTTGCATTGCTACAGTGGTACTGGGTACTGCTGAGCATTCTGTACACTGAACTGATTGTGCTATGCCTGCAATCCACCCATTTGGATTTTGATTCTGTGCTTCACATCAGTCCTGTTGAGCTGGCATTGCCACAATGGCACTGGGTTTTCCTGGGCACCATATACTGCACTGGTTCTGTGGGGCTTCCAGCACCCCTTTCTTGGATTCATTGTGGAGCTAGCATTGCCACAATGTCACTGGGTCCTTCTGGACACTCTGTGATTGCACTGGTACTGCTGGGAACTCTGTGAATCACACTGGTTTTGCTGGGCTTGCAAAAATGTCCCTCACTTTCAATTTCTACTACAGAGATTCTCTGATTGGTTTGACCTTAGTCCTGTTGGGTTTGCACTGCCACAGAGGCATTGGTTCTGCTGGGCTTGCAAAAATCCCCCCACATCTTCAATTTCTACTGCAGAGATTCTCTGGGACTTTGATTCTGTTCTGCTGAGGTTCTATTGCCCTTGCTTTTGGGGCGTTATTTTTTCCTCCTCTGGAAACAATGGGGGATGGGGGAACCTTCTTTAGGGGCTCATACAACTGGACCCTCTGGTCCAATCTTTTTGAAACAACTCAGATATGTCCGGATAGATTCCCCATTGAGTAAAATGGTCCCCCATAAGAAGTCCCAAAAAATCCTTAATCCAAATACCATACCAGCATTGGGATTCAGGAATATCAGGAAATACCAATATTTTTTTCTGGTCCAATATACCCAAACCTGAAAAAAACAAACTAATTTTGCCCCTTGTGCTCACATCCTTTTGCTGGATGGAGTTGCCTGGGGATGTGGGTGTGAGAGCACTCCCCACAGCTGCTGCTTTCAAATGGCTGTGCTTTTCTGCATATCTTTACTCATCAGGGGCCAGAAGAAGAAACCCACATATGAGTTTTGCTTTCTCTTGTGTAGCATATATGAAAGAGTGCACTGAAGACTTCTATCACATTTTTATTCTGCCCTTCCTGGATGGAACCCACGGTTCTCCTTCCTTCATTTTATCCTTACAACATCAGTAACCTGTAGATTAAGAGGAGACAGTGTGACCGACCTGAAGTCACCCAGTCAGAGTCATGGCTAAAAGTGGATTTGAACCCATGTCTTTGGCACTCCAGTCAGTATACCACATCAGCTGACTTTTAACCATCTTGCTTTTTAGTATATGGTTCTGTACAATGTTCAGGCATGCACATTAAGTGAAAATGATAGTGTTTATTTTTATCCAAAACGTTCTAGCTTTACTGAATAACATTCTGGCAGCCAGCTTAAAATTCTTCTGGCAACTGTCCCAGAGGTGGATAGAAACAGCTGCATCGAGTTTTTCTCCTTGTCAATTGGCAATATCAGCCACAATCCAGTGAGGGGCAATCTGCACAGAGAAAAGGTTTCCAGATGTGGTCTGCCACCACTGCATGTTCAACAAGCTGCCAGGAATGGGGAAAGCAATTTCCTGCCTTTCTTCAGCAATCTGGCCTGCAAGAGATGTTCTGTCATTGACCTGTAATTCCAGATGGTTAGCCATGTTAGTCTGTTGCAGCAGTTCAGTGGCACCTTGAAGACTAACAAAATTTATTTCATCATAAGCTTTTGTGAGTCACAGCTCACTTTTAGAGCCTGGAACATTTACCCAGAAAACGAGGAAGAGAGTAGGCAAAGGAGAACTTTTACAGGAAGACTCTGTGAACATGATGTAGAAAGAGAGGAATAGAGTCCAGTTTTAAAAGCCAAAGTGGGTAAAATGTGCAGAATGCCCCCTTCTCCCTGCAGATGCTCTTCAGGTACTTAACAGTTTTCTGTTGTGAGGAAAGATGGCAGGGATATAAACTGCAGGAAGGGGTAAAGTTCACTTCCATGAATATGGTTTTGGTTTTTTTTGAGGTGTGCTGGGCAGAGGATGAGCTTACCTACTCTGTTTACAGTGCACCCCTCCGTCCTGCTCTGTGGCCAGTCCCTAGGAGACTCTGGTAGCTTCAACAGATCTTTTTAGCCATGTCCAGATGACCCATCCACACATTCACTCATTGTGCAGGAAAGAAGAGCAGGCATGAGCATGCTGGCCCCACCCTCTACTAGGGTTGCCAGCTTCCAGGTGGTGATTGGAGATCTCCTGCTTTTAAAACTGATCTCCTGGCAACAGAGGTCGGTTCACCTGGAGAAAAGGGCTGGCTTGGAAGGTGGACTTTGTGGCATTGCACACTATTGAAGTCTCTCCCCTAACCCAAACTGTTCCCTCCTCAGGCTCCACCCCCAAATCTGTAGGGATTTGCCAACCTGGATCTGGCAACCCTACTCCTTTCCTCTGAGCAGTCACCAAGTCGTCTGCACAATGTGATTGGCAGAGGAAGTACGCCCCTCCCCAGAACATTACTGATCACAGGGAGGGGGGCATGGTTGTGGACATTTTCCCGGTGTGTTTGCACTGTGCAAATAGCAGGTGAGTGTGCATACACAGGGCTTTTATTGCATCCAGCCAGGAGGGGAGAGGATACTTGCTAATGAAGAACTCCAACACAGAGCAAGACTGGCTTCAACACCAAACACAAGGAGAAAGTGAGGCTCCTCCCATATAGGCCATGAAAACAAAAAACAAACTAGCTCTTGCAAACTAGCTATACACAGGGCTATTTTTGGGCCAGAACGCACTAGAACCGCCAGTCTTCTTGGGCCATGCCGAAGTGCTGCGGCCTGCAGGAGGCCCGAAGACCCGCCAGCCGGCATCTCCGGGCCTGTGCTGAGGTGCTGCAGCCTGCGGGAGGCTGGAAGACTCCACCTGCTAGTCTCCCCAGGCCCTAGCTGAAGTGCTGAGGCCCGCTGGAGGCCCAAAGACCCACCAGCCAGCCTTCACGGGCCCACACTGAGGTGCTGCGGCCCACAGGAGACCTGAAGACCCCACCTGCCAGTCTACGTGGGCCTGTGCCAAAGTGCTGTGGCCCACGGGAGGCCCGAAGACCCCACCAGCCAGCCTTCACAGGCCCACACCGAGGTGCTGTGGCCCACGGGAGGCCTGAAGACCCTGCCTGCTGGCCTCCATGGCCTGCGCCTGAAGAGCTTGATGGGGTGAGTGAGGGTCCACGGGGGTGGTGGTGGGGGCTTGATGGGGGGTGGGAGAGCCTCTCTCCCCCATCTCTTTGCCTTCTTTTTGTCCCTCCTTTCCTTCTCTCTTTCTCTCTCTCTTTTCTTCCTTCCTTCCTTCCTTCCTTCCTTCCTTCCTTCTCTCTCTCTCCTTCCTTCCTTCCTTCCTTCCTTCCTTCCTTCCTTCCTTCCTTCCTTCCTTCCCTCTTACTCTTCTGGGTTGTCTGTTGCTTGTCAATGTGGCCTAATATGCTAATGAGCTGTGCTGTCAGGGTGTGGCCTAATATACTAATGAGTTTCTTTTGTTGGGTGTGGCCTATTATGCTAATACGTTTCTGCTGGGCTTTTTCTACATAAAGAGCCCTGGCTATATCACACTGAACACATCCTTTGTTATGATGAAAACAGATTGGGCAGTTTAATGTTTAAATGTACAGATCTGTGGCTTGAGGTTTTTATTGCATTTTCAAAGCGCAAGCACCTCTTTAATTCTTCTTACGACATTTCTCCCCCGTAATGTTGGTAACCCAGGTCTGTATTCTGAGCCTGTATGCTGTTTGATGGGTCTCTGACCGTAATAAATATTTATGTTATGTTATGTTATGTGGCTTGAGGTTGGTCCTCGGTACTGTTTATCTTCTTGAAGTCCTACTACTTGAGCTTAACTGAGTTTTGTACTCCGTTGCTTTTTAATTTTTCTTATTATTATGTCCTGTGCTGTGGTTCCCAACCCTGTACACTCTGTGGACACTTCGGAATTTTGAGAACTTTGAGGGGATGCCACCACACACAGTGACTGCCATGGAGCATGCAGCCAACCACAAAATGTCTCCTTGTGGAGACTAGCCATATACATTTTCTGAATAAAATTTTGGGAGCTTCCAAGTCCAGTGTGATGGAGATGGCTGTTTCTGAACAGGTGCTCCCTGAAGACTCAAAGGTGATTGCTTTAGTGCATGCTAAAGGAGGAGCTACTTGCAAAATTGTTCAACATGATAGTTCAGATGCAAACGAAGATAGGGGGTGATTTCCCACTACAGCTGCCTCGGGGTTGCGCCGCCGTTCGCCCCGATACTATTTGTCAATTTCACACCCGAAGCCGCAGGGCTGCATTTTGACCCGCGGCTTCACCTGATTTCCCCCGCAGTTTCATAATCCTCAAAAAACAGGATTAGGAAACTGCGGGGAAATCGAGCGAGCCGCGGGTCAAAATGCAGCCCCGCGGCTTCAGGTGTGAAATTGACGGATTTTATCGGGGCAAACCGCGGCGCAACCCCGAGGCAGCTGTAGTGGGAAATCACCCAGGGTTTGCTGCTTGACCGTTGACTAGAGGATGGCATTTCAGCATAGCTTTTCTTGACCCTACAGCGTCATGACAAACTGAACTTACTGAAATTCTCTCATCTGTAAGCATATTATATTATATTGCAGTTGGTCATTCAGTCCAATATTTGGCTTTTTGCCAATGTCGTAAGAACAAGCTGAAGTGTATGGTAAACAGCCCTCTAGAACTTTGAACATGATTATCTGCAAAAATAAGCTGAAAATTCTCTGCAATGAGAAATATCCTGTTCTAGTGTCAAGCTGAGATATGACTAGACTTAACAAGCTATTTCATTTAGGTACAAATAGCACTGAATTTCAGGTGAACTAGTTTTCAGATATACTAAATCATTTTAATTAAGAGAGTAACTTCACTGTCAGCCTTCCTCTTATCAAAAGAGGTTTCCCTTTCTAATTTGTTCTTAGTGGGTGAGGTAATCCAGAGATTTCAGCTGGATTCTTATCAATTTGCAGATGACACTCAGTTCTAACTGGGGCTTCTGGCTGATCCCAGGGAGGCTGTAGAAATCCTAAACCAGTGCCTGGAGACAGTTCGGAAATCAATGTAGACTAATAAATTGGAGCTTAATCCTGACAAGATAGAAGTGCTAATAGTGAATGGAAACTCTGACCTGAGATTTAAGGAGTCACACATTCTGGATAATGTTGCACTCCCCTTGAAGGAAGAGGTCCATAGTCTTGGGCTGCTTCTTGGACCCAGTTCTACTGCTGGATAAGCAGGTGGCAGCTCTGGCCAAGAGTGCCTTTTACCAGCTTCAACTGTTTAGCCATCTGCAGCCTTTCCTGGACAGAAAAGTACTGGCCACTGTGGTGCATGCCCTGATTACATCTAGATTAGATCACTGCAGTGTGCTCTACATGGGGCTGTCCTTGAGAAGTATTTGGAAACTTCAGTTGGTAGGGTACACAATGCTGCAGTAGGATGTTGACTGGAGTGGGTTGTAGGGACCATATCACTCCAGACTTGGCCCCATCTACCTGGCTCCTGATCTGTTTCTGGGCACAATTCAAAGTACTGATTTTGACCTTTAAAGCCGTATACAGCTTGCTACCAACATACCTGAAGGACTACCTACTTGCTTATGAACCTGTCCAACCATTATGGTCATCTTTAGAGGCCTTGCTTGCTCCCCGTCTGAAACTAGGTAGGTGACAACCTGGGAAAAGGCCTTCTTGGTCATGGCACTGAAACTCTGAAACTTTCTCCCCATTCATCTGTCCCTTTCAGTTGCCATCTTCTGCTAGTCAGTGAAGACTTTTTGTTTTGCTTGGCATTCCCTCAATGATCCCTCCTTCCTGACCGATGTTTTAATTGTCGTTTTTATGCCTTTATATGTATTTCAGCTCTGTTCTTAATTTGTTTTAATGATGTGTGTTTGTGTTCATTTTAAACATGTTAATATGTGATTTTATTATGCATGTTTCAATTTGCTAGCTGCCTTGGTGGTCCTTGTGAGGGCAGAAAAGCAGGGTATAAATTTTGTAAAATAAATAATTTATTTAAAAAAATATTTCATACCATACTATTGTTCCTCCATTCTGCCACAACTTTGGCACCATTTTATTTACTTGAAAAGACTTTGCTTATAAAGTTTTTTCATAGCCCCAATGCTCAGAGATTATGACATGTTAATCCCTATTATAACAGTCTTGTTAAAACTCCATGCAGTATCCTAATACAGATAAACACTTGGTTTTAAAAACAACAGCAGGCGCCAAAGAATCTTGTTTAACTTTAAGCTGTTGCAGTGTGCTAATGTGCATAAGAAGCCTGGATTTTTAAAAATTTGGACCCCTGGTTATTCTCAGAACTCAATAAAATGGCATTGGGACTTTCTTTTGGGATTATGATCATAAATCAGTCACATGGGTCCAACCCAGAGATAGTTAATCTCACCTCATTCCAGTCAAAATCAAGTTGGTTGTCAGTTTGGCAAAATGTAGGTATGACTAGTTCCCACATAGTTAAGACATCTATGCTTGGAGCTCTGTGGCTCCTGTATCAATTAAACTAAAATGTTGCTGTATCACATAACAAATCTCGGGAATTATAAGGCCAGAAGGAATGCTGCATAAAAATCCATGTAGAGAACTGTAACACAAAACCCCACACAATGTGATTCCTCTTTTTTGGTGGATACTCTTACCCAAATAATCACTTTAGCACTAAATTATAATGCTGGGCCTGGAGACATCTTCAGTGTCAGCATGCTGTTTTGTTGGTAAGTATATTTCATAAGTACTAGAACTCCCAGACTTGGCCACCATAAGATGGGTATTAATTATGATATCACCATCACAGAATTAGGGCTGGTTTGAGCCTCAGCCCTCTGCTAAACTTTTCGTATACCTATGATACTTTAATTTCTATAGCAATTAGCCTCAATAGTTGAACCTGTGGTTCTGTTTCCTAGGAGGCTTTAGGACTCTGCTAAGTGCTGTGGACCTCAGGATAACACATGACTTTTACCTTCTGGGATTGTTTACGCTTTGCAGAAGTCGGGAGTCACTATCAAATTCTTAATAGAGTATCTGGGACTCTCTCAGGGAGCGTTCAGATAGGCAGCTGAATCCACCATTGGCCCGGCTCTAATTTGATCCAGATCTTTTTTATCCAGCATTGCGTGACCAGACAGCCACCCTTACCACGTGCGTACTCTGCAGTGGATTGTCTAGATGGCATCCAACTGAAGGAGCCGCACAGTCAGGTTTTATTTTTTTTTAAAAAAAATTGTTTGCGCATGCACATCTGCACCTCAATGTGTACTTGTTTTTCCGCACATGCACGGAAATTGAATGGTTAAAGCACTACCAGTGATACCTCCTTCTATGTACCTTTTTAATTAATGCAGTTCATAAAATTCATGGGCCACTCAGAAACATGAAATTGTCTGGAACGTTTGAGCAGAGCATTTATGCGTTTATGTGCATATCGCTTAGAATTTTTTTAAATGGCAGCCACTTGGGATGGTCTGATGTCAGACCATCCCAAGGTACTGATTGTGCAATGGAACGATCAGATGGGGAAAAGTCCATCAGTAGCCCATCAGGAAGCAAAAACACTGGACTTTCAGCAGTATCTATTAAGTATGGCTCCCTAGCACGGCAAAACGGGATGATCACAGAAGAGGCACATTTTCCAGATGTTGCTGTCTGGTCAATACCTTTAAATCTAAAGACCCGTCTGATCGGGACCTTAGTCAATCTTGACTCTCAGAGTCACCCTGACTTTCCTGACTTTCATCAACTTTGCAAACTCTAGGGTTTAAAATGCAGGGGACAATAACTTTGTACATGCACCCCTTAGAGTTGAATTGTTAGTTTTATTTGAGTAATGATCAATTAATGATATTGTAAAATATTTAGAAGTTGTTTTAAGCTGCTCTAAAAGCAGCTGTTAATCATATAGTAAGCTGATCAGGTACAGTGCCTTGTAGCTGAAGTGATGTTCTCCACACCCTCTCAAATATGTGAAAAGAATGATTTAAACTGCCAGTGAGAAAAAATGGCCCAACCAAATGGTGAATCACAGGACAGTAATGATGCAAGGGAGAGACCATAGCCATCACAGAAAGCAATGTAAGCTGGGTTTTTTGCCACTGTGGTAACCCATAGATTGGCTATTAGAATGGCTCTGGCATTCTTCTACATTTTGACTTATCAGTTGTAATTGTCCATTGGGCAGATGGTGTTTTCAAGGCAGCAGGAAGCAACACAGTCCACAAGAGCAATTTTAAAAGTCTGTCTCAGCAAGATAAGGTGTCACTGGACTACTCCTGATTTATTTTGTTGATTTATCCTAGCAGTTCAAAATATGACAAGTATAGTGTTGTTAACTAGTGAACTAAACAGGTACAAGATCTTCTTTTGCTGGTGCTGATTTTGGACCCTTCAGTTAAACACTGATATCTTTCAGATCTTGCTAAATGCTTTGACATCAGTGTTCAACATCCAGCTACCAAATCTCTTCTGGTCTATGCACAAGTAAGCTAAATCCCTGGGCTAACACCCCCCCTTCCTACACATTCTATGTACTACATTTCTTACCCTCAGGGTTTTCTGAGATCTTGTTTCCCCCCCTCAATATTTAGACATAGTGGCACAGAAATAAAAGGCTCGCCTAACCTCCTCTATGGTAAACAAAGATAACATCATTAACCTTGGACAAAGGTGAGTCTCCTATTACAAGACTCGTCTAGGGTTTGACATTCCTAATCATTCCAGATATTATTTGTTTTATCTCATTGAGAAGTATATTTTTACACAGCTTCAGCTTGGAAAGAATGTATTATTACCTGTTATACAGTTTGGGAAAGACTTGAAAGGTAGGCAGCTTTGTAATATAGTAAAGTCCTGGATACAAAAGCCTTTGAATTAGCACAGTGCAAACAATGTGCTAAGAGCTCCTCTCACTGGATCACAAGGCAGGCAGGCAGGCAGGCAGGAATATGGTTGAAGAAAGCCAAGGTGGCATGGAGTTGTTGTTTTAGAGCTCCATTAAAGATGGGTAGACATTTTGAATGTATCCACTGAAACTGTACATCCCTCATTCATGTATAAATTCTTTATTAGCCTGAAGTCTTCTTGTAGAACTTTGAACAGGCCTGTAGAAAAATATCATGTCCTTTTAATAGATGCTTAATATGCAGAAATGACCAGCTGAAATTTTTATGAAGTAAATAACATCACCTGGTAATCACCTGGTAAAACATAACCCATTAAACCTCTATTAAAATGACAGGATAATTTTTCTCCAGGAAGTTGGCAACTTTCTTCCTTGAAGGAACTTAACTAAAATTATAAACATCTTACAATAAATAAAGCATGATTCAGCATGATTCAGTGTGTAGTCCAAACAAGGAGTTTGGTGGAAGACCAACTGAAAATCTAGTTTGAATCTCAGTAATATAGGCCATGGAAGGAAGGCAGCATGGTATAGCTTAATTCTGCCAGATCTCAAAAGTTAAGCAGGGAGGGGAGGCCTTGGAAGGGAGAACTAGGAAGATTCTGCAGAGGAAAGCGATGGCAAACCCCTTCTGCTTTTCACATGCCATAGAAGTAGGGTTGCCAGATCCAGGCTGAGAAATACCTGGAAATTTTGGGAGTTGAGCCTGAGAAGGGTGGTGTTTGGGGAGGGGAGGGACTTCAATGGGCTATAATGCCATAGAGTCCACCTTCCAAAGTGGTCATTATCTCCAGGTAAACTGGTCTCTGTCACCAGGAGATCAATTGTAATAGCAGGAGATCTCCAGTCACCACTTGGAGCTTGGCAGTCCTACATGAAAGCCCCCTGCTGGAGTTCCTGTAAGTCAGCTGTGACTTGACAAGACTTTACACACACATTATAGGACAGTGTTTCCCTGACCTAGATAGACCAGGCTAGCCCAGTCTCTTCAGATCTTGCAAACTAAGCAGGCTATGCCCTGATTAGTACTTGGATGGGAGACTATCAAGAAAGTCTGGAGTTGCAACGCAGAGGCAGGCAATGCCTTGAAAATCCTATTGAGTCACCACAAGCCAGCTGTGACATGACTGCAATGTTTAATTCTGACTGGATTGTGTCCAGTTTTTATACACACAGAGAGACACACACATATGTAAACACTGGACACAATCCAGTCAGAATTAAACACTTTAAAAGCCATTTATGTCAGTGAAAAAAGCACACACTTAACTTTACCCTGGAAATCAACATGACTTAAAACTTCATTTAACTTTGGTTGGGTCAGGTCCTAAGAATATTTCAACATTGTATTATTTCAGTAACTAAATCAAATATATATAATTCAACCAAATATGTTTCTGATGTGTACATAACAGATTGTAGGTCTCTAATTACTCTAAAAAAGGAAGACAATTAGCAGCAAACAATGTTTATGTTGGCTTTAAAGAAAAACACTCATTAACTAGTACACAGTTGCAAAATTCAGCAGACTTATTCTGAATGTTAGTCCATGCGTTAGGTTTTAAAATTTCCTTTAAAGGGAAGGGCTTGTGGTTGTTTTCTATTTAAAAAGAATCTTGAAGGAGAAGAGAACAAGATAAGAAACATTTTGAACATTCTTTATATATATAATTTTTGATTTTATCGAGATAAACAACATATGTATAAATTAGTATTATTGTTACATTACAGTCTATTAATCCAGCTTGTTATCTAACCATTTGTACACTCTTGACCATTGTTTTAAGTACAATGTTTCATCTTTTCCCTGTAATAACATGTTCAATCTATCAGTTTCAGCAAATTCGAACAATTTCTGAATGAATTCATCTCCTGAGGGTATTTTATCTGTCTTCCAATATTTAGCCAATAAAATTCTAGCCGACTTCAAAATATAAATCAGTATATATACATCATCCTGTTCATAACCATCTGGAATTATATTTAACAAATAGGTTTCTGGTTACAACATTAGATTAATGTTCAATATTTCTAAAATTATTTTATGTATTTTCTGCCAAAAACTATGAATTTTGCCACATCTCCACCACATGTGATAAAATGTTCCTACATTTGTCTTACACTTCCAACATTTGTTTGAAGCCGAGGTGTGGCATTTAGCTATCTTATCGGGGGACCAATACCATCTATGAAACATTTTGTAAATATTTTCTTTGTACGATGTCGCCCTCATAAATTTCATTGTTTTCCATATTTTTGACCATACATCTAAGTCTAAATTATAACCTAAGTCTTTCATCCATGAAATCATTGTTCTTTTGACTATTTCATCCTGCATATAATCCTCTATTAAGAATTTATATAGTTTCTGGATCATTTTATCATTGGTGGACAACCAGATTTTATCAAGCTCATTTTTTTGTTTGATAAAAACCAATTTTATTGTCTTTATTATATCTCGACTGTAGTTGAACGTTTTCCCACCAAGTCAGTTTTATATTATGTACATGTAACTTTTCTTCTGTTTTTAATTTATTGTTTTTATCCAATAATATCTCATAATTTTTCTCTATTACTTTCCGTCACCAGGGTTGGTTTTATAAATGCTTCTAGTGGAGATACCCATTTAGGTATCTTTGTATAACATCTTTCTTTCAGGTTCTTCCAGATTTTTTATTAAGGCACCCCTTATTATGTGGTTATGAAAATTAGAGTGTATTTTATCTTTTTCGTACCACATATATGCATGCCATCCCGTGCATAAATCATGTCCTTCTAAATTCAAGGTTCTAATATTTTCCAGTGTTAGCCAGTCTTTTATCCATCCTAGCGATGCTGCCTGGTAGTATATATTCCAATTTGGTAATCCAAATCCTCCTCTTTTTTTTCTATCGTGTAAATTTTTCCATTTAATCCTTGCTCTTTTGGGGTGCCAGATAAATTGTCTTGTTATTCTATCCAAATCTGTGAAGTATTGTGTTTTCTTCAAAATTGGTATATTTTGGGCTACAAATAAAAATCTCAGAAGTATATTCATTTTTATAGTTGCTATTCTGCCCATTAATGATAATTGAAGATCTTTCCATTTAGACAAATCATTTTTTATTTTTCCTAGTAATTTCTTATAATTGTCTTCCATCAAAGAACTACTTCTGTTAGTCAATATTATGCCTAGGTATTTAACCTTTTTTTCCGTTTCCATATTTGAAATCTTCTGGCTCTCTTGTATTTGAACTTGTGTACAATTTTTAGTTAATATGTTAGACTTCTTAAGATTTATTTTGAAGCCTGTCGCTTGCCCATATCGCAGTATTATTTCCATCAAATGGGTAATAGATGTTTTAGGTTCTTCTATTATAAAGACAAAATCATCGACAAACACTTGTAGTTTAAATTCATCTCCTTTTATTTTAAGACCTTTTATCTGATCGTTATCTCTCACTAAATCATTCAGAGTTTCCAGTGCAAAAATAAACAATAATGGTGATATTGGGCAGCCTTGCCTTGTTCTGTATCTCAATATTTTGTGTCATATCACCATTCACTATAATTTTAGCAAATTATTTTTTTATAAATTGCTTTGATCATTGTCAAAAATTGCGATCAGCAGTCCCATATTTCCAATTTTGGGCACAAAAATTCCCAGTAGACATTATCAAATGCTTTCTCTGTGTCTGGAAAGATTAATGCCAGATGCTTCTCTGGATGAAGTTCATAGTATTTTAGGACATTAATAATAGTTCTTATATTATTTTTTATTTGTCTTTTCGGCAAAAATCCTGCTTGATCTTGATGTATCATTTGTGATAATACTTTCTTTAGTCTAGTCGCTAAAGTATTTGCGAAGATCTTGTAATCTGCATTTAGTAGTGATATGGGTCTATAATTTTTAATTTATTTTCTGTCTGTGTTCGGTTTTTGAATTAATGTAATCAAGGCTTGGTTCCTAGAATCTGGTAATTTTTCTGACATTATTATATTTTGTAATAGTTCTTTAAATGGAAGCAATATTTGTTCTTCAGATTTCTGGTATATCTCTGTTGGGAGACCATCTTGGCCCAGTGTTTTCTGGGGGTTTTTTTGTTTGGTTTTTTTTGCTTCTTAATTGCTTCTACAATCTCACAAGTTGAAATTTGGGCATTCAGGATGGACCCAGAGAAAATAAAAGCCAAATTAAAAATATTACGACACCAAATGAACCTACTATTGACACAAGAAATAGCAAAAAAATATAGAATATACTAAACAATATTATTTCGAAAATGCAAATAAACCAACAGGATGGCTAGCATACAAACTTAGGAAAGAAAGAAAAAAATGCATAATAACAGCTCTAAGAAGTGAAAAAGATGACAAAAATATAAACTCCAAGATTTAAAAGATATTGTAGAAAGCTTTTATAAAAATTTATATCACCAAAAAACACAAAATGAACAAAACATAAGAGAATACCTGTCACAAAAAAATTTAAAAAATTTGATCAAAAACACATATTGAACATTCTGATATTTCATTATGTTCTTAAATCTTGCCTTTCCAGCTCATTACAAGGGCATGCTGTGCGTACTCTCCAAGAACATTTGCCTGTTTTTCTGGTAAGGATTTTGGGCCTTTTACAGGTGCATGAATGAATATCTAGATAAATAAAACAAGCAGGAATTCAACAGAGGGAGCGTCCTCTAATCCTACATCTTCACGAAAGTTGTATTTGTTTACTTTTAACCCAGTTGATGAAAGTTCAGTAGGAAAAGATGGTGGAACTGTCCCCCCCCCATTCTGTTAGGAGGACCATTTGTGGTGGCATCATCCACTGGCAGTTGCTGGTAAGCCTGGGCCAGATCTAGTTTGCTGAAAACCCATGTCCCTGCTACCGAGGCCAAGACATGGCTGACCACCGGTACCGGGTACGCGTGGTCCTGTAGCGCCTTGTTCAGGGTACATTTGTAATCAGCGCAAATTCATACATTCCACTGGGGTGACTATGGGGGTTTCCCACCGGGCATGTGGCATGAGTTCTAGCACCCCCTGTTCCACAAGGTGGTCTAGTTCCACCTCAATCTTGGGCTTCAACAATAATGGGGGCCACCTGGCCCTCATACGGATGGGCTGCACTGTCGGGTCAAGGTTCAGAGAGACCAGGGGCCCAGAGTACCTGCCAAGCTTGTGCTTGAACACCCCTGGGAATTCATTACACACAGAGTCCAAGTCCTGTTGCCGTACCGTGTTTACTTCCATCACCCTGAAACCCAGTGGCCCAAACCAGGAAGTCCCAACAGGCTCATGAGCCTCCCTTCGACCACTAGCAAGTCTAAGGACCCGTCAAAGTCCTTGTATTGTACCCTGAACTTGCCCCAACCCCGATGGCCATTGGGTTCTTCTGAAAGTCCCACAGCATCAGACCCCAGGGCTGTTGAAGGAGGGGTCCCCCCCGTGGGCAAAGCATCTGTAGGGTTTCAGCCAAGATTATGGAGAAGGTACATGGGGACTCCTCTATTAACACAGTAGCATGCATTTTGTTGGGGGTGTCAGGGGGCAAGTTCAGTACCTGTTGTTGCTGTTGGTTTATGGAGAGGGTATGCAGATCTGTTGATTCCTGGTGGGTGGACATCTTCCATTGGTTTCCTCGGGAGCAGCAGACTCGGGCGATGTGTCCTTGTTTGCTGCAGGACCAGAAAACGGCATTGTGAAAATGACAGGTCCGGCGTCTGTGAACCTCCCCGCAGCTGGTGCAGGAGTTTGGGGTGTTCGGCTTCTCAGGTTGCACAGGTACCTGGGGTTGTGGGCTCTGCTTCACCGGGTGGCATACCTTCTTCCTCATCTGAGGTGTCAGAGGCTGGAGAGGTACTTGCGAAGTGGACCGTGTGGCCATGGCATTCTTGATAAGATTTCTCATACACCATGGCTTCTTTGAGGGCCTTGTCAAGGGTCAAGTTGTCGTGGCTGACAAGCTTTCAGCATAGCTTGGGTTCCCAGAGGCCTACAACGAACTGGTTCATCAATATGTCGCTGAGGCTGGGGAACTCTCATTGGGTGGCTGATCGATGGAGGCCTGCCAGGAAGTAGTTGGCTGTTTCATCTGGGCCCTGGAGGCATGCAAAGAAGTCTATGCCCTTGGCTATTTTTGTTGGCTTTGGTACGAAGTGATCCGTGAGTGCCTTCTCGATCTCTGCATAGGTGGCCTCTTTCAGGGTCTTTGGGGCTATCAGGTATTTCAGTAGCTGGAGGGTATCGATTCCACAAGAACTTAGCATTAGGGATTTCTTCTTACCCTCGTCTGTGATGTCATGGAAGTCGACATAGTACTCCAGGCACTCGAGCCACATCTCCCACTTCTCTGGATGGGCTGCATCGAATTCTGGGATGTTTCCTTGGGTGGCCACTGTAAGGTACTGGGTTTGCCTCATGGAGACAGACTACGACATGCATTCAGACACATTTATTGTCCTTCACACACAATACTGGAAAACCGGCCCCGTGAGGGCCAACTATATACACCCCACCCAGTACACCCATGGTCCCATTGGAGGGTTTGAATTTCCCACCAGATGGCCTATTGGTGGACCCTAGGTAGTCTAGGATCTGAGGTCCCATTGTGTTTGGGACCCAAGCTCCTTACTTTAGCTGCAGACACCTGATGGTGGTCCACGTACATAACAGCCGCCATAACTGAGCCAACATATGCGTGGAGTTGCTAGGAGCGGCACGGGATGCGGTGACCAGGGAATTGGCACTTGGTATGGTGCTGAACGCGGGGTCAGCAATGCTGGGTGTGGCTTCCTGGAGGTCGATGCGTGGTATGGTGCTCTCGTCGGTCTCGGGTCCTGAATCGCTCATTCGGATCCCACCTTCATCGGCAGTATAAAGTACTGAGACTGATGCATTGGAAGGTGATTTCAGCACATACTTTATTGCTTACAGTCAGAACGTGAGATGAGAGAGCTGGCCGGCGGCCGGTTTATAGTCCCTTTGTAAACCATACCCAACACACACACACACGTGATATTTACAGTGCTCTTACATTCCATAGGTCCTTTCTTGGATCCTACCCTTCCTATAGGTGTAGGCTAGGATCCATTTAGGCTATTGTCTTTTGGAATGAAGCTTGGGCCCTTCACCTGGCCACATGTATACCCGTCTGCGTACGCGGTTGCCCTGGGTACATAACAACTTCAGCAAACCAATGCAGACTGTTTTTATACACTAAGTGTTTTATTCACTACTGATACTGATGTTACTAGTGTGGGGTCACCACAAACTGGGAAAAGCATATTGCTAATACTCATCTTCCCACTGTGCTTCCAGGTCCTTTTCTCAGGACTCCAGGTACAAATACTTGCTCATAAGAACATAAGAAGATTCCTGCTGGATCAAACCAGTGGTCCATCTAGTCCAGAATCCTGTCTTACTCAGTGGCCAACCAGTTCCTCTGGAAGTCCAGCAACAGGGCATAGAGGCCAAGGCCTTCCCCTGATGCTGCCTCCTGCCACTGGTGTTCAGAGGTTTACTCTTTAGTCACCATGACTAGTAGCTACTGATAGACCTATCCTCCATAAATCTGTCTATAAGTAACAATTGAAACACCAGTAGGGATGCCAGACCCTCCAATGGGGGAGGGCTTCCCCATTTTTGGGGACCCCCCAAACAGAGAAGGATGCCAGAAATTAACATAACATACTTATGCGACCCAGAAGTGATGTAGATACAATGGGGACATCACGGGTGATGCTCTGGTTTTTGGTCAAAACTCTATGATTGAAGATAATTCTACCATAGAGTTTTTGCCCCAAAACTAGAGCATCGCCCCCAACATGCCTAAGTCACTTCTGGGTCACATAGGCACACAGCATTTATTTTTGGCGTTTCTCCCTGCTCCCAGTAAATTCACCCCCACCCCCCATCAGCTGGTCTGAGGGACCTGGGAACCCTAAACACCAGTGCCACAGCTGCATCAGGATCTGCAGTCACAAGGCAATCTATATAGATAAGTGTGTGTGAGAGAGGAGCCCATTCCTCAGACCATAAACACTACACAAGTGTGCAGTGCATTCAAACGCTCATGATCGGAGTGTCTCCTTTCAGTATGGGGAATGATGGACCAGCTTAAAATGAGGAACTGTCCCAGTTTAATAGAAGAAGATCACTCTGAGTATTTAAAAACATTGAAAGTAGCTGTGAGTTTTTGATCTGGATTAGAATCACATCAGTGGGGTGTGTGCTTTACAGCAGCATTCTAAACATTATATCCTTCTAAGCCCATGGCTGGTGTAACTGCTCAGCACTGCATCATTTTCTCCGCATCATTTTCCTGGTCAATCCACAAGAATAACACACAGTCTCAAAACAGTCTAGTATGAAAAAATATACAGATGTGTGCTAGATGCCCACAGAACAGTACAATAACAAAAGAGACTAGATTAGAGCCATAACATCATTTAGTGTCTGATCAAAACTGCCCCCCCCAAACCTCCTATTTGTATCACTGAGGAAAACATACAGGAACCAGGTAAACAAGACGTTACTCAAATAGATCAAAGTATCCTGCTGTAATCCTGGTAATGTCTACTGGTAAATAATAATATATGTAATATTCTCAGGGTTGAGGAGGGAAGATAGGCCAGTGGCGTCCTGCCTTAAAATTTCTCTTTCTCTTTTCTCTCCGTAAAGTGCCATCAAGTCACAGCTGACCTATGGTGACCCCAGTAAGGAGATTTCAAGGCGTGGGAGAAGCAGAAGTGGTTGGCCATTTCCTTCCTCTGCAGAGTCCTGCCTGGTAGGCTTCCTCCCAAGTTCTAACCCTGCTTAGCTCCCGATATCAGGGTATACTGTGCTGCCTTCCCTTCCCCTTAAAATCTACACTGTAAAAATGCAAACAAATCTTCTTAGTGTAGGTAGCTGTGCCAGTTTCTAATCAGGCACTGTTTCTGACTTGATCTGCCACAGATTATGTTAATCAGATAAATGTGTTCAGGATACCTTAATTATTCCCTGGATAGGGTATACTTTCACTTGTCTTACTGATAAATTTCCTATCCCACATGCAAAAATAATAGAATAGAATCATTCATGATAGCTGTATGTGTTCACACTAGACAGATATGAGGAAAAAAGGTTGTCTGCTGAATGAGTCGACTTAGAGAAATTATCCTTCAGTCACGCAGGTTAACTGAAAGGCCCAGCCGTGTTTACTTAATTGGCAGAGAAAAAGTTATATTTTATCTGTATTGCGCTTTTCACATTAATTCTTCTGACTAGACATGCCTCCAGAGCAATGATACACTCACAAACTAGGCTCTAACTATATTCTCACTGTAACCAACCTGAAACATATGGCTTGTGACAGAACTTTGACACTCTTAACAAAGTGTGAACTTGGACATGTTGCAGTGGCCAGATAACACATGTTCTTCACTTGTCACCATGAAACAAGCCCCCCAACTCCCATCTTGACGTGTGTTCTTGTATCTTGTTGCAGCAAAGGCCAATGTACATTTTTCTTAAGTACTGTTCAAAACTTAGAGAATAATTGTCTTTCTTAATGATAAGTCTTCATGTAGGCAGAACAAGGCTGCCAACTTTTGGATGAAACCCACCAATATTAAGATTGCCAACTCTGGGTTGGAAAATTCCTGAAGATTTGGGGGTGGAGCCTGGGGAGTTTGGAGAGGGACCTTGGTGGGTATAATGCCTTAGAGTCCACCATCCAAAGCAGACATTTGCTCTAGGAAAACTAATCTCTTAGTCCTGAGAACAATTGTAATTCTAGGAGATCTCCAGGCCATACCTGGGGTTTGGCAACCCTATGAATAATTTGATCAGTTAGCAGAGGGTGATGTATTAAAACCTTCTCACAGAAATACCTGCATCCCGTAGCTGTCATTACCCCCCACCCCACCCCCCAGCATAGTTGACAACTAGAGGTGAAACAATACTATTCCTGCAGGTCATAAGGGTTTGGCATTTTTCTGAGCATATTTACATTATACACATCAACCAGAATTATAGTCATTCCCTTTTTCTCAGGAACCCTGGGAACTAAAATTCTGTGGTGAGGAGGGTGGGGAGAGAGTGGAGTTCTCTATCAGATAATGCTTAGCACCTAACAAATGATAATTCCCAGTACTTCTGCAAAACTATTTATGCTAATCTTTAAATAGATTTGTAAGATTTTAATGTTATAGTTTACCATGCATTTTTCCTGTTAGTCATTAACTGGAGTTTTACTTAAATGTGTGCTTTTATTATTAGGAGTTGCTTTGCCAGTCACTTGCATGGATTAAGATTTATTAGAAAGATGTACTGGAATCACACCAAATGAGGAGGTCTGTGACTATTCCCTGCATTAAAAATAATACATTGCTGCCATGCATAGCCCTAATTGAGATCAGGGCTGGGCAAGGAGGGGAAAGGTGGTTTCACCTGTTGTGCCATCACCTACCAAAATCTGAGTGCGCCACATTGCCATTAGCATGTAATGTGTATGTTGGTCTGAACAGATGAAACCGAGGTTTGTGTGCAGGAGGGTTAAATCCTTTCATCCCACTGCAAACCCATTTGACCTTAATCATGACTGTGCATGGCTGCATTTAACTTTTAAAAATGCTGCAATATGTGAACACAAGTTTTCTCAGGATGTTATTTAGTTTGAGCCCTAGTGAACAGTACACTAACAGTGCAATCCAAAGTACACTTTCCTGAGACTACACCCCACTGCATAGACTTCAATAGGATTCTGAGTAGACAGGCTTAGGATTGTTCTCTAAATGTTTTAGGACCAAACAACGTAGTAATATGTAACTACAGCCCAATAGCTAAATGTTGGTTAAAGACTAGGAAGGAATCGTCAGGTCGCTCTAAGCAGGAATTATTTTTTCAATCAGGAGTTCTGACATAAGAAATATGAATGACAGCCCTCCGATTAGTCATGGTAGTGCTGAATCCCTGACCCCTGATGTTTAATATTTATGATGATGAAGGTACAGCAGGTTAGAATTTAAGACTGATCAATATTTGCCACAGTTTTCCCGCCAGCAGGAGAAGCTGCTGATTCAGCTCCGAGGACTGACATTCCCATTCGGAGGTTAGTGGTCCTTGGTCTCACTAAGGGAAAGGAGGCCTACTGATATTTTAATTAGAACAGCTGACCAGCCTAGCTTGAAGAGATGGGGCAGTGAGTTAAAACTGTACTGGAAAACCATATCATCCTGAGAGTGATGCAGCTGCTCTTAACTCTGGTTTCAGTGCTATATTTTGAAAGTATGCTTTGAAAGTGTTGTTCACACATAACAAATTATGAGTCCAACAAAGTTTAAGACCAATGAAGTTTCATTCACGGTATAAGCTTTTGTGTGCAAGTTCACTTCTTCAGATACAGTGGAACAGAACCTCTGAGCTATTACTTATAGGGGATGGGGTGGGATTGTTGTCAGGAAGGGCCATTTAGAGTTCACACATACTTAACTTTACTATTGAAAGACTAAGGGCTTTAAAGTGCCCAGTTTTCTCTGAATCCTGTCCCTTGTTTTAAAGTAGAATTTCAAGTTGGGACAGAAGGCAGACAGGAAGCCTGGTTTACACAAGCAGAATGGTTGTCATATACTCAGCCCTTTTTCTTGTAAACATGCATGCCTCTCATGATTGGAAATGGTATGGACAACATAATGATACGTAATTATTACTGTTCATGAAATAATCATTACACTTTTAGACTGAGATATGTTTTCCAGGTTTCTTCTGTA
The DNA here is from genome assembly GCA_029375565.1 of Gekko gecko. Classification (NCBI taxonomy): domain Eukaryota; kingdom Metazoa; phylum Chordata; class Lepidosauria; order Squamata; family Gekkonidae; genus Gekko; species Gekko gecko. The sequence goes on from JAPDNY010000007.1 coordinate 121,857,530, forward strand.
TAACTGTAAAATTCTCTCACTGGCAACTCTCTGAAAGGCATACTCCAAAAAGGAGTATTTTGGCCCTCATAAACATATTAAGCACTCATAAACCTGCCCACTTCCAGAAACTGAATCATAAGTGGCTGTGATTTACATATCAAATGGACCTCTAATAAATTTCCACATAAATTCTTTCCAGCAGCGTGAAAACCTTTTTAGTTCCACACCCATGTGCCTCCTGTAATGATCTTCCACCTGGCCACGGTTCTTTTTATGTGGGAACATTAAACTAATTTTACTTGGAATGCGGGATAGTTTCTCAAGATGATGCACCTGATACTAAAAAGCAGTTCACAAGACTTCTTAAGAAGATGGATGGTTCCCCAGAGGCTCCTTCTGCTTTGCATTACAGATCATGGTCTTGTTTCTAGAACCAGCTCATCTTTGACTACCTTCTGCTTCACATTTGGCATCCTTGTGACATCTTACAGAATGACTGGAAGGTCAAGAAGTCAATTGGCTTCCTCATATGCTTCTGCCATTACTGCTGGCATTGGTAGGGCAGAGAGAGGGGGATGTGAATGGGCGGGGGAACAAAACAGGGGGATGAAGGACTTGAATGTGAGCATAAGATGACAATACAAGGGGAATGTGGGAATAAATTCTTCACTGATTTCAGATCTGTGGCAAATTCTCTCCAAACACAGCCGTCCTTTGTTTGACCAAGTACCGATTACTGTGGCAGGTTGCTTCTTAGCCCATTCACAGCTTGTAACTTGATGACGCTCCCCCACACTGGAGACATTTCCCCCCTTGGCAAAGGCATATAGAAGCCCCCACTAAGGTATCTAATATTCCTCTACAAGGCTGGCTTTCAGGGTGCTGCTCTGTGGCTTGAGTTGAAGTGCATTAAGGTATTTTGTCTGTCAGCCATCAACTCCTTCTCAGAACAGAAGCCTGAAATGGGGATGTCTGAAATGTGAACCTAGTGGAAGCTTGGCGTGAAGCACTTTTACTTAATGAAAGAGATTCTTAAAAAAATATATGGAAGTGTTAGGTTAACTATCATAAAAGAAGGTAAAGCATCATTTAATGTCATTCTGTACATTAAACTCTTCAGATTCAGCAAGATGCCAAATTTTTAATTTGCTATTTATGCTGGGCTGAGTATATCAATTTAAAGCATTATTCTCCTTTCTTATAACCTTATAACCAGAATGACTGAAGTGATGTGTAGATGAGCAGAGTGGAATAGGGTCCCCACCCTCGTCCACAAGTTGTACATTTATCTATGAAACCATAAAGGCTTTGGCAAATCTTTTGGTTTGTATTCTGCTCCATGGAGAGTTTCTCAGTATGTATTATGTCAGAGCACTAATAAGCATGGTATTTTGAGATTTTAGGAAGAGAATTTTACTGCCCTGCATGCAGACTCTGATGCAAGTTTTTAAAGAATCTGGTTCTATAGGTCTGAATTGGAACGGAACTGCTTATTGGCTGATGCTACTACATTTTTATGTGCATCCTGCTTCTTTGAGCAGTGAGAAGTTCCAGCAGCAGCATTTACCTGGATTTTTCTTTTGGAAGAAAGAACATGGGATACTTATGGCATTCTTTCACTATTTGTAAGACACACATCTGCCGTCTCCCATCACTTGGGTGTGTGTGTGCTTGAACCCACTTTTAAGGCCCACTGAGGAGATAACAGCTGAATGCAAACAAATTTAAGTTGGTCGTGGGTCTTAAGCATTTGCACAGGCATATCTACCTAGAACATGAACACAACACCATGGTCTGTAACTGGCACAGAGGTCAGAATGCCGCATGCTTAGCGCTTGCATTCTGGTACAGCAAGTTTTGGAATCAGGTTGTAACTTAATAAAGGTGTATTTCAAATTCACATCATTGCTTCCTGTACTAAATTTTCCACATTAATTTCCTCTCTGTATGTCTTGGTCACACTTCTCGTACTAAATACTTGAAGTCTAATTCTGCTATGGATATACTGTAACACATAAGGGCTCTATTGTAATTTAGTATGTTTTTGTGTTCCATTGTAGAGCATGAAATTAAAGAACATATGCATAGCTGGCATAATGTAATCAAATTTGCCGACCCTCATGTTTGCTGAAGTGCCATTTATTCCAAGAATTTCTTTACTGTTCTTTGGACTCGTGCCCTGAACACAGAATGGTTATAAGTAGGATATCAGTGTCAAAATTAATGGCTAGTTCACAAGATTACAATAACACCCAGATGTTGCCATTAGGCCTGAGATCTGTGCATAACTATACTGAAATATTTTCCAGCATATTTTCAATATCTGTCAAAATTTTATATATTATTATTAATAATAATAATAATAATATATGCACAAAATACAAAAATAAGAACAAAATTAATACTTGATTTTCCATAGTGCTTACAGTAAATACTTATTGATAGTGGACAGTACTGCCATTGATGGACTAGAGGGTCTTATTGAGTATAAGGCAGTTTCAAGTCTAATTAAAATAACCAAACATTCAAGCAAAACTTAAGTGAAATTTTGTCTCTGACGTTTACTATACCTGAGATACCAGATATCACCTTACTTGAAGTTCTTTTCATTGCAAACCCATTAATCCATGGTATAAGCATAGGCAAGGGGAATGCCTGAAGTGGCCTCATAGAAAGCAGACAATGTGAAATATTAACCATGGTTGAAACAGGAATTGAGAGGTTTTAATTATGTATATCCTGAATGTCTGAACCAAGTCCTGAAAAAGCTGTGTAAGCTTTACTTAAAGTACCTAGAATCAATGTTGTTTCATGGCACTGGCAGGCTCTGGGCAAAGTATAAACCAGTGGGCTTCCTAGATGTGGATAAGCCAACATGTGCAGGGAGGGAGGGTTTCTAAGAAGGTTGCTTTCACTTATAACCAAAAGATGCTCTGACCAAGAGGGTAAGAGCCAACATATAAATGTGCATGGGCAGGGGTGATACCCTTCTTCCCACCCATGGATTTCTGCCTGGCCATGAATATGTCACTCTTGTGCCTATGTGGTGGACCCTGACAATGATGGACCCTGGAAATCTGCTTTTTTTGCCCACTGGATAAAACTATAGTCAGTATATGGTGGTAGAAAGTATAATAAAATTGCAGCTGACTTACGGGATTTTCAAGGCAGGAGATGAACAGGGTGGTTTTCCATTGCCTGCCTCTGCACAGCAACCCTGGACTGCCTTGGTGGTCTCCCATCCAAGTACTAACCAGGGCTGCTTAGCTTCTGAAATCTGATGAGATCCTGCTTACCTGGGCCATCCAGGTCAAGGCAGTCACTATATACCAGGGGTCCCCCACGTGGTGCCTAGGAGTACCATGACACCTGCTGACACCTTTTGTGGCTCCTGCCAAGTTTTAGGAAGTGGGTGGGGCTAGACCTTTTGCCCAGCAAGGCTTCTGATTGCCTATTAGAGATTTGATTGCAGACTTTTAAAAAATGTTTCTTTACCAGCAGCTGCCACCATAGCGCAAGGATCTACACTGTGTTACTGAAATGAAGCTATGGCAGCCATTTTGTTGCTGTGCCGATCATGCTGTGTCAGAATTCCAAATGTGCCCATAGGCTCAAAAAGGTTGGGGACCCCTACTATATCTCTTCTTATATATAATTGTGTTTTCAGGTGGCACTTCTCCAGAACATTCCACACACTCCCAAATCAGTTGGCTCCCTGATGTGTCAATCACAAGGTGTCTCTATCCATTGGTGGCTGTGTTGCCTTAGTCCTGCCCACAGAATCAGCAGCCAGCATCACAGTCTCAGTATGCTGGGAGGTGTATGCAGGTGGCTGGGTGGGTGGTGAGCCGATGGCTCCAAGGAGAAGAAGGTAGCCAACAAGGAGGAGGGTGAGGCCAACCTCCAGGAGCTGCATGGCCCTGAGCGGTGATTCACCAAACAGAGGGCAGTAGAGATGGCTGGGAGGCTGCTGGAGCTGGCTGCGTGGGGAGGTGGTGGCAGGCCTTCCATTGGCCCTCGACCCCGGGGACTGGGGATGGGGGGAGAAACCGAAGTGGCAGGGGGGCCCTGTGTATATGCCGACATGTCACATTTTATTTATTTAGATTTATATCCTGCCCTCCCCTTGATGGGCTCAGGGTGGGTTCCAACAATATAAATATAATACAACCATATAAATATAATACAGTTTAAAACCACATTAAAACATATAAAACATACATACAACTCTTATAAAAGACCAGACAGATGCCTCCGTGGTTGATAGAGCTGGGAATAGTTTCCCCGAGATCTATACAATTCTATACAGTTTAGAGTCTCAGACCCAGGCTATAAAATAGGGCCATGCTGTAAATAGAGCCAACGCAAGGGGGGTTACGCCCACTGCCTCAACCAAAAGCCTGGCAGAAGAGCTCCATCTTGCAGGCCCTGTGGAATTGTAATAAATCCCGCAGGGCCATGATCTCCCTCAGGAGCTCATTCCACCAAGCAGGGGCCGGGGCTGAGAAAGCCCTGGCCCTGGTCAAGGCAAGTCAGATGTCCCTGGTGCTGGGGACCACCAAAAGGTGTTGATTGGTGGACCTCAGTACTCTACAGGGCTCATATGGGGAGAGGCAGTCTCGAAGGTATGCTGGCCCCTGACCATATAGGACTTTGACGGTCAAAACCAACACCTTGAAATGGATCCAGAATTCAATAGGCAGCCAGTGCAGGTCGTGCAGCACTGGGTGGATGTGCGCCCACATGGGCATCAACATCAACACCTGCGCTGCTGCATTCTGTACTAGCTGCAACTTCCGGAGTAGAATCAAGGGCAGCCCCACGTAGAGAGAATTACAATAATCCAGTCTGGAAGTGACCATTGCATGGATCACTGTAGCCAAGTCTTGGGAGGAGAGATATGGGGCCAACTGCCTGATCTGCCGCAGATGGAAGAAGGTAGACCTGGCAGTGGCAGTGACCTAGGCATCCATGGAAAGGGAGGCATCCAGAAACACCCCTAGGCTCTTCACCCTTGATACTGGGACCAGTGGTGCTCTGTCAAAGACTGGGAGCCTAATCCCCTGTCCCAATCTCCCAAGATTCAAGTATAGGATCTCCATCTTAGATGGATTCAGCTTCAGTCGTAACCATCTTTCTAGAGTTCAGTATTGATTCTACAATGGGCTTTGGTACTAGTAATTTATTTAATGAAGGAATTGGGGAAACTGTTCAATAGACTGTAATCAAAAGGTCTTATTCTGACAAAGATGACTCACCAGTGGCATTAAGTATTAAGTCTGTTTCTTCAATACTTCTTTGGACGCCCACTCTTAGCATCCTGGTATCATGACTGACTGGGAGGGGGACAGGTCTGAAATACTTTCTGAAATAGTACCATCGGACTGCAAAACTTTTCAATGCTATTAATTTAAATGTTTTAAATGTTGTTAGTCACATGCTTAACATTGTCATTAATACCAATAGAATGTAAGTATCAGCTAATGTCATGCCCAGTATATCTGTCTGCCAGCAGAAAATGAAAGGAGTGGATCCACAGAGAAAATATATCTCAGATTATTAAATCCTCTTAACACATGCAGAGTTATCATTTTGCCTTTCCAATAAACCAGTGAAATCATATTTCTGTTTTCCAATAATAGTCCAGTGATTTCTAGCCAATTAAAAATATTTGCTTTTTATTTCCCAGGCTCCATCCCCAAATCTCCTGGAGTCCCCTGACCTTGATCTGTCCTTGACTCCTTCCAGTCCGGTTTGTGCCCTGGCCATAGGACAGAGGTGACTCTGGTTGCCCTTACAGATGGTCTTTGTAGATATCTGGATCAAGACAGGTCAGCACTGTTGTTGTTATTAGACTTAATGGCAGTATTTGACTGGGGGTGCCTAGTGGGCAACGGCCCTGCCTGGGTCATGGGGGCATGGATACTGGAAGGTACTGGAAGGGGTACCTTTGGTGCTGGACCAGTCAGTGAAGAGCCTGGGCATAAGCCTGGATGCCTCTCTGTCTATGGAGATGCAGGTTGCTGCAGTCGCCAGATCTGCATTTTTCCATCTTAGCCAGATCAGGCTATTGAAGCCCTATCTTTCCCTCTGGGACTGTTGTTGTTATTAGACTTAATGGCAGTATTTGACAAAGTCGACTATGATCTCTTGACCCACTGCTTCACCAATGTAGGAGTTCAGGGGACTGCCTTGAAATTGTTTTCTTCCTTTCTCAATGGTCAGGGACAGAGCGTGACACTGGGCAAGAGGGTATCCCCATGGTACCCACTAGAATGTGGAGTGCTGCAGGGGGCGATCCTCTCACCAGTGTTATTCAACGTCTCTATGCGCCCCCTCACAAAGGTAGTTTGGAGTTATGTGCTGGGTTGCCATCACTAAGCTGATGACACTCAGTTCTATCTGTTAATGGACGGCCATCCATCCTCTGTTCCTGGAAATCTGGCTGAGGCTTTGGACACTGTGCTGGATGGTTGCAGCAGAGTTGATTGAAATTAAATCCATTGAAGATGAAGGTCCTGTACCTGGGTCCAGGGCTGGCCCCAGGTGTCTGGGCACCCTAGGCAGGCCAGCCTGTGGTGCCCACCCCACCGGGGATGCCAATCTCCCAGTGGTGCCTGGAGACTGGGGGGTGGCGGTGGGTTCTAGACCCCGCCCCTTCCCTTGAGGCTCAGAGCGCCGGTTTTCCTGGGCACTCCACAGCTGCGGGGTGCCCAGGAAAGCCAGGGAAGAGGCGGGGGTTCTAACCCTCGGCCCTTCCCTCCCAGCGCCGGCTTTCCTGGGTGCTCAGCAGCTGTGGGGCGCCCAGGAAAGAGGCGGGGGTTCTAACCCCCTTCCCTTCCCTCTGAGACTCAGAGGGCCGGCTTTCCTGGGTGCTCCCCTTTCCTCCCAGCGCCGGCTTTCCTGGGCGCTCCGCAGCTGTGGGGCCCCCAGGAAAGCCAGGGAAATTCGGGGCTTTCTTGGGCCTCCGCAGCTGCAAGCGCCCAGGAGCCAGGGAAGAGGCGGGGTTTAAACCCCCACCTCTTCCCTTTGAGCCGAGTGCCCCAGCAAGCCAGGGAAGGGGTGGGGTTTAAACCTCACCTCTTCCCTTTGAGCCAAGCACTGGCTTGCCTTTGAGCACCCGCTGGGGTGCTCTTTGTTGGCGCCGCCGTCCCCACCTTCTCTCCCCCCCCAGGGGGGAGGGGGAGGGCAGGAAAGCTCTGCCGCCACCTCCTGAGCCCCGCCGGGGTGCTCTTCACTGGCAGCGGTGGCGGGGAGGCGGTGGTGGCAGTGGCAGTGGGCTTTTCGGGGGGGAGGGGCAGTTTGGCGCCCCTGCAGGTCCGGCGCCCTAGGCGAGCACCTAGCTCGCCTAGTGGGCAAGCCGGCCCTGCCTGGGTCATGGGGGCATGGATACTGGAAGGTACTGGAAGGGGTACCTTTGGTGCTGGACCAGTCAGTGAAGAGCCTGGGCATAAGCCTGGATGCCTCTCTGTCTATGGAGATGCAGGTTGCTGCAGTCGCCAGATCTGCATTTTTCCATCTTAGCCAGATCAGGCTATTGAAGCCCTATCTTTCCCTCTGGGACTTAGCTACACTGACCCATCCAATGGTCACTTCTAGGCTTGATTACTGCAACTTGCTCTATGCAGGATGATCCAGAAATTACAGCTGGTGCAAAATGCAGTAGCGCACCTACTGCTGTTGACGCCTGTGCAGGCTCATGTTTGGCATGTGCTTCATCAGCTGCATTTGTCAGCTGCAGTTGAGTACCGGATCCACTTCAAGATGTTGGTAATAACCTTTAAAGCCTTATATGTCCTGGGACCAACATACCTAAGGGACTGCCTCTTCCTGTATACGCCTCGAAGAGCTTTACGCTCTGACAGTCAACATCTCCAGGTGGTCCCTGGCCCAAAGGATGTCCACTTAGCCTTGACCAGGGCTAGGGCTTTTTCTGCCCTGGCCCCTAACTGGTGGAACATGCTCCTTATTGAGATCAGGGCTCTGCGGGATCTTATTCAATTCTGCAGGGCCTGCAAGACAGAGCTGTTCTGCCAGGCCTTTGGCTGAGGCAGCGGACATCCATACATGGCTTCCCCAAGCTTGCTGTCAGCCACCTACTGATAACTGGCCATACCTATTTACATCAATGGGCTGGAATCTCTCAACGGTAAGCTGTGACTACTAATTTTATATGTTTATAATGTGTTTTAAATTTTATTGTATTTATTGAAATTATGTAACCCGCGGGATATAAATGCGATAAATAAATAAATATGCGTACCCCTCCCACCCACTACCAGCAGCCAGGGGGGGATCTGGCAACCCTACGAGTGATCCCTGCAGGAGCTGCTATGGGAGCCTCAGTCCAGTGGTAGGATGGGGAACCAACCAAGCTCAGTGGCTTCATGGCTCTGGCTAGGGTCATTGACAACAACAGATACAAATTATCTCACCAGTTCTTTCCACTCTACCAATGGCCGTGTTCAACCTGGTAGGGATGCCAGCCTCCAGTTGGGACTTGGGGATCCCCCAGAATTACAGCTCATTTCCAGACCACAGAGATCAATTCCCATGTGGAAAATGCATGCTTTGGAGGGTGGATTCTATGGCATTGTATCCCACTGAGGTGCCCGTCCTTCCCAGGCTCCACCCTCAAATCTCCACCCTGACCTTGATTTGGTAAACCTACCCCCCCCCAGCCCCTGCCAGCAGTGAGTGACCCCTGCAGGAGCTGCTCAGATTAGGCCTGGAAAGCAGAGGCATGGGAGGAGGTGACAGGCAACTGTACACTTGTCATAGGAGGCAGTTCTGAGCTGCCAGCACTGCTGGCAGCTGAATTTGGCAGGCTTCTGGCTGTTAGTGGCTCTCCACAAAAGCATTTCCCTGGGAACTTACCTAGTAAGGTAAAGGGCCAACCCATCCCTGTCCTGGGCTTCTGATCAGTCTCCTCCCACTCCTCTACCTCCTTCCTTGATGCATCACTATCCAATTAGTTAATACCAAGATTTCAATAAAGTGTGATTTGCCAGTACTTCCGAACCAGTAAGTAATTATTTGTACTTGCCCTGCAAACTAGGAACAAACCAGGGTTTCCATCCCAGTCTGCATGTTTAGATGCAATACCAGACTAAAATTTGCCAAAACCCAGGAAGTAACTAATTAGCTTTCAGAGGTCCTATTTTTAACTAGCATGATTAATAGTTTTGGTCAATCTGTCCTCAGGATACAAAGCATGGTCACAATTGACTATCATCACCTCTAGTGAGACTGTTGGGTGAACACCTTTTTCTTCCCTCTTGTATGCCCAGAATACTTCTGGCTAATAATACTGATTAAATTACTCAGTTCTAGGATTTGGAGAGAGAGAAAAAAATTATTAAGAAGTGCAAGCAGTCAACTGGCTGTTTCATGAGCCATCCATTATTTCCTCCCTGTAATTTAAAAGCTGTCCCAAAAAGCTTAATGTTGTCTTCATAAGAGTTCGCAGAAACCATAAAACCTGCAAATCGGGAAAACTAAAAATAAGTAAGCAAGAGAAGTGTGCAAAATAGTTTTGAACTGAACTGCCATCAAGAAGCAGGTGTATGCCACATGCCCCGGGTTTTGTGTTTTTTAAAAAGACCAAGCTACAATTGAAAGCAAAGTTGGGGAGACCTGGGATGGTTTTGTCTCCATAATACATTTATCTCAAGGTGCACTTGGGCATCTGTTTCATATTTAGACATGTTTTACTAGTAGCTTTAAAGAAAGTCAAGCTGATGAACATCTACATTTAGGAAACCATATGTTAACAAGAGGTTGTTAGGTGACATAAGAGGCTTCATAAAGCATGCTCGCCATATGTACCCTAAATGTGTTTTTAAATATTTCGATAGAGAGGCATTAGGAAGTAATAAATGAAAATTTGGCATTTGGATACTTCTTTGCCAATACTGATGTCTTTCTAGACAGATTTGCAGAATAAATTAACAAGAAAGAAAGATAGATTCACCAGAATATGACTAACACCCATCTTCAGTGATAAGCAAATTGAGGGGCCAGTGGGCGACTAGTTGCCTCCTTTTACCAAACCACCTCCTTTTACCAACCACCTCCATTTACCAAAAGATAAAGGAATGGAGCCAGTTAAATGGAACACATGCTTTTGGAAGTTAAGGATTTAAAAAACAACAACCCTTTTCAGGATCTCTTTATTGTTCTTAAATCTATAAACTCAATTTTCAGCCAACAAAAGCCTTAAATCTCAATATGTGTCTATGTGGTGGTGGTTGTGGGGAGTTTGTGAGATGCACATCAATAGTTCAGAAATTTTTGAAAACCCTGTGGTGCTCCCAGTTACATTTTTGGGAATGCTATGGAGTTTCAGTGGGCTCAGAGGGGGGGAGGGAAATCACTTTATGGCAAAATAGCTTAAATTTAATTTTGAATTGGCTGCAGAGAATTTTCCTGATACTTGTTTAGGCAGAATGTTCTAAATGGTTTTTTGTTGTTCAGTCGCACAGTCGAGTCCGACTCTTCGCGACCCCATGGACCAGATTACACCAGGCCCTCCTGTCTTCCGCTGTCCGCTGAAGTTTGCTCAATTTCATGTTCGTCGCATCTATGACACTGTCTAAACATCTCTCTAAATGGTTTACTCCTTTGCTGATAACATGTGTGGTACATTCTTCCATGGTTCCAGCCACTCAAGATGTCTTTCCCCCAAGCACTGTCAGGATTCATACAAAAGAGTCAGAGAAGATGGGGTGGAGATCATGGATCTCTATTTGATTTTAAAAAGCTCACTTATAGCTGTATAGATCCTAATATGCATCAGCATCACCCATCTTTTCTTCTTTAAATGGCTAATGGGTGGGCTTCAGTTTCAGTTAGCAAAATCATGAGGGGAGAAAGGGTTACCGCTACTCTTAGGACAGAATATGGAGAAACATAATGTAACCGTGATTTCATGTGGCTTCTACAGGAATTCCGTGACCTTCATTTCATCTCATTTGATCCTATGTGACATATTACCAAGGAAGAGAAGGGTCATTTCTTTATGTCTACTGGAGAGGAAAGAGAGAGAAAAGAACAATAAAGCAAGGCAACAGGAGGGAGAGCTGGAGGGAACAGTTGAGTGGCTTCTTTTAGAATAACCTCTCAAACAGAGGTTCCAGCAAGTGCCCTCCTGCTGCAGCTGCACTTCATGATTCTGTCTTCTCACTTCAATTTACTGTCCCAGATAGGATGTCCTGGAGCCCCTACCTCTCCAAGACAATATGAGAAGTCTGTGAGTTGGTATGGGGGGGGGGACTGAATGATAACTGTGCCTCATTAACAGATAGAGAAGGAAAATTTCTGGAAATTTTGAAGCCATGGGGAAAGAATGTCCCCTCCCTTTTCCAGAAAAAATCCCTTAGGAATTTTGGGAAAACTGAATTACCTGCAATACTTACTTCCCTGTCAAACCTAATCTTCTTTTTATCGATTGAACAATATACATAATTTACAAAATAGTACTATTTGAAAATATTTATGGAATGTAAATGTCTAAATGCCTTCTTTTTTCTATAAGAAACATTGCAAGTATATGTGTTGCGTATTGAGCCAGAATCATCCCCTGAACTAGTACCTGGATCTAGTTGAGCTTGTTTCCCCTGAACAATAGCTTACTAGGATCCTGGAGTAGACCAATAGCAAAACAGTGTCATGTAAACAGCCTATTGTTGGGAGTGGGGTGTGTTTGGGGTGTGGTGACTGCATGCTTAAAAACAGGGCAGCTGCCCTGGAGTTTGTCTTGTAGTGTTCCTGAAATCACTTAATAAAGTAGAGCTGTTCACTGCAATGCGTCCAGAACCCAGTATTTAACAATATACAATACTTGAGAAAGAGTTGCAAACCTCTGCAACCTATGCTATCATAGCAAATGCATTTTTAATTTTTGCCATCTGTGAGGTAAGAAAATTAAAAGTTGAAGACAGAAGACAAATTTGGTAGTAAGCAAAAAGTGTATTGCTTAGACAGAAACTCATTCTGACACAATTGTTAGGACTAACAGCATGTTTAAACTAAACTTTATAACACTGAATACACTGAACTCTTTAATAATATATTATCATTAAATACATTATAGCACATGAATTGTTGCCAAATTTATTTACATTTAAACCAAAAAAGGTTCCTGAAAATACTGTATATGCCTAAAATTATATATGAATTACTATTTTCTGCTATATATTCTTACATTAAAAATTTCATAGTACACATTTTGAATAAAACCTTTTCTTTCATTTCACTAATTCCAAAGGGGGGGAGGGACCACATGAGTTTTTTCCCCTAGTGTTTCTCAGTATTTGCCAGTTTTTCCACTGGAAAAAATTAAAATGCCTCAAACTTCTTCATGATGTACATTTTGAATGGATGAATTACTTTTTAAGACAAAGTTTTCCTCACTCAAGAGAAAATATTTCACAGGAGTCCCCCCCCATGTTCCCCCAAATCTCCTGATTTTGCCACTGAAAAAAATCACAAAGGTCATCAGCCTTTTTTTTTTTTTTTTGAGTGTGAAAAAAGTTGCCTTTAGAAGCATTTCACTCATTCTAAAAGAGAAACTATTTCATAGGATTTACTTTTAGTATTCCCTCAAATGTTCCAATTTTTCCATTGGAAAAAATGGGGGAAAACCTTTCCCCCAAATTTTTATGTTCCCCCCCTAGGGATTTCAACTAATCAAGTAGTTATTTATCCAGGTTGAATAGAGAGCAAGAGGATATAATGTTCGGTATAGAACCCCCCCTCCTTTAGTGATGCATTTAGTATTTGGGATGGCGGGGTTCATGGCATGGGCTGGTAGGGCATGGTTGTCAAGTTCTCCAGAAAGTCAGTCAAACACCACGCTTCATAAGAAGATAGTGTTTATTGAAAGCAGTTCTCAGAGATACATTAGCAATGCTTTATCAGTGATGCCAAGAGCTTCAGGACACCCCCAGTTATACTATGTTCAAAATGCCCCCCCTACCTATCTACCAATAGCTACCAAGCGTGTGCATGGCAAAAGTTGCTACAGTTGTAAATAACCCTCTGGCCAGACTGTCCCAGGCAGAGAAAGAAGCGCATGGGACCCAAGGCCATCGGTTGAGATAACAGGCTGCCTAGGCACAGTAAATCTGGTCTCCCAGACAACCTGTATTACTCCCCACATTCCAGAAAGTGAGAAATGCCAGTCCATCCCTCCCTCCTTCCCTTCCATCCATCTTATGGCAGGATCACCTAACAATGGTATGGTATAGTAAACTCAAGGGTCCCCCCCCCAGTCAAGCCCATTTCCCCACCCCCAGGTCAAGGGTTTCCCCAATACCCTGAGTCAAGACCATGAGGAACAGATCTTGCATCTCTGATTCAGGACTAGCTTGTAATGGTGGTGCTGCCTACCAGCTTCCTAAATGGAGATAGGGAGCTATGGGAGAAGACTGGTAGGTCATGGCAGAGATCTTGTAGATGGGGGGCCATGTCTCCTGCTAAAGCACTGTAAAGGGAGACCTCCTACCCTCAGCCCCCTGTTCTCCATCACCACTTGAAAGGCTGTGTGTATGTATATGGCAACCCTATGAATTAATGTCCTCCAGAACATTGTATCATTAACAGCCTTGCTCAGGTCTTGCAAACTGATGGTCATGGCTTCTTTGATTGAGTCAATCCACCTCATGTTGAGTCCTCTTCTTTTCCTGCTGCCTTCAACTTTTCTTAGCATTATAGTTGTTTCCAGTGACTCTTGTCTTCTCATAATGTGACCAACATACTAGCATTGTACAAAATGCCATACCACTTCCTGTCTAAAACTGGAAGTGACATCATCACATCTAGGAGATCATCCCTGTTCCCCAGTTTCTCCGTCTGGGTTTCCAGCTGTACTGGCAACCCTACTTGTAGAGCTCATGTAGACCACAGCATACTGTGATGCCTAGGAATTATTCCCATTTTCCCCATGATTCTCAGTTCAGTCCATAGAAATTGCAGTTCATTAGAATGGAGTGTGAAAACCTGTAAAAATGACTGAGCAACATTTAACCCCAAGATAATGTTTGCTTTACTTCTAGAGAGCTAAAAGTCAGCAAAGTGTAAAAGATCTTCGAAGTCAGATGAGCTAAACTGAGTCTCAGGACCAAATAAATGAAACTGGGACTCTACAAAGAGCCAGTGAAGAGGACACAGACTACATAATGTGACTACATACGGCGACATAAAGAAGCATGACATGAAAGACTATTAGATACAGATAGTAATATTTTCTTTTGAAAGTGGGAAATAGTAGGAACTGAAGAGTAAGTGGAGTCTAGAATGAAGTACTGGGAAATACCAGTGGAGAACAGAAACTAAGGCAGCAGCCATTTTGAGATTAACAATTGTAATGGGACTTGCATATAGGGTAAAAAATCTCCAGGTGAGGTATGTAAGGCTACACATAGGAAGACCATTTGGCATGGGACAGGGACATAGGGGGCTGCTGTCAATGGCAGTGTGATGACAGAAAAACTGGAAGTGACTTGCACTTTTTTAGAAGTAGCCCAACAATTGCCAGGAAAGCATGATACCACTTCCAGAGAAAACTTGGAAGTGACAGAACACTCTTGTTTACAGTGATTTTAAAAATGTCTTTCTCCTTCTACATAGGGTTGTTGGGTCCCCCCCCCCGGCCACTAGTGGGAGATGGGGGGAGGGGGTTGCCAGATCCAGTTTGGAAAACTCCTGGGGATTTCAGGGTGGAGCCTCGGGTGGACAGGGATCTCAGTGGGATACAATGCCATAGAGTCTGCCCTCCAAAGCAGCCTTTTTCTTCAGGGGATGTGATCTCTGTAGTCTGGAGATGAGTTATAATTTGGGGGGATCACCAGGTCCCACCTGGAGGCTGGCATCCCTATCAGTAACCACTGGAGTACCAGTAACCACTGGAAGCAGTAGTTTCCCTGTCCCCAGTGGGCACATGGCAATACTACTTCCATGTAAAAAGAAACTTCATGCACATACAATATCAATATCAGAGAGAAGAGACCTGGTTCTTTCTCATATGCTGGTTTTGTAAGAGCAAGGAGTCCCCCCCCACCCCCACCCCAATCCCGGCTTGGTGAACCTGCAGACTGAAGTATTTGCTATTTATGTAAGTCTGCTAAACCACTTCTCCTAAATTCTCTCAAGGCCCACATTGATTCCAGTCTTTTTTGTGCCAAGGCATTACTAGAATAGGTCTTGCAATTGTACAGCTATCAAATGTGAACCCAATATCTGGTAAGCCCCATTCTCATAATTTATAGCAATTTCAACCTACTATGGATACAGATTCTTTTAAAGAAACTTGGGTGTTTATGTAAGCCATCTCCAGTTGTGGCATAAATCTGCTCAAGTTCACTCCAAATTGGGCTGACATTTACTCCAAAGTCTTTGCGACCTTTTGGAGAAACCTGACTGGGGCTGGATTTTGTAAATGAAATCCCAAACCAGCCAAGTTTTTCTCGGTTTTGTGTTTAATTGCAAACAACCCTGATTCATAGGTAAGTAGAGCCTGCAATCATAAACAGCAGTAAATATGAAAAGAAAGAAGAACTGCAGCAGACATCATATTTTTCTTAGTAGTCTGCAATGACTGGAAAGACTTCAATACAGGTTTGGAGACTTTGGCTTGAAAAAGGCCCTTTAGTGAAGTTTGATACTGAAAAGTAATCTTCTTCAGGAAATGAGCACCAAAGAACTGTTATACCGTGTAATAAGAAAGAAGCAATAAAAGATCCCTGGTGAAAAAGTAGTTCTGTGTTGATAGACAACAGTCATTATAAACCAAGTTCTTAAATAAAAATGCCTTCAAACCTTTATAAAAAGAGTTTCTGTATTTTAAATATAGACGTTTGCATTTCATGCTGGAGAATTTCCAAATGACCTCTTGACTTTAACGTTTATTTAAGAACTAAGAAGGAAGAACTGCAGACGCTTACAATAAGGAGGAAAATACAATTTGATTGCTGGAGCAGGATATAGAAATATCTCTTCTAGTGTTTCAAATCTGAATTGTTGGGCGTGGATTAGAGAAAAAAAAAGTTAACAAATGGAAGACTGACGGATTTTCCCTTTCTTTTTCCTTAGGCTATAATATTAAAAGTGTGACCATCTAATGGAAGCTTACAGGGCCATCAGTGGGGGCAACTAGGGAGAAAAGATTTCTGGGTCTCTGATCATGAGGGGCACACAAAACTTGGACAGTCATGTGATTTGTTTTCAAACAAGTTTTGGGTTGGATCTAGGTGGGGTGAGGGTGACCCTGGGGGAATCTTTATTTGGGGAGGCAAGGTGGAAGATGGTATGCAAAAATCTTTCTTCTAAGGCAAATAACTAATGACAAAGGGCCAGACATTAAATTAGTGAATGCCCAATATTATAAAGAATAAGAGTTATTTATACAGCAGTCTGAATAAAAACATAAGAAAAGCCATGTTGGATCAGGCCAATGGCCTATCTAGTCCAACAATCTGTGTAGCACTGTGGCCAAAATCCAGGCACCATCAGGAAGTCCACCAATTCCAGAACCCCTCCCACTGCTACCCCCCAAGCACCAAGAATGCATAGTGTTCCTTGTATACCTTGAGGCTAACAGCCATAGATGGACCTCTGCTCCATGTGTTTATCCAGTCTCTTCTTGAAGCTGCCCACTTCCTGTGGCAGTGAATTCCACGTGTTAATTATTCTTTGAGTGAAGATGAACTTCCTTTATCTGTTTGAAGCCTACTGCTCATTCATTTCATTGAGTGCCCATGAATTTTTGTATTGTGAGGAATGGAGAAAAGTACTTCTTTCTCTGCCTTCTCTATACCATGCATCATTTTTTAAACCTCTATCATGTCACACCTCAGTTATCATTTCTCCAGGCTAAAGAGCCCTAACCTCTTTAACCTTTCTTCATAGGGAAAGTGTTCCATCCCCTTAATCATTTTAGTTGCTCTTTTCTGCACCTTTTTAAACGCTATAATATCTTTTTTGAGGTGTGGTGACCAGAATTGCACACAGTATTCCAAATGAGGTTGCACCAATGATTTATACCAGGGCATGATGATACTGGCTGATTTGTTTTCAGACCCCTTCCTAATAATCCCCAGCATAGCGTTGGCCTTTTTTATTGCAGTCGCACACTGAGTTATTGGCTCCCTTGCATCTCCAAAGACAAGATGCTCTTCTTTGTGAATATAGAAAGATCACTGAAAACAGAGAATTGCCTATCCACAAAGACATAGCTGATGCAGGCCTAGACTACGATCCTGACACCCAGAAATAAGATCTGCACCAATCTTGTAATCACAAAATTTCAATCTAGGGAATGAATGGTTGCAAATGTGGATGCAATCAGTTCTACCTGATAGCTAGAGTCTGATAAACACCAATGAGAGGCCCACAGAATTTGACTTATGGGAATGATAGAAGATGGCTAATAGAATACAAACAGGCTTTGGCACTTGTACAGACCTGTTGTTTAAATGGGGCAAAATACCAGGACCCAAATGCGATTTCCATCTGTCATAGGAATGTGGGTGTTGTGCTTTCTAGAGAGATGTGACGAAGCCCTTTGAACTCTCCCCAGCTGCAATTGAGTAGATTGAAAATTTAGATATTAGTATATAGCATAGTATAGAGAAAATAAGTTTGCTTGTGGCATGACAGCATGCATCCCTTTTCACAAGCACATCATTTAGCAACAGGTGTATTGCTTCCTTGCTTTAAATGGACTTACATGACAGCTTTTTAAAAAAATACAAAGCAATACTACTTTTTCTTTATCATCCTCTATCCACATGAATGTAATTACTTTGCTCAGAGGGAACTCTGCAGTTTCCAATATAGTATGTAAAGAAATAGCAAGGAACAGAGATTATTTATACCTATTGGCCAGATCCATCAGAGGAGATCCATTCAATATGTTGCTTGGCTTGCTCAGTGCTAGTGCGTACTTGTGGTAATCATTGTCTCCCAAATATCTTATGCCATGGGATGGGGGGGTTGTTAAGTGCCATATTTCAATAGAGAGAAATGCAAATACCCCCTTAATTTTTGTTACTGATAATCAAAGTATTTAGGAGCATGTATATACTAAATTATAGTTTTCTAGGTAACAGAGAAGTATTCCAGTGATGCTGACAATCCTGTGAATGCAAGAGAGGCCTGTGTATCCTTTATATAACAATAAATTGCTTATATAAAAGTTTAGTTTCATGTAGGCTCTTTGTGTAGTAGGAACTCCTTTACATATTAGGCGACACACCCCTAATGTAGCCAATCCTCCAAGAGCTTACAGTAGCCCCTGTAAGAAGAGCTCTGTAAGCTCTTTGGGGATTGGCTACATTAGGGATGTATTGCCTAATATGCAAAGGAGTTCCTGCTACAAAAAGAGCCCTGCATGTACTATTTACATTCCAAATAATAACTTGTGGCTGAAAAAGTATATCTTACTGAGTTTTTGTTTGCTGATTTCATGTATGTGTTACAAAGCTGCATTTGGGAGGGGAAAGTGTGTGTGGGGGGTTTTTCTTGAAAGGGGTTATCTCATCAGACAAATGCTTCCCGGGTGTGCACTGAAAATAATAAACTTATGCCACATGTGTGGCTGGTGTAAGAATGAAATAAACTCTTGATTATTATTCTGTGGAAATATGGCTAGAGTAAATTCTTTATTCCTTGTTGGCCCATTGGGTTTAGCAAAGAGGCCAAACAATAGTCATCAAATATTTTGGCCACAGATGAAGGAACTTTTATTTGGAAATATGATTATATTTATATTATATTTGATGAGCACCTCTTAAACTTTTGCAATGAAGTTCATAGCTGTGGGTGCAGGTTGGGAATTTGAAACCAGGTTCTTTAAGCAAACATGGGATGCATCTCTGGTGATGTACAAGATGTGTTAGGGAATCAGACTCTTTCTTTTGAAAGGCTTTTGAGTTACTTACCATAATTTATGCTCAGAGTCCTGAAGCTTATGAAGAGGTTATAAAAATTTATAATATATACGTGAATAAGGATTGATGGTGTTGGCTACAGTCACTGGAAAATTTGGAAAAGGAATGAAAAGTTAAAGAGGTTGCTTTGATTTAATTTTTTAAAAGAAAAACAGAGCTTCAAAGGCAAGCCAGGGCACTATCCAGATTGTGCTGTACAGTCCATACTAAAATGAGTGGGAATTGCATAAGATCATGGATACCCTTGCGCACCAGCACACACCGTAAGTATTGTCAGTGAGTTCTGAGTGTATCTGGACTAGGGACAGGGGGGAGCTAAATTTTGGGACCAATTTTGTCTACCTGCCTGGTTTAAACAGGTATCATCTACAGAATAGTAAAACTGCCAACCTCCAGGTGGGACCTCGAGATCTCCCAGGATTACAAATGATCTCCATACAAAAGAGATCAGTCCCCCTGGAGATCAGGCTCCACTCCCAAATCTTCAGGTATTTCCCATCCCAGAGCTGGCAATCCTACCTCCCTGTAATGCCACAGAATTCTGTTTGCTGAAGGGAGCGAGGCTTGCCATTTTATCTTTTGTTTTAACTGGGGGTGTTTTAACTAATATTGTAAGCTAACTGGAAGGAAGATGAAAGGCAGGATATAAATGCTGTAATACATAAATAAATAATTCAGTGCTGTTCTTTACTGAAATTGATTTTTATGTTTGTGGTTGTTAGTAAATCTGATATTTAGAAACTGCCTCAGAACATCTAAAAAAACAAAAAAATGGAGAATGTGAAACATAAAAGTATCAAATAAAGAAGGCCTCACCACATACATGTTGAAATTCTTTTTGCTATTATTATCATTAATACTGACAATTCTGTTAGTTAAAACTAGAGATATAAGATCCAGTATTTCCAGTGCAATCCTGAGCAGAGTCACACCCTTCTAAACCCATGGATTCCACTCAGCTTAAATGGGTGTGACTCTGGGTTGGATATCACTGTACAACTAAGGATGCCAGTTCTTGGTTGGGAAATTCTTAGAGATTTGGAGGGCATTCTGGGGAAGACAGAGAGCTAATCAGGGATGTGATGCCATAGTGTGGGGGGGGCAGGTCTCCTTCTTCTATTGCCCCCCCATTCTCTGCACCACTTAACTGGCTGGCAGGATGGAGGAATGGGGGGCTCACCAACATTGCACTGATGCACAACATGCTTCTGGTACAAAACAAGAAGTGATATTATCACATCAGGCTCTAGGATTTGCCCAAAATGAAACCACATAGTTTTGGGTGAATCCTAGAACATCACGCTTGTGTAGGGACATCATGTCTGGTTTTGTGCCAGAAGTGATGTTTCATGTTGGCACAATGCTGGTTAGCCTGCCCCCCCCCCCGGGGTTTTCTCACTGTATGTCAAAGTGTTCACTCTTCAAAACTGCCATTTCCTCCAGGGATCTCTGTAGTCTGGAGATCACTTGCAATTCCAGAAGAACTCCAGGTCCAATCAATCTTATGTACATAATCCGAACAATTAATATTGAGGGCCAGACTAGACATGATGGCATGTCAGGCTCCCCAGGTGCAGTTGGTGAGGCTGGTCGGCGGAGCAGGTTCAGGTTGAGAAAGGAGTACTCAATGGGCCTTGGCTACACCTCAGACTTTGCCAGAACAGGTTACTTCACCTCTCCACATCGGCAGCCATTACCCTATTTGGAGTGTTTGAATGTTCGCATCCAATCTCATAGAGATCCGGCAATCCTCCTTGGTTTCCACCTGTTGGTTTTTAATTGTTCCCCTTCCTCTCTGCCCACTCTGCCACCCACACCTCAAAGCAGCTGAGCCATGGAGATACAATAATTGGGTCTGGGTCCCACCGTGAACTTCCCCCAACCCTCCCCTTCTTGGTCAGGCCCCTTTGAGAGGGCCAGCTGGCACTCCTTCCTCGACATCCCCCCTTAGTCATTGGGTAGCCCCAGGCAGGATGGCAAGGGAGGATTCTGGGACCCTCAATGAACCTTTGTAGAGGCTTATTTGCAGGCTGGCATTGGTAGGCGGGCATCCCCGGCACTCTCTCTCAGCCGGGGCCTTGGGGTCCAGGAGGTGTTCTTCCAGGACATCTCTCCTTCCTGCAGCTTGAGTGACTTCCCTATCCTCGCAGGGTGGGTTCCAGGGAGGAGTCGTGAGGGACCTGGATGGGGCCTCCTGACACTGCAGCAGTGCTGTTTGTTTAGCATAGAATGGTCTCAATCATATGAAAACAGAAGTGTAGGAATTAATTTTAGAAGCCGCAAATAATGCAGCCAAAAATGTGGCATCAATGGCTTTCACCTATCTTCCCCAGCAAGAGGGGTGGAGGAAGGGCACTAAAGCATCTGCCTTGCATGCAGAAGTTCCCAGGTTCAGTCCCTGGCATTTCTAGCTAAAAGTATGTGGAAGACTTCTGCTTGAGACCTTAGAGAACTTCTGCTAACTGGAACAGACAATACCAACTTTGATAGACCTATGGCCTGATTCAGTGTAAGGCAGACAAGGGAGCAAAACCAGGTCTAAATGAACAACACTTATGAGCACACATGAAGTTGTCTTATATTGAATCAGACCATTGGTCCATCAAGGTCAGTATTGTCTATTCAGACAGGAAGTGGCTCCCCAGGGTCTCGGGCGGAAGTCTTTCACATCCCCTACTACCTGATCCTTTTAAGTGGAGACACCAGGGACAGAACTGGGATCTTCTGCATGCAAAGCAGAGGCTCTTCCTCTGAGCCACAGCCCTTTCCCATGGTAGTTGCCTCACCATTTGACGACCTTAAAGTACTGGAAATTGTCGATTAGTTTGTTATTATATTAGACTATTTGAGTAGGGACACCACTTGATTCTTTGCCTAATGCAACAAAATGTCTTCAGCAGGGAACAAAATCTGAGGGCAGTAGCACATCAGAGACCAACAAAATTTTCAAGGGTGTAGAGAATTTATTTGGAAACAATATACCTTGGAATTTTTTTGTTGGTCTTTAAGGTGTTACTGGACTCCAATTTTGTTCTGCTGCTACAGAATAACATGGCTACCCACCTAAAACTATCTATAGGAGATAGTTCTGCAGGAGTGTACTGCATACCATGCAGTTGTGGACAAGTTTACATCGGGACCACACAGTGTATCATTCAGAAAAAAATAAGAGAACATGAAAGCCACTGCAGACTTGGCCAACCTGAAAAATCAGCAGTGGCTGAACATAGCCTAACTCAAACAGGATAAAGCATTTTGTTCCAGGGCACTGAAAGACCGGACAACACTTCCAATTACCATGTCAGATTATACAGGGAAGCCATTGAAAATCATAAACATAAACACAATTTCAACAGGAAAGAAGAGAGTTTAAAAATAAATAGGACATCGTTTCTACAGCTGACAATAGCACTACAGATAAGATTAGAGCTTCAATAGCCATTCCACACACAAAAGAACCTCCTCAAGAAACAGGAAACCTCCTCAGGAAACAATCCATAGACAAAAGAATCTCCTCAGGAAAGCTCCTCCATTAGCATGTTCATAGCCTGGAGAAGTACTACAAGATAATGACTCAGCCCTACCCCACCTTCCAGGGTAGATATAAATTACCTGCCTACCATTTTTCTGCCCACCTTGACATAGAGAGTACTCCATCTTTCTGTGTTATACCTCTGAGGATGTCACTGGCGAAACGTCAGGTCCTACAATGTCAAGATCATGGCCACACAACCCGGAAAATCTACGGCAACTAATATAGGAGACTGTTTCATATTTTGGAGCTTCACTTCGTAGTGCTTCTCAGGGGGAAAAACAGAATACAGACTGAGACTATTTTATTGCTGTGGAAAACCAGAATACAGACTGAGCATCTTTTAGACATTTTGAATATCAAAAGCAGACACTTGATAGGTACTTTATAAACCAAAGAGCTCTCGTGCTGTTGCCTTTTAATAAGAAACTCAACTTTGTTTTGTACTGAAATGAGACTGAGTTTTATGCTCTTACAATAGGTCTCTAGAGAGAGATTAGACATTGACACCAAGCGGCAGGGTTAACACCAAAGGGAATTGTTTAAACTTTAGATCATTGTCTTGATATCTGAGCAAAAGAATTCAAAGATAGTATGTAGCAGCGCAATGCTTCTAACATTGACACATTCTGGTTTTATATGATCACCCCAATATATGGTAATGGTAAAGCTCAAAGGGGCAACCCGACATTTCAAAACTATCTATATCTTGAGTATGGCCTGGAATACAGAATTTTGTTCTGGAATACAGAACAAAAAGGGAGGAAAGAGGCTGGGAAAAGAGCAAGGCTCAGAGATCCCTGCCACCTAGGGAACTAGCAAAGCACCAGCAAGTACTCAGGGGGCTGGAGATAAAGATTACCATTATCAGATCAAGATTAAAGACAGTTCTGGGATTGCTAAACAAGCAGGAAGCCCTGGAAAGGAATGGCCTGTTCTATTGGTGAACTGATGCATTGTGCTGCTAAACGACAGAAAACACTTAAATACTTTAATCATTCGACTTTTAGTTCAGTTATTCTGTAGGGTACTGGAAAATCTCAGACATTGGACCCTGAGAGCTGGGGCCTAGCCCCTTACTCCCTGTACCACCACAGCCAGAAGTAAAGCAATCACTCTTAGCTCAGAGGAAGCAATGTCCTGCAAATTGCCATTTCAGCAACTGCAAGCCTGACTGGCCCAGCCAAAACACATGACTGGAAAAGCCAGTCAGATCAGAACTGGGGCCATATAAGTTCTGCCCTGGCTCCTCAGTCTTAATCACATGTCTGCTGCTGGTGAAATCCTTGTTGGCTTCTGGCCCTTGGGAGCCATTGTTTTCTGTGCTGGCTTGTTCTCTGGCCTGACTATGGCTATGCTGCTTTGCTTCTGATTCCAGCTGCCTGCCTGGTGAAGCTAGTGTGGAAGGAATCCAATTTCAACTGACTCTGACAGATGCTATCCCATTCCTCATGTGGCTGTGATCTTCTGTGTTTTACTTCCCCTAATAAGCCAGCTGTTTAGTAGCTATATTTCAGCATCCTGCTCAGAACCTACCATGGTCAGTATAAAGGTTCCTAACACTGAAACTCTTTCAGTATTCCTATCATGGTAGTATTCTTGTTACAATATATTCCCATTTTTTTATGAAGAATTAGCCTTACAACTTAAGATCTTTACATATGTGACTTCAAGAAAAATGTCCAAAGTATGCATTCTTCTGCATGTGGTATGGGGCAACCAGCTGGAGGTTTTTGTATTACAGTGTAACCTACACACACAGGAAGCTAAACTAGTTTCAGGAAACCTGGATATGATGGGTAACAACAGCAATAGCCTAAATATTAAGTAATAGTCATGTTATTCTTTCTAATGGATGAAGTTCCTCATCAAAGGTTCCTAAGTAAGCTCAATAGTAATGGGATAAAAGGACAGTCCTCTTGTGGATAAAAAACTGTCTAATTAATAGGAAACAGAGAGTAAGTATAAATGGGCAATTTTCACAGTGGAGAGTGGTAAGCAGTGGGGTACCACAGGGATCACTACTGGGTCCAATGCTTTTAAACTTGTTCATTAATGATTTGGAGTTGGGAGTAAGCAGTGAAGTGGCTAAATTTGTGGATGACACAAAATTGTTCAGGGTGGTGAAAACCAGGGAGGATTGTGAGACACTCCAAAGGGATCTGTTGAGGATGGATGAATGGGCGTCAACATGGCAAATGGGGTTCAATGTGGCCAAGTGCAAAGTGATGCACATTGGGGCCAAAAATCCTAACTATAAATACACATTGATGGGATCCGAACTGGCAGAGACTGACCAAGAGAGAGATCTTGGAGTCATAGTAGATAACTCACTTAAAATGTTGAGACAGTGTGCGACTGCAATAAAAAAGGCCAACACTATGCTGGGGATTATTAGGAAGGGAATTGAAAACAAATCAGCCAGTATCATCATGCTCCTGTATAAATCGATGGTGTGACCTCATTTGGACCTATGTGGAATTCTGGTCAGAAAAGGGCAAATAGAATGATAAAAGGGTTGGAACACTTTCCCTATGAAGAAAGGTTAAAATGCTTGGGGCTCTTTAGCCTGGAGAAACAACGACTGAGGGGTGACATGATAGAGGTTTACAAGATTATGCATGGGATAGAGCAGGTAGAGAAAGGAGTATTTTTCTCCCTTTCTCACAGTACAAGAACTTGTGGGCACTCAATGAAATTGCTGAGCAGTCGGGTTAGAACAAATAAAAGGAAGTACTTCTTCATCCAAAGAGTGATTAACATATGGAATTCACTGCCACAAGCATGGATGGCTTCAAGAGGGAATTGGATAAACATACGGAACAGAGGTCCATCAGTGGCTATTAGCCACAACTCTCGGTCTGGGGCAAGTGATGCTCTGTATTCTTGGTGCTTGGGAGGGTCAACAATGGGAGGGCTTCTAGTGTCCTGGCCCCACTGCTGGACCTCCTGATGGCACCTGGTATTTTTGGCCACTGTATGATAGAGTGTTGGACTGGATGGGCCATTGGCCAGATCCAGCATTGGCTTCTCTTATGTTCTAATGGGGTTCTGCCAAGACCAGGCCTTTGAAAAGACCCTGTGAAGTG
This sequence comes from Gekko gecko, assembly GCA_029375565.1. NCBI lineage: Eukaryota > Metazoa > Chordata > Lepidosauria > Squamata > Gekkonidae > Gekko > Gekko gecko. The sequence continues at coordinate 121,883,083 of JAPDNY010000007.1, forward strand.
GACCTGTTGCCTCTTTCTTGCTTTACCCCAGGCCTAGTCTATTTTTGTTGTTTATTTAATTCCAGGAAACTTTTCACCTTTGGCTTGATGAAATAACTATGGTAAAGCTCAAGACAACCCTGTCCTGAATAGCCCAGGCTAGCCAAATCTTGGCAGATCTTGGAAGCTCAGCAGGGTGTGCCCTGGTCAGTATTTGGAAGGGAGACCACCAAGAAACCCAGGGTAACAGTGCAGAGGCAGGCAATGGCAGACCACCACTGAATGTCTCTTGCCTCAGAAACCCTATAGGGTCACCATAAGTCGGCTGTGACTTGAGAGCTAAAAAAAACAACAGCTCAAGAATCTCCATGTATTTCCCAACCTGGAGCTAGCAAGATGAAACAAAAGGAAGGAAAGCTATGAGAAGGGGAAGAGCAGAAGCTGAATTTGAAAGGTGAGTAAGATGCCATGTAACCATTTTAAGCTGATTAATAAATTAATCAGTTTGTTATTTTCCCCAAGGCCTCCCTGATTTAAACTTTTGTTTTCACCTCTGGTTGCTAAGAGGAGGCTTTCTGTCTTTAGAAGAAATGCATATTGGTTGTCAGACTTATTTAAAGTTTGCAGGTTAATGGTTCAGGGTTTTAAAAAAGCTGTGTACAATATAGGCAAAGTAATATTAGGTTTTTAACAACAGGCCTAGGAAAGAAACGAAACTGTGTCATCATGTTACTGTATATAGCACAATAACTAGTTCATGCACCAGGCTGTTGCAATCAAAAGTTTACTGAACAAGAAGCAGAAGGGCCCGGGTGGGCCGGGCCCGCCATTTGCGGGGACGGGCAGGGACAGCGAGGTCAGCCGGCCGGAAAGGGGGGGCCTGGTGCGTGGCGGGAAAAGACGCACCTCCCCCCTTCCCCAGCCAATAGAGGGCAGGGGGTGGTCAGGGAGGGGGAGGCATTAAATGCTGAAGGGAAGCCGCTCCCCCTCCCCACTTGACCACGAGGGCCGGGGAATTGGTAGCGAGCTCCAGAATCTCATTCAACAACACGCCCTTGGGTGTTCGGGACGTTTCCTTCGGACCAAAAGGGATGTCATTGTATATTCGGAGGTCAAAAAAAAAAAAAAAAAAAACCGGATCAGCTGGGAAAAGGGGTGCGCCTGTACCTGGGGCTACTACCGGATGTCCCGTGTCCGGTGCAGAGTACTCGCGCCTTTTTAGCAATGCGACCTAAGGGAGCTGGTCCGCTGCTTATCCATAGAGATGGGGCCCCATTGACGAGGTACCAGTTCACAGGGGTTTTCAGGTCGGCATTGGGAGCTTTGGGCTTACCAGGCAAGGAATTGGGGCCTCACTCCTTCAGGATCGGGGCGGCCACCACGGCTGCAGGTATCGGCCTGCCGGAGGCACGCATACGGGCCATAGGACGCTGGCGCTCTATGGCCTTTAGGGCATACATCAGGCCGGAGCTGGAGGCCAGCCAGTGACCGTCTCTCTGACTCCTCAGTCCCAGGACGAGTGTACAGGACTGTCTGGATTTTTGGGCACAGCATCGTCCATTGGACAGGTTTGTATGCATCCTCGTCGGGCTGGGGCAAAGACTTGGGCTTGGGAGGCGCGGCGCGCATTACATGGATGGCACAGCGAGGCATGCGATGGAGGTCCCTGGTGCCCTGGTTGAGGTGCGTCAGGCGAGAGGCGCCACCCTCCTGACGCGCTGCTGCTGCAGCTTGGGGAAAATGATTTGATGGAGTGTCCTGGGGTGGCCCTCGAGCGACAGGTACTGGCCGACCTGGCCTTAGTGCGCTAGATCCTGCCCAAGACGGTCATTTTCTGGTCGGATTGGTTGGAACGGAGGTCGTGGCGGGGCGCGAAAGTGGAAGTGGCGAGACGGAAGGTGTCCGGCAGGCTGGGCCAGGCAGTCGAGTCGGCTGGCGGTATTCGGATTCGCCACCCAGACATCTCTCACAAGGTGGAAGCCCTGTTCCGGGCGGATGGTGTGCATCTATCAGCCTGGGAGATGGGTATCTGGTTGCACGGAGTACGGCAGTACCTACTTGCTTGGCTACAGCTGAAGGGCGTTGGCGGGAACAGGACTAATGGGGGCGTCCTGTTCTTGTGGCGGTAACAGCATGGGGCCGGATCTGTTGGCGGGATTTAGGCCTGCGTGCCAATTCCGGCGTTGGGGACCCTTTAAGGGTCTTGGCGTGAGGGCTGAATGGAGCTGGCTAGCTCAAGGAATAACAGTGCTTGCCCTCATGGCCCAGAGGGCAGGGGAGCTCACAAAGGGGCAAGCGTCCGTGTGAACTCCGATAACCTGCCCTCCCGCCTTCTCTACCCATGCCGGCTGGCTGGGTAACGGTTAACTCGGCTGGCACACGGGCCAGCCGATAGGTCGGATCCGGTGGACCCATGCTGTGCCAATGCTCTACAGCTGTAACCAATAAAAGTTGTGGCCAAGTTTATCCACCTAATTTTCCAACGAAACTGGTTGTGTGAGTTCATTCAAATGGGGGGTGTACTAGGTGAGCTGACCTCGGGGTCCCAAGTAAGACATGGAACCGCAAAAATGCAACAAAGAAATCAAGCCAGCCAGCCAGCCATATATGGTGGTTCTGTTCTGGATGGACGGTCTTTTCTTACAGGGATCAGTGGGGAAGAATTTAGGCTCAGCCACTCAGGGAAATCTCAGGCAAAGTTACGAACTGATCGATAAAACAATTAAGTTAAATCTGCTAAACATAATCACTTTACCTCTTCCATTTCAAATTGAACTTTATGAAATGTATCTAAACCAGTTCATACTGTCTGAACCAGTAACTGAACAGCCTTTAAAAGTCAGTGTCTGAACAAGAGAGTTAAAACAACAACAACAACACACAGCTGACCCTGAACTGGACCAGAACTCATTTTTTTACTGGTCTGACTTCCTGCTTTAAAGGTGCTATATAAACGGTAAACATTATTGTTCCCTGCAATCATTGCATGGGTTTGACATATTCAGAATGATACTACAGTTCAGTCTGGAGCCTGTTGGTGGTTCCAGAAGGATACGATTGCATTCTGAGGGCCTTAATCTGTGTCCAGCTGCCTGGAATTGTTTTGATATCAAGAGGTCTGGGAAGAACAGTATATGGCTTGTGTTTTCTTGCCAGACACACAAGATCTGCAAAACCCAAGATTGAATAACTCAGAATTTTTGAGAAATGACATCAGATATGGATGTTTGTGGACAAGCAAGTCAAGCATCTGATAAGCATTCCCATAGCCTCTGTTAGACAGCTGCAGAATAATTAGCAGCAAGATCGGCTCAGTTATGAGTGGGAATTGAGTGTGTTCTGTGGCCTCTTCTCTCCCATGCCAAGTAATTTCTTTAGAAAGCTGACATCATGCTGATCGTCTTTCTGTATACTTCTCTCTCTTTCTCTCTGTTGGTTCTCATTTCTTTGGTTACATAGCAAAGCTATTATTTTCTTGCTCATTTTCCCAATAGAAATGTTGTTTGGTGCATTAGTGAGGCATCATGTTTGGTGGTATCATCACAGAGTGTTGCAACAGTACTGCATCAAAATGGGCAGGTGGTATTATCTGATTGACAGGGGGTGGGATACTGAAAACTCTTTTTTTGTATGTATACCTTACAAATATAGCTCTAAAAACCCCTCAGGATGGTTAAGATTTCCAGTTAAGATGCCTACTCATCTTTTTATTATTATATTTTACCAAAATGTATACCTTTCTGCATATGACTTTCAAGACAACTTAAAAACAATACAAATAATAATAAATCAATTAACTGTAAATAATTTCATATACAAAAGTCAACAAGGAATCAACATTGTCAGAATTGTAGCAATAAAATCCAAAGGTCAAATTAAATATTGCTAAGAGCTTTGAAAATTAAAACAATTAGTGCTTAACTACTAAGCTGTAGAATTTGACTAAACTTCATAATCTGCCTCATTAGACTTCTTCCAGCCTCTCTTAATGGCTAGGATTGCCAGCATCCAAGTGGGGCCTGGAGATCTCCCAGAATTATGACTGGGGAGCAATTCCCCTGGAGAAAATGGCTGCTTTGGAGGGTGGACTCTGTGGCATGCCACTGCCCCAAACTCCCTCCCCAAACCCTGCCCTTCCCAGGCTCTGCCACCAGAATTTTCCAATCTGAAGTTGGCAGCCCTTTAGCTGAGGGTGCAAGACTTCACTCTTGTTGTTACTAAAAGGAGCAAGGAGATTTGGAACAGGTCATCTGCACTTGGCTGTAGCTGCTTTGCAGAGCAGTGACCACTATGGCTGCTGGAAAAGGTGATTTTTTTTGCCATTCTACCTCTTACCAGGGGAGCTGCCAAGGGGATACAATCTTGGAAAGTATTTCATACTTTATGGAAAGGTTTTTTCTACTATAGGAATTCTTTGCATTTTCTACATTTGGAATGGACACTTTGATATCTAATCTGTATAAGAACCTTAGTTATTTGTTCATGATATTGATATTCAACCCAATAAACAGAGTTTTCTTATAATATGAGTTTATTCATTATAATATCATTCTGTACGCAGTATAGTTTCTTTTTCTTCTCACCCATTGTCATGGGATTCCCAGTATGGAGACTCTTCCTATGAGCGACAGGTTCAGTGCAGACAAAAAGAAACACTTCTCTACTCAACAAGGAATTGTGGGATTCACTGCCAGTGGATGCAGTGATGGCCACAAGTGGAGATGGCTTTAAAAAAGGAGTAGACAGATTCATGGAGGATGGGTCCCTCCATGGCTTCTAGCCATGTGAGTTAAGGGTACATCTATATATGCAGGCAGAAGGTCTCTGAATACCTATGCTGAGAGGCAGCATCAGAGGAAGGACTTGGCTTCTGTACCCTCTTTGTTAGCCCTTCAGGGACACTGTAGGAGAACAGTTTCTTGGTCTAGATGGACTGCTAGACTGATCCTTCCTACTTTTTCTGGATGCTGGCTGATTGCTTATCAAACGGAAGTGTAATGGCATTATTTAAATCCTAGCGGTTTCCTTGTCCTGAGAAATAAGTTGGACACAGACTCCCAATTCTGCAAGTGCTCATACAATATAAATTTATAATTGGAGCGTTTGCCTTTGAAAAATGATTGTCAAAAGCCTTCTACATTTCTGTGCTCTGCTGTGACAAGATAGGTAGCCTAGGATAAATTTTGTATTCCAGAGGGGTGTGTGAAAGAAAGAGCGGGAGAGAAAGGGTACCACTGGGTTTTTGTGGCTTCAGACTCATTATCCCAGGCAAATTCTATCAACACACGGCCTTTGTTGTCCTGGCATGGTGTGGCAGAAAGGTCCCAGACTTCCCATGAGTCCCGCTGATTGGAGCAATGTATCAAAGTGTGTGAGGTGACATACACCAGGTCTTTTAACTACCTATAAAAGGGTCCCATTTGACATTGTATATTAAGCCCTTGCCCTGAATAGATGTTGAGCTTTCCCTTTTCCTGCACTTGCTGCTGGTGACAGAGGATGTGTGGTGATGGGGGGTGAGGAGGGAAGAAAATAGGTCCATTAAATGGAGAAGCCAGAGCAGGCAACACTTTCTGTGCAGAACATCTGGGTGGCATTATGATTGCAGAGTGGATAATCTGAGCTACATAGCGTTCCATTAAAGGTTTAGGGCTCTGGGAGCTTGTTTGTGCTCCTAATGTAGTGGCACTTCAAATGATTTTATGGGAGAGAGATAGCAGGTACCCAGATTCGAGTGCGAGCGAGGCCCAGGCATTGCAGTTGGAGTAAAAAGCCATGTATATCTGCCAGACCAAAATACACAATCCATGTGATACGAATTGGGACATGGGTGCCCAACCCAACTCGTTATCCTACATAGGATCAGTATAACTTGCCTTGAAAGAGTGGTGTTGCTCTGCATGCTGCAAAAGGTGAGGAAGAGCTTCAGGTGGTTCCCTCCTTCCTGAAGCCCTGCCTCCTTCCTTGCAGCATTTGGAGCCTCATAGAATAACACAACACTGTCATGGTGAGTTACACCGATCCTGCATGTGACAATGAATCAAGTCAGACCCCTCTGTCCCAATTCATATAATGTCCATGGTGTATTTTGGCCCTAAGAAAACACCTAGTAGCTTCTCTCAACACTCAGACTAAGGGTGGCTCCTTGCTACTCTGCCTGCTGTAGCACCAGATAGGTTTTGCGATGAGGGATTTTGCCCATCAGATGGCACTGACATTTTTCTGTATGTCCAAGTGCATCTTGGTAATAATGTTGGGATAAAACAGGGCTTTCTGAAACCCATGCAAATATACTGTGCTATAGCTGTATTAAATTCTCACGTGGTTATGCTGTATTTTTATTAACATCTCACCTGGTTCTGCAAGCAGACGGGTAACAGTCCTCTGCACTTAGGACTAGAAACCCCTTTACTGATCTGGGGAGAATGTGGCTATCATGCTGTGTATGTGTACACATGCACATACTGTTTTCCTTCCTGTTATGTACTGAGCCTGAACTGTACTTACCAACGGACGTAGCTTGGGGAAGCATAACAATAGCTGGCTAGGATCCTAGAATGGACCGGTAGGGAAAAAAGGATCCTAGAGTAAACCAGTTGAGAAGCAATGTAATGTAAATAGCCTATCGTTGGGAGTGGGGTGTGTTTTGGGTGTAACCTTTTGCATGCATAAATACCCGGCTTCGGCCAGGGATTGGCAGTCTTCTTTCTACTTGCTGAATCACTAATAAACTATGAGCAGATCACTATACGCGTCTGAATGACAGTATATTTCACTTCCCTAAAGGAAGCAGTATGGAAAAATGATTTGTCACCCCACAAATGTACACCAATGTGGGTTCTTACCTTCATGAATAAACCAGTTTTAAATGAACTTTTCCCAAAACTGAGGTTAAGCATGAATCATTTGGGGGACCTTGTATAAATTCAGTTGACATTTTTTCCCTCAGTTATTTGAACATTCTTTTGGGTTTCTTCATCTTGGCTGAGAAATAAAATACAAAAATACCACAAGAAAGGCTGTTCTTGTGGTTTCTGAAACCTGGCTGATAAAAGAAATAAATCTCACTGGAATAAGCATCCCTTAACTTCATGGGCTTTCCCTCCCCTCTTTTATAACTCAAACAAAGAAGGTCAGCCATGTTTCATTGTATATTCAGTCTGAAAATATGAAAGTTTACCTATCATTAGTAGAGGTAATGGACAATACTACGTAAAACTTAAAATTCCAAAAAGTTCAAAATGTTTATAGCGTTTAATAGGCTTCTGTAATACGAGGCTAAATTTGACATGTGGAAGAGATCAGAAACCTGTTTACCATCTGTACTCCTTTAATATTATATGGCAGAGTGAAGTGACTACACAGAGATTCAAATTGAAATGCAGTTAAAATTGGCTGTTCGAGAGGCTATTCTTGATTAGTCTTTTAAATTGTACTGAATGCCTTTTCACACACTGTGTTTTTGTGCAATAAAGGCACAGATCTCCCCTATAGGCTGCACTTGCTGTGGCCGTATCTGATTTAAAAAAATTGATCCTGGGAGAAGAAAAAGGCTCCCTAACAGAGAGCAGCTATTCCTCTGTGCAGTGTTGTTGTGCAAGTATTGTTTTGGATTTTATTTATTTCTACCCTGCTTTTCTCTCCATTGAGAACTCAAAGTGATTCACAACATCATTTCCCTTGCTGCATTTGATCCTAACAGCAACAAAGCTGTAGTGTCAGACTCCAGCATCAGGCCAGAGGCCAGGGTTCATAAGAACATAAAAGAAGCCAATGTTGGATCAGGCCAGTGGCCCATCAAGTCCAATAATCTGTGTCACACAGTGGCCAAAAATACCAGGTGCCATCAGGAGGTCCACCAGTGGAGCCGGGACACTAGACACCCTCCCATTGTCCCCCCCCCAAGCACCAAGAGTACAGTGCATCACTTGCCCCAGTCTGAGAGTTCCTATGTATAAAGGTAAAGGTTCCCTTGCTCGAAAGCCAGTCGAATCCGACTCTAGGGTTGCGGTGCTCATCTCCGTTTCAAAGCCGAAGAGCCAGCGCTGTCCGAAGACGTTTCCGTGGTCATGTGGCCGGCATGACTAAACACCAAGGCGCACGGAACGCTGTTACCTTCCCACCGAAGTGGTCCCTATTTATCTACTTGCAATTTCTTGCTTTCGAACTGCTAGGTTGGCAGGAATGTTATTCCTATGTATACCTTGTGGCTAATAGCCACTGATGGACCTCTGCTCCATATGTTTATCCAATTCCCTCTTGAAGCTGTCCATACTTGTAGCTGCCATCACCTTCTGCGGCAGTGAATTCCATGTGTTAATCACTCATTGGGTGAAGAAACACTTCCTTTTATCTGTTCTAACCTGACTGCTCAGCAATTTCATTGAGGGCCCACGAGTTCTTGTATTGTGAGAAAGGGAGAAAAGTACTTCTTTTTCTACCTGCTCTATCCCATGCATAATCTTGTAAACCTCTATCATGTCAGCCCTCAGTCATAATTTCTCCAAGCTAAAGAGACCAAGTGCTTTAACATTTCTTCATAGGGAAAGTATTTCAACCCTTTTTGTCATGTCTGGACACGTGCAGTCTTCCACTCAGGGTTAAACTGCTGCTGGTGCTAGTAGACAGCATAAGGAGGCATGCCTGGACTTGTCTGGCAAGCCACCTAGATGGAGCTTGAAGCTCCATTTCATTTCAAAGGAAATACCCCTTTTAAAGTTAAAAGTAGTTGTGTTCAGGGCTCATTTCCTGCAGGAGCGCACAGGAGCGAAGCTCCGGCAGTAAGGAGCTCAGGGGGCAGGCACATGCAGCAATCCCTGCCCCCTGCTCCCAGCAGCTCCCCATCAACTTTCCTGGCCCACTGGCTGACTCAGCAGAGTGCTGCCATGAGCTGGCCCTCGAGCTGTTCCACCACTGTGTGGGCCATGGCATCCAGCCTGCCCAGGTTCTGTCCATCTTCGTGCCAGCCCTAGCATGGCACCACTGCAAGGTGGGCCCCAGTGACTCCTGCGAGGCCTGCGAGGAGCTCTGACCTGGCCTCCTGCACCTACTCGGCTTCCTCTTGTGCCTCTGCCCTGCCACCACCCTGGCCACCTACCTGCTTAAGGCCATGTGCATCCTCTATGCTGCTCTCCTCGACTCTTGAGCAGCCACACACTTTCCTGCACTTGCTGGCCATCCAAAAGAGTCCAGTGGCACCTTTAAGACTAAGGTTTATTCACGTACAAGCTCTCCCTCCTCTGTGAGGGCAGATCTGTGCATTCCCCACCCCCATAGCTAGCAATCCAAAAGAGTCCAGTGGCACCTTTAAGACCAAGGTTTATTCAGATATAAGCTCTCTCTCCTCTGTGAGGGCAGATCTGTGTGTGTCCCCCCATAGCTAGCAATCCAAAACAGTCCAATGGAGCCTGAGTGGTGGGTGTTGCCTTCTGACACACTTCTGGTGATGTCAGGGTCTGTGGCATATGCAAATAAGTTATGCTAATGAGTTATGCTAATGAGCTCCTGCACCTATTTTTCTATGAAATGACCCCTGGTTGTGTTGGTCTTTCTGGGCAACTCCCTATTTATACAAATGCTGCACTCAATAACATTATGGTCAGTGTTCCCATGTAGTGCAATCACTTTTACATCTCTCACCAAGTCTTGGGCATTACTTAGGACCAAATTCAGGATTGCCTCTCCCTTGGTAGGTTCCATGACTATCTGCTCCATAGCACAGTCATTGAGAGTGTCTAGAAACTCAGTCTCTTTTTCCCGACTTGGACACATATTGACCCAATCAATGTGTGGGTAGTTAAAATCACCTATTACAATACAGTTATTTTGTCTAGCTGCTATCTTTAATTCATTCATCATTTTATAATCCTCCTCTATCTTTTGATCTGGTGGGTGATAACAAACTTCAAGTGTTAAGCTTCCTTTTGGGGCCACTATTTCAACCCATAGCATTTCCAGAAGCGAATCCAATTCTCCTACCCTCTCAGTCGTACTGGACTGTATACCCTCTCTGACATACAGAGCCACCTCACCTCCAACCCTTCCCCCTCATCCTTCTGATATAATTTATAACCAGGAATCACCATATCCCACTGATTTTCCTCATCCCACCAAGTTTCTGAAATACCTACAATGCCTACTTCCTCCCCCAACACCAAGCATTCCAACTCCCCAATTTTACCTTGGAGACTTCTAGCATTTGTATATAAACACCTATATTTTCCCATGCATGTTAAGCTCACAACTTTACTCTTGCTGCCTCGAGACCTTGCCAGGCAGTCCATATTGTTTGCCACAGTCTCAGTGGACAATTCCAATCCATTTCCCTCTTTGAGATGAGCCATCCCAAACCAGAGACTTTTCATGTCCTGTTGGCTTTTCCCCAATATTCAGTTTAAAAACTGCTCTGCCACCTTTTTCATTTTAAGCGCCAGCAGCCTGGTTCCTTCTTGGGACAAGTGGAGACCATCTCTTTTGTACAGTTCCCTCTTGTTCCAAAAAGCATTCCAGTGCCTAAGAAGCTTGAACCCTTCCTCCCTACACCATCATCCACATATTGAGACTCCTGATCTGTGCCTGTGTCTCCGGCCCTGCGCAGGGAACAGGTAGCACTTCTGAGATGATGTAGTAACCCTTATTAATATACTCAGTAAGTCAGTATATATTGTGACATTATAAACAAAAACACAAAAATAGCAAAGTTCTCTACACACACACACACACACAATATAAACTGCTCGACTGGGGTGTAGGTGTATAGTTGTAAATTCTGCACATAAAATGTGTTAGATTTGTAATTATCCACATAATTTCTGCATGTCAGGAAGGAAGAATATCACTAGTGAAGTTACTTCTCCACACATCTGCTTTTTACAACACTATTCTGTACACAGAAATCACATCTCAAATATCAAAAGCACTTCCGCAAACATGGTTATGAGGAGAGCCTTGACTGGAAGAAAGTATTTTCTTTCCTTACCTATGTGCCCAAGATCTGAAGTTCTTGAACTATATTCTTTGAGTCCGTGAAATGTGATCTGGCTAAGTTCAAAAGCTGGTTTGTTACACTTAGTTAATTAGTTAGAATTTTATTGTCATATAATTTGGTAGAATAATTTCTTGGATGCCACACTTTCAAAACTGTACAATTTACAATGGCAATGACTGAAAAGTTCTGTATGCTATGTTAGGCTGCTTAGCTTTTTTGCATATAGGGAAGCATTTTCTAATAACACTTTTGTGGGAAATGCAAACTTTATCTGATCAGGGAGAAGATGATTTCCCCTGACCCTGACCCAGATGGTACAATCCAACTTCAGGACTCCATTATCTTGTGAATTCACATTTATACTCACAATAATCACACTTTGAAATTATTTTACTATTTTCTAAATTTTCTTTGAGGGTTTAGGATTATTTCTGACTTGCATGACTCTTGTTTCTCCACAAACTGATGAAAGTTGCAGACATTGCACACTTCTGGATTGGTTGGGGAGCATGGGGTCAGCAGTTGTGGTGCACGTCGGCACCAATGACATTGGGAAATGTAGTTCTCTGGTCCTGGAGGAGAAATTTAGGTTACTAGGCAGAACATTAAAAGTTAGGACCTCAAAGGTAGCATTCTCAGAAGTGTTACTGGTTCTATGAACAGGGCCTGCTAGACAGGCACAGATTAGGGGGTCTCAGTGTGTGAGTAGGAAAGTGATGCTGGGAAGAAGGGTTTAGATTTGTTAGGCACCATGCTGCTAGCATTTAATATATATTAAAAAGCAGCTTTTCAACTAATCCCAGAAGAAAAACTGACAGGAGCTGGGAAGCCTCTGGTTTTGAACAACTCAGTCCAAAGGAACAATAATATCAATGCTCAGGGTATTATTTGTAGGAGTACAAAATAGTGTAAAGACTATATTAACATACCCTTAGCATCTATTATAAATCAGTCACTAACTCTGGGCACATTCCCTCAGCCACTCAAAGAGGCATTTATTTGTCTGCTGCTTAAAAACCCATATCTGCGGGGAAATGATGTGGCTAATTATTGCTTGGTCTCTAATCTACTCTTTTTGGACAAAGTGAATAAGAGAGCAGTAGCAAACCAACCCCAACTGCACTGACACTTAACTCTGGAGAATCTGAGCAGTCAAGCCTTAAAGCTTGACTTTGGGTTAATGTGCATGCCATCCCCCCCCCCCCATTTATTTATTTTGTATTCTGGTAAGCATTCTGCATCTACACCCAAAACTCACAATTTTTGCTTAATTGGGGTTGGCATGTGACGTATGAGGGGTGGCATCCAAAGGTTTTTTTTTAAAAAAAAATTACAGAATTCTCCTATTGCAGCTGCACGGTACTGTTCAGCAAGCACTTCCCATTTAAATCATCACAGTTTAAGTTTTATAAATGCATTTTAACATTATTTTATTGAATGAAAGGCAAGGGAAAGGAATGCAGGCAAAAGGTAGAAAACTCTTCTTGAAACTGACCTGACTTTTTCTGAAATTTACAAGCAGCTGCAAAGCCCCTTATTGCCAAGGACTAGGGGATTCTCTGTTGTGAAAAAGGGGAAAGAGTCACACGATCTCATAATACAGGTGAACATGTTTAGTGTACAGAATACATGGTAAAACTCACTGGCATTGCTAGCTGTGATTGTTGGCAGCATGTGTGTGTGCACCAATGTTCTCTCTAAGCTGTGAAGTCTTGTGAGCAAAAATTCTACTTTGTGAGCTACTGGCATTAAAGTTGTGAGCGAGCAATTTGGCTACTGCATAAATTAGTTTGCTTTGGAGCCATCCTTCCTGAGCTAAGAAAAAAATGTGTGAGCCGGAGGCTAAAAAATTGTGAGCTAGCTCACACTAACTCAGCTTAGACGGAACACTGGTGTGCACGTGTGCCTGCTGCAAAGTTGGCTGCAACTCCACCACACTGCACAGGGCTGCACAGTCCTTGCCTTTGCCACTGCTTTTCCAAATTAAGTGGGGGCCTGGATTTCCCCCCTTCCCCTTATTGTTGCAGAATCCCTGAGGGGGTGCTTCTTTCCTCATGCATCTTTGCTACTCTGTCCAGTAACCACCTTCCATTTAAACCCACCTTGTTCAACTCCTAGACTAGTAGAGTAGCTGCCAAGATGCCTTTTCTTATTCTGTGCCAATCTGTGTTGGATTCCCCCCCCCTTCGTTCCCCCCCATGAAATGGAAACCTGTTTTCAAAGCTTTAGGCATCCCATCCCAGTGTCTGTCTCTTTCTCTCTCTTAACATCTCATGTCATTTTGTGCTGACTATTGCCCCCTTTTCTTTGCATTCAGTAATGACATTTTTTTCAACAATGAAGGGGGTGTCAGGAAGCAGTGTTAGGGTCTGGTGAAGCCTCACCAGTGCAGAGTGGTACAGCGTGCTGTAGAGCTAAGTCCCACAAAATCCAATGTCCACACAGGTAGTGGGGAGGAAATATATACAAGGATTTATTCACACTGTTATGTGATGCAGGTATACACAAGTCAATCCAACAAAGTGCTTCGCCATACATCCACATACAAAGAGAGAGAAAGTAGACTGTACATAGAATGCTTATATACACTGATTGACCAATCAGCACTGACTGCTGAGTCACTCTGACACTCGAGCAGAGGTGCTGGTCAGAACTGGTTTGCTCCAGCTAGAGCCACTAGCCTGCAGCTGTTAACTGTCATTTAGATGGACATGATCTGAATCTGACAGCTCATATCTTTCATATACTGACAGGGGGAGGATAGCAGCTACATAGGCATACCCAGCTTGGAGTGGTGGGCAGGCAGCAGGTAGGTGAGGGAAGGGAGGGAGCTAAGGCAGAAAAGTCCACCCCCCTTAGCTTGCCACTGCTGGGCTTCTCAGGGCATGGTGAGGCTGGGGGGGGGGGCATGGTAGAGGCAAAGGCTCCTGCTGTGGGGCTAGGGAGTGGCTCACTCTCTTTTTTCTATGGCAATCCAAAATTAGTGATAAATTAATAACTAAACCAGCTTGTTAAAAATAAATAAAAGATAGAAAGCCTAGGTGTAGGTGGAACTTGTACACCAATATGGGGGGGACCTCCTAACCTTCTGCTAAGATTCTAAAATGGCTACCCAAGAGTAAAGACAAACTGAAGAATCTCCTAGTTCAAAAGACATGCCCAACATAAAACTGACCAATAAGGAGAGGGAGGAAAGACCTGAATGTGGGCGAAAGATTGGCCATCCAGAGGGGTATTGATTTTAGCCTTGGTTCTCAGTGGAGCTCAAGACCTGGTGAAAGAGGTGGGTGTAGTTGCACCAGTTCGGAATAGCGACCATAATGCTACTAAGTTTAGCATTCATGTCGGAAAGGTACCCCTCAAGCCCAAAATAGTAACTTTTGATTTCACAAGAGGGAACTTTACCAAAATTAGGAAACAAGTTAGAAGTAAACTGAAAGGGAAATACAAGAGGATCAAATTCCTATGGGATGCTTGGTAGCTATTTAAAACCACACTAATAGAAGTCCAGATAGAATGTATTCTCCAGATTAGTAAAGGCATTGCCTGCATGGTTAATGACCCAAGTCAAGAAAGCCATAAATAACAAAAAGGCTTTAAAAAGTCCAAGTTCTGCCCCAGGGAAGTGAAGGGAGAACAGGGTCTGCCAAAAGAAGAGTAAGTTAATAATAAGGCAAGCAAAAAGATAATTTGAGGAGCAGGTTGCCAAAAGCATCAAGACAAACAATAAGCATTTCTTTAAATATATTTGGAACAGGAAAGCAGCCAGAGAGGCAGTTGGGCCTTTTGGATTACTAAGGAACAAAAAGATTACTAAAGGAAAAGGAGACAGGAGAGAAGCTAAATGAATTCTTTGCAGCTGGGTTCACTGTGGACAGTGTGGGGCATGTACCCAGGTCAGAGCAACTATTTTGAGGAGCAGAGGTTGAATCTGGATTTGCATTTTAAAATCAGTTTCATGCAGCTGTGATGCTGTTAAGCATAGAGAAAGACAGCGTCACAGCAGCACAAAACTGATTTTAAAATACAAATGCAGCACGAAACTGATTTAAAAATGCAAATCCAGATTCAACTAGAGTCTAAAGAACTAAGTAATATTAATTCAGGTGGGTAGCTGTGTTGGGCTGAAGTAGCAGAACTAAGTTTGAGTCCAGTGGCACCTTTAAGACCAACAAAGTTTTATTCTGGGTATAAGCTTTCATGTGCATCTGAAACGTGTTGGAGAAGAGTTTTAAAGATATCATGGACTACCACAATGACAAAGAAGTGGCCAAAGAAGTGGATTCTAGAACAGATCTAGAGGTGTGCATTCAGTATAAACTGAGCCGAAAAAATACCTGAAAAATATCTTACCAGTATTTGGGTGTGTGTGTGTTAAGCTGATTGTTGATGGGGGCTTAATTTCAGCTATCTGAAATGGCCAAGCCCTGAGATTGCCAGATAGCTGAACTTAAAGGTCATTTAAAGGGATTGCGGCTTCTTTAAATGCTTTCTCCAAGCCACACAACTCCATGGCAAGTGAACAAAGGCGTTTAAAGGGCTTTTGGTCCCTTTAAACACCTTCTGGGTGAACTCGCCACTTGGAGCTGTTTAAAGAGACTGTGAGCCCTTTAAATGCCTTTGGAGTTCAGTCACCATGGAGTTGCATGGCTTGGAGAAGGCATTTAAAGGGATGACAATCCCTTTAAATTCCTTTTCCCTCTCCATTGGAAGCAATGGAGGATGGGGGCACCTTCTTTGGGGCCCCATAGAATTGGATCCCCTGGCCTAAACTTTTTGAGACTTGGAGAGTTTTTTGAGGAGAGGCACCAGCAGCTATACAGCAAATCTGATGCCTCTACTTCAAAAACCAGCCCCCATAGAGCCCCAGATACCACCAGATCTATTCTCTATTATATCATATGGTGACCATTGACTATAATTGTCCCCACAGGAAAGAATGGAGTTGAAAAAAATTCAGGTTTCCCAAATATTTACTGATTGGGATTCAGGAATATTGGGAAATACCAATAATTTTCAGTTTCAATATACCCAAACCCCAAAAATATTATGTTTCTTTTTTTGCACACCCCTAATCAAATCAAGCCTGAACTCTCTCTAGAAGTTACAATGGCTAAACTGACGGTATCATACTTTAGTCACATAATGAGAAGACTAAAGTCACTGTAAAAGACAATAATTCTAGGAAAAGTTTAAGGCCTGGGATGACAAACACCCTTGTGAGGGCCTTGCCTATACGAGCTTCCTGTCATTGGTATGTAGGCTGGGGAGTATGGACCACAAGTTCTCCCCCCTTACAATTGAATTATAGCCATTCACATGGGAGAAAACAGAGGCATGTAGTTGGAGGAGCTGTTAACATGGGGACTAAAGTTTCCCACTGTCCCTAGTGGTTCCAGTATCTGAAGTGAGAGCCAGGTTTTGCTATCTTTAGCTTTTGTCCAAGGTAGTGGGCCATTACTCTATATCCATAGAGTTGTGTGGAAGACATAACCAAGCCAACTTTTGCCTGTGTAGCTTTACCATTATAGGTTCTGTTTCCTGGTCACGCTAAAAGCATAACAGAATGGGATGGAATGGTAAGGAGTGCTAGATACATGGGAAAGTTTAAAGAGGTGGTTCATTTTGAGCTGCCTTTCCTTTTTTCATGAAGGATTTCTAAAGCTATTTTTCCCTGTTTTGCACCATTCATCACTCCTGAACAGCATATTTCCTTTTAATTACATTGCAATGATATCAGACATTATTTGAATGTCTTTCCAGAGTTACAAATTGTATTGCTGCTCCTTGAGGAAAAATGGTAATCTAGAGTCAAGTCCTCTGCTAATATGAGTCTCATAAAAAAAAACACTGAATCACACAACATCTCAAAAAGAACTTTGATAGGAATGGACATAATCTGTACAATGTCCATACCCCTGTCTGATGCAGAAATAGGACTCATGGTTTCACTCATGAAGATTCACTGCCACCTGTAGGTAACAATTAGCATCAGCACTTGATAACATCAGTGACATCTGAGCAGTTCTGATTAAAGGAAATATGTGCCACATGAACCATTCTTTGAGAGACAGTGTGGTATGATGCACAGAGGTCCAGATCCCATACAACTACAGAGGAGTAACTAATTCTTAGTCTTAGAAGAATCGGCCTCACAGAGTTTCTGTGAAAATGAAATATACATGTTTGTAGCTAGAAAAAGATCTAAATAAAAGGAGATTGAGGGCCTGTGTTTATCTTGTAAGAACACAAGATCAGAAATGCTGAATTAAAATCATTGGCTGATATAGTCTGGCATCTTGTTTCATACAGTGGTGACCCAGATGCGCCCCCCCCCCAACTACATGCCAGGCATAGAGACCAAGGCCTCCTCCTTTCTCCTCCTACTGTTATTTGAAGGGTTACTGTCTCTGACCATGAAGATTCCATTTAATTGTCATGGCACATAGCCACAGATGACCCTGTCCTCCATTTATTTAATGCAAACTAAACCAGTGGCTCTCACTACATCCCATGTCACTGAATTCTCCCAACTAATCAGTCTGCGAGTGGAGAAGTACTTCTTTTTGTCTGTGCTGAATTTACTATTGATCAATTGTGTGGGCAGTCCACAAGTTCTGCTATTCTGGGAAATGGAGAAAAAGTTCTATCTACTTACATACATAATTTTATGGACTACATTAGTCATGCTTTTTCTCAGTTATCTTTTTTTCTAAAATACAAAAGCCACAAACTCCTTGGCATTTCCTGGTAGGAAAGGTACTCCACGCTCTTGATTACTTTGGTTGCTGTTTCCCCAGTGTTACAATACCCTTTTTGAGAGACAGAGAATGGAACTGTAAGTGGCCTACAGGATTATATCAATTTCACACCACCTTAACTGGCAGAGTGTCCACCAGTAATTCCTGAGAGTTTGATGAGGTATAAAAATTCTTTAGAGGTTCTCCAGCCCCTCTTCCATCAGAGGACTTCAGAGCTCAAGGCTTCTTGGGAAGAAGAGATGTCTGTTAGCCTAATTTAAGTCTCCAGCATGGATATGCTTTAGATGAGGTGTGGTTCTACACTGCAACTTTTGTGCTCTTCAGTTGTCCTCTGCATTCAGCTGCTGCAAGTGCAACGGAAACAGAGGCCCCGTACATCATGGGTAACACTCAACTGTATGGTGTAGTTTGGTGTAGTGGCCAAGAGTGCGGACTCTAATCTGGAGAACCAGGTTTGTTCCCCCACTCCTCCACATGCAGCCAGCTAGGTGACTTTGGATCAGTCACAGTTCTGTCAGAGCTGTTTCCTCAAGGACAGTTCTCTCAGAGCTCTCTCAGCCCCACCCGCCTCACAGGGTGTCTGTTGTGAGGAGGGGAAGGAAAAAGAGTTTATAAACCACTCTGAGACTCTGAGCGAACTACCCTCCTCCTCCCCCCCCCATTCAGGAAATGCCCTTCTTCACCCTGCAATTTCTCTCTCATTCCCTTGTTTTTAAGCAAATTTATTACTTTCTGTTTTCTTAGGGCTCACCATTTCTCTTAATGCACTCGTCAATAAAATCTTGTTCTTATGGGGGTGGGGTAAGTACTTTTAAAAACTTCAAAGTAAGCATTCGTTTTATAATGTTATCATTTATCACTGTTACAACAATATAATAAAACAGTGATAAAAGTGAAAAGTCAGTGATTTGGCTTCCAGCAAAGTAATTTAGAAAACAGTTTTTAAAGCACCCTTATTGTTCCCCCTCCAAGGATTAATAAATAAGTACTTATTCATGAGTCCTGGGAAAGAATTAGCATGCCCAGAGAAAATAGCAGTTAATTAGACTAGAAGAATAAGAAAGAGGAAAAAGGACAGTAGTTCTAGGATGTTTAAACTGTTCCTTGGTGGTCCCCAATGTCTAGTGCTGAATTTATATTTTAGGAAAAAAATGCAATGCTGCAGATGAAGTCTTTAAGATGCTGAAAGGGAAGAAAGGCAGTCCTGGAATACAGCAGCTTGACCATGGCATCACCCAAATAGTCTGTAAAAATTGAAGGAACAAATCATGGTAACTGTAAATTAAGTGACTAGCGTGGAAGCAACTTTTGTATATCTTAAATTACCTTATCATGGAGAACTGTCAGAGTGCTAGTTATGCACTAAGGTCCTATTTGAACCTGGCACTGGCATGCAAGAAGAGCTTACCTTTGTGCTTTTCCATATTCCCCCAGTGTGATGCTAAAAACTGGGCTTCTACACAGGCAGTACCACTACAATGCAGCCTTAGCACATGGGCATAACACTTGCTTGGATCACAGGACTCTGGTTACTTTGCACATGTAGCAATGATGGCTCAGTTTAAATGACAGCATGGCCACATGCAACATTTCATGTGTAAGTTCTTCTGGCCCATCAATGTCTTATTGACAGCAGGCCACATATCATGTAGTGTTAGCTAGCTTCCTGGGAAAAGGACTTTTTGTCTCCTGGAGAGACTTTCAGGTTTCTTAAGAGACTTTAGTGAAAGGACTTTGCCACCTTCACACTTTACAATATACAAGAGACAAAAGGGGAAGGGCACATCCCCCACCAAGTGCTTCAGAGGTAAAGTGTAAAATGGCAATTCAAGCATCTCTGCAGTTATTGCAGAAGCGGGAAAAGGTAGGAGTCACATTCCTTTGTTCCCCAAATCCCTATATACTGTAACATGCCTAGAATTGGGAGAGTTTGTTTGCAAAATCTGTCCCAATCCAGTATTTAATGGATCAGCCCAATTAACATGATTGTTCTGTTATATAGCCAGAGTTGTATAAAGATTTCTATATGTAGAAAAATGTCCTTGAAGGCATGCTTCTAGAGAAAAGGTAACTGACATGCCATTAAAATACTTAAATGTTAGAATCTGTAGCAGACCTTCCAGAATCCTTTTTCTGGAATCAGTCTCCTTTTTTCTTATACCTACACCATGTCTTATTCTTATTGGATAACACCAATAGTTTAAAGGGATTCAAAAGACTTTCCGGCCTAGCAGATTGGCATCTCCCTTTGTTTATTTGGCTTGTGAAAGCAAAGCCTCCCATGTAGCAGCTTTCCTGGTAGGATTGGAAGAGATAACAAATGCAAATAGAGGAGTCATGAAGGGTAGCTTTCTACCCAGCATGCCATAAACAGCAGGAGCTTGGGCCCATTTCTGGGAAACCACATGGCACATAGGCTGGCTGAAAACAAATCTGTGAAAGAAAATAATTTGTTTTCCTTACTATAAAATCGGGATTTCTTTATGCCACATGCTTTCAAGGTAACATTTCAGTGTGAAAATGTGATATTTGGGCAGCCAGATACCGTATGGGTAACTCCCTGCTGCAGACTTCTTAAATTGTTGTTTCACTGTTCTCTACCCACATTGGCTGCTTCTTTACTACCATTTGTTTAAAATGGGGTGGTCTTCATGCTGACTAAACTAGGTAATCTTAACCAGTTAGGATGATGTAGTATGTTTGATGCCATCATGCCACAATAATGCCACATAGCCAGTCAGGTTTTGCTATGTGACAATGCTCTGTATCCATCAGTACCTTCTGCCACAGACCTCCACGATGTTGTCTCTGAGGTTCTGTTGACACCTTAGAAACAAATGAGAGGGGGCTTAGTACAATGCAGAAATCACTGCCACCCTCTGAAATAAACAAGAGGGCACTTAAGTTGGTTTCACTGAGTGGCTGAATGCAGGCCAATGTTCTAAAGGACATGCAGAGAGAGGGCAGTGCTTCCTCACTCAGAATAGATGCCCTGCCCTCATTCAGAATAAAGGAATAGCCTTCCTCTGATAACTCTACTCCTGTATAAATTGCCAAGAAGTACAAAAGCTTTCATGAAAACTACCCCTGCACATACACACTTCAGCTGAAGCCTAGATTTCTCACAGCCATTAGTTTTCAAGCCATTAGTCGGCAAAAAGCAAACAGTCATATAGCATGATCCTTCTGCATGTGAACACACCTCATTGGCTGCCTACTGGCATATATGCATTGCAGTATTCTATATGGGGCAGTTGAGAGAGGTTGTTGAACTTCTGTTACAGAATCTTCCTGTCCTCCATCTCTTCCTTACTTTTCAAGTTAAGGTATTGTTTGTGTTAAATAACCTAGAATGCTTAAGAGGGACAAATGTTATCCTACTAGATAATCAAAAGATGTGTGGGTTCTATACTGAACTACATTTTGGCCTCAGATGTTTGTATGTACCCAATAGACTTTAAATTTTAATTTTTTATTATATTTTTGGGAAATTTCTGTGCTGCCACTTTATTTTACAAAACAGAACATCATAAACACATAAAATGTCATATACATTATTAATTAATTAAAACATAGTGTTAAAAACCCATTGAGGGTAAAAAACATGGAGCAGATTAAATGAGTTTTAACTATGGCCCTGGTCACATTGCAAGGGTAATTGCACTTTGTTCCCGCTTTGTTTAAATCGGGAACATTTTTCTTCGCATTGGGCTGACTAGATGCAGCCAGCCCCTCTTTTACAGCACCCGCTTGCCTGCTGCTGTGCTGTCCCTCCAGGCGATCCTGCTGGCCACAGGGGAGGCTCAGGCGGCTGCTGCTTCTGCTACCACTTTGGGGGGGGTTGCCACTGCTGCTGCCATTGCCCCACCAGGCTCCGCCGTGTCTGCCGTCTCCGCCATCCTCCTTGCCGGCCCTGTCTAGGCTGCCGGAGCCCCACTTCTGATTCCCACTTCCAGGGCCATCTTTGTGTTTTGTTTTGTTTTTAAAAAAGCTTTCGGTTTGAGCACTTGACTAAACATGTGCTTAATAAATCCATTATTAAACGTTAAATGGATTTATTAATTGCGTGTTTGCTCAAGCGCTCAAACCAGTAGCTTTAAAAACACACACACACACACAAAGAGCGGTCAGACAGCCCTAATTGCAATCATTGTGAAAGATGGGCTGTCCAGATGGGCGAAATCGTGCATTCAAACCGCAGGTGCCAGGAAAACACCTGATTTTCCAAGGGTCAGAAAAACCCGGCAGAATTGTGAGAGTGAGCCTGTTTCGGGGCAGGAGGCAGATTGGCGCGTGTGAATGTGAAACTGACATGCGCGAGGGAACAGCAGCAAACCCCGATCAAAACATCAGTGTGACCGGGCCCTTTTTCTCATGTTAAAAGTAGACTATAAAATTGTGTTAAATAAACCCCTTAATTAAGTGGTTAAGGGGTAAGAAACATTTTGGCCTGGAGCCTAAGTAGTGTAGGTGCAGAGTGAACCTCAGAAGGAGGGGCATTTCATAGTTGAGGCACCATAACTGAAAAAGCCCTGCCTTTGGTCACCACATCCTGTCTTGCTTCTGAACATGGGGGCACAGAGAGGAGGGTTTTATAGAAAAATTGTAGCTGGTGAGCGGGGCAGTATCCTTGGCCTGCAACCAGGTTCAGTTTGTGTTACAGTTTTTGGATGCCAAATGGGAGACCAAACCAATCACCTAGCCATAATAAAGCAGACATCTGAGTGGGTAACCATGAGCATAGATTGCTGGGACACCTGTGCAGTGTAATCTTGCACAAAGTTATTCCAGTTTAAGCCTATTCATTTCAATGGGTTTAGACTGGAGTAACTCAGTATAAGATTGCATTTTGAGTGACTTTCATTGTGTGAATTGTTTTATATCGATACAGATAAGGAGGAAACATTCTCCTGTCTTGATACTTTCATGCCTGAAACGCTCCATGATACAATAAGCATAACCATTCTCCTTCTTGCTCTGCCCAAGTTGCCATTAGTTTAATTGTCCTAGGAGGTAGGAGTGGGTAGCCACTGCTCCACCTGTGTTATTTTGAACAGAAGGCAGTTATATTTTAAAAGAGAAAGCTGAGAATTAATACATCCTTGCAATAGAGCACTATGATGTTTCTGTGCTATAGCGATCTGTCAGTTATGATTAAAAAATAGGTCTCTGTGATGGAGGGACACTAACTGCTGGGAAAACTGTTGTGTAGACACTGCCTTGCCTTTGAAAATGCCTCTGAATTCCCAGCAGCAAGAGCTTCACAGAGTATCATCTCTGTGTGGAAGCAGCCCAGTTCAATCACCCCCAATAGGCAAACATTCCAAAGCCAACTATTTATTTGAAAGGACCCTATTTGGCTATGTCCCTGTTCTATTCTTTAACACTTTTAGGATAAAGATTAACCTGTCTCTATGTCCATCAGAACATGTCCAGTCAAAAATTCACAGTGGAATTCATACAAAATCTGTTGCCTCTCCTTCAGCAAACATAGAAGCCTTTTAATTTAGTGATGCTGATATATATGTAATGGAACCCTAGAAAAGAAAACAGAAGAAAAGAAGCAGTTCCCTCTGCCTAACCACTGATCTTCCTTTATTCAAGAGACTGAAAGTGAAATTGGAACCATTAGCTCTGTTTTCCTTCTCCAAGTAATCCTCTGTCAAGAAGCTGTCAGTCACTCTCTCCCCTTCCATGAAAAACATCAGCAGCTTTTTTAAAATTTTAAAGTGTTGACTTGAGAGACAACCCAGCTCTGATTTTTACCCTAATGGTTACCTAGAAAGTGTTTTAACACTCAACAAGACAATGTCCATTGGGTAGAAAGGCTTAAAAATGATTGGCCTCTCAGATGCAAGGTTACCAGTTTGGTACAGCTTCTATTGTTACTTCTGAAATAATTAGCATGGGGATGAGAGAGAACTGCATCCATAAAGGTGTGAAATAGTGCATGTGAAAAGTAAGATAAATAAGAATGATTCACCTATACTATTGCTGAGTTTTTAAATGTCATTTTATAATACTAAGATATAATAAGATTCTTAGGAAAGAGATCTAAATCCCATTTGGTTGCCATAGAAATACAGGTCATATGGGCACTAAAGATGCATGTTGCTGAATGGCTCTTATTTTCTGTATCTAGTTCTATACTATAAATAAATATTGAAAGAGGTGAACTAAGCAGAACAGTCTGTCTCAACAGCTAGTGACATTTGGTAACACTAGGAGAGGTGTTCTAGATGAATTTGTGGAACAGCAAGTTGACTTTGAGAATATTCTCACTTATTCTGCTTTACTGGTATAGGTCTCCATGGTTGTCAGTGGATCTTGGGTGGATGAAGTACAATACCAAGAAAGTAGAATTCATGTAGTCCTGCTCAGCAAATAAATTGAAAGAAGATCTAAGATTGTGCTGCAGCAATGCTAATGGTGGTCAGGCAAAGTTGAGCATAGCTTTTTCTGCTGAGCTTCTCCCAAGGAAAAGATAACTGAACAATCCAGCATTCTAGTTAGGGTGACAAGATGGGGGGGGGGGAGGAAGGAATAAGTGTGTGGGGAAGTATGCAATTTACAGCATGATCAAGAAAAATACACAAAAGAGCATAAAAATCCTGAAATCAATATAACATTTTTTTCCAGAAAGTAATAAAACATCTTCAAAGGAGCTAGAAATGAAGTTGTGATCATGATTATATGACCGTTTCCACTTTGCTTGTGTATGTTGAATTTTATATTTTATGAATTCGGAGAGGTTAAACTCGAACTCAAATTCAGCAGTCAGCGGACAGTGGAAGACAGGAGGGCCTGGCATAATCTGGTCCATGGGGTCACGAAGAGTCGGACTCGACTGTGTGACTGAACAACATCAAACTCAAACTACGTTTATAGTGAATTGGTTAAAAAAAAACCAGTCAGATCTCCTCCCTCCTCCCTTCCTTAATTCTTTCTGAATTCCAAGCTGCAAAATTTGGGGCAATAACGCCATTAGGATGAAAATGCAGGCAATCCAAGATTCAGGGCAAATGAACTTTGTGCATGTATGCAATGGGACTAGGGATGGGAATGAACTGCATTTTTGCAGTTCGGTTCGTGGTTCCTGACTGAACCACAAACTGAACCACAAACCCATACAGACTGGGAGGTTGGCTTGCAAATTGACCTGGTTTGTATCAGTTCATGAGCCATTTAAAGTTTAAACCCCTGCTTTCTGCTTCCAATGGCTTGTCACGGGGAGCAGAAAGCAGGGGTTTCCAGACAGCTGAGCAGCAGGATGGTAGCTCAGCTCTTTGGTTTAAATGGCTCCAAGCCATTTAAACCCTGCTTTCTGCTTCCTGTGAAAAGCTGCGGGGAGCAGAAAGCAGCTGTTTGGTTTAAATAGCTCCAAGTGCCTATGCTCATTAAGATAAAAAATTCTTTTTTCTGAAATTGTAGTTGTTTTGACTTTACAACTTTGGAAAACCCTCATACTTTGACTCATGCTTATTGAAGTATATCAAAGATGTTAGCCCCGACGCCATTATGGGGCTTTGCTATGGACTGTTTGCTATTACCACATGGTCTGTGTAGACTGTAAAATGGATGCCAAAGGAGAAGCCCATAGGGAAAGGAAAAAAACTGTCTTTTTACTCTGAGGGACTCCATTGCATACCTGCCGCATGTCACCTACACAGATTAAGGGCCATACAGCAGACAAAGGACTTTCCATCTGCCAGTCGTTTGCATGATGAGATTAAGTGCCTTCCCCACCCCAGACGACAATAGGAGAGCCATACACACAACAATACCAGAGCCATCAGCTACCTGGAGAAACCATCTGCCTGCCAGCCTCCTCTGCCCAGCCCTCAGGTATCCAACGGACAGAGTAGCCAATTTGAAATTGACACTGACACAGCCGGCTGAGAGGGTCAGTAGGTGTACACCGCCTGGCCTTCCATGCCCAGCACCCAAGACGCTATAATAACGCGATCTCTGGGTTAACTCTAGAGAAGCTCTCTCTGCTGCACCCCCTCCTTGCTGCCACCGCTGAAACCACGACCTCTGTCTGTCTGCTTTTACCCTCTTAAGCCCCCATCCTGTACCCGAACCATTGCCTCGCTTTGTTCCAGTCTGCAGCTGGAATTATACACGTGTTGCTAGCTGGTCTAGACCGCGTGTCCCTTCTTCCATCCTTCCTATCCCACCTAACCCCACTCGCTGGAAGCTTAGGAGCCGCGCCTTGGAGGTAAATATTGCCCTCAACGAAACCAACGATAACCTGCTCATGCAACTGTGCTTTATCTATCTTTTATTCCTAGACCTTGAATGTGTGTGTGTGTGTGAATTGTATTTGTTGAGTGTTATTGGAACTGTGCTTTAAGTAAACCAAACATTATTCTGAGTCCTGTCTCTCGCCTCTTCACTGGGAAGGTCTCGCGGCAGCCCATTCCTCGTAGACACAGACCAAAAGATCCCAAAGGTTAATTATACCTGTGGCGAAGTGCTCAACCCCTAGAGAGCATTTCGCCCAACAAAGAAACAAGGACAGCTTGTTAATGGGGAATATTTTTGAGATTGCCAAAATCTTCCTCTACTTCCATGTTGGCTCGATTAAGGAGGGGATTCAAGGTTTTTTAAAAAACAGTCTGACTGTGGGCTGTCAGACTGCGATTCTATTAGTGGCCTGCTGATAGTAAGTAGACGCTATTTCTAAAAGGGAATGAGTGGGATAAAGCTGGAGGGATGAATTTCTCATTGTCCTCTTCCAACTTAAGACCTAAGCGTGCTGAGAAAACCTGTCATTCCCTGTAACAAGAACAAGGGTCTAAGGGAGTTTACCAAAATGATAATTAAGTAGGTATGGAAAAGCAATTAGGGAAGATTACAGGCTATTAAGGTAGCCTAACAGTTAAGTGAATAATAAGATAATAGCATTGAATAAATTTGATGTTATTTTATTTATCAGCCTTACTAAGTGGAGAAGAAACATTTCTGATTTATTTTTAACAAGAAATGGGGACCTGCGATACTCACAGGGGGGAGAAGGAGCTCCACAAGGAGGAGGAGAAGGAAGGAGCCACAGGTTAGCCTTCTCCTCTTCTCCCCCGTCCTCTGGCAATGACAGCGAGGTCCAGGCCTGCCAATCCTCCCTCGCCCCCCTGCACTGACAGTGAGGCCCGGTCCGCCAATTCCCCCGCCCCAACCCCACTGACACTGACAGTGAGGCCTGCATGGCCCACCAATCCTTCTCCCCCAGGAACTGGTGATGAGACCCCAGTGGCTCCCAGATGCCGGGCCTGCCAAGCCTTCTCCTGCTCCCCTTGCCCAAACA
This sequence comes from Gekko gecko, assembly GCA_029375565.1. Classification (NCBI taxonomy): domain Eukaryota; kingdom Metazoa; phylum Chordata; class Lepidosauria; order Squamata; family Gekkonidae; genus Gekko; species Gekko gecko. Next base: position 121,910,117 of record JAPDNY010000007.1, read on the forward strand.
GCGGTGAAGCCTGAGTGGCTCCCAGCTGCTGGGCCCTTGAGCCTTCTCCTGCTCCCCACTCCCTCCCAGCAGTGGCAAGGCCTGAGTGGCTCACAGCTGCCAGCCCGCTGAGTCTTCTCCTGCTCCCCCCAGTGGTGGTGAGGCCTGAGCAGCTCCCAGCCACTGTGCCTGCTGTGCCTTCTCTTGTTCCCCACTCCCCACAGCAGCGTCAAGGCCTGAGCGGCTCACAGCTGCTGGCCTGCTAAGCTTTCTCCCATCCCCCTCCCCAGCAGCCACCACCACCACAGCAAGACAGTTGCCAGGGCATTCTCTGTGCATGCGCAGGGAACGCTCTTTTACCTTTGGGGAGATTTAAGTATCCCCCTGCGGTGGTTAAGATGCTGAACTGCAGGCTGTGGAAGGTCAGTAGTTCAGCAGTTCAAGACCCGGGAGTGCCACAAGACGGAGTGAGCTCCCGTCTCTAGTTCCAGCTCCTGCCAACCTAGCAGTTCGAAAGCAAGAAATTGCAAGTAGATAAATAGGTACCACTTCGATGGGAAGGTAACAGCATTCCGTGCGCCTTGGCGTTTAGCCATGCCGGCCACATGACCACGGAAACGTCTTTGGACAGCGCTGGCTCTTTGGCTTGGAAACGGAGATGAGCACCGCAACCCTAGAGTCAGATTCGACTGGCTTTCGAGCAAGGGAACCTTTACCTTTACCTTAAGTATCCCCCGTATAGTTCTTTTTAACTTTTTAGATTTTTCTGCACACCTGGGGACTGCCCCAAGTATGCAGGAAAATCTCTTTGCCCCCCAAGTGCCCCCGATGTGCGGATTTAGATATCTGCACAGAGGGATCCTCTTGGCTATTAGGATATAGATGTGTCATTAATTATATTCTCATTTTAGGTGCCTCGCCTCCCCAAAAAGGACAGTTAGTTATGAAAACAGTAGTGCCAGGTTGGAGGAAATATAAATGATCTAGTACACCAGAAAAAAAAGGATTAGTTGTTCTCGAATGGCTATTATTATTATTTATTAGTAGTATGCAATGCTTGTCCATGTGTATTATGAGGAAAGGCTCATGATCCAATGTGCCTAAAGTTCCTACTGAAGGGAGACAAGGGAAGAAAAAACTGAGTATTAGTGGCCAACACTTTGAGAATTTCAGAAATAGATAAGCAATATCACATAATAACTTCTTTTCTATTTTATATATAAGCACTATGTAATCCAGTAAACTTCCTGCCCTGTCTTTCTCCAGAGCCAAGAGAGCTTTTAAACAGTTGATTTTCCTTTTTAGAGTCTAAAATTATCCCTTGGCTTTTTAAAAAAAATATATCTTCCAGTTCATTTTAGCTGATAAAGGGATCTAGTTGTCAACACCAGTGCCATTTTAGATTTCAATAACCCACCACTGAGTTGCTAAAAAGTATCATGTTTAAGAGCACCATTGTGCTTTTTTTCTTAGTGCCTCATAAATAATCCAGAAATAAGATTTTTTTTTTGAGATACAATCACATATGGCCTGAAACGCAGCAAGTAGACAGCCATGTTTACCCTCACAAAGTGGTACTCCATTGACTAGCAGATTCAATTTTTCGCCAGCTCTCTGAGCTGGGAACATTGTTTTTTCCCCAGACATACATATATCCCATTAATCTGTCAACTATAGCTTTGTGTAGGGATGCTCTTGAAAGTCTCTACCCTCCTCCAAGTTTGGTCTGAGTGCTTGCCAACACAGCACATCAAACTGGGCCCTGAGTGTGCTTTTTTGTTTTGCTGCCTTTGGAATGATGAAGTAAACTGTGTATTCAAATAACGACATTGGGAAATAGTGTATGGCTGCAGCTTTCATTCAGTCAAAAGCACATGAAACATTCTATTGAGTAGCAAAGTAAAATATGTATTCAAATCCTATGCACAATTAATGGGAGAACTAATGACAAAACAGAGTTAGGGAAACTCACTCATCCCTAGTGTACAAAATCCACAGATATTTCATTTTATAAATCTTAGAACATTTACAGTGCCATCCTGAACAGAATTACACCCTTCTAAGAGCATATACTAAGAAAGGTATACCAGTGACTTGGCTAAGGATTTCACTATTGGCAGGGCTCTTTTTGTAGCAGGAACTCCTTTGCATATTAGGCAACACACCCCTAATGTAGCCAATCCTCCAAGAGCTTACAGTAGCCCCTGTAAGAAGAGCTCTGTAAGCTCTTGGAGGATTGGCTACATTAGGGGTGTGTTGCCTAGTATGCAAAGGAGTTCCTGCTACAAAAAGAGCCCTGACTATTGGTCATCTAAACATCATCTAAAAGGCTAGTGGCAAATATATGCCAGAGGTAGGAACTGGGAAGGATAGGAAGAAAATGGGAATTGTTTGATGCCAAAGGCAGAAGAGATGGAATTGAGATCAATAGCTTGTCAGGTTGGATGCTGCTCTTTTTTGTCAGAAGAAGGTGCAAATATTCCTGCTAGGTCGTAACAAAACATTGTATTGCCTCGCTTTTCCAGCAATTATTCTACTCATAAACCAATCAATATTTTCTGATTTTTAAAAAGTATTTTTATCCTTTATGTTTTTGGACTCTTTTCTAAAGATTCAGCATAAGCCTAAAAGCTTACACAAGAAGAAAATTTAAAGGGAGTGAACTGCAGAAATGCACCTGGTATCTGAGAACTCTTGTCCATGAAAACCTCCACAGGAAATACAGACTTCTGCCAGAAATAACACTGATGCCTTGTGGTAGCTCCCTTGTCTTGCTGACTCTTAATCATCTAATTTTAGAACTATGGGGAACTGGAAAGAATATGTGTTTTGGGGGAGGGGATACATTAACGTGGATCAAGGAATGTCCATTCTTAAATCTCAGCTATATCTTTGGAATTAATGGATTGGCTCCTCTGATGCACACCTCTTTCTGCCGCAGTTTCCTGACCCTTAAAAGCTGCTCCTAAGGTTTGGGGAACCCTCAGAAAGAGTTGGGTATGGGTTGGGAGAGCTTGCAGCAAGAAGGGAGCATCAGCAGTAACTGCACAGCCCAGCACTTCTTACTCCATTTGTGGAAGACCTTTGCCCTGTTCACATGTTACAGTGAATGCACATGCATCTTGCCTTTACATGCATATGGCTGTTTGTAAGAAAGAGCCAATGCATTTTTAGTTTACATCTCAAACCAGCTACCAGTACCTGGATAAATGTGTGGTTTCAGTCACATGTTCAGCTAGGGTTGCCAGTCCCCAGTTGGGCAGAAAGACAGGAGCACTCTGTCTATGAACTTCAGCTGCTTAGTGTGCCTTTTGCAGTCCCCAGCTGGGAGCAGGGGGTTACCTTGTTTGGAAGATTATTATGCTGGGGATTATTAGGAAGAGGAGGGCCTGGCGTAATCTGGTCCATGGGGTCGCGAAGAGTCGGACTCGACTGTGCGACTGAACAACAACAACAAATTAGGAAGAGAATTGAAAACAAATCAGCCAGTATCATAACACCCCTGTATAAATCATTGGTGTGACCTCATTTGGAATATTGTGTACAGTTCTGGTCGCCACACCTCAAAAAGGATATTATAGCATTGGAAAAAGTGCAGAGAAGGGCAACTAGAATGATAAAAGGGTTGGAACACTTTCCCTATGAAGAAAGGTTAAAATGCTTGGGGCTCTTTAGCTTGGAGAAATGACGGCTGAGGGATGGCATAATCGAGGTTTATAAGATTATGCATGGGATAGAGCAGGTCAAGAAAGAAGTACTTTTCTCCCTTTCTCACTATACAAGAACTCATGGGCACTCAATGAAATTGCTGAGCAGTCGGGTTAGAACAGATAAAAGGAAGTACTTCTTCACCCATGGATTAACACATGGAATTCACTGCCACAGGAGGTGGTGGCAGCTACAAGCATGGACAGTTTCAAGAGGGAATTAGATATACATATGGAGCAGAAGTCCATCAGTGGCTATTAGCCACAAGGTATAGATAGGAACTCTCAGTTGGGGGCTGGTGATGCACTCTATTCTTGGTGCTTGGGGAGGGGCAACAGTGGGAGGGCTTCTAGTGTCCTGGCCCCACTGCTGGACCTCCTGATGGCAACCTGGTATCTTTGTCCACTGTGTGACAGAGTGTTGGACTAGATGGGCCATTGGCCCATGTTCTTATGCAACTCCTCCCCCTGCTTCAGGGCTATCAGAAAGTGTGGGGGAGGATGCCAGGCCCCCCCAAGCCAGAAATAAATATGACTTACTGAAAGCAGGGAGGAAAGAAGCAGGAAGTAAATGCAAAGTGCCTACATCACCCAGAAGTGAGGTAGGCATGTCAGTGATGTCAGGGGTAATGTTCTGGTTTTGGGGCAAAACTCTAGAACATCATCATCAACGTAACTATGTCACTTCCAGGTGACGTAGGCATGTTGCATTTATTTCTGGGTATGTCACTTTCTGCTCCTGGATCATTCTGACAGACCTGGCAACCCTATGTTCAGCTGTATATATGTTGAATGTGACATGAGTTATTCAATGCACATATACAGAAAAATTAAGTTCATACTCTACACGGATTGTACATGCGTCCACTGTAACTTGAACAGGGCTGTCATACAAAAGGGGAGGGGCATGATTTCTGACAATTCCTCCCTACTGCACTTCAGAGCCGCATCTACTCTGTTCTTAAAAGTCCTCCAAACCTGAAGGACAGCTTTCTGGGTCACAGGAGGCTTCAAGAGAACACAGGTGAGGAGAAACCTCTTCTGTTCTCTTTAAGAAGAGCCCTGTTGGATCAGATCAACGGTTCATCTAGATCAGCATCCTATCTCACACAGATTTCCAAGAAATCACCGTGTTCCCCAGCCACAGCACATCATTTCCCCTTCAGAAAACTTCCCAGCTATTACAATGGCCGCTTTGGGCAGTGGACTCTATGGCATTATACCCTGCTGAAGTCCCTCTGCACCCCAAACCCTGCCCTCCCCAGGGTCTACCCCTGAAATCTACAGGTCTGGCCCTCCCCTTAGTATTGCCAGCCTCCAGGCAGCACCTGGAGATCTCCAAGATTAGTTCTCCTGGAGAGAATGGCTGCTTTGGGCAATGGGCTGTATGGCATTATACCCTGCTGAGGTCCCTCTGCACCCCAAACCTTGCCCTCCCCAGGCTCTACCCCTCAAATCTACAGGTCTTTTCCAACCCAGAGTTGGCAACCCTGTAACTGGCTATGGAACCGCTTTCCAGACCCTTGGAGCCCAGAAGACATGGCACAGGAGGAGGTGCTTTTCTACCTTAGCTGCCACTGCATAACCCCAAATCAACGTAAGTCAGGGGTGGAGGGAACCATACCGGTTACCATGAGGCTGTCCTCCCATACTACCCACTTGGGGCAGCAAAATGACTTGAGACAGCCCTGCCTTATAGCTAAGCAGAAGGAAATAAACATGGCTTGCCTCCCTCTATTTTTCCCTTCCCTTGCTGCCCCACCAGCCACAGCTGGGACACTCACTTGAAGCTTTCTTCTAGATCTCATTGTATTTCTTCCCACAATGGGCCTTACTCCTAGTATATTTATAAAGTTAGTGTTTTTTGTCCCCATTCACATCACTTTACACTTACCTGTATTGAACTTCATTTGCCATGTTCTTGCCCATTCACCCAGTTTAGATCCTCCTGCAGTTATTCACAATCCCATATGGTTTTCACCATCTTGAGTACTTTTGTAGCATCTGCAAGCTTAGTCGTTACACTATACTGCTTGCCCCCAATTCCGAATCACTTATGATTAAATAGCATTGGTCCCTATGCTGATCACTGTGGGACCCCACTGCTCAATTCCATCCATTGCAAGAAATGTCCATTCATGACTGTTCTCTGCTTCTTGTCATTTAACCAATTTTTAATCCACAGAAGTACCCATCCTCTTATCCCATGCATGCTAAGCTTACTCAGGAGTCTTTGGTGAGGTACCTTGTCATTAGCATTTTGGAAGTCCAGGCATTCAGTGTGGATATGAGTGATCCAGTAGATATTAATTGCCTTAAGAACCCCAAAATGTTTCTGAGGCAGAACTTCCCTTTAGAGAAGCAATGCTGATTTCCCCTCAGCAGGCTTTGTTTCTCTGTCTGCTTAATAGCCCCATCTTTAATCAGTTTCTAGTAATTAACCCAAGCCAGATGTTTGGGTAACTGGCCTGTAGTTTCCTGGATCCCTTCTAAAAATCTGTGAAATATTTGCTTCTCTCAGCTCTTTTGGTACAGAGGCTGGTTTTAGTGACATTACATATACTATTTAGTAGACCAGTGGTTTCACATTTAAGCTCTGTAAGATCTCTCAAGTATCTGAACCTGGAGACTTTAGTAGTTTTCAGTTTGTCTAATAGCCCTAGAACTTCACTCTTTTCAATATGACTCAGTCCTTCAGAGCCTTCCCAAAAACAGGCATGGTTTCATGTCCTACTTTTTCCACAGTTTTCCACACTAGACCTTTAATCCTGGTTCAACGCCGTCTCCTGCTACCTATTCTGCACTATGCTTGAGTTCGCCCCTCTTTTTATCCTGGGTTTTATGTCAATTCTGCATTACTTTGTGATCACCCTGGGTTCAGACTGGTGTTGCCCTGGGGTATATGGATCCTGTTTTGTTGTGGGCTTTCCCTTAATCCAGAGTGGCCCTGGTGCAGAATTTTTAACTTGGTTTCAATCCTTCCCTCCCCTTTCCTGCCATGCCTACGATATTAAACCTGGGTTTACTGTTTGCAGAATGTACAACCTGGATTTACTGGACTTTGCAGAATGCACAACCCGGGGCAGGCAAGCAAATTGGAGTGGTGCAAAATTAGTGCAGAAAACAGCTGATTAACAGACATAATAGCAAATTAAATGGTTGGAGTCGAACACAGAGAAAACCTGGGGAGAGGTCCAAGTGCGGAAAGAGAGTGAAAACAGACACAAGATTATTCAGTTTCTCTTCTATCTCCCCATCCTTCTTAAACAATCATTCCACTTCTTGGTCATCCAAAGGCCCAACTACTTCACTGGTGGATTTCCTGATCCTGATATATTTGAAGAAATGCTTATTGTTTTCTTTTTTAGCAATCTGCTCTTCAACTCCCCACCCCCCGCTATTGTCAGTTTTCAAGTTACAACTTAGCAGTCACAAGGGTGTATGAGAATGTGATCAGCCATCTAAGGGAACAAAAGTAGCTGAGAAAAATAAACAGAGTTTTGGAGGCCACTCCAATTTTCAGATATTTTCAGTTTTGAACAAATCTTTTCCTACTTGAGGACTATGAGTTTGCTTTTAAAAACTAATTCTAACCATCCATTCAGCACAGGAGTTTTACAAAAATTGTTTATAGATTAGACATCCATGACTCTATTCATCACTGTTTTTGAAGGACAATATGCCCTGAAAATATGGATGTGTTCATGTGCAAAAAGTAGTGAGAATAGATGCCAACAACATGTCAGAAAATCTGCTGTGATTTATTATTTTACATGCTGTAGGTTTTTACAATGTTCACAGTAATTTTATTTGCAAGAATAGCTAAAACATACACTGGACTTTAAAAACAGTGAAAGGGTTTTGGGACTGCAGTTGGATTTATAGTATAGCACATTCCTATCTTGGAGTCGTGTTCAAGCTCTAAATTGCCAAAAATAATGGGAAAAGCAGCTATTGAATTTATATCTGGGTGTGAAGTTACATGGAGAGCACTAATCTGTGCTGTGAAGTAATTACACACCTGTTTGGTTTTTTCCCTGCAGAGCCACACTGTTCGTGCTACAATTAAGGCCCTGTGTAAATCATGGAGATAAGGGACAAATTGGATACATTGGGTTATGGTCAGAGAAAATAAGATTTCATGCCTTGTCACTATGACAGAAAAAATCACATGATGGTTGTGTGAATAATTTCAATTACTTAAATAATTACCTAGGCACATCCCATCATTACCCAGACAGACGGAGCACGGGGAGAGTACAGATCCATTTACACCAAGCACACTGGGATTTAGAGAAAGGTTCTCTACAGAAGAACTAGACTGAATTCTGTGTAATGGGTTAGATATAGCCAGCCTACTTTCCCCCTCTGTACTAAGTCCTCTGTCCCATATAGTAGATGCATGGGCATGAATGAGGAACACTGCTTCTCTTTTCACCAGCAGAAAAGCAGGTAGAATCCAACCCAGTGCAGGAAGATTTCACGTATGAGCTGGCATGATGAAAGCTACAGTACCAACATGATCTCCAGGTGAACTTACTTTGATTGAATTTCATTTCTTGTATCCCCAGGAAATTCTTGATAGGATTGCCTCATTTTTAAAAATCAATTCATCTCAAGCACTGTACTGAACAACTTTGTGTCTTACAAGTAGCTTGTGTTACAGGGAAAAGTTGTGTTTTCATGATAAATGACAAACAAATTACACCAAGAGAGTAATGGTCAGGCTATTAAAGTTACCTACTTGTCAAGCACAGAATCACCCAGTTTGTCCTGTTTGCATTTGAGTGTATCCTTTATACATTTGAGTGCATCCTTTAAATGACTGGTACTGGATTTGTTGCCTTTCCCCTCCTGCACAGTCAGTAGTAGCTACTGATGAAGTGATTGCAAGAACTGATCAAGAAGATTAGCTAAATTCATGGACAGATTTGAAGGTACACAGAGATATCTTAGTAGTAAGTCTCAAAAAGTCCAGCCTTTTTCTTTAACAATGTGACTTTTAACTAGTGGTTATGGTGGCAGCAACGGCAGACGGTCTGGGTCATTAAAAAGTCTAATCATGTGAGAGAACATTGTAATTACTTAAATGGAGACTTGTGTATTCGTTGGGATAAATGTGAGCAGCAAATGAATGGCTTTGTTCAAACTGGCAAGTAATTGACCAGCCTTTTATAGAAGAAATTTCAGTAGATTCTGTTCTCAGACCAGGAAACATTTATCACAAAGTTGCTGCAAAGAAAATTAGAGCTAATCTTGTACGGTCTGATGATGTATCTGGAGATTACTTATTTTATGATTCTGTGAAAACTTCAGATAATGGATTTTTTAAAAGAGCTGCATGTTTTTGGTGGTGGCCATTGGTTTTAAGCAAATAAATGGAACTAAACTGGTAAAAAGTCAACTGTGGAATAACACCTGTCCAGAATTGTAATTTGATCATCAATCTGGACTGGGCATTCTCTGTTTTGGGTAAATGCTTGACTGTAGCTCATTAACAACATATCATTCATTTGGATTACACACCATCTGAAATAAGAGTTACTTTGTTGTATAAGATCCCCTTTCACTTCTTAAAGCTGAAGTGTGGATACTAGGCCTTAGGACAATGTACATCTGTCAGCATTAGTATGATGAGCATATGCTTTTAAGCTGATCTCTTTCATGCCAATTGGGACTTTCAGCACAATTTTTCAGACATCAGCAAATTTGTAAGAGTAACAACTTCCATTGCAACTTTAAGTACTTATTTACAGTAATCTGAAGAAAGAAAAAGGCTGATATTCTTTTGGTTTTGTTGTTGTTCTAGCAGTTTGTATGCAGAAGGGAATGGCAGGCTCAGATGAAATTTGTAATAGCTCAAAGAAGCAAAATATAGATATTGGATTGACTACAACTGAAAAGTACTGAGACTGACGAGTGATTTCAGCTCTCACATACTTTATTAGTTGAAGAACAAGACAACTAAGCCGGCTCGCAGGCTGGCTTTTTATCCCCCGTGAGCCCACACCCCAAAACACACAACACCCAGTGATTCGCTATTTACATTGATTGAGTTATCTCCTGCTCCTCCATTGGAAGGGAGCTAGGATCCTCTAGTCCATTGTCTTTCGGGGCGAAGCTCAGGCCCTTCGCCTGGCCACATGGTGGACTGGTTAGAACCAGTCCCAGCACATGGCTGCCCTGAGCCCATGTCTTCAAGTGGATACATTACATCCCTCCCCCCTTGGTCAGAGATACACCCGCACACAAAGTCCTGTAAATAATCCGGAGGCTTTCCTTCCTGGGTTGAGCGCCGGGGGGCCAGGACGGGAGGAGATGCGGGTGCCTGTGTCCTGGCCGGGGAACCGACCGGTGCTGGCGGCAGGGACCTGGCCGCCGGGGCGTCATCAGCTGTGGTCGAGGCTTCAGTAGACGGGGCGAGGGGGGTCATGGCTGTGCTTTCCGCCGGGCCGTGTTCCCGCGGAGAAGATCGTGGCTCCTCTGCCTCCTGAGGTTCGGCATCCTCGAAGTCATCCGGCTCTCGCGGCGCCACCCTGCAGCGGAGTTGGTCGATGTGGCGGTAGAGCACGGTACCATCTTCGCAGGAGACCTCATATGAACGGGGGCCCCTGACCCGGACCACCCGGGCCAGAACCCAGGGTGGACCCTTGGTGTAGTTACGGGTGTAAACCGAGTCCTCTGGGAAGAACCCCCTAGCCGCTTCATGGGACTCAGTGACTGGTGCCTTTCTGCAGCGCGATCGGGATGTAGACGGTCTAGCTGGGTCATCAGGCGACGGCCTAGGAGGAGTTCAGCTGGACTACGCCCTGTTGTGGTGTGGGGAGTGATCCACTGGCCAAAGAGGAATGCTGCCAGCTTGTAGTCCCAGTCCTTTGAGTCCAAGCACCGGAGTGCATCTTTGGTCGTCCTGACCATTCGTTCCGCTTGGCCGTTGGTCACGGGGTGGAAAGGGGCGGACCGAACATGGCGTATTCCATCGTAGCGGGTGAAGTCCATGAATTCACTGGACGTAAAGGCTGTCCTGTTGTCTGTGACTAGGGTGTCGGGAATGCCCTGGGCACTGAATATCTGCCACATGGCTCGGATAGCAGCTTTGGAAGAGGTGGATGGTACTGGGACCATCTCTAACCACTTGCTGTATGCATCCACTAGGATGAAGAACAGCTGTCCCTGGATCGGGCCCGCAAAGTACAAGTGCAGCCGGGACCAGGGGCGGTGTGAGGATTCCCAGGCACGCTCAGGGGCCCTGGGTGGTTCCGGGCAGGATGACTGGCATGGTTGGCATCTCCGGACCATGTCTTCTATGTCTTTGTCAAGCCCCAGCCACCATACGTAACTCCTAGCCAGGGCTTTCATCCGAACCACCCCCGGGTGTGCCTCATGGAGGGCGGCTAGGACCCGTTCCCTCAGTGGTGCGGGAATGACCACCCGGCTTCCCCACATCACGCAGCCTTTGTGAGTGGACAAGTCTTCCTTCCTGGAGGTGAAAGCTGTGAAGTCTGGGCCTGCCTGGCCTGCGGGCCACCCCCTTACCACCCAGTTGAGAACGCGGCTGAGGACCTTGTCCTTTGCAGTGAGGCGCGCCACCTCTCCAACGTGCACCAGCTGGTCCGGAAGCGCCTCCAGGAGGGCGACTTGGTAGGCCGGGGCTGGGTCAGGGTCTGTGGCAGGCAGTGGAAGGCGGCTCAGGGCATCCGCATGACCCATCGCCTTGCCTAGCCGGTGAACGAGGGAGTACGAATATCCAGACAAAAACACAGACCACCGGATGACTCGTGGCGACGTCATTTGGGGGGTCTGGCGGTCCGGGGCAAGGAGACCAAGAAGAGGCTTATGGTCGGTCAGGATCATGAAAGGCCGGCCATACAGGTAATGGTGAAACTTTTTCACCCCGGCCACTATCGCGAGCGCCTCCTTGTCAATTTGCGAATAGTTTCGCTCTGCCAGCGACAAGGTCCTGGAATAATAGGCCACCGGGACCTCACGGCCGTCCGGCAGTTGGTGGCCCAGAACCGCCCCGACCCCATATGGTGAGGCGTCACATGCCAATACCACGGGAAGCTGTTCATCAAAATGCGAGAGCACTGTGTTAGAGGTTAACAAGTCCTTGACTGCTTGGAACGCAGCGGCATGTGTCGGCCCCCAAACCCAAGGAGCCTTCTTGTCAAGCAGGCGGTGGAGCGGCTCCACCATCGCCGCCTTGAGAGGGAGAAAAGAATGATAAAAGTTCAGGAGGCCCAGGAAGGCCTGTAGCTCCTGTTTGGATGACGGCGGGGGGGCTTGTGTGATTGCCTTGACTTTGTCCTCCGTGGGATGGAGGCCATGTGCATCAACCGCGAAGCCCAGAAATTCTATGCGTGGCAGCCCTAGGAGGCATTTCTCCCTCTTCACCTTGAGCCCTGCCGAGTCAAACCTTTGCAGCACCGCCCAGAGCCAGTCTGCGAATGAGGATGAGTCTGGAGCCACAATGATCACATCGTCCAGGAATGGTTGGACCCCGGGGATCCCCTTCAGGACTGGAAAATCCCTGGCGCGACGGACACCCCGAACTGGAGCCGGTGGACTTTAAAAGCTCCTTTATGAGTGGCTATCATTTGGGCTTCGGCGGTGGCGGCATCAACGGGTAGCTGTTGATACGCCTGGGCGAGGTCTAGTTTGCCAAAGACCCGGGCCCCTGCTAGTGCCGCCAAAACATGGCCGACTACGGGTACTGGGTATGCGTGGTCCTGGAGGGCTTTATTTAAAGTGCATTTGTAGTCTGCACAAATGCGAACGTCACCGTTTGGCTTTACGGGGGTGACTATGGGGGTTTCCCAGCGTGCTGAAGCAACCGGTTCCAGCACCCCCTATTCCACAAGGCGGTCGAGCTCGGCCTCAATCTTAGGCTTCATCGCAATCGGGGGTGGCGGGCCTTGATGCGTATGGGCCGGACGCTGGGGTCGAGATCCAGTGAAATGGGGTCCCCAGTGTATCTCCCCAGTGTGCCGTCAAAAACCCGGGGAAACTCGTCACAGACCTTAGCAAAGTCCGGCGCCCATACATGATTCACCCCTGTAACCGTGAGTCCTAGGGGCCTGAACCATGAAAGTCCCAGAAGACTCGACAGATGTCCCTCCACCACCAGTAGATCCAGGATCCCGTCAAAGTCCTTAAACTGTACCCAGAACTTGCCCCAGCCCCGGACTGCCACAGGGTTCTTGTTAAAGTCCCGTAAGGTCAAACCCCATGGCTTTTGCAGGGGGTGTCCCCCCTGTGGACAAATCTTGCGGAGCGTGTCCGTGGAAATTATGGAGAATGACGAACCCGTATCGATCTCCACTGAACAGAGGAACCCCTCAATAAGAACTGTCACGTGTAATTTGTTGGGGCCGTCCGGGGGCAAGTTACATACCAGGTGCGGCTGCTGGGTGGATGCGAGGGTGTGGAGGCTTGACGGTCGATCTGTTTCGGTCGGGCGGGGTGGAGAAGACCTCAGGCGCTTACCCCAGGAGCGGCAGGCCCGGGCGATGTGGCCCGTCTTTTTGCAAACTCAGCAGATGGCAGTCCTGAAATGGCACGACCATCGATCATGTGGGTCACCACAGCTAGCGCAAGGGGCTGGTGAAGTGGCATGATGCTGGCGAGGCCTGTTGCTTATGGAGATCGATGCTTGCAAAGAGGGATGCTTTTGAGGGGCGGCTGCCATTGCGAGGTGGTCGAAACACGGAGCGGCGGCGGCAGATGAGTGCGGCGTTTGGTGGTGCTGCGCTCAGAGTCCGCGAGGTGATGCGCAGTGCAAGGTGGGCAGCCCTTGGGGATGTGGCACGTAGTGGGGCCGTGTGGTGAGCGGCGGGAGATATGGCGCGAGGCTGGGTGGCGTGCGGTGATCACGGCGCTGCAGAAGAAATGGCTGCGGTGGTGGTGAGTGGTGCGGTGCTGCTCTCGGGGTCAGCGATGCGGTGCTCAGGAGCGTTGGCGGCTTCGGTTGTGGTGAGCGGTGCATTGCTGCTCTCGGGGTCAGCGGTGCGATGCTCGGGAGCGTTGGCGGCTTCGGTTGCGGTGAGCGGTGCGTTGCTGCTCTCAGGGTCAGCGGTGCGATGCTCGGGAGCGGTGCGATGAGCAGCTGGGCTCAATGCGATGCTCTTCGTCATGGTCGTTGTTCAGGGAGGGAGTTGGCATCCCACCTTCGTCGCCAGTGAAAAGTACTGAGACTGACAAGTGATTTCAGCTCTCACATACTTTATTAGTTGAAGAACAAGACAACTAAGCCGGCTCGCAGGCCGGCTTTTTATCCCTCGTGAGCCCACACCCCAAAACACACAACACCCAGTGATTCGCTATTTACATTGATTGAGTTATCTCCTGCTCCTCCATTGGAAGGGAGCTAGGATCCTCTAGTCCATTGTCTTTTGGGGCGAAGCTCAGGCCCTTCACCTGGCCACATGGTGGACCGGTTAGAACCAGTCCCAGCACATGGCTGCCCTGAGCCCATGTCCTCAAGTGGATACATTAGAACAACACTCATGAGCAGGCTAGAAGTGGTGATGGCCATGAATGATCTCCATTCAGATGGAATTACAAAGATACCCAGTTTGGTCTAGTGGTTAGGAGTGGCAGACTCTAATCTGGAGAACCGTCAGGGCTCTTTTTGTAGCAGGAACTCCTTTGCATATTAGGCAACACACCCCTAATGTAGCCAGTCCTCCAAGAGCTTACAGTAGCCCCTGTTAGAAGAGCTCTGTAAGCTCTTGGAGGATTGGCTATATTAGGAATGTGTCACCTAATATGCAAAGGAGTTCCTGCTACAAAAAGAGCCCTGGTTTGATTCTCCACTGTCCTCCAAATGAAGCCAGCTGGGTGACCTTGGGTCAGTCCCAGTTCTTTCAGAGCTCTTCCAGCACCTAAACACAGCACCAAAGAATAACGCTAAGAGCTAGAACTTGTGGTAGCTAGACAATCTTAGGATCTCCTGGCTATTCTACACATAAGGCTATATGATAATTAACTAATTCTTATTTATTAATTAATTTGCCAAGGTACCAGTTACTGCATGCAGTCCTCATTGCAGAATTCTTTGGAATCATGTCAGTCCAACAGTAGCAAATCACAGCCAGTTCTCTTAATCTTTGCCGACAAAAAGTTTTAAGCATGCGAATATAATGGAGACTGTTTAAGTTGGTGGTGCATTGATCACTGCTGCATTGTGCCTCAAAAACAATACAAAGTGAGGTGTTAAAATCTGAAATCCACCCATCTCCTCTTGCTGGATAAGATGCAAAAAAAAAGTGGCTTGGTATGAAGGGTGGTGGGGTGAGCTGTGCCATTAAACGTACGGCACTCTGGAGCAGGACTGGCAGGGGTGACCCGAGTCACTACCTATGTGTTTATTTGTATACAGATGACCAGTGTGAAAAGAGCTGTAGATATTCTGCAGTGACTTTTAGCCGCACTGCCACTTGCTGAGTCACACTGGTGTCACACAGAGTCTGGTACCTTAGATCTTTATTTGCCCACTACTGCAAGAGTTTTCAGATGCATGCTTCCTGAATTGCCCTGGGAAAATTAATAGTTGCACCAGTGTAATCTTTTCTCTGATACATAGTGCATCTTACAGCATGAATCACATAGGTACAGTTCACTTGCACTGCAGGTGTGGTATCCACATTTGCCACATATCATCCAGTGGACACTGTATTCCTCCCATACTCCACCACATTCTTTTTTTTTTTTGTAAAACTCTCTTAAAAAAGAGAGAATTTTATTCTTTTTATAAGAAACGGGAAGGGTAGACAGATGGAGAAAGAAAAAGATGGAGTGAAATTTTTCCTGTTAGTGAGGGTTAGTTTAGGTTAATAACCAATACCAATTTTGGCATCTATCATGGTTAGAAGATCTTCTTTTTAACTATTGCAAAGTCCAAAGTCACTCTGTTAATGCAGTTAGTAAAGTCCATTGGGGTTAGTAATTAAACAGCTCCTTCCAGATGTTACACGAACAGTCCTCAAAGTATCTTCTTTTTAAATCTCTTCCAGTTATGGATTGAGTCCATTTTAACTTTGAAGTCTTCCGTTCCATCACCACTTCCCCCTGGGCTGCTGTCTTCTTCACTTGTCCCAGTTTTGAATACTGCATCTTCCTCCCTGCTGGCGTGTCTCTTCAGAAGTTTCTGTATTTTGAAGATGAAATCCTTCTTCTTTCTTTTCTCTTTTTCCTTAAACTTCTGGCCTTCAAGCTTCCAGGGCTCCATAAACTCTTCAGATGGAATTAGATCTCCAGTTTGTCGCTTGCTATGCTCAACATCCCCTTCTACTGGCAGAATATTCTCTTTTATAAAAGCGGAATAGGCTTTGGGAGCCTCATCCACCTCTTCTTTTAATTTTATCGCTTCACTGCCAGTTAGGGGTGCCAAGACATTTGTCAAGGTAAATCCGAGATCTTCTTTCTCTTCTTCTTTAACGCCCTGGAAACCTAGAATCAGATTCGATTTCTGTTCGATCTCCATCATCTTTCTAGTTGTTTCCGATATCTGTTTCTGTCGACTGATGAGAACACTATCCATTTTAAACAGAGTTTCGTTGATTTTCTGCAATTGTTCCAGCAGGGGGCACAGCATCTCCTTTTCCTGTTGATTGACAGCAAGCTCTTGGGGGGGCTATCTGGACCGGAAGTCCCTCCTCTCTTCTCTTCCGGTGTCTGCAGGACTTTTTCCATTATCGACATTTTGTTTTTTTGTTTACTTTTAAAAAGTTCGTGCCGCATCCCCCAGGAAGCTAAGATGATCGCAGTCTTCCATGCAACCCCAACGGTACTTTCACCAACACTTTTTTTCTCTCAGCCCCCCTTCGCGCTCCCTTTGTAGATCTTGCTTCTCAAAGGGGGTGGGAACTCCTCCCTCCTCCCAACGCTTATACGCATGCAGGGGGGCTCCGATTTATGCTTCAAAATAGATCTTCAACTCACGATTCGATGCTACTTCTTCTTTTTATTTTAAACCATAGCGCTGTCTTCACTCCTGGAAATCGGTGGCGCCGCTAAGTCCCATTACGGGCACGCCGCAGCGGGGCCGATTGGGGCGGGGAGAAAGCCTCAATTTCCCGGCTGTCTGCCGGCAAAGAGGCTACTCCCCAAGCGCCCCCAGTTCGGAGCCTTTGCCTAAGGCTCACTAGGGTCTTTCGCACATGCAAAGACCCCCCCTAACTGCGCGTGGGCTAACCGCCTCCGGGAGCGTCCCGAGAAGCGGCCGCCATTCACGACGCCGAAACCGAAACCCCCACCACATTCTTTAAATGTGTTATTGGGGGGATGAAATGTCTCCACACACCTTCCATAACCCATAACCCATATCCATCCATCTCTCCCTTTTGCAAATTGTGTCCTGAGCTTCAGTAACTGTGCTGGGAAGAGAGAAAGGGCTGGACATGGAAAGAGGTGGGTGTATTTATTTATTTATTTAATTTGTACCCCGCCCTCCCCGGGGCATGGATCAAGGCTGTACGTGGTTGGATGTACAATTGAGAGCATTCTGTCAACTTCCTCCAGCCTGAGTGGGCTGAAATGGTCCAAAGCTGAAATTGAAGACATGCATGGAGCCTTGAGCTCACTCACTGTTTCAACTGTGGCAGGGAGGTCGTGGCAGAGCAACCAGGCTTTATCCACGAGATAGCTCGCAAATGCCTCGCAGCCTATATCCAATTTCCTAGCATTTGGTCTGCCCTGTGGCAGAACAGTTATAGACTGAGTAGTTGTAAACAATTGGGCTGGGCGTGAGCTCGCAGATGCAATAGTAGCCGCAGTTGTGGTCACACCAGTGAGGTAATCCCTCTTTGTTCCCACTTTAATTAAATCGGGAACATTTTTCTTCAGATTGGGCTGACTAGATGCAGCCGGCCCCTCTCTTCACCACCCGCTCGCCTGCCGCTGCGCCGAGTCCCTCCAGGTGATCCTGCTGGCCATGGGGCAGGCTCAGGTGGCTGCTGCTCCTGCCGCCGCTATGGGGGGATGGTGGCTGCTGCTGCTGCCGCCGCCATTGCTGCCATTGCCCCACGAAAAAAGGCTCAGCCCCGCTGTCTCTGCCATCCTCCTTGTCGGCCCCGTCCAGGCTGCCGGAGCCCCCGCCTCTTGTTCCCGCCTCAAGGGTGCTATAAGCTAACAATTCCAGGGGACGGGGCTTCTGTGCTTCTTACTACAAATTAATATTATCTTTAAACAGAGAAATGAACATAAAATAATGTTTATTAATGGATTTATTAAGTGCATGTTTACTCAAGCGCTCAAACCAGAAGCTTTAAAAAAAAGAGCTGTCAGACGGCCCTAATCGCAATAATTGTGAAAGACGGCTGTCCAGATGGGCGAAATCACACATTCAAAGTGCAAGTGCCAGAAAAATACCTGATTTTCCAGAGGGGAGGAAAAACTGGAACAAAAGCCTGCTTCGGCATGGGAAGGGGATTAGCACATGTGAACGTGAAATTTACATATGTGAGGGAACAACGGTGAACCCCAATCAAAAGGACTGTGTGACCGCACCCTAAGACACAGGGCAGCCATAACTGGGTTTAACTCATTTATTAAATGCCTGATCTACATCATATGCCAGCAATATTCAGTGGCTCGGGCCCCAGTAGCTCTTTTGAGGATCATTCCCAAATGTTGCACTTGCCCCATGTTTCAGGAAAGTGTGCGAGGCCCTTGCCCAATGGGGCTTGTGGTTGACCATTGCTTCTCACTTTGAAACAGCTACCAGCAGGGAAACAGTAAGCTTTGAACACTTCCTGAGGTGCAGGTTTTATGCCAGGGATGGATGTGGTTCTTCTGGTTGATGTCAATTGCATACATGTTTCTCTGCAAGCCATGGAGTGAGTACCACTGTCATAAGCTATTAACCTATTTTAAGGGTGTGTTGCACTAGATAGCTTTTCATGGTTACCATCATTTGGGCAACTCTATCCTAGTTCTACCTGGGGCCAGCAATTTGTGGCTGACTTTATGCTCACCGAGCTTCACCCCTTTCTCAACATGCCAAAAAAACAGTTAAGGGTTTGGTTGATGCTGCTGAGCCCCAAGAATGCTCCCTATGAAATGCATCCTACCATGGAGTGAATACTTGGCTGTTACTGGAATGGCCCTCCATCAATGCATAATGGCTCAAGGAGCTCACCAAGTTGCCCTGTCTATCAGGAGCAACCCTCCCTGTTCTTGCCATCACTAGTTGTAGCCTGAAGAGTCACACAACCAGGCCTCCTTACTTTCTAAGGTAACATAAAGCAGGTGAAAACAATTTCCCCAAAGCCAAACACAGAAAACCCCAAAGAGCCTCTTTTGTTTCTTCTGGGGTTCTCTCTCAGTGAGCCCTCTTTCCTACCCGGCAGGCCTTCCTTAATAACATTGCATCCCAATATACTATTCCAGATGAATTATTGCAATCTTTGGGAAGCAATGTTGATTTAAGGATATGGATTTATAAAGAAGATGCTTTAATTGACAAATTTTTAATCAGTAAATCAAAATTTGCTCCATGGTACAAAACTATCAAAAATGGCCATCTTAGAGCACTCTATTTGACTGAAATTACAATTTATAAGCTCAGGGTAGCACTCTCATTATTGCGTTTCCAGTCAATGACAACTGAGATGCTGTTCAGACGCTAACAACCCCCCCTGAGGATCAGCATATATGTATCTGCAGAACCTCAATTGAGGACCTGCCACATTATGTTCTAAATTGTCCCTTATATTCGGAACCAAGAGAAAGATTTCTCACCCAGCATATTGTCTGGTCTCCATCTTTTTTCTGACTCTGATAAATTAATTGTTATATTGTCAGATACAGATTCTTTTGTTTCTAACAGGATGGCACTTTTTGCTCTTCTGCCAGGAAAATAAGAGCAAATGTAGCAACTAGGAAAGTATCAAATGATACAGCCGCTGCTAGCTAGTTTGCTAGAAACTATCTGATTTTAAAGTTGACCAAGTCTTAGATAATATTATATAGTTACATTTTACTGATGTATTTTATTGTTTTAGTTTGTGAAGACCTACGGCCATATACAATAAATTTTCTACCTACCTACCTACCTATGTTTTAATTGATGTTTTTATGTTTTTGTATGTAGAATATTTTTTTCTGAAGATTCAATTATTTTAAATATGTGTTTTTTTATTATGTATGTTTTCAGTCTGTTAGCCGCCTTAGTAGCCCTGATTAGGACAGAAAGGCAGAGTAAAATTTTTGTGAATAAAAATCCTTCTCAGCCCCATAGTGATTAGCTAGTACCCTGTTCCCCTAGGGAGTACAGGTAGGTCAGCAGCATGCAGCAGATGTCTGTGTGGGGAAGGCAGGAAGACCCCCTTTAAGCCTGTCACATGGCCATACCCCACAGGCAGGGCAATTAACTGTCACTTCTAATAAGGTTCTGTGCCTTATCTGAATTGTAGAAGGGGCTGAGACAATAGCACCCATGAATTTAACAGTGGAATGAAGTTCTTCCTCACACCATCTCATGTTTTATTTCTGCATTGGCAAAGGAAGGTGCCAATGCATAAAATATAACAGTTTGTGTTTGAATGATTGAATCAGAGTAGGCACTTTTAAAAGTACAACTTTAAAAATGCATCTGAAGACGTGTGTGTGTACATGAAAGCTTATACCCAGAATAAAACTTGGTTGGTCTTCAAGGTGCCACTGGACTCAAACCTTGTTCTAGAAAATCAAACTAAAACAAACAATACAATCCTATTAAGGTAATAGAAAAGTAGAACATAGAATCATTTTGAAGTTAATTTATATTCTACAGATTTGGGACCTTAGTGGGATTTTGTTTAGCATTTTACTTTGATTTCTGTGAGTTGAACTATATATATATTCTCCATAGGGTTGCCAGCTCTGGATTGGAAAATACCTGGAGATTTTGGGCATGGAACCAGGGGAGGGAGGGGCATGGCCTTTTGGGGGTACAATGCCATGGATTCCATCCTCCAAAATGGCCATTTTCTCCAGGGGAACTGATCTCTGTTGCCTGGAGATCAGTTGCCTGCCCACCCCTCAAATGAAACACCACACAAGTTATGGGTTAAACTGGGAACTTTATTTACATATAAGCTGATCTGCATAATTTCATTAACAAATTAAAGCATGGGTTGTATGTCTGTCCCAGCCTCAAACAGGTGAACCCCATCGGATCTGAAAACATGGCATTGCTCCATCAGCATGGAAAACCTTTAGCAATACTGGTTTTTTTTCAAGGCATTATATATTTCAAGCCATTAAAAGGATTTTTTGGGGGGAGAATTAATGCCATGGAATGGAATGGCCAAAGGGGGGGGGCAGGCAATTTCTGGTGCCTGCTCTGTGGGCCAGCACCGGTCCTCTAATTCCAGGAAATCTCCAGCCCCCACCTAAAAACTGACAACCTTAAAATTGCTCCACCATCATGGAAAACATTTATCAATACTGTTTTTTAAAAAGGTTAAGACATTATATATTTCAAGCCATTAAAAGGATTTGGAGGCAAGAATTAAGAAGAAAAAGAGATTGGATTTATATCCCACCCTTCACTCGGAGTCTCAGAGTGACTTACAAATGCCTTTCCCTTCCCCTCCCCACAACAGACACCCTGTGAGGTACGTGGGGCTGAGAGCTGTGACAGAAACTGCTCTTTTCAAGAACATCTCTGACAGAACTATGGCTTGCCCAAGGTCATCCAGCAGCTGCAAGTGGAGGAGTGGGGAATCAAACCCATTTTTCCCAGATTAGAGTCCATGCAGTTAACTACTACACCAAACTGGCCTTCCATGTCATGGAATTGAATGGTTGCAGTAGATGGCTGAATAAATGATTGCTTTACTATTGTGCTTTTTTCTAGTTTTTTATGGTTATAGGTCTTTGTATCTATACCCATAGCTTCATGTTTTCATATGTTTGAATTTTTTTTAATGTTATTTTACTTAGAAAACTGGGAGGAAAGGATTGGGGGGGGCATGATTAAAAACAATTACGCAAAAAAGGGAAGAGTGACAAGTTTCTTCCTGTGCCCTGATGCCACCTCAAAAGCAGTGTGCAGTGAGTCACCCTTCCTTATCTACCACATTGCCCATTTTAGCCATTTTGGTGTCTGCTCAGGCTCTGGCTGGGAGGGCGGGGTAGAAATCCAATAAATAAATGAAGTTAGATCAGTAGTCCAATAGCTTCTTGTGGTTCAAGAGAGTGACAGAATGATGGCTTAGCTCTGTTGAGTGAGAGGGAACAGTTTGCTGCATGCCTGCCTGACACTCCTCATTAGCCTCTGCACAGAATAAGCTCTGAAAGAGAAGATGAAATAAGAAAAAAAATAACACCTCATTTATGCTTCCTGGAGTCATTCATCAAGAGCTTTAGTAGCAAAATGTTCCCAAACTTGCAGAACAGCCTCTTGAAACCAGAGCTGACTTCTTGCTAAATTCCAATATTAGTCACAGTTCTGTGGTCACAGCTTTTTTTCCCCTTCCCAGTTTCTCATGTCTGTGCCATGGGTTTTGGGGGTTTTCCCCCAAAAAATTGGCATAGAAACTTACTGTTTTGTCACATAGGTGACCAGTAAAGCAGGTTGCTAGCTGAAAAGATCTGGGAGGAATGAAGTATACTTTCCAGAAGGATGGATGCAAGGGTTTGGAAAGGAGAAAATGCAGGCTTGGGATACAAGCAAAAGAGAACATTTCAGCACCCTCTATAAGGAAAAATAT
The DNA here is from genome assembly GCA_029375565.1 of Gekko gecko. Taxonomy (NCBI): domain Eukaryota; kingdom Metazoa; phylum Chordata; class Lepidosauria; order Squamata; family Gekkonidae; genus Gekko; species Gekko gecko. The sequence continues at coordinate 121,932,501 of JAPDNY010000007.1, forward strand.
TCACAATCAGACAGGGTTCTGTAGGTTAGCAGCAGGCTGATGACAATAATCTCACTTTGGTCGCAAACATGCCTGCGTGTATGAACATGTCAGTAACAAGAAACACATCCAATGGCCAGCAAGAAAGTCTCACTTGTCTGGGCAGCCAAGAAAAAAAATCCTTGTTGGTGAACACTGTCCTCTTTTTCACTCACAAAATCTGGTCACTCTATGTTTAAAGATGTCTAGGGAGCAAGGAGGTTTAGAGAGTTTTGTTCTCTGGTTCCTGGGTGGTAATGGTGCAGTGGGAAGAGAGAGAGTGGTGTTGAGGGTGGGAGCAGCCAGAGGCAGTTACTGAAGATCACATTCCCTATTGAATCCCAACTAATCATAGTTAGTTCTGTTAATTATTTTTAAATGGAGCCAATGACACAGTTTATGGAATCATCACTGGATATTTCTATCTGAATGCAAGTTCTTAAAGGTAAAGATAAAGGTTCCCTTGCTCGAAAGCCAGTCAAATCCAACTCTAGGGTTGCGGCGCTTATCTCCGTTTCCAAGCTGAAGAGCCAGCGCTGTCTGTTACCTTCCCAATGAAGTGGTACCTATTTATCTGCCTGCAATTTCTTGCTTTCGAACTGCTGGGTTGGCAGGAGCTGGAACCAGAGACAGGAGCTCACTCCGTCATGTGGCACTCAGGTCTCGAACTGCTGAACTACCAACCTTCCAGTGACACAGTTTATGGAACCATCAATGGATATTTGGATCTGAATGCAAGTGCTTACAAGATGGTAAAAATAGCCTTACCCCATTTTGACAGAAAATGAAACAAGCATTAAAAAGAAACTGCTGCCACTGTGCATGTTATATTAATTCAGTGGAGGATGACAATTTATGCACTTTCAACATCCCTAATCCAAATTATCTTTGATTAAAGTTCAGATTCTCACTGTAGATTTCTACTCCTACCTCTATAGGTCATATCCAGTACAGAATTTAGCAGTTTTGCAACGTCTCTATAAAGTGAGCATATGTAGAATGTATATTTCAATGTTAATTGTTTTTGCTTGTTGTCTCTAGCAAACCTGTGGATGTTTTTGTTCACAAGAAAATAGTGATTTAGTTGTTTCTGGGTGTTTTTTTTTAAAAAAAGACCCTCACCCATGGGATTAAGGTAAAAAAATGGCACCATTGTGAGCAGGGCCTACAAAAATGTACATCTTCTTCTCCACACGGCATCTAAAGATGTGATCCTTTCCAAAAGATCATATTGTAGCCAAGTGAGGAAAAACACAGAAGTGGAACAAATAGAGGACGATATGTCATATGTATGCTACTGAAAACAGTGCTGAAGTAGAGAAGAAAAAGTGGAGCACAACATCTGCATGGAAACTGGAATCTAGCAGATGGATATTTCCTGAGGAAACAGCACACCCTGCGTTTTTTGAAGTAGCTAAGACCCTGCTGGTGTTTTCTGTGACTGACCACACAGGAGCACTTTGAAAACTTTTTGCCAAGCCATTCAGGTAACAGAGTTCAGCTACTTAGTCAAGAATTCTTTTACAGTGCCTGTAATTAAGACTTTTAACTTTGATTGGTTTATCTTTGGGGTATCGTATGCCAATATATGGGTGCGTTTAGACAGCGTGCTGGAGCAGTTTAAACTGCTCCGGCACGATGCGTTTTTTTTTTTAAACTGGAGAATCGCGATCAGACTCACCTCCTCCTTCCGAGCTCCCCACCGTCCTCCTGCAGGTGGGGGGGGGTTTCCCCTCTCCTTTGAGCATGCGCACAGGCAGCCCTCTCCCGAACAGGAAGTTTGGCGGGTGCGCAGAAGAGCGATCTCAACAGGTCCCTTTAAAGTTTAAATGAAGACTCCTTTTTAAAATGGCCTCCCCGAGATCCCGGACTCCTCTAAATGCCTAAACTAGGCACCAGTGAAGCTTTTCTTTTTTTAACTTAAGTGCGGAGCTCCGCTCAAGTGCACACCGCTAAGGAAAAAAAACAAATGGCGGACTGAAGCCGGAAGCCGGAGGCAGCTTCCCAGAGGGGAGGGGGGTTGAAGCACCCGGAAGTGGCTGGATGGAGCGATCAGACAGGGAAAAGTGCGGCTTGAAACGGAGAATCATGGAAAACACCACTTGGGTAAATGTGGTGTCCAAAATGACTCCTACCGTTTCCAAAGGGGGTGTTGCTCCAGAAAGCGACGGCTGGGGACGGTGGGCAGATGTTGGGCGTGTGAACGCGCAGGTAAAAGCCGTTTCTGAGCCGTGCCGAAAACGGCTCAAACGGTGCGTCTGAACGCACCCTATGTTCTGTTAACTGACCCATCCTTGCCCAGGTGTGCAAGCAGGGAAATCTTACCTCAAGAATGGTATTCTGCCCTGTTGAGGGTAGAGAGGCTAGGGTTAAGCATGAAGAAACCCTGGTTTTGTGTTCATTTCATTAAAGCTCTGCCTGAAAATGTGGCATCCCTGTTCAGCAAAGAAGGCTTGCAATGGTTGGGTTGAACGTTGGTACTGTGCTTATCACTCTTTGCTTACTAGATAGTGGTTCTATTATTTCACTGAATTATCTATTAAAATCAAAGTTTTAAAAGTATAAGTTGTGGGATCCGCAGGCCCAAGTGCCAACACGCAGAAAAGACGGACAAATTGAAATCCTACTGCAACAATATCCTTTTAGGAAGGAAGAGTCTGAGCAGTTTTACCAGCCTGATAAAGAGAATCAGAAAAGATTATTTCTACACATAAGCTCTCAGTGCTGTGACTGGAGCTGAGCTGTGAAGGGGTATAGTTTCTAGAATGTGAAGTGGAATTGTTGGGTGGCTGTTCCCAGACCAGGCTATTCTGGTTTCCATGAATTGTTGGAAATGCCTAACCCTGTCAGCTGTTTCAGGGCATCAGGTTGCAAAGGAACCAAAGAACGTATGTGTGTGTGTGTGTGTGTGTGTGTGTGTGCCACATACTGATAGTTTGTCCTTTTAGAGGTTAATACTGAAAATTTCTTGAGGGCTAACAAACAATAGTTTTATCTAGGCAAAATGGAGATACCATTGGTTGGTTGTGAATAGCTGATCCAGGTACAAGTGCACAGCTTATTTGGGGGCAGGGCTGTACTCCTTTTTAAGAATTGGGTTTGCACCTTGAGACTGTTCCTGAAATCTGCATTGCTCCTGGATGCTTACAGAGAGACTGTGGTGCTTTTGCTTCATTTAGGCTGGTACCCCACCTGTACCATTGGTGCACTATGCAGCTTTGGAGCCCTTCTATTGGATCACATCACTGATTTTGTACCATCTTCATTGGTTCAAGTTTGTTTCTGAGCCCAATTTAATGCTGCTATTTACTTTTAAAGCCTTAAGTGATTTTGAATTATAATAGCTAAGGGGCCCCTTCTTCCACATGAACCTACCTGCATGGTCAGGTCCTTAGGTGAGGCCCTCTAATCAAGGAGCACTGTCATCTGAAATGTGACAGGTGTGCACCTGAAATGGGACCTTTCGAATGGTGGTGCCCAGAATGTGGAAGTATCAGCCTTGTGAATTACATCAGACCTTACACTACTTCTTTGTAGACAACTAGCCTGATACCTGTGCTTCGCTACGGTATTTAAGTTATAATACTGATGACGTGAAATTTGAAATGTGACATTTGTTGTAGGAATTCTTAACAGAGAAGATTGTAGTATAAGAAATGAAGTGAGATATATGTCCTTTTTTCTGTACTGAAGGACCTCTCTCTAGACCAATCATATCATTGCTGCCTTATGCGCAACACGGTTTGATCCCAGCTTTTAAAGGTTGGCATTCACACTTCCTGGAAGCGGAATGAAGCAGGATAAATGGGCTCTCAGGGATTTGCTACCACTTTTACCAGGTATCTTTTAAATGTGGGAGCGAAGCAGAACAGCACAGGTTGACTACAGGTGGGGAACACCAAGCAGATGTGCCTGTGTGAATGCCCCCTTTAATCCACTTATAAAATGTGGCTGAAACGTGGCTATAGCGGGGCAAACTGCCAGTCTGAACTCAGCCATTTATGTTACATTTTAGAACTGGGACATAACTGCATATTCAAAACACCATCTGAGCAATCAGATATTAAACAAGTTCATTTGAACCAGTTTTCTAGAACCCACATTGTGAGAAGTTAAATAACTTAATAAAGGAAACCAGTCTTCTACAAATTTGGAGTATATTTTCATTGTGGATGTGAGTGCAGCTTAGCTGGGCCAACAGCACCACTAAGGTGATCCTGCTGGGGCGGCTTCCCTGATGGACTAAAGTACCCTGGTCCTGCTCCTACACCTGACAGACATTGGCCTGTCTGGTGTTGGGGAGGATTGTGTTAAAAGGCATCGCAGAGGCATGGGCAGCAGCAGGCAGTCCTGCTGAGCAAACCTCCCTGGCAGCTGTAAGCATCCCACCTCCTCTCCTACACCTGACAGGCAGGTGCCTGTCCAGTGTAGGAGGGGAGGGGGAGGAGTATTAGAAGCCACTGTAGAGGCTGGGCTGGCAGAATCACTAAGGTTGCTCCCTCAGGGCTTTAGCATCCTGCAACCGCTGCTGCACCTGACAGACAACCACCTGTTAGGTGTAGGATGTGGGGGGGGAGTGTATTGGAAGCCATCAGAGAGGCTGGGCCAACAGCATTACTGCACCTCACAGGCGGTTGTTGGCCGTTCCTGATTTCCTCAACTGCCAGTAGTTCTGTGCAGTCTCCTGTAACTGTTTTTTTTACCTCAGAACACTGAACTCTACAGCTGACCAATGGGGGGGGGGCAAGGAGGGAGCAGTCTGGCAGCCACATTAGAATCAAGGGGGGAGCACATTTTACCCCTTTTGACCCACTTAGGGGTCAGATTTCTAAAAATCCCTTCTTAGTGAGCACCTATGCCATGGTAGGAGTGGTCTCCCTGAATTTGGTGTTTCTAGGTCCAGCGGTTTGGCCTGAGCATTGATTTTCAGTGAGGGGACTTTCTTTAATATACAGGGGTCAGTTGGGGCAGGAGCACGGGGGAGCGGCTCCAGTAGTGAGGAGCCGAGGGGTGGGGCACATAAACAAGCCCCACCCCCTGCTCCCAGCAATTGCTGGGCAGGATGAGGGAGTTCGGGGACAGATGGTGGGCACTCCGCAGGTAAAGACCTGACTCCCGAGGCAAAGGGGCCAGTGCCAGCTGGAGCTCACACGGGGCATCTGTGCGGTCCTAGCATCCACCCACCTCCCCTTGCCATCACCAGCCTGTGCCTCCATGCAGGGCTGCTGGAAGGTCCTCCTGCATCTCGCCCTCTCCATCACCAGCCCGCGCCTCCACACAAGGCTGCTGGAAGGCCCTCCTGGTTCCCCCCTTGCCATTGCCAGCCTGAGCCTCCACACAGGGATGCTGGAAGTATCTTCCACTTCCCCTACATTGCCATCGCTGGCCCGTGCCTCTGTGCAGGGCTGCTGGAAGGCCCTCCCGCCTCTCCCCTCACCATCGCCAGCCCACGCCTCCACATCTGTGTGGTCCTAGCATCTGTGCGAGCACCTGTGCAGTCCTAGCGTCTGCCTGCCTCCCCTCGTCATCGCCGATTTGCACCTCCGAGCAGGGCTGCTGGGAGGCCCTCCCGCCTCCCCCCTCGCCATCACCAGCCCGCACCTCCACATATGTGCAGTCCTAGCGTCTGTGTAGGCATCTGTGCAGTCCTAGCATCCACCTGCCTCCCCTCACCATTGCTGGCCCACGCCTCCATGCAGGGCCACTGGAAGGCCCTCCCGCCTCCCCCATTGCCATCACTGGCCCGCGCCTCTGCACAGGGCTGCTAGAAGGCCCTCCCATCTCCCCCCCCCCGCCATTGCTAGCCCATGCCTGCCTGCCCACATGATCGAGGTTTACAAGATTATGCATGGGATAGAGCAGGTAGAGAAAGAAGTACTTTTCTCCCTTTCTCACAATACGAGAACTCATGGGCACCCAATGAAATTTCTGAGCAGTCAGGTTAGAATGGAAGTCCTTCTTCACCCAAAGAGTGATTAACACATGGAATTCACTGCCACAGGAGGTGGCAACGGCTACAAGCATGGATGGCTTCAAGAGGGAACTGGATAAACATATGGAGCAGAGGTCCATCAGTGGCTACTAGCCACAGGGTATAGATAGGAACTCTCAGGCTGGGGCAAGTGATGTACTGTACTCTTGGTGCTTGGGGGCGGGGTCAACAGTGGGAGGGCCTCTAGTGCCTTGGCCCTGCTGGTAGACCTCCTGATGGCACCTGGTATTTTTGGCCGCTGTGTGACAGAGTGTTGGACTAGATGGGCCATTGGCCTGATCCAACATTGGCTTCTCTTATGTTCTTAAGTAAGGTTTATTCAGGTACAAGCTTTCCCTCCTCTGTGAGGGCAGATCTGTGTTCCATCCCCCTATTGCTAGCAATCCCAAAACAGTCCAGTGGCACCTTTAAGACCAAGGTTTATTCAGGTACAAGGTCTCCTTCCTCTGTGAGGACAGATCTGCATGTTCTCCCCACCCCCCCAATAGCTAGCAATCCAAAACAGCCCAGTGGAGCTTGAGTGGTGGGTGTTGCCTTCTGACACACTTCCGGTGATGTCAGGGGGTGTGGCATATGCAAATAAGTTATGCTAATGAGTTATGCTTATGCGCTCCTGTACCTCTTTTTCTATGAAATGACCCCTATTTATATATATAGATGGGTCATGATGCTGCTGTCTGGCTATACATTTGACCTGAGTGGAACCTACTTTTTTCCTCAGCTCTGGGATGTTCTTTTGATTTTTCTTTTTCTTTGCTGCTGCTGTTATTTTTGCTGCTTTGTTTTTATACTTTTTCAATCATATTTCACTTTTTAAAGGAGTTAGCCTGGTTGGGTAAACACCAGCCTTGCAAGGAGTTAACCAACAAGCATTGGAGGGACAAAAGCAGACCTCCCTCACATCCTCTATATTTGTCAAGATACCATGAATGTGTGCACATTTATGGTATCTTGACCAATATAGATCTGGGAATACACATTGTCAAGATAACATGGAATTTCAACCTGAGCACTGTCAAAAATATGTATACTGCAAGTTCAGTGTTGCAGAAAAGAAAAGTGGCTTAGGAGACCATAACTGAGGAATATCTAAATGAAAAATTGGATATTCAAAGGGAAGTGGAGCCCATTTTGTTGTAGATATTCACAAACATAAAATCTAATGTGCATAACAATGTTTATTTAGAACATAATACGATCCAACTATTCTTGCAGTACATAGTTCTACGATCAGGCTGCTATGTCTAAAATCTTGGTTTCTCTAAAAATTCTCTTCTGTGTGAGAATTTTTCTATTCTTACAAGAGAAATGGACAGGATTGCATATATCTGTATTCCACTAACTGTACCTGTTAGCTTTCTGTTTTACCTGAAGCCATATTTTCTAACAATAGAGGACAGATGTGTAAATTGCTACCTGATTTTACAAAAGTGCCCATCTACAGCAATGGGATACAATACATGTGGGAATCCCATGTAGACGCTCCATTTCAAGTGATGGAGTCACAGCTGCCTTATGGTGACCCCATAGGGTTTTCAAGGCAAGAGATGTTCAGAGGTGGTTTGCTATTGCCTGCCTCTGTGTCATGTCCCTGATATTTCTTGGAGGTCTCCCATACAAATACTAGCCAGGGCAGACCTGCTTAGCTTCCAATATCAGACAAAATCAGGCTAGCCTGGGCTATGGTCCATGTTAAAAAGCCCTTGCCAATATTTCAAAGGATGAGGAGGAGTTGGAGGAGTTGGTTTTTATACCCTGTTTTTCTCTACACTAGGAAGGCTTAAAGCGGCTTACAATCGCCTTCCCTTCCTCTCCCTACAACAGGCACCTTGTGAGGTAGGTGAGGCTAACAGAGTTCTGAGAGAACTGTGACTGGCCCAAGCAGGCTTCATGTGGGGGAGAGGGGAATCAAAACTGGTTCTCCAAATTAGAGTCCACCGCTCTTAACCATTACACCATGCTGAATGTACCAATTACCTCTCTGACAGAAAACAATGTGTGATATGAAGACCCACATTCTTAGGATAGTACAGCTAGCTGATGTTCCCTAGTTTGTGCCTACTGTGTGTTTGATATCTATCTGTTTGGTCTTTACTGCATGATATATAGTTCACATGTGGCAAGTATGTCCACTGCTTGAATGATCCCAACTGGGCTACTTACTTAGCATAATGAGGTGTTCCTGGTGTGGTAGAGTGCTGTGATAGAATGGACTGTACCATTTCAGGATGCTGGTAAGGGATTATATTTTTCAGTGTTCCTCAGGAACATTGTAAGTGGAAACCTAACATGGGGTGCAATAAGATAGAAGCCTTTTAATTTGTAGAGATTTTTACATGTGAAGTGGGACGACCCCCCCACACACACACACACAGAGTCTGACATGGTACAGCCCACTCTATCACCTCAGAATTTTATCACTTCATTCCACTGCATGTCTAGACCATGCTTAACATCCTTTCTGTTACAGTGATAGCTAATGACTTTAGCCAGGAAGGAGGGACTGGGCCTTCTTCCAAACTGTTCAGAGGCCAGAAGACATTCTTAGCCATGAAGTTATAACACTTCTTCTCAAGCAGCTTGTCCACACAGGATCCATGCCTCTGCTCCCCATGCTGAAATACCAAGCAGGCATCCTGCCACTCCAAAGAAGAGGATACCCTAAAGATTTGTGTCATGAGGCCTGGGAGGAGTTGTCTTATTTCATGTTAGGAGAATCATGCATCCAGTCAGGAAGATAAAATACTTCCCATGTTGTTTTTATCTTGAGTAGGGCCATTTTCCAGTCAGGCATCCTTGTTCTAGCAGTACATGGACACCAGTTCCGGGATAGTTTCAGATGGGTAGCTGTGTAGCGAGCTTTGACTCATGAAGGTGTATACCACGAAAATTTTTGGTGGATTTTAAGGTGCTACTAGGCTTGAATTTTGTTCTACCAATTCCTGGATGACTCACCAGATTCATACATAATTGGCACATACATTTATTCCCTCCCCTCCCCAAGTGCTGCGAGTTACTACATAGAAAGACAAGATTGGCTGCATGATGCATATATCAATTCAAAAAACATAGAAAGAATGTGTCTCATCCCAATTTCTATGTTTTTTGAATTGCTATATGCATCATGCAGCCAATCTTGTCTTTTTATGTATATTTATGATTGTTTCACAGTTCCATCTTACCAGCCGCTGTTGAAGATCATTGAAGATCATTGAAACGCTTGATTTATACCTGGGAGAGGTGTTCGGCTGTTATTCTTTCCACAGTGGGAGTCTTCTGTTGCAGTTACTTTCTGTTTGGAGGTCAATGGACACTACTTATGTATGGAATTACAGAAGAGCCTACTGTTGGTCTTGAATATGCAAGTTACTACAGGCATGACCTAGGGGTAAAAAAAAAAAAAGATCTTTCACATCTGTGTCTGCTATGACAAATGCCATTTAATCTCCCGTCTTGTGATATAATTACCAGAGACTTAAGATGATAATAGTGTAGAAGAAAGTGTAAGGTAGCCTTTGCATGCTAGGGTACCAAGTGTTTGAACAGTAATTTGGAGTAAATCATCATGCTGGGCTAAACTTGTCAGCATTTCACTGCCAATCCTAAACAGAGAAGAAAAAGGAGGAAATTGTTTCCCATCAAAGGCTTGTGTGGATGGTATAACCATCACTGTTAAAAGAGGGATTTCCATGGATATAAAAAAAAGCAAGAAGTATCAAGTGAAATTAAACCTCACTGAGGCAGTGACATGTCATCTGATTAAAACACTTTCACCTCAGTAACTGTAAGAAAAGTCTCAGGTGTGGAGATGAAAGAAAAAAAATGTAAGGGGAAAAAAATCTCTCATATGACGCTTCAAGCAAAAGAGGGAAGAAAGTTTGTAAAGGGCGTGAGTTTCTGATGTAGCACAGTACAATTTGTCAAAAGTTGGCAACATTGCAGTAATTGGTATGCAAGGTACTAAAATATCACAGAGGCTCTGGGCTTCTGTTGTACTGTGTGAACTGAGGCATGGGGGGAATGGGGGGTGGATCAACTATTTCTTTGTAATTTTCACCACCGATCTATAAAACAAATAGAATGGACACAAATGCAGCATCACCTTGACTTCTACTCATTTGCCTGCATTGCTTCTGATATGGCAGTAATGTTCCTGCAATGTGGGAGTAACTTGTTATTTTGTGAAGGGTTAAGAAAGGCAATCCATGCTGAGCAATGAAACATGAACTAGCTCAGTAGCCAATCCTAATCAAAAGGTCTGTTAAGAATATCCAAACAGTGCATTTAGTATTGTATAGTACTGCACTGAAATTTGTGCTGATGAACTCCAAGGTAATGAGGTTAAATATGAACAAATAAGTGGTTTTTAGATGAAATCAAGCCTGAATTCTCCTTAGAAGCTAAATTGAGGCTATATCATACTTTGGTCACCTTATTAGAAGACAAGACTCAGTGGAAAAGATGATAATGCTGGGGAAAGTTGAAGGCAGCAGGAAAAGAGGAAGACCTAACATGAGATGGATTGATTCAGTCAAGAAAGCCATGAGGGCCCTCAGTTTGCAAGACCTGAGCAAGGTGGCTAATGACAGGATGTTTTGGAGGACAAGTTGGAAGCAACTTGATGGCTCTTAACGCACGTACACATGAACAAATTAGTGGGTGGTTTTGCAGCTTGTAGCTAAGAGAGCAATCCTAAACAGGTCTAGCCAGAAGCATACTCAAGTCTAGTCAATGGGGCTTAGTCCCAGAAAGGTTTCATAGGATGGCACTGAAACACACCTAAATTCAAATGTATGTACAACTAAAAAGGAAGAATACAATTTATAATTTTTACAAGCAAATTCAAATTACAGAAACAGGATTCACTCTTCCATCACCTACAATTTAATTCTACGCCATTAGAAACAGCTATTCTACATTTTATTACATATTGACTTTATTCCTCAACCCCCCCAGTAGGATTTCATGACCCAATATAATCCCATTGCATTTTTTATGAGTTTCATTCAAGGTTTATCATGATTATGAACTGACATCCTCCCCTAATCTCCAGAACAAGCTGCATTCCTGTTCCAGTTTTAAGATATGGATATTGGTGCCAATTAGTAGTAATTCCAACCAAGCCAAGAAGCTGGAGGCCAGCTGCTTCATTCTCTCTCATTTCTTTATAAAATGTTCTTAATCCCATGTTTAGGTTCAGGTGTCAAAAGTTACAATTGTTATGATATAACATGAATCATACTATAATTTTGTATATATTTTTGCCTAGCACACTGTTAACAGAATGAAAATTACAAGTTCAAAAGACAATCACCTTTGGTGGGAAAGAAGATGGATAACTAAATCCCAGTGCACCAGCTAAAGCATGATTTGCACTACTGAAACTAATGTGTAATCAATCCTATCCAGGATAGACCCATATAGCCATGAAATTCCAATTGCCTCTTGGCGATGGAATGGCTTTCCTGTGCTTTTTGGTCCAGTTTAGAGACTGTAATAGCCTTAAAAAATGGTGGTTGGGAAGAAATAACTTCTGATCTGCTATGACCACTACTTCCTTGAGGCAACTTGCATGATCATGATAGCTTAAAAATGGCATTATGTTTGCATTATGATGGACAGCTTCCACTTCCATCTTCCAGTTGTGCCAACCAATCCCTGATCCCTGAGAGTGTATGTAAACTCCTACAGTTTCCAGCCAGTGAGAAGCCATGGATCCTCAGTGGGAGAGAGGGGAAGAGAGGATTTGAAGATGAAGAACTCTGGACATTTGTCAGTTAGGGCTCAGCCAGGTATTCAAAGAAGCAGAGATCAGATAGGGATAGGAATAGGAATAGGTATCCTGCGTTAGGCAAGTTACTATGTTTCAGTGAGGCAGTGTGTTAGAAATAGATGACAGCAGGTGTCTCAAATTTTTGAGCTTGCGGGCAGCTTTAGAATTGTGCTATAGGGTGGTTGGGCCAACCACAAAATGGCTGCCTTAGAAGGTGGAGCCAACCACAATTGTCAAGAAGTGAGGTTATGCATAACTCTATTAGTAGCTCGTCAGTGTTTTGTGCAGAAGCTCTGATTAAAAGGGTGCCTTTAATATAATAATAATAATAATAATAATAATAATAATAATAATAATAATAATAATAATAATAATAATAATAATAATAATAATATATTTATTTATTTATTTTGCTGACTCACAGCTTATCTTCAGTCATATAGTGACGATCCTTGTGCTGTGGTGGCAACTGTTGTCTAAGCAGTTTGTTAGCTAATCAAATCTCCAATATCTAAGCCTAGCTGATCAGATCTCCAATGGCCAATCAGAAGCCAGGCTGGGCAAAAACCACACCTAGCCCTGCCCACTTTCTAAAAACAATTAGCAGGCACCAAGAAAGGTGTCAATATTCACCATGGCACCCACAGGCACCATGTTGGGTACCCCTGGGTAAGAGGTTCGAGGGCAAATAGTGAGACACCAGTGATCCTTATTTTCAGGGTCTGAGTCACAGGGTGACCAGATTTTGGAAGGGAGTAAGCAGATAAGTTCCACACTTCCAGTGTCCCTGTCAACGTGAAGGTAGTAGTGAAAGGACTGGAGATCCCAATGTTTTGTGATCCTGTCCTAGAGAAAATCACTCCATCTCTGTCACCAGAAAAAACAGTCTGTCAGTTCTGTAACTCTGGGCATGTGTTTCACATTGTAACATTCTTAAGAGAATGGTTTCTGGTCCTGGTTTAATTTGCATGATAATGATAGCTAAAGAAACGGAAATTATGTTCACATTAACAGTTGCTTGGAGGCTGTGGTTATCAGTGAAGTTACGCTGGGTCAGTCATTCCTTTGCCAATGCTGTTGTGTCCCAAGTGACACTCAATGGGTGCGTTCAGACGCGCCGTTTGAGCCGTTTTCGGCACGGCTCAGAAACGGCTTTTACCTGCGCGTTCACACGCCCAACATCTGCCTACCGTCCCCAGCCGTCGCTTTCTGGAGCAAACCCCCTTTGAAACGGAGTATTTTGACACCACTTACCCAAGTGGTGTTTTCCATAATTCTCCGTTTCAAGCCGCACTTTTCCCTGTCTGATCGCTCCATCCAGCCACTTCCGGGTGCTTCAACCCCCCTCCCCTCTGGGAAGCTGCCTCCGGCTTCCGGCTTCAGTCCGCCATTCCCCCCCCCCCTTAGCGGTGTGCACTTGAGCGGAGCTCCGCTCCTAAGTTAAATGGAAAAAAGCTTCACTGGTGCCTAATTTAGGCATTTAGACGAGTCCGGGATCTCGGGGAGGCCATTTTCGGGGAGACAATGTAAAAGGAGTCTTCATTTAAACTTTAAAGGGACCAGTTAAGATCGCTCTTCTGCGCACGCGCCAAACTTCCTGTTCGGGAGAGGGTTGCCTGTGTGCATGCTCAAAGGAGAGGGGAAACCCCCCCCCCTTCTGCAGGAGGACGGCAGGGAGCTCCGAAGGAGGGAAGGAGGAGGTGAGTGTGATCGCAATTCTCCAGTTAAAAAAAAAACGCATCGTGCCGGAGCAGTTTAAACCGCTCCAGCACGCTGTCTAAACGCACCCAATATGGAGGATTTTGTAGCGTCCAAACTGAGCTCAGTTTATCAAGAAAGAAGGTTCACAGGATAGGGGGCAGAAAGGGAGTGTGGCTTCTTCGGACCTACCTGTGATGCAACAACCTTCATGCACCACAGCTGTGCCATGGGGAGGCTGAGATGAGCAACACAGCAGCTGTACTAATTGACAGATTCAGCCAGCTCCATCGTGCTTTGTGACTTGAAAACAACTTTAGGAGTAGGCAGCTAAACGTTCTCTAAACATGCACTTTTCAAGATCTTTTCTAGATCTTAAAGGATAATAATTTGATTTGTATCTTACATAGAACAGTATACTACTAGACTGTTCTTTTAGTTCATTATATATAGTCAGGATTATATGAATGTGGAAGGGTTTTTTTGTTGTTCTTTAGTGGGCCCAGCTCTTTGAAAATAAATCTCTGGGTGTGTTGAAGAGCAACTTCCCAGACAAAAGCGATAGGTTTTCATTTCTGGCCATTAATTTGATATTCTTCACTTTAAACCGAAATATGATCTGTCACTTCAACTTGTTAACAGTGGCTTCTACAATAACAATGTGCTATGTCTGACTTTTGTGTCTGTCACGAGGGATACCCACCCACCCACACTTGCTACTTAATGAAAGCCAAGCCACTGCAATCTTACAAACAATTCAGACTTGACAAGAGCATTACCAAGTTTTTTTCCTCCTTCAGTTAGTTGTTCTAATACAGTGTAGACTTTAAATTTCAGAAAGGTGATGACCCCCTCTCTCCCAAATCCATTATATACTTGCAAAATCAGTTTTCACAATCAGATGTGGAAGATGTAAACCATGCCACAGCCAACAATGGGAAGGCCTGTGTCTGTGCCTATTGTATTCAGCCACTGGACTGCAGCCAGCATTACAAAAACCTCTTAGTGTGAGAAGATTGGAGCCTCATAATGCAGGCCAAGCCTGTGATGGCCTGAGAGGGGGATGTGTGAGTATGGTTGAGTCTCTGTGAAAGGCTTAGATGGGAAATCACCTTTGACTGGGCATGTAGATCGAGTTGGAATGCCAGGCGATGGAGACAAGGGTAGATCTTTCCACCCATTATGCATACCTCTGAGGCATTCACATGACTTCTTCACTTTCAATCCACTTTTAATGCACTTTCCAACTGGATTTTACTGTTGTGAACTGGCAAAATCCAATTCAAAAGTGCACTGAAAATGGATTGAATCTGAATTATTTAGTGTTTGTGACCACAGCCACAGTCTAACAGCTTTGGGTTGGGCTGCCATATTACAGCACAGTAACCTTGTACAACTCCACTGGTGGACTGGCGATTGATCTCACCAAGAAATTTCCTGGTAGAAGCCTCCTGCTCCCTCAGCATTCCTGGGCAGCTGCAGAACTTGGCTGCCGGGCACTCCCACACTTCTGTTCTTTTGCTCTCCAAGGCAAACAGAGTGTCCAGTATCAGCTGGGGGAGGGCCAGCCACACCCACCAAGCACAGCCATAGAGCTGACTGGAAGGGAAAGAGACCCACTGCTCAGCTCAGTGACAGCCTTACAGCTGTTGCCCTGGCAGCCCCTTGGAATACGGAGGGCTGAAAGCAACACAGGGACACCTGCAGAATTTCCAGGGACAACAGTCTGCCACTGTCTTTGCTCAGAAGCACAGAAAACCATCTTCCTGTTTTTTCCTTCATCCCTGGTAACTGTGTCTCATTTGGTCCTGTACACCCCAGGCAGTCACCAGGATAATGGCTGTAGCCCAGGAGGAGAGGACCCCGTGTGCTGCTGCTGAGCTCCAAGATGGGCTACAGATGTGTGAGTGGAGGCATGGCCTCTTTTCACAGTCCTGCTGCTCCTGCCAGGCGCCAGTCTTGGAACACAGGGATCAATATGGGAGGAGGCGGCTTGGGACTGCAAAATATGCTGAGGCAGCCCTGGTCTTATTGCTGCTGCTACTGCAGAAGGATCCAGGGTTGGCTATAGAGGAAGCATGTGAGATTGCACTCTGATGCTTTTTTTTTTTTTTTGCAGCATTATTTTATCTTCCCAGTATGTCCCAAATGAGCCCAGACCTAGCTAGCCCACGTTATCTCGTTCTTGACTGATCTTGGCTGCAAGCAGGGTCAGCCAGGGTTAGTAATTGGATGGAACACCACCAGGGAAGTCCAGGGTTGCTATGAGGAGGTGAGTAATGGCAAACCACCTCTGAACATCTCTTACCTTGAAAACTCCAAGAGGTTATCATAGGTTGGCTGACCCTTGACAGCAAAACAAACAAACAAATGCCCTGCATAACTCCCATTTTCCCCAATGCTGATTGCTGATGGAATACAAGATCCTCCCAATGGATTGTGCACTCTGTCAAGAGCACAGTGAATGTCACTGTTATGTATTGAGCCTGAACTGTACTTGCAAAAGGACTTAGCTTGGGGATGCATAACAATAGCTTGCTAGGATCCTAGAATGGACCCGTAGGGTGACAAGGATCCTAGAGTAACCCAACTGGGAAACAATGTAGTGTAAATAGCCTATATTTGGGAGTGGGGTGTGTTTTGGGTGTAACCTTTTCCAGGCATAAATACCAGGCTTTGGGGACCGGGATCTCAGTCTTCTTTCTCTTGCTGAATCACTAATAAAGTATGAGCTGATCACTTGAATGCATCTGAACCCAGTATATTTCAGTCACCAAAATATACTATGGAGATTAGGTTGCTCATCAGATAGCAGCTGCTAAACTACTCCAGAATCAAGATAGCACCTCTGTTTACATTGTAAGACATATCCCTTTAAGATATATGCCAAAGTCCTACAAGCTTGGCATCTGGCAGGTTGGAGAGGAATATTTTCATAACAAAATGTGAAGACTGGTTGGTTCATAAGTTTCCTTCCACCTCCACAAGATTTCTGCCAGTTCCCCCTCCTACCACAGATCCTGAATTCCAAGAGCACAGCTCTACTTGTGGTGTCTACAATCAAAAAACTGTGATACTGTAAGGCTTTAAAGTAGACTAGATCTAAGCCACCCCCCAAAAAAGTAACAGTTTCAGAGAAAGCTACTGTCTTTTGGCCAGTGTTTAGATGATTATAGTTAAATTGCTGTTTGAAAAGTACTGAGTCTGATGCATCATTGAGAGATTTCAGCTCATACTTTTACTAAGTGATTTCAGAAGATACAAACATACAGGGCAAGCCTGCGGGCTGCTTAAATGTACAACAACAACTCCACCCACACACAGGTGTGGCCTGGCCCAGGGTTTGTGTGAAGATTCCCAGGGCCTAATGGGAGCTTTTGGTGGCTCGGGTCACAACTCTTGGCCTTTCTGGTGCCCTTGCATTCGGTCCTCTATTTCCCGATCAAGTCCCGGCCACCAGACGTAGCTCCGGGGTAGTGCCTTCATTTGCACAATCCCTGGGTGCACTTCATGTAAGGATTCCAGAACCTGTTTTCAAATAGGCAGGGGCACCCCCCCACACACAGCAAACACCCCTTGTGTGATGAGAGCTCCTCCTTCCTAGATGTGAAAGCCATGAACTCTGGGCCCACTGAGCTGGTGGGCCAACCCCTTCCCACCCAGTCTAAAACCCAGGACAAGATGTGGTCCCTGGAGGAGTGCTGAGACTTCGAAGACCAGGACTGGCCTGTCAGATAAATCTTCAACCAGGGCAATGTGGCGGGCCAGGGTCAGATCTGGATCACATGACAGAAGGGGAAGGCAGCTGAGTGCGTTAGCGTGGCCCATTGCCTTGCCAGGCCTGTGTGTGAGAGTATATTGGTAGCCTGCAAGGACGATTGACCACCGCAGGACACAAGGGGACAGCATCTGGGAGGTTTGACAATCTGGGGCCAGCAAGCCTAGCAAGGGTTTGTGGTTGGTGACGATCATAAATGGGCATCTGTAGAGGTAACTGTGGAATTTCTTGACCCCGCCATGATTGCTAGAGCTTTATCAATTTGCACATAGTTGCACTCTGCCTGTGAAAGTGTCCAGGAGTAGTAAGCAACCGGTACCTCCTGGCCATGGCCCAGAACCACCCCAACCCCATATGGGGAAGCATCACACACTAACACCACTGGCAGTGACTCATCAAAGTGTGCCATATTACAAGAACAGGACATGGCTGTGTGTTTGGCGCCCCAGGACTAAGGGGCATGCTTGTCTAAAAGTCTGTGGAGTGGTTCAGCTACCGCCGCCTTGTGGGCAAGAAGGCGTGGTAGAAATTCAGCAGTCCGAGAAATGCCTGTAGCTCCGCTTTGGAAGACGGCACTGGAGCCTCAATGATTGCCTGGACCTTCTCGGGAGTGGGATGGATGCCCTGAGCATCCACAGTGTACCCCAGGAACTCCACTGTGGGACCCCCAGCAGACATTTCTCCCTCTTCACCTTCAACACTGCTTCACTGAAACGCTTCAGCACCAACCTGAACTGCTCAGAGAAGGGGTTCCGAGTCCGGGGTGGCGATCAGAACATCGTCAAAAAAAGGCTGGACTCTGGGGATTCCATCAAGAAGACAGTCCATTAAATTCTGGAAAATCCCTGGAGCCACACTCATGCTGAATTGCAATTGCGTCACCTTGAAAGCCCCCTTGGTCTGTGCTTCCATGATGGCATCGTCCACTGGAAGTTGCTGGTAGGCCTGGGCCAAATCTAATTTTCCAAAAACCCAGGCCCCCGCCAATGACGCCAACACCTGGTTGACCACTGGTAACGGATACGCATGGTCTTGTAGGGCTTTGTTGAGTGTGCATTTGTAATTTGTGCAGATGTGGACATCCCCATTTGGTTTGATTGGGGTGATTATTGGCGTTTCCATTTGGTGTGGGGCACCAGTTCTAGAACCCCTTGCTCCACCAAGTGATCAAGCTCCACCTCAATTTTTGGTCATAACATGGGGGGGGGGTGCCTGGCCTTCATGCAGATAGGCCTCATCAGGGGGTGTAAGTCCTGGGAAACTGAGGGACCCATGTACCACCCTAGTGTCCTGTCGAAGACCTCTGGGAATTCATTACATACCACATCAAAGTCCCCAGACTGCACCTGGTTTAAGCCTGTCACACCCAACCCTAGGGGCCCAAAACATGAAAGACCCAGGAAGCTCGTGAACTTCCCCTCAACCACCAACAGTTCTAGAAGCCCCTTAAAACCCTTGGATTGTACTCAAAATTTGCCCCAACCCTTGATGGTGACTGGGTTCTTTTGAAAGTCCCATAAAAAGAGACCCAGCAGCTTTTTAAAGAATTCCCCCGCAGTGACAGAGTTTCTGTAAAGTGTCCATGAAGATTATAGAAAAAGATGACCCCGTATCCACTTCCATCTTGCAAGGGGACCCCTCAATTAAAACTGTGACATGCAGTTTGTTCAGGTCATCAGGGGGCAAATTCAGTACCTGATGGTGCTGGTGGTTAACGGTTAGGGAATTCAGATCCGAGGATGCTGTGTTTGTTGTCTTCCGCCTCTGCGATCCCTTGGAGTGGCAGACTCATGCGATGTGGACTCTTTCCACACATCTGGCAGATCATGTTGCAGAACTTGCAGGAACGGCACTCGTGGTAGTCTCTGCAACTGGCACATGTGATGGTTGAGCTGGTGTGTCAGTGTGTTGGTCCGGACGAGCAGTGAGCTGGGGTGCTAGTTTGGGCAGGTCGCCACAATTGATGGACTTCCTCATTGTCGGAGTCTCCATAGTCTGGAATGGTATTGGCCTGGTGGGCGGTGGCAACTTGCCAATCCCATTGGGATGTCTTGAACGCCGTGACTGTCTGGAGGACTTTCTGTAGTTTCCATTCCTCGAGGCCAGCCAACTTGCATCGGAGTTTCAGCTCCCGGATTCCCCACACAAATTGGGTCAGCATTGCGTCCTCCATGTCAGGGAATTCACAGTCTATAGCCAGTCGCCGAATGTCAGCCAGGAAGTTGGGGGTGGTCTCACTGGGTTTCTGAGTGCGGGCGATGAAGTCAGTCGTCATGGCCATGACTGAAGGTTTTGGTACGTAGTACCCGTTCAGGGCCTTGATCAGGTTGTTGTAGGTAGCTGCCTCCATTTTTTTCGGGACGATAAGACTCCTGGCCAGCCGTATCATTGCGACACTTCACATGCTTAGGAGCCATGATTTTTTAGGTCCTCATCCATGGTTTTGTGAATTTTTGAAGAAATGGGTTAGCTGGTCGATCCAGGATTCCCAGTGCTCGGGGTGACCTGGGTTGAAGGTAGAGATCTGTCCCGGAGCGGTTGCCATGACTTCCTGATCAAAGCGGGAGAAGTGTCCTGCAGATAGTTGCACGGTGCGGTGCTGCTTGTGAGTGGTGCGGGTTGCAGCAGCGTCCTATGGATGAGTGCTCTGTGCTTGTCGGGAAGCAGGGTCGGGTCTGCTCATCGGGATCCCATCCTCGTCACCAGTGAAAAGTACTGAGTCTGATGCATCGTTGAGAGATTTCAGCTCATACGATTTCAGAAGATACAGACATACAGGGCAAGCCTGAGGGCTGCTTAAATGTCCAACAACAATTCCACCCATACACACCCATACACCCATGATTGGCTATTTACATAATCCCATCTCTGATTGGGTTCCTTTAGGATCCTAGGCAGCCAATAGGCTGTTACCAGGATCCTATGTGTCCATTGTTTCCTAGATCGAAGCTCTGGTCTCCTCGCTGACCACATGTGCAGGAAAGCCACGTGCTTGGTCTAAGTTGGTAGACAACACTGTTTCTGAAGTATCAGCAGAAAATGTTTGTTTCTAGTAACACCACCAGAACATTGCCCATGATGAGCAGAGAACAAAGGGAAGGACTTGCTCAGGACCAGTGGAAGCATAGCATGAATGTAACATGACTTCCACAAAAACTAACAGCGGCCTAATGAGTTCAAAACTGTAGGTACAGCACTTTGCAAAGAATGTTTGTGCATGTCCCATTTGCTTGGAGGGCTTGGGTGGGGGGGCAGATTATTTAAGATATGGATTTTGCTTTGTGGCACATTTAGTTTCAACCACATCATCTGTAACAAAAACAGAGAAGGATGTTTTCTTCAAAAACAACTCCAAACACCATAGTCAAAGCTTTCGTTGCCAAATACATGGCCTGAAACCATGCCAAAGATTTCAAGCTGGCAAATCAGCAAAGGGTCCGAGGCAACTGGAATAAGCATAGCAATCCTCATTGATTTGTGTGCAGCTAAACGTCCGTAGGGTAGCCCTGTCATCAATAGCCAAGGCCCCTGAGTGGCAGGAATAAAAGCATCAGGCGAATAAAGTGGAACCATTATTTTTTAAAAAAAATGAAAAGAAAAGTGAGATGTGTGACCATAACTGAGTAATAGAAATATGATTGAGTGTGGAACAAAAAGTTTGGTGTGAGCAGGGAAGAGGGGAGACAGATTTATTTCTGTTTTATAAAATAATAGCATTTTCTAGCTTTAAATTTACATTTGCTAGTAACAGCTGCTTCCTGGTCAGATATCAGCAGCACTGGAAAACCAGCCCCTCTGAAGCAAGCATGGATCTGCTACTGGCATTCATGTTCTTTTCACGCTCTTGGAGTCCAGCATGTAAAGAATTTTGGTTAAGGTGTCACAGCAAGGTCTGTAAAAATATTCCAGAGTGCCAACAATAATCATAACATATTTTCTTTTTAAACAATAGCCATGTGGATGGGCTGGACTGATCAGGCAGTGCCAGGGTTGTTCTCTGTTGGCTTCCAGATGGTAGAATTTTGTGCATATCTATTGATGCAGAAGGTTAGTGCAGGGGGAGATTATTGTGTCTTTTAGTTTTTAAACCATACGTTGGTGCAGAGAGAAAACGTTATATTTTACAAATCCAGTGTTATGGTTAGTTTGACTGTCACAGCTCCAGACATGTCTCTCATAGTTCAGGTGTCCAGACAAATTATGTGCAGATGATCTTTCACCCCTAATTTTCTCATGCCCCCAAATGGTTGTAATCAAATTGTGATACCTTCAAACCTAAATTTCTGTGCATTTTTAAAAATCTGTGTGTGTTATTTTTGTTGTTGTTGTTGTTCAGTCGCACAGTCAAGTCAGACTCTTCGTGACCCCATGGACCACATCACACCAGGCCCTCCTGCCTTCCGCCATCCTCTGGAGTTTGCTTAATTTCATGTTATAAAACAAGTAAATAGAAAAGTTTGTTGTTTTTCTATGATAATCATATGCTTGAGTCTCCATAGTAAATCGCAGTTAAGGTACCAGCAGGCAATACAGTATGCAGTGCCATCTTGTGGTTCTTACAGGAATTGTTCATGATTAATAAGAGCATGAGACTGAATGCCCCCTCCCCTATATTTCCAGTGTTCTGAACTGTGTTACATTCTAGGTTAAATTTCTGTAGATATAATAAAGCTTTTTAAAATGAAGTCTTTAATAGTACAGGTAAAATAAATGGGTGCATCAAGTACCATCAAGTCACAGACAACTTATGGCAACCCCAGTAAGAGGCTTTCTTTTTTTTTTTTTAAATACAATTTATTATTGGATATATCACATGTTCATACAATTTAAACAAACCAATACATATCCATTTTTCTTTCTCCCTCTCCCCCCAAACAAGGCTTCCTGCACTGCTCCAACCCCCTTGATATTTCTCTTATACAATTACATTTACTACTAAACATATTTCTTTTACTAATGGTAACAATTCAAAGATCTAAGTCTCTTTCCACTTCTCCTCAATAGCTGTCAAAACAAATCATACCACGTTTTACATCCCAATTCTTCAACAAGTATTCTTGAAAGTCTTTCCAGTCTCCGAAAAAGGTTTTGTCTTCTTCATTGTTTAATTTTCTTGTTAATTTGTCCATTTCTGCCATAAACAACGTCTTTTTAATCCATTCCCATGTTTCAGGTACTTTATCTTGTTTCCAACATTGAGCAAAAGTCAGTCTAGCTGCTGTAATCAAGTACCATAGTAGTGTTCTCTTGGCTACATTTATTTCTTCCATTTTAAGACCTAACAATAACATCTGTGGGTCTTTCTTAAAAGTACATTTCAAAATTTTTTGTATCTCATTGTGGATCTCAGTCCAATACTTTACTGCTTTATCACATGTCCACCACATATGGTAAAAAGACCCTTCATGTTTCTTACATTTCCAACATTTGTTAGACATACTTTCATTTATAATAGCAATTTTTTTAGGCGTCATATACCATCTGTACATCATTTTATAACAATTCTCTTTAACATTTACACAAGTTGAAATTTTCATTGACTTTTTCCACAAATATTCCCAAGATGTTATTAATATCTCATTATTAATATTTACCGCCCATTTTATCATTTGCTCTTTTACAATTTCGTCCTCAGTATACCATTTCAATAAAACCTTGTACAGTTTAGAAATCATTTTTTTACCTTTCTCAAGCCATACAGTTTCAATTTCAGTGTTATTTTCTCTAAAACCATATTCTCTTTTATCGGTCTTAAATAAGTCATAAATCTGTCTATACTTCAACCAATCATATTCAAATTCCACATCAAATCTGTCTTTTAACACAAAGTTTTTCCCTTCTAATTTTAAAAGACTTTTATAAGGTAGCCAATCTAACCCTTGATTTCTTGAATATGGATTAATCGCTTCTGCTGGTACTATCCAAAGTGGTCTTTCTTCTGAGAAGAATTTTCTATATCTCATCCAAGTCTCGAACAGTGATCGTCTTATGAAGTGGTGTTTGAAAAATTTATCTATTTTTACTTTTCCATACCATAAATATGCATGCCATCCAAACTTGTTATCATGCCCTTCTAGAGCCAATAACTTTTTATTTTCTAAATTAATCCACTGTTCCAACCATGTTAAACAGACGGCCAGTAAGAGGCTTTCAAGGCGAGAAGCAGAAAGGGTTTGCCATCGCCTTCCTCTGCAGAGTCCTCCTTGGTGGGCTCTCTTCCAAGCAACAACTCTGTTTAGCTTCTGAGATCTAATGAGATTAGGCTATGCTATGCCATCTTCCTTCCCAGTAAAATAAATACCACCTCCAAATGAACAGGCATTGGTTAAAAATATATATTGGCCTAATAGTGTTTACTTAAGAAATTTAAACTAGAAAATTATGGAGAACTGTACAATATTTTAATTGGTTATGTAAATCTGCATGTGGCTCATGCATGTATACAAATACTGCACAGATTTGTGTTTACCTGTGAACAGCTGTTAGCAGGGCTTTTTTGGTAGAAAAAACCCAACAGGAACTCATTAGCATAATAGGCCACACCCAACAGCAGAAATTCATTAGCATATTAGGCCACACCCCTGACAGCACAACTCATTAGCATATTAGGCCACAGTCCAGTGTTACCAGAAGTGTGGCCATCCAGCCACACCCACCTTTTGCTTCTTATTCTGTTTACCTTGTTTGTTGTCAAAACCCAGGGCTTTTTTTGTAGCAGGAACTCCTTTGCATGTTAGGCCACACATCCCTAATGTACCCAATCCTAATGAGTTTCTGCTGTTGGGTTTGACCTATTATGCTAATAAGTTCCTGCTGGACGTGGCCAATTCAAGAGCCAGCCGGAACTCTGTTCCTGTGCATTCCTGCCCCAAAATAGCCCTGGCTGTAGTCAGATTTCATGCTTGCACCTTGCTCTGCTTTGTTGCCTAGCAGTAGACCATCCCTTACATCCAAGTGAGAAATGGCATATGCAAAAAAGAGCACTTGAAATCAATGTGAAATTTTTTTGCATTCCTATTTAACAAATAATTTCCCAACATGACTATTCATCCATCTAGCAAATATTTTATTATTCATTTATTTATTTTATTTGGTTTATATCCCACCCTTCCTGCCGAGGTGGGCTCAGGGCGACTCACATAAAATTACATAAATAATCATAAACATAGTATAAAATAATAATTTAAAATCCTCCTAAAACATTACAACATATTAATAAAACATTGGAACAGAGTTAATAAAAGTGAGAGCAAGATTGGACTTCTCAAATAATCCAGGCCCAAACTCATCAAGACCCTCTCCTCATGGACGGCAGGGCTTGAAGTCTTCCTGCAAAGGGAAGATGAAAATCCAGCAAGTTGCACATGGTTTAAAGATTTTTTTCTCAAATTTAGACAATGGTTATATGTCTAATATATTATTTATTAGCAATACTTTAACATTCTTAGTTTATATGCACACCTTTCTTTGTGAGAAACTCTATCTTAATTATTCAATTTTGTATTGTTTTAACTTATATAGAAAATGCCTAACGACTTTTCTTAAGTACAAAGAGACACAGATCTGTACCTATACAGTGAAGGCAGAATTTTCTACTTTCTGGTGGTCAGTTGCAATATTAGAGTTATTAAACAGAACCTCCCCAAGGAAATCGTGTCTGTATTGAGTGCCATCAAGTCACTTCTGATTTATAGCAACCCTATGAATTAATGACATCCTATCAGTACCAGCCTTGCTCAGGCCTTGCAAATTGAGGGCTGTGGCTTCTTTGATTGAGTCAATCCAGCTCATGTTGGGTCTTTCCCTTTTCCCACTGCCTTCAACATTTTTTTTAGCATTATTGTCTTTTCCAGTGGGTCTTATGTTCTCGTGATGTGACCAACATTTAGTATCTTAACAATACATTATTTGGCCAGCCTATCACACTTAGTCACCCTTGTTCAAAAAGAAAAACCCCTTTGTACAAGTCTCTGCTGAATTCAGAACTACTTGCACAAGGGCTCCATGGTAGAGCATCTGCTTGGCATGCAGAAGGTCCCAGGGTCAGTCCCCAGCATCTCCACAGAAGGTCCCAGGATCTGGCAGCAAGTGATGTGAAAGACCTCTGCCTGAGACCCTGGAGAGCTGCTGCCAGTCTGAGTAGACAATACTGCCTTTGATGGACCAAAGGTCTGATTCAGTATAAGGCAGCTTCATATGCATTCATGTGTGTGTTCAATTGGATCCTACCCCTTGGAGACCTGTATATTTGAATCAAAGACTGGGATTTCTATTACGATTTCTACTATGAATGGGCAGTACATGGACTATTCCCGTTTGATGGATTTCTGCAGGCTGTACATTGCTAAATTGGGACTGCTTGCAGAGCAGGTGATTTCGTGGTGTGTCTGGGAGGGAGGCGGGTCTGAGTCAAGGCTCCCTTTCTCACTCCACTAGGTGATCATTCCTGCCAAGCAGACAACGCTGACGATCTGTTTGGAGAAGAAGATATTGAACATGAAGATCATTACTGCCAATGGCTTATCTTTACTCTGGGTAAGCTGTTCTGAAATTCTTTTCTCTGATCGATTGGAGCAGAGAAGGGTATTTAAAATTCCCTAACAACACAGTTTTCAGTGGGAATACCACCCTTAGAAATAGAAAACTCTAGAAATATTCAATTTGTTTGTAATTATTCTAGTATTTATCATCACCCCCAAAAATGTTGACAGTCCCAGAGCCAGCCAGGTATACTACTAGGCCCTGAACCATGATCTCTGGAGAGTGTTACTCTTCGCGCCATTAGGCTAAATGATCAGCTTGCTTTTGCTGTGCCATCACAAGAAGGAATGTCTCTTGTACAACCAGCAGGTAGCTGCTGTGATCAGTTGGCCTGTATATCATTCCGCAGTAGACTGGATATCACTTGCTTTCTCTCACTGAACTGGGTCCAGCACAACGACTGTGTGAAGTCTGCACAAAGATCCACAATTTCCCCAGCTTCCCCTTCCCCACGTAGCCAGTGTATTCCTGGGTTGTGGGCCCCAAATGGAATAATAGCCATGTAGGTTGGGCGGCTGCACTGGAGAGGACAAAGAGGGTAAAATGTTTCTCTTCTTCCTGTTTGATCAGATCTTTGCTCATGGAAGAGGCAGGAGGGAGCAGTTGCATTCTCCCCTGCAGGTCCTGCAGCCTCCTGCAGGTCCTGCAGCCCTTGGAATAAAATTTCCTGGGTTGAGAAATGGCTGCTGTGGAAGGGGAAAGCAGGGAAGATCAGTGACTATCAGCACCTTCCATTAATAGATCATGGAATCTGGCTCATTGTTTGCCATTGAGCTGCTGTTGCCATGCAGCCACTTCAAATGGCACTATTAAGAAGAGAAGAAGAGATTGGATTTATATCCCTCCCTTCACTCGAAGTCTCAGAGCAGCTTACAAACTCCTTTCTCTTCCCCTCCCCACAACAAGGACAGCTCTGACAGAACTATGGCTTGCTCAAGGTCATCCAGCAGCTGTAAGTGGAGCCGTGGGGAATCAAACCCAGTTCTCCCATATTAGAGTCCGCACATTTGACTACTACACCAAACTGGCTCTTAAATATGACTGCTTTGCTGAACTGTGAAAAGAATGTGTCAGGGCAATGTACAGAACTGTAGCCCAAGAGCAGTGCCCTTATACTGGACCACAGAAGCCTCTTGCCCTTGCAGCTTTGCAACCATGCCAGTGCTATGATGCAGACAAGCAACCCTGATCTCCATGCACACAGAAACAACAGCAGATCATAGAGGGAAGCCATGCTCTGCAAAAAGGACAAGATATTCCTGCACAGATGCCATGAAAAACTCCCTTCTCCGTCATGCAGGCATTCCCCCCCCAACGTATTAGCATCACCAAAAGAAGCATACATTCCTCTCCAGCCTAAAACAAAAGGATGTGCCTGATAATGACAGCAGCAAGCTATCAAGTCTTCCTGTCACCCATCAAGATAACGCAACTGTCAAGCATCTGGTTGTTAATCCAAAGTACCAGTCCTGCAACCTGATTGGTTCTCTTCCTTTCCTCCTTTGCCTATCCCGTTCCCCAAAGAGGTCTCACTCCTAGCCAAGCCATTACCTGCAATTGCCCAGCCATTAACCCCTTTTCTGCCCCCTTCACAGTTTAAGTTTTCTTAATATCTCTTGAGGACCAGGTGACCAAAGCAGCTTTGCCTCAGGTCACATTTTTGGGTATAAAAAAAGAGCTTTGTGCCATTGCTCTCTCTCTCTTGCCTCTTACTCTCTAGCTCTTGCCTGTCCTACCCCCACCCTATCTTGTAGGTTCCAAATCTAGGCTTGTTTGGAATCAGTCCATGTGTGTTGCTGGTCAACTCACGATCCCTTCCCCCTCATTGTGTCCCATTTTTCAGACAGGTAACGTATTACCCCACCAACAATAATCCTGCTCATGCAAATGTCTCTATCCTTTCAACCCTATATTCTTAGCTCTGTATTGTGTGTGTGAATGCTTGATTTTTGTTTGTATGTTTGAAAACTCTTTAGTAAAGAAATCCCTGATGTAGTAATCTAGTCTCAGCAGGGGTCATTTAGTAGAAAAAGAGGTGCAGGAGCTCATTAGCATAACTTATTTGCATATGCTACACCCCCTGACATCACTGGAAGTGTGTCAGAAGGCAACACCCACCACTCAGGCTCCACTGGACTGTTTTGCCTTGCTAGCTATTGTGGGAGGGGGGAAGCACGCAGATCTGCCCTCAGAGAGGAGGGAGAGCTTATATCTGAATAAACCTTGGTCTTAAAGGTGCCACTGGACTCATTTGGATGGCCAGCAAGCACAGGAAAGTGTGTGGCTGCTCATGGGTTGAGGAGGGCCGCACGGAGGACACACATGGCCTGGAGCAGGTAGGGGGCCCAGGTGGTGGCGGGGCAGAGGTGCAGGAGGAGGCCAAGTACGTGCAGGAGGCTGGGGCAGAGCTCCTCACAGGCCTCATGAGAGTAGCCAGGGCCCACCTTGCAGAGGCACCACGCCAGGGCTGGCATGAGGATGGGCAGAGCCTAGGTGGGCAGTGGCGGAGCAGCTCGAGGGCCAGCTCGCAGCAGTGCTCCGCTGGGTCGCCCGGTGGGCTGAGAAAGGCAAGGGGGGCTGCTGGGAGCAGGGGGAGGGGCTTGCTGCATGTGCCCGCCCCCTGGGCTCCTTACTGCTGGAGCTTCGCTCCTGTGCGTTCCTGCAGGAAATGAGCCCTGAGCCTCAGCATCTATTCCTGGGGTCTGGGAATTCCAGCTCCCATAAACATAGGTTATGATCCTATAATTAATGCCTTTTGCCATTTAATACTCATAATTCCAAACATTTATTAATAAACTAGCAGTAAAGCCCGTTGTGAAAGCAATACAACGGGCGCTAGAAAGATGTGACGTGTAACGAATGCATAGGCTGGAAGGAGGTAAAGTAAATAACAGCAGTTGGTAATCGAAAGATACAAATGTGGAAGTAAAGTCTAACATACCTTATTGGCATACAATAGCCAGCATCCAAGGTCACAGAAGGTGGGCTACAAAATGTTGCAGAGAGGGGTCCATGGAGTAGCGTCAACAACTGGACAGTCTGCGAAGTCATTTGATGTTGGATGTCCATGTCACTCAATGTGGTTGTGGTCGCACTGTCCACCCTGTTAGAGCAGGGGTCTCAAGAGAAGTAGGTTTGAAAGTGAGTGGTCATGATGAAAGTCTGAGTAGGTCACGTGGGAATGAGAAGGAGGAGTCTTGGGAAATGAGTGTTGTGAAATGTCTATAGTTTTCATTGTGAAAAGGCATGGGTTTTTTGGTGCTCTGTAAGCAGAATTGTATATTGAAGTTTAGAGTCTAAATGCATGGCTAGACACATTAGGCTTCAATAGTTTGCTGCTTTTGAAAAGTGATGAAAAGAATACTTGCTGCTTTGACCAAAGCTGTATTATATAAAAGAGGTATTGCTCATGGAACTAACAAAGCAGTCTTTAAACTGAACCTGAGTGCTTGGGTGATCCAGATGTAGTAGGACTGTTTGAGAGGTCACGAAAAAGCATTATGAGGACAGCATGTGAATATCTTGTATAGGTTCAGCGCTTTTGGAACAGCTGGTGGAGAACTGTCTGTCACAGGGTATCTTACGCACAATGTGAATGAGGGCACAGAGTTCACCGAGTTAATCTAATGGTTAGTGGGTGTGTGCTGGGAGTGCATGCTCATTGGTAAGGTAACGTAACACAGAATGGAATGGTGGATTTTACACTCATCAGTGCAGAGAGGCATACATTTCACAGTACATAGATGTCTTCCATTGTTGTTCTGAGGTTGTGTGGTTTTTTTGCTTCTCAAGGAGCTGGATGATAGATTAACATTGGGTGTGAGCATGGGTGGAATGAGGCACAGGAGAAGACTGGTGTCAGACCATTAAAAGATCAATCCTGAACAGGTTGTCTTGGGTACTATGTGTGGCTTGTAAGGCTTGCAGGCATCTTGCAGTTTGCACAGTTGCCATGGTCGTATGTTGCCATTGTAGCTTTTTTATCAGAATATTCTTCAGGAGTGAATTTTCTCTTTTGCATGGTAGGCTCTTTTAGTGGGAATGCATTGATGTGGTGGTCTGTTAGCAGAAGAATTGCACTGTACAGCAACAATGTGGCTGATGTTTCCATCATGTTGCAGTGGTCCTATGTCAGGTTTCAAGTGAAAGTTGTCTTTTATGGTAGAGAAGTGTGGCTGAGGAGTGTTTTCCATCAAGATAGTTTAGGGCTGGATGATTTCAGGGAAACAGGATGAGTTTTGGTGTAGTTGTAGTGTGCAGGAGGCCTAGGGTGGCCCCCCCACCCCCAGACCCGGGGGGCCCTGGGGCCAGGCTCTATCAGCTCCTGGAGGCCTGTTGCAGCCCTCCCCCCTGAGTCAGGCCTGGCTGTCCACAGGCCCCGTGAGGCCTAGGGCGACCCTCCCACCCCCTGGAACGTGTCCCATGGGCCCTCAGGGCCAGGCTCCACTGGCCCTGGGCGGCCCAGTGCTGCCTTCCCCTCTCCCCTCCCCCGTGCAGCCTAGGATGGCCTTCCCACCCATCCCAGGAAGGGCCCACTGGGCCAGTGAGGAGCTGCGGCATGGCCAAGCAAGGCCCCAGCAACCCAGTGAGGCTTGGAGTGCCCCCCCCAGAAAGCTGCTCTGGCCCAGGCGCACCTTCTAATGGGCAGGTCAGGCAGCCAACAGATTTTGCCAAGCATAGAACCTTGCCAGACCAATACATGTTTATGTAATAGGACAGGATAAGGCAATTTGGCTAACACTGCCATATGCAAGAAATCAGTAATCTCTCTAGAAATACTAAATAAATTCCTGGAAAGAGATATATTTCTCTGTGGATAAAAATGTACATCTAAACTCAGATTAGTCTAGTGAATAAATACTACTGGGCATGACTATCTGAATTCCTGCTTAGCTGTGGATTTGGGAAATGTATGAGTTATTAGCCTTAGTTCCTCATCTTTAAAATGGGAAATTATAATGACCAGTCTCATTCATCTGTGAGATGAACACAATTAGCATGGGTGACAGGTTTTTAAGAGTGTTGAGAGTGGTATGAAAGACCACTTTCTATGGGTACACACACACGCACATACACTTCTTTGCACTACTGTCCTTTTTGGTCAAACAGGCACTTCTGGATTTCCCCCCCCCAAAAAAAAAAAACAAAAAACCTGTTTACCAGAGTAGAAAGTAGGATGGGTTAAAGGGTTATTGTCTATCATGTAAGATACAGCATAGTATATGAATGGGGGAAATGGGTGCTGCTGCAGGCCCTGGAGCTGCCATTGACTTAAAAGCACTTTCTCACTGGGATCCATCTCATTCATTATACTGTGCTTCCAGAGCTGGCAGTCTCCAGAAGGCAGCCATGATTTAGATTTATAGCTTTCTTGGCCAGTCTGTGCCAGAAGAAAAATGTTAACACTTGTAATGCAGTACTACTGTATCCTACAAGAAGAGAAATAGTTGGAGTCTGATCTTCTATGCCTTGGCAATACAGCTTGCCTGCAAAACAATCACAATCAGCTAAATCCTCTCTGAAAAACACGCCCACAGATATCTGTGAGATGACATAGAGTAATAGAAGGCATGGTGGAAAAGCAATTGTCGTAGGGGCTGGCCAAAGGGATCCTCCTGCCAAAAAGAGTGGGAAATCTTTTCATATGGAATGGATTCAGATGAGCATGCAATAGCCACTTGTGCTTGGAAGAGAATGGAGAAGTGGATGGCTGTAATCTCCCTCTATGTGGTTAAATTCAGGGTTATTGTCCTTGTTCCCTTGATTTCTGAACTGCTGCAAGGGGATAGAATTTCAGGATTTATTTATCTACATCACCAGAGGCCATGGTTATCTGCCTCCCTTGTTTTCTGGAGTGTGGTTCATAGAGTGCATTAACCTGGGAAATACATTTGTATATCTAACTCTCTTTCATAGAAAGAGGTCAAGAGGTATTTGGGTGTAGGTGATGACCATAAGCTTAGATGGATTTAAAAAGAGATTTGAGAAATTCCTGGAGGATGGATCTATTAGTGAATGTTAGCCAAAACAGTTATATGGAATCTCCTGGACTGGTACAAATGCAGATAGGCAGCATATCTCTGAACAGGTCCCCAGCCTGGGTAACAGTCATGAACTGAGGGTTGTCCTCCATTCCAACATGTGGACTGGATTGAGATCATGGCACATCTGGAGCAAGGGATTCAGTCCCCTCCAGTGCCATTTTCCCAGCTGAAATGGTCTGGGGGCATTATTTCAACATTTGTGGAAATCCGTATGTTCCCTAGGATACATGAGATGTTTCCAATGGGCCAAATAGGCCTCCTTGCAACATTATAGATCATGAAAGTGGTCCAGTGGAGAAGGCTGAAGTCTTTTCTCATGTCCTGCAGTCCCAATCCGAATCCGGCACTGCAGGAATGGGAACAGAGGAGAACCCACAACTCACTCCAGTTACACAGGGTGAGGATCTCAGCCTCTACAATAGGCCAAAACAGCAGGATTAGAGTATTGCTTGGATTGGGGGGGGGGAGAAGGAAAGGGAAAAGTTGAAGATGAGGTGGGAAAGACCAAAGTATCTGACACCAGTAAAGTGCATGAGTAAACGTTTGGATAGAAAAAGCTAAGCCATTTGTATCTTCACTTTGAAATGTTAGTGGGGCATTTCACGAGGAAATTTCAGCAAGACTTGGAGCTGGAACTCTGGACTAGTTGGGCCTTTGGTCTAATCCAGCAAGGCAGCTCTTAACGTTGAATTGACTGCCTGTTGAAGTCTAGCAATTAAATAATGTGATGTTAGCCAAAGGCGTCTTGTTTACCAGAAAGCAGTTTTAACCTTTTTATCAACTCTGTACTGTGGAAGTAAAATGATTACTGCTAATGGTATGTTTGTGAGGACACATAGCTGTAAATAATTTTTATTCCCAGATAATAAATTCTGAAGCGCTGTAGCACAAAACAAACCTGTCATTATTTTCTGCACCCTTATTCCAAGGGCTGTTTGCAGTCAGTGTTTATTGCATGTCATTGCTGAATTGAGGCATCTGCTGTATGCATCATAATACACATCTGCCCTACATCTGCCTGGTATTATCATCTGCAGCAACAACATATGGGGCCTGGCAGTAGCATTGTTATAGTGTAGTGTCCCCGTGCTATAAGAAGGTTGCTTTTTCCCATGTCCATTGATTGAACTTCGAAGCATTTGGGCAAAAATCCATGAACCCAGATGTGACGGCTTTTGCCCTTGTCCATTCTCTTGGGATCGAAAAAGAACTTTTTTATTTTTAAAAAGGCTGTCATCTGTCCAAGTATTCAAATCCCCCCCCCACAATAATCTTAATAAAAAAATAAACATGCAAGAGACACAGGAATGACCACAACAGCTGTTGCAAAGGATTGGCTGTATTTTTAAAATATATTTCAGAAGAGGGAGAATGAGAAGTAAAATACAGAAAACTAGGAAAGAAAGGTTTAATTGTATGTAGTTTTAGGTTGAGATTTTTTTTCAGCTGATGATGACAAAATTGGAAACAGTAGTCAGATATCTGTAGGGAGGATCTAGCTGTTGCCCACGATAACTCAACAGTCTGTTGCCATATATATTAAGAAAGCATCTATGCTGGCTGAGTTCAGACTGGCAGTTTGAAGTGGGAGCCAGTCATGGCAAAAAAGCTCAGGAACAAACTGTTCCGGGTTTCCCCGGTCACACGGGGCAGACTGATGTGGGAGCATACTGGGAGGAGGTGCACAGGAGCGTTCAGACTGCTGGCCCAGAGGCGTGGCTGTAAACGGCTTTTTCCTGGTAAATCGGCTGGATACCTATGTGTGTATGAGTGCATGAGCACATATGCACTCATGCACTCATGCACACATAGGCATCCAGCCAATTTGGGGAGGATCCCATTGCGCCGGCACCGCATTGGGCGGTAGAGCGGAGCACAGCCAATCATATGTGCCTTATGTGGTAGAGTGGAGCACAGCCAATCATATGCACCAATCATATGCGCCGGGAGCAACACGGGTTGCTCCTGGCTTTTTGGCTGAGTGTTCACACTTCTGGGAAGCAGAATGCAGTGGGATAAAGGCACTCTCCGGGATTTGCTACCACTTTCAACAGGTATCTTTTAATCCCGGGAGTGAAGCGGAACAGCACAGGTTGCCTATGGGTGGGGAACACCAGGTAGATGTGCCTGTGTAAATGCCCCCTTTAAGCCGCTTGGGAAATGTGGCTGAAACATGGCTCTAGCGGGGCAAATTGCCAGTCTGAACTCAGATGCTGTGTCTCCAAAGAACCTGCTCTAGGTGGCTTACAAAGTAAAAACATGATAAGCTTAAAACATCATGAGTATAAGTGAAAGTTACAAAAACTTATTAGAACCCAATGGATAGTTCTG
Source organism: Gekko gecko (assembly GCA_029375565.1). Classification (NCBI taxonomy): domain Eukaryota; kingdom Metazoa; phylum Chordata; class Lepidosauria; order Squamata; family Gekkonidae; genus Gekko; species Gekko gecko. The sequence continues at coordinate 121,966,676 of JAPDNY010000007.1, forward strand.
CTGCGATGCAAACAATCAAATATACATTAAACCAAATGATACAAACCAATATTACAGCAGCACCAAAAATGTGATGATATTGGTCAGTGTTGCTTTAAGGGAACCTTGTTGATTTGATAGTACTTGTGGAAGATGCTTGTCAGCTTCAGCTTTGACTTCATAATTCTGTTTAACTCACACTTAAGATTACTTTGTGATTTTAATGGCAAAGCTGTAATCTTGAAACAGAGACGACAATGTCACCAGGAAAATTCATATGCAGAGCACACAGATTTGAAGGCCCAGTGGCACCTACAGTGTCCTCTGCCCCTAAAGAATACACCATTCAAACAGGTGCAGCATTTAATGTGCGACTGCTAATAGGACTACTTTGGAAAGGACTACTTTATAGTACAAAAGTCCTGTGGCATCTTATATACTAATAACATTTATTAGTCATTAAGTTGCAACGGGATTTCCCCTTTAGTTTGCTACAATAGACTAATATGGCTGTCCCTCTTCTTTATAATATCCTTTCCCTGAATATTTGAACAGTCCTGAGCATCTCTCTGTACATATTGACATTCAATATAATGTGTGAACCAGGCTTACACCAATACCTGCGATCTTAGAAAAAGTCCCATTGTAATTGCGGGGGTTCCTATGGCTCTACATTAGGATTGCCAGGTCTCTCCTAGCTACCAGCGGGGGATGGGGGAGTAATGCTGCCAGATACAGGTTGGGAAACTCCTGGAGATTTGAGGATGGAGCCTGGGGAGGACAAGGACCTCAGTGGGGTACTATACCACAGAGCACACCTTCCAAAGCATCCATTTTCTCCCAGGGAACTGATTTCTGTACTCTGGATCTGAGCTGTAATTCTGGGGGATCCCCACTCAGGAGGCTGGCATCTCTAATCTATCTACACAGTTAACTTGGTCACAAATTATATTATTGGCCATGAGCATGTTCCGGGGGATAGCTTGGGATACTTTCATTCCAGTCTAGAAGACTTCAAGCCATTAAAATCAAATAAGACTAGTTAGCCAGGACTAACTTATCTCAACTCCAGCTGACCTATAGCTCAAACTGCTTAATTCAAAGCTCTTTATTTGTTAGGTGGGTAGATTGTGGGGTTGGAAAGCAGCTAGGTTACTTCACAAGATGCCAGAAAGTATTTTGTGAACTGCTGCAGATCACAGCAAATGCAAGAAATACTGAGGAACTTTCTAGAACTCTGGAAGAATTATCAGTCAGTATCCACAGTCAGGGCCGGCTCGCTCACTAGGTGAGCTAGGCACTCGCCTACAGTGCTGGCCTTCAGGGGCACCAAACGGCGCCCCCCAAAAGCCCCCCTACCGCCCTAACTGGGTGCCCACCACCGCTTCCGAAGCCCTGAGGGGGAAGAGGTGGGGCGGCATGGCGGCCGGCGGGGTCTCTCCCCACCGCTGCCTGTCTAAGCACCCGGCCGGGGCGCTTCTGAAGCTCGGAGGGGGGAGAGGCGGGGCAGCATGGCGGCCAGCAGGGACTTTCCCCGCCACTGCTGCCACCGCCGCCCATCTAAGTGCCTGGCTGGGGTGCTTCTGAAGCTGGGGGGGGAGGCAGGGCGGCAGGGCGGCCAGTGGGGACTCTCCCCGTCGCCGCCACTGCCACCGCCCATCTAAGCACCCGGCTGGGGCACTTCTGAAGCTTGGGGGGGAAGAGGCGGGGCAGCATGGCGGCCAGTGGGGACTCTCCCCACCACCACCACCGCCGCCTGTCTAAGCGCCCGGCTGGGGCGCTTCTGAAGCTGAGGGGAGAGGTGGGGCAGCATGGCGGCCAGCGGGGACTCTCCCCGCCACCGCCACCGCCGCTGTCCGTCTAAGCGCCCAGCCGGGGCACTTCTGAAGCTCGGGGGGGAGGCAGGGCGGCATGGCGGCCAGCGGGGACTCTCCCCGCCGCTGCCGCCTGTCTAAGCGCCCAGCCGGGGCGCTTCTGAAGCTGGGGGGGAAGAGGTGGGGCAGCATGGTGGCCAGCGGGGACTCTCCTCACCGCCACCGCCGCTGCCATCCATTTAAGTGCCCAGCCGGGGCGCTTCTGAAGCTCTGGGAGGGAAGAGGTGGGGCAGAATGTCCCCACCCCCCTTCCTCCCGGGAGCAGCCTGGAGGTTGGCAACCATTAATTGGTTGGCGCACGGGGGTGGGGGCGCCAGAATGTAGCCTCACCTAGGGTTCAGAAAACCCTTGGGCCGGCCCTGTCCACAGTATAAAACAGTGTTACAGAAAGGTCAGAAGCAGTGCCCTAACAAGAAGGATTTCCTTAGCTAAGATGGAAGAGTCAGGATTGATAGAAGGTGATGATTTCAGATGCCCAGTGCTAAGGATTCCAGCCTCCAGGTAGGATCTGGGGATCCCATGGAATTACAGCTCATCTCTAGACTACAGAGATCAGCTCCCCTGGAGAAAATGGGTGTTTTGGAGGGTAGATTGTATGGCATTGTATCCCACTGAGGGGTAAAAGGAGTACTGAAGGATGATAGGGAAATGGCTGAGAAACTGAATAGTTTTTTGCCTCTGTCTTCACTGTGGAAGATGAGAAGTGCTTGCCCACTCCAGAACCACTGATTTTGGGAGGGATGTTGAAAGGCCTGAGTCAGATTGAGGTGACAAGAGAGGAGGTGCTACAACGGATAGACAACTTAAAAACTGATAAATCGCCAGGCCCGGATTGCATACATCAAAGAGTTCTGAAAGAACTCAAATGTGAACTTGTGGATCTCCAGACAAAAATATGTAATCTTTCATTAAAATCTGCCTCCATTCCTGAGGACTGGGAGGTAACTAATGTCTCTCCCATCTTTAAAAAGGGTTCCAGAGGAGATCCGGGAAATTACAGGCCAGTCAGTCTGACGTCAGTACTGGATAAGTTGGTGGAAACTGTTATTAAGGAAAGAATTAGTAGGCACATTGATGAACAAAACATTTGAGGCAGACTCAGCGTGGGTTCTGTAAGGGAAGATCTTGTCTCACTAACCTGTTAGTGTTCTTTGAGGGAGTGAACAAACATGTGGACAAGGGGGACTTAATAGATGTTGTTTACCTTGACTTTCAGAAAGCTTTTGATAAAGTTCCTAAACAAAGGCTCCTAAGTAAGCTCAGTAGGGAGGATTGTGAGGCACTCCAAAGAGATCTGTTGAGGATGGGCGAGAGGGCATCAACGTGGCAAATGGGGTTCAATGTGGCCAAGTGCAAAGTGATGCACATTGGAGCCAAAAATCCTAAATATAAATACAGATTGATGGGGTCTGAACTGGCAGAGACTGACAAAGAGAGAGATTTTGGAGTCATACTAGATCTCATTGAAAATATCTAAACAGTGTGCAACTGCCATAAAAAAGGCCAATGCTATGCTGGGGATTATTAGGAAGGGAATTCAAAACAAATCAGCCAGTATCATCATGCCCCTGTATAAATCAATGGTGTGACCTCATTTGGAGTACTGTGTACAGTTCTGGTCACCACACCTCAAAAAGGATATTGTAGCATTGGGAAAAGTGCAGAAAAGGGCAACTAAAATTATGAAAGGGTTGGAATACTTTCCCTATGAAGAAAAGTTGGGGGTCTTTAGCTTGGAGAAACAACAGCTGAGGGGTGGCATGATCGAAGTTTATAAGATTATGAATGGGATTGAGCAGGTTGAGAAAGAAGTACTTTTCTCCCTTTCTCACAATACAAGAACTAATGGGCACAATGAAATTGCTGAGCAGTCGGGTTAGAACAGATAAAAGAAAGTACTTCTTCACCCAAAGAGTGATTAACACATGGAATTTACTGCCACAGGAGGTGGTGGCAGCTACAAGGATGGACAGCTTCAAGAGGGAATTAGATAAGCATATGTAGCAGAAGTCCATCAGTTTTAAATATGTGATCATGCAGAAGGGCCCTGGTAGCAAATGTTAACAGTAATGGCTAATATCCTGGGAGTAAGACCCAATGATAACATTTGTAGATCTGCTTATGACTGGTTCATAGTCACAAAACTGTATCCCCACCATTTTTAACAGAAAAACAAGGGTTTTTGTTAATGCTCATGCTTTACTTCAGTTGCTTGGTTTCTCTCTTTTTCTTGGGGTTGCATCACACGCTATAGAACTGCTACATGGAGGCAGTTCTGCAGAAGAAGTTATTTGCCACATCTTATATACCATTGTGTAATGTATTAACAGCTACACAGATGCAAAAAGCATTCCATGGATTTACTTTGTAATGTGGGAAATATTCCTTGCCAACTTGTGGTGGAGTTTGATGAAAAGGAAAGGCAGATTTGCAAAGCCAGCACAGGAAAACTGACTTGTGCAAAGAGATTAGAGATGAAATCTAGAAAATAGAACAGTGCTTCATAACCCCTCCTCCCACATACCTCAAAAATACTGCTCACTTCCATGTTAGATGCAGTAATGAGCTGGACAGCCTGACCTCGTCATCTAAACAGTTCCTACACATATACATGAAACCAGGTTTTTAAAAGAAGATTGTATTATTTTGCATCAATACAAAGATTTAAGGAAAAGAAAAGAAGGCAAGGCAACGTGGGTAGACTGGGGTTTTTTTGCTGTCAAGTCACAGCCAACTTCTTGTGATCTCGTAGGGTTTTCAAGGCAAGAGACATTCAGAGGTGGTTTGCCGTTGCCTGCCCCTGTGTAGCAACCCTGGCATTCCTTGGTGGTCTCCCACTGAAATACTAGCCAGGGCTGACCCTGCTTAGCATCCAAGATCTGACAAGACTGGGCTAATCTGAGCTATCCAGGCCAGGGCATGGATAAAGACTTACTGATTGTTAAAAATGTTTTTATTTACCATGGGATGTGATAGACTATTTATATCCTAATGTAAACAGGGGTCGGAAAGAGAGTAGGCCCATCTGCTGGTGTTGTGTCACATCTTTCTCATACCCAGACAATCTTGGCATGGGAAGAAAACATGACTCCACTGAGGCATCTTTTAAAACAGCGGGAGCTGCAAAGTGCAGGAAACTTTGGATGCTCTCAGTGAGGTGCAGAGGAGTTTTTACACATGACATTCTGCACCTTGCTTTGTTTTGATTTATTAAGCGTACATAAGATGATCCAATATTTGCCCACTGCCTTTAAATCAGTGGGGTTTTCATTCTAAATGACAACCTTTGCATTTTATTAGTATGGCTTATTCTTTAATAAGCCTTTACTGTGCCAATATATCACATCACCACTGTTAGAACAAGCTCTTGTACCGGATATAAATTACCCACCGGCAGGCCATGACACAATCCAGTTTCCTAGAACACTCAGGGCAGGAGAAGCCATTTCGGTTTCCCTGAAAGTATAGAAACCTTTCCCTTTATATTTTAGAAGATCAGGTGGTAATGAAATCTATCCATTGTCTGTTTGATATGTCACACTGTACTGATCTGTTCTATTGGAAAACAGTGCTTCACCTATTCCCTGAAAATAGTATCTCAAAATGAGAATGTACAGCTAGTCTTTTATTAATATAGTCACTATGAGAAGACCAGTTTCACATGAAGAATTAATACATATGCTGCAAAAATTGTAAGTCAGAATGGTGTCACTCAGCAATTAATTTAAAAAGCTGTCATGTTAGAGTCCCTGGTTTTGTACTTACTGGGGCTATGTGTAAACTCCATTATCTCCTCATTTGTGAAATGAGGCAGTAGCCCATGCTTATGCTCTAAATTATAGAAAGTGACCATCTCACCCTTCATTTTATTACTGAGGGTATTTTTCTTAAAGTTTCTGTGCAGGAGAACCTTGCATTTTCAGCAATGCAGTTCACCCAAGTCTGCCCGATTCCTGACTCATTCTGTGCATTTACCCCTCACTTACTTTACAGAATCTCATTGGTTTTGTATTTGGTTACTGTTTATTTATCTATTTATTTTATTTATTATTACATTTATATCCCACCCTCCCTGCAAGCAGGCTCAGGGCAGCTAACAATATTTGGCATAGTGCACTGTTCATTCATTGAAGAAATGTGAACAACTTTCCATAAAAACTTTTTCTAGTACAGACAGATAAGACATAATTCTCTTTCCACCCACCATCGTCCTTCTCCAGGTAAGTTCTGAGTACATTCTTTTAAGATGAGTTCATTCTTTTAAGGTGTTACCAATTAGTTGTGCCCCCTCCCCTTTAGTGTTATTAACTTCAGTCATGCTTTCAGCTTTACCACTGGAACAAATTGTGGGAATGAGCCAATCAATATTCAGTACTTTTAAGTTCTATAGATATAATTGGGAGAGAATTAAGCATATGCTGGACTGCTGAAGTTTTCTCAGTGATGGGTGTTAAAAGTGCATGGCTTTGGCTACTCTTAGGTTAAATACATGTTTGTTTTGTTAAACACCTTTTCAGTGTCATGTTTATTATTGTACCACCTTCTTGATTTTTTCCAGCATGCTAAATTATCTCTCAGGACAGTCAAGGAATATATCCCAATCATAATCAATTACATACAGCACTGATTTAATTGATAATTAGCGCTATATCTGGCATTGGATTCTAAAGGCCACTTTCATTTGTAACTTCATCACATTGACCCAAGCCTTGGTTATTTATTTATGTAGGGAAAAATTATGCCACCTGTCCAGGAACCTGCCTGAGGTGACTTACAAAAGAAAAACAAAACATTAAAAGACGTTAATGGAAACCCAGCATTAAAAATCCAGCTGAGAAAAAAAACGCCATAAAAACAGACCACTGATGCCTTAAAATAAAAGCTTCCAGACTAGAATAGTGTTAAAAGATCAACCCACATTGCCAAGGCCTCAGTGATCAGCAGTCCATATGCAATCCCTGTCACGCCTGTGCCCTCCCAGTGAAACCACTGCAGGCATGAGGCCTGGCACAGGTTGGTGGCAGACCCCGCAGGGGTACACCAGGGCGGATGGCTGGAGTTCCTTGCAGCCTTACAGGGAGAAGGCAGGCAGGCTGTTGTCCTTAAGGGTTGAGGGGCTTGCCACTTGTGTTGCTGCTGTTTTTACAGCTAAGAAAGAAGCTGGAGTTGAGCCCAGGAAAGAGCTGGGATAGGGTGGGAGGGGCTGCAAAGCTTCTTCTTAAGATGGAGCGTTGGCAACCATCTTAGCAGATCAGCCAGCTGGCTGAAGTGCTGTGCCATCAGACAGCCCCAGGGGGGTTGAGGCTGGGCCCTATGTCCTGCCCTCTTCAGGCAAGCCCAGTTCAATCTTCTCTGGAGAAATGCCATCAGGCCTAGATAGCAAGACTTAGAGGGTGTTGACAGGAGCTGGGAGCCAGAGGCAAGGTGCCAGAGCACAGGCTTGCACCTAGTGGACCAGTTGACCCAGCAAGGTAGCCTTCCCAAGCCTCAGCCTAAATAGGCTAGGAGGTAGTCAGTATCAGGTGTTCTGCTAGCAGGTGTTGAGCTCCTGCAGTTATTCTGTGCTTTGGACAGGATTCTGTGAGAAAGCACTATCCTTAGCACTCGGCTCTAAATCTACAGGAAGATTATGTGCAGCCAGTTGGGTACTTTGTTGTGCTACCTCAGGCCAGGCCTTCCACTGCCACCATGCCACTGGAATGGGAGAGGGTCCTGAGGGGCTGCAGGTTCAAGTCCTGTCTGACAGAGGCCTAGTAGCTGACTCGGGGTCAGTGACGAGGGTCTGGTAGTGTGGTTTCTGCTATCATTGGTACATCCTCAGCAGGTGCTGTTACATTCCTGCTTGGCACCTCTGCCATGGCAGGCCCTCCCTGGTCCCTTGGGTCCTCCTCAGTCACCAACCTTGGCTCTTCCCCTGAGCATTCTCAGTCAGATTTGCTGGGCTGCTTGGAGGGGGTCATGGCTCCCTGGGCCCATGCCTGCTCCCCACAGGAGCTGCTCCATAGTTGGGGAGATCATGGGCTCAGAGCCTTCCGTGGGTCCTTGCACTAGCTGGCACTGGAAGGGGTTGCACATCAAAACTAGGGGGGGGATCTGGGGCCCATGATCACTTGCAAGCAGAAATTCTTGAAAAGTCCAGGGTTGCTGAGAAAAGGAATGGAGGCAAAACTGACTTTGGGGCCCCCAAAGTAGAAGGTAGAAGGCCACCAGGTGGCTGACCTTGGGGATCGATGATGGGCTAACTCTGAGAGGTGGGAATAGGTAAGGCCCTGTGTGTTGGACTTGCAGTTTTTTGTTTTGAGACTCTTTGAAGGCTGGGAATGTTCTGCCTAGGGTATATCAGGGTCCAAGAACTGATCTAATGCTTCATCAGGGTGTGCAGATTCTTAGAAATAAGTAAGCATGGGTTTAAAGTTAAGAATGTCTTAAGAAAAAGAGTAATAGCGAAGGGAATTAGCAAACTGAATACAGAGTTGGAAATATGTGTGCGCACGTACACACAAAATGAATATTCTACAGATCAACATCTACTAAATCCTAATGTAAATATCTCTTACTAATATATAGAAATATATGGAGAAAGGAGAAATGTGGAAGGAAAACATACAAGCCTGTTCCAGCGACTGAAGTCTAGTGAGGTTAGTTGCTGTAGATTTTCCATGTTGTGTGGCCATGGTCTTGGCATTGTAGGGCCTGATGTTTTGCCAGTAGCTGTGACTGGCATCCTCAGAGGTATAATACAGAAAGATGGAGTACTCTCTATGTCAAGGTGAGCAGAAAAATGGTAAGCAGGTAATTTATATCTACCCTGGAATGTGGGGTAGGGCTGAGTCATTATCATGTAGTAGTTCTCCAGGCTATGAACATGCTAATGGAGGAGCTTTCCTGAGGAGATTCTTTTGTCTATGGATAGTTTCCTGAGGAGGTTTCCTGTTTCCTGAGGAGATTCTTTTGTGTGTGGAATGGCTACTGAAACTCTAATCCACACACAAAAGAACCTCCTTTTATACCTCTGAGGATGCCAGTCACAGCTACTGGTAAAACGTCAGGTCCTACAATGCCGACCATGGCCACACAACCCGGAAAATCTACGGCAACTAATGAACTCCATCCGTGAAAGCCTTCGACAACATCTAGTGAGGTTGTTGGTGAGAGGAGAAAGCAGCATAGGTGAAAGCTGGATGAAAGAGTGGAATGTAATCTTTACAGACTTCTACACTGGAATAGCAGGGCTGATGCAAAGTCACATGCACATTCCCTCTGAGATGCATTTTCACCCAGAGGTTTGGAGCCAGTTGCTGAAGACCTGAATTGAGATGTGAACCAACAGCTGGAACAAAGTGCTGCGGTTCTTAGGGATAACTTTATACCTCAGAAGTGTGAAGACAGAGGGGGAATTAGGATGTTACTCAATGATCGGTTTGGAGCCAAAAGTATCAGACTTTATTGGTGGATCAGTGAGATAAGTATTTCTCAGGGAGGGGGAAACTGGGGATGTGATGTCTTCTTTGATTAGGTTTATGGCCCAGAAGGAATAACTGTCTATATGGTCACCATTTGGTACGTTATAACTAGCTGAAACAATCAATTTTCAGCATTGACCCAGACTGATTTTTCTATCAATTAATGATGTCAGATAGCTATAAAATCAACTCTTACCTAGTAATGGATCCTTATGTGAATTTGTTTAAAAGCCCATGGTCTGAAAATATGTCGAAGGCCTTGCTTCAGCCAAGACATTTTAAGTATTTTATTTAAACTTAAAATCTGTGATGATGGAAGAGATAGAAGTGTCATGCTTTTGGAGACTGAAATAAATTGAAGCAAATAAAGCAGTCCAGTATTAAACAAGGATGCTTTCAAGAATCATGTTTGCATCACGTTAGGATGGTTTAAGGGACTTATGCATTCTTTCAGCTTATAAAGTAAAGGCAACATTAGATATGACCTGGGAAATTCAGGTTTGATTTCCTATATTTAAAAAAGAGCTTAAAAGCAGCTGAAAGGGTTCCCAGTGAGCTTTGTGGTTAGGTAAGGATTTGAACCCAAGTGTCCCTTAACCCAGTACATCATTCAAGCCACTGCACCATGCTAGCTCTTGCTCAAAGTCTATATTTGGTCAACTTCAGTGTTACTAGCCATAAAGTTAGGCTTCTGTGCTACATAAAGGCAATAATTATTTTGATTAAAATGGGTGACTTCTCACAATTGTTGATGATCCTTGTGCGAAAGAGTGGGGCACAGCTTATGGAAGCTGCCTAGTACAGGGTATTATTTTTTATGTAAAAGAAAACAAATGGGAAAAGATTCAGAAGTCTCTTTGTTCAAAAATACAACACGGTTCAGTATAGCAACATTCGTGTATGTTCTGGTTTTGAATAACATTTCCTTCATGTTAGCCCCTATGAAAATGTAAACAGGTGTTGGAGAGCTAGTGTTACATTTGAAGAAAAATCTATTCAAATAACATGCCCACGCTTGTCACAGTTTGATGAAAATAGCCTTAGCTGTAATAAAATGAAAATAATAGACAGGTTCCTCCTGAAAGCCTTCTAGAGTCTAGATATCAGAGTGGTTTTTAAAAGAAAGTTTTGTACAGGCTTATATGCAATACTACAACAATACGAGCCCATAGAACTGAAACAGAACAGCCATCTTCCTGAAAGGAAAAGAAGCTCTGAATCAGGGCGATGTTCAGCTGTTTTCCTCCATTCCAGCAGCACTGTGGAAGAAGTTACACCTGGACAATGTGCTTTTCCTCAAGGCTTTCAAAGGGGTAACAAGTCACATGACTGACCCCTTCAAACAGAGCTAGAATGAGTCAGTGTTGCCAAATCTTAGTCAAAACCAGTGTTCCCTCTAAGCTGAGTTAGTGTGAGCTAGCTCACAGTTTTTTAGCCTCTGGCTCACACATTTTTGTCTTAGCTCAGGAAGGATGGCTCCAGAGCAAACTAATTTATGCTCACAACTTTAATGCCAGTAGCTCACAAAGTAGGATTTTTGCTCGCAGGACTCCATGCTTAGAGGGAGCATTGGTCAAAACTGTAATTCTTTGCCATGGACAGATCTTCATCTTTGTAAGCCATATCTGAATTTGCTTATGAAGAGGTGGTTTTTCTGACAGCCGTAATTTGCTTCTATCAGAATAACCTAAGCCAGTGTCAATGTTGTAGCCATTAAAGGCAGTCGTGTTCCCTCTAAGCTGAGTTAGTATGAGCTAGCTCACAGTTTTTTAGCCTCCAGCTCACACATTGCTGTCTTAGCTCAGGAAGGACGGCTCCAGAGCAAACTAATTTATGCAGCAGCCAAATCACTCGCTCACAACTTTAATGCCCGTGGCTCACAAAGTAGAATCTTTGCCCACAAGACTCCACAGCTTAGAGGGAGCATTGGTCATAACATAGGCTAATTCCTTTTGGTTCATAGAAGAACCATCACCCATTTCCCTGCTGTACTGCTCTCATGTGAATCTAGGATTCCCTACCTCTAGTTCTCCTGCTATTACAATATATCTCCAGACAACCAAGATCAGTTTCCATGGAGAAAATGGCTGCTTTGGAGGATGGACTCTACGGCATTATACCCTGCTGAGGTCCCTCCCCTCCCCAGACTCCATCCCCCAAATCTCCAGGTGTTTCCCAACCCAGAGCTGGTAACCGTATTTGAATCAATGCAGAAAGTGGTAACTTTCTGGGTCAAATGTTACTTCCTCTGTCCAGTTTTTCCCTCTCCCACTGCCACCAGGGCTACCCAAGCCAGTTTGGTGTAGTGTTAAGTGGCAGACTCTAATCTGGGGAACGAGATTTGATTCCCCACTCCTCCACAGGCAGCCAGCTGGATGACCTTGCAAGAACAGTTGTCTCTGAGCTCTCTCAGCCCCATGCACCTCACAGGGTGTCTGTTGTGTGGAGAGGAAGAGAAGGAGACTCTGAGTAAAGGGCGGAGTATAAATTCACGTCTTCTTCTTCTTCTTCTGGCATTTCCACTCAATTTGTTTCTTTCCCCTAATATATATCTTCATTTGAAAACATCACCGTTCTTGTGAAAATACTGTAAAAATAGTTACATTTTACGTTAATGTTCTGAATAATCTATGCCGGTTTATATAGAATAATTTTTGAAAGAGCTTTGTTTTAATTTTTCTCACTCTCTATGTACTAGTTCAGAATGATTAATGTTGTTAAAATGCCAGTGGAATCATTTATAATAAGTCCATTAATGTAACATTTTTTAGCCACAGCAACTGCAAGAATTGCTGCTAGTGATCTGTGGCAGGATTTCTGAGAGGCTCCATTGACATCCTACAGTTCTCTGTGGATTAAAGACAAGCAGCGTGTATCACAGAGCCCTTTCTTAAGGTGCTCCATGTGATATATCATAGCACTCTTTTGATCAGCTGATATTTCAAGATCTCAACTTTCCTATGTCTATTCCAACATGTTTCTGAGCTATCTATATTCAGAGGAATGTGTTCTTACCATTAAATATAGTTTCATTTCTGTTTGTATGTGAATATCAGTGTTTTTTAAAATCTTGCTTCTGGAGGCAAAGGCACACTTTGTAACCTACAATGGAAACCCAGCAGGGCACTAGTAACAACAGGGAAACAAAAGAAAGGGGATGGAACCCTATGACTACAAAATTCTCCCCACCTAACATTGCTTTCATTTGTTTAAGAAATAATTCTCTTACATGTGCTTGCATATAATAGAGTCTTAATGCCTCTCTAAAGCAACAGATAATGTTAGAGTACATTTTTAAAAAATGAATAGCATCACAAAACTCAGTTGACATAATAATTAACACTTTATTGATGAAGGGCTATTATTTAAATCAATAGAGTTACTCTTGCGTATTGATTTCTGCATCCCACTGTTAAAAATATTGATTATGTTCAGGAAGGCTATTGAAATGCAGTTGGACTGAGTCGGATAAAAAAGCTGATCAAGAACTGTTTATGCTGGGAAAAGATGGCGCCGGACTCGTCGACAGAGGCAGCATGATAGAGACGCTCCTCTGCCCTTAGGCTTCCTTAGTGAAATTTAGCTACTCAAATTCTTCCAGGAGTCGAAGGATTTGGCAGGGGGCTTTTTTAGTCCTAGTTGGAAGAGGTGGCGACCTCAAGACTAGTGGCTAACTGCCCTGAGGCAAGGAAGCCAAACAACAAGTAAAGGGATCCAGGACGGGACTGCAAGTCACGCCGGGCGTAAGAGGAGCCGCGGAAGTCCGAAGAGTCGAAAGGAGTTAAGAAAGAAAGAAAGAAAGAAAGAAATGCTAAGCTAAGTACTGGGGAGTTAGCGTTTAATTGTGGTGGAAGGGGGTCTTGGGGGCGGGAAGGATGATAGGAGACAGTAAGAGGGTCCCGACTTAATAAAGAAACCAAAGAGAAAGGCAAAGCGGCTAGGAGAAAGGGGGGTGTTTTTTGTTTTTTCTTAGCAGAGTTAGAGAAGGGACGGGAAATAAGCGCTCAGCAAACAAGAAAGAGACGCCACAAATTTTTCTATTTTTTTTTTTCTTCTTTGGTTGGCTTACAGTGCAGCAAAGGGATACATACCTCTTTAAGAGTTGCAGAGTGACTAAGCAGCATTACCAGGAAGCGTGAGCGTTCGGCTGGGAAGGCGGAGATATTGGAGCGACAGAGGAGAGCCAGAGTCAGCGGAGTGACGCGCCTAGCAGAGCGACGGTGGAAGAGCAAAGAGACGGGCGGGGTAGTTTAAAGAGGAGTGGAGGAGCGGCGAGAGAGACGGCAGAAGTTACAGCGATCGATACAGTGGAGCAGAGACAGAAGTGTTGATGTAGTAAAAGACTGTGACAGTAAAGAAAGAGATGTGCGCTCCACTATAGGGCGGATTAGATAAGAGTGACAGAGCTGGCAAAATATATAAACAAGAGAAGGGTGAACGGTTGGTCTTGAGAACAGAGGACAAAGCATTTAAGATTGTTTAAATATCGATAAGGGGTTCAGGGATAAACTTCAAGGCGATAGATGGTATAATGGTATAATTTTGTTTAGATTCAAAGATAGAAGGAGTATATACATAAAAAAATTAAGGCATATAAGTGGATGTATGTAAAGAGGAAATAGATAGAAGACGAGAAATTACCAAGAAAACAATTAAGGGGGAACCTATGGCCTCGGGAGGTGGCAGGAAAGCATCAGTGTCATCTCCAGGTCAAGTAGGAGGAGTAGGGCAGTTCAAGGTTATAAATATGAGTTCCTCACAAGTGAGTATGAAGGAACTTAATAAAATGATCCAAGAAAGTGTGACACAGGCGGTTTCCCAGGCAATGAAAACAACTATAGAAAACGCATTACCAGCTTTGATTAAGAGAGAAATAGAGCCGTTAAGACAGAAAATGGAGGAATTAACAATACAAATTAAAAATGATACTGAGGAAATAAAAAAACAGATAAAAGACAATAAACAGGAGATTGCAAAAATGGCAGTGAACCAAGGGAAAATAAAAGAGCGACAATGAGATTTTGATTTAGATATGCAAGAGATTAAGAGTAAAAATGAGAGAATGGAAGAAACTTTGATCAATTTGGAAATGGACAAGGCGGCACTAATCATAAGGTGCCAAAATATACCTGAAACCATAGATAAGAATCTTAGGGAGGAATTTGTGTCCATAGTGACAGAACAACTGAAAATAGGTACAAAAGAAGAAGTAAACGAAGGAATAGAGGCCATTTTTAGAAGAAATTCGGCATATGCAAAAAAGAATAGGAAACCAAGGGAGGTACATGTCAAATTTTATAAAAGAGAGATGAAAGAAAGAATTTTAAGAGCATCAAATGAAAACAAGGCTACTTTAGAAGGGATGGATGTAATTTTTTTAAAGGAAGTGCCATGGCGAGTCAGGGAGAGGAGGATGCCATATACAACCTTAACTAATCTGTTGAAAAATAATGGGATTATGTTCCGTTGGTTGATACCAGAAGGAGTCTTATTTTCTTACAATGGCCAAAGACAGAGGATTGACTCTACATTTAAGGTTGAATACTTTTTAGATAAATTTGGAGAAGACTTAGGAGCGCGAAAGGAAGAGGTAGAAGACGAAGAGAAGGAAGGGGAAGAGGAAGAAGAAGAAGAGGAAGAGACAGAAGAAGAGTATACTAGGCAAGGGATTCCAAAAGGAGTAGGGAAAACATCTAGAAAAAATATAAGCAAACCAAATAAAGCAACGTATCAATATTTGACTAGGTTCAAGTACAAAAACAGAGGGAAAAAATACTAAAAAGTAAGATGCTTAAATTAAAAAAATTTAAAGTTATATCCATAAACATTAATGGTCTTAATAGTCCGCAAAAAAGAAGGAAAACATTCCATCAGTTACAAAAAATGAATTTAGATGCAGTATGTTTACAAGAAACGCATATTAAGAGGGACAATGCGAAATACTTAGAATGTAAAAAAATAGGTAAAGAGTTTACGGCACTTGCTGAAGAAAAGAAACGAGGAGTTGTGATATATGCGAAAGAAGTACTAGACCCCGAATTAATTTATTCTGCTGAAGACGGAAGGATAGTTGCTATAACAGTGGTAAGAAAAGGAGTGAAAACCTTGATAGTGAATATTTATGCGCCTAATCAAAGTCATATCCAAAAGGTTTTTTTTCAAAAATTAGAGACAGTTTTAAGTTCAATAGAGGTAAATAATATTCTTATCATGGGTGACTTTAACTCCGTATCAGACCCAATTATTGACAGAAAAACGAATAGGAAAAGACGGAAAAATGGAAATGCAATAGTGAAAGATTTTATGCAAATGGTGGAAGAATATAATTTAATTGATGTTTGGAGAGTTAGGAATATAAGCAAAAAAGATTATACTTATTATTCAAATAGACATGACACCTGGTCTAGGATAGATATGATATGGATGACGGTTAATATGTTACGGGAGACAATTGAATGCGAAATATTACCCAATACTTTTGCGGACCACAATCCAGTTTTGTTGGTGTTAAAAGAAAGGCGTAAGGATAATAGAAATTTTCTAAATTTAAAATTATTAAGAGATATGAAATTTGTTGAGAAATGTAAAAAAGAAATGATAGAGTTTTTCAAGATAAATATAAATGCTGAAACGCCAATGGAAATAGTTTGGGATACTTTTAAAGCATACGTGAGAGGTATCTTCATTAACCAGAATGCATGGAGAGCTAAACAAACAAAAAAGAAACAGGAATATATAATTAATGAAATTAGAGCGCAGGAAAGTATATTGAAAAAGGGAGCAGTTAATAAATCAGCACAAATTAAATTAAAGTTGTTGCATCATAAATTGAATATAATGTTGAACGATGAGATAGAGAAAAGAATGGAGTATACAAGACAGTATTATTTTGAAAATATAAATAAGCCAAATAGATGGCTGGCATTTAAGATACGAAAAGAAAGAGAAAAACGAATAATAAGACAACTAAAAAATGATAAAGAAGAACCAAAAAGTGCTATACAAGAGTTGAAAGATATAGTGGAAAAATTCTACAGAAATTTGTATCATAAGGAAGAACAAGAAAATGACCTAATAATAAAATATTTGGAAGGGAATACGAAAAAATTCAATGAACAACAGATAAAGATTTTAAATAATCCCATAACAATGTGTGAAGTGACGGAAGCAATTAAAAAACAGAAAAAGAAGAAATCACCAGGACCAGACGGCATCCCGGCAGAATTTTATCAAATATTTGAAGAGCAGATTAGTATCCCGTTTAAAGAATTATTGCAGACAGTAGGTAGACAAGGGAAGATTCCCGAATCATGGAACCATGCGTTAATCACGTTGATCCCCAAACCTAACTCAGACCATGAGGAAATCAAGAACTACAGACCTATATCCTTACTGAATGCTGACTATAAAATTTTTGCAGGTATCTTGGCTGACAGGCTAAAGAAAGTTTTATCACAGGTTATCCACCAAGACCAAATGGGGTTTCTGCCTAAAAGGCAGATGAAAAATAATCTAAGGATAATAATGGACGTGCTTGAATTTTATGAGGCACGCCCGGACAAAGAGCTAGTGTTACTGTTCTTAGATGCAGAAAAAGCATTCGACAACTTGTCATGGAATTTCATATTGGAAAAATTGAGAAAGATGGAATGTGGTCAATATTTCTTCACCTTGGTCAGTGCTATTTATAAGACAAATTTTGCTAAGGTAATAGTAAATGGGGAAGTAACAAATAATATCGAGATTCAGAAGGGCTCGAGGCAAGGATGCCCGTTGTCGCCATTACTGTTTATACTAGCGTTAGAATCCTTAAATGATGCAATAAGGGGAAATCCACTTATTCAGGGTCTAAAAATAAAAAGGGAAGAATATAAATTACTGGCGTTTGCCGACGATCTTGTATTTATATTGGAAGAATCGGAATCATCTACTATACATTTGATGGATATCATCAAAGAGTATGGGCAGGTGGCAGGTCTCAAAATAAATTATAACAAATCTAAAATTTTAACTAAAAATTGTTTACCTACAACAATACAGAGACTGCAGGAGACTACAAATATGGAGATAGTAAAGAAGGTAAAATACTTGGGGATCAATTTTACAAATAAATGTAGCTCACTGATAGAAGATAATTATAACAAGCTTTTGGATGAAGTTAGAAAAGATTTGGAGAAGTGGAACAAGATACCCTTGTCATTCATGGGCAGAATAGCTTTGGTAAAAATGAATATATTGCCTAGATTTTTATTCCTGGCACAAAACATACCAATTTTAAAAAATAAGAGCTTTTTTGAAGAAATGAATAAAATTACGAGACGATATATATGGCACTATAAAAGACCCAGAATATCTTGGAAGAATTTACAGGATAAAAAAGAAAGGGAGGACTACAAGTTCCCAATTGGTACATATACTATCAGGCAGCTGCACTGGTTTGGATCAAGGAATGGTTAACATTGGAAAACAGTAGAATCTTGACACTTGAAGGCCATGATTTATATATGGGGTGGCACGCATACATATGGTACGGTAAAGATAAGGTACATTCAAATTTTGGGAGACATAGGGTAAGAGGAGCACTGAATAAGATATGGTCTGACATAAAGGAGAGGTGGTATAGAAAAACACCCAGATGGGTCTCCCCTTTGGAGGCATTCATAGCTCCCACATTATTAACAGCAAGTAAGAAAGTAAATTATCATACATTGTTAGATAGAAATAATAAATTGAAAACAGAAGAAAAACTTGCAAGTGAGAATAGATTGTCATGGTGGGAACAGATAATGTTAAGGGATAGATTCCAGAAGGACCTGGTAGGGGGTTTGAAGACCAAAATAATGAACTCGACAAGATTTGGCTCTCTTCAAATGACAAATTAGTACAGAAATTATATGGTTTCCTGTTGGATGATTATGAGCAAGATGAGGTAATTAAAGTAGCAATGGTTTCTTGGATGAGAGATCTGGGAGAAAATATAGAAATAGACCAGTGGAACAAGATTTGGAAAACAATTAGATTTATGAGAGCGGTTGCATATAAGGAAAATGTATATAGAATGTTTTACAGGTGGTATTGGTCTCCAGATAAATTAGCAAAATACTATGTAGGTTATTCCAGTCAATGTTGGAAATGTAAAGCTAATGTGGGGACCTTTTACCACTTATGGTGGAAATGTGAGAAGGTACAGGGATATTGGAGAATGGTTAGAAAGGTAATCCAAGAAATTTTGGAGAAGGATGTTGTTCTAAGGCCGGAAATATATTTGTTAAATATAATACCAGATGGATGTAACCAACAGGAAACTTACCTAATATCCTATATTGTAACGGCTGCTCGTTTATTATTGGCAAAAAGTTGGAAATTAGATATTATCCCCTCAAGAGATGAATTAGTGTTGAAAGTGTTAGAATTAGCACAATTAGACGACTTAAGTTTGAGGTTACAAAATAAAAAGGTAACGGTACATGACGAAAGATGGACAAGAGTGTATAAATGGATAGAAAATTTAACGAATGTATAAGACTCAAAATTATGTGAAATCGGAATGATGGAATGTATGTAATGATATGAAAATGAAAATAAAATGGGAAAAAAAAAAAAGAACTGTTTATGCTATAAAAGGTACATTAGACAACACCAAACATCTTAAAATAATGTAGGGATACTATTGAAAAGGTAACTCAAATGAAATGTGAAGATGTCAGTAGAATTGCAAAATATTGGTGGTTAATATTATTCTAGAGGTGATTGTGCAAAACCGCCTCTGTCTTTAAACATTATTTATCTTGTACACTTAAAGTTCCCCAGAAATTCAAGGCCAAATGGACAAGTAAGCCAGCAGACCTACGGACTATCAGCCCCTGGTTTTACCCTGCATGAAATGAGAGACCTTTCATCTTCTTTTATGTTTTTGCACATTGTTTAGAACTCAGAGGTGGATGTCTCCAAAGTTAAGTGTGTCCTCCTTCACAAATCATACACATCAGCAAGAGTTTGGAATAGGTATCAGTAACAACTACAAAAAATAGTTAACTACTATGACTGGATCAAAAATTCACAGAACCCTGCAGAAATAGCATATTAAAAATTGCCTGCCAAGGTTTCTGGATTTTTGAAAATCGACTTACATCGCTGGGTAAATAAAATATATTTTGTCCAAAATAAAATAAAAACAATTCTGGAACTTTAAATGTAAGGAAGTGGCACCCCATGACTTTATAAGGAAAGCTGATTCTTTATTAAATTATTTTATTAAATTAACTAAGAAATTTCTAAAATGTACAGGAAAATAGAGAAGTTGTCAAAACAAGGTCTACCAAATTCCTGGCAGCAATTTTACTGTATTACTTTCAAGCAAGTAGTAGACCAGGCATACCGTGGCACCTGGCTACAAAGTGTTTTGACACGTGGGACCAATTTCTGGCAATTTGTCTTCACTTCCCACATTACATGGGTGGTGGAGAAAAAGCATAACCATTTCATAGCCATTTTTTTTTAACAAAATTAGATTTTAAGCACATACCTTTGACTCTATGAACATCTGAAGGCAAGCACTCTTTCCAGTTTGGCGTTTAGTCTGCCCCAATAATCTTGTAACAAGTTATGAGTTTTGTGATGTTTCCAGGGACTGAGTCCAAACTCCACTTCCAGACTCAATATACTCATAAGGAAAGGCTCCAGTCCCTCTGTACTAATCTTTGTGATACTGTAGAGAGTAGTCTATAGGTCTGGAAGAAGCCCAGGTGTCTGGTTGCTTAGAAGTATGATAATGTTTCCTAGGAATTCAAAAATACTTTTTCCCAGCCTTGCTGGCTGGATAGGTGTTGGGATGAGAAGTGAAAATAAACAAGTAATTCAACATTCCTTACAGTTCCTCATAATGGGCTTTTTCACAAGTAATGCTAAGTGAAAGGTGTTTATTACAAGCCATCTGTGTGATACACAGGGAATGTTTACATTAATATTCTTTTCTATCCCAGCCAAAAGCTGTCAATGGAAGGATTTAGGCTTGATTTCTTTAATACCTGTTGAGCATGACAGATTGTGGGCTATAGGTTTGTGATGAGTGCTGAAATATCACCATGCCATTGCTCAATCCAGTTTTGAAAATTTTGCATTAGACTCATAGGCGCCAAGTGAATTAGTCAGACAGCCATTTTCTGTTGGTTCAGTGCTTGCTGCACTTTGACTAACCAATGCCTTTGTCCTACTAAAATGGCAGTATGAATCAGCCATTGGAGTACATTTAGTTATTTTTTACTAAGGTAAGAAGAATGATCAATAGACAAATTTCTTACCTGTGATTGTTGTTCTTTGTGTGGTCATTGGTATAGTCACACATATGTGTTCTGTGCCTGAGCTGAAGCAACTTTTGAAAGTTCTAGAGTTCTAGTCATGAAAGTCCACTTGCCCCTCCGGGCATGTCTTGAAGGAACCACCTTCCCATTCAGTTTCCTCTACACAGCTGTCTTAACGTAATACACAAGCATGGAGCCAGAAGCAGGGTGGGAAGGCAGGTTGTATGCCTGCATGCACGACCACTCAAAGAGCTTCAGTTGCAGGTAAGCAACCTGGTTTTCTTCATTATGATCTCTGTGAAGCCCTACCTATTGATGATTAACAAGCTATGTAGTTGATGGTGCAGGCTTCACCTCAGAAGACGATCAAATCACCTAGACAAATGAAGCATCTGCCTGTGCCCAGGGAATAATGGAAGAGGAAAGCTGAGGCAGTTTTCCATGTTGCTACTCTGTAAATCTCTCAGTGATGGGCCATTTAGAAAGGCAGCAGAGATCAGTTCAGTTGAATGTGCCTGTGGGGCTTCAGACAAAGGCCACTTTGCTAACAGAACAATGAAACAGCTGAAATCATCCACCTCATCATTATTTATTTATTTATTTGTTTGTTAGATTTTTACCCCACCCTCTTGGAACCAGTACAGCACAGAAACAAACCATAGTCCTTTCCTAAATTTGTAATAAGATGAAGACAGACTGAGAGGGCCTGTTTGACATTCAATTGTGTGCTTTTTGACCACCCTCTGGCAGGAAATAGAAATGGTGGGCACTATAATATCCTCCAGATTATAATGACAGGGAGATGCAGGTTCAGAATCTCCATTCAGTCAACCTTGGATTGGTCATCCTTTCTCACGCCAGCCAACCTTATAGGATTGTTGCAACAGCAAAATAGTGAAGTATGTATGCCACCTCAATATGTACAGCTTAAGATGGACAGTGGAAACCACCTTTCTTGGTCCAGACCTTGGTCCAGATCTCTGTCCTAAATGGATTTAACTTCAACCAGCTCTGCTTCAGCCAATGAATCACAGCCTCAAGGCAATGATCAGATCTGCCAGTGCAGAGTCCAACTGCTTATCCAGCAGGTGGAAGAGCTGGGTGTCATCTGCATATTGGTGGCATCCAACTCCAAACCTTCTAACGAGCTCTACTAGAGGGTGCATGTGTGTGTGTGTGTGTGTTAAATAGCGTTGGGGAGAGAATTATGTCTTGTGGAGCCCCACACTCAAGAGAGTGCTAGGCAGAGCACTCATCCCCAAAAGCTACCCTCCAATGGCATCCCTGGAGGAATGAAAGGAACTATGCTAAGGTGGTCCCATGATCCCCCAGTAAGGCCAGGCAGTCAACCAGGATCAAATGATCAACTGTGTCAAATGCTGCTGACAAGTCCAATAAAATCAGCAGCACAGACCTGCCCTTATCCAGTTGATAGCAGAGGTCATCCAACAAGGCTACTAGCACTGTCTGAATTTCAATTGCAGACCTGAAGCCACACTGGAAGGAGTCAAGTGCCAATGTCTCATCAGGAAATCCTGAAGCTGTTCTGCCACTGCCTTCTCAATCACCTTCCCGAGATAAGGCAGATTTGATACTGGGTGGTAATTGGCTAGGTTCTAAGGATACAACAATGGTCTCTTGAGAAGAGGCCTAATTATGGCCTCCTTCAAGGACCTAAGGAAGCAACCCTGGGAGAAAGATTAATAATCACTCTCAAGAGGCCTCCAACCACATCAGGATTTAACCAGCCATGAGGGGCAGGAATCCAAGGGACAAGTTTTTGGTTTTACAGTTGACAGGATCCTGTCAACATCAGCAGAGGAGAGCTGGTTGAAGTGGTTCAAAAAAGAACCCTGATGTGAACATGGAGCCTCCAGTACACTACTGGGAACAAAACTGGCGGCGAGGTCATGGTGGAGCTTTAAGATTTTATCTTTGAAGAAAGTGCAAAATTGTCACAACTAAAACTCAAATTTCTAGTATTTTGGGACCTCACATTCAGGGAGCTCCTTAAAATGTCTTAAATAATTGTGTCAGACACAAACTCATAGGTGCAATGGAGGCAGAAAAATAAGTTGTCTTTGCTGCCTCCATCACCACCTCACAAGCTTTCAAGTGGGCTCTATAAAGTGTTATGGAAGTATTGTCACGAGTAAATCACCAGAGTCGCTTTAGCTAAGTTCCCTCTTCGTATCTCTTGACTCCTTGGTAAACCAAGGAGAAGGGGAAGAATGGGAATGCAGAGGGTGTTGACAATGGCCTGACAAAGGCTGTTATTCCAAGTCTCAATAAACTCATCTGCAGAACTGCCAACCAGGCTAGAGAAGAAGAGGAGGAGGAGGAGATTGGATTTATACCCTGCCCTTCACTACCCAAAGAAGTCTCAGAGTGTCTTACAACTCCTTTCCCTTCCCCTCCCCACAACAGACACCCTGTGAGGTAGGTGGGGCTGAGATAGCTCTGACAGAAACTGCTGAAACCACAGAGCATTCTGGAATCCAACAGAATCCATAAGTTTCCTCAGGTTAGCATAAATTCACTTGCTGCTCTTTCAGAAGAGGGTAATGAATCTCAAACCGTCCTTCAGGAGGAAATGTTCTGACCATAGCACCAGAGCAACATGAGCTGAGCTATCCAGATCTACACACGTGCAGAGGATCAAATCCAGAGTGTTGCCTGCTTCATGTGTGGGGGTCAAAACAATCTGAGAAAGTCCTAATGTCTACATGGCAGACAAAGTCCAAAGCAGCTCCAGTGAGAATGGTGTCTGCATGGATATTGAAATCCCCTAAAACCACCAGACAGGGGAAATGCAATACCCTGTCAGAGTTCACCTTTGCCAGCTTCATCACAATATTTGCAGGTGTGCTGGGTTGACAGTAAACTAGTATGATAGACAACTTCCCCCTAACATCCCACATGAGGCCCACATATTCAGTGCCAGCAACATCCAGGGTGGGGATCCTCCAGAAGGAGAAACCCTCTTGGATTTATTTATTATTATTTATTTATTTATTATTTGTATTTATAGCCCACCCATCCTGCTAGCGGGCTCAGTGTGGGTAACATCATTAAACATACAAAAATAGAATTAAAATTAAACAATTTAAACAGACATTAAGACATAGTCACAATTCTAACAAATCAGCTGGCTATGGTGGTTCCCTAGCATATTATTTGGGTTGATAGGTGGATGGGTGACAACCACCTCAAGGAGGCCATATAGATATGTCCGCTGCCTCAACTGAAGGCCTGGTGAAAAAGCTCCATCTTACAGGCCCTGTGGAATTGGAGAAGATTGTGCAGGGCCCTAATCTCAACTGGGAGCAAGTTCCACCAGGCAGGGGCCAGGGCAGAAAAGGCCCTGGCCCTGGTTGAGGCAAGACGGACATCCTTTGGGCCGGGGACAACCAGGAGATGCTGGTCCATAGAGCGTAGCGCTCTTCGGAGTGTATATGGGAAGAGGTGGTCCCTCAGATATGTGGGTCCCAGGCTGTATAAGGCTTTAAATGTGATTACCAGCACCTTGAAGCGAATCCAGAAGTCAACTGGCAACCAATGCCAGAATCGCAACCCCACCTTCCAATTTGAGGTTGATATAGGACCAAGAAACTGGGTGGAGTAAGTTGAGAGAGAAAAACTGTCTCACCTTCCTCACTCAGGTCTCAGTCAAGCAGGCCAGGTCAAAATTACCACACAGGATAATATCCCAAAGCATAGTGATCTGGCATTGCACAACATCAGGGATGAAGAGAAGTTGCTCTAGACACCAGCAAGTTGCTTCAGACATTGACTGCTAAAGTTCCATTGTTCAGATGGACCAAGACTGTCCCTGCAAACACTGCAAAATATAATAAAGCCTCTCCCAACTTAGGTGCTTCTTCTCTTCTTTCTTTTAAAAGTTGTTCTAGGGCCCTAAACTCCCCACTCCTCCCATTGTCCAGTTAAAGTATATACTTTATTCCACTGTCTTTCCAAGCCTGACAATAATAGTATCTTTGTTTCTGAATATATTTTGTTTCTGGCTGCATGTCCTATAATTGGGGCCAGAAAATGTCCCTCAAATGCTCTTTTGCCTGTTTCTAAATCATTCGTGTTAATGTAGCTGTGGCATACCTGTTGACATGCAAGATATGTTACTGCTTCTTCCCTTTTTGGATTATTGGCTGCCCAGAAGTTGGATCTCTCTCTTAGTACTTGGACTGTCTCTTGGAGCTGGACCGATAGGTAGCTATAGGCCATTTCCACAGGTTACATGCGTCAGGGTTCAAAACTGTTTGGAAGTGGGTTTTTTCCTGCTTTCCCACAGCATCATGGTGCATTTATACACTTCCCAGGATTTTCCTGGCTTCATTAATGTGGTACCTTTGCAGTCTGACATGGGGACTACATATGTGCAGGCCTGCCACAGATATTATTTTGAAGCTAGAAAATGCCTAGTGGCATTCTGTTCCCCTCCTCCTTGTTATCTCCCACCTATTCTAGGATGATAAAGAGGGGTTGGAGCACCCTTTCCCCTGTTCTTGCTGTCTACCACTGCGGAGAGGTTTGTTGTCATAAGCGTGTCTTTTCTTACTCTACCAGTTACAACTGCCAACAACAGCCTACCTCAAATCATCCCAGGAGCCTGTTGCCTAGACAATGACACAAAAAGCACTCTTCAAGAATTGCAAGTCCTATGGGCCCAAAATTCCCCACTCAGACAACCACAAGCAATATCTTTTATTCCTAGGCAAAGAGCATGACGTCTCATGCTGCTCTGTTTGTTGCCAGTTCACCCCCAAGGGGAAGGCATGACAGAACTTCCTGCCTAAAAGGGGCACTTTGGGAACAAGCTCTATCCAGCACAGCTCAAGAAAAAGATTTGAGCCCTCCACTGCCCTCCACTACTGACAGGCAGATTCAAGCATCCTCAGTTCCAACAGTTCTGAGGCCCAAACCAGTCATTCCAGACCTGACAAAAAGTACGCAGGAGACACTGCCTGCCTCCCCAGAGTGTATGGCTACTGTAACGAGGGTTGGGATCCATATGCCCCCTTAGTTGACCAGGCAAAAGCAGACTGTTACCCCACAGATGATCCAATCTCTGAATGATTTAGTCTTTTACTACAACCAGCCTGCCTGTGAGAACAGAGACAGATTATGCCTGTGAACCCTTGCCCATCACACTGGAACAATTTATATACTCCCTGGTAAGGATCTGTGCATATATGAATCCCCAAAGAGCACCTGTGTCCCGCGTTTGTCCACTTCCTGGAAGTATGAACGCTCCACCGATA
The DNA here is from genome assembly GCA_029375565.1 of Gekko gecko. Classification (NCBI taxonomy): domain Eukaryota; kingdom Metazoa; phylum Chordata; class Lepidosauria; order Squamata; family Gekkonidae; genus Gekko; species Gekko gecko. The sequence goes on from JAPDNY010000007.1 coordinate 121,992,571, forward strand.
AGCCGGGAGCAACCCACATTGGGCAGAAGGCAGCAGCGGTATGATTGGCCATGCTCCGCTCTACTGCCCAGTGCGGTGCCAGTGCTGCGGAGTCCTCCCCCAATCATCAAAATGTGCTTATGTGCATGAGCGCTCATGCGCACATACACCCATACACCCACAGCTGAATTAATGGGGAAACGCATACAGTGCGCCTCTGGAGCAGCAGTCTGAACGCTCTGGCGTGCCTCCTCCCAGTATGCTTCCGCAGCAGTCTGGGCTGTGTGAACAGGAAACCCCGGAACATTTTGTTCTGGGGCTTTTTTGCCACAACTGATTCCTGCAGCATATTGCCAATCTGAACTCAGCCTTAGAAAGGTACTAATTTTTTATGAATTTGGGAATAAATTTAATAATTCCATTTGGCAGATAAAATTGGATCTGATGAGATGGACAAAGCAGAAAATAGCTGTTACTACCTGAGTTGCAACTATTAAAATGTCTGTTTTTCCAAAATTATCTTTTTCTGTTTTATGTGTGACCTTTTCATATTTTGGATAAGATTTTGAAGGACTGGCAATTAAAATTAGAACAATTTATTTTTAATTCTAAAAATGCAAGAACAGCAAAACTTCTAAGGCATCACCCTATTTGAGATGAAAGGTGGGGTATTCCAAATATTTCTTTATAGTATGATGCATATCAATTGAGACAGTTCCTTGGCTGTGATCACACATACTACATAATCCACTTTCAGTGCACTTTCCAACTGGATTTCACTGTGTGAACTGGCAGAATTCAGTTGGAAAGTGGATTGAAAGTGTATTATTTAGCATGTGTGATCGCAGCCCTTGTTTATTCTTCTCTAAGGAAGTATGTTGGCTAGAGTTAGAGAGATTTAAATTTAAAGAAATTAGGGGATATCACTTATTATATGATAATGCTTTGTGTAAAAAATTAAAGTTGAACTCATAGTCAGCACTCCATGGCCCTATTTTAATATTGAGAAAATGGAAAAGGATATTATACCCAGGGATTTCCCCATTGACAGTCCATTTTGTATCACCCCCAATTTTTTCAGTTAAAAATTATGGTTCATGGTGTAGAGACTCTTTTCTTAATCAAATAACCTTAATGAATGCAAATATGATACTATTAACTAATAGTAGTCAGTTCTGGACTGGAAGAAGGATTCTGGAAGGGACAAAATGGCTGTTGAAATATCAGACTTTAAATTTCCTCCAAAAGAAGGATGTTAAAAATCAAACAAACAGACCATTAACTGAATTTGAAGACTTAATTCAAAATATAGATAAGGAGGAAGGGGAATCATGTTGAAGGCTTTCACGGCCGGAGTTCATTAGTTGTTGTAGATTTTCCAGGCTGTATGGCCATGGTTGTGGCATTGTAGGACCTGACGTTTTGCCAGCAGCTGTGACTGGCATCCTCAGAGGTATAACACAGAAAGATGGAGAAGAAAAGAAGAGAAGAGATTGGATTTATACCCTGCGCTTTGCTGGGAGTCTCCGAGTGGCTTACAAACTCCTTTCCCTCCCCACAGCAGACACCCTGTGAGGTAGGTGGGGCTGAGAGAACTCTGAGAGAACTGCTCTTGAGAGAACAGCTCTGACAGGACTATGGCTTGCCCAAGGTCATCCAGCAGCTGCAAGTGGAGGAGTGGGGAATCAAACCTGGTTCTCCCAGGTTAGAATCCACACACTTAACCACTACACCAAACTGGAGTACTCTCTGTGTCAGGGTGAGAAGAAAAATGGTACTCAGGAAGGTGGAGTAGGGCTGAGTCATTATCTTGTAGAAATTCCCTAGGCTTTGACATGCATAATGGAGGAGCTTTCCTGAGGAGGTTCTTTTGCAGCCAATTAGAATATACAAGTGGGGACCTGCAAAACTTGTAGGTGGGGTGCTTTCCACCTCTTAGATTTAACCCCCCCCCCCAATGTTATTCCCAGCAGCCCATCATGTCTCCAGTTTAAATTAAATTTAAATTAAAATAAAGCTTGGCCATCAAATGAGAAGGGAGCACTCACTGGAGAAGACCCTAATGCTGGGAATGATTGAAGGTAAAAGAAGAAGGGGAAGAAAAGAAGTTTTGGCTTACTCATTCAGGTTTTTGCTAATGCTTTGTGCTAGTATAAAATGCAGGATTGTAGAATCACTGTGATAATAAATGAGCTTAATTCTTTTAAATGGAATAAGTAAGGATTGTAACATTTTCGTTTCCACTCTTGGCTATAACAATGCATCTTACACTCGTGCCCCATTACTATAAAGCAGCAGTTGCCTCTTCATATGGTTCCCACTGGGTTGATTTGTAAAGGATATTGCTTTATATATCTTTGATGTCTAATTAAAGGGACAAGCTTGATAACCCTTGAACAAGTAATAACTGGAAACTAATGATTAGACACATTAAATCCCTAATGTGTTGGACTACACTGCCCAATAGCGGACAGTATTAGGGTCATGAAGGAGAAAAAAGAATTCATACTTAACAGGTCTTTCAGAACAGGAGACAAATGAAAGAATAAGCCTTGTTCTGTGGCTTCTGCTACCATGTGATATGCTGGGACCCATAGAGAAGCAGAGCGAGATTCAATCCCAATGCTCAATACACAGGGTTTCTGTATGTATACTGTTTATCGTGCCCACAATCAGAGTATGCAACATAGAGTGCAGACAGAATGCAATGTTTTACACATGATCATAGCAGATTCTTCATCCACACTGTGAACCTGACTTCACAACTTGTATTTTACATGTACGTGTCACTGAGTTGAGTTAGGGTGTCTGTTTATGCTTCAGAAAGTCTCTCCACATTATTCCTGTTAAAAAGTGGTACAATTTGTTTATACACATAATGCTTTATATCTTTTTAAACAAACAAAATAACCCAGAACGTTGTAAAAAAACACACAGATGCAAAATGTCGTGGGCACATGTATATGCTGGTGACAGCACACTTGCTACGCAATCATTGCTTGTTCACAGCTAACTAAACTGAAGCACTCCAAAAGGCAATAAAATGTGTCTTTCCCTCTGAGCTCAATGAAGAAGAGACAAGGGTTCTTTTAGAATGAGTAAGACGGGGGCACTGGCAAAGCATCCCTACAGCTCTAGCAATGTTATGCCCTATGTAGAACCTTCAAAGTTCTGCTTAACTAAACTATCTTCCTTGGAACTAGCCTGAATTACACTAGATGTATTCCCGTCTCTATTTCTTTGAGTCTCTCTTTGAGACCATTTTAAGGTATATTAGTTTTAATTGCCACCAGCGTCCCAGTGCTATGCAGATGTGTGTTGTATTAAAGTAAATACAATAAAATGCCTGTTTGTTTCCTAAGCATAGCACTTAAATGAGATCTGTGTGAATTCCAAGGCAGAATGACAAACAGAAATACATCTCCAGATGGCAGTAAAGTTCATTCAGTGTGAGCACCTGAGGCAGAAAATCAAGCTAAGAAAAGTGAAACATTAAAAGCATAGCGCATGGCTGTGATTATCATGCTGAGACAAGTACAAAATGGCATCATGCAGAGGGAAGAAAGAACCTGCAAGACTAATAAAACAAGCAAGAAATTTAAGGAGTGATTAAAATAAAATTTACTGAGTGTTTAATAAATACAGTGGAATGAGAAGAGAATCATATTTAAGGGTGAATTTGTCAATTATATTATTAACATAATGTCAGGCACTTCAATAACGCAGCATCAGTATCAGGTTCTAAGAAGATTCAGGTTTATTGATCAGTCGAGATGAAGTTACTATGAACGTTAGAGTCAGGAATGAAGCATAAAAAATGGCCAGGCTAATTATAGTGAGTTCGTACAGTACCCCCTGACACCTGGAGGCCAATAAGCAATCATTGTTAAACTCAGGGAAGTGTATAACGGTTCAGAAGTACGTGGGAGATAGCAGAGACTCTGTGCCTAGAGAAAGGAGCATTCAAGGCTGAATGGCCAATAAGACAGGCAAAGCAAGCATAGCAGCTGCACACTGAGCACATTCCAAAGGCAGAACAAAACACCATGGCGGGACTACCCAACACATAATAATTACAGATCTAATATGGCCACGTGAAACTTCTGTGATCAGGTGTCAACTACATCTGACAGAAGCCAGACCTTCAGACCAGGGCCTTGTGGGTTCTACTATCAGAGCCTGGTCCACAGTACCTTTCAGTAGTAAAGGCAATGGGATTCCAGCAGTAGGGGAGTCTTCATCACTATTAAGACAATTCCTGATTGTCCACATTTAAGCCACATAAAATGATATACATGCAGTCAAACCTTACTTAGACAACAAAGCAGTAATTCTACCTCAAGTGTATGCCTATTATCCCTGCTGGATGCCCTGTGAATGATGAAGTTTGTGTCCAAGAATGGTCCCTTTGAAAGAAAGCACTGCATCTCTCTATATTAATAATTGAATTTTCATGTGACTCTTTCCTGAATGTTCCACATGCTCCCCCAGCATTTGGCTCTCTGATCTGTCACTCAGAGGGTGTCCCTAGCCACTGGCTGCATTGCCTGAGTCCCACCCAGCTGCCACTCAAGACTACTCGTGTGCCATTGGATGGGTGCCAGGTTTGTTCTTCTTTCCCACCCACTCCTTCAGCCACTGTGCCCTTGATGAAGACGCTTGCATCCTGTGTGGGACTAATTTTTCCCTCAGTAGCTGTTGGTAGGTGTAACAAAATGGCAGTTACCTGTGTCTGTGAGATGGCTGCCGTCTGTGTGTTTAAAATGTTCCACATAAGGTTTACTTGAGCTATAGTTCCAGAGAGGGGCCTGCAGGGGTATTACTCACTGGGCTGAATGGGGCTTCCTCATCTGCTGGCCTACATTTCCCAGCTGCCCCAAGGCCAAAAACTGTGGGGAAAGAGGGACCATCCCAATGGGTGGGGCAGCATTAATATAGACTCCAGCTAGGCCACAAGCCAGAGATGTGGGGGAACCCTGGGAGGCAGCAGAAATTCAGCCACTCCACAGTCAGCTGGACTGGGGAATAAATGGAAGTTTCCCTGCTCCCTTGGGCAGGAGAGAGAGGCTGAAGCAGAGCCACAGTACGGTTCAAGGAGAGATCCTATCCTGAGCCCACAGCCTCTAGAGGTAGAGAGTACTGTGTGTAGGGAAAGAGGATTGCATTTAACCCCTGTTGATTTATGCCCTGTAGGTCCATGGTGTGTGCTTACTCCTACAGTTTTGCCTTATTCATTTAATGTGCGTGTGCTCCATAATTATGTACATAGTTAAATAAATTCTTTTATTTGGGCTAATAATCTGTGTTGTGCTCTGACCATATAGTCTCCCCCACTCTGCACATTACCAAAGGGAGGGGGTAGTCCAGGGAAGCTAATAAAGGCCAGAACCTTGGGTTGCCAACTTTCCAGGGATCCCCCAAAGATTGGGGATTCCATCTCCAAATAGGGAGATTCGACTCTAAAAAGGCAGTGACAATTCAGTGAGTGGTGGCAATAAATTTCAGGAGTGTGATATGCCCACGGGATGAGGATGGGAGGCGAACAGCTGAGTTGTAAACTGAAGCCCATTTTGGCACAATAGGCAACCAAGCTTAGTTCAGACAAAGGAAAGAAACCCTTCACAGGCCTTTGTGAGAAACTCATTGGGGCCAGTCCTGACTAGGGTTGCCAGCTCCAGGTAGGGAGGATCCTGGAGATTTCCTGGTAGATTCTATGGAAGCAAGGGTTTGAGGAGGGGAGAGGCCTCAGCTGAACAGAATGCCAAAAAGCCCACCTTCCAAAGCAGTTATTTTCTCTGTGGGGGAGAGATCTGTTGTCTGGAGTTCAGTTGTGATACCTAGTGATCTTCAGGCTCCACCTGGAAGTTGGCTACTCTGGGCGACACAGTCAGTGCTTCAGAGCAGGGTCTGCTAGATCCAGGGTTCTTGCTGTAGAAGCTGAGTGAGTGATTTTGGACCAAGTCACAGACTTTCAGCCTAACTTACTTCACAGGGTTGTTGTGCAAGTCAAAAGGGAGAGAGGACAATGATGTAAGCTGCTTTGGTTCCCATTGCAGAGAAAGAATCCTTTTCCTCCTGGGAAACAACTGTTGCCAATCTCCAGGTGAGGGCTGGAGATAACTCAGAATTACAACTGCTCTCCAGATGGCGGAGATCAGTTCCCCTGGAAAACAGGGTGGACTCTGTGTCCTTATACCCTGCTGAGATGCCCCCCCCATGACAGCCACTGTGACATGGAGGTCAGGGTTTCAGATCACCATAGAGGCTGCAGGTGGGGGTGGGGGTGGAAAGCTGAAGAGGAGGAAATAAAAGTAGGTTGATGCTTGGCTGGGAAGGAGAAGAGTTGCCAACTCCAGGTGGGAAAATTCCTGGAGATTTAAGGAATGGAACCTGGAGAGGGTGTGGTTTGAGGAGGGGTGGGACCTCAGACAGGTACAATGCCATTGTCTCCCTCCTCCCAACCAGCCATTCCCTCCTGGAGAACCATTGTTGCCAATCACCAAGTGGGAGTTGGAGATCACTCAGAATTACAACTGATCTCCAGGAGGGAGGGAGGAGGCAATGGAAAGCTGAAATCAGGGGCAGATAATGGCAGGTTGATGCTTGGTTGGGAAGGAGATAGAGTTGCCAACTCCAGGTTGGGAGATTCCTGGGAATTTGAGGGGTGGAGCCTGGAGAGGTTGAGTTTTGAGGAGGTGTGGGACCTCAGACAGGTACAATGCCATAGACTCCACCCTCCCAAACAGCCATTCTCTCCTGGGGAACCACTGTCACTAATCTCCAGGTAAGGGGTGGAGATCACTCGGAATTACAACTGATCTCCAGGAGGGAGGGAGGAGGAAAGCTGAAATCGGGCAGATAATGGCAGGCTGATGCTTGGCTGGGAAGGAGATAGAGTTGCCAACTCCAGGTTGGGAAATTCCTGGAGATTTGAGGAGTGGAGCCTGGAGACGGTGAGGTTTGAGGAGGGGTTGGACCTCAGACAGGTACAATGCCATCGACCCCACCCTCCCAACCAGCCATTTCCTTTTGGGGAACCATTGTTGCCAATCTCCAGGTGAGGGGTGGAGATCATTCAGAATTACAACTGATCTCCAGGAGGGAGGGTAGAAGTCAGCTGCAGTCACAGAGGCAGATAAGGGTAAGTTGGAAAGGAGATGGGGTTGCCAACTCCAGGTTGGGAAATTCCTGGGGATTTGAGGGGTGGAGCCTGGAGAGGGTGGGGTTTGAGGAGGGGTTGGACCTTAGACAGGTACAATGCCATAGACTCCACCCTCCCAACCAGCCATTTCCTCCTGGGTAACAATTGTTGCCAATCTCCAGGTGAGGGCTGGAGATCACTCAAAATTACAACTGCTCTTCAGGTAGCAGAGATCAGTTCCTCTGGAGAAAATGGTGGACTCTGTGTCATTATACCCTGCTGAGGTTACCACAGCAAATTGACACTGAGTGTCCGAGGCGTGGCACTCTCCCAGAGCTTCTTTCTAGAGCTCGTATTTATTTCCACAACGGGCCTTATTCCTAGTATATATATCTGTGTGTGTGTGTGTGTGTGTGTGTGTGTGTATCTCTGTGTGTGTAGCAATGTGGGGGGAAATACATGGAGCTGTGATGGACAGGAGGCTGTCCTATCCCTGAATAGAAAAACAACCACTTAGCTGTTTTATTCCTGAGCTTATGGGAGTATTGCTCCAATATCCAGTCACCTTTCGGGGAGGGGGGGGGAATGTTGGTGGGAAGCTTAGCAGGAGTTAGTTTGGATCTGCTTCAGGAAGATTGCAGTGATAGTTTGGGTGTGCCTCAGCAGAAGAGCATACAGTTTGAAGGGTAGCTCTGTGGTAGCATGGCAGTGGTTTAACTCTGCCTCTGGGAGAAGAACTCTGTGATGATGAGCAGACCTCATAGTATTTAGTCTGACTCTTGAGAAAGGGCAAGTTGGTGTGGCTGGAATCCTGTGTGTGGGAGGATCCAATCTAGTGGCTAGCCAGTAAAAGCCTATTTGTATCTGAAAAAATTAAAGAGAATTCAAACTACACTCTGAAGCCATAACTAGCTTAAAATTTATGTGCCTTGTTGTGTCCTGGGATCAGAAGGCAGAGCTGGCAAAATACAGCCAAGCTTCGCTCTCTGAGAACAATAGGGACTAGGTTCCTGAGCTCGCCAGTAGAGAACCAATGGCAGCATTGGCGGGCGATTCAAACCCGCCAATAGGAATATGGGGCCGTCCCCCCCAACTGTATATAGTTGGCCTCCGGCCGTTACTGTTTGTTCTTGTCTTGTGTGAAGTACGAATAAACACGTCTTCTCTTATGTCGTCGTCCGAGTCATGAGGCCTGAAACCCAGTACTTTACAGTGGCGACGAGGATGGGATTTCAACGCCTTCCATGACTCCATGAGCGACGAAAAGGACACCGGCGAGCATCGCATTGCTGACCCCGAGAGCAGCACCGCACCGCTCGCCGAGCATCGCATCGCTGACCCCGAGAGCAGCACCGCACCGCTCGCCCCGGCGCACGCCTTCCCAGACAGAGCCATGGCCGCCTCTCATGTAACACTTGAGCGCTTCGATCCGTCGCAGCCAGAAACCTGGGACACATGGGTCGACCAGCTCATCAGTTATTTGGAGCTCAACGAGATCCGCCACCCCGACAAGAAACGATCGCTCCTGCTGAACGCGTGCGGCACCCAAACCGTCCGCCTCACCAAGAGCCTCTTGGTGCCCCGCACGGCCTTGGAAAGCTCGTTTGGGGAGATCCTGGACGTCCTCAACGCGTACTTCAGCCCCCGGCCGACCTTCCTGGCCAAGAGGATGGAGTTCCAGAGGCGAGTCCAGGCCCAAGGGGAATCCGTTGCCACCTTCCTGGCCGCACTGAGGGCGCTCGCGGTGGACTGCGGGTTCCCGAAGGTGGAAGACAACTTGCTGACGCAGTTTGTCTGGGGCCTGGCGGACTCCAAGCTGCGGCGCAAGTTGATTGGCTACCGGAGGCTCTCCCTGGACGAGGCCATCGACGCCGCAACAGCCCACGAGGCCGCTGAAGGGGAACGCCCGGCCGCGGCCGCCCATGTGGTCGGGAGGAGTCCCAGCCCTGGGAACTCAGATACCGAAGAGGTCTTTGCCCTCAGACCCCAACACCGCTGGCCGGCGCCGTTCCAGCAGGCCAACAGGGAGCCAGCCAAGCCTTCTGGCAACCGGACCGTCTGTGCCAGCTGCGGGGAAGGCCACGGAAGGAAATCCTGCAAGTTCCGGGATGCTGTCTGTCACGGGTGCGGGAAGCAGGGACACCTTGCACGGGTCTGCCGGTCCAAGGGCCCCTGGAATTCGAGATCGTCGGTCCCACCGCACCGCGCATCGTCCACCGCCTACGAGACGACGGAAGAGGTCGCCGAGTTGTACCATCTCACCGACCAACCGCTGCAGGTACTTTGCCTCCCCAACCCCAACCTCTCCTCTACCCCGAAGATCCAAGTAACCATGCGGATCGAGGGGTCCCCCTGTTGCATGGAAGTGGACTCGGGATCGGCGGCGTCCATCATTTCCATGGACACTTTAAAAAGACTTTGCCCATTAGGGGGACCCCTCTATGTCCATCGCCACTAAGCTTGGTGGACTTTCAAAAGAACCCTGTCCCCATCCGGGGAGTCGGCACTTTCCGAGTGCAGTACCGAGACTTTGAGGGGAACTTGGACTTGGTGGTGGTGGAGGGAAATCTCGTGAGTCTCCTGGGGCGGGCGTGGTTCGAGGCCCTAGGCATAACGATTGGGGGAGTGAATAAGTGCGGGATGCGTGACTGGGGGGCGGTGTGCAAGGAATTCCCTGAGGTCTTTGACGGGAAACTGGGGTGTTATAAAGGGCCCCCGGTGTCACTCCACTTAGACCCCACAGTGACGCCCATCCGACGGTGCTTCCGCACCGTGCCCCTGGACCTCCGCCCTAAAATAGAGGCCGAACTGGACCGGTTAGTGGCCCAGGGAGTCCTAGAGCCCGTCCTGAACGCTCGATGGGAGACCCCGATTGTGACACCCGTCAAGCCAAACGGGGAAATCCGCATCTGCGCGGATTATAAGTGCACCATTAACCAGGCACTTCAGGCGCACGCATACCCCGTACCCGTGGTCAGCCACGTCTTAGCCACACTGGCGGGGGCGCGCATATTTGGAAAGCTGGATCTCATGCAGGCGTACCAGCAACTCCCGGTAGATGAGGCCACTGCCGAGGCGCAAACCATAGTGACCCACCGGGGGGCCTTCCGGGTGAAGCGGCTGCAGTTCGGGGTCAGTGTGGCCCCAGGGATCTTCCAAAATCTAATGGATGATTTGTTAAAAGGGATCCCTGGAGTGACGCCGTTCTTCGACGACGTCCTCATCACCGCGACCACCCCTGAAAGCTTCGCCGCCCGCCTCCAAACTGTACTGGGACGCTTCCAAGCCGCGGGGCTGAAAGTGAAGCGGGAAAAGTGCCTCCTCGGGGTGCCGGAGGTGGAGTTCTTGGGGTACCGGGTAGACGCAACAGGCCTGCATCCGGCGAGGGACAAGGTGAAGGCCATCGTGGAGGCCCCCGCCCCGAAGTCCAAGGCAGAACTCCAGGCGTTCTTAGGCCTCCTGAACTTTTACCACGCCTTTCTCCCTCACAAAGCCGCCGTGGCCGAACCCCTGCACAGGCTGCTGGATAAGGCGACACCTTGGGCATGGGGAGCGAGGGAGGAGGCGGCGTTTCGGGGGGTTAAAGTACTCTTGATTTCTAACGCGGTACTCGCCCACTTTGATGAAAAGCTCCCGGTAATCCTTGCTTGCGACGCATCACCGTATGGGGTCGGGGCGGTCTTGGCCCACAAGCTACCGGATGGGAGGGAAGTCCCGGTGGCTTACTACTCCTGCACGCTGTCCCCCGCGGAGCGGAACTATGCACAAATCGACCGGGAGGGCTTGGCACTGGTGGCGGGGGTTAAAAAGTTTCACAACTTTGTGTACGGGCGGCCCTTCACGCTCGTAACCGATCATAAGCCGCTCTTGGGACTGTTTGCGGCGGACAAACAAACGCCGCAGGTACTGTCGCCCCGGGTGTTGCGCTGGTCCTTGTTTTTAGCGGGCTACCAGTACCAGTTGGAGCATCGGCCGGGCAAGGCGCTGGGTCATGCCGATGCCTTGAGCCGCCTGCCGCTGCCGCATACAGGGGAAGATCCGGCCCCGGCTCCCGCAGTATTGTTAATGGAGGAGCTGCCAAACCCCCCCCTTCAGGCTGCAGACATGGCCGCCCGCACGTCCCGAGATCCCATTCTCTCCCGGGTCCTAAACTGGGTGGTGAGGGGATGGCCAGCGGAACAGACAGGGCCAGAGTTCACGGCATACAAAGCCAGGAGGGAAGAGTTATCCGCCTTGAAAGGGTGCTTACTATGGGGGGACAGGGTGGTCATCCCGGGGCCCATGAGACAAGGGGTTCTAGAAACGCTGCACGAGGCCCACCCCGGCATTGTACGAATGAAAGCTCTGGCAAGGAGCTACGTGTGGTGGCCCGGGATGGACGCAGAAATTGAAACCTGGGTCCGAGGATGCACACGGTGTCAGGAAGTCCGCCCCAATCCCCCGAGAGCGCAAACCCAAAGCTGGGAGTCTACCCACAAGCCATGGTCACGCCTACACATAGATTTTGCCGGGCCATTTCAGGGGCTCCAGTTCATGGTGACGGTAGACTCCTACTCGAAATGGGTGGAAATAAGCCCAGTGTCTACCACCTCTGCCAAAGCGGCAATAAGGGCCCTGCGGAAAATATTCGCTACACACGGGTTGCCAGACACAATCGTGTCGGACAACGGGGCAGCGTTCACATCTGCTGAGTTTCAAGCGTTCCTCGCAAGGAACCTAATCAGGCACATACGATCAGCGCCCTTCCACCCGGCAACAAATGGACAGGCGGAGAGAACGGTACGCACCGCCAAAGAAGCCCTGAGCCGCATAACGGAGGGGGATTGGGAGTTCCGGCTGGCCCGCTTCCTCCTAACACACCGCACCACCCCAAACCCCATCTCCGGGCATTGCCCCGCAGAACTATTGACGGGCCGCCGCCCCACGACTTTGTTAGACAGGCTCCACCCGGACCGAGCCCCAGAGAGAAAGCTGGTCGAGACCCGGGAGGCGCCCCAAAGCTTCCTCCCGGGGGAACCTGTCTACTTCCGGAATTACGGGGCGGGGCCTCAGTGGTTGGCCGGGCGCATCCTAAAACCCACCGGGCCAGTGTCATACGAGGTCCTAGCAGATGGGAACCGGGTCCTCCGTAAACACGTGGACCAGCTCCGGAGGCGGCAAGACCCCGACACAGGGATCCAGGCCCCGTTACCGGGAAATGCCGCGGCCGCCCCAGCATCCGATCGGCTGCAGGCACCGCCAGCGGAGCCAGCGCCTGAAAGACCACGGAATCCGGAGGGGGTCCCGGAGACAGCTGAACCGCCGCCGCCGCCGTTACAGCCGCCACCGTCACCACCTCAGCTACTACCGGAGATCCAAGCTCCTTGTGCGGGAGGACCACCCGATGGGGGCCCCGCCAGTCCGGTACCGGCCCCCCGACGATCAATAAGGGAACGGAGGGCACCAGCATACTTAAAAGACTACGTCACCTGATAGGAGACGAACTATGGGGGAGGGGTGTTGTGTCCTGGGATCAGAAGGCAGAGCTGGCAAAATACAGCCAAGCTTCGCTCTCTGAGAACAATAGGGACTAGGTTCCTGAGCTCGCCAGTAGAGAACCAATGGCAGCATTGGCGGGCGATTCAAACCCGCCAATAGGAATATGGGGCCGTCCCCCCCTAACTGTATATAGTTGGCCTCCGGCCGTTACTGTTTGTTCTTGTCTTGTGTGAAGTACGAATAAACGCGTCTTCTCTTATGTCGTCGTCCGAGTCATGAGGCCCGAAACCCAGTACTTTACATGCCTCATTCAGGTTTCTCCTTTGATGATCTGGAGAGCTGTGCTGCTGATCTGTTCTTAGAAACCAAACTGTAAATAAATAAATCTTTTTTGTTATTTATATACAACGCCTTCTGGCTCACTACAAAATTCACCTCATGGCAACAAACCCAAAACCTTTACACCTGCTACCCCAAAAACATCTTGTAACTAAGGAGAAGGCTTCTAAACCTGGTTCCCCAAAACCATAAGAGCAGTATGGGTCCCCTCAGTTGGAAGAAAGAGCATGTCACAGAAGATAGCTCCCAGGATGCCCTTGTATGTGAGAACTGGTCTTATAAATGTATCAGTGATCACAGAAAAATAGTGAGCAAGCAAGCCAAATGGATAAGTCACTTCTGTGAGGTTTTTATGTCATGTACTGCAGACTATTCCATTCAAAATTCATGTTTCCTTCCAATTTATGCGTTATGTGAAGTTTATTGTTACACAACATATAACTCCAAAGGAAAGAGCTTTGAAAAACAACAGATAAAACAATGCTTTGATTCTCTCTTCCCCCCCAACTTGACACACCCTCTCCTTTGTTTCTGTTGGTGAGCTGTAAGCCTTTGTTTCCCAATTATTTGTTATGTGGGTAAATTTCTGCAACCCCCTTTCCACAAGAGGATATTTACATTCAAATCAAGGATTGCAAGCATACAAGGAGAAGCAAAAGGAGTTGACAGATAGAAGGGATGGGGAGATTGGGGTAATACTATACCTATCCTGAAGAGGTGATGAGGCCCAGAGGTTGTAGGGAGGAGGTGCATGGACCTGACCAGCAAGACCATGGGGGACCTGAGTGCACACCCAGCCCAATCACACCATGCCTCTGTGGAATAGATTTTTAATACATTTTTATTAGATAAAACAAACAATTCATACAAGCAATAATAACTTTTTTGTGTGAACAGCAAATACAATAACTAAAGAACTATAAGAACAAGAAAAGATGTGTTATCAACATATTGCACAATCTCACTCATAAGCCTAGAGGGAATTTGTAGGTATGATATGTATATTTTCTGTGTGCAATGAAGAGGTAAAAACTCGTTTTAAGCCTGAACAATGATAATTGAAGCCATTCAATATAAGCAGGGTTGGAAGGTAACAAATCTTGTTTTACCATGTACTGAATCAAAGGGAACCACATTTTTACAAACTTGGGGTGCGTGTTTGTGGTTCTGTATTTTCTTTCTTCAAAGGTGTTCACAATTCTGTCCATTATATAATGTTCCCAGCATTTCTCCCTCCACATTGCTATCGATGGTAAGTTTGGTGATTTCCACATTGCTGCGATTGTCAATCTGGCTGTGGCTAATAATGTGGAAGTTAGATTTGAAATTTTATTTTCCGGGCTAGCCTCTTCAACTGAATGTAGTAGGAGTACAGCAGGATCCATTTGCAGTCTCCGTGAAGTGATTTTGTAGATTTACTCCACTGTTTGCTCCCAAAATGATCGTATCAAGGGACAGGACCACCAGTAATGAAAAAGATCACTAGTCTCTCCACAACCTTTCCAACAAAGTGGGCTATATGTAGGGTGCATATGGTATAATCATGCCAGTGAGGGGTACCATCTAGTATGCGTTTTGAAGAGTTGTAGATGGATAGAGAAGATCCAGGACTTATAAGCCTGGGAGTCCCATATATTCAACCATTGTTAAACAATTAGTTATTTCTTAAGTCTTTGTTCCATGCCTCCATGCTGGTCTATTTGCACACTTCCAGTCTCCATCAAAGATTTGTAGATAGAGGATAAGATTCCCTTCTTGCAGTCAGAGAAAACAAATAGTTCATTCAAAACGAGTTTTTGGCCTTGAGAAACATCCTTTTTCTGAAATCCAGTCAATCATGCTCTTAAGTTGATAGTATTTTAACCATGATAATGTGGTTTACATTTTATTTTCAAAATAATCTTTAGGAAGAAGAGATCCTTTTGGGGCTATATCTATCAGCCTATGAAATCCCGCGGCGGTCCATTCTGCATAGGAATTGAGTTCCATCCCTGATGGAAACCATGTCTGTTGGGTGTATGTGGATAAAGGGGAGACATCTGGGGCCAAAGGTTTTCTGTAAATATTCCAGATCTTCAGGGTTGCATCTAGAAAGGTGTTTTGCATCAGGGTTTTTGGCCTGCGTTTTTTCTCCATCCACATTGTTTCTTCGAGGGAATATGGTGAGACGTAAGATTGTTTGATCTGGATCCACCCTGCAGGTTGAGCTGGGTGAAGCATTTCAGCAATATGAGAAAGAGATGCCGCTCTGTGATAAAGTTGGAGGGATGGGATACCAAGCCCACCCAGATACGTTGGTTTAGTTAGATGCCGACGGTCAACTCATGATTTGGTGGAGCTCCAAAGAAAGTTAGTTAGTGTTCGTTGCCATTTGGCCAATGATTTCTCATCAATAAAGATGGGTAGCGCTCAAAACATGTATAGGAAACATGGGAAGATGAAACTTTGAATTAATTGTAATTGATCCGCCAATGTCAGCCATTGTTCATTCCACTCTTTAATTTTATCTTGGATCTCTTTGTGAATCTTGTGGAAATTACAGTCCATAAGATTGTTTAAGTTTAGGGGTATGTGAACTCCCAATTGTTTTCATTAAGATGTTATCCATCTCTAGTTGTATTTGCTTTGAATTTCTTCCTTTGTTGCAGTGGACAGTTTGATGGGGTAGACCTCTGATCTACTTTCATTCAGATGGAGACCTGAAACTTTGCCAAAGTTAGAGATATCATTCACAATTGTGGGTAGGGAGTTTGTCAGATCTTCAATATACAATATCATGTTGTCTGCATACAGGGGGAGTTTGTGTTCTGTCTCTCCAATAAATGGGCCTTTGAAGGTTTGATTTCTTCGGAGACATTCTGCTAGAGGCTCTATGGCTAAGGCAAAGATGAGAGTGATAATGGACAGCCTTGCCATGTGCCCCAAGTGGGGGTGAAAAATGTTGAGTTCCTCCCATTAACACATACTCTGGATTTGGGATTTTTGTATAAAGTTTCGATTGCCTGTAGAAAGAGATCACCAAAGCCCATTCTTTTTAGAAGCGTCATGAGGTATTGAAGTTCTAACGAGTCAAAGACCTTTTCAAAATCCAAGGCCAGGATCATCGAGTCAGCCTTGGATTTTTTCCCTTTCAAGATTACATTAAGAGACCTTCGGATATTATCTGTGATCTGCCTTCAAGGTATGAAGCCTGTTTGGTCTGTGTGGATGAGATCCGTGATGACGCTCTTAAGATGATTTGCCAGAATCGTGGAAAACAATTTCGCGTCGTTGTTTATTAGGGCAATGGGTTGGTAGGAGGCAGGGTTTGTTAGCTCTCTTCCTTTTTGGGGTTTGACGATGATTGATGATTCATACCATGAAGGTGGTATACTGTGTCCTCGAAGTGCGGCATTACTAATTGCAAGAAGTGGGTCCAACAGAGAAGGATATAAGAGTTTATAGAACTCTGCCAGAAGCCCGTCTATCCCCGGCACCTTGTTACATTTCACCTGCTTTATTGCATCTTCCAGCTGGACTGTCCAATGTAGCCTTTTGTGTCGGAGATAAGGCACTGAGTGTAGTGACAGAGTTCAAGAAGGCATTGATATCCTCTAGTTTCGGAGCTGACGTTCTGTATAACTTCTTATAGTAATTCACAAAGGTGTTTGCAATTGCCTAAGAGGCAGTGTGATTGACTCCATCAGGCGTTTTAAGTGAGCCAATTACTGCTTTTTTCTTTTTGTCTTTGACCCTCCATGCAAGCAATTTCAAGTTTTTAGCAGATTTATGCCAGAATTTTTGTTTCCTCTGTATAGATTTCGTATCTATAGTTTCCAGCACTTTCTGTTCAGTTTGGAGTTTTAGATAGGTTGAGTTCTGTCCTGTTCTCTTGTGTTCCTGTTCTAGGGCTATGATGTTGGACAGCATTTTCATTTTCAGTTATTGCGTTTCTCTTTTCAGATGAGCAGATTCCGAGATGATGGAGCCCCTTAAGACTGCTTTTAATGTGTCCCACTGGAACACTGGTTCAGTTTCCGTGCCTTGAAGTGTCATAAAAAAAAAAATTATATCTTTGTTTAGCCTTTCTGTAATTGGTGTTCTTAATAAAATGGAGGTGTCCAAAGACCACTGTTTGTCTGTAGTGTCTTCTATACCTTCAGATATCTGGCAATCCAACCAGGTGTGGTCTGTAAGGTGTCTGGGACCAATGTCTGAAGATTGAAGATGTTGTTGAAGTGAAGGTGAGACTAAGATATAATCGATCCTTTTGAAGATATTGTGTGTGGTTGAAAAATATGAATAATCTCTATCTCTGGGGTGCTGTGGTCTCCAGACATCTATAAGGCTGAAGGATTGAAAAAGAGTTGACAGTCTAGTGATCGTCTGCTTTCCACCCTTTCTGGGTTTGCTATTCAGTCTATGACAGAATCGGCAATATAGTGTTTTGGGGTGGGGGGGGCTGGCCATCCCGAAGGGGATTTCTTGTTGATTTTTTGCTTATACACTACAAAGTACAAAATAAAAATAGGATAAAGAAAAGAAATCCACACTAACCTAAAAATCCAAGAGAAGGAGATCTTATCCCTGTTAATCTAAATGTTAGTACTCTAGTGTTAGTAAACAATGCAAACTGTAAGTTCCTATCTAACTCAGCTACTGTATTAATTTGTTACTTGTTATGAGGGAATTCCAGAGCATCCCTGTCAGCTCGCTTCATAAAGGCAATTATCAGAGTCCTTTTGCCTTTATCTAGGCTTTCTATCTCTTAAATCATAAAATGCTTTAATGGCTGCAGTGCCCTCTTCCTCGGCCAGGTCTTTGTCCGTCTCTGAGGGAGTAGAGCCACTCGACCTGGTTTCTCCTTCTTCTTCTGTTCCCAGGTGGCATTTTAGAAAGTCTTTATCTTTAAAGATGGAGTCAATCTTCTCTCTTTTATCATTAAATTTAAAAATGACCCCTTCTGGCACCGCCCATTTGTATGAGATTTGATTAGTTTAAAGAAAAAGAATCAAGTCCTTGTAGTTCTTTCTTTTTTGATGAATTTCAAATGGAATGTCCTTTAGAGTTTTAATGATTGTGCTTCCCAGTTTCAATGGAGTTGCTGACATTGCTTTCAAAATTACATCTCTGGTCTGTCTTCTTGAGAACCTGACCGTTATTTCCCCAGGCAGGCTATTTTTTTTTTTTAGTAGTTAGAGTGCATCCTATACGCTGCTTCCATATCATGGATGATTTTTTCCGCTTTCAAGCCTGTTACTGGTGCAATAATTTCGCTGAGCACTTTTTTCAGGTCCCCATTTGGTGCTTCAGGAATCCCTTGAAATCTGAGAACCATATTTGCCTTTTCCATTTGTAGTTGCAGTAAACAGTTTTCCTGGCAGTTCTGCTTATTCACTACTTCTCCCATCTTTTTCTTCATATTCTTGTTTACGGAGTACATTTCTTTAACTATTTCCTCTGCTCCGTCTTTTTAACCATCTCTGCCATCTGGAGTTGCTGTGATGCAAAGTTTTGATTAAGTGTGGCCAACTGCTGGTTAATACCAGCAAGTTGTTCCATCACAGGCTTGAGAGTATCCGCTAAGAGATTTATGACATCGACCCCCTCTTCCGGCCTTGGACTTTGGCCGCCTGCTGGTTTCAGTTTCACTTCTTTCTTCCCCACACCTGCCATTATAGCTAATTCTTTACAGAAACTAATCGCTGTTTCATCACCTCTGAAAATCACTTTTGGAACAAATCCGCTCTGGTAAGCCTCTCAAAACAAGTCAGTTACTTGTAATCCCCATCCCCCCCCTTCTTTTTTGCTTATCAGTTTATGTAAGCAGGAGGCATCCCTCCTCTCTCCCATCCTTAAGATAGGGGGGGTATAAGGGTTTCCGCTTGATTTATAGTCTGTTTAAGTCTAACTCACATTCATTGTCAGTCCCATTTGACTTTGGTTTTGTTATCGCAATTCCGCTTGATCTCCAGCACTTGTTCCACCCAGCCCAGCTAGTGCCCGAAGGCCACACAGCGGCAGGACCGTCAGGGTGGAGGGGCGCCTCAATTCTCTGGCATTACGCCATCAAAGAGGCTACCCCTCAAAAGCTCTATGGCTAGGAGCCCTACCCTAGGGCTCTGTGGGAAACTGTGTCAGCAGCCTCCCTCCATACTGCTGGTGTGCGTGTCACTCCCCCGAGCGAAGGGGAGAGTGACTGCCATCGTTGAGCCAAAAACCAGAAGTCAAAATCGGCAATATAGTTGAGGTCTCCACCAATTACTACATGACCTTCCTGAAAAGATTGGAGATTAGTAAAAACAACATTTAGAAAGGAGACTTGATCTTTGTTTGGTCCATAAATGGAAGCAAATATCCATATCGTGCTTTCAATGGAACCCTTAATAGAGATAAATCTTCCTGCTGGGTCTTTCAGTTGATTTTTTTAGTACAAAGTTTACTTTTTTCGCCAAAAGAATGGCAACTCCTCTTGATTTTGTAGATCCTGCTGCCACGTACTGTTTTTTTTTAAATCCCCCCGAAGGGTTTTTTTTATTGCATTTTCTAAATATCTACAGAAAGGGGGAGGGGTACTAACAAACACAACTACAAGAAGCGGGAGATAGAAAAGAAAGTCCAAGACGTGGTGATTGTGTACAGTGCTTACAAATGTGGCATTAACAGTTGAGTACATCACTTATGAAGCTCTAGCTCATACAGACTGTTTGGAGTATACTTCTGCAATACACTAAAATTTCTTTTATGCAAACATCAGGCACTCTCATCATCTCGTTACAGTAATTTCTACCTATTACTTTCTGCCCATCTAACTCTTTAAAGTTTTCATCAGTCAATACATGCAATCCAGTGGTATTTAAATGCAGTGGTATTTAAATGTTAAAAAACATCCAAGTTAGGCTTAAATACATTTCTCTTAAAAAAGAAAAAAACCCTCTTATTAAAAAAGAAAAGAAAAACAGACAAAATGGAACCTCAATATGCATCATATAACACCCCTTTTCCCTCTTCCTTTTATGGAATTAGCCTAAATTAATAAAATGCTTTTTAAATTGATTTAAACATTCATTATCAATTTCTGTAGAAACCCTTTCCCTTAATTTTTCCCAACATACCCCCCTCTGCCAAAAAACTCATCTCTGGGAAAGGGTCTTCACTGTAGAGTCTTCTCCTCAGTCTTCTTTAGCTCACAATCCATATTGTTAACACATAACCACATTTCACCCAACATTCCATTAGCTTTGTCCCCCCATCAAAATATATAGTAACTTTATTTTTTAGGAGGAGAGTTTCCCCTCCCCCCCGCTTGTCGTAGGGGAACATAGCTGCTGTGCTGTCCCATCCATCTTCACAATACAGTATTGCTCAGTTACTTTCGAGTTCCTCACGATGACTCAGTTTCATTTTAATTCTTTCTGCACCACAGACGCCATCTCCAAAGATGCATTCCAGAGCCTGAGGGTCTGTTTATCTTCTTTTTATTATCAAATCGCCAGGGTCCCATAAATCCATCAAATCGTTTCGCCGCCTCTAAAAGTTCTCTAAATTTGTCAGTCTTATTTCCAGCTCATTCCAAATTATTTTATTTTTAGGCGGAGGGAAACTCCCCCCCCCCCCTTCAACATTTCACAACCACCACTTACAGAGATGTTTAGAGTTTCTTAAAGAAGGAAAAGGATTCTTCAATGCCTAAAAAGATTGCTTTCAGATGTTTGCACAGTCACTTTGCCTTTCGAGAGGGGGGATTTCCCACCCTCTGCCTGCTAAAGGAGGGTTCTGCATCATTTCCAGCCGACACTCAGAAAACACTTCAAACTAACGTAAGTTTCCATTCATTGTTTTCTCTCTTTTCTATTATTTTCTTCACTCCGCCTACCCCCTAAAGACTTTATTTTTATATTATTATAATGTTATGGGGGGGGGATTCCCTTCCCCCCCGCTTCTTTTTGAGGGGGAGGGGAAGACTTTATTCTAACTCAGTCTCTTACTATGATGTTAACAGTCTTTAAGGGAGATTCTAATTCTTCCTTCTAGCCATTTCTAGCTACCCATATAAAGCGTTTTCAATTGCTGTTTTTAAAGTCCCAAATGTTTGCTTGTGTGTTGCTCGGTTCTTAGATCTCAGTATTCCTCCGTCACAGTCCCTTCATTTTCCATTTCTCCAATATTAGTTTCCTTTGTCTAGTCCTCCATGGGGGGGTCTGCAATTGTCTCCCCCACCCATGCTTGCAAGAATATACTCTTCCCTCTAGTACTTCGTTAACTTGTACTCACACTTCTTCAGTAATAAATTGATTCAGCCAGTCGCTTAATTAAAGCTTGATCACCGCCCGCTTGGTTTTCCGGTATGCAAAGCCTCAGCCATTACTGGAACTCAGCAGAGAGACTATTGGGGCAAAAGGATGCCCCCACTCCCAGGCTAGAAGCCAGGGTGGTGGTGAACCTCAGCGCCCCCTGACTCAGGGCTCATCCTGAACCCTGGGGAAGAGCGTACAATCGCCCTTCCTCTCTACCCGCTGGTCTGCAGTCTGTTCCCCCAGGAGAAGGGGAAAATGGCTGCCATCAGCTTGCCAATCCGGAAGTGAAGCCTGCTGCCACGTACTGTTGAAGAAAAGTGGCAGATTTCACTATGGGGTGTGATGTGGAGTGCAAATGTGTCTCTTGCATGAACAAAATTGCTGGACTGATATGTTTTATGTATTGTGCTATGTGTTTCTTTTTGATCAAGTTGTTCAAACACTGTCTGTTGACCAAGCAAATCTTGAGAGATGTCATCTTATTATTAGAAATGTGGGTGTGTAGGATATGAAAATCTATCTGAGTAGAGATGTGTGAGTAAAGTGTAGGTTGGCTTCTTAGTATTAGTGTTTCTTCAAGATTTTCCTTATTTATTTATTTATTTATTTATTATGTTTTTAATTTTTTATTTATATAATTTTTAAATTATTTTTTATTCTTTTTGTGTGAGTTATTCTCTAGTAACAATGGAGTGTCTAGGCTATACTTATATTGTTCAAGTGGGATAAAGTGCAATATGAAGGAAATGTGCAATAAATTAGATTGAACAGTCAACCATAAAATTAATTGATTTAAAACTGATTATGTTAATTAATAGAAAATCAGTGGCTATCACTTTAGTAAGAATGAATTATATTGTATTGAATGCCAAGCACCAAATTTACTTATCTAAAATAATTAACTATAAATGATCTAATTCATTAGCATCTACAATCAAATGCCAAGGTCTTCTATCAGAAAGAAAACAGAATAAAACCAGTTATGCAATATAATCATTAGTCATTGGATGAGATAAAATACAAAAGATTTGTCAATTTGATTGTTTATCTAACAGGTTATTTTTAACTGCACGTAGAGTTTTATTAAAAACAACAGAGAAAAACTGCTACTTGAAAGAACAAACCGTAGGCGTCAAGACTTCTAAAAGTATTCTTACGCTATTAACGTTAATTCACTTATTGTTCCCTGACCAAACCTTTCTGCTGTAGAAAAGAGTGTTGAATAAGCTTATGATAGTAAGTTAAAAGTTTAAGAGCTGGTTCCAGCATAAACAAGTTTGTATAGTAGAGTATAATGGTGGGTAATTAACGACGCTTTACCGGAGAGAATGTAACTGTGCACACAATACTTGGCGCCTAATCTATGAACCGACTTGGGATGAATTCTTACAACTTAAAGGGCAAGAACCCACAAACAGTTTCTATAAACCAGGACTAAACTTCAACACTCCTCCCTCCCCTCTCTCCTTATTTATAAAAATTTTAACACAAACCTTTAATGAAGATAAAAAAAACAAACTGAGCAGATAACTAATAAATTAGCAACAGCTGAACTTATTGTGTCTGCTACAACTCCCTCCCCCCTCGAGAACAATGAATTGCCTATAGCCCATTTATTCACGATGCTTCTTTAGGGGCTGCTCTTGGATTTCACTTCAGTGAGTCCGGTGATTCATGTCGCCGTTTCCCAGATTGACCACTCGTGTCCATTGGCTCTGTGATTCTTAAAGATTCTAGTAGAGCCAAACCCGATTCTTTGTCAATTGCATGCAAGGTGGAGCCGTGGTGGGATACTTGAAGACCTCCGGGTGCCAACCATCAATACCTCACATTGGCTTGTTGCAGGCGAAGCATAATTTATTTTAAAGACTTTCAAATTTTTAAGGATTCTTGTGGGACATCAGGGTACACTTGGGTTTGACAATCTTTATAAAGAAGGTGACCCTCTTCTACCGCTTTTTAAAAAATGCACTGCCACGTCCTCCCATCTGCGAATTGTACCAGTATGTCTCTTGGCCCTTTACGTCTTGGATTAGATGGAGAGCCCAGACGATATACCTTTAGAATATTTGGCCGACCTTCTTCCTCCAGATGAAAAACATAAGCCAACCATTTCCCCATAAAAAACTCCAGATCAAGATTTTTTTCTTCCCCCGCCGGAACTCCACGGAATTTCAAATTAGACTGCTGCATTTGCATTTCAATGGTGAGTATGCATTCATCATGATTTGTTTCCCATGCTTGGGGTTCTTTAACATCCTCCTTCAGTAAAGAGGACATATTTAATGCTGATTCAGCTATGTTTGCAGTTTTGGCCAGTGCAGATTGTATATTCACTAGTTTTGCAGAGAGTCTTTGTTCCATTCTCTCTAGTAAGAGAGGGAGGTCTGGCTGGTCGGCAGAGGAACTAGAGGCCTGGGATTGAGAGTGGTTGGCCGCCATTTTAAGTGAGGCTTCCCTGGGGCTTTCAGGGCTCAGTTTAGCTTTTTTTGGATTAAAGAATTTTTTTGAAGATTTTATAGCCACTTTAGGTGATGTGGGTTTAGGACTGTTATTCTTACCCATTCCTCAGTGGGTCAGCGATTTTTCAGGTTTGTAGAGTTGTTTTTAGAGAGGGGAGGGACAGAGCCATATTGCTCAATGTCACCACGCCCCCATGGGATAGATATATTTATACCCCCGAAGTATCCCGAAGGTATGCTGAAGTGTGGTAGCTAGTTTCACAGTGGGTTGATGGTATTCTCATTATAGAACAATAGCATGATCTGGTGTTTCCCAGATGCCAGACAATATGAGTTGAGATTTCTTAATGTGTGGCAGCATGAACCTGAATGGGTGACCATTCACTAGATGTGAAGAGTTAATGTTTACTTTGAGGTGTAAGAATGCAGACATTTTAGACAAAGATATGGAGACAGGAATGAGAGGATTATCCAGAAAGTATTTCCTGACATACAGATGTGACAGGATTTGGGGGCAGGAAAAATGCAACATACTCCATTCATGACAATGACACAGACCAGAGGCCACTTTGTCTTTGCCTACCTCTACATTTGACAGACAAAAGACTGGCCATATGGTCAGTAGAAGATGCCTGAGGCAAGAGCAGAGATTTGTCCATTCTAATCCTTATGGACTGATAGGAGAAGAGTGTGTGTGGGGGAAGGGTTTGCTTGCGTGAAGGATGTTCTGACAGTGCAGCTAGCCCTGTGTTCTCACTTGGTCTTTGTTTAAGCCAAAATGAGATTCTCTTAGGTCTCGATCAGATGGCCAATTTGATCTGTTGCTGCTGCTGTTCCCTTATGGATTTAAAGTGCATGATCAGACAGCAACATCTGTCTGTCATGCCCCAGTCATCTGAGTTCCATTCCCCCCTCCCCTTGCCCCGTGTTTCTTTGATACTTGAGAAAGTCTGGTCCTGTTGGTCTGAGCCACTTCCAAAATGGATTTCCTGTCATCTGGTCACTCTGTTGGTCACCCAAGCCATCAGGCAGGTCTCACTGATCTCTTGTTTTCCAGCTGCCATTCCTCCCACCCAGTTAGCGAGGATCGCATGACTGTATATATGCACCTCTCCCCCCCCTGGGGGGGCTGCTCAAAACCTTGTTCTTTTGAAAAACTCTCAAAGAAAGACACTCCTGTTCTGCAGCTTTTTAATATCATTTGGGGAAGGGGAAAATTGAAAAAATTAGAGGGAGGACAGCAGTGAACTCCATATCCAGCAGTCTGTTCACTTCTTGTGTGCTTGCTCTGTGGACTAACTTTAAAAAGAAAATGGCCAACAGCCCCATGAACTCCATATCCCAGCATGCTCATCAGTGCTTGTGGGCATGCTCAAAGGACACACTTTTGAAAAAATGGCCGACAGGCTGACTCCCTGCTTGTTGCCATGTGATCATGCAAAGAGGCATAAAAAGTGCATTGAAGTGTGTTAAAAGGGGTGAGTCTGGTCAGGATTCTCTGCCGCAAAATAACCTGGCTTAATTTGAGGCAGAGCAACAGCAGATTGAACTGCCCATCTGATCGCAACCTTAGTCTCCCAGCAAAAGGCGCTGTTTAAGCCAAGCCTGGTTCCATAAGGGCACTGTTTGTGGAGGTTCAAGAGGTCATTTTGGGGGTGTTCCTCTCTCGGAAAAGACCACCCCTAGTGCAGGGCATGAGCTCTCTGTTACACCTGGTGGCAAAATGTGGTGGTAAAAAAAAGTGTTCTTCACTTTCTGCTGTCTAAAGCAGTGATATCTGGGAAAATGGCCATTGCTCCTTAGTTTATCACTATACATAGGAGTAATTTTAAAAGGATTCAGAAGTGGAAAGAAAAGGCACATGTGTCTAACTGAAGAATTCTAGCTAATGGTACCCCAGCAATGGCTCATATGTAAGTAGGACCCTTCTCAGTCAAGTACTTAGCACAATGATTAATCCTGCCTCACCACTATGCCAACTACACTGTCCCTTTTGGAATGAGAGGGAAGGAGATAATTCAGCTGTTCAGGTGGTCATTTGGATGCGACTGACATTGTGTGGAGGCACTTTGCAGTGTGATATAAACTGCACATCTTATGGTTGAAAGGCTCTGCAATCACACTGGCTATTCATTTCAGAAGTCAAGGACATTATTGCATGGCATCTGACAACTAATCAACAATCCAGTCTATCAGTGCTGTCCTGTACCAGCAGTACAGTTTTGTGTGTGCATGAGATTCTGTGTGTGTTTGTGTGTGACAAGAATTTGCTAACTGCCCACTAGCAATTGTTGAGCAATAGCACATGTAAGATCTCCACAAGTTTATGCAACGATTCAGATTTATCTGACAGTTTTACACCCAGAGGCATGATACACAGTAATTAAAATTAAAAATGTTTTGACAGCTTAAACAAATGGCTATATAAATTACAAAGTTGTAAAAAAAGCCACTGTGCCAAAATAAAGATCTATAGATAAATAAATCAGAACATTACAGAGGGAACGTTTTTAATACAAGCATGTTTACAGGCAAGCAGCTCTTAAATACCAGCTTGGGCTCTGCTTGGAAAAAACTCAAGGAAAAATGAGGGTTTTAGATCCTCAGAGAGAATTTACTAAACCAGCGAAGAGAAAAGGGCACGAGCAGCTTATTGTTTGGAAAATTCTATACAGCTGAGCCCTTTCAACCCTCCCCCCCACACATTTCTCTTGTATTATGAGAACAACACAGACACACACTGAGATGCTGACTAGGAACTATGCATCTACAAGAACAATTTGGAAGGTCTTGGGGAGATGGCTCTGTCAAACAACAAAACCGCTTATTACATAGATGTAGCTCCTCTTGTAGCCTTTCCGTGAAAGCAGCAACCTACGACTGCTTGGAAGTCTTGCTAAAGGACTGAGCTGCACAACTACTGCAAAGCTGCCATAAAGTAGACTGTTGAAACATATAGAAAGATATAACAACATCCTGCCCCTCCTGATGTTTTTCCATATATTCTTGTAATAGAATTGGAAATTGAGGTAATTCAAAAAAGGGAGGGTTGCCTTTCCCCCTGGCTCTGGCTGTTGTACCCAAACCCCTTACTTTCCTGCTTCAATCCTGTTGTAGGCATGAGATGAATACATTCTGGATAGGAGCAGCAAAACCATCTAGGGGCTTATTGTCCAGTGCACCTCCAGAGCTAAATACAAATATGTCATTGTTATAGCTGAATCACCAGCCATAGACTGGAGCAGAGTGTCTGTACCCAAGTGAACAAACACAGGAGAACTGGCTCAGTCAGTGTTCAAAGTATACACCTTTCCATATCCTTGTGATTAATTACAGACATATTCATCCTCTCACCCTTAGTTGGGTTTCATCCTCTTGTAACAAGGCAAAATGATATGTACAATAATACAGACACTACCAGGGTTAGGTGTTATTGGATAACCTGTAATAAGTTTAAGGAGCCATTATTTAAAGCACTATTCAAATTATTTCAAGATTAAATTCCAGACAGAAAATTAAAATGCATAATCCCCCACCTGTATGATGTCTTTGAAAATCACCCTCCCAGCTTATGAGCTGCTGCTATTTAGTAAAGATAAAAAATGCACCAGTTTTTAATTCTCCAGACAGGCACCACAGAATAAATGCACACTGCAAACCAAAAGGAATGTTTTTTTAAGGCTTGTATGAAAGTTAATAACAGCATGCTGACACACTTGACATTAATCAGTGTTTATTTAAAAGCAACTTAATGATCGAAAATGTTAAAAGTGTCAAGAGGTAAATGATGGGCAATAGACATATTGAAAAATGAAATGATATAAGCTGGAATGCAATAATGTAAATCCAATATACACACACTCGTACACATACGCCTTGGTCTGCCTGATTAATATTTCCTGTGGAAGGCTTTCATGTTTTGAAATATAATCAGATTTGCATGAATCTGCAAGTTGACTTTGTGATATAGGAAAATAATAAATGAACACATAATTCTAGGAGCATCTCCTTACCTGTAGTACAATTATAATCATACTAATAAACTCAGCCCTGACAATACTGCAACACAGCTTAGCTTTATCTATGTTTGTGTCACAGTGAGTAATTATGATAATGGTTAAGGAGAGATGCTGACAGCACATGACTTCTCAGCAGATGAATAAAAGAGATGCTACATTGCAGAAAACCCTGAATAGTGTGGCTAACACTGTTTGGGCTCCACTGTCAAAATCCAGTGGAGGGGATGCAAGATAGAGCTTCCCAGTGTGTTACAGATGCTCACTGAGGAAGTGGCAACTTATCATTTGGTGGAGAGCCAACCGTCTAGTATCCATCCATGTGATGAGAAGGGTTTTCCCATGTAATGCTATAGATCAAAAATAAGCTAAAGGGACTGTGCTAAAATTGTCTTGGCTGTGCAGGAGTATCCTCCATGTATTCCCTTGGTTTTCTTGAATGACCATTGTTCAAGCCAAAAATCTAAGCAATCAAACTCTAGCCTCTGCTCAATTCCCATTCAGCTTTAGTTCTTACATTGTGACTCAATTTAGCGACATGCCTACCTTTTACTTTCTTAATGCAGTTCAAACATGTAGTAAGGAAGGCCAATGCATATGAAAAAGGCTCATGGTATAGGATTGTATTTGGGTCATTTCCACATGGGAATGGGCATTTGTTAGGGTTGCCAGCCTCCAAGTGGGGCCTGAGGATCTCCCACTTTTACAACTGGTCTCCAGCTGACAGAGATCAGCTCCCCTGGAGAAAATGGCTGCTTTGAAGGGTGGACTCTGTGGCATTGTACCATGTTGAGGCCCCTCCCCTCCCCAAATCCCACTCTCTCCTGGGTCCACCCCCAAAGTCTCCAGGTATTTCCAACCCAGACCTGGCAACCCTAGCATTTGTGGTTTCCCCGTTGCTGGTGAGAGTGCAGATAAAACACAGCAGCAACAAGGCTTCCACACGGCAAGTCTTCCTACAATTTCTCAGCCTTAGTCCCCCAACAGTGGCCATCTTCCTCCCCTGTGCCACTGGGGTTTTGCATTTTAAAAAAATCAGCAGTAGAATATTGTTATATTGATATATCATTGTGACAATAGCTGTTACCAGGCTCTATGAATTCCCTGCTTTTTTAAAAAAAAGTCTCTAGCTCCTACCCTTGTGAAGGTATGCCTTTTTTATATATCTCCACAAGGGAAAGGGCTAAAACTTTTTTTAAAATGGAAGCTGTTACACCCATTATCACATGGTATATCAATACAGCAATAGTCTAGTGCTGATCTTTAAAAACATTAACAGCCTCTCCCCAGTGGCAGATGAGATGGCTGCCTCAGGGACAGGATTAGAGAAAAAGGCTGCCATATGGGAGGGGAAATCTGAACTTTCCCACCCACATAGCAGCCATCCAAGCTTTACTGTGATTGTTCCCAAAATTTCAGAGCAAAGCAGATCTGAGAAAGATCAGAAAAAGGCCAGGGAAACCCCAGAGGTACCCAAATGCACCATGATACTGTGGGGAAGCAAGAAAAATACTACTTACCAATAACATTGAACCCTGGGAAGGTAACCTGTTCAGAAATGACCTTGAAGCCTTCCAATTATTTTTTTCAGGTTCTTTTTCAGTCTGTGCAGGTACCTGCTCCTGCATGGGTTAAATGCATGCAGGCCACATGGTGTTATGTGACTCAGCACAAGGTGACAAATTGCACATAAGACCACCCAGTGAATGTCATGATGAGCAGAGATTTGAACCTGGGACCCTTCTAGACTGAGTCAAACACTCTCTGTACGTAGTTCCAGATGGTCAGCTGTGCTGGTCTGAACTCAGAGTCCAGTGCCACCTTTAAGACAAACAAAGGTTTATTCAAGGTATGAGTAAAGCGTGCTCATGCTTTGTTGATCTTAAAGGTGCCACTGGACTCTAAATTTGTTCTACTCTCTGTACATCACATTCACTCTTAATGTGCAGCATGGGAATGGTTGGAATGGGGGAAGGGTGTGGTATGGAGGGGAGTATTAACTCACTTTTCTCAGTAATTTACTCCCATTCAAAATCCCTTCCCCAGCTGCTGTGAAGACTAAACCAGGGATCTGAAAATAGATGTCCAACATAATGTGTTTTTAGACCCTAAGACCTCGCAACTCTAGACATTTTGACAATGACTCTTAGGGACACCTTCAGGCTGAAACAGTGTAATTTTGAGTCAACCTGAACTCCAAACCTTGGTCTAATCTGAAATGGATCTGGGGTAGACTACAGAAATAATGTCCAAATCCCCAACTATTTAGATTTGGTCCCTATCATTTCTGAAAACTAAGGCTACTACAAGCTAAAATGAAAGTTAGTAGCCTTTGAGATGTTCCCTATACATCACATAGGGTTGCCAGGTCCCTACATTTTTTCTGGTGGGGGGGGATAAGCTCTTCTCCTGAGATTTTCTGGCTCATGCACGTAGCACACGCATGCCACAATGATGTCACCCAAAAGTGCCATCATTGCTCTAGGCACTGCCAGGAGGATGCTCTAGCATTCAGCTAGAAACTCTATGTTACCAGAGAGTTTTCAGGCCGAATGCTAGAGCATCCCCCAGTGATGTGTCCGGCACTATGACATCACCTCTGGGTGATGTCATCATACCGGGCACATCGGCCTGGTCCAGGCACTTTGGGGGCAGGGTTGTCCCTGCTAGCCAGATCCAGGTTGGTGGATCGGGGGCCCCTAAAACAGGCAACCCCCCTGTGGGGATCTGGCAGCCCTAACATCACATAATTCTCAGTAAAATGAAAAGGGGTTGTATGTGTAAGGGATGGAGGAGATATTTAGCAGTTTGGTCCTATGCAGAATTATTCAAGCTCATTGATTGCAATAGGTGTAGACTGGAGTAACTCCGCAAAGGTTTGAAATGTTAGAAACCTGTTCAGAAATTGCCATATGGAAAGAAGAGAACTGAAATTAAGTTGGGGGCCAGAGGGGGCCAGAATTGAACTGTTAGTGAGTTCTTTCAAATGTCTGTGTTGCAGGCATTGAAACTCAGTATGCTATCTCTTTTTTTATCTCTTCTGCATCTGTTCTGATTATCTCTTTCTTTCTAAACATACACAGTATTCTGAAGCACAGCAGCCTGCTTGTCGCTGATGGTGGGAAACTTAAGGCACAATCAATGAAGCTCTATTTTGGCACAATCTCCTTTACTTAAATAAAACTTTTATGGAACCATAGATAAACCCTTACCCACCCCAGAAAAGAGAATTTCTTTCATTTTTCTTTCTTTTTTGTGCAAAGAATCACTAATTTTATTTAAGCACTATCTGAAGAAGTGAATAGAAGAAACAAAATTTTAAACCCTTGCTGAGGTAAAAAGTTGTTATGTGATAAATGTCAAACACCTCACATTGAACACCTCATGCAAGTCATTGGCTCTGTATCGTATAATGTACCGCCAAATGTTGAAAGCTTGCAAATAAATACAGGTGCAAAGAGTCTGAAGTGGAAGTTACACAAAAGCTCTGTAAAGCAGTTACTTTTGTAAATTATTAGGGCTGGCAACCAAGCCAAGATTTTTTAATCAATTAATTGTTTGACTTTAAGCTATTGTGGGATCTCTTAATACATGAAATGTAAACAATTTTGTGTACCTGGAAAAAAGCAGTGAATGTGCCTGCGAAGAAATGCATTTTTTCTTTGGAAGTTTTAAATGAGAAAAACCTTCACGCTGAGTTTTAAAAGTTTTTTTCTCTCTCTCTGGGCAGAGATCAGGCAGGAAGGGGGGAAGTCAATTCAATTGATTTCCAGACTTACCTCAGCCCACCTTCAAACAAATGCTGATAGGTGTGGACATTGGGATGGTCAAGTTCTCCCCCTCCTTCAAGCAGGAAACAGAGATTTGGAGGTGTTAAATACTTTAGAGACTTCAGGAAGGAAGATTCTGGAGACTTCCGGACAAGCTTCTCTGACCTGGTCTGACCTGGTCAGTGGATGGGGAAAAGAGAGGTGATAAAACTCAGGGGAGCAAGGAGGAAGGTCTCTTGGGTGCTGAGTCGATCAGAGCAGACAGAACTCTTAACTGAGGCCTGGAGGAGGAGGCCATTAGCCATGTGTTGGCCTGAAGAGCTGAAGGTAGCTTCAAGGTAAAGACAATTTTGTAGAGATCTGTAACTTCCTAAGCTAAGGAGCCTGTCCTATGTTTTAACCTCTGATAGGGACAGAGGGATTGTGTTTTACCCATTTCTTTTGAATCCCTTGCTCAATCTGGTGCTGAGCTAAAAGTATGATTGTGAACATTTTATTTTTAATGAATAATTTATACCTTTGGATGCTGGTTCTCTGTACCATATAGACCTCCACCATCTTGGACAACTATTTTAAAAGGAGTGCCAGGGGAAGGTAGGCAATTGGCAAGTAGCTATTCCTCCAGGGGCACACAAGGCAGCAAACTGTCCCCATGGGGACCAGATGCTGGGCAGCGGGAAACGCAGAGGCAAAGCCTCAGAACTTGGAAGGGAAGCTGGGAGTCCTGACCCTGCCTTGGAGGGCAGAGTGGACCAGGGTCTGCATGCCAGAGCAGGCCCATTCCGTCACAGTGCCCTTTTGATATTCTGGATGAAAGAAGATATTTTCTCCTTTGGTATGAAATAATGTACAGTTTCCAATTATTGCCTAGCTTTGAGCCCCAAGAAATTCTCAACAAATTTGGTGTATGGCAGCTGTGCAGTGTGACCTTTATAATCGCTGGAAGCCTTTCAAAAACCTCAAGGCCCAGAGTTCTGGCTTGTTGTCAGCCTCATCAATGATGAAGTCCATAACTGCTTCATCCTCGTGGCTTGTGATGAAAGGAACCATAGGATCTCAGGTTTTTAACCCTGCTGCCATTTAGAATGGTAAATAACTTTCTCTCTCTGTATACAGAATTCACTCCCTGTTTTGGCAGGCATGTTCTACATAAGCCTTGGAACATGCATAATGTTCTCTCTGTGTTTGTGTGCATGTGAGACTGTATGTGTGCATGCATCATTTACATGATGTGAGACAGTGTGAACCAACCCTACATTATGACAGCATATTATTTCAGGATTCAGTAAGGTTCAGAAAGGATTTTCTCAGGGGGTAAAATTGCACTTCTACAAGGAGCTATAAATCTAGCATGTACTAGTTAGAAGCTGAATCTTTTTAGTAGAAAAAGAGTTTAAAATAAAGGTTTTTTTCCCCTTTAAGTAATAGAAGAAGAAGAAGAAGAGATTGGATTTATACCCCTCCCTTCACTACTCAAAGGAGTCTCAGAGTGGCTTACAAACTCCTTTCCCTTCCCCTCCCCACAACAGACACACTGTGAGGTAAGTGGGGCTGAAAGAGCTCTGTCAGAAACTGCTCTTTTTCAAGAACAGCTGTGCCAGAACTATGGCTTCCCAAGGTCATCCGGCAGGTGCATGTGCACGTGGAGGAGTGGGGAATCAAACCCAGTTCTCCCAGATTAGAGTCCGCACACTTAACCACTACACCAAACTGGCTAATAGATCGTTACCCTTCAGAGTCAGCACAGATAACTTGAATATGAACATGATACTACTTGGTATGTTTGTGGTTATTTCTTACTGTGAATGAAATGAACATTTCCATATGAGCTCAAACCAAAAAATGCACATAAAACCATACAAAGTTACCCATTACTGAAAGCCATGCAGCCATCTCTGTTATGAACACACACATGCACAAACAACTAACTTGAGTTTGCAACACATTAGTCATATTTATATCCAAGGGAAGGTTATAAATAGTGGGGGGCTGGGTAGGCCAGAATGTATTTAGCAAATGAGCGCAGATGGAAAACCAACAGATGGTCCTGCACTTTATTTTGTATGCTCAGCCCTACATTTAAATTAAAAATTTTCATAATTAAGATGAAGGTCTGTTGCAACACTAGCTAGTTTTCCTATGATGGCATCATATATCACAGGTATCATTATGCAACATTTCCCTAACATGCTTCATAAAGCTATACAAATTTTACTGCTTGCCTGATAGAAACGTAGAAAGAGAATAAAATGTGGCTCAAAAGAAGTCAGTGATGGAGGGAAATACACAGGCATACTTCATATCATAAAGATGTCTCCTGCCATCTGGTTCTTACCTCTGTGTAATAGAATAATCTGCCACCTGACATTAAAAAAGAGAAACGAAGAAACTCATTGTTAATTTAGTTTGAACGGATTTTCAAGAGCAAATCAATTCTCAAGTTATCCCCTTCCTATTACCCAAATGATATGGCCATTATTTTAATAGCTAGTGAAATGCTCATCATCACTACCAGTGTGTTGTGCGTGGAGAGAGCTTGAATACTACAAGGACTCCGGGGGGTGGTGGAAGGTTAGTGAATTTCCATGGGCATCTCTCTCAGGAACCCCTGTTCAGAGCTGATTCCAAGACTGGGGGGGGGGGTGTCCTTTGGACGAGGCTGTATTTGTGGACCTTTAGCTTAGACCACAAATTTCATGCTACTTTCTATGTTCCCCTCTCATAATAGGGAGCCCTTTGCTGGTTTTGAGGCCTATGCAAATGCCAGACTGCCATATCCTCTGGAGCCAGGTCTGTAGTTGTCCATATCAATAGTCCCACTTCAGGGGAAAAGACCAGCTTTTGCACAGACCTCAACAGTATCTCAAGTCTCACACTTCACTTTTCCCCAGATGA
Organism: Gekko gecko; assembly: GCA_029375565.1. Lineage (NCBI taxonomy): Eukaryota > Metazoa > Chordata > Lepidosauria > Squamata > Gekkonidae > Gekko > Gekko gecko. Next base: position 122,026,927 of record JAPDNY010000007.1, read on the forward strand.
GTAATGCCAGTCATTTACTTGTTGGGGAGAAAGTAAAGGGGGTGAGCTTGGGTCTACCATAGAGCGGAAGCTAAATTTATTCCCTACTCTTGATAATCCCAGTCACCGAAAATAAAGTGTGTTCCACCCTGCATTGACCTACCTCTTCATTTGCATGGTCCCATTACTGGTTATGTTTCTGAGTCATACTAGAGCACATAATATTAGGAAGTGGGAAGGAGAGATAGATAAGCAAACATTCAAGCAACGGTTTGCTGTATGAAATACTATCTGAACATATGTACATCGGCTGGATCAAGTCTGCCAGTATTTGCCCCTTCCCTGCAAATATTGTAGGAATTTGCAATTGGAATAAAAGTACACACTTCCTCTTGTGGACTTGGGTGGGATTTTAATATGTTTGTATCTGGTCTCATTGTTCTAAGCTGCTCCGAGAACCTTTGTTTAATTAAATAAATAGAAGAAGCTGGCCTGTTTGTTCACAGTATCCATTCTTATTGGCTTCAGTGGTGTTGATGGGATTGCTGAATATGGTAAGTTCTTTTCAGTATTTAAAAGGTGGGCACACGCATAAGGGTGAATTGCACTACCAGTTATCCTCCCAATATATGTGAACTCCATTTGGTGTGAATAGGGCAATGTGTATATTTTTCAGTTCAGTATATGCAAATACATGCTCTAAAAAAATCTGGGTATCTGATCACATGTACTGGAGCTGCAAAATATACACATGACCCTATTCACACAAAATGATGTCCCTACTGGAAGGACTGCAGGTAGCACAATGTTGTGTGACTGGGATTATCAACCCCCAAGCAGACCTCCTGGAGATACAACTGATCTCCAGACTACAGAGATTAGTTCCCTGGAGACTATGACAGCTTCTGAGGGTAGGTTCTCTGGCATCACATCCTTGCTGAAATTCTCTCTCCTCCCCAAACTCTGCCCCCAAGTCTCCAGGAGTTCCCCAACCCAGAGCTGGCAGTCCTAGCCCTAACATTTGATTTGAGCATGTTTATACTAGTTCTTGACTGGGAGGGGCAGCAGTGGGAGGGCTTCTAGTGTCCTGGCCCCACTGCTGGACCTCCTGATGGCACCTGGTATTTCTGGCCACTGTGTGACAGAGTGTTGGACTAGATGGGCCATGGGCCTGATTCAACATTGGCTTCTCTTATGTTCTTATGTTATGTTCATCCATCAGAACAGTTCTCCTGGGTCAATTTTTTTAAAAGCCTCTCACCTGAAGATTGGATTCATCAAAAGACATATGCAAGCATCACACACTTCTGGTGATCTAGGGGCCTCCATGCAAGGGACAGTTCAGTCATTCTTCTTCTTGACATTTTCTCTCTTTAAAGGAAAACAAGCTGTGGGAACTTAAAATCAGTAATGGAAAACCAGCATGGGTAACGGAATGCCTAATCATTAGCTTTCTGCTATATGTCTGTTCAAAATGCCCCTACCCCCATTTCTTTTCTCCCTGTCAGAATCCTGTAAATTTCTCCCCACCACCACCCGTAGGTGGAAGGCATCTTAGTGCATGTATGTTTGAAATAAAACAGGTTATGCAAGTCTCTGCCCAATCCAATGCTCCTTAGCACAAATACTCTGCTGCTCACTTTAAATATACTTGGGAAGAAAATCATGGAACCTGGGTTTTTTTCCTGGGGGAACGTGGTGGAACTGAGTTCCGGAACCTCTTCAACAAAATCCCTCTTGAAAGTTCCAACACCTCTTTTTTTTTTAAAGCCCTACACAGAACCATCCATAATTTAGAAAACTTAGACCTGGAACTGGTAGGGGTCAGCCCTTTACATAGCTATGATACCATAACTCAAGGAGAAGACCGAAAAAAACCCTTATTGTATTTCAGTAACTGTAGTTTCTTTCACTGTTGATGTTTAAAGTTTGTCTGGTTAGGGAGACTGTAGTCTGCTGCTGAGTATACTAGAGTATACTGTCAATACTAAAAGTAAAAGGGCAGAACAGGAAAGAAAGATTGTGGAGAAAGAAGAGCAGAGGCTGTAAGAAGAACAGAAGAATAATACCTTGTGTTAAGAATCCTGCCTTGTGTTATTTCTTTGGCTGCACCAAGCTGCGTGGGGGATCCTATATTTGCTACACAAAGCATTACTCTCTAGACACAACATTCCTTCGAATTTTTTGCACGTATCTGACATTTAGAGCACCGTATTTTTAAAAAGCTATCCACTTAAAAAAATTCCCCATCTACCTGTGCCATCCCCACTGATCAAGTGGCTACAGAAACATCTGCCTGGTGCTATGCACTCTGAATGTTAAATCAGGAGAAGGAATTCCCAAACATCTAAACTTACATTTAGATTCTGCTCTGAAGTATCTACACTTCCAGAACATTTTTTTAAAGCCTAGGCTTAAAACTCATCTTAGCCTCTCTCAACTTTTCTTACTTTCATTTAGTTTGGAAAGAAAGGAACCATTCTTTCTGAGATATACCTTGATGTACGTCTGGTATATTTTCCGTGGTTGCCAGCCAATGGTTGCCAGTGGGAGATTGGGGGGGGGGGCAGAGAGATGGGGGGCAGAGAGGGAACTGGTGATGCATTCAGCATGGCATCACTTTCAGGAAAAAACAGAATAAAACCATATTCTGGTGATTCCTAGAGCTATGTGACATCACTTACAGGTTTTTCCTCAAAGTGATGTTATGCTGCGTGCAACACTTGGTGGTTTTAAAAAAATTTCTCCCACTGCTGCTCTATGTGGCATTTGGAAGAAAGGAATGCTGGCATGAGGTCTCCTTGCCATAATGGGGGATCCTGCAACCCCTAACATTTTCCCTTTCTTCCTCTGCTTTTTCCTGACTACCAGGATTTGTGAATACAGTTTGGCTTAATGACAACATCTCTATTGTCAGCAAACTTGTGCTGAATTATTCTTCCTGTCCCTCTAATAGTTATTGTCTAAATGTATGAAATGACAGCATTTCATTTTGCATTCCCCTGCCCTTGAAAGGCATTGTTTTGGTAACTAGCTCCATGTTCTTGTAGCATCTCATGTCCTACAAGGCCTGCTTAGTAAACTGTCCAAGAAGCAGACTTCCTAAATCAAGGCAGTGTGGAATCTACCCATATTTAAAATGCTAGGCTAGCATCTGGCTTTCCTCTGATCTCTATCAGTTGTTTTGGGTGCAGCCCACATGGTCGCATTCATTAGTTACTAGAACAGTGATGGTGAACCTTTTAGAGACCGAGTGCCCAAACTGAAACCCAAATCCCACTTATTTATTGCAAAGTGCCAACACGGCTATTTAACCTGAATACTGAGGTTTTAGTTTAGAAAAAACAATTCATTAACATCTTTTGTCTTAAAAGAAAAGCACAATAACAGAGCTTTCAGTGATACAAACAGCTTTTTATTGAAAGGTAAAAGTTTGCATTTGACATCATACACACAAACTCCTTCCAGTTGGTACAGGACAGGACCCTTCCTATTTACCTGGTCTGTCTTTCTCAACATGATCTTACACATTTTCACACCTAAAGTGACAGCCCTCTTCCCCCTTCCATGGGAAAGAGACAGAAAAACAGCACACTCAGTGGAATCTGCCACTTCTAGATTGATTCGAAGTAAATTAAATTTTGATCCTGAAAATCTTGACCGATGAACAAATAAAGCACTTCAACTTGAGCACTTCAACCAGGTGACCCACCCCCAAAGCATATCAAGGCTGCATGGAATGAGAGACCATGGAGTGGAATGACAGCCCCTGGGGGTAGCAGGAGTGTTCTGTGACTGGAATGAGAGGCCCCAGAGTGGAATGACAGCCCCTGGGTGTAGCAGAACACTTCTCCTACCTCCAGGGGCTGTCATTCCACTCCATGGTCTCTCATTCCAGTCACAGAACACTCCTGCTACACCCTGGGGCCATCATTCTACTCCATGGTCTCTCATTCCAGTCCCTGAACACTCCTGCTCCACCTTGGGGCCGTCATTTCACTCCGTGGTCTCTCATCCCAGTCCCTGAACATTCCTGCTCCACCCTGGGGCTGTCATTCCACTCTAGGACCTGTCATTCCAGTTCTTAAACACCCTGCTACAGCCTGGGGCTGTCATTCCACTCCGTGGTCTCTCATTCCATTCCCAGATTAGTGCATTTGGGCCCAGAGACCCTAATGGAAAATTCATTTCACATTTTTATTGCAACTCTACTTGTACTGTAATGTATTTCAATGAAGCCCAAGCAAGTCAATTGGCATTCCTGTCTCCCATTATTTCCAGTGGGCCTTCAAGTGTTTCCCATTGTTTCCAATGGGCAATCCTGTTCTTCCTTATAGTACATCCCATACATCCGCCCTCCTACACGGCTCCTCCAAACGGCATTTTAGTTATTCCCATGAGTACGAAAAGCCAGAGCAAATTTACAATCTGACTAAAGGCGCAATCCTATGCTCTCATACTTGAAAGCAAGTTCGGTTGTCTCAGTGGTGCTTAATTTTGAATAAGTATGCACAAGATCGGGTACTGCTTTTGAAGCAGCCATTCATTTCTGCCTCATCCCTCCGCCCCTGCTCATCACTGGAGAGTCGGGAGCTCTGAGGTTCAAGGACAGTCTTTCATCACAGGGGGGTGCCCTATGTGTGATTCCCTGGAAGCTCTCAGGAAGCTATAATTAGGAGGGAGGGGTGCTGCGCCTTACCTCCACAGGGCGGGAGCTCTGGCTCACCTTGAGCCACCTCACCACAGTGCTGGCTGCCACCCCCTCCTGCAGCACCAGCTCCAAAACAGTCTCCATGTCCAACTCCTTGAACAGCCCTTCTAATCACAGCCTCTGAGCAGGCGCACAAGACATGCCACCCAAAGCAGCAGGGCAGCCCCGAAAGGAAGCAAAGGGGGTGAGTACTAAAGTTTTACAGACTCCAGGTTACAGCACAGGACACTGGAGAGTGCAGTGAGAGAGACCAGGCAGAGAGCCAAAGAGGGAGGAGCGGAAGGAGGAATAGTGCACCTTCCCAAAGAAGGCGGGTTTGGAAACTGAAGTGGCACACTCACGCAGATGCAACTTTTGGCAATGAGCCTGAGTGGGCATCCCTGGGAATGCTCAGCCTCACTCCTCTGGGGCAGAAGGGGCATGGATTGGAGTGCACATTTGCAAAGGAAGGGGAGTTGCCGTGCTTTCCCGGGCTAAGGGGGCAGGGGCAGGCTGTGGGGATTCCTTGCTGAGCAGCTCCTGGGCTTTGAGTAGGCAGTGGGTTGGCATCAGACTGTGAGGAAGGTGGAGCCCGTGGGGAAAGCGATTCCCCTCTTCTCCCTCCCCCATGTCAACAAGTGGGGTGCCTGCACCGGGGGTTTGGCCTAGGGCTGGCTGGTGCAGCAGCTGAAGCAGCACAATAAGCAGGCTCAGCCACCTCCTCACCTGTGCCCACAGAGAGGGCTCCGAGTGCCACCTCTGGCACCCATGCCAAAGGTTCGCCACCAGGGTACTAGAACATAGTTTGGAAGCATCCACAGGGAGAATATAAAATGGGATTAGACGCATTTGGTAAATAAGATAACATGAAGTTGCAGCTAATTGAAGCTGGGGCGTGTTGAAGATGCTAGTGCAGTTACTGCACACAGGTTAGTTTCCTCTATATGTGTACCACTGGCAAAAATGGGATGAAACAGAAATATAATGCCAGAAAAAACTTGACATTCCAACAATATGTTTTTTCCACATTCATTGCTGACCTCATCAAATCTATTATGACACTGTAGTTCCATCAAAACATGTGATCCACTGCCATCACTGATAAGTAACAATAAAGACCAGATTCATATATTAAACAACAATATAGATGTCACTAAATTCTACCAGTGCCACATAGAAAACTGTGATTATGAAACTGATCCCTTGTTTTTGCTGTGGTTTTTAACTATAGCTGTTTAATCCTGCCTTCAGAGAGAGAAAGAGAAGAGAGAGAGAGAGAGCGCTAGTGTGGATGAAATTGCCACAGCCATATGGGAATGTTTTTATGTAAATGTCTTCCCACATGGAACAGTGCCCACACAGTTCTCTTTCCCCCAGATGACCACACTGCTGTTGTAATGGACAATTTGGGTCTAAATGAATGTAGGTTAAGCTTCTTTTAAAAGTTCATGATCAAGACAAGGCCTTTTGCTAATATCACATGCACTGCAGTACAAGGTGATCCAAAAGCATATGTTCTGTTTTGTATAACATCAGCTTGATCATCAAACACTCCAATCTGAGCATTCAAGACAGGTGAATTTGACTGCAAATCATGGTTCTGCAGAGGTTTGTATTTTCTGTTCTTAATTACATCTGTGCAAATCTTCATTTGTTTATGGATACCTAATATATCGTATGGGCTATTTGCATTCCCAGATGCCATATTTCCATGGTGAGCAATGCAGCGCCAGAGAAAATGACTCCAGTATTCATACAAATAAACTAAATCAACAAGTGGGAGAGTTTATTCTGAGTGTGAGCTGTCTGATTAATTCCCCTTCAGCTGTGAAAGTTTATATTTGAGCAAAATGGTGTCCCATTTTTCCCCATTCTCCAGTCAGTGAATATGGAGTGAAGGTGGAGAAATGTGGCATATTGTGACATCACAACACAAGGAAAGCTTCACTGGATGTTATGGACTGGGAGGAGAGAGATATGATTGCCATTTTTAATAGCAGACTCATTTCTTGGACTATCTAGTGTGGTCATAAACCTCTTGTAAACTCTCATCTCCTTTCTAGAGTATTATCGGTTTTACTGGTTACATCTTTTGAAGGACACTGTGCTCTGTCACAGCAGGAAAAATGCTTTCTTTGTATAATAAAGGGAGAGACTCTGTAGCTGGATTGGCATGTTGTTTTTTTACTGCTTGAATGGCAGATTTATAAGTCTTCCCTGTGCTGGTATTTATTGCTGAGAAGTGAGAGGCAACTGAATCGTAAATATCCTAGTGATTTTGAATAGAAAGCAAGAAAGGGAGGGGGAGGTTTGAGGTCAATATGACAGCTTGTGTTTGCAGAGAGCAACAGAAGGTGTTAAAAAAGACAAATCTTGTCTTCAGTTGACTACACCAGAAACCTACTCCTTGAAAGATATGCATCATTATTTGTGATAAGGAGGGAGCAAGAGAGGAAGAGCAGCTGAAGTGACTTGCCTGCATTGAACTGGAAGAACAGTCAGTCCATTTCTTCCAAACAGGATACAGAATGCCTTAAGTACTCCTGAAAACATCCAAAGAGATTCCCAGACTCTCTTGGACTGATCATTCTGCTCTCAAACTGGTTTTACTGTGAGGCTTTGTCTGCATGAGCGCTGCAGACCAGAGGGAAAGAGAAGTCAGTTCACTTACTGGCTACTTATTGCACAGCAACTTGTATAGCAGTGATCCCTAAAGAGCAACAGTTGAGGGCCTGGGTCAGAGAAACACAGACAGTGAAGCTGCAACATGTGCAGGCTGCAAAGGCCAGTGGTGTTCTCAGTCCATACCTGTGCAAACCACTAGAGGCCTGTGCACAGGTTCACCAACACCACTCCCCATCCTCTGCCATCACTCATTGGTGGCACAGTGATCAGCCTGTCTTCTCATCTAGGTCTCTGATAGTGGCAGCCTGGTCATGCATTCCAGGACACAACTGCTTGTGCATGTGTGCATGTGTGTTAAGTGCCATCAAGTGCCTTCTCGCTTATGGGGGCCCTATGAATTAATGTACAACTGCTTGGAGCTGTTGGATATTTCTAATATTCATCCAACATCTGCCTTCTTGCTACCAATGGCAAATTAGGTGTATTGTTGTCCCATTTTGTCTAGGCATCCTTGAAAAAAAATTGAACTCTCAAAAATAATCATACTTTTTCTCATTAAACAAAGCTTCTATTAATAGAAACATACTTTTTAAAATTAGTACCTTTCCATGGCATTTGTGTGATTGGAGTCATCATTGAAGCTTCTTCTGACATCTGAGGATATCCCTTGACCACCAAAGAATGTCTTGAAAATGGGGAATCCTCAGATTGCAAGAATTATTTTCTTAAAAGTCCCAGTAATATAAAACATTCATATCCCCAATGTTTACATCTTGATTACGCAGAAGTTCATAGATGTGCAGCAGTTGGTGTTTCTGCACAGCAGCCTTCTAAAATAGCAGAAGTTATGGTTTGAATTTGTACAGATGTTAAAGCCATTCTAAGATTGGGGGAAGTAGCATTAGACAGATAAGGAGCTGCCATGGTCCTTTTAAAAACAATTTGAACTAGGGAGAAAATCTGGGGTGAGAGGTTGTTATTCTATCCACCATACCATTGTTCTAAAGATCCAATCTTGTATGTTAAGATCAGGCAAGGAGACACCCTGAGAATCATCCAATAGGGCATATTGTTGAAGAATACTGTTACAGACAGCTACACAAGTGGCATCCAAGTGGAGCAACACAATGCTCGACTTTAAAAGTGGACTGATAGAAAGATCCCTTTGATGTCTCCAGAATCTGAATAGGGCAACATGAGTGCTTGTTCTAATTGAGGTAATCCTAGTTCAGCCTGCACTAAAGTCACTGGCGCTAAAGGAAAGCTAAAATTTTCTTTAAAAAGAGATTCTGAACAGGTTCCAGGGCCATAACTGAATACTTATTCCAGCCCCAGATCTCTATACTATATGGGAGCTGCAGAATGGCTTTATTCTGGAACAATTTCAAAGCCGGCTCAATCAAAAATCCACCTTATGAGCTGTAAAATTTCAAGATAGCACCTGTGGTTCTCAAAAACTAAAGATCTTCTTATTGCCAAGTGGACTTTCCATGAAAGAGCTTCATTCAAGGCCACCCCAAGATAGAATTGCCATGTACTGACTGCTTAAGTCTTTCCCTTGGTCTTTGCAAAATTAATATTTAAAGAATATTTACAGAAATTACCCAGGTTATACAACATCCTTCTTAAGCCTATATGGTTGATTTTTTAAAAAAATTACATTCGTTTTTGTTGTAGTGGCCCTGTTGTGTGTCCAAATTGTAATGGCTTTTGCCTTATACAATAAATGCTGTGCTTTGTAATAGAAATAAGTCCCAATAAACTGAGCTGAGTAAGGAGCTCTCCGCATGTTACAGGAAACATAATTACATGTATATTAATAATAGTATAGTGATAGCATAGGAAAAGGATGCTGTGTAATTGTCAATTCTTGTCCCTGTCATAACTGCATTGGCTAAACTTCTAGAGCAGTGATCCCTAAAGAGGCACCTGTTTCTGTTTATGACTCTGGTTGCAAAAACAGTAAAGACCATAAATAAATAAAATAAAGAGGCACCGGTGGAATGCATAATGCCCTGTACCCTAGAGTTTTCCTTCTCTTGAGCAAAGGGCCAATCCTGGCTTTCTTCTGCCTTGCTGGAGCAGGAGGTGGTTCAGATGACTCCAGGGGGCATTTGGGTCAGCAGGGAGCACTCTTTCAGAAACAGCTGTCTCCATCATAGAAGGATGCTTAGCAATATCTCCTAATATTTTGTGATTGCCCCCAAGACAGCCATTTTGTATAGCATGTTGCATAGCATTGCATTCTTCCAGAATGGGCAAGTACTCTTCCTGGATTCAATCTTTATTCCATTATGAGTCTTCTAGGTGACCCTGGGCCACTTAGCCTGAAGTTCCTCATAAAGGTTGTTGAGAGGATAAGTTGTAGGAGGGAAGAACTATCAATGCTGCCCTTAGCTCACAGGAGGAAGAGTAGGATAAAAATGAAATGGATGAGTAAAAATGGGTTTGCTCACATTCAGGAGAAATGTAATCTGACTAGACATCCTAGCATAGCAGTCCCATTAGAAATAATGTCACTCCACTGGAGTTTCCAAGAAAAATTACAACACAAACCTAAAATATATTTACTGGAAATCTACCAATTATATAATTGTGAGAATTTTTGTCCCAATTTTCACCCCATTTTCTGTTTTCTTGACAAGAATTGTTGCTGTTCAGTTTATGCAATTTTGTAGTATCTTTATTGATCACTTACGGATTTCATTAAAATGGCATTATAATTCCATTAAAGAAATAAACTAGGAAAACTAACAAAAACAAAACAAAAAATCTCCCCAATGACAACAGACAAAAACAAAGAGAAATGAAACAGGTTTTTTTGTACACCCTCAGTATTTACAAGGAAATAAAGTGTGCTGAAGGCAAGTTTACAGAAAGGGAACAGACCCCATTAAAACAGAAAATATATTATATTTGGGGACAGGGAAAAGTGTGTGTTTAACCATCACTGAAGCTGAACACTCATAATCTATACCTGTTGCTTATTTACACAAAGAAATCTGTGCCCTTTAGCTGGGTACTAGCTTGCTTCTTAGCTCCAGAACATCTGCATTCTTCCATCAAAGTGCCCTTTAACCTTTCCAAAATTTACTGCACAGCAATAATAAATGAAATCTTTTCTCTTTGTTCTTGGTTAGGCAGTCCCAAAAATATATATTCAAAGGCTGTAAGTTATTGATCTCCTATGGCAACTGGTACTTCTGCATATCCAAAGCAATCTAGATTTACAGTCACCATATTTTGTTCATGATTTCTATAATGTGCATTCACCACATCCACTATAAAATTCTGAAGATGCTCATATGTCAACTATTGTGCAACTGCCATGTAAAAAAAAGTTAGTGTCCCCCACATCAGTCCCTCACCAGTCAATCAGGATGTTCATATTCCCACCAGTATAAAATAAAACAAAAAAGTGTCAGCCATGCTGAGACTGGTTGGTGGAGAAGTAATTTGTTTCCTTCACAGCAGCGTATTCCATGTACATAGGTCCAACAGGAAAGATTTTGATTCACTGTTGTTTATTAGTTTTCCGTACTGCAAAATATACACTAGAAACTCACTGGGGTATTACCAGTTATTGGTAAGATACAGGGAATGAGCTTCCATACCTGGCTGAGGCTCTGTAGGCTGTGGCTGGCTGGAGCTGGCTGGCTGAAGCTTAATCCATCGAAGACAGAGGTCCTGTACCTGGGTTGGGGGGGTAGATGTGGGTAGCAGACTCCTCACACTGGAAGGGGTGCCTTTGGTGCCAGCCCAGAAAGTGAGGAGTTTGGGAGTAATACTAGATGCCTCTCTCTATGGAGGCCCAGGTTACTGCAGTCGCCAGATCTGCATTTTTCCATCTTAGGCAGATAAGGCTGCTGAGACCATATCTCTCCCTCCAGGACTTAGCTACAGTGATCCATGCAATGGTCACTTCCAGGCTTGATTACTGCAACTCGCTCTATGTAGGCTTACCCTTGAGGCTGACCCGGAAATTACAGCTGATGCAAAATGCAGCAGCGAGCCTGCTGACATCGATGCCTGTGCAGACTCACATTCAGCAGATGCTCCGCCAACTGCATTGGTTGCCAGTTGACTTCCAGATTCACTTCAAGGTGCTGGTAATTACCTTCAAAGCCTTATACGGCCTGGGACCCACATATCTGAGGGACTGCCTCTTCCCATATACACCCCAAAGAGCGTTACGCTCCATGGATAAACATCTCCTGGTTGTCCCTGGCTTGAAGGACGTCCATCTTGCCTCAACCAGGGCCAGGGCTTTTTCTGCCCTGGCCCCTGCCTGGTGGAACATGCTCCCAGTTGAGATTAGGGCCCTGTGGGATCTTCTTCAATTCCGCAGGGCCTGTAAGTTGGAGCTTTTCCACCAGGCCTTCAGTTGAGGGAGCGGATGTCTCTATACGGCCTCCTTGAGGAGGTTGTCACCTATCCACCTATCCATCTGTTAACCCAAATAATATGCTAAAGAGCCATACAATCAGTGACTGTCAGAAGTGTGATTGAGTTTTAATGTTTATTATTGTTTAAATTACTAACTTGTTTAATTTTAATCATATTTATTGTACTGTTTTATGATGTTACCCGCCCTGAGCTCACTTGCAGGATGGGGGCGAGCTATAAATACAAATAATAAATAAAATAAATAAATAAACTCTGAGAGTGATAGAAGTTTGACAGGTATAGCCTCTGGTGCCATAGTGCTTCAGAATATTTTTTTGTATCTGACCAATAGTGCTCCATTCCAATCTTATGAAGGGACAATGACCTTTTAGCAATATATCATTGTAATGATAAGGCAAATATCCTGCATAAATTTTATAATAATTAAAGTACACTATTGTGTATTTATGTACATTAAAAATAAAAGTATATGCATTAAAACCAGACTTCCATTTTCTCACTGTATGAGAAAGAACAAATCTCTCCATTATCTCCACAAGTAAATTGACAAGTAATGTATCTTTCAGAGACTACAAGCCTTTTTGAAAAAACTGATGACTTTTGATAAAGAATTCAGATTTAAAGGGTTACAGCAGAGTACAAGGTTATGGTAAAGATGATGCTGAATTCATAAAGACAGTTTTGAAAATGAGGAGGAAACCCACCCATCCCGTTGGTTGTAAATGTAAAGTTTGAAAACATGGTCAATGCGGAATGTTGGTGGCATTTCTGCTCTTTATAATTTAGAAAGAACTTACAGTTGCCCATTGTAATTTTGTGTGTGCCCACGTGTTCCCCTCAGAAATCTGCGCTTCTCTGGAGAATGAATGAGAGCAGAATCACAAGCAGGAACAGCAATAGGAGCTGATATCTTTCTGGAAGCCTAAGACTCCAGTGGGTTTGCCAGGTGCTTTGGGGGGCAGCATAAGCACCTGAAATAGGCAGAGAAAGAGCCCCATGATGGGAATGTTCTAACAAACTCCTCTTTCCAACGGAATGTAACATAGAGCTCTTTCTCTTTCAGGAGAGATAAAGATGGCAAGTAGCTGATCCATGGACATATTTTAAAACAAAATTTTGTATCATACTTTTGATTCAGACCATTCAAAATATTGTAAAACTGTAGGCATCGCAAACAGTGTGCTAGCCTGTGCATTCTTTAGAACTTTTTTTTTAACAAGTTGGATGTTCAGTGAGGGGGGGAGGTAGCAGGGAGAAGAAAATAAGGGGTTTTTTTTAGACATGGTAGCAAAGCCCAAATTCTGCAGCTGTAGTCTTACCATGGAGAAAAGGATGTGCTGACTGCTAATTGGATTTGGCAGTACCTGGGTAAAACAGACTTCAAGTTGCTAGGACAAAGGAGAAAGAAAAATACCATTCTTCTTTTATACTGTTTCAAGCCATTATGGTTGGTTTTAATAAAAGACACTAAACAACATTGAATTCTGGAATAATCTTTAGACAAACATGACTGCTTGCAGCCTTTGTTTGGGGTTTATAAGGACCACCATGTTTATCTTTTGCACTCTGCTTGAGAAGGAACCTACATGTTTCATCCAGTGCTGAGGAGACATTTGACTTACTGCTGCCTTTTGTATTCACTAAGGGAGAATTTCTCTTTCAAGAACAAACCAGCTAAAAAGATGGGGAGAGTCTCCCTCCTTCTACTGCTAGAACCAGAGGAAAGGGAATGGTTTTAGGAGGACAATTAGATCTTATAAAATTTTGCTGATAACCAAATTAACTATAAATAAATGTCTGCCTAAGTAGCAGTGTTGCAATGTTGGTAGACTTTCTTCAGTATATCTTCATCTATGTGAATTCACCTTTCTGGAGGAAAATTCCCTTCCAGGTGTATACTGTAGGTATGGGAACTAGGTTAATGTACTGAAAGTGCAAAATAGTCACAAATATGATCAGCACATCCCAGCCCACAAATCAACAAGTAAGCACATCTGCTCCTTTTTGTAGAAGCATCTCTCACTCTGAACAAAGTAATTGGGGGTGGGTGGGTGGAAGTATAGCCTTCACTCATAATACATTTGGAGATACCAAGTGGTTACAGGATCCTGGGAACATTAAGCTGCTGCCTGCTTGTTGTTTCTTCAGATATATCCCTTTATAAAAAACAACATCCCCTTTTTGCCAATCAACATTCAAGAGAGACCGAACATTTCAAAAGAAATTTCTTTCAATCTACATCACAGACCAGTGTGGGGAGGCTAAGCAGAAAATCAGGCTGAAACAGGAAGCAGGCTATTGCAATCTGGCCTCATAAAGGCACAGAATTAGGTATCACAGTATGGATTCTCAGTTCACCCTGAGAGAAAGGGAATCACTTAGGGGCAAAGGCTTTAAGTGGCTAACTCTGTGGCTGCCAAAAGAAAAAGCAGTTTCTGCTGCTATTTTGAAGCTTTAAAAAGTAAGGAAATGGCCAGGGCAGAGTGTGGGACATTAGAGGAGGTGAATGTCTTTGACTCCCAGCACTGGTGGTTTTAAATAGATGGAGGTATATTGTTCTACAGTGATTTGTTCAGCAATGCTATGTTTCTCCCTAAAATGTAATCTATCCATTACTCACATTATCCATTCTAGATAGTGTATGAAGAACAATGTACATGTTGCCTGCTATGAATCATTAACCAGGAAAGTGGAAACGGAGCAGCACAAATGGGGGGAAGAAGAATCAGGAGGATGAAATAGCTTGCTGTCTGCTGTCGTTTAGCACAGTAGGTCACACAAAATGTGCAGCCTTCAGTTGTCCATGGGAGGCCTCCTACCCATTGATCCTGTGTCCTTCAAATGCCCTCTAGTGGCTAAAGTTCTGCATGGGAGCTGGATTGTTCAAAGGATAACAGGAGCACTTACATGATTGAAGTGTTTGAGTGAATGAGCAAAGTATTCTCTGAAAAGTTGTTTCAGAAAATTGTTCATACATGCTGAAATCCCCCGACCCTCCTCCTGTTATCTGTGATTTATGTAATGTAATACACAACAGTACAGCTTTCTGCTTGGCAGAGCAGAATGCAAGACCAGAAGAGAGCTGGCATGCCAGTGAAAGTGGATAGAAAGTTGGCACCTTGCTGGGTTTACCCAGGAGAGAATCTTTTATTAAAGATTATAATTTAAAGCCTTCCTTCCTTCCTTCCTTCCTTCCTTCCTTCCTTCCTTCCTTCCTTCCTTCCTTCCTTCCTTCCTTCCTTCCTTCCTTCCTTCCTTCCTTCCCACTATCAGAGCATGGTAGGATGAAAATACAGTATACAATAGAACTCAAGAGTGGGCAATTCAAAATTGCAAAAAGGTAGGAGCTGCAGTGGCTCAAGTGGTTAAGACGCTGAACTGCAGGCTGTGGAAGGTCAGTAGTTCAGCAGTTCGAGACCCGGGTGCCGCATGATGGGGTGAGCTCCCGTCTCTAGTTCCAGCTCCTGCCAACCTAGCAGTTCGAAAGCAAGAAATTGCAAGTAGATAAATAGGTACCACTTCGGTGGGAAGGTAACAGCGTTCCGTGCACCTTGGTGTTTAGTCATGCCGGCCACATGACCACGGAAATGTCTTCGGACAGCGCTGGCTCTTCAGGCTTTGAAACGGAGATGAGCACCGCAACCCTAGAGTCGGATTCGACTGGCTTTCGAGCAAGGGAACCTTTACCTTTACCTATAGAATGGGTATGTGGAATATATTGCTTAATTCATTCACAAGTAAATTTCAAAAGAGTTCTGTTAGGCCTACTCACAAGTAAGTGTGCATAGGATTGCATTTTTAGCTACACTGAAAAGAGCTTACTCACAAGAAGGGGCTGTGGCTCAGTGGTAGAGCATCTGATTGGCATGGAGAAAGTCCCAGGTTCAATCCCCAGTAGCTCCAGTTAAAAAGATCTGGCAGTAGGTGATGTGAAAGACCTCTGCCTGAGACCTTGGAGAGCAGCTGCCAGTCTGAGTAGATAATACTGACTTTGATGGACCAGCGTTCTGATTCAGTATGAGGCAATTTCATGAGCCTGAAGATTCTAGTTCCGTCTTACAAATCTGCTTACAGATCAGACCATGCCATCTATATTAAATTTAGCAAAGTGCTCCATACCAAGGGTGAGCATAAAGGCAAAAGCTGAAATAATAGGAATGCTAAAACAGTTTGACTCAGGTCCTATTGTACTGTTTATTGGATGTCCTATCCTGTCGATTGTACTGACTCACTCTGTGTAATCTGCCTTGAGTCCAAGTGAGAAAGGCGGACTATAAATAACGCAAATAAATTTAAAAATAAATAATAGTTCTGTGTGCCAGTTGAGATCAGGCAGCCAAGTTTTCGATGGACTGTTTGTTGACCTGTTTGTGACTGTTGGGCAGGTTACTTCACCATTTTCCTTTCTAGTAGAGCACAATCTAGTATAACACAATCGGAATGTCATGCATGTACATCCTTCCTCACACAGGCCAAATGAGTTCTACTGCCCCCATCCTTGCTAGCCTGCTGTTCCATTTGGCAGGTTGTTGTTTACAGAGACAGTTAAATCAGTCTCAAATTATATAAGCCAGTCATACGTAATATGAATAATGTGTGTTTCTTTAAAATCCCTATGGTTTATGTTCATCTAAGAAGTCCTAAGTGATATTAATGGCTGCCAATCTGTTTGCATTGGCAATGTTTGTGCACATGTACAGTTTTGCAAAAGCCCAATCCAGTACTGTCCGGCATGTTTTCAGAATTCTGCAGTCCAAACCACTATTGTATTGCCTATTGGATGTCCCATTCCTGTTGACTTAAATTGTCTTGGGCAGTGTAATCTGCTGTGAGTCTCGGTGAGAGAGGCAGACTATATATAACATAAATAAATACAAAATAAATTAAAATTATGATTGAAAAGACTGTTTGGGCAAACAGCTGAAACATCTGAGAAGCCAAATAAATGGAGTAGGAGTCCCAGCAGTCAGCATTTCCAGGGTAGAGCATCAGCTTGGCATGCAGAAGGTCCCAGGTTCAATCCCCAACTTCTCCACTTGGAAGGATCAGGTAGCTGGTGATGTGAATGACCTCTGCCTGAGAGCTTGGAGGGCCTCTACCAGTTAGAGTAGACAGTATTGACCCTGATAAACCAATGGTCAGCTTTATGTATACATACATACATATACATACATACATGTATGCAGGGCTCTTTTTGTAGCAGGAACTCCTTTGCATATTAGGTGACACACCCCTAATGTAGCCAATCCTCCAAGAGCTTACAGAGCTCTTCTTACAGAGGATACTGTAAGCCCTTGGAGGATTGGCTACATTAGGTGTGTCACCTAATATGAAAAGGAGTTCCTGCTACAAAAAGAGTCTTGCATGTATGTATACACACACAGACTACATGAACATCAGAAGTAGAATACATAATTCAAAATTGGTTCATTTGGATTTTGATATCTATATTTTGCAGTTATGTGACATTATAAAAGGACTTTGATTACACTCCATAAAGAATTATAAGGGAGCATACCATAGATGCCAGGTTTTGGAAGGGCCACTTCGCTATGACTGGATTGGATTTAAACCTCTATTGCACGAGAAAGATTTCTGTGTTCTTAGGCAAGTTAGCAATGACTCATTGTAGAAGGTGAACTTAATAGAATACTTAAATGGAATGTTGAAAACTGTGACACTGAGTTTATTTGTAGTTTATGAGTTACTGCTAGGATTCCTATAATGGCAAATGGGGAAAGAAGAAGAGAAGAAGAGATTGGATTTATACCCCACTCTTCACTCGGAGTCTCAGAATGGATTACAAACTTCTTTCCCTTCCCCTCCCCACAATAGACACCCTGTGAGGTAGGTGGGGCTGAGAGCTCTTTCAAGGACAGCTGTCATCAGAACTATGGCTTGCCCAAGGTCATCCAGCAGCTGCAAGCAGAGGAGTGGGGAATCAAACCCTGTTCTCCCAGATTAGAGTCCGCACACTTAACCACTACACCAAACCACTACACCTAACCACTACACTGCACAGTATTAAGCTCATACAATTTTATGGGTATAGTCAAATTCTGAATGCAGGGGGGAGGGAACATGATGCTGCAGGTATCAGTAATGTTCTGGGTACCATCAACTGGTGCTTGTCAAAACTGTGCATGCTCCAACAATAACATTAGCTAGGAGGAAACCATCAAATGACCATAATTTGTGACTTGAATGTTGGTGAGAACTTCCCTGCTCCCAATCATCATGAAGAAATCTGTATTCAAATATTAATGTTAACCCATATTTAATATTTCTTTGAAGGAAAGCTGTCTGTATATCCAATAACCAAAGCATAACATTAAAAAACACACATGATTTCTATATATAGTCTGAATAGTCAGGATGTGAACTGTCTAAGCATGTGATGTGCCCAGAGGTTTAGACCAAAGGGACACAGTGCTTTTGTGTTATTAAAGTTGCTGCTAAGAAGGCAAGTTGTGTCCATGTGATGGATGCAAAGGATGTCCTCTGCACCGTGTATGAGAATGTGTAAATTAGAACTGGTGATCCCCTTAGCAATTATGTTCTTCACACATGTAAACTAGAGCAACAGCTCCCAAACTGCCAATCTGGTTCTTAGTTTTCACAGAAACACTTTGTGTCACACAGCAAGTGGGCTAGAGGAAGTAGCAGCCAATATTTTAAAAAAGAATTGTTTGTAGGACTAAAGAGCTTGTTAGGTATCTTAGTGCAACAGAAACAAACAAACAAAAATTAGGAAGAAATTAAATCCTTGCTTGGCTTAAGGTCTTTGGTATTTGTCCAGTACCATCAAGAAGTCCGTAGTTTCTTGAGGTTGCATTTTCTATAATACAGTCACTTCAGTGTAGAAAACTGCATATATGTAACAACATATGATGAATTCATGTGAGTATACTTTGCCATGTGCATATATTGTAGGAAACTGTTGTCAACTAAGGTATGCTACCAAAAGGAACTAGGTGTTGAAATATGAGCATATGTGTCTTATATATCTGTCGGAAAGTCATCCAGTGTGTGGTGCTTAAAAGCTATTAAGGGCTAAACTAGACTGACAAGAAAACACTTAGATTCAGGTAAGAGGCATAGGAGGAAAGAGTTAGTTGCTTTCTTTCTTAGTGACCCTCCCCAAGCTTCAAAGCAGTTGTTTGGGGTTGCAGATTAGCATTGGAAAAAACTGCAGACAAGCAAAACATTGATCGGATCTTTCATATCAAGTCTAGTGTCTATGTCAAGTTTCTAGCTGATCCCAGGGAGACTGGAAACCATGAACCAATGCCTGGAGGCAGTTTTAGCATAGATGAGGACTAATACACTGGAACTTAATCCTGACAAAACAGAGAGGCTGATTTCCCACTACAGCTGCCTTGGTGTTGCCCCACCATTTGCCCCGACACTATTGGTCAATTTCACACCCGAAGCCGCGGGGCTGCATTTTGACCCGCGGCTTCGCACGATTTCCCCCACAGTTTCGTGATCCTGTTTTTGAGGATCACGAAACTGCGGGGAAATCGGGTGAAGCCGTGGGTCAAATGCAACCCCGCAGCTTTGGGTGTGAAATTGACCAATAGTGTCGGGCAACGGCGGCGCAACACCGAGGCAGCTGTAGTGGGAAATCAGCCAGAGGTGCTACTGGTGGACAGAACGATGGACTCAGGAACAGAGGTATCTTCTGTTCTGGATGGGGCTGAACTGCCCCTAAAGGTTCTAAAGGAACTGGTTTGTAGTTTTGGGGTGCTGCTGGACCCAGGCCTCCTTTTGGATCAACAAGTGGTGGCAGTGGCCAGGAGTGCCTTTCACCACCTTTGGCAGGTGAGCCAACTGCAGCCTTTTCTGGACAAAAAAGAAAAGGATCTTTCTATCATGGTGCATGCCCTGGTGACATCTAAATTAGACTACTGCAATGTACACTATCTGAGACTGCCCTTGAAATAAATAAAAAATAAATAAATCTACAAGCTACAATTGGTCCATAATACTGCTGGCTTGGGTTATAGGGACTATATCATCCAGTCTTATTCTACCTATATGGGCTCCTGATCAATTTTGGGGCCCAGTTCAAGGTGCTGGTATTGATCCTTAAACCCCACATGGCCTAGGGCCAGCATACTTTAAGGACTTCCTACTCGACCACTATGGTCATCTTTGGGGGTCCTCCCTCAGGTTCCCCTGCCACCTGATGCTGGATGGGTAGCAACACAAGAAAAGGCTTTCTAAACCATGGCACCAGAATTATGGAATTCCCTCCCCCAACAGATTCATCTTCCCTCCTCTCTGATTTTCTTCTGCAAGTGAGTGATTTTTCTGTTTTATTTGGTACTCCCTCACTGATCTTCATCAGCCCCTACTTTATGTTTACGTTTTTAGTTTAATTGTTTTAAATTGTTTTATATGTGTGTGTGTGTGTTACAGCAAGTTTGCTTACTGCCCTGTGGACCATAATGTACTTGGAAAGACAGCTTTACATTTTTAAAAATAAAATATATAAATACTATGACCCTCAGAGCTTAACTTGGCTATACAGCAGTACAGACATTTTCTAAATACTGGTTTTGAAATCTCTATAAGCTCTTCTTGCCTTCAGTAGTGTATTTAGCACTTGCTGTTAAGCATGTGAGCTATCATTTAAGTGTTGTTATCATCTACTCCCTTCTGCGTCCAAAAGTACTACTGTGCTATTGCAAGTAGATCCTATTATGAGTACTTGGTTCAAAAATTTAACTCTGGGGAATTCAACCAATTACAGCCAATAGTCATAGGTTTGAAGTCCCATGTCTGAACTTTGTACAAGATTTTATATGGGAATTCAAAACATAAAAAAGGTGGCCACGCAGATCCGATCAGATGAAATCACCAAAATGCTCAAGATCAAGGCAGGGAGTTTATTCCTCTGGTCAAGTCCTTCCATTTAGCAAAGCTCTTTCCTACCTTATGCACTGGCTTAATGCAAGCTACCATACTTGAAAGAATCAGAACAACCTTGCTTTAACAGGAGAAAGTTCTCTTCAGCTCTGCTGACTCATTACCAGTGCACTGAATATATGATGTGGAAGCTGCTTCCCTATAACTTCTTCCCGCATTTCTCCAGTAACACTTTAATAAATAAACCATGCAGTTCATTACTACCCATATGTTGCTTTACCACTTGAAGGCCAACAGTCAAGGAGTAAGGAACCGAATTATTGGTCCCTGAATATGTGATTCCTTGATTTAACTGTTAAAACAGCAGCGAGAAAAGAAACATTAACTTTTTATTATTTAAAATTGTTTGCATTCTGGACTCTCCATTAACAACATATGAGGCAGAATGCCTGAAAGAATAACACAATTAAAAAAAACAACCAGTAACCAAAGCAAAACAACTAGGTGCCAGGAGGAATTCTGTGGCGAAGGAATTCCAAAGCTGAGGCACTACCACAGAAAAAGCCTGGTCTTGGCGGCTGCATACAATGCAAGCTCTCTGAAGAAGATCTCAGTATGCTGGCAGGTTGTATGGGAGAAGGTGGTCCTTCAACAAGCCAAATTGCTGATTAGATTTAAGGGGAATTCTAATTAATAATGTTTGGTTAGACATATTTCTATCCAGTGCAATCAAGTGTCACTTCAGGCACCAAATCACACAGATCTCTGGTTTCTGGGAAATATTTTTAAGTGAATCAAAATACATAAATAAGTAAGATCCCTACTGTTGTTTGACAGTTCAGCCAAGGAAATAGTCATACCAAATGCATTCATTGCAAGACTTTATTGTATTTATCCCGAGTTCCAGAAAAAGTTAGCTGACCAAATCCAGAAGTTACTGGTTATAGGGATGTGAGAATGTATAGAAAACTGGCACAGTCCCAGATGATTAAGAAAAGTGAATTATGGAGCCCATCTAATGAAAATGGGAGATTACAGCTCTTTAAAGCCAAACTAGAGCAAATGGAGTCCATGGGTAAGGAGTGCAGAATCATCTCCCCTCCAATGGATTGCATCCTTACAGATTGTTCACCGAAGTCACATATCCCTCAGCTCCAATCTCAAAAGTGAGCTGGATTGTGAAATAAACAGTAAGTAGAGAGAGGGAGATAATTCATAAAGGAGGAAACATCATGGGGTTCAGAGCTTGTCATCCTAGCATTCATTTTGTTCCTTAAATCAGACCAAAGTACAAACAGTAGAGCAACTGATTTCTAAGCACTTCGATTATGAGCAGTCATTACAGCTTTATAAAGAATAAATGATAGCAGACCAATTTGTAGTGCTATTCTATGCAGAGTTACACCCTTCTGAGCCCATTGATTTCAATGCATTTAGAAGGGTATAACTACACATAGGGTTGCACATAGTCTTCTTCCTCAAGTTCATTAGGTGAAGGAGTGCACTTCAGATATATCTGAACTTCAGGAAGATTTTTTATACATACGCATGAATCTGCCTTGTACTGAATCAGACCACTTCTGGATCAAGGTCAGTATTTTCCACTCAGAATAGCAGCACCTCTCCAGGATCTCAGGCAGAGGTATTTCATATCAGTTACCTGATTCTTTCAACTGGAGGTGCTGGGGATTGAACCATGGCCCTGAAGTCCAACATAATATCCTCTTATGAGTACTTAAGAAACATTCTGTAAAGTGCATACATCCTGATCTAACAGCCGTATACAAAGATAATAAGACTGGAAAAAGGAATCCAGTGGGTAATCCACAGGGATATGTCCTGTGTCCAGAGCTATCCCATATCTTCAAGTAGCTTTAGTTCACAAATGGGCAGTAATTTATGTAGATGAAGAAATGTTGAGTGTTATACATTGAAACCATGTCCAAAACATTTAAAACATGGATAAAAAGCTAGACAATTGTGGTTCCAAGAAAGGTATAGGAGTTATAGTAGGTAGGAAATTTAACACAGGGATGCTGTGACTTGGAAAACCTATGCCTCTTTGGGCATGCATTGTTTCTAGCAACCGCACTCTTCTACTCAGTACTGGTTAGGCCACCTCTAAAATACTTTATTTAGCTTGGGGCAACAAATTGGAAAGTAAGAGCTATAAGGAAACTGTATCTATTGGAGAAACTGAGTACATCTGGACTAAAGAAGGTGCAATTAAGCCAAAAGAAACAACTTTCTCAAAGAATATGCTTCTAGTGACAAGGGCTTGTTTCTATATTTTTGAACCCAGATTTTCTCCCCAGTGGGGACCCAAGGACCTTACACAATTACAGTTTAAACAAACAAAATAGAAAAAGACAAAAGACCATCAGCTATGTCCTGGGCTGGCCCTGTGTCAGGGTCCTTAGTTAGTCGGCCTTGTTCAGTGAAACAAGAATAGTATTTATTAAGCTGCAAGACTAGGTCGCTAAAACAGAAACATTGTTAAGAATACCTTGGTTACATGAAGCACAGAGATATACCCTGGAGAGGGGGAAAGGGCCCCCACCCTTCCACCAATGGACGAACCTCGCACGCGCAGGAAGCCCAGAAGCTGTAAATAATAGTTCCCCCTCCATCCCACCTTTCCCAGCCTAGCTGTTGTCTTTAGAAAGCGATAGGAGACAGTCAGCCTGGCATTCAAGGCCATTTGGCCTGGGATCTTAAGATACGACCCGGTTGCCCAGGCAGCATCGGCAGCTCCCCACATTCCATCCCACCAGTCCCAAAGCATCAATCAACACCATACAGTCCCATCCTCCCTCCCTTCTCCATACAGTCCCATCCTCCCTCCCTTCTCCATACAGTCCCATCATCCCTCCCTTCTCCATACAGTCCCATCATCCCTCCCTTCTCCATCCCTTATGGCAGGCAATACCTGACACCCTGCATACAGTGGCCCACACAGGCTACAAGCTATCAGCCAAGAGCCCTTTGACTCTTGTAAAAAGGCTCCTGCCTCTAGCCATGCCCATGTTTAAATAACGACAACAGCCTGAGTCTTATGCAGCTGTTCCCAAGGTTCCCTTCCCCTACTATGGGGCTTACTGTTTTGCATCTTATCCATGACAGGAAAAGGTGGTCCATTTAAAACCAAACGTCCGCAATGTGTTGCACTCTCAATTGCTTTAAAATAGCAGATTTTACTAAGTACTTCTATTACCAGTGAACAGAATCAGAATAATGGAGTTTAAGCACAATAACTTGGTGGCTGCTGCACTGATTCCTAGCTGGACTTCCTGGAGGTACCTTTTGAAAAGAGTCTGTTATGTTCAGACATGAAGTAACATTCAGCAAAGCAACAGTGGAAACAGGCCCTGAGACAATCTTGCAGCCCAAGTCCTACAAATTAAGGTCAGGACAAGGTAGAGAAGGTAGGAAGGCAGTAAATGTATTTTCTTCCTTTTCTCAGTGCAGAAGATTCCTTGCCTATTCCTTGAATACCAAGTACGTCTTGCACTGCGCTGAGCAGTTACCACTGTGAATGGTACCGTGAATTAAAATTGTCTCAGCAAGCACCATGCTGCTATCCTTTTGCTGTCTCAGCCTTGACAAGGTTTCTGTGGAGAGACATAATAGACCATCAGAGGAGAGAGAGCCAGCACACTGGATTTTTACAAAGAAGATGTTTTAATGTGATCTCCCTCCCCCCAATACATCTCTTTGCAAACTGGCCATATCAAGGATAATATGATGCCTAATCGAATGTATGCAAGAGTACTAAAGACTCATGTCGCCCACAGTGTGTGCTCCAGGAGTAAACTACCTTATGGGCCTGAGTGTCAAAACCCCCTGCAACATCTACCTACAATGATGTAAGTGTGCTGGTATATAAAAGGAAGGAGGGCGACAGGAAGGCTGTACTTGGTCAGGCGTAATGGGAGCAGTCTGCATCTCAGCAGAGCTGGTGCCATCTCAGGGGCTTGCCTCAGTCCTTACATGAGAAACAAAAATGGTTTGGCATGCCACCGTTTGGCATGTGTTCTGGAGCAGTGTCAGGAAATACTTCCTGTCAGATTTTGTCTCATGAAGGCATTCTTGTGTTACTCAGGGCAACGAAAACAGCCTACCTGTCAAAAATTGCCTGTTTATTTTTGTTGCGCTTGTTCTGAGGCATTGCTTCCTCGTGTCATGGCAGCTGTCTAATGTGTACTGTCCCTGTCCACAAGTTTTGTCCATATTTGCCTCTAAAACATCACATTACAAAACATCTCTAAGCCCCACCCCCAAACACACACTTTAGATTTATTTTGCCTACATTTTCTATGGGGTAGATAAATCTGATACCAACTGTGGGCAAAAAAAGGGCAAAGGGCTTATGTCACTGCAACAGAGTGTGTTCCATTGTCAGTGAGACTGCTGAATAGTATTTTGAGGTAAAATATGACATGTAGAATCTTCTAACAGTACACTAGGAACTGCCCACCTCTAATGTATACATTTGGCATGTTTTAGAATATACCTTCATTGTATGCACATATTACACATTTGTCTCTATGTCGGTCATTTAGGTACGTATACCAAGGAATTGCAACTAGCCATGGCTCTCTGCTACATGTACACACACACTGGCAAATACACATGTACCACAACATGTGTGGAATGGCTTTTTGTAGTCTTTTCAAAAGCAATGTCATTTCAACACTAATAAGTTATATCTTATACAATCTGATTATTCAAGCCAGCAGCACAGATACACAGTAGATTTCTTCCTACATGCTTGCAGGCATTGAGTAACTATCCTAACCTAATTAAGAAAAGGTAATTAAAATTAAAAGACACACGCGCACACACATACAGAATTATGACCATGGCACATAAATATGCACAGAAAGAGTAAAAAGATTTCCCTTGACAGCCCTTTTGATTGAATCCCCCCTGATTGTGTAGACTAAGGGGCAGGGGGAAATTATTAAGGGAAGGGGCAATTAATTCTGATTCTATGATGTTGAAAGTGCACCCAAAAGAGCTGGTAGGTTTAATCTACATTAATGCTTGTAAGATCAGAAACTGGGGTGCTATTTAATACCAGATTAATCAATCTACAATAAAAAGAATTAATCCTTTTAAAAAGTTTCTTAGCAGAACTTGCTATATCTATATATCTAATTCTGAACAGTCCCATCTGCCTGCAGACACTTATTTCTACAAACAGAGGGCACACTCTCCCCCAATTGAGGAGGATTCCTCCTGCAGTATGAATGGCTAAATAGCAGGGGGACGTTTTAAAAGAATATCTGAGCTTCTCACCCCTACCTCTTTTGCTGCAAGCTCCACTGTCCTCTTAAAACTTTCTCGGGGGAGGCTTCTAACTGCTTCTCCTCCACCACCAGCTCAAGAAAGACTGACTGGCTGAGAGTGAGAGAGATAGAGAGAAAGACACACAAAGAGAGATAATGGGTGAGGGAAGAGGGGAGGAAGCAACAGCAGAACTGGAGCTGGGATTGGGGAGGATTTCTCACTGCCGCTCACCCATCTCTAGTGCTGTTTTTCCTGCAGTGTGAATGGCTAAATAGCAGGGAGCCTGCAACTGCAAAGCCTTGCAAGTGGGAGAGAAGGATCATTCTAACCCCAGTCTCTGCAGCTGTGGGCTCTGCTGTCCCTTAAAAACATTCTCTCTGACTTCTAACTGCTTCTTTCCCCCCACCAGCTTGGCACTGCTTCTTCCCACTGTTTCTCTCTTCTGGCTGACTAGAATATAAAGGGAAGTCATAAAAGGACAGCTGAGGTATCATTAATGGATGGGTGGCCACAGTGACTGAGAGATAGGGGGCAGGTGGAGAGGAGGTGGAATTTCCTCCAACCAGTGTTGGTTTGTACACACCACCTTTTAAAACATTCCTTAGCAACCCTGACAAACAAATAAAGTGCCAAAGACAGCTGTGGTGCTATGGGTGAATGTGGACTCAGGCAGAAGAAGAATGGAGCCCTGCAACCACACAATTCTCCATGGCAAGGCAAGAGACTGAACAAGCAAAGGTGTCTCAGGCTGATCCACTGATAAACCAGTGGTCATTTAAACAGCTGCTTTTGGCAAGGGCACTCAGAAGGAGAGTGGTACAGGACACCTGTAACACCTCAAGACCTGCACTACCCAGTAACTACTCACATAAACAACTACTCACATAAACAACTACTCACATAAACAAAGTGATTGTAATTCCCTGGCAAATTCCTCTTTGAAGCCAACTTCAGTTGCTGGCTGACTATGCACAAGGGAACTGAGCAAGACTAGACAGCTCTCTTTCCAGTGTTCAATAAAGAAAAAGAAAAGGGGGAAAACAAAGGGGGAAATGGAAAACTGGGCTCCAACTGGCACTTCCTTCCATTCACAGAAGTCTGTCACAGAGCTGCTTCTTCCCTTAAGAAGGCGCCACTCAGAACAACTAAAAGAATCTCTGTCTTTTTTGTCAGAAACAATCCCTCATCACTACCACATAGAACAATACAATGCCAAAAGTACCTCACAAAAGAGGACGCCCTGCCAAAATGAGAAAATCCAAAAAGCTAACAAATCAGTTACTGCAAGAAAGCCATTTAAACAGTAACCAATTATACTACGAGAAAGACATTAATAATATATAACATTTTGTTGCGGGTCCCCGCTTGTTAGATTATATTCCAAAACATGGCAAAATGGTTGCTGCTGAGCAGGTACATAACTGGGCTGGGCCTATATAAGTTCCATGAACATTTTATTTATGTTTAAAATATTTATATCCTGCCTTATCTTCTTAGGTAAAAGGTAAAGGTTCCCTTGCTCGAAAGCCAGTCGAATCCGACTCTAGGGTTGCGGTGCTCATCTCCGTTTCAAAGCCGAAGAGCCAGCGCTGTCCGAAGACGTTTCCGTGGTCATGTGGCCGGCATGACTAAACACCAAGGCGCACGGAACGCTGTTACCTTCCCACCGAAGTGGTACCTATTTATCTACTTGCAATTTCTTGCTTTTGAACTGCTAGGTTGGCAGGAGCTAGAACTAGAGACAGGAGCTCACCCCGTCATGCGGCACCCGGGTCTCGAACTGCTGAACTACTGACCTTCCACAGCCTGCAGTTCAGCGTCTTAACCACTTGAGCCACCGCAGCTCCATCTTATCTTCTTGGACTTCTTTAAAAACAACAACACAGACCATAGAAAGACAGAAGCAGCCAGTTTTTCAGAAAAGGAGCAACAATGTCAAGGTCGCCCTGGTGTCTTTCTGTGCCTCCATCTCAGAAGCCAGCTAGATGGTAAATGGTGGCTTTTGTGTCTTTATAGTCTGTGGATAAAATCAGCCTTCTAGATCATAAATTAAAAAACTGGGATTATTTGTATTTACTAAAAAAAAAAAAAACTGGGATTATGATTTATTTTACTTATTATATTTACTTACTTACTTCACATTTAAATCCAGCCACATGAGGAAAACAGAATCTTAACTATAAAATAAGTTTTTTAAAAACAAATCCATAGTGAAATTTAATAAAACACCTTTGAATACTGCTACTATTTTCATTTAAAATATAAAGCACAGCACAGTAGCAGAACAATAATTTGCCAAAATTAAAATGAGAGCCACCTTCCCTCCCGAATGCCTCACAAAATTTTAAAAGCCTTAACTATTTTATGGCAAGGGCACACAAAACTGGTTTAGCAGGCTTCCCTGGGGAAGGACTTCAGGAGAGAAGGTGCCAGTATCAAAAAGGCCATGCTGCTTGTCCCTGCCAAGCTAATTTCAGACTAGGAAGAGAGTCTTGGAGGATCCTGACATGTATGAGACTGATAAGGGAGAAGACATTCCCCTAGGTAACTTGGATTCAGGCTGTGCAGAGCTTTTAAAGGTCAAAGCCAGCACTTTTAATTCTGGCAGAAATTAATTAGGAGCCCTTTCAGCTGCTTTAGCACTAGTGTAACAGGCTATCTACAGCCCACTCCAACTATCTACAGTTTGCACTAATTGAAGTTTGTGAACAGTGCATTAACAGCAGTTCAGCCTAGAGGTTATCAAAGCATGTGTGACACTGGAGAGGTTATCATTGTCTAGGAATGGCTGTAGCTATACCAGTCAAATTTTATACTAAAAAGATACTTTAGGCTATTTCAGCCAACTTGAAATCCATGCTGGATCCAGCAGTACTCCCAAATTACCTCATAATTAGTGTATATGTGTATGTACTAGGGATGTCAGCCTCCAGGTGTGGCCTGGAGATCTCCCAGAATGACAGTTCATCATCAGACTACAGAGATCAGTTCCTCTGGAGAAAATGGATGGTTTAGAGGGTGGACTCTATGGCATTTTCATAGAATCATAGAGTTGAAAGGGATCTCCAGGATCATCAAGTCCAACCACCAGCACAATGCAGAAAATTTGCAACTACCTCCCCCATGTCCCCAGTGACCGCTGTTCCATGTCCAAAAGAAGGCAAAAAAGCCCCCCTCCAGGATCCCTAGCTGAACTGGCCTGGAGAAAATTGCCTCCTGATCAATGCTCCCTCTAAGCTGTGGAGTCTTGTGAGCAAAACTTCTACTTCATGAACTATTGGCATTAAAGTTGTGAGTGAGTGTTTTGGATACTGCATAAACTAATTTGCCCTGGAGCCATCCTTCCTGAGCCAAGACAAAAATGCGTCAGCCCAGGCCCATAGCTAACGACTTTTTGCTCAGGGGGCCAATATTTTTCTCGGGGGGCCTGCCATTATATGTCTGTGTGATACTGGCATGCCACGCTCATACTTTTAAAAATTAAATAATAAATCCTCTGCATTTTAATGTATTTTAATGTATTGAGGGGGGAGAAGAAGCAAGGTGCTGCTGGAGTGGCTTGGATCTCAAAGATCCAAGAAACTTCAGCATTGCCTTGAGCCCCTTTGTCTTGTGCGGGGGTGGGGGGAGAAGAAACAAGGCCCTGCTTAGTGGCTTGGATCAATGGCCCAGCTTGTGTTGCTCCTGTTTTGGCCAAGGCAGGCAGGAGCGTCTAAGGCTGGGGAGGAGGGGGGCAGCAGCACCCTCGGGATGGTGCCTGTGGTCTTGGCTTGCCTGGCCTTTGTCATGGCCAGGGAGGGGGGCGCAGAGAGGTTGAGAGGAGGAAGAGGTGTGTGGGGCAAGCAGTTTGCTGTCCCCTCCCCCAGCCGCACATGGCCTCTTTGTTACCCGTGTGGGACACGAATGGCCCGGTGCCTCCAGCCAGCAGCCCCTCCCATTCTTGCTCCCGTCCCATCCCACCGGGAGAAGTGCTCGGTGCCCCCCCCCGCAGCCTTCATAGCCTCGGCTGGCCTTCCTCACAGGGGTGGTGTGGCTACTGTAGTGCAGCTACTGCTCTGAGTCACTGGGGGTGCCCTGCCTCCCTCCCACCTCGCCCCACCTGTGGTGGGTGCAAATCGTCTCATCACCTGGGTCAGAGTCCCTGGCCTGCTGCTCACCTACTCAGTACCACCTGACAAGAAGCACCCGGCCAGGTCTCGTCCTGCCCAGCCCAGCCCAGCAAAGGCCAAGCTGACCCAGGGCCAAACGATGACACACGCCTGCTCAGTCTCTTGTCTGGGGCTGACTTCGCCTTGAGCCTGGCTGTCTAGAGCGGGCGGGGAGAGAAGAAGTGATCAATCAGGGGTGAGGGGGCCATGGGAGGGAGGTGGAGCTGAGGGTTGGGGGAGGGGCCCCCACAAAAACCACGGGGGGCGGGCCCCATGGATCCCATGTTAGCTACTGGCCTGTGTCAGCCAGAGGCTAAAAAACTGTGAGGTAGCTCACACTAACTCAGCTTAGAGGGAACACTGTTCCTGACCCAAAAGTGGTGATCAACATTTCCCTGGGCATGTAAGAAAGGCCTTGAGAATTTTACCCCACTGACATTCCTCCCCTCCTCAAACCCCACCCTCCTCAGTTTTCACCCCCTCCCCAAATCTCCAAGTATTTCCCAGCCTGGAGCTGGGAACTCTAGTATGTGCACATATACACTCATCACAAGTAACAAGCCAACCCAACAGCAAGAGCTGATCCCACCAGCGGAAACCTTCAGCCTTATCCAAGAGCAATTTCCCTAATTTAAGTCACTCTAATACAGAAATATTATAGACCACAAATTCTAATTGAGCAAGTATTACATTTTCCTTTCTTCTTTCTCTCCTTATACCAGGTTTTTACCAGTTTGGTTACTATCCATCAGTTATGTGCTCATAAAACATAATGTACTAGCATTATCAATAATGTGCTCATAAAGGATATCATCTTTTTGTCTTTTAGCAGAAATAACAACTATAACAAACATCTGTCTGCTGGTAGCTGACAGAAAATTAAGTAAAGGGAGGCCTATAGATGCCCTGAAGAGGGTACTCTCATTTTGTATCCAGTTGCCCTTTTTGACAGAAGGAAGGGTTATGTGACAAGGCAATAACAACAGCAACAAAAACCTTCTGAGTGTAGTATGGCTCCTAGAAGCAATTTAATGGAGGCCAGTCTCTGCCACCTCCTGGGGTTAAGTTTCAGATCCACAGCTAGGAGAAAAGGTAACAGCACATCCTGATAGCACTGCTTTCTAAGATCAAGCTCACTGTTTTACATTCCTAAACCCTGTGGGATACTTTCCTCTTTAGTCCATATGGCAACATTCTTGCAGTCAGGGGTCTTTTCGTAGAAAAACAGCTGCAGGAGCTCATTAGCATATGGTATGCTAATGAGCTATTAGGCTATTAGCATATGCCACACCCCCTGACATCACCAGAAGTGATGTCAGAAGGGGAAGCAAAAGGGGGGGAGGCATCTTCAAAAGCCTCCCCTTCCCTTCCCCAGCTGGTCTGGGTGGGGGAGCTAAGAGAGAAGGGGTTTAAAGTTTAAACTCCTTCTCATGAGAGTTGGGCCACAGAAGGAGGAAAGAGGGAAGGAAAGCGAGAGAGTAGAGAGAAGGAAAGAAGGAAGGAAAGAGGGAAAGAAAGAGAAGGAAAGGGGAGGGAAAGAAAGAGAGGGAAGAAGGAGGGAAACAGGGAAAGGAGGAAAAAAGAGAAGAGAAGAAGGAGGGAAAGAAGAAAAAGAGAGAAAGAAAGGAGGGAATGAAAGCAATTTGGCAGCAATTCGGCCCCATTATATCCTATGGGCCATTGAAGTCAATGGTGAAAACATAGGTATATTCTGGGGGCTGGAGGGAGGGGTTTGAGGGAGAGGCTCCAAACTCACAGGGTAGCTGATGGACCCTCTCCCCAAGATACCCACCAAGTTTCAAGAACATTGGACCAGGGGGTCCAATTCTATGGGCCCCCTGGTCCAATGTTCTTGAACCTTAGTGGGTATCTTGGGGAGAGGCTCCATCAGCTATCCTGTGAGTTTGGAGCCTCTCCCTCAAACTCCCTCCCTCCAGCCCCCAGAATATACCCTATGTTTTCACCATTGACTTCAATGGCCCATAGGATATAATGGAGCTGAAATTGACATGCGGCTGCCTGAAAGACTCCTGGGACGCCAGCTGGGGGCGGGGCTTGGCTCCTGAGCTCCCGGAGCTGTGCTCCGGTGCGCTCCCCCCCCAAAAAAAAGACCCCTGCTTGCAGTGATGGCAAACATATCCCACTGAAAAGATGTCTACCTATCCCTGAGATATCTGCCACTGTCCCAGATGTGTGCAGAGACTGCAGTGCAGATACACCTTAAGCAAAAACCTCACTTGCCTTCTTGCAACATGTGACTAGTGACTTTATCTGGATGAATCAACAAAGCATGTTCAATGAGTCCAATACGTTCAATATAAGGAAAGAGTTTTTAAAATGCTGTTATCTCAGCATCCCTCCACCAAAAAGATATTCAAAACTTTCAAACATTGAATAGAAATATTTTCAGTTTGAGAACACCTGAGCTGCAGTACGTGCTTGCTATTGTACCACTTCATTTTAAATGGCTTTGGGTGCTCTATGTGACATGGGTTGGGTCACAGTCCTTAGAGGACGTCTGACTTGTCTATGCACACCATTCACTGGACCATCAGCACTGAAGTTCTCCAGGAAATGAACTTTCCCAAGAAAGGCATGATGCTGGGCTGATTTGAGTTTTCTTTTTCCTTGGGACCAAAATATATTAATTCAGTAAAAACTGTCATGCTAGATCAGACCAAGGTCTATCTAGTCTAATGCCCTATTTCCAGCAGCAACCATCATATCCCTGGCCATGAAGATGTCCTTCACAAGTTCTTTGTTTCTGGCATCTGATATTTGGAGGTATATTGTCTCTGCATTTGAAGATTTCATTTAGTTATCCTAGCCAGCAGGATCTCACAGGAAGAGTCGCAGGGAATATCCAAACTTCTACTACTGAAGAGGGAGGAGGATACAGCATCCTTGCCAGAGGGCACTGGAACAGGTGACAGAGCTCCAAAAGTGATGACTACAGGACAGAGTGACTAGCAGAACATGGTACTGGTGTGAGTAATGAAATCGCTTACTGGCATCCAGTTCGACTAGAAGAGAAGAAGAAGAGAATAGATTGGATTTATACCCTGCCCTTCATTCGGAGTCTCAGAGCGGCTTACAAACTCCTTCCCCTTCCCACAGCAGATACCCTGTGAGGTAGGTGGGGCTGAGAGAGCCCTTTCAAGAACTGCCTTTTCAAGGACTGCTCTGACATAACTATGGCTTGCCAAAGGTCATCCAGCAGCTGCAAGTGTACGAATGAGGAATCAAATAGGGTTGCCAGGTCCCAGTAGAGGGGCGGGGCATCCCCAACATGATGACATTGGGGATGTCCCGGCTCCAAGCCCCACCCCCGCGGGGACAGTCCTGCCGCTCGGAGATTGGGCATGCAGAGCCCTTTCCTGCCGTGTTCCCTCTAAGTGCACACAGCTGGAGAGCCCCATGTGCCTGATCTCTGAGCAGCAGAGATCGGGAGCGGGCCCACAGCCACCCCTCTCCCCTCAAGACAGAAGGGAGAGGGGTGGCTGTGGGTGTTGGGGCTTGGGGGCAGGGCTTCTGTCAACCCTAGAATCAAACCTGGTTCTCCCAGATTAGAGTCCACACATGTAACCACTACACCAAACTGACTAGCCACCCAATAGCAATGTGCCTGCATACTACCATAGACATGGTTCTAGCAACTACATCACTGCCTTCCCAGGGCTACTGGTAAGTGTGCTACAACTTCCCCCCATAGTGCTGATGATACTGACCCATTCCCCCACCAATCTGTTAAATACTGGATTCCATGGATGGTCTGACCCCAAGCTTAGTGATCAGCTCAGCTTTATTAGTGATTCAGCAGATACAAGACAAAACTCCACGGCAACAGCCCTGTTTAAATAGCATACAAACACCATACCTAACCACAGCCAACTCCCAACGACAGGCTATTTACATAACATTAATTCCTCATTGGTCACCTCCAGAGTCCTGGTGGGCTATTGTTCTAGAGCTCCAAGCTCAGCCAGTCTCTGGTAAAACAATCCTGGAATGTTCCAGTCCCAATACATAACACCCCTCCCCCCTAAATTCCAAAGTACCTTTACACATATAGTCTTCAAGGTACGCTGGCTTGCACCTTTCTCAGTGAGAGCATCTAGGCTTGGGTGGTGATGGCACAGCCACAGGAGCTGAGTCTGCGGTTACTGTCACAGCGCTGGGGGAATATGATGAATCAGGAACAGAGTCCTGGGGCTCTGGAACAGTCGGTATGGGTGTGGGGCAACTCCGCATGGTCAGGCTGGTCCCTGGAGTGTGCAGCGTCCCACTCCAAGCTGTATTCTGGCAGTGGTACTGACAGTTCTGGGCTGCTGGCTTCTGCAGCAGCTGGTGTTGGCTCGGCTACCTCCAGTAGGAGATGGCAGTGAAGCTGATAGATTTGCCTATGTAAGACTTGTCCATTGTCCATGGAGACCTTGTACAACATACAACACAGGACTAGTGACCCTGATGACCCTCATGGGACCAGTGCAGGACCACTGTAGTAGTTCCAAGTAGAGACGGGGTTGCCTGGGAAGAACCCTCTGGGTGCTTCATGGACCTCCGAACATGAGCGGTTCTCTGGGGCTTGGTCCAGGTGCAGCCGGTCTAGCCGGGTTGTGAGGCGTCAGTCCATAAGGAGCTCTGCTGGGCTGTGGTCAGTGGCAGAGCTCGGAGTTGCTCGGTGACCCAAGAGGAAAATTGCCAACCAGTGTTCCCAGTTGCCATGGATGAGCCACCTGAGGGAGTCCTTGGTGGTGCACACCATCCTTTCTGCTTGTCTGTTAGTGGTCGGGTGGAATGGTGGGGACCGGACGTGGCAGATCAGGTAGTGGCCCAAGAACTCCTGAAACTCTCCCAATGTGAAAGCAGTCCCATTGTCCATCACAACCATTTCGGGTAGGCTGTGAGTGCAGAAAATCCGAATGAGGGCCCAGATGGCTGCCCATGAGGAGGTAGAGGTGACAGGAATGACCTCCAGCCATTTGGTATAGGAATCCATCAATACAAAGAATATCTGGCCCTGGAAGGGGCCAGCAAAGTCCAGGTGCACCCAGGACCATGGGGTGTGAGTGGACTCCCACTGCTGTATGGGAGTTTGGAGGGGGGCTCTGGTCGGGTCTCCTGGCAGGCCTGACAGTGCTTGACCCAAGCCTTGATCTCTCCATTGATCCCTGGCCATCACATGTAGCTGCAGGCGAGAGCTTTCATTTGAACGATCCCTGGATGTGTCTTGTGTAGGGCCAATAAGACTTGCTAGTGCACGGGGTTTGGTACCATGACTCTGCTTCCCCAAAGCAGGCACCCCTTGTGTGCTGAGAGCTCATCCCAGCAAGATGAGAAAGCTGTAAACTCCAGGCCCACCCGGCTGCTGGGCCATCCCCTCCACACTCAGTCCAAAATGTGGGAGTCCCTTAGCTGAGTAGTGGACAATGTCCACAGCGTGGATAGACCGGTCAGGGAGTTCCTCAGAGAGGAGGATCTGGTGTGTGGGAGCTGGATCGGAGTCCACGGAATGCAGCAGCAGGTGGCTGAGGGTGTCAGTGTGTCCCATCATCTTCCCCGGGTGCTACTGAAGGTCATACTGGTAGCTGGCAAGGAAGATCAACAAACACAAGACCCACGGTGACAGTATTTGTGGTGTCTGACAGTCTGGAGCGAAGAGGCCCAGCAGCAGCTTGTCATTGGTTACAATGGTGAAGGGCCGGCCGTACAGGAAGTAGTGGAACTTTTTCACCCCACCACAATTGCCAAGGCCTCCTTGTCTATCTGTGGGTAGTTGCATTTGGCAGATGACAACGTGTGGGAGTAGTACCTCACTGGGACCTCCCAGCCATTGGGCAACTTGTGCCCCAAGATGGCTCCATAAGGGGAGGTGTTGCAGGTGAGGATGACTGGTAACTGTTCATCGAAGTGGACCAGGACTGAATTGAATACCAACAGCTCCTTAACCACCCAGAAAGCATCAGCTTGCCTTCAACCCCAGACCCAGGGAGCTTTTTTGTCCAGAAGCTGGTGAAGGGGTTCCACGACAGCCGCCTTCTGAGGCAAAAAGGCATGATAAAAGTTCAATAGGCTGAGGAATGCCTGAAGCTCGGCCTTGGATTTGGGGGTGGGAGCATTGCTGATGGCCTTGACTTTGTCTTCTGCTGGGTGGATGCTCTTTGCATCCACTGAGAATTTGAGGAAGTCAAGGTGGTGGACACCCAGGAGACAATTTTCCCACTTTACTTTCAACATCGCTGACTGGAAGGGAGGAAGGACAGCATGGAGATAATCGACGAAGGCCACCTCTGTGGGGGTGGTGATCAGAACGTCATTGAAAAAGGGTATGACTCCAAGGATTCTTTTAAAAATAGAGTCCATAAGGTTTGGAAGATTCCTGGAGCCATGCTGACCCCAAACTGTAGCCTCCAAACTCAGAAAGCACCCTGGTGTGTCACTATGGTTTGGGCCTTGGCCGTGGCATCATCTACTGGCAATTGTTGATAGGCCTGTGCTAAATCCAATTTCCCAGAAATCTTCACACCTGCCAACATGGCAAGGACAGGGCTCATGACTGGCACTGGGTAGGCATGGTCCTGCAGCACCTTGTTAATGGTGCATTTGTAGTCCATGCAAATGTGGACGTCCCCATTGGGTTTAATGGGAGTGACTATTGGGGTCCCCCAGAGGGCATGGGGGACCAGCTCCAGAACCCCTTGCACCACCAATCAATCTAACTCCTCCTCAGTTTGGGGTTTTAGTGCAAAAGGGATGTGCCAGGCCTTGAGCCTTATGTGCTGCACTTCTGGGTTGAGTGAGACGGGGCCCCCCGGCATAACAGCCAAGTGTTCCATCAAAGACTGATGGAAACTCATGACACACTGGCTGGAAATCCCTTAGTTTGTTGCGGTTCACCCCCATCACCTGGAACCCCAAGGGCGCAAACCATGCTAGTCCCAGCAAACTTGTGCGCCGGTTCTCCACTACTAAGAAGTCCAACAACCCATCAAATTGTCAGTACTTAACTGGGAACTTGCCCACCCCTTTAACAGCCACCATGTTCTTTTGAAAATCTCTGAGGATGATGCTAGTTGGTTTAAGGCAAGGCCCTTCCCCCGGGCACAGCCTCCTGAGAGTCTCTGTTGAGATGATGGACATGGAAGACCTCATGTCCAACTCCATCATGCAAGGGACACCCTCAATTGACACAGTCACCTTTAACTTTTTGGGGGTGTCCTTGGGCAAGTGTAGTACCTGCAGCAGCCAGACAGATGTGGTGTGTAGCTCTTCAGGGTGCACGGACTCCTGGTGAGTGGCTTGTCTCCTCCGGGTTCCCCTCAAGTGGCAGGTGTATGTGAAGTGGCCAGACTTCCTGCAGCTCTGACACGTTGAATCCCTGAAGTGACAGGAGCATCGTTCGTGGGGGTCCCCGCAGCTGGTACAGAGCACTGGTGTGGCAGTCTTTACGACACAGCCTGGGCACAAACCAGACGAGGCAGATGGGCGAGTGTCTCAGTGGGCTGGATGGTGCATCTGCAGGGCCTCCTCACTGTCGGACATGTCGGAGGCTGAGGAAATGGTGGCCCAGTGCACTGCAGTGGCATAGTGATCCTTCTTCTGGTGGCCAACCTCACAGAACTTCTCAAATGCCGCAGCCTCTCGGATCGCCTTTGGGAAGTTAGTGTCCTCCTGGCTGATGAGTTTGCAATGGAGCTTCTCGTCCCGGAGCCCAAACATGAAACAGTCAAGAAGGTCTTCTTCGAGGTTCTGGAACTCGCATCGAGGAGCCAGGTGGTACAGGGCAGCAACACAGAGGCTGATTCATTGGGTCTCTGGTTCCACTTGAAGAAATTGAGATGGCAAGCCAATCGAGTGGGCTGGGGCGCGAAGTGGTTGGTGAGCACCGCGATGAGACCATTGAAACTGGTGAGCTGCAATGAGGTTGGTGCAATGAGTCCCTGAGCTAGCTCCAGGGTGGTGATTCCACAAGAGCTGAGCAGCAGTGCCTTCTTTTTGGTGGTGCCCTCAATTCCCTGGAACTCCACAAAGTACTTTAGGTGTTCCATCCAGGCCTCCCATTTCTCTGGGTGAGTGGGGTCGAATGCTGGGAGTAGTCCTGGAGCAACAGCCATGGTCCCAGTTGCGGCGTAATTCATGGGGCCTGGAGCTTGGTGTGCGGTGCGGTGCAGATGGGCCCTAGGTTCACTCAATAGGATCCCACCTTCATTGCCATTGTTAAATACTGGGTTCCATGGATGGTCTGAACCCAAGCTTAGTGATCAGCTCAGCTTTATTAATGACTAGGAATAAGGCCCGTTGTGGAAATAAATACAACGGGCTCTAGAAAGAGGCTCTAGGAGAGTGCCCCGGCTTTGGGCACTCAGTGACAATTTGCTGTGGCAATCTCAGCACGGTATAATGACAGAGTCCACCATTTTCTCCAGAGGAACTGATCTTTGCTACCTGAAGAGCAGTAGTAATTTTGAGTGATCTCCAGCCCACCCCCAAGATTGGTAACAGTGGTTCCCCAGGAGGGAGTGGCTGGTTTGGAGAGTGGAGTCTATGGCATTGTACCTGTCTGAGGTCCCACCCCTCCTCAACACTCACCCTCTCCAGGTTCGACCCCTCAAATCTCCAGGAACTTCCCAACCTGGAGTTGATAACCCTATCTCCCTCCCAGCCAACCATCAACCTACCTTTAGTTTTCCATCTCCTCCCCCCTCCCTCCTAGAGAGCAGTTGTAATTTTGAGTGATCTCCAGCCCCCACCTGGAGATTGGCAACAATGGTTCCCCATCAGGGAATGGCTGGATTGGAGGGTGGAGTCTATGACATCGTACCTGTCTGAGGTGCCACCCCACTTCAAACCTCACCCTCTCCAGTCTCCATCCCTCAAATCTCCAGGAATTGCCCACCTGGAGTTGGCAACCTGATCAGGACTGGGCCCAATGTGTTTTCTCCCAAAGGCCAACATAGGTGTGGAAAGGGCCTTTTACTGACAGAGGAGAAAGTACAGGTGCCAACTCTGATTAGGGAAATACCTGGAGATTTGGGGGGATGGATCCTGTGGAGGGCAGCATTTGGGGTGTGTGTGGAAGGACTCAGCAGGGTATAGTGCCATAGAATCTACCCTCCAAAGCAACCATTTTCTCCCAGGGAACTGATCTCTGTCATCTGGAGGTCAATTGTAACAGTGGGAGATCTCCAGGTCCCACCTGGAGATTGGCAACCATAGGGGAAAGTCAGCCACACAGCGGGGAGTTGAAGAAAATGGTTTGATGGTTGCTGGCCCACCTCGTTAGCCAGCCAGCCATGCTGAAGCTAAGCAGGAGAGAGAGCCTTTTTCCATTTATTCTAACAGGAAAGTGGCCGTTGGGGAGGGGGTTATGGGCGGGGGAGGCGGTTATGCTGAAAGTCCTTTGTTTTTTTACTCACAGAACCAAGCTTGGCTGCCTACCAACAGCCACTGAGGGGACAGTCCCTCACAGGAGTCAAGAGAACTGTCTTCCTCAAGAGAGAGAGCTGTCTGCCGGGGGAGTGGGTGGGGAAGAGGAGCAGACCCAGCACCCAGCCAATGGCACGCGAGTACTCGAGTGGCGGCTGATGGGCCAATGGCTGAGGGAGGGCATTTTACAGCCAATGGGAGTGCATGGAATCGTACGAAACCAAAAGATAATTATTATAAGGAGAGATTCAGCAGATACAAGACAAAACTCCAGGGCAACAGCCCTGTTTAAATAGCATGCAAACACCACACCCAACTCCCAACGATAGACTATTTAC
Organism: Gekko gecko; assembly: GCA_029375565.1. Lineage (NCBI taxonomy): Eukaryota > Metazoa > Chordata > Lepidosauria > Squamata > Gekkonidae > Gekko > Gekko gecko. The sequence continues at coordinate 122,066,706 of JAPDNY010000007.1, forward strand.
ATAACATTAATTCCTCATTGGTCACCTCCAGAGTCCTGGTGGGCTATTGTTCTAGAGCTCCAAGTTCAGCCAGTCTCTGGTAAAACAGTCCTCGAATGTTCCAGTCCCAATACATAACACAATCCTTGTCAGATCTGTCTAATGAATTGGATCCAGCAGCTATTTCCCCTGAAAGAAGGGATTTCCATCAGTTTAGTTTCTTGCCTCCCTGTCCCACTGCAGCCTGAACTGCACCCTGAAATCCTGCTGTTGGGGTACAGGGAACCCCCCCCAACCCAGATCATTATGAGACGGGAATATAGGGTCTGCAGTGGAAAGGGAGAATCTGTGAAAAATGGCCCCCCCTTCTGTTAGTTGAGATCTACTACTGGATCCCACTGACAGAAGTGAATTCCAAAAATCAATTAACCATTGTATGAAGTGTTTTGTTTCTGCCTTTTCTGTGTATTAGATAAATGCTGGGCTTCACTTCAAACCTGTGGGAACTACTTCCCCTTCCCGAATCCAACCTACTAGAGCCAGATACAAAATGGCAGATCAAAGTAAATCCCACCAAATGAAATGGTCCTTACTCAGTGTGCATAGCAGTGCAACAGGCATACTGAAAACACCTAATTTACAACTAGGCATATGTATTCATCTTGGAATGAATTACATTTCAAAATTATAATCACCCTACTTCAGAGCTGCTTTGGGGGGGTACTCCTAATCAGGGGTCTTCCAAGGTGCTCTGAGTTGAATCAAAGCCATACAAAGCAAAGTCATCCAAAGTGACTTTGAGATGCTTTGGATGGTTGGTTGATTAATTTGGTATTGCCACCTATCTATTTTTTCTTGGCCTCATGGCTTCTGAGCAGCTAGAGGAAGAGGGGGAGGCCAGGCAAGGAACAACATGATTGACAGATCTGAGCTGTCAATAAGACACATAACAGCTAAATGAAAGCTCCTAATTGGTGTTTAATTTGCTTCCTTTTCCAATCAGTGTGATATTCTTGGGAAGGAGCTATGGCAATGTGAAAACTTGTCTTCTCTGTGTTGTATGAATTCTCTCTTGGAGCACACATTAGCAGGAACATTTGGTGTGTTGTTTAAATGAATAAATTCCTTTCCATTCCTTTGCTCCTAATTAATATGTCTGGGCCTGCATTAGTTTCACTTGGACTCAGCATTTAAATTACATATTCCCATTCAATAGGGATTTCTTTGAGAAACCCTGTACCTATTTTTTACTTTTCTGTGTTTTCTGTGGTCTTTGATACAAATTGAGGAGAAATAAAAAATAACTATAAGCTCAAACAATCTCAATTCATAACTCCTAAGATCCTGCATTTGCCATGCTGCACTTCTCAGGGCTCTCGCAGGAGCACCTCTCTATTCCCAGTGAGGGTTTTTTGCCAAATGGCCACAAAACTGTATGGCATGACCAGCAGAAACCTTTGAAAATGATCAAATATCAGTTGCCCTAGTACTTATTTGGATGACATTTAACAGGCTTCATCTCCACATGGAGGCTTCCCATCCCTTAAAATTCTATCCAATTTTTAAAAGATTTTTAAAAAAATTACAGTGAATTGAAATTAGACCCTTGTATAAATTCTTGATCTTGCAACCTTCCACCTACAAAGAAGACACTGTACCACTGAGCCATGGCCCCATAATCCCTCCACACACACCTCCCAGGTCAGCTCCGCTCTGTGTAGCCTGGCAGCAGCCTCCAAAAGGAAACAATCCAGGCTAACAGAAGGGGGAAAACAAGTTAAGGAGGGGGGCATTCCAAGTGGCTTCTAGCAGTTCTACTTGCTGTGCCACAAAACATCACCTACTTTACTCACCTGCTTTGCTGCATTAGCAGCTACCACTCCCTTCTCCTTTTCTCCACCTCCACACTTCAGTGTAGTGCTTTCCATTCCACACTGAAGCACCCTGACCTCATCCTGTGCCAAAAGTAGAATATTCATTTGTTTACTTGTATTTATAGGCTGCCTTTCAACAGTCATTCTCAACATAACATGCTAATTAAAACAATAATACCTAAATATAAAAATTAAAAATCCCACAATAAAACAAAATCAAAATGAAACAAAACCAGTAGGAGAATATTGTTTCTAAAGAACTTGGCATCCCAGAGCTTGGCAGATGAGATCAAAAGAAGACAAGGGAAGGCGGGCAAATTAACCTCCCTAATAAGGACATTCCAAAGTTCCAGGGCTATCACAGAAAGAGACCTGTATGATAATTTGGCATCCAGAAGAGATCGTATTGTTATAGAAGTCTCATAGACAAATTTAGAAACTCGGGAAAAGGGGCATATATGCATGTAGATGGTCCCCGGTATAACCATATCATTTGAGGCTCTATAGGTCAAATAAAGCATCTTAAATTGATTCCTGAAACACAGTGACGATCAGTGCAGCTGTTTTAGAATAAGTGTAATATGACTTATACGGTCAGAGTCATGCAGCAGCATTCTAAATCAGCTGAACTTTCCGAATCATCTTCAAGGGTAGCTCTAGGTAGAGCATACTGTGACAGACTCATCTGAAAGTCATCAAGGTGTGATTGACAATAGCCAGCTCTCTATCATCTATCTACTAAAAAGTGCTGAAGGCTGCAGTCACTACCTGAGCATTCAAGAGGAATGTTGGGTCTAGGCTAACGTAAAACTATTTTTACAATACCATGTTTGTTTATAATTGCTGGATTGATTTCCTTTACTTTATACATTGATTTATACCTTTACTTTATACTTAATTACTTTATTTATACAATTGGCTGCTGAACATCATGCAGCAACAATAGACAGTGGGAAGGAGGGGGACAAGGATTCCCATCAGGCTCTGTGGGAATATGTATGGATGAAACACTGCTCATTGCACAATACTGGATTGTTTGATGAAAGCAACCAAAGAAAAGACTCAGACAATTCCCAAACAGCTGAAACGATTGACAAAAAAATCTTCTCCTTATTCATGATTGGAGAACACATCATGAGTTTAACCAGTGAGCATTCAGTGTCACTGGATGGATCTACAAGCACCTTCAAGCTACAGACTTTCTCTTAAGTAAGTGAATGACCCCATCTAGAGCAAATATTTCTCCTGCTAGTAGGTCCATTGAGTCCCCACACCATCATCTACTCCGCCTTGTGTGAACTGAGCTTTCAAGTTTGTTCACCTTCCTCTATGAACATGTATATACTGCGCAAGCATAGGCTGTCCTGCAGTTGGGGACCACTGGATGGAGCCTATGCTCATACAGTTTGTATGTATCAGTTTCTGTGCCAATATCAGACCTACATAGACAAGTTGGGACAACAATGCTAATGGCCCCTCTATGCAAATTGTCTATACATGTACATTGTTTCCTCTAGAGGTGTTATGGCCGGGGGGGGGGCACAAGGTTCATTGGTAGAGCATCTGCTTGGCATGCAGATGGTCCTAGGTTCAATCCCCAGGACCTCCAGGTAAAAGAATCAGGTAGTAGGTGATGTGACAGACCCCTTCCTGAGACCCTGAAGAGCTGCTGCCATCCTGAGTAGGCAAGACTTTGATGGACCAAGGATCTGATTCAGTATAAAACAGCTTCATGTGTGTGCATTCCTTTGTTCTGCTAGATGATTTTTATACTGAGATGTATTTAACCCTTCCTCTGTTTTCTGAAAAGCGCTAACCATTAAAAGCCAGCCTTCATTATTGTAAAGTGATTGCTGGTTTACTAAAAGATCAGCTTCACAAACTCATTTCATTCACAGCGTCCACCCACCACTACAGTGAAGGTGTGTACATTCTAACCATTATAGAAACCTTACATCACCAGAATGTTTGGCTGTTGTATCCCTAAGGACTGCTCAGGAGTGTGTAGTTACTAAGTAACCAAGCATTCCAGTCTTCCAAACCTTATCCCCTTACACACGTGTTCACAGAATGTACTAGTAAAGGGTGAGTGATAAATTACAGCAAATTACCCCTCAAGGTAATGGCCGTAAATTCATGGTAATCTATCATTCCACATATTACTACAAACAGGCAAGGGCTTTAGGGCAAAGAACTATGACAAGCTAAGTGGAAGATTTTAGATATTCAGACACCAGATGTCCCCTACCACAAATTTTTGTTCATCTTGCCATAACTTGTGTCAGACATTGCTGAATCGCTCCACAGGAAGTTGGTCAGTGGCTGAAAGGTTAAAAGCTTCAAAACACAGCATAAAGATTTCTGGGTGCATCCATCAATCCAAGTGATGGGTGTTCTCTGTATTGCTAGCCAATCAACAGCAAATGCAGAACAGAAAATGTAAATTATGTGGCTTAAGGGCACCTTCAGAAGTTGGCTGCCCCATCAACTATAAGACAAACCAGGAAGCAAGGGAGGAAGCTCCACATGGAGAAGAATGTGGCTTGGACTCGTAATTTGCAAAGAAGCACATTTCTGGCTGTTCTGTGGCAGATGTCTTGCATGCTGAACCAGTGTACTGGTAACTACATCAGCAAATTCTTGTGAAAATCTATTATTTTCCTTGTAAGGATTCTCTGTGATCCTTTACCAGGGCAATATTGGTTTCATTGGTTCACATGAGGGACCAATAGCAATACTGTCATTAGTTGCTGTAGATTTTCCGGGTTGTGTGGCCGTGGTCTTGGCATTGTAGGACCTGATGTTTCGCCAGTAGCTGTGACTGGCATCCTCAGAGGTATAACACAGAAAGGTGTCAGGTTCAACTGCAAGTAAGTCCAGGCACTCTTCATAAAAGATATGCTTTATTGGAATACAAGTAAGTTGCCCTTGTTAGCAGAGTTATTGTCAGGAATACCCCACCAGGCATAATGACCTACAGATATAGTATGATGCATAAACCCTACTAACGAATGAAATCTGAGCGTGCGCATGGGAATTCTCCCAGCGAGAGGATACATAATGAGCGGGAGAAGGCCCCCTACCTTCCCACTATCTAAGGCAAGAAATTTTCTACAAGCTGGGAAGTCAAGCCTGTGTCTCTCTTGTTCAAGGACACTAAGATAGCAGGCGGCGGCAGAGAGTTCTCCCACAAGTTCCAGCGAAGCAGACTATGCACAGGCATGCCAGCTAATTAAAACAAACAATAAGGATACTGTCTGAATCCAAACAGGAGAGAAATATGGCAGTTCATCTGTCATCCTGCCCCCCCTATGATTACATCATACATTTTAAGGGGACAGAGAGGAATTACTGGGCTTATGAGGAAAATGATGATGGAATTCACAAAGCAAACGGTCAGCATTAATATCAGAACATTTCACCCATTCCCTATGTTGCGGACCAAAATGCACCCACTCAGCTAAATAATACAGCTGACCACGTTTAAGCTTAGAGTCCAAGATCTTGGAGGTTTCATAGTGCTCTTCACCATCCACCAGGAGGGGTGGCGGTATCGGGACCTCAGGACGCCATCGATTAGGTGGGTGACTCCTTTTGAGCAAGCTGAAATGAAAGATTGGATGAACATGTTTAAGAGTCTTGGGTAATTCTAATTCCACAGTCACTGGATTAATTAGTCTATGGATGTTGAAGGGTCCAATGTACTTCCATGCTAGTTTCCGTGACTTTTGGGGAAGTTTCAAATTCTTAGTTGAGACATACACAAATTCTCCAGGCCATAGGTGTCAACTTCAGGGGGCTTGAAGGCTAAGGCTACCTCCAAAATTTTCCAAGGGTGACTGAGCCCCCCCGGGCAACCAGGCTCACAAGCCTTGCCACTACCACACCATGCCACCCCCAGCCCATTTTGAAAGCAGAGGGTTTTTTCCCTCCACTTTCTGAGACTTCGAGTGGGGTGGCAGGAAACTCAGGGCTTACTTCCTGAAAGCTAAGCCCACCCCCAGCTCCCAGAAACCCTCAGTTGGGCCTGGTGGAGCTGGGGGCTGCACATGTTTTCAGTGCTTTCAGCTTTCCCGTGCAGAAAGGTAAGGAGCTGTCCTGGGGCTCCAGCGATGGTGGGGGGGATGTTTTCAGGGGTGGGGTGGTGGACACTAGGCAGAGAGTGCCCAGGCTGGCTGGCTGAGTGCCCGAGCACCTTTCCTGCAGCCTTGTGCCACTGCTGTTGTTTTCCTGCTCTCCTGCTTGCCTTGCAGAGAGCCATGCGAGGAGGTTGGGGGGTTGGAGGCTGGTATCCTTGGAGAATTGCCGTCCTCGGGGAGGCTGGGCACCCTGCACCCTTGTTCTTCTAGGGTTTTTTTCCCTCTCTCCCTGCAAGGCTTGCAGGGAGGACAGGAGGTGGGCGAAGTGGGGGGGAGGCCGGCATCCATGGAGGATTGCCCGCCTTGGGGCAGCTGGACTCTTGGGGACCTTTCCTGCAGCCTTGTGCCACTGCTGTTGTTTTCCCACTCCCTGCAAGGCTTGCCTTGCAGAGAGCCATGCGAGGAGGTTGTAGGGGAGGCCGGCATCCATGGAGGATTGCCGGCCTTGGGATGGCTGGGGGCCTTGCTCCCTTGTTCTTCTGTTTCCCCACATACACAAGGCTTGCCTTGCAGAGCCATGCAGGGAGGTCAGGAGGGGGAGGCCGGCATCCATGGAGGATCTCTGGGAGGCTGGGTGCCCGGGCACCTTTCCTGCAGCCTTGTGCCACTGCTATTGTTTTCCTGCTCCCGAGTTCACTACTTAACCAGAGCCCTTTATTTCCTCCAAGAGGAGACTCTTCTGAGTCCTTTGTTGAGCTCCACCCCTTCCCTTGACAGAGAGAGGATATTAGGAAAGCCAGGAATCAGCAGTTTACAATCACTGAAATCGCACACACAGCCCGTGCAGGGGGAGGGGGGCAGGTGAAACCTCGAAGAGTTTAAATGCATACATTCAAGACCAACTCTCCCCTGAACTCCTGGATAAATTATGGAGAGGGATTTCTATTTGCTTTCTTTTCATCTCTCCCCTCCCTCCCTCCTTCCTTTCTCTCTTCCCATCCATTTGCTTTCTTTCCACCTCTCACCTCCCTTCCTCCCTTGTTAAAACATCCCTAGTTAGGGTTGCCAGATTCCCCTGTCCATCTCTGGGGGATGTTGGGGTGGGGTGGCCCAATACAGGTTGGGAAACTCCTGGAGATTTGGGGATGGAGCCTGGGGAGGACTGGGACCTCAGTGGGGTACAATGCCATAGAGTCCACCCTCCAGAACATCCATTTTCTTCAGGGAAAATGAGCTGTAATTCCAGGGGATCCCCAGGTCCCACCTGGAGGCTGGCACCCCTAGCTCCAGTGCTGAAACTGGAAGCTCTGGTTCTTCTGTGTGAGATGGTGGATGCAGACCACTGATATTGGCTTGCAGCTGCTGAATCACCCTGCTTCATGTAGGATGCACAACAGCCAGGTGGAGGAGGGGAGGAGTGTATTTTACTTGGGTCTATATATCCTTGATTGAGAACAGTTGTTTTTTTCATGGTAGTGGGGGTGGGCTGCTTCAGCCACTCCCAAGCTCTTCTTTCAATCTCTGTTTCATTTTTAAATTGTAAGCCCATCTGCATGAAGAAGATGGGGGGGCATGCAGATCAGAGGCCTTTTAAAATTTCCTTTTGATCTGTGTGCAGTCTAGAGAGAACATTGGTAAGGGATGTGCACTCTGTGTTTATGCTCTTCGTTTTGCTGTTACTTAAAATGGTGTGGTAGTTTCAAAGGGGCAACCAACTGGGATGTACTAAAAGGAATGGCAGGATTGCCCATTGGGAATAATGGGAGAGGCTTGAAGGCCCACTGGAGATAATGGGAGTCAGGAATGCCAATTGACTTGCATGGGCTCTGCTGAAATACATTGCAGCCCAAAAAAAGTTGCAAAGAAAATGCCAAATGGTTTTTCCAATAAGGTTTTCGGGCCCAGATAGGCTACTCTAGGACTGTAATGACAGTTCCCAGAGTGGAAAAACAGTCCCTAGCAATAGAATCTGTGCTGCATTTTAAGGTGGAGTTTCTAAGCAATGTGCTAAGAAGGCACCTGTTCCTGGGGTTAGCCTAGCCCAGGGGCATTGTTAGGGGGTTCCCAGGCCACCCTAATTTTCTGGGGAGCCCCTCCCTAAATGCCACATAGTTCCACCTCCATAAATAGTGACAATGGCCTGTGATGTCACTGGCTCCTCCCCAATATGTCATTGGGTCCCAGTTCTTTTAATGACTTAGCAATGCCTCTGGCCTAGCCCCAGCCCCCCTGGGAAATTGCAAAGTCTACGCCCTTGCTCCAGGCTGCAGATTCCAACCCTCCACCCATTTTCTGTCAGCCTGGGCTTTATAAGCTGCCTTCGCTGCTTCCAGTGCCTCGCAAATGCCTGGCCAAGAGTCTTTGAGTTTTCTACACCAGTCAGCAGCTTCTCCCCCCCCCCATCCCAGGGTTGAAATTCAGGAAAGGCAAGGGAGGAATGTCACACCCCAGAGCCTCCTTGAAAGGAGAGATGCCTGTCGAGGTATGCCACGTGTTATTGTAGGCAAATTCTGCCAAGGGAAGGAGATCAGCCCAGTCACTCTGTTGGAAATTAGTAAAGCAGCGGAGGTATTGTTCTAGAACTTGATTCACCCACTCTGTTTGCCTGTACGTTTCCAGGTGGTAAGCGCTACTCAGAGCCCTCTCTATTCCCATTAGGGTCATCAGTTCTCCCCAAAATTTAGAAACAAATTGCATTCCACGGTCAGAAATTATTTTGACTGGCAGCATGTGTAGCCTTACGATGTGGTGTAGGAAAACTTTTGCCAGGGCACAGGCGGTGGGCAATCCCGGGAAAGGGATAAAGTGTGCTTGTTTAGTGAACAAATCCAAAACCACCCAAATGACAGTCATTTGTTTGCTAGGTGGCAAGTCTGTGATGAAGTCCATTGATATGACTTCCAGGGTCTCCGTGGTGTCGGCAGTGGCTGCAGGAGATCCGGGGGCTTGCCCACCCGTGATTTACAAGTTTGGCAAGACTGTACAAAGTCCGATAAGTCTTTTCTCATCTGTGGCCACCAAAACCGCTGTTGTAGTAGATGTAATGACTTAATGAAACCAAAGTGACCTGCCAGTTTGGTTCCATGAACCGCCTGTAACACCTCCCCTCTTAAGGCATCTGGAACGAAAAGTTTTTTGCCGTTATACCAACAACCATTGTCATGTTGTTCTAAAGTGCCTCTCGACTGCAGGTCCTGCAATTCCACATCAGATATGGCTTTTGCAAATTTCTCCTCCCACAAAGTTTCACCAGGTAGCTGGGGTAGTCCTCGGGGCCGTTGGCTACGGGTTACTACCGCCCCGCTCAATTGGGATGGTGTGAAGAATGATTCACGGACTTCCACCCTCAGGCTATCATGCTGGGGAAGGCGGAAGAGTGCATCCACCAAAGAATTGAACTGGCCAGGGAAATGGTGCAGGGTGAATTGGAATTTAGAAAAGAATTCAGCCCACCAGAACTGCTTAGCAATAAGGTTCCGGGGTTTTCAAAGACCTCGAGGTTCTTGTGATCAGTCCAGACCTCAAAGGGAACCTGGGCCCCCTCCAACCAATGCCTCCATGTGGCCAGGGCCAAACGGATAGCCCCTGCTTCCTTATCCCACATGGGCCAATTTCTTTCAGTGTCATTAAATTTGCGGGACATGTATGCCAGGGGATGGAGTTCCCTATCAGAGCCTGCTTGTAGAATCCCCCCCCCCATGGCCGTATCAGAGGCATCAACTTGAATCACAAATTCCTTTGTTTCTTCGGGGTGCGCTAGCACCGGTTCTGTGGTAGACAAAGCTTCTAATTGTTTGAACGCCTCTTGGCACTTGGGGGTTCCAGTCTAACTGTGCCCCAGGTTTGGTGGCCCCTTCCCCTTTCCCTTTGGTTTTCAGGAGATCAGTCAGAGGTAGGCTGACTTGAGCAAAGTGGGGCAAAAAATGGTGATAGAAATTCGCGAAACCAAGAAAACTTTGCAGCTGCCTACGAGTCTTTGGGGGCTCTCAGTTCAGGACATCCTGTACTTTTTGGGGGTCCATCTCAAGCCCCTTCGGGGATATACGGTACCCCAGAAAGTCAATACATGTGCGGTGGAATTCACATTTGGAGAGTTTAATGAACAGTTTATGCTTGAGCAACGTCTGTAGTACCTCTCTCACCAGCAGAATGTGGGCCTCCAAATTGGGGGAGTACAGCAAGATATCATCCAAGTAAACAACCACCCCTTTGAAGAGGAGTTTATGTAGCACCTCATTTATCAAATTAGTAAATACTCCCGGAGCCCTCTGGAGCCCGAATGGCATCACCCTGTATTCACCTTGCCTTTGGCCACCTCTGCCACCTCTGCCAAAAGGTCCTAATCAGGGGCATGGGGTATGCATTGGTAGCTGAGACAGCATTTAAACCTCAGTAGTCCGTGCATAAGCAGAGCCACACGTCTTTCTTTTTTCAGAGGAGGACCAGGGCTGCAAATGGGGAAGACACTGGTCTAATAAACCCTCTAGCCAGATTTTTGTCAATAAACTTTCGCAACTCTTCCTTTTCCATCGGACTCATGGCATAAATCTTTCCTTTGGGCATCTTGTGCCCCAGGAGCAACTCAATTGTACAGTCTGAGTTGCGGTGAGGGGGGAGTTCATCTGCTTCCTCCTCCTCGAACACCCTGGACAAGTCATTGTATTCCGTGGGGATCTGCGCCAGTTCCTCGGCCACCAGGCAGGCCCTTGGGAGCTCACTGTCTGGGGGTATTCCCTACTCAGGATCCCAGGTGTGGGTGGTGCATTTCGGAGAGATGAACCAGACGATGCCCTCCTCCCACAGAATGTATGGATCATGGCCATGGAGCCAGGGACTACCCAGAACCAGTGGGAATTTGGCTCCCGGCGCTCCCACGAAGGGTCGATGCTCCCAATGATTGCCTGCCCCCACCCGCAAGGGCACAGTCTTGAACCGGCAAGGCTCTTTCATTGGGAACCCATCCATTAGGGTAAAAATGATGGGCTCTGCCAAACAGACCACTGCCGCATCCAACCCAGACACAAGGGAGGGGTTGATGAGATCCCTCCTGCACCCTGAGTCTATGAGCCCTCACACCCGAATATGCGTCTTCATGGTGGGGTTGATAAGTTACAGTCATGAAAAAGACGGGTGGGTAATTGCTCACCACTTTTGGTGCCTCTCGGGCCGGGTCCTGTTGCGCTGCACCACTCACAACAGGACCTGCTCGTTTCCCACCGGCTCCTCATTGCTCAACCCTGGTTCCACATATTCTGCATCGGTAAGCAAGGCTCGGGGGTTCCTCGGTTTGGTGGTTCCGTTTCCCCGGCGGCTCTGCGCGGTGCTTGTCACCTTCCCGCACAGGGGTCTTGGCCACGTCTCCCCCGGGGCAGGAGGTGGCGTAGTGCCCTGTCTCCCCACATTTTAGGCATAGGCCTTGTTTCATATGCTGGTCTGTAACCAGCATCTTCAGTTGGGGTGGTTTGGGCTTTTGCTGGGATGAAACTGGCGGCCGTCCAGCAGCTATCACACTATCCAGTCTCATGGTGCGGAGCCTGCTTTCCGCTCGTTCGGCCTCCTCCATCCAGCTACGCAGAGTGCAAGGTTCCTGGGAGCTCATGACATTGTTCCGAATGTCTGCTGAGAGTCCCAGCCTATACTGTTGGACCAGGACTGGGTCAGTCCAATCCTGAATCTTGGCTGCATGGCGCTGGAATTCCATGGAATAGTCCCGCACCGAAAGCTTTCCCTGCTTAAAGGTACGGAGAAAGGCCTCTGCCTTCTGCGTGGCCATGGGATCTTCAAAGCGAGTCCTCAGCACCCACATGAAGGCATCCACACTCCCTAATTCCACAGCCTCTAGATCATGGAGAGCCATGTACCAGCTGGTGGCTATCCCTCTCAACCGCGAGGCTATGAAGTCTACCTGTTGCTCTTCATCCTGGAACAGGTGGGCCCAGTATTGCACAAACTTTCCCACTTGCAGGATGAAAAATGAGAGATTCTCTGGGTCCCCATCAAACGTGATGTCCAGTAAATCCTTAGGCTGGGGCATGGCCGGAGGGGCCACTGGAGCTGGTGGCACCACTGGTGCCAGTCTGGGGAGTGGTGGCAGTCCCGGTGGAGGCGGCAGTGGTGGGACCAGCAGTGGTTGGGCTGGCACGCCCGGTTGCGGCCCCGGGGGAGGCAATACTGGAGGCGGCACGGGGACCGAAGGAGGCAATACCTGTGGCAGCAGTACCGGTGGTGGCGGGGTGGTAGAGTACTCTCTGTGTCAAGGTGAGCAGAATACTCACCTTGAAGATAGGGGATATCTGGTGTCTGAATAAAGAATACTATCATTCTCACAAAATGGAAGGGAGCAGAGATATCCTTGTGCAGGATATAGCTGTTTCAAAACTATACATCCGGATGCTTACATGCCAGGAGTGAACACTCAGGCCTCACAAAAACTTCTAAAGGGAAAAAAATGGAGTCAAGATTTCTGAATGAGTGTGAAGGGGAAGGACTTGTTTCATACACACACTGCCCAGCAGGTACCTGTGGAATTAGCAGAACTATCTTCTACACGTTGATAAGCAGATTCCAAAAGGGTTTCAAGGAAAATAAGCATGCAGTTGTTGAATTTTCAATACAACAATATATATCTGTCAGCACATAGGACAGCATGTATGCTTAATAAAAGTGGATAATGGTGCTGTAGATTTACTGTCTGGCTACTGAGTTTGAGGCTGGTTTCACACTGGCCTTTTAGTCTTGGATCATCATGATTCATTCACTCTTTCACAGACAAGCCAGATGACAGCATGATGAGCCCATTGCCCTTACTTTTCAACTGAAGGGGTCATCTTCTCCAAGATCCCACTCAAGAACAAAGGTATTTATTTTATTTTATTTTATTTAAATATTTTATTTAAAATGATTATTAGCTGCCTTTCTCCCTTGCAGAACTCTAGTAAATTAACAATATAAATAAATAAAACAATAAATCATAATAATAAAGAAGAAGAATAAACAAAACAATGATAAAAAACGCAAATCAAAAAATAGCATAAAACAACAATTATAAAAACATATATTAAAACAATTAAAAAACAACTGCAATAAGCACTGCCAATAATTCAAATACAGTCCTAACAAAACTGTCTTCAACTGCCTCCTGAAGATTGACAGTAAGGGAGCCAAGCCCACCTCCCTGTGGAGCTTGTTCTATAATTGTGGGGATGCCACCAAAAAGGCCTTCTCTCATATGCCCACCAGATGAGTTTCTTTGATTAGTGGGGCAGTCAGATAGGCCTTTCCCTGTAATCTTAGTTCCCAGGCAGGAACATCTGGGAGAATAAGGCCCTTCAGATACCCCAGCCCCAAGCCATGCAGGGCTTTAAAGGGCAAAAACAACACCTTTAATTAGGTTTGGGAGTGGATTGGTAGCCAGTATAATTGCTGTATTATCTGGGTCATATGTTTCTGGTAGCTGGCTTCAACCAGCAGTCTAGATACTTCCGAACAGTCTTCAAAGGTAGCCCCAAGTAGAGTGCATTGCATTGCAATAATCCAGTCTAGATGTTACTAAGGCACGGATCACCGTGGCTAGATCTGACTGAAGCAGGAATGGGCACAGTTGATGCACCAGACTAAGTAATAAGAAATACCATCTCCTAACATGCAGCTCCCACCAAGGAAACATCCACAGCCATAAAAAAATATATATTATTTTGTTGGAAACCCTGACTCTCATCAGATATCACTATAAGCCAGACCAGGATAATTGCACAGAATGACCCTCATGTGCTGCTCAAATCGTACCAGCACAATGCTGGTCACCCATTTCATGTCTTTGCTCTAGGGTTGCCAGGTCTTACCTGGCTGCTGGTGGGGGGGGGCCTCTTCTTCCCCAGGAGTTTTTGGTAACCATAGATTTTTTTTCTCAAATGCTTCAGTGTCCCCCTGCAATGTGCCCTGCATGATGATGTCACCTCCAGGTCATTGTGCTGAGCATGTTGGTGCAGGGGGACTGTTCTGGGGTGGGGTTTTCTCCACTAGCCGGCTAGGTGGCAGTGCATTGGGGCCTCCGAAAGCGAGTAAACCCCCACCATCAGGGGGATGGCAACCCTAGTTTGCCTTATAACTCAAGAAACTATTTATTTATTTATAAATAAATAAAATGTATCACAGAAAGGCCATATCTCCAGGGCTACCCTAGACAAAGGATACCAAACCCTTGTACTTCCCTTTGGGATTTTTCACCTTTGAAGATGCTGGGAACATAAACCGATACTACTGGTAATAAATTTAGTAAATATGTTTAAAATAGATATTTGCATTAAATATCAACGTTTGTACATATAATAACAGAGGCCTGTAGGGCAGCTGTGCATCTATCTCCTAGTGTTTTGTTCCATATAGAATTACATGTTTAATTCAGGTTGGCAAAGGACAAACTCTCTACATCTGTCAGGGATAGTGACTGTTCTAAACAGATTGCTCATTATTTGGTGTGAAACACAGTTCCCAAGTCCTAATTGAAGTATTAATAATGAAAATAAATTGTGTGCATCCTGATTCCTGCGGCTGGGTTCAATTCTGGTTTCTCCCCTTCACTAATGGAATGGCAGGACAGAACCAGTCAGATAGGTTGTTTACGTATCATGGCAGAAGCTTGATGCATTTTGAGGAAAGGAACAAAGCTTTTTTCCCTCACTAATAACCTGAACCTTTAATGCCCTTTATATCTCTAAGGTGTCTGAGACAGAGAAAAAGAAGAAGATGTTCATAACTAATGTCAGATGTACTCAATTATCAAACATGCTAATCGACAAAATGATTTTGATCTGAACAATGATCGAAAGAAGAGGATTAGGTCTAATGATATTCAGTGGAAAAGCTATTCGAATGGACACTTCTTACACAAAATGGATGAAATGTAAGGTGTGTGATCAGATATTCTTGTTGAAATTATGTGGTTGTATGTGTCACTCAGGCTTGCTCTGGTTGTCTCTGACAGCATGTTTTAGTCTCTTCCCAGCTGTCACAGAGACAGAAAGGAACTGAATTATTTTCGTCTTTGCTTCCTTTCCCCACAGATTTCAGGGTATCTTTACATTCATGGCTTTTCAGGTGTAGCGGTTTGTATAAGAGCCCTCTATACACACCCACTAAACCCTCAACCAGAACTCAATTAAAATATTTTGGAATCCTTCTTTCAACAACACATACTCTTTCCCAACACCCATTCTCTCAAGGCTGAAACCAGTGGAACAAGGTCCTCTTCATGTTATGAATGTGAGTTGAATAGATCTTTGCAATGTTAAGTGCAGTTGGCGTGCACTAGACATTATACAACCACCATACAACTCACCCTGAGTAGCTTGTATTTGTGAGGGTGAATACTTGTGGAGCTGCAAGCTGGGTGAATCGCAGAGTAATCATACAGCTGATTCAAAGTGCGCTGAACATGGCATAGATACATCAAACCATATTCAAAATTTGCCAGTTTGGTAATATGCATTGCCCTTGACTTTCTTTAGTTCACATGAACTTGGGTCAATAGGACTGTTCTATCAAGCTCAGAGTGGTCTACTCTGATTGGCAGCTGTTGTCTCAAGCAGAGGTTTTGAACATTACCTGCTACCTGATCCTTTAACTAGAGATACTAAGGTATGGTCCTTTAAGTAGAGATGCCAAGGCTTGTGCCTATGGAATTCTGCTTATAACTAACATGCTACACCATTGAGACACAGCTGTTCCCCTTAAGATCTGCCCAACTCACTCATTTTAGTCTTGCCAGTCAGCCAAAGGCTGTAACCATTATCAAAGAATATAACAATGGTACAGCTATGCAGAATAAAGGAACTGCTCATATAAAAATCAAGTAGAAGAAATCTTCTATGGAATTCAAATGCATTAGAAATATTATATGTACTAGGAATAAGGCCCGTTGTGGAAATAAATACAACAAGCTCTAGAAAGAGGCTCTGGGCAGGTGCCTTGGTCCTGGGCACTCAGTGTCAATTCGCCGTGGCAACCTCAGCAGGGTATAATGACATAGAGTCCACCATTTTCTCCAGAGGAACTGATCTCTGCTATCTGAAGAACAGTTGTAATTCTGAGTGATCTCCAGCCCTCACCTGGAGATTGGCAATAATGGTTCCCCATGAGGGAATGGCTGGTTTGGAGGGTGGAGCCAACTATCAACTTACCTTGATCTGCCCCTCTGACTTCACCTTTCCATCTCCTCCCCCCTCCCTCCTGGAGAGCAGTTGTAATTCTGATTGATCTCCAGCCCCCACCTGGAGATTGGCAACAATGGTTCCCTGAGAGGGACTGGCTGGTTTGGAGGGTGGAGTCTATGGCATTGTACCTGTCTGAGGTCCCAACCCTCCTGAAACCTCACTCTCTCCAGGCTCCATCCCTCAAATCTCCAGGAATTTTCCATCTGGAGTTGGCAACTCTATCTCCTTCCCAGTCAATCATCAACCTACCTTTATTTTCTCCTCACTCTTCAGCTTTTCACACACACACACACCTGCAGCCTCTACCGTGCTATGAAGCCCTGACTGCTACGTCACATTGGCTGTCATACAGGGGCCATCTCAGCAGGATATAAGGACACAGAGTCCACCATTTTCTCCAAGGGAACTGATCTCTGCCATCTGGAAAGCAATTGTAATTCTGAGTGATCTTCAGCCCTCACCTGGAGATTAGCAACAATAGTTTCCCCCAACAGGCACTAAGGGGAAATGTATTTTACCTCAGAACAGCAACAGCAAACTTTTTAGAATGTTAGAGGCAAAGACCAATGAGGTCCCATATGCAAACAATCTCTGTGTTCTGAGGCAAAGGCCAGTCAGGCCACGTATGCAAATGACCTCTGTGTTCTCACTGGCTGTGGGGGGGAGAGGAACAGCAAACTGTTTAGAATGTTGGAGGCAGGCCTCAGGCAACGCAGCCAGTGGATAGGGAGACCCTCTGAATGATAGATCAGGGAGTGAACTGATTTTGGAGCATGTTGGAATATTCAGGGGAGTCCATGACCAAAACAGAATTATCTATACCAGGGGATTTCAAAAGAGTCTGATGAAAAGACCTACTTTAGCCACCCCCTTTCTCCCATGAAAACTTTCAAACCAATAGGCCAGAAATATGACTGTCCTTCAGTTCAAACACATAGCAGGATCCTATACATCCTATGTTTGTTTAAGTTATATATTTGTTATTTATGTAATTTGCTTTTCACCAAGTTCTGAAGCTCAACAGAGGAAATAAAATAGATATAAAAAATAAAACAAGCCAGTGTCCAGAAGCATTGTTTGGAGAGTGGGCAAAAGAAAATGGGAGAGGGTGATATCATATGAATATGAAATACCAAAAACCTAAGTATGTCCAATTTGCTTAAAGTGTCATAATTTGTGGACATAATTGAATTGGTTGTTAAGTGCCTATTGCCCAAATGCTTGTGTAGACCTAGATTGCAAGGTGGCTAATGACGGATATTCCATTAACAACTAAAATATTATTCAATGTAGGTAGAATTAGGTAAGTTGCAACAAGTTGACTTGCAATTAATGATTAAAAACTGATAGACTGAATAATACTGCATGTTCATTTTTCTCCTCCCTCTCCTCCTTCCCATGGCCTCCTGGCTCCTAAGGCAAACTGTCTACTTTAAACAGGACCCCAAAATATCAGATGTCCTTAGATTTTCAGCCCTCTGCTCTTACATGTCACTGCTGACATTCAATTGGGGAAGAAGCAAGCAAGCAAGAATGAGACAACAGAGAAAAGGTTTTAGATCAGGGCAAATGAAAAAGAACTCAATCAGTAAGAGGTTAATTGACAAAGAACAAGAACTCTAAAAGTGGCTTGAAAGCAAAATCTTCATAAGGTCATTGTTAGTAATAGTAATAGTAATAATTCTTCTTATTGGTAAAAAAACTAATATCTAGATACTATACAAAAAATATGTCAAGAAAGTACAAGCCTCACCCATAGGCTTTCAGTGTGAAAGGGAAACTTGAAGTTGAAAAGATAGTTACTTGTTTTCTGTTTCTTTTTCTGATGAGTGCAAGTATTTGCAAATTTTTTACCTTCATTAAAGTTCGTATTAAAATTTGATCTTCTCTAAAGAGCTAGATGAAATTGCCTGGGGGATGCCAGATGCAGCCCATGCACTATCACTGCTGAAGGTGCATCATTAAAAATTGGCTCAGGAGAAGGGGACTCTGACCTCACCTCTTGTTTGCTTGTCCACAAATAAGGTTGCCAGGCCATATCTTCTCCCCAGCAGGGAGATTGGGGGGTATTTCAGGAAGGAGTGGGGCTGTTCCCAATGTGATGACATCATATAGGGTGACATCATCACATCGTGGATGCAGCGCCATGCTCACACACACACGCACACACACTTTCCCTTAACCATTAAAAGGGAACTTAATGTATCCACAGGAGAACATGGGCTCTGGACAGCCATGTGCTTGGACTGGTTCTAACCGGTCCACCATGTGGCCAGGCGAAGGGCCTGAGCTTCGCCCCGAAGGACAATGGACTAGTGGATCCTGACTCCCCTCCAATGGAGGAGCAGGAGTTAATCCAATCAATGTAAATAGCGAATCACCGGGTGTGTGTGTGTTTGGGGTGTGGGTCACTTGGGAATAAAAGCTGGCCTGCGAGCTGGCTCAGTTGTCTTGTTCTTCATCTAATAAAGTATGTGAGAGCTGAAATCACTAGTAAGTCTCAGTACTTTTCACTGGCGACGAAGGTGGGATGCCAACTCCTCCATGAACAACGACCACGAGACGAGCACCGCTGACCGCCCCAACGCCGAAAGCACCGAACACCGCCGCCGAGCTTCGTGTCCGCCTCTTCGGTTCCTGGGCACCGCACCGCTCCCTAGCACCGCTGACCCCGAGAGCAGCCTCGCTTTCAACGCCGCCAACTCTACGCCTGAACCGCGACCTCCACGGGTGAGCACCATGGCCGCTAGCAACGAGAGCTTCCCCGCCTTCGACATCTCTCGTCCCGCACACTGGGAGACCTGGATCGAGACGCTGGAGCGTCACTTCGAGATCCATGGCATCACGGGTACGAAGAAGGCCTATCTCCTGCGCTACTGCGGCATCGAGGCACACCTCCTCCTGAAGGACCTGGTAAACCCCCTCCTGCCGAAAGACGTGGCCGCCACCTACGACATGCTGGTCAAGGCGTTTACTGACCACTTGGCACCAAAGCCCACCAAGTTCGCGGAACGAATGGAGTTCTTCGCGAGAATGCAGGGCCCCGACGAAACATCTCCGGAATTCCTGGCCGGACTACGCCGCACAGCCACAAGGTGTGCCTTCCCCAACCTCGCAGATACCCTCCTAAACCAGTTCTTGGTGGGGCTGAAGGAGGCGAAGCTGCGCCGCAGGCTCGTCAGCCGGGACGACCTCACTCTGGAGGCCGCCATCCAAGAAGCGGCCGCCTACGAGAAGTCCCACGCAGATCGCCGGCCTAAGACGGTCCATCGCCTCCAGGGCTCCGGCCCCTCGGATGACTCGAACGATGAGGAGGTCCTACAGGTGAACCGCCGATCACAGCCACGCACCCAACGCAACAGGGGATCCCCCGCACCACCAAACCAGCCCAACGCATCTGCCTGTGCCAGCTGTGGCGACGCTCACGAGCGCCGGACCTGCCGTTTCCGGGACGCCGTCTGCAGGACCTGCAACAAGGCCGGACACCTCGCCCGAGTCTGCCGCTCCAAGGGCAAGCGCCTGGGATCCACTGCCCAGCTGGACGCCGCAAGCCTGCACACCGTGACGACACAGCGCCGGCAGACGGTATGTAACTTGCCCCCTGAAAGCCCGGACAAGGTGCATGTGACTGTCCAAATAGAGGGGTCCCCCTGCCAAATGGAAATAGACTCAGGGTCCTCGTTCTCTATAATTTCCGCGGAGACCCTTAAAACGCTATGCCCCAAGGGGGACCCCGACTGCACAAGCCACGGGGGTTGAAACTGACGGACTTTAACAAAAACCCAGTGGCAGTCCGTGGCTGGGGCAAGTTTCAAGTCCGATTTAAAGGGTTCTCGGGCTTGCTGGACCTGTTGGTTGTGGAGGGGCGCCTCTCAAGCCTCCTGGGACTGTCGTGGTTTGGGCCTTTGGGACTCCAAATAGCAGGAGTAAACCACCTCGGGACCGCTGACTGGGAGGCAGTTTGCCGGGAGTTCCCCAAAGTATTCGATGGGACCCTGGGGAGGTACAATGGGACCCCGATTTCGCTAGATCTGGACCCTAACGTACGACCCATCCGCATAAAGGCACGGCCCCCTCCCCTAGCCATGCACCTTCCCTTTAAATGGTTGGGGAAAGAGCAGGTGCCATGGGTGCCTGCCCTGCAAGCCACAAAACTGTGGTTTGCAGGGCAGGCATGTGTGGGAGGACTGTTGGGGCGAGGCTTCCTCCCACCAGCTAGTTGGCTGGGACCTGGGGGGAGCCCCCAAAATTGGGAGATTCCCTGCATCCACCTGGGGACTGGCATCCCTATCCAAAAGCAACAACCTGTCTAGGCTTATTTGTTTTGTTGTTGTTTGCAAAGAGTTTCCTTCCAGCGCACATTAAATTATTCAAAAGCATAGGATATTGCAAGTCTTTCTCCAGTACTTCATTGGTAAACATAAAAGTGCACAGAACGTTAAAACTAAATCTTTACTTTCCAATTGCCTAGTGTTTTCAATGCATAACAATTGCCTATTATCCATTTCTGCTCATCCATAAGAATGGCACAAACATATAACATCATTTTCTGTTCCCAGATGTGGTGACAATTATACAGATGGGGGTGTTGGCATGTAGGGACACACCCAGCTAAGCTGTTTCCTATTGCTTGGTCCTAGGAAGCTGGTAGTGCTCCAGGCACATGATCACCACTTCCGGCAGTTTCTAATTATTCATAAGAGTGATGCAGGTACATACAACATTGGTTTTTAGAGTTTCATTAAGTTTTGCCTAATGAAACATTCGAAACATTTCAGAAGAGGCTAAATTCATTTTATAAAGGAAGCAACATTTATCTAAGAATGATCTTAAGACGCATGATGGACACAAAGATGTCTCCCTGTAAGGGCCACTTCATATTAATTTTTCAGTTCTGTTATCTTGCCCTTCTGGCTGAAGCAGCCTTACATCTTGCTTTTGAGTGTTGCCCTTGAGAAAGATCTTTCTTCTGTGTGTTCATGTGTCCAGCTCATTCTCTGATCTAGTGACCTGTGGCTCTCCCATTCACACATCTTTTAATTTGTTCTTGGAAAAGTGCAGTTGATTTTGGCTTATCCAACCACATGTCCCAGCATGTATTAATTCTTCATCCTCTACTCACTGTGTACAATCACAATGTTTGTAACCAGTGGGAGAGTTTTAGGGAAGACACAGGATACTGATAATGTTTGAGACTGTCTTGCAGAAAACTAAAACTCACAAATGGCAGGACATGTTGGAAATTCTGAAATATTTGGAAGGGGCAAAAAAGATCTCTTTCAGTCCATCACTGAAATGCCATTGGGGCGAGCAGATGTTGCAGTGATTCATGATCAAAATGTGTTGCACTGTGCACATTTTCAAAAGGATATATTTTGAAATGCTCCCTCCCCCACCAACCCTAAATTCACGGATAACACTAATGACATAAAATTCTTCTGGCTTGCATGAATAAATCAGAAAATGTGATCTGATCTCAGTGTTGGAAGCAGATGGCAAGCCCAGCTGACGGTGACAGTAGCAGTAAGTGTAAATAGGCAGTAACAGTGGGGAGAATGGAGGAATTTCGAGGAGTGCCATTGAGTCAGTAAGGGAGCAGATTTTTATTTGGAAATGCACAGGGGGGGAATAATGAAAAATGGTGGGGGAAGGCTGCAGCACTACAAAAATGTTCATCTTTGCTTCCCTGAGGAAGAAAAAGTACATGTTTATCATCTGAGTGTTAAACAGATCCGAGAGAAAAAGACCGTCAACACATTAAACTGTGATTGACCCTAGAGAGCCTGGCCTAGGAAACTGGCAAATTGGATACCTCAAGACCCCTGAAATATTAAAACACACACACACAGATCCATTCTCTTAGCTTTGGGTAATGCAAAGGTAAAAGCTCAGTGTATGAATTTGGACTCCCTTTTTTCATTATTCTGTTCCACACTTCTTCAGCAAGCTCAGAGCAGCAGACATGAGGCTTTCTGCAGTTTCCATCAAGGCACTGACCTGGGTAGCTTTCACAATGAATCTTCGGATACATACTTCCAGCAGTTGGAAGTATACACCTGCATTCTTGTACTAAGGTGTCATATGGTTCTTCAGGAGACGAGAAATTAATTACAGTATGCATTTTTATAACATCCCTTTAGAATCCTTCCGTCTTGCCTTTCTTCATTTCCACCCGTCCGACTGCCACTAAAGAGTTAAATGATAGCTCAGAAATCACAAAAGACTCACTGCATCTTTTCTCTTCCTTAAAAAAAAAAGCATACATCAAAGTAAAAATCTGACATGTGGTGCCCTGAAGCACTCTCCTGCATGCTTTTAGGTTTTGGAAATTTCATTTTCTACCTTATGATGATTACATGAGAGAGGATGAAATGCTTGCTTTGAGGTTCACTTTAGACAGGGATGTAATAAATGTTGTGGCTTTCCACTGCAGTGGAACTAGTTCTTTGTAGCAGATGGGGTGGTGGTGGTGTATATGTGGCTTTGTTTGTATTCAAGTATCTCGATGTGGGTGGGAAGGTAGCATGTAAGGTGGGGGGAGGGGAAACGAAGGGCTTGATGTCTTGACAAATAAACTATTGATGCTAATATGAATATGGTCCCTCCTAAGTGAAAATGAGTTTTTTGGTCTCAGTCCCTACTGAATGGTAGTCCACAAAAAAAAACAACCCAGCATAAATAATTCACTTCAGGTTGACACAGTTTACAGCTTCTCCTCCACAAAGGCCCAGGAGCAAGCCAGCATGGAGAGTGAATTATCTCTTGCCCCTGAACAAGAAGTCAGTTCCTCTGGGGGGGAAAGACGAGATGGAGATCATTTTAATCATGCCATACTGTGCAGAATTACATGTTTGTTTTTCAGTCTTTGAGGCCCTGTGCTATTCCCTCAGGACTGGATAGAAGCTGGGGGGGGGACTCCCTTTTTTGGCAACTGTAGTAAGGCAAGGAGAATGAGTAACTTCTTGGATCCTTGATGCTTTATTCACAGAGCTTATTTAAAAGATGAAGCAGGGGGTGGGGTGGGGGAGCAAGAGAATTACTGAGTGAGTAAAGCCGATGGTACAGAGAGAACTGTGAGGGAAACATTCAGTTCATTTCTGAGTGGCATAAGGAAAGGATGCTGCTCAGTGTAGGATTTTACTAGACTGGCCTGTTTGGGCAAGCAAAACCCACGATGTTCTGAGCCTGAGTTTGTTTTGCTAAATATATTCAATAGTCTTCCAGTGTATATTCCCTGTTCTTTGATGGCATGCATACACAGCAATCTTGAACTGGTTTAATAACTCTCATTTTGTTAATGGAGTGGGGAGATATTTCTAAATGAAGAATTCTCAGCTTCTGAAATAAACTACCTGTCCCAGGATTCTTTGAGAGAAGTTATGACGGGAGTCCCCAATCTTTTTGATTTGGCAGGCACCTTTGGAAGTCTGACACAGCATGGTAGGCACAGCCACAAAATGGCTGCCACAGGAAGTGGAGCCTGCCATACAATGGCTGCCACAGCTTACCTTCAGTCACACAGTAAAGATCCTTGTGCTGTGGAAGCAGCTGCTCCTGAAACCACATTTTTAAAAATATACACAGCCAATCAAACCTCCAGTGGCTAATATGTAAACTTGGTGGACAGAAGCTCAGAAACTTCACCTGACTCTGCCCACTTTCTGAAAACACTGTGGCTGTGGTCAGATGACAGGCTTGGCACAGACTGGCCATGCCTCTATTTTATCTGGTGTTATTTGTTCCAGAGAGGTTTGTCCGAACATGCCACCCTTAACCCACCTCACAGTGTGCTCACTCTGTGGTTGACTGTTCAGATTATTGCTGTGTGGTAACCACAGAGTGGGTGATCAGGCAGCATCCTTTTTTAAAAAAAAATGTCTTTCATGCATGCACAGAAGTGCTCATTCGAAGCACCACTCCATTTTGACAGTTCGACGATTCCTACACCAAGTCCTGCAGCCCCTCTCAGCATTCTCCACTTTGCCTCTCTTCCGTGGAATGCATGGAGAAAGTGCAGATTTACACAAGAGTAGCCCCATTGACTTCAGTACATTTACTCTTTTGTCAGTCACAGGATGCTTTCAATCAGCAACTCTGAAGCAGAAAACCTTTCTGCTAACACAGTTTGCATGGGGGAATGTGGGATGGAAAGTATGGTTGCATGGCTTTCCAACCCCAAGAAATAGGAGAGAAGGTCAGGTGGGGGATTTATTGCACAAAAACAACTCCCTTGAGGGCTTCTGAACCTGACAGAATGCTTGAGTGCAGAAACTCACAAGTGGTGATTCACAACCCTGGGGCGAAGAGCCGCTTATGCACACATCGCTGACTAAATTTTTTAAATGGCACACAGCCAGAAGTGTGTGATCTTACTTTCCAAATGGCTTGAGAGTGTGATGGATTAATCAGACATCTGGAAGTGTGGGGTGAAAACACTGACATCCATAAAGACCAGACTTTCCCTGGTGTCAAATAACTCTGGCTTAAAGATGGGTGAGAAGAGGTGCCAAAGACTGGGAATGGGAGAATGCTGTCTGAACCTGTATTTTAAATCTGCAGGGCTACAGCAACGACATGAGATCAAACAGCTCATCTGATCACAGCCTTAGTGGGCACTAGGAAATATGTCAGTGTGCCCCATGGTGCCTGTGGGCACTATATTGAGGACCCCTGAGCTATAATAATATAAATGTGTAGTTCTGAGCACAGTAAACGATAACCTGGTTCATCAAAGTATGCTTTTCCAAGTTTTTAAGGCTAATTTACTAGAGGGAATTTCACATTACCGAGACTCTGCCGGATTGAAGCCGTTTCTGATTCGTCTTGAAGTAAACCGGTACAGGGCTGCCATTTCACACATGGCTTTCCCTGACCGGAAAAGAGCCGAATCAAAAGCGGTTTGGCAATTCAGATTGCACTGCTTTGTTTTCCCGCCGGTTCCCGCCACGTCTTTTTTTTAAAAAAATGTTCGCTTTAGAGCACTATAGCGCTATAGCGCTATAAAAACAACACTGCGGGCATTCCAATGGGGTTGCTATGATGCTATTGCGCTATTGCGCTATAGCGCTATAGTGCTCTAAAGCGAATGTTCAAAAAAAAAAAAGCCGGAGATCGCCCGCGCGGGCGAAAAAAGGCGGGAAAAAAGTGTATCGGATCCGGGAGAAGAAACTGACGACTACTTGGAAGCGGTTGACAGGTAAAACGCTTCAGCCCCGTTTCCTGAACGGGACAGAAGCGATTCTGTGTGAAATTACAAATATATTCCAGTAGAGAACCGGTTCTAAAACGGTTCTGTCTGAAATGCCAGACCAGAAACCGTTTGGGAACCGTTCCTCTTCCGGATTATATCATCTGTCTGAAATTCCCCTAGGATTCCAAAAATGGCTCAACCAAACTGGTGGGCAATATGATACAACTAGGAGTAAGGCCCACTGTGGGAAGAAATACAATGAGCTCTAAAAGGAAGCTCCAGGTGAGTGTCCTGGCTATGGCTGGTGGGGTGGCAGAGGAAAGGGGAAAATAGAGGGGGGCAAGCCCTGTTTATTTCCTTCTGCTTAGCTATAAGGCAAGGCTGCCTCAAGTGATTTTGCTGCCCCAAGTGGGTAGTATGGGAGGACAGCCTCATGATAACAGGTACGGTTCCCTCCACCCCTGACTTATGTTGATTTGGGGTTATGCAGTGGCAGCTAAGGTAGAAAAGCACCTCCTCCTATGCCACATCTTCTGGGTTCCAAGAGTCTGGAAAGCAGTTCCATAGCCAGTTACAGGGTTGCCAACTCTGGGTTGGGAAATACCTGTAGCTTTGAGGGGTAGAGCCTGGGGAGGACAGGGTCTGGGGTGTGGAGGGACCTCAGCATTGTCCAAAGCAGCCATTCTCTCCAAGAAAACTGATCTTGGAGATCTCCAGGTGCTGCCTGGAGGCTGGTAATACTAAGGAGAGGGCCAGACCTGTAGGTTTGAGGGGTAGAGCCTGGGGAGGGCAGGGTTTGAGGTGTGGAGGGATTTCAGCAGGGTATAATGCCATAGAGTCCATTGCCCAAAACAGCCGTTTTCTCCAGAAGAACACATCTTGGAGATCTCCAGGTGCTGCCTGGAGGCTGGCAATACTAGGGGGAGGGCCAGACCTGTAGGTTTGAGGGGTAGAGTCTGGGGAGGGCAGGGTTTGGTGTGTGGAGGGACCTCAGCATGGTATAAAGCCATAGAGTCCATTGCCCAAAGCAGCCATTTTTTCCAGGAAAACTGATCTTGGAGATCTCCAGGTGCTGCCTGG
This sequence comes from Gekko gecko, assembly GCA_029375565.1. Classification (NCBI taxonomy): domain Eukaryota; kingdom Metazoa; phylum Chordata; class Lepidosauria; order Squamata; family Gekkonidae; genus Gekko; species Gekko gecko. The sequence continues at coordinate 122,093,119 of JAPDNY010000007.1, forward strand.
AGGCTGGCAATACTAGGGGGAGGGCCAGACCTGTAGATTTGAGGGGTAGGGCCTGGGCAGGGCAGTGTTTGGAGTGGGGAGGGACCTCAGCATGGTATAATGCCTTAGAGTCCATTGCCCAAAGCAAGCCATTCTCTCCAGGAGAACTGATCTTGGAGATCTGCAGGTGCTGCCTGGAGGCTGGCAGTACTAAGGGGAGGGCCAGACCTGTGGATTTGAGGGGTAGAGCCTGGGGAGAGCAGGGTTTGGTGGAGTCCACTGCCCAAAGCAGCCATTGTAATAGCTGGGAAATTTTCTGTAAGGGAAATGATGTTCTGTGACTGGGGAACATGGTGATTTCTGGGAAATCTCCAGGCCCCACAGGGAGATTGGCAGCTCCAGTGACTATTTAAGGGAAGATTGGAATATGTGTTTTGGCAACTCCAGTGACCGTTTAACGGAAGATTGGGATATGAATTTTACCTCAGGACACACTCAGGCAACGCAGCCAGTGCATAGCGACAGCTTCTGAATGACAGATCATGGAGCGAACTGATTTTGGAGTGCATGGAATGTTGCTAGACTAACATGGTTTTATTATAAAGGAGAGATTCCTGAGATAACAGTAGTAACATAAGCTTCCCAGATAATTGACTCCAGATAATGGGGTTGCAAAGAGTCAGACTCAACTGTGTGACTGAACAACAAAAAATTGGGTTTTGCATATAGGGGGTCTGCATTATCCAACCATAACTACAGTCATGCCTGATTATTGCTTTTGTTTACTCTCCTTGGCAAAATTGATTCAAGACTGGACTTTCTTTTCCCAGGCTTCTTCCACATAGAGACTGCTCTTCACTTCCAAACTAGAGAACATTTTTTGGGAGCATCCACATGAAACCATGCTCTAATAGTCCTTTTCTTGTCTTCAATGCACTGTTTCTTAAATCTGCTTTTCTCCAATCTTTTTGGGAAGAGCTCAGTCCAAGGATGTTATCACACCATCTGGATGGGAAGGTACATTTTTTCAGTAGTTCCACCATCTGTAATTTGATGTTACGTACTAACAGTGTCTATGATTCAGATGGAAAGAGAAAGTACTCTATTAGATCATTTTTTAATTGTAAAACAAAGGGCCTTATTTACTGTATTGTCTGTGGGTGTCAAAGGAAATACATCGGGTGCACTTCAAGGCCATTAAAGACCAGAATTACAGAACATAGAAGTTGCATCAGAAGAGGGAGACAGAATGCACCCCTGATGGAGCATTTTGCTACAGCAGGGCACCATGACAGAGACTTTTCTTTTTTTGCACTTGAGTAAGTTCGACCTTGTAACCAGCTACAGATGACTCAGCAACTGAAAAAAAAAGAGAACTGTTCTGGATTCATGCCCTTAAAACTTTAACCCCATATGGTTTGAATGAACAAATTGATTGGTGTGCAATATGATTTTGAAAGTATAGCATATGTATGATTCTTTGACTGTTACACATCTAGTTTGGAATCTGTACTGTCTTTATATATTCTTTAATGCTATGCTAACTGAAATGTGCAATCACATGACTACCTCAGGACACCCTATAGGGATTACATCATCCTGTCTATTAGGACTGCATCATCCTGCACATTAGGATTGCATCACCCTATAAAGCTCCAGCAGTTTTAGGTGACCAACACTGCTCTTTGCTTGAGGATTATTTGGCTCTACAATCATAGGAAGGTGTTTCTTGGACCAGAAGTAATTATGATTTATGATTTCTTATTTATTATTTTTGCATTTAGGCTCTAAATTGTGGGATACATTTATTTATACATGTTTTGTCTTTAGGTTTATATCTGAGAACCACTTGGCATGTGATTGCACTAATAGAGGCCTCATTTGTATTTTCTTGCTCTATGCCTGGTGGGTTATCTTGAAAGTAAGTCAATGGTATATATTTATTTATTGGCAATATATATTTACAGTTTATTTATTTTAATACATGTGTTTTATTTTCCATTTTTTTATCTTTTACAGCAACTTGCTTCTGGTCCTTATTGTATTCATGCTCTGTATTTATATGATTGTACTATATGTTTTTATAATAGCCAAAATGTTCCTCACTATTGACCTCTGAGGAATGCCTATGTAGGCTGAAACACGTCAGGTCAGATTTATAAGCCCTTGTATTTTATTGATAGTTATTTATACATAACGTGTAACTGGGCCCTTATATATTTTTTTAAAGTTGTGATCAATAAATACATGTATTTTTATATTTCCTTCATCAAGTTTTTAACATTGGCCCCCTCTCCTACATTTGACTAACCTTTGTCAGGTTCTGGGTCCCAGTGCCACCATTTCCCTTCTGCCAGCCACTTGTAGTCACCATTTTCCCTGCTGTGCCACCCACCAGAGGTGGTTTTTTTTTAGTTCTATAATGTTATAGTAATTACCAATTTTTAAAAATCATCAAAAGGCTGTTTTGAGGCATGGCAGGGGAAAACTGCAGGGAAAACGATAGGGAAAAAGTGTGCAGAAAACTCTTGTGTGGAAACTCCATTGCCAATGCACAAGTCTCTACATTTGCAGCAGTGATGAAAACAACATGGAGAGTCCTTGACAAGTGGAAGCAGCCTGAGTGGTGTCCTCTTTCACAATGGATGGCATTTAAGAAATCTGGAAAGCCAAGGTCTGCATTTGCACACTGAGAGCCATGCATTGCATTACAATGCTGCTAATACCTACACTCTGTAAGGTCAGATGAGGAAAGGATGATATTGAAAAAGTGGAATCTCTCTTTATTTGCAAGGTGTGTGTGATTGATTATTTAGCCAGGGAAATTTAATCTTGAAATAAGCATTTCTACCAAGCTGTCTGGAAATGGAAGATATAATGTAGAGTGAGAATTCAGACCTATAAAAAGTCAAGCCATGAAGCAAAGTCAGTTTTAGGGGAAGACTTTGCCTTCTAGCAAAATTATCCTGTATTTGTACGGTCCTCTGTCTATGATGAACACGTCAGAAGGATAGTTCAGCAGCCTTCCAGGTAAAAGTCTACTTTTCCACATTATTTATTCGGTAGTCTCTCAAGGCATTCACATACACACAATGCAATATTATTTTAGCTGCATCTGACATTAAGCAACTGTCTCTGGTTTACTGTCTTACTTTAGGATTGCTCCCCTCCATCCCACACATTCACAAGTAAATGTGTATAGAATTCCACTCTAAATTCTGGTTCTAATACTAATTTTATTCCCTGTGAAACTACCTTCTGCCCAGTTCAGTTGTTTGTTCACTTACTTGCTCAAGCAAGTTTGAGTATTTGTGTATTCTAATCCTTTTCTATTAATATTTGCATGTAATTTTTTTAAAAAATTAAATACCTGTACAACTACTACTACTTTTCCACCTGTCTTCTCCACCCTTCTTCCCTCAGAGCAAGTAAACAAATAGAAAAGGAAATAAAAGAGGGGGGGAGAAGAGAGGGAAAGCCCTGTTTTATAAGTAATAAAAATCAGCTGGTTTTTAATTCATACCTGCCACTTAAAGCACTTTTCATCCTTTCACCCTCAATTGGCATGCACAGGTGAAAAACAGAAAGATATACAATGTATCAAGTTCTTTCATTGATTGATTGCCATGCAGGAAGTTTACAGGTCCATCTTCCTGGGCTTTACAATGCTCAAGTGCATTTTAGTATGAGCCTTGCATCATATGGTTTGTCTCTCCTCCTGCCTGTGCATCTCGGCTCATCATCTTGAATTTAAAATTCAGAATCTGGACCACAGAATTGGTGAAGAGATCACTTATTGTTAATAACCTCCAGGTTTTGTGTCTGGCTTGACTGCTCTACCACTACCAAAATTCCTAGCAAAGACACAACTAGAAATTGTTAACTGAAATGTGTGGGTTAGCATCTGAATGTGGGTGTTTCACAGCTGTTTGTAATAAACATGGGTATATTTTTACCAGTTTTCAGGATGGCATTGCATACATTGTATAAAGTTCTGTTTCTGGGGTTCTCCTTTTGCATTACAGTGTGAACTATAAACTACGAAAGGCTATAGCTCAATGATAGAGGTTCAGTCTCTGGATTCTCCAAGGTGCCTCTGCCTGGGACCCTGGCAAACTGCTACCAGTTAGGGTAGAGAGCCCTGAGCTATAGTATGAGCCAATAATCTGGCTCAGTAAAAGGCAGCTTCATATATGCAAAGAAAATGATGAAAACACCCTGCTTGGAAGTCTAAAAAGAGCAGGAGCGTATTGAGCGCGATCACATGCTGCTTACTCTAAGTGCCCTCCGTAGTATGGCTCACACCCAGTTACTGATTATTTTAAAATCCTTTCAAGATGAGCAGTTTCTGTGCAGGATGAGCAGTGAATGCTAAAGGAGTTTCATGTGTGAGGATTTGTTTTATTTATTGCTTGTGCTATGCCAGCATATCTAACACATGAAATGTAATCTTGTTATAATTTTGTCTGGGAAGGAATATTGCAGAAAGTTTATGGAGATGAATTGACTTCAGCCAACTTATCCAGGTCCTAAATAGAACCCTATCAATATCTCAGGTTCTATTTAGATAATCCCTGAAGCATAATTGTAATCTATGAAACAAAATGGGGGGGGGATCTAGAGTGGACCCTTGACATACTCTCTGCATAGCTTATTTCTGAATCTTGCAGATCCCAAGTCTGTATTCATCCTGTGATGTACAGAAATTGACCAACCATGTTGTAGAATCACAGAACTCAAAGGAACAAGAAAGTAAGATGTATGTCAGTTCACAAGGTCTTGAAAACATATATATTGTCAATGCCACAGTGGCCACATACATGTATTCAAAGACCTTGCAATAGACAGGGTTGTGACATTTCCAGGAGGAATTTGAAAGTAATGTATGGAAATAAATACTGGAGGAACACTATAGGATGTTATAGCAAAACCAAAAGGGTCTTGAGGATCCTTAATGACTACTAGATTTACAGTGTTATCCTAAACCAAGTTACAGCCTTCTACACCCATTGAAGTGGATTGCATTTTGGCAAACTCTGGATAGCTTAGCTATTCTATTTTACGAAATTTTCAGTTTGGATTGTATACCAAAATTCCATTCTTAGCATGTCACATGTTCATAGTTAATGTACATGCATTCCTAGCCTGGTTGTATACAGAAGCTAAAATCTCTCAAAATGACCCTGAGGCTACATTGAGAGAGAATGGTTGGTCTTTATCTATATCTTTATTCGGCCAACGACCACTACATGTCAAAGTTAAAACAATGAAATGAAATCATACAAAAATAAAATTGGTCTGATCTATTGGCAGCAATTAGTTAAAATCTGAACATAAAATTTCTCTGCGAATTCTACAGGCTACTGAGAAAAATTTGGCACAGCTGATGGTAACCTATTGATTAGCACCCGTTAACAATTTCTTTAAAATGAATTCATCCAAGCATCCTGTAAAATTATTGAGGAGGGGAAATTATATTTAAACGAGCTTCCTGATAGAAGCAACAATAAAACATTACATGCTTGACTGTTTCCACCTCATTGGAACCACACAGGCAAATCCTCTCCTCCAAGGAAGTCTTTTTGTATCTCCTCTCTAGGACTGCAGAGGGGAGGACTCGCCATCTCGCCAAAGTAAAAGCTCTCTGTTGACTGAGTACCTCCAGGACAGAGAGATAAGGTGCCGGGGCAACTACATATTTAAGTTTCTCTGGTGTCAGGAAGATTGGGACATAGTTAATGTCTCTCTGGTGCTCTACATCCAATACCCTTTGTTTGATCATTAATTTTGCTTGGTCAAGACCCGATTGCAGAACAAAGTCAGAAGAGAAACCCAAATTCTGCAAATTAAGACAAACGGCCTTTTCCCAAGAGGATTGAAAATGGTCTTGCATGACTAATGCCATTAAACCCTGTGGGTTATGAGATAATTTCAACCAATAGTTGAGGGAAGCAAGCAATGCTCCCTCTAAGCTGTGGAGTCTTGTGAGCAAAAATTCTACTCTGTAAGCTACTGGCATTAAAGTTGTGAGTGAGTGATTTGGCTGCTGCATACATTAGTTTGCTCTGGAGCCATCCTTCCTGAGCTAAGACAAAAATGTGTGAGCCAGAGGCTAAAAAACTGTGAGCTAGCTCACACTAACTCAGCTTAGAGAGAACACTCGAAGCAAGGCATACCTTAGCTTCTACCTTGATCAACCCTGACTCAAGTCATAGGCTGGCATTAGACACACAGCTAGGTACCTGGAATAAAGCTCTCAGAAATCTTGATTGAATTTTTTCTCTGGCACACAAGAGTATATGGCCTATTCAAGAGAAAAGTGTAAAAAAAATGGGACACAGGCAAGCTTTTTTTGGTTCTAGCCATTGTGTTTTGAACTTATTTAAATGTTAATATTTTAAGCTAAAATGCAAACTTTTGTTTACATAGATGTCAAGGCCAGTGTCAACAGCACCACTTTCTTGCAGACCCAGGAGGTAGTGTGAGGAGGAATACCGTGACACCAATGTTTAGATGAAAGTAAGCCATAGCTTTATTGGATGAAGAGCAAGAGCACTGGCGCAGCATGGGGACAGATCCAGCATTGGATCCTGCCTGCCACGCATAAACCAATCCACCACCACCCCCAGCCTGCCTACCGAGGGGTAACCTGGGGAGTGGCAAATTTCAGGTCATATGTGGGCACCAGCCACTGTGTGGCTCCATCACCATCTGAAGGATAGAGCCAGCTGACAGTCCTTGCCTGGGTATGCTGCTTAGTGTTCCACCTCCAAGATGCCTTAAGGGAGTCCCCAACCTGGAGGAGGTGGACATGCTGGGACCACCTTCCCCCAAAAGAATCTGTCCCAGTGCCCAAACCACCAAGAAGCTGTGCCAGTTGCAAAACAGCAATGAACCAAAAATGAAACCTGTAACAACTAACTGTAATAAATGGGGAAGGAGGGGTGAGAGGGGAAAAAAACACGGCATACTGAGGGATTGGTGCACATGGTGCTGCTTTAAATACGGAAGAGAAGGGTGGAGCACATCCTGTGATGCCATCCCCGGGCTCAGCCCTCCCATCCCACGTGATCTGCAAGCCTGGGAATGGTTGGGCCAACCATAGACCGCTTCAGGCAACCACTTCCAAAGAAGCCTTGAGGCTGGCTGTGGGCAGCCAAAGCCTTCTCCCTCATTCCAAGCCCCGAGCTGCAAAGGCAGCAGGCAGGTGAGTCTGCACTACGGCTTCTCTTCTGTTTCATGGCTGCAGTTCAGTATGGAAAGAAGTTTTGTTGTGAACAAAATTACTAAATTCCAGCCAATGGACTTTGAATACATCTACCTAAATACAAAGAATGGTTATTCATATCTTTCAGGGCTAGATCAGAATGAGGCAGTATTCCAAAGACTCTGCCATAATCTTGCACTCTATTGCTGTCCATGTCATCCTATTTCTTTTTCCTTTTCTTTCTTGCACCACCCACACACTTCATTACTTTGCTGCTTTTTTTACATTGGCATCCTTGGAGAGAAAATACTACAGAAACTAAAGGATTGTATAAGCATATTATTGTATATGACAGATGCCTTTTAATGACTAGGGATGATTAATAATTTCATTTATTTCAAGGGCACTACAAAGTTTCAGGCTGACAATTTTTAAAGAATGTTAACATAAACATTTCTGTGAACTACTCTGAGTTCTTGCAAATCAAGAATAGTAAAAATATAATTAATAAATAATAAAGGAATGGAAATATAGAACTGGAAGAACTATTCCTGGACTTACTTGTACATTCTTCTGAACTAGCATAAAATTGCAGCATGTGACACACGTGAAGCTGCTATATACTGAGTCTGAGTATTGCTCCATCAGTGTCAGTATTTTCTACTCAGACTGGCAGTAGCTGTCTAGGGTCTCAGGTAGACATCTTTCATAAGAACATAAGAGAAGCCAATGTTGGATCAGGCCAATGGCCCATCTAGTCCAACACTCTGTCACACAGTGGCCAAAAATACCAGGTGCCATCAAGAGGTCCACCAGTGGGGCCAGGACACTAGAAGCCCTCCCCTTGTTGCCCCCCCAAGCACCAAGAATACAGTGCATCACTTGCCCCAGACTGAGCATTCCTATCTATACCTTGTGGCTAATAGCCACTGATGGACCTCGGCTCCATATGCTTATCTAATTCCCTCTTGAAGCGTCCATGTTTGTAGCCACCACCACCTCCTGTGGCAGTGAATTCCATGTGTTAATCACTCTTTGGGTGAAGAAGTATTTCCTTTTATCCATTCTAACCCGACTGCTCAGCAATTTCATGGAATGCCCACGAGTTCCTGTATTGTGAGAAAGGGAGAAAAGTATTTCTTTCTCAAACTGCTCTATCTCATGCATAATCTTATAAGCCTCCATCGTGTCACCCCTCAGCCATCGTTTCTCCAAGCTAAAGAGCCCCAAGCGTTTTAACCTCTCTTCATAGGGAAACTGTTTGATCATTCTGGTTGTCTTTTTCTGTGCTGTTTCCAATGCTATAATATCCTTTTTGAAGTGTGGTGACCAGAAGCGACCACAGTACTCCAAATAAGGTTGCACCATTGATTTATACAGGGGCATGATGATACTGGCTGATTTGTTTTCTATTCCCTTCCTAATAATCCCCAGCATAGCATTGGTCTTTCTTATTGCAGTTGCACACTGTCTAGACATTTTCATTATCTACTAGGACTCCAAGATCTCTCTCTTGGTCAGTGTCAGGTTTAAAATCAAGTAGATCCAGTCATTCTTGCACAAAGAAAGGTTTTATTGGATTATCTTGCTAAAACCCACAGTAGGAGGTCATTGTCAGGAATGGGGGGCAAAGCAAAGCAAGCTAACTTATAGTGTGATGCAATGAAGCGCCTAGCAAATGAAACATGAGTACTCGCACGGGAACTCCCGGCGGGAGAAATACTTCATGAACGGGAGACTACTCCCCCCTCCCCTTGCCTTCCCAGGACTGGAAAATTCTCAGTGAAACAAGAATAGTCCAAAGCCTACATTCAAGGCCACCGTGATAAGGAAAAGCGGCAGGGAAGAAGCTCCCACGTTTCTGCCTGCATAGCTACGCAAGCGCAAAGCAGGGTAGGGAACACAAAACAATGGATTCAGTGAGAAACATCAAAGGCATTTTCTGACATTCTGCCCTTCCCAAAAACCACCCACCCACCACTCAGGAAGGAGAGAATGAGGGCCCCCCGGGTTTATTTGGGTAACGAGTGTGAAATTTTTTCAAATGATCAGGTGCATTGATATCAGACACTTTCACCCACTCCCTGTATTGGGGCCCGAAATGTATCCATTCGACAAGATACAAGAGTTGTCCACGGAGGATCTTAGAGTCCAAAATGTCAGCAATTTCGTAGTGTTCCTCATCATCAATCATCAATGGGGGGAGGTGCTGGAAGCTCAGGTTGCCATTTAGTCGGGGGTAATGCTGGTTTGAGAAGGCTGTAATGGAAAATTGGATGGATTGCTTTAAGAGATTTAGGCAAATCTAGCTGTACAGTCACTTGATTTATACATCTTAAAACTTTGAAGGGACCAATATATTTCCAAGCGAGTTTCCGGGACTGTTGCGCTAGTCTTAGGTTCTTGGTTGAAAGGTAGACCGAGTCCCCCGGTTGCAGTGTCCAGCCACCCGCCCTCTTTTTGTCTGCCTGCTTTTTGTACTGTGCCTTGGCCGCATTCAATGTCTCGACAATTAGGGGCCAGGAGTCCCGGAAAGTTTTACACCATGCTGCGGCTTCCCCGCCCGTCTCACCGGGTTTCAAAAAGGGAAGAGGGGGCTGTCATAACCCATGGCAGCTTTGAAGGGAGACATATTTGTTGAAGCATGCCATGAGTTGTTGTACGCAAACTCCGCCAGTGGCAATAAATCTACCCAATTGTCTTGTTGATAGTTAGAGAAACACCTTAAGTATTGTTCTAACGTCTGATTTACTCTTTCCGTTTGCCCGTCAGTTTCAGGGTGATAGGCAGTACTGAGGGCACGTTCAATACCCATTAGAGTCATCAACTCTGACCACAACTTTGAAACAAATTGAACCCCCTGTCGGAGATTATCTTGAGTGGTAACGTATGTAGCCTGGCAATGTGTTGGAGGAAGGCTTTGGCCAAGACTTTGGCGGTTGGCAGACTGGGGAACGGTATAAAGTGAGCTTGCTTAGAGAATAAATCCACTACCACCCAAATGACCGTCATATGTTTAGAGGGGGAAGATCCGTGATAAAGTCCATAGAGATCACTTCCCAGGGTCGGCTCGGGGTGGGCAGAGGCTGTAAAAGACCTGGAGGTTTTCCTGGCCTGGCTTTGCAACGATTGCACGTTGGACAGGATTGTATATAAAGGGATAAATCCCGTTTCATCCGTGGCCACCAGAAACCGCGTTGCAGTAGGCGTAAGGATTTTACATATCCAAAGTGCCCCGCAGATTTTGAGTCATGGACTGTCTGCAACATCTGGGACCGGGTAGCTTCTGGGACAAAAATTTTATTTCCCCTGTACCAGCAGCCATTCGGACCACATTTCACATCATCTCTGGCTTGTAATTCAACTGTTTCTTGTGTGGTGATGTCAGTGGCAAATTGCTTTTCCCAGGTTAAGGCCTGGATGGGGGTCAATTGTGCTCGTTTGGTTTTACGGGTTACAACTGCTCCAACTAATTGTTCAGGGGTGAACATAGACTCTCGTATTTCTGTCCTCTTACAGAGGTGTTGGGGAAGGCGGGAGAGAGCATCTGCCAGATGATTGGATTTACCTGGGAAATGGTGAAGGGTGAATTGAAATTTAGAGAAAAACTCAGCCCACCGGAATTGTTTTGCATTTAAATTCCGGGGTTTCCGCAGTACCTCAAGATTTTTGTGATCAGTCCAGATTTCAAAAGGTACTCGGGACCCTTCTAACCAGTGTCTCCAGGTGATCAATGCTAAACGTATAGACGCTGCTTCTTTATCCCAAATGGGCCAAAATCTCTCCATATCATTGAATTTTTTGGACACATAAGCAAGGGGTTGTAGTTGCCCCTGAACATTCTCTTGCAAAATCACCCCACCCATAGCGGTATCCGACGCGTCAACTTGGACCACAAACTTTTTTGTCTCATCGGGGTGTGCTAATATGGGTTCACACGTGAATAACTGTTTTAGTTGTTCAAAAGCTTCCTGACACTGGGGGGTCCAGTTCAAAGGGGCCCCTGGCATCGAAGCCTTAGTTCCCCTCCCCTTAGTCTTTAGCAGTTCCGTGAGGGGAGGGCCACTTGGGCAAAATGTGGCAGGAATTGACGGTAAAAATTGGCGAAACCGAGGAAACTTTGGAGCTGCCGCCTGGTTTTGGGGGGCTCCCACATCAACACATCTTGGACCTTTTTTGGGTCCATTTCTAACCCCGCGGAGGATATGCGGTACCCCAAAAAGTCAATGCACTCCTGGTGGAATTCACATTTTGACAGTTTGACAAACAGTTTGTGTTCTAATAGCGTTTCCAATACTTTTCGCATAAGAGCGGTGTGAGATTCTTGATCCGGGGTATAGACCAAGATATCATCCAAATAAACAACCACCCCCTTGAACAAATAGGGGTGTAACACTTCATTGATTAAATTCATGAAGACCCCTGGTGCCCCCTGTAATCCGAAGGGCATAACCCGATATTCAAATTGCCCCAGCGGGGTATTAAATGCAGTCTTGTATTCATCCCCCTGTCTGATACGGACCCGAAAATAGGCATCTCGTAAATCCAGTTTAGAAAACACTTTCCCCTTTGCCACCTCTGCCAACAAGTCTTTGATGAGGGGCATTGGGTAGGCATTAGTTGCAGACACTGCGTTTAGTCCCCTGTAATCCGTGCAGAGTCTGAGCCCCCCATCTTTTTTTTTACAAAACAATACGGGTGCTGCAAAAGGGGACGATGCTGGCCTAATAAATCCACGGGCCAGATTCTTATCGATAAAGCGGCGTAGTTCTTCCTTTTCAATGGGACTCATGGCATAAATTTTCCCTTTTGGTAATTTATGGCCCGGAAGGATTTCAATCGCACAGTCGGAGTTACGGTGGGGGGGTAGTTCATCTGCTTCCTCCTCCTCAAAAACCCTGGTTACATACCGGTAATCCTTAGGGATGCGGTTAAGGTCCTCCGTGGCTAAGCAAGCTCGTGGAGGTTCATTGCATGGGGTTTTTCCCCACCCTGGGTCCCATTGGTGCTCTGCACATTTCGGGGAGATAAATTGTACGCTCCTTCTTCCCATAGAATGTATGGATCATGTCCATGTAACCAAGGGCTACCCAACACTAAGGGGAACTGGGCTTGAGGGGCTATTACGAATGAGCGTAGCTCCCAGTGGTCACCAATGCCTACTCTTAAAGGAACAGTCTCAAATCGGCATGGTTCCTTCATTGGAGACCCATCCATTTGAGTGAAAGTTATCGGGTCTTTCAAATTGACAACGGTTGCCTCCAACCCCATAAACATAGACGGGTTTATCAGGTCCCTCCCGCACCCTGAGTCAATGAGGGCTCGAACCCGAATATGGGTCATCATCGCTGGGTTCATCACCAGAACAGTCACAAAGAAGAGAGAGGGGTAATTGCTCACCAGTTTAGGCGCCTCAGGTACTGGGTCCTGCTGTGTAGCGCCATTCACAAACAGGACCAATTCGTTTCCCTGCATCTCACTCTCCTCCTCCAGCATCATGGTATCCGCTTGGTCGGGGCTAGCAAAAAGAACCCGTGTATTGCGTGGCTTCGCTGTACCTTTTCTTGGGGTAGGGGTTGGCCATCTTCTGGGCTCCTCTTGTGGTAGGGCTCTATTGGGATCCCCTTTCGGGCAGGATGCGGCGAAGTGCCCCTTCTCCCCACACCGCAGGCAGAGGCCCTGTCGCATACGCTGATCTCTCATCCCACTTGGGGTGGAGGTTGGTTTGGGTCTGGCCTGGCCTGCCGCAAGACTCGGACGGTTGTTGCCCAGAGATAGATCCAGTTTCATGACACGTAAGCGACTTTCCGCTTTTTCGGCTTCCTCCATCCATCCCTGGAGAGTGCGAGGTTGCTGAGAGCTGAGGACATTATTGCAGACGTCTACAGCTAGTCCCATTCGATATTGTTGAGCCAAGACCGCATCGGTCCAGTCCCGAATTTTCACTGCGTGCCTTTGAAACTCCCTTGAATACTCCCGCACTGAGAGTTTGCCTTGCCTGAACGTGCGAAGGAAGGCTTCAGCTTTTGGGCCGCCCCGGGTCCTCGAAACGGTTTCTCAAGGCCCACATGAAGTCATCAACATTCCCCAATTCCGCTGCCTCCAGATCATGAAGGGCTACATACCAACTAGTAGCACTCCCCCGGAACCTGGAAGCGATAAACTCCACCTGTTGCTCCTCGTCTGGGAACACATAGCCCCATCTCTGCAAAAATTTCCCTACTTGCAATATGAAAAAGGACACAGTTTCTGGATCTCCATCAAACGTGATCTCTAACATGTCCTTGGGGCGGATTACTGGGGGGGCCGGGGCCTTGACCGGTACTGGGACTGGCTGCAGGAGGGGTGCTGGAGCAGGGAGTTGAGGCGGAGGCAGAGCTGGCGGCTGGATAGGTCCTGGTTGCCCTGGCCCGGGTCCTGGTGCTGGGACGGCCGGTGGAGGTGGGGCCGGTGCTGGCTGGCCCGGCCCTGGGCCCGGGGGTGCTGGCTGGCCCGGCCCTGGCCCCGGGGGTGCTGGCTGGCCCGGCCCTGGGCCCGGGGGAGCAGGAGGTGGCAGTCCCGGTGGCATCGGTGATGCAGGTGCTGGTGCCGGTCTAGGTTGCGTCAGCGGATGAGCTCGAATTGCTTGGTCCATCATCTGTGGTAGGGATTGCATTAGTTTGCTCATGTCCCTTACCAGACGTCGGGTATCCTCTTGAATAGAGTCCATGCGAGCATCTGTATCAGAACCGGACCCCGTTCTGGGAGATCCTCGAGACATCCTTCCCTGGGGAAGTCCAAAACTGCCTCTGGGATCCAAAAGGCTGTCCCGGCTCTGGCTTCCCGGCATGGTCCAAGTTGTCTGGGTAGTGTCCAACAGGTTCTTAGTCCAATCGCGCGATCTGCGATAGGTCACCCCTTTGTCCCAGGGTGTTGGGGCTCCCGGCACGTAGGTTCGTGGAACCGCTCCTCCTTGAGTCTGCGTTGGCCCGGCCGGGCTATAGATTGGGAGAGTGTACGCAGCACCCACTGTGCTGATTGATGGAGGGGAAACCAACCCTGCTGCTGATTGTGGTGTTGGCGCTGCCAAAACTGTAGTTGTAGTCACCGGAACAACAGTGGTGGTCGGGACAGTAACCACTGGAGTTGCCACGGTAGTGACTGGGACCGTGGCTCCCGAAGTAGTAGTCACTGGAACTGCGCCTGTGGCTCCCGGAGTAGTAGTCACTGGGACTGCGCCCGTGGCTCCCCCCCAGCTCCGCTCATCGTGGTAGACGGCGGAAACTGACGGTGGGGGAATAATAGGTTTCCTGACAATTTCTGTCAGGTTTAAAATCAAGTAGATCCAGTCATTCTTGCACAAAGAAAGGTTTTATTGGATTATCTTGCTAAAACCCACAGTAGGAGGTCATTGTCAGGAATGGGGGGCAAAGCAAAGCAAGCTAACTTATAGTGTGATGCAATGAAGCGCCTAGCAAATGAAACATGAGCACTCGCGTGGGAACTCCCGGCGGGAGAAATACTTCATGAACGGGAGACTACTCCCCCCTCCCCTTGCCTTCCCAGGACTGGAAAATTCTCAGTGAAACAAGAATAGTCCAAAGCCTACATTCAAGGCCACCATGATAAGGAAAAGCGGCAGGGAAGAAGCTCCCACGTTTCTGCCTGCATAGCTACGCAAGCGCAAAGCAGGGTAGGGAACACAAAACAATAGATTCAGTGAGAAACATCAAAGGCATTTTCTGACAGTCAGTCTCTGCCAGTTTGGACCCCATCAATGTGTATTTATATTTAGGATTTTTGGCTCCAATGTGCATCACTTTGCACTTGGCCACATTGAACCCCATTTGCCACATTGACACCCACTTGCCCATCCTCGACAGATCCCTCACAATACTCCCTTGTTCTCACCACCCTGAACAACTTCATGTCATCTGCAAATTTAGCCATTTCACTGCTTACTCCCAACTCCAAATCATTAATAAACAAGTTAAAAAGGATCGGACCGAGTACTGATCCCTGTGGTACCCCACTGCTTACCATCCTCCACTGAGAAAATTTCCCATTTATACTCATTTTTTGTTTCCTATTAATTAGCCAGTTTTTGATCCACAAAAGGACTTGTCCTTTTATCCCATGACTATTGAGCTTACTTAGGAGCCTTTGATAAGGAACTTTATCAAAAGCTTTCTGGAAGTCAAGGTGAACAACATCTATTGGGTCCCCTTTGTCCACATGTTTGTTCACTCCCTCAAAAAACACTAACAGGTTAGTGAGACAAGATCTTCCCTTGATAGACTATTTACCTGTCCTTTTAACAGGTGGTGCTGGGGATTAAACCTGGGACCTTTAGGCCTACCACTGAGCCACATCTCCCTTTACCTTATGCCTGAACCATCTTTGGTTTATGTTTGCTCAATACTAGTACTTGTGCCCCTGCCTTGACCTGTGAGCATGAATTTCTTTTGGAGAGACAATACAATATACAGTGGAAAGCAGAAGCTCAAGTGATCTTGAAAACCTTGTAACATATTGTTGTAACATCTGAAATTCCTCCAAGAGATATGTGGCAAGGCCAGTATATACTATTTCCTCTTACACTGTCATATCTTTTCTTCCAGCAGCCACCTTTTTAAGGCAATGCATCAGCTAAGCAATTAAGGTCAAGACATTGCCATACAGTTAAATGATATTTAAAGGCATTCTTAAAGTGACCATAATTAATCTATTATAGTAAGCATCCCCAATATTAGATAGGCTGTTTGCATGTTGCTGTAAGGTGATTAAGAATAACAGCAGCTGTTACAAACATACTATACTCAATGTCCTTTATCTGTCACAGACGCTGCTTTGTATAGGGCAGTGGTTCCCCCCCCCCCAATTTCATCCTGGCAGATTCCACTGTCAGAGAAACACCTTTGGAATATCTGCTGCTCTGCACAGTATTCTGAAACACAGTGGTCATTGTCACTCCTGTAATTATCCTCAGCTTTGCCCTTTCTTTCTGCCGCTGATGAAATGCACAGGACAATGTTGCTTGCCTGTATTTACTCATTCTCTTATATGTTTATGGGTATTGTGTGGTCCTGATTACTCCTCCCTTCTCTATGTCAAACCCAAATGGCAGTATTCTAATATAGCTTTCATTATTTTGCTGCACATCCCCTACTCCTGCATGCAATATATATCATGGAAGTTTTGGAGGTCCATAAAAATATAATGCTATGAATTTTTCATCACCGTATATTTTATTTTCCTGTCTACTCCGAATCTACAAAAAATGTTGTTAGGTCATTTATAAGTCAACACTTCATTTGCAATGCCTGGTATCTAGCATGGGTTCTGCCCCAGACTTCTGTTGTTACTTGATTCTGTTATTAATTTGATTGGTTATCTTAGCTGCCTTTTTCTGGTATGTTCCTCTTCCAACCTACTGTTAATGACCTCAAAGCTGGTAGTCCTCCAGTGAACTAGTGCATGAACTGCCACTGGAATACTCCTCAATGAAGAGAGAGAGACAGACAGACAGACAGACAGACAGACAGACAGACATTGGGGAGCACCTTTCTTCCTGATATCTAGTTCCCTATGCACAGGGGACTTTTTTCTTTTATGCAGTTCCTACCTGCACTTTGAAGTGGATACTGTCCAAACTCAGGTTTATCACTTGTTATGGACTTACTCCCATCTGTGGAGTATGTGTGAAGGGGACTTACCTAAAACAGACACAAAACAGTAACCAAAAGTATCTTTAGCTGTCTTAACAACTCAACCATAAGGCTGGGAGAAGAAGAGGACGCCGTCTCTTCAACTATCATTCTGTACAAGTACCAGTTTTCTAACTGAATAAAAGTCAAAAGTTTGTTTGCTTTTAGGTCTTGGTGAAAACCTTGTACCCCAGCTTGTGATCACTGAGTGTTAACTTTTAAGAACATTGTTTAAAATTATCCTAGTAACTCTTGAACATATTAAATAAACCAGAATCACAAGATTATTTTAAAAAGCATACATGTCATCTCTTCTCCTACCTACCCTGCATTTAAAGGTAATATTCTGTTGGAAATATGTAAAAGGTGAAAGATTTATATGATCTGAAGAGAAACCTTATGTTGCAAGGTCTAAATTCAGTCATTATAGGGTTAATGTGCTTACTTTGTGTGCTGTTGTTTAGACTGACCTGGAAGGGAACCTGGCACAAAGCCAATGGGACAAAAGCCCAGGAAACTGAAGCCTATTTACTAACAATCATTGGTTAATGCATTTAGGTGATTTCCTTCTAGGGGTCAAAAAGAAAGGAAGAATCTCCATTACTATCTGTGTGTCTGTTGTTGCACGCTTGTAGTCTTAAGTGTTTGTTGCTTTGTGGTTTCCTGTGTACCTTTCCCTTTAGAAATAAAGATTTTTACATAGAAAGTAAAATGTAGAAAGTGAACAAATATCCATTGCAAACTCTGAATATCTAACTATTTTTACTGAATTTTTCAACATATTCAGTTTCTAAAATTCTTACCAAGCCTTTTCAGAAAGATAAGATAGTCTCATCACAGCTCAGATTTGAGATAGTCAGGGGTTTTAGGATGTGGATTTCTTATGTAGACACAATTGCATGAGTCTCACATACCTTTCTTAAACCACCTAATTGGTTTTTAAAGTCATGAAGTTAGACACCTCTGTTCCATTTGTTCTGGGCAAAAAGCCATTGTTTTGTAAGTTATACTTCCCAAGGCAGAAAATTGTAAGTTAACTACAACACTGAAAATATGTATGTTTATAGATTTGCATAAGAACCTAAAAGCAAAGTCTCAGACCTATTGTGTCAAAATATCTAAGCAATCGTTGAAAGTTAAAATCTGCAACACACTTGTGAGAATTTGACCTAAAACTTGGTCTCACCTAGGTAGAAAGTGGCAGTGCTTAAATGCAAAATGTTCTATGTCCCCTCATGGGAATCTGTTTCCCAGTTATCATGTCATGGCTGATCCAATTACTATGTTCACCATCATTTGAACCACTTGTGTAATTATGTCAAAGGATCAGAGGTTGCCATGAAAGTGGACAGAGCTACAACTAGTATAGCAAGGTAGAAAGAGATTTATTGCAACTAAAACAATACACAATTTGCATTCAGGGACTAAAGAGCCATACAACTTGCCAGGAAATCCTTTGGTGAACCAAGCAACTAATAGCCAGTGTCTGGCTCTTAATGTAAACAGAGTCTCTTTGCTTTAGCTCCACAGGACCCACCTGACCAGCTTTTAACTATAAGAATGGGACAGATTGAGTGGCCAGAGCCAGAAGCAGATGGAGAGCAGACTTTAACATGCGAGGAACGGGGTGCTGGTGCCCCCGACAGAACAATGAAGTGAGAAAACAAGATCCCCTTGCACAGTTGCACTACAGTTCAAGAAGACTTGGGACACCTACTGGCAGACAAAGAGAACTGCAACCCAGACCAACAAAGCAGTCAGTTACTGCTATTGCTGTGCCCTAAAGGAAGAAGTTTAGGAGCTGCCAAATGAATGAATAAGATAGCTGAATGTATTGAGAAGTGTTAGATGACTTTATTAGCTATAGGACCATCCAACCAATTTGTACAAAATTGGGATTGTTATTACTGAGTAATTAATTGATAGGAATTATTGAAAAACCTTTTGTCTGGCCTTTATTTAAATCACTGGCCAGACACAAGAACATAAGAGAGGCCAGTGTTGAATCAGGCCAATGGCCCATCTAGTCCAATACTCTGTCACACAGCGGCCAAAATATACCAGGTGCCATCAGGAGGTCCAGCAGTGGGGCCAGGGCACCAGAAGCCCTCCCACTGCTGCCCCCTCCAGCACCAAGAATAGAGTGCATCACCTGCCCCAGTCTGAGAGTTCCCATCTATACCCTGTGGCTAATAGCCACTGATGGACTTCTGCTCCATATGTTTATCTAATTCCCTCTTGAAACTGTCCATGCTTGCAGCTGCCACCACCTCCTGTGGCAGTGAATTCCATATGTTAATCACTCTTTGGGTGAAGAAGTATTTCCTTTTATCTGTTCTAACCCGACTGCTCAGCAATTTCATAGAGTGCCCACGAGTTCTTGTATTGTGAGAAAGGGAGAAAAGTACTTCTTTCTCAACCTGCTCAATCCCATTCATAATCTTATAAATCTCGATCATGTCACCTCTCAGCTGTTGTTTCTCCAAGCTAAAGAGCCCCAAGCATTTTAACCTTTCTTCATAGGGAAGGTGTTCCAACACTTTTATCATTCTAGTTGCCCTTCTCTGCACTTTTTCCAATGCTATAATATCCTTTTTGAGATGTGGTGACAGAACTGTACACAGTATTCCAAATGAGGTCGCACCAATGATTTATACAGGGGCATGATGATACTGGCTGATTTGTTATCAATTCCCTTCCTAATAATCCCCAGCATAGCGTTGGCCTTCTTTATTGCAGCTACACAGTGTCTAGACATTTTCAGCGAGTTATCCACTACGACTCCAAGATCTCTCTCTTGGTCCGTCTCTGCCAGTTCAGACCCCATCAGCGTGTATTTATATTTAGGATTTTTGACTCCAATGTGCATCACTTTGCACTTGGCCACATTGAACCCCATTTGCCACGTTGACGCCCACTCACCCATCTTCGACAGATCCCTTTGGAGTGCCTCACACTCCTCCCTGGTTTTCACCACCCTGAACAACTTCGTGTCATCTGCAAATTTAGCCACATCACTGCTTACTCCCAATTCCAAATCGTTAATAAACAAGTAAAAAAGCATTGGACCGAGTACTGATCCCTGTGGTACCCCACTGCTTACCGCCCTCCACTGAGAAAGTTTCCCATTTATACTCACTCTCTGTTTCCTATTTATAAGCCAGTTTTTGATCCACAAGAGGACTTGTCCTTTTATCCCATGACTATTGAGCTTACTTAGGAGCCTTTGATGAGGAACCGTATCAAAAGCTTTCCGGAAGTCAAGGTAAATAATATCTATTGGGTCCCCCTTGTCCACATGTTTGTTCACTCCCTCAAAAAACACTAACAGGTTAGTGAGACAAGATCTTCCCTTACAGAACCCATGCTGAGTCTGCCTCAATAGTTTTTGTTCATCAATGTGCCTACTAATTCTTTCCTTAATAACAGTTTCCACCAACTTACCCAGTATCGATGTCAGACTGACTGGCCTGTAATTTCCCGGATCTCCCCTGGAGCCCTTTTTAAAGATGGGAGTGACATTAGCTACCTTCCAGTCCTCAGGAATGGAGGCAGATTTTAAAGAAAGATTACATATTTTTGTCAGGAGATCCATAAGTTCACATTTGAGTTCTTTCAGAACTCTCGGATGAATGCCATCCGGGCCTGGTGATTTATTAGTTTTTAAATTGTCCATCAGTCGGAGGACTTCCTCTCTTGTCACCGCAATCTGATTCAGGTCTTTCAAACCCTCTCCCGAAATTGGTGCTTCTGGAGTGGGCAAACACTTCTCCTCTTCCACAGTGAAGACAGAGGCAAAAGATGCATTCAGCTTCTCAGCCATTTCCCTATCATCCTTCACTACTCCTTTTACCCCTTGGTCATCCAAGGGCCCCACTGCCTCCTTGGCTGGCTTCCTACTTCTAATGTATTTGAAGAAAGTTTTATTGTTGGTCTTTATGTTTTTTGCGATATGCTCCTCATACTCCCTTTTTGCTTGCCGGATCACAGACTTGCATTTTATTTGCCATAGTCTGTGTTCCCTTTTATCAACCTCACTAAGACTAGCTTTCCACCGCTTAAAGGAATCCTTCTTACCTTTTACAGCTTCCATTACTTTATTTGTTAACCATGCAGGCTTTTTTCTATACCTATTTGTACCTTTCCTAACCTGCGGTATATATTTTTTCTGAGCTTCTAGGATTGTCTTTTTAAATAGTCTCCAAGCTTCCCCAATGGTTTTGACCTTCTCCACTCTTCCTTTCAATTTCTTCCTCACATGTCCCCTCATACCAGAGAAGTTACCCCTTTTAAAGTTAAAAGTGGTTGCGTCAGTCTTTTTGGGCAACTCCCTATCTCTACAAATGTTAAACTCAATGACATTATGGTCACTGTTCCCAAGTGGTGCAATCACTTTTACATCTCTCACCAGGTCTTGGGTGTTACTTAGGACCAAATCCAGGATCGCCTCTCCCCTGGTAGGATCTGTGACCATCTGTTCAACAGCACAGTCATTGAGAGTGTCTAAAAACGCAATCTCTTTTTCTCGACTAGAACTCATATTGACCCAATCAATGTGTGGGTAGTTAAAGTCGCCTATTACAACACAGTTATTTCGTCTAGCTGCTATCTTTAATTCATTCATCATTTTATAATCCTCCTCTATCTTTTGATCTGGTGGGCGATAACAAATTCCCATTGTTAAGCCTCCTTTTGGACCCACTATTTCAACCCATAGCATTTCCAGAAGTGAATCCAATTCTCTTACCCTCTCAATCTTACTGGACGGTATACCCTCTCTGACATACAGAGCCACCCACCTCCAACCCTTCCCCCCCTATCCTTCCGATATAATTTATAACCAAGAATCACCGTATCCCACTGATTTTCCTCATCCCACCAAGTTTCTGAAATACCCACAATGTCTATTTCCCCCCCCCAACACCAAGCATTCCAACTCCCCGATTTTACCTCGGAGACTTCTAGCATTTGTGTATAAACACTTATAGTTTCCCATGTTTGTTAAGCCCACAGCCTTCCTCTTGCTGCCTCGAGACCTTGCCAGGCAGTTCCTATCATTAGCCACAGTCTCAGTGGACAATTGTAATCCATTTCCTTGTACAAAAGTAATAGCTACCCCTTCATCTCTTTGAGATGAGCCATCCCGAACCAGAGACTTTTCATCTCCTGTCGGCTTTCCCTCATTATTCAGTTTAAAAACTGCTCTGCCACCTTTTTGATTTTGAGCGCCAGCAGCCTGGCTCCTTCTTGGGACAAGTGGAGACCATCCCTTTTGTACAGCTCCCTCTTGTCCCAAAAAGCATCCCAGTGCCTAACAAACTTGAACCCTTCCCCCCTACACCACCGTCTCATCCACACATTGAGACTCCTGATCTGTGCCTGTCTCTCCAGCCCTGTGCATGGAACAGGTAGCACTTCCGAGAAGGCTACCTTGGAGGTCCTGGCCTTGAGTTTCCTGCCCAGCAGCCTAAATTTCTCCTCCAGGACCTCACGACTGCATTTCCCCACATCGTTGGTGCCGACGTGCACCATGATCACTGGCTCCTCCCCAGCACTATCTAAAACACGCGTAATGTCCACTACCTTCGCACCAGGCAGGCAAGTCACCATACGGTCAGTACGCGGGTTCGCCACCCAGCTGTCTACCTGCCTAAGGATCGAATCACCAACTACCAAGAGCCCCCCTCCCACCCTTCCCAGGGACGGTTCCTTGGTACGAAAGGATACCCGTTCACCAGCTGAAGAAGAGGTCCCTTCTGAGGGCACATTCCCCTTATCCTCAGCATGGTGCCCCGTTTCCCCTTGACCCTCATGCTCCCTGGCAGCAGCCGGGCTGCCAGATCCAGAGTGGGACATATCTAACAAGTCCCCGAGAGTCTTCTCCGTGCACCTAACTGACTGTCCCTGCTTCTCCAGGTCAGCCACCTTGGCCTCAAGGGAGCAAACTCGCTCCCTGAGAACCAGGAGCTCCTTGCACCGAGCACACACCCAAGACTTCTGACCAGTGGGCAGATAGTCATACATGTGACACTCCATGCAAAACACTGGATAGCCCCCAACCCCCTGCTGGCATTCTGGCTTCATAATTATTTTTAAACAAATACTTTTCTATAACCCCCCTTTTAAAACACTTTGTATTTATATGGCTCCTGTTATAGAAGTCTACTTACCTTACTGGGAACCCAAGGAGCCAAGGTCCTGGCTTTCTGGCTCTTCCTGGGCTTCTTACAGAGCCCCTAGGCCAAGAGCCACAGGCCAAGAGCCTCACCCTTTTGCTCTCACTCTTCGGCTCGTGCCAGAGGCTCGTGCCTCTTGCAAGCTTCCTGCCTTAAATAGAATTGTCCCCCAGGAGAGGGTGTGGCCAGCAGCTACTCAAATTCACCCAAGGCACTTAATGACAGTCAAACAATGACCCTTTCACACCCCAACTCCAGCAGCCAGGAGTCTGCTATTCAATTTCACCCAGGCACTTAATTACAGGCAAACAATGACCCTTTTACACCCTAACTCCAGCAGTCAGGAGTCTGTTACAACTCACCCACACACTCCCAAATACAGTCCCTGACACAGTACCTTCTCAGCTAAAGCACCTCCGCTGAAAGTAAATAAATAAAAATACCACTCACCCCTCTGGCAGCTCAAACACCTTGCTCCTTCTCAGAGCTCAGCTGGGTCAGACAATTCAATTATCATTGGCAATCAATTAGAGGATT
Organism: Gekko gecko; assembly: GCA_029375565.1. Taxonomy (NCBI): domain Eukaryota; kingdom Metazoa; phylum Chordata; class Lepidosauria; order Squamata; family Gekkonidae; genus Gekko; species Gekko gecko. The sequence goes on from JAPDNY010000007.1 coordinate 122,116,704, forward strand.
GAATTAGGTGGTAGGATAGGTTGTGTATAAGCGGTTCCAGCAGCACCGAATGTTGCAGTTCATTATTGGTATTGGTTACTTGAGTGTCCTATTGCTTGCTCTACCAGTGATCTGAAGGTTTGCGAAGATCATTGGAGGCGGTGATGTTGGATCAAGGGATTCCAGTGCTACTGGGGAGGGGAAAGTACAGCGGTGGGACCAGGCAGGATGGTAAAGGAAAGGGGTGGAGAAATAGAAAATCTCAGCTCTCTTCCAGCCTGTGCCCCATCTTGAGGGTTCCTGGCAGTGGGGCTAGAATAGATAGCCCCCCTCCGACATTGCTGCTGTGTAATGCTAGGACTATAAATAATAAGACCATGGTCCTCCGGGACTTTCTGCAAGAGCAGAATGTAGACCTGGCGTGCATGACTGAGACCTGAGTGTGGGAAGGGGAGACAGTAGCTCTCTCCCAGCTTGCCCTTCCTGGGTTTTTGGTCCTTCACCAATCACAGACTAGGGGGTGGAGGGAGTGGCATTCTTTGTCTGGGAGGCTTACTCCTTCAGGGTGCTTCTGCCGCCAAAGATCACGGGCATTGAGAGTGCCGGCCTGGTGTGGGAAGCCAGGAAGAGTTTGGCAATTTGGCTAGTGTACCAACTGCCTAATGCACCAGCCAATAGCCTGCCATCCCTGATGGAGGCCGTATCAGGCTGGGCATTGGAACACCCTAGACTGATTGTCCTGGGTGATTTCAATGCCCATGCTGATGATGTGACCTCCATTCAGGCAGCGGACCTGGTGACATCCATGGTGGCACTAGGACTCTCCCAATATGTAATGACCCCCACTCACCGGGCTAGGCACACGCTCAATTTGATCTTCATAGCTGGGGTAACAGTGGACCGGGTTACTGCTTTGGCAGTCCCATGGTCGGACCACCATGCCCTGAGGGCCCACTTGAATCTTCCACTACAACCCTGTTTAGTTAGCGAGCATATTTTAGCTCACCCGCAGAGCCAATTGGACCCAGTATGGTTCCAAATGGCTTTGCAGGATCCGATGCCCCCTGGTGGCTTGTTAGATGAGCTTGTAGGGGACTGGCATAGCCAACTCTCCGCAGCCATCGATGAGATAGCTTCCTGGTACCCTCTACGCCCTTGCTCTAGGCTTGTTCCCTGGTTCACCCAGGAGTTGCGGCTTATGAAGCAAGAGCTGAGACGGCTAGAGAGACAGTGGCATCGCGCTTGAGATGAAGCTATGAGAGCATCTTATAGGATGTTTATGAGATCCTATGAGATGGCAGTCAAGGCTGCGAAAAGACAGTTCTATGCAGCCACGATTGCATCAGAGAGCTCACGCCCAGCCCAATTATTTAGAACAGTCTATAACCGTAGTGCCACAAGGCAGACCAAATGCTAGAGAATTGGACATAGGCTGCGAGGCATTTGTGAGCTATTTCGCGGGTAAAGTCTTGTCGCTCCACCACGACCTCCCCACCACACTTGAAACAGTGAGCAAGCTCAAGGCTCCATGTACATCTTCAATTCCAGTTCTAGATCATTTCAGCCCACTCAGCCTAGAGGAAGTTGACAAATTGCTCCTAGCTGTTCACCCTACCACTTGCTCCCTTGATCTGTGTCCATCATGGCTTATTAAAGCTGGCCATGACGGGTTACGAGGCACCTTGAGGGAGATTATCAACAAGTCCCTCATAGAGGGACAGTTCCCTGGGGTGCTCAAGGAGGCAGTGGTTCACCCTCTCCTGAAAAATCCATCTTTGGATCCGGCTGAATTGGCCAACTATCAGCCAGTTTCCAATCTGCCCTATTTGGGCAAATTAATAGAAAGGGCAGTGGCGACTCAGCTACAGAGCTTTTTGGATGATGCTTCCATCTTAGACCCCTTCTAGTCTGTCTTCTGTCCTGGTCACGGGACGGAGATGGCACTGGTTGCCCTCACAGATGACCTCTGAAGGCATCTGGATCGGGGCATGTCATGATCTGTGTAGGCCTCTGGAGACCTGTGTGGGAGTGGAAAGCAGACAGCCTACAAACCCCATAATGCTTAGCGATGGTTGTAACCAATGGGAGTGCAGGGATTGTGTGAGAAGAGGTAACTTAAGCTTTGTGGGCCATGGGCTTCCGGTCTGGGATTCATGGCGTCCTGACGTGTTCTGGCTTTGCTCTTTGAGCTCCCAGAGCATACGGAGGGTCTTGACGACAGGGAGGGCTTCTCACAACCCTCCGCAGATCCCCCCAGGCAGGGGGGTGACTGGCAGCGAGCTTTTGGCCCGAGAGGGAGTTGAGATCGGCTGATAGCGGGGCTTTAAAGAGCGTCACGACCAGCCTTGATCCCCTCCCCCAGAGAAGGCACTTCGGAAATTCTCTACAAGACCCCACCGAGTTGGATTCTCAACATAAGAACGCATGACCCAGACCTCCAAGACATTCTATGCAAGCTGATATTAAGGAAACACTGCTATAACAAGACACGGACTTTGAAGGTAACTTTTTTAAAATTGCTCACCGGAGACGCGTTTTGGCCGAAAGTAAACAACATCCGATGAAGCGCATGATCGTGCTGTATCTGTCGTACTAACATCAAACTTGAAAAAGTGCAGTTAAACAGCTTAAAAAGGCCAAAAAGCCGGTTTGTTGATCATTCCTGCGGTTGGATTATTGACTTTGAAATAGAAACTAACAACAATCTCTGCGAGAATTAGAGTGGAAAAGTACTCGAGCTGCAGCAGAAATCATCAGAACAGGAAGTGACCTCAGACCAGACAAGAAATCGTCCTAGAGAAGTCCAGGGAGGCCGGAAGAAGGGAGGAAACCAGGGACAAGGGGACCTTTAAAACTGCTGGACAGGAAGTGAGTACCCGGAAGATCCATTTACCATAGAGAAATTGCGCCCGCCATTTTGAGAAGGTCAAAAAAAATTATTTCGATTTTAAACGAAAGACTTAATAGAAAATAGTGAAAATAGAGCGATTTAGGTGGGCACAAGAAGGACTTTGATTTGATGTAGGTTGGAGGGAAATTTTGAACAACGGCTTACGATCTGCAGCAATGACAGAGGGCGAACTCCTGGTCCTCCCCGAAAATGGCTGCGAAAGAAGAAAAAAAGCTACAGGGCATGATGGAAGCTATGGAGAAACGTGTGATGGACGCGATTCAGAAGTTGGAAAAAACCCTTATAACAGAAGTAACAGAGCTGAAAAAAGAAATGTCTGGGATTACAAAAGAGATACAAACGTTGACTAAAAGAGCAGATGAGATGGATGAAAGAGTGAAGAGAGTGGCATCTAATGTTGCTGAGGTTACTTTAGAAACAGAAAAAGTCAATGTGATGGTCCAATATAATGCAATGCTTAACCACATGAGATTCAGGGGGATCCCTGAAGACAAGAGTGAGAACATCCATTCTGTTATGGTGGATGCTGTTGCAGATTTTTTAAAAATGGAAGAGGAGAAGGTGGCGGCTCAGATTGATGTGGTGTACAGAGTCAATTCTGCGATTGCGCAAAGCAAAAAATTACCCAGAGATGTAATTGTCCAGTTTATATCTAAAAAACTGAAGGAGGATCTATTTAAGCAACAATTTCAGGAAGATTTCATAATTGACAACAAGAAAATTATGGTCTTAAAGGAACTACCCAGAACAATGCTCCAGGATAGACGACTCTTCAAAGATCTGATTGACAAACTGAAAACAGAGGGTATAAGATACAGATGGGAAATTCCTAAAGGTGTCAGTTTTACATTTAAACAGAAGAGAGTCACCATCAAGTCTGTAGAGCAAATGACCAGATTCATCGACGATAACTTTAAAGACTCTGATAAATAAGCAGAAAATCAACATGGAGAGTCAAATCATATCATGGAATGTTAATGGACTTAATTCACCCCAAAAAAGAAAAAAATGTTAGACTTTGGTTGGAAAAACAAAAATGTGATATTGTTTGTTTGCAAGAAACACATATTAAAAAATCTGATGCCAAATTTTTGATTCAAAAAAGATTAGGAGAGGAATTTTACTCCCTCTCCTCCCAAAAGAAAAAAGGAGTTGTTATATATATCAAAAAAGAATTGGAACCAAAAGAAGTGTTTAAAGATAATGAAGGGAGGCTTCTGGCGGTAGAAGCCGTACTGCAAAATAGGAGAAGCAAAGATTTCTAAAGTTCCAGGCCCGGATGGCTTCTCAGCCAAATTTTATAAAAAACTTCATGAAGACCTGGTTCCGGTGTTGGAGATACTTCTAAACGAAATTAGAAGGACAGGAAAGATACCAGATTCCTGGAACGAAGCTGCAATCACCTTAATTCCTAAAGAGACTCAAGATTTAACAAATGTAAAGAATTATCGGCCTATCTCATTATTGAATAACGATTATAAGATATTTGCAAAAATATTAGCAGAGCGCCTTAAAAGGTTTTTGAAGGACAATATTGTTGAAGACCAAGCTGGATTTTTACCAAATAGACAAATTAAAGACAATATGAGGGTTGTTTTAGACGCAATTGAGTATTATGATAAGCACCCCGAAAAAGAAGTTGGTTTTTTATTTTTGAACGCTGAAAAAGCATTTGACAATCTGAACTGGGAATTTATGTTTAAGGTGTTTGAGAAATCCTTGATGGGCGCAGAATTTATAAGAATGATTCAATCAATTTATAAAGAACAAAAAGCTACGGTGATTGTGAATGCAGAACCAACAGAAGTGTTCCGGGTAAGAAAAGGTACTAGACAGGGTTGTCCCCTGTCACTATTGTTATTTATCTGGATTTTGGAGATTTTGCTACAAATGATTAGAGATGACAAAAACATAAAAGGTTTAAATATTGGAGGTTTTTCATTTAAACTAAGAGCATTTGCGGATGATATTATGTTTATTGTTGAAGATCCTGTTAATAATATGCCCAAGATATTTGAAAAAGTGAAAGAGTTTGGTGATCTCGCAGGGTTTTATGTTAACAAGAATAAATCTAAGATATTGTGTAAAAATATGATTGGTATAAAGCAACAAATGTTACAAAATGTGACAGAATGTGAAGTGGTTAAAAAGATTAAGTATTTGGGAGTTGAAATTACAATGAAAAATATAGATTTGTTTAAGAATAATTATGAAAAACTGTGGGGTTCGATAAAGAGTGATTTAGAAAAATGGGAAAAATTAAGACTATCTCTTCTTGGAAAAATTGCCGTTGTCAAAATGAATGTACTGCCCAGGTTAATGTTTTTGTTTCAGACAATACCAACTGTGAAAGATGGGAAAGTGTTGGTAAAATGGCAAAGAGAAATCTTCAAGTTTATCTGGGCAGGGAAGAAGCCAAGAATTAAAATGAAGATAATGTATGACATTAAAGATAGAGGTGGCTTCCAACTCCCGAATTTGCGTTTGTATCATGAAGCAGTATGTATGTCTTGGTTATCTGAGTGGGTTAATTTGGAAAATAGAAAACTTTTAGCCCTTGAGGGGCACGATTGCAGATTTGGCTGGCATGCCTATCTTTGGTATGGGAAAAATAAAGTCGATTCTATGTTTAAGCATCATTATGTAAGGAGGACATTGTTTGATGCATGGACCAGGTACAAGGATAAAATCTTGGATGAGAGGCCTCTGTGGATTGTTCCAGCAGCAGTTATACATCGGTTTTCCGATTATAAAGGTAATGACTGGTTGAAATATCATGAATTGTTGCAAAAAGAAGGGAAAAAATATGTTTTAAAGCCAAATAATGAACTAGAATTTGAGTATGGTTGGCTACAATATTGTCAAATAAGGGACATTTATAAAAAAGATTGTAAAGAGTTTGGTTTTAGAGCTGTAAATGATGACTTTGAAAATATATGGTTGAAAGGAGAACGGAAAATGATATCAAAGATGTATAAAACCTTGTTGACTGTATATACTTTGGATGAAACTGTTAAAGAACAAATGATAAAGTGGGCCATAAATATGAACAAAGAAATTTCTATGGAATCATGGGAAATTTTGTGGAAAAGATCTTTTAAAATGTCTACCTGTATTAATGTAAAAGAAAATTGTTATAAGATGATGTATAGATGGTACATGACACCAAAAAAGATTGCTAATATTAGTATGGATAAGAACTTGAGTAACAAATGTTGGAAATGTAAAAAAATGGAGGGTTCTTTTTACCATATGTGGTGGTTGTGTGATAAAGTGAAAGCATACTGGTCTAATATACACTGTGTGATGCAGAAGATATTAAAAATCCCAATTGAGAGAAAGCCAGAACTTCTTCTCCTTGGTTTGACAATGGAAAAAATTCCACAAGAAAAAAGGACATTGTTATGGTACATGATTACGTCGGCGAGAATGGCCTTTGCTCAGCAATGGAAAATGGAGAAGGTGCCAGATATACATGATTGGTTGAGAAAATTGTTATTTTTAGCGGAAATGGACAAAATGACAAAGAAATTAAATGGACAAATGGCAGAACAGTACTTAAAAGACTGGGAAGGATTGAAACTGTATCTAGAAACTGAATATAGAATGAAGGGGAAAATATATAACTTGGATACGTATGGATATTGAACGAGAAGTGAAATGAATTTTGAACTGTATGTACTGTTATTTGAAAATATGTTGAAATTGTAGAGGTTATATATAATTGAAATGTGTTACCTGGTTTGTCGATGCATTTAAGTCTAAGCTTGATTACCTTATAATTTTTTTGTTTGTTATTAGCAGTGTTGGAAGCCTATTAGAGGGGGTGGGGGGTTGGGATGGGGATTTTCTTTTTCAAAATTGTATTGGTAACGTAATTGGAAATGTTGAGTGTATCCCAATAAAAATTTTGTTTAAAAAAAAAAAAAAGCTTTGTGGGCCATGAAACTGGGTTCTTGTCTCCTCTGCGATCTTACCTCACACAGAGTAAAACTGAGGGGACTGCTCTGAGAGAAAGGAGGCCTAGTATAAGAGGGCTGTGGGCCTTGAAATAGTAACCAGTTAAATGAACTAGGTAGTCTCATTAGATTTGGTTATTTTTGCCTTTAAACACTGTTATATATTTTAAAGCACTTTGTCTGGTTTTCCTTGCCCCATTACTGTGTTAATAAACCATTTGTTTAATTGTTCTCTACCTGGTCATCATGCCTATGTTCTCAGCTTAAAAGGGGGCATTTTGGTTGGGCTTGGGAGGGTACTCTGGGTCTTCTCAAGGACCAGAAATCCAGAATGGTGGCAGCGGAAGGTGGCAACCTGCTGGGGTCATGACAGGGCAGTTTGGCAGTGCTGATGTTGTTGGACCTGTCGACAGCATTCAACATGGTTGACCATCAACTACTGACTGACTGCCTCACAACATTGGAATTCAGGGGCTTGCCTTGCAAAAGCTCGCTTCCTTTCTCCATGGTCAGGAACAAAGGGTGGCACTAGGGGAACAGCAGGCCAGGAGATACTCACTGAGTTCTGGAGTGCCTCAAGGGGTTGTACTTTCCCTGATGTTGTTTGACATCTATATGTGCCCCCTTGCCCAGATTTCCCAGAGGCATGGGCTGGGGTGTCACTAGTATGCTGATGACACCCAGCTCTATCTGATGTTGGGCGGGTGGTCCAGCTCCAGACCAGAAGACCTGGACTAGGCATTACAAGCTGTGGCTGTTTGGCTTAGACTGAGTTGGCTGAAACTGAATCCGACAAAGACAGAGGTCCTGTGCCTGAGTAGAGATGGTGTGGGGATAGGGATTCCACTCCCATCCTTTCATGGGGCATCGTTGGTGCCAGCGTCAGAGGTGAGGAGTTTGGGAGTGCTCCTGGATACTTCCTTATCAATGGAGGCCCAGATAGCAGCCACTGCGAGGTCAGCTTTTTACCCCGTTCGGCTGGTTCCCTTCCTCAACTGCAATGACCTGGCAACAATGATCTATGTGATGGTCATCTCAAGACTAGACTACTGTAATGCTTTCTACATGGGGCCACCCTTGTCACAAATACAGAAGCTGCAGGTAGTGCAGAATGCTGTGGCCAGGCTCCTGATGGGCCTCCCCAGGTGGGAGCACATTCAGCCTGTGCTAAAGGCACTGCAGTGGCTGTCAATAGCATACCAAATTTGCTTCAAGGTGCTAGTTCTTACCTTTAAAGCCCTATGTGGCCAGGGTCCGGCATACCTGAGGGACCACCTTTCTCCATATTTACCCCAGAGAGGACCACAGCTGGGGTCACAAAACAGACTGACCCTCCCACATCCCAAAGAAGCCAGGCTTGCTATTACCAGGGCCAGGGCCTTTTCACTGGTGGCTCCGTACTGGTGGAATGAGCTCCTGGAAGACATCAGGGCCCTGCGGGATCTTTACAGTTTCGCAGAGCCTGCAAGACAGAGCTCTTCCACCAGGCCTTTAATTAGGAGCCACCACCATGTTAACAGCTTTAACTATGACCCTGGCCCTTGGTTCCCGACATCTAGCCTGTGCTGCCTGTTTGTTAGGAAGAACCAGAGCAGAATGATGGTGAGATCTGTGTACACTCTTAAGAACACCATCTTATAACAACTATTTATTAGGCAGCCCTTTATAAATTATGATTGTTTACTGTCAGATTGTTTTTAGATGATTTTATGTGATTTTAACTGTACCGTATTTATTACTGTAAGCTGCCTTGAGCCTGCTGTAAAGCAGGGAGGGCAGGGTATAAATTAGATAATAAATAAATAAATATTTTTAGGCCCATTAAAACAAGAGTTCTAGCAGAAACCTGAATTCTCAAGGACATTATCTTACCGTATTAAGATGTAGAGATGGAAAACAGGGAAGAAAAGCAAAGAAAATTCTGATAATTCACATAGCTTTATTTTGATTTCATGGTTTTTTTCTGTTAATTGACCTGTTCAGAGGCTTCAGACATTATTCTAAGAGCATCATAATTATTTCTGTTTTTATGGAGATAGGAAAAATTAGAGTGTGTAATAAAAAGGTTCTGTTTAATAAGGAACACAAATAGAGGCTATACCAGCAGGTGTTCTGAAAAGGTAGAAAATAAATGCCAGATTTCTCTGTCAGGTTACGCTTGTGAACTGTGGAGAAACAATTGGATCCAGAAGTGGAAGCAGCCATTCTCAAAAACTAGAATATATAAGAAAAAACACTGTGTCCTCTCACACAGTTTGCCACAGAGGCATGCTGGCTGGGCAACCATGAGTTCCCTTTGGAATATATATTTTGAAAGTAATCAAGGTAGAACATAAATATAATACCTGGATATGCCTGTAAAAGTATATGTATCATACCTTTGTGCTACAGTTGGGGGCAATTTTGCTGTCCTTGTATTAATTGACATCTATGGGATTTATGACTTCCAGCTTATTTGATAAAAGCCATAAATACACAATAACACCAACAAATCCCTCTGGCACAAAGAAAAAACTTTGTTCACAATCCCAGGGTGGGGGGAGACTTTAGTTACTTCATTTCCAGGGAGAACTTCCAACCACATGCCTCGAAGGTTCGTTTGAGAACTGAATCGGTTCATGGTTCATGGCCCCACAAACCCCATTGAAAGGGACTGCAGTCCCTTTCACCAGAGTTAGCAGAAAACCTGAAAAACAGGTGAGGGATAGGGAGCAGCCTGCTTCCTGCTGCTCATCTGTTTCAGGCTTTCTTGTGCAGTCCCTTTAAAGCTGTTTATGAGGCTTTCATGGGGAACAGAAAGCTAAGGTTTTAAGGGACTCAGAGTCCCTCTAAACCCTTGCTTTCTGCTCTATCTGCAAACCTCCATGAACTGCCACAAACTGCTTTAAAAGTTTGTGGAAGTTCATGATGGTAGACCTGCCATGAACTTCAGTTCGCAAACCATGAACAGGGCAAAATGTGTGACCAATTTTGCTTCACAGTTCAGTTCGTGCCCATACCTAGCCAGGAGTAATCTTTAATGGTGTTTCTCTAGAGTTCACCAGTATAATCTGAAGTCTGGCATTTATGCTTTCTGCCTACGTGTTGTACATGCTGATGTACGCCCGTTTGTGTTTGATATTTAATAGATCCCTTTTCACTACAGGCTCCAATTTCTCCTGCCTCCACAAATACAGAAATAATTAAATAGCTCTCAAAATATTTCTCAGAGAGCCATAGGCTGAAAGGAAAATTACAGGAATGATAATATAAAATTGAAGGCAGGTCTACTGGCCTACTCTTGAAAAGTTAGGCAAATCCATGCATAACATATTCTAAGTGAATCTTTGGAACCTTTCTATTTTGATAGTCAAGACAAATACCACAGACCATCCCTAGCATTTGAAAAGCAGGTCCAAATAAAATAATAGATTAATAAGGCCAAGAGCACAATAATAGAGAGAAAATATGATATAGAGGAAGATGATGGTATGATCTGAGGAACAGAATGAAGTTTAAATGAAAATTAAAAAAATAGGCACTAGACATGACAATATATAACTACCTCAGTAGAAAAACAAATCCCTCTGCTTAACACACAAACTGATTTAAGCCATTAACAAAAATTACTCAGACTGATTAACTATGATTTTCTGACAATATATGATTTATTGGTTTATAACTGTCCCTGTGGAAAATTACTTGCTGAAAAATATATTTTACACTTCTCCATAATTTCTGATAATAATCTTAGCACATTTGTGGCCACTGTTAGATTCCAGTCCTCTAGATTTGATTTCACTATCTGTTCTACTGCCGACCAACATGACTGCCCTCTAAAACTTGTATCCTCTATGGATATGACTGGGTTATTCCAGCATTTTGTGCATGAACTGTTATAATGTCCAAAGTAGTATATTATCAAGAAGGGAAGTCTGGATATAAAATCCAGTGTTGTGGAGGAATATCATCTCCTGTTCTCTGTGTGTGATGGGGCGAGGGGAGAGAATGGAACTGCAATTGTCTTTCCTGCCAAAATCCAAGCCATATGGGGTGATCCGGAGTTTGAAGCCTTAGCAGTGCAAAAGACTCAGAAAACACCATTACTACAACTATTAAACTTGTAAAATGTGCAATGAAGAAAGAAAGCATTAAAATAAAACTTTTTTTAAAAAAACACCCTTGTTCGTATTATAATAGCAGTAATGTTGAACTGAAATGAGCACTGCCTTGAAACTAATTGTTCTCCTACCTCCCCTCTCTTCATTCCCTTCCAGTTTTACTAGTGATTGTTAAATGCTCCCCAAAATTATTGGTAATCACTTACTGTGAGGAGACTGGAATAGGTTTTTAAGATGATACTTCCTCTCATTTTTTACTTGAATATGACAAATACCATTGCTCCCATGTCAAACTCCCATTTTACTTGAATATGTCAAATACCATGAGATTTTGATTTTAACTGGGGCAGTTCTCACATTGCAGCTTTTAATTCAGGCTCTTAGCAAACTTAAGGATCTGATTTTGCATTAAATTTGGAAAACACAACAGTGGCCACAGGATTGGAAAAGGTCAGTATACATTCCAAGCCCAAAGAAGGGCAATGCCAAGGAATGTTCAAACTATCGCACAATTGCACTCATTTCACACGCTAACAAGGTCATGCTTAAGATCCTACAAGCTAAGCTTCAGCAGTACGTGGATAGAGAACTGCCAGAAGTACAAGCTGGGTTCCAAAGAGGTAGAGGAACTAGAGAACAAATTGCCAACATTCGCTAGATTATGGAGAAAGCAAGAGAGTACCAGAAAAAGTTCTACTTTTGCTTCATTGACTACGCTAAAGCCTTTGATTGTGTGGATCCCAACAAACTATCACAAGTCCTTAAAGAGATGGGAGTACCAGACCACCTCACATGTTTCTTGAGAAACCTGTATAAGGGTCAAGAAGCTACAGTTAGAACAGGATATGGAACAACTGATTGGTTTAGCATCGGAAGTACGACAAGGAATACAACAAGGATGTATATTTTCCCTTTGCTTATTTAATTTATATGCAGAGTACATCATGAGAAATGCCAGCCTGGATGATTCAGAAGCCAGAATTAAGATTGCTGGGGAAAACATCAACAACCTCAGATATGCAGACGTTACCACTCTAAAGGCAGAAAGTGAAGAGGATCTGAAGAGTCTCTTGCTAAGAGTAAAAGAGGAGAGCGCAAAGGTTGGCTTGAAACTCAGCATCAAAAAAACTAAGATCATGGCATCCGGCCACATCACTCCTTGGCAAATAGAAGGAGAAGATGTGGAAGAAATGACAGACTTCACGTTCCTAGGATCCAAGGTCACTGAAATTAAAAGATAATATAAATGGTAAAAGCCCAGGACAACTACTAAACCAGAAAACAGGCTGACACTCAGCGCTTTAAGATGAAATAAATGCAATTTCTCTACTATATTTAATGAAGTTACTTGTTCACATATCCACGTTGTTGTATATTCTTTTTTCATTAGCACACCGTAAGTACAGAAAAAAGTGGGTTGACGAAACTCCCCCGAGTTGGCTTTTCATTTCGTTCACAATTTCATCTGAACACACTGAAGCACAGTGGTAATCTCTCTTGAAAACCTACTGTTCATACTGTCTTCACATGATATTCCATGCCATGCTTTCAATTGCTAGAATGTATCCTCATCCATTTTACTGGAAAATCTTGTCCCGGGCATACAAACAAATCAATCTGCCTGGAGAAGACCCTGATGCTGGGAAAGACTGAAAGTCAAAGAAGAAGGGGACGGCAAAGCATGAGATGGTCAGACAGTGTTATCGAAGCAACGAACATGAAATTAAGCAAACTCTGGAGCACGACAGAAGACAGGAGGGCCTGGTGTGATGTGGTCCATGTGGTTGCAAAGAGTCAGACTCGACTATGTGACTGAACAACAACAACCGCCCTGAGCCTGTTTTGGCAGGGAGGGTGGGGTATAAATAAATAAATAGATAAAATTTGAGTCCAGAGGCACCTTTAAGACCAACAAAGTTTAATTCTGGGTATAAGCTTTCATATGCATCTGCACGTCATCAGATACATTGGAACAGTTTTCCTCAAGGCTTACAAGGTGAACTTTGATGGTCTTGGAGGTGCCACCAGACTCAAACTTGGTTCTCACACCGGTTTGTAAACTCTTGTATTTGTATGGTAATTTACTGCCATTCACAGGTCTTAACAACTGGTTTAATACAATGCTCAGCTGTCACACAGTTACTTATGCATCTTGACTCTAACTAGCCCTTCCTCTCTTTCTCTACCTATATGTAAGGCTTGAGGAAAACTGTTTCAATGTATCTGATGAAGTGTGCATGGGCACGAAATCTTATACCCAGAATTAAACTTTGTTGGTGTTAAAGGTGCCACTGAACTCAAACTTTGTTCTACTGCTTCGGACCAACACACCTACCCACCTGAATCTATCTGCATTTAGGTTAGTATATCTTTTGGAGTAAAATTTTCTTCACTGTCACAGAAAAGATTTCCTTGTTTAGCTCTTTTTTTAAAAGGTAAAACACTACAGCAGATATTAACATATACTTAGGTGCTTTTTTGAATGACAGCTACAGTGTCCAGTCTTGGGTTAATATAAAAAGGCACATCTTCAGGAAAAAACATCTGCCTGCATTTTCATGAAGGAAACTCTGAAAGCTGCTGTTCAGGCTTTCATATCAGCATAGCTATTTAGCTCAAGTCTAGAAACTAGCATGTTTAAAAATATAGCTCTTCACAACTGAAGCAGGAGGATATAAAGTATTAAGCTGATAGGACATGTTTTACAGAACCAGGAACAAATAGTTCAAAAAAGATTCATGTTCATACACAGTTCCTTTAGTTAAAAACAAAACAAAACTCTGAGGTTGCTTTATAGAGTGATGCAACTTGAAGTAAGAGGGAAGTATATGCCCATACTCCTGGACTGTGTGTTCCTAGTGTTACTAGGGTAGGGCCCTTAACCATTAACAGTCTCCCCCCATATTGTCCAGCCTACCACACAAGGCCTACTTTTCAGAGGTGAGTTGGGGGCAAACAAAAACCAGTGTTTTTTTTTCAGGAGTGGCAGCTCACTTCTGGAATGCTCTTCTCCTTGAGGCTCACTGGTGCCTACATTGCTTTCTTTTAGGCACCAGGCCAAAACATTTCTGTTCACCCAGACTTTTAATGAAGGGGTTGATTTCTGTGGTCTGTTTTTATGCTGCACTGGAGCTTTTTTATGGCAGATTCATATATTTTAATGTCTTGTTTTTATTCTTTTTATTTTACAAGCCACTTCAGGCAGGTTTCTGGAGATGTGGCATAAAAATATTATCAATAAATTAATAAACTGAGAGAGAGACATGGAGAGAGGGAGACAACTGATGTCCTTTTTAGAAAGGAGAGAAAAGAGCTCTGGGGAACCATGACGTGGCATTAAGCATGCTCCTTATAAGTGAGATGTTGCTTTATATAAAGGGTTTGAGAACAGTGCAGACATAAGGTGCTTCTTCCTGAATAATCCTGATGGCATTATCTATTTGGCCTTTCTCTGCACACTGGGTAGGGATGCCAGTGTCCAGGTGGGGCCTGGGTATCCCCCAGAATTGCAGCTCATCTCCAGACTACAGAGATTAATTCCCCTGGAGAAAATTGATGCTTTGGACTCTATGGCATTGTAGCCTACTGAGGTCCCTGTCCTCCCCCAACTCCATCCCCAAATCTCCAGGAGTTTCCCAAACTGCATCTGGAAACTTACTGTCCCCATTCCCCACCAATGGCCAGGGGGGACCTTGCAACCTTAATGTTAGGACACTGGTAAGAGGTTAGGCCTGCTTTATAGCAGAGCACTGGGCCTTTTCCAGAACAGTGAAACCCTTTTCACATTGCCATTCTAAATCAGATGTTATTCATTGTTGGCCCAATTTCGAGTAAAGTGATACAGGGATGAGGGTTTCATACAGCGAATTTCCTTCCATTAATGAGCCATCTCTGAAGCGCTGTGGTCATTTCAAACAGTGCCACTTCCCCCCGCCCACCCTTTGTTGCCACATGATCTTTAAAAAAACATTCTAAAGTGAGTACTATAGTGCTAAACCAATATAGCTATAGTGGCACCATTGATAATGGTGCTGATATCACACTTAACTGCTATAGTGGTTTAGCGCTATAGTGCTCACCTTCAAATGTTCAAAAAAGTAGTCAGTGGAAGATTGCACTGCAAAAAAGGGAAGGGGAAAGCGGCATTCTAGGAAGTGCTATGGACATTTTAAACAGCACACCACAGTGATTCAGATATGCAACAAAGGGGCTAACATGAAAAAAAAATCCAGTTTCCCTCAAAAGCGGCTCAACCACACTTTGCTAACTGGATGTAAGTGGGTTTGTATGAACAGATAAATAAATTCCAGTAGCAGCCAGGAAATGACAGGAAAAAATTCATTAGTTACTAAATTCATTAGTTACTAATGAATTCATTAGTTACTAAATTCATTAGTTACTAAAACGGAGTACAAAGCCAGTTTGAAAGGGACAGGGTAAAAGCCGGAACGGCCCGGAACGGCCCGGAACGGGCACTAAACAAACAACAGTGCCGCAAAAAACACTGGGATGCATTACAGCCACTCCAGAACAACACTCCAGAACTGAAAACACGGAACTCCCACCCTTTTATTAACCCATTCCAGGCCAAAAAGCCTCCGGAACACCACGGAACGGCCCGGAACGGGCACTAAACAAACAATAGTGCCGCAAAAAACACTGGGATGCATTACAGCCACTCCAGAACAACACTCCAGAACTGAAAACATGGAACTCCCACCCTTTTATTAACCCATTCCAGGCCAAAAAGCCTCCGGAACACCACGGAACGGCCCGGAACGGGCGCTATACAAACAATAGTGCCGCAAAAAACACTGGGATGCATTACAGCCACTCCAGAACAACATTCCAGAAGTGAAAATACGGAACTCCCACCCTTTCATTAACCCGTTCCAGGCCAAAAAGCCTCCGGAACACCACGGAACGGCCCGGAACGGGCACTAAACAAACAATAGTGCCAAGAAAAACACTGGGATGCATTACAGCCACTCCAGAACAACACTCCAGAACTGAAAACACGGAACTCCCACCCTTTTATTAACCCTTTCCAGGCCAAAAATCCTCCGGAACACCACGGAACGGCCCGGAACGGGCACTAAACAAACAATAGTGCCAAGAAAAACACTGGGATGCATTACAGCCACTCCAGAACAACACTCCAGAACTGAAAACACGGAACTCCCACCCTTTTATTAACCCTTTCCAGGCCAAAAAGCCTCCGGAACACCACGGAACGGCCCGGAACGGGCACTAAACAAACAATAGTGCCGCAAAAAACACTGGGATGCATTACAGCCACTCCAGAACAACATTCCAGAAGTGAAAATACGGAACTCCCACCCTTTCATTAACCCGTTCCAGGCCAAAAAGCCTCCGGAACACCACGGAACGGCCCGGAACGGGCACTAAACAAACAATAGTGCCAAGAAAAACACTGGGATGCATTACAGCCACTCCAGAACAACACTCCAGAACTGAAAACACGGAACTCCCACCCTTTTATTAACCCATTCCAGGCCAAAAAGCCTCCGGAACACCACGGAACGGCCCGGAACGGGCACTAAACAAACAATAGTGCCGCAAAAAACACTGGGATGCATTACAGCCACTCCAGAACAACACTCCAGAACTGAAAACATGGAACTCCCACCCTTTTATTAACCCATTACAGGCCAAAAAGCCTCCGGAACACCACGGAACGGCCCGGAACGGGCACTAAACAAACAATAGTGCCGCAAAAAACACTGGGATGCATTACAGCCACTCCAGAACAACACTCCAGAACTGAAAACATGGAACTCCCACCCTTTTATTAACCCATTCCAGGCCAAAAAGCCTCCGGAACACCACGGAACGGCCCGGAACGGGCACTATACAAACAATAGTGCCGCAAAAAACACTGGGATGCATTACAGCCACTCCAGAACAACATTCCAGAAGTGAAAATACGGAACTCCCACCCTTTCATTAACCCGTTCCAGGCCAAAAAGCCTCCGGAACACCCCGGAACGGCCCGGAACGGGCACTAAACAAACAATAGTGCCAAGAAAAACACTGGGATGCATTACAGCCACTCCAGAACAACACTCCAGAACTGAAAACACGGAACTCCCACCGCTTTTATTAACCCTTTCCAGGCCAAAAATCCTCCGGAACACCACGGAACGGCCCGGAACGGGCACTAAACAAACAATAGTGCCAAGAAAAACACTGGGATGCATTACAGCCACTCCAGAACAACACTCCAGAACTGAAAACACGGAACTCCCACCCTTTTATTAACCCTTTCCAGGCCAAAAAGCCTCCGGAACACCACGGAACGGCCCGGAACGGGCACTAAACAAACAATAGTGCCGCAAAAACACTGGGATGCATTACAGCCACTCCAGAACAACATTCCAGAAGTGAAAATACGGAACTCCCACCCTTTCATTAACCCGTTCCAGGCCAAAAAGCCTCCGGAACACCACGGAACGGCCCGGAACGGGCACTAAACAAACAATAGTGCCAAGAAAAACACTGGGATGCATTACAGCCACTCCAGAACAACACTCCAGAACTGAAAACACGGAACTCCCACCCTTTTATTAACCCTTTCCAGGCCAAAAAGCCTCCGGAACACCCCGGAACGGCCCGGAACGGGCACTAAACAAACAATAGTGCCGCAAAAAACACTGGGATGCATTACAGCCACTCCAGAACAACATTCCAGAAGTGAAAATACGGAACTCCCACCCTTTCATTAACCCGTTCCAGGCCAAAAAGCCTCCGGAACACCCCGGAACGGCCCGGAACGGGCACTAAACAAACAATAGTGCCAAGAAAAACACTGGGATGCATTACAGCCACTCCAGAAAAACACTCCAGAACTGAAAACACGGAACTCCCACCCTTTTATTAACCCTTTCCAGCCAAAAAGCCTCCGGAACACCACGGAACGGCCCGGAACGGGCACTAAACAAACAATAGTGCCAACAAAAACACTGGGATGCATTGCAGCCACTCTAGAACAACACTCCAGAAGTGAAAACATGGAACTCCCACCCTTTCATTAACCCGTTCCAGGCCAAAAAGCCTCCGGAACACCCCGGAACGGCCCGGAACGGGCACTAAACAAACAATAGTGCTGCAAAAAACACTGGGATGCATTACAGCCACTCCAGAACAACACTCCAGAATTGAAAACACGGAACTCCCACCCTTTTATTAACCCTTTCCAGGCCAAAAAGCCTCCGGAACACCACGGAACGGCCCGGAACGGGCACTAAACAAACAATAGTGCCGCAAAAAATACTGGGATGCATTACAGCCATTCCAGAACAACACTCCAGAAGTGAAAACACTGAACTCCCACCCTTTTATTAACCCTTTCCAGGCCAAAAAGCCTCCGGAACACCACGGAACGGCCCGGAACGGGCACTAAACAAACAATAGTGCTGCAAAAAACACTGGGATGCATTACAGCCACTCCAGAACAACACTCCAGAACTGAAAACACGGAACTCCCACCCTTTCATTAACCCTTTCCAGGCCAAAAAGCCTCCGGAACACCCCGGAACGGCCCGGAACGGGCACTAAACAAACAATAGTTCTGCAAAAAACACTGGGATGCATTGCAGCCACTCCAGAACAACACTCCAGAAGTAAAAAGATGGAACTCCCACCCTTTCATTAACCCTTTCCAGGCCAAAAAGCCTCAGGAACACCCCGGAACGGCCCGGAATGGGCACTAAACAAACAATAGTGCCGCAAAAAACACTGGGATGCATTACAGCCACTCCAGAACAACACTCCAGAACTGAAAACACGGAACTCCCACCCTTTTATTAACCCTTTCCAGGCCAAAAAGCCTCCGGAAGACCACGGAACGGCCCGGAACGGGCACTAAACAAACAATAGTGCCGCAAAAAACACTGGGATGCATTACAGCCACTCCAGAACAACACTCCAGAACTGAAAACATGGAACTCCCACCCTTTTATTAACCCATTCCAGGCCAAAAAGCCTCCGGAACACCACGGAACGGCCCGGAACGGGCGCTATACAAACAATAGTGCCGCAAAAAACACTGGGATGCATTACAGCTACTCCAGAACAACACTCCAGAAGTGAAAACACAGAACTCCCACCCTTTTATTAACCTGTTCCAGGCCAAAAAGCCTCCGGAACACCCCGGAACAGCCCGGAACGGGCACTAAACAAACAATAGCGCCGCAAAAAACAGTGGCACGCATTACAGCCACTCCAGAACAACACTCCAGAAGTGAAAACATGGAACTCCCACCCTTTTATTAACCCTTTCCATTCCGAAAAGCCTCCGGAACACCACGGAACGGCCCGGAACGGGCACTAAACAAACAATAGTGCCGCAAAAAACACTGGGATGCATTGCAGCCACTCCAGAACAACATTCCAGAAGTGAAAACACGGAACTCCCACCCTTTTATTAACACGTTCCAGGCCAAAAAGCCTCCGGAACACCCCGGAACGGCCCGGAACGGGCACTAAACAAACAATAGTGCCAAGAAAAACACTGGGATGCATTACAGCCACTCCAGAACAACATTCCAGGAGTGAAAACACGGAACTCCCACCCTTTCATTAACCCTTTCCAGGCCAAAAAGCC
The DNA here is from genome assembly GCA_029375565.1 of Gekko gecko. Taxonomy (NCBI): domain Eukaryota; kingdom Metazoa; phylum Chordata; class Lepidosauria; order Squamata; family Gekkonidae; genus Gekko; species Gekko gecko. Next base: position 122,136,279 of record JAPDNY010000007.1, read on the forward strand.
TCCGGAACAGCCCGGAACGGCCCGGAACGGGCACTAAACAAACAATAGTGCTGCAAAAAACACTGGGATGCTTTGCAGCCACTCCAGAACAACACTCCAGAAGTGAAAACACAGAACTCCCACCCTTTTATTAACCCGTTCCAGGCCAAAAAGCCTCCGGAACACCATGGAACGGCCCGGAACGGGCACTAAACAAACAATAGTGCCGCAAAAAACACTGGGATGCATTGCAGCCACTCCAGAACAAAACTCCAGAAGTGAAAACACGGAACTCCCACCCTTTTATTAACACGTTCCAGGCCAAATAGCCTCCGGAACACCCCGGAACGGCCCGGAACGGGCACTAAACAAACAATAGTGCCGCAAAAAACACTGGGATGCATTACAGCCACTCCAGAACAACATTCCAGAAGTGAAAACACGGAACTCCCACCCTTTCATTAACCCTTTCCAGGCCAAAAAGCCTCCGGAACAGCCCGGAACGGCCCGGAACGGGCACTAAATAAACAATAGTGCTGCAAAAAACACTGGGATGCTTTGCAGCCACTCCAGAACAACACTCCAGAAGTAAAAGATGGAACTCCCACCCTTTTATTAACCCTTTCCAGGCCAAAAAGCCTCCGGAACACCACGGAACGGCCCGGAACGGGCACTAAACAAACAATAGTGCCGCAAAAACACTGGGATGCATTGCAGCCACTCCAGAACAACACTCCAGAAGTGAAAACACGGAACTCCCACCCTTTTATTAACACGTTCCAGGCCAAATAGCCTCCGGAACACCCCGGAACGGCCCGGAACGGGCACTAAACAAACAATAGTGCCGCAAAAAACACTGGGATGCATTACAGCCACTCCAGAACAACATTCCAGAAGTGAAAACACGGAACTCCCACCCTTTCATTAACCCTTTCCAGGCCAAAAAGCCTCCGGAACAGCCCGGAACGGCCCGGAACGGGCACTAAACAAACAATAGTGCTGCAAAAAACACTGGGATGCTTTGCAGCCACTCCAGAACAACACTCCAGAAGTAAAAAGATGGAACTCCCACCCTTTTATTAACCCTTTCCAGGCCAAAAAGCCACCGGAACACCCCGGAACGGCCCGGAACGGGCACTAAACAAACAATAGTGCCGCAAAAAACACTGGGATGCATTACAGCCATTCCAGAACAACACTCCAGAAGTGAAAACACTGAACTCCCACCCTTTTATTAACCCTTTCCAGGCCAAAAAGCCTCCGGAACAGCACGGAACGGCCCGGAACGGGCACTAAACAAACAATAGTGCCGCAAAAAACACTGGGATACATTGCAGCCACTCCAGAACAACACTCCAGAAGTGAAAACACAGAACTCCCACCCTTTTATTAACCTGTTCCAGGCCAAAAAGCCTCCGGAACACCACGGAACGGCCCGGAACGGGCACTAAACAAACAATAGTGCCGCAAAAAACACTGGGATGCATTGCAGCCACTCCAGAACAACACTCCAGAAGTAAAAAGATGGAACTCCCACCCTTTCATTAACCCTTTCCAGGCCAAAAGCCTCCGGAACACCCGGAATGGCCCGGAACGGGCACTAAACAAACAATAGTGCCGCAAAAAACACTGGGATGCATTGCAGCCACTCCAGAACAACACTCCAGAAGTGAAAACACAGAACTCCCACCCTTTTATTAACCCGTTCCAGGCCAAATAGCCTCCAGAACACCCCGGAACGGCCCGGAACGGGCACTAAACAAACAATAGTGTCGCAAAAACACTGGGATGCATTACAGCCACTCCAGAACAACACTCCAGAAGTGAAAACACGGAACTCCCACCCTTTTATTAACCCTTTCCAGGCCAAAAAGCCTCCGGAACACCACGGAACGGCCCGGAACGGGCACTAAACAAACAATAGTGCCGTCAAAAACACTGGGATGCATTGCAGCCACTCTAGAACAATACTCCAGAAGTGAAAACACGGAACTCCCACCCTTTCATTAACCCGTTCCAGGCCAAAAAGCCTCCGGAGCACCCCGGAACGGCCCGGAACGGGCACTACACAAACAATAGTGCCGCAAAAAACAGTGGCACGCATTGCAACCACTCCAGAACAACACTCCAGAAGTGAAAACACGGAACTCCCACACTTTTATTAACCCGTTCTAGGCCAAAAATCCTCCGGAACACCCCGGAACGGCCCGGAACGAGTTAATAAAAGTGTGAGAGTCCCATGTTTTCACTTCTGAAATACTGTTCTGGAGGGTCTGTAATACATCCCAGTGATTTCTGTCGTACTATAGTTCGTTTAATGCGCATTTCGGGGTGTTCCGGAGGCTTTTTGGCCTGGAAACGGTTAATAAAAGGGTGGGCGTTCCGTGTTTTCACTTCTGGAGTGTTGTTCTGGAGTGGCTGTTTGCATTTGGCTGGTGACCAATGCTCCCTCTAAGCTATGGGGTCCTGTGAGCAAAAATTCTACTTTGTGAGCGCCTGACATTAAAGGTGTTAGCGAGCAATTTGGCTACTGCGTAAACTAGTTTGCTCTGGAGCCATCCTTCCTGAGCTAAGTCAAAAATGTGTGAGCCGGAGGCTAAAAAACGGAGCTAGCTCACACTAACCCAGCTTAGAGGGAACACTGCTGGTGACACTGAGGGACAGCAATGCTAGGAATGTTTCTTTTTTTGGAGAACTGACATTGTTTTAAGTGCTAGTCTTGCCCATCTCCTTGTACACAAAGTACAGACGAAGCTGATACAGAATCCGACCATTGGTCCATCAAGGTCAGTATCTGTCAGACTCCTGCAGCAATCAGTTCCCAATAGCTTTCATCCAAAGAAGTAAAGTTTATTGAGACAGATGATAGTATGCAGATATCTTATACATCCTGTGTTAGAACTGGCCAAAAGCGTGTGAAACAAACGGTTGTACATAATTCAAGTCCTAGGGCCAACGAGGGCCCAGGTAGAAGCCCACCAAACTAACAGACATTAATTCCCAGGAGAAAAACCACACCAGGCACTGAAGGTCAAGCAGAGATAAGAGAAACAGTGAAGCCACAGCAGAATCGAAAGTGAACATTCCAAGGTCATCTCACCCCCATGGCAGCAGGGCTAGAGAGAGGCCTGCCTGACAGTATCATCTACGCAAAGTGACGTTTCTGAGGGTAGCCGGAGTCACTGCCTCCATTTAGGCTGGGGGAGGGTTGTCCACTTTGGATCGGGAAATTTCTGGAGATTTGGGGGTGGAGTCTGGGAAAGGCGGGGTTTATGGAGAGGAGGAAACTCAGGTAGCCATGCCAGTCTCCTGTAGAACAGCTAGATCCAAGTCTGGTGGCACCTTAGGGACAAATGAGATTTTGTTGCATTGGCCGTGGCTCTCCAGGGTCTCAGGCAGGGTTACCAGCTCTGGGTGGGGATATACCTGGAGGTTTTCGGGGTGGAGCCTGTGGAGGTCAGGCTTTCGGGAGGGGAGAGACTTCAGTGGGGTACAATGCCACAGAGAGTCCACCTTCCAAAGTGGCCATATTTCCCAGGTGAAGTGATCTATGTTGCCTGGAGATCAGTTGTAACAGCGGGAGATCCCCAGCCACTATCTGGAGGTTGGCAACCCTAGTCTCAGGCTGAGGTCTTTCCCATCCCCAACTATCTGGTCCTTTTAACTGGAAATGGTAGGGATTGAACCTGGGACCTTCTGCATGACAAGCAGGGGCTCTGCCACTGAGCCACAGCCCCTCCCCTGTCCTCAGCTTCTATTCTCCATCCTAAAACTTGTATCTACTACAAAAATACTACAAGGCTGCACAGTCCTTTCTTCACAAGGTGGCCGATCTTCTTCTGAACCTTCTTACTCTTTGCGGGAATGGGGGGTACAAAACAATATGAATGTACCCTTGCTAATATTTTTTTCCAACCTGATATATACCCAGAGGACTATCATTTTATTCAGATACCTGCATCTTTCCCATTGTTGTGTTAAGGTGGAAATCACTTCTGGAGTGTTGTTCTGGAGTGGCTGTAATGCATCCCAGTGTTTTTTGCGGCACTATAGTTTGTTTAGTGACTGTTCCGGGCCGTTCCGTGGTGTTCCGGAGGCTTTTTGGCCTGGAAAGGGTTAATGAAAGGGTGGGAGTTCCGTGTTTTCAGTTCTGGAGTGTTGTTCTGGAGTGGCTGTAATGCATCCCAGTGTTTTTTGCGGCACTATTGTTTGTTTAGTGCCCGTTCCGGGCCGTTCCGTGCTGTTCCGGAGGCTTTTTGGCCTGGAAAGGGTTAATGAAAGGGTGGGAGTTCCATCTTTTACTTCTGGAGTGTTGTTCTGGAGTGGCTGCAATGCATCCCAGTGTTTTTGCGGCACTATTGTTTGTTTAGTGCCCGTTCCGGGCCGTTCCGTGGTGTTCCGGAGGCTTTTTGGCCTGGAAAGGGTTAATAAAAGGGTGGGAGTTCCGTGTTTTCAGTTCTGGAGTGTTGTTCTGGAGTGGCTGTAATGCATCCCAGTGTTTTTTGCAGCACTATTGTTTGTTTAGTGCCCGTTCCGGGCCGTTCCGTGGTGTTCCGGAGGCTTTTTGGCCTGGAAAGGGTTAATAAAAGGGTGGGAGTTCAGTGTTTTCACTTCTGGAGTGTTGTTCTGGAATGGCTGTAATGCATCCCAGTATTTTTGCGGCACTATTGTTTGTTTAGTGCCCGTTCCGGGCCGTTCCGTGGTGTTCCGGAGGCTTTTTGGCCTGGAAAGGGTTAATAAAAGGGTGGGAGTTCCGTGTTTTCAATTCTGGAGTGTTGTTCTGGAGTGGCTGTAATGCATCCCAGTGTTTTTTGCAGCACTATTGTTTGTTTAGTGCCCGTTCCGGGCCGTTCCGGGGTGTTCCGGAGGCTTTTGGCCTGGAACGGGTTAATGAAAGGGTGGGAGTTCCATGTTTTCACTTCTGGAGTGTTGTTCTAGAGTGGCTGCAATGCATCCCAGTGTTTTTGTTGGCACTATTGTTTGTTTAGTGCCCGTTCCGGGCCGTTCCGTGGTGTTCCGGAGGCTTTTTGGCTGGAAAGGGTTAATAAAAGGGTGGGAGTTCCGTGTTTTCAGTTCTGGAGTGTTTTTCTGGAGTGGCTGTAATGCATCCCAGTGTTTTTCTTGGCACTATTGTTTGTTTAGTGCCCGTTCCGGGCCGTTCCGGGTGTTCCGGAGGCTTTTTGGCCTGGAACGGGTTAATGAAAGGGTGGGAGTTCCGTATTTTCACTTCTGGAATGTTGTTCTGGAGTGGCTGTAATGCATCCCAGTGTTTTTTGCGGCACTATTGTTTGTTTAGTGCCCGTTCGGGGCCGTTCGGTGGTGTTCCGGAGGCTTTTGGCCTGGAAAGGGTTAATAAAAGAGTGGGAGTTCCATGTTTTCACTTCTGGAGTGTTGTTCTGGAGTGGCTGCAATGCGTACCACTTTTTTTTGCATCACTATTGTTTGTTTAGTGCCCGTTCCGGGCCGTTCCGGGGTGTTCCGGAGGCTTTTTGGCCTGGAACGGGTTAATAAAAGGGTGGGAGTTCCGTGTTTTCACTTCTGGAGTGTTGTTCTGGAGTGGCTGTAATGCATCCCAGTGTTTTTTGCGGCAGTATTGTTTGTTTAGTGCCCGTTCCGGGCCGTTCCGTGGTGTTCCGGAGGCTTTTGGCCTGGAAAGGGTTAATGAAAGGGTGGGAGTTCCGTGTTTTCAGTTCTGGAGTGTTGTTCTGGAGTGGCTGTAATGCATCCCAGTGTTTTTTGCGGCACTATAGTTTGTTTAGTGTCTGTTCCGGGCCGTTCCGTGGTGTTCCGGAGGCTTTTGGCCTGGAAAGGGTTAATGAAAGGGTGGGAGTTCCGTGTTTTCAGTTCTGGAGTGTTATTCTGGAGTTGTTGTAATGCATGCCACTGGTTTTTGCGGCACTATTGTTTGTTTAGCGCCCGTTCCGGGTCATTCCGGGGTGTTCCGGAGGCTTTTTGGCCTGGAAAGGGTTAATAAAAGGGTGGGAGTTCCGTGTTTTCAGTTCTGGAGTGTTGTTCTGGAGTGGCTGTAATGCATCCCAGTGTTTTTTGCGGCACTATTGTTTGTTTAGTGCCCGTTCCGGGCCGTTCTGCGGTGTTCCGGAGGCTTTTGGCCTGGAAAGGGTTAATGAAAGGGTGGGAGTTCCGTGTTTTCAGTTCTGGAGTGTTGTTCTGGAGTGGCTGTAATGCATCCCAGTGTTTTTTGCGGCACTATTGTTTGTTTGAGTGCCCGTTCCGGGCCGTTCCGGGCCGTTCCGGCTTTTACCCTGTCCCAGTTTGAAAGGGCCTGATTCTTTGATTGTCTCATGGCTATGATCAGATTCTGCTTGGGGATACATACACAAAGGCTTCTAAAGACAATGCATTTATTTTAGTGCAATGAGATAGTTTCCCAGGATTTTCATGTTTTGCAAATGGAAGATTCAGTATCAAAGGTACTCATATAAAATGGCAACCCATGATTCTTGCCTTTCATTTACCAGATATTATTATTAATTGTTATGTATTTACATCATGCCAGCTTTGGGTCTGGTACTACAAATAGAATAGATGACTGGGGTTTTATAGGTGTGATCAATGAATATCCTGTATCTATTAAATCATTAATAATTCTTTTCCTGATCTATTTTGCACACACATTGGCCTCAAACTGAATAATGAAAACCATGCAATACCTTGGATATACTGCTGTAATTCACTTCTTAGCCATCATACTGTTCTGGATTTCCTGGGTTATTTCTGGATATTTTTGATATACAGCAGCTGTTTTTTTCAACAACTCTAGCTCACCATACGAAAGTAATCATGAACATCAACAAGGCCATGTCTACTGCTCTGAAGAGGTATTTCCTGTGGTTGATACTTGTAGGTAATAATAGGCTATTATAATGCATTACTTTACATATTTACTGTACTTATTTCCCAATAATATCTTTATTCACATGGCAATTTGACTGCAGTACATTAATCCACATAGTATAAAGGTATAGTGGTCTCAAGAGCTTTCCCCAAGAGAGGAAACAGTTAAGTTTTAGTGTTTGCTGAGACATAGCGCATCCTCTGTAGAACACTAATGTAAGCAGTTACTGGGGAAAGTTTCTTATACTTGTACGTTATGATATCAAAAGTAAATATCCTTTGCACCCCGGAAGATATAGCTGAATATGGCTGAATCTGTTGGGGATCTGCTCAGCCAGCATTTGTGTCCAACAGTAAATCTGGGTCCTGAGCCAGCTCTGCTGGGAGGGCGGGGTAGAAATCTAATGAAATAATAATAATAAATTTAAAATGAAATTAATCTGGATTTTGTTTTCTTAAGAGGATGGGAGCTGAAATTATCAACATTATAAAAATAGTATGTTGCAACACCAAAAACATGCCTTTTTTAAAAGGTTTTTTTGAAAATTTAACATCAGATACAAAGATAAACTGTTGTATGCCAAATAAGATTATCACATTACAAAGTTCCAATAAGAAGAATATATACTTCAAAATACAATAGGTCTCAATATCACACAAAAAATTAAGCCACAAATAATTATGCCTATCAGGAGAAAGATGGTGTCAAAGGGTTATAGCAAATAATCAAGTATCAGTTAATTAACATAGTAAAACATCTATAACACAATTCTGATCAAAACAGTCTTTGTTTTGAGCAATAAAATTTAAAACACGGTACCAGAAATTATAATCATCAAGAGAGGTAGAGTAAGGGTCTTTATCAGAGGCTTGTATCAGTATCCTTTCCACTGTGACATAATCCCATATGTTCCTGTACCAAATCTTAAGAATTGGGGGTGAGGGAGATTTCCAGGATGAGGCAACTGCAGACTTCACAGAGGTGCATAATATAGAAATCAATTCTTTCTTATTTTGAGGGATCTGGGGATCATCCCACAAGTTTAGCAACAGTAAGTCAGGGCGTAATGGAACAGAGAGACCTGTGATCTCAAATTTGGTCTCAAATAGATGACCAAATATTTTGGATGAGAGGGCAGGACCACCAACAGTCTAATCAGACTTTTATACACCCCTACATGAAGGGTAGGGCTGTGGTGGCTCAGAGATTAAGTCGCTGAGCTGCAGACCAGAAGGTCTGTAGTTCAGCAGTTTGAGACCCTAGTGCCATGTGACAGAGTGAGCTCCCATCTCTGGCCCCAGCTCCTGCCAACCTAGCAGTTTGAAAGCAAGAAATTGCAAGTAGATAAATAGGTACTGCTTCGGTGGGAAGGCAGCAGCATTCCATGTGCCTCAGCATTTAGTCATGCTGGTCACATGACCACGAAGAAGTCTTTGGACAGCACTGGCTCTTCAGCTTGGAAACAGAGATGAGCACCACCCTCTAGAGCTGGATTCTACTGACTTTCAAGCAAGGGAAATCTTTACCTTTCTATACACCAAGGGTAGTCCAGATTTCGTAATTGTTGCTAAATCTGGACCAACAATTCTATGTCTCCCATACTTCCCATGTCCTTACTTTTCTTCCCTTTCTTCTGTCACCTGATTTTCTCTTTAAAATGTCCAGTCAGGTCCTGATCATAGCCACATTTTGCCCACAGATTGCATCTGCCTCCCATTATTGGCATATTACATTTGGTAGGGTCAGTTGCTGTAAAGTGATGCCACATGGCTCCATTTCAACTTTCCTCCATTTATGTTTGGATCTTCTCTGTCAGAGTATCAGTGTCTGACTACGAGAAGAAAACGGGTTCATGAGCCACTCACTGAATTTCTTCCAGTTGGAGAAATGGGATGAATGGAAAGCCACTTCAAATGTATGGACTTGTTTTACAACATCTTCACTGTTTGTCTGTTAGTTTCTGGGACTAATTCTAGTGCTTACCTATAAAGCTCTGCATGATCTGAGACCCATTTATATGAAAGATCACACACCCTATGCACCAACTGCATTCATATTTATTTCCTCAAATTTGTACCCTGCCCTCCCCACCTGAGCAGGCTCAGGGCGGCTTACAACAATAAGACATTCAGATATTATTAAACTTCTAAAACATTAACTTCTAAAACAATTCATTAAAATCATGTTAAATCAGTACAAAGTGCTAGCTGTGGTGTTTTCCCGTTTTATCGATGGCGCTACACATTGTGTCGATGGTCTGTATATTTAGCTCGTTGGTCATCTCATATCTGGGTGGCAGGCTCAGGCTGTCAAGCTCCTAACCTCCGGCACTGGCACCAGTGGCGCCCCATCGAAGGTTGGGATCCCTATCCCCGGACTGCTCTGACTCAAGCACAGGACCTCCGTCTTCGTTGGGTTCAGTTTCAGTCGGCTCAGTCTAAGCCAACCATGATATGATCAACATCTCCTCTATCCCCTCCCATGGATTGGTTTGCTCTGCAGCTGTTGAAGCTCAGGCATTTCAGCTACCAGCCCAACTTTATGGAACAGTCAACCCAAATTAGTATGGGGGGGTTCCTTCTCTGTGACTCTGAAAGGTGGAACTCTTTCATAGGGTCTTTTTATAATTGGTAAGTAAGGTTTGGCTGTACTTAGTGTTAGGCTTGATTTGAGTCTTCTGACTAATGTATCAGCTCTGGATAAATGTGTTGGCTAGCATGTGTATGTGTGTTGCTTTTTTGATGTGTGTTGGCACATTGTAAACTGCCTGGAGTCCCAGGAGAAAGGTGGCATATAAATATTCATAATAAAAGATCTGCAGCCAGCTGAATGCCCAGTTAATGACTGTCCCTTCTAACCCTAATTTCTTGGGTTTTCTTGGGGAGAAATCACATGATATATCAAAGTAAGCATATTGTTGAAATGTCATACTTTTTAAACTGATTATTAAAGCTCTACTCCAGGGCTTGTGAAATGTTCAGTAGTTAACGTTACCTCTTTCCAGTCTGGTCTCCATGGAAAGGTATTCATGACTGCAAGTACAGAGTGAGTGTGGTAGTTATTCTGGATTGATTGAGAATGAAAGTAATCCCATGTGTGTGTTTGTGTGTGCCCATTAGTCCCTGTATTACAGGATTTGTCTGTACCTATGCCTGTTGGCCACTAGAGGCCACTGCCATGCATGCCAACCTAGCTTGGCTTTTGCTCAGCTTGTCACCCCGCTCAGAACGTACAGTGGAATTATGAGGACAATCTTCAAGCGAATCCATGCACTACAGAGGAAAATGGACCGTGCATGAACCAGTAGCCCAGCAGGTAGGAAGACAGGGCTCCTGTAGCTTTAGTGATGTGGAAAGTGGAATGAGTCCTTATTGACATCTGGTCATCCTAAAATCTACATGCTTTCAGAATTCTGAAATGATAACTGTATTAGTCCATTACAGCAAAACAAAAGTAGAGTCTTGTGGCACCTCGAAGACTGTCAGAATTATTCCTGCATATGCTAGTCTAGTTCTCAAAAGTTTATGGTGTAATAAATAGGCATTGTTTTCTTGTGTTTTCAGCACAATTTCCCTTATCCTACTTTGCTCCCCTGCCCATTTCCAAACACCCAATATTCACAGAGGCCTGCCATCAAATACTTCTTCAGGCTTCGTGGAATATTTTGAAGATTCCCACCTGGCATAAAGCTCTGCAGCTTTCCACAACTTTCTGCATAAGGCTGCTCCACAGACAAGGAATGCAGTGTCCTCAATGCATTCTTTTTAAAAAGGCTTTTGGTTGCCCATCATTTAAAGAGCTGGATTTCCTGTGAGCAGCAGATGTGTGTTGATACTCATTTGGGAAGGTGGTAGAATCAAATCATTCCAGGGAAAGGCTAAGCTGAGACAACTATCACATTTTCACTCAGAACAGGAATTTTGGTTCTATAGCCCACCAAAGCTGTTCATTAAAGATTGTTTAAGAAGAACAAAATCATTATATTGTTCTACTTGAGCATATGTGGAAGAGAAAAAGGGGATTTTGGGAAATATATCGAGGGGGCACTTTATCATTTATTTATTTATTTATTTATTTATTTATTAAGCCTGAGGTTTAATTTGACTTTTAAGCTGTTCCAGGTTATTGGTTATTGATTTGCTGTGTGAATTAGAACCAGTTACTTATACCTTTCTTCTGATTTCTTGATGCTGCATTCATCAGATGAAGCATCTAAATTTGTCAACTGGCCCATACTAAAGGTGTAACTACATAATATGTTCAACATATGCCGGGTCACAGGTATGCAGCCAGACTTGCAGTCAGATGTACCATAGGGGAAACTTGCCCGGTGCTGCAAGGGAGTGCTGTGAGGGGGGAGTAAGCTTCCAGGAGCCCTGCCACCCTGCCTTCAGCAGTGGAAAGGAAGGTGGGGGAAGGACATGGACACATGGAGCCAGAGAAAAGAGACAAAACGCCTACTCCACCTCTTCCTCCCTCTCTGCAGGTGAAGGTAGGTTGGGGGGAGGGGGAGATGGAAGCTCCTTCTCCCCCATCACAGTGCTCTCTCACAGCTCTGAGTGAACAAGAGCATTTTAAGGCGAGTTCCCCGTTGTACGTCTGTGTGTCCAGTTCTGCACTCAGGACCCTGCACATGCTGGGTGTATTGTGTAGCTTGACCCTGAAGCAGTCATATGGACAACTTCCTGTCCTGTTAATCACAGTCTGTATGGGAGGGGAATTAACCCTTTCCCCATGCTGTTTCCTTGATTAATATCCCCACAAGCTGCTATTAGCCACAGTAAGGAAAATGAAATAGAATATGAGTGCATCTGTCTTTTATTTCAACATGGGGTTACTACCCTCCAGGTGGTGGCTGGAGGTCTCCTGGGATTACAAGTGATCTCCAGGGACAGAGATCTCTCTCACCAAGAGAAAAAGGCCACTTTGGAAGGTGGACTCTATAGCATTATATCCATTGAAATCCCTCCCTTTCCAAAATCCCACCCTCCTCAGGCTCCACGCCCCAAATTTCCAGGTATTTCCCAACCCGGAGCTAGCAACTCCATTTCAACAGGTGGCTGACATCATTCCTCTGTTCCGTCATTCACAAGACAGCACAAATAGGCAATAATAGAACTGAGGCACCCATCTTGAATTCTGTATTTGCAGACCAAACATTGGAACCCCCAAGCCAGAGGTTCATCTGTGTTCCCCAATCAGGGCTCTGTTTTACCTGAAACTCTGTAGTTCCCCAGAAGGCCCAAGCAAGGAAGAGAAGGAAGAGCTATAGCTTTTCCCATATCTAGCTACACCACATCCAGCAGAAGCAGGAAAGTAATCATGGGTTCAAGGCCATGAGTGTGTGCAAGAGCTGCAGTGGCAGTTTCTGGGCAGAGGCAAGGATCTTACCTCACAAAGGCTTTTGCAGACCATCTCTGATTGGGTCAGATGCCTCTATGACATCTCAGACTTCACAGGCTGGATTACCAACCCCAGATTGGCATCCCTCCAAAATCTGCACAAGTATCACCCATGGGAAACTCAGACATAAAACTCTCAAAGCCAAGCCCTTCTCTCCAGGTGGGACTCAAATTGGGCAAATGCAAAAAATGTGAAGACTCACATTCTGTGACCTAAATAAACTTTGCAGATTAAGTGAATTTACCTACCATTTATATTTTGATTACCTTAATTTATTTATTTCATTTGTATCTTGTGTTTCTCCCATTATGGGATTCAAAGTAGCTTTTTTAGGCCAAAACTGACATGATGAGCAAGTCCAATATATCTATCAGCAGGGCTTTTTTTGTAGAGAACGCCCAGCAGAAACTCATTAGCATAATAGGCCATGCCCAATAGCAGAAACTCATTAGCATATTAGGCCACACCCCTGACAGCGCAGCTCCCTCCCAGGATTGGCTTCCCCAGGTGCCCTATGGCTTGCGGGGCGCATGGGAAACCTGAGGAGGGGAGGCAGTTTAAACTGCCTTTCCTCCCTGGATTGGATTGGCTTCCCCAGGCGCCCTGCAGCTTGCAAGGCACTTGGGGAACCTGAGGGGGGGAGGCTGTAGGCATGGCCAACTCAGAAGTCAGCCAGAACTCTGTTCCTGGGCATTCCTGCCCCAAAATAGCCCTGTCTATCAGGATTTCCCAGGTTTATTTACATGCTGATTTACAGCCCCAGCTGGCTGCTTTGAAGATTAGGGAAGGATGACTGTGGAAGATGATATTTTTACCTCACTGCCCCCCATAGTTCTTCCATGATTTAAAATGCCCCTCCAAAACTGGAGCTGGTTCTTGTTCCAGATCCAATTGCCGCATTGGAGATGGGCATTTTAAACTTAGGCATAGGAGGGATGCTGTCTTTCATCTGTATCCATTGAAGAATGTAGGGTGTGTTCTGTGTTCTATTTGTGATGATGGGGTTCCATGATCAGATCCTCTAATCTATCATTTAGCCACAAAAAGCAGATGGGGAGGTTTTGGTTTTGGCAACTTGCTAGACAGTTGCATCTCATTGAGCTCCGATGAATGCATTCCATACCAAAACAGAAAGAAGGGAGATCGGACGATTTCAGCCTCCCCTAGAGCCCCTGTAGGGGGATTCTAGCCTGGGCCATGAAGAGAGCCACTCCCGAAGCTGCAGCTGAGGGACTGAGGCTCCCTTTTGTCCCTAAAGGTTCTACTGCACCAGGGCCAGCAATGGTGCACAGAGGCGCACACCGTGTCCAAAGCGAGCAAAGGAACTAAGTGAAGCGGAAATGAACCCTACGAAGCAGCGGTTAATCAATATTAACTGTGAGTGCCGAAATACTTAAAAGAAGCATTGTGGGATTGGAGCCAAATGCAAGCCTTTAATCTTAAAGCTGGAAAAGGGGGGGAAACCCTTCCGGAGGAGAAGCCCTTGCCTAGTCTAAACAACCAAATAAAAGATTAAGGCAGAAACTGACTTTAAGCGTATGCATCCATCCGAATCCACCTAGTGCTAAAAACGCTTTTTAGCACTCCAGAGAACTTTAAAAAACTTTCAGAACTTTAAAAAACTTACCTATAACATAAACAATATCTCAGCGTGGGGGGGAAATGGCACCCAAAGTGAAACTTGCTGCAGGAACTATCAGGGCATCATCACCGAGTCATAGACCGGAAATGACCATAGATACTGTAAGCATGATTTCTGAAGCATTTCGCCCTTTGCTGGACCAGATGATGAACCTCAACGAAAATTTTGAAACTCTCCAAAAAGAGATTAAGGAAGTCAAGTCCACATCTGAGAAGACAGCCAAAAAGCTCCAAAAAGTTGAGCACAACACAAGGACTTTGAATCAAAAAGTGGAATCAGTGGAAAAGGAAAGAACTTCAGCAAAACAACAACTATTACAACTTCAAGTGGAAAGATACTCATACGTCCTTAGATTTCAAGGGGTCCCAGAAAAAAAAAGATGAAAACCTCAGACTGATCTTAAGTGAAGCATTGGCCCCTTTGATAAATTGCAAACTGGAAACATTAAAATCAGATATAGACATGGTCTACCATATCTACCTTGAGTTTATAAAGAAAAATAATCTTCCAGGGGAAATTTTTGTGAAATTCTTAAGAAGATCAACAGGAGATTTGATTTTGAAAGCAACCAATGGGACAACCTTAAAAATCCAGGGAGAAGAAATAAAGACTTTGAAAGACATTCCATTTGAAATTCGGAAAAAGAGAAAACAATATAAAAACATTACAACACTATTACAAGAAAATTCAACTCCATACCAAGGGCTCATGCCAGAAGGACTGACTTTCAATTACAAAGGGAAAAAAGAAAAGATTGACTCTTTGGCCAAAGCTAAAATATTTCTGGAACAGCAACAAACCCCAGCAATACCAAAAGGAGAAGTAAAGGACAATAATGCTACGGATACAAGCGAAGATGGGTCAAGCAACAGCAGTTCTTCATCTACATTGGTGTCTTTAGGTGATGTTATTGACTCTGATTCAGAATCTGAACTAGGGGCGGCTGCTCCTAGATCACTTAAGGTTAAACTCCCCTTTGAGAAGAAGAAGCGTAACAAGAAGAATAAGTCAAAGTAAAGATATGAGAATCTACTTTGTTTTTTTACATGAGACAAAGCACTATTATGTTACTATACACTGTACTTCAGGCTAGCGATATCTTACTATATCTAATTTTGTAATCGTATCTGTAGGGAATTCTTAAATTCGACTGTAGTCCTTTCAAGATCCTTGCCTACTCTGGTGGTTTTGGGGTTTTTTTTTAGAGTTTAGATTTGTAGTTTGTCATTGTTAGGGTGTAGTGGAAAAAGCAATAAAAATTATATTTTAAAAAAGCAGATGGGGGGCAATATGGGCTGCAGAACTTCAGAAGGGTCCCACCCATGCTCCATTTCTCTAATGCCCCCATCTTGATCCATATGCCAAAACTGGTTACTCTAGCCCGATTTCAACCCAGAGAGGGTAAATAATGAGACACATGATGGATCTTTTTTTCCCCTACAGAGACTAAATGCAGCTAGGATGGGAGTTTTGATCAGGGAAATGGCATGGAGGAAACAGTTAACCTCAGCACCATAGCCCAAGCTGCATCCCCTCCTCCCACCCCCGCAGCTGCTTTTTTTGTTGGGGAATCCAGTCACAGATCACCGTCACACAGAGTCCAGCCTTCAGTTCTTGCAAGGCAGGTGAATGCTTCCACAAGGATGTGCCCATTTAGAACAGAAGGTAAGTGTCATATAAAAAAGAGCTCCCAACTTTTCCTCAGTAGGCAACTGGTTTTCTTCCATTTCCATTATGTTACTGACCACAGATATACCAGTGAATCACTTCTCTTCAATGTTCTCTTCTGGCTCCTCATCTTTTAAAAGTTTTCTGAAACACTGTATGTAGATTTATCCCTTTTGTTTTTTAATATGTTCTCTTATTAAATTAAAAAAAACACTTTCTGAAACTGCAAAATGGAATCTGTTTTGGAAGAAGCTTTTTTCTTTTCTTTTTTTAAGTTTTCAAGCTAGTTTTGCACAAGTCGCCTTAGATTCCTGATTTCTTTATGAAAATATTTTATGCTAATATTTTCATTTTCATATTTATGGGCAGTACGTGAAGATTGTTATTAGTGCTTTTAAAAAACCAAAGTCATTTTATGTTAATACTTTTAGTTTTCATATTTATGGGAAGCACATGAAAATTCTTATGAGTGCTTTTTAAAAACAAAATGGTTTTTTGAAGGTTGTACAGTTTCTGTCTGCAGCACAGCAGCACCCTCTACTTTAAAAAAAGTGTTTTCAAGCAGTGGGAAGGCTGTCTTCCATCCTCTGCCCCCACAAGGCCACCTCTATCCCATTGCCAGGCAATAATTGGTGGAGAGAAATCACACCACGCATGCCAGATCAATGTAATGTTAGTGCAACATAGACGCTTGTAGTGTGCTAAAAATAAAATGCATTTTTGCACATCTGGAAAGATCCAAAGACATGCAGGAAGTAGCCATTAACAACGAACAGTATACAGGAAGCAGTAGGCTCTAGGATAAGCAAATTTTATTATCGCGACAGCTATATTCTGTGGGGGTATATTTCAAATGAAGCAATTTCTGTACCTTTGATGGAATGTTCGTCATCATCATCACTGCAAAATGTGTTTGATGGCCTTGTCTATTAAGCAGCTTTCCTTTCAAGTTTACACAAAACTTTTAAAGGAACATGACATTTTAATGTTAGTCAGCTGAAAAATCTTTATTTATGCTGATAGATGACAAAGAATTATGTATGTAACCAAGAGTGAGACTACTGACAGTGCCATCCTAAGCAGAGTTTCACTCTTCTAATTCACTTCAATACAATTAGAAGGGTGTTCCTTCACTAACGATGGTACTATATATCTGTGTTCTACTTTGGCCTATACATTGGGCTATGGTTTTAAACCTTATTGATATTGAATATTTTGCAGCTTTGTGAATCCTGACATTGAGATGCATTATTTATTTTATTATCTATTTAATTGATTCATTTATACCCCACCTTTCTTCCCAGTGTGGACCCAAAGTAACTTACATCATTCTCCTCTCCTCCATTTCATCCTCACAACAACCCTGTGAGGTAGATTAGGCTGAGAGAGTGTGACCGGCTCAAGGTGAAATATACTGGGTTTGAGATGTGTATAGTTTATTAGTGATTTCAGCTTAACTCTAAAACAACTCTAGCAGGATCAAAGCCCTGCTCATATTCATGCAAAACACTGCATCCCACACACACAGACTCCCTGTGATAGGCTATTTACAAAACATTACCACTTGATTGGTTTATTCCAGAGTCCTGGTCGGCTATTGTTCTTGTGCTCCAAGCTCAGCCAGTCTCTAGGGTGATTGAATCAGGGTGATTCAATCAGCCAGTCCCCTAGGGTGATCCAATCAGGGATGATTCAATCCCAATACATAATACAAGGTCACCCAAGCAAGCTTCCATGATACGAGTGGGGATTCAAACCTGGATCTTCCAGATACTATTCTGACACTCTTAACCACACCATTTTACCTTCGCAGACTGTCATTTTGGGAGTCATCTGGAAAACATTGTCTTATAGATGACTCCTGCTGGAATTTCACAATCATTAGCCACATCTTGAAAACAGAAAATTATCTCTCCTGTATCTTCTAAAGAAAGATGACTTTTTACCTTTGCTGATAGCATGCATATACAATAGTAATGAATGCTCATTAACTTATTACAGCCTCTTTCTGCTGCTCACGCTTACCAGCTTTTTCCTCTCTAGCTCATCTGTGAGTGTACTATTCAAACGGGCACAAAGACTGGAAATTAATTGAAAGAATTGCAGATGGCATATTTTCATACATTTCCCCAGTTTAATCAAGTTCCTTCTGAGGAGGAGAATCCCCGAGTGCTAAACACAAGGAAGGAGTCAATCAAAATATGGAATGGAGGTGGCTGTGTATTTCAGCTGCATGGTGCCTTGGATCTTCTCCTATGTAAACAGTGCAAATTTCTGCCTTGAGGTAGCCTGGGTTAGCTACCTGGCAAGCTTGGCCAGTGCTGTCAGAGTAATGACAATCTGTGGCAAAAAGGTATCCATCAATTGCCCTTACTGTGCTTAGCCATCTTTTTAAAGTGAAACTGTTTTAGAAATTGTTTGTGCCTCATTAGACTGCCTCAGTCTCTGCAAACGCGGAATTTGCTTTAATGGCATTGTTTTGAATTGCTGAGGGAAGAATCTATCAACCGCAAGGTGCCCTGCTGCTGAACTCAGCCAAAAGGCTGTTAATAACTCCAGCAGATGTTTCAGCTTTTTAGGCCAATAGATTCCTCCCCTCCCTTTTGGAGAATCATTTGCCAATGTGAGACAAATCCAGAGCTCACTGTTGCTAAAGCATAAAGAAAGATCTTCAACCAGTCACTGACAACAGATGCTAAAACAAAACAAAAGTCATCAAATTATTGTTTATGCCCCTGAGATTAACATTTTTGGTGTGAAAACAGTTTGAAAGGGAAAAGAAAACTCAATCTTTTTTCAGTTTATGGATCTCATATTTATAATTAAGTATTACTACACGGTTATCTTCTGTAAAGAATGTCACTCTTCTTAAAGGTTTATGGTGTTTTATATGATATGCTAAGACGTACAGTTTTTCATAAGCCATTCTTTTTGGGGAGGAAAGGTGGGGCAGAAATGTTTTAAATAAATAGTCTTAAATCTCCAGTCTGCCCCCGCATAATATATTCCCCATTTGCAAGGTAAGATGAAGTTCCTTTATCAATACTTCCAAATTTTCTGTCACTAGCTGAACAAGCAGAAATCTGATGTCAGTCGTCGCTTTACTAAGGTGCTATTTTCTTTCTATTGTTCAGCAATTGGTTATTCACTCATCTGACACAGAATGGACTTTGTGAGAGTTGCAGTATATTATTCCTGTTTTCTTTTAACACTGCATGGTTTTAAGTGCTCTGACCTTCTACAATATTAGAAGTGTGTTTTATAAATACTGCCATATCCTTGTGCTTTGCATACAATATTCAGAAAGCCTTGACTCTGTACTGCCTGAATAGCTTTCACTGGCTTCTTTATTTTGTTGTGAACTTGAAATCTTATATTACATCTGTATTCCTAATTAGAAGGAAGGGGGGGACAGTAAAAGCTTCATTTTGAAGGAATGGTTAAAAGATGTCCTTGTGACAAGGGGGAATGACCCTGAAAAGACAAGTATGTCACATTTACAGGATGTTCATAATGTACCAATTGCATGTTGGAAAAGGCCATGTCTGGTGTAAAAAGAAAAAGAGAAGACCCTGCAGGGGGCAGCAAGAAGACAATTAGATAAGATAGTGAGGTCAGCACCTTCTCTCCTTTTAAGCGTCATTCCTTGTTTGTCTCGAGATTGCTACTCTCAGGGCAATTTCCCCCGCCTTGGAAGTGCCACACTCAGTCTTACCCTCTCTCTTAGCTAGAGATGTAGTTAGGAACCTATCTCTGTCTCTCCTCTTTCCTATCAAGTATATTAGTTCCTAAATAAACCTTTATCTACTCTTTAAACAGGTTGTGCACAGTTGCTGTGTTAATTACTCTGCCAACATTGTATAGCCACAGACAACAGCAAAGTTCTAACAATGTTCACTGCCATACTCATATGGAATCATTTTGAATGCTAAGAGTGCAGGCCTAGATAAGATGTGTATAAACATATTTTCTATGAGCAGATTTCTATAGGATGTCACCAGGCTTTTCGAAAGACCTGGTGAGGTGATGAGCTCTCATTAAAAAAATAAAATGCCCTAAGAGATACAAGAGGGACCACTGAAGCTGAGCACCCATGACCATTACAAATTGAAGGCTGCTTCAGAGGATCAAAATTAATGTGGTTAATTAACTGTGGCATCCTAAGCAGAGTCACATACTTCTAAACCCACTGACTTCAATACACTTAGAAGGATGTAACTCTGTTTAGGATGGCGCTGTCTGTCTAGCCTGCGTTTAGCAGGTGGTAAAATTAATTGTTCCTCATATTTGCATGTTGTAGCTCAAGCCACATTTTCTGCATTACTACAAATCTGAGTTGAATAGTGGGTTGTGCAATGAAGTGGATATATGGTGAAGCTACTGACCAGTGTCTTCATAGCATGTTGAATTCAGCTCAAATCCACTCAACATACCTTTGGCCCATTGCTCTCTGACTGTTCTGACATAGATGCTTGCATACAGTTTATTGTTTAGGCCAAGGTAATCACAATCACAAACGCGTTAAACCAGATGTCTTTGTGCCCTATAAGAACTAGATAACATGGAAACATTAGTATAAACAAATGCTTCCATATGTGACTTTCTCTGAGAAATTTTTTGCTGAGGGCCCATGTGTATAGTACCTGAAATGATATGAGCATGAACACTTTAATGTGTAAATAAATACTTGTGGGAGGAGATAAACAATATGTTGGAAACAGACCTTATACTGTTCCCTATGTGAAAGCAATTTTCAAAGTCTTGTTGGGGGAAATTCATGTATTTAAGAATAAGGCAAACTGTGATTTTCTTTTCTCTCTAACTGACTATCTATGGCATCTTGGTAATATTTGTTTTATTTACAACTAGGAATAAGGCCCGTTGTGGAAATAAATACAACGGGCTCTAGAAAGAGGCTCTGGGAGAGTGCCCCAGCTTTGGACACTCAGTGACAATTTGCTGTGGCAGTCTCAGCAGGGTATAATGACAGAGTCCACCATTTTCTCCAGAGGAACTGATCTTTGCTACCTGAAGAGCAGTAGTAATTTTGAGTGATCTCCAGTCCACCCCCAAGATTGGTAACAGTGGTTCCCCAGGAGGGAGTGGCTGGTTTGGAGGGTGGAGTCTATGGCATTGTACCTGTCTGAGGTCCCACCCCTCCTCAACACTCACCTTCTCCAGGTTCGACCCCTCAAATCTCCAGGAATTTCTCAACCTGGAGTTGACAACCCTATCTCCCTCCCAGCCAACCATCAACCTACCTTTAGTTTTCCATCTCCTCCCCCATCCCTCCTAGAGAGCAGTTGTGATGTTGAGTGATCTCCAGCCCCCACCTGGAGATTGGCAACAATGGTTCCCCATTAGGGAATGGCTGGATTGGAGGGTGGAGTCTATGGCATCGTACCTGTCTGAGGTGCCACCCTTCCTCAAACCTCACCCTCTCCAGGCTCCATCCCTCAAATCTCCAGGAATTGCCCACCTGGAGTTGGCAACCTGATCAGGACTGGGCCCAATGAGTTTTCTCCCTAAGGCCAACATAGGTGTGGAAAGGGCCTTTTACTGACAGAGGAGAAAGTACAGGTGCCAACTGTGATTAGGGAAATACCTGGAGATTTGGGGGGTAGATCCTGTGGAGGGCAGCATTTGGGGTGTGTGTGGAAGGACTCAGCAGGGTATAATGCCATAGAGTCTACCCTCCAAAGCAACCATTTTCTCCCGGGGAACTGATCTCTGTCATCTGGAGGTCAATTGTAACAGTGGGAGATCTCCAGGTCCCACCTGGAGATTTGCAGCCCTAGGGGAAAGTCAGCTGCACAGCGGGGAGTTGAAGAAAATGGTCTGATGGTCGCTGGCCCACCTCATTAGCCAGCCAGCCATGCTGAAGCTAAGCAGGAGAAAGAGCCTTTTTCCATTTATTCTGACAGGAAAGTGGCCATTGGGGAGGGGGTTATGCTGAAAGTCCTTTGTTTTTTTACTCACAGAACCAAGCTTGGCTGCCTACCAACAGCCACTGAGGGGACAGTCCCTCACAGGAGTCAAGAGAACTGTCTTCCTCAGGAGACAGAGCTGTCTGCCAGGGGGAGTGGGTGGGGAAGAGGAGCAGACCCAGCACCCGGCCAATGGCACGCGAGTACTCTTGAGTGGCGGCTGATGGTCCAATGGCTGAGGGAGGGCATTTTACAGCCAATGGGAGCGCATGAAATCTTGCGAAACCGAAAGATAAATATTTATAAGGAGAGATATGCAAACAGAGCATATTGGAAACAAATCAATACCCTGCAGCAGGCAGCAAATTTGCTAATTCTACATCAATTCCCTTGCCCTCCAACATGCTTTACCTTCAGCCAACTCACAGCTCTCTTTCCATCACTGTCTTCTTCTACCCAGTTCAAAACTACAAACTGGTACCAAACTCTGCGCATTACAACTCAAGGCTAGAGATGGACTTCCAAACATCAGAAGAACATTTCCTGTAGTTCTAACTGATGAAACATCAACCAGTCATTCTACACTACTAGCAAACCATAATGCATAACAATGGATGACCTCTCGGCATCTCTAACAATATAAAAAGAGTGATGTCATAATGATATCAATTGGTGAATGGAGTCTGGATCCAAGTCTGGATGCATGATCCACACTGCAGACAGAAGTCAGGGAGGTAACATAACCATGCTGATTGAATGCAGGATACATGAAGTAGTACCATAGGACATTGCCATTTATGGGATTGCAACGTCAGTATGCTGAGTTCCAAAGCCTATCTGTTCACATATATGAAAGATATCACTTGTCACATTCATTCACATTTGGTTATATCTTACCAAGTGACTCAGGTGATGGTGGTTAGATTAGATTAGAATCATTTTATTGTATGTGGCCATGGCCTTCACAATATCAAAACACTCTCAGAAAGTTTATACATTAACACTAATACTACTAATAATAATAATTCAACCTCTACTAACACATATAAAACACCTATCAAGACTATCTTGGCCTCTAATAATTAAAACCAATAAGACCTTTTAAAATCTCTCACTTGGTTGCAATGGTACTTTTAAATTTCTTTGTTCTAATCTTTCTAGCAGCCAAGGCTAAGAGAGCCAATCATGTGGAGAGGTGATGGTGGTTGTACCTTCCTCTGGTGCCAGAAGCCTTCCTTTAGTGCCAGAGTCTCTTGTGTCAGGTAAAAGAGCTTTGTATATGAGGAAGGTGCCATGGTTAGCTGAGATGAGTGGTAAGATACAACCCAAAGCTGGGAACAAGTTAGAGGCACAAGAAAGTGTAATGTATCCACAGGAGAACATGGGCTCTGGACAGCCATGTGCTTGGACTGGTTCTAACCGGTCCACCATGTGGCCAGGCGAAGGGCCTGAGCTTCGCCCCGAAGGACAATGGACTAGTGGATCCTGACTCCCCTCCAATGGAGGAGCAGGAGTTAATCCAATCAATGTAAATAGCGAATCACCGGGTGTGTGTGTGTTTGGGGTGTGGGTCACTTGGGAATAAAAGCCGGCCTGCGAGCCGGCTCAGTTGTCTTGTTCTTCATCTAATAAAGTATGTGAGAGCTGAAATCACTAGTAAGTCTCAGTACTTTTCACTGGCGATGAAGGTGGGATGCCAACTCCCTCCATGAACAACGACCACGAGACGAGCACCGCTGACCGCCCCAACGCCGAAAGCACCGAACGCCGCCGCCGAGCTTCGTGTCCGCCTCTTCGGTTCCTGGGCACCACACCGCTCCCTAGCACCGCTGACCCCGAGAGCAGCCTCGCTTTCAACGCCGCCAACTCTACGCCTGAACCGCGACCTCCATGGGTGAGCACCATGGCCGCTAGCAACGAGAGCTTCCCCGCCTTCGACATCTCTCGTCCCGCACACTGGGAGACCTGGATCGAGACGCTGGAGCGTCACTTCGAGATCCATGGCATCACGGATGCGGGTATGAAGAAGGCCTATCTCCTGCGCTACTGCGGCATCGAGGCACACCTCCTCCTGAAGGACCTGGTAAACCCCCTCCTGCCAAAAGACGCGGCCGCCACCTACGACATGCTGGTCAAGGCGTTTACTGACCACTTGGCACCAAAGCCCACCAAGTTCGCGGAACGAATGGAGTTCTTCGCGAGAATGCAGGGCCCCGACGAAACATCTCCGGAATTCCTGGCCGGACTACGCCGCGCAGCCACAAGGTGTGCCTTCCCCAACCTCGCAGATACCCTCCTAAACCAGTTCTTGGTGGGGCTGAAGGAGGCGAAGCTGCGCCGCAGGCTCGTCAGCCGGGACGACCTCACTCTGGAGGCCGCCATCCAAGAAGCGGCCGCCTACGAGAAGTCCCACGCAGATCGCCGGCCTAAGACGGTCCATCGCCTCCAGGACTCCGGCCCCTCGGATGACTCGAACGATGAGGAGGTCCTACAGGTGAACCGCCGATCACAGCCACGCACCCAACGCAACAGGGGATCTCCCGCACCACCAAACCAGCCCAACGCATCTGCCTGTGCCAGCTGTGGCGACGCTCACGAGCGCCGGACCTGCCGTTTCCGGGACGCCGTCTGCAGGACCTGCAACAAGGCCGGACACCTCGCCCGAGTCTGCCGCTCCAAGGGCAAGCACCTGGGATCCACTGCCCAGCTGGACGCCGCAAGCCTGCACACCGTGACGACACAGCGCCGGCAGACGGTATGTAACTTGCCCCCTGAAAGCCCGGACAAGGTGCATGTGACTGTCCAAATAGAGGGGTCCCCCTGCCAAATGGAAATAGACTCAGGGTCCTCGTTCTCTATAATTTCCGCGGAGACCCTTAAAACGCTATGCCCCAAGGGGGACCCCGACTGCACAAGCCATGGGGGTTGAAACTGACGGACTTTAACAAAAACCCAGTGGCAGTCCGTGGCTGGGGCAAGTTTCAAGTCCGATTTAAAGGGTTCTCGGGCTTGCTGGACCTGCTGGTTGTGGAGGGGCGCCTCTCAAGCCTCCTGGGACTGTCGTGGTTTGGGCCTTTGGGACTCCAAATAGCAGGAGTAAACCACCTCGGGACCGCTGACTGGGAGGCAGTTTGCCGGGAGTTCCCCAAAGTATTCGATGGGACCCTGGGGAGGTACAATGGGACCCCGATTTCGCTAGATCTGGACCCTAACGTACGACCCATCCGCATAAAGGCACGGCCCCTCCCCTAGCCATGCGGGAAAAAATAGAGTCCGAGCTCGACCGCCTGGTCGCCCAAGGCGTGCTGGAACCGGTTGCGTCAGCGCGCTGGGAAACCCCCATTGTAACGCCAATGAAACCGAATGGGGCTATACGCATTTGTGCAGATTACAAATGCACCATAAATAAGGCTCTGCAGGACCACGCCTATCCGGTCCTGGTAGTGAGCCATGTCCTGGCCTCCCTGACGGGGGCCAAAGTTTTCGGCAAATTGGACCTGGCGCAGGCTTACCAGCAGCTGCCAGTGGACACGGCCGCTGCGGAAGCGCAAACCATCACCACCCACAAGGGGCTTTCCGGGTCAATAGACTGCAGTTTGGGGTTTCAGTGGCGCCAGGGATTTTTCAATCTTTCATGGATTCCCTCCTGAAAGGAATTCCAGGGGTCCAGCCCTTTTTAGATGATGTCATCATCGCGGCACCGGACTCCACCGCCTTCACCGAACGGCTGCGTCAGGTCCTGCAGAGGTTCAACGAGGCGGGCCTCAAGGTGAAGAAGGAGAAATGCCTCCTGGGTGTGCCCCGCATCGAATTCCTGGGGTTCGCAGTCGATGCACAAGGCATCCACCCCACAGACGAGAAAATTAGAGCGATCACACAAGCCCCGGTCCCCACGTCCAAGCCGGAACTCCAGGCCTTCCTAGGCCTCTTGAATTTTTACCACGTGTTTCTGCCCCAAAAGGCAACGGTGGCTGAACCCCTCCACCGGCTGCTGGACAAGGAGGCGCCGTGGGCCTGGAAGCCGGAGCATGCGGCAGCTTTCCAGGCGGTAAAAGACTTGTTGGTCTCCAACGGGTGCTGCACCACTTCTGCGAGGCTTTACCTGTGGTTCTGGCGTGTGATGCGTCGCCCTACGGGGCGGTGTTGGGGCATCGGTTGCCGGATGGCCGGGAGGTTCCGGTGGCCTACTATTCTCGGACCCTGTCTTCTGCGGAGCGTAATTACGCGCAGATAGACAAGGAGGCACTAGCGATAGTGGCGGGGGTTAAAAATTCCACCATTATCTCTATGGCCGCCCGTTCGAGATCCTTACAGACCACAAGCCTCTCCTGGGCCTCCTTGCGCCCGATCGACAGACGCCGCAGATGGTCTCGCCCAGGGTTCTCCGCTGGTCCATATTCCTGGCGGGGTACTCTTACACCCTCACCCACCGCCCGGGAAAGGCCATGGGTCACGCGGACGCGCTCAGCCGCCTCCCACTGCCCGCAACGGACCCAGACCCGGCCCCCGCCCACGTCATCGCACTCCTAGAATCGCTGCCCGATCGCCCAGTACATGTCAAGGAGGTGGCCCGCCTCACGGGCCGCGACAGGGTTCTCTGCCGGGTTTTGAACTGGGTGGGGAGGGGATGGTCGACAGCTAGACAAGACCCGGAGTTTGCGCCTTTTGTCACAAGGCGCGATGAGCTGTCGACCTATAAGGGGTGCCTAATGTGGGGAGGCAGGGTGGTCATTCCGAAACCACTACAGGAACGGGTACTGAGGGACCTTCATGAGCACCACCCTGGGGTAGTCAGGATGAAGGCTCTGGCGCGGGGGTATGTCTGGTGGCCAGGGTTAGACCGGGATATTGAGGACATTGTAAAAAGGTGTCAACCCTGCCAGGCCTCCCGACCCGCACCCCCGACGGCCCCAGACAGGGCCTGGGAATCCTCTCACCGCCCCTGGTCGCGCCTGCACCTTGACTTTGCGGGCCCGTTCCAGGGGCAGCTGTTTTTTATACTTGTAGACGCCTACAGTAAGTGGCTAGAAGTAGAGCCGGTGCCATCCACCTCCTCCCGGGCGGCCATCCGAGCGATGTGGCGGATTTTCAGCTCGCACGGACTCCCCGACACCCTGGTCACCGACAACGGGACGGCCTTCACGTCTGGGGAGTTCCAGGAGTTCACCCGCCAGCACGGGATTCGCCACATCAGGTCGGCCCCGTTCCACCCCGCCACCAATGGCCAAGCCAAACGCATGGTGCGGACGGCCAAAGAGGCGCTCCGTCGGACCGAAGGAACGGACTGGGACTTCAGGCTGGCGCACTTCCTGTTCGGCCAGAGAACGACGCCCCATGCGACAACCGGCCGGAGCCCGGCGGAACTATTGATGGGCCGACGCCTCACCACCAGGCTGGACCGGTTACATCCCGATCGAGCGCCCGAGCGGGAGCCCTGCACGGAAACGCCAGCGGCGGCGCGAGGGTTCTTCCCAGAGGACCCGGTATACGCACAGAACTACGCGAGAGGGCCCCCGTGGATTCCCGCCCGAGTAGTCCGGGTCCGTGGCCCCCGGTCCTACGAAGTCTCGGTGGAAGATGGCCAGATCCTGCATCACCACATCGATCAGCTACGTCGCCGGGTGCTACCCCTGGAGCCGGATGAGGGGGAGGAGTGGGACGAGCCAGCTCAACCAGACGCGGGGGCGGACGCAACAGAAGAAATCCCGGGGGACTTCAACTCCAGACTGACAACCACCGCAAATGACACACCGGCCGAGATGGTGAGCCCAGCCCCGCCAACACCAGAGCGGCCACCAGTCCCCACAGCCGCCCGGGAGGCTGTCAGTTCCCCCATGACAGAGCCCCGTCGCTCCACGCGAGAGCGGCGGCCCCCCAGCTATTTGAAAGACTATGTGTGCGGGTGTTTATCGGACCAAGGGGGGAGGGGTTTAATGTATCCACAGGAGAACATGGGCTCTGGACAGCCATGTGCTTGGACTGGTTCTAACCGGTCCACCATGTGGCCAGGCGAAGGGCCTGAGCTTCGCCCCGAAGGACTAGTGGATCCTGACTCCCTCCAATGGAGAAGCAGGAGTTAATCCAATCAGTGTAAATAGCGAATCACCGGGTGTGTGTGTGTTTGGGGTGTGGGTCACTTGGGAATAAAAGCCGGCCTGCGAGCCGGCTCAGTTGTCTTGTTCTTCATCTAATAAAGTATGTGAGAGCTGAAATCACTAGTAAGTCTCAGTACTTTTCAGAAAGTGAAAGGAAACAGGTTTTGTGATTCACCGAAAGGATACTACAAAAATAAAGTATACATCTTTCTCTGTGTTTGTTCATATGCTTGTTTTGAATTTCAAGCCCAGTGAAAAAGTATAATTACAGAATTATGGGTTTTAATGTCCTAATCAGGGGTCTTTTTTGGGGGGAGCGCATCCGAGCGCAGCTCTGGGAGCTCAGGAGCCAAGCCCCGCCCCCAGCCGGCGTCCCTGGGAGTCTTTCAGGCAGCCAAATGTCAATTTCAGCTCTATTATATCCTATGGGCCATTGAAGTCAATGGTGAAAACATAGGGTATATTCTGGGGGCTGGAGGGGAGGGGGTTTAAGGGAGAGGCTCCAAACTCATAGGGTAGCTGAGGGAGCCTCTCCCCAAGATACCCACCAAGTTTCAAGAACATTGGACCAGGGGGTCCAATTCTATGGGTCCCTAAACAGGTTGCCCCATTCCCTCCATTGTTCTCTATGGTGGGGAAAAATTAACTATTTTTCCCACTATAGAGAACAATGGAGGGAATAGGGGCAACCTCTTTGGGGGCCCATAGAATTGAACCCCCTGGTCCAATGTACTTGAAACTTGGTGGGTATCTTGGGGAGAGGCTCCATCAGCTATCCTGTGAGTTTGGAGCCTCTCCCTCAAACTCCGTCCCCTCCAATCCCCAGAATATACCCTATGTTTTCACCATTGACTTCAATGGCCCATAGGATATAATGGGGCCGAATTGCCGCCAAATTTCTTTCATTCCCTCCTTTCCTTCTCTCTTTTTTCCGCTTTCCCACCTTCTTCTCTTCTCTTTTTTCCTCCTTTCCCTGTTTCCCTCCTTCTTCCCTCTCTTTCTTTCCCTCCCCTCCCCTTTCCTTCTCTTTCTTTCCCTCTTTCCTTCCTTCTTTCCTTCTCTCTACTCTCTCTCTCTTTCCTTCCCTCTTTCCTCCTTCTGTGGCCCAACTCTGGTGAGAAGGAGTTTAAACTTTAAACCCCTTCTCTCTTAGCTCCCCCACTCAGACCAGCTGGGGAAGAGAAGGGGAGGCTTTTGAAGATGCCTCCCCCCCTTTTGCTTCCCCTTCTGACATCACTTCCGGTGATGTCAAGGGGTGTGGCATATGCTAATAGCATAATAGCTCATTAGCATACCATATGCTAATGAGCTCCTGCAGCTGTTTTTCTATGAAAAGACCCCTGGTCCTAATCGATATACTCTCTATGTCAGCACTCATGTTATATATGGACTTTTACGACAATGGTAAGAGGGCAAAGTTGAACTGTTGTTGGTATACATAAATATGGCCTTTGTGTAACCCAGCTATTTTTCTTTCCAGGAATTTGTAAAAGGAGGAATACATACCCTCCCTAGGCTCCATGCCCAAATCTCCAGGAACTGATAACCCTACTCTCTGTGTGTCTTTCTATTTTTTCTATTGTCATTTCTTCTCGCACCATCTTTGAGGCCCTTTGCAAGGTGGCTCCTCCCAACCCCCATTGCCTTCCCCTCTTCTCAGATTTTCCTGCAAACCGGGGAGAGTCCCTCAATTTGTTGAAAATCTAACCTCTTTGTAAATGTCCCCGATCCATAGATTTAAATATCCACATATTGGGGCACACTTGACTATTAGAAAATAAGATATGGAATATTCTATGCTACTTAAGCATAGAATATAGCAGCTGTTGATTGGAGAAGGCTATTGGTGTTTAGAATTAAGAAGTATGTAACTATAGAACATGATACCATAAAGTCCTACAGTAGATAAAAAGCAAACATGGAAAAAGAAAAAAAGCTACAAATTACAAGCTGAAGCTTATGGTCATTTTAGTTATGAACATTACATAAGAACATAGGAGAAGCCAATGTTGGATCAGGCCAGTGGCCCATCCAGTCCAACACTCTGTCACACAGTGGCCAAAAATACCACGTGCCATCAGGAGGTCCAGCAGTGGGGCCAGGGCACTAGAAGCCCTCCCACTGTTGCCCCCCCAGCACCAAGAATACAGAGCATCACTTGCCCCAGACCAAGAGTTCCTATCTATACCTTGTGGCTAATAGCCACTGATGGACCTCTACTCCACATGTTTATCTAATTCCCTCTTGAAGCCTTCCATGCTTGTAGCCGCCACCACCTCCTGAGGCAGTGAATTCCATTCATTCATAAATCTATCGTATAATCACATACAGTATATTACACATGTCTGAAACTTTATATGACACCTTGTCATGGCTAAATTCTGTGGATGTTATTTATGACTGTTAGCTAACCAGAAAGGAGATCCTGGTGTCCTTCTGAAATCTTCTGTAAAAAGCAATAAATCATGTACAGGTTACATGAGTGTACATGTTTGGAGAGAGCAGGATTGTACCTATTTCTGTCTGCTGCCCCTGCCCATAGCCTATATGCATCTTCAGTGAAATTTCTGAATGATCCTATGTACAAATGGTAGACATATAGGCTCTGTACATGCATTCGGGAATGTATGGACCCTGGACTTTGCATACAGAGTAAACATGGATATAGTTTGTATGCACACAGAATCATTCAAAAGTAGTGCTGAATGGGGCCACAGGCATGATCCCATTTCCTATGAGTTTCATTGTAGATATCTCAATGTGATCAGGTAACCTTCTTTGCATTCAAATGGAATCAAGACAATTTAATATATTCACAGAGAACTATGTTCTGTATGCTGGTAGACCTGCTTTTGAAGCAGGTGGTGTTACAGGTTGGATAAGCAATTCTTACATTTTAGCCTTTTTTATATACAACAAATGCAAAGTGAATGAATTAAGCCAGAAGGGTAGAATCTTAGCAAGAGGCCCTGAATTACACATTCAGAAATAATGGGAACAAAATTTCACACACATACAAACCTGTCGGCATGACCAAGGACTCCAGTATTTACAACCTTCCTGACTGAGTTCTCACGGCCTCTGCACATACAGTTTACACGTATGTTCATCATGTTCACACACAATCTACTATACATACATCCTTTTTATATATCCTGTACAGAATGCACAGGGTAAAGATAAAAGGGAAGTGATTATCTGAACCAAATAAGTGCATATTCATTTGTCACTGAGACATTTGTCCTTTTCTTAAAATGAACAATTTTATTATTTTCAAACAAACAAACATGAGAGTATTACATCACCGTTATATCTAATTAATATACCACTTACATCTATATCTAATTACGTATCAGTCTACCGTATAGCCAAACTATAATTCTTGCAACTCTAAATTTTAACAATATATATTTCCTCCTAATTAAGCATTGTTTAAACATTATTTTCTCATTATTTTGCTATCTATTATAAGCCTTAACAATGAAATTACTTTTCCCTTAAATACATTCAACATGGATTGTGTATTTTTTTACTGAACTTCCCTTATCAATCTTTGTCAATTACATTTATCCAAATGTCCCCTGCATAAAGTCTTATTTATACAATTTGCTATATTACATTTTTTTAAAATATCATCTGTTATAAAGATTACCTGGTCAGTTTAAATTGATCTTCTTTTAGTATGCATTAAAATTTTATAGGTGTATAGACAAATTCAAATATAAACCATTACACATTACACATGTAGAATATTTCCCTAAGATTTTACAAATGCACCAGAAATTTGAAGTTAGGTGTTCCCTAACCACTCTTGAGCTGTTACATGTTCAGAGTCACTCCCTGGCACATTCTTATTTATAAAGCTTTATTTTCTTCATCTTTTTTTGATTATTTCTTTTCAGTAAAGTCTTGATCTTATGTTTCTTATCCTTGTAAGTAGAGAGGTTTTCTTTTAAGGTTCACCATTTGTATTCCATTCGTGAAGTAATTGTTGGTTCCATAAAGCCTTTTTTATCTTCTCTCTGCAGCATTTTTTTCCTTTACAGCTTGGAAGGTTTCAGCATTTGTCTGTCCTTTACTGAGCCTGTTATATTCTTCTGTGTCAATCCTTCTGTATGATGCATCCAGTTGCTTGTAGTCTTGATCTGTATCTTGGTCAGTTTGGTATTGGGGTTTTTCCAGCTTGATTACAGTTTGTGTTGGTGCGGTTATCTCTTTAAGTTGGCTTAAATTAAAAGCCTCAAAGACCTCTTCAACTGCCCAGTTAACTATATCAACAATTGTACACTTAAACTCCTCCCAGGAATTCTGCCCCATATCACCATCAATAGAGCTAACAACAAATATGGCATCTGGCATTTTTCTATACGCATTTTGTACACTCATTTTGAAACCACCTCAAAGACCCCAGTTCAGCCCAGCAAACCAATAATCTCTACTGTTATTTTCCACTCCATGCTGGTCTGACCCCCCTTACACAAGAGTGCCTACTGTAAATATCTTAACCACCAAGAATCTTTCAGCATGAGTCATATATCTTACAATTCCACAATGGAGTCTAAACACTGTGAGCTGTTATGGTTTCAACAACAGGACTAATATTATGGAAAACTATTGCACAATAGAAGGTTCAGTTCTGAATGTCTCTGTTTCTTTCTTTTGCAAGGTAATTCAGCCTTTTTTCTTTAAAAGTCTATATATTCCAAAAAGAAGCTGATGATTCTGACGGTTATTCAGTCTTTTTTCTTTGGTCTGTATATAATTCCAGCAAGTCATTTAAATCCAAAAGAAACAGGGAAGAAAGTTAGCCATTGAAGTCCAGCCTGCTATGCGGGGAGGGCAGGGTACAAGTTTAATAAATAAATAAATAAAATGACAGAGAAAAGATTCTAGAGTTGTTCAGATTTATGTTCCAGGCACAAATATTTTATGTTTGAACAACAACTGATATATCCTCTTCCCCCCAGTGAAAGCTTAGTGCAGCTTTTGTTTACAGTCTCGTACCAGTGACTTCCAGAGGAAGGAGGGGGGAATTTCCACCTCCTTCTTTGTCCTTTTAAAAATTTAAAGGGGTATAATCAGAGGGGCACTGGATTCTTCTTCAATTGTTGCTTTTTACAAGTACTCATGGTGCATATCTTCATCAATGTTATTGATGAGGCTCAAAGTTACTCTCTTGTCAGGGGTTCACAGCTTGTGCAGATCATGGCTGCCATGACTGCTCTACTTCGTTCTTTGCTTCTGGGATGATCCAGGGCTTCCACCCACTTGCTGCCACTCGTAGGGGCCCTGAATCAAGTCCTTTACCTCCAGGAGGTCCAGTGGAGTTTGGGATCCCCCAAAAACTCCTCTAAAAAGAACAAAGTATCCGCCATTCCCGGGAGCCAAGCCCAGTGTCGACCACACCACTGTACCACAGCCCCACCTTCCACTGAGACATTTGTCCTTAAAGACACTGCTATTCAGGATTGATTGGCCAGCTGCAATAGCTGTTTAATCCAGAGTGATGTTTAATCCAGAAGTTGCACCATTTGATCTGGAAAAGGTAGTTTGTATGTTCCTCCATTATTTTCATTGCAGGCATAGATGTCTGAGGTAAATTAGCAAAGGAACATGCCATGGATGGTGCACAAGTTAAAGGATGCTGTCTTTTCATTAAAGAATCATGCTAGGTTGTATTGTCATTAAAAGTTTTTAATTCTGTTATCTAAAGACCTCTTGTTTTAACAAAAGGTATCAGTAATTTGGCTATAAAAGTCAGGTCACTTTAAGCAAAGATTGAGAGGTCAGAATATTTTGCCAAGTGTTTATTCTTTTATTTAGCAATTTTTTGTGCCACCTCTCCAAGGAATCTATCGAAGGCAGCTTGGAAATAAAATATAATGAAAACAAAAAAATGAAAGTCATTAATTAAAATCCAGTATTTAAAAACTCAGCCACAGTATAAAAGCATCTTTCATGTCCAGAAGACTCTCAATAGAGCTAACTTTGGTAAGATTCATATTTTCTCTTGAGCACAGAGAGCGGAGTTTGTTTTTCTTACTTGAAAAAGTCATGATTTCTATTGGTATTAGATTTATTTCAAACATTCCCTTTTTAATTTGCTTATTGAAAGACTTGTAATGACATACCTATATCTCTGTATTATTTAGTACTCTTTTTGATTGTTGTTACAGATTGTCTCAAATTGAATTTATTTGAAATTATTGTATGCTAGTTTGTGAAAGGTTTTAAAACCCCTTTCTGCTGTCTGATACCTGCAAAGAAAAACCTGAACGTAATGGAAATGAGAATTAAAGATTTGCCTCCAAGATCCAGGATTCCCCATAGTTCCATTCCGAACAACTTACAGTTATAACATTATTTAGCAAAAAACTCTAGTTATCTGAATAGCCATTTACTTAATTTTATCTCCATCTAAATTAATTGTACACACAGACCTATATCTCATGGATGAGGATACCAGCTACCCAGTATCCCCACAGATTGTTCCCAAATGGCACCATGTGGCTCAAAAACAAGAGCAGGTCCAGGTTTTTACATCCTCAAGTAACTAAAAGGGTCCCATACAATCTTCTAAGGAGAGGAAATGCAATCATGTCTGATAGGACACAAAAACTAAAAGAAAGTTTAGAGCCCCCCTTTTTCAAGAAAAAAAATCATTTGGATATTTTCCTGTATCATATCTGTATCACTAATATCACGAAAGATACATATATTTTTGCCTTTAATATAATTGTGGGTCATGATAAAGTTCTCTGTAGTACATTTAAAAAAACTATTGTTTAATTATTTAAAATATTTGTATTCCACTTCTCTGTCCAGTTAGAGCCCTCCAGGTGATGAACAGTTAAGACATTAAAATCAGCTTTAAAAAAATATGGGTATAGAGACCTAGAGCTGCCTACTCCAAGACTGGGAAATGCCTAAAGATATGGAGATGAAGCCTGGGGAGGGCAGGTTGTTCAGCAGGATATAATACCATAGAATCCACCCTACAAAGTGGCCATTTTCTCCAGAGGATCTGATCTCTGTAGTCTAGAGATCACTTATAATTCTGGGAGATCTCCAAGCCCACCTGGAAGATGGCAATCCCATGTAAAATAGCAAATTGAAACAAACAGAAAGGAGGGTCAATAAGGGAACACCAGATGAAACAGGAAAGAAAGATGCCATCAAGGGAGATAGTGTACTTTTCAGAATCAGAGAGAAATGTGTGAGAATTTGCAGTGTGGGATATGAGAGCACATGCCCAGAGAAGGCTGTTATTAGAAGTTTGGTCAGAATATATACAATAAGCTTTCCTGAAGCCATTCTGTGCACAAGAATAGAGGAACAGTTAGAACTGATTAACATTAAAACTGCTAAGAAAGTATTCTGAGTTTTAAAAAGAATTGCTTTTGTATTGGTGTTCTCACTATAATAATGAATAAAGTATGCAGCAAATACATTTCCTTTAATTTTTTATATATCTGTATCAGTTTTTTGTGTTTGGGTTTTTTTTTTTGCAGAGCTAAAAATTCTTCTTATAGCTTGAGTTTTGTAACACTTCTGGATGATTGGATAAGGAGGCTAGAAGTTTATATAGACAGTATGTTTATACTGATGTCTCACCAAAAAAAGGAGAAAAAACAATTACTCTCTAGGCTTAGGGCTAAATTTGAGTGAGGATTCACCACTCTCAGACAGGGAATCCTTTTTCAGTATGAGAGATCAACTCCGTAATAATAACTTTACAGGCTGCTCTCTCTTTGTGGTGGAAAATGCCATAGTGTCTCAGCTGACTTATGGTAAGTCCACAGGATTTTCAAGACGAGAGACATTCAGAGGGGATTTGCCATTGCTTGCCTGGATGTAACAACTGTGGACTCGCTTGATGGTCTCCCATCCAAGTACTAACTACAGCCGACTCTGCTTCATTTCTGACATCTGACGAGATCAGGCTAGTCTGAGCCATACAGGTCAGGGCATTTTCTCTTTACCACTGCATACATTTTGAATGGTACATGATATCTGTGGTAGACTAAAAATTTTCTTCTTTACCATGCACTTTTTTTAAAAAAAGCACAGTTATTTGCCCTAGAAAGCATAATTTTGCCTCAGAAATAAAAATAATATGTTATAATAATAGTTATCTCAGAATGGGTCTCTCTCTCTCTCTCTCTCTCTCTCTCTGTTTATCTATATCTTTATATATAAAAGGAAAGCTTTTTAATCATTAAAACAAAGACAAATATTTTATTTTTCGAGTACTCCTCAGGGACTGTAATCTTCAGTAGAGATATAAAATGTGCATGAGCTATTATTGCTGCAAGTTAGAAGAATGAACTTTATAATTTCAGACAACAAATTAGCTGGGGAGCTCATTTGTATTTTGTAACCAGAACAAAGCCTACTGCACTTCTAGAATATGCTTAAAGGAAAAAACTGCAGTAATTAGTCACTTCATACGCATAGCGTTGCTTAAGTAAATATCTGTTAATGGGAATGGCCTGATACAAATCTTATCAAGGCCAGTGGGAAGACCATTGGTTCTCTCATCACATCTGTTTTGTGCCCGTTTCCTGGTACCTTCACAGATTCCTATAGTTTCTTTAAAGCTTTAGGCATTTTAGTGCCTTAGGCAAAACATTAACATGTTATACGTATCTCTTGTTTTTCAGAAGTAGACAAGAAGCTGAAGCCTGCCATCCTACTCCCTTACTTCCTGCCTTCTTGTCTTCAGCCTCCCATCCTTTTCTCTCCCCTAAACTGAACTTTTTTACCTCCCTGTGGCTACATTTCTCTGGAAGGCTGGGGATCTTACTATAAGGCATTAAAAAGCTCATGAAGCTGTAGTGACAGAATATGGAACAAGGAACCTTCTGAATATGCTGAAATGTAAAACCAGTTCCAATTCTAGCAGTTGTGAAGCCCAATTTAAATCAAGCACTGGTAAACATATCTAGCGTTTTATAATGGAGAGTGCTGGATTACAAGTTGGGGGAGATGGGTTCAAATTTGTACTCAGCTCAGAAGCAAACTGTGTGAGCTTGCACTCACTGTTTCTAAGCCTAATGGTGTTTACAAATGGGCAAATATACCACCCTGAACCCACTGGAGGAAATGCATCAAATAAATCTAACCTGATAGGACTTTAGCAGAATTACTTCCAAATCTGTGTATTGACTTGGTGAGGTATGGAAAGGTGTTCTATAAATGCCCAATTATTATTATTTATTATGAGAGCTTCCCTCTTCTATGGACAGCATCAGATTTGTTAATGTGACTGAACATATGTCTGAACAACATTGGATGGAGGGGGAATCTTGCTATGGGATTGATCTACTAATCTAAAATGCTGACATGGAAAATAAAGAAACATTATGTTTGCAATTGTTTCATGTCAATTTCAGGGAAGTGACAAGTGTGAAAAGAACTTTACCAGACAAACAAGTTTTTTTTTAAAAAAATGCTAATAGAATTACATATTTCCTTTGTTTGGTCAAATACATGGCCTGGAGATGAAGTATTTTAGAGACTGCCTCTCTTTATACAAGTTCCATCACAGTTTTTACAGTCTTCTTCATGTCTTTTGTGCGTACCAATGTCAACACATATGGGCACTCTAAAAGAGACATTCTTGATGGCTCTCCCCCAGCTCCTAAATTCCACTTCTTCAGAGATTTGGGTTCAAGTTTTTTTCCAGATACAGAATCTTCTGTATATCTCTTGAAAAAAGTACAGATAGTTCTATCTACTATGGGGCAACAGGGATATGCACCAGCACCTGGCCCCACTGGTGGACCTCCTGATGGCACTGGTATTTTTGGCCACTGTTGTGACAGAGTGTTGGACTGGATGGGTGTTTAGAGTGAAGATAGATTCAGGTAGGTAGCCATGCTGGTCTGAAGCAACAGAACAAAGTTCTTTTAGAGTGAAGACTCATTAATATGTGGATGACACCTATCTCTATTTCCCCTTTTCATCTATGCTGGATGAATTTTCATGCACTGAGACTGAACATTTCCCTTTTGTCTCAGTTCAGTCTCAGTCACTCTAAAAGAACTTTGTTCTGTTACTTCAGACCATCATGGCTACCCACCTGAATCTATCTTCACTCTAAACACCCTGATGTTCTGTGCTAGTGATTTCAAGTAGATTTTAAACAGCATGTGAGATATGGTCCCCCAGATGCCTGGTACTCTTTGTGTGTGCCTACATGTTGAATATGCCATAGATATTATAAACACAGGGAATTTTATCCTCCACTTGCATTTTTTTCACTGAACAAGACTGTAGTTAGAACATGATTAATTCTCTTTTCTCAACTCTGACATTTCTGCCTTGGAGTTGTTTTCACCTTCTCAACTGACCTCTTTTCTTCTCTTTTCTCCCCTCCTCAGCACTCTCTGGGCCAGATTATGATCTCAGCAACATGCTGTCACTTAGATAAGAAGCTGGCTAGGTGCCTCCACTTCTCTCTCCTCTGCTTGATGATCTGTCTCTCTTTTTTAAACTGTCTTCATTGCAGTTCCCACAGTGGGAGGTATACTTTTCAGGTATCCTTGACTACAGCTCACTCACAATCTGCAATTATGGGCCAGCTGGATTAATTCCTATAGTGATGCCATGTTGAAATTTAAAGATGGAAGCCAATCATCATCAACAGCGTGAAATGGTGGTATATCAGAGATGAACAGTCATTCTGGCCACATGTCTGGAGCTTATACTAGGCTGTGACTTGCAAACACTGGACCATAGTCAATGGGATAGATTGAAATCCAGTGGAAAAACAGCTACCAGATTTATCTTCTCAGCAA
Organism: Gekko gecko; assembly: GCA_029375565.1. NCBI lineage: Eukaryota > Metazoa > Chordata > Lepidosauria > Squamata > Gekkonidae > Gekko > Gekko gecko. The sequence goes on from JAPDNY010000007.1 coordinate 122,174,651, forward strand.
TGCAGCTTCTCTGCCAAATGGGCCTGAGCTGATACTGCAGTCACAGCTAGCTTGGAGGTGGGCCCACTGGAACTTTTTAATGCAAAAATGGGTACAGCATGAGCAGTTTGCAGCAATGGTCATGCTGTTAAACAGGAAATTGGTCCAGCAGTTGGCTGCTATTTGAATGCAGTATTGTACAAAAAACACTCATATACAATTTAATATTAATGCAAGTTATAAGGGAATTATTAGGAAAATTGATAAGGACTCAATCCAGTTTGCTGTTCAGGAGTGAAGGGTGAGGAAGGAGTCCAGCACACATATACACGAACAGACGCACACATGAAACAGGCAATGTCCTCACTCACTTCCAAATGTTACCATTACTACAGTAGTAGCAGTAGTAATCTGAGAATGAAAAGCATTTTACAACTATTTAGGATATGAGATACAAATTGTTCCGGTTTTTACTGGAAAAGAAGGGGTTTTTTTTAAGAAATTGCAGAAAAAAATTGCAAAACCTCTTCTAGTCTTACTGTTTGGAATAGCAAAAAAGAGGAACCATTTCAAGATGATGATCAGCTCTCATTCATGTAACATCAAGTTCAAATGGCATTGCAACCTTCATTTGCCTTGCTCTCGCAACAATTCTGAGGTGTGCCATTGTTTCCATTTTAAAGATAAGAATTGAAGGGGGCAGACAGTGATTTGTTCAGGACTCTTCAGTGAGTTAGGCTGGGACTGGATTGCCCAGATCAAAGTCCAGCTCCTGTCTAGTAGGCCCTAGTGGGTCACCAGTCCACACAAGCTGGTTACGGCTGCCTAGTCATCTTTTTCATCTTTAACTGTCTGGATATATTAATGATACATAAAGACACATATTGCTTTTTGCCAGTTTGTCTTCTGACTGCTCTCAGACAACTGAAGGCAGAACACACCCTCCAACATGGGACAGCCACATCAGTTGGTTCACTAGAAAGAGGCTTTAGGAGCAATCTGTTCCTTCCCCTTCTCTCTGACTGTTGGGACAATCATGACTTGTATGTACAAATAATGCAACAACAGTATCAACTCATCCATTAATTTCCTCACCACCGGCTTTCTAATCAATTAATCGATAGGATTAATTCTCCTTTCCTGCAAATTAATTTTCATTATATCATTAACAAAATAAACTCATCTATTTCCTTTCCTATTCGTTGGCACCAAAGAGGTATTTTTAATCAGTTTGAAACTAAAGAGGCTCTCTTTTAATTTACCTAACCAAATGGTTTCCAGCATATTAGATCACAAATAATGTCAACTCTCCTGAATTTCTTTTTCCCTTCTGCTTCCCCTACACCAAGGATTCAGGCTGGGTGAAACTGTTTAGCTCATGGTCTCATGGTGATTCTGACAACTTGGAGGGAACTAGAGGCCAGGACACTACCCCCTTAACTCTTTTTATAACAACAGTGGTGAAATACAGTGAATTTCAATGAAGAATTTAAAAAAACACCAAAGAAACTGCATTGGTAGAAGAGACAGAAGCAGGGATGGTCATAGCCATAGGGGATGCAGGGCAGCTGCAGTGGGCCCCAGGTTGGGCCCTGACCACCCATGGCCTCGCCCCCCAATGGAGAAGGAAGAAGAGAGAGAGAGAACAGGTTCCCGTCACCATGCACACTTTCTCCTTGAGGGAGTCAGGCAGCTGGCTTGGCAGTGGCAGTGGATGTGCGCCCCCTTGGCAGCTGGCTTGGTGGCGGGAGCATGCACCTGCTCAGTCAGCAACTGTCTTAAGGGCTGCCCCTTGCTTCGGTCTGAAGAGTTCCTAGGGCACAGTGATTCTGGGGCCTGACCTTGGACTTTTGCCATGGCCCCAGAATAGCTAGGAACAACCTTGGATGAAACATGTTTTGCAAGTGTAGATTTTTCTGCAAATGTGTGAGTTCTGAGCTTTCAAATTGTTGTTGTTGATCTGTTGCACAGTCGAGTCTGACTGTTTGTGACCCCATGGACCACATCACACCAGGCCCTCCGGTCTTCTGTCGACCTCTGGAGTTTGCTTAATTTAATGTCTGTTGCTTCGATAACACTGTCTAACCATCTCATCCTTTGCCATCCCCTTCTTCTTTGACCTTCAGTCTTTCCCAGCATCACTACTTTTTTCAAATAGTAAAGTGAACCAAGTAAACTGGGCTTGTTGTGCTTTAATCTTGTGTGGTGTGTGTGATATTAGTAAACAGGTAGGACATTTTTATTTATCCAGACTCTTTGAATATGCCAGAGAGGGGACTCATGTTAGTCTATGGTTGGTAGGTAGGTAGGTAGATAGACAAACAGACAGACAGACGGACGGATGGATAGATACGGTTTTACTGAGATTTCCAATGATATGAGACTACCCATAAAGTTAATTCAGAAACATCAGCAACTAGTGCCTTGTCTTGTAGCTCAGGCAATATATAACACTAATTTTACAACATGAGCACTGGCTTCCTGTTAGTTTCTAGGTACCATTCAAGGGGCTGGTTTTCACCTTTAAAGCCCGTCACAACTTGGGGATAAAATCTGAAGGATCACTTCTCCCTGTACTGGTCTGCTAATCAACTGAAGTCCGTGCAACTTTTCCTCCTGGATATGCCTTCCTTCAGGAGAGGCACCTCTAACCTTTTTCAAATGATTCATTTTCTCACTAGTAGCCACCATGCTCTGGAATGGCCTGACAGAAGGGGTATGTGAGAGCCTAAGTGCCCGTTACATTTTTACCCAAGACACTGCCAAGTTGGTTTGAGAAATGTGCATGGGCTCACCTTAGACTGGTACCATGGCATGCAGAGAGAAGGAGCTTAGAGTTCTCTCCACACCATTTTCTCAACCTGAAACAACCCCAAGAAATTGCTGTTCAGAAAAACAAATTGTGTAGTTCATCGGTACGCATGGTGGTTTATCTGTACTGGGTAGGGTTCTGTTTACTTTATTACTGCTGTTGTCTGTAGTGCTTTTATTTTATGTAAGATTTCAATTTTTATGAGACACTTCATATGCAGAAGCAGCAGCATAAAATCCTGAAGTAAGTAAATTTCATCAAGGGACATTTACTTCTGCTGTTTGACTTTGGAATGTCTGATTGGTTTCTCTGGATGAGTTGATGACTGACAAGGGAAAATTGTGCATATAATAGTTGATTAAGGTTTGTTCCTACATTATTACAATTAAATTGTAGCAGTATAGGTGTAAGCACTTACCTGTGTAAGCATTCTATGTGCTCTTATTACCTTTATATGCACTTATAACTTATACTAATCTACGCATGTATTGTTAACATGCTAACAGTATATACATGTAGACCAACACATGTGTTAAGATTGTTTAAACAGGATGGTATGCATGAAACCATTACACAGTGAAGTGTCATATAAAATCAAGTCTTACCTGTACGGGGGCTACTGAATAGTGACTGTGGGGAGTTGGGACCTCTAAAGCTAACACAGAAACATGACAACTTATGCAAGGGTTCTACTTTATTTTGGACAGAGTGAATGAGAAACATGGGATTCAATAAAAGAAAACCTGTAGCATGATTTTTGAGAAAAATACTTATTCTTTTCTAAAGACTGTACTCTGCTTGCACATCAAAAGAAGTCTACCAGCTCCAGGGTTCACCACAAAATACCTTTGCTGAAGTAAATCTTGGATGTGGAAGGAGGCCACAAGTAAACACAGTGAGTGTGCTTCTTAATATACATCATTATTACTAAAACAGTGTAGGAAAAAACAGAATAAATAAACTTCAAATGTCCTTTTTTTAGCTTCCTTTTGATTTACTGGCATATCTAAGAATGAAAGATGAGGAAAGACAAGCATACCTTATCTCTGGTTTAAGAAATACTTGGCTGAGGAGGCATTAGTCAACTGAAAGATAAAACACATTGCATAGTTACTGTCACCACATTATACGGGGGTCTCCCACAAAGATGATATGGATCTGCAGCAGTGTCTTTATTCCAGTCCTTTCCCCTCATACAGATAGTGGTGGAATGTATCTTGTTACTCTGCAGAATCTTTGTTTCTAGCAACAATATGACAGCTTCTCATCCCTTGAGGTGAGTGGCCTAGCTAGCTCTATTGCAGTAGATAGTATAATAGCAAACACAAGGCTTCAGTTCCTGTGTACTGACTGTGTGGTTGGTTACCATAAAGCTGCTGTTGCAGCAGCATCCCTTGCCTACAAGCTCACTGAGTAGCATGCTGCATGTAGCAATGAGGCAGTTTGCCAGGAACACAGAAGTCTTCCTCTATGCCTCTCTTTGTGATGATATAGTTCTAGAGCAGAAGAACATCAGCATGTTTCACTTGCCAACATTAGGTAGAAGCTCCAGTTCTAAGGGAATTAATCTGAATTCACCCACATAGGAATTAATAGGTATAACTGATGTAAGAATAAACATGATGACCCTGATATGCCAAGTCCAACAGGAATGTGAAAAGGCATTCACAATAGATTCCCCTCTGTCTCACAATTATGGAATGCCTTTTACTGCAGACTTACCAAAAATCCAAGCCTAAGCAGCTTTTCCAAAGCGTTGCAAAAACTCCTTATTTAGGCTGGTCTTCGGGAGTTCAGAGTTGAGTCTAAAAACAGTGAGGAAAGTACAAGAACTTTGACGGAATTTAAATATTATTTTGCAAAGGGAAGGGCTTTGTGTTACCCACCCCAAAACCTTAAGACAGGTAATAGAAAATTAGCTAAACAAACATGCACATGGTTTCCCAGTACAGATGGTACGGATGCAGCCAAGACCTCTGCGTCTATTTCCCACACAGGTTAGACTAGGATCTATACATCAGTTAATGTTAATTCCTGTACATTTTCTTGTGATTCTTTGGCAAAATTGCTTGGGGGCACTGGGGGGGGCAGTAAACTGTTTTGGTAGATCTGGCTAGGCTTTTACCTTGTGTGTTATTTTTATCTTGTTGACTGTTTAAGTACTTGCAACTTGTTGTATTGTTACCGGCCTTGAGCGTAAAAGGATGTGGCAGAATATAAATAAAATGAATAAAGGATTCTTCAGGGCCAAGCTTCACCCTTTCCCCACCCCAAGTTGTTTTTTCCTCCAAAGTAGAAGTGATACAGTAAACCTATTGATGTTACAGTAAGTGCACTTAAATCCTGCATTTATGTGTGTACTTCTATTTGTAAGAAAGAGCCAATGTGTGTTTGTTTTGCAAGTGAAACCAAGGATCAGTACCTGGATAAGTGTGGAACTCATATCAAATATTCATCTGTACATGCATTTATTTAAATATGCATACCCTGCCTTTCTTTTTGGCTCAAGGCAGCATTGTATGCAACATGAGAATTACTCAATGCACGTACTGAAAAAATAAGTGTGCACTGCACATGGATTGCATGTGTGCTCACTGTAACTTGTGAACACGGCTAGTGTGTGAGAAGGGAGTAATTGAGAGGCGGTTTTGAGTGGAAAAACAGCTGATGGGAAGAGTTCTGTACACATAGTCTACTGGTCTTTCCCGATGGCAGTCTCCTGCTTTTCACTATACACAAAAGAAAGATGTTCCATGTAATTGTGTATAACTTCTTTTACCCAGCATTGCTCAAAAGTGCACATTAACTTTGCTCTGGTCTAATTGAAGTCCTTTGGTGGCAAAGATAATACCTAAGCTGAGAGCTTTGTGCACCAATTCATCACATACCTCTTTTCTAATGTCAGAATATAGACTGGAACAGCATTCCACCCTTCTGGACTTTCTAGATTTCTAAGGTGGCAGATGTACATAGATAACATGTGTTGTGGTTATGTTATATGTTATGATTCAGCCCATAACTGTCTGATGTGTGCCTTCAAATATATGAAACTTTTTTTTTTTACTTTATATAGACGTTTGGATGATCCAGAGAAACAATAATTAAACTCAAAATGATGCAATTTATAAATAATTCATCATTTTTTTACAGTTCTTAGCAATGACAACTTAATGAAATTACCCTGTACAGAAGCACGCTCTCCCTCCCCCCGTGCAGCAGGCTCAGGGCAAGTTACAACATTCTTAAAAACATACAAAGCTTTAAAAATAAAATATAGCCATAAAACAGATACAAAACAGTATTACTATATCAAAACCTCAAGGGGCACCAGCAAGTCTATTTGCTGAATTGGACAAAGTTCCCATTGCTACACAGCTTCAGATCTAAACAGTGCAGAGGAAGCAGGTGGGTAAGTAGAGCAGTGATGATGGATCAAAATGCTGCTAGACAGAGCTGAGCTAAACAGAGCAGAGCAAAGCATGGGAGGCCATTGTAGTTGGATTGTTGTTGACTTGACCATAGGCCTGGTGGAACATCTCCATTTTACAGGCCCTCCAGAACTGCATTAGATCCCACAGGGCCTGGATCTCACTAGGGAGAGTGTTCTACCTCAAATATCAGATAGCTGGAACAAACAACAAGAGATAGCCATCATATTCGTGTGTTTGCAGTCTTCCAGAGGTATATGGCAGGTCACTGATGGGAAACACCATTCTAACTCGACAAGGCAATTCCTACAGTTCGCATTATTATGCTCTAAATCCACGATCAGCACTTGAACAATAAAACTGATTATTTTTCTCAACAAAATTAAGATCTCATCTCAACATTTGATTCATCCCTTTATTTTCATAGCAAATGCTTACAGCGCCACAAAAATCATGCCCAGTCCCATCCCAATACAGAAATTTCTCATGATGATTTTTTAATGGCTTTAAACAGCTATGAAATAAAAAGCAGTCAGTTAGCTAGTGTGGGGAGCTGACTTTGCTTTTACTTGCCACTGTCAGCAATGCAAGTTGGGAATCAAGCAGGCAGCTCAGTTGTAACCATTTGTGTCTGTATACACACAAGTAGCCACACTATTTAGTTTCTAAATCAACTTTGCCTACAGGTCAAACTTCTTTTTCAGAAGGATTGTGCCTTTGTAGACTGAATACTTATAGCTACTGCTCACTCCTGTGCCATATTTTATGCAAGCAGAATGCCAGTACAGAGATAAAAACAATGGACCCTATCCCTGGACCCTAAACCATGGAAAGATTTTCTTTCTTTTTTAAAAAAAGCTTTTTCAGAGTCCAGTGATGAAGCTTCATTGTCTGCCTGTAACTTGAACACCATCATCTAAGTTTCCACTGTCCTCTGAGCATCAGACAAAAATCAGCTCCTGTATGATTTATAGCTTACAAAAGTAATCAGCACTTTGACTCTCATACCACTTGAACATTTTATTTTTCCTGAGAGATTAATTTCATATTCCTTCCCTTTCCTGTATCCTCTGACTGAAAGAGATGGCCATTTGGTTTGATTTCTGCTCCGTTCAAGGCCAGACCAAGAAAACTACCTTGCACTGAAGCTTACCCCTTAGGTAAGGACAGAGGGACAGCAGTTTTACTTTGCATTTAAAAAGGAAATATTGTACAAGAAGGGTGAAGGAAATAAAAAAGTTTTAAAGCTTTTATGCTCCTAAATGCACTGTTGTGTCTCTAAACTCTGTTTGGCAGAGAAAACATTAAAATGTTACACATAGAATTGTGAATACTGATCTTTGCTTTCTCTTCACATGTGAACTGCTGTTTGTGTTCTGCTTTACTCCCCTAAGTTTAAGGCACCAATAATGTGTGACGGAAATCTTTTTGACCCCCTTTTCATAAACCTCACCTCTCACCTAGAATGATCCAAATGATCCCTTGTGCTATGTCCACTATCTCTACCGCAGATTAGAACCCCCACTTTACATAGGCAAGCCTGGAAAGGTAGGTGAGAGAGGCACGAAGTCCATTCTATGGCCACTTTATAAGAACCCTGGTTGCTAGGACAAGAGCCATTAATAATTCTACTACTTAGCATTTATACAGCTGTTAGGATCCCAATAAAGCCTACAGCCCTCTAATACAGCTTCAAGGTAATGGTGGAAAGTGCCGTCAAGTGTCAGCTGACTTAGGGTGCCCTGTAGGGTTTTCCAGGCAAAGAACATTCAGAGCATGTTCGCCACTGCTTGCCTCCAACCCTCACTTTCACTGGTGGTCTCCCATCCAAGTACTAACCAGGAACAATCCTGTTGAGCTTCTGAGATCTGAAAAGATCAGGCTAGCCTGGGTATTCCAGATCAGGACACCATAGTACAACTTAGACCCCGGTCATACGGGCCAGAAAACGCGGGGGGGAGGCGTGGCAGTTTGCTCTGGAGCAAAATAGGGCGCGGTAGCCTGATCACACGGGCCACCGGGTTGCCACGCTCCAGCACAGAGTGCCGATCACACAGTGCTGCTACAGCGCGGCAAAGGGCGCATGTGCCGTTGGGGGTGGGTGGGCCGCTGTCAGTGTCTTGCAGGTGCGCATGCGTCATTCAACGTTGGTGCGCATCCCATGGAAACTTACAACATCCAGAAACCCCCGGGACATGGGCGGGCATCGGAAGCCGCAGGATACTGGTGCTCCCATGATCAGACGCCAGCCTTTGCCCCAGGGTTTCCGGAAACTAGTACTTCGACCATAGTAGTTTTTTACTCCACGTTTTCCACGGGAAGCCGCGGGTTGGCCACGGGAGTGGTACGCCTCCCAGATGTGCTGGTATGATTGCGCACGGAAAGTCCGCAGGGCTACCGTGCCTTCAGCGGGCCAAATGCTCCATGTGAATGGGGCCTTATGACACACTTCTCATATGACACACAGTGATGAATGATGCCCTACAGCAGCAGGGACCGTTCTCCCTTAATTCTGTCAGAAACTCTAGTAAGCCAAAAACAAAACCCATGTTAATACTTTTTATTAAGATCAATCAAAATGACACAAAACAGCATGAGCTTCTGAGAATTCCAGAACTCTTAATCAGACTTAATGTTAAAAAAGGTGTGTGTGTGTGTAGAAAAAGTGTTACAAGTGATGATCTTTAGACTTTTGTCTGCCCTTGTTTAGAAGAACTTGTAGACTTAGGATGTGCTGGGAACTTGGGTAAAGTTAGCATCCTTGGCCTTCTGGTAGCAACGACTGACTTAAAAACATCCAGCCTGATGAAGAGTTATGAAGAACTTGAAAGCTCGCACAGTGTTTTGTGTCATTTAGATTGATCCTAATAAAAAGGTATTATATGGGCTTTGTTTTTGGATACGAGAATTTGGCTGCTCAAGAGAGGGTTTCTTCGAGCAGAAGAAAATGCTCTTTGAAAAGACTGCAGTGTAGGGTTGCCCAGTTTGGCTCTCATTAACTCTTTACCTGGTCCATGAAATAAAATGAATCTCCAGTGTTGTTAATATAAGAACTACTATGTTCTCCTTTTGTTCTCAGTTTTTTAAAAGGACCTGTATTATATTAAGAGAAACACTTGATTAACTACTGTTTTTTGTATTCACAGTGGAGGCTGTCATCATAAGAGCAGAATAAAGATCAGGCTTCTAGCTTGCACCTTAGATCATCTTGAGTCAGGGCCATCTGATGCTGAGGAGAGGGTCAAATGGAAGCTGACTCATGTTGGAACAGGGAGAAGTGGATGTAATTTGGAATTAGGATGCTGAAAATCCATGCGGCAGGGAAGTCTTTAGGCATTCCTGAGAGGCATGATATGAACCCTGGCTTCCTGGTTCTCAGCTTTGCACCTATGTTACAGTAACTTCAAAGGTAATTAAAGTCAAGCTTTGAGATTTGTACATACCCTTACAGTTTTGCATGCCCAACAGAAAACCCTATAGTTTTAATCTTGTGCTTTGTCGCCACAGCAGCTGTGCATTGGAAAGGTATAGGAGGCATCACTTGATTTCTTTGCATCCAGTGGTCATACTTCCTGCTCTGCTGGTATATTTACCTTGGGGAGGCCCATTGCTGCATTACCACCAACCCTCTCCACTATTTTTATCTTGCATAAAATCTATCAGTGCTCGCAAATTACCTTCAGTGATGGTGGCTGTTATTAGAGCAGAAGTGTTTCCCCACCCTATTACACAGAAGTGAGGGCGCAGCCCAGCAATGATAATGTATACCATCCCGAGTTTTATATGATGGGGCGCTGATGTGAGACCACTACAGTTGTTCAGTTCCGTTCCTCTGCAGACTATTGTTTCAGTGCCACCCTTTCAAAAAAATCTGTGTAGCACTGTGCAACACTGGCACACAGTCTCCCCCCCCCACACACACAACAAACTGAAGGATCACTCAGTTAAGATAGTCATGGCATACATATTTTAGCCAGAGGGGGAAATTCTGAATACTAGGCTTTGGGAAGTGATCGACAGTGCTGACATTTTATGAGTCATTACATTACTCAAGATCGACACTAATAGGTCTGTTCATTTTAAAAGTCTTGTAGAACACTCCTTACTGATACTGAATTAAGGCTGGAATTTCCCACTGAATTCTGCAATAATTTTATAGATTTACATTAGAATAAAGGATCATATTCCCACCCCCACCCTTCTGTTACAAGAGGAAATCTCCAGGTTCAGATAAATGGCATTGGGTGGGGAAACCCAGTTCATCTGTGGAAAAAAACACAAATTCAGAATACTGTAAGTTTTAAAAAGGACAGCAATGAGGAAAGCAATGCACAAAATCACTTCACTTACTTTTGCTAGCTGTAAGCACCAGATTTACCCTCAACTTCGCTCCTTACACTCTAGCAGCCTTTTTAGCATACAGATTACACTCCTATGATTGCTTTCAGAGCTGCCTCCACATCAGTGACCATCGCCCCCCCCACACTTTTTTCTGAGGGAATGTTTAGTAAATAACAATCTCTTGCTCCTGGTGCCAGGTCTTCACTAATGGGCACTTGGAACTTGAAAGGGCAGCTGACTGGCAGACAGATTGAGCTGGAATGTTCTCTCTGCATCCCCTGCTTCTTGTCACAAAGGGAAGCTTCAGGTTCAGGGATCAAGAAAGGGCTGAGAAGTTTTTAGTATGCATAACAGTGACCTTCGATGCCTCACCTCCCCCGCCCCCCCGCCTTACAGGCAAACATAAACAACTAGCATTCTGCTCAGATCAGCAGGCTCCTGCCCGCCGCCCTCGCCTCCCTCTAGTCTTTCCTTCCTTGCAGCCTCGCACCGGCAGGCACTGTTAAAATTCCAGCACCTTCTTCACCTGCCCCCTCCCCCAACCACTATTATGATCTCCAGACAGCCTCTCCATCTCTTTCCCAACAGATGAGAGCCCTCAATCACCCCGTCGCAATCCAAATAACACGCAGGAATACAGCCGAAGGGTGTGGGAGTAGGGAGGGAAATCTCTCTCGTCCTGTACTCTTCTACACACGTTAAACATGCACACAAAATAAGCATGTTCGCGCACGCCGACACACACACATACATACAACAGAGTACAGTCTGCCTGTCTCCACATTCTTGAACACCAGCTACAGCCCCGCCTACACACGGCTGTGGAATGAATGACAGTCCATAGTAACCAATCCGCCCCTGGCCTTAGCATTCAGGGCGGGTGGAGGCTTCTCTTTTCGGTTCAGCCAATGGAAAGCTTTCTTCCAGGCCGGTGGCGTTAGGATGGGGGAGGGGACATGGCCAAGTGGGCCGAGCCAGGAGGCGGGACAGGAGTTTAGGAAGAGGAGGGAATGGCTGTCATCAATGAAGTCATATTCATAATCTAGTTCCTCTCTCTGGATCTGTATTTGGGGTGACTCATATAGAGGGAGAGATCCAGCACGACACTCTTCCCAGGCAAGGTAAATATTACTTACAACTCCTTTCGCCTTCCCTCTCTGAATCATCCATCTTTCCCTCCTGTCTTGCTTCACCTTCCTGGTTACTCTGCATGCGTGGGGTTTGTTTTTGTGTGCGTGCGTGTGTATTTTTGTGGAGGGGGAAGGAAGTAATTTAGTTAGCATTTGACCATGCACTCCCGCCTTCTGCAAAGAGAAATACCCCAAGCCGCCTCCTTTCTCCCAACCCATCCGTAAACTGCTTCTTTCAGTCCCTGCCGTGATATTGAATCTGTATTCCCAGACCTCTCGAAATTAGCAGAAAGTTTCGGTTCGAAATAATCATTCTTCGGGGGCGGGGGGAGGAATGCTGGGTCCGAGACATATCCTAATCGGGAAGCCCAGCCGCTGACTTTGTGAGTCAGCTGAACCTGGGGGAGAAGGTCGAGAAGGAGAAGGCTGCAACATTGCAAGAGAGATTTGGGAGGCGGGGGGAAGAAGCCAGGCAACGGTAAATAAGCAGCCGCTCGGAGTGTTTTGCTCGTTAACAAAAAAAAAAAAAGACTTCGGGCAACCAGGCGAGGGAGAGAGAGAAATAGATCCCAAAAAGCTCTAAGCCCGCCGGGAGAAGCTGATCGGCGACGATGGGCTGGTAGGTTGGGGTTGTCGCCTCCTGTACTCTCTCGGCATTGATTGACGGAGCTATATTTTGGTGGCTATAAATAAGGAGTGGTGCGGGGAGGAAGATGATGCCCTGCCTGCTCCCTTTCCTCCCCAGATCTGGCAGCAACTGCGGGAGGGGCTCTCTTTGGAAATCGATGCATGTGGGCTGCACGAACGAGCGAGCCCCGGCTGAACTTCACACAGCGTCCTGCCCTGAGGAAGGCAGGCAGGCAGGCAAACACTTGACAGCAGGAGTCTTTTGCCCGGGGAAGGAGCTGGTGTTCCCCCCCCGCCTCCATCCCCGGCTGCTTTGAATTGAAAACAAGGGGTGAATGAAGATGTGGGGGGTGGGGAGAAGCAGCAAAAGCCAGGGAGGCCATGATCCGGATAATCTCTCTGTCAGACTGTCACAAACATCACACACACACCCCGAGGGGGGAGGGCAGAGGGGGAGGCCGGGGCTTGATCAGTCAGAGACCGCTGCTCTTGTTGCCTTCCGGGGGAGCCTTTTAAAAAGCCCGAGGGGGTCGGCGCGGTGATGGGTTGCTGCTCTCCTGCTGCCAAGGTGTCGCCGGTGCGTGTCCTAAAATAGCCTGGCGTTCCCTTGTCTCTCCCCCATCTTTGCAGCAGGAATGCACAACGCAGTATTTTTTTTTTTAATTACCGTCGCACAGATTTTATTTCCGGCAGAGAGCAATCGCCACCGACCGTGATTTATTTCTAAAGGTGTTTGCGGGTTAAAAAAGGAAGAAGAAGAATTGGGCTTCGCAGCGGCGCCCGTTTTGGAGCAGCGGGGAGCATGGTCACTCGCCATGATTTTTGTTGTTGTTGACGATGTCCGCCGGGAAAGGGGGGAAAAAGTTTTTTTGGTTGATGATTAAGCGTGCAGGGAGAAGGGGGAGGATTCAGCGCGAATGTTGCCGTTTGCTACTGGTCGCTGAGCGTCTGAGTGAGACTGGAAGAGGTGGAGAAGGAGGACAGCTGGAGCCAGCCTCTCCGTGCCGGAGCTAGCTGCGGGGAGAGAGGAAGAGGCGAGGTTTCGCGCTGGCTGGGGTGGATTTTTTGTTACCCCTCCCCCTCGGTGTGATCAGCAGCGGAGAGAATCAGGAAGTCACCGCAGCCAAATGAGACTGGCTCACTCGCCTAACAGACATGTTTGATCAGGATGACATGATGACGGAGTGAAAGGAGAAGCGGGAGAAAGACGGGCCTAGTTTGGCCATGCAAGAACCCTGTCCGCGCATCTGGCGTCAAACCCACCTTGTGTACGCGTAGATCCTCTCTTGCTGGTGTCACTTCGCGAAAGGTAAAAGGCTCTGCAGCGCTGGCTTTGGGGGAAAGTGGGAGAAGGAGATGGGACTAATCTTGGCAAAAAGGGCTTGGAGTTGCTCACCGATGGGGGTCGAAAACTTTCAAATATGGCTCTCTTCGAAATGCGTTTGCTGTCGCCTGTTTCTTTTCGAGCGTGTGCCAGTCTCAGCACCAGGGCGTGGGTTACAAACAGAAAGTTGAGGCCTATGTTGTCTGCAAAACTCCCGGAAGAGTCTCGAACGCGTTTTAGAAAGCGATCGTTTGCAATCCAAAATGGGGAGGGAAACCAACGGGAGCAAATGCATACAATGTAAAGATGAGGCATGATACAGTCACGATGCGAATTTGGAGTCTCATTTATTTATTTAAAATGAAGTTTACAAGGAAATGCTCCTCACTTCTCCAGGCTATGTCGTGCAACTTACAAGGCCCTCTGGGAGAGTTTCCAAGTCCTCCATTTGTTTCAGACATAATTACAGAAAGCCTTAAGTTCTGAAACGTTCCATCTACATCATATTACCAGCAATTTACAACAGACAAGAGGGTTTGATTAACTACTTTTACTACAGTGTTTTTAAGGCAGTGAGACATACTAACTGCTTTCAGTGCTTGCATCTTAATGTGATTGTGTCGATTGTGTTTTACATAAGTTTAATTGAAATAAAAATCAGTTTGGGAGATTGAGAAGTTTGTAGAATTTAAGGTTGAATTAATTTGCATAAATAATTTTAGCCAGAGAGGTTTACTGAATATTTCAGGGAACCAAGTATTGTGGTGGTGGTGGGGGGCATCACTGGAGCTTTGCCTTTTACATGGTATTTGACATTTGCACCATTGTCTTTATTCTTTTCTCTGTCCTTTAGTTCCTTTCCTTCAGCTTCCTTTAGTTCCAGCCAGTAACTGCTGAGGTCTGGACAATGCATGTAAAGCCAGTCTTCCAATTCCTTTAGTGCTATAACAGCTACATGTTAGGAGGTGGGGCAGCTTGTGCTGTGTGAGTTACTTCATTGTTATGCAAATTTAGGCACACTTTCTCTTTGTGAACCTAATTGCCCTATTATTCTCATTGTTGTATTTTTTTTAATTCCTCCTCTAGAGAGTTGCATTGTTACAGTGGGGGGGAAATGATTTAGCAGAAGGACAGAATTGGAGACAGATTTTTATGTCCATCTGTAATTCATCAGACGTACCAAACAAAAAGATCCTATCGGTTATGAGTGTTTTAAAGCAAATTCAAAGTTAAGTGTATCATGTAACAGATGCTGGCTTGACAGAGGTGAAGGTAGTGCTTCATTAAATAAGTATTTCTCCTGAGTTAGTCCTGTGCTTCTGAACTAGCTATGCTGGAGAATTTCTTAGAAAGTATGCAGCACTGGAGTGTGTTCAAAGCAGCCTTAGATCTTTTCTTTTGTTCACTTCTAAAGTGGTCCATGAGCATTCCTTGTCAAGTTTGAAAAGTGCTTTGACCAACGCCTGAGGCTTGAGACTGACAAGAAAAAGTTGTCTAGATACCATTTTTATATTAATGTTGGAAGCCTATTATATTCTTTTCAAAAATGCAACTAAAATTAGTATCTGACTGTCTCCCCCATGTGTACACTTTCGTTTGACTTTGAAGTTAAGATGGGAAGGTGCATTTTCTTAGTTTGTGATTTTTTTGTTTTCTTTTGAACTAATGAGCTCCTAATTATTATTATTGTCGCCCCAATGATCCATGACTGGAGACTTCACACTTGGGAGCAATTTGGAAACACTTATGTGAACCATAAAAATACTTCTGTGATGTTCCTGTGTTCCCTGATATTTTTGAAGATAATTATGTGTGAAGTAGGCTGCTTTTCTCTCCTGCTTGCTTAGAGTTCACCTCAATTGAATTTCTTCAGTGTGAATTAAATCTTCAGAGCTATACCTGAAAAAATCCATGGTTGGGGAATAGTTACGTGATTTCACAAGAGTGCCCCCAAAAGATGACAAAAGAACTAGCTCTCCCTTTAAAATGTTAGTTTTCAGACATAGTATGATAAATAAGCATAGGGGTTGTTGGATTATATTTCTTAGTTTGGATGTTTATGATAGTTCTAAATATCTCTGGTCGGTAAAGAGATGTTTACCCCCCCCCCGCTTATGGGCAGGTGAAAGGACATGCAGAAGTAGAAGATAGTATGCACTTTGTGGAAAGTATGCTCGCTAAAGTGCATCTCTTCTCACCTTAAAAACCTCACTGTATATACCCTCCAAGGTCTTGTATACTGGCATACTGACAAGCTGTCTCTTCTGTGCTATCCCCCCCACCAGTACCACCTCTGTTGTTCCCTTCCTGTCACTTCACCCACTGGCTCTTACAGTCACTCTCTATTACAGTCATGTCCATGCTGAAGAATCCAGGCTTCCAGCAAGCAGGGACATATGACTCTACTGCTTCCTTTTAGCAATCCTGGGTAGGTAGCAGGTGACCCATGATTTTTGCATATTTGACTCTTGACTTGTTTATAAGTCTATTGCTGACAAGCACATGCAAAATTATCTGTCTCTCAATGGTCCCTTATGCTTCCCCTAGGGGTTCTGTCCCCTGTTTGCCAAAGACTGATTGCACTCACAAACAATGATTATTTTACCTCTTCTGTGATTTGCATGGGTGTTATATGGACTGTAATAAAGAGTGGATGCTGAGTCAGTTTTTTAATAATGTGTGGCATATTCCTTAACAAGCCTTGAAAAAAAGTATAAAGTATTTATCAACTTTTTCTTTCTAGGTAAATCATTGGGTGTGGTGAGCTATTTACTTGGAAGGATTTGTTGCTTCTCCCAAATGAGTAGCTAACCACCAAGCTGTTGAGATGTATTTTGCAGCATGAGGGAATATTTGAAGCTGCTTTCTATATGGGTTCCATGACTTACTAGTGCTGCTGTCAAATGGAAGTGATGTCCAAATGTTTTGAATCCAGGCTTTAGAATCCCTTATTAGAATAATACATATATGCAACCATAAGGGACTTCAGATTCAAAAATGTACTTAGACCACTTGATCTTAATACATGAAGGGATAAAAGGCAATAACAATTTGGAACCCAAATATTTTAATTTAACTAAAATTAATTCATTCTTCTGGCAGGGAAACTCTCTGGAAAACTCTGTCACATTCAGAGTAATTTGCTATAAAGTTAAACTCGGAAAGGTAAAATAAAATCTGGAACAGAAATGATAAATGTTAAAGAAGAAAGCTGCAACATTAATGATAAAAATCCTGAAGAAGAAAACTGCAGTCTTGAGCCTTCTGCCAGTGGTATAACTCATGGACCAATCAGGTCAAGGCTGCAGAACTTTCAGAATTAAGACTAGGATTTAGTAATTTCTTCTACCTTCCAAATCCTCTCTGCTTTTGCACTGATGATGCCTTTTAATAGATCAATTGAAGAGCTTGGGCTGTTCTTGGATGCAGTCTTGTTAATGAAAAAATGGGTTGACGTTCCTACTGGAGTGCCTTCTTTTAGTTCACCTTTCTTGTAAACTGGGTCTTTATTTGGATTTTCCTGACATAGCTGTGCTGATCTGTGCCACTGTCCCAAGATTTGACTACTGTCATGCTCCAGGTGGGGCTTCTTTTGAAAGTAACACAAAAGCTGTCATTGGTACAAAATACGGTCGCGAGGATCTTGTTTGGGACCAGCTACTGGAGAATATGGGGGTGGATCCAACCAGCTTTTCTACTCAGTCTTGTCCAACTCCCTTCACATCCCTTGCCTCACATGCCTTTTGTCCACACAGGTCCCATGACCCTCAGTCATAGGAGACTCTTCCTCTATCATCCTCAAAAATTTGTGGGGTCTACCGTAATATCTCTGGTGCTTCAGCAGCAGCACCAATTAGCTGTTTCTGGGCTCTTTCGAAGTGCTGGTTATTCTACCTACAAAGCTTCACATACTATTTGGACTGCATCTTTTGACACATTCCAAGCATCAGTTGTGCTCTTTAGGTGACCACCTCTTTATAGTGCTCTCCCTTCAGCAGTTGGTTCTGCAACAGCCAGAACTAGGGCACTCTCTGTTGTAGAGCCAGTATGCAATGGAAAGTATGCAAGAGCATTTTATTTCTGAACTTTTTGCAGAGGAGAAAGTAACTGTTGAGAAGGTAGTGTTGGGAAAGCTTGTCCATGATATTCTTTTTTGTTTTAATGCTATCTTTTAAAAAATTGCAATTTCTTGTTTTCTGTGTGAGTCACTTTGAGTCTTGGGAGATGTGACATTATGTTTCCACCCTGAGATCTTTTTTGCTTCAATAACCGGGTTTTAAGTTTGAACAGGATTTCCTCACCCATTTCTCCCAAAGCCCAACTATACTAAATAATGAGTGTTTTTGTTGAAGTAATCTGAATAACATAAAAGCCCAGTCCTGTGTTCCATTATCTGGTAACAGTGAAGTTCTGGATCAGGTTTTAAGATAAAGGCCTTCTTCAAGAAGTATGGTTAGATCACAATAATCCACGCTGTCGTCACTTCTGGGTTAGATTACTGTAATACCATCTATGTGAGTCTATCCCTGAAGAGGGTAGAGTTCAGAAAATTCAGTTAGAACAAAATGTAGCAGCAAGTTTGCTGGTTGGTGTGGATTTACAGGTATTAAAAGCCAGTGCTTAAAGATCTTCTCTGGACACATGTTTCATTGATGTCCTTATTCAAGATGCTAGCGTTAATTTATAAAGACCGGGTTGGCTGGGACTGTGGTGGTTGAATGACCATTACTGCCATTATAGCCGTGCCTGCGAACTTAATTTGGTCCCTGTTAATGTTCTCCTGCCTTCAGAAGGGAAGTTAGTGTTTACAAGGGAGGAAGCCTTTGCGCCTCCCCCCGAAATGTCCTCTACCATCTGGCACCATCCTTGAATATTTTGGTATAATAAGCCAAGACACCGCCCCCCAGTTTAGTTGATTTTTTAGGCCATTTGATTGATTGCTATGCACCTGAATTGGCTGTTCTTTTTATGCCTCCATATGGTTATAAAGTTTTGAGGTGGTGCTGCTCTATGCATATTGCTGGTTGTGTAACTATAGGGATTGTTTTGTGGTTATGGATTGTTTTCTTATATTGTAAACTGCCTATAACATATCATTGTGGGAAAGTGGTATATCAGTATTTAAAACAAACAACAGGAATATCTGGTGGTGCACACCATTCCTGTTTCATGCTTTTGGACAGCAGGTGACATTGCCCCAAAGCAAAATAGCTTAAAATGTACTAAAATGTATATAGTTATATGCACAAATAGCTTTTGAAGGAAGGAGAATTGTTCTAGTACTGAATCCTTACACTTTCAGTATTTATTTCATTTATACCCTGCCTTTCCTCTCTACTGAGGACTCAAAGCAGTTTATGTTGCCCTCTCCTACATTTTTTTCATGACAGTCCTATGAGTTGGTTTGGCTAAGACTGTGTGACCGGCCCAAGGTCACCCAGTGAGCTTTCTTCTATGAAGAAAGGTTAAAGCGCTTGGGGCTTTTTAGCTTGGCGAAATGACAGCTGAGGGGTGACATGATAGAGGTTTACAAGATTATACATGGGATAGAGCAGGTAGAGAAAGAAGTACTTTTCTCCCTTTCTCACAATACAAGAACTTGTGGGTACTCAGTGAAATTGCTGAGCAGTCGGGTTGGAACGGATAAAAGGAAGTACTTCTTCACCCAAAGAGTGATTGACACATGGAATTCACTGCCACAGGAGGTGGTGACAGCTACAAGCATGGACAGTTTCAAGAGGGAATTAGATAAACATATGGAGCAGAGGTCCATCAGTGGCTATTAGCCACAAGGTATAGATAGGAACTCACAGTCTGGGACATGTGATGCACTGTATTCTTGGTGCTTGAGGAGGCAACAGTGGGAGGGCCTCCTGATGGCACCTGGTACTTTTGGCCAATGTGTGGCAGAGTGTAGGACTGGATGAACCATTGGTTTGATCCAACATTGGCTTCTCTTATGTTCTTATGTTAATGGCAGAGTGGGAGTTCGAAAATGCATCTCCCAGATCCTAGTCTCACACACCACTATACTACCTTGACACACCAATGTAGAAAGCGGTATTGAAGATGGTGGGTAGGGCTTTATTATCATACTGTGTTGGAGAACAACAATTCTAAAAATGAGCAGAATGGGCAGAAAGATATTTTCCCTCTAAATTGCCATAAGGTTGTTATGATATCTGTCAATATGGTGCATGTGTCACCATCTTTTTTGGGACAAGAGAAACTGGTCTTTGAATATTTACCTTAAGTAATGTAACTGTAGACAAATGCTGGCTTGAGCTTGAACTAAAAAAGCAGTAGTGGACCAATTTAGAAGAGGCCAGGTGAGAATCCTCCATGCCTCCATGGGTTCTGTAAGGGAAGATCTTGTCTCACTAACCTGTTAGTGTTTTTTGAGGGAGTGAACAAACATGTGGACAAGGGGGACCCAATAGATATTATTTACCTTGACTTCCAGAAAGCTTTTGATAACAGTTCCTCATCAAAGGCTCCTAAGTAAGCTCAATAGTCATGGGATAAAAGGACAAGTCCTCTTGTGGATCAAAAACTGGCTCATCAATAGGAAACAGAGAGTGAGTATAAATGGGAAACTTTCTCAGTGGAGGGTGGTAAGCAGTGGGGTACCACAGGGATCAGTACTTGGTCCGATGCTTTTTAACTTGTTTATTAATGATTTGGAATTGGGAGTAAGCAGTGCAGTGGCTAAATTTGTAGATGACACAAAGTTGTTCAGGGTCGTGAAAACCAGGGAGGATTGTGAGGTACTCCAAAGGGATCTGTTGAGGATGGGTGAGTGGGCGTCAACGTGGCAAATGGGGTTCAATGTGGCCAGGTGCAAAGTGATGCACATTGGAGCCAAAAATCCTAAATATAAATACATGTTGATGGGGTCTGAACTGGCAGAGACGGACCAAGAGAGAGCTCTTGGAGTCATCGTAGATAACTCAATGAAAATGTCTAGACAGTGTGTAACTGCAATAAAGAAGGCCAACGCTATGCTGGGGGTTATTAGGAAGGGAATTGAAAACAAATCAGCCAGTATCATAATGCCCCTGTATAAGTCATTTGTGTGGCCTCATTTGGAATACTGTGTACAGTTCGCCACACCTCAAAAAGGATATTATAGCATTGGAAAAAGTGCAGAGAAGGGCAACTAGAATGATAGAAGGATTGGAACACCTTCCCTATGAAGAAAGGTTAAAACGCTTGGGGCTCTTTAGCTTGGAGAAACGATGGTTGAGGGGTGACATGATCAAGGTTAATAAGATTATGAATGGGATTGAGCAGGTTGAGAAAGAAGTACTTTTCTCCCTTTCTCACAATACAAGAACTTGTGGGCACTCCATGAAATTGCTGAGCAGTCGGGTTAGAACGGATAAAAGGAAGTACTTCTTCACCCAAAGAGTGATTAACATATGGAATTCACTGCCACAGGAGGTGGTGGCAGCTACAAGCATGGACAGTTTCAAGAGGGAATTAGATAATCTCAGTCTGGGGCAGGTGATGCACTCTATTCTTTGTGCTGGGGGGGAGCAGTGGGAGGGCTTCTAGTGTCCTGGCCCCACTGCTGGACCTCCTGATGGCACGTGGTATATTTTGGCCACTGTGTGACAGAGTGTTGGACTAGATGGGCCATTGGCCTGATTCAACATTGGCTTCTCTTATGTTCTTATGTTCTTATGCCTCTCATATCTGCTTCTACACATTACTTCTCATTATTTCCAAATGGTGCCATTTCTTTGCTTTCTGCTAATGTTTGAGCCATGTTTCTGGCAGTGATTCAATCTAGATTTACTGTAACACTGGAAAGAATAGTTCTGCTGCTACATGTCACTGGAGTATGTCCACCTCCCACCAAAGAGATCTGCACTATTGGGTTCCTTTTGGATGTTTGACAGCTGATGGACTCCTAAGTGAGTTTTAGATTATTTATTCTTTGGAACATGTTTTCATCTTGCAGATTTTGCATCAGTCTTATATAATAACATGGCAATTAAGTTTTATGAACCGTCTGAGAGTTTCTCATGGACTTCAGCAGTGCTGTTGATTGCAGCCCTTGTTACAGTGTATGATTAATGGTGTAGCATGCATAAACTAATAATGGATAATAATTTCAGTTCTGAAATTATACACAACACATTTCCTCAACCCCCCAAATGGTGAATCTATTACAAATTTCTTCTATATCTCCAATGGTTGTCCTAGAAGGAGGAGTTCTTAGAAACACTTATCCTTATAGGGTAAGGATTTCAAATTGCTTGTAGAGTACAACTCGTAACTGAAATTAAATGTAAGCTGTAGTAGTCTAATATTGATTAATATTTATTTATGAATTAAAGACTCCAGTTGTATGGATATCTTGCATTAGTAATGCCTAGTAGCATATTAGAAGCCCATCATTCTAGATTCTGCCTGCATCGATGAACTCTGGCTTAAGGATATTACTGTGGACAACATGTCTTATCTTAGGCTCACCTTTAGTTTTATTGATATTGTTCTGGCTGTTCAATTTGCTACTTCCAGGTTAGTTTTATAGGAATTTCAGGCTGGACCATCATTTTAGTCTTCAGATTCCCTGTCTTGCATTAGATCCCTTCCATGGATCATTTCTAGTTTAGGGCAAATATAATGTGCTCTGCCATATAGTATTTGTACTGGTTGATATGGATGAGCTGCCACCATGCTGAAAACTGGTGCAGGAAAATATCCCTGCTCTAAAATTTACTTGGATGGAAACCTCATGAATTAATTAATGTTCCTTCAATTTTCTACCTGCTTTTTGTTTTTGTCACTGCTCCCCATGTACAGCATATTTGCTGTACAGCATATTCCACTTGGGGAATGAATTGAAAATGTCCATTCCACAGGTTGACTTTCCAAACTGATAGAGAGGAAAGTTCCTTTCCAATCCCAGTAGGATCTGATAAGGGCATGAGTGCAATGCATCTACCTAGTCTTCCCAAAGGTATTTAAGGGTGCAATTTTTTAAATGGGTGCAACCAGTTTCTAACATTTGTGTGTGTGTGTGTTTGCTTAAAAGGGCATCTGGGAACATAACAGAAATCAACTAAACTTGAGGGGATGGGCTGCTTTCCCTAGAATAAGATGCAGTTACAGAGTGTGCTTAGAGTGGTAACACTGGATGGAGTACATCATGAGAGGAAAGTGCTGACAGCACTGCCAAGTGGCCCTGTGTAAAAGTGATCTAACGTGTAGGGCAAACTTGAGTCATGTGAAGAAACTAGGATTCAGAATCAGACCTATGGCTTTCCGTTCACTAGTCTGATACGTATAGCATTAAGTTATAGCACTAAATTACCTCTTGAGCTAGTTTTGCACTTATAACCACATTTGGCCTGCTTTGTGCAATATTGGCAGGTTTTAGTATCCCTCTGGGGCCAAACCAGTGCCCTGAATTCTGTTGTTTATACTCTTCCATCAGCTGTTCTGCTGTACACTGGGATGCTATTTTCATAGTGGTAAAAACTTCTCCCTGTCCAAGACAGTGGGTTGTATGATCCCCAATTCTGTGTGCGTGTGTGTATATGTATGTGTGAAGTCACCACTGTATGTCCAGCACAGAGAGGCACAGACCCTTTCACCTAGGAATACTGCTGTCATTGACCTTTCCTATTGTCATAGTGATAAGCATGTAATTAATCCTTAATGTAAAACAAATGTAATCTTTGTACTATATTGCGTTATCTGACTACCTGATCCCATAATGTTATTCTGTTAGGCCAAATAAGGATAATAAAATAATTTTAAGAGAGAAAGTACTCAGGGCAAATTTGATGCGCAGGGTTGTCCTGGATAATGATAATTTGTACAGATTCTTCAGATGGGAAAAAAAACAACTTTTGGAACTTTTGCCTTTATTACAAATATTTCTACTTGTTATGTTCTCCATCTAAATGGTGACTGTACAAAAGTGACTATACAAAAAAATAACTATGTATTTAGAAAAAACAGTGCTTCTAGTAGGCAGGTTCAGTTCAAGGTAATGTACACTGCTCTGAGCCTAAGGATGGCATGTGAAGATGCTATTTATGGTTCCTTTGCACTGGTTGCATAGCAGTTTCTGTTTAAATTTAGCCTTGTTCATGGTAGAAGTGCTACATTTCACTTTGATTTTTCCTAGTACTGGGAATCTTCACTATAAACTATGCACTCTTTATGGTGATGTCTTCTGACAGTGTGCTTGTCTCTTGTAAAACCTCATCTTCCTGTATAGAAATGTCTTCATTGCATTCCCACCCTCCTGCCTTCTTTGTAAACACCTTGTAAGTGACCCAGCAGATGCAATTGTGTACATTTAAATACTTCATTTTGTGACAGTGCTGTGGGAATGTGGGGAACTAATTAGCCCCTGTGGTGTTCTGTAGTTATTGTTTATTTTAAACAGGATAGCTTCACAAGTATTTCCATGCCTTGCCCTGCAATGAATATGCTCCCAAGGTAGTTTATTTTAAGTAACTTTAATAGCTCTTGTTCTAATTCATTGGCTGGCTTAACCAGAGGAAGGGAATAGATATTAAAATGCAAGAATATAATGTTTACGAAGAAATATATTAGAATAATGGAGTATAGATGAGCGTTCAGTGTCAGGCTATAATATGATGTAAACAGAAGGAAATCTAAGGCATCTGGGTTTCCCCCCATTGGGTGAAATTCATAATGCTTTGGTACAGTACGTTCATAAGGCTTTTCATGAGGTCAAACTTGGGTGTTTGACACACTCAGGCTATGTGCCTGAAGCCAGGAATAACTACAGATTCCCTCTGTACATTTCTGTGGTGTATACAGATTGGGAAAAAATATATATATTAATTTCAAAGATTACAGTTTTGTGCTTCAGTCCATCACCGTGCATGAATAGAGGAGGATGCATTGCAGCTTCCTACAAGGATCCAGTGTGGCCACCCTTTCTTTGCTATGGCTCAATGGCAGGCTTATCCTTCTGGCAAAGTATGTTGATCATTGGGTCCCAAATGGTTGTGGGGAGGGGGGCAGGTGCTGGTTGTCACTCAAATTGGGCTGGAAATGTGCACAAACTGTCCAGAATTAGGCAAAGTTTGTTAGACGGCTGGTATAAGCCGGAGGTGATTCTGGATTCTGTCCTGGTTCAAGACATTTCTTTAAACAAAGACTTCCAAAGGCAGCCCACTTCTTTCCTACACCCCACATGGAATTATGGGATAGGAGTGACTTGTTGAATATGAGGCATGGTAGAGCGTCTGTTTCCAAAGCTGTGATTGGCAAGAGACAGTGTGGTTGGTATGGAAGTGATACAGTGTTCATGAAGACACCTGGGGGTGAGGTAGGGATGCTGCATTTCTGCCTATCAGAGGCTGCTCCTAATGCAGGGTGTAGGAAGACAGTCTCTGGAATCATACAACTTGGACATGTCATGTGTACCCACTGTTAATAATGCAAAAAGTGACTTTTAGTTTGCTTGACATACAAGAATATGTTTTAACTGGCCATTTGTCATTTTCTGTTGTGAACACACATGCATGTGCCATTAAATGAGAGCCTTCACTCTCATTTAACACACATGCATGTACAACTGTACCCTCAGAGAGGCAGACAATTTCCTGGATTCCACATTAGGTTTCAAATAGCCTGCTTCATGACTTGATGCAACTGCAGATTTTACGAAGCCTTTGATCATCACTAGGGTTGCCGGCTCCATGTTGGGAAATACCTAGAATTTTTTTTTGGGGGGGGGGAGTCTGAGGACAGTGCGGTTTGAGGAGGGGAGGGACTTCAGTGGGATAGAGTCAACCTTCCAAAGCAGCCATTTTCTCCAGGTGAACTGATCTCTGTCTCCTGGTGAACATTTTTAATAGTGAGAGATCTCCAGCTACCACCTGGAGGTTGGAAACCCTAGATCACTATTGTGTCCAGACTGTCGTTTTTTAAAAAAAATCCTAATAATTCAAGCTTGTGTTTTTGTTCTACCCATTGTTGTTTTCTTAAATAGCAAGAAGGTATCCAAGTCTTATTTTTATTTTTTTAAACCTCTATCTTATAAACTATATATTACAGTTTTGGCCTAAAACTTTCCTCTGTAGAGTTCCTTTATCATTTAGAAACTCTACTTGATAGGTAGTGTGGTTGAATAGAAAAGTACTTGAAACTCACTTCTTTTGTAACTTCAGATTACTCTGTTGAAAGCTGGGCATCTCCTTGAAAAATTGCTAAGGACTGTTGTATTTTATTTTCCCAAGCTCCTCTCCTTGCTGATGATGAACAGCTGGCCATGAAGTTACATAAATAATATGTGTTTTTCCTTACTCCCTACAGCTGTACAAGTGATTGGAACACAAACAGAGAATAGATGTCTACACCAACAGATCCTGGTGCAATGCCTCATCCTGGTCCTTCTCCAGGCCCAGGTCCTTCACCAGGACCAATATTAGGTCCTAGCCCAGGCCCAGGTCCTTCACCAAGTTCAGTACACAGCATGATGGGACCAAGTCCTGGACCGCCAAGTGTTCCACATGCAATGCCAACTATGGGACCTAATGATTACCCACAAGAAGGCATGCACCCAATGCACAAAGTAAGTACTTCTTACATGTGTACACATTGTATTTACCAAATGCTTGTTTGACAACAGCCACTGTATTTTATGCTATGTAACATCACTGTGAGTTTTATATCATCAGAGTAACTGGATGATGTACAGTCCTGAGATAGGAACAGCATTTGACCTCTAAACTGAGCAACATTTTTATAAACCATAGATAAGGAGGATCCCTGAGCAAGTACTCCCTAATTAGGTCATTTAGCTGCTTTTCAAAGATAAGCCAATGTTTTTTGTGGGGAGGAAACCATATCTTTTCACTTAAATTTAGTTGCTTGTAACTGAAATCTTTTGAAATCAGTGGAAATCAGTAATGAAAGCATTCAGAACCTGAGCACTGGAAACGATGCTCTGCTCCTAGTACAGACATGGAAATAGTCACCTGCCTTATTGCCCAGGACAAGTAAGCATCATTTGCAGACAAGAAGTGACGAAATCTGTAATACATTGGTAGAAGAAAGAAAAAAAATGCATTTCCTCCCTTTTTACTCTTTTGGAATTCCACAAAAGACTGACTTACTTGCCACCAGAGATAATTTTGAATGTTTGGCCTAGTAACTTCTGTGGACTTGCCTGGAAACCTGGCCCAGTATACTGTTCGCAATCCAACCTTGCATTACCATCAGTGGGTTTTGTGTTCCATGTAAACTTGCTGTGCAAATCTCCACTAGATCTCAGATGCATTCCGTTTTTGATCCCATTTTAGTAAAGGCTTCCCGGTTCATTTCAGTACTCAGGATACTTGAGACAGAGTTCTATATAGGCAATGAGGAAGCATTGTGATGATGTTTCCAATCTGGGAATGAAAAGTAGCTCCAGAGGTCTGTGGTATTCCCACATGCACAGGAAATCATTAGGGGGGACTAATATGCAATGGGATATTCATGACTTTTCCCTTCCTTTGTTTGAAGGTAAAATTGATCAAAAAATGATTTGTACCTTGTAAATGGGTATATCAGTTTATTGAAAGTCTTATTTTTTAATTAACTGGCATTAGTTGAATTTGTTTAGAATGTGAGTGTAGCTTTTAAACTGTGCTTAATTAATGCTTCTTGTGTATTTTGAAGTTATTTGTCAGAGTTGTGTACCTCTGGCTCTCAGAAATTTGGTGAAGCCACAGGAAAAGAAAGTTTTGTAATGGTGATTTAAGCTACAGTGTACTTTTACTACTGCAATGAAGGCAGGTAGAGATCAGTTCACATAGTACTTGAGACTCACAAAAGTAAGGACCCTTTGCTTGGAAGTAAGTCTCATTGGTTTCAATGGCCTAAGGCTGTGATTCTAAGTATACGTACTAGGGACCAAATCCTATTAAATTCTGTAGTGTTTAAACATGCTTAGAGTTGTACTGGCTACCTGATTAATTCTGTCCTGAGCTCTGTGGTCCGGCTCAATCGAGTTTCCTCCAAAGTAGTGCTCTTAGGTCTGTGCTGGAAAGGCTTGAGACGTAGGCTTAACCTGGGGCTGGAAGTTTGAGAGAAGACTTGGAGAAGACTTGGAACACAAGACTTGCACTGGTTGGGCTGGTTGATCCAACAAGGCTGTGCTCCCAGGCCTCAGCCTAAACAGTCTAAGAGGTAATTGACCCCCGCTGTACTGCAGGCAGGTGATGGAGCTCCTGAGGCTGCACTGTGCTCTGGCAAGGAAGTGCCACCAACAGTGCACTGTTCTAGTTTCACAGTGGTGTTGTGTGCAGCCAGTCTGACACTTCACTTCCTCTCAGCCACATCGCCCTGGGCCTTCTGCTGCCATTAAGTGGGTATGGTTGCCAGGTCTGGATTGGAAAATATCTGGAGACTTTGGGGAGGGATCCAGGAGAGGGCGGGGTTTGGGAAGGGGAGGGGTCTCAGCATGGTACAATGCCATAGAGTCCACCTTTGAAAGCAGCCATTTTCTCCAGGGGAGCTGATCTCTGTCAGCTGGAGATCAGTTGCAAAAGCGGGATATCCCCAGGCCCCACCTGGAGGCTGGCAACCCTATAAGTGGGAGAGGATCTCAGGCTCAAGTTCTCCTGTTCTCTCCATGGTCCCTCTGGCCCTCCTTAGCCACTGACCATGGCTCCTCTAGGAACTCAGAACTGGAATTACTGAGCTGGTCAAAGGGAGTCATGAGATACTAACTGAGATGGAAGACTGTAGACATTGGTTAGAGTGAACTGTGGCCCATGTCTGTTGCCCCCCCCCCCAAAAAAAAAAAAAAAAAAGATGCTAGATTTCCAGCTCTCCACCTCTTCAGAGATTTGTTACATTTGCTCCATACTCTCTTTTCTTGTGCAGGAGCTGGACTTCACAGAGGAGGAGCAAAAGTCACCTTTTTGGTGGTTCAGAGTAGTATTTTTATATTGTTCTGCATGGTTAAAGGCTTCTCTTCAAGCCAGAAACATTTGTTGTTTCTGATTGTAACAGTGCAAATCCTATTAAGTGGTTTAATACTACTATGTAATCTAATGGGACAGATTGAATTGTGCCCAGCACAAGCTTCATGTAGTTCATTGCTATCATAAAACTACTTAGTTTAATCTTATAGATTCCAACATGAGTATTTAAGAAAAAGAAGTTTCAGGGATTGACTTCGTGATTTGTCAGGTCTGCTTAATAATGGTAGCTAACTTGATTATTTGCATTTGTAGTAATTTATTAACCATACTGATTTCTTCAGTTGTATCCCACCATGATGGTGGTTAGAAAATTGCTTTCATGGCTTGCAATATATTAACTTTTTCCACATCATAAGCACCATATGTGCTTGACTGGGAAGGGTGTGTTTCCTTTTCTTTACATATGTTGTTTGTGTGCACCAATGCAGACATTTAACTCAGTGTACAATGTGCTTTTTAATGCAGATTAAAGGGGGAAATACTATTTTCCAGCTAAAGTTTAAGCACTTTTAAGTCTCATGGATTTCAATCAGAGCACATGTTTGCCTTTTTAAGCCAATGGGACTACAGATTATTTAAGTTTGTCTGATCATGTTCTGTATAGACAGTTTGAGTTTTTAAGAATTATACTGAATGGAATGATGAGATAAAAATATTTTAAATATAAAAATGCTAAACACCTCTCTGTACAGTTTATATTAACTGCTGTCTGAGATAAATTTTGAATTGGATTAGCTGGGAAGCTACCACATGCTAAGCAGAAACTTATTACAGTTTGTAAAACTGTTGAAACTAATTCTGATTACTGAAAATTGAGCTAAATAATGAAAATTGAGGTCCTTGAGATAGTTTTCTAAGCTGGTGCACAGCCAAAGAAAGTTATAGGACTTGGTATATAACATCACAGTATCTTTTTTGTTTCATTTATCATTGTAATAGCGTGCCCAGTAGGTTTGGGCTGTCAGGTTATGTTACAGCTTGCTTGTTTATTTACTCCATATCCATGCTGCGTTTTTGCCATGTACTCAGTTCAATGCTTTTTGGCCTGTTTTAGCATTTTTTGTAACGCTTTGATTATTGTGACTATTGGTTAAAGGATATTAAGAGGCCACTAATCTGCATTAATTTGTCTTTAGCATAAATTCTACAGAACTTCCCTTCCTGGTCCTCTGCCTATTTTTCAAGGTTTTACTTTGCTTAAGTGCCAGAGAACATTCTGAACCATTGCTATAACAATATTGGTGAATGCCAAGCAGCTTGATGGGGCCGTCCTCAAACATGGTGGGTTTTTTTAGAGACTTGGGGAACCCTCCAGATATCCAGAAAAATATAACTTTGCAAATGAAACAGAAGTACCCTTTTCAGCCCTCACCCCCAAAGTCCTGGCCTAATGAATCTGAATATGCTTCAGGAGCACAGAATGTTAAGAGTTATTGAAAGTCAGTAAAATGGGGAACGGAGAGGGGAGAATCAAGCCCCTCACAGCTAATAGGGTCCTAGAGGTTGGGAGGCAACTTCCAAATTGTCCCCCCCCCCAATTCATCATGAGCTTCCCAGCTTCTTAAATGTCAGCAGTAAACAAGGGGAAAAAATCCCCCTCATGTAAATCATCTGATATACAGTAAAATGTACTGTGAGCTCCAGATAAAGCCCGTTTCAGGTATAATTCCATTTTACTTTTCAACAGGAACGAGAAACTCTTCTGAATCCAAAACACTGTAGCCTACGCTCACTTTAATATTGCTTTGTTGAAAGCACCCAAGCTCTTTGCCCCAAAGTCTGATTCTGTTGTTTTCTTAATATTCTTTATTTTATTTAAGCATTGTGTTAACAAACTTGCTTAGTAGTTGTGGATTACTAGTTTTATATCTTTATGTTGTATTTGTTTTTTGAGAAGGTTCTATAATCAAAGCTAGGCATTGCCCCTTCCCCCCCTATTTTCTTTCCATGGGAGAGGGTAAGCTAGTTTACAAATACTATGTCAGGCCATCCTCCCCATCTCCTCCTTTTCCCTTAGACTTGTAAATTCCTTCATAGCCCCCCCCAACTTCTCTGCCTTGTTGCCCTTCAAAGCATATGCACATTGTCTGTTTCGTGTCATAAAGTTTCAGATGGTGTGGATTAGGCTGAAATGGGTTCTTCCAGAATGCTGGGAGCATTTCAGCAGTGTGTGCCTTCTCCAGTGAGTGGCTGCCAAATATTTTCACTCCCTTTAAATGGCAGTTCCCTAGTGCTATAAGCTCACAGCTGGCAAGGGAAGTAAATATTGTAGATTATCCTGTGTTGATATTTTTTAAGTCTAGGTTTGTACTTTTAAGATTCTGTTTCCATGACCTTGACCTCTTACTTTCCTCCCCTCCAGTTGCTTATGCGTAATGTAGATTTTTATCTTGTCATTGTAAGGCACTTTCTCTGTGTTCTGTTGCTTACCATTAGTTTTCTTCTGCTTGCTCAGATACCTTTTTGGTTTTCAAGTGCTGGGTCTGGCACACAAACTTTGTTTTCTTCCCAAACATAAGCAATAGCACTCTTAGTGGGGGTGCTTTGGCAATTTATCCACTGCTCCCTTTTCCCCCTCAGGGGAAGAGTTGAACCCCACAACAGAATGTTCACATTCAAAGAAAAACGGCCTTTGGGGTGTCCTGATGCAGCAGTTACTGCTTGGAGGTTGGGCTCAGGATAACAAATGTCTTTCATTCTGAGGCACTAACTGTTTGCTTCCAGATTATGTAAGTGGTCTTTGTAGTCTTCTATTTGGTTGTGGCCAAAAATGCAAAAGATTATCTGTGGTATTACTCTTGTCCAAATACATCACAAGAGCTCTTTAAAGGAGAGGTAAGAGTGTGGGGGAATAGCCTGAACTGAAGTAAATGAAGAGGCAATGCTTCCACGTTGCTTCTTTAATGACCAGTAGTAAAAGAGTGAAGGTAAATACGTGTGCATCAAAGATGTCATTTCAGAAAATATTGGTGCCTTATCATGGTACACACAGGTCCCATTGCTTTGTTGATTGGGTACTGTCATTGCTACTTTTTATTTTTGGGGGGAGGGGATTTGCATACCTTCATTTTAGTACAGCTTTTGATTTTTAACACTAAAAGTCCTCTAGATAATTGGTTAGGAATTCCCTAAAACAATGTCAAATTCTTTATTGGTTGAATTTTGCAGCCCATTGATGGTTTGCATGAGAAAGGAATGGTTGAAGACCTGCACAGCAACTCCATGAAGACAGCAAATATGCGACCTCCTCATCCTGGAATGGGGCCACCTCAAAGTCCAATGGATCAGCATAGTCAAGGTTTATATCAAGATGTGCTTTTGATATGTTTTGAAATCATTGTGAGTCTACGATCTTTAAAGCTACAGTCTAATTTCCCAGTGAGAAGTGATACATTTGGGGTATGTGTGAGAATACATATAATATGTACATGTAGAGGAGGGGTGGGTGGGAAGGAGGGGTGATGCACAAGAGGTATTTGCTTAAAACTCTTAGGCTGAAAAACAGATGCAGGTAAAGGATCTCCTGTTCTCTTACTGGTTGAATCAGTCATCTTTGTGTTTGAGAGCCAGTTTTAAGGGTGAGAGAATGTAGTCTCTTGGCTCATATGAACTTGCCTTATATAATGCTTGTATATAGTGCTGTTAAATGTTCAAAATGCTTCATATGTACTATGTTTTTGTAGTCCTACCAACAGTGCTGTAATGTAGGTCATCATTACTGCTAATCCCAGTATTACAGATGTGTGTCTGAAACTGTGGGGCTGTCTAATGACTTTGGATTGGAGGTGAGATTTGACCAGGGACGTCCTAGTTTGCTGTACTCTGTTTTAGCCGACAGGGTTACAATTAGCCACTATGGCTTCCCAGTATTGTCTACCTTGACTGGTGGTGGCTCTCCGAAGCCTCAGGCAGACCCTATAGCATCAGTACCAGCCCTGTTTTAGTTTGGAGATGCCAAGGGCTTGAACCGAAGATAGGATTATGCTCCTTATGGTTGTCTTTTCAGTCAAAGATATCAACAAGAAGGACAATTGCAAGAAGGAGAAGGAGAGTTGTAAGAAGGGGAGTCTGTGTGGCTCTGAGTCCCTTCTGGCCAGAGGTTCATTAGTTCCCATCTCTTAATTGGAGGTAATGGTGGTTTACTTGGTAGGTTTTCATGAGGGCAGAACATGAAAAATTAAAAATGGCCAGTCATTCCTCCAACAAGTGAAGAATGATGAGACTTTTTGTTCCCATATTCTCCTAACAATAAAAAAGTAATAGCTTTGTAGGTAAGTAATGTTTAGATGCTGATGTTCAAGAGGACAGACATCCAAACAGGGGGAAATAATGTTCCTTATACCTTCCTTTTTGGTGTTGATCTTTTTAGAATTACAAATGAGGATTTTCCAAAGTTCCTCTTTCAAGAACCCCACCCAGGGTTCGAATTTTTTGTGAGCCTCATTTTGCCATGCATGGTCCTCTAGTTTGGTTTCCTGGTTTATTGATGACTGTAGTTTTCTCTATTCTCTCCTGAATTCCAATGTTGCATGGGTGTTTTGAATCCAACACAGATGACCTCTAAGCAGGTTTTTATCACAGGATGATTGCCTAAATTTTCTTCATGGTGGGAAACTGATGGGCTTCAGTTCTTAGACTGCATTGCTGTAGGACGGAGGTGATCTCTGTGGTGGTAGGATTAATGAATTAGAGCTTTCCCCCTCCTGAGAATTGTACTCAGTTTCTTCATTAAAAATTAAATGCTAGAATGTGTTATAAACTTTTTACTGGCTTGGACTGTATTAAATAGATTCTCAGACAAAGTGCTTAGATTCTTAGCAAAAGCTAAACAGCAGGGATATTCAGCTGTCATTTGTCTCAGGAGCACAATTTAACAGGTCCCCAAGGTACTTGAGTTGTGTCAGAGAGATGTTGAGGGGCAGTAAACATCTTTTCCAGGTGCAAGAGGAGAACAAGAGTAGTTAATTCCCTGAGGCATGATTTATGCTTACATCACAAATAACAGTGGTGTAATTGAATACCCCCAGTATTAGTTGGTCCTGTATTCATGTTGAGTATTGTTATTCCTAGTGTAATATGATTTTGCTTTGATTGTGGTTGAGCCTTCCTTTGCTAACCAAGGTGCAAAGACAGATTTCTTGTTTACTCAGTTCTCTGAGGGCTAAACTATATATATAGTGGTGCAAGAGATCCATGATTACGTACTGAGTTTTCTTTTAAAGCAAAAGCAGCCATAAAGGGAAGAAGATTCAAACTGAGGCTGCAGATAGAACTAACTGTTTCTTTCATTGTGCTGTTTTCCTAGTGCAAATTGCCTTCTCTCTGGAGCTTCTTATCTGCCCTATAGGAGAAAACATACAGGTACTCTCGTTAGCCCTTTTGTGGCTAACAGTAGCCCTGAGGCAGGGCAGTGGATTTGGGTTGGGTAAATGGTGGAGGAGAAACTGATCAAACCCCCATTCTCTTTGTACCATGGTTGTAGTTGGATTCTGGCACCCCTGAGGCTGCACTGTCTTGAACATGCATGCTCACATACACATATACTCTGCTACCTGTGGGAGATCCTAATTACAGATCTCTTGTATCATATGTAGCTTGGCTCTGAAATCCAGGAGTGAGAACATGTTCTTGTACAGGTCAAATACCTTCTGAAATTGAAATTAGATATTTCTCATGAATGTACCATATGATTTTTTTTCACTTCTGCAATTGTAATAGTAGTTCCAAAATCATTTTAACTTGGGCTTGTACAAGTTACAACTAGGGATGGGCATGAACCGTGTGATGAGCCAAAATTCAGGCCAAATTTTGGGCAGATTGAGACTTGGGACATGATGTTTAGCACACATGTGGTCTCCAAATAAACCTCCAAGCTTTTGGGGGTGGCTTGAGGCAGCTCTGGAAAATGAAACCAGCCCAGAAAACTTGGTGTACAACTCCTAGACAATGATGGAGGTGGTGTTTTCCAGCCATGGAAACAGCAATAGGAACCTTCCAAAGCTTGATGGGCACTGCTGCCTGTCAATAACAGAACTCCCATTCATCACAATGGGACTCAGAATGCTATGCAAGTCCGAGAGAAAGGCACATATCCTCTGTTGGGGGTTTGGTCAGAGTCGGAGACGTAAAGGGAGAGGGAGAGTCAGGGTGATTTCCCACTAAAGCTGACTCGGGGTAGCGCCGCCATTTGGCCCGATACTATTAGTCAATTTCACACCCGAAGCCGTGGGGCTGCATTTTGACCCACGAGCTGCCGATTCCCCGCAGTTTCGTAATCCTGTTTTTTGAGGATTACGAAACTGCGGGGAAATCGGGTGAAGCCGCGGGTCAAAATGCAGCCCCGCGGCTTCGGGTGTGAAATTGACTAATAGTATCGGGCCAATGGCGGCGCTACCCCGAGTCAGCTTTAGTGGGAAATCACCCTCAGTGTACTTTAGCAGGGAAGTTGAATTAAGAGCTTTGCCAGGCATGGGGGGATTGCACTCAGTCTGGGCCTGGTAGTTTCGCTTTGCCCTGAGTTCTGTGGCCATTCACTGTTCTTGTATTTTTGTTTGCTTGCTGTGAAGGGGGGGTTGGGATTGTTCTCTCATTTCACATGGATTGCTATTTGGGGGATTTTCCTGCTATTTGCTCTGCTTTCCTTGGTGGTTTCCCTTCTCCCCCCCATTTTATTTCACACCCCCACTTTGGGTTGCAGTTAAGCTTTGAGCAATTGCTCCTTCATTTTTTTTTCTTTTGGGGCTGTTTTTGAGGCAAGGGGGCTTCTCTTCCATTTCCCTGCCACACGCACTGGGTTGCTTCTCCTTTGGGTGTCATCTCTGCCTTTCCGCCTGCTTTCCTACACACACCCTGCCTTGGGGGAATAGTTCCAATATCAGGGACTTGGATGACTTTACTGCCTTGCTCTGCAGTAACCACCCCCAGCTTAACCCCCCCCCCCACTGAACTGCTTCTCCTTTGGGGTAATCTCTGCCTATCCTATATGTACCCTTCCTTGGGGGAATTGTTTCAGTCTTGGAGACTTGGGGGTGACTTTACTGCACACTGATTCGACCTCCCTCCCCGCCTCGAGTTGCTTCTCCTTTGGGTGTCATCTCTGCCTGTCAACCTTCTTTTCTACACACACCTTGCCTTGGGGATGTTGTTCTAGTCTCGGGGAGCCAGTGTAACTTTACTCCCCAGCTCTCCACATTGATTCAACCCCCTCTCCACTGAGCTGCTTCTCCTTTTGGGGTCATCTCTTCCTGTCTGCCTGCTTTCCTACATACACCCTGCCTTGGGGGGATAGCTCCAGTGTCGGGGGCCTGGGATGATTTTGCTGCCCAGATGCAAGCTGCATCTCCCTTTGGGGGTCATCCCAGGCCTGGGCATGGTGGGAGGCTTGGCTGTCATGCAGACACCTTGCCCACTGAGGGAGGGGATGGACCCAGGGAGATGGTTCCTGGGCAGGGAAGGAGGGTTGATCCTGCCCTTTAATCGCCTTGTCGATGGAGGGAGGGTGGGCCTGGCCTGGAGAGTAAGCCACCTACTATGTGGGTCGATCCCAGGCATGGGCAGGGCACTGTAGTCACCTTGCCTGCAGAGAAGGGGTGGGCTTGGGAACTCATTCACCTGTTGTGTGGGTAGCTGCCAGGAAGGGTGGGAGGGTTGATCCTGCCATGCATTGCACTGCATTGCACTGCACTATAGCCACCTGCTGTGTGGGTGGCTCCAAGGCTAGGGCAGGATGGGGGGTTGGCCCTGTGATCATCTGGTCTGTGGAGAGAGAAT
Source organism: Gekko gecko (assembly GCA_029375565.1). Lineage (NCBI taxonomy): Eukaryota > Metazoa > Chordata > Lepidosauria > Squamata > Gekkonidae > Gekko > Gekko gecko. The sequence continues at coordinate 122,211,037 of JAPDNY010000007.1, forward strand.
GTGCCCAGCCACACCCATGTGCAACAATAGCGATAACAGTTCTAGGGGACAAAGGGGGTCTCCATCCCATGGAGATTTGCTACAAGTTTGATGCTTCTACTAGGTTGCACAGGGTGTCCTGTCTGTTCTATGGTCTAGAACCCAAGCTTGACAATGTTTCCTCAGAAAGCACTTTCCTGGGGGTGCCTTTTGCGGGGTGCATAACTCAGACCCCTCCCAAGTCAGAGCATGTAGGGAGGCATCCTGGAAAGGTCTGCAGCGAGTTTGATGCCTCTAGTTAACACAGGGCCCATTCTATACACTCCTAAACCCGCCCCTGTCATTTCCCCAGGAAGCACTTTCTTGGGGGCACCTTGTTTGGAGGGCTGTAACTTGGATCCCCCAAGTCCAATCTGCACATAAGTTGGAGGGCATGCGGGGGGACATCTCAGAGAGTTCCACTGTGAGTTTGATGCCTCTAGCTCACACACGGCCCATTCTATACACTGAACCTGTGTCTGTCATTTCCCCAGGAAGCACTTTTCTGGGGGCACCTTCTTGGGGGGGGTGTAACTTGGACACCCTAAGTCCAATCTTCACTAAACTTGGTGGGCTGGTAGAGGAGAGTTAGCTTGAGATGCCCCCGTGGCTGGACCATCCATTTACATTTTTAGGCGGCTGCCTGAAGTGCTGGAACTGCACTGGCCTCCCACCCTTCCCTCTCCCCTCCCAGCCCCTCCCTCGCCTCACCAAAACCCTGCACATGTGCTGCCTGCTCTGCTCGCCCTGTGCACCTATGTGCTCCTTGGCTCCTCCTCTTTGGTCACTGTGGAAGCCGCCGCGGAGCACATGCTGCACACACCGTCCACACACAGTTGCCACACGCCCGCCGTCTCACGGCTGCCCGCTGCGCACCTCCTGCCCACTCCCAGCCAGGACCAAGAGGACCAACTTGGAGGAAGAAACTTGGAACCTGCACACACCCTGGCCCCGGCTGCTGAAAAGGTTGGGTGCAACTTGTTGAGGGAAGAGAGACATGGGGACTCGGGAGGGAGCCCAGAGGGGTGCTGCTGCTGGTATGAAAGGCAGCAGGCAGCAGGAGGAAGGCAGGAAGGAGATAGGTGGGTCCCCCCGCCCCTCACCAGAAGCTCCCAGGGCCCCAGTCTGGAAGCCAAGGCTTAAGTGCCTTTGTGGGCTGGGCCCTTCATAGTGTTAAAGAGCGGCGGGTCCAGAGGAAGCGTGAAGCCCATGGGTTAGGGCTAACCCCCTTTCCACTTTCTGTTCCACTGTTAACACCCCTGGCTGCTAAGCTCTCCTCCTTTCTTGCTAGGAAGCCAGGCAGCCAGTAAGGAAAGGGTTAAAGAGAGTCCTTTCCTCCCCTCCCCAGCCACACTTTCCTGGTGGCAATCAAAAGGTTTGGGGGGAAGCTAGCTGAGAAACAACCAAAGTCTTCAGGGGGAGGGGGGTCTGTGTGGAGCTGCAGGAGCGAAAGAAACTAGTGTGGGGGGCCCCTGGAAGTCCTGCAAAGACTGCGCTGTGTGTACGCGCAACTCCGGGGGGGGCAGAGAGGAAGGCAACATGCTCCTGAATTCCACATGCTGGGGCTACAGATGCTGCCTTGGGGTGGTTGTGAGGTGTGTGGAGGGGGGGTGAGAAGCCCTGGAGAGGGGGAGATTGCTAAGCTCCAGGTGAGACCTGGAGATCTCACAGGATTGTAGCTGATCTCCATTTGGATTTGAATCCAGTAGCGCTTTAGAGACCAAAAAGAGTTTCAGGGTATGAGATCTCGAGTCAAAACCTCCTTCGTCAGACACAAGCAAAGTAGAAATGCTGTTTGGGTACTTTTATCCTAGTTAGAAGGTGGCAAAAGTGTTGTAAAAAATGCTTGGGAAGGATGCAGAGGTACAATGCATATTGCAATCAGTTTGATTAGAGTGGGGTCTGTGTGCTTAGGGGCAAGCAGGCAGGAGTGTGTTTGGCCATGGGGAGAGAGTTCTACCCAGGAGGCAGCGATCCTTGGTGCTCTTTGGGACAGTCCCAAGAATTTTAAGCTCCCTTCCCAAGAGTTTTAAGCTCCCCTGGTGTAGATCCCTGTGTCCCTGAGGGCGCTTGAAGCAGGGCAGAGAGCCCAGCTTAAATGACCCGGGGGGGGGTCTTTTGAGTACAAAGCCTCAGAGGAGGGAGGGACAGGAGTGGGCTTTGCCCCAGTGCTGCAAAGGGTCTGCCTGCCACAATCCTGATCCCTGGCCCCTTGGGTGCCCACTCCTGGGGCCTCTTCCACACCACATGGATGTACAGGGAGACAAAAATCCCAGCTTCAGCTCTCCGCTAGTGGGGTTGTGTTGGAGAGCACAATGAAAGTGTCAGCCCCGTGTTCTGCAGTGGCCCCTGTATAGATCCATGGTGTGGCCTTATTGGAAATACTGTGTACAGGTTTGGGCCTGCATAGCTCATCAGTAAATACTGAAGTACAGCAGGCTACAGAGTTGGTGGGCAGAGCAGAAAATAAAGCAAAGAGTCTGAAAATAGGCTCCCAGCTCAAGAGGATTTGTGGGACCCAGGTTGGAATCCCTGTTTCATTATGGGAGGCCGCTGGGTCATTTTGGTCCAGTCACCCTCTCTGAACCTAATCTACCTCACAGGGTTGTTGTGTCAACCAAAAAAGTGTCTGTGGGTGCGTTCAGACGGCCCGTTTAGTCTGCTTTTGGCACACTTCAGTAACGGATTTCATATCCACGTTCACACACCCAACATCTGCACACAGTCCCCAGCCGTCACTTTCTGGCTCAACCCCACCTTTAAAATGGAGTATTTTGTTACCAGGTCCCCAAGTGCTGTTTTCCTGATTCTCTGGTTCTAGCCGTACTTTTCTGATGTCTGATTGCTCCTGCAGTGTTGAGCCACTTCTGCTTGGAAGCCCAAGGCTTCCGCTCTTCGCCCGCCATTTTATTTTAGCGTCGGTGGTATGTGCACAGGTAGAGCATTGCTCCCGCATTATTAAAAACAATGTTTAAATGGTGCTTAGTTTAGTTGGTTAGACGAGTTCGGGATCTCATGGAGGCCAGTTTCGGAGTAAAAGTTTAAAGGGAAGTGTTACAGCAACTGGGTTGAAGTGGAAATCACTGTTCTGCGCATGTGCAAAAATTTTAATTCTACAGATGGCCGCCTGTGCACATGCTCAAACTGAGAGAGAAAAAACCACCGACGCATGCTCCTGTGTGTGGACGGCGGGGAGCGATGTGGCTGCACAGTGATCCGGAACAAAAACCCGCATCGGGACCAGAGCAATTTAAGCCACTCCCAGCATGCCATCTGACTGCATCCTGTATGTGTCTTCCTGCTTGAGTTCAGTATTTAGAAGCCAAGTCTGTGTAACTGATAACTAAGACTGGGGCTTCAGGGCTTGGTTCCAGGCCTAAAATCTCTGCTATGGACATATTGTCCAATGAATGTCATGTCATCTCAGATATGTCAACATTTCCTGAACTCCTAGACTTGACAGGCATGCAGTTACCCTGTCCTCATTTTTAAAAAAGGTTCCGCTTCCCCGGTTCTCATGTTTTTTAGTATGGTAGCCAACCTCCAAGTGGTAGCTGGAGATCTCCTGGTATTAAAACTGATCTCCAGGCAACAGAGATCAGATCACATGAAGAAAATAGCTGTTTTGGAAAGTGGACTCTGCGCCTCATTGAGGTCCCTTTCCTCCCAAAGCCTGAGAGTCTTGAGATCAGCTAGCTCTTGTGAGGCTTTGGGGAAGCTGATTGTGCTCATGTAGTCTGCCGCAGTGGCCTGACAAAGTCTAATAATAAGGAGGTTTGGATTTATACCCTGTCTTTCACTTGGAGTCTCAGAACAGCTTACAATCTCCTGACCTTCCTCTCCCTACAACAGACACCCTGTGGGACTGAGAGGCCTCTGAGAGAACTGCACTGGCAGAGCTGTGACTGGCCCAAGGCCATCCAGCTGGATGCATATGGAGGAGTGGGGAATCAAACCTGGTTCTCAGATTAGAGCCCACCACTCTTAACCACTGCACCAAACTGGCTTAGAAGGACAGGGTTTAGAAGCACACACCAATGAGGAGGTGGCATAGTCTCTTACTGGATTTAAGGGGAGTGGAGCACCATCAGTTTTCAGCTTTCCTATTTTAAAATAGTTTTATACATTTGGTCATTTTTCTAGGGAGTTATGGCTGATTAAAAAAACACAAAACCATCTGGAGCTCAGTTCCACAAATGAAAGGCAGAAAGAGCCAAGGAGGAAGCCAAGCAAAAGATGTCCCTCCGGAAATTCCTTTGCAGAGAAAAACCAAGTAAAGAACAAGAATATGATGATACCCTTGGAGAAACTACCACAGAGGAAACTCCTACAATAAGTGATGTTGTTCCTACGACAAGTGGTGTTACTTCTGAGGAAGAAGTCACACGATTTGGAGATGTTCCAGTGGAACACAGATAGGAAACAGAGGATTTTGAGTTAACAGAGTACTGTGATGACAGCAAAAGAAGTTGATATTGTGCCTGGCTTGAATTATAGTGACCCTGCTGACTGACCTAAGTATTGCAATGATAATTTGCGACAGCTCATAGTTGAACATGGATCACAGCAGGTTGCATCACATGATTTCCCAGAAGACTCCCAAAAAAGAAGATTCTCTCCTGCCTACTACAAGAGGAGACTGCCAATGGTGAAGAAGTGTGCCGTCAATGGGTGATATATTCCACCACAAAAGATGTGGTTTTCTTTTTTTGCTGAAGGCCGTTCAGCAAAAGAGATGGTGCTGCAACAGCTCTACGAGATCCAGGTTCAAACGACTGGAAGAACATTGGAGCCACTCTGTCTACACATGAGAGGAGTACTCTCCATTTAGACAACTACTGGGCTTGTAGGGAACTTGAACTGCACTTATGGAAAGGAAAAACAATTGATGATATCAACCAGCAGAAAATCAGGGAAGAAGAGCAGTATTGGCAACAGGTCTTGGAATGCTTGATTGCCATGGTCAGATTTCTTGGCATGCAAAACCTGGCATTCCGTGGTACAACTAAAAAGTTGTACAGTGAGAACAATGAAATTTTTTTTGAAGCTTGTTGAACTTTTAGCCCTTTTTGACCCTGACTGAACATGTGCGCAGAGTTAAAGATGAAGAAACCATGGTTCACTACCTAGGAAAAGGCATCCAAAATGAGCTTATAGAGCTTCTAGCAAGTGCTATTAGGCAGAACATTTTAGCATGTGTAAACTCAGCCAAATAATATTCAGTTATTCTGGACCGCACATGTGATGTTAGTGATACTGAACAAATGACAATGATTGTACGTTTTGTTAGTGTAATCAAACCACCAGATCCTGAGATGTCTGAGCCTGAGGTTACAATAAGAGAACATGCCTTGGGATTTGTTCTGCTAAAGGAGACTACAGGTGCCTTTATGACAGAAACTCTTCTTGGACTGCTTCATCAAATGGGATTACAATTTGAGAATCTGTGTGGTCAAGGTTATGATAATGGGAGTAACATGAGAGGTAAAGAACATGGAGTACAAAAGAGAGTCCTGGATATAAATCCACGTGCCTTTTTCATGCCCTGCAGCGTATACTCTTTAAACCTGGTAGTCAGTGATGCTGCCAAGTGTTGCCTGGAAGCAACAAGTTTTTTCATGTTGGTCCAGCAGATCTATAATTATTTCTCTGCATCTACTCATTGTTGGCAAATTCTAACTAGCCATGTACCAGCCATTACTGCTAAGCCACTAAGTCAAACAAGATGGGAGAGTCGGATTGATGCTTTGAAACCACTGAGATATCAGCTTGGTAGTATATATGATGCTTGGACTGCTTCAGCAAATGGGATTTGCTGGAGATCTTTAATGACCCAAGCCTACAAAAATCATCCACAAGTGATTCTCGAGTTGAAGCTAAGGCTCTTGCTGATGCAATTAGTAAGTCCAAGTTTGTGGTATCCCTTGTTACATGGTACAACATCCTTTTTGAAATTAATCTGACAAGCAAGCTACTACAAAATATGGAAGCTGATTTAAATTTAGCTACAAGCCAATTACAAGTAACCAAGAAGTACCTTGAGGACTGCAGGTGTGATGAGGTTTTTGAACGAGTTTTGGTAAATGCTACTGAGATTGCAAAAGAGCTAGAAATATTACCAAACGTTGAGACAGAACAAAGACAAAGGAGAAAGAAAAGACAGTTTGAATATGAGGCCCCAGAAGAGGCACCACAAGATCCAAAGCAAAACATTCAAAGTTAATTTCTATTATGCTATCTTAGATGTGGCCATACAATCAGTTGAAGAGAGATTCCAACAACTACAGCACTATAATTCCCTCTTTGGCTTCCTGTATGATATATACAGTATTAACAAAAAATGCACAGAAGATGTACTTAAGGCCTGCAAGAATTTGGAACAAGCATTGGTGCACGATGGAAACAAAAATATTGATGCTGGAGATCTGTGTTGTGAACTGGAAGCAGTAGCTTGAAGACATCCAAAGTCTATGCCACCACAAAGTGTACTTCTCTTCATACTTCAACACACCCTCCAGGATAGTGTGCCTAATGTTTCTGTTGCACTAAGGATCCTTCTCACACTTCCAGTGTCAGTGGCAAGTGGTGAACACAGCTTCTCAAAACTCAAAACTTATAAAAAAACACATACACTCGACAGTGCTGCAAAAGAGACTACTTGGTTTGGCAACTATTTCAATTGAACATGCTGAAGCTTCAGCACTTGACCTGAAGGAATTGGTGACAAAATTTGCTAAAGAAAAGGCATGCAAAATTAGATTCTAATGGGCCTGAAATGGAAACATTAAAGAGACTTAAAGTTCAACATCACAATTAACAGGATTTTTCAAAGTGCTTTGTGATTTGTGTTTTTTCTGTTTGAGAGAGAAAATTGGAGATTGTATTACTTGGTCTCACAATTTAAAAAAATGATTAGCAATTTCAAATTTTGTGTTTTTCATTCTTCCTAAAATGCATTTATGTTTGAAAATTGGTGGGTGCACCGGGGGGAGGGGGCGCCAGAAGGTAGCCTCGCCTAGTGTGCAAAAAACCTTGGGGCCGGCCCTGGATGCCCCATGATTTTGGAATCTCTAGGACCCCAGGAGGGTGTTCCAGTGCATCCCAAATTTCCTGAACTGGTTTGCTTTAGCAGAGTGGTTTTGTTCAGGTTCGGGACAAGTCCCAAACTGGGTTTTTCCAGTTTTTGCCCATCCCTAATTACAACCCACCAAGTATAAGAACATAAGAGAAGCCAATGTTGGATCAGGCCAATGGCCCATCTAGTCCAACACTCTGTCACACAGTGGCCAAAAATACCAGGTGCCATCAGGAGGTCCAGCAGTGGGACCAGGACACTAGAAGCCTTCCCACTGTTGCCCCCCCCCCAGCACCAAGAATACAGTGCATCACTATCTATACCTTGTGGACCTCTGCTCAATATGCTTATCTAATTCCCTCTTGAAGCCGTTCATGCTTGTAGCTGCCACCACCTCCTGTGGCAGTGAATTCCATGTGTTAATCACTCTTTGGGTGAAGAAGTACTTCCCTTTATCTGTTCTAACCCATTTTGTCTGTTCTAACCTGTTCTAGCCAGTAGTTGCAAACCAGTAGTTGCTTTATGGATTACTCTCTTTTCCCTGTCTGTCTGGGATGGCAAAAGTCAGCAGAAGTGTCTAACTGGCAGCCCACAATACATGGCTGTGAGCTGTGTTTGACTTCGTAGGTCAACAGTTATACAGCTCTGTTTTATTTTGAAGGCTTCATTTGCACTCCCCAAAAGAAAAAATGTAGTGTACAAACAGACTTTTGTTTCTGGACCAGATATTATTAAAAGTCTGAGCAACCCATATGTGGATTTAATACTTACGTACCTATTCTGTGCTAGATAGATTCTTCTTCCTACAGCCTGTTTCTGGCTCCTGTGTTAGTAAAGTACCTGCCTTCTTAGAACCTTCATGTTGTGTTCCATTGACCAATATGTCTGCAGCTATTCGTTTTCAGATGTGCATGGAAGGCAAGGAAGACCTCAGAAAGGTCAAATGTCCATATAGCACCATACACTGTATATGTGATCTCTAAGAATAGGAGGCTGATATAAGATACTGTTAAATCTCTGGCAGTCTAAAAAAGTGAGTGGTAACAGAAATGCATTGTTTATTGTTCTTCCCCCAAGAATTCACAGTTAAAATCAAACACTAATAAGACCATTTGGGGGGTTATATGGGGCACTCAGATATTCTTTATTTAAAAAACAACCATAGTAGACAGAATGAATATTTCCTTTCTCAGAATGTTCCTGTGCAGGGTGGTACTATATCTCAATGGGTCTCCTTAAAAAAAGGGGAGGGGAAGGAAGTTGCAGTTAGTGCAAAGGCTTTCTTTCTATGTCTTAATTCTAATGCATTGTTGCTTGCTTTTTGGTCCATTCACATAATAAGAATGTCAGTCTGATCCTCAGCTGAGAAAGTTGTCTTCATTGTATACCGTATGCAAGCCCCAACTTCATGGATAAGCAAGGGTGAAAGGGCTATACTATCTCTCCTCATATATAAAAGCCTTTTGGTGATGGCACTCTCCAGAACATTCCACATGCTCCCGAATTGGTTGGCGCCCTGGTGTGTCACTCAGAATCTGTCCCTATCCACTGGCTCTCTCCTCCAACATTCTAAATAGTTTGTTGTTCCTCTCCCCCCCACATAGCCAGTCAGAAGTTATTTGCATATGTAGCCTCATTGGCCTTTGCCTCGGAATACTGAGGTCGTTTGCATATGTGGCTTGATTGGCCTTTGCCTCTAACATTCGCTGTTGCTGTTCTGAGGTAAAATGTGTTCTGCGGTAAAATACATTTCCCCTTAGTGCCTGTTGGGGAAAACCATTGTTGCAGAGATCAGTTCCCCTGGAGAAAATGCTGCTGAGATGGCCCCCGTATGACAGCCAATGTGATGTAGCAGTCAGGGCTTCAGAGCATGGGAGAGGCTGCAGGTGTGTGGTGGGTGGAAAGCTGAAGAGTGGGGGGGAAATAAAGGTAGGTTGATGATTGGCTGGGAAGGAAATAGGGTTGCCAACTCCAGGTGGGATATTCCTGGAGATTTGAGGAATGGAGCCGGGGGAGGGGGAGGTTTCAGGAGGTGTGGGACCTCAGACAGGTACAAAGCTATAGACTCCACCCTCCAAACCAGCCATTCCCTTCTGGGGAACCATTGTTGTCAGTCTCCAGGTGGGGGCTGGAGATCACTCAGTTACAACTGCTCTCCAAGAGGGAGGGGGAGGAGATGGAAAGCTGAAGTCAGAGGGGCAAATCAAGGTAGGTTGACGTTTGGCTGTGAAGGAGATAGGGTTGCCAACTCCAGGTTGGGAAATTCCTGGAGAGGGTGGGGTTTGAGGAGGGGTGGGACCTCAGACAGGTACAGTGCCATAGACTCCACCCTCCAAACCAGCCATTCCCTCATGGTGAGGGCTGGAGATCACTCAAAATTACAACTGTTCTTCAGGTAGCAGAGATCAGTTCCTCTGGAGAAAATGGTGGACTCGGTGTCATTATACTCTGCTGAGGTCGCCACAGCAAATTGACACTGAGTGCCCAAGGCCAGGGCACCCGCCCAGAGCCCCTTTCTAGAGCTCATTGTATTTATTTCCACAACAGGCCTTATTCCTAGTTAAATCATAAAAGCATGTCCTATGCCGTTACTTACACACACACACACACACACACACACACACACACACTCAGATCTTGATATATAGTGGTACATCTAGATTGTTGGGAGTTTAATGCAGATTGTGCACTGATTACATATGATCATTTTCTGTTTGGGTTACTGTAGTATTAGGGAAGCAATGCCTGGTGCTAGCAGGAACATTTTGGTTCCTGATGGAGAAATTCTAAATAACACCCCTTCCCACTTATTGCCATGGGGCAGCCTTCCTGGAGGAGCTTCTTCTGAACAATCCTCATTGAAATGGATGGGGCTGTGAATGGGAAGATCCCATTCATTTTAGTAGGATTTGTACAAGAGACACCCCTCCCCCCATTGCAGCTATGCCTGAGAGTAGTTTGCCCTCCATTTTACTGCTCTTAAAGGTAGTCAGAATCTGCAGCCTCTCATTGCCTCATGGTGGAGCTCATTATGGCATGGTGTGGAACTTTTCACAGAAAAATATAAAAACTTACAGCACAAGCCAGTTCTACAACCACTTTACTACATTCAGTTTTGTCAGCTCTTGCAACAGTGTTCTGCTTACATTAAAACATGTGGCTGGTAAAGTATTAATTTCTGAATTAACTGTGTGGACCACTGCTATCAATTGTTGAACTACAAGACCGGCCAGCATGGAGAATTTTGAAACCAGCTTTGTTTAAGGGAGAAACTGGGAAAGAAAAGTGCAAGTTCTGGGGTATAGGCAGAGAATAGATTGCAGTGCTTGGGTATTAAAAACAGCACACAAGATTATTGCAGTGTAGTGACAGTTTGATCTATTTGTAAGAAAGGTGTGTTAAGTATTATATGTTCAAAATCTGGAAGTAAGCCTAAGTGTTTGTGATTTAATGGTACTAAATTTCTGCCTGTTGAAAGTTAGAATGCCTTTTGCGGGGTGGGGGGTGTGGACCTGTAACCCTAGAACTAGGCTTTACCTTGTGATTTCCAAAAACTGTGTTTATACTGTACATGCTTACTGTCACCAGTTACTTACATCAGTCAAAAACTGGCAATGTCTTGTCCTATTTTTCATACTGTGACTTTTTAATGCTGATTTCAATGTGGCATAGCTATGTATAACTGAGTACACCATGAGTTCTTATTGTATCTATATCATTCATCCTTAGAATGACAATGGGAGATAGGTCATTTAATTCCCAGAAAACAGAGGCTTAGAAATGATCAGCTTGTTCAAGTACACCCAGTGAGTGTATAGATTACTAGGATTTGATCTTTTTACTGAGGCAAATTTGTTTTCCAGAGTTTTGTAAGAACTGTCATATGAAAATTGCCTTACATAAAACTCTCCACCACTGGCTTATGATAATTTCTGAGTACTCTAAAGATACTCAACATATTTTCAAGGATATGTATATGTTTCAGTTGTGATTAATCTTGTCACAGTTAATGACATCCTGTGTGTGAAATAATAGTACATTAGTGAAGATTTCAGTATTTTTTGTGTCCTGATATTTAATACACTATTAAAATCTGTTAACTATGAAAAGATTGCTTCTATGTCCAAATAATATTTTTTATTGGCTACAGATTTATCATTTTTTATTTTCATTTTTCCTACTTCTCAAATGGCAAAGACTTTTGTAAGGTTTTGCCTTTTTCTGAGACCCTGTGTTAAACCTGTATATAATAGGGTTGTCAGCCTACAGGTGGTAAGTAATGAATAAATATACACTGTAAGAAACTTTTGTAAATTAATGTGTTCTGTGTATAATTATCATTCTATAAAGTGCATTATGTACTGTTGTCACATCCTAGTCAGGTATATATATTCAGTACATTCAATATAACATATCATACAGTACATTAAATTAAACCTTCATTATACCTGGTAGAATGAAAGAATGGTCAGGGTATGGGGGTGGCTTTGAAATAAAAGGGGATCCTTTGCGCTAAATAAAAGTTGTTTTCTCTTAAACAGAGTTTATTTAGAAGTATAACAGCGTAACAGTTTCAGTAAAGGAGATAAACATAATGGTTTCAGATAGGTAGAGAGAGTAACTGTGTTGGTCTGCTGTAGAGCAGGTAGATTTGAATCCAGTAGCACCTTAGAGAGTGTGATGAAGGGAGCTTGACTCCAAAAGCTCATGACCCAGAAATTTTGTTGGTCCCTAGGGTACTACTGGACTTGAATCTAGCTCTTCACATAGATGCATTTCTTTTTTTCTCTAAAGTTCCTGAAATAGACCTAGCCACAAAGGCTTATTTTCTCACTTGCCACTTAGCTGATAACTTCCACAAAGAACACAAGATTTCTCTCATACTCCACAGCATACTACTCAACTCTCTTCCCTCATACACTCTGAACTCTCCACAAATAAGTCACCTCCACTCCACAAATAAGTCACCTCCACTCCACAAATAAGTCAACTCCACCATCTAATCAGTGACCCATCCAGCTCTTTCCAAGTCTAGAGGCCTACATTTTAACCTACATCAAAATACATATAAAACTCCACATTAAATCACAGAAATAATACCTACACAAAAATATTTACATAGCAAAACATCACAGCAAAGGCCTAAACTACAAGTTGCATTCAGTTTGTGATCTCCATGGGGACTGGAAGCAGAACACCAGCTGTGAGTTCACCATGGGGAATCCATTCTAAAGAGCTGCAGGGTGCTTAATTCAGATTGGAACCATTCTGCAGGACAGGAGGGCCTCTAGCCTTCCTCTCATGTGCCAGTTTCCTAATCCAAAATGGGCCTGGGGCATTATTTGCCTAATGGCAGTGCACATGCAGCCCACTACTGGGGCCAATAACACCCCCCCAGGACCATTTCAGGTCAGGAAAATTGTGCATGAGGGGAACGTTGGAGCCCCTCCTGTGGTATACTCCCAATCCAACTTGGGTCCCTTCAGGACTTTAGAATTGAGTTCCCATAGGGAAATTACAGCTGGTGTTCTGCTGCCGGTCCACATGACAGTCACATGTTAAATGTAACATATGGCTTGGGGCTAAGGTATGTGGTTCGATAGAATGGGATGCAGCAGTTTGCAACTGTCTCTTTCTCTACAGTATTTGCAGTTCTGTGTGATCAGAGGTACAGGTTTATATACTTGCAGTTATGATTTTTTTGTCATTAAAGCATGAGGTTGATAGAACAATGAGTTTTCACTATATTTTTGTTCCCCAGATTGTTTTGAGAAAAACTTGTTTCCCTCATGATTTCAACATTTTCAAAAACTGAATAGCTACCTTTAAAAAAATCCATTTATTTAAAACATTTCTATGCTGACTTTCCACTCAGTTCAGAGTTCCTGAGTCTGCAAACATTTAAAACACTTCAGACAGAGAAGAGTGCTAATAAGAGTTAGTGAGGGAACACCAAACAAAACTAACTCTTCAACTGCTGGTAGAAGACAATAAGAAAGGGATCGATGACTCTCCTTGGGGAAGGATTTTCAGGTTTTGGTGCTTTCTCAAGTTGCCACCTCTCTAGCCGTAGATGGTGGGGGCACCCAAAGAAGACTGGAGTGACTGGGTAGATTCACACAGAAGTAGGTGATAAAGGGCTATAAATGTCAACGCCAGCACCTTGAATTGGGCTTGGAAACAAATTGGGAGCAAGTGTTGATGAAAGAAGATTGTGTGATATGGTATTTACAACTTACTCCAGTCAGTGTTCTGGTGACAGCATTCTGTACTAACTGTAGCTTCTGCACAGTCCTCAAAGGGAAGCCCCATGTAGAGCTCATTGCAGTAATCTAATTTAGATGTTACCTGGATATGTACCACAGTGGCAAAGTCTTCCCTGCTCAGGAATAGCTACAGCTAATTCACCAGCACTGCTGATACCTGTTCCTCCAACAGGAGACCCTGGTCCAGCAGTACTGTCAAGCTATGAATCTGCTGCTTTAGGGAGAGTAGAACCTCATTTAGAACTAGATACCTAAGTTTTTGGGCCAGCCCATTCCCCACCTGTAGCACCTCAATTTTGTTGGGATTAAATTTCAGTTTGTTAGTCCTCATCCATTCCACAGCTGCCTCCAGGTACCAGTTCATGGTTTCTACAGCCTCCCTGGGATCGGCTGGAAGCATGAGATAGGACTGAGTATCATCTGTGTATTGGTGGCAACTCAGCCCAGATTTCTGGATGACCTCTCCCAGCGACTTCACATACATATTAAAAAGCATGGGTGACAAGGTGGAACCTTGTGGGACCATGTAGGCCACAGGCCAAGCTGCATCTAGGGCTGGCCCACTCACCAGGCAAACTAGACATTCGCTTAGGGTGGGGCTATCATGGCAGTGCTGAACTGAGCTGCCCCCCCAAAAGCCTCCCCCGCTCCCGCCAAAAGCTAGCGCCATGTGCCCTGCCGCCGCCACCTCTTCTCTCCCCCGATTCCACGCTCCTTGGGCATGGCCAGCAACCACTCCGCAAGCAGGCAAGGCGTGCGCTCAGCTCAGGGCCCTCTTCTGCCCAGTTCGGTTCATTCAGTCCCTTTGGGGGCGGCAAGCAAGGCTGGCCCGGGCCGGCCCCTGGGGAGTAATTGGCTGCGGGGCGGGCGGGGGTGTGGCCTGGGTGAACACCAGTGCCACAGAAGAGCTTGGATTTATACCCCACTCCAGTATTCCCTCTAAACAGGGTAGGCTGAGGTGACCCTGCTGCAACCCCACACCGCGGCAGAGACCGGCTTCCAGTCGCGCTGCTCTGGGGACTCCACACTGCTCTGGTCTCCAGCAAGCCCCCTGCTGGGCTCTGTCGTCCTTTCCATGCAGCTCCACCCCACACTCCGGTGCTGGTCTCAGGCAGCAGAGCCTCCCTGCTGCTGCTGCTGCCCTTGCTCACCCAAATTCTCGTGTTGTGTGTGTTTTCGCCGCTTGTGGGGGGCACACGCTGCCTTCCGCTGGGCTGGCCACTTGAGCATGGCTGGGAGGGAAACACTGCGTTTTAATAAATGCAGAGCCGGGAGCCCAGGCACCTTAATCCAGGTTCGGCTGCAGCTGCGGCTTTGGCGGCCAGAAATGGGGCAAGGTTTGGGAGCTGGGGGGGAGGAGGAGAGGGAAAGCTACCTTCATAAGAACATAAGAGAAGCCAATGTTGAATCAGGCCAATGGCCCATCTAGTCCAACACTCTGTCACACAGCGGCCAAAATATACCAGGTGCCATCAGGAGGTCCAGCAGTGGGGCCAGGGCACCAGAAGCCCTCCCACTGCTGCCCCCTCCAGCACCAAGAATAGAGTGCATCACCTGCCCCAGACTGAGAGTTCCCATCTATACCCTGTGGCTAATAGCCACTGGTGGACTTCTGCTCCATATGTTTATCTAATTTCCTCTTGAAACTGACCATGCTTGCAGCTGCCACGACCTCCTGTGGCAGTGAATTCCATATGTTAATCACTCTTTGGGTGAAGAAGTATTTCCTTTTATCTGTTCTAACCCGACTGCTCAGCGATTTCATAGAGTGCCCACGAGTTCTTGTATTGTGAGAAAGGGAGAAAAGTACTTCTTTCTCAACCTGCTCAATCCCATTCATAATCTTATAAACCTCGATCATGTCACCTCTCAGCCGTCGTTTCTCCAAGCTAAAGAGCCCCAAGCATTTTAACCTTTCTTCATAGGGAAGGTGTTCCAACCCTTTTATCATTCTAGTTGCCCTTCTCTGCACTTTTTCCAATGCTATAATATCCTCTTTGAGATGTGGTGACCAGAACTGTACACAGTATTCCAAATGAGGTCGCACCAGTGATTTATACAGGGGCATGATGATACTGGCTGATTTGTTATCAATTCCCTTCCTAATAATCCCCAGCATAGCGTTGGCCTTCTTTATTGCAGCTACACATTGTGTAGACATTTTCAGTGAGTTATCCACTACGACTCCAAGATCTCTCTCTTGGTCCGTCTCTGCCAGATCAGACCCCATCAACGTGTATTTATATTTAGGATTTTTGGCTCCAATATGCATCACTTTGCACTTGGCCACATTGAACCCCATTTGCCACGTTGACGCCCACTCACCCATCCTCAACAGATCCCTTTGGAGTGCCTCACAATCCTCCCTGGTTTTCACCACCCTGAACAACTTTGTGTCATCTGCAAATTTAGCCACATCACTGCTTACTCCCAATTCCAAATCGTTAATAAACAAGTTAAAAAGCATTGGACCGAGTACTGATCCCTGTGGTACCCCACTGCTTACCACCCTCCACTGAGAAAGTTTCCCATTTATACTCACTCTCTGTTTCCTATTTATAAGCCAGTTTTTGATCCACAAGAGGACTTGTCCTTTTATCCCATGACTATTGAGCTTACTTAGGAGCCTTTGATGAGGAACTGTATCAAAAGCTTTCCGGAAGTCAAGGTAAATAATATCTATTGGGTCCCCCTTGTCCACATGTTTGTTCACTCCCTCAAAAAACACTAACAGGTTAGTGAGACAAGATCTTCCCTTACAGAACCCATGCTGAGTTTGCCTCAATAGTTTTTGTTCATCAATGTGCCTACTAATTCTTTCCTTAATAACAGTTTCCACCAGCTTACCCGGTATCGATGTCAGACTGACTGGCCTGTAATTTCCCGGATCTCCCCTGGAGCCCTTTTTAAAGATGGGAGTGACATTAGCTACCTTCCAGTCCTCAGGAATGGAGGTAGATTTTAAAGAAAGATTACATATTTTTGTCAGGAGATCCACAAGTTCACATTTGAGTTCTTTCAGAACTCTCGGATGAATGCCATCCGGGCCTGGTGATTTATTAGTTTTTAAATTGTCCATCAGTCAGAGGACTTCCTCTCTTGTTACCGTAATCTGATTCAGGTCTTTCAAACCCCCTCCCGAAATCGGTGCTTCTGGAGTGGGCAAACACTTCTCCTCTTCCACAGTGAAGACAGAGGCAAAAAATGCATTCAGCTTCTCAGCCATTTCCCTATCATCCTTCACTACTCCTTTTACCCCTTGGTCATCCAAGGGCCCCACTGCCTCCCTGGCTGGCTTCCTACTTCTAATGTATTTGAAGAACGTTTTATTGTTGGTCTTTATGTTTTTTGCGATATGCTCCTCATATTCCCTTTTTGCTTGCCTGATCACAGACTTGCATTTTATTTGCCATACTCTGTGTTCCCTTTTATCAACCTCACTAAGACTAGCTTTCCACCGCTTAAAGGAATCCTTCTTACCTTTTACAGCTTCCATTACTTTATTTGTTAACCATGCAGGCTTGTTTCTATACCTATTTGTACCTTTCCTAACTTGCGGTATATATTTTTTCTGAGCTTCTAGGATTGTCTTTTTAAATAGTCTCCAAGCTTCCCAAATGGTTTGACCTTCTCCACTCTTCCTTTCAATTTCTTCCTCACATGTCCCCTCATACCAGAGAAGTTACACCTTTTTAAGTTAAAAGTGGTTGCGTCAGTCTTTTTGGGCAACTCCCTATCTGTACAAATGTTAAACTCAATGACATTATGGTCACTGTTCCCAAGTGGTGCAATCACTTTTACATCTCTCACCAGGTCTTGGGTGTTACTTAGGACCAAATCCAGGATCGTCTCTCCCCTGGTAGGATCTGTGACCATCTGTTCCACAGCACAGTCATTGAGAGTGTCTAAGAACGCAATCTCTTTTTCCCGACTAGAACTCATATTGACCCAATCAATGTGTGGGTAGTTAAAGTCGCCTATTACAACACAGTTATTTCGTCTAGCCGCTATCTTTAATTCATTCATCATTTTATAATCCTCCTCTATCTTTTGATCTGGTGGGCGATAACAAACTCTCACTGTTAAGCCTCCTTTTGGACCCACTATTTCAACCCATAGCATTTCCAGAAGTGAATCCAATTCTCTTACC
The DNA here is from genome assembly GCA_029375565.1 of Gekko gecko. NCBI lineage: Eukaryota > Metazoa > Chordata > Lepidosauria > Squamata > Gekkonidae > Gekko > Gekko gecko. Next base: position 122,228,546 of record JAPDNY010000007.1, read on the forward strand.
CTCTCAATCTTACTGGACGGTATACCCTCTCTGACATACAGAGCCACCCCACCTCCAACCCTTTCCCCCTATCCTTCTAATATAATTTATAACCAGGAATCACCGTATTCCACTGATTTTCCTCATCCCACCAAGTTTCTGAAATACCCACAATGTCTATTTCCCCCCCAACACCAAGCATTCCAACTCCCCGATTTTACCTCGGAGACTTCTACCATTTGTGTATAAACACTTATAGTTTCCCATGTTTGTTAAGCCCACAGCCTTCCTCTTGCTGCCTCGAGACCTTGCCGGGCAGTTCCTATCATTAGCCACAGTCTCAGTGGACAATTGTAATCCATTTCCTTGTACAAAAGTAATAGCTACCCCTTCATCTCTTTGAGATGAGCCATCCCGAACCAGAGACTTTTAATCTCCTGTCGTCTTTCCCCCATTATTCAGTTTAAAAACTGCTCTGCCACCTTTTTGATTTTGAGCGCCAGCAGCCTGGTTCCTTCTCGGGACAAGTGGAGACCGTCCCTTTTGTACAGCTCCCTCTTGTCCCAAAAAGCATCCCAGTGCCTAACAAACTTGAACCCTTCACCCCGTACACCTTCCCAGTGTCTGTATTTATTTTTGAAAGGGGGGGGGAGAACATTGAGTCTGGGGAGGGGGGAATGGAGAAGAAAACTCTGGGGCAGAAGCCAAGGGAACTGCCAGGCTTGGGAAGGGCATGACACCCCCTCCCCCCAGTTCCACCCAGCGGACGCCAGTCAGTTTCATTCCTTTTAAAAAGGGGATCTGAGAGGGAGAGAAAAAAGAGGAGAGGAGAGGCGGGGGGAAGAGGGCACTCACCCACCCCAAGGGAAAAAAAGTCACCCCGAAGAGTTGAGCATCTTTCCTTCCAATTTGATTGTATTACAGTGCTAATTGTTACTGTAGAACCAGATCAGGAGCAAAAACACTGGTGGGTGCGGGGGTGGGGGGTGCCAGAAGGTAGCCTCGCCTAGTGTGCAAAAAAACCTGGAGCCGGCCCTGGCTGCATCCTCCACCTCATGAAACCTACCCTACAGATAGAACCAGACCACTACAAAAAGGTGCCTCCCAGACCCAGATCAGAAAGGCAGTCCAGAAGGACACCATAATCAATGGTATTGAAAGCAGCTAAGAGGTTCAGGAGAATCAGCAGTTGTATCCCCTCTGGTCATCTCCTGCTGCAGAACATTCACCAGGGTAACCAAGGCTGTTTCAGTCATATAAGCAAGCCTAAAACCAGATTAGAAGAGATCCAAATAATTCAGTTCATCCAGAGATTACATAAGCAATGCTTAGTGACTGAAATGAGGAAAAATACAATTGACCATTTTTCTGTTTTCTTCATTAGGCTATATGTCTCCTCATCCATCTCCTCTGGGACCACCAGAGCATGTATCTAGTCCAATGTCTGGAGGAGGACCAACTCCACCCCAGATGCCACCAAGCCAGCCAGGTCCCATGATCCCAGGAGATCCACAGGTTATGAGCCAACCCAATCGAGGTCCTTCACCTTTTAGTCCTGTTCAACTGCATCAACTCCGAGCACAGATTCTAGCATACAAAATGCTGGCTAGAGGTCAACCATTGCCTGAAAATCTTCAACTTGCTGTACAAGGAAAGAGGACACTACCTGGGATTCAACAACAACAGACTCTTTACAACAAGACACCTGGTAAAGTAGCTGCATACTGCTTATTGGACAGCTTCTTTTTTTATTCCAGTGCCATACATGTGGACACGTTGCAGCTGTGTCATTTGTATCTTTGTACTTATTAAAAAACAAATTGGGTTTCTGCAAGGAATTGCTGGTGGTGAGTTTGGAAGGGAGATACAAGATTGGGAAATGCTGCAATTATTACACTGACTGCTGAGTTTTGGGGCTAAGTGAGCATGAAACTGTTCACTTTGCCCCAGACGTGAGTGACAACACAGTTACAGGAGTATTTTCCTCCTCCTTCTCCTGTTGCTATATAGGAAGATTGATGGGAGAGGATTGTGGTTAGGAGAGATACACCTCATGGTATGCATCTCCTGACAATAATTCCTTGTATGTGAGCATACCAATATTTTTGTGGGGGAGGTGTACTACTTTCTTTTTTTCCTTTGAACTGCTTAACTCTTCTTCAAATAGAAACTATCAAATACCAGTAGAAATGACCAACACAAACTGCTCACCTGCCTCTCCCACCTTACCTTGCTCCATAGATGAGGGCAATAAAGGCAGTAGACTGTGTGGCCAAGCAGCCAAATTTAGTAAGGGCAATGTAGAACAATTAGTGGAAGAAAAAAGGAAAATGGCATATCGGTTAAGGGGAAGTATAGCAACAGGGGGACCCAGGTAGTGCATAAGAAAGTAGAGAATCTTTGCCATATAGATATGAAGATAATTGGTGGGGCAGAGACCAAGTATATTGCTAATTCAGAAGTCTAGTGAAGGGAACAAAAGAGACTTTAAGTACTGCAAGATGATCTTTTAGGCGAACTGAGATGCTCTAAACAGCCAAAGTACATAGATTTTATACATCATTTATTAAATTTACATATTTTCTGTGTTTCTGGGGAACTCTTAAAGTATTCATAAACCCTTTGGTTGTCTATGAGTTTCCCTGTTTTCTGCCCTACTAATTGACAAGGAACCATCAGTTTCACTATTGAAAGGAATGATGATCAGAACATGATGTGTGATGATGTGAGGGCTCAATGTATCTTATGGGAATCACCATAGGGCACAGTAGAACCCTGTTTCTTTCTGTCAGTCTTAATGTGTTCACATACATAACTATTAGACATGTGCATTTGGTGTATCCGAGCTGACCCCCCCCATAGCTTACTGGAGGTATTTTTTGGTATTTTTAAACCGAATACAAATTAGAGAATGTTTTTGGCTACCAATATAGCGAAGCCTGAATAAAAACCAATATTATCCAGCTTTTATTTGGGTGAGGCTTGTACAAGGCATTTAAAGAGACAATGGTCTCTTTAAATGCCTTTTGAATTTACTCTCTGAGTCTACCCACATTTAAAGGTAATGTCTTTTAAAGAGAAAGTCCTGAGGTGGGGAGACCAGTTCTCCAGTGGCCAAGTCTACCACTGTAGTGGATCGGGGTGGGTAGACCTATTCTCTGGAGGCCAGGTCTACCCCCACAGGAGAGACCGGCAGGTCAACCTCTTCTCTGGAGGCCAGGTCTACCCCTGTAATGGACTGGACCAAGTAGACCTATTCTCTGGAGGCCAAGTCTACTCCCACAGAAGAGACTGGCAGGTCTACCTGTTCTCCAGAGGCCAGGTCTCCTGCCAGAGGGGCCAAGGGCAGGTAGACAAGTTCTTCCCGTGGCCAGGTCTACTGCCATGGAATTCTAAGCAGTGTGCCTTGCAAAAGACATTTAAAGGGACCATGTTCCCTTTACATGCCTTTCCCCCCTCCTTTGGAAATAATGGAGGATGAGGTCATCTTTTGGGCCTCATAGAATTGGACCCCCTGGTTCAGTCTTTTTGAAACTTGGGGGGGGGGTTTGAGGAAAAGCACCAGCAACTATGCTGCAAATTTGGTACCTCTACCTCAAAAAACAGCCCCCCCCAGCCTCAGATACTATAGAATCATAGAGTTGGAAGGGACTTCTAGGGTCATCTAGTCCAACCCCCTGCACAATGCAGGAAGTTCACAAGTACCTCCCCACAACACCCCCAGTGACTGCTGTTCCACGCTCAGAAGATAATAAAAAAAAAAGTCCAAGATCTCCAGCCAAACTGGCCTGGAGAAAAATTCCTTCCTAACCAACACGGTGATCAGCATTTCCCTGGGTGTATAAGAAGGGCCACAAGAACGAAGCACTGATGGAACCCTTCCTGCCCTCCCGGATTGATTCTCCATTATAACTTATGGGGACTATAGAGCTGAAAAATTTGGGTTTCCCGATTATTTCCTGAATCCAAATTCCATACTGACATTTGGATTTGGGAATATCGGGAAATACCTGAACCCAGAAAATACCGATTTTTTTTGCACACGCCTAATAACTGTACTGCTTGAATGTGCTCTAGGATTTTATAAGGAATGGTAGGTCTGCATATCTCTCTCATATTTCCATCCAGCCATCCTTTCGTCTCCACAGGTTACTCAAAATCTGGATCTTGAGTAACTTGAAGCATGTGGAGAAGAAGGGCTGGAGGAAGAGAAATAATGTTTTGGTATGCTTTTCCATGAATGCCTGTGTGCATGCATTGATGTAGCAGGGAGGGAAGGAATGGGGCTCTGTTGATCCCAATGGTATCTGTCCATGCAAGTAAGGTTCGTGGCCTGGATTATGGCTTCTTGGCATGTAATTCACTTTTAGACTTTGCAGGACCTTTAAATCTCTATGCATTATTATTAAAGCGATACAATTTTTATATTATTTATATATTTCTGAATGGAGAGTTACATAAAACACACCATAAGGACCTTGAAAATTTTCTTCATTGTATTATTTTCTTAGCAATAATTATCCCATTCACTTCTTTACTTAAAAAGAAAGCTTTTCAAAAATATTAAATTATTTTATTTAGTTAGTCTGATAGCCTGTTTTTCTCTCTCAAACTCAAAGTGAATCACACAATATAGATCAATGTAATCATACAGGAGAAGACATCCAATTAACAATGCAATAGGACTAGTATTACAAAAGGTAGGAAAACAATGCAAAAAGAAAAATATATTAGACATAAGATATAAACAGTGCAGAAAATGAAATTACAAAAGTAGAAGACAATGCCATAAGAGCAGGGTAATACATACCATAAACATTAGAACAGACTACAATCCTGTTTTGCTTTTGTTTTTTTTTTTTTTAAAGAAGCATTCTCCAGAACCATTCCTTTTATTATAGGTCTGCTGCTTTTAGAATAATGCCCTCCTGAACAATTCTGTTTTAAGCAATCTACAGAATAAAAGAAATGAGGGAGCCTTCCTGATTACCTTGGGCAAAGCAGGGCCCTCATCAGAGTTCATATGTGTACAGGCACCTGTTGACTTTAAAGAGACTTACCATATCGCAACGATTACAGTTACTGTAGCAAGTAATTATCCTTTTCAATCCATATTTAATCATGGCCAGGGCTGGCCCACCCACTAGATGAACTACACTTTCACCTATGGTGGGCCAATCATGAGGGCACCGAACTGTGCCCCCCGCCACTCCTCCCGCCAAAAGCCCTGTGTCGCCCTGCCATCTTCATCCTGATCACCTCCAGCCCAGCTGGCTTCATCCTGATCACGTCCAGCTGCCTCCTGCCATTGCTGCCTGCAGCCTGCTGGACCTGCCCCCTGACCGCCCTCCCTCCTTCTGCCTGGCCCATGATCCTCCCCGCACATGGTCAGAGGCGCCCCACTGGCCCAGCAGCAGCTGGCTTCCCAGCCAGGGGAGAAAGGGTGAGGAGCAGATACTTGCGGGGTGGCTTGCATGTGTGTGTGTGGGGGAGCTCGTTCTACCTCCCCGCATGGTAAGTGAACACGGTGAAAGATCGTCTGTAGAGGATGGGTCGTCTGTAGAGGATTTAAAACAGCCAGACTACTTTCTTTTCCAGGTATGAGGAAAGGCTAGGTGCTAACACCCCTCCTCTTCCTTCCTTCATATACTTCCACTTCCTCGACTTCCCTCTTAGCAGTACCTGCACAAGGCTGCTACGTACCGTTCACAAAAGGGCAGTTGTAATGGTTTTCCTTTTCTTTTTTAATTCGAGATTTTTGAATGCCTCTGTTTAAATGAAGTATGCAATCTGTTCGCAAACCTAGATCTGGCACAGGTTTTGTAAATGTAGCTTGTTATACAGATACATACCTCCTGCTACATTTCGTAAAGTCTGTTTGTTCTGTGAGGGGGGGGGAATGAGAAAAGCTGCACCCTGAAACTACCGCGTATTTACAGCTTTTGAAGGCAATACAGCCTTTCCCTCCTTTTCATCTGGTTATTCCACTTAAAGTTGTTCTGATGTGGCAATTAAAAAAGATGTTCCTGGGGACCTTACTCACTTTCCCTGCAGGCAAATAGGAGGTGTGCAGAATGTCTGTGGGGACTGAAATGATCATGGGACCACAACACGGGGTGGTGTGGGGTAATAATTCTCCCCAGAGACATTTTTGGATAGGGAAAATCGTGTGGGAGGAAGGCAAGAACCCATGGTATGGGCCCAAGCCAAATTAAGCCTAGGCTTGCCAGCCTCCAGGTGGGGCCTGGAGATCCCCTGGAATTACAACTGATCTTCAGATGACAGAGACCAGTTCCCCGGGAGAAAATGGCTGCTTTGGAGGCTGTTCTGGTCATTCATTATACTCTCCCCAAACTCCATCCTCCCTAGACTACAACCTCAAATCTCCAGGTATTTCCCAACCTGGAGTAGGCAATCTTAATCCCCACACACATGCCCTTTTAAAATGATGTTCTCCTCAGTTGCTGTGTGGTGTGATGGTGAAGAAATGAAGTGGGTCTGAAAAACTCAGGCCCAGCTTGTTAAGGCTGTGTGTGTGTGTGTGTGTGTGTGAGAGAGAGAGAGAGAGAGAGAGAGAGAGAGAGAGAGAGAGAGAGAGAGAGAGAGAGACTTGGCAGTTCAGGAACCTGAATATAGAAGTTTAGAGAAGCGGTGCTGTCCAAGAATTTAAATTAGGTCTTTAAAAATGGCTTTCCACGGCTTTCCTATTAGCTTTTTTGTTTTTGCTATTTTCCAGGTTGACTTTTGAGTAGTAGTTAGGCATGGGGGGGGGAATCCGTGCTTGTGAACATCTGTGTGATTGTGTGTTCTTGAGTGTTTCTGTACATTTGGAAATATATATTTGGCTTTGGTTATGATGTGATATGCCTGGCATTTCACATCATAACCAAATCTGTTGCTCATGTTTACTATTATTATTATTATTATTATTTCCTAAAATGCGTTTATGTTTGAAAATTGGTGGGTGCACCGGGGGGAGGGGCACCAGAAGTTAGCCTCGCCTAGTGTGCAAAAAACCCTGATCATGGCAGTGTTTCAACAGGCTTGCATTTTAGAATATAGACTAATCTTTCAATATTCTGTTTCCTCTCAATGGCCTTAAAGCCACCTCCAAAAAAAGAGGCTAATTCCATCTCTTTCTACTATTTGCAGTTATGGGGATTCCACCATTGGGTGGCCCTGCAGCTGGGCCAGGAGCTGCTTCAGGAATGCCAGGACATACAGCTGCTATGGCCCCGAAAACCTGGCCAGAAGGTAAGCCTGTTCTATAGCATATCAAATTTAAATTAAGCAGGGGTCTTTTCGGGGGGGAGCGCACCGGAGCGCAGCTCCGGGAGCTCAGGAGCCAAGCCCCGCCCCCAGCCGGCGTCCCGGAGAGTCTTTCAGGCAGCCGAATGTCAATTTCAGCTCCATTATATCCTATGGGCCATTGAAGTCAATGGTGAAAACATAGGGTATATTCTAGGGGCTGGAGGAGAGGGTTTGAGGAGAGGCTCGAAACTCACAGGATAGCTGATGGAGCCTCTCCCCAAGATACCCACCAAGTTTCAAGAACATTGGACCAGGGGGTCCAATTCTATGGGCCCCTAAACAGGTTGCCCCTATTCCCTCCATTGTTCTCTATGGTGGGAAAAAAATAACTTTTTTTCCCACCATAGAGAACAATGGAGGAAATGGGGCAACCTGTTTGGGGGTCCATAGAATTGGACCCCCTGGTCCAATGTTCTTGAAACTTGGTGGGTATCTTGGGGAGAGGCTCCATCAGCTATCCTGTGATCTTGGAGCCTCTACCTCAAACCCTCCCCTCCAGCCCCCAGAATATACCCTATGTTTTCACCATTGACTTCAATGGCCCATAGGGTATAATGGGGCTGAATTGCCACTGAATTTCTTTCATTCCCTCCTTTCCTTCTTTCTTTTTCCTCTTTCCCTCATTCTTCTCTTATCTCTTTCTTTCTTTCTTTCTTTCTTTCTTTCTTTCTTTCTTTCTTTCTTTCTTTCTTTCTTTCTTTCTTTCTTTCTTTCTTTCTTTCTTTCTTTCTTTCTTTCTTTCTTTCTTTCTTTCTTTCTTTCTTTCTCTTTCCCACCTTCTTCTCTTCTCTTTTTCCCTCCTTTCCCTGTTTCCCTCCTTCTTCCCTCTCTTTCTTTCTCTCTTTCCTTCCTTCTTTCCTTCTCTCTACTCTCTCTCTTTCCTTCCCTCTTTCCTCCTTCTGTGGCCCAACTCTCATGAGAAGGAGTTTAAACTTTAAACCCCTTCTCTCTTAGCTCCCCCACCCAGACCAGCTGGGGAAGGGAAGGGGAGGCTTTTGAAGATGCTTCCCCCTTTTGCTTCCCCTTCTGACATAACTTCCGGTGATGTCAGGGGGCATGGCATATGCTAATAGCCTAATAGCTCATTAGCATACCATATGCTAATGAGCTCCTGCAGCTGTTCTTCTACGAAAAGACCCCTGAAATTAAGACATTTACTTGGTTGGACCTAGGTAAGGGGCGGGCAAACAAAAGCAGGATTGGTTGTTCCCTCTAAAAGCTCACATTTGTTATAGAATTTTGGTGGTATGGTTCTGCATTAGCGACAGCTCCTCCAGGGGACAAAATCCAGTGCGCTCCCCCCAACGCCTCATCTCTGGTATATCTGCGCATGTAAGAGTTCTCCTGTGCCATTAATAGTTTATTGCTGCATGAGTACAGTCTGTAGAGCAAGAGCAAGCTTTTCTTTCAAGACAAGCATAAGATTTTTCTTGTCCTGGAAATACTTATCTACTACTGTTTTTGTAGCAACATATCCGCTGAAAAATATTGTGTGTGTCTTTTTCTCTTTTTAAAAAAACCTTTCAGCCTGATTTTTAATAGCGTCTTCATTGTTCTACCCAGGGGTCATTTCGTAGAAAAAGAGGTGAAGAAGCTTAATTGCATAACTTATTTGCACATGCTACACCCAACCTGATTAAGGAATCTAGAATTAAGGAACAGTAGTAATTAAAAGGAACAAATGATCCAGAATATGTGACAAATTTTTAAAAATGAAAGGCAGCAAGGAATAGTGAAGTTTTTCATTTCCAGTGGGAACTGTTGACAGCCATTCAATCCTGTTCCACTATTTCTAAAAGATTGCTCATAGTCATGGTGTCGCAGAAAGGCACCCCGACTCCAAGTACAGTGGAAGAAATGCTTCATAATTTGCTTCCTGCTGAGATTTTGGTAAGAACATATTCTGGGACTGCTTGTTTCATTGGCCTTAGTAAGTTAGATTAATAAGTTCTTTATTATATCTGAAATAACTTTAGAGCAAATAGGTGCAGAAGTTTCAAAAACAATTCATTTCTTTATCTTTCTAGACATTTTGCATGAGTGCTCACACTCACTAGTGGTAAAAGTTGGTGGTTTGATGAAGGACCTTGGTGTTCGTGGAGATGTTCTGATACACGTGAGGCATGAATGTGTTATGAAGCTTGTGTTGGATATTTCCCAGTATGCCTTGGTAAAAGTAATCTTGTTACCAGTAAAGGATAGAAATTAGAATGAAATTCAGTCATTCAGCAAAGACATTTGGTTGGTTTTCAGGTTTACTGGCAAATACAGGACTTTCTGACTTTTACCGCTGGACTTCTAATATGTTGTTAACTACTGGTAACAGTGTACATTTATTGTAAATGTCTCATATGTAGCCAGCAGGGAAAGTTGACTGCTCTATGGCTCCAATCCTATACACGATTTCTTGGGAGTAAGCTCCACTGAGGATCACAGGAGATGCTCAGGAATGTGCTGTATGTGTACTAGCACATCACTAACTTTCATGGATACGTATGCTATTTAGCACGTGGCTTCTTAGGTAGTCACACTACACAAAAAAGACATAGTCCCAATGTGTACATGTCTTATCAACAATAAAATAGATGCATGTAAAATAAACTTTGCACATTTATTGAAGACTTTACAACCTTCATAGTGTAGAAGCATGTTTAATATATTGGGAGCTGTGAAAAGCAGGCTCATAGACTAGAAAAGAGAATAATGCTAGGAAAAGCAGCAGGAAAAGAGGAAGACCCAACATGAGATGGATTGACTCAGTCAAGGAAGCCATGACTGTTAACTGGACATTTTGAAGGTCATTCAGTCGTAGGATCACCATAAGTCAGAAGCGACGTGATGGCGCTTACACACACACTGAGTTAGTCAAGTTTTGCTTTTACATGGGTCTCATCTGTTTCACATAGAAAGGACTCGGATTATAATAAGTCCAGATGTAGCCAATCATACATGTTTCCCTAATTTAGTTAGCTTCCCATTTGCTTATTTAAGAATAAAGAGTTCAAAGAATCTGTTGGCATACCTGAGAACTGATAGCTTTGTGTTTGGAACTGATAGCTTTGTGTTTGGTCAGAAGGGTTAGGAAATAAATTGCTTTCAGACTTCTGCAAATATTTTCTCTAGAGTTATTTCCTCCATTACTATGTTTTCCTCCTCTGTAGTAAATTAATGGTTGGAACTTTTTTGATCACATGGCTTAGGTTCTTATTTTGTTTAGATATATTGGGCCATTTTTTTTGAATATTAATATGTTTTATTTTACAGGACAAGGGGCAGATCTGAGTGCTTCTAGTACACCTCAGAAACTTGCTGTTCCACCCCCTAGTGGACGACCTTCACCTGCCCCTGCAGCTACTCAGCCTTCTGCAGTAATGCCCGGTCCTTCTGTACCACAGCCCGCAGCTGTACAGCCATCTCCTATTGTTCCGCTTCAGCAAAAACAGAACCGTATCAGCCCAATTCAAAAGCCTCAAGGCTTGGATCCTGTTGAAATACTTCAGGAGCGAGAATACAGGTAATAGCCCTGATAAGAATGTGTCTGTTTCTTAAACTTTTAATGATTGTTGGGCTTTTTAATGCTATGTTTTCTGGAGATCATATGTCTTTTAAAACTGCTACTATGTAATTGTTGGGCAAATTAAAACATAAATGCTGAATCAGCAGAGGAATAGAGCAGTGTTACTGAACTGTACTGTTAAGCTCTGTTGGACTAACCAGTCAGAAACACTCAAAATAGCAGGTGTTTGAGGGCCTTAGGATCTGGCATCAAAGTTACTTCAGCAGTATTCATTGGTCGTAAAAGGCATTTGTAAACGGAAACACAAGGTACCCTGAATCAGTATATCTTCTTTTCTTATTTTGACTTCTGGTGAGTCTCTCATTGATAATAAAATACGATAGGATAAAAGATCTCAGTTGCAAAATGTGTTTCTCCAAACACAGGCTAGTTTGTGCACCTAAGAGATACATTGACACCAAATGGTTACTACTGTCATTAATCTGAAATTCACCTCAGAGTTTTGACCTGACACAAAGGAGGAATAGGTTTTCTGTGCCTTTGTGGGTTTTTTAAAAGAGGGAGTTTTTAAAATGATGTCGGCCCAGTAGGCTACATCTGCACATTTCTTTGATAGCTCAGAAGCCTAGTGTTGGGGAAAATTATGATGTAATCTTCTGAAATGGAGTTGTACCATCTGTGGCAGCAATGGGGCATAGTCTTACAGCACAATCATAAGCTAAGTAGAATGGGACTTGCTTCCTGCTAGCTGAATTTAGTAGAAAAGGTGCTGTTTGGTTTAAAGCGTGTCTTTGGTGGCAGCAAATCCTACAGCTACTTCTTGCCAATGTCTCACACTGAAGACCTCCAGCTCCTCACTCCTGTTGCTCCTGGGGATCCACTGTCTCCCAGGAGCAGACTGCCAAGGAGGATTTTTCGGCTGCAGTGGGAGCAGAGAGGCAATTCTATAGATGGTAATGGTAATGCCTTCCATTAGTGGAGATTTACCGTGGAATCTAAGCCCCTGTGTTGTGGCCTGCCACGTGCTTGACAGCCCTTATAATTTTACAAACACTAAACACAAGCAAGTTTATCATTCTTGGGTAGCTGCTTTAGCTGTTGGTGAGCTGAACTGATTTACAGCCATGTTGCACATAATATGCATTTTCTTTTTCTTCAATGCTTTTATCCATTGGGTCTGGTTTTACCTCTGGATTCATGCACAAAGGTATTCCACATCTTGCCCAGTAATAGAACTACAAGATTTTTAAAATACCCATTTGCAAAATTGCTTAGGTGAGATTGCAGTTTGATGTAACAGCACTCCCTAAGAAGGGTCAGTGGTTAAAATGGTCTTGATCAAATGGGCTCCTAAGGCTTTCATACTTTCCTGATGTTTTGTACTTAGCAAGAGACTCTTCCAGCTTAAATTGTCAACTGTACAGCCAAAGGAGTTCCTGCTGCTTCTGAGGCTTCCTTGTTTGAGGCTTGGAGCGACTGTGACAACTCTGGCCCCCAGTATGCAGTGCTGGCAGTTGTTGTCTCAAAGCCTGGTTATGGCTGTGATTTCCCATGGCTCAGCATTCTGTGCTTGCTCTGGTGGGAGATGTCAGGGCAATGCAGGTGATTGTGGATCATGTCCTCTCACAAAAATGGTATTGATGATCTCAACTAATGAATGGTCCCTTTGTTGAATTCTTTGTCTTTAACAGATGTTGCATTATCTGTTGATCTAAACTGAGATTATGTGATCCTTCATTGTTAGATGATTAACAAAGAATATAGTAAAAAATGTATCTTTAAAATCTCTGTATAAAACTTGTATATTGGTAATCGAGTAATAGGAAAAGGGGAGTTCATCTTATTTGCTGTTTGAAACTAGGCCAGCATGGTAAATTTATGCTATAATTCTTACAGAGCAATCTTAACACTCCCCCCCCAAAGAAAGTAATGCTTTAATCTTAATGAATAAGTCTTGTAAAACTAATAATGTGCAGTGTAATTTAATGTCATTCCAATGTGTGTAAAGCTTCTTTTCTTCTCTGTGCTAATAAAAAAATTGCACACACTATTGTCCTGAAATTATGAGTGCAGTGGATTATGTCAAATGGATCCTTTTTATCATGTGACAAAAGTATCCTTAGTAGAAAGCTTTTCTGGCTCTTGGAGTAATCAATCCTGCTATATGGCACCCATCCCAAAAATCCTCTTCCTTTTTAATGTTAACTTTTGTAGTTGTGTTCAGTGGGAATGCCTTTTGCAAGAAGATCTTTATCTTTAGTTCCAATTCAAAACTCACTTTCTACATGGATGAAGACAAATAACTGCACTGTAGAGATTAATTAAACCTATTTTGGACAGGGTTAGATTAAATCCCTGAAGCGCTTGTAAATGGCAGCTTCCAGAAACTGCTTTCCTCTTGGCTGTTTCTTATGACTGAATGACTTAATAGCCTTTAACATTTCCCCCTGAATATAAAAGCAGTCTTTATCATCTGTTCCAAGGATTAGGTGTTGAGCATGATTTAAGTATTTGATGCATTTATTTTAGGTGGAAGTTGACTCTCGTAAAGTCTTTCAAGATAAAACATTAATTATGATTTCATGTATAGGGTATTACCTGTAGTAATTTTTTTTTAAAAAAATGCAGGTTTCTTAGTTTTTATGTGAAAGTTATTTGGCAGCGGCTTTTATATAAAACATACTTCAGTTTTTAGCAAGGTAAAAATAAAGTGAATTTCAGATTAATGACAGTAGTAACCATTTGGTGTCAATGTATCTCTTAGGTGCATTTGTTTCATTTGGCTTTACAAATGATATTTTCTCCACTGTTGCATGCTACTTTATCTAGCAGGTCTCTGTTCATATGAGTGGGTTTATTTATTTATTATTTATTATGAGATTTATACCCCGCCCTCCCCGCAAAGCAGGCCCAGGGCGGCTGGGTTATCAGTAACACAAGCTTCCTGTAGGCTTGGTTAACAGATCAGGTGGCAGTCTTAGAAATTTGGACTTTCTCTCTGCTGTCCTTTTCCTCCCTCCCTTGATGCAATCAAGTAACAGTCTTACGGTTACTTTATATCAAAAGACGACAAACCCCCCCCCCCAATTTCCACTTTGGATTAACTGCATATTTTCTGTAACATTTGGAGGGCATTTGTGTGTCTCTGAAAACATGGCAAATGCTTGTCTAGGATTCTTGGCCAGTTGTGTTTTCAAAGGCACAAATACTGGTCTGTGTAACAGAAAAAAGAGATTTTATTTATTGTTTATTGGTTTGATTTATATATCCCCCCCCCCGCAAGCGGGCTCAGGACAAGTGACAAAAGAATTTACAGAACCATTAAAACAAATTATCACAAAAAATTGCTTAAAACCATTAAAAATGGCAAAATTATACATTAATTTATAAGGTTCCAGCAGTGCTAAATAGTAGTAACTTTTTGAAAAGATGTCTTTAAAGGAGAGATAACTTTAGGACTAGAGTTATGGAATTGTTCCATCTAGCAGAAGAGCACCAAAGACCTTATAGCAGGGGTCCTCAAACTTTTTAAACAGGGGGCCAGTTCACTGTCCCTCAAACCATTGGCGGGCCGCCGCGTTTGCCCCCTCCCCCCACGACCAGCCTGCTCGCCCCGCCGCCGCGTTCGCCCCCTCCGCCTCCACCAGCCTGCTCGCCCCGCTGCCGCGTTGGCTCCCTCCCCCCCACCAGCCTGCTCGCCCTGCCGCCGCGTTCGCTCCCTCCTCCCCACCAGCCTGCTCACCCCGCCGCCGTGTTCGCTCCCTCCTCCCCACCAGCCTGATCGCCCTGCCGCCGCGTTCGCCCCCTCCCCCACTACCAGCCTGCTCGCCCCTTCCTCCTCCTCAGCTCCTGGGCGCTCTTGCCGCCCAGGGCTGCTGGAGGAAGAAAGAGGCCGCGGGGGCGCTGCTGCTACGCTCCTCGAGGAAGAGGCGGCTCCGGGCGGGGGGGGCGGGCATAAACACTCGGCGGGCCGCATAAATGTCCTCGGCGGGCCGCATGTGGCCCGCGGGCCGTAGTTTGAGGACCCCTGCCTTATAGCATAAAACAATGTTGAACCGAACAACTCTTAACAATATGTCAATTTGTGGATTTTCTTCTGTCTTTAGTTTTGTAGCAGTGTTGCTCTGTAGGCTATAGTTGATCTGCCCATGTGTTCTGTGTTGTTAGTCAAGTATATGTACTAGGAATGTTTTTCGTGTTGTCTTTTGGCTTGGGAGATCATTCATTATGAATAGCCGAGCTCACACAAAGCTTAATGGCATGTAACTTGTGGTCAGTTTGAAAAGCAGCAACAGACTGAAATGAAAAGTCTGTTTCCAGTACAGGAAATATTTGGGTTCTACCAAACCTAAAAAAGCAGAGGGAACTCTGGCCTAACCCTCTAAAGGTTTTTCATGCATCAGGAAATGTTTGCAGTGGATAATGTATTTTAAAATCTCTGGTTTATGCAGATTAATTCAAATAACCTTTAACCGCTTTCAATACTTTTGTCCCACGATTGACCTTGACTAGCAAACCATAGCTTGTAAAATGGGTTAATAGCCTTAATTTAGTAATGTGCCTTGAGCCATCCAATGATAACCATTAGATAGGAATGAGTTCATTAAAGAGAACTACTTTCTGGTCGATTCAGTGGACCTTTTCTTCCCTATCCTGTCCTGACTTCTCTAAAACCTACATTATGGAACTAGATTTTCTGAAGGGGTCCATTGCGTAGTACTAGGCAGTTACTGCATTTGGCCTTTTCTTTCTTTCCCTTTCTTTTTCTCTCTTTTGAACACAAAGAGGTGCTTTTATGTCTTTCATAAGGTAGAACAGTCACCAAACATGTTAATTTTGTATGGTATTTTTTCCTTGTTACTGTTCTAAGGGTGTGTGTGTGTGTGTGCCCACCTTCAGTCACAAAGCAGGACAATTTTTTTTTAGTGTCATACAGTTATTACAAGGAACAAAATGTACCAGCATCATTCTGAACAAATAACTTTCCTACTAGGAATCATAAACTTCTCCTCTGGACCTGAACAAATATCTGTTGCCTTTAATGGAATTCTTTCTTGTTAGTTCAGTAGGCTTTCCTGATTTACTGCTCAATCTGTATGAAAAACGTGTCCGACCTAATTCTGCTTCAATTTTCTGTACTATTGAGGATACTAAATGAGGCTCCTGTCATTATGTAGTATTACATCCTTGGTTGTTTCAGAAAGTTTAGAATTCTGTGTCTACCTGCCATATTCCACTGAAGATAGGAGACGTAGTCTGGATGAGATGCAGGGTTTTAAACACAAAGATATGCTAAACTGTTTGTCAACCACCAGCAAAAAACATTTTAAACCCACCTTTTGAATATAACTATTTATTTTATCTATGAGATTCTGATGTGCCATTGCTACTCCTGGTGTGTTGACTCAGGCCAGTTTATACAGTGGGCAAAATAAAGCAGTAAAGCATTTAAAACCATTTTTTAACTGCACCCTATCAGGCTGTGGGGTGGGGTAGAAGTTAACATCTTTGAAAGTTCCCCTTTAAGTGGAAAAAAATCCATGACCATAGAAAAATAGCATGTCAAGGGAGAAATTAATCTGAATTTTTCCCCTGACATGCCAGTTTTCTACATGCACAGTTTTATCCATATTGAATTGCCTAAATATGTAAAAACCTATACCTTTTGTCCTGAATTGATAACATGCAGGAAAAGTTTTACCACTCGATCATATGGAATGTATAAACCAGTCCTCATTGCAATTTGTGCTTGTTTTCCCCCCTTCTACTTCACTTGCAGGAGCTGTTAATTCCATTATATATCTATATCTATGCCTTGTGGAAAGAGCTTTCTCCAGTGGTTCTGTTCATGGGACAGTCCTCACGTCTGGGATAAGCTCCTCCTCCTTCTGCAGGGTCAGCTCCAATCTTTGATCCAGGCGGGGGGAGGGGGGCTTATCCCCTTGGAGGCTGTCCAGGTGGAGGCCCTGCTTAGAGTAGGACATGCTCCAGCAGCACTGCATAGCACAACCTGCAAGAGAGAAAAAAACTAGAAGAAAAGAAGAAGGAAGAAGACGAAGAGAGCCATGGTGCTTTTAAGCGCATAGTTTGGCGGCTCCAGAGAGGGGTTTTGGCAGTGCTGGGTGATCCCCAGCTGCAGCAACGCTTAAGCGGCCCTCTGAGACTTCCTGCCAGCCTTACCCGTCCCTAGGGCGGAGGGCCTGCTCCCAGAGCCCTGGGAGTGCGGAGAAGACGAGATGCAGTGGCGGGGCAGCACCGTTAGTTCAGGGGCCCCCTCCACCCATCAGAAGGCGTCTAGGAGAATGGGGAACGGAGCGGAGAACAAAGCCGATTCCTGACATCCTGCCTGAACTGCAGTAAGTTAGGCTGCCGGGTGGACGATCTCTACCCCCTCGGGCGCGTCCCTGGGGGCGAGTTCGTGTCTGGAGTGCTCATGGATCTCTCCTTCAGTCCTGATCCCTGGGGAGAAAAGGGGGGGGATTCATTCGTCCTTCCTGGCTTTTTCCTTTTGGTCTCCACCCAGGCCCCTCATAAACAAGTAGAGGGAAGGGGGGTTTCCCTGCTATGGCGGCGCGCCCTTTTGGGTGAGAAAACTAGGCAGGAAAATATGACGGTAGCCATTTTGAATCTACCCGGGGCTGCCTGGTCTGGAGGCCTGGTCATAGGGAGAGCAGCTTTCCTTTCCTTACAGTAGCCTGATCAGGGAGACCACTAGAGACTGTGGGGGGTGTCCAGAAGGGTAGCCTTCTAGGGACTAATATAGGCCCTGATTGTATCTTCACTCCCTGCCCCCCCCCCCGGTTCAGAATAATGGCTGAGAAATCAATCCCAGGCAGCTCTCAAGACAAAGGCAGTTCTCTTGGGGATGCTAGTCAAGTAAAGTCCACTGTCTCCCAGGTTTCTCAAGAGTCCATGGATAATCCAGAACTGGAAACCAGGGAACCTATCAAAGCTGAACTGCTAAACTGGTTCGGAGAAGAGGTGAGGCGAGAGTTTAAGGAGATGCTAAAGGAAACTCTGCAAAGTCCTACACCCATCATTCTTCTATGGAAAGGGGCAGGACATCCAAGAGAATCAGAACCAGGGTAGCAGATGGTTCATCCAGTGCCTCTAGGTCACCTGTTAGGACAAAGCACAAGAAACACAAGTCACTCTCTAGAGAGCGGAGTCCTCTGTTGGGAAACAAAGAGTCAGAACTAGATATTTCCACTTCTTCAGAAAGTGAAGAAGGGGAACTTTCCACAGGAGAAGAGGAGGTTATGCCCTCAGTCCAATCCAGACGTTTCCCACAGGAATTATATTCACATCTCTTGCCTAAAATGTTGAGGACACACAGCCAGGGTTGCCTCTTCCAGCTTCTTTTTACAACATAATGAAGGCGGAGTGGGAACAACCGGCAAAGTCCAAGGCTAACCATCACCTTTTTTCTAAGTTCTACTCCCTGATGCCAGAAGCCACGAAGAAGCTGAAATTACCAGTGGTGGACAATCCTGTTACCAGTTTGTACTCCAATTCAGTGCTTCCCATGGATGCTGGTGGGATGCCTAAAGATCACACAGATAGAAGGGTAGAGTAGGCCCTTTGTAAGAATTTTGAAACCTCTGCCTCAGCCATCCAGGCTTCTACAGCAGGCTCTCTGTTCGCCCAGGCAGCGTACAACTATGCTGAAAACCTGGCCTCAGCTGACAGCAGTGCACCTAAGGAGTTCAAAGACAAACTGAAGAAAATCGCACTAGCGGTCGCCTTCACGGCAGATGCCACCCTAGATGCACTCCAACTCTCCGCTAGGGCACTGGCCTGCAGCGTGATGACACGGAGGAACAATTGGCTTTGCCACTGGGATGTGGACTCCTCAGCACAAGCGAAGGTGGTGGCAGTTCCTTTCAAAGGAATGAACCTGTTTGGAGAGGGACTAGACAGGTACTTAACTGAGGACAAGGACCAAAAGAGGGTCCTTCCCTCCAAGAAGAGAGACAGTAAAACCAGGAAGCGTTTTCAGCGCTTTCGAGACCAGAAGAGAGGACAGAAGCCTTCCTACACCAGGCCTTTCAAAGGAAAGTGGCAATCAAGACAACACAGTGGAAAATCCTTTCCCTCCAACAAGGGCAACCAACCTTCCACAAAAGTTCCCAAGAAGGGAATTCCTGCCTTCTCAGAATACTGGCAACTCTTGGTCTTGGACCAGTGGGTACTAGACACGGTATCCCACGGATACAAGCTGGAGTTTTACTCCATTCCCCACCAATGATTTATCAGAATGCCAAAGTACTGCAACCGGCTGAAACACATCCAGATCAAAGAGGCCATGCCATACTCCATCTTTTAGACATAGGGGCCATAGGGAGAGTCCGTCCCAGCAGGGGCAGGCCGTATACTCAATATTCTTCGTGGTGCCAAAGATCTAAAATGGCTGAACAAACACGTCAGGAACAGAAAGTTCAGGATGGAGACGCTCAAGTCGATCCTGACATCTATTCAAGAGGGGGATTTTCTGACGTCATTAGAGGTGTCAGAGGCATACCTACATATCCCCATACACAACCTGCACCGGAGGTTTCTGCGTTTCAATTATGCCAACCTGCACTTCCAATACAGGGCTCTCCTGTTTGGCCTCAAGTCTTCACCGAGAGTATTCACGAAGTTGCTGGTGACTCTAGTGGCACATCTCAGGCTGAAAGGGGTGGAGCTGTTCCCCTAGCTTGACGACATTCTAATCAAAGCCCCATCTGCCATGGAGTGTATGCAGGCCTCGCATCTAACATTCCAGACCTTAAACGACTATGGATTTGTAGTAAATATGGAAAAGAGTCACCTATAACCTTTCCAGAGGTTACTCCACTTGGGGGTGGAGATAAACACACTGCAGGATCGGACCTTCCTGTCTCAGGTACAGGAGCAGAAAATCCGAGTTCTGATGGAGGAGGTGCTGAGGAACCCCAAGACAGAGCTTATGACCCTGGTCAAGCTGTTGGGAATGCTGGTTTCCTGCCAAGAGATAGTTCAGTGGGCTTGCTTCCATGCCAGGCTTCTGCAGAGATTTCTACTTCCCTACCAAGGGGCGATAGCACACAAAAGATACAAACTGCTTCAACTCCCTGTGACAATACGCCATCAGCTGACGTGGTGGCTAGGCCCGATACAATTCAAATTTGGGACCCCTCTCCGAGACCCCCCCAAGAACAGTTATGACTACGGACATGAGTCTGTCGGGTTGGGGGGCACACTCGGGGAACAGGATGACCCAGGGGGAATGGTCGGCAGTAGAGACGAAAGAGAGCATCAATCTACTGGAATTGAGGACAATCCGTCTGGATCTACTGAGTCTTGCAGACCAGCTGTTGGGGCATCATGTCCTGGTCCAGACGGACAACATGACAGTGAAAGCCTTATGTGAACCGGCAAGGGGGGAGACCAAGATTCGAACCCTACACTCGGAAGCATCTGTATTGATAACTTGGGCAGAAAGTCACTTACTGTCACTAAAAGCCACTCATGTGGCTGGAAAAGACAATGAGTTGGCGGACTGGTTAAGCCGAAAGCAGTTGGATCAGTCAGAGTGGATGCTGAACAAGGAGGTGTTCAAACAAATCTGCAGCAAGTTTGGGAGAGTAAACCTGGATCTATTCATGACAGAGATGAACCGTCAAGTTCCAGAGGTTTTTTTCACAGGTACGAAATACCCAAGCAAAGGGGACAGATGCACTGAACTGTGTATTGCCACAAGGCCTTCTTTATGCTTTTCTGCCAATTCCAATCATCCACAGGGTTCTGCAAAAGATTTGCCAACAGAAGGCGGAAGTAGTGCTCATAATGCCTCTCTGGCCACACCAAGCATGGTTTCAAGACCTTCAAAGGCTAGCAATAATGAAACCTTGGCATCTCCCTCTACGGGAAGACTTACTGACTCAAGGGCCGACAAAACATCCGTGGCTGGAATTGCTCAGTCTAGCAGCATGGAAATCCGTTCATTCGTTCACCAAACACTACAGAGTGGACAAATTAGCATCAGCTGAGGCAGCTTTTGATCGTAGGGTGCTTCAACACACTCTGTAAATGGGGATGCGGATTCCCACCCTGAGGCTTACTGCTCTTGTACGTCCCAGACATGAGGACTGTCCCACAAACAGAACCACTGGAGAATGGAAGGTTTCTTTCACTTACCATAAAGTTTCCTTTCTCGGTGGTTCTGGAGTGGGACAGTCCTGCCCATCCGTTTTTGGATGTGTTTCCCCTTTTTACAGAGGGAGTTGTGCGGAGGAGCTAGAACAGCCCAGGGAGGAGTTTGGTTCTAGTTAGACGTTAAGTTTTCTGCTCCATGCTCAGTTTATTATGTTCCATTAGTGTCTCTGTTTTTGGGAGATTTTTTTTCCTTCTAGTACCTTTCTGGCAGGGTTAGTGGGCTTGAAGATAACTGGACAGCCTCCAGAGGGATAAGCCCCTCCCCACCTGAATCAAAGATCGGAGCCAACCCTGCAGAAGGAGGAGGAGCTCATCTCAGACATGAGGACTGTCCCACTCCAGAACCACCGAGAAAGGAAGCTTCACAGTAAGTGAAAGAAACCTTCAATTTCAGTAAAAATACCTAATTGTACCCTGTGTACTGAATTTCGCTTAGAAGCTGTCCTTGGCATGAGGGTCCTATGGAACAAGCACATTATTGTTCTGCCCCAACAATGTAACAAATGTCTTATCGATAAACCTAAAGGCAGCTGTCTGTCTGAAACCATAGTTTATGCACTGACCTCAAGCCTGTTTTCACAATATTTGTGGCCAGTAAATAAAAGCAAAGTGTTACTTCAGTGAGACTGCTGAAAACTGCAATAGTTAATTCTGAAGAAAGAATCCTGGTTTCATATTTTGATTATTAAGGTTTAAAAACTTTCTTAAAAATAAATTTGCTAATAGTATAGTTTAAAGTTAATAAGCATGCCTATCCCACGGCTCCTTGCAGTTTCAGGAGCTGTTTCTCACACATGAATCTCCTATGGGCAGAAGTGTTCCCCCCATTCAGCTCAGTAGAAGGATCATGACTGGGCATTCATCTACAACAGATGGATCTAGATAGCACAAGCATTATTAAATGGGAACTCTAAATGAGCTTGCTTTCCAGTGCAGTTCTCAGGAATTTCTGGGACCCGGGATACTGCATGGCCCAGAGGTTCTGCATCTAGGACTCTGGTGCTGCAGCCCATCCAAATAGTCTTTGGAACTCTGAGCCAGGAGTTTACGATGTGCCATTGTTCCTACAGCTGGGTGCTGGTCGCAGAGGGAACTGCGGCAGCTGCTCCAGTCAGTTGTTGCAGAGCTGCTGGACCAAGTAATGCCTGGGTTTTGCAGCACTTGGCTTCCTGCCCTGGTGTTGGAGAGGAAGTACATTGGCACCCGTGTAATATTAGAATTCATTTGGCTTCCAAAAGTATTGTTCTTCAATAGTCTGTCTGGTGCTGGACTGACAAAACTCTTAACATTATGCTTAGTTAACAACTTTTCATATCAGAGCTGCCAGCTACTCAATTAGTATCAATAACAGTAATTCCTACCTCTTAGTAGTGTGATAATAAGAGATCAAATATATGACAGAGATAGCTCACAATGGGATAAATTTATTGATGCTTGAATGGAATGACCAGAACTACATTTTTAGTGCAGTTACATTCTCCTTATTAATTACCAGAAATGAATGTGTGTATGTTTTATGTCCAAATCTCATCAGAAAAAGTGTGAGAAAATTTCTGGCCTTTTGAGGCTGTTAGGAGATTCCTTCCTGTTTCTCCTCGCCCCCCCCCCCCCAAACAAATTTATTTCTCTCCCTTGCAGTCTAAAGAGTTTTCAGATACACTGGTAATTCTTAAGCAATTTTTACCCCAAAATAGCCTGAATATTGGCATTTGGAGGATTTTTATGCATTGTGCATGTGTGTGTGCATGTGCATGCATGCCCTAAGAAACATACTTGGGAGGGTCCGTGGCTCAGTGGTAGAGCATCTGCTTGGCATACAGAAGGCCTGGAGTTTAGACCTCGGTATCTCCAGTTAAAGATAAAAATAAGTGGTGTAAAAGACCACCAGTGGAGACCTTGGAAAGCCACTGCCAGCCTGAGTAGATAATACCAACACTGATAGACCAAGGGTCTGATTCAGTATAAGGCAGCTTCATGTGTTCATACTAGGGATTTACAGAACCCTTGGTCCCCTGATTTCGCGGGCTCCTGTCCACTGCCAACTGGTTGGCCAGTGGGGGAAGCCCCACCCCCAACAGCAGCCACCGGCAGTCACCCTTCTCCTTTCCCTCCTGTGAGATTTAAAGAATCCCCCAGCTAATCGGCAGGAAAGGAGTTTGAGGGGTGACCACCGGCCACACACAAATTTGCTGCTTGGAGTTCAGGCGTGCACAGCCCCTGGTTGCAAAAAGCATTACAGGGTCCTTGCTTTTTGCAGCAGGGGCAGCATGTGCCTGAATTCCAAGTGGCGAGTTCACCACTTGGAGTTCAGGTGTGTGCAGCGCTGCTGTACCCACTTGCAAAAACCATTTAAAGGTCCCTTTAAATGGTTCTTGCAACCTGGCACCAATGGCAACTTCCATGGGGCTGCATCCCTAACGTGATGATATTGCTACTGTGTGACATCATCATGTGGGGACGTCCCCCCCCCTCCAGGAATATCCCCTGCCAGTGACAAGGCAGGACCTGGCAACCCTAGTTCATATTGCCTTATCTTTTGCCTGTGTATTTAAGAAGCAAGTTCCATTGAGTTCAGTGGGACTAACTCCAAAATAACTCCAAAATAACTTTGCATAGGATTATAGAGATGTTTCTAGACTGTCAAATAAACATGGATTT
The DNA here is from genome assembly GCA_029375565.1 of Gekko gecko. Lineage (NCBI taxonomy): Eukaryota > Metazoa > Chordata > Lepidosauria > Squamata > Gekkonidae > Gekko > Gekko gecko. The sequence continues at coordinate 122,252,190 of JAPDNY010000007.1, forward strand.
AGCAAATAAAACTATTTTTTCCATATATAAGTAGTCTGGGACCAGGAAGGAGAACTGTCTACTCCCATATAAGAATTTCTGTGAGTTAAGATTTATTTGAGAGGCTCTGCTCTGTCTTTTTTTTCCCTTTAGGAGTAAAATGGGTGAGCCCCATGCACACAGCCTAACCTCTTATGGTGCTGTGATTGCGGAACTTTCTGTCCACGGGAATTTGCCTAGTGCCAGGTGAAAATATTTGTTTTCCCAGGCATTTGAATGATTCTAGTAATTTTGATTTTTTGCTTTATTTTAATTTTTTTTAATTTTGCTTTGTATTTGCTCTGCTGCCTTCATTGGGTTTCTGTGTCCTATTATACTTTTATTGTTGGCATCCTGGCCCTTTTTATTGATTCTTATGAATATTTGTTCTTAAAATGCGACTTGGAAGGTGCCTTGAGAACTATGCTAATGTGTGCAGGGTAGAAATGTTTTTTTAAAAATAAATCTTTGTTTTTTATCTGTACCTGCTTAGGCTTCAGGCTCGAATTGCTCACAGAATTCAGGAATTAGAAAATTTGCCTGGCTCCTTGCCTCCAGATCTGAGAACTAAAGCCACAGTGGAGCTGAAGGCACTTAGGCTACTGAATTTCCAGCGCCAGGTAATATTTTTTTCTTAAAAGAAATGAGTTTTCCAGTTCTGATACAAGAAGGGTTGTTCAGAACAACTATGCTCATAAATAGCCTATGAAACCAAATTTCTTTTAAACGATTTACACTGAATCATGTTGATTCGTATGCTATTTTGTGTATACATTCCAGAAAAGATTGAATTTTATTTAAATTAATTTCTATTTTGGCAATCTTCTACGCTGCAACAGATTGGTTAACTTACTCAATTCAGCAGACTCTAGGAGTCTAGTCATAATTGGAGGAATCCTAAAACAAAAAAGAAAAAGAAGCAGCTTTCTTAAAAACTCATTTCTCTTTATTCAGTTAAGCTGCTGTATTTGAGAGATTATTTGCTTTTTAACATTTTTCTCTTGTGGTTCAACAGTTAAGACAAGAGGTTGTGGCATGCATGCGTCGTGACACAACTTTGGAGACTGCTCTGAACTCAAAGGCCTACAAACGCAGCAAGCGCCAAACTCTGAGGGAAGCCCGAATGACTGAAAAACTTGAGAAACAACAGAAGATAGAACAGGAGAGAAAACGTAGACAAAAGCACCAGGTATAGTCATTTTCATCAACTGGATTTTTGGTCTGTTACATTAAGTATTTTGTTTTGGTTGAAAGCAGCTAGTTGTGCCCTTTATAGTTTATTTGATTATGAATTTTAAATAAAAATGTTTGTTTATTGAAGGCCGCATACTTGAGCTGCATTCTTAGTCTTGTGATCTTAACCAAGGTTCTTGTGGCATCCTACAAAAAATAAAACTAATAGAATAAATTCAGCAGCAACATTGACAATAAAAAGCCACACCAAAAACATACAGCAATCATAAACACATCCCTAATATAAACAACCCTATAAAGATGTGTGCATAACAGCGTCTAACTAGGGCAATGTATATAAAGCCCTAGTGAGCAGATACCTAAAAAAATGAAAAAAGTCTTTTTTCGGTTTTCTGATACCAGAGATTTCCAAAACTGAGGCACCAGAACAGAGAAAGCTCTGCTTTTCATAGTTTGCCATCTTCCCTTGAAACTTGTGGGCACGTAAAGCAGGACATCTAATGAAGGTCTCAGCTGCTAATTCTTAAAATTAATCCAAGCAGAACACAGGTATAGTTTTCTATATAGTTTATTGCGGAGTGAGAACTTAGTCTGCTCTGCATGTAGTTGCTTTCCCCCTTAAATAAGCAAGTATGTAGAATGGGAATGTTGTTAGGTCAATGTCTGCAGATGGATGTATGGGCATCATATGTGGCACACAGGTTTTTTATCTTTTAAAGCCCTAAATTGCTTGAAACTAGGGTGTCTGACTGATGGACTGTTGCCGTACGAATCTTCCCAGGCGATGAAATGAGAGGCTGTGCTCTGTGTTCTCCCATTTTCAGTGATAAAATGGATGGTTACATGGCCTTTTCTGTTCCTGTTCCTCTGGTGCCAAGGTTGTTTAATTTTAGGTGGTTGGTGAAGACACTTTATATGCACAAGGGCTGATAGCTAGTTTTACGTTCCTTGACTGAGTTTTTTATACTCTTAATTTACTATTTTACTTATTATGCAACATCTTTTGTTTTCAGCACCTAGTGCTCTTGATTTTTTGTGCTGTTTAGACGAATTATGTAACTGTTGGGATGTTTACAGTACTCTCCTAAGCAGACTTATATCCTTCTAAGTCATTAGACTCCAATGGGTTTAGAAGGGTGTAACTCTGCTTAAGATTACATTAAACAACAGATTGCATTAAGATTGCATTAAGTTTAAGATTAACAACAGCTTTAATCATATTTTTCTTAAGTTAAATGTATCACTGAATGAAGTTGACCCAGCAAATGGCTAGTGGTGTGGTGAGGAGAGCATCGTCCTGTTACACCCTTTTAACAGGAGTTCAGCACTCCCTCACTTTTTATATAAATTACATTTTATATCAGAGATTGAAATCTTTTTTTTCAGACATTCCTGGAGTCCAGAGGAGGTGACTGAAAACTGGCTTTACTGTGTTCTTAGCTGAATTATTCAAACCCAAGTATCATTGCAAGACAGCACTTAATTAGCATTTAAAGTATGTCCCACTTCAGGATGACACATAAGCCTGAGTAGTGTCAGCTTAACCAATGTGCACTTCAACTAAAGCAGATGTGTGTGCGGTTTGACTGAGGTTACCATCTTAGCTTAAAGCATAAGTGCTATTCAGGAGTTAACCTGTTCATTCCTGAGCTAAGTACATATCCTTGCCATTTATATAGCTTAGCACTGAGTCAGTAAAAAATGAATGTATCGAAATCCTCTAGCATAACTAGGCTTGTGAAAATTTACACACATACAGAGTTATTTAGTATTTAATTGTTTTACAGGAATATCTCAACAGCATCTTGCAACATGCTAAAGATTTTAAAGAGTACCATCGGTCTGTTGCTGGCAAAATTCAGAAACTTTCTAAAGCTGTTGCTACTTGGCATGCTAACACTGAGCGTGAACAGAAGAAAGAAACAGAGAGGATTGAAAAAGAAAGAATGAGAAGGCTGATGGTAAGAGAGACATGTACATTATATTTTGGTGGTGTGAGAGCAGTACAAAATGCTGGGGTTGTTCTTTCCTTTCTTACCTGTATGGGGTGCATTGTCCTTCCACATCCCACTGGGGAAACAGAGTCTACCCTTTGGTATCTACGTCCTGTAGGGAGAATACCTGCAAGGGTTCTGAACAGAGCATACTTAGGCAAAAGCAACATTAATGCTGATTTTCTCCTTTGGCTGTTGGTGCTAAGTGCTCCTTCTCTGGCCTTTATGTGCAGTTTCCACCAACACAGTTCAAGGCCCTTTGCTTCAAATGTGCATGACACAAGCCAGAGAAGTATAATCACATGTTGTGCACTCTGTCATGTAAACTGTGGGTGTCCAAGTTGGAGGTTATATGGTGATGAGCAGCAAAATGTGACTAGATGCTGCAGATTTAGTTGACATCCTAAACTGCTGCTACTGTGTTTGGGAGCAGACTGGGAAGTGTGAGGGGAACACTCTTTTCCCTAGCATGTGTCATCCCATGGGATGATTTTTACCTATATCAGGGGTTTTGGTGGTGTAACATTATACCAGCAACTGGGTTGTATTTAGTGCTGGATGAATATAGGAATCCTACTGTATTCTGCTCCTCCCATGGCATGACCCAGTGCTGCCCAGGTCCAGTGTAGCACTTACACCAGCACAGCACCAGCATGACTCCAGCAGGGCTTTCTGCTGGCATATCTCTGAAAGATGCCAACATAGCACTTAGCACATAGCATCCTAAGCCCTTTCGAACACTTGGGGAAATGCTTTTAATATCTCAAACAGAAAATAGGCAATTGTTTTATTTGGGGGAATATTAGAACACATCTAAAGATTGTCTTACCACCATTTTGACAATCATTTTTAAAATGGCAGCCAGGTAGTAAATCAGTATGGTTGGTTTCCCCCATCCCTTACTTTAGTTGATACTAGGACATATGTGAGTGGTTGAAATTGCTCCTTCCACCTCAGTTAAACCAGTCTGGATCTATTATGGGTAACTGTGTACTCAGTGGTGACACAACATTAATTTTTTTATTTTCCTGCATTGCTAGGCTGAAGATGAAGAAGGCTACCGTAAACTGATTGATCAGAAGAAAGACAGACGTTTGGCATACCTCCTACAGCAAACTGATGAATATGTGGCTAACCTGACAAATCTGGTGTGGGAGCACAAGCAAGCACAAGCTGCCAAAGAAAAGAAAAAGAGGAGGAGAAGAAAGAAGGCAAGTGTATAATTCAGCTGTCACTATCAGCCTTTTAAAATATCTCCCTTCATCCTTTCCTTTTTTACCCAGCAAAAGTAAGCAGCACCCTTTCCAAAAGTGTCTCACAGGTCTTGATAAGATAAAATAAAAATCTTTGCCAGCTAAAATCTATGTTGCAAAGTGAAGAGCATTTCGGTTTTAACACTGGAAAATCCCTTTTGAATAATGCTTTACCAGGTTAAAAGCTCTTTTTTCTCCCAACCAGTTATTTCGGGTGTATTTCCATTACTTATTTTATTGATTCGAGTTTATAACCCACTGTAGCAGAATCAGGCTGATCCAGCAGAGTTTCTCTCTCTCCCCATTTAGACCTGGATATAATCTGTTACATAAACCAAGAATTAGGGGGAAATGGAATAGAATCTTTGTCCTAATTTTGTAGTTCAGTTGTTACTACCTGTCCTTTGCTTTTTTATTTAACGCCTCTGGCAAAAGGCTGGACAGCATGGTAATATGGACAAGATGGCTATTCCAGAATAATCTGTCAGAACCGTTGCATTTTTACAAAGGCAGCTTAATTAAAAAGGTGGGACACTTAAAAAAGTCTTAGGAAGAAAACACACCAAGGTTAACACACATGTATTTCGTTAACTGGCTGTGCATGCCCCTGATTTTACTGAGGTTTGGCTGCCAAAGTTTCCAGCAGTTAGCAGGCAGACTCTCCTTCCAGGATCCTCTATAAGACCAAGTGCATATGTGGTCATGGCTGCATCTTCCTCAGTCAGTAGGACAAAACACAGTGTTAAGAGACAGGTGGTTGTTGGCTGAATTCAACTCCAGTTAATCTGAGATGTATATGAACATGGACATGACTTGTTGCTGTGCTTGTGCCTCATTCCTGTGACATTCTCTTGTGGCATGGAGAATTTCTGTTTTGAAATAAACTGTGGTTCCTTCTGACATATGAATGCAGATACCAGGTGTTCTCTGAGGAAGAACAGAGGTGAGACGAGTGAAGTGTCTGTGTGAACATAGCAGCAAGCTGTCTAATCTTAGTTTAATTGGATCTTGTTGTGATGTCTGGGATCAGGAAGAGTGTCTCTGTGTGGGCTAATCCCAGGGATTTCCCACATAAGTAAAGGCCTTCCTGTCTCGACAGATAGATTCACTGGTGTTTGACACATAGATGCTGGCTAGTATTTTAAACAAACATTTTTGGCATCTTTCCTATGATGATTTAACTATGAACTATGAGTCATAGTTCATATATGTGCACATGTAATCAGGACGGTGGACAGTATGCTGTTCACCTTCCAGACAATCTTCAAAGGAAAATGTAAACTGGAATTAAATTAATTGTTCTGAGGTTACAAAAACATGAATTATGACTGGCAGGTCTCAGTCAGAGCAGCTTTTTAGTCTTGTCATTAGAGGCATATTAGTGAAAAGCAGCCTTGTTTTGATTGGTTTATAGCATTGAAGGATGGGGGCTTCAACATACTGTGTGGTTTGGGGTGTGTTTTGCTGGATAAAGCACACTGGCATGGAATGAAATTTCCTATGCATTTTTGTTGAATTCACATGAAGCCTGTGTTTGACAAACTTCACAAACTGTAGTTTGGAGTTTTGTAGTCTCCCAAAACAAAATAGAATGTACAAAAAAAAAAAACACTTTACAGACATGAGTTTTCTTTACATTACAGAGGTTTCTGTAATTAGTTAAATTTATTTTGCAAGAGGTCTTTCTTGGCCTTAAGCAATTATATGACGCTTTAGACTCAAACCTACTACTTCACCATGATCTATGACACCTATTTCCTACCAAATAACAGAAGTCAGCAGGCCTGTTTTGCTCATTTATCCAAAGAGCAGCAAGTACAAACAAATATGGCAGCTATATCAATGCCTTTCTTAACATGTCCAGATTTTCCTAGTTACTAATATTGCACCATTGTCTATTTATAAATAGGATTCAGTGCTCCACTCTTCAAGAACAGCAACATAAGAGGGGATCCTTGAGGCTTGCTCCCTTGGGGAAAGGATTGATGAAATGGCTGGTGCTAAAGAATCATTCCTTTTAAGCCTTTCTGTATACAATTAATCTCCTTTTAGTTGTTGTAGACTTTTTTGGCTGTATGGCCGTGGTCTTGGCATTGTAGTACCTGACGTTTTGCCAACAGCTGTGACTGGCATCCTCAGAGGTTAACACAGAAAGATGGAGTACTCTCTGTGTCAATGTCTGTGTCACATTGACTCAGAGAGTACTCCATCTTTCTGTGTTATACTTCTGAGGATAGCAGTCACATCTGCTGGCAAAATGTCAGGTACTACAATGCCAAGACCACGGCCATACAGACTGGAAAATCTACAATGACTAATGAACTCCGGCCGTGAAAGCCTTCGACAACATAATCCCCTTTTCTCTGGGGGCCAGCACTAGTTGTGAAGAATGCACTTTGTGCTCTCAAATCAGTTTGGGTTTTCTCCCCAGTTGTACTTCTACTGAACACCTAAAATCAAAACTAAACTCAGTTAATAGAATTTATTTTTCTGAAACAGACTTCACTTTTGTACCCTTTTTTTAAAAAAACAGATGAATATTCCAAAATGTGCACCATTCCTCTGGGAGATGTTCCTGAGTAGCAGAGAGCCTGATAATAAGAATCAGGTCATGATCCATACATGCTTCATACAATTTAAGCATTGTACTTTACAAAGCAGAAAAATCCCATATACCCTGTTGCATGTGGATGGTTACAGTTCATTGAAGCTATTGTGCCCCCACCCAGTAGTCTCAGGGCAGCTAATTAGAAAGTGTGCAAAAATAGAATTTAAAAATGTACAGTTTTAAAAAAGATGTGTTATAATAGAGTTAAAAAAACCTCTTCCCACATTTTTTTTTAAAATAGCCTCCTTACTACTTCAACCATCCATCCCATTGCAGACCTAAAAGTCAACAGATGTAATAATTAGCAGCATCTGCATTTAAGGATCTTCCAGCCCAGTGGCTAGAAGCATAACATTCTCCAGAATAGCTAGGCTTTCTAGTTTCTTTTTTTTTTTTGCAAATAAATTTTTATTCGTTCTTTGATTATAAACAAATAATAGTTATACATAAATAGTACTTCATTTTCCCCCATCCTCCCCCTCTCCCTCCCCCCATCCTACTGATTCTATATTATTAATCCATCCATGTACACAGCTTCCTGATCCCACTCAAGGCTTTACTTTTACTCTCCGAATTCCCAGTTGACCTCAACCAATGAAAATACTTTGTCCAGTTATTTTTTATCCTTTCCTTTTTCTCTTCCCATGAGGCATCACCTCGAAGGCAGATCACGATTTCAGTACTAACGTCCTCATATAGATACTGGAACCCACTTGCCCATGTCCATTTTGTTTTGTCTTTCCATCCCCTAGCGATGACGGCTTGTGTTGCAAGAATCATGGCTTTATATAATTTAAGATCCTTTTTGCCCAATGTAGCACTCCCCAGAATACCTGTAAATAATATATTTACATCCCTCACTAGTGTAATTCCTAAAAAAATTTCCATTTCCTGAATGATATCCGTCCAGAACCTAAAAACTTCTGGACAATCCCACCACATATGTATATACTACCCTTATCTTTTCCGCAATGCCAGCATTTTGGACTCAAACTTTTTATCATGTATGCTAACTGGGGCGGCATTCTGTACCATTTCAAGACCAATTTTCTAGTCATTTCCTTATATTTATCTGATTTTATATTTTTATTTTCCTTTATGATTTTATGCACTATTTGGTCGGTCAATTCGATTTCTCTCTGCCATTTTAATTGTATCACTCGTCCTATATAATCCACATCACTGACCATTAGATTGTATAAGTCCCCCACTATACCTTTTTTTGCGAGTTCAATCTTTAACATAATCGCCTTCAATCGACTTTCCTTGGGTATTACCCCTGGGCAGGTTAGTTTACTTATTGCCTCATATAATCCATAAACCCGTAACCAATTCCTTTCCCCCAGCATTTCCATGCATTTTTCTCTTGATAAGAACGATCCCGACTTGTCCAATAAATCCTTTACTCTGTTCAAACCTTTCTTTTTTAAGTTTTCCCACCATATGGGGTCATTAAATTCCTGTAATAGTTCTAATGGAGTCCATTTAACCTGATCCAATGACCAGACTCCTTCCCATCTTTTCCACACTCTGAGGCCAATAGCCCTCGGCCCTATTGTTTCTTTGATTTCTCCTGCTAAGTTCTTTGTAAACACCCCCCATTTTCCTTTCCTCTTATTTACTTCATTTTCTATTCTTACCCATTTCCTATCTCTATTTATCTCTGCATCCAATAGATGTTTGATTTGGAATGCCTCAAAATAACTCTCTAAATTTGTCAAACCCCACCCCATCTCGTCTTGTGGGGTGTAGATTATTTTTTGAGTAGCCCTAGCTGATTTACTTCCAAAAACCCACTCCCTTAACTGTCTATTCCATTCCTTTGCTTGTTTTCTTGGTATTTCTGATGGGAGGACCTGGTATAAATAGCTAAGCTTTGGGATTAGAAACATTTTAATTGCTCTAATTTTAGTTAATATGTTAATTGATTTAGTCTTCCATACCCTCATATTTTTACGAATCTTCTTCCATATTTCATAATAATTATTTTTATCAATTTTATTCATTCTTTTAAAAATTTTAATGCCTAGGCTTTCTAGTTTCTAAGTGAACTAGATAGACTATCTGTGATCAAAGAATAGTAAAAAGAGATTGTGGAACTGCATGTGTGTTGTGTACAGACTTATACCAGGAGAACCAGTCAGCGGTTTAATCCAGTTGCCTAGAATTTTGACCATCATTCCATCCCTGTGCTGAGCTAGATGCTAGTTGCTGTGAATCTGCATTGCTCTCCATATTCAGTTTCTCTACATGTACATAGCTGAAATTTATAATTTTACTGCATTGATAGTAGCAGTCAGTAAAAATGATTAGCTGAAAAGCAGTGTGACTGGAAGCAGAGCTTCTGTTGGGTAAAAAGTATTGGTAAATAGAGCAGACAGTGTCAGTTCATAAGACTTTACATCATTGAGACATAGATTTTAAGGCCACTATCTTTCCTCCAACACCTGTAGTTTAACAGTTTAAAGATAACAATGAGGGTATCAGGGTTATGAATTAACTAAGTTGATAGACTTGGGAAACCAGCTTGAGGCCAAAATTTTAAGAAGCTCTTCTCTGTGCCATTCTCTGTCTTCTCTGTTATTCTGCTGCATTTGTCAAAAGGACTATGGAACTACATGTAATATATTCACATGGGTAGCTGTGTTGGTCTGAAGCAACAGAACGAAGTTTGAGTCCAGTGGCACCTTTAAGACCAACAAAGTTTAATTCTGGGTATAAGCTTTCGGGTGCAAGCACACTTCATCATCTGAAGAAGTGTGCATGCACCCAAAAGGTGCCACTGGACTTCAACTTTGTTCTATATGTAATGTAGTTAATTACTGTTAATAAGCTTCTAAAAATTATATGTTCCAACTCTGACCACATAAAACAGTAAAGAGAGTAACTGTTTCAGGGCTGTGCAAATATAGAAGCAAACTAGAAGCACTGAACACTTGATACCTGTATCCATTTTAGTTTGATCCCTCTCTTTTATTTTTTAATTAAAGGTACTTCCAGCTTTAAAACATAATGCAAATTAATATTTGACAATTTAGAACCATCAGCACTTTTATCTTCAGAGTGTGATATTAATGTTCACAAAAGAACTATCAGCAGTATGAGTTCTCTCACTCTTTTTATTGCATTTGCCTCATCTGCTTTTCTTCAGATTAATTTTCCCCATGTCATTTTTGCATGTAGTGGCAGCTCCTCATATGGTGTTTTGGATGTAGGTGTGAAGGGCATGTATGTCTTAGCATTTCCCCTTGTAATTGACAGGCGCCCAATCCTTTCTGAGGAGGGGGCTGCTCAAGAAAAAATATTGACTAATACAGATGTGTCCTTTTCATATGTGTATCCTCTTAATTCTGAGCAGCTCTTTAACACTGAAGCAAGCATGCAGAATCTCAGCTCTGGGCTGATTTCAGGGCTCACTGTTAGCTTCATAGCAGCAGTCAATACAGAAGAGTGGGTCTGGTGCAAAGGAGGTAGACATCATTCATAGCTGCTTGCTGTTAAAAGCAGCAGCAAATTGCTCTAAGTGGCCCAAATGGCTACTGCTGCCAGAATTTGCCTGAATGCCACCCACCGGCCCCTTGGGGTCTGCCTACCCCTTGCTGGTGCCACAGCACAGAGCTGTCACCCCATCTAGAGACAGAAAAGGCACGGAAGCTAAAATCAGCCAGCAAGTTCTCGTTCATCCAATTGTGTTGTCCTTGTAAAGGACAAAAGCACAGGGCTCAGGGCAAGCCCATATGAGTGCCCATATGAGTGCCCGGCACCCTCCCCAGACAGCAGTGCCTCCCCCTCTCCCTTCTCTGTGAAGTGCTCACCTCAGCCACCTGGCTTGCTAGGGGAGGGGAAGCATGTCTCAGCCCAAACTCGGCTTGTTGCCAGTTCGATTGTAATGCTTGAGCTGCTTCGGGAGGTGCAAAACAAAATTCCTGTCTTTGCTCTCCTCTTGGATTGCCCACAAAGGAAAGGGATGCAACGAGAAGATCCGGTTGGCACCAGGGGTTAAGAGGCTGCTCAGGGGGGTTATTGTCCTGCTGCTAGCTAGCCAACGGAACCAGGTTGGGTTTGTAAAACCTGGAGGGGCTCTCCCAGCTCCTTCAGCAACACTTGCCAGACATCTTGGATATTCTGGGTATAGGCTTTGATTCCAGAGCAATGCACAGCGATTCAGAGAAAATACAACTCCCAGACAAAAATCCTGGCCTTTGTTATTTCTGAACTGCCCCAGGTGCTGCTCCCTCCCCCTGTTTTTACCTGTCAACTCTTACCTAGCCATGTCTCTCCTCCTCTGTATTTCCCTAAGAACAACAACCTGTGATGTAGTCAGCTCCACTGTACTAAACTGCCCTCTTAGAGCCCCCCAAATAAAAATTTCTGGGTACGGGGCTGGCTCAGGGTGTTTAGTAGTGAATAATAAAGGTGCTGGTTTCTTCTAAACAGAACAAGAAGAAATAAACGTAAAAAGAGAAGTGGAAATATGGGTTACTCCTTACATGACATTTTTTGTTTGGCATGCAATACCCGAATACAAGATGTACTCATCTTCTGGCAGTTACAAAGAACCAGATTTTCCTGTAACAAATATTCTGATTTGTATGATCTCTTCCCAATTATTTGGAAGGTGTATTTTATGACTAGTAGATGTATAATATGAAATGTGTATAATTTAGTGCATGGATATTCAGACCCATGTACAGAAGGTCATATTGGAAGGAGACCTTAGTGATATGGATAGAGAATAATGGAAATAAATAGATAAAAATAAACATGCAGAAAAACATGATAGAGAACAAATGAGACAGCAAAGAAATTAGAATGAGGAAGAGGGCAGGTGATGAGCAAGAACCAGGATGTGTTGAAAAAACAGCAAGAGGAAATGAACAGGGGAACATGCACATATCAAGCTGCCAGTACAAGATTACCCACTTGTTTAAAATTGGACTGCTCTGTATCATATCTCTTTATTCTGGTGACAGCAATGGTTTTGACATTTGTGTATGCTACGGAATCTATACTATATTAAAGGGAAAGTTTGGCTGAGCTTAATCTCTGAACCTGGTACAACTAGGATTGCTAAATTCCCACTGGGGGTAGGAGGCCTGCAGCCCACAGTGACCATTTCCCACTAACACTCCAGTGGCTGATAAGAGTTATGAGGCCTAATTTTCAATCCTGATTGTCATTCTTCAGACTCTATGTAGAACACTAAAAATATGCTACGTTATATTAATTTACAGGTAGAATTCTGCATTCATGCCCCCCCAGAAGCAATTCATTGTCCAGAATGTATTCATGCCCATTCTTATGTCTAAAGTGATATGCTGTCAAGTGGCTTCCAACTTACAGTGACCCTGTGAATTAATGACCTCAAAAATGCCCTATTATTAATAGCTTTGCTCAGGACTTGCAAGCTGAAGACTGTGGCTTCCTTTATTGGCAAACCACCTCACGTTGTGTCTTCCTCATATCTAAGGTAGACATAAAATATTCCAAGTATAGCATACTATACTTCATAGTTTTGTGTATTTTCCTAATTTTCTTAGTTTGACCATACCATTTTGTTACAGAAGGCAGAAGATAATACAGAAGGAATGGGATCTGGACTTGGTCCTGATGGAGAGGTAAGAATTTTTGTTTTTTTTAGAAGGACTTGCCCTCAGGTCATAATGACCATTGACCATAATCCAAATGTGTACAGCAAGGTCAAAGGAACAAGAACAGGCCAATTCACCCAAGCTGTTAGTCTTAGTATAGGCTTTAGGAATGAGCCTAAAAATGTTTATGAATTTCTGTAATGTAACCTATAAAAATATGAAAATACAAAAAAAAAAAAAGGATTTGAGGCTTTCATACTGAAGTGGTAAAATGACCAGCATAACCTTGTCTAATCTTCTTGAAGATGAAAGGTAAATAGTAGGAATGGGCATGAAAAAAGGTCATTCAGTTCGGGGTCCAGGGTGGCCCACAGGCTGAACTCCGAACTGAACTGGCTCCACATGAACCGAACTGGTCCGTCAAGGTCAATTCCCCTTTCTCCTGGCCTGAGTTCACTGCAGCTGGGAGAAAGGGGATGGCGATTGCTCAGGAAAGGGACTTTCTTTCCTCCTTTCTCCTGGCCATGGCTTGCCAGCCATTTAACCCTTTGACATGGGGGAGCAAAACCCAGAGGGTTAAATATGGAGGTGAAGTGTCTCTCGGGGGTATTTCACTTCCTCTTTTCTGCTGGCCCAGCTGTCTTGGGCTCCCTTGCACAGCCTGTTTAAAGGGGCTGCATGAGGGAGCCCAAGACCGCTGAGCCAGCAGAGAAGAGACCAAAGCCCCAAACAGCCCAACAAAATGTTTGGGGAATGTGCCTTCCCTGAACATTGTTTCCTGAGCTGTAACTGGCCCAAGTTTGGCCTGAATTTTGGCTCATGAGCCGGTTTGTTCCCATCCCAAGTAAATAGTATTAGAATAGTAAATCAATTTTATAAAGATAAAAATTAACATTGGATTTTTGTTCATGAAACTTCAAAATTTTCGCCAGCCACATAAAAGCTTTAAAGAAGTGATTTGTGTGTAAAATTAACAGTTTCACATGGAGGTTCGATGTAAATAAAGAAATGATCTTGGAGTAAAAAAGTTTATAGTTTGTGTAATGTTTTCTTAAATAATATAATTTGGAAGTTTCTGTTAACATAGCTAGAAATAGTATTTCAGAGTAATATCTGTACAGATGACATTGTCCAAAAACCTAGCCTGTAGATTCAGCTATACTTTGTTCACATTTCACAGTGCAACCTTGTTTATCTTTTTTCCTTCACAAGTAAAGGCAGACTTTTAACATGGCCCACAGCTGATTTGGCAAATTGGATTGTTACAGCCTAACTAATCAAGCAAACATACACAAGTAGCTATATGTATTGCTGCCTTTTCTGGCATGCAATAAAATGTGTAGTAAATTAGTTTAATGGAAGACACTTTGTCCGACACAACTAATTGAAGATTTTAATGAGGGCCCTTGCAGTTAATGAGCTATCTCACTAATGAGCATGCTATAAAGGTCTGTAGAAAGTTTATCTGGGTGCATGTATATGTTGGCATCTTATGCTGATAATATGACAAAAAGGGTGGTTTTTTAAAGTCCCTTCTTGTTTTGAGGAAAGCTAATAGGGGAGACATTCAGCCACTCATTAGCAGTACATTTTTTTAGAAAAATGGAAGGAATCAGTGTTAACCCTCCCCCCAAGATTTGTTAAATATATTGAAATACTGTTCATAGGTCATTAAGCAATATTAAACTTTAAAGTGCAACTTTTAATAAATTATTTTGTGTATGAGTGACAACAAAGAAACAGAAATGAATATTGCTATTTTTAGATATGATATACTCCTGACACCTTGGCTCACTGTACTTAATGGACTATACTCTATGTTTATCATATACTAAAACCAAACCTGATTTGGTTATGAACTGTTCTTGTCAGACAGAGATGTGTTTTTCACGGATTAAGCTGTACATTTCTCCTTAATCTTTAGCCCATAGATGAGAGCAGTCAGATGAGTGATCTCCCAGTCAAAGTAACTCACACTGAAACGGGCAAAGTCCTCCTTGGACCAGAGGCTCCTAAAGCAAGTCAGTTGGATGCTTGGTTAGAAATGAACCCTGGGTAAGTAGCCAGGAGTCAGAAAAAACAAACAAACAAACAAAACCCTCCACAAACACTTCACTTTTGGGGGGATTTATATTTATGTATTTTGCACATTCTTTGCCTTTTTGAAATACACATTTATCTTCTTGACCTATATTTGGGGGTCTGCATTTCGTTTTTTCATTCTCTTTCATCTCTTTCTTCCCCATTAGCTATGAAGTCGCTCCTCGTTCAGACAGTGAAGAAGAAAGCGGCTCTGAGTATGAGGAGGAAGTAAGTGAATGCCTCACTTTGATAGATTTATTTTTAAAATTTATAATTGTAATTTGAAAAAAAAATGATTCTTTACTCACTGAGTGAAAAGCATGCAAAACCAGCTATAACTGTTAAAATAAGCAATATTATGATATTGCATGATAGTGAAAAAGTAGCATTAAAATAAGCAGTATTATAATATTACATGATAAATAGTGGGAAACTAGCATTAAAACTAAGTATAATTTTCTTCCTGTATATTGTAACTGGAAACAGAAGCCACAAGTTAACGCTAATTTGTTTGGCTTTTCCGGTGTAAACAAGAACCTTCAATGTGATGCGTGGGAAATTGCTGTATTATAATCCTATTAATTAATAGGGAAGGTAGAGTAGATGTTTAGGCAGTGAAGAAATACATATTTCTCTCCATTATGAATCGCCATGAATCACAATAAGCAATGAAGTTTTCAGTTTTAGAATTTATCCTCTATTAAAGCATATAATACTTGTCACTGTTCAGCACAGTAAGTGTCCTGTCTTTAAGTCATTTTTAAAAACCTTTATATAAGTAAATTTGTTTATCTGTTATCTTTTTAATCAGTCCCTCATTAAAATACAATGATGCTTCAGATAGGAGGGAGAAAATGTGAAATGCAGCTGTTATGTTTTTTCACTTTAGCAATCAAGCCTGGATTCAACAATATGCAAAACTGTATTTAAAAGCATTGTTAAGTAACAGCTAGGAAAATAGATGTTCATAGTTATAGACCAGCGGTGGGGACTGAGTGTGCTTTGATTAATTCTTGATAATCCTTCAAAGACTCTGCTGTGACTCTGGGATAAGAAAAGGTGAAAAGGATTCTGTTGAAGGAGTGAGGCTGGTTTCTGTTACTGTCTTTCTCATCCTGTGTCCTGTATCGAGATCAGCTATGAGGGCTGCAGATTGTAAGTGGTATCTTAAGCAGAGTTACACCCCTCTAAGGCCACTGATGTCAGTGGACTTAGAAAGATATAACTCTGCTTAGGATGGCATTGTAAGCTATTCATCTGAGAATGTTATGGCATTTTTTTTCTTCTGTCTTCCTCCTTGGTGAACACAATGAGTTCTAAGTTCCCATCTCAAAAGACTGACAAATTGGGTTCCAAGTTTCAGATTTGGGAGGGATGCAGCTTTTTGAGCTCTGAGGTCTGCTTAACTACAGAGTTGCAGTTAATAAGATAGTCCATACTTATTAGGAACTCCTGTATTTATACTAAATACAAAGCTCTTAACCTCAGGCACATTCTGGTGGTGCTCAAATGTGTCACCTCTTACTCACTTCTGTCTCTTACCAATAAAACGAGAACATTCAGGTAGCTGACAATATAAAAAGTGGAAATCAAGAGCAGCAATAGGAGAAAGCTGTGATAGTAGTTGTAGTCATCTAAATATTCTTGGATTTTGGTTTTTTAAATGAAAAATTGTCTCTTTGGCAAATAGTTCTGGATACTTTAAAACTCTTAAGATACTCAGCTCTAATGGATATATATGGCTTTATAGAAGTATTTCCCCACCTCTTAGATTATGATGATGGAACTCTCTCAGAATGTCATGCCCTGTGACAGTTGTCTGGAACTCATATGAGAGAGAATTTTTTCTTTATCAAGTATTTTAAAAATGGGGGAGGCAATGAAGATCTGACAATATTTTCAAAATTCTGATGCAGAGTGCCCATAAAAGTAACAAAAATATTATGACAATAATAGCACTGCTTGTTAAGAAATAATTGTTTAAAAAATACAAATTATCATGAAAAAATGAATTTTACTTGTACCTAGTGCTAACTAATGATACAGTTATGATACCTGGGCTGTTCTTTTCTGCAGGACGATGAAGAAGACTCAAGTAGACAAGAGACAGATGAGAAGATCCACTTGGATCCAAACAGCGAAGATGTTTCTGAGCGAGATGCTAAACAAATCATTGAGTGAGTCTAATTTGAAATGCCTGCTCGCTCCAGGAAGGAACCTGTTTTGTGCTGTATATATTTTAGCAGTTGATTTCTGAATGAGGAATGCTTGCTAACATTTCAGACTCTTTAGTAACATGAAGTTCCAAATGAATCTGTTTACTTGCTTTGAAGGACAGCCAAACAAGATGTGGATGATGAATACAGCATGCAGTATAGTGCCAGAGGGTCTCAGTCTTACTATACAGTGGCTCATGCAATCACAGAGAGAGTTGAGAAGCAGTCTTCTCTTCTTATTAATGGCACACTAAAACATTATCAGGTAAGCATCCAGCTGGAGACTGCATTCATTTTTATTCATTAACTGCTATCGATTTATTTTAACTCCTTTCAGTGCATCTTTAAACCAGTGCATCTAAACCAGGGGCTCTTAAATCATGGCATAAGGAGGCTCCCTATTAAAGATCAAAACAAAACATTTCTGTTTCACCAAACAAATATGTTAGAATGTAGTAATTCAGGCTCTCTATTCTTTGCATTCAATATCTTAAAACGTATTGTATTGCTTACCCATCTCTCCTGAGCTGCCAGACTGCACACGTGCAAGAACAACTTTCTCTTTTTGAGAGCATTCATTTCTTGCCCTGCGCCTTTCTTGAGAACTCCTTGGCTTGTGGTCTGGCTGCAGTCAAAAAAGCTGTGCGAACTCCCTCTCAGCTATATATGTATGCGTTTATTCCACTGCTGATGCAGGATGGTGTCACGAACCAGATGCCTGCCTACCAGAGTCCTTCCTGTCCTGAATATTGTCTCCATAACTGAATGAGATCTGGTATAGACATGAAGCTGGCTCCCTTCAATCCATGGCTTGCAAATCAGGAGCCACCCTCAATTTAAAAACTGAACTTTTTCCTTCCCCTCTTGTGTGAATCTGCTTTACCTTCCCTTATCTCTCTTAACCACAATTTACTTTTGCATCTGTGCTGACACTAACCGTTTCATGTTATTCAGGTTACTCCTTAACCAGAGTTTGCCAATCCTCTTGGAAATCATGGCTTCAAACTCTGTTTAATATATGAAGAATATTCAGGATAGGTTTGTTGCCACATGCAATATGAAGGGTAGGGTTGTTCTAAAAGGAGATTGAGGAAAAATCTAAAATCAAGCTGTGTAAGAACTGTTGAGTCCAGAGTATATCTCAGTTGATGCCACATTAAAGAGAGGAGGGTTATGCCCAAATTCTAAGTCAGTTTTAGGATCAAACACATTCTAGACTCGGGCCTGCATTCCCTTGTATAGGGAACTTTTTATATTGCCTTTTCCATTGTGCTGACTTCAACAAACACATCCGCAGCTGAGAAGCACCAGGTCAGAGATGTTAAAGGTTTGTTTGAATGATTACAGTGGGCATGGATACTAGATAACTGAAACAATCTCCTTCATTTCAGATCCAGGGGCTTGAATGGATGGTTTCTCTGTATAATAACAATTTGAATGGAATTTTAGCTGATGAAATGGGGCTCGGAAAGACCATACAGACTATTGCACTCATCACTTATCTGATGGAGCACAAAAGGCTCAATGGCCCCTATCTCATCATTGTTCCCCTCTCGTAAGTTGATGAACTCCTCCTAATGATATTTTTTTTATGCTATGCAGATTGCCTCATTAACAGGGTGTACTTTTTCACTTAATGGCTAGACAAAGCATGTAGAGGGGCTGAGCAGAGTATATATTCTGGATTTAGTCTATGATTATCCCCTCTTCTTCCCACATGGATTATCTGGCATTGCTGACCAGATGGTGATAAAAGCACTTAGCAGGCAAGCTTTACAGTGTCACTTAGTCACTATCGCTTGTTCCTGCTGTGACTGCAGGAGAGAAAATTTTCTGTCTTGTATAGCATGAATAACATTTTCCTTAAAGTTATTTAAGGGATTTCTTTGAAAAAGCAGGTCTAAATTATGACCCACCCTTCCTCCCCCCAGTACAGCACACTTAATTGCCTAGGTGTTGCAATGATTATCTTCAGTTACCGGCTAATCAGCAGTCTTTGCATTTGCCCCGTAGCTCTGGATTTAAATGCAAACATGTATGCATGCAAACATGTATGGATTTAAATGCAAACATGTATGTATGCATACAAACACATACATTTAGAGAGGTTTAGAGAGGAATCCTTAACCAGTCTGCTCAGAATCCTACTGAAGTCTGCTCAGTGGGTTTTACTCCCAGGAAAGTGGTCCTAGGACTGCACTGTTAGTCTCAGTTGGGCATCTGCAAGAATGAATGTCATTATATTTAGCCTTAATAGAATTGATAAAGCTTTTTCAAAATTAGTTATTATAATACTATTAATACTATCTTGTTTGATGACATTGATTTATACCACTGTGTCTGTTGGCTTTCTTGTTTTGTTTATATGATAAAGGGTGCCTGCTTTCTGCCACCTGAAATCAAAATTATGGAATCTAAAGTTGCTACGAGTGATAAAGCTATCAGTAAATTATAACATAATCTATTGTGGATGCACTATTTAGATTACTGGAGAATTAAAATCACTTTGGTACTCAAATAAGGTGGAAAGAAAACAATGAAATAGCAGAATGGATGTCTTGCAATGCCATTTCAAGCAGAGTTGCGCCTTGAAGTCAGATAGAATCATAGAATCACAGAGTTGGAAGGGGGTATAAAGGCCATCTAGTCCAACTCCCTGCTCAATGCAGGATCAGCCTAGAGCATCCCTGTCCAGCTGCTGCTTAAAGACTGCCAGTGAGTGGGAGCTCACCACCGCTCTAGGCAGCTGATCCCACTGTTGCACAACTCTTACTGTAAAAAGTTTTTCCTGATATCCATCCGGTCCCTTCCCACCCTTAATTTAAATCCATTATTGCAAGTACTATTCTCTGCTGCCAACAGAAACAGCTCCCTGCCCTCCTCTAAGTGACAGCCCCCTTCAGATACTTAAAGAGAGCAATCATGTCCCCCCTCAACCTCCCCTTTTCCAGACTAAACATTCCCAAGTCCCTCAACCTTTCCTCATGGGGCCTGGAGACCATCCTCATTGCTCTCCTCTGCATCTGCTCTAGTTGGTCCATATCCTTTTTGAAACGAGGCCTCCAGAACTGTGCACAGTACTCCAGTTGTGGCCTGACTACTGCAGTGTACAGCGAGACTATGTCATCTTGTGATTTGGATGTTATTCCTCTATTGATACACCCCAAGATCGCATTAGCCACTTTTGTCACTGCATCACTTTGGCTGCTCATATTTAACTTGCAGTCCACCCGTACCCCAAGATCTTGTTCACACTCACTGGTACTCAGAAGTGTATCCTCCATCCAGTATGTGTGTTCTTCATTTTTGTTACCCAGATGTAAAACTCAGCACTTATCCTTGTTAAATTGCATCTTGTTCATGTCTGCCCACATTTCCAATGTGTTCAGATCTCGGTGAATTCTCTCTCTATCTTCTG
This sequence comes from Gekko gecko, assembly GCA_029375565.1. NCBI lineage: Eukaryota > Metazoa > Chordata > Lepidosauria > Squamata > Gekkonidae > Gekko > Gekko gecko. Next base: position 122,272,564 of record JAPDNY010000007.1, read on the forward strand.
GTGTGTTCACTGGTCCTTCTACTTTGGTGTCATCTGCAGATTTAATGAGTAACCCCTCCACATCCTCATCCAGATCATTTATAAAAATACTGAAAAGTACCAGGCCCAGAAACAAGCTTTGTGTCACCACACTGGACACCTCCCTCCATTCAGATGAAATGCCATTGACATGAGATGTAGCTCTGCTTATACCCTGGAAACCAAGGTAGTAGGAGACAGAGAGAGGAATGATTAGTATTACCCTCTCCCAAAGCCAAATGTGTTTGTTTTTAATTTTGAACCTTCACCATTTTAAATGATATTTTTTCAAACTCGTATTTAGAAATATAGGGATTAAAAAGACGTGACCATCTTTCTAAAAACGCAGTCTGACAATATGCACAGAGCTTTTGCATCTTTTGTTGCCTTGCCTACAAAATTATTTTACAAACAAGACTAAAGAAATGACTTCTTGTTGGTTCTGTTCTCAGTGGAAATCTTTGGCCTTCAGCAAAGACTTCAGATATAAAAAATAAATCATGAGCATTGTTCTCACCTGTGTATTACACTGTCATTCAAAACAGTACAGTAAAACCAACAGCATGAAACTAAACCGAGACGCCTAAAATGATATGGGTTAGAAGCAGACCATAAAAGCTACACAAAGAGAACCTCTCTGTTAAAAAGCCTGTGTAAAATGAAAGCTTAACAATCAAAAGGAAAGCAAGGTAGGCTCCAGGTGAGCCTCAAAGAGGAAGGTGTTGCAAAGGCATGGCACCACCACTGAAAAAGCCCTGTCTGTGGTCCTCACCTGACACACCTCTGTAACCTGGAGTACAGAAAGCAGGGTTTAGGAAGACAATCTTAACTGGCCTGTGAAGTAGGTTAGGCTGTATGGTTGAAGATTACCCTGCGAGCTTCATGGCAGGCTGGAGATTTGAACCCATTTCTTGCACTGTGTAGTTCAGCACTCTGACCACTTACACCACACCACACTGGATAATGGTTAAAGCAGTTCAGTTGGTTTAATTGGCCTGAATCAAACTGAGCAAGAAAAAATGAGCTAAAACCCAGCCAGCTTTCCCTGACATGATTATAGAAAGTTGTCCTGTAACCAATGAAGGAGTTCCATGCAGCCTTCATGTTTAATTAATGTTGTGGTTTTAAAATGGCACTGTAGAATTTTTAACTGTTTGTCTCCATTACTATCAGAAGCTGTTCTGAATAAGTTTATTAGAAAATTAGTTTTTAATCTGTTTCATATTCTTCATATTTCACATAGGACTTTATCCAACTGGACTTATGAATTTGACAAATGGGCCCCTTCTGTGGTGAAAATTTCTTACAAGGTTGGATTTCCTTTATATAGGGGATATAAAACTGGGTGTATAGTTTCCCCCCTTTTCCCTTGGTGCACTTGAAATTGCTTGATCAGTAAATTTACTGTAATAGACCATAATGACATCCAGGTTTTGAAATGCAGTAGAAAATGCTCATATTCCAAGGCATTCTGATGGGAGTGATAGAAATGATAAATAATGTACATTTCTGCATTCCTGAATGCTTTAGCATGGGCTAGTTCAGTCATCACTATTCTTATGAAGGTAAGCAGACTGCCTGCTGTATAAATGTATGAGCAAAGATTTTTGTCCTTCTTTTGTTTGTGAGGACAAAGTTATTATATATACATATTTTAAATCTTCACCTTCATCTGTGAAGGATTTAAAATGGTCACAACTGTATTAGTGTCATTTTGTTACATGTGCCTAATGTGAGACGCTTTTGTTCATATATCCTTGTTCTACTGAAGTGTAATTCGGAAATGTTTTGTTTCTTTTCTCATTCAGGGCACACCTGCTATGCGCCGATCTCTTGTTCCTCAGCTTCGTAGTGGAAAATTTAATGTTCTTTTGACCACTTACGAGTATATAATAAAGGACAAGCACATTCTTGCTAAGGTAGTGTCGTATTTCTGAGTTTTCTTCATGACATGCTTTCTTCCCTTCCATCTTTCTCCCCCTCCCTGTAGCTAGAATTCTACCCGTCAAAAAGACTTCTGGTACAGCATCCATGATCACTGTTGTTTTTTTAAAGCCAGTTCCATGTTTTTCTTTAGGCCTTTCTTCCCGTCCATTCAGATTTTCCTCTCCTGCCGTGGCACTTTCAGGATTGCAGATGAGAGAATGGTTTTGCTACCTGTGGATCCCATCAATACTATACAGCCGTTTCTCCATCATTCTGCCTAATAACATTTATCCTGGAACCCTGCTATTCCATTTTTATCCACAGCTCTTCTGTAGTTCTTTGTTTCTGAGAAGAGATGAGCATGGTTAAAAAAAAGGAGTCAGGCTGTGTAGTCACTTTCCAGTTGTGGAAAGATAATAGACACTAGACTGAAATCTTTTGTGGTCATTATCAGTTGTGCATTAAAACCAAATAGCTAGAGAGAACTCCTTTGATCTAAATATCTCCTAAATAATTTAATAGACTCTAAAATAGGGGGGGCTAACCTTTTAGGAACTGTTGCTTCAGTGGAAATGGAAGTATTTAAAATGCATAGGAAATGGAGCTCACTTTGAGTTGTTAGATATATAACCTCAAGCTTACTTGTCAAGCATCAGTACATGGACATTTCTTAATAAGATTTCATATGCTCACTAAAAATCACCTTTTAAAATTCAGGTCTCTAACTGCTTTCTCTTTCTCTGGGCTGGCCTTAAAGAAAATGTGCACATTCCAGGCACAAAGACTATTTTACTTGTTCTGGAAGCTTCTAATGAGATTTTTTGGCTTGCTTAATAAAATACTAACAGTTTAGGATTTGGAAAGTCTTACATCTCCTCATTCTTTTGCACTCCGTATGGTACTTCCACTCTTTTAATTAGCAATGTGTTAAAAAGACTTGAGCTCCAACAGCTGCTCTGATTCTGCTGTGTTACTCGTGTCATTTTGGAAGCCGAAATTTCCTGGAATGATACCTGAAGTTGCTTCCACCAAAGGAATTTTGTTAATGTGATTGCCTCAGGGTATAGTGTTTTTTTAAGTTCAAGAACTGGGTGAATTTAAAGGCCAACTAGACTTTGTTGATTGTTTTAACTTGATTTGAATTTATGTGAAACACATCTCACAAAACCTGAATTTGGAGCTCCTGATCTTTTTTCTTACCTTAAACTGAATCTATTGCACAAATGTCTTAAGCGTATCATGCCATGAATATGTGCCTGAGAAAAACTGTAGTCTAATTTGAGGAGGCCATGAATTAAGCTGTTTTCATTATATACAGGATATCTAGAAAAAGGATTCTAAGCAGCATTTTCTGTCAGCTGTGGCTGTCAGAGTCTAAATGCTAATAGGAATAGCAAAGTGGTAGTTAGATGGAACAGTCCATCTTCGGTTGTTGCTGATCCAGAAAGTTTTTGACTACTTAGAATACTTATGGTTAGATCCTATACTTCCCTTCCAATAACACTGCAGTTTTTAACCAGAATCCCCCTGCTAAGTCTACTGACAGGGGCGTAGACTTTCCAATTTCCCGGGGGGTGTGTGTGTGGCTGGGCCAGAGGCATTGCTATGCTAGGTTCTTAAAAGAACTAAGGCCCAGTGACATCATAGGGAGGAGCCAGTGACATCACAGGCCTTTGTCACTATCTATGGAGCCGGAGCCATGTGGGATTTAGGAAGGGGCTCCCCAGAAATTTAGGGGGGCCTGGGAATCCATGGGAACACCGCTAGCCATGCCCCTGGGCTGGGCTAAACCCAAGAAAAGGTGGGAATTGGCCAGTGATTATAGTGGTATCTCAACAGTTTCCTGCTTTGTCCTTTTTTTAGAATTCACTTTTAGAATAGTTACTTTAAGATCTGCAAATATACATACCATGTGCATAAGACAAACAAATGGTCACAAATTTGAAAGTAAGGAAGGCAGCACAGAAAAGCCTGTTAGGGGAACATTTTAAAAGTTTTCCTGAACATTCATTTACAGGAATCTTGTTTCTGTCTTATTCATAAGGGTGACTTTGTACTGAAATTTATTAAATTATGGCATCACAGTTGCTTCGTTTGGTAGATGCATGGCTGAAGTCTCTGAGCCAGGGTACTCAATTTCTGAGTAATGTACAGAGTTCAGAGTAGCAGCAATCTTCTTCTCACTTCAAACTCATATCGTATAAGTGAGTACAAGCACATTTTGAGGCTATTGAGAACAGTGCCCATAGCCATGACCCCAAAGAAAACTCAGTTATGCCACCTAGGATTTTATATACCTTGCCTTCTTAGCATACTTTTTAGAAGCTCCACCTTAAAAACACAGATATTCAGAATATTCAGAGTTTTAAGCCAGAATGCTAGAGCGTCCCCTGACAGTGTGCCGGGCACACATCATCGTGTCGGGCACATCAGCCCGATTCAGGCACTTTGGGGGTGGAGTCCCCCCCCCGGCAGCTGGATCTGGGCCAGTGGGTTGGGGTCCCTTAGAACAGGCAAACCCGCACCCCCTGGGTGGCCCTGGCTGCCCTACAGCCAGGATTAAATACTTTACTTTCTTTTCCAATGGACACCAAACATATTCAAGGATTGATATGTTCTGGATATCAAAAACCTTAGTTATTAACCTAGAGCATGCAAAAATACAACCCAAAACCTGATGGATTCAGCTGCAAGAGGTCTTCTCTTCCTGTTGCAAGGAATCTTATCAAATCTCTTTCCCCGCTCAGCTTTTCCAGTCTCCAGAGATCTGTCTTCCTAAAGACTGTAGCATTTGGTACCTCCATAGATATGCTTGGAGAAGGGGAGGGGGGGATGTTTAACCATCCCATTGTCTGTCCTGCCAGCTCAATTAGCATTTGTAAGAAGGTAAGCCTGACATCCTCCTTTCTAGCCAAGAGGAAAAACCCACACATGAAAGTTTTAAACTCTATATTGCCTGGCACTGGGGGGTGGGGGCTCAGTCTCCCCTGGAAAAAATTGGGTTCCTGAGCCCCCCCCCCGTAGTTTACACCTATGTGTACTAAAGTCCATAGGCTTAGAATGGTATAACTGCATAGGACCGCATTGTAAGTGAGGAGCCTTGCTCTGGTGGAAAGAATATTGCAAGATTTCCTCCATTAGAAGAAGGCTTCTCAGCAGAAAGCTAACTGTGCAATCCAGTGCAGAGTTACTCCAGTCAAGCCCAGTGATTTCAATTAACTTAGCCTGGAATAACTCAACGTACGATTGCACTGTAACAAAGCTAGATAAGTGAGGGATGGCATATCTGAATTTGGGGACACCACACAGAGAGCCCCCATCTTTGCTAATAATATGACATCTGAAATATAGAGCCCATAGTAGGGGTTTATTGGCTGGCCTTATTCGTGGGAGTTTGTTGGGTTTAATTATAAGGGAGAATACATAGAGAATACAGTAGCAGGATAGCAATGATAATAACCACTCTTGAAGAATCCATCACTGGATCCTTCTGACTTGTTTGATTACCTCCCAGTTTTGACTCTCTCGTTCCTGGGCAAGGTAGTTGAGAGAGCAGCTCCAGAGCATCCTGGAAGACACATTGGCACTAGAACCCTTCTAGTCTGGCATCCTCCCTGATCATGGGATGAAGACTGTGTTGGTTGCCCTCACAGATGTTCTCCACAGGCAGGGTAGGTGCTGCTGTTATTGCTTGACTTGACAGCAGCGTTTGACACAGCTGATCATAATCTGCTGGCTCACCACCTTGCTGACATTGGAGTACTTGGGACAGCCCTTAAGTGGGTTGTCTCATTTCTCTGTGTTTGGGGACAGAGGGTGGCACTGGGAGAGAGGGTCTCTCCTCAATGCCCCGTAGTATGTGGGATCCCTCAGGGGGCTACCCACTTCCCAATGTTATTTAACAAATATATGTGCCCTCTTGCCCAGCTTGTGTAGAGTTTTGGGCTGGGGTGCCATTGGTACACTGATAACACCCAGCTATATCTGCCGATGGACAGCTGCTTGGACACTGCCCAGGGAAATCTGACTGAGGATTTGGAGGCCATGGTAGCTTAAGCAGAGTCAATTGAGACTGAATCCAGAGGTTCTCTGGCTGGGGCGGGGGAATTCAGGACCTGGGCGCTAACTCTCAGCTCTTGACCACTTGCCATTAACACTGGCACAAATGGTGAAGAGCTTGGGTATGTTTCTGGATGTCTCCTTATCCATGGAGGCCCAGATCACAAACTTTGCCAAACTGATGTTTTCCCAGTCAGGCAACTGGCCCCCTACCTGTCTCAACCTGACCTAGCCACAGTAATCCATGCAACAGTAACCTCTAGGCTTGACTACTGTAACTCACTCACTCTCCTGGAGACTGATCCAAAAGTTACAGCTGGTCTAGAATGCAGCAGCCTGGGTCCTTACAGGGACACCAACTGCACTGGCTCCAGATTGAGTAATGGGTCAGGTTCAAGGTTCTGGTCTTGACAGACCTTTAAAGCCCTACATAGTCAGGGACCAACGTACCTGTGGGACTGCCTTTCCTGGTATGTTTCCCAGAGAGTGCTGCACCCAGGAGAACAAAAACTGCTGGAAGTCCCTGGCCCAAAGAGTGTTCAGCTGTCCTCAACCAGAGCATGGGCTTTTTCAGCCCTGGCTCTGACTTGGTGGAACTCTGCCAAATGACATCAGGGCCCTATGGGACTTGTTACAGTTCCACAGGGCCTGCAAGGTAGAGATGGTTGAGGACGGCAATGGTTTTTAACAGTGGTGTAATTCGTTTGCCTTCTCACTCTCCCCCCCCGCCCCCATCAGTGGGTGTTAGAGATTTATGTATTATGGTGCCATATAGGTTTATGACATTACATGACTTCTGTATATTAGTAGACTGAATTTTAATATATCCCCTTGTTTTAAACTGTTGTACACTGCCCCGAGCCTGCTCTGCAGGGAGGGCAGTACAAAAGCCTAATAAATAAATAAATTTACACTGGTTTAGATGTCTGCATTGTGAACCAGCTGAAAGGTCTTCAAGAAAGCATATCCAGACTGCATTACTGTAGTCTAACCTACTATTACTTGTATTGTGTGAATAAAAAATGATTTTAATTTGATGCACTTCAGTTTCTTTAGATATTTTCCAGTTCTGATATTACTTTTTCAAATCAACTTGTGAGTATGATCTAGTCATATTCCCACAGTGGTTTCTTTTAAGATGGAGAATCATTTTAGCTTTTACTCAAATGGTAATTTAGGCAGATAAAGATTTGTTGCCAATGATTTTGTCCTTTTGTAGATTCGGTGGAAGTATATGATTGTAGATGAAGGTCATCGAATGAAGAACCATCATTGCAAGCTGACTCAGGTGTTGAATACTCATTATGTAGCCCCAAGACGGATTCTTTTGACAGGAACACCATTGCAGAATAAACTGCCTGAACTTTGGGCTCTTCTTAACTTCCTCCTTCCAACAATTTTCAAGAGCTGCAGCACCTTTGAACAGTGGTTCAATGCCCCCTTTGCCATGACTGGAGAAAGGGTACTGGTCTATTTTATTTAAACTTAAATTCACAGAGATTTAAATAGATGCAGTGTAAAATCTGTATTATACTTAGGGCATACATTTTACTTTAACATAATAATGTTACAGCTTTAAAGTACTTTAAAGAACATATCTCTTCAGATTCTTCTAAACTGAATAGAAACATGGCATGATTTATACAATATTAATCCATTTATACTGGGGGGAAATGATGAAACTTGCAAATTTTCTGTTGTTCAGAGCATGTAATTTTTGGTCATTATGTTCCTGCAGGTGGATTTAAATGAGGAGGAAACTATTTTGATCATTCGGCGCCTCCACAAAGTTCTGCGACCCTTCCTGCTAAGGAGGCTGAAGAAAGAAGTTGAATCTCAGCTGCCGGAAAAGGTTTGTGTAGGGAAGGCACTGCTGAATATTTCTTATCCCCTAAATGAGCCCTGGGTTCTGCAGTGCTGCAATGAAAAGTATGGTCCTGAACCCAAAGATTCCTAGCCCAAACCCTTTCACAACAAGTATGGTCCAACTGTGTGTCATGGCTAGCAAATATTAATGGTACAAGGACGCAGAGATGTAAGTTCTGCTTTAGGAGAAAATTGGTGCCATAGTGCAAGTGTTCCAGAAGTCATAGAACCTCTCTGCCTTACAGTGCATTGTACAGTTAACTCAAAGTTGCAATAATTTCTTCTGCTCTCTGTGGTTCCATTACAACGTGGCACTTGTCCACATTTTGATGATCTCTTTTTGGTTTATCATTGTACTTTTGCAGCACTGTGAACCTGTAAGCACTCTAATAGTTATTCTGTAGGCTTATCAAATAGTTAGATATTTATTTCTAACATTTATACATTTCTTTTCACTGCTTGTACTGCAGGTTCCGTAATGTACCTCATTAACTTCTGTTGCAGCACTGGCAATTTCCCCATTGTCAAGTTCTTTAGACAAAGTCTTCTGTTTCGTGACAGAGTCCGCTCTCTTCTGTATCATTGTCCTCTGTAGTCAAATGTTTAGAGACAGCATGAAAAAGAGGTAGCCTCTGAAGTCCCTCTGAACTAATAACCGTGCCCATTTACTATTGTTTTTTACTTGTTTTATCACATTAGGTTGAATATGTTATTAAGTGTGATATGTCAGCCCTTCAGAAAATTCTGTATCGCCACATGCAAGCCAAAGGAATCCTCCTTACCGATGGCTCTGAGAAAGACAAGAAGGTGAGACATTCTTACTGCTTAGAACAGAGTTTTCAGCCAAAACCTGTCCTAATCAAGAAACAAGCCTTGATTGAAACCTTCTCAGATACAATTGGGTTAATGTAGCTAAGAGATGTTATTATGTTCCAGACACAGGATGTCACCTATTGGTAAAGGAAGGATGGAACATGGTATGTTTTAAAATTCCTAAAGGGAATTTAAGGCCACCATGTTGGGTGGAAAGGAATATTGTAAGGGGACATGCACACGTTCATGATCTAGATTTGAGAAGTCCAGATATACAAACTAAGACAGTTATTGTTGTGATGTGTGGTCTTGTGCCTTTCCAGATTGTCAGTAAAATTCATAACTATTTCTAATTTACTTATTTAGGGAAAAGGAGGAGCCAAAACTCTTATGAACACCATCATGCAATTGAGAAAGATATGCAATCACCCATATATGTTCCAGCATATTGAGGTAAAGCCATCTAGTGTTATTTTTTTCATTAAGTCATGAAACATATAGTAGAAGAGAAAGTTATTTAACAGTATAATCCTAAACAGAATTACACCCTTTGTTGCATATTGAATTCAGTGGATTTAGAGGGGTGCAGCTCTGTTTAGGATTTTGGTAGGGTTGAACAGAAATGGGAGGCCATATTTCATGCAAAGTTTATAATATAATACAATTCTTCTGCCATTTTTAAAGGTGGAGGTGAAAATAGATTTGTTCTGTCATTGTACTTCGGTGTGTGCTGAAAGTAGCACAAGACTGTTCTGAATTGCTTGGGGCTACATTTGTCTGAAGATACATGTGTGGCTACTCCTGTGACTTGCTGTACATGAAAGTCTGTGGCAGTGCAGAGCGACAATTATTGTGCCAGTGCAGAGCCACACGTCATCAACTGCTATACCAGCAAAAGCACTCTTTATTATTTTTATTTTCAAAATTTATACCCTGCTTTTCTGCTCTTAAACAGATTAAAAACATTCATAGTAACAAACGTGTTTTAGAAATCATTAAAACCAGACAAAAACATGTCATTCAGCATATTAAAACCAAGTTAAAATACACACATACAGTACAATAAAATACACATACATAAAAACAACAATTTAAGAACAAAGCAGGAATGAAGGATCACTGAGGGGAATGCCAGATAAAACAAAAAACATCTTCACCTGCTGGAGAAGGGCAGTAACAGAATGGGACAGACACATTTCCCTAAAGAGAGTTCCAGAGTTTTTGAGCTATGACCAAAAAGGCCCTCTCCTGGGTGCCATCCACCTAATCTCAGAAGGTGGGAGCACCTAAAATAGGGCCTTGGAAGATGACCATAGTGGTCAAATAGATTTGAAAGGGAGTAAGCAGTCCTTCAGATATGTTGGTCCCAAGCCATATATGGGTTTAAAGGTTAAAACCAAGACCTTGCATTGTGCCGAGAAACTGATTGGGAGCCCGTGTAGATTGGCCAAGACTGGAGTGATATAGTGGTATAATGAGGACATGTACCACAGTGGCCAGATCTTTTCAGCCCAGGAAAGGCTGCAGCTACCAACTAGTCAAAGCAGGTAAAAGGCATTCCTGTCCACAGCTGCTACCTGCTTATCTAGCAATAGGCTTAGGTTTAACAGCACCTCCCAAATGATGGACCTGTTCCTTCAAGGAGAGTGTAGCCCTATCCTTAAATCCCAGATCAGACATTCACCAGCTGCACTTCAGTCTTGTGGAGATTAAGTTTCAGTTTATTAGCTCACATCCACTCCAGAACTCCCTTTAGGCACCAGTTCAGGGCTTCTTCAGTCTCCTTGGAATCAGCTGGAAGTATGAGATATGAGAATATGTCATCCACATAGTCGTGATAACCCAGCCCAAATCTCTGAATGATCTCACCCGGAGGTTTCATGTAGATGTTGAAAAGCGTAGGGGACAAGATGAAGCCTTGCAGGATGCCACAGGCCAAAGGCCAGGGGGCTGAGCAGCAGTCCCCCAGCACTGTCTTCCAAAACCTACCATCCAGTTATGACTGGAACCGTTGCAGAATTCATCTGTCCAGTCCCAGCTTTGAAAGGCAGTCCACAAAGATACCATGATTGATGGCACCAAAAGCCACTGAGAGATCCAGAAGAATCAACAGAGTTAAATGCCCTCTGTCCACCAGGTCATCCACCAGAGCAACAAAGGCTGTCTCAATTCCATAACCCAGCCTAAAACCAGATGGGAAAGGATCCAAAATAATCTGCTTCATCCAGGAATGAGTGAAGCTCTCCATCCACCACCTATTCAATCACTTTGCTCACAAATGGAATGTGTGAGACTGGATGTTAGTTGCTGACAACTTCTGGATCCAGGATAGACTTCTTTAGTAGCTGACACATCACAGCCTGTTTTAAGACTGAGGCCACCACCCCCTCTCTCAAGGAGGTGTAAACCAGTTGTGGCTGGTTGGCTTAGGCTGAGCTGGCTGAAATTGAATCCAACGAAGGCTAAGGTCCTGTGCCTGAGTTGGAGCGGTCCGAGGGTAGGGATCCCGCTCCCAACCTTTGATGGGGCACCATTGGTGCCAGCATTGGAGGTTAGGAGTTTGGGAGTGCTCCTGGATGCCTTCTTAACAATGGAAGCCCAGGTAGTGGCCACTACCAAGTTGGCCTTTTACCATCTCAGGCTGATTAGGCAGTTGGTTCCCTTTCTGGAATGCAACAACTTGGCAACAGTGATCCATGTGATGGTCACCTCAAGACTGGATTACTGTAATGCCCTCTACATGGGGCTGCCCTTGTCTCAAATCCGGAAGTTGCAGCTGGTGCAAAATGCCGTGGCCAGGCTACTGATGGGACTACCCATTCGGGAGCACATCTGACCTGTGCTAAAGACATTGCACTGGCTGCCTATAGCATACCGGATTCAGTTCAAGGTGCTGGTTCTTACCTTTAAAGCCCTTTATGGCCAGCATACCTGAGGGACCACCTTTCCCCATATGTACCCCAAAGAGTGTTGCAATCGGGGACCCAGAATCGGCTGGCCCTCCCAAATATTAAGGAGGCCAAGCTAGTGACAACTAGGGCCAGGGCTTTCTCAGTGGCTGCTCCACTCTGGTGGTATGAGCTCCTGGAGGAGATCAGGGCCCTGTGGAACCTATTGCAGTTCCACAGCGCCTGTAAAACAAAGCTCTTCCACAAGGCTTTTGGAGCTGCCACCACTATGATGGCTTATGATGAGAGAGCCCTGATCCCTTGGATCCTCCAATTACTACCCGAACTGACTGCCAAGGAAGAAGATCAAGGAACTGACTGTATGATGAGGAAACTAAGCAGTAGCAGTTTATTGTACTATTATATCTATGGTGTGAAGAATTCTTGTTATTTTTATATTATACTGTTTTTTATGTAAGCCGCCCTGAGCTGGGAGGGCGGGGTAAAAATCTAACTGATAAATAAATAAATAAATAAAATAAACTACATTGGTCAGCAATGCACACCCGCAGCAGATTTAAGTAGCCAGGAAGGGCAAGGATCATAGAAGCAGGTGGCAGGCCTCAAACCTCCAAGGATCCTGTTAGGGTTGCCAACCACCAGGTGGTGGCTGGAGATCTCCTGGAATTACAACTGGTCTCCAGCCAACAGAGACCAGTTCCCCTGGGGAAAGATGGCTGCTTTGGAAGTTGGTCTCTATGGCATTATGCCCTCCCCAAGTTCCACCCTCTGCAGGCTCCACCCCCCCAAGCCTTCAGGTATTTCTTAGCCCAGTACTGGAACCCTCAATCCTGTCCACATCCTCAGACTGAATAAACTGAAAACTATCCCAAATATCTGAACAAGTTAGCATCCTGGCACTATCTGACCACTCACTGCTAATGTAGATTCCAAGTTAGTACAGCTGTGAGAAATTTTATCTGTAAAGTGCTGCACAAAATACACTGTGCAGGTGGCAGTGGTGGCAAAAAAGTGTTGTATCTTCTTCGTGGTCTCTGTGCATCACACCTCTGGGATATAGTGTGCCTGTGCCGACCTCGATCGGTTCCTCTTGAAAGCAAAAGGGATTTTCGCACCCGCTCCCTCGTCACATGCCAGCCCCACTGCGCATGACTAAGGGAGGGGTACGACAATCCCGCCATTTCTCTTCTGACCGCCAAGCTGGTAGGATCCTCTCTGCTTCAATTGGTAAAACTTTTGGCTTTAAGGCCTATTCCTCTTTTTTCTTCGAAGTTTCTTCGGATTTTTTCTTGTTTGTTCTTTTATTAAGTGAAAGGACTTTGTTACTATGGATTTATTTCTTTGGACTTCGTTGTTTGGTCATCTCCTTTTCAAGACCATATTTTTTCCCTCCTCCTCCAGCCTATGGCCAAGAGGTGAGGTTTCTTCAAACAGTGCCTCAAGTGAGGTAGTAAGATTGCCCCCCCGCCCCCCAGATGGACACTTGCTTTGCTTCTTGTGCTTCAGAGAATTGCACCGAGTGGACTCTTGTGCTCATTGCACAAAGTTCTTGAAGCCAATGAGAAAGAATTGAGCTGCCAGAGTTAGCGCTCTCACCGATGTTGTCAGAGGACACTTCGGGGCATGCACCAATGTCAACGGCTGCACTGTCCCTGATACCGACTCATTCAGATGTTAAACGCCTGATGCTGAAACACATCTCAGTCCGAAGCCCATACTCCCTCCAAAAAACGCAGGGAGGGCAAGGATGATTGGCCAGTCAAGCTAAAAAAGCATTAAAAAATTCTCCCTACGCAAACTCCGCTGACCCTTCAGAGGGCCACGAAACCAAATCTTATGGGGGCTGCTTCACTTGACTCTTTGAGCCAAGAGCAGCTACAAGATATACCTCGGTCGCCTTCGCTGCATCATATCCAGCTCACCAACTCTGAGCATGATAGATGATTAACACAGATCTCCCAGTCTTCCCGTGTCGAAAGCTTACACTCCTACTGTGGAGACAAAACCTTTTTTCTTCCTCCACAACTCCAACCTGATGATTGAGAACAGCCATCGGTACCGACCCACCCACCACCCTCCTGGGTTCAACAACAATGGCAATACATTTATGGGGCCGATCCCTTCTCGGGCAGCATGCTGTGGTTCCCACCCCACCTGATGGAGTGGGACCGTCAGTCCACCTTTTCCCAACTCTCTCGGTATCGAGATCCTCCATCGACACTGGAGTTTGTGAGGCAGCAACTGTCTCACAGGCAAACCCCGCAAACCTCCCAAGTTTAAATGTCCATCGAACCTGGTCCCATCAGCGCCAGTATTGCCTATGTCTTTTTCCGAACCGTCTGAACATTCTGCCTCCAACACGTCCTCCCAATCAGGAGACGAAAACCCCGATCCTCCAGTGGAACCCTTGCCACCTCAACAAGTGGGCAATGATCTCCCAATTTCCCCTTTGGAAGATCTAAAATCTTATGGGGATTTCATCAAATGGATGGCCCACATGCTGACCCTGTCCACAATACAACCCCCGCCTACTGTGACAGACTCCATGTTCGATATCGTCCAAATGGAAACTTCTATCCCGATTGCTTTATCGATGACTTTGGTCCTGCTTCAGGTGGCTAAAGTCCCATGGTCTCACCTGGCATCTACCCCTGTCTCGAGCTGTTGAGTAGATCATATGTATAAGGTGCCAGAGCAAGGTGCTGAATTTTTATTCACCCATCCTAAACCCAATTCAGTCATAGTCACTTCCTCTTCCAAGGGCAGATGCAGCCATTCCATCCACCCACCCAAGAAAGAAGGGAGGAAACTTGATTCGTTCGGAAGAAAATTTTATTCTGCCAGAGCACTCGGCATCAAGACTTCTAACTATACAGCATGTATGGAGAGATACCAGTTTGCTCTTTGGGAGAAGATGTCTGCATTCATTGCAGCCGTCCCTGAGGACTCCAACCGCCAGGCTCGTAGAATTCAAAAAGAAGGAATGCTTTTGGCCAAACACCAGCTCAGTGCAGCTAAGCACACATTAGATGCAGCAGCCAAAACGCTGACTTCGGCGGTTACCCTCATGGCATGCCTGGTTGCATTCCAGTGCTCTACCATAGGACACCAGAACTCTCATTGAGGATCTTCCTTTCAAGGGCGAGGGCCTCTTCAGTACCACAACGGATATAGCTCTGCAAGACAAGAGCATAAAAATGTCACGGAATTTAGGGGTTATGTCGGCTCCTAAACTGAAATCCTGGAACAAGCCATGGTCTTGCAGATCGTCCTTTAAGTCGTCCCCGGAAGCACAATGGCAATGCTCTCCCACTGTGTCTTCCCGTCCATATGGACACAAACCAAAATTCTCACCCATTGCTCAACCAAGGGCTAAGACCCCCAAAGCCCCCAAACAGAGCCTTTGACTCCCGTCGTCCCACCCCCACCCGCCTGTCTCCCTACCTGGCTGCCTGGCAGTGGATAACATCAGATCAGTGGGTACTCTAGTTTCGGTTTTGGCGTTGCGAATGGCGGCCGCTTCTCGGGACGCTCCCGGAGGCGGTTAGCCCACGCGCAGATAGGGGGGGTCTTCGCATGTGCGAAAGTCCCTAGTGAGCCTTAGGCAAAGGCTCCGAACCGGGGGTGCTTGGGGAGTAGCCTCTTTGCCGGCAGACAGCCGGGAAATTGAGGCTTTCTCCCCGCCCCAATCGGCCCCACTGCGTCGTGCCCGTAATGGGACTTAGCAGCGCCACCGACTTCCAGGAGTGAAGACAGCGCTATGATTTAACATAAAAAGAAGAAGTGGCATCGAATCGTGAGTTGAAGATCTATTTCGAAGCGTAAATTGGAATCCCCCCACAAGCGTTTAAGCGTATGGGAGGAGGGAGGAGTCCCCACCCCTTTTGAGAAGCAAGATCTACAAAGGGAGCGCGAAGGGGGAAGAGAGAAAAAAGTGTTGGTGAAAGTACCGTTGGGGTTGTACGGAAGATTACGACCCTATTAGCTTCCTGGGGGATGCGGCACGAACTTTCTAAAAGTAAACAAAAAAACAAAATGTCGACAATGGAAAAAGTCCTGCAGAAACCGGAAGAGAAGAGGGGAGGGACTTCCGGTCCGGGTAGCCCCCCCCCCAGAGCTTGCTGTCAATCAACAGAAAAAGGAGATGCTGTGCCCTCTGCTGGAACAACTGCAGAAAATCAATGAAACTTTGCTTAAAGTGGAAAGTGTTCTCATCAGTCGACAGAAACAGATATCGGAAACAACAAGGAAGATGGTGGAAATTGAACAGAAATCGAATCTGATTCTAAGTTTTCAGGGCGTAAAAGAAGAGAAAGAGGATCTCAGATCTACCTTGACGAATGTCTTGGCACCCCTAACTGGCAGTGAAGCAAAAGAATTAAAAGAAGAAGTGGACATGGCTCCCAAAGCCTACTCTGCTTTTATAAAAGAAAATACTCTGCCAGTAGAAGGGGATGTCGAGCATAGCAGGCAGCATATCAGAGATCCAATCTCATGTGTAGTGTCTATGGAGCCCTGGAAATTTGAAGGCCAGAACTACAAGGAAAAAGAGAAAAGAAAGAAGATGGACTATATCCTTAAAATGCAAAAACTTCTGAAGAGACACGCCAGCATGGAGGAAGACACAGCACTCAAAATTGGGATAAGCAGTGAAGAAGACAGCAGCCCAGGGGAAGGAGGTGATGGAACGGAAGGCATCAAGGCTAAAAAGGACTCAATCCATAATTGGAAGAGACTTAAAAGAAGACACCTTGAGGACTGTTCGTGTAACATCTATAAGGAGCTGTTTAATTACTAACCCCAATGGACTTTACTAACTGTATTAACAGAGTGATTTTGGACTTTGCAAAGTTAAAAAGAAGATCTTCTAACCGTGATAGATGCCAAAAATGGTATTGATTACTAATTAAAACTAACCCTTTTTAACAGAAAAAACTTCACTCCATCTTTTTCTTTCTCCATCTGTCTACCCTACCCTTTTCTTATAAAAAGAATAAAATTCTCTCCTTTTTAGGAGAGTTTTACCACAAAAAAAGATCAGTGGGTACTCTCTGTCATCGAGACGGGGTACTTCATAGCATTTGTCCAGATACCCAAGGCGCCCAACTTCATACCTACCCAGCCATCCAATATGCTCCTGGAAGAGATCCAGAACCTTCTTCAAAAGGACGCTATAGAGTTGGACCCGACAACACAATGCCAACATGGGTTTTACTCCCGTTACTTTATGGTCCCCCAAAAAGACGGAGGCCTCTGTCCTATTATGGACCTCAGGGGACTCAACCGATTTATCTTATACCAGAAATTCTGAATGACGACATTACAAAGCATTCTTCCCCTTCTCAACAAAGGTGTCTGGATGGTAACCCTGGACTTGCAAGACACATATTTTCATATAACTATCCACCCATCCCACAGGAAGTTTTTGCATTTTGCGGTTGCGGAGGACCGTTTTCAGTACGAAGTCCTCCCCTTTGGACTCTCAACAGCAGCCAGAGTCTTTACAAAAATGATGATTGACATTGCGGCATACCTTTGTCTTCAGGGCATTTCGATTTTTCTGTACATAGACGATTGGCTATTGATAGCAAGCTCCAGGGAGACTCTGCTCAACCATATCGATCTAACACTGGTAACCCTAAATGGGTTGGGCCTGAAGGTGAACTTTAAAAAGTCAATGCTCCTTCCTTCCTTGAGAGTTCAATTTATCGGAGCAATTCTGGATTCCACTGTATGCCGAGCCTTTCTTCCTTCCAGGAGGGCGAGCAACATTATGACTCTCATCAGCCTAATGAGGGTGCAGGGAGATGCATCCGCAAGACAGATACAGCGACTCTTGGGTCTGATGGCCACCACCACAGCAGTAGTCGTCTTCACCAGACTACAGATGAGACCACTTCAGCTGTGGTTCCTCAAACATTTCCATCCACAGTGGCAGGCCCAATTTCAACAGTTCGTGCTCCCTGTGCAAGTGCTGAATTCCCTACAGTGGTGGGAAAGTCTGGAAAACCTCCTTCAGGGAACCCCATTTCGTACACCCAGCCCTGAAATGACCCTGAGCACAGATGCCTCCTTGTGGGGATGGGGAGCTCATCTCCAAGGTATATATGTGGGCGCAAAATGGGAGCCTCATCTGGCCCACAACCACATCAACTTCCTGGAGCTGCTCACCATTCAGTATGCCCTGCGATCATTTCGCCATTTTGTGGCTCACTGCATGTGGCAATCCTGACAGACAACACCACCACGCTGTGCTACCTGAACAGGCAAGGCAGGACAGTGTCCAGGGGACTTTGTTCAGTGGCCCTGGAGATTTGGGCCACATGTCAATCTCGGGGCGTATTTATCATTGCTGCTCACCTGCCTGGATCCCTCAATGTGCATGTGGATTTTCTGAGCAGGGGAGGTGCATCCCTTCACGAGTGGGAACTCAGCTGGGCTTACCTCCAATCAATCTTTCACAGATGGGGTCGCCCAGAAATAGATGTGTTTGCGACACGTCAGAACATGTAGTGTCGTCTGTTTTGTACCAGGGCAGCTTCAAAAAAAGATCCCAATAAAGGAAAACTGTATCCTAACTGTGCTCAATTAATTTTTTAAATATTAAAGTGAACAAAATACAAAAATTATTCGTGAAATACAAAATACATAATATAAGTACAAAATATATAAAGGCAGGGGTCTTTTCATAGAAAAACAGCTGCAGGAGCTCATTAGCATGTGGTATGCTAATGAGCTATTAGTCTATTAGCATATGTCACACCCCCTGACATCACCGGAAGTGATGTCAGAAGGGGAAGAAAAAGCGGGGGAGGCATCTTCAAAAGCATCCCCTTCCCTTCCCCAGTTGGCCTGGGTAGGGGAGCTAAGAGAGAAGGGGTTTAAAGTTTAAACTCCTTCTCATGAGAGTTGGGCCACAGAAGGAGGAAAGAGGGAAGGAAAGAGAGAGAGTAGAGAGAAGGAAAGAGGGAAAGAAAGAGAAGGAAAGGGGAGGGGAGGGAAAGAAAGAGAGGGAAGAAGGAGGGAAACAGGGAAAGGAGGAAAAAGAGAAGAGAAGAAGGTGGGAAAGAAAGAAAGAAAGAGAGAAGAGAAGAAGGTGGGAAAGAAAGAAAGAGAGAAGAGAAGAAGGAGTGAAAGAGGAAAAAGAGAGAAGGAAAGGAGGGAATGAAAGAAATTTGGCGGCAATTCGGCCCCATTATATCCTATGGGCCATTGAAGTCAATGGTGAAAACATAGGGTATATTCTGGGGGTTTGAGGGAGAGGCTCCAAACTCACAGGGTAGCTGATGGAGCCTGTCCCCAAAATACCCACCAAGTTTCAAGAACATTGGATCAGGGGGTCCAATTCTATGGGGCCCCAAACAGGTTGCCCCTATTCATTGTTCTCTATGGTGGGGAAAAAAGTTACTTGTTTCCCACCATAGAGAACAAAGGAGGAATAGGGGCCACCTGTTTGGGGGCCCATAGAATTGGACCCCTGGTCCAATATTCTTGAAAGTTGGTGGGTATCTTGGGGAGAGGCTCCATCAGCTACCCTGTGAGTTTGGAGCCTCTCCCTCAAACCCCTCCCCTCCAGCCCCAGAATATACCCTATGTTTTCACCATTGACTTCAATGGCCCATAGGATATAAGGGAGCTGAAATTGACATTCAGCTGCCTGAAAGACTTCCCAGGACGCCGGCTGGGGGCGCTCCGGTGCGCTCCCCCCCAAAAAAAGACCCCTGTATAAAGGTATTCAACAATTATTGGTTGTTGTTATTAGTTGTTAACGATGATCTCCGGAATGTTCAACCGTTTCGAAAGATTTCTTCTGAACAGATGAAGGAAAATGAAGAACCTTATAGAATAACATTAATAACAATACTGCATCAGAACCCATAGTAACTGTATCCATAATCAACAACATTATAATAAATCATTTCTTACATGTAACGTCTCTGGTCAGTTTTTCAACTGGTACATTTCAAAAAATTCATGATTTTCTTCGATATGTCTATAAAACATGTCATCCATTTCTTTTTAGAAATTGCACAATCAAAAATTCATACAAAATGATTTAGCTAAAGGTATAAACTCACCAACACATTACTGAGAGAAAGTTCCTGATGATTCTACACTGGGCAAAATGCTGTAAGATGCCTTAACAGGTACATGTCATCATAGACTATTATACAGATACATTTGTAAGTACAGGTACAGTAAAAACTTACCCCTATTTCTCTAAAGTGTAATCCTGTAGGGTTGCCAACTATTTTCTATTCAAGCAACCTATTGGTGCCATATCGTAAAACAAGATGCAATAATACTGTTATTAGACCAGTATGAACTTAATGAAAGTTATAAGTAACATGGATGCATTCAAGCCAAATGGATGTCTTGTGTTAAATTTAAAAATCCAATAAGCTTCCCTACACGGTAGGACTTTACGAATGTCTTTCCTGCAATATTTGTTAGGCTCGATCACCTCCAGAACCACATATTGGAAATAATCATATCTGTGCCCCTTGGATATAAAATGATCCACGAGTAGTGCTTCTGCATGTTGATAAGAACATAAGAGAAGCCAATGTTGAATCAGGCCAATGGCCCATCTAGTCCAACACTCTGTCACACAGTGGCCAAAAATACCAGGTGCCATCAGGAGGTCTAGCAGTGGGGCCAGGACCTCCTGATGGCACCTGGTATTTTTGGCCACTGTGTGTTTAATCTTTGTTTTATCTTTAATTTTTGATTTATGCTCAAGAATACGAGTCTTTACAGCTCTCATGGACTCCCCAGCTTTACAGCTCTCATGGACTCCCCAATGTACTTCAGCCCACAAGGGCAGACCACGAGATAGATTACTCGTTTTGTAAAACATGATGAATATGACGTCAACACTTTCCTGTAATTAATTTCTGGGAAGTCCACATATTTCGTTTCCCAACTCAGGGTACATGCCGCATACCTATGACATTTGAAATGTCCTTTGGATGCATTATCTGGTTGAATTACTGGTTTCAGATCTGCCCGAACCAACATGTCTCTAATACTAGTTGTTCTACGGAAACCAGTCTATGGTTTTTCCCTGCATCCCGGGATGTCCCCAACAATGTGCCAATTCTTAATGATTGCTCTTTTAATTGAATAAGCTAAAGGGGTAAAATCTATGGCCCAATGTATGCCTATTCTAGATTTTGTAACTGTCTCTTTAAACAGCTCATTTCTGTCTCTTCTATCTGATCTAAGACATGTGTATTCTGTGATCTCACGTGGGTAACCTCTCTCCTGAAACTTTCCTGAAACTCTAAGCTTAACCTTGTAGCCTCTACCTGATAGTCTTCCTCTAAAGTAGAGTTCCTTTTTAGTCGCAAGAATTGCCCATAAGGAATATTATGCCTAATATGTTTTGCATGGGAAGATGTGAAATGTAAATAAGAATTTTTGTCCATCACTTTCCTATATGGATGTACTGCCAATTGATCCCAAAAAATATAAACCATGGTATCCAGAAAATGCACCTGTTCTTTGCTAGTAACTGATGTGAATTTTATGGACTCATGCACTGAGTTCAGCCAGTTCATGAAATCCAACACAATATCCTCCTCATCCAAGATCAAGAAAACGTCATCAATAAATCTTTTGTAGTAAATTATATGTGAAAAATAGGGATTATTGGAAGCATTATTAATCCACTGTACCTCAAATGCACACATAAACAGATTGGCCACAGAGGGAGTGAATGTACTTCCCATTGTAACTCCTTTAATTTGCCAGTAAAAATCATCGCCAAAGCAAAAAAAAACTCTTTTCAAAAATTATATCCACCAAATCAAGTAAAAGCTGTGTAGGTGGACAATGTGTCTCTCTGCTCCAAAGTATTAAGAAGACAAAGACATGCCTCCTCGTGTGGGATCAGTGAACCACACTTTCTCAATGACAAACTAAATCGTCTTAACCATGCACTTCAAGCAAATGGCTACTCTAAGAATGAAATCAGAAGAGCAATTAAAAGTAAAACAAATAACTGAGGAAAAACAGTCTCCCACAGGAAAAGTGTTTTTGCCATATATCAAAGGAATCACTGATCAGATGGGAAAATTTATGAAAAAACGCAGCCTACAAACAGTATTCAGACCCACCAGAAAAATACAACAGATGCTACGATTGGCAAAGGACAGAAGAGACTCCCTCACTTCTGCAGGAGTATACCACATACCATGCAGTTGTGGACAAGTTTACATTGGGACCATACAGCATAGCATTCAGACAAGAGTAAAAGAACATGAAAGACACTGCAGACTTGGCCAACCTGAAAAATCAACAGTGGCTGAGCATAGCCTAACCCAAACAGGACACAGCATTTTGTTCCAAGATACTGAAAGACTGGACAACACTTCCAATTACCATGTCAGATTACACAGGGAAGCCATTGAAAATCATAAACACAATTTCAACAGGAAAGTTGAGTTTAAAAATAAATAGGGCATGGTTTCCTGTCCTGAAAAACACAAAATGCTCTACAGCTGAGAGTAGCACTACAGATAAAATTAGAGTTTCAATAGCCATTCCACACACAAAAAAACCTCCTCAAGAAACAGGAAACCTCCTCAGAAAACAATCCATAGACAAAAGAACCTCCTCAGGAAAGCTCCTCCATTAGCATGTTCATAGCCTGGAGAAGTACTACAAGATAATGACTCAGCCCTACCCCACCTTCCAGGGTAGATATAAATTACCTGCCTACCATTTTTCTGCTCACCTTGACACAGAGAGTACTCCATCTTTCTGTGTTATACCTCTGAGGATGCCAGTCACAGCTACTGGTGAAACGTCAGGTCTTACAGTGCCAAGACCACAGACACACAACCCGGAAAATCTACGGCAACTAACTAGGATTTATACTTTTTTATTCTACAGTATAAAACTTTTGCCCTTTTTTGGTGGCCAGTGTTCTGGTTTTCCCTCATTTTTATAAACTTAAAAATTACTTTTTCATTCAAGAGAACACCGTCTCATTAACGAGCTTTTGTTTTATATGTATTTTTGGTAGATCGTGAAAATGTTCACCCATTTAAAAATTAATAGAATAATACAAACATTAACATCAACAGCTGATTAGTAAACAACAGTTAGTTATAAGCATTCGATTAGAATTACGTTGTTAAAATTAAACAATAAATTACATAGTGCTTTCTAAATAGGTCCTTTCTTTATTAATCTATCCAGTAATTTGGAAATAGGCCTAGAATTTCACATAAAGTAGCATGATTATTGAAATATGATCCATGCATATATAGGAAAAATATAGTTCCTAAACTCCACAATAAAATTTTAAGTAGCAGCTGTACTAGAAAATTGGATTTAAGAGCTGAGTTTTGATAGGTACCATTGGATGTCTTTGATTTTTATTGTTAAATAATTCACTGTTAATTGTTTTAACAGGAATCTTTTGCTGAACATTTGGGCTATTCAAACGGTGTCATCAATGGGTAATTTTTATGCATCTATCCAGTATTTTGTTGTTCATTTGTTAAGGAACTTTAACTGTTTCCAAAAGAGCGTTTAAAATCCCCTGTAAGCAAGGCTTAAACAGTTTAAGGCTCCACTAATTTTAATGGGGCACATTGAAATCATAGGGCTTAAATATGGCTGGTCGCATCCCAGCTTATATAAAGATTCCTACTGTTTCAAAATTGCCTGTGCAGTTGAAAAATGGGCCCAGTGGGCTTAGAATGGTGTAACTTTCCTTAGGATAATGCTATAAGTTTCTTCTTCAACTTCAGAAAAACTCAGGTTTATTGGAGCTCTCTTAGAAACAGTAGTCTGGGCCTCTGATAGGGTCAGTAAACGATGAAGCAATTTCCATTCTTCTTACTTGTGCCCAGACACTAAATGCTCTGTTTTCCTGTCCACTGGAAGGCAAATTCTTTGAAAAAATGCTCTCACAGGGGCTAAACCACGAAGGGACCTCTCAGTTCCTCCCTATAGCCTGTTTTTGCTCATGCATTTGTTGTCGAAGGTTCCAGTAATCTTTAGCTTTAGGTCTGAACTCTTTCATGCTTTTGAGTATGGTTTTGGGACATTGTCACTGCATGTCCTAATGTCTTAGAAGAAAGAACTAGTTGGTGGCTATCTCTATATCATTCCAACTTGATAAGTTAATAACATACAGACAAATAGTGGTATGAGTATAGGAATATCCATCAGTAATAAGTTGCAAGCATTAATAGACTCATCCACAAGTATTGCTTTAATAGAATTGCTGAGTAGACTATGTTGTTGTTGTTTTTTGTCTTCACAGAGCTGAGCTTTATCGAGCCTCAGGGAAGTTTGAGCTACTTGATCGAATTCTACCAAAGCTGCGAGCCACAAACCATCGTGTGCTTCTTTTCTGTCAAATGACATCACTCATGACCATTATGGAAGACTATTTTGCTTTTAGAAACTTTGCTTACCTGCGGCTTGATGGTAATGTCCAAGATGAAGCAAACTCAGAAAATATACTGGGGTGTATTGTAGTTGTTCTCTGTCATCAGCTGGTTATTGTTTCTCTGATATAGTGCAGCAATAGTAGGGTGTGCACTCCAAAATTCCAGAGCTGAAAATTGCAGAAAAATTGCTGTTTCGGGGTGATTTACTGGAAAAGTAATACACAGCTGGAATTCTTAGGCATTATAAAACACCCCTCCCCCCATCAGCAGCAGCAGGGGTCTTGTTTTTCTTTGATTCTCCTGATTTGGCAGACAATGGCATTTCTCCCTTCCAGTAGGACCCTTGCCAGGGATCTGGAGGTTAGTGCTCCCAGCCAATCACCTTTGGAGACAAGCCCCAGAGAAGAAATTTCTGAAGAGGAGTTAGTGTTGAGCTGCCTGTCACTGCTTGGACTACTCCATGTACAGCTCCAGATTTATGTGAATCACTTTCCACTGCGGATTCTTTTGGACTACAGAAAAGGGGGAGAGCAATATCCTCATTTTCTACCTGTGCCATCCCTCATCAGCAAAATCAGCGTCTGTGGCTTTTAAAGTTACTTTCTTGGAGATGACAGGTGACTCTGATCAAAGTGGTGAACACAGAGACAACTCTTAAACATATCATGTAGCTTAACCCTTGGAGTCTCATGTAACAGCCCCTCACCACTTCCTCCTGTAGGAATTAATAGTACTAATACTAACTGCTAATTAAAGTATTCCTACAGTGGATACGTAGCATGAAGATACATAGCTATTGGATGGTTTATTGTTACATGCAGTCACACATACACACACGGGCTGCGGTTTTTTGTTTGTTTTGAAAAATTTGAACTGTTTTCAAAGATTGCAGGGACAGGGAGGGGGAGGGACTTTATGTTGTGAAAGGAAACAACAGACCACGGAAGGAAAGATGGCAAATGCAGAATTTTCAGCAAAAAGGTTAATTTTTTTTTATTGTCAGTCTAAATAAATACATAGGGCATGGTTTCCTGTCCTGAAAAACACAAAAGGCTCTACATCTGACAATAGTACTACAGATAAGATTAGAATTTCAACAGCCAATCCGTGTACAAAAGAACCTCCTCATGAAACAGGAAACCTCCTCAGGAAACAATCCATATACAAAAGAACTTCCTCAGGAAAGCTCCTCCATTAGCATGTTCATAGCCTGGGGAACTCCTAGAAGATAATGACTCAGCCCTACCCCACCTTCCTGAGTAGATATAAATTACCTGCCTGCCATTTTTCTTCTCACCTTGACAGTCACAGCTGCTGGTGAAACATCAAGTCCTACAATGCCAAGACCACAGCCACACATCCTGGAAAATCTACAGCAACTAATAGCTCTTCTGTTTGAAATACTAAAGAAATTAAACAGCCCTTCAAGGAACTTCATCTCAGAAAAATAGGAGAAAGGAAATGAACACTGAATAACCCATTCAAGAAT
Organism: Gekko gecko; assembly: GCA_029375565.1. Lineage (NCBI taxonomy): Eukaryota > Metazoa > Chordata > Lepidosauria > Squamata > Gekkonidae > Gekko > Gekko gecko. Next base: position 122,298,057 of record JAPDNY010000007.1, read on the forward strand.
CCTGTAGTCTCAGACATGATCTAGGGAGAAAAATCAACTTGCTAAAATTCTAGCATATGTAACCTTGTGACTTAGGAATCCAAGAGCAGAGCAGGGAAGGGTACCAACTATTGAATCTTTTCCCCACTGTGCACTGATTTGAAGCAGCAAATGCCTCTGTCTGCCATACTATAGATTTGTACTACTCAGATAAAATGCAACTGAAGGAGGAGTATTCCCTCCCCCCACTTTTTAATAAGGTACTTTTTTACTGTATTAGTGACTTATCTACCTGACTGGTTCTAAACGTATTCCTATGTTACTGATACTTACCTACTTGTGTGTGCTGTTCAACAGACCGTAGTTATGAATTCAGATGTCACAACAAACCACAGTTAGTACAAGCTGTTGCTTACAAACTAGCTACAAATCCTAGTTTGAAATCCAGGTTCAGAGCTAACTAACAAAGCCTGGTTTGCTGGGCTGTCTATATTCCAATATCACAACTCACCTGGGCTTTGATCAAACCCTGGTTTATAAAGCAGTATGGAAATTAGCCTTTCTGTTTCTTCCGTGTTTGTTTACTTTATTTATAGTCTGCCTTTCTCACCAAGACTTGTGACAGATTACACAGTGTAAGTCAATGTAATCAATAAGGTGAAACATCTGATAAGCAATATAATAGGGCTTGGATTAAAGCACACTGAAGCAAAGCATGAAGCCCCATTGAAAGCAATTTAACTTGTTAATCATGGCGACCTTGCTCCATTTGTTTCAGAGAGAGTTGCAGTGCTTTGAGAGGAAGTGTGGCTGTGTGCAAGAATGTTTTCCCCCAAAAAAACTTAGAAATAATGGGGACTTAAGTGGCCATCTTTATAATCATGCAGGTGGTATTCCTTTGTGATTTACAGATTACTGACTTGTTCTGCATTCCAGTTCTTACATGTATGTTGACTTTGCAGTGAAATTGAGTCCAATGAAGACAGAGATCCTGTGCTTGAGTAGGAGCAGGTTGGGGGTAGGGATCCCACTCTTGACCTTCGATGGGGCGCCGCTGGTGCCAGCGCCAAGGGTTAGGAGCTTGGGAGTGCTCCTGGATGCTGCCTTAACAATGGAGGCCCAGGTAGCAGCCCCTGCCAAGGCAGCCTTTTACCATCTACGGCTGATTAGGCAGCTGGTTTCCTTTCTCAAATGCAATGACCTGGCAACAGTGATTCATGCTATGGTCACCTCAAGATTAGACTACTGCAATGCTCTCTACATAGGGCTGCCCTTGTCTCAAATCTGGAAGTTGCAGCCAGGCTGTTGATGGGTGTCTCTACACAAGACCACATCCAACCTGTGCTGAAGGTATTGCACTGGCTGCCGATAGCTTACCAGATTCGTTTCAAGGTGCCGATTTTGACCTTTAAAGCCCTACATGGTCGGGGGCCTGTCTACTTGACGCCTGTCCCCATATGTGCCCCAGAGAGCACTGAGGTCAGAGACACAGAATCACCTAACTCTCCCTGGCCCGAGAGACACCAGGTTGGCCATTACTAGAGATAGGGCCTTTTCAGTGGTGGCTCCATACTGGTGGAACAAGCTCCCAGGTGACATCAGGGCCCTGCAGGACCTTTTACAGTTCCGCAGGGCCTGTAAAACGGAGCTCTTCCACCAGGCTTTTGATTAGGAGCCGCCACTGAAGAACGAGCCATCGGAACATACTATGGCCCTTATGATACACCATTGGATACTGCCTTCCACTATGGGATTGTATACTGAATGCAGCCATCACTTGCACTGTCTTTATTAGCACTTTATGATGCTATGCAGGTTGCTTATGTGTATTTTATTGTATTTACTGTTTTATTGTATTTTAATGTCTGTACACCGCCTTGAGCCAGTTCGCCGGCAAGGCGTGGTATAAATTGAAAATAATAAATAAATAAATATAATTTCCAACAAGATTCCCAGGGGATAAACTTGTAAGAGTTAAAGCCTTTAAGGTGCTACTGGACTCAAATCCTGCTGTTCTGCTGCAGACTTCTGTCCACCTGAAAATATCTTATAATTTCTATGACTCTCTGATTGATGCATTGCAATATTCTGTACATTCACAAGTTCTCTAAATGGAACAAAGCCTTATTGGGAGGGGGTTGTATGCATTGCTTCTGCCTCTCTTAGAATGCGTGTTTTACATGTGCTGGTTTGAGACTTTTTTTAGTAAAGATCTGCAGCAGATAAGATCTTGTATCTCATTAGGACCAACTATTTTTAAAAGACATATAAGATTTGTTTTACCTAGAGCCTCTTATCTAGCAAAAGATTTTGTTTTTCTTATTGGTTGTTTCTCTGGAGCCAACACAATAATAAAATCGTATGCAAAAAAGCGTGGAATAGATAAATGTTTTTGTGGAGACCTCAGTGATATGTACAGCATTTCATGCAGACGTACTGATTTTAGTATTGTGTGAAATGCCAAACTCATCAATAAGGGGGAAATTAAATAGAACATTCCTTTGAGATGCATGCCTTCCAGATGGCATCTACATGCATAATTTTTAATGACCTCTCATTTCAGGGACAACAAAATCTGAGGATCGAGCAGCTCTGCTGAAGAAGTTCAATGAGCCCAATTCCCAATACTTCATCTTTCTGCTGAGCACAAGGGCTGGAGGTCTGGGCTTGAACCTTCAGGCAGCTGATACTGTCATTATTTTTGACAGTGACTGGAATCCTCACCAGGTTATTTTCCAACTATTATTCATTGTTCCTGGGTTATGTGAAGGGTCTGTTTCTTCTTGCATGTTGAAACAGTTATGAGCATTTGTTCTTTTGTTTGACACAGGACATGGGAAGGGTGGGCAATGAGAACTTCCAAGGCTTGTTCTCATTACAGATGATGATATAATATTGCCTCTAAATACAGAATGTTTCCCTGTGTCTAACCTTCTTTAACTGTGGGTTCTTCTATGTCAGAGCTCTTTGGAATCTTCAACTTTTGTTTTTATACTTTTTTATTGCTTTTTCATTACAAAACTACTAAGGGAAAAGGGAAACTAAACTAAACTATAAAGCTAAAGCGTGGATCATATTACTTTGGTTACATCAATATCAGGATAGTCTTCCCACATTAAAAAATAAAAAGAGTGTTACTGTTTAATATTTTTTCAGAATCAAACGAATACAAGCATGATTAGCCAAAGTAGGTGCATCCTAGTTTCTTATATATCAAAAGCGGATAAGGCTTTCAGCACTAAAGTACACATCAGGTCATTATCTCCTGTGTTTGTTCTTATCATAGTTCAATTTAACTTTGAGGAGTTTAGGAGCTGCTGCTCCTTTCTCAAATTCAGAGTCTTCTGAGGAGCTACCCGAGGTGCTTCCACTGTTTCCCAGTCCATGTTAACTGTTTTCTGTTTGGTTGCTATCCTCTGATTTCCCTTTTCTCCAGCGGTTCATCAGTGGGACAGTCCGTACTACTGGGATAAGCTCCTCCCTCCTCCATCAGGGCCAGCTCCAAGCTTTGATCCAGGCGGGGAAGGGCTTATCCCCTGGAGGCTTTCTTGCCGGCCTTGCTTACCAGCAGGACATGCTCCAGCAATGCTCTTTGAGCAGCGTTTCTTTTACTAGAAAAAGGAAGAAAGAAGAGTTGTTTGTGAGTTGCAGCACCAGAGGTGCTAAATAGTTGGAGGAAGAGGGGACGTTTGGCTGCGCCGGAGGGCTCCCAGCTACAGCAATGCTTTCAGCAACCCTCAGCAGATTCTCGCCAGTCTTACCCACTCAAACGGGTGGAGGACCTGCCCCTGCAACGTTTTCTGGGTGCGGTTGAACTCTGCAGCTCAGCAGGCAAAGCGGCACGATCGAGGTGTTTGTTTTTTCCTGCTGCAGCAAACGAGGAGCGGCTTGGCTTCGGCAGTGAGTTTCCTCGGCCCCTTACAGTCTTCCTCGGTGAGGTGGGTCTAGGGGCGAAGAGGGAAGGATATTTAGAGCCTGGCAACACGGGTGAGGGAAAAGGGGAAAGTTTCTTCCAAGCCTCGAGGCTTTGTACCTGGGTGGCTAGCTTCTTACATAGACGTCGCCTTTGGTTTCGTTTCTAAGGAAATACAGTTCTAACTTTCCTTATGGGAGCGAGTTGGTTAGATGGGTAAACCTCCCCCCCTCCCCCCACTTTAGGTGGGAAGGCAGCTAGCAGCCATCTCAAGTTTCTTATAGAGGTTCTACTTTCGTTTTTCCTTGCAGAGTCTAGTGAGATGGCTGACCTTGATAAAAGGGAAGGATCACAGTACAGAGACAGCTCCATTAGTGATCTGAGCTTTCCCAGGCTACCTGTCTCCCTTGCTATTCAAGATATCCTGGAGCAGGAGGCAGATAATAGAGAAAAGGAAAAGGCTGAACTGATGAACTGGTTCAGGAGTGAGATGCGAAAGGAATTTAAAGAGATGATTCAGGACACCTTTCAGAAATTTGATCAGGCTGAATCTCCTTTGAAAAGGGGCAGATCCCTCAAGAGGGACAGGCACAGTAGGGAGGATGTTTCCTCAAGTACTTCTAGATCCCCTTCTAGACCCAGACAAAGAAAGAGAGTGCATTCCACCCCCAGACTGCATAGCCCTCTCCTTGGAGACAGGCAGGCTGAGTCAGAATCTTCAGACTCTTCCTCTGGGAAAGAGGAAGGTGAACTGTCTGAGGAGGAAGAGGAAGTAATGCCTTCTGTACAGTCCAGGCTCTTTCCTCAAGAGTTGTAGTCAAAAATCTTACCTAAGGTCCTGAGAACTCTGGACCTCACAACCAAACCTAAAGATATTACAGAACAGGACTCAGAGTTCCAGTCAGGGACAGGTAAACTTATGCCAAAACTTTCTAAATCTCAGCCAGGTCTCCCTCTCCCAGCTTCCTTTTATAATATAATGAAAGGTGAATGGGAGCAACCAGCAAAACCAAAAGCTAATCATCACTTGTTTTCTAAGTTTTATTCCTTAATGCCAGAGGTGATCAAAAGACTGAAGCTGCCAATAGTGGATGATCCAATTATTAGTTTATCTTCCAGTTCCGTCTTACCCATGGATGCAGAAGGGATGCCAAAGGATCACTGTGATCAGCGCATTGAGCAGGCACTTTGCAGAAATTTTGAGGCCTCATCCCAATCATTAAGAGCTTCCACTGCAGGTTCTCTATTCGCCAGAGCTGCCTACAACTGGGCCGAAAGCCTGACCTCGGCAGGAAGCAGTGTTCCAAAGGAATTCAAAGATGAATTAAAGAAAATTGCCCTGGTAGTTGCTTTCGCTGCAGATGCTACCCTGGATGCCCTTCAACTTTCAGCCAGAGCTACGTGGATGTGGATTCATCATCTCAAGCCAAAGTGGCTGCAGTTCCTTTTAAAGGTGTTAATCTCTTTGGAGAAGGGCTAGACAGGTACCTAATTGAGGACAGAGATAAGAAAAAAGTTCTTCCATCCAAAAAGAGGGACATTAAGTCTAGGAAAAGATTTCAGCCCTTTCGAGACATTAAAAGAGGACAGAAATCCTCATTCTCTAGGGCATTCAAATCTAAGTGACAACCTAGACCAAACATTAACAAGTCCTTTGGTCACTCTAAAGGAGACCAGTCAGCCAACAAGCCCCCCAAGAAGGGCAATTCGGCATGACTATTTTTGCTCACAGAGTCATTTGGGGATTGGGGGAAGACTACAGTTCTTTGCAGAGCAGTGGCACCAAACCATCACAGACCGCTGGGTACTGGACACGGTTACCCATGGTAACAAACTGGAGTTTTCTTCCAACCCTCACGAACGACTCATTCAGATAGCAAAGCACAGAGATTGGACGAAACATCAATTGATGATAGCTGCCATTCAACATCTATTGGATATCGAGACAATAGACAGAGTATCCTCTGCTCAAAAGGGGAGGGGAATCTATTCAATATTCTTTTTGGTCCCAAAGAAAAATGGGGACACCAGAGCTATTCTGGACCTAAAATGATTAAACAGACACATAAGAAACAGGAAGTTCAGGATGGACACCCTACGGTCCATCCTTCCAGCTATTCAGAAGGGGGACTTCCTGTCCTCCATAGACCTTTCAGAGGCCTACTTACATATTCTGATTCACCAAGATCATCAGAAATTTCTTTGATTTGTGTATGCAGGTCTTCACTTTCAGTACAAGGCCCTCCCATTCGGATTAAAATCTTCCCCAAGGGTCTTTACCAAAGTCCTTGTTTCTCTTGTAGCAGTGCTAAGGTTGAAGGGAGTGGAGCTCTTTCCGTATCTGAACAACATTCTCCTCAAAGCAACGTGGTTCCAAGAAAGTATCAATGCGTCACAGCTTACAGTGAGTACTCTGAAAGACCACAGATTTGTGGTCATCTACAACCTACCCAAAGTCTGACCCACCTGGGAGTGAAGATAGATACGATCCTGGACCAAGCCTTTATTTCCCAGGAGAGAGAACAGAAGTTCCGAATGCTTCTCACAGAGGTCCTAGGGAGGGAAAGAGTAGAACTAATGATGCTTGCCAAACTTTGGGGCATGTTGGTGTCATACCAAGAGATAGTGCAATGGGCACGATTCCATGCACGGCCCCTTCAGAGGTTCCTGATCCCATATCAAACAGCGATAGCAGGCAAGAGATTCAAGATGATACAAGTATCAGAGAAGGTATGTGTTGAGCTGACATGGTGGCTGAATCCACAGTCATTCTCACAGGGATGTCCTCTTCGGGTCCCCCAGAGACTATTGATGACCACGGATGACAGTCTCTCAGGGTGGGGGGGCGCACGCAGGTGGTCAGATGGTACAGGGAGAGTGGTTTCAGGAAGAGGCAATGAAAAGTATTTACCTACTAGAGCTAAGGGCAATAAAGCTTGGCCTGCAGAGGCTCAGCAAACTGTTGTCAGGGCAACGTGCTGGTCCAGACGGACAACATGATGGCCAAAGCTTATGTGAACCGTCAAGGGGGAACCAGAGTACAAGCATTACACAACAAAGTGACAGAATTGTTGGTTTGGGCAGAGAAACATCTTCTGTCCTTGAAAGCGACACATGTGGCCGGAAAGGGCAACATGCTGGCAGACTGGTTGAGTCAGAGACAACTGGACCAGTCCGAGTGGAAACTGAATGAGCAGGTCTTTCTTCAGATATGCAACAGATTCGGGACAGTGACAATGGATATGTTTGCAACGGAGGGAAATCGACAAGTTCAAGAGTTTTTCTCCAGAGCAAAAAGCAAGCAGGCCAGAGGGACAGATGCTCTAAATTGCGATTGGCCACAAGGGTTGCTCTATGCATTCCCTCCAACACAGATCCTACACAAGGTGCTCCAGAAAATACGTCAGCAGCAAGCGGAAGTGCTGCTGGTAGCTCCGTTTTGGCCACGTCGAGCGTGGTTTCAGGAACTAAGAAAGATGTCAATCCAGGAACCATGGCAGCTCCCCATTCAGGAGGATTTGCTAACACAAGGCTTAGTGAAACATCCACAACCAGACCTGTTCTGACTCACAGTGTGGAGGTTGAGCAGGAAATGCTAGCAGCCATCGGGTATTCAGACAAGGTTGTCTCCACCATGCTAGCGTCCAGGAAGAACTCCACTAATCGAGTTTACAATGCCACCTGGAAGGTGTTCCATTCTTGGTGCCTAGAGAATAGGCTAGATCCCTTTAAAGTGTCGTTTAGGGGTATCCTGCGCTTCCTGCAGGATGGTCTAGACAAGGGTCTCAGCACTAACACGCTGAGGAGACAGGTGTCAGCTATTTCTGCTGTTCAGGGAGTTAAGATTGGGAAGTCCCTGTTGCGTCATCCTCACGTTAAGAGATTTCTACGAGGGTCATCCCCCCCCAGGTTCATAGATTTCCTACTTGGAATTTGAATACCGTATTGAAGGCACTGTTTGAGCCTATGGCCTCATGTCCCCTTAAGGTATTAACCTTTAAAATGTTATTTCTGATGGGCATCACTTCAGCTCGTAGGGTGTCCGAGATCAGGGCATTGTCAGTCAATAGGGATCTCTGTGTTTTTCACAGGGATAAGGTGGTTCTTCGTTTAGATCCCGCCTTTGTTCCAAAGGTAAACTCTGTGTTTCACAGGTCAGAGGAGGTGATACTACCCAATTTTTGCCCTAACTCCACTCATGACAAGGAGAGGGAATTACATTGCCTGGACGTGAGAAGAGCACTCAGCTTCTATACTGAGAGACCCAAACAGTGTAGAAAACCAGAATCTCTTTTCATGTCTTTCAGGAAGTCATCGATGGGGGACTGAGTGTCCACGTCCACCCTTAGCAGATGGATCAAGGGCTGTATCATTTTGCCTTATAGAGTCAAGGGCTTGGAGCCACCAGAGGGGATAATGGCTCACTCTTTAAGGGGGGTGGTCACCTCGGTGGCATACCGGTCGTTTCCTTCCTTGGAGACGATCTGTAGAGCAGCTACTTGGCATTCTGTCCATTCTTTCACTAGACACTATAGGGTGGACAAATTGGCATCAGCAGATGCGGCATTCGGTCGCAGGATCTTGCAACATGCCCTGTAAACGGGGAGACATGGTTCCCTCCCTTGGGGCTTGCTCTTGTACGTCCCAGTAGTACGGACTGTGCCACTGATGAACCACTGGAGAATGGAAGATTTGTTCACTTACCGTGAAGCTTCCTTTCTCAGTGGTTCGGAGTGGGACAGTCCGGCCCGCCCAGTTGTGGTGGGTAGTCTCTTGTCGCGTTTGCAGTGAGTGTTGCAAGGTTGGTCTCTTAGCCAAAAAAGATTGGCAGACAGGGTTAGTCAAATAGGTTCTAGGGTTCCCTTTGGACGATGTCCCAGTTTGATTAATAATGGTTATGTTCTACCTGTTGATTAAGTTAACCTTTAGGTTAGTGTCTCGGGTTTGGAGAGGTATTTTTCTTCTAGTGGTATCCAGATGGGGTACAGAGGGCTCGTGCATGACCTGGAAAGTCTCCAGGGGATAAGCCCCTCCCCACCTGGATCAAAGCTTGGAGCTGGCCCTGATGGAGGAGGGAGGAGCTTATCCCAGTAGTACGGACTGTCCCACTCGGAACCACTGAGAAAGGAAGCTTCATGGTAAGTGAACAAAACTTCCATTCCTTTCGCAATTGTTTGCTGTTGCTCCAAAAAAGTCTTTGCTTTCTGAACAGAATCAGTCTTCTCTTTTTTCTCTTTATGGTTGAAGATAAATCCTTTTGGAAATATCCATCTGAAGGGAGTAGAATGTTGCTGTAGAAAAGAAGTTAGATTTTTATACTGTTTCCTCCATTTTCTTGTCTCAAATGGAATGTCTTTTAAAACTCTCGCCTCTTCACCTTTGATTTTCAGGGTTATCCCATTTGTCACTTTCAAAATTCTATCTCTCATTGGTCTCTTCGAGAACTTAACAAATACTTACCTGGCAGCTTATTTTTCTTGTTGAAATCTAGATAGGTTTGATAGACCATATTCATGTCCCTTTGTATAGCTTCCATTTTAAGATCTGCCACTGGAGCCAAAGCTTCGCTTAAAATTTCTTCTAAGTTCTCCCCTTTCTGTTCTGGGATACCTTGAAATCTCAGGACATATAGTGATTTTTCCATTTGTAGCCGTAACAGCTGCTCTTTGTTGGAAAACCTTTTGTTTTCCACGACCTCCAGTCTCTGATTGATCAAATTTGCCTTAGCATCAACTTTTTTAAGCGCCTTGACTGTTTCTCCTGTCTTTGGAGCCATTTCTTTCAACTGTTTCTGGAGAGCATCAAAGTTGTTATTGAGATTAGTCATCTGGTCCAGCAGAGGGCGCAGCGCTGTAGCCAACATGTTTGGGAAGTCAGTGGTTACTTCTGGTTTGGGAGATGACATCGCTGAGCTGGCAGTTCCTGAAGAAGGTTTCTTCTTAACCACCATTTTATCTCCTTGCAGTGACATTGTTTACACAGGAGAAATCCGATTAACTCTCTGAAAGTCTATTCATTCTGTATGCTTCATTCTGTTCTGCACGATACTTGGCTAGTTGTTGCTCTTTCCACTCAAAACCGTCACTCTGCCCCTTGCAGTGGCTCATAAATCATAGCTTTTTCAAGGGGGGGATTTGAGCTCCTCCCCCTCCTCCAAATTGGCTTGGGGCTTTGGAGCAGTTATCCACTTAAACGCTTAATTAGTTACATGGAAGCTCACACAGTTCATTCTGTAGGTTAGTTCCAGAGGTAGGGAAGACTTCAGAAACGCTAGATCGCTTGCTCGCTCAGCCTGGCATATGCCTCTGCCTCCATACTGGTCTCACGGTGGCAGGACCTATCAGGGCAAAGAGGAGCCTCGATTCCTCGGCCGTCACCTCAAAAGAGGCATCCCTTGCGCCCCAGGCAATGAGCTCCCTACAAGGGCTCGGGGGGGGGCTGGAATCGTCCAGGACCCCTCCTGTCTGCTGTGATTATGGGGCGCTCACATCGGAGCACAATGGAGTGCACCCATCCAGCAAGTCACCAAAACCAGATTCCAGGAGACTGATTCAGGCTAGAGCTGAGGAAGAGTTTGCGTATTCATTGTTCTTGTGATTCCAACTTGATTTTGGAACAAAGAAGAGAGGGGAACACTGCTGCTTTGCTCTAATGATATTTCTTTGATTGTAGTTGGCCGATGGAACAGAGATTTTATCATCATCATAGATCCTTGAATGTATCGGGCTGTACATTCAGCTGTCCACAAGAATCATTACATAGTAATTAGAGGAACAAATATATTGGTATTGGGGTAAAGGCAAAGGACATACTTGAAAAGGGGGCCCAGTTTTTTTTTTAAATGGCATTGTCCTTACAACTACTTACAAGGTTTTACAACTACTGAGCATTACACATGTTGTATCTTACTACTGAAATGCATTGGCAAATATTGGAAACATGTAAATGATCACAGCTTCTTATGACATGAATGTGAATGAATATATTCTAAATAAATTCACCTTTGACCTGGTAACATGATCTCTTGAAATAAGTGTAGTTAAGGACCCAAAGGATAATTGGAGGCTCCTTAAAAGAGCATGAAACTCTAATAATTTGGGACCAGAATTTAATTGTTTCAGCCTGAACTGACAGAAAGTATATGTTGGTATCTTAAGTCACTGAATTAAAGCCTACCTTTAAAATTACATTTACAAATATGGCCACAAATAAACACACTAATTAAATTAAATACATTCAGTACATTATATAACAAATAACCTTTCACTTTATTTTGTACACTGAGGATCTACCATTTAAGCTGTTTTTATGTTCAGGATTATGGTTTGCCTCATTTTATATTTTATGGTTGTAAAATATTTATGATAATGTTTTTCTTGGCCAGCCAGTCTATAACTTTGGGAGACCAATGCATTGTATGTAATATATATTTAACAGGATTTGCAGGCACAAGACCGAGCTCATCGAATTGGACAGCAGAATGAAGTTCGAGTCCTACGACTATGCACAGTGAACAGTGTGGAAGAGAAAATTCTTGCAGCTGCCAAATATAAATTGAATGTTGATCAGAAAGTTATTCAAGCTGGCATGTTTGACCAAAAATCTTCAAGCCATGAACGGAGGGCTTTTCTCCAGGCCATATTGGAGCATGAAGAAGAAAATGAGGTATTCTACAAGCTAGATCACATGCTTAAAATAGAAACACATTCATTTCTGCCCTTACCCCCAGTGTCCTGAAGTCCATTATGTTCAGGGGTTTGTATATGCCATGTTGAAATTATGTGTCCAGGTAAACCAGACTGTGTGACCTATATGAATTATGGAATTACCGCACACTTGTATTAGCTCACTTGTACATAATTTATTTGGATTTTTAAAAACTGTTTTGTATGAGTGTTCTGGTAGGTGGAGCAGTGACCAGTGCAAGGCACTGAAGCCATGCCAGTAACAAATGGAAATTCTAGTTAGCTACTCTTTGGCTTCTGAACAGTGGGCAGGTTATTGCCCCAAGCGGTTAAGTTTGTCTTTGTGGTTCTTAAACTTTACATTTTTAAAAAATGAAAAGTGAGATTTTTAGGAAGATGAATTTTTACACTCAGTAGTGTATTGGGTGTGTTCTTTGAACTACCACAGAAGTGTAGCATGTCTACAACCTTGGCAAGTTTCATGAATTAGAAGATAATGTCAGCAAACAAGAACATTTCATTATAGCAAAAAGGGAGGGAGGTCCACTTCTTTTTCAATTCAACATTTTAGGAAATCAGCATGTAGCTTCCTAATGGCTTGTCTTTTTTTCCTCTTCAGTATAAAATTAAATTTTGTAACTTGGAGCTTGCCCCCCTTGCCAAATTGCTCAAAAAGTAAACATTTCATCTTTAGAGTCAGTGGTCTGTATCCATCCAACAGTATCCAACAGTATCCTGTTTCTGTGGATGAGGGGTTCCATGACCTGTGGTGAGAAGGGGGAACTGGTGAAGTCATTGCTTCCTCTTAAGAAAACTTAAAGGCTCTTAAGTGTTCTCAGTGGCATGGTTGGATACAGGCCAACAGTCTTTTTTCAAAAAAACAAGGGGGAAAAAAGCCCATAGAATTCGAAATCTGAAACAGGCAGCCTGACTTTTATAGACAGAAGAAGTAGGCATCACTTTGAGTATGACTACTGCTTAGTTTTACAAAATCTATTTGTATTCAGTGGCTGTTCTTTAAGCAGCGTATAGGCCTATTTGTGTCATAGAGCAGCTGTCTGTGGATAATGGCCTTGTATACAAATCTTTCAGTTTACTGAGAAACATATACCTTCCACAGCTTGAGTGATCAAGGGTGTACATGGGGTAAATTCCACCTCTTTTATCACCTTCATTTAATAAGGGCTCTTTTTGTAGCAGGAACTCCTTTGCATATTAGGCGACACACCCCTAATGTAGCCAGTCTTCCAAGAGCTTACAGTAGCCCCTGTAAGAAGAGCTCTGTAAGCTCTTGGAGGACTGGCTACATTAGGGGTGTGTCGCCTAATATGCAAAGGCGTTCCTGCTACAAAAAGAGCCCTGATTATCATGTAGATGTGGTGATCTTGTTGTATCTAATAAAGTTCACAAAGGGCAAAGACATTAGTTGTTCAATAATTGGACCTTCTAATATACTGTTGTCAACGGTATAATGATTATATTGCAATGGAAGGCCAATGATATCATTAAAAGGAAGTGGGCTATTTTATAGTTCTTTGCTTCAGATTACTGTTCTGAATATTATGTATAACAAATATGTTCAGTAGATTAGAATGGCATAGAGATGAATGTTCTTACGTGGTAGCCAAATTATCTAAAACATATTTACATTTTACTAATTCTTTGAAAAAATCTTTATCTGCTAAGGAAGGAGTTGCCAGTGGACTAAAATTCTGTTTCAAATCTGTTGAGGCAAGGCTGGCCCACATTGTTGAATATGGTAATAATATGCAAGACCTGATTACAGGCTTTCAGTACCTAAAGATTAATAGTTTGACATTGTCAGGTTTTGAAATGTCACAAATGGCCTTCTTGTTCTTGTTGAAAAAGGGACAGTAAAAATTAGTTTTATTTCCTCCATAATAAGGGTTCCTGCATTTTTGTAATGTTGGAAAGAATTGTTATTTCAGGAAGTTTCAAGTGAAAGGGCAATTCTGATAAACTCCAAATGGAAATGGAATGAGGATAATTAATGTTCTTTGCTTTTCTCTACATAATTAGAGGAGAAGGATTATCAAGGTATTAAAAAATCAAGAAAAACATGGTTGAGTGAGGAAGAAGTATATTCTACTATTAGAGTGGTGATTTTAGGCTGTGTAGCACTCAAGCCACTTTCTGTAAAGGTTTCAATACTAAGTTTCATGCCCTAAACTTTGGAAGTAATTACACTGAATGTGGTAGAATCAGGGGAACAAATTTCAGGATTATACTCCAACAATTTCCATAGTTTCAATATCAATTTGTCCTCTTCTGGTTTTTTTATTTCTTTATTTGGTAACTAAATATTAATATAAACTATATATTTAAATACTATTTTGGTAATATTTTAATATATTTTAAAGAGTTAAAAACTTATACTGAATGCAAAGCATTCTTGACAGATTTCATAAATACAAATCTACTCCAGATTCACCACAGAAGCTACATTAAGCAATTTACAGCTGAAGAACAGGATCCAAAACTGCCTGTTTCTTAGGCTTTCACACAAATGACTTGCTCACAGAAGATTTTGTTTGTTTGCATGAAGTCTTGATTCCAATGCCAAACTACAAATTGGCTTTGAAACTCCCCTGAGCTTCAAAAAGACTTATCCAAGTGGCATAGTGTGATGAGGGGCCCTTGTTTGATGCAAACTGGTCTAAAGCCCTTTTGGGTTTGTGGAAGTAGTTTCAGAATGCTTTGCTTCTTGGCCAGAGAGCCCCTTAATTAACAGCATAGAGGCGAATCAAGCTATACTGCATTTTATGTGTGCTAGCTTATTCCCCTTTCCTTAACTCTCCTGTACTTGCCTTATTTCTGGAAAATTACTAATACGTTCTGATCTCACTATGTAGAATGTACATTAGGAGTGTAATAAACTTGATATTGTAAAATTCACAGTATACTTAAATCAGTGTTCGTTTTTGCCTCTTGTGTATGCTTTATAGTAGTTTAGATAAAGTTTCTGCTGTTTGTCAAGTAATATGTCTCTTAGATTCTTTTCTGTGCTTCTCTCATGAGGTCTGGTATAGACACACACATTTATTCTGGGTAATTTTTTCTGTATGCAGGAAGAAGATGAAGTCCCAGATGATGAAACTCTGAATCAGATGATTGCTCGACGGGAAGAGGAATTTGATCTTTTCATGGTAATGACACATATGATTGTGTCTGTAGTTACTGCCTTTGATTAATGTTAGAGCTCACTATCTACACTTCTCCTTTGGCCAAAATTCTGAAGATGAGAAATGCCAGAGCAGTATCCTGGAGCAGTGTACAGTGTTCCTATTCTGGGTTGCTCTCTTCATAATCATGTTCATTAACTGCCTTCAAAATATAGTTGTGTGTAGTATGGATGCTGTTACATTTTAAATTAGAAAAAAGCCTAGCTAATCAGTTATATCTTTACATGTAAAGTTTTTCTGGCATAGTTTATGAGCACAGTAAAAGCAATCAAGGCACATATGGAGTCTCCAAGTTTGTTGCTAGCTAGTGAAGGCTTACTGTTTTTTCTGTGGATTGTGTCAGTTGACAGTTATCACTGAGTTATGAAATAAAGGGCAGGATAGTGAATACTTATCCCTACATACAAAGATATTAAAATTCTACACAGTGCAGAAATGCTACTCACTTACATTAAAGATATTTGATCCTTTGGCTTAAGCTGAGGAGATGAATTTATGCCATGCCGCTATGCCTAGGTACTAGGCCAGTGTCTCCTGGCTCTGATGCCTTTTGCAGGAAACCCATACACTGTCCCTTGCTAAATGATATGGCTGGTACAAATTCCATTAGCTACAGTGACATAGGTACACAAGGGAGGCTATGCAAGAAGTCAAGTATGGCTCCTCCTGACCACTGCTCAAGTACTCTTTAACAACTCATCTTTGTCCTTCAGTGATACAGAAGCCCTATTTGCAAGTTGCAGTGAACACACATACAATCTGCGTACAGTGTGCACTTGATATTCTTTATATGTTTGTTGAATAATTCTCATGTTACCTTCAATGCATGTACAACTGAATGTGTGATTTAATCCACACATTCATCCAGTTACTGGTCCCCAGTTTCATTTGTAAAGTGAATGCACGTTGTCTCTTTCTTACAGACATACGCACATGCATTCAAGATGTACGAATGTTCACTGTAACCTGTGAAGAGGGCTAGAGGCATGCCATAGTGTCAGCTTCTGACTGGGCACCTGTTCAAGGAGGCCATAGAATATCACTGTTGAAAAACATATTTTTGACCTAGTGATGAGCAAAGCCCAGTATTCCTCTTTTACAAATTTAGCCTCTACATTGTCTGAGAAGCAGGGAGACAAATGGATTTGTACCTGCCCAGTGTCTCCATGTGCATCAGACAGCATGGACTAAATGTTTTGTCCTTTGTGCCTTTCCTTCGGTATAGAATAAAATGAAACAGTCATCCATTGGACAGGCAGAAAGTCTTGGAATGCACTTTTCCCTGTGTGCCACAAGAGGCTGCTGTGGCACCTGCTCTGTTGGTAGCCCAACTGGTTCCTCCTGTTCATCTGTTCTTTCTGCCTCTGCCCCCCTCTGCTGGTTCTCAGCTGCAGAGCTTGATAAGGGGGGGAAATACAAGCAAGAAGCAGCAGCAACGAGAAACTGTCCTTCAATAAAAATAAGTCTACAGGAAAGAAAGCTATAAAATAGCTTAACTCTGAAAATCTGATGCATTTTTTGTTAATAATTGAAATATTAAGAAACACTTACTAGAGCTAATTGTGATTTTGCTTGTTTGACGTAGTCATATTAATAGCTAATTTTACATGTTTTTGTTTAAGTAATAAGGAAACTTTAAGAATTTGATGTTTTAACTGATTCATGATCTTTGCTACTCTGTATTTTAGTTTAGAGTATCCCATACCCCTATCCTTGTAGTGAGTAGTGACAAAATGCAATAAAAAATCAGAACATTAAAAAAAAGAGAGAGAGAGAAACTGAGCACTTCACTCTTGGAAAGCACTGCCATGTTAGCACACTATTAAAGGCAGCATGAAAAATAAAACAGCACAATAAATAATAAAATTGCTTAGAACACTTAACAAAAACAAAGAATATATGAATATATCATAGATCTGAAACTTGGGATTTGTTTATCTAGTTATGAATAAAATTAGTAGGAGCTAAGGAAGGGTAGTTTTCTGACAAAGGAAGCAAATGTGACTGAGGTGGAATTGGGATTACTTATATCAGGTGAAGACAAACCTGAAGTCTTCTGGACTGATGGACCAGTCAAAGAGCTGGTGCTAATCAAGGCTAGTGTGGAAAACCTGTTTTCATATTCCAGCAAATCTTGAGAGGTCCGTGACAGTCCTATTGGCCTGTTAGGATGCCTGCTGAAATTGCAGCCTCTTGCCATATTGGGACTAAGGCCTGTTTCTACACCTTTCTCCTGCTCCCCGAAAGACCAAAAGGAGTGTTCACCCCTCAGTTTACCACTTCAGTGAAATAAATCTCTGACTCATCTCAAAAATAATTTCTTTGTCTTCCTTTTAAACTGACATAATAGTGATACTGAAGAAACAAAGTGGAAGTCTGAGGGCAGTAATTCAATCCCCTTCAAAGTTTGAGTCACTAGAAGTACACTAAAACCATAATGGATCGCTAGAATTGAAATATATTTTACCTCTCGTCGTTCTCATAAGTTACATTTAAATAGCTAGTGTGGGAGAGCAGGACCAAAGAATGTCTTATAAAAATAGCTTTGGAGTGGGAGTGAATGCAATTCCTTGCCCTCTCTGATTATTTACTGAAAGTTTTCAAGGAAAAGTTTGGTAACTTTTTTTTCTCAAGCAGATAATGTAAAAGATTTTCACATGGGTCTCTCAATAAATGTCCTGCAAGGAGAAAGTCAAACACTTCCTGGGGAAGAAACATGTCCTGTGCATTATTCATGTATATATTCAGTAATCTATGCAGCAGAGTTGTTTTGTCTCACTTTGTTGATAGAATCAGGTGGGTAGCCATGTTGGTCTGAAGCAGCAGAACAAAGTTTGAGTCCAGTGACACCTGAAGAAGTGTGGATGCACACGAAAGCTTATATTGTGAATAAAACTTTGTGAATAAAACACTGGATTCAAACTTTGTTCTGTCTCAGTTTGTGTAAGCCTTCCGCTGTTTTTTAAAAAATACATGCTTTCAGTTAGGTCATTTGAAAATTAGTTGAGTTTTCAAGGGGATTCCAGGACAGACTAGTAGGGAACAAGGAATAATTGTGTGTAGAGTTTCATACTTAGGGCTGAAATTCTTTACCTTTGTTGGCTTTTCATAGCTATGATAGAGATTGCTGTTCAGTGGACTGCCATTTCATAGGTACACAAAATTGTTCACAAGAACAGATGTTACAGCATGAATTTATTGTCAGATTCTATAATGGTGTTGCATCATCATAGCTATATCAATCCTTTATTTCTCAAAAGCTGATAGGCTAGAGTTTTTCAAGGCTACTTAACAAAACTGATTTCAGGTGAATAGCCATGTCTGCAATAGAAGATTGAAGATATCTGATGAAGATATCTGACAAAGGGAACTTAAACTCTCAAAAGCTTATACCCTGAAAATCTTGTTGGTCTTTAAGGTGCTCCTGGACTCAAATCTTGGTCATACAACTAGTCTCCCTTATTGATCTTTCCCTGCATTTCTGCATTGGGAGAATTCAAAGTACTCAACATGAAATTAAGGCAACTAGCATCTCCAAAAGTAATGACATAATTAATGGTGGCTAACATGCATAGTAGTAGTTTTCAAATATCACAATTATCCCTAAGACCAGCCTATTAGAAGTTTATTGCTGTGATTTTCACAATCCAGAGCATACCTGTAATGTGATTTCTCCAAGACACAGGGAACAATCAGCTGGAAATATTTTGTAAGAATGAAATATGGTGTGTTATTATTATTATTATTAAGAAATATTAGTATTAAGAATATCATTATTCCTACAGCGAATGGATATGGACCGGCGTAGAGAGGATGCCCGAAATCCAAAACGCAAACCACGCTTGATGGAAGAAGATGAGCTGCCATCCTGGATTATCAAAGATGATGCTGAAGTTGAAAGGCTTACCTGTGAGGAAGAGGAAGAGAAGATATTTGGGAGAGGATCCCGACAGCGCAGGGATGTGGACTACAGTGATGCCTTAACAGAAAAACAGTGGTTAAGGGTATGTGCTGTATATTCTGTTATAAACTGGAGAAGTGGCTAATTTGTGTTTTTGAGTTAATAATTAAAGAAATGCAACAAAAAGTTACTCTGCTGCAGATAAGGTCAGTGTATTCTTTTCAGCATGAGCATATAATTCAAAGATTACCAAGAAAGCTTCTTTACTGGAATCTAAATTGGAAGCAGGTCATTTATTGCATTCTAGTAAACTGCTGTAGAAATGAGTAAGAGTCCAGTAGCACCTTAAGGACTATCAAAATTTGTAGTAGGATATGAGCTTTCATGAGTCACTGCTCACTTCTTCAAATAAATTGTGGAGTATTATGTGTCTGGTTGGGTAAATGATTAAAAATCTCCATGGAAATTTCTACTGCTTTATGCCTGTTAGACATAGCTGAGATTGAAAAACCTGCCTGAGACCAGAATTAAATTCTTGTTCATCCAGATGTTTTTCAGTTCTTCAGAGAACCCTCCTCCTTGCAATATCCCCAAATGCTGCAGCCTGTTGATTACCTGTGTGATAGGATATCTGGCTCTTACTTGCTTGTGATACAGTGAGCACATGAACCCCCAGGAGTTTTGGCATGGTTGCATTCCTGTCTAGAAAACATAACTTTTCCCATATGCACTCATGCCTTAACTTTTGTTGTCATTATTGTTTACTCTCTGTGGATGAAGAAGAGCCAAATAAATACCAGCTATTAAAATATTTCTAAGTTATCGAAGTGAAGTATTATATGTAGATGCAAAACTGCAGTATGTCTTTATTTGGCAGGGCTAGAACTGTTGTACAGGCTACTTTCCAGAAACAGTGTGTTCAGTCTAAAGAACAAGTAGAAAGAAAATAGTTGCTACTAGTGCTATTCTGCAAATGCTTACACAACAAGAGCGGATGCTGGGCACTGTTAGCCAGGCAGGAACTGTGTATCTGCCTGGTGCTGACTCCTGTTATCCCTGGGTTCCATCCACAACTGCCTCGTGTGTCCCACCAGTAAGGATACTAAGTAGCAATACCACTTCCTGCCTTTCTTCCATCCACCAGTGGATCACACAGGAGCCTCTTTATAAGGAATTGCCAACAAAGATTCAACTTATGTGTTGTTTCTCCCTATCTCCACAAATTTGTGTACATCTTTTTTTTAAAAAAAGGAAATTTATTATCGGATATATAATAGCATGTTCCACATTTTGTTTACAATTCTTATCATATCCTTTTCAAATTTTTATCTCCCCCTCCCCTGTTTTCCCACAATGCTCCGCCCCCGTTAACATTTCCACCCAATATTCTCGTACATTCAACTTGTTCTTAATATTCAACTCTTAAATTTCAATATTTTGCTTTTTAACTTTAACAATTAGGTAACTTTTCAAATACAGTCTCTCTTGTTACAACACTTCTGTTATTAGTAACTATCAAAACAAAGTAATCTATTTTTCACATCCCAGTTAAGCTCTAAATAGTCTTTAAAATCTTTCTAGTCTGTTAAAATTCTTCATCTTCTGCTCCATGAAGTTTTCTTGTTAGTTTGTCCATTTCAGCCATAAAAATCATTTTTTTAATCCATTCCCACTTATCAGGTATCTGCTCTTGTTTCCAGAACTGAGCGTAAGTCATTCTTGCAGTTGAAATGAGATACCATAACAAAGTTCTTTTTGTCATTTTGACTTCTTCTAACTTTAGTCCTAAAAGCAACATTTCTGGTTCTTTTTTCAACATACATTTCAAGATTTTCTGAATTTCACTATGAATCTCTGTCCCAAAAACATTTGCTTTTTCACAAATCCACCACATATGGTAAAACGAGCCTTCTTTCTTTTTACATTTCCAACATTTGTTAGACATATTCTCATTCATATTAGCAAATTTTTTTGGTGTCATATACCATCTATACATCATTTTGTAACAGTTTTCTTTAACAGTAACACATGTTGATATTTTAATCAACTTTTTCCACAAACATTCCCAAGATGACATTTCTATATCTCTATTTACATTTATTGCCCATTTCACCATTTGCTCTTTTACAATCTCATCCTCTGTATACCATTTTAACAAAATCTTATAAATTTTAGAAATCATTTTTTTACCTTTTTCACTCCAAATCTTTTCAATTTCATTATTTTCTTTTCTAAAACCATATCTCATTTTGTCAGTCTTAAATAAATCATAAATCTGTCTATAATTTAGCCAATCATATTCAAAACCCAAATCTTCTCTAGATCTCATCGCGAAACTTTTCCCCTCAATTTTCAGAATGTCTCTGTAGGGTAACCAGTCTTTTCCTTTGTGCCTTGAAAGTGGTTTTATTACTTCAGCCGGAACAATCCACATTGGTCTTGCTTCAAAAAAGAATCTCTTATATCTCATCCATGTCATAAATAGTGATCTCCTTATGAAGTGGTGCTTAAAAAGGTTATCTACTTTGGATTTCTCGTACCATAAATAAGCATGCCAACCATATCTTCGATCATGCCCTTCTAATGCCAACAGTTGTCTATTCTCCAAGTTGATCCACTGCTCCAACCAAGCTAGGCACACCGCATCATGATATAGTCTAAAATTAGGAAGCTGGAAGCCTCCTCTTTCTTTCGCATCACAAAGTATTTTCATTTTAATCCTTGGCTTCCTTCCAGCCCACACGAATTTAGAAATCTCCTTTTGCCATAAATTCAACACTTTGCAATCTTTCACAATTGGAATCGTTTGGAATAAAAATAGCAAACGGGGTAAAATATTCATTTTAACTACAGAAACTCTGCCCAATACGGATAAATTCAAAGTATTCCATTTCTTGATATCTTGTTGAATTTTATTCCAGGCCTTTTCATAATTGTTCTTAAACAAGTCTATATTCTTTACTGTAACCTCAATTCCCAGATATTTAGTCTTTTTCACCACTTCACATTGGACTCTCTCTTGTAAATCCAATTGTTTTTCCTTTCTCACATTTTTACAGAGTATCTTTGTCTTGTTCTTATTAACATAAAATCCTGCCAAGTCACCAAATTCTTTAATCCTTTCCATCAATAATGGTACATTTCTTAATGGGTCTTCAATTATAAACATTACGTCATCAACAAAAGCCCTATATTTATATTCAAAGTTTCCAATTGTAAGCCCTTTTATATCTTTATCTTCCTTTACTTTACTCAGCATCACTTCCAAGATCCAAATAAATAACAAAGGAGATAACGGACACCCTTGTCTTGTACGTTTTTGTACTCTAAAATAATCCGTCAACTCCTTATTCACATTCAACGACGCTTTTTGTTCACAATATACAGCCCTGATCATATTTGAAAAGGGCTGTCCAATGTCCATTTTGTCAAGGAATTGAAACATAAATTCCCAATTTAAATTGTCAAAGGCTTTTTCAGCATCCAAAAATAAAAAGACAACTTCCTTTTCAGGGTGTTTATCATAATACTCTATTGCGTCAAAAATTTGTGTACATCTTGATTGGGCCAAGAGCAATTATAATTGGAGAACTTTTATGACCTCATAGTTATCTCATAGAGACCTCCTCTCTCAATATGTTTCTAGAAGAATGTTATGCTCTAGCAATAAGAACCTTCTTATGGTCCCCGGCCCAAGAGAGGTCTGACTGTCCCTGACTAGGGCCAGGGCCTTTTCAGCCCTGGCCCCTGCCTGGTGGAACTCTCTGCCTGATAATATCCATGCCATACAGGATTTATTACCTTTCCGTAGGGCATTCAAGGCAGAGGTGTTCCACCAGGCATTTGATTGAGGACAGCGACGGTTGGCACACTCATACCCTCCTACTCATCTCTCTGCACCCCCTTTACTCAGGGGGCTGATGGGAACAGAAATTTCTTGTCAGCTTAGACAACATAATGTACTGTTGGATTAATATATTGTTTTTAATAGTTTTTAATGTTATTTAATTATTACTGTGTTGGTTTTGATGTAAGCTGCTTTAAGCCCTGCTGCAGGAAAGGGAGGCATAACAAGTTGAATTTAATAAATAAATAATAAATAAATAAAAGTAATTACAAGCCTCAGGTTGAAAATCTGTGGTATTTCAGGACTAGGTGACCTTGCAGTAGTATTTGTTAAGTAACACAGACTCTCATTTATTTTTGACTTATGCATAATATTCACTTCAATCTAGTATTAAGAAGACATGCTTACATTTATCTAACCGTAATGAAGATTTATTCTGTTCTGGCTTGGTTAGATGCCTGCATAACTGATTAAAAGCAATGATGTGCTCAAGAAACTATTTTAAAAAACTGAGGTGAACACAAGGTATAGCTGTGTAGCTATGGACTGTCATAGACCTAGTTTGAGATGTTCTCGGTGACCATTGGCCTGCCTGTTGAGATGCTATGGAATGCTTGCACTCCAGCTTCTCAGAAGTTTAGAAAACTGAGTACTAAAGGCCAAAGAGACAGAGCTATGAGTTGTTGGTGGGAAGGGGTTCAGCACAGATGGGAGTAGTTAGCACTATCATTGCCTCATCACCTGTTAGACTGTGTATGGATGTCGTATATACCTGAGAATGGCTGGTGAACAGCATGTGTGTACACTTATTTTGAAACAGTTATGCATTTAAAATAACTAGGGACTGAAATGGCCTTGGTTGCCCTGCTGGATGACCTGCACTAGGAGATGGACAGGGGGAGTGTGACTCTGTTAATTCTGCTGGACATCTCAGTGGCTTTTGATACCATCTGGACTGGCTTTTGGGGTTGCGACTGGAAGGAAGCAACCATTGCAGCAGCTGGAGAGAAGAACAAGGGGAACAGTGTCAGTGGATTCAAGCCTTAGAGCTATAAAATCAGTAAAATATTGATGGGGGGGGGAACCTGCAGCAACCCTCAAAATAGCAATGATGGGAGTTCAAACACCAGCACAGAGAGGAAAGAAACTAACAAGTTCAGAAGGGGCATATAAAAAGCCAGAACGATCGTAAACCGAACAACGACAACAAAAGTGATGCCTGTGAGTGGTATAGAAAGCTCTTGTCTGTGTATACAAATGGGGAAGCATTTGTGAGGGGGGCAGAGAGGTATTACACACAACCCCTCCCCCCCAACATCCATGTTTCCATTTTTTTTGTATATGTCTTTCTTTTTCTTCAGCTGTGTTGAGTGATCATTATGGTATAAAAGAAATTTGCCCAGGAAGAAAAGGGGTACTCAGGTTTAAGTGTTCTTCTCTGTAGTGTGTAATTGTAGGTCCAATTGAAGCGACGCTCTTTCTTTTCCTTATTTCTGTTTTGTCCATAAATAAGTTGCTGAGAAAGAATACTGCTTTCTAAATAGCACTTCTGACTCAAAATACAACAGCCTTACAAGAACAGTATTATTCTATTTGGTCATCAAGTTGTCAGTCAGCTGGATGATAAGTCTGTTAATGGCCACTAGCCATAGTGACTGAGGGGAACCTCCACATTCAGATGCACTAATCCTCTGAATCCCAGAGCCAGGAGGCAATATCAGGTGAAGGTCTCAGCCTCCTGTGCCCTGTTATTAGCCATCCAGGGGAACTGGTTGGCCACTGTGTGAGACAGGGTGATGAAATAGATGGACTATTGATCTTATCCAGCAGGGCTCTTCTTATGTTCTTAATTCAGTAATGATATACTTTTACTGGTAAAAAGGTGAGTTCAAGCTTTAAACTGCCTTTTTCCTTTTTGTTTGAAAAAGCATCTTTCTGTTTGGCTGAGAGGAGGGTGAGAGAGGTGGTAAAGTCAACTGTTTATTTCAAAATCTGAACAGGTACTAGACTTTTGATTAGGAATCACTTAAGTGGAAGAAATTTTATTTGGGGTCACTCGGTTTTAAAAGGAAACATGCTTCTAATGTTGATGATAAAATGAAGACAAGCATTACATTGTTGGATTCTGGCACTCTCCTGGATCCAGTGAATTTGTATTAGACTTTGGGCCAGAACATACACAGTGCTCTTGATCCCATAACCATAATTGGGAGCAGGTTCTGAAATCGCAAGCTTTCGTCTTAGCTGTCTTGGTTGTGAATTTTTTTTACCATTTCCCAAATGAACAATGCTGGTATCAGCACACAATTCTGGTATCAAATCCTGGTTAAAAGCAAACCTTGTTAGCACTAACTACGATTAAGGCCAATTGCCATAAGCCTTATTAAGAGTAGTTAACAGTAAAGGATACTGGAAGCAGAGGTGGTTGCTGTGCAATTCTGAACTATCACTAAGGAATCACAAGCTTTGTATCTGAACTGGCCTCACTTTAGTGAGAGAACTGCAATCTCATCTCCCACTCTAGTTTTTTTTTCCATTTGCAATGATAGAAAGGTTGTCTATATGTCCATCTTTTACTGCCTCAAAAAAAAAAAAGATTTAAAAGGGATTACTCTCTGATACATATATATGTTTCTTCTAAAAAAACCCTTAAACTGCTATTATGTATTGATATACGGATAACAAATTCAGCTACCTCCCATAAGACAGGAGCGACCCTTGCACTTGGGGGGGGGAGTAGGAGGATGCTGGGCAGCTGCACTTTAGCAGGGAGCTCTCCAGTGAGGGCACTGATTTGTGGCTAAGGGATCGTAGAGGTGGACTGGTGCAGGTATTATGGCTTCCTTTGGCCTGGTAATGGAGTCAAGCAAGCTAGGCTGTGGCATTTAGGCATTGGGGTAGGGAAAACAGTACAGGGTTATGCAGAGGTGGACTCTCCACAGAACCAGAAAGGGATGGTACAAATGAAGAAAGTAAAACAAACAAACAAACAAAAAACATCCAAAACTTCTGAACACTTTTGTTGGTATATTTTTCTAATGGCTTTGCTTTGAAAACAGTTAAAGTTTTCATAATGACTTTATACATTATTTGAAGCTACGGTTAGGGACAATGGGTTCCCCAACAGTGTCTTGGGATTTTGTATCCGAACTCCTCTCTGGTGGTTACCAGGGATCCCTGTGCTGCTGCTGAAGCATGTGAGTGCCATGGATTTGGCTTCTGGCTGGGATTTCTGCATCGAGCAAGTTCTGTGACTAGTTTTAACTATCTTAGTTCAACTGCTAGGCTATGTAGTACTCTGAATAGAAGCTTGTTGAAAGTTTTTTCAATGTAACATCCCTGAAACTGAAATTTTCAAAACTGCCATATTAACAAACAGGCCCATACTATTTTCATTCTTTAAGGGTTCGAATATCAACTACTCTTACCTTTCAGATGTTGATTCTCTGCTGTTGGCATCTCTGCTTCATTTTTCAGCACTACAGCTGCAACATGTCAGGGTCTCTGTTTTTAAAATGTCCTGTGCTAGCTATTCACCTGAGTTTAACTACTTCTGAAAAACACAGTGGTACCTTTAAGATCAACCAAGTTTTATTCAGGGTATAAGTTTTTGTGTGCCTTTTGTAAGGGTCAGATTATCTCCCAGATATTTTAATAATGAATGAAATTTCTTTATCCTCTGAATATATCCTCTGAATGAATGTGCCTGGAAGATGGGCCAGCCAGAAGGAAAGGGAAAGAAGGGTGATATAGACACATTGGACTGGGGAAATTCAGGTCATAACTTTCATTGATTACAGGTTCCATAGGCATGGGCTGAAGGCAGTGGGTGCAGCTGACAGACTAACTATTGGCAGCGAACCCCCCTCTCCAGCCCCCCTGCTGAGGATAGCAAAGGAAAGAGAGCTAGTTTTAGGACCAAAAAAGTGGAAGAAGCTGCTGTTTCTGCCCGTTTGCAACCTTTTGATTGCATGGTCAAATACGCCAGCCTTGCCAGGTGGCTGTCATTCTCCTAACCTGCCAGAGCCCCTTAAGGGGATCTCCGTTTTAGCACTATGCAGGACCCCAACCCCTGCATAACTGTGTTCTCCAGCCAGTATCCTAAACACGAGCAAACAGTTGTGAGAGTTGTTCTCATTTAACATTACAATCATACAGATACAGAACAGACTTATTTTTGCTATGAGGAAAGTGAAAACACTGAAGCCTATGAGTCAATCAGGAAGTCTGGGCAAAATTTCATTCCAGCCCTGTTAAGTGGTACCCCCTCTTTTAAAAATTCCAGCACAGACCAAATTGGAGTGGTTCACTCTCTGGCCTGCCCAGCCCTTGCCTACTCTGTTGCCATGTCTGATCAAAAAGAGGCAGAGCTTTAGGAAGGAACACCAGAACCCATGTGGATGTGAGTGGATGCTGGGAATAACTCAGAGTCCTCCTGGCTTCTCTACCCTCAACTGTCTGAGCATGATGGGAACTACTTCCTAATGGAAGGGAGCTGAATTTGTGTAACTTGAGCATGTTAGATTAATCGTAAGTTTAGCATTTCATTAAGGAAATAACAGTATTTAGCAGAAATAACAAGTAGATCTAGAAAAGTGTGAGCTATGGAGCGCCTTGCAGTTTCTTCAATGCATAGCAATGGCATGCTGCTGGTATACCATATATTCCTGTTATTGTGGACTGATGGACGCTAAGTTAGTTAGTGTCTTTTACCCTAATAGCCACCTGTGGCCCCCATCTGTAGATAGCTAAATTTTTTGCAGGAAAACCCCCCAAAAGTAAAACTTGCATCAGACGGGTTGTCGGTTGTGCAGCTTGGAGCTCTATGCTGGGTCCAGCAGCAGTTGTGCATCCCAGGAGCTGTGCTGGGCATACCAGAGCCTGGGAGCCACACTGGGCCTGTCAGTGCAGTCTGGGGGGCAGTGCCAGACCCAGCAGTGGCTGCCAGAGAGTCCGGGGGGCACTTTGGGCCTGGCAGCAGCAGCCCCACAGCCCAGGGCTCCACTCTGGACCCAGCAGTGGCTGCTGGAGAGCCCAGGGGCCATGCTGGGCTCGGCAAGTGAGTGGGGTATTGGGATTCCCCCTGTCGTGAGTCTCATGGGTCCCCATCTGTTGGAAATTACTATTGGCTTTTTGGCTCGGATATTTTCAGTAGGCACTTGACATTGCATGTTTGATTTGTAGAATTTTGGGGGCAATTGATCTTGTAGATAGTGATATATTGAAGTTCATTGAGGACAAGAAATGGATACTTTACAGAAGAGATCTATATATCTAATTCCCAAGTGGCCCCCTGCGTGCAGATATCAAAATCCGCACATCGGGGGCACCTAGGGGGCAGGGAGACTTTCCTGCACACGTGGGGCAGTCTCCACGTGTGCAGAAAAATCTAAAAAGTTTTAAAAAGTGTAGGGGGGAGATCTAAATCCCCAAAAAAGTAAGAGCATTCCCTGCACATGCGCAGGGAATGCTCTGGGAACTCTGCAGCGGCTGGCGGCTGGAAGCCGCTCAGTCCTCGCCACTGGAGCCGGGGGGGAGAGTAGATCAGTGGAGGATGAGGATCGCCAGAGCCGGGGGGGAAGAGATCGGTGGGCCCGGCGGCTGCAGGCCGCTCGAGCCTCGCCTCCAGAGCCGGGGGGAGGAGGAGATCAGTGGTGGCGGAGGAGGGGGACATCGCTGGAGCCGGGTGGGGGAGGAGGAGATCGGCGGCAGCAAAGGAGATTGCTGGGGGGGGACGAGGGGGGAGAGACGAGCTCGGCGGGCCCGATGGCTCGAAGTTGCTCGGGTACCGCTGCTGGGGCCAGGGGGGAGGAGGTGATCGCTGGAGCTGTGGGGGGAGAGGACATCACCGGAGCCTTCCCAGTGACTATCGCGGGTCCCTTTTCTTGTATATTTATATTATTATTTGTGTACATCACTCTATGATACTAGAGACCATTTTGGACACTTTAATGGCTGAGGCATATTATCCAGCCCTTCCTCCCCGTGAGGTAAAAATATAGTAATATATTAAATAAATGACATCTTGTTTCTTTTAACAGTACAAAATTTATGCTGCCTAAAGGAGGTTGTCTCATTGTGCCTAAATGAGGGAATGGCGCTGCCCACCATTCTGTTTTTGTTCACATCACTCATCTTGAATTAGCTGAGCTTAGGAGAAATGGCTGAGCTATATTTTCCCCAGAGGCTAGAGTCCAGTGACACCTTTAAGACTAACAAAGGTTTATTCATGGTATGAGCTTTTGTATGCATGCACACTTTTTGAAAAAGTGTACATGCACACAAAAGCTCATACCTTGAATAAACCTTTGTTAAACTTAAAGGTGCCACTGGACTCTAAATTTGTTCTGCTGCTTCAGACCAACATGGCTGACGACCTGGAACTATTTTCACACAAGCTGGTTCTAGGTATGATAGTAAAAGTGGCTACATTCATGTATCACAGTGAGCTAAGTAAACAGAAGTTTGTCAGCATCATGCATGAACTCAGTTCACTGTCAGAATGGACATCATGGGCAAATGGGGGTTGATTGAATTGGCACATTTTCATCTAAACTCCTCATGTGATAGAAGATGAGCAGGGTGAGGGAGCTATATTTATGGACAACTATGAGAAATCTCTATTTCATTGGAGTTTATTGTTGCATCTGAGTACAGCTACTGTTTGGAGTGGCACCTAGGCATGTGCACCTGAAAAAAAGTATTTTTAGAGTTTGGGAAGGGCATAAATGCCAGTATTTTAGGTTATTCAGGTCCCCAATACATTTTCAGTACCCAGATTTTTTTAAAAAATTGAAAAAGTTGGGGGTCCGTTATTCCCCATGGGGGGCTGTAATGGCTGTTTTTTGGAAGCTAATCATGCCTGTCCACAAAAGACTCCCCAAGTTTCAATTAGATTAGATGAAGTGATCCAATTCTCTGAGCCCCTGAACTAAATGCCCGCAGCCATCCTATTTGTCCCCATTGTTTCCTATGGGGGAAAAAACATACTTTCTTCAGGGCAAAGACGCTGGTAGCCAAATACAAAAGAGCAAGCAACCACTTGCCAAAAGCCAATACAAACAGTTCCGGCAAGCTCAACAGGACCAATTTCGAAATTCCAGCAGAACACTGGCCAATGTGGCAAGTCCATCACAACCAATGTCAAATCAGAGAATCCAAGCCAGATCAACCTAATGAGCCAATACCAAGATCTGACAAGAGGACACTGACACGAAACACTGTAAAAGTGAAGAAAAATCATTCTGGGAGCCTTAAAATGTTTTTTATTAAATATTTCTGTATAGTCCTGAATATTTCCACATTTTTTCTGGATCCAGTTACAGGTATCCCAAAAAATCCCAAATACCTTCGGGACACCTGAATATATTTGAAAAGTACCTTATCAAGTCAAGTCAAGTCAGCCTTTATTGGCATAAAGAGTACCTTATCAGTATTTTTCATCTGTATATTCAGACCAGAAATAGACAAATGCGCATCCCTAGTGTCATGTGTGCCCTGAAAAATAAATCAAATTTTTATGAGCCATACAAGTTAAATAAATTATAATTGTATCTGCAAATCTCCACATGA
Source organism: Gekko gecko (assembly GCA_029375565.1). NCBI lineage: Eukaryota > Metazoa > Chordata > Lepidosauria > Squamata > Gekkonidae > Gekko > Gekko gecko. The sequence continues at coordinate 122,328,157 of JAPDNY010000007.1, forward strand.
AGTAGAATCAGTAATATTCAATGTTATTTTGACATTATACCATATTTATTTTGAATTTGAGTAATAATAGCAATAATTAATATGGTCTGCCATCTAGTTGGATTTGTATATGGGGAATATCATCCAGGGTTTGATTAACACTTTCATCAAAACATTAATTTGATGAAAATAATATGTGAAATGGCATGCCTTTTCAACAAAATTCAGAGAAGCAATTTTGATTTTTAGTTCAAATGATTGTAAAGCCAATTCTTCGAATTCATATTCTTATAAGTAGTTTGTCAGCATTTGTCTACTAGCCACAAATTTGTAAAATACAGAAAGACCTGATTGTGTAGATTTGATGCTAATACCAATTAAAATATTACTGCTTACTCAGATCATTTTTTAAAAACCCTCCAATCTGTGATCAGCTGATTCAAATAGTCCTGTAGGTGTGGCAGATGGATGTGGTTAGTTTGTATTTGATTTTTTAAAAACCAACTACTACAAAACATGTAATTATTTCATTTCAAAAACTGCTCTTTCAAGAGCACAACTAAGTCAATTTTTTTTTTGTAAAGGATAATTTTTATATCTCAATCTTAAGAAATTCAAATATATAATTTTCTAAGAGAACAAAGAAGCTGCTTTGTGTGTAATGCAGCTTTAAAATGCACACTTCATTATATTTCTTTTTTCAAAAGTATATATTTGTATTTTTGGGTTTTTATATAAATATTGATACTATAATTAAAATGCTTCCAGGGATCAATAACTGCCTGGCAAAAAAAAATACCCTGATTTGAGTTCCTGGAATAATAAGGGGAAAATATGATAAGTAGTTGTCAATATTAAAGCAGGCTGAAGGAAGAAGGCTTCAGGCCTTGTGGTAGGTAGAATGAAACAGCAGATTTGAGTATCTACAATCCTTTCCAGTATTACATTTTCAGTAAAATAAAATTACTTGTATATGAAAACATAGCCTTTCCCAGCTCTCTTTTTTTTCCTGATCAGCTGATGAAGAGACTAGCAGCTCGCTGCTTTGCTGGCTTGTTAATTTTATCCCCACTAACTGTGATTTCCGATAGCCGGCCTGCTGATAGTGGTAAGGTAAATATCCTTTTTCATTGCCGTCTTGAAGATTCAGTAGAGCTACATCACAGGCATGTGTAGGTGTGTTACACATCAAAAGCAGGGGTGTGCTCTGTGTTTTCTGTGTACAAATGAGTGCTTAAGGAGAGCAATAACATTAACTGTTGACAGCCTTGCATGCTGTATTTATTATTAGCATTTCTAGCATCCAAGATTTGCAGATCAGTTTCCTTTTCTTAATCTTCGCTAGCTGCTGTGGTGTATCGTGGGTGTCCTCCTTTAGCCAAATGAATATTAATGAATTTGTGTGCAGATATTTTTTTTGTTGCTTTCCTTTCTTCCTCCTTAACTCATCAGAGATCTCCAGCTCCTTCATAGTGGTTATCTGAATGCTGTGGAAAGCATGATGGAAATTGTCTTTTGATTATTAAGGCCTGGGTTTCAGGCTCTCCCCTCAGGATTGTATGTTCATGTTTGTTCTGTGGATTTGCACATCGGAGGATGAATAGGAAACAGATTCAGAAATCTCCCTGGCGTTTTTAACATGCCAGCCTGTTTCGTGTGGTGCAGCAGGTTTTATGCACAAAAACGTTTTGCGAGAGACATACCCAAGTAAAAGAAATTATGTCTGGGATGTAATCACTCTTTGTATATTGATTGTTACACTCACATGATCATAAATATTAGCCATGTTTGGTGCTGTGGAAAAATGAAGGTAATTGCCTTATGATTAGAGCTCTTTCAGCTCTGAGAAAGGATTGATTAGCATTTGCATGTATTCTAGGCAGTACAGAGAAGCAAAAGGGACAATATCAACATTTATGTTTTGAGAAAGCATTCATCATAAATGCTGATGTGATTTATTTTAAAGATCAGAGTATTTTTATCTCATATCTTTTCAATGCTAAATTTTATGAAAGACTGAACTGTCTTGTATATCTGGTTGTTTTCTTCTGTTTTAAAAACCAAAGAAAGTTCAGCTTCTCTGACTGTCACATGGATTTCTTAGATAGAGTGTGAACAGATTTCCTTTAAACCAGGTTTGTTTTTGTAGCAGATTTCACTCTCAGTGCATAGTGCTGTTGGCTGTGGTTAAAAGCATACATTTGCAGGTAAATTTTAAATGATATTTGTTGCCTGATTGTGTTTGAATTGTATTGTTTTTCCCATCCCATAATACCAATATTCTTTACTGCATAACAATGTATTGTCCACCTTTTCTGCATTTTCAGTAATTGTTGTTATAAATGGTGAAAATTGTGTGTTGTCTTGGAATAGATGGTTTGTAATTTTGGAAATTCTATTGGAAAACTCTTATGCAAAAGTATCTGGCCTGTTAACTCTTTTGAGGTTATATTTGTGGGGAAATGGTGTGTGTGTGTGTATATATGTCTGTACACACACAGGAGGGTTCATGGCTTTTGAAGGGGGCACTTGCCTCATAATGATTGCCTTGTCTGTGGACATGCATTAAAATTGAAATATGAATGTAGCTGTTAAAATACCATATTGACTGTGTTTTGAGTGTGGACGTTCATTGCTTCAGCATTTAAGGCCTTTTGGGGTGTGGCCTTTCCGCTTTATCAGCTACAATTAAATTTCTCGGGACAATACCTACTATGGCACTTTAAATTTAGTCCTACTGATTGTCCCTGATTTAGGATTTTTTTTTATCAATGTGCAGTTATAAATTGATTAAATTCTTGCTGCAAGGTTATTTGTACCTTGTGGAGTTATTAATTTATACCTTTTGTTGGTGTCTTTTGATTTTTCAAATATTTTCTGCTTCCATGATTATTAGGCAATTGAAGACGGCAATTTGGAAGAAATGGAAGAGGAAGTGCGGCTTAAAAAGCGAAAAAGGAGAAGAAATGTGGACAAAGATTCAGGCAAAGAAGATGGAGAGAAGGCAAAAAAGAGGCGAGGAAGACCTCCAGCAGAGAAATTGTCTCCCAATCCTCCTAAGCTGACAAAACAGATGAATGCCATTATTGATACTGTGATCAATTACAAAGACAGGTGAGCGCTCTCTCTCTCTCTCTCTCTCTCTCTCTCTCTCTCTCTCTCTCTCTCTCTCTCTCTCTCTCTCTGACTATATATTAATCTTCTAAATCATTTGGAGAACTGGACATATCTTATTTGTGATCCTACAAATTTCTTGCATACATAACTCTTACATTCATTAGCATCCATTGACAATTTTATGTTTCAAGATTTAAAGTGAAAGAATGCAAGCATATAACAAAGACAGATAAATATGGAAAGATTTGTTTTGGGGTTCTCTTAATTCTACCATCCACTTGTTGATATTTGTGAATGCAAAACAGCTATGCATTCAATGATCATAGTTACCCCCTGAGCCATGTAAATAATATATATGCTTATGAACACATTTGCAGAGGGTTGCTTATAAGTATGACACTCTTAGGCTGAGTTCAGACTGGCAGTTTGAAGTGGGAACCAGTCTTGGGAAAAAAGTTTGTTCCGGGTTTTCCCAGTCACACAGGACCGACTGATACGGGAGCATACCGGGAAGAGGCGCGCAGGAGCGTTCAGACTGCTGGCCTGGAGGCGCGGCTGTAAACAGCTGTTTCCTGGTAAATCGGCTGGATGCCTCTGTGCGTATGCGCTCATACACACAAAGGCATCCAGCCGATTTGGGGAGGATCCCGTTGCGCCAGTACTGCATTGGGTGGTAGAGTGGAGCACAGCCAATCATATTGCTCCTGCCTTATGCACAACACGGGTTGCTCCCGGCTTTTTGGCTGAGCGTTCTCACTTCCGGGAAGCGGAATGCAGCGGGATAAAGGCACTCTCCAGGATTTGCTACCACTTTCAACAGGTATCTTTTAATCTCGGGAGCGAAGCAGAACAGCACAGGTTGACTACGGGTGGGGAACGCCAGGCAGATGTGCCTGTGTGAACGCCCCCTTTAATCTGCTTGGGAGATGTGGCTGAAATGTGGCTCTAGCAGGGCAAATTGCCAGTCTGAACTCAGCCTTATTTTTTTCAAAAGGCATGTTGAATGCTGTGGCATTATCCTACTGGCTCCTGCACCAACTATTATAGTAAATGAGGTCATGTTAGGTAGTGATAAAATGATAGTTGGATGCTAGAAGCACTGCTTCATATTCACAGCATCTATGGACCCTTCATTATTTCGAATATGCAGCTGGTTAAAGTTAAGGCTGTTCAGCCACCTACTGATTTGGCTTTGTGTCCTACTTGCTGCTTGCAAAGAGAGACCTGATTTTTTAACAATTGATTATTTAGTTCATTGATCTGTTTGTGGGTGTTTGACAGGTTGTTTTACTGTGTTCCTTACTAGCCATGCAATATTGTACAATTGGGTTTTTGCACATGCACATTCTCACACAGCCCTGTTGAGTTCTACCACCATCCCCATCCTTGCTTCATAATCGTTCTGTTCAGCGGGCAATTGTTTAAATAGAGAATTAGATCACTCACAAATTGTATAAATCAGTCATCAATAAATGCTGTGTTTCAATAAAATCCTGTCCTTTGGTGCTCATCTAAGTAGTCCTTAGTGACTGTAGTGGTTGCCAGTCAGTTTGAATGGGCAGCATATTTGTGCATGTGTAGTTTTGGGAAAGCCCAATGCAAACTAGTTCAGCAGGTGCTCACAGCTGCTCATCATGAACTGAACAGTCTGAGTGATAAGCTCATGTGTGATTGCCACCTTTGAATAAGGTAAGTTCAATAGTCAAATGTGTTTATGGCAAAATTTGCAGCATCCCTAGGTACAATCATTAGGATTGCAATCTTGAGAGGTTTTGATTTTTTTTAAAAAAAAGGCATATTGACAAGATACAAGACTGCTGTGATTTCCTAATTACTTTTATTTCATTTAGTTGATTTCAGAAAACAAAATCTAGGCTTTAGGTGGAAAACAAAGTTGCACCCTTCTAAGTTCACTGATGTCATGGAACCAGAAGGGTGTAACTGCTAGTTTTGTAGTCACCTTTCAGGCAAAGGTACATCATAACTTTATTAAAATGCTGGGATTTTTTGGCTAACATAGCTCACCTGAAAGTCATTCTTCCATAGTTCTAAGAGCAGTTTGGTAGTCATGTTCCATAGCATTTAGTAAAAGGAGCAGTTTCAAATATTCTTCAAATGTGAATTTATTATTTTGGTGACACAAATGTGTTACTTTGCCTAGCCTTATTCCCTGTACTTTTTTTTGTTTACCCAGTGTAGAGGACAGTAATGGTATGCTTATGGTACATGAAGTTATCTCCCTTTAAACCATTGCAGATGCAAATTTTATTTCTGTGGGTTGGATCCTATGCCAGTATGAGTTGGAAGACCCTATGGACTGTCCCTCCCCTTCCTTTAGTAGATGTCCCCCAGATTTTCTGCTGAGGGTGATGGGACCCTCATAAAATGTATGATAGCAAAGGGAGCTACAATGTGGTGTAGTAATTTGGCAAAACTGTCACCTCATTAGACTGGTGGCAGTTTCCATTTGTGCAAGAGGGAGCTGAGGATGATCTTATCTGATTCCCTCTGCTTACTGTAGACCACTATGAAGATAGATCCTGTTGGTCAACCGTGTTGGTCTGAAGCAGTACAACAAGTTTAGAGTTCAATGGCACCTTTAAGACCAACAAAGGTTTATTCAAGTTATAAGTTTTCATGAGCTTTATCAAATACATTAAAATGGCAGGCAAGGCTCAAACATATAGCCAGAGAATTAACAGCAAATTAACATGTATTATGATGATGATCAAGATATGCAAAGTGACACTGAACAACAAGTTACAGTTATAGGGTCAACAGTTGTAAAGCAATAAATATGTCAGACTAGCAGAAAAATGTCTAAAGGTGTCTTTTCTAATTGTAGGAAGTAACTGGGAATCTTCATTCTCTCCTGTCAGACATGGAGGACACTTAACACTACATCCCCCTCCAAAAATGCTGTTATGACAGCAGACATCCTAATATCCCTTGCATACATTCAGTGTTCTAATATACTATTCTGAAAAAGAAATACATTAAAATACAGAGGATTTATAGTCCTCCTTGTTGAGAATACGTATGTGAGGACTGAATAACTTAGCATATGTAATGAGATAAAAACCAATATCTCTGTTGAGTCCTGGAGAGGTTTTTGTTCCAAGTGCTGTAATAACTTGTAATTCAGCAATTTCCCTTTCCATTCTGTTTCTGAAGTTCCTTTGTAATAAAACAGCTACTTTGAGGTCACCCATTGAATGTCCTGGAAGGTTGAAGTGTTCTCCTACCGGTTTCTCAATCTTGTGATTCCCGATGTCAGATTTGTGTCCATTTATCCTCTGGCGTAGGGTTTGTCCTGTTTGATCTATGGCATATACAATGTTAGAAGATGAGCAAGTGAAGGAACCTTTGATAGTGTAGTTGATGTTGTTAGGTCCAGTGATTGCGTTGTCCGGGTGTATGTGGCAGCAAAGTTGGCATCTGGGTTTATTGCAAGCTCTGGTCCCAGTGTCCATGTTCAAATGAGATATTGCATTATTGTGAGTGAGTAGTTGTTTGAGACAAAAGGTTTTCTGTATTCAAGACAAGGTTTGCCCCCAGTACTTGTGAAAGAGAACTGTCATTATCCAGTAGAGGTTGTAAGTCATTGATGATGCGTTGAAATGTTTTGAACTGGGAGCTGTATGTGACTACTAATGGTGTTCTATTATTGTCTCTTTTGGGCTTGTCTTCTAATAGGTTTTCTCTGGGTATCATTCTGGCTTCGTTAATCTGTTTCCTGACTTCATCAGGTGGATACTTTAGTTCCAAAAAGGTGTGTTGTAGATCTCTCAGGTGTGAATCTCTGTCTGTAGGATTGGAGCAGATGCAGCTGTAGCATAGACCCTGGTTGTATACAATGGATTGTTTGGTATGTTTAGGATGGTAGCTGGAGGCATGTAGGTATGCTTGTCAGTCAGTAGGTTTCTGGTATAAGGTAGTGTCTATGTGTTCATTGTATACTTTTTCAGTAGTGTCCAGAAAACGTATTTCTTTCATGGATTGGTTCATTGTCAGGTTGATGGGGGGTGAAAATTGTTGAAAGCCTGGTGGAATGTGTCCAGGGTTTCTTTACCATGTGTCCAGACAATAAAAATGTCATCAACATAATAAAAATATAACAGAGGTATGAGTGGGTGGGTGTTTAGGAAGCCCACTATTTCACACTGCGTTGTTTACAGAGGTCCACTAACCTTCAGCAGACAATTTTTGAGGTGCGCAGAGAGCTGTTAGTGGAAGGAGAAGTTGGGTAAGGATCAACTTCTGCACGTTCTTTCTGCTTGTGTTAACTGTAGGATCCAACCATATGTAAGTTATCCTGTATAAGGATAACTTATCAGAATAAAAGTCACGGACAATGTTCAGCAGCAGGGTCAGTAGCAGGGTAACTTTTGTAAATGGAGAAAAATGCTGTCTCATGTAAGAATACTTTTTTGATCCCTAAAATTTTAGATGGTGTTGATCAGGAAAAGACACATTTTGGTCTAGGAATAAAAGACGTGTTCACATGACAAGAATCCCAAATTCTCCTACATAGATTTTGTACACAACTTTGTAACATTTGTAACATATGATGCCCTGTGAATCCTTTAGATGAGATTGATAGAATTTCTGAAGGCGTGCTAGCTTTTCATTATGCATATGATCTGTTTTCCTTTTACCATTACATCATCCAGTTTTGTCGAGAAAAAACAGGTGATTCCAAAGTTGGGAATATTAGCAATTCAGTATTTAAAATCCTTTCTAGGAAATGTTAAGCAGTCTACAATAATTGTATGTATTTGCGTACAGCCTAAAAGTGTAAGAATATAAAACTTGGATTATACATTCTTACAAATTTAAACTCTATGAAGATGCAAAATAATTTTATTTATTTATTTACTTTATATTCTGCCATTCTTGTCATAACTCAAGGCGGATTTAAAACTTTTAAACGCAATAGGAACAGTATAAGGCATATAATAAACAATTTAATAAAATTACAAAGTTAGAAAACAATGCAGTAAAACAGTATGAGACATGACATAAATGCAAAAACTGGATGACAGAAATTAGCAAACAATGCACTAAATACAAGGAATACATACAATAATACCTCTTATAACTAGACCTTGTTTCTTTGTAAAAGTATCTTCCTGATCAGTTCCATTTTACTAAGTGTTTTCTGCATGCCTGACTTACTCCTGATTTTCTTGCGAGTTGATCCACAAGTATTGGAATCAGTTTGGGCATGTTGTGGAGTCAGTTTATTTTCTTCTGCATATGCCTTCAAAAATGAGGATTTTCGAGGGAGGGTGCTTTCGTCATCAGTGATGTCATCAGTGGCATAACAGCGTGAGCACACACACTTTTAAAAAGGCACTAAAATATAGCTATATCTCTGGAATGTAACAACAGGCATAGGAGGTTCTCTAAATTCCTAGAATTCATTTTTAAGAAAGGGAGGGAGTGGTTTCACCAAGATAGTCCAGTCATTGAACAGTAGGCTGGGGGTGTGTGGGAGTGGGCAGGAGAAAGAAAACCAACAGAAACATTACACATGAGGAAAAAGCCGACTCAGAATTTGCTTCTAGAAAAACATTAGGTTAAAAGTGGTCTTAAAGGAACTGGAAAAGGTGGGGGGATTAAAGAATCCAAAGTGAAAACTATAGGCACAGAAGTGCATGTGAAAATCAGAGGATAAACCAAAACAGTATGGGGCCACGACTGATGGGGGGGAGCCACACAGAAAAGCCCTAATCCCTTTGTTAAAAGGTCCTCTTGAACAATTCTGTTCTACTCATACTGTGGGATGACAGAAGTATGGAAGCTTTCATGACCACCTCAGGCTGGCAATTCAACAAAGTGGGAGCCACAATAGAAGATGTTGGGGAATGGGCTGCTGCTGATTCTACCCATTTGCAGGGTAGCACCTTTAGCAGACTTTGCTCATTTCAGCACAGCTGTCACAGTGGGGTATAACAAGATAGGCAGACCTTTAGATAGTTGGGTCCTAGGCAACAGAACAGTTTATAGGTAGTAGTCAATACCTTGAATTGAACCCAGGAACTAATGAGTAACTAATGGAGTTACTGCAGAAAATGTATGATCTTCGTCGTGGTCTCTGTGCAGTCCCACACATGGGTTGGGCGCCTGCGCACGACCTCGATCGGAGAAACTTCTAGAGCTTTACCTCAGAAGAGCTTTTGGCGGGCTCTCCCCCCGCTCTGGGGGAGGAGACATGCACTGCGCATGCCCAGAGCGGGAAAGAGAGCCGCCTCCCACTCAGTTCTTCTTCGACCGCCTTCGTGTTCACACCTCGTTCCTGTCGTTCCTCCATTTACCTCAGCTGAGTATATCTTTCTTCGCTTTCGCTTTCTTTTTCCATCTGCTTCTTTCTCTTCTAAAAAATATTTTTAAAAAAAAAATCTTTGTCTATCTCTCTTCCCCCCTCTCCTTTCTTTGGAGGGTGGGTGGGGATTTTTGTATGGGAAAGACTCAATTCTTTAAGGTCTGTCGTCGTTGCCCTGCTAAAATTCCATCCAACGACGGGCACGACCTTTGCTTAGTTTGTTTGGGAGAGGCCCATAGAGTAGATTCTTGCCCTCATTGCGCGAGTTTCACTCGTCAGGCTCGCCGTAATCGAGAGGCTAGGCTCAAAGCTCTTCTTGTTGAATCGGCTCTGCGTCCCACAATGTCTTCGGGAGCTTCCCAGGTCTCGGTAGCCAAGAAATCGGACACCTCCTCGAAGGCACCGAAACAGAAACCTAAGCGGGCTGAAGATAAGACCCCTTCGAGGTCGAAGGCCACGCCCTCTGCTTCGGTGGACCCCATCATCGTGACTGGGTTGTCGACGTCGATGCCGGCCCTTGCCTCTACATCTCATCAGTCTGCGGCTCGACAACAGACTCCGCAGCACCCCCACTCGTCACCTACGGGGACGATACCGTTGGGCCAGTTGACCAGATCGCCTCCGCACCTGTCTCCGCGAACAGGCTCCTGGTCTCCACGGAGGCGCTCCACTACCCCGATCCACACTTTGGACGAGGGTCTGGTTGTGCACCGCCATGCTCGGTCCCGATCTCGACTTGGTCGTCGATGCCTGATCCGTAGGCAATCCCCGTCGTCATCTGATTCCACCTCTGACCACCAATGCTGGTCCTGCAAAGACCGTTGGGAGCGTCCGGATGCGGCCTACTATTATTCGAGGTCTCCGACACCGGAGAGACACCGCTATGACCGAATCCGGCATTCGGAACGCGGAGATCAGGCCCACGCCGCTGACCGCCCTCGGCGCTCGGCATCTGTGGCCTCGGCTCATTCTGCCTCTCGGGAACAGCCTTCTGACCTTCCCAGAAACCGAGACGCTCCAAGGAGTTCCCCAATGGAACCTCGACACTGTCCTGCCGTCGACCATCCGGTCGTCGACCTTGTCCAACCCTGATCCTCCTCTCCTATGTCGATCTCGGACGGGTCGGATTCGGCGGAGTTCGATCCCGAGGTCTCTCGAATCGAGGACGAGCACCGACGCTCGGGGTCGATTTCCCCTACGGAAGGCCCTAAGGCATTTTTGGAGCTCGTTACCAGGATGGCGACTGCCCTCCAAGTTCAGGGCTTTACGGAGTCCCCAGCAGTGACCGACGTCGTTCACCGGTTGGTCCAGGCTGATCTTCCTCCATCTCCCGTCTTGCCTTTGCTGCCTGTCCACCTTTCTATGTTGAAAGAGTCATGGGAACACCCGGCTTCGATCCCTCCGGTTTCGAGGCGCTATGATGGGTTGTATAGGATCCAGGATGCTCCTGGCAAATTCCTCCTTTCTCAGCCACCACCGAACTCCATGGTGGTTCACTCTTCTTCGAAATCGAGGCAGCCTGCTCGCCAGTCCACGCCCCCTGACCGTGAGGGTCGTAAACTGGATCTTCTGGCCAAGAAGATGTACTCTCTGGCCTCCATGAATCTCCGGGTCGATACTTATCTGTCGTATTTATCTGCTTACGCATTCAACGTTGCCAATGCAATTCGCCCTGTCCTGGAGTTTGTTCCGGAAGAGCACCGTCCCACTCTCTCGGCTGCCTTGTCTGAGGTTTGTGCCATATCAAAGCAACAAATCAATTCCGTTCGTCATGCAGTCAGCTGCTCCTCTAAACTCCTGGTGTCTTCTGTCGCTCTACGGCGTCATGCCTGGCTGCGGGGCACTTCCCTACAACCGGATGTCAAGTTCCGTGTAGAAGACCTCCCCTTTGACGGAAACGGCCTCTTCCACTCCACCACCGACGAAGTGTTGAAGGCTGTTGATGAGAGTCGTAAGCAGGCCCGAAACTTTGGAGTCTCGGCTGCACCTTACCGTTCCAGAAACCGTTCCTGGAAACCTTCCGCCTCCAGGCGATACCTATCTCCGGCACCTCACTCCCAATGGAGGAGGAAACCGTACGACTCCCGTCCTCCTTCCAAACACCGTTCCCAACCCACCAAAAAGCCGCCGCAGCCTAAGCAGTCTGTTTGACTGTCCCCGCCGTCTCTCTCCAATGTCGTTCACTCCTTCCGTCCGTACCCGCCTCTTCCCCTTTCTACCAGCCTGGGAAGAAATTTCAACCGACTCTTGGGTCCTCACCATCCTGCGGGTTGGGTACGCCATAGAGTTCGTTTCGCCTCCGATCCTCCCCCACTTTGTCGTCACGCCTCCAGACCCCCTCCTCGATCTCGAGGTTTCTGCTCTCCTTGCCAAGGGGGCCATCGAGGTCGTCCCGGAGGCGCAACAAACTCTCGGCTTCTACTCGAAGTATTTCCTGGTCCCCAAGAGGGACGGCGGCTTCAGACCAATTATGGACCTTCGGGATCTCAACCGTTACATTCGGTATCAAAAATTCAGAATGGTCACTCTGCAGTCGATCCTCCCTCTCATTCCACGGGCAGCGTGGCTCGCGTCAGTCGATCTTCAAGACGCATACTTCCATGTCACGATCCGTCCCCAACATCGGCGGTTTCTCCGCTTCGCCGTTGGAGATGCCCACTACCAGTACAGGGTGCTTCCCTTCGGCCTTTCTACAGCTCCACGGGTGTTCACCAAGCTGATGGCTGTGGTGGTAGCCGAACTCCACCAACGGGGAGTCACTCTTTATCCTTACATCGACGACTGGCTTCTCGTAGCTCCAACGCCAACTCAATTGCTCCACGACACTCGGGAGACTCTCTCCCTCCTCCGTGCTCTTGGCCTTTGCGTCAACCACGCCAAGTCCTCCCTTCAGCCCCTCCAAATCCTTCGATTCCTCGGGGCTCGACTCGACACCAACCTCGAAGCAGCTTTCCTTCCGGAGTCCAGGGCTTCCGACATTCGTGCGATGGTGTCCGCCTTTCAGACGTGTCCCCAACAATCCGCCCGTTCGGTCATGAGGCTTCTGGGTCACTTTGCCTCTACGGTGTTCGTTGTCCGCAACACCCGGTTGACGATGCGGCCGCTTCAGCTCTGGCTCCTACGAGCCTTCGATCCCCTCCGGAGGCCTTGGCACACAATTCTGTTGATCCCACAAACCGTCCTCGCCTCCCTCGAGTGGTGGGCTCAACCTGTCCACCTCCTTTCCGGGATGCCATTTCGTCCTCCTCCTCCCGAGTTGCTGTTGACCACAGACGCTTCCCTCTGGGGTTGGGGAGCCCAGTGTGAAGCGCTTACTGTACAAGGGGCTTGGTCTGCTCGAGATGCAACTCGCCACATAAATTACCTGGAGCTGCAAGCAATTTACCTGGCCCTCCGGTCTTTTCTTCCGACCCTCCGAGGCCGTGTCGTCCAAGTGGCTTCCGACAGCACCACGGCTGTTTATTATGTCAACAAACAGGGCGGCACTGCCTCTGTTCGTCTCTGCACCTTGGCGATAGACCTCTGGTCCTGGTGCCTCCGCCACTCCATCACGCTCTCGGCGATCCATATTCCCGGGGATCAGAATGTCGATGCGGACCGGTTGAGTCGTTCTGCCTCATCGGACAACGAATGGTCCATTCCCCTCCGGTATCTTCGGCCTCTGTTTCGGGAGTTCGGTCACCCATCTGTCGACGGCTTCGCGTCCGTCGACAATGCTCGATGTCGCCTGTTTTTCAGCAGGGGTCCCCCGTCTGCTCAGTCGCTCGGGGATACCTTTCTCCACAAATGGAATGGAACCCTGTTTTATCTGTTTCCTCCGTTCCCTCTCATCTCTCGGGTCGTGCAGAAGATTCGTGCAGACCGCACCTCCTGCATTCTGATCACTCCGTGGTGGCCACGCCAGGTCTGGTTCCCGCACCTGCTTCAACTCTCCTGTCGTTCCTTCCGTCCCCTCCCTGTCGTCCCAGATCTCCTTTCTCGGGCCCGAGGGAGAATCATCCATCCCAATCCGGGATTTTTCAAATTAACGGCCTGGAAGATCCAGCCCTAGACTTCCCGCCTCAGGTCTCTGAAATCCTCCTGAATGCTAGGAAGCCTTCTACTCGACGTTCCTATCGGTTCAAGTGGAGCAGATTCCAGTCCTGTGCTACTGATCACTCCTTCGATCCGATTCGATCATCTCTCCGTGAGATCTTCGCCTACATCGTGCATTTGAAGGATGCGGGCCTGGCATACTCGTCCTTGAGGGTTCATTTGGCGGCGATCTCCGCCTACCACCCCCTCATCCAAGGCTCATCAGTGTTCTCCCACCGTCTCACCAAGACGTTCCTCAAGGGTCTTCTTCGCATGTGCCCGCCTAGGAAACCGTTGGTGCCTTCCTGGAGCTTGTCTCTAGTCCTTTCTCAACTCATGGCTAAACCGTTCGAGCCGATGGCTACCGCCGACCTCAGGTTAGTTTCCTGGAAGACGGCCTTTCTCGTAGCCATTACCACTGCACGCAGAGTAGGGGAACTAGCTGCCTTTAGGGCAGATCCCCCCTACACCGTTTTTCATAGGGAGAAGGTGGTCCTTAGAACAGATCCTTCCTTCCTCCCTAAAGTCATCTCTGCCTTTCACCTCTCTCAGTCGTCTGTTCTGCCTACATTCTTCCCGAACCCGACTGATGCCTCTCAGAGAGCCCTGCACTGTCTAGATGTGCGCAGAGCGCTCTCTTTCTATCTACACAGGACGCAGCCCATACGTAAATCTCCTCGGCTGTTCCTGGCTTATGGCCCCCCTCACGCGGGGGAACCCATTTCTTCTCAACGTCTCTCTAAGTGGGTGACTTCCACCATAGCCCTTTGCTATGAGCTGGCGCGTCAACCCGTTCCTACCTGTCTCACTGCCCATTCCACACGGGCGGTGTCGACGTCCACCGCTTTCCTGGCCGGTGTCCCGTTGGAAGACGTCTGTGCGGCTGCTACGTGGTCCTCGGCATCGACCTTCGTGACCCACTACGCACTCGACGTCCGAGCTCGGCGGGATGCTGCCTTTGGTCAGACGGTGCTGCGATCTCTTTTCGCTTGATCCTGGTACACCCTCAGGTAGGACCCGTGGGTGATTTGTTTTGATGGTGATGCTGTGTCTTAACCAGTATTTTTGTGTCCTTTGCAGCTGCCAGCTCCCTCCTCCAACTGGTTCAGCTCTTGTAATCACCCATGTGTGGGACTGCACAGAGACCACGACGAAGATAAACAGGTTGCTTACCTGTAACTGATGATCTTCGAGTGGTCATCTGTGCAGTACCACAATCCCACCCAGCCTTCCCCACTGCTGGCATCTCCAGATGTCCTGTTTTGGATTCTTTGGCCTTGACAGTGGCGGTCGAAGGAACTGAGTGGGAGGCGGCTCTCTCTCCCGCTCTGGGCATGCGCAGTGCATGTCTCCTCCCCCAGAGCGGGGGAGAGCCCGCCAAAAGCTCTTCTGAGGTAAAGCTCTAGAAGTTTCTCCGATCGAGGTCGTGCGCAGGCGCCCAACCCATGTGTGGTACTGCACAGATGACCACTCGAAGATCATCAGTTACAGGTAAGCAACCTGTTTATATTCATATTCCACGTAGTTCTCAATAATAATTAAACTGTGGCATGCTGTCCTGACTAGCATTTCCAGGTTGTCTTTGAGGGTAAATCTGGGTTGAGTGCATTACAATAGTGTAGCCTTGAGGTTACTGTGAAATATGTTATGCTGCTAGCATAATATGATACCTAAATTCTGTTTCTTTCTGTGGCTCAGTGCTTTAATGAATTTGCTTATCCCCTCTGGAAATAATGGTTCCCTATAACATAGAACTCTTATAGTAGAAGGGGATCAATGGCACCTATCGCCACTGAAGAATTTGTCTAATAAAATAAAAGCAGCTTGATTGCCAGTATCATCACCTTAATTATAGAGATGAATGATCTGAGAAGTAGTACACAAATAGTTCTTCCCATGACATCATACATATTAAAATCTTGATAGTGTTATGTAGCCCTCCAACAAAGTAATGAAAACAAATATAGCCTATTAATTCCAGCTTGTTAGAAAATAATATAACTCAGCTGTGTTTGGGATTATTATTACCAAAAGAACCCTAATATTTTTGCATAGTTTTAGAAGTTTGTTTTCATCAAGTAAACTGTCATCTTTAATTTTTTTTAAGTTTTCGGTAATGCTTATTGGTGATATTTTTGCAATATTTATTGTCCTAAGACCAAAAGAACACAAGATCTAGAGCACCAAAAGGACATGGTACGGGCAAGAAATGTGCCATAAGAATCCCATTTCTCATATTAGAAGGAAGCGGTGGTAGAGAATGTGCAAGCTGTAGCCACACTTTTCCCCATGGAAGGTATGTTGTCCTGTCTACAGTAATTGAAAGCATGAAAAAGAGGACACACAAATCCCATGCTTATGCATCTTACGTTGTATCATTCTGGTAATGTGTGAAGCAACTTAAAATATCATATTCATACATTCTATGCTTGTTTTACAAAAGGCATCACTCCAACAAAATATGAAAAGCCATTCATTCAAATTCCTTTTGCTTCCTTCCCAGAGACTCAGTGGCTTGTTATAGAAAGGGTTTGGATGTAAGTTTTGCTTCTAGTGTTCACAAAGGTTTGGAACTATTTCTTAATTATTGTGGCTTCATTAAGCTCTATGTTTTCAGTTCAATGTAGAGTTGAAAAAGTAAAGAGAATGAGCTAGGTCCTCTACTTCAAGAAGAAAATATTGAGTAAATCAGGCTTAGGTCCCCTCATCGCACCAGCAGGGGGATTTGGGGGGTATTCTGGGACATCATGTCATCACGTCAGGGATGTTGCGCAGTGACGCTCTGGTTTGAGGGCAAAATTCTTATGATAAAACCGGCTTCAAACCATAGAGTTTTGCCCTCAAACCAAAGTGTTGCCATACAGCGTCCCGACATGATGATGTAATTGCATTGAAGAAATTGCACAGCAACCTCACTGTTTGGGGCGGGCTTCCCCTGCCGACCAACTGTCCAGCAGGCAGAAGCCCCCAAAACCAGGGGAACCTCGTCAGGACCTGGGGTTGGCAACCCTAATCAGGCTGTGCATTTTTAAAACACAGTATCTTCCTGGCATGCCACTGGGTGCAATCATATGTACCGGAAGCAATGGCAGCCATGCGATTCCCCCACGGATTAAAGGGACATGATCAGACAGACACATCTGTCTGGCGTCCCAGAGTCGTCGGCAGGGCGTCGTTGCACACAGCAGTAGCGTGGAAAAAAGCTACTGCCGATAACTCAGTAGTATGGGGAAGTGTGGATGTGCGGCGGGAAGTTTGATTGTGCAAACGTGCGTCATTGCAGATGGGGCAAACAGCCTCACTTCCTGCCCGCCTCTTCCCCCCCTCCGTATGACCACAACCACTGTAAGGTATGTCCGCCACTGAATATATTTTTCTTTGCTTTCCCCAAAATGTTATATACTATTCAATTATAGCCTACCTCTGCCTGACCTGAGATAGCGTCATCAATATGACTTGCTGTACTTCATCAGACTCTAGTGATCCCCTTTCTAGAGTCCTTTGATGAAGTAGTTAAGGGAGAAAGAACCAGTCTGGCTAGGGCTAGAACTCCTCATTCATTACACTAAAAACTTTTACATTTTTTCTCCCAGAAGTCTTGGAATGCTTTAGAGGTCCCTTAGTGGATGCTTCTGTTACTGAAATCACCTCTAAAACCGTTATTCTAGCTGAGAATTCTAGTTTTGCCAGTGACTCCCGTTAATTGCCAAGATTTTAAGGCCTCTGTGGTAGCTTTGAGATCCTCACATGCCAATTCTTTATTTGCCACAGAAATAGTTATCTAAGCTGACATCCAATCAAAGATGTAATAATGTCTGTCACTTATCTTGCTAACCTTTTTCAGTAGAGCAGTTTTAGATCTATAGCAGAGGTGGCCAAACTTGCTTAACATAACAGCCACACAGAATAAACATCAGATGTTTGAGAGCCACAAGATATGAACAAATATTACACACACATTTTTATTGAAAAATATGCAAATTTGCTTTTTATTAACATTAAATTAGACTGTGTGAAAGAGCTGCATGCAGCTCCCAAGCTGCAGTTTGGCCACCCCTGATCTATAGCTATGGCTTCCATGGCATAGGCAACAGCAGGGGTCATTTCATAGAAAAAGAGGTGCAGGAGCTCATTAGCATAACTTATTTGCATATGCCACACCCCCTGACATCACCGGAAGTATGTCAGAAGGCAACACCCACTGCTCAGGCTCCACTAGACTGTTTTGGATTGCTAGCTGGGGAGGAGGGGAACACACAGATCTGCCCTCACAGGGGAGGGAGAGCATGTACCTGAATAAATCTTGATCTTAAAGGTGCCACTGGACTGTTTTTTATTACTAGCTATGGGGGGGGAGATGTGCAGATCTGCCCTCACAGAGGAGGGTTAGCTGGCACCTGAATAGAACTTGGTCTTAAAGGTGCCACTGGACCATTTTTGATTACTAGCTATGGGGGGGCGGGACTCAGGCATGCTTAGAATGGCTTTATTTTCCTTCCCCAGCTTTTCCTTCCGTAGCCATTTAAATTCCCCCACCCACCCAAGTCTCTCTGCAACAGCGGAGAGACTCGGGGGAGGGGGGGCATGTCTGCCCGCCTCGTCTCCCCTTCTCCAGCCATCCCACTGCTGCGGGCTGGCTGCTGAAGGGGAGGACTCAATGTTCTCCATGTACCCCCCCCCAGGTGCGTGGCACCTAGAGGACATCGGGCAGGAAACCCAGGCATGCTTAGAATGACTTTCTTTCCCTTCCCCAGAGGAGGAAGCTCAGGGGAAGGGGGGCATGTCGGCCCGCTTCCCCTCCCCTTCTCCAATCAGCCCACCACTGTGGACTGGCTGGTGAAGGGGAGGGCAGGGCAGGCAAGGCCTGCACCAGCCAGCCAGGAATGATGGCAGGGGACGCCCCAGGATCCTTACTGCTAGAGCACCGCTCCCTCATGCTCCGGCAGGAAATGACCCCTGGGCAACAGTAATAACTGGCTGTGGGATGGAAATCCACAGAACAGACTTATCTAGCTAGCAAGATGTTTCAAGAAAGCTGGAGAACAATTGGGGAAGGCATTAATGTGAATCAAAGAATGGGGGGGAACTGTTCTTCAAAAAGGGGAGAGTGCAAGTGTTCCAGAAATCTAGGGAGTCTTAGTTCTTTCACCTTCAAATCTATCAAAACTAAGGGTGTGCCAAAAAATTTGGGGGGTTAGTTCGGATTTGGGTCTGTGGGACCTGAAAAATATCCATACATCCAAATATGCCCGAATACCAGTATTGGTATTCAATTGGGTCAGTGCTTGGGAACCGTGAATATATTTGGCTCTATTATACCCCATGGGGACCATCCCCATAGAGTATAATGAAGAATTTCACTTGCTGAGGCATGCTGCAGTGTGGCTCGGCAAGTGAAAGGAAGATATTTTAACTTTAAATACCTCCCCTTCCTTGTGGGGCTCATGCTGCCTCCATGGAGCGATTCCCCAGTGAGGAGAAGGTATTTAAAGTTTAAATACCTCCCCATTGCTGGGGAGTCATTCTGTGGAGGTGGCACAAGCCACAGAGAAAAGGTATTTAAAGTTAAAATACTTTCCCTTTGCTGGAGAGGCATGCCTCAGAGGCAGCACAAGCCTGAGAGGGAATGGAAGGGCCATAGGACTCCACCAGTAGCTAAGCCCAAATATAAGCTGAATAATATCGGCTTTTATTCAGGGGTGGTTACTTCGGTATCCAAATACAGATCTCTGGTCTGTATTCAGCTGAATAAATACCCCCAAAATACCATATGGTATTTTTCAGGTATTTATTCGACTTGGTATATACACACACACGTATATATATGGTATATATGCACACGTATATACACACACACATATATATACGTGTATTACCGCACACCCCTAATGAAAAAACATAGGCTTTTTAGGGGCCATTTAAGCAGTTGCCAGCACTTAATACCTAGTAAGATCACATTGTGCCTTCTCTGTCTCTTGCCTGTACAGTATGCAAGGGAGGTGAAAAAAAGAACACCACAACCTGACCCATCTCAAGTTTAGGTGTATCTTCTATTATTTCCTCAGTAGTGGCTTAAAATTGTTTCAGATGCAAAGTTTCTGTAGAAAACCATGACGTTTACTGGAGTTGCCAGGAAAACTATCAAGTATCCATCCCACTTAAAATATCATCTCATAATAATGGCCATTCAGCATTTGATAAAAATCAGAGTGTTTCCCTTTATCTCAGAGCTCTTCAAAGGTTTACCATATCTTATATCATACCCAAGAAGAAAAAGATGTGTGTGTTGTTCTGAACTTAAAATGCTTAGACAAGAACCTCCAGTAAAAGACAGTTCAAAATAGTCCACTATGACATCAGGTTAGATAAGGGAATTTCCAGGGCCATCGTCCTTTCGGTGTCTCTCAACCTAACATATTGTGTAGGGTTGTTGTAAAGATAAAATATGGAGGAGGAAGAACCATGTGCATTGTCCTGTGCTCCATGGAGGAAGGTGAATAAAAATGTTATGACAACATTATGGGTCTTTATCCTCTGAACTACCATCAGCCCCTTGAGGTTTTACCAAAATCTTGGGTCATGATTGTTGCTTATCTATGTAACCCAAGGACTATAATATTTTCTGAGCCATGACTTCAGCGCTCCTGATACCATAATGTTTCAAGATAGCTGGTTTGTAGTGAATGAGGGTTTGTTGTGTATTACAGGTGATGGTGAATAGATCATATAGAAGTGACTATGGACACCATATGGGTTTAGTGCCCCCTAAGACTTTCAGCAACTAGTACAAAGATGTAAAACTAGACCTTTCACAGCTTTAGCTGTCAAATAGAGATGGCTAGTGCCTGAAGGTGGCAGGGCTTAGGGAAGGTGGTTTTCTTATACTACCCTGTCAAAGTGGATTAGGGAATGTATAACCAAATATACAGGGATTCCCTTTAGGATATCATAGCCTGTTTACTTGTAGCAACTTTGATAACCTTCAGTCAGGATTTTCAGTGGAGAAAAATTCTAGAGCTACCAGCTGATATGATGCTGTACTAAAGAGGTCTTCAGCAGGAGGATCTGGCAGAACGACATCCTAAATAATGCTGCCTTGCCTCCATATCTCTCTTCTCCTCAGCTATACTACTACTGTAGATCCCAGCTGACCAGCTCCTTTATCCTCACCTGGGGGAGAAGAAGAAATGTTGTTACTTAAATGGTACGTTACTGTTGTTCCTTCCAGAAGCAGGGTAATCTGATAAGTCTTTACTGTGCATGTGTGCAGAGTACAGAGGTAGCTGGAAGTTCATGGTGGGGGGTCTTTCCTGTGTTTTCTCATCTCTCCTGCTGTTTAACATTTTCATTGACATTCTTACTTACCAGCTGTGATATCTGTAGCAGAAGAGAATTCTTGGTTCGGCTGCAAGGTGATGCATATTGGAACAAAAAATCTTAAATTTAAATACATGCTTAAGGGGTGTGAACTGGCCAAGACTGAGATCAAAAGACAGTTTAGGGCTGTAGTGGAAAGCTTGATGAAAATGTCAGTTCAGTGTGTGGAAGCAGTGAAAAAGGCAAACTCCCAGCTAGGAATTATTAGGAAAAGGATGAAAAATAAAATGACAGATATTGTAATGCCCATGTATAGGTCTGTAGTGTAGCCTAACCTGGAATACTATGAGTAGTTCTGTTTTCCATATTTCTAAAAGGATATTGCAAAGCTGGAAAAAGTAAGGAAAGGGCAACCAAGACGATTTAAGGGGATAAAGCACTTTTTCCCTGAGGAAAGGCTGGAGAGTCTGGGACTTCCCAATTTAGAAAAAAGATGGCTAAGGAGGGACATGGTAGAACACTCTGCAGCTCATACAGAGCCACATTTCTTCCACTCCTGTCATTTGGGCTGCAATTAAGGCTGTTCTTCTTAGCGATGTCTGTTTCAAGGTAGAAGCCACTTGTTAAGCGTATGCCCCACTTGGCAAGGGCCTTACCCACTTTGCTGAAACATAGGGAGATGCCACATTGAAAAGGAGTTCTGAGAAGAGACACAGGTGGCATGTGAAGAGCTACAGTCAACTCAGCAATCCACTCAATGTTTGACTACAATAAAAAAAGCAAATATGCTGGGGTTTATTAGGAAGGGGACTGAAAACAAATCAGGCAGTATCATAATGCCCCTGTATAAATCTACGGTGTGGTCTCATTTGGAATACTGTGTACAGTTCTGGTCACTGCACCTAAAAAAAAAAATTATAGTATTAGAAAAGATGCAGAAAAGGGCAACTAAAATGATTAAGGGGATGGATCACCTTCCCTATGAAGAAAGGTTAAAGAGGTTAGGGCTCTTTAGCTTGGAGAAATGATAACTGAGGGGTGACATGATAGAGTTTTACAAAATTATGGATAGGATAGAGAAAGTAGAGAAAGAAGTACTTTTCTCCCTTTCTCACAATACAAGAATTTGTGGGCACTCAATAAAATGAATGAGCAGTAGGCTTAGAACAGATAAAAGGAAGTACTTCTTCACCCAAAGAGTAATTAACACATAGGATTCACTGCCGCAGGAATTGGTGGCAGCTACAAGTGTAGACAGGGGCCACGGTGGCTCACTGGTTAAGACGTTTAGCTGCAGACTTGAAGGCCAGTAGCTTGGCAGTTTGAGACCCGAGTGCCATGTGACAGAGTGAGCTCCCATCTCTGATCCCAGTTCCAGCCAACCTAGCAGTTTGAAAGCAAGAAATTGCAAGTAGATAAATAGGTACCACTTCAGTGGGAAGGTAACAGCGTTCCATGCATCTCGGTGTTTAGTCATGCCAGCCACATGACCATGGAAATGTCTTCAGACAGCGCTGGCTCTTCAGCTTGGAAACGGAGATGAGCACCGCTCCCTAGAGTCAGATTTGACTGGCTTTCGAGCAAGGGAAACCTTTACAAGTGTAGACAGCTTCAAGAGGAGACTGGATAAACATATGGAGCAGAGGTTCATCAATGGCTATTAGCCACAAGGTATAGGCCAAACACTGTCTGGGGAGGTGATGCGCTGTATTCTTGGTGCTTGGGAGGCAACACTTGGAGGCCTTCTGGTGTTCTGGCCCCGCTGGTAGACCTCTTAATGGCACCTGGATTTTGGCCACTGTGTGACACAGATGTTGGACTGGATGGGCCACTGGCCTGATCCAACATTGCTTTTCTTATGTTCTACATGTGACTTCCGAGTTACTGCGTTATCACTGTAATAAAGTTTATAAAATGATGCATGGGGTACTGAAAGTAGAGAGTGCTTTTTTCTCTTTCCCATGATACTACAGCTTGAGAGCATCCAGTGAAGTTGTTGGGAAATAAGTTCAGCAAAGACTTCTTTAATTGATGAGTAATTAAACTGTGGAGTTCATTGCCATAGTGGGACCATGAGCTTAGATGGCTTTAAAAGGGGGTTAGATTCCTGTAGGAGAGATTGATAAATGGCTTCTTGCCATGATGAGTAAAGGGAACTTCACATACAGAAGGAGCAGACCTCTGAATATGAATACTGGGAGACAGCATAAGGTGAAGGCCTTGGCCTCTCCTTATGCTGTTTGTTTGGTCTTCCAGGGTACCTGTTTGTTTGGTCTTCCAGGGTACCTGTTTGTTTGGTCTTCCAGGGTAACTGTTTGGCCCACTGTGGGAAACTGTGCTGACTGGATGGACCACTGATCTGATCCAGCAGGCTGTCCTTATCATCTGAGCAAGCAGGTTCCCATATTCCCAGATGTCAGATAGAGTTGCAGTCCCAGACTGTTCTACTTTGTCTAGGAAGAACAGGAATTTACCAGTCAAAAACCTGTGGGTTTTTGCCTCATACACTTAAAAACATGAACAAAGGGAGCTCAGACAAAAAAATCTTCTGGTTATCCCAGCCACACTTTTGTAAAAGGTTTGTGAGAGCCAGTTTGGTGTAGTGGTTAAGAGTAGCAGACTCTAATCTGGAGAATTGGGTTTGATTCCCACTCCTTCACATGCAGCCAACCGGGTGAACTTGGGTCAGTCACAGTTCTCTCAGAGCTGTTCTCTCAAGAGCAGGTGCCTCAGAACTCTCTCAGCCCCACCTACCTCACAGGGTGTCTTTTGTGGGGAGAGGAAGGAGATTATAAACCACTCTGAGTGAAGGACAAAGTATAAATCCAACTCTTCTTCTATATATACCTTTTAACTCTTCTGGTATTAAGGTAATGCAGTAGTTTTTTGCATTAACCCATCCACTCATGACCTCCTGAATGTTTGCAAAGAAGCCCCAACATATTGCAGAGGAATATAGTTTTTGTTCAAGGGTGTATACTCAGTTCATGTAGACCACTTGGCCAGGCCTGTTGGATCTTGTTGCTGCCATGTATAAACTGTTTGTGATCTAGAACATACCTAACACTTCATTGAGGTTATATATTACTAGGAGTAAGGCCCACTGTGGGAAGAAATACGAGCTCTAGAAGGAAGCTCTAGGTGAGTGTCCTGGCTGTGGCTGGTGGGGCAGCAGAGGGAAGGGGAAAATAGAGGGAGGCAAGCTGTGTTTATTTCCTTCTACTTAGCTATAAGGCAGGGCTGTCTCAAGTCATTTTGCTGCCCTGTGAGTAGTATGGGAGGACAGCCTCATGGTATCAGGTATGGTTCCCTCCACCCCTGACTTATTTTGATTTGGGGTTATGCAGTGGCAGCTAAGGTAGAAAACCACCTCCTCCTGTGCCATGTTTTCTGTGTTCCAAGGGTATGGAAAGCAGTTCCATAGCCAGTTACAGGGTTGCCAACTTTGGGTTGGGAAATACCTGTAGATTTGAGGGGTAGAGCCTGGGGAGGGAAGGTGTGGGGAGGGACCTCAGCAGGGTATAATGCCACAGAGTCCACTGCCCAAAGCAGCCACTGTCTCCACGAGAACTGAGCTTGGTCATCTGGACATCAGTTGTAATAGCTGGGAAATTTTCTGAAAGGGAAATGATATGCTGTGGCTGGGGAACACAGTGATTTCTGGGAGATCTCTAGGCCCCACAGGGAAACTGGCAACTCTGGTGACTGTTTAAGGGAAGATTGGGATATGTATTTTACCTCAGGACGCATTCAATGACTCCCAACAGCAACAGAAAACTATTTAGAATGTTAGCGGCAGGGCCAATCAGGCCGCATACGCAAGCAACCTCTGTGTTCCGACTGGCTATGGGGAGGGGAAAGGAACAGCAAACTGTTTAGAATGTTGGAGGCAGGACTCAAACAACACAGCCAGTGGATAGGGACAGCTTCTGAGTGACACATCATGGAGCCAACTGATTTAGGAGTGTATGGAATGTTCAGAAAGTACCACCCCACTTCACAATTATATATAAGGAGAGACTAGGGAAGACTGGTGGCATTGGGCATGTTCTCTGTCAGAGAGGCAACGTGGTGTAGTCGTTAAGAGTGGTGGACTCTAATCTGGAGAACTGAGTTTGATTCGCCACTCCTGCTCCACATGAAGCCAACTGGGTGACCTTGAGCCAGTCTCAGTTCTCTCAGAACTCTTTCAGTGAAGAGAATTAAGTTGTTGTAGATTGAAACATGATCTCAATGCTCTGAGTGTAATTTAGTTTGCATTACTTAACACAGGATTTTTCTATGTTTACTATTGTACTGTGAACCACATTGAATTCAGTAGGACTTCCTTCTGTGTTTGGTGTAGCCAGTTTGGTGTAGTGGTTAAGTGCACGGACTCTAATCTGGGAGAACCGGGTTTGATTCCCCACTCCTCCACTTGCACCTGCTGATGTGACCTTGGGTCAGTCACAAGCTCTGGCACAGCTGTTTCTGAAAGAGCAGTTTGTGTTAGAGTTCTCTCAGCCCCACCTACCTCACAGAGTATCTGTTGTGGGGAAGGGAAAGGAAGGGAGTTTGTAAACCCCTCTGAGACTCCAAGTGAAGGGCGGGGTATAAATCCAATCTCTTCTTCTTCTGTGTAAACATGCTTAGGAATATGTTGTTGAAGGCTTTCACAGCCGGAGTTCATTAGTTGCTGTAGATTTTCTGGGTTGTGTGGCCGTGGTCTTGGCAAAGACCACGGCCACACAACCCAGAAAATCTACAGCAACTAATCATGCTTAGGAATGTTATCCATATTAGCTACATCTCTTACTGTCTTGTGTTTGGTGCACCAGTCCATCATTGTTTATAGTCTCTGCTGATGCGATGAGATTTGACTCACAAAATCTTATACCCTGGAAAAATTTTGTTGGTCTCTAAGGTACTGCCACTGGAGTTGAGTTTTGTTCTGCTGAATATATCATCAAGTTAACTGCAGTTTCAGAATAGTTCCCCTTTTTCTACATTGTTTTGCTAACCATAAAGTGAAAGTGGTTCTTGAATTTAAAAAATAATGATAAAAGAAAAACTGAATATCTTCCCATAGCTACTACTTTAATTTTTAACTAGGTTGCTGTTGGCATTGATCGCCCTTGCAGAAAAGCAACTAAGTTGCAGGTTATAGACAACTTATTTCATACATAGGTTTATAGAGGATGATGGGAATTTCATTTCTTTTGGCTTTAAATGCTAAGCAAGCACTATCCTTATTAATTTCTGTAGGGTTTATGTTGTGGAGGAAGCTTTGAGGATCAATTGCATTGAAAGAGTGTTTGCTTGTGTTTATCATGTGGAAAAACAGCAAATAATATAGGTTTCTTTCAGAAGAGAATGTTAAACAGAAAAGCTTTACACACAACCACACCCAGTACCTTGCCAGGATGTAGCAAATTAATGCATCTTCCAACTATATAAAATACTATCTGGTGTAGCTGTTGTATTTAGATCTTTTCACATCTGCAGAAAATTGCTGTAGATACACAGCATGATAGTTTGGCAGGCCAGGTTAGAGATGGTGAAATTGAGGGTTAGGTACTACTCAGTGTTCCCTCTGACTTAGTGTGAGCTAGCTCACAGTTTTTTAGCCTCTGGCTCACATGCTTTTGTCTTAGTTCAGGAAGGACGGCTCCAGAGCAAACTAATTTATGCAGTAGCCAAATTGCTCACTCACAACTTTAATGCCAGTAGCTCACAAAGTAGAATTTTGGCTCACAAGACTCCACAGTTTAGAGGGAGCATTGGTCCTACTATTGAGAAGTCACCACAAAAACCTTTTATGGGTGACTTCTCAGCTTTAACAAGGAAGCTGTTGGGTGATCGTATGGTACAACATCTTAAGAATATTAAGGAGGTGGTTCTAGCTTAGCACTTCTTTTCTTAATTTAAGTGGGGTTGTGAATCACCATGGAGCCCCGTTTGCAGCACTGCGCTGGGGGGGAAGGGTCAGTGGGACTGCAGCCGGCCATTACAGCCTGGGCTGCAGAGTCTGAAGAGGGGCGGGCGGCCGCATTGGTGGGATATTCTGGCCCTCCCTTTACCTGATGGGCCAATGTCTGGTCCAAATTGGGGCTTCGGGCGAGTGGTAAAGGGACAGGTGACTTGGGGCTTTTAAGCGCCCAGAGCATCCACACTGGGGAAGCTGCAAACATTGTTAGACTTGACCAGCACTGTGGTCTTTCACAAGATGCCCCTGCATAAGGCAGTGTAGATTGCATAGGTGTCTGTAGATCTTTCACAGTTCTCCTGTTATCTGTTTGCACATTCCTGTTATTCCTTATTATGGCCACTTTGTACACATTAGTTAAAGGCCTTTTTCCAGAATGATCGTGTTTTTGACTACCAGACTCACAGGAGTTGTTGCAGCTATTTCTATTTTCCTTCAAATAGTTTTAAAAATGTTGTTGAGGAATATCATTATTTGAACATGAAAAGAAACTTCCCCAAATAAAATTGGATCAGGTTTTGTACTACCCTGAAGAGAAGCACACAAAGTATTCTAGTGCTGCTCTTTGAAGTGCAAGATTCAAAGTGTTACAACAGCAAAACAAGCCTGTGGCTAAACCACTTCTTGGGCTTAGGTTCCCTTAGGGATCATCTTTGTCTCTCTCATCCTGGCCTCTTAGCTTGGTGGTTAGGAATGGAAGGTCAGTTTTCATACATTGAACATTTTTTTTAATCATGCAATGTCTGCTGGAGTTAACTGCCTTACCATACCACACATTCTATTGCATTTGCTGCTTTACTAAGCATGCATGAAGACCAAGGATCCACTCTTGCTCCAATACATACTTTCTGCATAAAGTGGCAAGTTTCTGTCTTCTCTGGTTTTGCCCTTCATAAAGAGTTTAGGACTTTTACTGTCATCCTGACAGATTGGAAAGTTGAAAGGCAAGGTTCCACAGCATTGTCTGAAGTTCCTGCTTGTATTTGAGCCATCTGTCATTTTGATGAGAGCATAGTTTGCTTGCAACATTGCTGGTTATGGCACACCACAGCTTCTGATTGCTTATTTAGGAGGGTTTTCACCTGAATATGCATTGAACAACATTTATCAACTTTGTATGCTATTTTAGTTGGGAATTTGAGCTTTGTGGTCATAGAATGTGGGATTCCAGAGCTCTATCATTAGAACATTTGAGCCTTAATACAAGCTTGGCAAAGGCATAATTAATTAAATTGGAACAAACAAGCACTGCTAGGCAGCCAATTGATGGAATTGTTTTTTTCAAAACTAATTTGTTTCTGTGAGCAAAGGCAGCACATACTTTAGCTCTCCTTGCGTCTCTTGTCTTAGAGGTTGATGGGTGGGGCTAAAGGTTTACCTCTGACCATCCTAGATTTCTACTTTCCACAGCTTCTTTAATTATTATTGTGTGCGCCATTCCATGCAGAGAACTGCTGTCTGACACTGTTAGGATATGTAGGTAGTTTCAGTGATTTTGCATAGGAACTCACTGAGATAGGTATTCTGTTCTGTAGATGTTTGTGCAGTTAGCTTGCCCCTTTGCCTTGTAATCTGAATATGTACAGGATTCAGGTTACTCATTTGGGGAGCCCTCAAGTCTCCAAGGGTGCTGTTATAGCTGCTATAGTGCAAATGAGCTGTTGATGCTGTATTGGGAGGGACACTGGCTTGCCTTGTGGGGTACAACTGCCCAGCTCATTCGCACTTTCTACTTGCATTGCATGAGAATTGCAACTTTCTGCCCACGTGCCACCTCTGCAGATAGCAATTACTGTTTAACATACGTAGTCCAGTTCAGTGCTATACAGAGTATGCAAATGGGACAAACTCATCAAATGAGTCCCACAGAAGAAGGAGGAACACTTCACATTTTTGTGTATGTGGTTTGAAATTGGTATGATGTTAAACCGGTGAATGAATAAGCGTTGCTCAGTTTTTCTAGTAAAGGAAGACTGGAAGTTCCTCTGGCTGCACAATGCCCAGAGAATTCAACCTGTCAAATCAATGTACATCTTAAACCATAAAATTAATTGCTTCTTCATGCCACTGGGAATGGCTGTCCATGCTAATACCCTTAAAACATCACACCGTGTTTTTGAACAAAGATAGATTCGTCACCTGCCAAGATTAGAATAAGGGGACATTTTCTTTTTTTAAAAAAAATGTTGCTATCTGTTTTTATTTGTTTATGTGTGAAAAACCCCAATGCCGAGGCAATGTGGTTGTAGTACAGAGGTGCCACTCATCTTTTGGCAGATTCTGCTAATTTATGCAGGTCGTATTGCTCTTCAGCATATAACCTGCTAGTTGCTAGGCAACCAGAACAGAAAAAGTGCGCATGCTTTTCATGTTTCGTAGATTTCATATTTATTCCTTTTAAGATTTGTATGAAACCAACAATATAGATAACAACCCGATAGCATATTCATAAATAATAGTTTTCTTTCAGCGTACCTTTAGTTGTATCCACTGCAGCATTTTTGCTAGAAAAGAATGTTTAGTGTGATTTTTTTGTTACTATATTCACTTACAGAAAGGGAGTGAGAGATGGAATCCTTCTATGAAAAGGAGGAGCCTCCTGGGGCGGGATGTGTGTGCTAAGGGTAAAACTCAGTATTGTGTTGCTGCTGTAGGAATGTAAACAAGATAATCTGCTGTGTATTTATGTTCTTACACACTGTTGCCCTTTCATTAGGCCAGATTCCTGCCAGAGAAAGCCTTAACTGGTGGTGCTGCATTTCTATAACTTGAACAGTGGATGTAGGTCAAATTCACAACTGCCCTTTTTCCTTGTCAAAATTACTGGTAACTGCAGCATCTTATAAGGCACATGCAATGTAGTACCCCACAACTTGAATAGCCACAATTTGAAGCCTATGGCCAGTTTTCAGCAATCTTGTCCCCATTTTTCAGTGATGAATGTCCTTGTGCAGGTGGTAGGTGCAGGCAGAGTGCATTGTTTACCTCGATGTGTATGAACAGCAAGGAGCCAGTTTAACAGGGGAATGACCTGACGTTGACCTGTTCAGGAATAGATAAACTGTGGAGTGGACTCACACGATGCATGCATTATTTCTGCAGATGTGGACAGAAGCAGTCAAATTGCTGTATATAAATGTATGATGATGTTGCTAAAATTGTGAAAATGTTCGGCATACATTTAAGCTTTCTGTCATATGGCAGTTAATAGCTGTATGAAGCTCCAGGACAATTCCAAATGCAGTTTGAGAAATTCAAAGCAAGCATTTGTTCTCTCTAAGGCACAAATCCAAGATGTCAGCTGTAAATGCTATGGAAGGAAAATCTGCCAAGCTTTCTAGACACTGAAACAACAGGAGTTCCCTTTTTGAATAGCTATGGCAGTAGAGACTTCTTAGAATTTTTCAAAACCAATGTTTTGTTTAGCTGTTTCCCACAGACAGCAAGAGTTGAATGGGATTCTTTCTGGTTTCTTACTAGGATTTTTCCAGCATTATCTTCCTTGCTCATCATCTCTATTTATGAAGGCATGATCCCAAATTACTTGGAGGTACAATCCTTTTCACAATGGATTTACAAAGATTCTTTGCAATTTTTTGTGTCTTTTCTAACAGTTCAGGAAGACAGTTAAGTGAAGTTTTCATCCAGCTGCCTTCCAGAAAAGAATACCCAGAGTACTATGAGTTAATTAGGAAGCCGGTGGACTTCAAAAAAATAAAGGTGAGCATCATTTCTGCTATATGTGACTGCACTTTCCAGCATGAGCCCAAGTGATCAGTATTTGGATTCTACACGCTTGCACACACTGTAAATATAAAATACTGCTTGCTGTGAATCTTCCATGTGTGTAATACTTCACTGTCAACAGTTTACTTTAAACAAATTCTTCAGAGTACAAACTAATCTCTCAGCAAGACAGCTGTATGAACTCTGGAAGTTTGCTCTACAGTGGTGGGTTATCTGTAACAGAACCCAAGATTCTTTATTATGCTTTATTATGGATGGTGCCTTGCTTATAAAATCCTAGTTTGGTGGAGCATGAAACCCAGAACATGTTTGGAAAGAGGCTTTACAAGAGCTGGTCTCAAATATACAATGGGCATGTTTATCTTGGGCCAGTTTAAAGAATCCGCTTTCTTCCACCACAGCACACAGATGCAGAGTAATAGTAGCTATTTCTTTGTCAAGAAAGGATGCCAGCCCCCGAGACCCAGGGGATTCCTTCACCCCAAGCTGGAATTTCTCATCACCATGTAGTCCAGCAGCAGAAGGAAAATGTAAAAACTGGCTGGTGGCATGACATTACCAAAAACTCTGTGGTTTTACCATAGAGTTCTGACTAATTCATAGAGAGGTGTGACATCACTTCTGAGTAAACACATGCTGCCACCAGCTCCCCCCACCCCTAGGTCTCCGACTGGTTGCTAGGCCTGGTAACCCTACTTTCCATGGACATGTTCACACACAATTACAGCTCTCATTAAGCAGCATACATACTGCTGTAGTCTACTGTACTGCAAATAATTTCAAGTCTGTCTGTGGCTATTTGCTATTATCATGGCTACCATATTTGCAGGGTTATTACAATTAGCTGCATTAAAACATATTTTTGTGAATTAGCCTTTAGTTGCCCAGGATGGGTGTTTATTCAGTCTTCAATTTCCATTCCTTCTTTGAAGCTGAAGGAGCTGAAATTGACATTACCTAACAGCCCTGCTGTTCCACTCACTCAACACTGTTATCTAGTTTTCTCCACTCATCATATGGAGAATTTTTATTCTGTTTTGATCTTTATATACACAATAGGAAAGAATCCGTAACCATAAATATCGCAGTCTAGGTGACCTGGAGAAGGACGTCAATTTGTTGTGTCTCAATGCTCAAACTTTCAACTTGGAAGGATCACAGGTCTGCTTCAAATTATTTTTCTTTATTGTTAAGAATATTGCTGGATGCAGATTCAGTAAACCGCACAGTATGTAATGTGGGTGACCATTTTGTAATGTTTTATGAAAACTTGCTAAGCTAAATTGCATTCATACTATAAATCCATGTTGTTTTGGTTAATTTCATCTGGAGGATGCTAGTATCCACAGGTAATCCTGAGGGTCCTCTAATCCTTGGTTTGTAATGTGTTTGTCCATTATATATGGCAGATTTATTATTTACTTTTCTGCTTTAGTTAATTTTAGCCTATGTAATAGCAAGTTATTAGCCCTCTGCAAATGTTGCATTGGTATTCCATTCATGAGGAACAAGGACACACCAAATATGCATATGGATTTTCTATGCAAGTACAACTTCTATTTATGCTATCTCACCCACATTCAACCTATCTCACCCACATTGTTGTGTGAATAATAATGGAAAGGAAAGAAGCATGTACACCATCCTGTGACAGCCCCATAGCCAGAAATTTTTGGCTGGTGGGGGTAGGGGCCAGGGCGCTATCGCAGGGGAGCGGGGAACTTAATTAGATTACCCAACGGGGGGGGTTGCGAAGGAAAGAGAGAGGGGTAAAAAAGGCATGCCTTCTTTCTCTCTTTCCTTCCCCAGCCTTCTCACTGCTGCTGGGGAGAGGTGCACCTGGGGTGGGGGTTTGGCATCCTCCTGGGGTGGGACAGAGCTCATCTGTGCTGGGACTCTATCCCCAAATGCCCCACTGTGGCTATGGGCCTGCACCCCAAACTCCTTGAAAGAAAAGTCAAATAAAAATGTAACAGCCATGTGTATTTTGCTCAAATAGATGTAAAATTTAGAAATCTGTATGTGCCTCCTCACCCAGTTGATCCAGGGGGTATGGGATGGGTTGTCATAAGTACACTGATAATACCCAGCTCTATCTGTTGCTGGATGGCCAGTCATACTCCGCCCCAGAGTTGTTAGGCAGGGCACTACAGGCCATGGTGGACTGGCTTAAACAGAGCCAACTGAAACTCAATCCAATGAAGACAGAGGTCCTATACCTGAGTCATGGAGATTTGGGAACTGGGAATCCGGCTTCCAGCCCTCAACAGGGCGCCTTTGGTGCCAGCACCATGGGTGAAGAGTCTAGGGGTTATCTTGTATTCATAGCTTTCTGTGGAGGCCCAGGTTGCCTCCATTGCTAGATCAGCCTTCTTCACCACGAATGAAGATTCAAGGGGTTATCTTCTATTCCTTGCTTCCTGTGGAGGCCCAGGTTGCCTCTGTTGCTAGATCAGCCTTCCATCATCTTCGGCTGGTCAAGCAACTGGTTCCCTATCTCACTTCCCAGGACCTTACAGTAATTCATGCAATGGTCACTTCCAGGCTTGATTATTGTAATTCAATCTACATGGGGCTGCCCCTGAACTTGACCTGGAAACTGCAGTTAGTGCAGAATGCAGCAGCATGCATACTGATGGCTATGCCTATGTGGGCACACATTCAGTTGGTGCTTCGCCAACTCTACTGGCTGTGTATAGAGTACCAGATCCAATTCAGGGTTCTAGTGCTGAATTTTAAAGCCCTGTGCAGCCAGGGACCTGCATATCTCAGGGACTGTCTCTCCCCATATGTGCCCCACAGAGCCTTGTGCTGAACTGATCAAACTCTTCTGGTTGTCCCTGGCCCAAAGGACATCTGGCTAGCCTGGTGGAACAAGTTCCCATCTGAGATCAGGGCTCTGTGGGATTTGTTACAATTCTGCAGAGCTTGCAAAACAGAGCTGTTTGAGGGTCTCTGAAAGTTACCTCAATAGATGTGCAAGTAGTTATGAGAACAGGCAGTCCTTTAAATATCCTGGTCGTGGCCAGTTAGGTCTTTAAAGGTAATAACTGGCACAGTTTTGCTTTGACACTACTACTGGTACATTCTGGCCTGGCCAGTCTCATTCTCCCCCTAGTCCAGAGAGGGCAGGATAGGCACACATACCCCAGACCACTGACCTACCAGTTATCTTCCAGGTGGCCATAATGGCCAAACCTCCCTTGATGGCTGATACTTCCCCTTGCATGTCCAGTTTCTCTTATCCTGTGCCCCATGTTTTATCCATGTTTAAGTGGTTACATATCCATTGACCTTTATGATAGATAATGGTAACTAAGTTTCCATTTGTTGATGTAGATTTTCCGGGCTGTATGGCCCTGGTCTTAGCATTGTAGAACCTGACATTTCTCCAGCAGCTGTGACTGGCATTCTCAGAGGTATAACACAGAAAGATGGAGTACTGTCTGTGTCAAGGTGAGAAGAAAAATGGTAGGCAGGTAATTTGTATCTACTCAGGAAGATGGGGTAGGGTTAAGTCATTATCTTGTAGGAGTTCCCCAGGCTGTGACATGCTAATGGAGGAGCTTTCCTGAGAAGGTTCTTTTGCATATGGATTGGCTGTTGAAATTCTAATCTTATTTGTAGTGCTGTAGTGCTATTGTAAGATGTAGAGCATTTTGTGTTTTTCAGGACACAGTATCTTATTCCAAGACCCTGAAAGCCTGGACAACACATCCAATTACCATGTCATATTACACAGGGAAGCCATTGAAATTCATAAAAGTAAACACAATTTCAACAGGAAAGAAGAGAGTTTAAAAATAAATAGGGCATGGTTTCCTGTCCTGAAAAACACAAAATGCTCTACATCTTACAATAGCACTACAGATAAGATTAGAATTTCAACAGCCAGTCCATGTGCAAAAGAACCTCCTCAGGAAAGCTCCTCCATTAGCATGTCATAGCCTGGAGAACTCCTACAAGATAATGACTCAGCCCTACCCCACCTTCCTGAGTAGATACAAATTACCTGCCTACCATTTTTCTTCTCAACTTGACACAGAGAGTACTCCATCTTTCTGTGCTATACCTCTGAGGATGCCAGTCACAGCTGCTGGCGAAACATCAGGTCCTACAATGCCAAGATCAGGGCCATACAGCCTGGAAAATCTACAACAACTTATGAACTCCAGCCATGAAAGCCTTTGACAACATATTAAGTTTCCATTTGTTAAGCCTGGTTATGAGGGACTGTGATTAGTGTTAATGAAGGCTAGTATCAGTATAACTGTAACTCTTTACCATGGACAAAGGCCCCAAGGAAAGTGTAAAGAGAACTGCATACACGGAAGAGGAATGTGTGATTCCATGGCTTGTTGCTCATTGAGAGGGCTCTACCTTATTTTGGTATGACAGTTCGGAGCTTCTTACCACATAAATAAAGCTATTTTTGGCTTATATGGGCTATTTTGTTTTTACTGTTAATAATTACTGTCAGATTAGTGAAATTTGTTTTGCTTGAATATATTGTTAGGATGTAATCTAAATCTTAATTAGAACTTTCCATTGAAGAATTAAACAACATTAGTAATAAAACATTAAATAATTCAAACATAAGAGTAGGTGGTGCTTCAAAATTCGAAAACTAATATAACACAGAGCTTTATATTTGTGCTGGGTTGTCACTGAAGTGTTTTTTCGCTTTCATTTATTGCATGAAAAATTAACATTGTCATTTCCTGTAAAATTCATGCAACAAGACTTATGACTTGTAATAGGGGAGAAAAGCCATGCTCTCTGTGGGTTTGCATAGAAAATAAAGTTCCATGCTGTGAATTTTTGATGAAGCACAGCTTGCAATTCTGATGCAGGTTTGCTTTCATGCTACAGATCTATGAAGATTCCATTGTTCTCCAGTCAGTGTTCAAAAGTGCACGGCAGAAGCTTGCCAAAGAAGATGAAAGTGAGGAAGAAAGTAATGAGGAGGAGGAAGATGAGGAAGATGAGTCAGAGTCAGAATGTAAGTCCATACATTCAAAACTGAAATAGGTCTGATTTGGTATTCAGTCTTTTTTTGCCTAGGGAAAAAGATGTCTGTAAATGACAAGGGATATACTGGCCTGATTGTATTGCTCCTGGCCTTGTTCCTGATCTTTGCCATAAACAAGAAGCTTGTTTTAGAGAAGGCTATACTGTGTACCCTTGTAAATATTTTTCTTGTTCTTGTTTTTCTGATGATTGTAGGAGTTAGATTCCTGTTTTCCAGACCTTCTCTTGGCCAGATGATTTCAAATAGATCAATATTGATCTATTTGATCAACATATGGAAATTTTAATTTTCTCTTTTGTAATTTTATGTCTGTATGCTCAAATGTAGAAGGGATCCTTTTCAGGATAAACTGTATGTTTGACTTCCTAAATGATGTTAATGGTTGAGAAAATACAAATATTGCTTTTAGCCACTAATTTCTCCCAATTTTTATTTTCTAGCCAAATCTGTAAAAGTGAAAATAAAGCTCAACAAAAAAGATGAGAAAAACCGAGACAAAGGAAAAGGCAAGAAGCGCCAAAGCCGGGTAAAAGCCAAGCCAGTGGTGAGCGATGATGACACTGATGAGGATCAAGAAGAAAATGTAAGTTTTGCTTACAGGGGCAATAAATGTATTCACAGTGGTTTCACCTGCATGTGCCATTCATTGCCACCTTGCTGTATTTACTAGACTCTGAATACTAAAGTTTTGAAGATGACTATAAATTCAGAATTCTTAGACAAATTTGTCAAGTGTACAACTTGAGCTCTTCACATTCATTAATACTTAAACTCATGGGTGGTATCCAGGAAACAGCACAATTATGCTTCACAAAAATAGACACACACACACACTCCAGTCCACAATACAAATCTCTCTGGAAACTGGTAGAACTTTCCAAGCCAGTTTCCAAAATGGCACAAGAATTTGTAAATCGAAGGAGAAAGATTTTTTTTAAAAAAATTCACAATGCATTCTGTTAGCCCACTGTATCTTAGCCAGTCTAAAATTAAGTACTAAGATTAACTACTATATGTGTAACAGCAAAAAAGAAAGAAAGAATCTGTTTTGCTGAATTTCATTCAAAAGAACTGCCTGACTAGATGAGTATGCACAGTTTACATTCGGACTTTGGTTTCCTGACAGTCAGATCCCATAGGCTATATGGACAAACTGCTTTTGAAACATAGAAAATTTTCAGTTGCAGTTTGTGGCAGGAGAAACTTGCTCTTCAGATAAATTGTCAAAAATGGTACAGGTGCACACAGACCAGCCAACTCTTTTTTTTTTTAACTTGTCTTTATAAATAAACTCAGATGAACTCCTGTGCAAACTTAACTGGGGTGATGGCATTGAATTAATGGACACAGTTTTAACTAAAAACACATAAGATTGAGCTACATATGCTACTTCACAACCACAATACAGTGCATGTTCATGCTTAATGACACATATACCCCTTGGGAACAAGGAGAGATTGCTGAAGGCCCACTGGATATTATGGGAGCTCCATTGAAATACATTAAAGTACAGAAAAGTTGCAATGAAAATGCATAATGGCTTGGGAGAAACGTGTCCTGGGCCTGGAATGACAGCTCTTAGAGTAGAATGACAGTCCCTGGGACTGGAATCATTGCTTTGGCATTTGGGATAGCAAAACAAGTCATGGAGAGATCATTCTTTCATATTACCAACTAGGCCAATGTTACTTTTTCAGTTTTAACAAACATCAGGTCTTTAAAAAAGTGAATTGCTATGCCTTCATCAGACCCTCACTGTTCTCTTTCTTCTGAAGTCTGGTGCACATGTCACACTTGCTGTGTGGCAGTTGTCTTTGCATTCAGAGCAATTCAGCATATGGATCAACCTTGTTCCCCCATGCCAACACAAATAACTAAAATGTGGGTCTTTAGTAGCAAAGAGGATTTTTCCCATTTGCATGGTAAGTGTTGGCCAAGCAGTGGACCTCAAAATGGCAACAATATCCACAAAGATAGAACTGAGGCACTCTTCAAGTGATGACTATGATGTGTATCAGCCCTGAGGTTCACAGAAAGGAGCACAAAATGCCTATATAAGGAAATTATAAGGAATTAGTCCAGGAACTGCATTCTGCTTGTGGAAACAACTTTCCTCTTGCAGATCAGCTACATAAGGTATACAAAAATCCCCTGCCTGATGGAGGAAATTCAGCAGCTCCGTAATTCATGTGAAACACCAAGCACAACCTCATTCTCATCCCCAGGTGAAAACCTGTACTTAGGCTTGTATATTATATGCAGTGTATCCAGAATCATAGCAACATGTGTATAACTCTCTGATGTTTCCACCGTTCTCAGCTTTGATACAAGTGCATGTCTGCCTATTGTATTCCATAGGGCTTAAGTGAACAGTTAATGCTTTCAGTGGGACTTACATATCCAGTTGTCTCTGGATTTCATTTTATTTCTTTATTATAGTTCTGATATTAGCCTTTAAGTAGTTTCTGTTTTATTCTTCTTGCCTTCCAAAATCAGCCTCTACCGTTTTTTTCTCCTGCCTCTCAGGACCAGTCAGAAGCAAGCGCCAGTGATGACGAGTGATGCGGACAGTCCAGTTTTCTGAACTGAGAACCTTCTTCCCTTCTGTCATTTTTACACCCAGTGAATTCATTTTGTCAGATAGGCATTGGGGTGTTTCTGTATTTTCATCATCTATAAACTAGCTTTAGGGTAGTGCCAGACAAACATATGATATCATGGTGTAAAAAGAAAAAAAATGTAACATACTGTGACCAAATGGGCCTCAAAAATAAAATAAGAAAAACAAAGTAAGGGGCAAAAAACAGCTTTTGATGGAAAAAAAATGGGTTGATAGTATATTTCTATGGGTTGGGTTTAGCTTACTAATGGTTTGACTGTTCCTGGTTTCAATATTTGATTCGATGCTATCAATATGCATCAGAAAGATTTTAAAAAATGTCTTTTGTAGCATTGCTAACCAGGAAAAGCCATTAAAAGCAACTGGTGATTTTATTTTTCATCAGGCAGTTTTCAAGGTTTTATTAGTTCTGTATTTGTTTTTTTCACTGTGGTACACATATGTAATTTTGTTTAAGAGCCTTTAAATGTACAGTAGGTAGACTTTACCCTGTCCTGTCCCATTCATTGCTTCACTTTACGCTCAATGATCTCTTGGCAAAAATGCTTTTTGAACTGCATACAAGAAATGTATGTCTACTGTAAACTTTGCTTTTTTTTCTTTTGCTTTTTTCTTGATTTTAAAAAGTTGGGTTTAAAATGCTATTGAATATTGCAATCTATATAGTATAATGAATGGCTTCTTTCATCACATTATCTTTTGTGTTACCAATGTGGTTTGCCACCTTTCCCCAAAGTGTACTTAATCTTTGCTTTCTTTGCACAATGTCTTTGGTTGCAAGTCATAAGCCTGAGGCAAATAAAATTCCAGAAATTTTGAAGGATGTGTAATTAATACTCTCCTAACAAAAAGCCCTGGTGGTGTTGGACTTCATCTTCAGTTCTTTTTGCTAGCACTCAAGGACACTCTTGACAGAAATGTCTGTGCCCAGGAGCCTCTTGCTTCCACAGTGGTATCACCTGATTACATCCTTCTAGATGGCTCTTTGGAAGGTAATATGAACTAATAGCCTCCAGCTTGCTCTTTAAAACAGAGTGGACCAGTAGAAGGCTGGGTGACACAACATAGCTCTCCAACAATTTAGTCAGGTTTTTACCTAGGTTTTTCTAGGTATGCTTCACATTAGCCCAACTAGTGGTCTGATGTCTATGGTGGTGGAGTGGGTATGCGCTCTTCTCTTTGCATATTTTATTTATTTATTTATTCAAATTTGTACCCCACATCAGCACACTCAGGGCGGCTTACACAAGTAAAACATAATATTCAAATATCATAAAGCTTCTAAAACCATTCATTAAAACCATATTATGTCGACATTAAAGTGCTAGCAGTAGTGTTTTTACCATCATATAGATCTTCGTTATGGTCTCTATGCATCACACCCATGGGATCCAGTGCGTCTGCGCTTATCCAATTGGTGTAGTGCAAAGCTCAAATTGGGATTTTCGCAACTCAACCCTGGGCCTGCGCAGGAATCCTACCATGCATGCCCAAAGGGGTAGGGCACGAACATCCCGCCAGTTCTCTTCTGACCACCACACTGTTAGCAGCTTCTCTGACAGTCAGTGTTCTTTACTTACCTCACTTCAGGATATTTGTCTTTTTTTCCATCAGACTTCGTTCTGTTCTTGTTTTTCTTCTTCATTTTCTCCATTAAAAAAAAGACTTCCCCCCCCTCAGTTTCGGCCATTTTTTCTCCCTTCCCCAACCCCCGTGGGTCTTAGCCTGTATTTTCCTTTTTTATGGCTAAGAAGTGGGGCTGTTTTAAGAGGTGTGCCCACTGTGGGAGCAAGCTTGCCCACCTGACGGCCACACTATTTTGTGTTTGGGAGAGTCTCATCATCCTGAGAGCTGTCTTCACTGTGCCAAATTCTCGAATCAAACAAGGAAAAATAGAGCTGCAAGATTACGAGTGGCTCTCTGGGAGTCAGCCCTCCTGCTCATACTCAGAACTTGATGGATTCAAACGCCCTCTCAAGACATTCTGAGGTGTCAGCCCAGAGATCGAAGACTTCTAAGCACTGGTCATCGAAGTCAGCATCGGATGTGGGTCCATTGGGATCAAAAAGGTCGACATCGAAAACTCGGTCTTCTGCATCAACCCCTGTGAAAAAGAAAAAGAAAGGTCCCTGAGAATGATGTGCCTACTTAAAGACCATCAACACCAATCCTCAAGTCAGTGTCAGAATCTTCCAACAACTATTCAGATGGGGAACCATCCTAGGCTGAAAGCTCGCCAGACGGTCCTTCACCAAAGCCTACTGTATTGGATGATTTGCCAATATCTCCCTCTGAGGACCTGACATCTTATGGGGACGTGGTGAAATGGATGGCGCGTTCGCTAGGCCTATCCGTCCTCCAGCCTCAACTGTCGGTATCGGATGCCGTTTTCACATTCCCTAGGAGTGTCATCAGCGTCTAAACCTTACTGCCCATGTTCTTGGTCCCGATATGGGATGAAACGACAATATGGCAGACCATCGCCTGACCGTTCCTGGTATCCTCATCAGTCCCCTGCAAGCCAGAGACAGGCTTATGTTGGCAAGGGCAAATACAGGACAGGACATCAAACTCCCTGCACTAAGACTTCGAAGACTAAACAGGGCCTTTGACTTCTTACCTACGCATTTCCAGGAACTCACCCATCTCACACCTTACCTCCCAGCCTGGCATGAGGTTACTACGGACCATTGGGTATTATCCATCCTTTTTTTTTTTTTTTTAGCAAAACCCTCCTAAAAAGGAGAGGAGTTTATTCTTTTTATAAATGGAAAGAGGTAGGGTATATAGAGGGATTAAGAAAAGAGTAGAGTGAGTATTCTGTTAAAAAAAGTTAGTTTTAGTCAGTATAGACACAATTTTTGGCAATCACCGTGATTAGAGAGTCTTCTTTTCATCTAACAATAGACCAAAATTACTCTGTTAATGAGGTTAGTAATGTCCTTTGGGGTTAGTTGTTAATCAACTCCTTTTAGACGCTTCTCGAACAGTTATTTCTTAGGTTGTCTTCTTTTGGTATCCCTCAGGTTATAAGATGGGCCCTCTTTGGTTTTCACGTCTCCCGCTCCGGCACCTCCCTCTTCTGGGCCGCTGTCGTCCTCACTGCTCAAATCTGTCCACGTTGCGAGTGCTGCCTCTTCCTCTGAACTGGCGTGTCTCTTCAGAAATTCTTGTGCTTTGAAGATGGAGTCAATCTTTTCCCTTTTATCCTTATACTTGAACACTAGGCCTTCAGGGAAAGTCCATCTGTAAATAGTCTGACGTCTTTGTAGAAAGGTGGTCAATCCTTTGTAGGCTTTCCTTTTCATCCGGATTTCATAAGGCACATCTTTTAATATTCTAATAGTCTGCTCCCCAATCTTCAAGGGCACCGCTGAAACTGCACGCAGAATTTTATCTCTAGTACTCTGCTTAACAAACTTGACAACCACTTCAGCTGGCAGATTATTTTTCTTTGTAAAGGTGGAGTAGGCTCTATAGACCTTATCCATCTCTTCTTTTAATTCTCGCTGT
This sequence comes from Gekko gecko, assembly GCA_029375565.1. Taxonomy (NCBI): domain Eukaryota; kingdom Metazoa; phylum Chordata; class Lepidosauria; order Squamata; family Gekkonidae; genus Gekko; species Gekko gecko. Next base: position 122,369,849 of record JAPDNY010000007.1, read on the forward strand.
TCTCTGCCAGTTACGGGTGCCAAGGCATTCGCTAATATAGATCTGAGATCTTCTTTCTCTTCTTCTTTAATGCCCTGAAAACGGAGGGTCAGATTCGATTTCTCCATTTGCAACATCAAAATTCTTTTTTCTTGCTCATCCTGGTGTTTTTCTAACTTGTTGACCCTTTTCTTCACTTTTCCGATGTCTTCCGTCGAGACCAAACACTTCTGTGCGATCTCCTCCATCTTCTTTGACGTTTCTGTCAGTTGTTTTTGTTGACTGTTGAGAACACCTTCCATATTAGTTAATGTTTTGCTGATTTTCTGTATTTGAACCAGCAGAGGGTGCAGTAGCTCGCTTGTCTGTTGAGTGACAGCAGGCTCTGGAGGGGGATTACCCGGACCGGAAGTCCCGCCTCCCTTCTTTTCCGGTTTCAAAGGGACCTTCTTCATTGCCGACATTTCTTTTATTTGTTTACTTTATCAAAGTTCGTGTCACGTCCCTCAGGAGACCCGCTAACTCTTTAGCTTCAATAGCACCCCAAAGGTAGTTTCACCAACCCTTTTTCCCTTTCGTCCCCCTTAGCTTTCTTTTATAAGTCCCGCTTCACAGTGGGGGGATTCCCCCTCCTCCCAGACGCTTATTCGCTTACGGGGGAAGGGCTCGGGTTTTCGCTTCAGATTTAGACCTCCAACTCACGGTTCGATGCCGTTTCTTCTTTTTACTTTAATTCATGTCGCTGTTCCTCACTCCTGGAAGTCGGTGGCGCTGCTACGTCCCATGCGGGCACAACGCAACGGGGCCGATTGGGGCGGGGAGAAAGCCTCAATTTCCCGGCTGTGTGCCGGCAAAGAGGCTACTCCCCAAGCGCCCCCGGTTCGGAGCTCACTAGGGTCTTTCGCACATGCGAAGACCCCCCCAACCGCGCGTGGGCTAGCCACCTTCGGGAGTGTCCCGAAAGGTGGCCGCCATTCGCAACGCCGAAACCGAAACCAGGTATTATCCATCCTTACCCAAGGATATTCCATCGAATTTTTTGAACTGCTTTCTCTTCCAGTGTTGGTTGTCACACACTCTGTCCCCCGTTCTTCTTCAGGATATCTCCTGACTTTTAGCCAAGGATGCTATAGAGGAAGTTCCAGCGGCCTCTCAAGGAAAGGAATCTTATTCCCGCTACTTTACTGTATCAAAAAAGGACGGAGGCACATGACCAATTCTGGATCTGAGACGTCTCAACACCTTTATACAATACCGCAAGTTCAAGATGACATCTCTGCAAGTAATTCTTCCATTGCTGAGCCGGAGCGCTCGGATGGCCACCCTCGACCTTCAAGATGCCTGTTTCCATCTGAATATTCTCCCTTCCCATTGTCAATACATCTGCTTTGCCATTGGACACCGCCACTACCAGTACAAGGCCCTCCCCTTTGGACTTTCTATGGCCCCAAGGCTCCTTACGGAAACCATGGTGGTAGTAGCTGCATTTCTCCATCTAAGGGGTATCACAGTCTTCCCTTACATCGATGACTGGTTTCTGGTGGCCCATTCTCAAGAATGCCTCTCAGAGCATCTGCAGCAGACCTTGACCATCCTACAGAGGTTGGGCCTACGAGTAACTTACAAAAAGTCCAATCCAACTCAAAAGGTACAGTTTATTAGAGTCATTCTCGATGCATTGACATGCAAGGCTTTCCTACCAGAAGACATGGCCTTGAACTTGATTACTCTGGCCAAGCAGATACGAGCTCAACCCAAGACTACAGCCTATCTCATCCAAAGATTTCTCAGTCTTATGGCTGCAACCACAGCTGCCTTGCCTTTCGCACGTTGAGAATAAGACCTCTTCAACTCTGGTTTTTGAGGCACTTCAGGCCAGCAAAAATGAACCAATCTGCCCTGCTTCGCCCAATCCATGCGGTACGGGACTCCCTCATCTGGTGGTCTCATCTCCCGAATCTACTGCAGGGCACTCCCTTCCATAAACCTCTGCCACAGTTGACTCTGACCATCGACACTTCACTGTAGGGGTGGGGAGCTCACTTGGAAGGTCTCTGCAAAGGTCACCGATGGGAACCTCATGCAACGACACACTGCACCAATTATCTCAAACTCCTAGCCATCCAGAAGGCCCTTTGCTGTTTTGAGCCCATGGTGACTGGGACACATGTAGCCGTTCTCACGGACAATACAACGGCTCTCAGCTACATCAATCATCAGGGAGGGACAGTATTGAGAAAACTGTGCTTCTTGGCTATCAAGATTTGGGAATGTTGCATAGCCCGCAGTGTTTTCCTCCTAGCTGCCCACATTCTGGGCGCCTTGAACATTCAAGCAGACCTGCTCAGCAGGGGTCAGGCCCAAATTGGACCTAGGAATTTTAAATTGGACCTACCTCAAACCAGTCTACCCCCGGAGGGGGAGACCGCGAGTAGACTTTTTCACCATTCGATGAAACCAAAAGTGCCCTCTCTTCTGTTGTAAGGATGGTATGGACTCTCTTGCTCTCAGCGACGGCCTCCTGCTTCCCTGGGACCAGAACCTACTGTATTTGTTTCCCCCACTCCCTCTACTCTCGAAGGCAATCCACAGACTAGCCCTACTTGGAGCAGACTGCATTCTGATCACATCATGGTGGCCATGCCAGCCGTGATTCCTGGTACTCATGGATCTCTCCAACTGACTGTTTCACCATTTTCCTCCGGTGTCCGACCTCCTCCTGACAGCGGACGAACGGCTTCACTACCATGATGTCGCCAAGTTGAAGTTCACCACCTGGTACATACTTCCCCATGGCTGTCGGCAAGAGTCTCGGAAGTACTGTTGAACTGCAGGAAAGCTTCGACTTGCAAATCTTATCAGCATAAATGAACTCACTTCTTAGCCTTTTTGGGTCCTGGACCCTCTCCGCCCTCCTCGGCAGGCCTGAATCGTATTCTAGACTTCCTCCTGTCCTTGGCGGAATCAGGCCTTTCTCACTCCTTTGTCAGGGTATACCTGTTGGTGATTTCTGCATACCATGACTTTATAGATGGTTACTCAGTTTTTTTGCATCCCACTTCCAAGCAGTTTTTGAAGGGTCTCATTAGGCTCTGTCCTCCCATTAAAGACCTGGTTCCCTTATGGGATCTTCCTCTGGTACTTTGACAACTTACCAGGAAATCCTTCGAACCTATGGTTACATTTGAGCTGAAGTATGTCTCTTGAAAAACAGCTTTCCTTGTAGCTATCATGTTAGCAAGGAGCTCTCGGCCATGATCCTCCATACTTGGCATTCCTACCGAATGCTGTACAACTGGTACCTGATGTGACTTTCTTGCCTAAAGTAGTGTCTGAGTTTCACCTCCTTTCTGACATTGGTCTTCCGGACTTCTGTCCGTGCCGTCTAATGACAAGCAACGTCTCTTGCACACTCTGGATGTAAGGATGTACTTTTTACCTGGCTAGAACACATCCTTCATGAAAGGACTCACACTTCTTTGTTGCGTATGCGGCCCACTCCATGGGGTCACATATAACAGTGCAACATCTCTCCAAATGGATTGCTGCCATGATATGCTTCTGTTATCTCTTGGCCAAACGCTCTCTTCCTTTGCAGCTTAAGGCGCATTCCACTAGGGCAATGGCAACCTCCACGGCATTTTTTGAAGGGTGTTCCCTTGGCTGACATATGTAAGGCTGCCACATGGACCACTGCTAACATGTTTATTAGACACTATGCGCTCGATGTTAAAACGCAGCACGCTGTGCAGATGGGTCACCTAGTGTTGTCTTCTGCGATGCACTGAGTTCCTGCCAGCACCCTCCTCCGAGTGAGCCACTGCTTGGTACTCTCCCATGGGTGTGATGTACAGAGACCATAATGAAGATAAACAGGTTGCTTACCTGTAACTGATGATCTTCGAGTGGTCATCTGTGCATTCACACCACCCTCCCATCCTTCCCCTCTGCTGTCAGTCTCTCGATGTCTGGCTGGACAGTGGTCAGAAGGAACTGGCCTTTGGGCATGCGTGGTGGCGTTCCCGCACAGGCCTAGGGCTGAGGTGCAAAAATCCTGATTTGAGCTTTGCACTACACTGATTGGATCAGCGGAAGCACACTAGATCCCAGGGGTGTGAATGCACAGATGACTGCTCGAAGATCATCAGTTACAGGTAAGCAACCTGTTTATGATGGTGTATATTCTATAGATTAAATATTCAGCTCATTGGTCTTTTCATATCTAATCGCGGGCACAGGCTGACAGTAGTGAACCAGGCACCAGGCGATGATGGTAATAATAGTGGTGGTGATGATGGTGGTGGCGGCTACTAATTGAAAACCTGGTGGAAGAGCTCCATCTTGCAGGACCTGTGGAACTGTAAAAGGTCCTGCAGGGCCCTGATCTCCTCCAGGAGCCAGTTTGGTGTAGTGGTTAAGTGCGTGGACTCTAATCTGGGAGAACCGGGTTTGATTCCCCACTCCTCCACTTGCACCTGCTGATGTGACCTTGGGTCAGTCACAAGCTCTGGCACAGCTGTTCTTGAAAAAGAGCAGTTTCTGTCAGAGTTTTCTCAGCCCCGCCCACCTCACAGGGTGTCTGTTGTGGGGAGGGGAAGGGGAAAGGAGTTCGTAAAGCACTCTGAGACGCTGAGTGAAGGGCGGGGTATAAATCCAATCTCCTCCTCCTCTTCTTCTTTTTCTTCTTCCACCACCAGTATGGAGCCGCCACTGAAAAAGCCCTTGCCCTGGTTGCAGCCAGCCTGGCATTCTTGGAACCTGGGAGGGTCAGTCAGTTTTGTGACCCTGACCGAAGTGCTCTCTGGGGTATATAAATGTGTGTTGTGTGTGTGTACGTTAAGGAGGGTAGATCTGTGCAATCCTTCCTCAATAAAAACAACAAAGAATGGAGGTGGAGTATATTGTAAGAAAACAGTTTTCCAAATTTATTCCCAGTAAAAAAAATTCAGGAGATGGAGTGGGGAGGAATTCTCACACAGCCAATTACATGAGGTGTTTTTGAGTAAAGGAGATTAATTATATAAGAATTCCTACACATGCAAAAAGCTTCCTGTTGACTTTGGCTTCAGGGTTGGTTCCATAGATCATGAAAAGGCAGGAAACTTGATGTAGGAATTCTGCCTGCACAACATGCTACACATGGAACTTTTGAGTTTTTTTAATGCTGTATGGTACTTTTTATGAAAATTCTGGTTTGTCTGTCATAGTAGAAGATTGGCACAGAACATCATGCCTGTAATAGGCAAGTGACATGAAGATTACTTAAACATCCTTTATTTGGGATATAGACAGAGAACATCCAGAGGATTTCTTAATGCATCTGTGCTAAAAGAAATACAATATTGCATATAAATCAAGGAGCAAAAGATACACAAAACCTAACTAAAATGTGAACCGCTACTAGAATATCTTCATATCATAAGGCACCATGACCTGACCTATGATGAGTTGTACCAGTTGTACTACAGCTATTTTATTTTCTTAAAAAAAAGAGGTTTAAATTAAATATCTTTGAAAAGGTAAGTCTCTCCTTTTTGCACATCTTTCTCCAGGTTGTGTTAGTGATGGTAGGAAGAACAAATGAAGAGATTGACTGGTTTCTTCAAATTAAGTTTTCTAAGCTACTTGCAAGATTTCTACTTGTATTTGCGGAAAATATGTTGATATGCTCATATCAGATGTGCATTGTTTTAGTTTTCTCTAAGTAGAGAACCTTTGCCACAGATGATAACGGGTAAGGGAAATTAATTAATTATTGTACGGTGGTGGGTGAAGGGAAACAGCACAGGTGGTAACACATTCACACACACCAATGTTTTTATATGTTTATATCCCACTTTTCTCCCCAAAGGGGATCCGAAGCAGCTTACAGTATCAAGGGGGGGAATATAAATTGGAGTTAGGATCCAGTTTTAAAAAGATTAAAAAATTACCTTGCTAGAATAACACATTATATCAACACATTACTCTATGTCCTTGTAAAAAGACACCTTCTGGATCTGATGAAGGTTCTGTCTAGTCCCATCCAACATTCTGTTTGTAACAGTGGCCAGACAAATGGCTCTGAGAAGGTCACTGGGAAAGCATGAATGCAAGAGTCATCTACCATAAGTTGTCCTCAGCATTTGGTATTCAGAAATATGCTGCCTCTCTCTTACCAGCATTAGAATAATCAATCATCCTGTTCACTAATAAATGTCAAATGTTCTTGTTTTAATAGTGTATTACTCTGATTCTGATATTCATTGCAGAAAAGCAGTTTCTGATTTACCATTGCTCAGAGTTGTTCTGCCACAAAGGCCATTTCTCTGGTCAGCCCCCTATACTCTTGCCTCTGGCTCTGTTCATCTCCCTAAATATATAATAATGACCACACCAACAAAGTCAAATGCCCCAAACTCCCCTCTGAGTCTGACTATCGAACAGCCTATTCATCCTCAAGCCCTAACTCCTCCCCAGCACACAGCTGCCTCTAACAGAAATTGCAGCATAAAATATCAGTTTAATGGTCTGTTGACAGCTTCTAAACTATAGAATCCAAGAATGGCTGAACTGTGGATATTGGCATCACTTAGACAAATGTGCACAGTTACATGCCATTGGAAGAAAATACAGCTTTGATGTGAGCTGAAGCCTACTATCAAACTTGACTTGGGGACCAGATTTGTATAGAAAGTGGACAGAGAGTATTCCAATATCATGTGGGTATGCTTGATAAGATGCCCAGCTGTGATCACGTCTTAACATATTGAAAGGCAATAGGAATATAGTGTTAAGCATGTACATCGATATCGGCTTCTGCATTCATTTGCAGCTCAAGTATAGACAGTCATCAGGTTTGGCTTCTTCATCCAAACAGGAAATTAGAAGGCTAGAACAAGATTATGGCCTCTTTGCAATGTGTGACAGTGCTAAAGACACGTGCCTCTATTCCTGTCCTAACAGTACCAGCCACCTCTTCACTTCCCACTTAACAGGCAGTTAGGACAGCACTGACTACCTGTTAGGCAATGGGCATGTAATATCCTAGGTACACACCATCTGGTGCTGGATACCTCTTGGCACATCCAGTAGGACAGATGTTTCCATACTCTGTTTGGATTGGAGCAGGACTTCTAGGTGGTTTCCTGGCTTGCTTTGACACTAGAAAATTACTGAGGATAATTCTACATAAATCCAGGTCTGTAAGATCAAGCCTGGAAATGGCTGCCTGCATGTTTCCTCCAGAAGATGAAAAGGAGATTTGACACCAGGTTAGTGATGTGTGTGTGTAAATGCCTATGAATCACCAAGAGTTGGACATAACTAAATGGCCAACAACAACAACATGAATCAATGACCTCCAAAACCCAACCATTAATAGCCTTGCTCAGGTCTTAAGGGCTGTGACTTCCTAGATTGAATCAATTAAGGGCTGTGACTTCCTAGATTGAATCAATCCATCTCATGTTAGCTCTTCCTCTTTTCCTGCTGCCTTCAGTGTTTCCTAGCATTATTGTCTTTTTCCGTGAGTTGTCTTCTCATAACGTGACTGAAGTATGATAGCCTCAGTTTAATCGTTTTAGCTTCTAGGGAGAGTTCAAGCTTGACTTGATCTAGAACTCATTTATTGTCTTTTTGGCAGCCCATGGTATCCATAAAACTCTCCTCCAAGACTGCATTTCAAATAAATCAATTTTCTTCTTACCTGCTTTCTTCATTGCCCAACTTTCACACCCATACATACTGGGGGATTCTGCTGTATGAGTTATCTTGATCTTGGTTGCCAGTGCACATCCTTATACTTAAGGGCTTTTCTAGATCTTTCATGGCCAGTCTCAATGTCCTTCTGATGTCTAGGTTGCAATCTCCCTTTTGGTTGATGATGGGGCCAAGGAATAGAAAATCATTAACAGTTTCAATTTCTTCATTTCAAGCTTAAAGTTGTGTAATTCCTCACTAGTCATTACTTCTGTCTTTGTGATGTTCAGTTGTAATCCTGCTTTGGTGCTTTCTGCTTTAACCTTCATCAGGAATCCTTTCAGGTCTTCATCTGCATATCTCAAATTGTTAATGTCCCACCAATTTTCACTCCACCTTTATCTCAGTCTAATCCATCTTTATGATATGTTCTGCATACAGATAGAACAGATAGGGAGATTAAACACAGCCTTGTCTGATACCTTTGCCAATTGGAAACCATTCTGCTTCTCCATATCCTGTCCTAACAGTAGCCTTTTGTCCAGAGTACAGGTTATCAAAACAATTAGATGTTGTGGCACATCCATTTTTTTAACACCAGGCCTAGCTTTTCATGATATTTATTTATTTATTTGTATATCGCCCTCCCTGCAATTAGGTTCAGGGTGGTTTACAACAATTTTCAATATAATAACATTAAAACAAAAACAGTTTAAAGCAATAAAACCCTAAAATACTGTGCAGCACTTAGCTCCAATGGCCACACAGTCGAAAGCTTCTCTATAATCTATTAAACACAAACTAAGTTTCTGTAGAAATTCTTTCGTAAGGGCCAGTAACAAATGTAAATTTGCAATATGATCTTTAGTGTATCTTCCTGTTATGAATTCAGCTTGAACATTTGGCATTTCTTGTTCTATGTATGGTAAAGCGTATGAGTGTAACTTTATTTGTATAAGATATTAATATGAAGGTCCAATAGTTGCTGTAGTCTTTGACATCTCCTTTTTCAGAACTGGAATGTAGATCAGGCATTTCCAATCTGTGGGCCATTGTTTTGTTTCCCACATTTGTTGGCATATGTTTGTTAAGATTTTAATAGACTCTGTGGCATGAAATAGCTCTAGTGATATCCCATCTACTCCTGATGATTTGTTTCTCCCAGTTGCTCTCACTGCAGCTTTCATTTCACTTTCTAAAATTACAGATTATTCTTCAAGAGATTCTTCTTTGAAAGAATCACTCATCCTTTCATCTGTTCTGTATAGTTCTTTGGCGTATAGTTCCCATGTTTCTTTATTTTGTCCTGTTCAGATAATATATTTCCATGTTGACCATTTAGGATGCCTAACTGTGCTTTAAATTTCTCCCTGATTTCTTGGATCTTGTGGAACAGATCACTTGCTCTTCCTTTTATTGTTGTTGTTCTATTCCTTTACTCTGCTTATTATAATAGTTCTTTTTGTCTCTGTGTCAACCTTTTACTTTTTGCTTTTCATGTATCTTTAACAATTTTAAGAGTTTCATCAGCCATTCATTGAGGCTTTTAATTTCTTTTGGCTACAGGCATAGTCTTTAAGAACACGAGAAGCAATGTTGGATCAGGCTAATGGCCCACCCAGTCCAATATATGTGTCACACAGTGACCGAAACCCAGGTGCCATCACAAGGTCCACCAGCAGGGCCAGAATTCCAGAAGTCCTCCCACTTTTGCCCTCCAAGCACCAAGAATACAGAGCATCACTGCCCCAGACAGAGCGTTCCATCTATACCTTTTGGATAATAACCACTGATGGACTTCTGCTCCATATGTTTATCCATTCCCCTCTTGAAGTTGTCCATACTTGTAGCTGCCACCACTTCCTACAGTAGTGAATTTCATGTGTTAATTACTCATTGGGGGAAGAAGTACTTACTTTTATCTGTTCTAAGCCTACTGCTTAATTTTATTGAGTACCCACAAGTTCTTGTATTATGAGATAGGGAGAAAAGTCTTTCTGTATCCCATGCATAATTTTGTAAATCTTTACCATGTCATCCCCTCAATTGTCATTTCTCCAAACTAACCTTGTTAATTGTTCTTCAGAGGGAAGATGTTCCATTCCCTTAATCATTTTAATTGCCCTTTTCTGCACCTTCTCCAATGCTATAATACCTTCTCTTTTTTTAGACTTCTTTGCCATTTCCCTATTATCTTTTGTGCATTCTTCCTTGATGATATCTCTGATTTCAAGCCACAGTTCTTCTGGTGCATGTTCACTTGAACTTAGTAATGCAAATTTGTTCTTTACATAGTCTTTAAACCCTTCAGGGATGTTGTTTTGATTGTATTTTGGCACTATGAAAGTTTTGGTGCTTTTCTTCATCTTTATTCTAATTTTTAGTGTTAAAAATTCACTGTACCACAATAAGCTCCTGGTCTTGTTTTAGCTGAGAGAATGGAGCTTCTTCATCTTCTGCTTGCAGTTATGTAATCTATTTGATTTCTGAATTGGCCATCTGGTGATGCCCGTGTATACAATTGTCTGTTTCGTTGCTTGAAACAGCTTTCAGCTGACTCCCAGGAAGCTGCTGCTGAGGATGTTCACTCCTGTAAAAGACACAGGCTCCCAAACCAGAACATTGGTTAGGCCCTTTACTAGTAAGCTGTTTGGTGGTTGATCTAAATAAATCTAGATAAGAAATTCTGGAGAACCTATACTTCTACCAGCGGGGGGGGGGGCGGATAAGATTAAATGAAAACTACATTGAGCAAAGTGGATAAATAGTTCAAAGCTCTCTTCTCCCTAGTTTTTCCTTCCTAAATTCCAAACTAAGTCAAATGCAAGAGAGATTCTGCCATCAGTAATTGTTTCTACATTGTTTATATGTCTTCATTGTTTTAAATATTTTATACATATTATATTTTAAACACTTTTAATGTTTGAAATGTTCACTGTCTTAGGAATCCTGAGCTGGGTGGAAAGGCAGCATAGAAATGTTTTAAATAAAATAAAGCCCAGCCCCCCCTCAAAGGTAAATCAGATGGCTGTTGTGCTAGTAATACATGCTTAACATGGGTTCCACTATGCACAGCACATGCAGGGTTTGATAGATGATCAACCCTGTGTCGCTAACCAGAATTCACAAACTTCTCTTGACAGCTTTTGCCACCTTCTTTCCATTAGGTGGAGTCATAACACTTTTTGGTCTCTTCCATGTCAGGATCATGGGAGATGTTCTTACTAAAATTACCTTTCCATTTTTCCTTTCTTCTCTCCCCTCCCCATTTTCTATTAACATTTTCTTTTCTCTGCATATTAATGAGCCTGTAAGCAGACTGTAGAGATCTGAGGGGAGTGCATGTCCTGTACGTTCCCTTGCAGAGCCAGAGAGGAAATAGGCCACAGTACATTTGCATGGAAGTGGAGAATTTATACCTAATCTACTGGGGTTTTTAAATTTAAGACCCACAGGAATGGAACCTTTGTTCTTTAGGTCCCATGCCTGTGGTGCAAAGTGCAGGCCTTGTCTCTCCTCAGTTACAACAAAAGAAAACAAGCCAAGGACTTGAAGGATTTGCCCTCCAGAGACATCTTTGGTTCTCAATGTAAGGGGAAGTTTCTAAGGGACTCCAGATGATCACTGAATTTTTCCAGTCTTCATACCTGAACTCTTAATTTGTAAAGAGACTAATGTCCCTCCTTGTTTTTATAAGAATCTGATGAGTTTTGTTTTGGCTCCTCTTAATCAAGTGTACAATCTACCTTCCATTAAAATAAATAGCAACATTCTCACTAATTTTAATGTAGCTCAATTTTCTGTTCTAACTGCTTTTTTATAATCAGGACGGAGTGTCTAAGTTAGTGCTGGTGTCAGTCAAATAATCTGTGACGACATGCATTGCTCCTGAATGGTGTCTCTGCTGACCTAATTGTATTGATTTATTAAATCAAACTATATTAGTATAACATTTCATTTGCATAATGCATTCTGATAGCAGAAAATTTGTCTTTCGAGGTTGTGAAATTTTGGTTATTGACTTTGTGGAAATCACGGTCCATGACTAAAGCTGTGTGAGTTTTGCAATCCCATACAAATGAAGAATTTGTTATTAGTGATGGCATTCAACATTTTCAGTCACAGATTCCATTAAAAATCTAAGTTTCTAGTCCTTGTTATTGTAAAATAGATTTGAAGATATGGGTAATTCCTGTGGCAACTTCAGAAGTATGGGAGGGGAGAAACAAGGTTTTAATTGATTATGGTACAAAACCCCAGCATATAGCCCTTTGCCCCTCCTAGTTACTAACTGTGACACAATAAATTTTAAAAGAAAGAAAATAGATGAAATTTCACCTAATTTGAATAATTTAGACATATTGCAAAATCCAACTTTCTTGGACACATAACTTGGTACATACATTTGATTTTTTTTTTAAAAAATCAAACACAAAGTTCATATTGTGCAGACTATCTCCACAAGACAGTAGCTCTCTTTGCCTAAATTTTATATCTCAATTTTGCTCTGTCTATTTTAGACACTTTATCCTAACTGCAAAACAATACAAACTAGAGTATGAAAGTCAGAGCCATTAAAATCAGTGGAGTTTGATTGTTTATTTCAATAGTAAGTGGGTTGTTTTCTCTTCTGCCACTCCTGGTTTGTTTTTTTTTAAAAAAAACCTGTGTTCTGTCCATCAGACTTTAGAAGTTAATCAGCCTGATTTTAAACAGGTTTTGGCATGCCTAATTCTTGCATAGTTCTTTTATCAGAACTCGGGTCTGAAGAATAATCAGGGTATTGCTAAATCAAAAATCAGTTGGCTGTGACTGAGTAGAAAGTTTTTAAAAAACTGGCTGGAGTAGCATATTCATTAGATCAGAGGTGTCAAACTCATTTGTTACAATCAGCTGGATCTGACATAAATCTGACTTTGTTGGGCCACGCCACAAAATGTAATGCCAGGTACCAAAGATACAAACTTTATAAAAGACAGCAGCTGGTAAATTCTAAGGTGATGTGTTCTCACTGAAAGGTCCATATAACATGTGCCCCCTTTTATTCATGGTACCGTGAGGGTCTGCGTGAAGTGCCTGGTCAGAGCTGCTTATAATTTTTCTGACCAGTCCGCTATACAAATCTACAGAAGTCTCTTCAGAGTATTTGTTTTACTTCTTTGTCAAGGATATTTGTAAGGACCACTGCTAGGTGTATTTGCTTCACCATTAAAGAGTTAGGCACCACAGCTTGTTAACTTCAAAAAAAGAACAGGCTTTATTTACAGAAAACACAACAGGGGGATGGAAGCTTTACAAGGAGGATAATTTGTTTCTTTTCAGGCTGAACTCTTGAACTTGGCTTTTACTTAAGCAGAATGCTTGTTGCTTTTACTTTCACACAGATGTTAAACAGTTCACTACACCCTCTGATGATCACACCCTCCTGTACTGATTCATAGTTAACTTTTGGCTTTGGTTCTCTGGCACCTCTTGAGCCCAACTGGCCAGCAACCAGTTATCCTGACTTGGCCCAGACCGCTTCCTCAGCCCTCACTGAACCACTTCTCTCAGATCCCTTAAGGAGCGATGTATCGTTTGTGTATGACACTGTTGTGTTTAGCTTTTAACCGTTTGGTCACTGTCCCCTTCCTTCTGAAGAACTCAGTAAACAAGGTTATTCCAGCCCCAGTTATCTGTAACTGTTATTTGGCTGTCCACACACAGAGCTACTGAGCTGGAGTTCCTTCAGTTAGCTGACTGACCCTCTGTTAGCTCTCCATCTCACTCACTAATGGCTTCTTCCCAACTTCCAATTCCAAACTGACTGTTTGGTCCATTAAATGCCAATCACCAAGGGTTCTGAACTAAATGGCCCTCTCCTCACTCCGTCATGTGACTCAGCAGTGTTCTGTGTTTGCTTTCTGATGGTCCCAGATCTTTAAGTCCGTCACAGTCCCATAGGCTGGGGCAGGGGTCTTTTCGTAGAAAAATAGCTGCAGGAGCTCATTAGCATACTGTATGCTAATGAGCTATTAGGCTATTAGCATATGCCACAGCCCCTGACATCACTGGAAGTGATGTCAGAAGGGGAAGCAAAAGGGGGGGAGGCATCTTCAAAAGCCTCCCCTTCCCTTCCCCAGCTGATCTGGGTGGGGGAGCTAAGAGAGAAGGGGTTTAAAGTTTAAACTCCTTCTCATGAGAGATGGGCCACAGAAGGAGGAAAGAGGGAAGGAAAGAGAGAGAGTAGAGAGAAGGAAAGAGGGAAAGAAAGAGAAGGAAAGGGAGGGAAAGAAAGAGAGGGAGGGAGGAGGAAAACAGGGAAAGGAGGAAAAAGAGAAGAGAAGAAGGTGGGAAAGAAAGAAAGAGAGAAGAGAAGAAGGAGGGAAAGAGGAAAAGAGAAAAGGAAAGGAGGGAATGAAAGAAATTTGGCGGCAATTCGGCCCCATTATATCCTATGGGCCACTGAAGTCAATGGTGAAAACATAGGGTATATTCTGGGGGCTGGAGGGAGGGGTTTGAGGGAGAGGCTCCAAACTCACAGAGTAGCTGTTGGAGTCTCTCCCCAAGATACCCACCAAGTTTCAAGAACATTGAACCAGGAGGTCCAATTCTATGGACCCCCAAACAGGTTGCCCCTATTCCCTCCATTGTTCTCTATAGTGGGGGGAAAAGTTATTTTTTCCCACCATAGAGAACAATGGAGGGAATAGGGGCAACCTGTTTGGGGCCCATAGAATTGGACCCCCTGGTCCAATGTTCTTGAAACTTGGTGGGTATCTTGGGTAGAGGCTCCATCAGCTACCCTGTGAGTTTGGAGCCTCTCCCTCAAACCCCTCCCCTCCAGCCCCAGAATATACCCTATGTTTTTACCATTGACTTCAATGGCCCATAGGATATAATGGAGCTGAAATTGACAATCGGCTGCCTGAAAGACTCCTCGGGATGCCGGCTGGGGGCGGGGCTTGGCTCCTGAGCTCCCAGAGCTGTGCTCCGGTGCACTCCCCCAAGAAAAACCCCTGGGCTGGGGGTTGTACAGAGGAAAACCCCAATGGATGGACCAGAGAGCCAGCAGTACAGCACTGGGCAGACATTCCTGCACTGCCTGGAGAGGGACAAACCCATTCCTCTGCCCATTCCTGCTGTCAATGCTGTGAGTCCAGGCCCCAGGGTAACAATGTGAAGCAACTGGTGTTGTGAGCCCCCACCCCACCCCGAGCCACCATGGAAGGGGACTGGGAAGACAAGTTGAACTAACACCCCACCTGCAGAATGGGGGTGGCTCAGGTCCAAGGACACATGCACGGTGGGACCAGGCCAAGCAAAGCCAGAGATGCCCATACAGCAGCAGCCATCTCTAGCCAAGGCCACCAGGGAATCCATGGTGGGGCAATGCTTTGAATTCCAGACAGAGATCACCAGCAAACTATGACACCTCCATGTGGCAGAGCCACCCCAGGCCAAAGGCCACCAGAACATCTGATTTGGGAGTGGGAACATGCACAAGGCCACCAGGTAATCCATGGGGGAGGGAGGCCCAGCTGTCAAGTTGCCTGCTTGGTGGCAGAATGAGGCCCCTAATGTGTGGAAGAAACTGCTGAAGAATGCCGCCCGTGGGCTAGAGCACAGCTGCTTCATGAGGGGTTGAAAATATGGCAGCAGCATTGACCACCAGCTCGGGTTGCCAGGTCCCTTACCTATTGCAGTGGGGTGGGAAGAAGCTTCTGGTCCGGGACATTAATGCATGTGCCAGTGGACACTCTAGCAATTGGCTTGAAAACTCTGATACCATAGAGTTTTCAGGCCAAATGTTAGAGCGTCCCCCCCCAGCAATATGCCCAGTGCGATGACATCACTTCCAGGTGATGCCATCATGCTGGGCACATTGGCCCAATCCAGGCACTTTGGGGTGGGGTTCCCCCATCGGCTGGATTTGAGCCAGTGGGTTGGGGGGCCCTTGAGTGGCCAACCCCTCCCCAGCAGACCTGGCAGCCTTACCACCAGCAGGCCCCAGCAGAAGATCATCTGCACCCCCTTATATGCATATGCTGATCCCTGTGGCCATCTGGCACAGCATCTCTGGACCTACAGGCTGAATGGGGAGGTGTGTGACCACGCCTCGGAACCCCAAGCCAGCGTGAATGCAGCTGTGGTGGATCCAAACTTTACCAGTGAGGCTGCCACTGAAGCAAAGGGGTTCTGCTTGACTGCTGCAGATGCAGTTGTTCTGCTGTGCTGAAGTCACAGAGTGGGTCCACCCACTCCCCCCAAGCAACCATCTGTCCCCTCCCTCATGCCAGTTGCTCGTGGGCCAGATAAGAGCCCTGGATGGGCCAGTTCCAGCCCCCAGGGCTTATGTTTGACACCCCTGATTTAGATGATTGATCAGTCCTTTGGTGATATATAGCCTTCTATTCTCTGTATCCCTAAATAGCAGTGCTGTCAGTGTGTTTTTAAGATGCCGGTACTCATATATATAAGGCTGCACTGATTTCCACCAATTCCCTCTCAGGACTTGGGAGAGCCTTTAAAAAAGGCACTGGAATACTGAATACCATCTCCCAAACACACACATAATGCCCTGCTTAAAAGGCATAGATTTATTTTAAATTGGCAGGAGGTTTAAGACCCTTCCCTTGACTATCCTCTTTAGTTTCTTAAGTGACTATAGTATATCTCCTGCTGCATTCTGTGATGGTTTCCTTTCTACTTAATAGGCACATTATCCTAGGAGGATGAAGGGAAAAAAGAATTTGCTTCCAAAATGTGGGATGCAAGGGGACCATAAATGGCATAATGCTGAAAAGACCAGCATTATACTTCAAGCCCAGGGAACATGTGAGCTGGCTCACAGGTAGAATATATGCAGGCATGAAATCCCTGATGCAATTTTGTGTTGGTTTTAATTTATGAATACATTGTTATTTTAGAGTACAGGATCAATTTGCTCTTGTTTAAATTTCTAAAGGTGGACACTCCAATTCTGTATAGGTTTGCCCATTAATAACTCCCACTGATGTGAATTTAGGACCATACATGGAATCAAACACAGCAGGGCCTTGCAATGAACAAAATTCCCCAGAGTATCTTACCAAAATAGCAGATATTTGGACAGATTTCTATATTATAAGCATATAGAACCCTATATGCTTTTCTGTTCATGTAGTTTTAATATCATTGCAGCTGCGTGCAGAGGATATTTGTCTCCAGCCAAGCGATTGCATACAATTTTAAAAACCTGTTTAACTGAAAGTCTTTGTGTTGAAAGCTGAAGGTTATTACTTGATGTTGTCCCCAAGTACTAGAGAAAAAGGCATCATTAGAACTGACCATGTTCATTTTTGCTCTGTTTTGCTATCTCCCTCAAAAGTTCAAGGCTCCAGTCATCTTTTGTAGGAGACAATAAATAGTCCATCATAATAGCAAGCATTTTGCCAACACTGTGGATGAGACAGATCATTCTGTGGTTGTAACACTCTACGAAGTAGAAAAGAGCAAGAGTCCAGTAGTGCCCTAAAGGCTAACAAAATTTGTGGTAGGGTACAAGCCTTCGTGAGTCACTGCTCACTTCTTCAGAAGTATCTAAAGAAGTGAGCAGTGACTCATGAAAGCTCATACTCTGCCACAAATTTTGTTAGCCTTTAAGGTGCTACTGGACTCTTTTCTACTACTGCAGACAGACTAACATGGCTATCCATCTTGATCTGTCTACAAGATGAATGTAGTCTTCTGATTTTGCTTTTTTATATACTCACTGATGCTTTGACTTCATGCTTGTTCTCTCTTACCACCTCAGCAAATGCTGATCCTGATGTTGTCCTGCTTCAACATCTCTGTGAGTAAAAAGCCACAAATTCAGCATTAGGTTTTCTATACCATCCTGGTAATCCTTTGCTGCCTTCAGGCTGGGTTTGATCTAACAAAGAAATCAATATTGGAACCATGTTGTACAGGAGTGGTGGTGGTAACTCAGAAATCGCCTTGCTTTAGATGATCAGATATTGCAAGGGGAAGATAGCAGGAGCGCTTCAGACACGGGAACCAGTGTGGTATACTGGTTAAGTGATATCATAACAAGATGGGTGTCCTGGGTTCAAGGCTCCATGGAGCTCACTCTGGGCCAGTCACTACTGCTAATAGCTGAGCTCTTTGGAGGAAGAGTGTGATAACAATGTGTCAAACACTGGGAAATTCAAACTGAACCAAACTAGAGGGTTTGTGCATATTTTTACTTATTTAAACACTTTCAGAAACTCATTGCTTATGCTTTTCAGCAACAAAATACATTTTAAGCACATTTAAACATGCTGTGTAACTCTAATTGACTTAAAGAGACTTGCATGCACATTTCCCCTTATACCTCTGCAAGGAAAGGGACTAGAGATTTACTTTTTGTAATGAAAGCTCGGAATTAGTTCATTTTTGTACAATCACCTTAACACATAAATAGCAATCTAATTGTTACTGATTTTTCTAAAAAGCCCTCTGCAGTGTGTGTTGGGGGGCCAGCTAGGGAGGGCTGAGACTAGGAAGGTACAGGGGAAACACTGAAGTACAGGGATGTTCTGTTGACACAGCAGATGCCTCTGCATTCACAGAAGCAATGAGAGCTACATGGAGTCTCCATGTAGAAGGAGCTGATGACTAAGAAAGTATAATCTCTTCCTAAATGTGTTTTCAGCACCCAAAACATTTTGAGTGCTAGCAAAAGAACCAATAGAAAATCCATAATTATTTGTTTGCCAGTTTTCTGAGATGATACCTCATGGTTGCATCCTTATACAAAAAGTACTTAAAATAGCCATAGAAAAATAAACTGAATTGTGGTGCTTTTTGTCCCAAACAATGGGACAATGGGGGTAGGGATTTTTTAAAATTTGAGCTTTTTCTAGAAAACTCTGATCTGTGAAAGCATAGAAGTGCTTTGGAGAGATACAACAATCTTGTGAGGTAGATTAGAATCTGTGAGAGTGACTAGCCCAAGATAACCCAGAAGGTTTCCACTGGAGAGCACAGATTCAAACCTAGGTCTCACAGATCCTAGTCTGACTTCCAGTTTTGTAACAACAGCCATAAAACTAGTTTGCCAAGTCTTGGTGTGTGTACTAAAAATGCTTGAAAAGGAAAATAGTTGATGCTGGCTGAAAGATTTCCAAGAGAGGTCCTAGGCTAGCAAATAAAACACCACAAATCTCCAATTCTTCCTGCTCTACAAAAAATCTGACCTAAGAAATAGTGACTGGAACTGTGTGCCTCTTAAGGAAGAGGTCAGCAGAAGACAGGATCTCAGTGTCTTGCTTGGTGTCACTGCCTCACTGGTGCCAGTAGCTTTCATAACTTGGAAGCCAGAATGATAAACGTCAGTACCATTATCATCAATAACATCCAAAGACATTCTGGGAACTAAGGATTGGATCTAGTCAGCTTTTATAACTGCTTCCTCTCCCTACTACAGAGGAGTAGTGCTCCTTACTTTTTTGTCCCTGCAGATCTCATGATCCCCAATAGACTTTTTGGTGGTCAAAATAGACCTCAGCTCCCCTTTTCACCAGCAGAGAACTGACTGGGTCCAAGTCTATTAGTATCCTTAGTATTCTTAATCAAAAATCCCATTCAACTTGCTGAAAAGCACAAGATTCCAACTTTCCTTTGGTGCTCATAGAGTACTGCCTTTTCCTGTATCTGTGGATCAAACAAAGTAGGGAATGTGATCATTTGCAGTAATTTACAGTTGCCGACAGGGTTGAAGAAGAAGAAAAGAAGAGATTGGATTTATACCCCACCCTTCACTACCCAAGGTGTCTCAGAGCGGCTTACAAACTCTTTTCCCTTCCCCTCCCCACAACAGACACCCTGTGAGGTAGGTGGGACTGAGAGAGCTCTTGACAGAAACTGCTCTTTTTTCAAGAACAGCTCTTATCAGAACTATGGCTTGCCCAAGGTCATCCAGCCAGGTGCAAGTGGAGGAGTGGGGAATCAAACCCGGTTCTCCCAGATTAGAGTCTGTGCACTTAACCACTACACCAAACTGGCTACGCCAAACTGGAGGGAAATGTTGTTCCTTTAATAGAAGCTTCATGTGTAGAAATGGACAGCTGAAGCTTTTCATGGCATGGAGGTAGGTAACATCAGCTGTACTGAAGCAACAGGACATTTTTTTCTCCAGGCAATTGGCAACCCTAGCAGTAACTTTTAATAGAAAATAATGAAGCTGTTCTATAATCACTTTCTAGTTGCAAACAGCTGCCTGCTATGGAATGGAAAATAAATAACCTGGTTTCTCCTCCACTGGCAGCTTGGGACTGTTATTTTGTGATGATTGCCTAAGGTATTAACATTATCATCTAATTACTGCCATTAACTGTAAGTCAGTTACAACACACTAAACATCAGCCTCTGTTTACTTTAGGTTGTTTTGGTGTAACAATCTTGAAATTTCTCTGTTCAAAAAACGTGCTTGTTTCCACTTTAATTTTTTAAAATTTCCAGACTTTACCTGTCTACTGTTGACAATCACTTGAACAAATCTTTAATACCTTTTAAACAAATGTTGTTATCCTGTCATATTATGCTATACATTGATTAGGGCATCTCTAAACAGAAGTCTTGTGGTACCTTAAAGGCAAAAAAATTCTTATTCCAGCATAAGCTTATCTGCACTGGAATCCACTTTGTCAGATGCATGTCCCCGGGCAGGTATGTGTGTGAGAGAGAACCTGCACACACACACACACTCAAGCAAAATATAATTCTGTGGAAAATCAAATGTAAGGGGGAAAAGTACAGGGAATCTTTAAAATAGCAGTAACTGGTGATAATGCAATTAACCATCTTTTGCTGAGATACATGAGGAATCCCCCATTTTTGTTAAAGTATCTATGGGTGCGTTTAGACAGGCAGCTAATCCCGCCATTAGCTCGGCTCTAATTTTATCCTGATTTTTTAAATCCATAGTTGCACGACCCGACAGCCCTCTGTGAATTATCTTACTGTGCACTGCCTCTGCTGTGGATTGTCCAGACAGCATCCACTGAAGGATGCATGTGCGGTGGTTTTTTGTTTTTTTTAAGAAAGTTTGCACAAGCGCATAGGTGGGATATAGCATCCTTCTTTTTCTGCACATGCACGGAATTGAGATTTTTTTAAAATGGCGCCCGTTCGGGATGGTCTGACGTCTGACCATCCTGAACAGGCGCCATTTTTTAATTGCGCGCTGTAACAATCAGACGGGGGAAAGTCCGTGAATGGCCCATTGGGAACCAAAAACTCCAGTTTTAAAGTACCACCTTTTTAATACGGCTCCGAAGCACGGCAAAACGGGATGCTCACAGATGAGGTACGTTTCCCAGATGTTGCTGTCCGGAAATTACATTGAAATCTGCCAGGCACTCGTGCATGGCACAGATCTAAAGAGCCGTCTGAACACACCCTATAGCTAACACCTGTAACAACTGAGGAATCCCAAGTTCTCATAAAGCTGTTGGAGGCTTGTGCCAATCCTCTCAATAAATTCTCATTCAGCAGTGTCATCCTGGAGTTTCCCCTTGGAGTTCTTCTGCTAGAGGATGGAGACTTTTACACCAGCAAAAATGTGTGTGTCCTGGGAGATCAAAATGCCATCCCATTGCTATCTGTATGTTGCCATTTTTAAGTTGCACAGTTCAATCCTATGTCTGCCTTCTTGGAAGTAAGTTCCACTGTGTTCAGTGGGGCTTACTTCCAGACAAATGTACATGGGATCATAGCCTTGCTTAGTCAATTTGTTGTTATCAATAGAAGATATATTTATCTCCATAATTCCCCCATTGGGATGAAATTCTCAGGGACTGTACCCTTCACTCAAGGAATCCCACAAATCATCCCTGCTTTATGGGCAGAGGGAGGCCTTAGGTAATGCAACCCCCCAAAACTGGTAGTATGGTAAATATACCTCAATATAGGGCTCCAGAATGAATTATTCTGTTCACCTGGAAAGCTCTATTCACATGTTACAGTGAGTGCATTTACATCCTGCACATGCATGCATCTGTTTGTAAGAATCTTTTGCGGATTTTTAGCATTTTTTGCTGATTTCTTAGTGTTTTTTACAATTTTTTCTTGTACTGCTTGTAAGAAAGCCCCAACATGCATTCGCTTTACAAATGAAACCAGATACCAATGGACAAATGTGTGACTTCAGTACCACATTCAGCTGTATGTGCATTGAATGTAACATGAGAATTACTCAGCACATTTACAAAAAATCAAGTGTATGCTGGGCACAGATGTATAAAAAATCAAGTGTATGCTGGGCGTTCACTGTAACTTGTGAACAGGTCTACTTTGTACATAAAATGAGTGGAGAAGGCAGAGGGAATGGTTAATAGCACAAGACAATATTGCACAACAGAAACAAAACAGTCTCAGATTCACCAAGCGGCTGCAGCTGCTTAAAGATTCAGCCTCCTCAAGCAGTTTCTCTGCTTTATGCTTCCTGTGTGACTTAATTTCCTCCCAAGGGAAACTACAGCTTCTAACCTCCTTTATGGCTTTGTAGTTTGTAATCTTAAAAGGGACACCAACGTGCACTATAGTCAGGCATTTTATATTAGCATAAATATAATTTGCATCTTGTAGCACAATCCTGTGCATGTTTACTTAAGTTCAATGGAACTTACTCTCTAGTAAGTGAATTTAGGATTTCAGTCATACAGTTCAATCCTGTGCTTGTTTATTTGGCAGTAAATCCCAGAGTTCATAGGAATTTACTCCCTGGGTGGAAGCCTTAGGGAACAGTCCTAAGGAGGTCTACTTGAAAGTTTTAAATTCCATGTTATTCAGTGGGGTGTACTCCGAGGAAACCATTCTTAGGACTGAACTCTCAATTAATTACTAATCTTTGAGATGTTCTGAGGAGGGGAGCATTGTAACCAAGTAAGACAGGACACAGGCAGTTTCAGAGAGTAGCCTTGTTGGTCTGCAGTTGGATATTGAGATACAAGTCTGACGTGGGCACTTGACTCTCAAAAGCTAGTACCTTGGAAATCTTGTTGGTCTCCTAGATGCTGTTGGACTCAAATCTAGCAGGACGTAGGCAGTTCAGCTAAACAAGAAGACCACACATTAAATGTGTTCCAAGAATCCTAGAAGAATACCATTTCAGTACTAAAGCCAGTTTATTTATTTTTACTTCCTTTGTACCTTGCTTTTCTTTCCAGTGGGAAACTCAAAGCAGTTTACATTATTCCCTCATCCTCTGTGTTATCCTCACCAAAAGCCCTGTGAGGTAGGGTAGACTGAGAATGTGTGTGACTGGCTCAAGGTCACCCAGCGCTCTTCCAGGGCAGAGAGGGGAACTGAACCTAGATCCTAATCCTAATTCAGCAGTCTAACCACTGTACAAAACGGGTTCTGCGCCCTCATAACTTTGGAAGAATTTAGCCAAGATTTCCATGCCTGGTAGATAGCTCTGGGCTGCTTGCACACAATATGGCTGTCACAGTGCCTTTGTTTTAAAATGGGGATGTGCACATGGATCTTAACTTCCTTCCATTCTGACACCTTCGCTCACATGAGCACACTTTGCTAGAACTCTCCATGTTGGCATCATGGATGCAGGACATGCATCCTGCATCTGCATCCATCCTAGTCCTGTTTCTACTCTTTCCTTTCCAGAATGGAGTTCTAGAAATAAAGGGACTCATATTAGCTTGCAAATATAAAAGAGGCTGCATTTAACTTTGTTTATCAGCACACATTGACAGACTGGAGATGCTTTGCTGTGTGGTACACCTTGTGCATTCTGCTAACTTCTAATGATTCCTGGCTATACCAAACCAGAGAATCTAACAATGGCTTCCAAATAGTAAGGTGGAGGAAAATTCCATTCCTAAAATGAACCCTTAATATAGACTGAGGATGGAGCCTTCACAGAGCAATTGAATGTACTCCATAATTACGTGTTTTTTAGGTTGTATTCAGGGAAAGAAATTTCCTGTTGTTCTCAAATGACACACTTTGAAGAATGAAGCTCCTTGTATTTGGCTTCCAAAAGCACATGTGATTAACTGTGGTGTTCTCCCCCATGTGTTTTGCTTTTGTCAATTCTAATTCAAAGCGCTAAATAGAATAACTGAGTGTCTTAAAAAGGGTTCCCAGCTCTGGCTTGGAAAAGTCTTGGAGATGTGGGGGGAGCTTTAGGAGGACAGGGTTTGGGGAGGGGCAGGACTTCAGTGGAGTATAATGCCATTCAGTTCCCCTTCCAAAGCAGCCATTTTCTCCAGCGGAATTGCTCTCTGTTGCCTGGAAACCAGCTGTAATTCTTGGAGATCTCCAGCCACCACCTGGAGACTGGCAACTCTACTCCAGGTATGGCTTAGAGACCTCCTGGAATTACACCTGGTCTCGAGACTAAACAAATCAGTTCCCCTGAAGAAAATGGTTGATCTGGAAGGTGGGCTGTATGGCACTATATCCAGCTGAGGTCTCTCTCCACCCCAATTCCTACCCTTCCCCCAGCTCCACCCGCAAATCTCCAGGAATTTCACATGACTGTGATCCATGTGAGTTCTGGCCACATGCTTTCAGTTCAATGGATCCCATGCTGCCACCTGGTGTTTAAAGTGTTAATACAGTTAGAAATAATTCAGCCCCCCACATATGCAGAGTTATTTTCAATAAAGTTTACTGAAACCACAGGATCTGGAAAAAGTATTAACTAACTGTAGGCCTTCCAACAGCAGAGATACATCCCATTCAGAATATATGTATTGGGATTGAATCATTCCTGATTGAATCACCCTAGAGACTGGCTGAGCTTGGAGCACAAGAACAATAGCCTACCAGGATTCTGAAAGTAACCAGTCTAGTAGTAATGTTATGTAAATCGACTATCACTGGGAGTGGGGTGTGTTTGGGTGTGGCAATTGCATGCTATTTAACAGAGCTGAGGCTCAGGAGTCTTGTCTTGTTCTTGTTGAAATCACAAATAAAGTTGAGCTGATCACTAGACTCGAGCCTGCTCGTCCACGGAACCCATTATTTAACAGTGGTGACGAAGGTGGGATCCTGTTGAGCCAGCCCAGAGTTCATCTGCACCACACCGTGCATCGAGCTCCAGTGCCATGTGAATCACATTGCAACTGGGACCATGGCTGCTGCTCCAGGACATCTGGGGTGATTTCCCACTAAAGCTGCCGCGGGGTTACGCCGCCGTTTGCCACGAGATTTTTAGTCAATTTCATACCCGAAGCCGCGGGGCTACATTTTGACCCGCGGCTTCGCCCGATTCCCCCGCAGTTTCGTAATCCTCAAAAAACAGGATTACGAAACTGCGGCGGAAGCTCGGCGAGCCGCGGGTCAAAATGCAGCCCCACGGCTTCGGTGTGAAATTGACTAAAAATCTCGGGGCAAACGGCGGCGCAACCCCGCGGCAGCTTTAGTGGGAAATCACCCCTGCTGTAATTTGACCCCAGTCACCCAGAGTTTTGGGAGGCCTGGGTGGAGCGGCTCAAGTACTGCATACTATTCCAGGACATCGAGAGCGAAGAGAAGAAGGCTCTCCTGCTCAGTTCCTGTGGGATCGCAACCTTGAGGCTAGCCCAGGGCCTCATCGCACCCACCACACAGGAGGTGACCATTTTCAACACATCAAGGCGCTCACTGACCATTTCGTGCCTCAGCCAGCCAAGATGGTGTGCCGCATGGACTTTTACATGCACCAGCAACAGTCGAATGAGACAGCCGCTGACTTCATGGCAGACCTTCACAGACTGGCCCTCACATGTGAGTTCCTGAGCCTTGACGACTCCCTCCTCAACCGGTTCTTGATGGACATCTGAAAGGAGAAACTCCACCAAAAGCTCATCGGCTATGAAGAACTCACCCTTGCAAAGGCGCTATGTGTTGCTGCCACTTTTGGGAAATCCCAGCAAGACCACCAGACCTCTGCTGCGCACCAGGCCTCCATTCCCTTGGCTTCTGAGGCATCAGATGGAGAAGAGACCCATCAGGTTTGCTGCCCAACTCACCACAACTTGTGACTTTCTGTCGTTGCTGCTTGCCCAGCAGAGACCGTCGCACTGACTCCCTGCACCAGCTGCAGAGAAGCCCACAAATGTAGCTCCTGCCAGGACCTGCAGCAAGACAGGCCACATCGTGCATGCATGCCGCTCCAAGGGAGCCCAGAGATGCACAGCCACGCACCAGGAATCTGCAGATCTGCACACCACTGCCATCCACCAAGATCAGGTACTGAATTTGCCCCAGGATACCTATGATAAAATTAAAGTGACTGTGCTAATAGAAGGGGTACCTTGCAAGATGGAACTGGACACGGGGCCATCCATCTCCATCATCTCAGAAGAGACTTTCCAGAGGCTCTGTTCACAGGGTGACCTGGTGCACAGCGGAGGCCTTAGACCCACCAGGTTCACCCTCTGGGACTTTCAAAAGAACGAGGTGGCCATTAAGTGGTGGAGTAAATTCCACGTGAAATACAGTTTGAGGGAATGTTGGACTTGGTGGTGGTGGAAGGATGGCTCACCAGCTTACTTGAACTGTCTTGGTTTATGCCCTTGGGGTTCAGAGTAATGGGGGTGCACCACGTGTGGCCCTCAGACTTCAGTAATGTGTGTGACAAGTTCCCTGCCATCTACGATGGGACACTCAGCTGGTACACAGGTCCCCCAGTATCGCTCCAACTCATCCACAAGGTGCGGCCCATCCGCCTCAAGGCCCAGAGAGTTCTGTTCATGCTCAAGCCCAAAACTGAGGCAGAACTGGACCGTTTGATGGCACAAGGACTTTTAGACCTTAAATTGTTTTAGAACTTAAATTGTATACTTTAGAACTTAAATTGTATACCACTGGGGTGCCAGAGTTCTTGTCCCTGCCTCCCAAATCTTCCTGGGAGTGCTGAGCAGTGGCCTGGCATCTCTACTCAGCAGGGATATGATGTTGCATCCTGTGAGGTTACACCCAGCTCAAAGGTTAGTTCTTCAAACTCCTCCCCTTCTAGGGCTGCCAGGAGCAAGAGAACCCCTGCTTTTGTGGGGTGTTTCCCTTTCACCAGCCTGCAGACTAGCAGGGAAACCCCACCCCCAACTGGCCCAAAAGGTGATGTAATGATGTCACCCAGAAGTTGCATCATCAGATCGCCAACGTTGCATGGTGACACTCTAGTTTTTGGGCAAAACTCTAAGGTAAAATCAGCTACAAATCATAGAGTTTTGCCCAGTAACTAGAGTGTCACCCCTGCACTGGCAATGTGATGATGTAATTCTGGGTGATATCATTACACCGTGCATGAAGACCCCGAAAAGGAACAAGGATCCCCCGTCTGGCTGCCAGGTAGGACCTGGCAACCCTACCCCTTCCTGTGTAGCCACTTCCTCCCATTGAAATTCAGTTTTTAATTTTTAATTTCCTGCCATATCACTCAACCTAAAAAATAATTCTGTGTAGCCTCTCTAAGACTTCTATTTATCCTAGACTCTATGGTTCCTCTGTAATCTGGAGATAAATTATTGTAATTTTGGGAGAACTCCTGTCCCAGTCTGGAAGTTGGCATGCCTAACTACTGAATTTCAAAAAACCACCCTGACCCTAGGAGTCTCTTAGATGGCAGGGTTAGGTGGATCAGATGGGTGGAGTACCAGCATTCAACTTGGAAAAAAATCATATTCTGAAAATAAATACCTGTTCTTTAAATTTAGCTGTCATATCAGAAATGAAAAGTTCTGTTTTTTAAAAAATATTTTTAAGTGAGATAAATTTTTACTGTAAAAAGGACAGTGTGCCCATCCTAATATTCTTACATTCTGTAATCATGATTACACAGTTAGTGCCAGTCTCATTCCTTGTCCTGTCACTGTAGGGCAGGTGGGTATGAATGGGAGTACCAACTGGCACTAAATGTGTGATCCTGATTATAGAATACAAGAATATTAGAATTACCTTGCTGGATCAGATCAAGTTCCCCTATCTCAGCATTTTGTCATAAGAATGACAGTAACTCAGAGCATGATAATCTTCCAGAAACTAGCTAGTCATCCAGCCATAGGCTACAGACTTCTGTCAACTATTTATCTACTTTACTAGTTACTCTGAAGCAATCATCATTCACCCAGGAATAAATTTAATTTTAATTATATTTGTTTGAAGAAGCCAACTAGCTATTTTATTACCACAGTTTTGTCCCTCTGTGTTCTGCTTACTCTCCTCTTTTCTACTTGCTGCATCAAACCCATTATTGGGTTTTCTACATGAGCATGGGTCCTACTGTAAAAACATAGAATTTAGTAACAAGCCTGAGCATGCAGTTTCAGGAGGAAAAAGTGCTTGTGTGAGGGAAATGAATAAAGAATATTTCTGAGACAAGGATGGGTGGAAAATGAAATCAAATAAAAATGTGATAAGTGTGTGTTGTGCTGGAACCAAATAATACAATTACAAGAATGAAAGACTTATTTTATGAGCTGTGGAGGCTGAGTAGGTATATCATAGAATTTTGCCAATGCACAAGCCTGAGCAATACCACAGAGAGAGGAGAAATGTTCAGACATTAGTAGCTACAAACTAGTCTTTAACATATTTTATTTTTTATTATTATTTTTAAAATATATTTATTTATTTATTTATTTATTTATTTTTATTTACTTATTTTTTAGCAGGAGAACAATCTCCATTGCACAGTTATGTTTTTAGGGGAAAGGGCTTTCTGTTTCCATATATGGCACCAGGATTGCCGGATCTCCAGCAAACACTGTGATATGAATGACTAGGACATTTGGTAAAGATCATATTATATTATAAATAAAACTTTACAATATTACAAGAAAAAGTCCATCAGTCTCAATGAGCACCCAGATATAAACTCATTTCATCCCAATCCTCCTCAGGAGTAATTGTATTGAAAGGTGTCGGCCTCTTGTTACAGCTCAATGTTATGTTAGGAGCAAACCAATTTTCTTCTTTATTTTCTTCAAATTATCCTGGAAAAAAAACATAGTATTTAAAATGAAAAGCAACATGAAGCTGAATGGAATATTATTTTTAAAAATTTTAATATTATTTTGTAATTTTTTAAATTCTTTAATTTTTTAGAATTTACTTCTGGTTCCATTTCAAGTGTTTGGCATTAGGAGCAAGCCAGTCTTGTCTTCTTTGACTAGGTGCAAAAGCCTTCTATATTATACTGGCTTAAATGCTCTCCATGAACACTGTATTAATATTTATAGTAGTAGCAAACCAGTCCTCTTTTCTACCTGGCTGGAAGCCTTCAGTTTTAAATTTGGCTGGCAAAATGCTGTCTACAACAAGCTGGAACCCAGACTGTATAAAGAAAACTATTCTAATTAATTCCATGCAGCAGCGTGTTGGACATCTCTTTCTTAAAGCTATAAAACATTAACAAGGTTGTTAAAGGCTGAATCTCTGTGTAATATTTCCAAATTCACTTGTAATTAATGTAATATTTTAAAGAGATGAACTGGGGTCCTACATTTTAAATTAATTTTTACATTTTAAATTTTGGAATCATCATCATCAATATAAAGAGTTAAACCATTTAGAAATCATCCCAGAAACTTAACACTTCCTAAAAGATCTATTGGAAAAACATTTATAAATACTTACTATGACAAAATCTTTACTAATCCAATCAAGTGGGCTCTCCAAGTATACTGTTAAAATTGCTACGACAGGCCCAGTCCAAATACATTCTAAAGTTAATCAATAATGTGTCAATATCCCCAATATCTCCAGTGGGAGCAGGGGTTTCTCTGCTTCCGGCTCCCATTTCCCACCACTGCTCTGAAAAAAAATGGCTGAGGGCATGACATCACTTCTGTGGAATACCTGGAACTGATGTTGCTCACTTTCTGGCAACTGCTAGAAAAGGACATCAGTCCTTTCTAGGAATCACCAGAACCTCTATGGCTTTACCTAGATTATCTCAGTCATCTTTCATGTACCAGGGCCTTGTCTCTGACTGGCTGCCAGGCCAGAGACAGACTTCTAAAAATCAATAGTGGAATAAATTTACAACTATTACAATCTGACACTATCTCATTCTTGTCATGGGGGTCTTTCACATAACCTTAAAAATCCACTTGCATCACCCGATGTAAACGTGGCGTTTTTTTCATGTTCACACAACTTTGTAAACATCCGTATAGTCAAAGCAATGGTATTCCCAGTAGTAATGTATGGCTGTGAGAGTTGGACCATAAGGAAGGCCGAGCGCCAAAGAATAGATGCTTTTGAATTATGATGCTGGAGAAGACTCTTGAGAGTCCCTTGGACTGCAAGGAGATCAAATCAGTCAATCTTAAAAGAAATCAACCCTGAGTCTTCCCTGGAAGGCCAGATACTGAAGCTGAAGCTCAAATACTTTGGCTACCAAATGAGAAAGGAGCACTCACTGGAGAAGACCCTGATGCTGGGAAAGATTGAAGGTAAAAGAAGAAGGGGACGACAAAGGATGAGATGGTCAGACAGTGTTATTGATGCAACAAACATGAAATTAAACAAACTCCAGAGACTAGTGTTCGTGTTTTTTGTTTTTTTAATTTACATCTCAATAGGGGAAACATTTCAGTGATCTAAGGTGCCTGCATTGGGGCAGCTTTCACTTTGCTCTGTCTTGTGAGCAAGCAAGCAAGCAAGCATCACACTCTCTCTCATCTGGTCTGGTCTCCTTTCTCTGCATCTCTCTCCAGCCTGAGTCGGGATCATGTCCCCCTCTTCAGTACCTTGAAGGCGCCTGTGTTGGGACAGCTTCCTCTTTGCTCTTCCTTGTGAGTGAGAGCTCTCTCTCTGGTCTGGTCTCTGCCTGAGCTGAGATCATGTCCCCCTCTTCAATATGGAAGGCAATAAATTATCTTTTGCGCTTCAGCTACCATGTTTTACACAGGAGTAAATGGGACTACTCTCATGTAAAGAAGGTAGAGTGAACCTGGCTGCTGAAATGCTTCAATGCATGTGCAAAAAAACCCCACAAAAAAACCCGAACCCCCCCCCAGAACAGATGGAAGTCTGAATGGATCACACTTATGGCACAGTGATCAATAGTGGCACAACACGTGCAAAAATGCAAAAGGCAACTGCAGTCTGAAAAACCTCAAGAACAAACTGAAGTTTTATGTGATAGGGTTAATACATCTGTTGAACGTTGATGGCTTCTAGAAAACGAGGTGGTTTTTGTCACTTCCTCTCACTGATATAATTAATAATGCATAATACTTTTTTTTATTACACCAGAGTTGTGACAATCTGCACGTAACTAAAATTCCTTCTTCTGTAAATCTATTAAAGGTCCCAATCCCTGTCTCCTTAGCAGTGCTGGACAAGCTGCTGTACCATTTACACAGATAAAACTAAAAGCAACTCATGCGGCTTTATCTTGTTATATTTTATAGGCTGAACTATTCTGAAGTCATGGGGCAGGCAAAATGGAATGGAAGGTTTAAAAACCTTATACAACAAAATTAATTAAAACAGCTTAGCTGAAGAAGTAAGAGAGTGCAAATGACATGATTTAATCTTTTGAAGTGTTTGAAAGCTGGGTTATTTGCTAAACAGGTACCAAAAAGCAAGGGGGAAGCTCATAAAACTGATAAGCAGATTTTAATTAAATGGTAAACAGTTTCTTAAACTGTTTATCCCACATTTCCCTGTCCTCCTCCATTTGGGCTTAAACAGTGATAGCCGAGAAAAGCCAAATTTGGGGTCTAGTCTTCAGCTTATTTAGAACGTAGCTTTACAAATGAACAACACAACACAGGTTGTATGTACTGTAACTGAGAGAGAGAGAGAGAGAGAGAGAGAGAGAATCTACTGCAGAGTTTGAAGAAAATGTCTCTGATGTATAATGGCTAACCCTGAAACCAGAAATTATTTTACAGGCGCCAGTGCTAGTTGCCATGGTTTCCAAGAGGCAGTAACTCCAAGGTCATTTTCTGAAAATCCTTGACTATTGATGTCAGCACAGTGATATCCTCACCATTCTGAATGCGCTCTTCCAATCTTCAACAATGCAGGAATGAACTGGGGTTCAACTGCTGCTACCTTAACAAAATGCTCAACAAGAAATAGTTTCTGCAAGCAAACAAATCATATCATCAGAATGAACTTTGTAGGCTTGGGATATTTCCTAAGTAGCTTTGCCAACTTCTGGGAATTTCTATGCATATTTTGAGGGGAAGAGAATTGATTTTACTCATGTCACAGCATTTGGCAATCACAGACTGTTGCTTAAGACAGTGGTTTGTATGGGGAGTATGTTTACTGCAAGGGCAGGTGGCAACAGGCTTTCACTGCCAGCTCTATCTTGGGCTGCTTCCACACAGAGGCTTTGCTCTGCCCTGGCCCTGAAATGGGAGCAGGGTTTTCAGAGCATCCACATGATATCACCTTCCATCCATGCTCCTTCTACCATCTGCCATGGGAAACCATGGTTTCCTCTGATTTTTCTGGAATCCACTTTGATCAAATCATTAGGGAAACATCAGCATCAAAGTACATTTCCCCACAGTGTGGACAGGAAGGTATGGGCTGCTGAACTTCTCCACTCACATCACAAACAGTCAAGACAATAGACAAGAGCAAAGTCAACAAACCAGCTGAAGGTTCCATCCAAAAGGCAGGGGGTCAGGAAGGTCTTGAGTTCAGGGTCCAAAGCTGGAGAGCCAGGACAGGAGACAGGGGCTGGGTTTCTAGCTGAAAAACAAGCACAGCTTAGCAGGGCAGAATGCAAGACTGCAAGCAAGTTAATGCTCTGTTCACCGAGTGAATCAGCTCACAGAGGGGGTGACAAGCAAGATTGCTTCCACGACAAGCCCTGCTCAGCATGTTCTTTTTATCTGCCTAATTCACTGACTCATCCCTGAAGTACAGGTATTACTTCTTACCACTGTCATTTCTGCTCCTGTAACGACTCTGCTTCAGCAGTTAGTGCTAATCACTGTTTTGCAATTAACCAGTCTCTTCTTCATCTCTCCTGAGCTGTCAAATGTTCCTGACATCTCCTGCGTTCGGCTGGTTCAAGAGAAGCTGGAGGTGACTGGCATTCTGATCTCTGTTCTGTTTCTTCCATGTCCTGCCAGAATGAGCAACCCTCATTTCCTGATGATTCTCTCACTGGCTCTGCCTCTAAATCCAGCTGCATAGGCAGGCATTCCACTGGTGCAGAGCCTGACTCTTCCATTTCCTCATCCTCCAAGGAGGTGGCAGCTGGCTGGCTCACGACAGAGGGTGAGGGTGGAGGTGGGAATTACCCTGCCCTCAGTGGGCATGTGGCAATCCTATTAGATCCTGTGAGGCAGGCCTGTACTCATGCTCCCAATTACAGGGTTCTATGAAGACCTACAACACCTCATAGAACTAACACCAAAAAATGATGTCCTCATCATCATAGGGAATGCTAAAGTAGGAAATCAAAAGGTAACCAGAATAACAGACAAGTTTGGCCTTGGAGAGCAAAATGAAGCAGGGCAAAGGCTAACAGAGTTTTGTCAAGAGAACATGCTGGTCATACCGAACACCCTTTTCCAGCAACCTAAGAGGGAATCTACATATTGACATCACCAGATGGGCAACACCGAAATCAGATTGACTATATAATTTGCAGTCAAAGATGGAGAAGCTCTATCCAGTCAGTAAAAACAAGACCTGGAGCTGACTGTGGCTCAGATCATGAGCTACTCATTGCAAAATTCAGACTTAAACTGAAGAAAGTTGGGAAAACCACTAGGCCATTCAGATTTGACCTAGATCGCATCCCCAATGAATATACAGTAGAGGTGAAGAATAGGTTTAAGGGACTCGATTTGATAGACAGAGTGCCTGAAGAACTATGGATGGAGGTTCATGACATTGTACAGGTGGCAGCAATCAGCACCATCCCAAAGAAAAAGAAATGCAAGAAAGCAAAGTGGCTGTCTGATGAGGCTTTACAAATAGCAGAGGAAAGAAGGAAAGCGAAAGGCAAAGGTGAAAAGGAAAAATTTACCCATCTGAATGCAGATTTCCAAAGAACAGCAAGGAGAGATAAGGAGGCTTTCCTGAATGAACAATGCAAAGTAATAGAGGAAAACAATAGAATGGGAAATACGAGAAATATCTTCAAGAAAATTGGAGAAATCAAGGAAACATTCCATGCAACGCTGACCATGATAAAGGACAAAAATGGTAGGGACCTAACAGAAGCAGAAGAGATTAGGAAAAGATGGCAAGAATACACAGAAGAACTATACAAGAAAGACCTCAATGTCCCTGACAACCACGATGGTATAATCACTGACCTTGAGCCAGACATCCTGGAAAGTGAAGTTAAATGGGTCTTAGAAAGCATTATTAACAATTAAGCTAGTGGAGATGATGGTATCTCAGCTGAGCTATTCAAAGTCTTAAAAGATGATGCTGTTAAAGTGCTGCAGTCAATTTGCCAGCAAATTTGGAAAATGCAACAGTGGCTACAGAATTGGAAAAGGTCAGTATACATTCCAATCCCAAAGAAGGGTAATGCCAAGGAATGTTCAAACTATCGCACAATTGCACTCATTTCACACGCTAGTAAGGTCATGCTCAAGTTCCTACAAGCTAGGCTTCAATAGTATGTGGATAGAGAACTGCCAGAAGTACAAGCTGGGTTTCAAAGAGGTAGAGGAACTAGAGATCAAATTGCCAACATTCACTGGATTATGGAGAAAGCAAGAAGGTACCAGAAAAACATCTACTTCTGCTTCATTGACTATGCTAAAGCCTTTGATTGTCTGGATCACAACAAACTATGGCAGGTCCTTAAAGAGATGGGAGTACCAGACCACCTCGCATGTCTCTTGAGAAACCTGTATAAAAGCCAAGAAGTGACAGTTAGAACCGGATATGGAACAACTGATTGGTTTAGCATCGAAAAAGGAGTATGAAAAGGATGTATATTGTCCCCTTGCTTATTTAATTTATATGCAAAGTACATCATGCGAAATGCTGGCCTGGATGAATCACAAACCGGAATTAAGATTGCTGGGGAAAAGATTAACAACCTCAGATATGCAGATGATACCACTATAATGGCAGGAGAGCACAAAAACTGGCTTGAAACTCAACATAAAAAAAACTAAGACCATGGCATCTGGCCCCATCACTCCTTGGCAAATAGAAGGGGAAGTCATGGAAGCAGTGTTCCTTCCATGTTTCTGGGATCCATGTTTCTGGGATCCAAGATCACTGCAGATGGTAACTGCAGCCATGAAATTAAAAGACACCTGCTCCTGGAGAGGAAAGTGATACCAAACCTAAACAGCATAATAAAAAGTACAGACATCACCCTGCCAACAAAAGTCCGCATGGTCAAAGCAATGGTATTTCCACTAGTAATGTATGTCTGCGAGAGTTGGACTATAAAGAAGGCTGAGCGCCAAAGAATAGATTCTTTTGTATTGTGGTGCTGGAGAAGACTCTTGAGAGTCCCTTGGACTGCAAGGAGATCAAATCATTCAATCCTAAAAGAAATCAACCCTGACTGTTCCCTGGAAGGCCAGATCCTGAAGCTGAAGCTCAAATACTTTGGCCACCAAATGAGAAGGGAGCACTCACTGGAGAAGACCCTGATGCTGGGAAAAATTGAACGTCAAAGAGGAAGGGGATGGCAAATGATGAGATGGTTAGACAGTGTCACCGATGCAACGAACATGAAATTGAGCAAACTTCAGAGGACAGCAGAAGACAAGAGGGCCTGACGTAGTCTGGTCCATGGGGTCGTGAAGAGTTGGACTTGACTGTGTGACTGAACAACAACAAATGATGTCTGAATGCAGCCTGTACTGTTTTGGATTGCATATAGTTAATCTTATTGAGAAAAAATGGCAACATTTCTGCTAAGTAAAAGGTAAAGGTTCCCTTGCTCGAAAGCCAGTCGAATCCGACTCTAGGGTTGCGGTGCTCATCTCCGTTTCAAAGCCGAAGAGCCAGCGCTGTCCGAAGACGTTTCCGTGGTCATGTGGCCAGCATGACTAAACACCAAGGTGCACGGAACGCTGTTACCTTCCCACCGAAGTGGTACCTATTTATCTACTTGCAATTTCTTGCTTTCGAACTGCTAGGTTGGCAGGAGCTGGAACTAGAGACAGGAGCTCACCCTGTCATGCGGCACCCGGGTCTCGAACTGCTGAACTACTGACCTTCCACAGCCTGCAGTTCAGCGTCTTAACCACTTGAGCCACCGCAGCTCCAATTCTGCTAAACTGAACACTTAATAAAGTGTACTGAAGTTCTCTGTTGAAAGTGTAATCTACCAGGAATGGCTTTTAAAGTAAGAATCGGCTTTCATGAACATAAATTGAAAGAAAAATCTACTCCATGCTTATTCTGTTATATGAAACTACTTCCATATTTTAGCACTTGAATGCTCTTTTAATGAACCAAGACTCATCCTCACCACTTGTTATGAGTTGAGTGTTCCAGAACACAGCAGAGTATTTTTTTTTACCTCTAGTCTTATTATCTGATATCTTTAAATCCTGGACCTAGGCTCTTTCCCAATCTATTTCTTAAGCAGCAATATTAAGCTCCCAAACTGGCTCTCAATACATAAACAATATCACTCCATCTTAAAGGGCTTATCCCATCAGGACATTTTCTTATATACTCACACAAGCCTCATTGAACTGAATGGGAACATGATTGCCAGTTATTGTTATCAGTATTTACTTCATTCATATCCTTGCTTTTATTTATTTGTTTGTTTTTGCATTTATATCCCACCCATCCCCTAAATGGGCTCAGGGTGGGTTACAACATTTCAATAAATTCAATAACATTTAAAACACCTTAAAACATATAAAATCAATAGTCATGCTTGCCGTAGGGAGAATCTGGCCCATTAAGGTAACTAGGTATGGCTGGTTATCAGTAGGTGGGAGACTGCAACCTCAGGGGGGGCATATTTCTCCCCAGTGGGGACCCATAGTGGCCTACATCATTCTCCTTCCCTTCGTTTTATCTTCAGAACAACCCTGTGAAGTAGTTTAGGATGACAATGTGTGGCTGGCCCAAGGTCATCCAGCAAGCTTCCATAGCAGAGTAGGGAACTGAACCTGTAAATCTCAGATGTGTGTTTGCCAGGCCCTCCCTGGCCACCAGTGGGGAATGGGGGGGCGGTAGGATTGCCAGATACAGGTTGGGAAACCCCTGTAGATTTGGAGGTTGAGCCTGGGGAGGAAAGGACCTGAGTGAGATACAATGCCACCCTCCAAAGCAGCCATTTTCTCCAGGGGAAGTGATCTCCATAATATGGAGATGAGCTGTAATTCCAGGGAATCCCCACGTCCTACCTGGAGGCTGGCATCTCTTCACAGATTCTAGTCTGAGACTGACTATTATGGCACACTGGTTCCCCACAATCTCATCCATTTGGATTCCTGATATTATCTTGTACCAAACAATATTTATAGGAATGAATCTTTTCAGTAGTAAACACAGCCCAACCATATCAGAACATAGTATTGCTACATCTGGATAATGGCTGCAGGACCTCAGGGGTGAAAAGTCTACTATTTTGACACCTTTAAATCTGTTGAGACCATGTGACAGTGAAATGCCATTGCATGGCAATAAATGCTGCCCTGGCTGATTAATTGTAGGATTTTACAGGGCCCAGACACGGGGGTGGAAGATAACTGGAACACTTTCCTGAAGCATGGGTGTCCAAGACAGGATGTCTCAGGTTGCATGTCCATTATCATGATAAGACCTTCTTATATCACTCCACAAATAATTTTTTTCATGAGATTGTGTGTATGTGATGGGGGTGGGGAAGCAGGGGTCCATGGTACAAGACTACATCAGGCCCAGAGATGAGTGTTTGAGTCTTGAGGTTTTACAGCAAAGATATTATTTAGTTCAGTTTCCAAACCCATGTCTCTTGCCAGCAGGAATCCACAAAGACCACACAAAGCATAGTTAATTATGTTAATCTCCACTCTCATTATAAACCAATCTTTATAACTGTTTTACTGTTAATTTTCCTGTTTTCTCCCCTTTGGGGCTGCTTAGATTCATACCATACACTCATTAATCTATCTTGCAGCAATTAGAGGATCTTGTGCTCAGAATCCACAGACAGCCACAGACATTTGGACTATAGGCTCTTGTTACAGTGCTGAAAAACTGCACTTTCATTTGGGTCAAATACATAGCGGTGATGGCAAAGCAAAGCCTTGATTGATATAATTTGAATATATTTTATATGTTGTTCTTTATGCTTTTAAATGTTTTTTACCCTGAGCTCATTTTAATTGTGTAAAAGTGATATGTAACTAGAGCAGCAATGGAGTAAGTTTGAAAGTATGATGGAAATAATTTTAGAAGGTTCAAAAAACTTGTAGCTTCTTCTTGCAACTCATTCTGCAAACAGCTGCATATTAAAATAAAAATATATAATTCCCTAGGAGGAAGACAGAATTTTAGTATGGATTATTAACCTGAAATTCACTGATAGGTTACTTGATAACATCAAATGGATATGTCAGAACAAAATTACATAAAATAATGAAGACTGTGAAAATACTATTATAGAATAGCAGTTACAAAGTGTGCCTTGCACATGAAAGCTCATACCTTAAATAAACTTTTGTTGGTCCTAAAGGTGCCACTGGATTTTAAATTTGTTCTAACAAACCTATTGTAAATTTTATTTACAAAAATATAATATATGTCATGTATAGTCAATACATCACAAACTGTCTTTCTGCAAATAGACTTTCAATAAATTTTTGAAATGAGTGCAGCCCAAATTTCCTCTCACAAACTTTCTAGTTGGCAGATTTTCTATGGAATTTCATTGTTATATTAGACCATTTACATTGAGGCACAGTATTTGTGAAAGTAAAGTCTGCCAAATTTTCAGTATTGCAACTGGAAATCCTTAGTTTACATATGATAATATTCTTGTTAAGAAAGTCTAAAGGAAGTGCAGGACAATACCAGAAGCATAGAAAATCTGTTAAAGGGCAAGTTTGTGGTAGGAAACTTTGGGGAACATAAACTTTGAATGTTTGTGAATGCTATCTATTTTTTTGAAAAGCAACCTTGGAAACTGTTAAGTATGAGACTTAAGTCTGAGAGTGATGAACAGTGGCTCAGCTTTAATAGTGATTCAGCAACTCAGAACAGACAACAAGATGATCAGATAACACACACACAAACAGTAGAGCACAGCTCCTTTTTAAACAGTCCGGGCTAACAAAACCACGCCCCTACTTTGGTTAACAACCAATAACATTTGAGGGATAAGGACCAATGAGGCCTGTTCCCTCCATAACATTTCAGTCAATTCTGATTGGTTACAAAACAGTGCAGAATCAAAACAACCAATAGGATTGTCGAGGCTTACAATCCTGGTCCTGACTTCAAGCTTAACATGTAAAAGTATACAGGCTGTTCACAAGTCAGGACATAACAGAAACATAGTCAGTTTATGATTGTATTCTGCTTAGGGCCCAAACATTGGGGAAGAAAGAACTTTTCCAGGGGCCAGAAATCCTGGGGGCTTTGCTGGTCCAGGCTGCAATACCGGTTGGAGATGGGAAGGATGGGGCAGTGCCCTTAGTGACAACTGTGTCCTCACTTTTGGGGACAACGTGAAAGTCACATCACACCACAGAGTTTCTGGCAGTTCCTCAACAGGGCACCGGCCCCAGGTGTCTGGGCGCCCTCAGGCAGGAGAGCCTGGGGCGCCCACCCCACCGGAGATGCCAACCTCCCGGTGGGGCCTGGAGAACCGGGGAAGGGGCGGCGCGGCTCTCCCTGGGCCCCTCGCAGCCGCGGGGCGCCGCGGGAGAGCCGAGCGAACGTAGCGGGCGGCTCTCCGGGCCCCTCGCAGCCGCGGGGCGCCCTGGGGAGAGCCGAGGAACGAGCGGAGCGGCTCTCCCGGGCCCCTCGCAGCCGCGGGGCGCCGGGGAGAGCCGGGGAACGGGCGGGCGGCTCTCCCGGCCCCCTTGCAGCTGCGGGGCGCCGGGGAACAGGTGGCGCGGTTCTCCCGGGCCCCTCGCAGTTGCGAGGGGCCCGGGAAGAGTCGAGGGAAGGGGCGGCCTTGGAACGCCCGCCCCTTCCCTCCCCAGCGGACGGGCGCTCAGACTGGCGGCGGCCAGCGAGCGGGGTCTGTCCCCGCTGGCTGGCCGCCGCCATGCCGCCCCACCTCTCCACCCCCCAAGGGCTTCTGAAGCGCCCCGGAAGGGCGCTCAGACTGGCGGCGGCGGCGGCAGCGGGGAGAGTCCCCGCTGGGCAGCCGCCGCCATCCGCCATCCGCCCCACCTCTCCACCCCCCCAAGGGCTTGGGGGGGGGAGCCGCGGGTGGAGCGCCGGCCGCCCCTTCCCTCCCAGTCCCAGCGCTGGCTGGAGACAGGGGGTGGAGCCGGGGGCGCTTTGGCGCCCCTGTGGGCCCCAGCGCCCTAGGCGAGCGCCTAGCTCGCCTGAGTGGGCGAGCCGGCAGTGTTCCTCAAGAGTAGTGGTATAACTTCAGCGTTTTCCCCAGAAGTGACATCATGCCTTAAGTCCCATGGCTATTTATTTGGTATTATTTTCTTCCACCACTGCTCTGAACAGCAGCGAGAAAGGGGAACTGGGAGCAGGGGCTTGATAGCTCTACTGCAACTCCATTTTGACATTGTTGTTGCCACACAGCTGACTTATGGCAACCCACAAGATTTTCAAGGCAAAAGACATTCAGAGTTGGTTTGCCATTGCCTGCCTCTGTGTCATGACCCTGGTATTCCTTGGTGGTCTCCCATCCAACCCAGTTTAGCTTCCAAGACCTGATGAGATCTGGCTAGCCTGGGCTACCCAGGTCAGGTGCAACTCCATTATCATGGAGAAAAAACAAGAAGGCTAAATTATAGATTAATTTCCATAAGTATACTCAAGAATTATTTCCTTGTATCTACGACTGGTATTTATATGGGGTGCCCAGGTCATGTGAGGGCAGTGGAAATCTGGAGGAGGCGTTACAGGCCATGGCTGGATGGGTGCGTCTGAGCCAACTGAAGCTAAATCCATCTAAGGTGGAGGTCCTGTACCTGAGTCGCAGGGGACTGGGACAGGGGATCAGGCTCCCAGCCTTCGACGGGGATCTACAGGTCCTGACGCCAGGGGTAAAGAGCCTGGGGGTGTTCCTGGATGCCTCCCTTTCAATGGAGGCCCAGGTAACTGCCACTGCCAGGTCGGCCTTTTTCCATCTGAGGCAGATCAGGCAGTTGGCCCCATACCTCACCTCCCAAGACTTAGCTACAGTGATCCATACAATGGTCACTTCCAGATTGGATTATTGTAACTCTCTCTACGTGGGGCTGCCTTTGACTCTGCTCCAGAAGTTGCAGCTAGTGCAGAATGCAGCAGTGTGGGTGTTGATAGCGATGCCTGGTGCTGTGCGACCTGCACTGGCTGCCTATCAAGTTCTGGATCCATTTCAAGGTGCTGGTACTTACCTCCAAAGCCCTATATGGCCGGGGGCCAGCATACCTTCAAGACCGCCTCTCCCCATACGAGCCTCGTAAAGCACTAAGGTCCACCAATCAACATCTTCTGGTGGTCCCCGGCCCTAGGGACATCCAACTTGCCTTGACCAGGGCCAGGGCTTTTTTGGCCCTGCTCCCTGCCTGGTGGAATGAGCTCCCATATGAGATTTATTACAATTCCGCAGGGCCTGCAAGATGGAGCTCTCCCACCGAGCTTTTGGTTGAGTCAGAGGGCATCCCCCTCCTTGGGTCAACCCTCATCTGTAGCCTGGGTTGGAGATCCAAAGTTTTATAGATCTCTGGAAAATTTAATCTTTAGTACCATGAACCACTGAGGCATCTGGCTTTTTACTAGAGTTGTAATGGCATACATGAGTTATGTTATTTTACATTGTGTTTTAACGTGGTTTTAATTGTATTGTATTTTATACTGTTGGAACCCGTCCTGAGCCCATTAAGGGAGGGTGGGATATAAATCCAAATAAATAAATAAGTAAAATAAAATGTACTGAAGCCAATG
Organism: Gekko gecko; assembly: GCA_029375565.1. Taxonomy (NCBI): domain Eukaryota; kingdom Metazoa; phylum Chordata; class Lepidosauria; order Squamata; family Gekkonidae; genus Gekko; species Gekko gecko. Next base: position 122,411,498 of record JAPDNY010000007.1, read on the forward strand.
AGAAGCAGGAATACAGCCAAACAAGCAACATCCTGAACAGCCCAAGCCCAGGCCCTTCTCTAGAACGGACAAAGTGTGCTTGTGCAGTAAAACCGGGAATTGTTGTTCGAGAAAGAGACAGTGACTATAGACAGAAACTTAAAGTTGGTGTAGGAAAAGATTTGCCAACCTCCAGGTGGTGCCTGGAGATCTCCTGGGAGTAGAACTGATCTCCAGAGAACAGAGATCAGGTCACCTGGAGAAAATGGCTGCTTTGGAAGGTAGACTCTTTAGCATTATTCCCCACTGAAATCCCTTCCCTCCCCAAATCTTACCCTCCTCAGGCTCTGCTCCAAACATCTCCAGGCATTTTCCAACCTGTAGCTGGCAACCCCATTTAGAAATATCTCACTTATCAAAAGCTACAGGCATTTATTTTTATTTAACATTTCTATGATGCCGTTCCACCCAAAGAGAGTCCCCAAGACAGGCAAACATCAAGCATTAAAACATTTCAAAAATCAGAGAGGAGGCCAAGAACAGCTATTGTGGTATGTCAAACAGAAGAAAAAAGTTAGATTCAGGTGGGTAGCCATGTTGGTCTGAAACAGCAGAACAAGTCCCGTGGCATATTTAAGACCAGAACAAAAAAGTCTTCACCACAGGAACTAGCCATCACACTGCAGCTATGAGATCCTGGTGACAACAACATTTAGAAGCTCTGCAGGGATTCATTTCTGATTGGCACAACAGCAAAGGGGGAGGGGTGGCTCCTGTCCTGTCTCTCCCCTGCACTGTTTTGCTGAGCTGAAATGGTGCCGGGGAGCAGTATTTGACCCAATGAGAGGCTACACATAGGTTGGGGGAGTCCCCCTCTCTCGTTTGATTATCTGTAGGCTTGGCCAGAAGTAGGTTTGCCAACTCTGGGTTGGGAAATACCTGGAGATTTGGGGGGGGGCCTGGAAAGGGGGGGTTTAGGAGCAGAGGGACATTGGCAGGATATAATGCCATACAGTCCACCTGCCAAAGCTGCCATTTTCTGCAAGGGAGCTGATCTCTGTCATCAGGAGATCAGTTGTAATACCAGGAGAGTCCCAGGCCCCACCTGGAGGCAGGGCCAGCTAGAGGTGTTTCTGCGCCCTAGGCGAGGTGCAGATGCCAACCTCCCGGTGGGGCCTGGAGACCCACCATGCCGCCCCCACCTCCTCTCCTCCCCAGGAGGGAGGGGGAGGGTGGGCAAGCTGCAAGCCCGGGAAGGGGCAGGGGTTTAAACCCCCGCCCCCTTCCATCCCAGTGCCGGCTTTAAACCCCTGCTCCTTCCGTCCTAGCACCGGCAACCCAGGGAAGGGAAGGGGGTTTAAACCCTGCCCCTTCTGTCCAGCGCGGCTTGCCTGCGCACCCCGCAGCTGCGGGCGCGCAGGCAAGCCAGGGAAGGGGTGGGGTTTTTTGGCGGGGGGCTTTTGGCACCCCTAAGGGCCGGTTGCTCTAGGCGAATGCCTAGTTCGCCTAGTGAGCAAGCCGGCCCTGCCTGGAGGCTGGCAACCCTAGTCAGGGATCCCAAATTGAGGGCTAGAAGGCACAAAGCTCACTTCCAAAGAGTAATGGATGTACATTCATTATAGCATGATATGAGAGCTTCTGAGGGCTTATCCATAGTTATAAGAGCCCTCAAATGGCCTTTTGTAAAAAAGTGGTTTAGCACCACTCATGGTACACCACTCAAGATTTCAACAAGCATATTTCTTGAGAGCTCTAAGCCATAATCTTCCTTTCTTTGCATTGGATTGTGGCAAAAGCTCTTATCATGGGGAAGAAAGCTGCTGTCCAAAGACAAAGGGAGGCACTCTACATCTCCTCCTAACAAGAACTGGTCCATTTGCTTGACTCACTAGTTCTGATAGGTCCCATTGTTCTATCTACATTTCAAAGAAGTACAAAGTGAATTTACAGAGTTTTGTTTCTTGTAACCTTTTTACTGTCTTGCAATTTCTGATTTCTTTTGGTTATCAGATTCCGTCCCCCCCAGTTTTTCATTACAGTTCTGTGCCCAAGTTTTTTATATGTTCTGTTAACCTCTGCTCACTAGGTAATGTAGGAGTTCTCTGCCTCTTTTTAGAAGAGAATTAATGAGTGTTCTCTGCAGTTCAGTAAACAACTGAGGTGGCGGCTGTTAACAAGTTTTTATTTATTATACATTTATTTACATCATTTATTGGCCACCTTTCTTTCTGAGGCTCAAGGCAGATTACAAAATATATATTTAAAAAAACAATTCAATCAGACAGCATAAGACATCCAATGGACAATACTGGCTTGAGTCAGGAGACTGATCCAGGAAAGGGAGGCAGCTATTTAAACAGAATATACTCTGCATGTCCCTAGGAGCCCATTTTTCATGCCCTAACTTTATGTTCTGCCCTCCATGTTTTAATTAAAGGTTTCTGTTGACATCCCCCCAAAATTGTGGGCATAAAACAATTGGTTATAAGGATTCTTTCATAGTATTTTTATTCCTTCTATTACATCAGTTATAGTTTGCTTTTCTCTCTCAGACCTTTTCTGCATATATCTCTGAGCTTTGGAAAAAAAATAGTAAATATACTGGGACATTTATATGCAAATATTATTGAGTACTTTCTACCCCACCCACTTTTTCAAGGGCTCAGCTCAGACTGCACAAAGGAGGCTTAGTAACTAATGAGACATCAGGGAATTCCCATTGCACTGACTTTCTTGAAGTCTGTTCTCCGTCTGGCCTCTGAGCACTATTCTCAGTGTCTGCATGAGACACTGCATGTTTTGGTTTTAGACTGATTCGCAGGTATGCATTAGAATCTTTTTTTTTTTAATTTAGCTAAACACATGCATCCCATCTGTGCAACTGTATTGTGTTTAGCTAATAAGTATATGTTAAAGAAGACTCTTTCTTCTCTTCTATAGGTGTGACCATATTGGGCAGCTCAGTTCAGACACATCAGGTAAGAAAATAGTAGCTTGGATCCTATTTAGCACAAAAAGCAATGTTCTCAGAAAGTCAGCTTTTCAGCCCCAATCTTGCGACGCCCTGCTGTGTCCCCACAAATTGTGCTCCCGGGGATGCTTCCAGGGAAGAACATGAGGGTAATGTGGGGGTTTGCAGGAGGAAGGAGAAATTGGCATGAATCACACACACAAACCCATTTCTATTGGTGGAAGTTACTGAGATATTTGGTCAATTTAGCAGAGTTTGCTCAGTCATGGAAGCGTGAGATTGAGCTCAGTAAAATAAATCTCCCAAGAACTATATTGCAAAAGTAAAACTTACATTTAATCAAGTAGATTCAGTTCACATTCAGGTTACAGTCAAAAGGAGAGAGAAGCCTAATCTAAGGAGTACTTTCCTTATCACAAGTGGACAGATAATCCAGCATGTGTATGGAAGTATGAGGGCCCTGTTTCTACAGGAGAGACCTGTAGAGACATGTGGTTCCATGAAGAGTCATGCAGGGAATGGGGAGAACAAAGGGCATTGGAGGCAGGGGGAGTGTCAGGTAGCAGCTCCCAGGTTAAGACAGAGAGATATCCCATTCAAGGAGATAACACATTTATACACACATAGAGTGATGTAGCACACACACACCCCAGTATCCAGGCATTCTGAGTTGCTCACTGCAACGAAGTGCTTTACACTAGTAGAAAACATCATTAGGATCTAGGTCATAATATCCATTTAGAGAAAGTTTACTTTCTGGCTTTTTTCAACTGGATTGAATTAGGCTTAAGCATGCCTAATTCTGTGCTTGATCATTTGGAAATCTATTATTTAGAAGTAAAGCCCAGGGGTACTTCTTCCAAGACCAGTGTTAAATTGGGGATACCAAGTTTGTTTATAACAAATGTGAATTCTCTTAAAGCAGAGCAGTACCCTGCCTAGGGTTACCAGCCAAGGACTGCCAACCCTGGGAGCTTTTGTCAGTGTCTCATGATTCTGCAGCATCATTTATGGTCACATAACCAGAAGTGACATCACAGCAGGCCCATAGCTATGGTGGGGCCTCCCAGGGCCTGGCCCCCTGACTTCCTTCTGAGGCCCCACGACTTCTGCTCAGCCTGCTCCTGGGGCTGACAGAAAGACGCCCAGAGGCTGCCAGGTGCTCTGAACATGGAAGTCCCAGAGCAGGGGTGGGATCAGTGACTGGAGAAGGAGGCAGCCCCGCCGAACCTCCCCGCCCATTGGAGAACGAGGTCAGGCGCACTGAGGCAGTGCGGAAGGCTCCAGCTGCCTAATTACACCAGCCAGGCGAGGCACCAGAATGTCAGGCCGTCTCACCCCAACCACACTGCCTCGGAAATCAGTCCCAGACTCTGCAGTGGACTTGCCGGCCAGTTCACCTGCCATGTCTGCTTGGATGCCACCCCCTCCTGCAGCACCCCAGATGGCTTTTGCAGTGCTACTCGTTGCACAGTGCAACTCACTGCTCAAGCCAATGCCCTCTGCCCCGCTCCACTTAGTTGCCTCTGGGCTGCGGGGGCTCCCTGGCTCTGGGCCTTGTCCCGTTGGCCTGACGCCTGGAAGACAAGTAGGTGAGGTGGGCTGCCAGCGCACTTGTTCTGGCCGCTCCTGTAATGGGGGGATGGGGGAGACAAAATGACCAACCCCACCCGGGCTGGGGCTCATGGTCGCCCTGCAGCACCGGGTTATGTTTGGAGGCACAGCTGCTGCAGTCTGGCTATGAACGCATCATCGGGAGAGTTTCTGGGAGCCACTGATTGATGCACTGCCACTGGCTGCTGCAGCCAGCCCAGAAACCTGTATGCAAGTCCTTCCCGCCAACCCAGCCTTCATTTATTCCATAGTGGCTAGCTGGTGAGATTGTCTCCAGGCCTGGTCAGCTGAGTGGCTTTGCTTCCAGCTCTCCAAGGGAGAAGCAGATTGAAGGCCTCGACCAGACGGCCGCAAAAAACAAAACCCCGCCCAACGAGCGGCTGCAAAGGTTGCCTGCTTGCTGCCAACTCATCCGCCCGCCCCAAACCCCCCTGCTTGTCCCATACAAGGCAACAGTCAGGCAGAAAACCAGGTGGGCCCCAGCCGAGAAGCGCTCACCAGCCGGGCCATGACCAAAGTGCCCGGCAGCCCCACATGGCCCTCCTCCCTTGCTTCGGCCCCCTGGCTCTCCATTCCGCTCCGCCTCCACTTCGCTGTCTCTGGCCCTGGCCGGTCCCTCCCACGCCAGGCAAAGCAAGTAAGCATATGCTCCTGCCTGCATGCCTGCCTGGGCACCAATGGTTGGTACGGGACAGTAAGTGGGTGCAGTGGGGTTGGTTGGTGTTCTGCCGTGGGAAAGCCATGCTTCAAGGCTCTTGCAGTGCAGCACCACAACCCAAAAGCAGGCGCGATGGAGCCGAACCAAAGGCATGGGCCTCTGGGGCTCAGAAGCAGAGGCGGTGGGCCAAAGCACCTGCCAGCCAGTAAGTCTTGGCCCCCTCCTTCTCTTCTGCCTCTCCTTCCTCCTGTCTCTCCTCTTCTCCCTGGGCACCCAGCTGGAGCGCTGGCAGAGGCCAGCAGGGCTGGCTCACTAACTAGGCATTCGCCTAGGGCGGACCAGCCCTTAGGGTGCCAAACTGCACCTGGCCCCCCCTGCCAAAAGCCCCCCATCCCCGCCAAAAGCCCTGACTGGGTGACTGCCACCGCCCAGAGACCAGGGTGGCGAGACGGAGCCGGCTGGCTGGCGGGAGCTGCCAGCTGTGGCAGGAGAGAGAGCCCACCAGTGCCCCCTGAATTATTTAAAGGCCCCCTGTTTTAAGAAATCCTGGCTACGAGCCTGCATCACAGTGTTGCCATGATCCTCTAACAATCCACCCAAACTCTATTGTTTTACCATATAGTTTTAAAGAATTGCTAGCCTGGGGATTGCTATGGTTTTACCATACAGTTTTGGGGGATTGCTTGAGTGTAGTGGCAACATATGATATCACTTCTGGTTATGCAACCAGAAGTGATGTCATGCTGTCATCGCAACATCACTTTCCCCAATTTCTCCAGCTGCTGCACTGGGCAGCAACGAGGAACCAGAGGCAGAAGCTGGTCCTCCTAACCCTGCCTTTAAAATGACCTTCTCAATGCATACTGCTTTCATTTTTCCCCCCAGATGAATTTGTTAATGCAAGGTTATTTATTTAGGGTATTAAATATACCCCTTATTGGGGGTATGTATTAGTTAATGTAGCAGAGTTGCACAGTCATAGAAGTGTGGCATTGTGTGCAGTAAATAAACTCCAAAGAAGTATATTGCAGAAAAGTAAAACATACATTTATTGAGGTAGATTCAGTTCACATGCATGTTGCAGTTGAAAGGAGAGAGAGGAGCCTAATCTAAAAAATACTATTCCCTATTACAAGTGGCCACTACTCCAGCATCATGTACATGCAGGTGAGATGGCATAGCTTCTAAGGAGAGATCTGTAGATGTGTCCTGCCCCTTGCAGAGCCAGGAGGAAAAGAGAGAACACAAGGAACACAGGAAGAGAAGAAGGAGTAAGAGAGAATCTCCTAGGTTATACAAACAGAGGCATCTAATTCATTGAGAAGATAACACACAAACACATCTAGAGCAATGTAGCACCCCTCAACGTCCAAGCATGCTGCGTCACCTTACTCCAACACCCTTCCTGTGTCTGGATACAATCAGGACCCAAAATGGATAACAACAGTAAATATAATACATAAATACTTATCTATTAAAATCATTAAAGCATATTATTAAAACAAGCTGATAAATTGCCTGATAATCTGTCTTAAATAGCTGTTTTGCAGCCTTGTCAGAAGGCCCTCAGAGCTGGTGCTGGTCTTAGGTTCTCAAGGGCAAAGGGACTGTTAGGAGATCCTGCTGTGATTGCTGAATGGGTTCAAAACAGGAAACGGTGCTATTTCAAGTATGTTAGCCTCAGGCCATGAAGGGCATTAAGGATGAGTACCAGCACCTTAAACTGGAACCCAGAAACAAAGTGAAGAGACTTCAAAACTAGTGTAATGTAGTCCTGAGGAGTGACCCCTGATAACAAAGGGCTGTGACATTTTGTATGACCTGAAGTTTTTCAGTCAACTTCAAGGGTAGCCCCTTGGAGAACATGTTACAGTAATCTATGGTACCATAGCATGGATCAGCATGGCCCAATCAGATGTCTGTGGACACCAGGTCAACTTTTGAACTAAAAACAACTGAAGAAAAAATATTTTTTTGCTAACATGCTTACCTGTTTCTTTTACAATAGTCTTAGATCTAAAATGACTCACAAGTTTTGTCCTTCAAGAAAATTTGCAGCCCATCAATAGCAGAGAGAAATACCCATTCATTGCAGATACCCTACCAACCAGAATCTTCCCCATCTTCCCCAGATTCTGTTTATTCTTCCTCAGCCACTTGTCCACCACATTCAGGCACTGGTTCAGCCCCAAGTTGGTCACTCCTGGCAATCTGATCAAGTCATATACAACTAGGTGGCATCAGCATATTATGGTAACCTGATTCAAAACTATATATGATCACTCTACCAGTGCCTGACTGAAAAGAAGAAAGGGCAGATAGAGCAGTTCTGCCACTATCATTTCATTATTTTTCACAGAAAAAGTCAGATACAAGATATAGTTTTATAATATCAGACTGTCTGCAGAAGGTTTCTTTAATAAAGACTGGATAACTGCTTCTTACAGGGGCCTCAGAAGAATCCCCTCCCGTAAAGAGGCATTCACAAGCATTTTGTAGATCAGAGGTCTCATTACCTCATGACAAGATTGTATAAGGCATAAAGGACATAGGTCTAGACTACAAACTGTAGCTTTCACACTCCTCTCAGAGAAATTAAACTGAAGGGCTCCAAGCATCATGAAATGTTGGATTTTCTCAGAATTGTAAGAAAACAACAAAGAATCCTTTACAATGTACCTTTAGTTTTCATGTACTGATCTGATTATCATTGTTGTACTGTTCCATTCATGCTGGACTTCTCACCAAATACACATGTCTTTTCATCCCTAAATAATTTATTAATTTCAATATAAACACTCCCAAGAAGATTTCTGGTGCTGGGTCATTTTGCACAGGACTGTAAAAGCAAAATCAGCCGAAAGCTAATGACAGGAAGCAAATCTCAAGAGACGCCAGCAGAGGGCTGCACACTGAAATCCTTGCCACTCTTGACAAACATTAGCAGTATTAGTCACTTCTTCTGGAGAAAAAGCACACATGAGGGTCATACACTAATTCATAGGTTTCATAGAGTTTGTTCAGTCTGTAACAAGAAATTGCTGCAGACAATGTGTATATTAATTTCTCTGTCAAAAACATTAAAACCTGCAATGTGCTGGTGAAGGTATCAAAGCTTTATAAATGTGCTGGTGAAGGTATCAAAGCTTTATAAATTGCAATGCTGCTTTATTTTCACATCTCCCCATTAGGTGCTGGTTTTGAACTCTAGAGGAGGTACTGTATGTACTGTTGGGAAAGAGGATTGTTTACATGTGTTAGATATCTTGGGAAATTTTATTGATGTGCTCTGTGATTTGGAGCATGTGTTAATACTGTTATCAGAAGCTGGTTCAGTGAACAGTGCTGCTTTTCCTCTGTTTTCTCTCCCAGTATAATACTGATTGCACTGTTTACCCTGGAGGAGTACTGAAGTTGCACTATAGAAATGGCAGACAGCACCCCATTATACTGGTTTCATGTTGCAAATACTTGTTCAAGTATTTGAGACTGGTCCTGTGTTTGAATTATCCTCTAAGAACAGTGATGCAAATGATGGAATGAGAACATCAGGGAGAGGGGAAGTGTACATGTGTGTGCATCTGTGTATATGGGAGCCAGTGTCCTTTGTGCATACTGTCTGGTTTCACCACTCAGGTCTCCCCCTGCTCCTCAACTGGCCTGACTTTATTTATTTATAGCACAGTAAGCCCAAAGGAAGGCCCCTCAGACATCTTCTCAAACCCTTCAGTGCTTATTAATTACTGCAGTGATTGTGGATTATGCTGTTTCCAGTCTGCAAATGTCATAACAATTGGCAAGCAGCCACAATAGAATACACCAGTGAATTAGTGCATAGATAAAAACTGTTTAACTTTCTGAAAGACCTTTTACTTGCTAGAGTGAAAAAAAAACCACAGAAAATCTAGTGTGCAATAAATCCACCTCACGTGCACAAGCTCCTGGCAGTGGGAGAAACAGTGGTGTGTTTATCTGTTTCTCTTTAGGTATCAGATTGGTTTAATTTAGTACTTTTCCTGTGGCCTAATCTTTTTTGAGAAGCCAGCATTCAATTCCGCTTTATTACTAGTCATGAAATATTAATGTTGCTGCCATGAGAGCAAAGAAGTGATCTGGACAGAAGGCGCTCGACAGGGCCACAAGTGACCTGAATGAACAATCAGCTCATGGCCAGGAAGCTGTGAAAGTGGGTGCTGTTCATCTTAGGGGGCAGGGGAAGGATTTTCAAAAGAGAGTTGCTTGGTGACTAATCTGTTTAGGGAAGAAAACCTGCAAGGGTTAAGAATGAATAGTTGGATATGGTGAATGTGTATCACAAGATTAAGGAAGGTGGCCTCCAGTGTTCCCTCTAAGCTGTGGAGTCTTGTGAGCAAAAATTCTACTTTGTAAGCTACTGGCATTAAAGTTGTGAACAAGCAATTTGGCTGCTGTATAAATTAGTTTGCTCTGGAGCCATCCTTACTGAGCTAAAACAAAAATGTGTGAGCCAGAGGTGGAAAAACTGTGAGCTAGCTCACACTTACTCATCTTAGAGGGAACACTGGTGGCCTCATGTGGTCAAAGTGAGGAGAACTTGCCTCACATTTTCTACACTCATTTATACACATTTTCTACCTAGGCAGAGAATGGAGGAAGAACAAATGAATTCTAATCACATATGCACAGGGAATGGCCTTATGTTGGACTGGAATTGGATTTGATGGTCCCTTCTCAAGTCATTTTATTTAAGTTTGTTGAAAGTAAGCAGCAACATGTATAGTCAACTTTGGTCTGAGCTTTTCTGGGCTTGGGATCTAAGCAGGACTGACGTGGATGGGAGGCCACCAAGGAAGACTGGGGTTGTTATGTGGAGAAAGGCTGTGGCAAACCACCATGTGATAGCCAGGGGGCTATCCTGCCCCTGAACAGAAAAGCAGCCACTCAGGTGTGCCTATGGGAGTGCTGCTCCAGCTTCCAACCACCTTTCCTGAAGGAGCTGGAATGTTGGAGGGAAAGACAGCAGGAAGAGTCCAGGTCTGCCTCTAGGAGAGTGTAGTGATAATTTAGGTCTGCCATCTGGCTCAGATTGCCATGAGACAGTTCTCTTGAAAGCAAGTCTGTTCTGACATTTCAATGAATAAAAATACTGTGGTGGAGTCTCCATTGGAGCTTCCATCTTGACATGATTGGAATTAATATACAAATGGACTTCCAATTAATGGCGGCTTGAAAGCAAACGTGTCTCCGGGATGCTCCCAGGACACGATCTGTGTGTCAGCGGCTTGGAGGGGGAGCAATCGCTACTCCTCAGGAAGCTTGGGGAAAAGGCTTCCAGCCAAGGGGCTTCTGAGGGGGCTGCCTCTTCTCCAGCACAATGCTCGAGAATCGAGGCGCTACTTTGCCCCAGTGGTTCAACCGCCATGCGTCCGAACGGACCTAGAGACTCTGGCCAGAACAAGCGGAGGAGATCGTGTGACCAGATGATTACAAGCAATGTCGTAAGACAAGCAAGGAGCAATGAGTTATTTAAAAGTGGTAAATTGGTGGTTTAAAAGGAAAGCACCTCCCTTGGCAGAAGCGTGGGAAGCGAGCAGGGGAGGGCCCCCTCCCACACGCAGAGACTTTAAAGCAGATTAGCAAGGGGGGAGCGGAAGAACAAGCATAGAAACCAACTTTAAGAACCTTACCAGTTAAAGTCAAAGCATATTGGAGGCATTCAGAGACTTTACAAAGTTTCAGTTAAAGTAAACAATACAGAAAGATGGCAGGGAGGCGACCCGACAAAGGACAGAAATCGAAACCACCAGGAGGCATGAGCCCGAGGCCGGAAGAGACCATAGAGTTTCCTAGGCTCTTAGCAGATTCTCTATGCCCTCTGCTGGACCAGATGACCAACATTAACCAGCAATTGACAACTCTGAACCAGAATTTTGCAGCACAGCAATTACAACTTGCAGAAACCACAAACAAAACAGAGCAGGTGGTTGAAAAGGTAAAGGAATTTAATGCCAGCTCTACAAAAACAGGGGAAAAGATGCAAGTGCTAGAAAAGAAGCAAGCTTCGACAGAAACATAATTGTTACAGCAACAAATGGAAAGAGCAAATATGATACTCCAGTTCCAAGGAGTGTCAGAAGCCCCCAAGGAGAATCTAAAGCAACTACTAAGCGACGCATTGGCCCCAATGATGGATTTAAAAGCAGAAGACATTTTCAGCTAAATGGATGTGGCCTATAGAGCTTACTCCACGTATATTAAGAAGAATAATCTGCCAGGGGAAATTGTTGTGAGATTCTCAAAGAGACATTTAAGAGATTCAATTTTAAAAGCGACCACAAATACACCCCCGAAAATCGGAGGCAACAACATAAAACATTCCATTTGAGATAAGAAAAAAGAGACAGAAGTATAAGGAACTAATCTTTTTTTACAAACAAATAGCATTGCATACAGGTGGTTAATTCCTGAAGGCGTCACTTTCAAAATAAAGGAAAGAAGAGAAAAAAATTGACTCTGTTTTCAAAGCTTGAGAGTTTTTGCGGCTGCAACTGAGAGATCCAGAAGAGGAGACGAAAGAAGAAGAAAACAGCAAAGCTACTGGCGAGTTGGACTCTGTGTCTTCTGATGGGGACTTGGATGCAGAAAAGGGGGCGGCTGCTCCCAAACAAAGCTATCAACTGAGAGACCGCAAGGAGAAGCAAAAGAAGAACTGAGACCTTGAAAGCCCATATAAAGCCTTTATCTTATGAGATGACTTGGGGAGGGTTCTTGAATTGGGAAAATAGTTAAGCTGATGCAGAATTGGGATTATTAGATCATGCTCAATGCTTTTCAAAGCTTTTTATGGACTAACATGGATATATGCATTATTGAAGATCTCCATCTCTTGGGGTTTTAGTTAGTTGTGGTTATCTTTCCTTTCTCCCTAGATGTAGATGTTTCCCTCCCCTTTTTCTGTTGTAGTTTGTAGTGTTTAGAAAGTGCAAATAAAAAAATCCCCTTCGGGGGGCCAAAAAAAAAAAAAGGAATTAATATACAAATGGCTGAAGCCAATTGAGTAAGCTACAGGAACAGAATAAGGGGGAAAATGCCAGCCGCTATGAAAGTCGGTTACAAACTATAATGACCCATGATTTATGCTTTCTTCCTCTTTTCATTACTATCATACACACTGTCTGAAAGATGAAAATTTATTGGCAAGGAAAGGAAGTTTGAATAGGATATTATCCTCTGGTAATATTTTTAATTTAATTATATTTGTATCCTGCCTCTCCTGCAAGGTTTTTTTCATTTTATTCTCATAACAACACTACAAGGCACATTAAATGCTTAGTAACCCAGGATCACGCAATGATGAACAGGCTGAATGGGCATGTGAACCTTTGTGTGATGTTTTCACTATGTAAATATTTTATGTGTTTTATTTCTGTGTTTTAATGGGTAGTTTTATGTGTATGTTGCTGTGATTTAAAATGCAGGCCTCTGCCTCTCTCTCCAGCCTGAGAAAGCTGGTATCATATCCCCGTCTTGCTTTACATAAGAGTTGAAAAGTACTGAGACTGACGAGTGATTTCAGCTCTCACATACTTTATTTAGATCAGGAACAAGACAACTAAGCCGGCTCGCAGGCCAGCTTTTATCCCCAGTGAGCCCACACCCCAAACACACACAACACCCGTGATTTGCTATTTACAGTTAATTGAGTTACCCCGGGCTCCTCGATTGGAAGAACACAAGGAACCTACAGTCTATTGTCTAAAGACACGAAGCTCAAGCCCTAGCCTGGCCGCGTGGCGGACCGGTCAGAACCGGTCCGAGCACTTGGTAGCCCTGCGTCCATGTTTCCCTGTGGATACACCACAAGAGTAGACATATAGAAGCCAATGATGCTACTCTTATGTAAAATCCACCAGATGATCTCTTGACACATATTCTCCCCAGTGGGGACAACCCTTCTTTTTGTTACATCCTTTTAATGTTTCCAGTTTTAAAATGTCAGGGGCCAAGTGATCAAGCAAACAAATGATCTTTTGTGCTTCAGAGTGGCTGTTTGAGAACCTACTGTGCTTTACACAAGAGTGTAAGGAAGATAGGCATGTGTACAACATAACTAGGGTTGCCAGGTCCCCTCGCTGATCTGGCAGGAGCATTTGGGGGGCATTCCAGGGGTGAGTGGGGACATTACATGATGTTGCATGACATGATGATGTCGCCAAGAAGTGATTGCATTGGTGACACTGGGAGTGATGCTCTGGTTTTTGGGTGAAACTTTTATGGTAAATTTACCCTCAAACCATATTTTGCCCCCAAAACACAGCATCCCTGCATGACGTCCCCGATGCAATGATGTCACTTCTGCGTGATGTCGTCACTGGCCAGTTGGTCCATAGCAGGGAAAAGTCCCCAAAAGCAGGGAATTCCCTGCTCGGACATGGGGTGGCAACCCTAGATGGAATCCATGAAGGGAAGTCTGAACTGATCCCACCAATAATGTGATCATCAGAAGTGACAGAAGGGAAGTCTGAACTGATCCCACCAATAATGTGATCATCAGAAGTGACACAACATGCACAAAAATGTGAAAGGCATCTGCAGTCTAAAAACTACTTTAGTTGAGAGTATGTGAGCAAAAGAGAGAAGACTGAATGAGGTACTATAGCATGCTGTGAGAGAAATCTGTGTTCTGTGTGGTGATTATGAGCCTAAGTGGCAAATGACAAAAATAAGCCTGTGTGGCCGCATCTGTTCAAGGAAAGTTAGATAAACAAGAAAAACTGTACACCTATCTGAAACCATTATGCTTATGTACCTATCTGAAACAGTTAAGTTTATTAACTGTACAGAAACTGTTATGCTGTTATAATAAACTGTATTCATGTTTAATTGAAAACATCTGTTAAATTTAAAGTTTTCCCTTTTATTTCAGAGCCACCCCCTTGCACTGATCACTCTGTCATTCTATCAGTTATAATTAAGCCATCCTAGGACCAATAAGAATTCTAAGACAAGAGACTTTGGGAACACTAAGGAACTCAAGGAAGCAGTGTATCACATGTTACCTCAGAACACTACAGAGAGGTGCCTTTAAAGAGGTTACATATAAGGGGTCTCAGCAGGGCTATTTTTGAACAGGAATGCACAGGAACGGAGTTCCGGCTGGCTTCAGAGTTGGCCATGCCCATAACAGCCAAAGCCTCTGCATGCGTGGCTACAGAGAGAAGGCCTGGAGAGCGACACCGCCCCCCGGTGACTATCCAAGGGCTGGCTTGCTTGGGCTTCCCGCAGGCGCCCAGGCAAACCAAGGGAAGGCAGTTTAAACTGCCTCCCCTTCCCTCCAAGGGCTGGCCTTCAAGGATGGGCTTGTCCGGGTGCCCCCCCCCTCGGCAAGCCAAAGAAAGGCATGGGTGTGGCCTAATATGCTAATGAGTTTCTGCTGTTGAGTGTGGCCTATTATGCAAATGAGTTCCTGCTGTGCTTTTTCTACAAAAAAGCCCTGTGTCTCAGAGAAAAAGTGAAAGTGTTACACTTTGTCTTCAACTCCCCCTTCCTATGAAGTCACTTCTCATAAAAATTCAAATTTAAAACTTAAATTTTCCACTTCATATCACTTTCCTCTGCCTTTCCCCCCTCCTTTCATCACTTGTAAGCTTTTGTATACATGTGTTCTGTATGTCATACTGACCCTTTGATTTTTATGCTAGTCTAACAGGCTGCTACCCAATTTACTCCTCAACTTAAATACCTCTCAAAATCGTCTTCAATGTTTTTTTGATGTTATAGAGAAAATTCCACTTTGAAACTAGCTAGGTGGATGTCAGTCAACCACCGCTTTATCCCTCTGTCAATCCCTAACCAGCCTCTGGCCTTTAGTGTCTTTAAAGGCAACAGTCCATCAGTTTCTCCTAATCTCCATGGTATACCATAGAAGAAGTAGAAATCCTAGAACATCTGTCCTCTGTAGCTACTTTAAGTCTTCAGTTTCTCTAGAGTCTATGATATACCATAGAGTGTAGCATACCCTATGGTCTCCCCTCTGAAGTTGCCATTTCCAGGGGTACTGATATCAATTGTAATTCCAGAAGAAATGTCCCACCTTCAGACTGGTAACCCGAAATCCAAGTCCAGTATTCAGTCCAATACGCAATATGACTTGTGTATAGTAACCTTCCCTTGTAATTTCATTAACAATTTAAAATATTTCTCTGGAGTCTAATGAATTGCTACAAAATCTGCAACACTGAATTATTACACTAAGCTAACTAACCACCACAGAAACCAAGCATTTATGACTATGGGCCTATCTAAAACAAACATTTCCCTCTGGCTGGAGTTACTGAAATGCAAACTTGGGCTGTTTACCATTCATGTTTTGCATCTGTAAGGTCTCCAAGAGCTGGTGCCAGACAGCAACAAAGATCCTCTCTCTTACTCTTTAATCGGACCCTTTGACACCTTTGCCTTGAACCTCTGGAAACTATATCAGATAACCTTTTTGTAGCCATACATGGACAAGCAGCTGGTTAAAAGCTGTTGTCATTATTCCAAATTCCTATTTAACCATTTTCAGCAGCAATTTTCAATACATCTTGGGAAGAAGGTTTACAAAGCTTTCCTACTGGGGCAGGGTAAGGTCTGGGGATCAATATGCATGCAGTAGTGTGAAATGTGGGACTCTGTGGATATTGTCGCATCTGGTGACCTGCAAGGGTTAATTTTTTAACTGCTTTGTGCATACAGCAGGGTTTTCAGGTAGCCAGCCATGATGCTACTAGGAAAGATGGGCAACAAGCAATAAAAAATAAACTCCTACCTCCTCATTCAATTCTGGTTTGTAACAAGCTGTCATATAACTTTAAGGGAAAGAATTCCATCTGGCTTACTGGAGCTTGGCTTCTCAACACAGGAGCATCAATAATAAGATGCAAGCTTTGAGAGTGCCTGAAATTATTTTGATGCTAAATTGTCATAGTTCATTTTGCAAGTCACCAGTCACCTAAGCTTTCTTGCCTTAATCCTTGATTTAATTGCATTTGGAGTCTTAGCAACTTCCCGGTATGAAACATGTCAGGAAAAAAAATAATCATTCGAGACTTGGAGCGAGAAGGACAGGAAGATTGCCCCTAAGCATAGTTTTGAGAACCTGCCACGCTTCAAGAATATTGTTAATTTCAATCCAAGTCTGAGAGATGCCTACTAGATAAATCGTGAACTCAAGTACTATCAGAAAAGACATGCTTCTACTTTATACCTTTGAGCTATAACTCAGGGCAATGGCATTGATTTTTTTAAAAAAATTCCTATATCATATACATTCTGAATAATTGCTTCTAAGCCTATAATTTGGGAGCCAGAGTGGGGAAGGATTTGCAGTACCATAGGCAGGAGATTCTAAGATGCCTGGGCCTAATCAGGTATAGCCGTGGGTAACTTATTAGGTTGGTTCCCAACTTCCAACCATGAAGTTTATAGTTCAAGCCCTAGATCTCCTAATAACCCTTATGTCTTGTCAAAATAATTTTTCAAAAGTAGTTTGGCTTTCTCTAGCTGGCTGACAGGTATTTGGCCAAAAACTAAATTTGTATTGAACATTATGCAGGGGCAAAGTCGCCCTTTAATTTACCAGGAAAGATCCTGGTGGGCCACTGGCAGCCAGGAGCAATCTGGGCAAAATTGGCTACCATGGTGCTATCAATGCCATCCAGGGAACACTTGGCACAGCTGTTCTGGGGTAGTTTGAATGTCCCCATCTGCCCTGAATTAGTGTCTGTCTTTCTCCTGTTGTTTCTTATATGATCTCAGCATGCCACACAACAAGTTTTCTTTGTCCACGTGAAATCTTACCTAATTCCTTTCATAAGAACATAAGAGAAGCCAATGTTGGATCAGGCCAACGGCCCATCCAGTCCAACACTCTGTCACACAGTGGCCAAAAATACCAGGTGCCATCAGGAGGTCCACCAGTGGGGCCTCCCACTGTTGACTCCCCTCCCCCCCAAGCACCAAGAATACAGAGCATCACTTGCCCCAGAGTCCCTATCTATACCTTGTGGCTAATAACCATGAATGGACCTCTGCTCCATATGCTTATCTAATTCCCTCTTGAAGCCGTCCATGCTTGTAGCCACCACCACCTCCTGTGGCAGTGAATTCCATGTGTTAATCACTCTTTGGGTGAAGAAGTACTTCCTTTTATCCATTCTAACCCGACTGCTCAGCAATTTCATTGAGTGCCCACGAGTTCTTGTATTATGAGAAAGGGCGAAAAGTACCTCTTTTTCTACCTGTTCTATCCCACACATAATCTTGTAAACCTCGATCATGTCACCCCTCAGCCGTCGTTTCTCCAAGCTAAAGAGCCCCAAGAGTTTTAATCTTTCTTCATAGGGAAAGTGTTCCAACCCTTTTATCATTCTAGTTGTCCTCTTCTGCACTTTTTCCAAAGCTATAATATCCTTTTTAAGGTGTGGTGACCAGAACTGTACACAGTACTCCAAATGGGGTCGCACCATTGATTTATATAGGGGCATTATGATACTGGCTGATCTGTTTTCAATACCCTTCCTAATAATCCCCAGCATAGCACTGGCCTTTTTTATTGCAGTCACACACTGTCTGAACATCTTCAATGAGTTATCTACTATGACTCCAAAATCTCTCTCTTGGTCAGTCTCTACCAGTTTAGTACCCCACCAACGCGTATTTATAGTTAGGATTTTTGGCTCCAATGTGCATCAGCTTGCACTTGGCCACATTGAACCCCATTTGCCACATTGATGCCCACTCACCCATCCTCAACAGATCCCTTTGGAGTGCCTCACAATTCTCCCTGATTTTTACCACCCTGAATAACTTTGTATCATCCGCAAATTTAGCCACTTCACTGCTTACTCTCAACTCCAAATCATTAATGAACAAGTTAAAAAGCATTGGAACGGGTACTGATCCCTGAGGTACCCTGCTGCTTACCACCTTCCACTGAGAAAATTGCCCATTTATACTCACTCTCTGTTTCCTATTAATTAGCCAGTTTTTGATCCACAAAAGGACTTGTCCTTTTATCCCATGATTTTTGAGCTTACTTAGGAGCCTTTGATGAGGAACTTTATCAAAAGCTTTCTGGAAGTCAAGGTAAACAATATCTATTGGGTCCCCCTTGTCCACATGTTTGCTCACCCCCTCAAAGAACACTAACAGGTTAGTGAGACAAGATCTTCCCTTACGGAACCCATGCTGAGTCTGCCTCAATAGTTTTTGTTCAGCAATGTACCTACTAATTCTTTTCTTAATAACAGTTTCCACCAACTTACCCGGTATCGACGTCAGACTGACTGGCCTGTAATTTCCTGGATCTCCTCTGGAACCCTTTTTAAAGATGGGAGTGACATCAACTACCTTCCAGTCCTCAGGAATGGAGGCAGATTTTAATGAAAAATTACATATTTTTGTCAGGAAATCCACAAGTTCACATTTGAGTTCTTTCAGAACTCTCAGATGTATGCCATCTGGGCCTGGTGATTTATCAGTTTTTAAGTTGTCTATCTGTTGTAGGACCTCCTGTCTCATCATCTCAATCTGACTCAGGTCTTTCAATACCCCTCCCGAAATCAGTGGTTCTGGAGTGGGCAAGCACTTGTCATCCTCCACAGTGAAGACAGAGGCAAAAAATGCATTCAGTTTCTCAGCCATTTCCCTATCATCCTTCAGTACTCCTTTTACCCCAATGCCTCCCTGGCTGGTTTCCTGCTTCTAATGTATTTGAAGGAAGTTTTATTGTTGGTCTTTATGTTTTTTGCTATATGTTCCTCATATTCCCTTTTTGCCTGCCTGATCACAGACTTGCATTTTGTTTGCCACAGCCTGTGTTCCCTTTTATCAACCTCGCTGAGACCAGCTTTCCACCGCTTAAAGGAATCCTTCTTACCTTTTACAGCTTCCATTATTTTGTTTGATAACCATGTAGGCTTTTTTCTATACCTATTTGTGCCTTTCCTAACCTGCGGTATATATTTTTTCTGAGCTTCTAGGATTGTATTTTTAAATAGTTTCCAAGCGTCCCCAATGGTTTTGACCGTTCTCTACTTTTCCTTTCAGTTTCCTTCTCACATGTCCCCTCATATCAGAGAAGTTTCCCCTTTTAAAGTTAAAAGAGGTTGTGTCAGTCTTTTGGGGCAACTCTCTGTTTATACAAATGTTAAACTCAATAACATTATGGTCACTGTTCCCAAGTGGTGCAATCACTTTTACATCTCTCACCAGGTCTTGGGTGTTACTTAGGACCAAATCCAGGATCGCCTCTCCCCTGGTAGGATCTGTGATCATCTGCTCCATAGCACAGTAATTGAGAGTGTCTAAAAACTCAATCTCTTTTTCCCGACTAGAACTCATATTGACCCAATCAACGTGTGGGTAGTTAAAGTCGCCTACTACGACACAGTTATTTCATCTAGCCGCTATCTTTAATTCATTCATCATTTTATAATCCTCCTCTATCTTTTGATCTGGTGGGCGATAACAAACTCCCACTGTTAAGCTTCCTTTTGGACCCACTATTTCAACCCATAGCATTTCCAGAAGCGAATCTAGTTCTCTTACCCTCTCAATCTTACTGGACGGTATACCCTCTCTGACATAGAGAGCCACCCCACCTCCAACCCTTCCCCCTATCCTTCCGATATAATTTATAACCAGGAATCACCGTATCCCACTGATTTTCCTCATCCCACCAAGTTTCTGAAATACCCACAATGTCTATTTCCCCCCAACACCAAGCATTCCAACTCTCCGATTTTACCTTGGAGACTTCTAGCATTTGTGTATAAACACTTATAGTTTCCCACGTTTGTTAAGCCCACAGCCTTCCTCTGGCTGCCTCGAGACCTTGCCAGACAGTTCCTATCATTAGCCACAGTCTCAGTGGACAATTGTAATCCATTTCCTTGTACAAAAGTAATAGCTACCCCTTCATCTCTTTGAGATGAGCCATCCCGAACCAGAGACTTTTCATCTCCTGTCGGCTTTCCCCCATTATTCAGTTTAAAAACTGCTCTGCCACCTTTTTGATTTTGATCGCCAGCAGTCTGGTTCCTTCTCGTGACAAGTGGAGACCGTCCCTTTTGTACAGCTCCCTCTTGTCCCAAAAAGCATCCCAGTGCCTAACAAACTTGAACCCTTCCCCCTACACCACCGTCTCATCCACGCATTGAGACTCCTGATCTGTGCCTATCTCTCCGGCCCTGCGCGTGGAACAGGTAGCACTTCCGAGAAGGCTACCTTGGAGGTCCTGGCCTTGAGTTTCCTGCCCAGCAGCCTAAATTTCTCTTCCAGGACCACACGACTGCATTTCCCCACATCGTTGGTGCCGACGTGCACCACGACCACTGGCTCCTCCCCAGCACTATCTACCAGCCTATCTAAAACACGCGTGATGTCTGCTACCTTCACACCAGGCAGGCAAGTCACCATACGGTCAGTATGCGGGTTCGCCACCCAGCTGTCTATCTGCCTAAGGATCGAATCACCAACTACCAAGAGCCCCCATCCCACCCTTCCCAGGGACGGTTCCTTGGTACGAAAGGATACCCGTTCACCAGCTGAAGAAGAGGTCCCTTCTGAGGGCACATTCCCCTTATCCTCAGCATGGTGCCCCTTTTCCCCTTGACCCTCATGTTCCCTGGCAGCAGCCGGGCTACCAGATCCAGAGTGGGACATACCTAACAAGTCCCTGAGAGTCTTCCCCATGCACCTAACTGACTGTCTCTGCTTCTCCAGGTCAGCCACCTTGGCCTCAAGGGAGCAAACTCGCTCCCTGAGAACCAGGAGCTCCTTGCACCGAGCACACACCCAAGACTTCTGACCAGTGAGCAGATAGTCATTCATGTGACACTCCAAGCAAAACACTGGATAGCCCCCAACCCCCTGCAGGCATTCTGGCTTCATAATTGTTTTTAAACAAATACTTTTCTACAACCCCCCTTTTAAAACCCTTTGTATTTATATGGTTCCTGTTGTAGGAGTCTACTTACCTTACTGGGAACCCAAGGAGCCAAGGTCCCTGTCTTTCTGGCTCTTCCTGGGCTTCTTACAGAGCCCCTAGGCCAAGAGCCACAGGCCAAGAGCCTCACCCTTTTGCTCTCACCCTTCGGCTCGTGCCAGAGGCTCGTGCCTCCTGCAAGCTTCCTGCCTTAAATAGAAGTGCCCCCCAGGAGAGGGTGTGGCCAGCAGCTACTCAAATTCACCCAAGGCACTTAATGACAGGCAAACAATGACCCTTTCACACCCCAACTCCAGCAGCCAAGAGTCTGTTACAACTCACCCACACACTCCCAAATACAGTCCCCCACACAGTACCTTCTCAGCTAAAGCACCTCAGCTGAAAGTAAATAAATAAAAATACCACTCACCCCTCTGGCAGCTCAAAACACCTTGCTCCTTCTCAGAGCTCAGCTGGGTCAGCTATGCAAAAGTAACTTCCTAAAGGGCATGTCCATGTGAACCAGCTCAATGACTGAGCTCTTCTTCAGAAGCTTTCCTTATTTATCTGAAATAAAATGAGTGGCCGCATGAGACCAAGCTCTTTCTGGGATGGTTATCTCAGTTATGGAGGTGTTTTGGGTACTATGCTGTGTTTTAGGTACAAGCCATGTTGCCTTTATTTATTGATACCTCTATTTAAGCTTTACTGTTTTATTAACTCCTTTTTCTGCTGGTATTTTACTAAGCCTATCATATTGCTTAGTGGATGTCCCATCCTGTTGACTGTATTGACTTACACTGTCTAAGTCACCTTGAGTCTTAGTGAGAAAGGTGATCTATAAATAATGTAAATAAAAATTATATATATATATATATATACACACACACGACCTCCAGATATGAATGCACATCTAAATCCCCTCAGTCTTTCAAAGACTGTCCCCATCCTGTCCCAAGTTATAGAGGGAGTCAAGTAAGAGAATGGAAAAAGAGTAGTTGGAGCACCCTGTGTCTTTCTGATCAAGTGATCAAAAATGCATATAATTTGTTTTCAGTTAGATCCAAGTTCAGCTAGTACCTATGCATATCCATGGACTTTCTAATTTCTCCAGCCTGAGCCTCCTGAAATCTTGTTCCAGCGGGTCAGCAGACCCACAGGAATCAACATAGGAAGTAGTCTACTCCTTCTTCTGCAAATAGAAATGTCATTCCATTGGAGGAACTGTGAGGTTGGTTAATTTCTAAAATAACATATACATGATAGAGGAGAAAAGAAACCACCCAGCAACCAATGAGACCAGAGCTCCAATGACCAATTTGAGTTGGGAGGCATTGGCTGCAGTCAGACGCACCAGTGGAAGCAGAGTAGAAGCAAGGCTATCTCCTCTGGAGGAATGTGACCCACAGTTGTGAGATCACACAGCCCTTTGTAGCAATGGGCGCAGCCCGTCACTGGGTGCCTTTCCCTCTTTTTCCTTGACTCTTTTTCACATGCAGTGCCTTTTCCCTCTGGCTATTCTATTTCCTTCCCTTTCTCTATTGTTCCTTTGTTAAAAAAATTCTGGGTTAAGTTGCCTCACCCTCTATTTTCCTGCCTACATGCTCGAAGTTTGCACAGTGCACCAGATTAAGCAATAGCTATAGCTGTTGTAACTGTGGTCATTGAGAGGCAAATTTATTTTTCCTGATTTATATTTGTAAATGTGCATCTTGGAGGTACTCAATGAAAGAACAGAAGGGGAAAGGAATGCTTTTTTTCTTTTTCATCTTACATAGCACAAAGTGACTACTGTGTACATTAAACATCATCAGATTATCTGCTGAGCTGAGTAGAGTATACATGTAGCTGAAAGCAAGTTCATTGATAATAAAACTGGTTTAATTGACAGACAGGCATATATTTTTCTTGATGGTTGCAGTTTGACTAAACTGGTGGTGTATTCATTCTGTGGACAGCAAGATCCACTAGCTAAAGAAGGTCTAGGAGCACCCAATGCTTTGGCATTGTTGCTGCTAAATTGGGTGTGGGCCTGATCCATGCCTAGCTGGCACATAAGTAGGAAATATATGTAAATGTCTCTAAACATTTTAATCCAGAAGCTGTGTCCTACTTATTTTGACTTGGGTCCCTTTGTTTCTTTGTTTCTTTCTTTTTTTGCCATCAAGTTGCAACCAATTTACCTGGTTGGGTTTTCAATGCAAGAGAAGTTCAGAGATGGTTTGTCATTGCCTGCCTCTGCATAGCATAGGGTTGCCAACCTTCAGGTGATACCTGGAGATCTCCCAGTATCACAACTAACCTCCAGACAACCCACAGCACTCCCAGCCCCCCCCCAGCTGAAACAAATATGTCCCAAGCACACCACATCATCACCCTGGGTGTATTCTTCTACTCTGCAAAGGAATAGAAACACGCATGTTGAGCTGGCAGCCCTCCCTTCCCAAGCCTCCAAAGGCAGGTTCCGAAGGACAGATGGACAAGGTGTAGAAATGTTTCCAAATGATGGCCTAGAAATGGGGTCCCACAATTGGAGCAGATGGGAGGCACAGCTGCTTTTACAGCCCTGAGGCCACCTGAGACCCAAACCCAAACCAGCATGCAATTACATATGTAGACCTGGTGGCTCAAAGCCCTGAGTCCATCCCTGACACCCATACCCAAAAGGGTGCAACAGTGCATGTTGGCTCAAAACCCTAAGCTGAAACACACAGCCAGTATTCAAAGAACAGGTGGAAAGGCAGACGCCTCCAGAGTTTTCCATTAATGGGTCATGTTAAAATTACCGTACAATATAATAAGGGATATCACAACTCCCCATGATATAACAGACAAAAAATTTTTCAGGATGGTAAAAACCAAGGCTGACTGTGAAGAGCAAAAAATCTCAACATTAAGTATGCACTAACGTGGTCTAAAATTGCTGAGTGACAAGGGACAAGACCTTGGGGCTGTAGTTACATACTCAAGGAAAGTGCTGCAGCAGTGAAAAAGGCAAACTCTGTGCCAGGTGTTATTAGGAAAGGGAATGAAAACAAAAAAAGTGATATTATAATCTCTCTGTATAGATCTATGGTGTGGCCCCATTTGGAATAATGTGCAGTTCTGGTCACCATATCTCAAAAAAAAATATCACAGAGCTAGTAAAAGTACAGAAGAGGCAACCAAGATGATTAGGGGGTTGAGGCGCTTTTTCTATGAGGAAAAGCTGAGGGGTCTGGGACTTTTCAGTTTAGAAAAGAGACAGCTAACAGGGAATATGACAGCAGTTTATAAAATTATGCATGGGATAGAGGGAGTGGACAGAAAGAACTTTTCTCCCTCTCCCAAAATACTAGAACTTGTTAGCATCCAATGAAGCTGATGGGCAGTCAATTCAAGACAGACAAAAAGAAATACTTATTTACTCAATGAGTGATTAAAATATGACATTTGTTGCCAAAGGATGTAATGATGGCCGCAGGCATAGACAGTTTTAAAAGGGGATTAGACAGATTCATGGAGGATAGATCTACCAGACATGTTGACTAAAGGAAACCTCCGTATTCAAAGGCAGTACACCTTTGAATACTGGTGCCAGGATGCAACGTCAGAAGAAATCCTCAGTCTTTATGTCCTTCTGTTGGACCTCCAGTGTAAGACAGGATGCTGAACTAAATCTTCTGATCCAGCAGGGCTGTTCTTAAGCCATCCCCTCCCCCCAATTCTATAAGAAGTAATTAGACATGTCACTTGCTTTTCTGTTGTAACATTATACAGGCATCTGGAATGGGACCCCAGGCTGGGAGAACTTAGATGCCAATTAAGTCCCACTCCTTCCTCGACATGTCTCCAGCACTCTCTATTGCTGCTCCTTAGGCTAGTATAGCCATATTGGCATCATCTTTACACTAGCATGGTGGCATGCTTTGTCATGCTGATACATCTCCAAGATATGCCAGTGTGGGAACTTATTTGGTATCATAAGCCTCTTCAGTAGAACTTTAGGACTACACCCTTAACTACATCCACTAGAGACCTGAAATGTTCTACAGTTAAGTAGCTATTGAGTCCCCCTCTTTTTTATCCCATGTACTTAGATATTTATATGTCACTTTTCTCCTGAATGGGGGACCCAAAGGGGCTTATGATATCATTCTTCCTGCCCCGTTTTTTCCTTACAATAAATCTGTGAGGTAGCCTATGCTGAGAAAGACTGACTGGCCTCCATTCACCTAAAGATTTGAACCTAGGCCTCCCATATTGTTGTCTGACATTCTAACCACCACATCCTACACAGAATATTTTGTTTGTTTTCATATAGTTTCCAATCTGTGTAGGCTCAAATGTAGGACACAGATTATGTGTGTTGTATCACACACACCCAGGTTAAGACACAAAAACAGTAAATAGTGGAGGTGGTAGCTTGACATAATTGAAGAGCTTTTCCCCCTTGCATGTAAATAAATCTCTCCATATTTTCTAAAGATGTCAAGATTGTGCATTTTGGTACACAGAAACACTGATCTGTGTTTTTAGCTCTTGTCCTGTTATAACATTGTTGTCAGGAGTGGTGTGGGAAATTAAAATGGTCCTGGAGAGAGCCAAGCTGAGGGGCCCTCTGGCAGCACTACAAGGCAGCACTGCAAAGTCTACTCAAGTCAATGGTGCCTGCCAACAAAGGGTGTTAGCTCACCCATTGCTGCTTCCTGCAAACTGGTGGCGGGGCTGGAGGAGGCAACTGGTGACCCAGTATCAATTCTCACTGGTGCTAAAGGATCTGAGCAAAGAGATCCCTGGAATGCTGCCAAATTGCTGGTATTTTGTTCTGTTTGCTTCTGGCCACCAGTGGCCCTCCAGAGCAGCAACCTACTAGGAAATTTCCTCATAAGTTAAATGGCCAGTCCACCCCGGCTGCTGCATCTGTTATCATATGCATGATCATAGAGAGAGCCAGTTCACTCAGTCTCTTGAGGGAGAAGAATCACACAAACTGGGCTTCCGTACAACCAGACATTCATGGGGGGCAGGGAGCTTGGTCCGTGTTGTAACCTATATACATGGTGTAGGGGAAGAGCTTGTATCACTCTTTCACTATGGTATTGTGTTGGGGACTGCATTAATCTGCTGCCAGAATCCACCACCTGACTGGCTGGCTGATGTGGTTCCTAACCTGCATGCCCCAGACCATGGGCACTGGCAACAAATGAATTACATGGGCCATAGTTATGGGCTATGGCCAAGCCCCAAGTGTGGCTGGACCCCAGTAGAATGCATTGCACAGCGCTTTCAGCAACTGATGGACGCCTGCCTTGGCTGGTAATGGGAAAGAGGTGTGGCCACAATTCCTTTAAACTTCTTGCAGGGAGAGACACATGCACCCAAATGGGTAGTGCACAATAGACCCCTAAAATATAAAGGTACCAGAGACAGGCCTGGGAGGAGGTTTCTTGACGTTTTCTCCAGCCTACAAATGAGGAGAGGATTGACATTAGGACGAGAAAACCAAGGTGAGCATTAACTCCTCCCCACCATTTTGAGGCTAGCCAAAGGAGCCTTAGAAGTTATGTGCTGGTGGGTCCATCAACTTGAGTTCTTGGTACGTCAGTCCACCCTTTCATATATTGCAATGCCACCTGCCCTTAATTATGAATAGGGGTTAAATTTAAAATACTTGTTTTAACGTAGTAGGTCTAAAATAGAGATGTCAGGTAGTCATCCTAATAAAATAGCTTTCATTTTCCATTCTGGGCACAATTTTGTCATACTAGGTTGAATAAGGCTGGTAAAGTAAGTATCAGAATTCTCCTCTCAAGCCCTTTTAGTTTGTAATTTGGATTTAGCATGTGTGCTAAACCAGTATCTGGACCATTGATGGAACACTTGGACAACCACCATGTAAATCAAAACAATTTGCTCCCAACCTGGGGTGCAATCTAGAAACAGTGATGATTATTTAAACCCCACTGAAATAAATGGCATTTAGTGCTTGAATCAGAGTTGCAATCCTAAAAACGGGAACAAGAAAATAAAACACATTGTACTTCCAGGTAAACTTGTTTAGAATTGGGCTGTTAATATTACTGCATGGATTTCAACATGATTAATTTCCTGTAATCAGGATGCCAGCCAAGCACAATTACAAGTTTGTAATATTAACTAGATTTATGCAGCCAAGGAAAGGTGTAGGGATGTCATGAATTCTGCAGCAAACAGATTTGGCAGGGGAACAATCTCTATTCAACATCCATGTCCACAGTCATGAGCTGAGCCTTGGGTCACTTTGCCTTACTGCTGTCTGCCTTGAGTAGCAGCTGAACAGTTTTGCAGCTGTGCAGTGGTTGTGGCATTCAGTTTAATTACTTGTGCCTTGCAAGCCACTTTTGCATCTGCATGGTGGGTAAAATTGATTCTCACCCAGGGTCATGAGTGGTCAAGTCAGGTAAGTAGATAATGTGAGGGGGCCACAATGACTCCCATGAGACTGGGTGGAAATGCACATGTGCAAAATAGCACCTATGATAAACACAGACTTAAATGAACACCAAATGCTGAGTATTATTTATAACTGTAGAAAGAATGACCATCTTCTGTTAGAGCATCTCTAGCATCCCAGTGACCAGCCTGACACCTTCACATCATGAGTAATGCTTCCTCTCAGCCATGTTCTTGACACATTTAAAACTCTGGAAATTTAGTCTGAAATACTGCACAATTTGATTTATGGTTGTTGTTGTTGTTGTTGTTCAATCGCACAGCTGAGTCAGACTCTTCGCAACCCCATGGACCACATCACGCCAGGCCCTCCTGTCTTCTGCCGTCCTCCGGAGTCGGCTCAATTTCATGTTCATTGCATCGATAACACTGTCTAACCATCTCATCCTTTGCCATCCCCTTCTTCTTTTACCTTCAATCATTTTTATAGACAGCATTAAGGCATATGCTCAGATGAGTGAAGTTGTAACTGTGGAAAGGAGATCCTTCAGATATAAGGTGCTTGAAATACTCACTAGGTGATAACTGGTGTAGTTGTTGCTGTTGTTGTTCAGTTGCACCGTCAAGTCTGACTCACCCCCCCCCCCCCAAAAAAAAAGTGCAGGAGAAACCAGTTTTATTAGGAATGGGGGCGGGGGGGAGGTATGAGAGAGTGTTGTCCTCTCTTTGCAACCCCATGCACCACATCATGCCAGGCCCTCCTGTCTTCCATCATCCTCTGTAGTTTGCTTAATTTCGTGTTCATTGCATCAACAACACTGTCTAACCATCTCATCCTTTGCCATCCCCTTCTTCTTTTACCTTCAATCGTTTTTTATAAGACATATGCTCAGATGTTGTCCTCTCTTTGCAACCCCATGGACTACATCACGCCAGGCCCTCCTGTCTTCCTCTGTCCTCTGGAGTTTGCTCAATTTCATGTTCATTACATCAATAACATTGATAACCATCTCATCCTTTGCCATCCCCTTCTTCTGTTGCCTTCCGTCTTTCCCAGCATCAGGGTCTTCTCCAGTGAGTGCTCCCTTCTCATTTGGTGGCCAAAGTATTTGAGCTCCAGCTTCAGTATCTGGCCTTCCAGGGAACAGTCAAGTTTGGTTTCCTTTAGGATTGATTGATTTGATCTCCTTGCAGTCCAAGGGACTCTCAAAAGTCTTCTCCAGCACCATAATTCAAAAGCCTCTGTTCTTGAGCTCTCAGCCTTCCTTATGGTCCAACTCTCACAGCCATACATTACTACTGGGAATACCATCACTTTGACTGTCCGTACTTTTGTTGGAAAGATGATGTCTCTACTATTTATTATCATGTCTAGGTTTGCCATAGCTAGGAAGTCATGGGGAAACTTTCATGGCTGCAGTCACCATCTGCAGTGATCTTGGGTCCCAGGAACTTGAAGTCTGTCACTGCTTCCATGACTTCCCCTTCTATTTGCCAAGGAGTGATGGGGCCGGATGCCGTGGTCTTAGTTTTTTTGATGTTGAGTTTCAAGCCAGCTTTTGTGCTCTCCTCTTTCAAGCAGAGCAAGAGGCTTTTTAGGTCCTCTTCACTTTCTGCCATTAGAGTGGTATCATCTGCATATCTGAGATTGTTGATCTTTTTCCCAGCAATCTTAATTCCGGCTTGTGATTCATCCATGCTGGCATTTTGCGTGATGTACTCTGCATATAAATTAAATAAGCAGGGTGACAATACATATCCTTGTCGTACTCCTTTTCCTATGCTAAACCAATCAGTTGTTCCATATTCGGTTCGAATTGTCAGTTCTTGACCCTTATACAGGTTTCTAAAGAGACATGTGAGGTGGTCTGATACTCCCATCTCTTTAAGGACTTGCCATAGTTTGTTGTGATCCAGACAATCAAAGGCTTTAGCATAGTCAATGAAGCAGAAGTAGATGTTTTTCTGGTACTCCCTTGCTTTCTCCATAATCCAGCAAATGTTGGCCATTTGATCTGTAGTTCCTCTACCTCTTTGAAACCCAGCTTGTACTTCTGGCAGTTCTCTATCCACATACTGTTGGAGCCTAGCTTGTAGGATCTTGAGCATGACCTTGCTAGCATTTGAAATGAGTGTAATTATGCGATAGTTTGAACATTCCTTGGCATTGCCCTCAGGCCTGTAGCTACAGTGGGGCATCTCAAGGCCCGGTCCCCTGACTTACTGCCAAGGCCCCCCAACTTCCCATCCAGCCGAGGCCCCCTGGCTTCCCATTTTTTATTTTATTTGTGACACCCCCTTGGGGGCTTGGGATGATGCCTATAGGGGGCGCCCCCTGACTTATTTAAAGGCCCCTTGAATTAAAAAATCCTGGCTATGGGCCTGATTGTCTTTCTTTGGGATTGGAATGCAAACTGACTTTTTCCAATTCTGTGGCCACTGTTGCATTTTCCAAATTTGCTGCCATAATGAGTGCAGCACTTTAATAGCATCATCTTTTAAGGCTTTGAATAGCTCAGCTGGGATACCATCACCTGTGTGGTCCTGATGTAAACTTGTCCACAACTGCATACCATGTATTATGACCACACAGTGTAACATTCAGACAAGAATAAAAGAACATGAAAAACATTGCAGACTTGGCCAACCTGAAAAATCAGCAGTGGCTGAACATAGCCTAACTCAAACAGGACACAGCATTTTGTTATAGGACACTGAAAGACTGAACAACCAGGGGTCATTTGGGGGAGAGCACACCGGAGCGCAGCTCTGGCAGTTCAGGAGCCAAGCCCCACCCCCAGCCGGCATCCCGGAGTCTTTCAGGCAGCCGAATGTCAATTTCAGCTCCATTATATCCTATGGGCCATTGAAGTCAATGGTGAAAACATAGGGTATATTCTGGGGGCTGGAGGGGAGGTGGTTTGAGGGAGAGGCTCCAAACTCACAAGGTAGCTGATGGAGCCTCTCCCCAAGATGCCCACCAAGTTTCAAGAACATTGGACCAGGGGGTCCAATTCTATGGGCCCCCAAACAGGTTGCCCCCATTCCCTCCATTGTGCATGCCACGCTGCCAGCAGTACTCTCTTCTGGTAAGGGGGGGAGAGGCCCTGCCGCATGGGGGAATGCAGCAGTGGCAGCACGCGGGTGGGTGGGCAGCTCTGAGTGCATTAGGTGGGTGGGCAGGCCAGCCATCCCTGAGCGCACAGTGTGGAAGGGGTTAAGTGGTGGGAGATGCTCCGCCAAGGAACTGGGTGTTCCCAGCAGGTGGCCTCTCCATCTGGGAGGGCAGCTGAGGGGAGAGGCAGGCACTGCTCACTGGGCTGGTGGTGGAACAGAGACAGAAACTTTCCCCCAGTACGAGGAGGAGAACACAGGCACCAAACCTCCACCCATCAGGGGAGATGCTGCAATGGCCGCAGGGGAACAATTCTCACCAGGTTCGCCAGTCCCCTCAGGGAGGTGCAGCACCAGAGAGGCCCCCCCGTGCCTGGGCCAGGTGGTCCTGCTGCAGCACTTCTCTCCCCCAGCTGCTCTTCCACAGTCCAGCTGTCACAAGGGAAGAAGAGGCCACTGCCTTGCAACTCCATGAGGGGCTTAGATGTGCCACCCCCTCCTGCTGTGGAGAGCGGGAAATCCAGGGGAGAGACCGGCTCACACCTCGGCAGAGGAGGAGGAAGAAGAAGGGAGTCGTCACCTGGGTTTACTGGGCAGGCACAGAAACTTGCCGGTGGTGCCAGCTTGATCAGAGCTCCTCAGAGGGCTGCTAGGGGTGGGGCTTGCCCATCCCTGGCCTCCTTACTGCCGGAGCACTGCTCCAGTGCACTCCGGCAGCAAATGACCCCTGTCTATGCTAATAAATGAACACCAGCCTTACATTCAAAAGTTGATTCCTAGCAGTGACAGCAGGTTCTGGAACTGAACCCTGCTAAGCTCTAGTTCAAAAACTGAAGTGAGATTAAATACAGGTTGTAATTATTTATTATAATGACTTTGCCTCAAAATGAGAGGCTCTAAGTGGCAATCAATATTGGGAGGAAAAAACCTCCAGGCTTTAAAATATCTGGCCTGTTGAGAGAGATACATTGTCTTTCTGCTTATCAGTGCCAAATTATCCACACTAATCCCCTGGAAAAAAAATGCCTAGATGAGGAGGCAGTTGTGCTTCCAGCTGATGAAATCTGCAGCAGATGGGATGACTGAAGCAGCCACGGAGGTGCTGGGTATTTCCATATCTTCTGCCTTATCAGTCTTCCTTAGGGAAACAGTAAGATAAATTGCTGTGTCCTAATCAGAAAAGAACCTCCAAAGCAGTATTGTGCTTTCAAGCTAAAGTACGGATTACTAAGGAATAGGTAATATGCATATTTTAATTGTACTAACGTGGTTCACATATTACTGTTGTGAATATTACTGAAGTCAAGCTCCTGTCAGCCTTTTTGTTATTCCTATTCAGAAAAAGTTGCCAAGGCCAAGGGCCAACCTAGTTGTAACATTGGAGTTCCATGATAAGAATGACAAATGTGTAATTTGGCCTGAAAGCAGCTGAGGGAGGGATGTGTCTGAATGGGAGCACAGTGCTGAGGATGTGGACCCCCCCCCAAACACACACAGACGGTAGACACGTAATTTATATCTACTCAGGTAATATATATCTACTCAGGTAATATATATATTTACCTTCCTGAGTAGATATAAATTACCTGCCTACCATTTTTCTTCTCACATTGACACAGAGAGTACTCCATCTTTCTGTGTTATACCTCTGAGGATGCCAGTCACAGCTGCTGGCAAAATGTCAGCTACTACAATGCCAAGACCACGGCCATACAGCCTGGAAAATCTACAACAACTAATGAACTCTGGCTGTGAAAGCCTTCGACAACATATAATTAGTTTCTGTTCTTTGAATAGGGGAAGAGAGTAAATAGTACCAGTTTTCTGAGTACTGAAAAGTTATAGGGTAGCATTTACCTGGGTTTGTTTCTTTTGAAGGAGAGAGCACCAGAGACTTTTGTGTTTGTGTAGCATTGCTTTGTCTAGAAACAGAAAGGGCCCAATTCAAGCATGGCCCACATTTTGTGGAGCCAGGCAGGGGGGAGAGAGCTGGCTAAAGGCTGGGTGGGGTAGATGGCCGATGGCAGGAAAAAGTACTTCAGGCACCAGGGCAGCCAGGGAGGAGGGCCAGGGCCAGGGCAATAGGCCAGCTGCCGGCCACCTGCCCCCCAGCTTTTGTCCAGCCATGGATCTACTCACCCACCCATCCCACCTTAAGTTTAGAGGAACACATGTGATATGCCCAGTGGGCAGGGGTACTGGGGGCAGGAGTGCATTGCTCATCCAGATAGCAGTCAGCGATTAATTAAAAGGGGTTGTTGTTTTTACCTTATGATGTATTTCTTTTGATATTTCTTGTTACAACTTTTTGTTTTACCTTATGATGTTTTTCTTTATGATATATTTCTTGTCACAACTTTAATGGTAACAGCATGAGACTGGGTTCCCTTCACTGGCAGCTTTCAAGAAGAGGCTGAATGAATATTTGCTAGAGATGCTTTAGGCTGGTCCTGCAATGGGCAGGGGGTTGGACTAGATGGTCTGTATGGCCCCTTCCAACTCAATGATTCTATTCTATGATTCTACAGACTTTGGCCTGTGCACCATTTCCTGGATATGGGGACCCCCTCATGGGGTCTTGGCATGAGGGACAAAAGGGAGCATGCTTGCTCAAGGGCTAACACCAGGTACCCTCATGACCAGAGGGCAGGGGAGAACACAAAGGGGCAGTCGTCTATGTGGGCTGCAGCAACCTGCCAGGTGGCTAGGTGACAGGTACATCAGCTGGCGGAGGAGCCAGCTGATGCAGGAGATCTGGCGGGGCCCATGCTGTGCCAATGCTTCTTACAGCTGTAGTCAATAAAGTTGTGGCCAATTTACCCACATGTTTTCTGAATCAGTTATGTGTGTGGTTCTTTCATACAGAATGGGTATAGCAGAGGGAGCCTCTCCCCCCACCCATAAGAGCTGGAACCTGCAAATACTAAAACAGAACACAGACAAACAGGTGCTTCCTATAGGGCAGCAGATAGCATTTCCTACAAGGCAGCAGCTAACAGATACTGTAGATCAGGTCCCCAGTAGGGGATCTCCCAGCAATTCCCTGTTACCCACTAGTGCTTCAAAGGCCAGCAGCAGAGAAATGGCAGGATGACACCACTTCCACTGAAAACTGTGACATTATAACATTGCTGTAGGATTTGCCCCAAAGGTGATTCCTAGAGCATTGCCCTAGCCTCATGAACTTACTTCCAGTTTATCACCAGAAGTGATGTGCACCAGCGCACCTGCTCTGACCCCCACTTTCCTTCCAACTTTCAACCCTAATCCCCAGAAAGAGAGATCCTGTAGTGGGGCAGACTGGCCATTTAACTTACTGGGAAAATTCCTGAGGGTCACTGCTCTGGAGAGCTACTTGTTGCCAGGTTAAACATGGCCAACTGGCCCTGTGGTGCTTGTCGTAGTGATAGAATTTATAGTTTACAGAGATTCCCTTATATTTAACAGTGTTAGAAAACTGGTTGTTTGAGGACTTGCCAAAGTTAGTTCTAGAAGAATGCTTAGAGACTGCAGTACAAGATGTTTTAGTTTCATATTAAATCTGTTACATATTTTAAAGCTGCTTCATATTAAAGCTGTTTTAAAACATTCCTCATTATGGTAGTCTTTATCCGTGAACCCAGAAATATTACAATAATAGTGCTGGACGGTCGTCTTGGTTTGGACTTGGGCAGCAGTGTGATAGTGGTTGATAATATAGCCAAAACTGCCATTAACTCCCCCAGATACTAACACCATTAAAATACCACTCTACGTACATATATAAGCACACAAAATCAAGACCTACTCTTTTTAAATCATCTGTGCCAGGATTTGAAAGCATTTTGTTCAGTATTTTAAATCAGCTTGTCAGCTTCTTTCAAGTCATGGCTGAACTCCTTGGCTGAAAATGGAATAAAGGAATAATAATAATTCAGCCCAGTGTTCACAGAACCATAATGGAAAGTGACTTTATTCTGAAGAGCACATGGTGCAGCTTGTCAGAAAGCAAGAAGACCTATATGAATTACTGAAAAGATTATTACGGTATCTAATCTGTTGTTCTGAGATAATAAAGCCAGTAGAGTCCTGCACCAAGGTAACCTAAATTCCGTACTATGCCAAAATGGTCCCATTAGGCAAACTACTATTTCTAAGCAGAAATTGCTTCGTCTGTGGTGATCTGATGTGGAGAAGAAGCAGCAGAGAGAGGCAATCAACCCTTCCCCTGCTGGCGGTTGTCCGTTCCAAATCATCCCTCTCCAAGTTAGTTTGCCAGTTAGAAGTAACATCTGTCAGGGGTTTGATTTCAATCATGAGTGGACTATGAGGAGAGACATGGAGCTGTATGAAGACAACAGTTTGGAGTAACAGAGGGATAGAACATGGCAAGACAGTCACAAAAACTTGGAACATTTTCTTGTTTTAACTGTACCTCTTCCTCCCACCAACATTTACAGGAATCTCTTTTTTCCTCTTTACTGAAAGTAAGATTGAAAATATATTAATCTACCTTAATCCTTGGGAACATAGCAACCGAAATAAAAATAAATGCTTTGCAATTTAAAAATACAGCATATTCTTTTCTAGTTTTTGTTCTTACTTATGAATGCAAAAGGAAGTTTTTAAATGGTCACCCAAATCCCTTCCACCGATTATCATTTCTATACCGAGGTAGGTTGTTATCTTTGAGGTCTTGCTCCTGTGCCTTTAACAACAACCTGACACGTGGATGTTGCACAGGTGAAGCAAATGCTTTCTTAGACACACAAGTTGAGTTCATATAAAAGGCAGCAATCCAACAATGTGTCCATATTTGCTGCAAATTGATCAGATGAAAGCAGCCAGAAGCACTAGTCTGTTTCCTTTGAAATTAGCTCCTGGTCTACTGGGGGCATTGATATAAGAGACAGCCAGAGGCAGGGATCAAATTAAACCTTGGCAGGGTTGGTTTAACATACCACAACCACGACAGAAGCAGAGCTATTTCTCTCTTTTTTCCCTATCATCATGAGGACAGTAATTTCAGAGGACTTGTCTAGCAAAGCTAGTTATTGTGCATTGTTTGAACTAGAGGGGTCCTGCTTTTTGATAGCTGCTCTCAAATTTTGGGAGTGGCCGAATGGCTGGTGTTGTGAGTTCCTTGTAACAGAAGAAGGGAACATAGAAGAAGCTGTTCTGCATGCACAGAGCTTACTATGTTGATATGGTATAGTGATTAATTGCCTTCTCCGGAAATCTGGCATTTAATATTCCCAAGGTAAGCATGATTTTTTTGGAGACAAGCCATACTTTCTGGGCAGAGGGTTCCAAATTCTATCACTAGTATATTCAGTCATTTTTAAAAAAAAGTCTGGTAGCCTGAATAATTTCTTCAAGAGAGGTACTAATCTAGGTTGACTAGTGATCTGGCTCAGATATGTAATTTCCAACAGGGCTGGTGCCAGCATGCTCCCAAGGCCCAGGTTTTCTGGTGGGGCCACTGGCACACACACTCCACCTCTCCTGCTGACTGCTCAGCAGTCAGGGAAGGTTGTGCCAACATTAGGAGGACTGGGAAATGAGCAAGTGGGTGGGGGAAGGACTGACGAGAGCCACCGTGGGCCCCTGGACAAAGATTCTATCTGGACCACCCACGTATGGCCCTAATCCAAAAATCACTTGGCTGGCTGTTACCATGTGTCTATAATAATAAAAAGATCTGCATGTCCATCTGTCTGTCCATTTGTGACAAGCATAACTCATCAGAAAATAAAACTAGGAATCTCAAAATTGGCCACCAGCTTCAGGATGAAAATAGGAGTGCCATGATCAAAAATGAAAGGAACTGGAATATCTTGGCCCAGGTTATTAACAGACCCTCCCTTCACATGTTGTTTACAGTGGAAGTTAAACTTGTGTAGTGGTTAAAGTGTTGGACTAGGTCTGGGAAACCCAGGTTTGAATCTCCACTTTGCTATGGAAACTTCCTGAGTGACTTCAGGCCCATCATACACTTTCAGCATTATCTACCTCTCAGGGTTGTTGTGAGGATAATATGGAGGAGAGGAGAATGATGTAAGTCACTGGGGGGAGAAATTAGTAGTAGGGACTGGTGAATTAGAGATCATGAAAGGAAGAGAGCAAAATGGAGGAGAAAAGAGTTAGAGACATGTAGGAAAAGACAAAAGGGTTTTAAAATGTTTGCTACCACACACTAACAGGGCTGCCCCATTGTGAGACTGGCTGTGCAGGAGCTGGGTGGAACTAAAAGAAAAAGCAAACCATAATGACATTGTTAGGAGGCTGCATCCTAGCTGCTATGTCTGCGGACCACCACCAGGGGTCTGCAGCCTCAGTCCTTAGCTTGATTCCAAACACAATAGGGGACAAGGTTCTTAGGGCACCCTTAGTCCTCCAATAGGACCTTTGGTGGGAGATTCAAACCCTCCAATGGAATTGTGGGTGTGTCTGGGTGGGGTGTATATAGTTGGCCCTTGCTGGGCCGTGTGTGTCTTTTGTGTGAAGTACAATAAACTTTTCTTTCTACCCAGGTAAAAGTGTGTTTTTAGTTAAGTGAGTGTGTTTTTGATTAAAGAGACAACCTTTTATGATGACCATTTTTACATCTTGCATTTTATTGTTTTAATATTGATGTTTTACAATCTTTTTGTGGTGTTGCTCAGTTTTGTGTATTTATAGAGTTCTGTGGTATACCTACTCAGCTTCAATAACTTAAATAATAAGTTTTCCATTCCTGTAAGCGCATTATCAAGAGCCAGCACTATTTATCACAGGTATTGCTTTATTATTTTAATTGCTGTTTTAATGCTGCTATTATTTCTACTGTCTTAAGACTCTGTTCCTGACTTTTTAAATTTATTTGAGTTACCCTGATAAACACAGGTTTTAGAACATGTGTTTGCTGAGACTGTATTGTTTCTGTCTCAGTTACACTGGAAATTTGACCTTTTTTCCTCCTACAGAAAAGATTCTGCGTAAGGAATACTAATTTCCTAAATATTGGGGGGGGGGGTTAAATAACAAAAAAAACCCAGTTAAGCAGTATTAAATTATTTATATCCCACCTTCTCACTGTAAAGTCCTCAGTGTGGCTTATGACATTTTAAAAAACACACACTATTCCTCCCTCCTCTCCCAATCCCGATATACTAGTTCCCATTGCTAAATGAATATTTTAGCCACCTCATCCTAGGGTAGGCAGTCATAAGTGTTCTGAGAGCCAACCAGGGAGTAGCCAGGTATTGTTGTGCCTCCGGTCTTGGAAGGACAGTTGCATCCCAGGATTTAAGTAAATAGGAAATTACACCAGTCAGAAATCTACCAGCAAAGGAAAATAAACCTTTGAGCAGAGAGGAATTCTTTTTTTTTTTTTACACGCAGCACTATTTATATCAGTGTATTGTTGTCATTGTAATTCTTATGTAATTTCATATGTTGTGGCTGATATAGCAAGCCATAGGATCCACCTGTAAATAATTTAAGCACCATGCCTTGTTCCTTTTCAGGTTTATTCTGCACTTTCAGAAAGAATTTACTGAAAGGCTGTGAGTTTCTCAGGGGTCACAAGAACCTTTCAGGGAGCTGGAAATGGGAGTATTTGGGGGTGTTTCTTGCTGCAGGTTACTTCAGCAAGTAACATTAGTCAATGTTTTACAGTTTCGTATATTTTATTTTTTATTTATAAATATATATGGATGCAAATCTTTTATTTGAATAATACAACTCAAATATATGTAAAACATATTGAACATCAGTTCAGTGAGACACATGAGATATAAATAATTTATTAATTCATGATTCAGGGAGACAAGCAGAGTATAAATACATTGCCAGCTCACTAAATTGCTACAATATGAGCCATCCATTATGTTTGATTTGCCATATAAAATGCAGAAAAACACATTATTAACATGATCTCATCATTCTAAATAGCAAAGATATCTCATATTCCTACTAAGCAGTTTCATGTATATTAATGAAATAGCATACATTGTTCGAGAGATGGCTACTTAGATATTTAAGATGTACAGGCATCCTCTTTTTTCTATTTCATCATAATATGATGGATACAGTTTACAGCCATGAATTACCACTTGATCTATACTTAAAGCACTTTATGAAACGACGTCTTGAGCTCCATTATTTTTAAAAGGGGGAAATACGATACCAGTAAATTAATAGCAGGAAGGAGTGGTGGGAAGTTCAATTTAGTCTTATCTGAGATACAGAAAGGAGAAATTGATGAGCCTTCTCCTTGATTATATAACATTGAGCAAATGGCAGGCAACATAGTCTTTTCATATAAGACATTTTATGCTAGAAACTTATCCTTTGACTATGGGCTGAGTCTGACCTTTTTTGGCACAGGGAAGCTGTCTAGCACTTCCTAGCTTCTCACTGAGATGAGATCATCCATTCACTGAGTGACTGGGCCTTTCGTCATGACACAATTATAATTGTGATCAAGGATGACCCCATCTTTATATGCTGCTAAGGTGATATACAGGAAGGCATTAGGATGTGTGATACACATGACTGGAAAGCACAGGAATAGCTTAAGAGTTTTTCTTCATATGGTAGAGAAGTCATTCATGAGAACCTGATTGAGAAGAACACAGGCTTTCCTGTTTGAAATAATATCGATTTGAGGCTTTTCTGGTTGAAATAATATCAACTTGTACGGCTTCTGAAGAAGCATGATGGGAAACAGGGGCTACCAGATTACCTGTTAAACCAAAAATTAAAGCCAGAAGTGAAACTAATAAGCCTAAAGTAAAAGTGAGAAGTGAAAATGACATAATTCAAGGGAGAGAAGCCAAAGGATAAAGAGGACATCACAATCAGAGATAACCTACCTAATGCACTGCATTGGATTCTCCTGTTGAACTTACCTGTTAAAATTTTACCTGTAAAATTGGAGTTAACTGACCTGATGTACCGCATTGGACTTTCCTGATGAATTTACCTGTTGAATTGTATATGTTGTGAATTCAGATGTTCCTCTTGTAGGAATTATTGAGGTCTTGTATAGTTAAGCTTAAACTAGAGACTTTTGATGTGGCATGAAATACATTGTATAGGGGAACCATACAGTTGATAATAGAGATAGAAACTAGGTGCTTCATAGAATAGAAATGTATAGATATTGAATCACACAGATTACAATTTATTAAAATCTTTATTATAGTCTATATGTTTTGTATGCAGGAGCTGCGGTGGCTCAAGTGGTTCAGATGCTGACCTGCAGGCTGTGGAAGGTCAGTAGTCCAGCAGTTCGAGACCCGAGAGTGCCGCATGACGGAGTTTAGTCATGCCGGCCACATGACCACGGAAACGTCTTCGGACAGTGCTGGCTCTTCGGCTTGGAAACGGAGATGAGCACCGCAACCCTAGAGTCGAATTCGACTGGCTTTCGAGCAAGGGAACCTTTACCTTTACCTATTTTGTATGCACAGTGTGTTTTGTACCTACAATGATATAGCCTTCTTCCCTTCCTCACACACAGAATTTTCCCTCTATTTTCCCTTCCTTTCTGGCTGAACAACCCCTTTAATATGTTTTCTTCTTATTCAAAAGTGTATGGGTGTCCCACCCTGTTATGTTATTATATTTTGACTAGGAGTAAGGCCCATTGTGGGAAGAAATACAACGAGCTCTAGAAAGAGGCTCCAGGTGAGTGTCCCAGCTGTGGCTGGTGGGGCGGTGGAAGGAAGGGGAAAATAGAGGGAGGTGAGCCATGTTTATTTCCTTCTGCTTAGTTATAAGGCAGGGCTGTCTCAAGTCATTTTGCTGCCCTAAGTGGGTAGTATGGGAGGAGAGCTGCATGGTAACAGGTACGGTTCCCTCCACCCCTGACTTATGTTGATTTGGGGCTATGCAGTGGCAGCTAAGGTAGAAAGCACTGTTGCCGTGCAGCCACTTCAGATGGCATTATTAAAGACTCTTAAATATGACTGATTTGCTGAACTGTGAAAAGAGTGTGTCAGGGCAATGGACAGGACCATAGCCCAACAGCAGTGCCCATATATTGGACTAAAGGAATATACTTTGGCCAAGATGAGCCTTGTGCCTAAGCAGCATGCCAAGCCAGATGTGGACCCCTGGACTACGAGAAAACTCCTGCTCCTGCATCTCTGCAGCCATGCCAGTGCCAGAACTCAGACCAGCAGCCCTGACTGGCATGCATGCAAAAACAGCAGCAGATCACAGAGGGAAGCTATGCTCTGCAAAAAGGACAATATGTTCCTGCACAGACACCATGAAAAACTCCCTTCTCCATCATGCAGGCATTTCCCCATGACCACCCTCATGTATTAACATCACCAGAAGAAACACGCATTCCTCTCCAGCCTAAGACAAAAGGACGTGCCCAGCAACAACAAGAGTGAGCCATCAAGACTTCCTGCTACCCATCAAGATAACACAGCTGTCAGGAGCATGTGCGGTACGGCGTGGTGACAGGAGGATTCTCAGAATGCTCTGAGCTGCTCAGTCCCTTTTTCGCCTTGTTAGGAGTCCCCAGGTGTGGGTGGACTCTGCCGGACCTCCCGGAGAGAGGGCTGGCAGCAGGGGGCTTGTTTCGGCCCCTCCTCACTCTGGCAATGCAAAGGAGGTGTCCGTATATGCCCCGAAGCAGAGACAACTTGCGGAGTGGAACATGGTCGCCATGTTTTCCACATAGCCATGACCATCTGACCTTTTAAATTCACTTTTGTTGTTTCATTGGATTGCAGCAGCACGGCATGATGGAGGAAGAACATTGAGAAGGGAACTGTGAGTACATACAGCTCTGAGTTTTGTGAAGAGAGGAGGTCGAGAGAAAGATCCCCAAAACTTGCCTCCCAAAATGAAGAAGAGTGGCCAGAGAGCGAGGGGAGTGAACTATGCGATTTCTGTTGTTTGTATATTTGCCCCCAGGAAAACGTTGACTTTCACACTTTGGTAATGCTTTACAGTGGACATGAAGTAGATGAATTAGATCTTCTAAAGGAATGATTTCAGAATATAAATGAACTAATTCGAAGCTAGGGAAAAAATAAAAATGGTGTTCATAACAAGGGAAGAGGAGGAGGAAGAACTTGATGAAAATGCATTGGTGGGAGAACTATCGGTTGAACAATTCTTGAAAATACTGAGAGAAGGAATAAAAAAGGGTATTGAAGAAGCATGTGTAAATCTACTATAAAACCACATAACCCTCAACTGGAAACAGAAAGTAAAGAAAAGGTAGGAGAAACTATTAAGAATGATATGAAAAACCCAGAATAAATTGATTGCAGATTTATAGGAGAAAAATTAAGTCATATGAAAGAAATGAAATGGTTCTTTTTTTTTCTCTGACAGGTTTTGCTGGAATGAATTGACCCTGAAAAGATTGTTATAATTTAAGATTAGTGTAATATTTAAGATGCTGGGGGTGGGTAGGTTATAGTTAGAAGGTAGTGACTATAGTATGGGTTTTATAGGTTTAGCTGGAATGAATTAGTGTTTTAAGAATCGCCCTTTGTTAGGTTCTGTTGTAATGAATTGACGCTGGAAAGACTGTCATCATTTAAGATTAGTGTAATATTTTTGATGTTGTTGGTGGGAAGGTTTTAGTTAGTTAGAAGGTGGGGATTTCAGTTGGAATGAAGTAGTACTGTAAGAACTGGTATGGTTTAGGTTTAATTTAAAGTTCATGGTGCTATGTAGGTGTAGATTTTTAGTTGAAGGGGAAGATTATAGTAGGGATGCTTAATTAAAATAATCCTACTAAGATGGTAATTTAAATTAATTAATAAAAAGCTAATGAGATAAAAAAATAAAATTATAAAACATTAAGTAAGAAAATTAAGGCTAATGGAGTAAACAAGAACTGTTAGTACTTCCTTTGAGAAGATAAAGTTGATGATGAGAGCCAATTTGTTACCATTTGATAATGAAAGAGGTAGTAAGGTCCTAGAAAACATCTTTAGTTGCTGTTTGCACTCAGTTTGGAGTTGTTTTGGTGGGCTAGATACGAGAAAAACATGGGGTTTTTTTTTGCTCTGTTGGATTGTTAATGGAATATGATAAAGTTGAGTGAAAAGGGACAAATAATATTTAATTAATTTTTGAAAATTTATGAGTTCCCTATTTAAAGAGCATAATGATTGTTGAGATTTGTTAGAAGTAATTTCTATAAGATTTATGTGATTAACTATGTAGTTAAAGCCCATTTGATAGAAATGCTCAATTTTATTTTCAGGAAGTAAGATGTGTCTGCTGTATATGGAAAAT
This sequence comes from Gekko gecko, assembly GCA_029375565.1. Classification (NCBI taxonomy): domain Eukaryota; kingdom Metazoa; phylum Chordata; class Lepidosauria; order Squamata; family Gekkonidae; genus Gekko; species Gekko gecko. Next base: position 122,454,437 of record JAPDNY010000007.1, read on the forward strand.
AGCGGTTGTACATGTATATGTTTGTTTGTGTGTATATGTGTCTATCATTCTTAAAACCCAATAAATATAATTTTAAAAAAAGATAACACAGCTGTCAAAAATCGGGTTGGTAATCCAAAGTACCAGTCCTGCAACCTGATTGGTTCTCTTCCTTTTCTCCTTTGTCTATCCCATTCCCCCAAAGAGGTGTCACTCCTAGCTAAACTATGACTTGCAATTTTCCAACTATTAATCCCTTTTTCTGCCCCATTCTCAGTTTAAGTTTTCTTAATATCTCCTGGGGACCAGGTAACCAAAGCAGCCCTGCCTGAGGTCACCTTTTGAGGTATAAAAGAAGAGCTTTGTGCCATTGCTCACTCTCTTGTTTTTGCCTCTCCTAACCCCATCCTATCTTGCTGGTTCCATTCCTTGTGAACATTGGAACTTCTCACATGTGTTGCTGGTTCCCTTATTTTTATCCCTTTTTCACTGCCGAATCAACTCGTCTTGCCAGACAAGTGAAGTATCACCCCACCAACGATACTACCTGCTAATGCAAATGTATCTGTACTTTTCCTATCTGAATTCTTAGCTCTGTATTGTATGTGTGTATGCTTGATTTGTGGAGCTGCGGTGGCTCAAGTGGTTAAGACGCTGAACTGCAGGCTCTGGAAGGTCAGTAGTTCAGCAGTTCGAGACCCGGGTGCCGCATGACAGGGTGAGCTCCTGTCTCTAGTTCCAGCTCCTGCCAACCTAGCAGTTCGAAAGCAAGAAATTGCAAGTAGATAAATAGGTACCACTTCGGTGGGAAGGTAACAGTGTTCCGTGCACCTTGGTGTTTAGTCATGCCGGCCACATGACCACGGAAACGTCTTCGGACAGCACTGGCTCTTCGGCTTTGAAACGGAGATGAGCACCGCAACCCTAGAGTCGGATTCGACTGGCTTTCGAGCAAGGGAACCTTTACCTTTACCTTTATGCTTGATTTTATATTTGTATATTTGAGAACCCTTTAGTAAAGAAACCACTGCTTTAGTAATCTAGCCTCAACAGCTATTCCTGGGTACTGGGAACTCAAAGTCTGGTATACACAGGTTATGGTCCTATAATTAATGCCTTTTGCCATTTAATAATCATAATTTGTTACTAAATATTTGTTAATAAAATAAGGCAATTTGGCTAACAGCACATCCTCCAATGTCATGTTTTCTGGGTTTGAAGGGTTCCATAGCCAGTTACAGGGTTGCCAACTCTGGGTTGGGAAATACCTGTAGATTTGAGGAGTAGAACCTAGGGAGGGCAGGGTTTGGGGTGGGCAGGGACCTCAGCAGGGTATAATGCCATAAAGCTCACCCTCCAAAGCAACCATTTTCTACTGGAGACTGATCTCTGTAGTCTAGAGATCAGTTGCTATTTAGAGAGATATCCAGGCCTTCTCTTTCCCCCCAATCTCTTTCAGTTTCAAAGCTGCTTCTGCTTAACACTTTAACAGTTTAACTGACTCCCTGCTAATGCCCCATGGTGTCTTTGGATTCCCAGCTTGGGAGTTGTAGTTCTAATTCTCTTTGCTATGGTTGCTGTAAGGCCTGCTGAGAACTACAACTCCCAAATTGCAATGCGTCAAAAGTGGGGGTGTAAGGATGGAGGAGCTGGTGGAACGGGCCAATAGGACACCAAGGCAGCTTCCCCAGTGGCCAGTGCAAGAGCAGGTGAGTCATCGTCAACATGACTTGCCATATGTACATTGGCTCAGTCCAGGGACTTTAAGGAAGAGACAAGATCACCTCTTTAATTTATATTTCTGAAAATGGCACACAACAGGCTTTTGAAAGTTCAAAAATAAACACAATGTTTTATTCAACATAGAGGGGGAAAGCTCAGGTGAATTCGGGTAAAATGTCTGAGGTGAATCAATAATCACTCTGAGGTAACTTCATAAATTCACAAACTCCATTTAATATGTTTCCAGCAAGTGAGAGTTTAAAGCTTTTCACAAAGGTCTTAGAATCTTTGAGATGAGAAGCTTTATTCTTGATGTCTGCTAAAAACTCTAGTACAAGTTCTTGAGTTTAACTGACTCCTCAAATTTCAAAAGGCAGGAATACACTACCAAGTACCCAAACTCCTTCTCTAAACACACCGGGGATCACTTCACTCTTTAGAGCTATCTCCCTTTTCAACTGGGCAGGGAATTACTTCTCTAAGTTGGAAGATCTATCCCTTTTTCTGGCTCAAATGGGGGTTTTCAGCAATCCTCCCACTCCTTTGCCACTTTCCCAGTCTTCAGTCAGTGCTAAACTGAATTCTCTTCAGCAGTCAGTTCCCAACTCTTTCTTCTCAACTGAAACGATCCAATGAAATCTGTTTGAGCAGCCTGTCATTCAAAAGCTCTCTGGCTCTGTGAGGAATTAATCCTTCACAGTCTGTCACATGCGTATACAGCACTTATGAGTTTTCATAGCACAGTCCATCACAGCTGCGTTTTTTAAAAAATAAGCAAATCTGAACCAGGCAATATATTCTCTATAGTTTGGCATCTGACATTGTAGATAACAATTCATTTAGCTGACCAGTCCTTTGGATTTCTTTCTAACACAGGCCCTTGTTTGGAATGAATTTCCTAATACCAGGATGGCTCATTACACTTACTTGATAATCTCTTGGGGAAAATCATGAATGAGTAATGTATATTAGTTAACATCCCCACAAGTTGTTAGTTGTGAGCATCTTTAGCACTGCTGGGAAAAATAATTCAAGTTGTTCCTAATGTGGATAAAACAAGTAACTAGACAGTAAGTGATCCCATTTCAGCAACAAAAGGAGTCAAGAAAGGCTGAGTATTAGCCCCTTCCCTTTTTGCTATATATATTATTTATTTATATTAACAATCTGATTAATAACCTTGGTTTAGTAGATATCCATCCTCCTTCTCTGGTGGAATGTCACATAATAGCCTTATTCTTTGCAGATGATATGGTTCAGCTTCCAGGACACCAGTAGGCCATAGAAGGGCATTAAAGCAATTTGGCCTTTACTTTGGTTTAAATCACCTGGAAATCAATTATCAAAAGACAAAAGTAATGGCCTTTGGAGTATAAATGGCCACAGGTTACAACAGGTGGCAACCTACAAGTACCTAGGGGTCATGATCCATTCTTCAGGGACAAAAAAGGCTCATTATGAATATGCTGCAAACTCTGGTCATAAGTCTGCCCAAAGTATCATTAGATTTCTCCACTCAAAAGGAGGGTATTATATACCCGTGGCCCTTAAATTATATCTTTCCAAGACAGTACCACAACTCATGTATGGGACTATTCTGGGCTCAGCTCCATCAAGCCTTGCCCCGCCTTGCCCCGCTTTGCCCTCCAAATTTTTAAGAGCCATATTCTGATTTCCAAATAGTGTTTCAAATGCTATCTTATGCTTGGAAACCAGAATGCCAAGAACAGAGGCAAGGGCAAGCCTTGCTTCAATCAATATTTGGCTTAAGTCTAGCTTTCGTCCTTCAGATATTACCTCATTAATCATTAATTTTCATTCACATCTCTCCAGATAATGGCCCTAGACCAGGCAAAGGCCTTAGTCAAGCAGCGAATGCTAGATGTTGAAAGATAGAATGATATTGCCAGAGTTCCAAACTTTTTAGCCCCCCTTCAAAAGAGATATGTGGTTTCCCCAGCTTTCTATTTGTCCTGCTTGGAAATCCCATCCCATCGAAAGGCATTTTCTGTGGCCTAATGTAATATTTTTCTATCTGCAGTCATAGAGGGCCACTATAAAAAGGTCCCAATGGCCAAGTGTGTCTGCCCCGTGGCACTGGCAAAGTAGAAACAATCGAGCATACTTTGTTAGAGCATACATCCAACCTATACTGGAGAGATTTTCAGGTCTTCCAGATTTGGAATTATGTAATATGCTCTTGCTAGATTCCAACCCCAGGTTTTGCTTGCTTGCACCAGATTCTTAGCTGCAGCCTATAAAATCCGCTAAGAACATGTTAAGGAGTGACTTAGATTATTCTTGAGCCTTTTGAAGTTCTTAATTTTTGAAAGTCTAAAAATTCTGTCTTTTAAAAAAATACTTGTATCTTAAAGTTTCCAATTTAATGGCTGTGTACCTAGAGTATACTATCCAAACTAAGGTTATAACTGATTTGTTCTGGTTATGTACCAAAATAAACTGAACAGTAAGTGATCATTATATGTCAGTTTAAGATGAAACTTAATATGAACGTCTATTTCATATCAGTAGAAAAGAGTAAGAGTCCAGGAGCACCTTAAAGACTAACAAAATTTGTGGTAGGGTATGAGCTTTTGCGAGTCACTGCTTACTTCTTCGGATACCAGATAGTTCTTCAGCTATTTCTTCAGATAGCGGCTACTGCTACAGACAGACTAACATGTCTATCCATCTTGATCCATTTCATACTAGGTTTGCCAACTGATCAAGAAGAAATTTCTTCAGGGGCTTTGTTTTTTTCTTTTTGACCAGTAGACAAGAAAAACAAGGAATAAATCTGGTTTCTCTGCCCTCAGCACCTTTTCAGCTGGACTTCCTAGGTCAGGGATGGTCAAGTGGTTGCTGGATCTGCCCCCCATGGAAAGTTCAGCTAGCTTTGTATTGCTTTACTAAATTTTAATCAAGATGTAGTAAATGATTGTTCACAGGCAAGAAAGAGAGGAAATGATTAAAGCATGAATTATGTCAGCTTTACATCATCTTGTAATGTCTTGGCTATACCCCACTGCTTGTGCTCCTTAACCATGAAGCCCTTTCTAAACTAAAATATTCTCATGAAGCTTGACCACCCTTGAGGAGATTGGAAAATTCGTATTTAACTCATAGACTGCTGTATGAAGAATAGAATGGCTTATGAAACACAGAAATTGGCCAATCTGTACTTTAGGTGAATAGATAGCTTGCAAGCTAGGCTCTCCCCGAGTTCAGCAGAATCCACTGGCTTTTCCCAAGATGCACAGCTCTGGCCTGGGGAATTCCTGGAGATTTGTGGGTGGTGCCTGGGAAGGGTGGAGTTTGGGAAGGGAGGGAGCTCAGCAGGAACATGATGCTATATGCCCATCCTCTGAAGCTGCCATTTTCTCCAAGGGAACTGATCTCTGTAGTGCGGAGATCAGTTGTAATTCTGGGAGAACTCCAGGCCCCGGCCTTATGCCTCCCCAAAAACTTAAGCTCCATCCCCAGTCATTTTTAAAAAGCTGAACTTCACTACAGGCTGTGTCACAAAACACTGGGCTCCACATCATCAGCGTTACCCTCAGGGCCACACTGGTTTACTTCAGAACTGGCCAAGACATCAAAAGTCCTATTTAATACTGATTCTAGACCCTTTTTTAAAAATTAGGAAGTGAAACGCTGCAAAGGATTGTGAAATGACAGCAGCTGAGAATAGAAGAGCCCAAAATATACAGTGAAAAATGAAAACATGAAAGGGATGCAGCAGCAGTTTAGAGATGGATGAACACACTGGGCAGACATTGCACTAGTTATTTCTGCATCAGCCATAATCTTGTTTCATTCAGGCCACCTTTCACTTTGAATTGCGTTCAGCAGCCTGATTTTCCTGCATGTGTGTAGTTCATAGCAGGATTAGCCATCTCCTCTTCTTTTGACATCAGAGATAATGTGACTGTATATCAACCCCTCTCCCAAAAAAGGGATAAAATCTTTTGTCATGGCCATCAGAATTTCTCATCCTAGGGTTTCTGCTGTCACTGTTTTTTATAACTCAAGAATTCAAGAAGAGTGCAAAATGAAGTTGACTTGCTTCTGAAAATACTTAGGGCTTGCTTTTTCCTTCAAAAGGTTAACTATTTTATTCATCAAGATGGGTAGCCATGTTAGTCTGTCTGTAGCAGTAGAAAAGAATCAAGAGTCCAGTAGCACCGTAAAAACTAACAAAATATGTGGCAAGGTATGATCTTTTGTGAGTCACTGCTGTATCTGACACACATTTTGTTAGTTTTTAGGGTGCTACTGGACTCTTGGTTCTTTCCTATTTTATTTATGTTATTTATAGTCAGCCTTTCTCTGAGAGCCAGTTTGCTGTAGTTGTTAAGAGTAGCGGACTCTAATCTGGAGAAGCAGGTTTGATTCCCCACTCCTCTACATGCAGCCAGCTGGGTGATCTTGGGTCAGTTACAGTTATCTCAGAGCTGTTCTCTCAAGAACAGTTCTCTCAGAGCTCTCTCAGGCACACCTACCTCACAGGGTGTCTGTTGTGGGGAGAGGAAGGGAAGGAGATTATAAACTGCTCTGAGACTCCAAGTGAAGGGTAGGGTATAAATCCAGCTCTTCCTCCTCAAGATGAATTACATAGTGTAAATCAATACAGTCAAAAGGATGGGACATCCAGTAAGCAAAATAATAGGATTAGAATTGCAGAAATCTGAGAAAAAGATGAAAAGAAGCATAAGTATTAACATAACATGTTAAAACAATGCAGTAGCATAAATAATACAGCAATAGATTGATACGTGCTATACACAGTGGTGTAGTCCACAGTCCCTTTCCCTTCCGTGAAGTATCTTTATGAGTAGCAATCCTGGATAGTCTGGTGTAGTGGTTAGGATAGCCAGTTTGGTGTAGTGGTTAGGAGCACGGACTCTAATCTGGAAGAACCAGGTTTGATTCCCCACTCCTCCACATGCAGTTGATGGGTGACTTTGGGCAAGCCACAGTTCTCTCAGAGCTGTTCTCTCAGAGCTCTCTCAGCCCCACCTACCTCACAGGATGTCTACTGTGGGGAGAAGAAGGGAAGGAGATTGTAAACTGCTCTGAGACTCTGAGTGAAGGGTGGGGTATAGATCCAATCTCCTCCTCCTCCAAAGTGCAAAGTGTTTGGGAACCCCTCTGTAAGTATGTATAGCCCAATCCTGAATAAATATTCTCAGAAGTTCAGTGGAACTCACTTATTGGTAGGTAGGGAGATAGAATTGAAGGTTCAGAGCACTGTCAGCCCAACTCCACAAGTGAACTGTCTGATGAGCACATAGTGAATCAAATGTTGATCAAAGCCATGATTCTAGCTCTTCTTTGCCCACTTCCTCAGTTACTGGCAGGTTGCAGACACCTAGCTAAACTTTCCCCAACAAGACCAGGAGAGATGCTAATAGGGCAGGAGGGATTGGACAGGGCGAAAGTAGACTGCCTTTACACTTCTATTCTTTTTCTAACAGATAAAAGAATGTACAGAATGTTCTGCCTCTGTACAGAACTTTGTTATGCTGTTCTTTGAAGCCAATATGGTAACATTTTTTTGCTATTGTTTTAGTTTGGTCAATTTAAGGAAATTACCTTGCATTATATCCATAAAGAAGCAGTTGTGTGTGTATGTGTTTGGTATTTTTAGACTCCTTGGGTTATTGTATCCACTTACTGTTTTGCTGTGCAGCATCTCTGCTTGAATAGGTTTGAGTTCTTATTTACTGGGCTGCCAACAGAGGGGGATTGAGGGGACAAAATTCTGGGGCCCATCAATGGAAGCAAGAGAAGACCAGGATGCAGCCTCCTAAAAAGGTCTATGTTTTCCTTTTTCTTTTAGTTTCATCCAGCTCCTGCACAGCCAGAATTTGCCAAGGGGAAGCCTTGTTAGTGTGTGGTAGTAACCCCCCCCACACACCTTTAATTGGCTTTTCCTACATTTCTGTCTTTTCCACATCTCTTCCTTCATTTAGCTCCCTTCCTTTCATGATTCGTCATTCATCTATCCCTACTTCGAATTTTTTCTTCCCGCCCCCTTTATTTTTCAGTCTTAATGACCCCTCACCCATCCTGGTTCACAATATAGAATGTATTTAATAGTAATATAGAAGCAAACCTCTGTTGATATTATGGACAGAAGGTAGGAGTTCTGTCTATCAGATGTGTAAAAGGATGCTTCTCCCCCTTAACATGCATGATAATAAATGTTAATCTGACTCAATAGCAACAAATGAGGAACAGAAGTTAGAATTTATTTATTTACTTTATATCCTGCCTTTATTCCCAAGGGGGACCCAAAGCAACTTGCATCGTTCTCTTCTCTGTTTTATTCTCACAACAACCCTGTGAGGTAGGTTAGGCTGAGAGGGTATGACTGGCCCAAAATCACTTCCATGGAACAAGTGGCAATTTAATCCTGGATTTCCCAGATCTTAATCCAACACTTATTCACTACACAACCTTAATTTCCATTGCAAATAGCTTGGGAGTCTGGAGATAACCTGGGTCAACATATTCCAGTTCCTTTCATTTTTGGCCCTGGAATTCCCATGATCATCCTGAAGCTAGTGGACAGACAGATGGACATGTTGATCCTTTTATTATTATAGATGCATGCTAACAGCCAGCCAAGTAATTTGTTTTGTTACTGTATTTGGTTTGGATCAGGGTCATATGGGGGCCAAATGGAATTTTTGTCTGTAGGCCCAGGGTGGCTCTCAGTGGTCCTGCTTATTAGGAATACCTTTTTCTCTCTTTATTAGAATATTTTACACTTTTTTCCTTCAATCTCTATGCTTCAGTAAGCATTCCTGACAATATTTGCCAGAATAATGTTAGAGGTGTACAACAAGAAGATTGCAAAACACATCACATTTATTTTTAAAAATGCATAGTTGTATGAATATTTTTGCAACATTAGGCTGGTACTAAATAGAGCCATCAGATGCATTATTAGCAAATTAAATTCTCTCTCTCTTTGCTAAACACAGCCTTCTCTGTAACCTTGGGGAACAGGATGAGAATTTTAAATATGCCTCTTGTCAGGATAGATGTGTGCATATGTTTCACAATCTGTCCTGGAAGATAAAACATGATGAGAAAGCACAAACTCCAAAGCTCCAGCCCCAAACTTGCTGAAATCCCATTGGGAGAGTTTCTTGTCACTTAAGTGGGCTAGAACCCAGTATACAGCAATTACTCTGGCATGTAATTAGAAATCAGGGGCAAACATCAAAGATGAATAGAATAAAAATACATTGTTAATAAAGAGATAAAGTGATTAATTATTATTTCTAATGTCTGATCCCTTCTGTCCATCAATACTTCCTCTGTTCTGGATTTCTCTTTTTTTGTTTCACCTTGGATGACTGCACTTCAGAACCTATTTCTCCTCTCCGGTGACTATTTCTGCCTTTATTCTGCTATTCAACTACTTTTTTTCCATTGAGCAAACCACATCTTTCTTTCTCCATCTGCACTGGTTTCCTTTTCATGTTCACTGTAACTTTCCCATCTCTAAATGCTTTTTTCTCTTCATTCATTTCTTCTGACTGTTTTCATCCCACTGGTTCTGTTCCTCTTACCTTCTCTCTGTTATTTCCCACGCCCATCCATTTTCTATTGTGACCCTTTATTTAGGGTCATGATCATTCTAACCTGTTTTATTCACCTTCAAATATGGCTAAGAATCTGAAGGACAGGAGGCTGTGTAGGGATATGCTGGCCTGCTCAAACCCAAACTCCTATTTACTGTGATTAGCATGTGTCCTTACAAATGTTTAAGGGCTTCGGCAGTTTTCTGTAAAAAAGAAACTGAACACAACTCACTATCTATCAATCAGTCAATCATAGCTTTATTGCATTAGCTCACAGCCTTAGCATTAGCATCAAAAAACCAACAATATCAGAGTTATAATGCAACAACCACAATAACAGTAAAAATTCTAGTAGACATTACAATTTTTATAAACAATCATTAAGATCACAACAAAAAATTGAGTTAAAACCAACATCACTTCAAGCAATTCAGTCAGATAGTCAACAAAATGCATAGATTTATCCATCAGCCATATTAACAGTGGGTGGTTTTGGTAAGGCCTTTATCATCCATGCAACAAACTTTACCATTTGCATTGTTATCCATTTACTTTTGTTGGCAGGTAATATAGTTAGTCTATCGTTATCCACTCTCCCTGGGTATTGTAATAAAATATTCCCAAGATATCTTTCGCATTCTGATGCAAATCCTGGGCAGCCTAGATCCTCAATAGAAATCTGATCACAAATACTTTATATGGGATCACATTGTAACGGCTTCTTACCATCGCCAGTCGTAAGGTATCCAACCCTGCCTTGGTAAATGCTTTCCTATGCTTGGGATTAAGTAAGACAACTCACTATTTCCCCAGGCGAAAAGAATTCATGTGGCTTGTCCTAAGGTATCTGTTTTGTTTTGACATTTGAGGAAGTTTCCATAAAACCTCTTAATAAGCAAGAAATCACCCATGACTTTGTGGCTTTTCAAAAGCAGCAATATTGTAATACCATTATTAGGACCAGTTAAAACCTGCAGAAGTCTTCTTCTGTTCCTCTGTACAATTGGGGGTGGGGTATCAGTGCATGATGAAGTAGCCCAGAGGCTGCAGATGAACTTTTCTATCATGATCTGAAATATCTTTCTCACATTCTCCCCTTACCATGTTTTTATACTTGAACATTCAGCAAAAAGAAGCGTTCTGAGGAACTATTTATATTACACTACTCCTACTTATAGATTTTCATCTAATGCCCACCTGAATTTTTCTAGCCATTAAAATAATGGCTATAAAATATTAAATACTTATTTGTTAAGCCATTCAGAAAGAACCAATGCATTTTATAAGGCATTTGGTTTTACTCTGAGGTTTTTTTCTTGGACTAGTTTAGACATTTACCAGGCTAATGACCAGTGTTCCCTCTAGGCTGAGTTAGTGTGAGCTAGCTCACAGTTTTTTAGCCTCCAACTCACACATTTTTGTCTTCGCTCAGGAAGGATGGCTCCAGAACAAACTAATTTATGCAGTAGCCAAATCGCTCACCCACAACTTTAGTGCCAATAACTCACAAAGTAGAATTTCTTAGAGAGAACATTGCAAATGACAATTGTCATAGGATGGAGGGAAGGGCAGGTTCCCATTGTGCTACACAGATATGGTCTTCTTTGAATGTAGGCATTCTACACAGGTGATCATGCTCGTGGATCGGTGTGATTCTTCCTCCTCAAAAATAAAAAAGTAAGAAAGATGGTACAAAGTGGCTAGTTTCATCTATGTGGTAAGTGTGCATCATGTGTGCTTAGTGAAGGGGAGCAACGTGTGCCTGTTCCTGCCCTATGAGAAGACTGCTACCACCCAGAAAATATCTGAACTGATCAAATGTTCAAATTATGCTTTAAATGCTCAGCTGTCTAATGAAAAGACTTCTCTGAACTTTGAAAAACAAAACCAGAGACTTCATCACAGCAGGTTTTCCCATATGATTTTTACTCGGTCCTTCCAGAAGTATATTAAAATAGCTTTCCACATGGTGTTTTGGAGTATTTGGACTGTGTCCAGTTCAGTGTCTTTTCAAGATCAAAAATTATTTACAAAATGTTTGTTTAGCTGCTATTTAATTTTGATTCTCCAGCTGCTTGAAGGGATTGCTTTCAAATCAGCAGCTTAGATAAGGTAAAGGTAAAGGTTCCCTTGCTCGAAAGCCAGTCGAATCCGACTCTAGGGTTGCGGTGCTCATCTCCGTTTCAAAGCCGAAGAGCCAGCGCTGTCCGAAGACGTTTCCATGGTCATGTGGCCGGCATGACTAAACACCAAGGTGCACGGAACGCTGTTACCTTCCCACCGAAGTGGTCCCTATTTATCTACTTGCAATTTCTCGCTTTTGAACTGCTAGGTTGGCAGGAGCTGGAACTAGAGACAGGAGCTCACCCCGTCATGCGGCACCCGGGTCTCAAACTGCTGAACTACTGACCTTCCACAGCCTGCAGTTCAGCGTCTTAACCACTTGAGCCACCGCAGCTCCATCAGCTTAGATAAACTGGCACATTAATAGTAAAAAAAAACCCTGAAGTTAACATTTGACAGTAGTCTTTTAAGTCTAAAGTTTTCTTTTGTCTATTATTTATGCCTCATATGAGAGGGCAATTTACAAACAATAAAATATATATGAGTAACTATAAAGATACATCTTCTAGTATGACAATGACTGTGATGCCACATCCTTCCTTCTTTGATATAAGCTCTGAATTCAAAATAGATCATTCACCATCTACTACAGAAGGAAGGCCCTGATATACATTAACTTCACTGTTTTAGTCCTACTGATAGCAGGGGCATAAACTGGCCAGATCAAATTACTTAACTGTAATGTTCTCAGGCTGTTACAGTGTCAAACTCACAAATCCAGTACCAGTTCACCACTGACAAGTTTTATTAAGATGATGAGTAGTTCTCTTTAGTTAGGATGACTTCCACAAAATATAACTCTTTCATAATTTAATTTCTAATATTTCTTGTAGCAATTATCCCCAAAGAGTACAAACAGCTGTGGTGAAAATAGTAAGTAAAGCTCTCTATTAGGGATGGGCACAAATGGAGAAACAAACCACAATTTGAGCATGAACCAGGCCAGTTTGTGGTTCATTTCGAACCAGTTAGTTTGGTTGCATCATTCCCAAATCCAAAAATGAACTGCATTTTTTCCATGGAGATTCATTTGGTCCATTAGAGCAGTTCCTTCTCCAGACAGCCTAGCACTGATTCAATCAATTCCTAGGCAGTGCTGTGGGTGGACTTGTGGAAAGCCCAGAAACACTCATAGCAGTTGTCCATAGCTTTTGGTAGCTCTGAGAGCCAATCATGGAGATCCCATTCTGCCCTATGGGAGCAGATTGTATATATACAGGGCTATTTTGGGGCAGGAACGCACAGGAACGGAGTTCCGGCTGGCTCCTAAGTTGCCCATGCCCAGCAGGAACTCATTAGCGTAATAGGCCACACCCAACAGCAGAAACTTGTTAGGATTGGCTATGTTAGGGGGTTGTGGCCTAACATGCAAAGGAGTTCAAAAACAAACAAGGTAAACGGAATAAGAAGCAAAAGGTGGGCATGGTTGGATGACCACACTTCTGGCAACATGGGGTGTGGTCTAATATACTAATTAGCTCTGCAGTCAGGGGTGTGGCTTAATATGCTAATGAGTTTCTGCTGTTGGGTGAGGCCTATTATGCTAATAAGTTCCTGCTGGGCTTTTTCTACCAAAAACCCCATATATATATATACTAGGGAGCAAAGCCCGTTGTGGTGGAAGACAACGGGCCCTAGAAAGGAAGGGAGGGAGGTGGAAGGGAGAGAGGGTTGGAGGAAGGAAGGAAGGAAGGAATAGGGGGAAGAGTGAAAGAAAGGAGAGACGAAGAAAGAAAAAGGGGGAAAGGAAGGGAAGAGGGGCAGAAAAGGGCTTCTCTGGGCCCAGAGAAGGCCTTTTCTGTCCCCCATACACCATCCCCTGGGCCTTCTATGGGGGCAGTAGGCAGTGTGTGTGGGAAAAGGGATTCTCTGGGCCTACTGCCCCCATAGAAGGCCCATAGGATGGCATGTGGGGGGCGGAAAAGGGCTTCTCTGGGCCTACTGCCCCATAGAAGGCCCAGGGGATGGCATGTGGGGGGTGGAAAAGGCCTTCTCTGGGCCTAGTGCCCCAAAGAAGGCCCAAGGGATGGCATGTGAGGGGCGGAAAAGGCCTTATCTGGGCCTAGTGCCCCATAGAAGGCACAGGGGATAGCGTGTGGGGGTGGAAAAGGCCTTCTCTGGGCCTAGTGCCCCATAGAAGGCCCAGGGGATGGGGTGTGGGGACGGAAAAGGCCTTCTCTGGGCCTAGTGCCCTCATAGAAGGCCCAGGGGATGGGGTGTGGGGGACGGAAAAGGGCTTCTCTGGGCCTAGTCCCCTCATAGAAGGCCCAGGGGATGGGGTGTGGGGGATGGAAAAGGCCTTCTCTGGGCCTAGTGCCCCATAGAAGGCCCAGGGGATGCCGTGTGGGGGACGGAAAAGGCCTTCTCTGGGCCTAGTCCCCTCATAGAAGGCCCAGGGGATGATGTGGGGGGGGCGGAAAAGGGCTTCTCTCACTTGCCTCAGCCTTGAGGGCCTGTCCCTGCGCTCACACTCCAGACGGTCTTCTCCTGTCAGAGGACTGGAGCAGACTGAGCTGAAAACACTGACAGGGGCTGATGGGGGCGGGACTTTGAGAAGCAGCTAGTCAGCCCTGGCCAGTGCCTTCTGACTGCCAGTTCTTGAGCCCAATCAATTATGGCAAGCATAGAATGTGGTGGAACCAGAATTAAAATATATATAAGGACAGGATATATATATATATATATATATATATATATATATATACACACACATACACACACACACACACACTGATTCAGCTCCTTTCACTTTGCAGAAGGAAGAGAAAGGAGTTTGTCATCATGTGAGAGCGAGTTGGAAAGAATTGCTTGCTGTGTGGCTGATTTAACGGGAAGCTAGAGCTGAGTTTTCCTGGGGCACCTGCTTTGGGGGGCTATAACTCAGACATCCTAAATCCAATCTTTACCAAACTTGGAAGGCAGGTGAAGGAGAGCCTGCTGAAGATTTCCTGTGAGTTTGGCAATTCTAACTCACAAGGGAGCTGACAAATTTATGAGCTGAATGAACCATGAACTGGTTCGAGATACAGGAAAAGTTCGTGAAAGTTCATGGTTTGTGTAAACAAATGAACCACCATTTTCCTGGTTCATACTCTCGATGCATGTTTGTTCGTGCCTCTTCTGTGTCACCAATTCAAGTATTAATGCCCACCTTTCCTTATCTACCTACATGAAAGAATAACCCTCTAGGGAAGAGTTCAGGCTTGATTTGATCTAGAACCCATTTATTTGTCTTTTTGGCTGTCCACGGTATCTATAAAACTCTCCTCCAACACCACATTTCTAAGGAATCTTTCTTTCTGGCATCTTTTTTCATTGTCCACCTTTCACACCCATATATATTAATGGAGAATGCTATGATATGAATTATCTTGATCTTGATTGATTATCTTGATCTTGATGCTATGATATGAATTATCTTGATCTTGATTATAGTTAAGAATCCTCTCTAGCTTCTTTATGGCTGCCCTTCCCAGTCTCAGTCTCACTCTCTTGATTTCATGGGTGCAATCCCCCTTTTAGTTGATGATGGAGCCAAGGAATAGAAAATCTTGTACAATTTCAGTTTCTTCATCGTCAAGGTTGTGTAATTCCCCAGTAGTCATTACTTTTATCTTCTTGATGTTCAACTGTAATCTTTGGCAGTTTCTGCTTTAACCTTCATCAGAAGTTGTTTCAAGTTTTTGCTGTTTTCTGCCAGTAACGTGGTGTCATCTGCTTATCTCAAATTGTTAATGTTACTTCCCTCAGTTTTCACTCCATTTTCATATAAATCTGTCAATGTTCCCTCTAAGCTCCATGGTGTTGTGAGCAAAAATTCTATATCATGAGTGAAAAAAGCTAGTAGTTTTAAAGTTGTGAACGAGTCTACATTTGACTATTGCATAAATTATTTTTAGAAGATTATTTCCATAACCTTGTAAAAATCTCAGAATGAATTCTTTTAAACTATATTTAAACTATATTTGAAGAATAATCTAAACACCATAAGTGAAAAAAGAATCAAGTCAAATTTCATTACACAAAATGTTGTCCTTTACAGGGGTAGACCAGGCCTCCAGAGAACAGGCCTCCCTACCCCTTTCCACTATATTGGTAGACCTGGCCTTCAGAAAACAGGTCTGCTCACCCCTTTCCATTATACTGATAGACCTGGCCTCTGGAGAAGAGGTCTACCCATCCCAGTCCACTATATTGGTAGGCCTTGGCCTTGGAATGTCACCTTGCACTGATCCTTAGAGAACATACCAGCACTTAGAGGAGAAAAAACTTTTGCAGTCTACTTTGGGGTCACAGATCAAATATAACAGAGGTGGGACAATCACTGTCAGAACCCTGCCTAAACTAACAAACAGGAAGTTGCTTAAATGTTATCAACCTGCCCAAGCTACTTATTTATTCAAATATTTATATCCCACTTTTCCCTGTGATAGGAGCTGCGGTGGCTCAAGTGGTTAAGACACTGAACTGCAGGCAGTGGAAGATCAGTCAGTAGTTCAGCAGTTCAAGACCGGAGAGTGCCACATGATGGAGTGAGCTCCCATCTCTAGTTCCAGCTCCTGCCAACCTAGCAGTTTGAAAGCAAGAAATTACAAGTAGATAAATAGGTACTACTTCGATGGGAAGGTAACAGCATTCTGTGCACCTTGGTGTTTAGTCATGCCAGCCACATGACCACGGAAATGTCTTTGGACAGCGCTGGCTCTTCGGCTTTGAAATGGAGATGACCACCGCAACCCTAGAGTCGGATTCGACTGGCTTTCGAGCAAAGGAACTTTTACTTTACCTTTCCCTGTGACTCAAGGCAGCTTACATATCTTACTGAAAAGCATAATAGGGGTGTGCAAAAAAATGGTGATTCTGGCTCAATTATAGCCTATGAGGACCATTATAGTCAATGAATCCCATAGGCTATAATGGAGAATTGATCTGGGGGTATCTAGGGCCCAGGAGGGCTGTTTTTTGAAGTAGAGGCACCAAATCTGCAGCATAACTGCTGGTGCTTCTCCTAACTCCCCCCCAAGTTTCAAAAAGATTGGACCAAGGGGTCCAATTCTATGGGCCCCAGAAGGAGGTGCACTAATCCTCCATTGTTTCCTATGGAAGGAAAAAATGTTGTAAGTTAAAGCTAAAATCCTCTGAGCAGCCCTCTGAAATGTTGTGTGCCAGTGCCCTCTAACACAGCTTAGAGGGAACTGTGAATCTAATCCAGCCTTCCTTATGATAAATTCTACATATAGATTGAAGAGATGGGGAGATAAATACATCCCTTTCGGACAACTTTGCCAATTGGAAACCATTCTGTTTCTCCATATTCTGTCCTAAGAGTAGCTTCTTGTCCAGAATACAGAAAACAATCAGATGTTGTAGCACACCTATTTCTTTTAAAACCAACCATTTCCCAAGATTCATACAGTCAAAAGCTTTGCTGTAATCTATGAAACACAAGCTGAGTTTCTTTTGAAATTCTCTCATATGCTCCAGTAACCAACACAAACTTGAAACTAGTGCCTCTTTCTTTTCTGAATCCACCTTGAACATCTGGTATTTCTCATTCCATATTATGGTAACAGGCTTTGTTGTAAGATTTTGGGCCTCACTTTACTCATGTGAGAAATTAATATGATGGTCCCATATTCGCTGCAGTTTTCGATGTCTCCTTTTTTTGGATTGAGTGTTTCCAGTCTGCAGGCCATTGTTTTGTTTTCCATATTTGTTGGCACAATCTTGTTAAGATTTTGATGGACTCAATTTCTGTGGCTTGGAATTCCTCTACTGATACCCCATATACTCCTGGTGATTTGTTTTTCCAAATGCTCTCAGTGCAGTTTTCACTTCACTTTCTAAAACTGTAGGTTCTTCTTCAAAAGATTCTTACTGAAAGGAATCTATCATCCTTTCATCTCTTCCCATCTTTTCTTTATTTTGTTCTATTCAGTTAATGTATTTCAGTGTTGATCTTTCAGCATGCCTAACTGTGCTTTAAATTTCCCCTTGATTCCTTGGATCTTGCAGAACAGATATCTTGTTCTTGCTTCCTTGTTGTTCTTTTTTGTTTCTTTACAGTGGTTATTATAATATTTCTCTTTGTCTCTGTGCTGTATTTAGACTTCTGGTTCTATTTCTGTCACCTCTATTTTTGTTTCTCATCTTTCTTTAGCAATTTTAAGAGTTTCATCAGTTATTCATGGAGGCTTTTCATCCATTCTGGCTACAGGAATAGTCTTTGCCTATTCTTCCTTGATAATATCACTGATTTCAACCCATAGTTTTCCCATTTCCCATTTACTTGAACTTAGTAATACAGATTTTTCTTTACATGGTCATTAAACTCTTCAGGAATGTTTAGAGTTCATTTTGGCAATATGAATGTTTTGGTGTTTTTCTTCAGTTTTATTTTAATTTTCAATATTTACAGTTAATGATCTGTACCATGATTATCTCTTGGCCTTGCTTTGGGGAGATAATAGAGCTTCTCCATGTTCTGCTTTCAATTATGTAATCTATTTAATTTCTGTATTGGCCATCTAGTCATGTCCATGTGTCATAGAATCATAGAATCACAGAACTGGAAGGTGTCATAGAGGCCATCTAGTCCAACCCCCTGCCCAATGCAGGATCAGCCTACAGCATCCCTGACAAGTGTTTGCCAGCCACTGCTTAAAGACTGCCAGTGGGGGGGAGCTAACCACCTCCCTAGGCAGCTGATCCCACTGTTGCACAACTCTTACTGTAAAAAAGGTTTTCCTAATATCCAACCAGTACTTTCCCACCCTTAATTTAAACCCATATAATACTTGTGACAGTATTATATTTAATTATTGGATTAACTCTTTTATAAGGTTTATATTTTACAGGCAAATCCCAAACCTTGAGTAATTGGATATATCAAGGTAAAAACAGAAGTGACTAAAAATATATCAAGGTAAAAATAGAAGTGATTAAAAATACAGGTAAACGGTAAACAGAAAATATTTCAAAAGGTGACACAACAGTTCTAGGACTGTTCCATTAATTCATTCTAGCCCCTCTGACAGTGTATGCCTACTGTACTGATCAGGTCTGTCCAGGAGCTTGGTGATCAGAGAGATAGTTTTCTCCAGGTCAAATTGTCCAGAATCTCTTAGGTTCTTTGTTTGTCCCTGAATCATAGGACTGGGCTTTCTTTCATAAGTCATGCATAGCTATTCCTACTCCTTTGTAGGCTAGAAATGCTACATGATTAAATCTAATAGGGAGTGAGACAAGGGAACCAGTTGAACTAAAAAAATAATCACCCACAAGGCAGTCCAAATAAAATGGGGGGGGGGTTGAAACAAGCATCTAAAATACACTTGTAACAAACAGAAAGAAAAGATAACAGAAGCAAGTAGAAACTGAAAATTAAAGAATAAAAGTCTTTGAAGCAGAGCACAACCTAAAAGCATCAGCCAGACTAGCACTGGAAACTGGAAGCCGCTGATTCTAAGTATGTATCCCACCTTCATAGGCACGCTCTGCTTGGAGGAGGCAGACGATAATCTAAATAGTACAGGCTGATCAGTGGTTGAATGGGCTTATGAGGGCTAAACTAAATATGTGGTTGTTTCTCCCACTCTGTAACATTTAGTAGATGATATTATGCCTTTCCATGTTTCCCTCCACACTACTGGCTGCTGTTGGAGGGCAGACACATGGAACATGACCTCATTATACCAAGTAAGTTTTGCTAAATACTGCCAAAGGAGAAATGAAACTTATGGCTGCTGGTTTTGATGCCAACTGTCAATTCAGTGTAACATCTGCTTTGGCCCTGACACTGTGGACTGCAGCTGGTATGGAACACACAAGGTTGCCCTACCATCCCCCCAGCTATTGACTACTGAGACACCATAATTCACCATACTGTCACAGCATTGCTGAATAATGAAAGAAAAGATGTGATGCCTTAGATGGATAGATGACAGCCCAGCTACATCAAGGCACGGGAACTGGATAAACTAAATTAATTTTAGACAAAGTGGGACAGCTTCCCACCTACTGAACAAAGGATTCTCATGATGTCTGATGTCTGACACCTTGGAAAGCAGGACTCAAAGGGCTGACAGGCTCCCTTTGATATTCAGTTTAAGGAAGAGCTGTCTGGAGTTTGCAGACTTCAACGCTCTCACTAAAAGATGTTGGACAAATAAAAGTTATCCTCTTAGTGATTTGTCCCCATGGAGCCCATATAACATTGTATATTTATCAGATGCCAAACTATGTTCATTAGATACCAGACTAGAACTTTACAAGAACAATTAGAAACAGGGACTCAATGCCCACAGGCTTACAGCTAAGCCAGCAATCATAAGCAGGTCTACTCGGAATCCTACTCAAGTCTGTTCAGTGGGCTTACTCCCAGGAAGGTGTTCTGAGGATTGCATTGTTAATGTAAGTATGCATCATACATGAAGATGGATGGAACTGAAGGTAAGGAAAAACTAAAAGAGACAATAAGGTGCTTTGCTGAAGCGAGTGCTGAGAAGGCTGGGGGAATAGAAGGAAAAGAAATCAAGAGATCTGAGGGCTTCTTAACCCATTATAAAGTCTGCATGCTCACTGGGTAACAACACTACTTTGAATCAGAGGTTCAATGGGAGTTTTATGCCTCTGAGATCCACCATGAGCCCTTCTGTCCTCACCACTGGGGTGAATGCTCAAATGTGACTGCTGCCTTCCCCTCTGTGCTGTTTCCTCTACCTTAAACCACCCTGTTGAACCACTATTGACTCTATTGTGAAACTTACTTCCAGGCACATAAGTAACCTGGGAGGTAATGTGACTCTGGGAAGCACAAACTCCCATTGAACTGCTGATTTAAAGTCCTCATGTCATTACTCAACAAATACAAGGACTTTGTAATGTGTAAAGAGGTCCTTAATGGAATATGAAGTTAACCAAGAACAGAACCAAGAGACTAACAAAAAGGACAAAGGAATGCACAGAGACCAAAAATATGTAGGAAGGGGCAAGAGAATGATGAAAAATCAAGAATAAAAAGCTTACAGTCAATAGGAAAAAAGATAAGGAAGCTGGTAACAATGGGTGGTGGGCACAGAAGCAGTGAATGGAAAAAACAGATGGCCAGAAATGTCTATAGATGAGAAATGGGTAACAAGTGAAGGGAACATTGCAAGTATCAAGACATATAATAACAAGACAGAAAACCTCTCTGTGTGCCTGCCACGATAGATGCTGATTCCCTGGAGCTCATAACAAAACCCTTTCCTCCAATAGTCCCCAGATGTTACTCAGATATTACTCAACTGCCATATCTTTGGAATAAAATAGTGGCTACAAAACAATTCCTATCAAAATGCCAGCTCTCATTAATCTTCCTGGTTAGTAAATCTGTGCTGCATTCACAGGCGCATAAGCAGACAGAGTTAGCTACACCTGTAGGGATTAATTTAAGAAGGTTCCTCACTACTTCTGTACTGTTTACATAGATTTTAAGAACAAAAGTATATATTGCTGCCTCCCCCCCCGAAGATCCTACTCTGTGAATTGAGATACTGATATCTTAGAGTTATTTTTGTCTTTCTTTCCTACAATACAAGAAGGCAAATTCTTTAGTGCTATACTAAGATTCCTAGGAAGAAGAAAAGCTGGCTCCTATTTTGTATCATTAGGATGAACAAGCAAAGGAAGCATTAGGTATTAATGATTTTTACTGGGAAACAATGAACTCTAGTGATCATCTGGCTGCAGCAATGAAATCTTTATTATAAACATTTCTGTTGTAGGTGAGGATTACTAGATTTCCGGAGACAAGATTGCTTAGAGATCCTTAAAGGGATCGTCATTGTACAGATTTTACAGCATGATTTCAGCCTTCCATAGCAACACATGTCAATGTCTTCCATTTACGAGCAAGGGAGGCTTCACAGCCTTGCTTCATAATGACCACATTGCCATAGGTAATTTCAGGGCTCTTTTTGTAGCAGGAACTCCTTTGCATATTAGGTGACACACCCCTAATGTAGCCAATCCTCCAAGAGTTTACAGAGCTCTTCTTACAGGGGCTACTGTAAGCTCTTGGAGGATTGGCTACATTAGGGGTGTGTCACCTAACATGAGAAGGAGTTCCTCCTACAAAAAGAGCCCTGGGTAATTTGAAGTAGACTGCAGAAGCATTCCACAGTCTGTGTCAGATCTCTGATTCACTTATCCTGGTATTCTCTATTCTGATTGGCAGCTGTTCTCCAGGAACACAGAGGTTTTCCCCAGCAACCAGGGAAGATGCAATGAATGGAACCTGAGAAGCTATAGTGCAAAGCATGTGCTGTATTGCTGAGAAATGGCTCCTACCAAAGCTTGTTCCTATCTTGCAAATATAATTAGGGATGCACAAACACTTGCTTGCTTGTCTTACATCCTGTTCTCCAGTCTCAAAGAGGGAGCTGACTTTCCAACAGGCTGCTCACCTGTTCA
This sequence comes from Gekko gecko, assembly GCA_029375565.1. Lineage (NCBI taxonomy): Eukaryota > Metazoa > Chordata > Lepidosauria > Squamata > Gekkonidae > Gekko > Gekko gecko. Next base: position 122,476,315 of record JAPDNY010000007.1, read on the forward strand.
TTGACCCATTCATGGCTGTTCAGCTCCCTGTTTCTCTATATTTCTTCCTTAACAGTGCAGGACAATATGTATGTCCACCTTTTTGTATATGTATGTTCTCACTCAGCCAGATTGACTTCTTGTCACCTCCTTGCTTCACCGTTGCTACATTTGACAGAAAATTATTTAAACAGAACATCAAATCACTCACAAATAAACACTGTTGTGATGGATATTCTGGGGAGCTAGCCACCACACCACACATGATTATTCCCTCCTATCACAATTTCACTTTCCTGTCTAACTCACTGCACAAAAGCTCCCAGCAAACAATTGAAAAGAAGGATATATACTGGGGTTGAGGAGATAAGATATGGGCCTGAGTATAAACCCAACCAAGGCTGAAACAGGCAAAAGATGGTTTCATTCTAAAAGCGAACAAGAACAGGGGGTTTTTTTAGAAAGAAAAACACACAACATGAAATAAATATTAACACTGCTATTAAACTAACTCACGCAAAACTAACTCTGTCTTTCTACCCAGTGTCATTTCTCCCTGTTAGTACCTAACTCAATCAGTATAACCCCTGTTGGTGGATTCAGAGCTGGACTCAGCTGGGTGCCAACCTCTGCCTTGCCTTGCCTAGTGCCAGGCTTGGCCAGGTGCCACCTTGTCCTGTGCTCAGCCAGGCACCGTGCTCTGCCTTGCCTTGTGCCAGGCTCAGCAGTGTACCTCCCTCTGTCTTGTGCCAGGCTCAGCTGGGCACCACCCTTTGCCATGCCTTGCGTAGGGTTTGGCCAGGTGCCACTCTCTGCCTCTCCATGCACAGGGCTTGGCCTGGGCTTGGCACCAGTGTCTGCTTTGCCTCAAGGCACTGCCACCTCCTCTGCCTCACCTCTTGTGCAGGGCTCTGGTAGGCCAGGTTCTGTTTCCTTTGCCTTGCCTCAGGCTGGCTGAGCACAGCCTCTCCCACCTATTGTAAGGCATGATTGGGTCAGGTTCAGGCCTTCTGTCAGAGGGCTGGCCAGCCCAGGTGTGAGTGGGAAGCTATCCAGCCATGAGGAAGCTTCCAGGTACCCTTAATGATTAATCTTGACCGTGTCTGTTAAATAAGTTAGGCCAAAAATGTGCTGAACTGGCCCAAGGTCAGTAAGGGAATTCCTAGGGCAGAATGGGGATTTGAGATCACAGTCTAAAACTCTAACCAGTAACCACTATACCAGCTGGCCTGTATGGAGCGGCTGCTGTTGACTATTAGCAAGCAGCCAGACCTAGGTGAGTCATGCAGGTTGTATGGTAACAAGTTGCAGAGTGGTTCTTACAAGGTCTTGCCCTGATGAATCCTCCCAAAAAGGCCAAAACGGCCCCAGAAAGGGCCCCTCTCCCTCCCCCTCCCCCTCCCCCTCCCCCTGCTTTTTACTGGGGGGGGGAAGCCGGTTGTGGTTGCCAAGCAACATCTACTGAGGGCATCTGTTTCTTAAAGCTACAGGCATTCCTTTTTGTTGTTTTTAATCTCCACAATGCATGATGATAATGATGATGATGAATTAACATGGTCAGATATTTGACTGATAGACCATGTTCTGCAATTCAAGATCTAGCCAAGTTCTTGGGAATTGCGGATGCATCTTCACAGGATTCTTGCTGTTCCAAACAATGTCTTCTGGAGCTGAGCTAGGGTTATTTGTTCAATGCCCAGAGTGTCCAAGTGTTTCTTGAGACTTCTAGGCACTGCCCCAAGGAGAGTGACGACTGGCATGATGGTAACCTTCTTCTCCCAGAGGCGCTCTAACTCTGTTCGTAGTTTTTGGCATTTTGTGATCTTCTGTTCTTTCTTTTCTATTCTGCTGTCTCCTGGGATTGCAATGTCAATGATCCAAACCTTATTTCTCATCTCAGGAGTGTTATATTCAGGGCTCTTTTTATAGTAGGAACTCCTTTGCATATTAGGCAACATACCCCTAATGTAGCCAATCCTCCAAGAGCTTACAGAGCTCTTCTTACAGAGGCCACTGTAAGCTCTTGGAGGGCTGTCTACACTAGGGGTGTGTCACCTAATATGCAAATGAGTTCCTGCTACAAAAAGAGCCCTGGTTATATTCCAGATGTTTATCTGTTGCAATCAGAAGTCCCAAAGAATCTTTGTTCCATCATTCTCCATGATCTTGTCTGGTTTTGGCTCCCATGAATTTCTGGCTGATAGTAAGCCATACTTCTTGCAGAGATTCTTGTGCAACATAGCTACAATACAAGACATTCTTTATAGTCAGTTTGAGCCATTTTAATGCAGTCACTGACCGTGTGGTCAACTGTTTCATCCTTTGTCTTGCAAAGTTGACAAGTGCTGTCATCATTGGTCTTCTGAATCTTGGCTTTCATACTATTTGTTTTGAGTGCCTGCTTTTGTGTGCAGCTAGAATGAGTCCTGTTTCTTTCTTCAAGTGCCCATTTTGGAGCCACTTGCCAGTATTTCCACTATCAACTTTATTCCCTATGTCTTTCAAATATTGCCCATGAAAGTGCTTTTGTTTCAAGTTGTCAAAGTGAGTTTTGATTACAATATTTTTGTATTCTTTTTTGGTTTCTGCAACCTTAAATAAGCTCACTCTCTATTCTTTGATTAGAAGCTTCTTTTTGCTTTTTTTGATGTAGTCATTCAGTGGCTGTGGTCACACACGCGAGATAACGTGGGAGGAAGCGAGGCTATTTGCTCTGTAGCAATTAGACCCGTATTTGCACAATGACACAGTCCGTGGGAGCTGTGGGGGCAAACTATGGGTGAATTGGGGGGGGGTTGCCACGTATTTCCAATGCACTTAAACAGGGGATCGATGAATTGCATCTCCACACTGAGGGCTTCCTATGGCAGTATGCGATGATGCACATACTGGGAAGGGGGGGAATGGCATAGAGTCAGGATGGCCTGATCAGACCATCCCGATGCCATGAGAGCATGCTGGTGTGATCACACAGAGGAAAGTCCATCTGTGGCCTGTAGCAATCCATTTCATAGTGGACTTTCCCTAGTGTCTTTTAACTCTTGCGGTGGAGCAAAACAGGTTGCTGACGGGTGTGGGGTGCTGGCCAGATGTTCACATCTGATCATGCCTGTTAAATCTGCCCGGCATTCACACCTATGATGTGGCTAATTGTGCGTGTGATTACAGCCAGTGCTCGTTTTTCTTCTTCAACTGATTGCTTGATTTTCAGGAGACCTCTTCCACATAATTTTCTTGGCAAGTAAAGGCAAGCAACATCACTGCTGGGGTGTAGTGAGTGATGATGCCTCAACATTATCTTGAGAGTTTTGAGATATATTGCTTCTAATTCTGCTTGTTTCCAATCAATAACGCCAACCGTGTATCTTAGAACTGGAACTTTGTTGTTGTTGCTCAGTCGCACAGTCCAGTCCAACTTTTCGTGACCCCAGAGGCCACATCACGCCAGGCCCTCCTATCTTCTGCTGTCCTCTGAAGCCTCCTCAATTAAATGTTCATTGCATCAATAACACTGTCTGACCATCTCATCCTTTGTCGTCCCCTTCTGATATTACCTTCAATCTTTCCCAGCATCAGGGTCTTCTTCAGTGAGTGCTCCTTTCTCATTTGGTAGCCAAAGTATTTGAGCTTCAACTTCAGGATCTGGCCTTCCAGGGAACAGTCAGGTTTGATTTCCTTTAGGATTGGCTGATTTGATCTCCTTGCAGTCCAAGGGACTCTCAAGAGTCTTCTCCAGGACCATAATTTAAAAGCATCTATTCTTCGGTGCTCGGCCCTCCTTATGGTCCAAGTCTCGCAGCCATACATTACTACTGGGAATACTATTGCTCTGACTATACGTTGGCAGGATAATGTCTCTACTTTTTATTATGCTGTCTAGGTTTGCCATTGCTTTCCTCCGAAGGAGCATGCATCTTTTAATTTCATGGCTGCAGTATATATTACAATTTTGCGGATGCCTATTATTTCTAGTGTTTTCAGGATCCATGTATGAGGGAGTGAATCAATGCCTTTTTGTAATCGAGCAACATTCAAGTTGGTTTTCTGCTTTTTACAATTTTGTAAGACCGTTTTATTGATCAGTAACTGATCTTTAGTGCCTCGAGATTTTAAGAAAATTCCTTTTTGGACTTATAATAAAATTGAATTGAGTTGTAGATATTCTTGAATGGAATTGGCTACAGTTCCTGTCAGTAGTTTAAAAGTTGTTGGGAGGCAGGTAATGGGGTAGAAGTTGCTTGGCACTGCTCCTTTTTCTTTGTTCTTCAGAATGAGAAATGCCCTGCCAGTTGTTATCCAATCTTCTGTTGCTTTGGAATGAAGAACATCATTAAGCAGCTGCACCAGTCATGGAGGAAGACTTGCCAACTTTTTAAGCCAATAGCCTTCACCTCTCCCAGATGCTGTCCAGTTTTTCACTTTCTTCAATTATTTTTGCAGGCATTACAGGGTGATTGTAAGATCCTCCATTAGCTTTCCTTCCAGTTTGTTTTCCATATTTATGATCCAGGTGGCTTTTTTGTTGTATTCTTTTGAGTCTTTCCAGAGTTCTTGCCAGAAGGTTGTTGTCTTTTCTTTGTCTGGTTTTACTTATACTTTTTCACCTTCCTCTAGTGATTTGTATTATTATTACTATTATTATTTAGTTCTTTTTTGCAATCATGGGACATTCTTCAGGTTTGTAAAACGATCTGTCTTATCCATTCATGGGTCCAATCTCTGGATTTAAGTATCCTCACATTTGGTCAATTTTGCTATTATAATATACAAGTGGTAGGCCCATGATATCCACAGGGGGGAATCCCATATCACCCCTGTCACTGAGCCTGGCCAGGCTCCAGGCCTCACCACCTACCACTGAGGCCACACACCCAGGCTCAAAGCAGCTGTCAGCAACTACTGCTGCCATGCCTGGGCCCAGAGCAGCTGTTTGCATCCTCTGCTGTGGCTGGGCCTGCAGCAGCTGCCATCATCCTCCTGCGCTGCACTGAGGCCTGCAGTGGCTGTGAGCATCCAGCAACACCAGACTCGCTGAGCTGGAGTGGCTCCCTAACTGCATTGTCTGCACATGGATAGGCAATGCAATTGTATTTCAGGGGGATTTAGACCCCCCCAAGACATACAGTAAATAGTCTGAGAAGCTTGAGCAACAGAGGATTCAAATGGAATTTTACAGTTGAGATGTCAGTTAGGAGTGGCAATCAAGAATGACTGTAAAGAACTGACAGTTAACTGGAAAGGAAGGCTAAATGAGTGAGAGGTTCACTTTCCCTGTGTGCCTTATCTTGCCACTGGCCTTGAGCACTTCACTCCTTTGGCGCAAAGCCGCTGATGTCAAGTTCATTTTGCACTGATGATCCCCCCTTTATTTTGTTTGCATGCAGCACTGAATTTTATTTTATTTTTTTTGCACTGGGGATGCTACCGTTTGCCTCCTCTCCAATCCCCCTTTCAGGTTAATATCAACAGGTAACTAAACTTCACACAGCTCCTTTTAAATTTTCCCCCATCATTTAATTTTTTTTTATCCAGCAACCTGAAATGACTGATAGTCCCATATTGTAATACTCATGCCATTTGTAAATAAAATAAAATAATTAACATGAGGGGGAAATGGAGCTTATACACTGATGAAGGGGGGAGGATGGTGAAAGGTGCAGAGTGGGCATAAGGTGCAGAGTGGGCAATGTGAGTGAGGAGTGACCTTCAAGAGGTGGCAAAAGGGCAGGGGGTAGTCCAAGGGAATCTGTATACTTTTGAAATACCTTTGGCTTGGAAGCTAAAGAAGGGGGAAATCAGCACAAAAGCACTCTCAGAAAACCCGGGGAAGCAGCAACCAGAAAGCGAACTAAGCAGTGAAGGGAGGAATATCAATGCAGAATGACAAAGAAAACCTGACAGACATGCACAGTGAAAGTGAGGAGAAATACCCATGCATAATAGGCCTCTGATATAACTCGTATGATGAGACAATAAGATGACAGCTGCTGCCTCAATTGTTCGTTAGCACAGCAGTGGAAGTGTTTGCATTATGGAAGAAGAAGATGTTACAAGGAAACTGTTGCAGTCCTATGATATTGATGTTATTTTGGACTGCAACACTTGCACTAATCCTATTAGACCCTAGTCTGCAGTTTGGACTAGCAACATTCCACACAGGAGTAATGCAGTCTCTTTGTACTTACAGGTATGAGTGTGGAAGCAACCTGAAAAAAGAAAACACCATGATATGACATACTGTGATGAGAGATGTGTAGGCTGTGGGGGTGGGACTGGGAAAAATGAAAAAAAGTTTTCTCCCATTTGTTCCCTGAGGACCTTTGCAATTTTTCTGATAGAATAATTAGGAAATTTGAGGGAACACTGATTTAAAAATTCCTATGAAATATTTTCTCTTTTGAATGAGTGAAATGCTTGTTAAGACAGTTTTTCTCGCTCAGAATATATAGCATGAAAAAGTCCTCTGACTTTTTATTATTTCCAGTAGGAAAAATAAAACACTGTGATTCCCCCTGCATTTTGGCATGAGTGAAATGAAAGACAAGCTTTTACTCAAAATGTGTTGAATGAAAAAAATTATGGAAGACAATCTACTACAGCATTAGGTAATGATAACTAGCTCAGACTAGCCCAAGCTCATCAAAGTTTGAGAGTTCAGCAGGGTTGACTGTGGTTAGTACTTGGATGGGAGACCACCAAGGAAGACCAGGGTCACTATGTAGAAGAAGGCAATGGTAAACCCCTTCTACTCATCTCTTGCCTTAGGAACACTGGGAGTTTGTTATCGCCCACCAGATCAAAAGATAGAGGAGGATTATAAAATGATGAATGAATTAAAGACAGCAGCAAGACAAAAAAACTGGGTTGTAATAGGTGATTTTAACTACCCACACACTGAGTCAATATGTGTTCAAGTCGGGAAAAAGAGACTGAGGCTGATTTCCCTCTACAGCTGCCTCAGTGTTGCGCCACCGTTTGCCCCGATACTATTAGTCAATTTCACACCTGAAGCCACGGGGCTGCATTTGACCTGCAGCTTCGCCTGATTTCCCCCGCAGTTTTGTGATCCTCAAAAAACAAGATCACGAAACTGCGGGGGAAATCGGGCGAAGCCACGGGTCAAAATGCAGCCCCGTGGCTTCTGGTGTGAAATTGACCAATAGTTTCAGGGCAAACGGCGGCGCAACACTGAGGCAGCTGTAGTGGGAAATCAGCCTGGTTTCTAGACACTCTTAATGACTGTGCTATGGAACAGATGGTCACAGAACCTACCAGGGGAGAGGCAATCCTGGATTTGGTCTTAAGTAATGCCCAAGACCTGGTGAGAGATGTAAAAGTGATTGCAGCACTTGGAAACAGTGACCATAATGTTATTGAGTTTAACATTTGTATAAATAGGGAGTTGCCCAAAAAGACTGACACAACCACTTTTAACTTTAAAAGGGGTAAATTCTCTGATATGAGGGGACATGTGAGGAGAAAATTGAAAGGGTCAAACCATTGGGGACGCTTGGAAACTATTTAAAACTACCATCCTAGAAGTTCAGAAAATATATATACTGCAGGTTAGGAAAGGCACAAATAGATATAGAAAAAAGCCTGCATGGTTAACAAAGTAATGGAAGCTGTAAAAGGTAAGAAGGAATCACAATACAAGAACTTGTGGGCACTCCATGAAATTGCTGAGCAGTCGGGTTAGATCAGATAAAAGGAAGTACTTCTTCACCCAAAGAGTGATTAACGTATGGAATTCACTTCCACAGGAGGTGGTGGCAGCTACAAGCATGGACAGTTTCAAGGAGGAATTAGATAAACGTATGGAGCAGAAGTCCATCAGTGGCTATTAGCCACAAGGTATAGCTAGGAACTCTCAGTCTGGGGCAGGTGATGCACTGCATTCTTGGTGCTGGAGGGGGCAGCAGTGAGAGGGCTTCTAGTGTCCTGGCCCCACTGCTGGCCCCACTGCTGGCATCTGGTATTTTTGACCACTGTGTGACAGATGGGTCATTGGCCTGATTCAACATTGGCTTCTCTTATGTTCTCTTATAAATCCTTTAAGCGGTGGAAAGCTAGTCTCAGTGAGGTTGATAAAAGGGAACACAGGCTGTGGCAAATAAAATGCAAGTCTGTGATCAGGCAGGCAAAAAGGGAATATGAGGAGCATATAGCAAAAAACATAAAGACTAACAAATTTGCAGTTGACACTATATTGTTCAGGGTGGTAAGAGAGGATTGTGAGGCCATAAGGTATAGATAGGAACTCTCAGCCTGGGGTAAGGGATGGTCTGTATTCATGGTGCTTGGGGGGCAGTCAACAGTGGGAGGGCTTCTAGTGTCCTGATCCCACTGGTGGACCTCCTGATGGCATCTGTTATTTTTGGCCACTGTGTGACAGAGTGTTGGACTAGATGGGCAATTGGCCTGATCCAACATTGGCTTCTCTTATGTTCTTTTGAACCCCATAAAGGGTTGCCATATGTTGATTGTGACTTGATGGCACTTAAGTATTATGTATCCTGTATACATACACACATTTGATTTAACATTTCAAAAAGAAAATGTAGCATTTATTGTGCCTGAGAAGTTGTTCCTGACCAAGTTAACTGAAGCAGATTGTGTTGTGTGTTAAAAAGAAGTGGACAAAAACCAACATGAAAAGGAGGAGAAAATATCCAGAAGGGATTGACCATTATTAGCAAATTCTGTACTATAGAAGATTGTTGTTGCTCTTATATGCTGGCCCTTTTGCCTTTAGGATATTTCCTTCAATTCATTTCAGTACTAACCAGCCACCAATTATCCCTATTCATTAGAGGAGGCCAGAAATAAAATGAGGTCACCTGGTTTCTGAAAAGCAGCTATTTCCCCAAAGTATTTGAGGCTGTCAGCCCTTCTAACTTGAAATGCTTCTATCATGGTTGTGGAGCTCTGCCTGGGGGCCTGTGTTATGGCCTCCTCTCCTTCTTTCTCCTCCACCTTTTCCAGTTGTCAAAAAACTTAAAGCGAAGAACTACTAGCATGCACACTATGGTTTGCTAGGAAACATCCAAGCTTAGAAACAGAGATATGCTGTAAATGAAATTTGTATGATAGCATCACCTTAAGATATAATGACAGCACGTGGACAGAAAATGTGGGTCTCTTATCCAGAAATAATAAAAAAGCATTTTAAATGACTGCTATAACTGAGTGGAAACTTTTGCATTTCATGGTAATGATTAGTACGTTTGTCCATTGTTTTTATCTATATAATACCTGCAGCTTGGTCCTGAATTAAGGTCACTAACAGGGTTGGGAAATTCCTGGAGATTTTAGGGGTGGAGCTTGGGCAGGGCAGGGCTGGGTTTGGGGAGAGGATTGAGCTCAGTGGGATATAATGCCATAAAATCTACCCTCCAAAGCAGCCATTTGCTCCAAGGGAAGTGATCCCTGAGCATTTCCACACAAGTGCAAACCTTTACATCAATGTTCTTAAGTAATCGATGTTTGTAATACTTTCCACACAACTTTTTGCCTCCTCAGGGGTAGATTCAAATTTAGTACCCCATTATCTGCATTTTCTGAATCTACTTTTTCCAAGGCACACAAACCCCCTTCAGATCTGAACTTGCCATTTTCCAGTGAGGAATTCCCGATTTCGAATTTTGTTTCCCGCCACCCTTTAGTGTCATCAGTGTCAAGTGTTCCATTCAAGAACCAATATGTTTGGATGAAAAAGTTGTGGAAAGCTTACACATCAGTGAGCAAGATGTAAGTGGCAGTGGCTTTTGATTAGAATATTATTAAGCATTGGTTCCGGTTTATATTCTGCATGGTATTGGTGCTGTGATCTTGAAGAAGTATCTTGAAACACGCTTAAAGGCCAGATGTATGTTGTCGCACTACCTTATGTCTGGCAGATCAGATCTATTGCCTTTCTTGTATATAGGAATTATTATGGAGAGACCCCGTTCAGGAGGAATTTGGCCAGATTGATCTATGTAAGTAAAAAGATTGGCCAAAATTGGGGCCCACCAAGCAAGATTAGCTTTTAGAGCTTCAGCAGTGATAAAATCACTGCCTGGAGCTTTACCTTTTTTCAAATTGTTGATTAGATGTTCAATTTCTTGTACGGAAACTGGGTCCCAGGAGGGGATATTCTCAAGGGGGATGGAAATAAATGAATCAGAATAATGGACACTAAATAAAGTCGAATAATGGTTTTCCCAGAGTTTTGCTGGGATCTTACTGTCTGGTGCATTGCCGAGTTGTCTGTTGGAATTCGACACCAATTTCCAGAATTCTCTGCTATCTTTCGCGTTGGCAGTTTTAATCAAGACCAGCCATTTGTTTTTAGAGTCAGCTAACTTTTTGGCTCTCAGAATTGCCTTGTATTCTTTTTTCTTCTTTTGGATTTCAGCTGCTAAGATAGAATTCAATACTCCAAGATGTACTGCTAATGGCATTTTGAGACAAGAAGCTGGCCTCAGCACAGTCGAACTGGACATATGGCTGCTTTCTGCTTCTGGTTGAAAGCTCACCTTTCTCCTGTTGGGTTAATTCCAGTGAGGTTGGCTGCATCTCCTTACCCCCAGTGGTCTTCCAGAGCTATTATTAAATTGAGAACTTTAGGATTAGACCCGTACCAACTTCTGGAAAGTGGCTATGTTAGGGCAAATTCTATTATTTACCAATGCCTCAGAGATATTGAGCTGCAAAAGTCTCACGCTGTACTCCCGTCTCTTCACAAATCTCCGAATTCTAAAAACTATATGACCGCTTCTCCATATCTAGCTAATATCTCTAACCCAAACCACAGGTGGGCTTTTTCCAGAGCCAGATTTGACACTTTTCCATCGGCAGTTCTTTTTGGAAGATTCCAATGTATTTCTAGGCATTTGAGACTTTGCTCATGCCCCTCCGAGTCAATTGAGACCCTTCCTCATATTTTACTTCATTGTGCTTATTATGCAGAAGAAAGAGCTCTTTTGATTACACCTGTATTAAGGTCATTTAGATGCCAAGGACAACTAGTAAACCACTCCGAGGAACTTGTGTTGAAATACCTATTGGAGGACAAATCCATCGAAATATCAAGGAAGGTTGCCAAATTTCTTTTTATTGCATTTACAAAGCACAAGCACCTCCTTAATACTTCTTATGACATTTCTCCCCTGTAATGTTGATAACCTGGGTTTGTATTCTGAGCCTGTATGCTGTTTGATGGGTCTCTGACCGTAATAAATATTTATGTTATGTTATGCTTATGTCTGGCGTTACTTCTGCTCAGAGAAAAATTGTTTGTAGTCTGGACTTTGCAATTGCCTTACATATTGAGGTTTCTGCAACGTAGAAACTGCAGTTCCACATGGTGTTTTTATGTAGAAATTCTAGAATGCTTCTTGTTAGAACAATTTGCAATTAAATGTGTACCAGTGTATACATATTGTATAATTGTTTATCAAGACATTTCTGTGAGTTAACAGAATACACATAAACTTATATGAGTTGAAATATCTTTATTGAATTTATACACAAGGTGGTGGTTCTGTTTTTGAACATATTCTGTATACACCGTGGTCCTGTTTTGTGGTATTTAACTATTTATTTATTTGTTTGTTAGATTTTTATCCCACCCTCTCAGCCTAGGCCGGCTCAGGGCAGCTCACAAACAGAATAAAATCTCAGCAATACAATCACATAAAACCATAATTAATAAATACAGTATTAAAACTCAAACATAATAAAGTGCTAGTACATTCTTCATTCCCGGTTAACTCTTCAGCCTTCTGCAGCTGTCTAGGGTGATTAGCTTGGGCAGTATTGAAGGGACCAGCAGGCCAGGATTCTGTCAGCATAGATATTAGTTGTTGGCGGTAGATGTGTTAGTGGTGGCGGCTCCAAAGGCCTGGTGGAAGAGCTCCATTTTACAGGCCCTGTGGAACTGTGAGAGGTCCTGCAGGGCCCTGGTCTCTTCTGGGAGCTCATTCCACCAGACTGGAGCCACCACTGAAAAAGCCCTGGCCCTGGTTAGCACCAGTCTGGCCTCCTTGAAACTCGGGAGAGCCAGACTGTTCTGGGTCCCCGATCGCAGCGTCCTCTGGCGTATATATGGGGAAAGGCGGTCCCTCAGGTATGCAGGTCCCTGGCCATAAAGGGCTTTAAAGGTAAGAACCAGCACCTTGAAGTGAACCCAGTATGCTATATACAGAAGGAAGTCTGAAATGATAGATAAACAGCATGAAAACCAATGCTAAGCTCTCATTGTATTGTCTTACTAGTATATAACAATTAAAACAAATTCCTATGAATTGTATTTCAAGTGAAGTTCTTCGACCTTGCTTAGCAAAAGTGCTAATGTGATGGTGGCCTTTCTTTTTATGAAGTGAGCTTTTATTCTCCAGGAAATGGACCGAAGCCACCAGAGGTCAGTGAGCAGACATCTGACCTTAGGAACAGTCAGGGTTGTTGCTGACATAGGTCAGCTTTAACCTCCAGAGGTCAAAGGCTTTATAAATCACCCATAATTGCTAAGTGGAAGTATTGTCCTCAACCAATGGAATCTCAGGACTGAACTATACTTCACACGGCAGATGTGTGAGCAGATCTTCTCCCAATATGAAATTATATGTTAAAAAGCAGCTCTGTTGTGGGTTTGATTTGGATTGGCACCATAGTCTGAGGATGTGGGAGAATGAACTCTTACCATTTTGTTTTTCTTTTAACAGAAATCCTTCTCAGCTGCTATAGGTCTGGAAAACAAAAAGGTACCCATATTGTATTGGTCTTTTTTCTCTCCTGGGCCTAATAATAGCTCAATCTCTTCCCAATTTTTATTGGGGAAATGGCTAACCCTCCTCCCCTATGCTTATGTCTGACAGAAACGTCTTTTTAATGTAGCTGCTTTTTAATGCATAATAATATGTTGGGAGGTCCAGTCACAAATGCATCATCCAGCACTTACTTTCTGGCTCCCAAGATTTTAGCAGGTACTGCCCACATACATTCAAAGCATATCTTCATAAGGGCTAATGATATTTCCTTTAAACTCATTTCCTTATTCTCATTTGTAGTAACTGGTTTAAAGCATTAAAAGCATTATTATAATTAAAAGCTGTGGATTGAGGCACTTTAGATGCACAGCACACCTGCATGCATTCAATCCACTCCGGTGCACTACTGGGACCAATCAATGGCATAGCTGTATTTGTTTTCAGTATCTACAATTATCTCCTGTTGTCATAATTATGCTGAAGGGAATTTGATTTATTTTAGCCTTTTGAGACTTAATATAAGTAGTACTTAGGTTTAAACATCATATGATCAAATTTGATCAGATGTTTCATCACACCTAACGAAATATATTGATAGCCTTTATGTCTTGTTTTGTGAAGCCTGAACTGTCTTTTGAATTTCAGGGATACAGTCTGTGAAGCAATTTTTCCCTCAGTCTTGCAGTTGCTATGTGATCTCTGTTGGCTTCCAATCCACTTGGACAAATATTCTTCTTGAGAATTTAGACAACATTTGCTTGAGCAAACAGACACAAGGAAAGTACTAATGATCTGTGAGTGTCCTGTGTATTGTAAGGAAATTCTCACAATTTGCTCATGCACTTTTCAGTGCTCTTGCCTCTGAAAGGAAACTCCCAGTGTGTGACCAGAAGCACTCAGGCACACACTGTTCAGACACAATTTTACGAAGCAAACAAAGGCCATCCAGAACTCTTGGGGTGAAACCCCCATTATAGAAGGTACATGTGAGAGCTCCTGAAATGAATTGTGAGTTCCACAAATGCAGGCCTTGCTGCATTTCATGCTAAATTGGCGGAAGTTAGCAGGGACCATTTCAAAAATGCACATATATTTCAAAGCTTTGAACAAAAAATTAGTGTTGAAATTGGCCTTCAACTTAAAGGCATTTCTACTTTATATAGATAGTATTTCAATATCTATTTCCTTCTGCTGTGGGAGTAGGATTAAATCATGCATCCAGGACACAGGACATTCTTTTTTCAAATTTGTTTTTATTAAGGATGCATAATGTAAAAAATATACCCCAATATACCATCTATAACCCTTTACCATCCATATAAACTTTATTTTAGATAAATAATAATAAATGTTTCTTGTTTGTTAGCATTTGCAAGATTGCTGCACAGAACTGCCCAGCTCACTTTACCAGTATATGAATGGGAATCCCAATTTTCAGGCTAAATTTTAAAAAAGGAAATTACAACAGATGATTGAAAACTTCCCCTTTTCTTAATATGGATAAATTATTATTCACTTATAATTATTATGTATCTCACTTTAGTATTAAAAGAATTTATTTCTGGCTTTCTGGATATGTGTATTCTGTGCTTACCCACCAAAAGTATCCCTAATTGTCTACCAAGTATTTCTTAAATTTCCATATTCTCTGTAAGCATAATTTTCATGCAACAGCACAGTTGTTAAGCCAAAGCTAATAGATATGTCAAAGTTCTTTGTTATGCCCATATGCTATAGCAGTGCTAAAATTATCTGGGGGGAAATTCTGGTATTTTGAAAAGTATGATATGTTTCTGCTTTGGGGATTACTTTATTCCAGTGCAATGAGGTGATGAAGAATCCTGAACCTAGCCTGGTTGTTAAAATTTATTTATTTATTTATTTTGTAAACAAAATTTTTATTGGTATGCATTCCACATTATTAAACATCGTTGCCAATACAATTTAAAAAGATTTTTGCCCCATCCCCCTACCCCCCCCTAATAGGCTTCCAACACTGCTAATAACAAAAAAAAGAAAAGTTAACAGGTAATCAAGTTTAGACTTGTAACAATCGACAAACCAGGTAACCCAATTTCAAATACATAAAAGCCTAACTTTTACAAGCATAATTCCAATAAAGGTACAGTACAATCAAATATTCATTTCATTTCTCATACAGTTTCAATACACATCAAGATTGTACATTTTCCCTTTCATTCTATATTCAGTTTCCATATATAATTTCAGGCCTTCCCAGTCTTTTAGATATTGTTCTGCCATTTGTCCATTTAATTTTTTCGTCATTTTGTCAATTTCAGCTAAAAACAGCAGTTTCCTTAACCAGTCATGTATATCTGGCACCTTCTCCGCTTTCCATTGTTGAGCAAAGGCCATTCTCGCCGATGTGATCATATACCATAATAGTGTCCTTTTTTCTTGTGGTATTTTTTCCATTGTCAAACCTAAGAGAAGAAGTTCTGGACTTTTCCTTATTGGAATTCTCAATATTTTCTGCATCTCACAATGTACATTTGACCAGTATACCTTTGCTTTATCACATGACCACCACATATGGTAAAAAGAACCCTCTATTTTTTTTGCATTTCCAACACTTATTACTCAAGTTCTTATCCATACTAATATTGGCAATCTTTTTTGGTGTCATATACCACCTGTACATCATCTTATAACAATTTTCTTTTACATTGACACAGGTTGACATTTTAAAAGCTTTTTTCCATAAAAATTCCCATGTTTCCATAGAAATTTCTTTGTTCATATTTATAGCCCATTTTATCATTTGCTCGTTAAAATTTATTTATTTACAAAGTTCATATCCTCACATTTATACCCTCATAAGGGCCACCAAGGCAGCTAAACATTAAAAAACATACAAAATCAACCACATTTGAAAAGCCATTAAAACCAACAAAAGCACATCATTAAAACAATTAAAACTAGAGCTAAAATACACATCCCAAAATATTTTTTTAAGTAAACCACTGGGAAGGAAGGAGGGAATGCCAAATGAAACACCAAAGTCTTCACTCACTAGCAGAAGATGGGAACAGAAGGGGACAGATGAATCTTGGAAAATGGCTGCAGTGGTTGGATAGTTTCATAAGGGATTAGGCAATCCTTCAGTTATGTTTTCCTGAACTATATAGGACTTTAAAGGTCAACATCACCATTGTTACAGGTGATAAAGCACCAGATGATACAGTGGAACAGACTGTTTGAGGAAGTGGTGGATGCTCCTTCGCTGGACGTTTTCAAGCGGAGGCTGGACGACCATATTTCAGGTATGTTGTAGGGCTATCTTTCAGCTATGCTCCAGCAGAGTGCAGGGGGTTGGACTAGATGACCTGCAAGGTTCCTTCCAACTCGAACATTCTATGATTCTATGATCTCTTTTTTAGTCTTGATCATACCCTTATTATTATTTCCTTAGGAAATATACCTTTATTTGTTCACATTTTCTTTTCCTACACATATAAAGGAATAGAGTCTTTTGGAAATTTGTTGGTTATTGTTTGCCTGCAAAAAGTCCTATCAAGAGTCTGTGTTTGGGACCACATGAAACCTGTGAGCTATATGTTGCCTCTCCTTCTTCTCATGTTCTCATTGAGATTTGGGGGGGTTGTTTGTTGGGGGGTTGTTGTTTTTGCTGTCAGATCACAGCTGACTTATGGTGACCTCGTAAGGCAAGAGACGATCAGAGATGGTTTGCTCTTGCCTGCATCCATATCATGATCCTGGTATTCCTTGGCAGTCTTTCTTCCAAATACTGACCAGGGCTGACCCTTTTCTTTCTTTTTTATTGTTTTCCAACAATATAGAAAGGAACATAGGTAGATATAATGATATACATCAAGAACAAATCATAATATCAAAATCACTAAACACATTTTACTCTTATAGATTTGTTATAAAATATAGGATCAACAGATACTTTTTACCAAACTTTAAATTAGACTCAGCATGATAAGTGTATGTAATACGCTTTTAACTAATTTGTGTGGTGTCTAAGAGTGGATGCAAGAATTCATAGCTAGTCAGTAAGGTGAATAAATTATAGAGGTTTTGCTTAAGCAAAGCATGCTTTATGAGTGTAAAAGAGTGAGATAGATTGGATTATATGGTTGGCATTCTGTTTTTAGGATATATTCCAAGAATGGGAGCCATTTCTCATTAAAATTTGACTGTCTAGGATATATTTCAGATCGTTGCAATCAGTCAGTGATCTTCTCCATAATGTAGAGACCCCAGATTTTATTAAACCAATTGTTGCAAGTTGGGGCATTAGAAGATTTCCGTTTGGATGCAATTAGGTTTTTTGCAGCAACCAAAAGGCTGCGTATGAGATCTTTTCTGATTTTTGGGATGTTTGCATTTTGCCAATTATCCAGGAAACTAATTCTAGTGAGAAAGGAATGTTATATCCTGTTATTAGATGTATGAATTGTAAAACATCGTTCCAAAAGTTAGAAATGACTGTACATTACCACCAGCAATGTGAGAATGATCCTACTTTCCCGCATTTTTTCCAGCAGAGGGGAGAGTGATAGAAGTTCTCTTGGCTATTGTTTCTGGAGTGAGGTACCATCTAGTTACAATTTTGTATGACATTAATTTTGTATTGATGACCTTAGAGGTTAAAAGAGGAAATTTCCAGACATTTTCCCATTGTGAATCTGTGAACTCTATATTGCAGTCTTGATGCCATTTCTGTTGAAAGGCCATGGGTTTTCCACCTTCCAAATTTATTAATATATCATAAACCTTCCTGATTAAGCCCTTATTAGTTAGATCCACAGGGTTTAAGAGAAGCTCAAACGGAGAGAGAGGAGTGTTCATGATGTGTACTATGTCTAGATGTTTCATAACATGGTTCAGCTGTAGGTAAAAATACCATGGTATGGTTCGGCCTGTATGGATTTCCAGCATTGCTTTAGAGAGAAGGCCTTTTTTAGATGACAGGTCCTGCTTACTTTCCACGATCTGACGAGATCAGGCTAGCCTGGTTACCAGTGTTCTTAAACTCCGGCCTCCCTTAATAATATAATCAATTGTAACACTGCACTTACCTCCCTTGATTGAAGTAAGCACTGAGATAGTCACACCTATAAAATATTACAGTTTGAAGTCAAATAATGATGGCAACCTGTCATAGGTTCACTGGGTGTCCTTGAATAAGTCACTGGTCATGATTAAAAGGAATGCACATGCATTAGTGGGCTGCCTGACCTTCCCACCAGTTAGATGATCAACACTGCCCATGCTGACCAACAGTTTGGTGAACAGCAGCAGAAAAGGAGCTATACATGGAGTTCCTGTGATGTCAGAACTGACAAAGCCTATCAGCTGTTCAATAATGCATGTAAAGTTTCTATACTTCAATAGGAACCCGACTTACAAATTACATGATCCTCAAAGGAAATGGGTTTTTTTTTTATTCAGAGGCAATTTCTCTCTGCCTTGAGTCTCCATCTTTAAAAATGGGGACAATGAGAGACACTTTTCTTTTGTAAAGCGGTATATACCAATGTCTAAAGAGTAGTTTTTCACAGTTAGATAGCTATATAAATAATACATTTTCTAATCATTGCTGTTTCTGATGATGAGTGAAATGCAGTAGTATACACTGTCCACACTGGAAATTGTATCCTCTATTTTCCCTTAGGTTGCTCACTGCAGATACTAGAGATGAATGAGCACATGGGTAGGAGCAAAAAAGGACACAGTGAAATAGAACTGCTATTTATGTCACTACTATCTGTTTCCATTTTCATATGCATGTAACCAAGGAGAACAAGCTTTATTTTAATTTAGAATAATGATGTAAAAATGAACACAAGAAGCCTGGTGCTCCCCAGGCAGGCAGGTTAATTTTGATGAAATAATCCCAGCAATTTTCTTTTTACCCTTGTGATATGTCAGCATTAGTTATTGTTCATATATTTCTCATCATTCATGCAAAGAGGCTGATTGTTCTTATAGCTCTCTGTATATCTTTTCAAATAACTCATGAATGGCATGCATCCATATCTCTAAACATTCTTCTCGGTATTTGTACTAGACTTTGGTGCTCCCATGCTCCCAAATATTGTAGCAAAGTACTCCAACAGTGCAATACTCCAGTGCAACTGGAGTAATTTTGCATAGGAGTGCACTGCAAATTACATGTATTACCCTCTCACAAAACCCTGCCTATTTTAGGACAGGGCACTGTACATTGTACAACAAACTAGTACCCATGCACTAAGAAATAGGACATGGAGCTATTAATGGAAGAAGAGTGCAGTGCATTGTCTGTCTAAAATGTGCCTATGCCCAGGAGAGTCTTCAGGCTTCATGACAATCTCACTATCAAAACTATATCCACGTACAGGACATCTTCATTAAAGTCCACAAGCCACCTAAACTTCCCAGATTGCCTAACTTGTAGGGAACATCACTGATGAATATGAATGGTTACAAAAGCAACCTGTGATATCTTTATTACTATTAATTATTATTTCCTGCCCTGAGAGAGAAGAGATGAATGGGATGAATATGTGCAGATGCACTTATACATCCTTGGGCTTCTCTTCACTTGGGAATTAAAATGTTTATCATCGAAGAGGGATACAAGCTACAGCAGGTCCCCCCAAAGTAGCTCTTTGCACAAAACTAAAAGGAAACTGGAGGCATTTCAAAGGCAGACCAATTTATTGAAGCACAAGGTTTCATGGGCTAGAAATGCACAAAACTGAAATTCCGGCTGTCCAGGACTAGCTGAGATGACAAATGCAACACTGTAGGCTTTACTACTTGCAAAATGAAGTGGGAACTTCAGCTGAACGGATATGTCTTGCTGCCTTGTGAATCTGTGTGCAAATATGGAATCGTTCCAATCAAATCTCTACAGGATGAGGAAAGATGTGTATAATTTCAGGAGGTGAGCTGTTGTGATTATATTCTCACTGTCTGTGCTCACAGACAGATGTACAACTTTCTTCCTCTTGTTTCAGCATGTGTGAGGGAGGGGGGACAACGTTAGCACAAGCATGGCTACAAATACCACAGTCAAACTGTTTTCAAAGCACTCCCCAGACACAGGGCACAAAAGCCCCTTCCAGGGACCAGACACACACACAAAAACATAAGCATAAAAGCCCCCAAACACCCAGAAACCCATTTTCCAGCCTGGAACCCCATTTCCACGGCTGGGGGGGGAGAAAGCCCAACACATGGTCCTCAGGGGAGGCCGCCATCTTGCCCTTGGAAGCATGGCCCTCAGGGAGGCAGCCATCTTGCCCCTGGAAGCATGGCCCTCAGGAAGGCTGCCATCTTGCCTTGCAGCAGGGAGGCGGGACTAATCCCCGAGCTCTCATTGGCTGAGGGGGGCGGGGCACCTGTCAACAAGGGAAAGATATAGAAGGTAGTCCCTCCTATCTTCTGCTGAACCAAAAGAAGTGGTCAGGGTTCATCCCGCAGGCCGTATATGTGTCATTGGAAGAGTGAGCGTGTATGGGAGGGGCAGAGTTCCGGAACAGAAAAACCTACATCCAGATGTAGCTGGACACAGCCAAACAGGTCTTTCTAAGTGTATCTTATTTTTAATTCCTTCAGAGAGAAAATGAGGCAACTCAATTCACTTGTGGTTCCTAGATATCCATATGGCCTAAAGTTCCTTATCTGAATTGCCAGTGCTTGCACTCAAACCCACACAATCATCATAATTACCCACTGAATACTGCATTTCTGTGAACTTCTGATCACAGGCTTGTCTTTCAACATCTGCTGAACTGTAATGTCAGTCACTGAATTCAGCATCGAAACCTCTTTCATTGTAGGCCAGTTTGGTGTAGTGGTTAAATGTGCAGACTCTAATCTGAGAGAACCAGGTTTGATTCCCCACTCCTCCACTTGCCCCTGGCTGGATGACCTTGGGCAAGCTGTAGTTCTGATAAGAGCTGTTCTTGAAAAAGAGCAGTTTCTGTCAAGAGCTCTCTCACACCCACATACCTCACAGGGTGTCTGTTGTGGGGAGGGGAAGGGAAAAGAGTTTGTAAGCCGCTCTGAGACACCTTTGGGTAGTGAAGGGCAGGGTATAAATCCAATCTCTTCTTCTTCTAGGCATCAGCCCAAACAAATGGCCTATTCTTTAATGTGCATCTAATGTGCAAATGCTTCTCAGCACCTCATTTCAGCTTGCCATGTCAGGCAGGAAGTATTATTCTCCCAAGATATCTGCTGCTATTAGATCTAATTAACTACCCCATTCTGATCCTGCTGTTTCTGAGATCAACTTTTAACAATCTGCAACAATCTAACTTCCAATTTGATAATTTTATATTAAAAGTGACAACCCTTCCTCATATCCTTGCTCATTAATTAATTTAAATTGGTTTAATAATTAGCCCTTTTGACAAAGTTTGCAAGCAGGCTGGAGGACTCTAAAACACATATTAATGACTAATGAGAGTCTATTTCTCTGTCATGACAGACCCAGTCCAATTTCAATTGAACTATGTTACACCCTGTTGTCTTGATTAACATGTATATTAATAGATGGGGAGATTCATAGTGACATCTAAATAGACAGATGTTGTGAATACCTGTAAATGCAAAAAATAAAGCAATACATCAACATTTGTTTAAAAGAATGAACAGTGCTTAAGTGAAAGGCAGGTTGCTTGCCACAGAACAAAAGCAACCTGCAACAATAATGTGTTAATGGGATCATAGAAAAGGAAGAAAAACAGATTGATAGAAAACGATAAGTTTTATTTACATATTGTTGCCCTGTCCGTCCGTCCCCGAGTACCTACAGTGGGTTACTTTACTACATAATTAACCCCTCCTCCATTATGTCCTCACAACAACCACCCTTTGTTGTTGAATAGTCTGAGAGAATGTGATTGGCTTAAAGTCGCTCAGCAAGCTTCCATAGCAGACTGAGGATACAAACCTGGTCTAACCACTACACCATGCAGTCTCAGTGTGCCTTCAATGCATGGACTGAGGTAGAGCTTGGCAGTGCATACATGCACAGTCTTTTTTAAAAAGACAGAGCTCTCATTTCTGTTTTTACTCCCAAGGGAGCATTATGTATTAGGGCTAATTCATATATAATGCTTTCATCAGCTGATGACTTCATTGCAGCATATGTAGAATAAACCATCATGGATCCAACATTACACAGAGATATTTCATATTAGCCACTGTCACCTGCAATGAGGTACTTTAAAGTGGAGTCAGTTCACACTTTTACTGGCCTGCTGTCATCAGTTGTATAACTAAGTGAGACACTGGCAGACTCTGAATACATCCAAATGGCACCCACTGGTTAGTGCCCAGCCTGGAGCACAGAAGTGACCTGGGAAAAGGCAGATGGTATTTTCCCCAGGTCATCCTAGTGAAGCTTACTGTGTGTAAGCTGAAGCCATGGGGGAAGGGGCACTCTGGAGAAACTTTCACCTTCTTTAAAAGGGCATGGAATTGTTTGCAAGGGGGCAAGTGCTGGAGAGAAAAGAACACAGCAATCTGTCACCTTGATCCACTCGCATGTAGTTGACCAACTGGGCAGTATTGCATGTTGATGTGCCTTGAAATGTGGATGTAGTCCATCAACACTGCATTGCTTTCAATGGAATATGCATTTCAATATGCACTTGCATGTGTACTTGAGTATGTAGGTCCATCTTCATTCTTTCCCAACAAGTGTGCCACACACGGCTGGAGCTGGATCAGAGCAAGAGCACTAGCCACTCTGGACTTCTCACTGGTGGGAAATGATAGCATCTATGCAGAGCTGTAAGTCGGAGAGTGTCAGCCTGGTTACTGAGATAGTTCCTCTCCCTTCTATTTGAAGGGATCGTGTTCACTGCATGATCCCTGTCTGGCCGGTGTCCTACTGTGAAGAATCTTTCAAGTCTGGGGATTGTGCTGAACCAGCAGCAGCAGATCAAGAAAACTATAGCTGTGAATAGGCAGGAAAAAATATCCAAAGGCATGCAAGGCAGCATTTTTTGTTTTGCAAAACCTTCACCTGCCAATTCCTACCTTTCACATTAAAAATTAAATTCGGTGCACCACTACCTAAATGACCTTCATCAAATTACTGCCTCTCAGCTTAGACTACTACACAGAGCTGTTGTAATGATAAAATAGGATAACACCAGATGTACTTCCCTGAGTTTCCTGGAGTAATGATGAATCACAAACATGATAAACAAACAGGAATTCTGTGCTGAAAGGCACTGCTGAAGTATTCCCTCCCTCATGCTTTCTGGTAGCATCTTTTATGTAGACCCACTGCAGCACAGGATGATGGATGTGAAGAGGGCCCCCCCCCCGGATGCTTTGGTTCATTAATTGAAAAATATCCTTGTACTCCTCTAGAGTTGGTAAATTATTTCCCTGAAGGTATAATGAAAACTTCAGGTATCAATATGTCTTTGTGCACATTTATGTCATCTATTAATCACATTAATATATTATGGCATGCCAAACTACATTAATTATTATTAACATGGCAATTAAATATTAATATTATGAACATATAATATTAATGTAACAAGCAGTGTCCCCTCCCAAATCAATCCGATTTGTGATTGTACAAATCGTACAGGGAAGAAAGACCCAGCTGTACAAAAATTGGACATGGAAACAAGTAGGTTTACTTAATTAAAACCCAATATTCTTCAGCTTGATTTGTGAAAGCTATTTTTGTGCAAAGCCCTTGGGAGATGTGAACATAATGCACACAGAGTAGTATGCACTTGAAAGAAATGTATTCAGCTGCCATTCTTGGCCGGCTAAGGAAATGCAATCTACAGCAATAGTTCTGTAACAATGCAGGCTAGTTAAAGATATTCAAATGAGTAAACATTCCTTTTATGAACAGACGCAATGTTAGAGGAGTTCCTGAAAAGATCAGAAGGCTCAAGGGATTAATGACTGGCTGTACAGTCAAATGTTATGACCACTGCAATCAAACCTTCTCAAACCTCCTGCAAAAAGAAATCTTTGGTAGCTCCACAGTGCAAAAAAAGGGGGAGGTTAATTCGTTAGTTGTAATTATCAGTTAACTTCTGAAGAATGTCCAGAAGGCAAACCCTATTGCTTTTACCATGCTCCTCCCACTAGAAGCTCTGGTTGTAATGTAATTTAAATCTACCACCCATAATTTAAATAGGAGTGTTTGTATAGATCTTCCTAATGGAATCTCATAACAGTAAAAACTGACAAATGGTAAGTGTCAGGCAGGTATCCCTGTAGATCTGAAGATGACTGCCATGGGAGGCCTCTGTTTGAGTCATTTCCAGTGTATGTCTAGATTGTCATTAATTATTACCATGCTAAACTACCTGTCACTTCTTGGATTGATGGGAAAACCATCTGTTCCGCCACCCCCAAGTTTATTGCTTTGGCATTTTAACCTTCCTCCTTCCTTCTCTGATGACTCTAAGCCAAAAGCATGGACAGTGTAAACTGAAGTCCTTTTATGCCTTACATCTGGGGAGACCTGGACAGTTAGGGGAAGCCCTTATTCTTTCCCTTACTCCAAAGGGGATATAAATTCATTGGCTTCTGTTGAGCAAGATCTGTTCATGGAGGAAATCTCTTGGGGCAGGACCTTTCAGCTTGCCCCTTCAGCTGCAGTTCATTGCAATGTCTACTGAAATTTTGTCGGGGGGGAGGGTAGTGAGTGGACCTTCAGAAACACAACAGAGGAAAGAGTTGGGGGTGCTGCAGTAGGAGGGGTAAATCTGTGGAAATCATGCCCGCTTGGGACTGCATAGCTGAATAGAAGTCATAGGATGTTGACGAAGCTGTGGATAAAGCAGCTGTGCCACACAGTCTTGGAGGAAGCATTACACCACTACCACCACCAAACATCAGAACCTTTGTGCATTAACATAATAGCATATAGGCTCAGGATAGGGCAACAGAGAAAGACAGAGAAAGACAGAGAGAATGAAGTTTCTTATTAATACTATGATCTGGGTGGGGGGAAGATTCCTACATGATACCTTCTGGAATACAAAATAAGGTATGAATACAGCAACTGTGACCAACAAATATGATCCAAAAAATGCTGGCAAAATTAAGTATTTTTTTAAAAGAATTATTTCCCCCTCATGGATCACTGCCTTGTCGTGGTGAGGGGGCTTGCGTGGTTCAATGAGGCTGTGGGCTATGCCGTGGAGGGTCACCCAGGACGGACAGGCCACAGCAGAGAACTCAGACCAAGCGTGATCCCCCTGGAGAAGGAAATGGCAACCCACTCCAGTATCTTTGCCAAGAAAACCCCATGGACAGTAACAAAAGGCTAAAAGATATGACGCCGGAAGATGAGCCCCTCAGGTTGGAAGGTGTCCAATATGCTACTGGGGAAGAGCAAAGGGCAAGTAAGAGTAATCCCAGAAAGAGTGAAGCGGCTGGGCCAAAGCCGAAAGGATGCTCAGTTGTGGATGCAGAAAGGGCCCGGGTAGGCCGGGCCTGCCATTTGCGGGGATGGGCAGGGACAGAGAGGTCAGCCGGCCGGAAAGGGGGGGGGCCTGCCGTGTGGCGGGAAAAGACGCGCCTCCCCCTCCCCCTTCCACAGCCAATGGAGGGCAGCTGTAACCAATAAAAGTTGTGGCCAAATTTATCCACCTAATTTTCCAAAGAAACTGGTTGTGTGAGTTCATTTCAAAGGGGGCGGGTGTACTAGGCGAGCCGACCTTGGTGTCCCAAGTAATTCATGGAACCGCAAGTGTCTGACGGTGAAAGGAAAGTCCAATGCTGCAAAGAACAATACTGCATAGGAACCTGGAATGAAAGATCTATGAATCAAGGTAAGCTTGACGTGGTCAAAAGTGAGATGGCAAGAATGAACATCGACATCTTGGGAATCAGTGAAATAAAGTGGACAGGAATGGGCGAATTTAACTCAGAAGACCATTATATCTACTACTGTGGCCAGAAATCCTGTAGAAAGAGTGGTGTGGCCTTTATAGTCAACAAGAGAGTGAGAAAGGCAGTATTGGGATACAATCTCAAAAATGACAGGATGATCTCGGTCCGAATCCAAGGCAAACCATTCAACATCACAGTAATCCAAGTCTATGCCCCAACCACTGCTGCAGAAGAGGCTGAAGTGGACCAGTTCTATGAAGACCTACAACAGCTCATAGAACTAACACCAAAAAATGATGTCCTCATCATCATAGGGGACTGGAATGCTAAAGTAGGAAATCAAAAGGAAATCAAAAGGTAACCAGAATAACAGACAAAATGAAGCAGGGCAAAGGCTAACAGAGTTTTGTCAAGAGAACATTCTGGTCATAGTGAACACCCTTTTCCAACAGCCTAAGAGGCGTCTCTACACATGGACATCACCAGATGGGCAACACCAAAATCAGATTGACTATATAATTTGTAGTCAAAGATGGAGAAGCTCTATCCAGTCAGTAAAAACAAGACCTGGAGCTGACTGTGGCTCAGATCATGAGCTACTCATTGCAAAATTCATACTTAAATTGAAGAAAGTTGGGAAAACCACTAGGCCATTCAGATTTGACCTAGATCACATCCCCGATGAATATACAGTAAAGGTGAAGAATAGGTTTAAGGGACTAGATTTGATAGACAGAGTGCCTGAAGAACTATGGACAGAGGTCTGTGACACTGTAAAGGAGGCAGTCACCGCCATCCCAAAGAAAAAGAAATGCAAGAAAGCAAAGTGGCTGTCTGATGAGGCTTTACACATAGCAGAGGAAAGAAGGAAAGCTAAAGGCAATGGTGAAAAGGAAAGATTTACCCAACTGAATGCAGATTTCCAGAGAACAGCAAGGAGAGATAAGGAGGCTTTCCTTTTTTTTTTTTTTTAAATACAATTTATTATTGGATATATCACATGTTCATACAATTTAAACAAACCAATACATATCCATTTTTCTTTCTCCCTCTCCCCCCAAACAAGGCTTCCCGCACTGCTCCAACCCCCTTGATATTTCTCTTATACAATTACATTTACTACTAAACATATTTCTTTTACTAATGGTAACAATTCAAAGATCTGAGTCTCTTTCCACTTCTCCTCAATAGCTGTCAAAACAAATCAAACCACGTTTTACATCCCAATTCTTCAACAAGTATTCTTGAAAGTCTTTCCAGTCTCCGAAAAAGGTTTCGTCTTCTTCATTGTTTAATTTTCTTGTTAATTTGTCCATTTCTCCCATAAACAACGTCTTTTTAATCCATTCCCATGTTTCAGGTACTTTATCTTGTTTCCAACATTGAGCAAAAGTCAGTCTAGCTACTGTAATCAAGTACCATAGTAGTGTTCTCTTGGCTACATTTATTTCTTCCATTTTAAGACCTAACAATAACATCTGTGGGTCTTTCTTAAAAGTACATTTCAAAATTTTTTGTATCTCATTGTGGATCTCAGTCCAATACTTTACTGCTTTATTGCATGTCCACCACATATGGTAAAAAGACCCTTCATGTTTCTTACATTTCCAACATTTGTTAGACATACTTTCATTTCTAATAGCAATTTTTTTAGGCGTCATATACCATCTGTACATCATTTTATAACAATTCTCTTTAACATTTACACAAGTTGAAATTTTCATTGACTTTTTCCACAAATATTCCCAAGATGTCATTAATATCTCATTATTAATATTTACCGCCCATTTTATCATTTGCTCTTTTACAATTTCGTCCTCAGTATACCATTTCAATAAAACCTTGTACAGTTTAGAAATCATTTTTTTACCTTTCTCAAGCCATACAGTTTCAATTTCAGTGTTATTTTCTCTAAAACCATATTCTCTTTTATCGGTCTTAAATAAGTCATAAATCTGTCTATACTTCAACCAATCATATTCAAATTCCACATCAAATCTGTCTTTTAACACAAAGTTTTTCCCTTCTAATTTTAAAAGACTTTTATAAGGTAGCCAATCTAACCCTTGATTTCTTGAATATGGATTAATCACTTCTGCTGGTACTATCCAAAGTGGTCTTTCTTCTGAGAAGAATTTTCTATATCTCATCCAAGTCTCGAACAGTGATCGTCTTATGAAGTGGTGTTTGAAAAATTTATCCATTTTTACTTTTCCATATCATAAATATGCATGCCATCCAAACTTGTTATCATGCCCTTCTAGAGCCAATAACTTTTTATTTTCTAAATTAATCCACTGTTCCAACCATGTTAAACAGACGGCATCATAATACAGTCTTAAATTTGGTAGTTGTAGACCTCCTCTTTCCTTTGCATCACATAAAATTTTCATTTTAATCCTTGGCTTTCTTCCTGCCCATACAAATTTCGATAGTTCTTTCTGCCACGTATCCAGTATTTTCCTTTGTTTTAATATTGGAATAGCTTGAAATAAAAACATCAAACGCGGCAAAACATTCATTTTTACAGTTGCAATTCTTCCCAATAACGATAGATTCAAGGTATCCCATTTCTTCATGTCTTGTTGAATCCTGTGCCAAACCTTTTCATAGTTATTTTTGAACAAATCAATGTTTTTCATGGTCAATTCAATTCCTAAATATTTAGTCTTTGTAACTACTTCACATTGAATTTTCTCTTGAAGTTCTGTTTGTCTTTGTTTCGTCATATTTTTGCACATCACTTTGGTTTTACTTTTATTAACGTAGAATCCCGCAACTGATCCAAATTCTTCAATTTTTTCCATCAATTGTGGTATTTTGTCGATTGGATCTTGAATCATAAACATTACATCGTCTGCAAATGCCCTGTATTTATATGCAAAACCTTTCACTGTAAGTCCTTCAATGCTGTTATCTTTTCTTATCGCTATCAATAATATTTCCAATATCCAAATAAACAACAATGGGGATAACGGGCAGCCTTGACGTGTTCCCTTTTGAACTTGAAAGAAGTCTGTTCTTTCTTTATTTATATTCAAAGCTGCTCTCTGTTCTGAGTAAATTGCCACAATCATGTTTAGAAAAGACTGTCCTATATCCATTTTTTCAATAACTTGCAGCATAAACTCCCAATTTAAATTGTCAAAAGCTTTTTCCGCATCTAAAAAGAGGAATCCAACTTCTTTTTCTGGATGTTTGTCATAGTATTCGATTGCATCAATCACCACTCTTAAATTGTCTCTAATCTGTCTATTTGGTAAAAAACCAGCTTGTTCTTCCGCTATAGTATCTTTCAAATATTTTTTCAGTCTTTCCGAAATAATTTTCGCAAATAATTTGTAATCATTATTTAATAGCGATATTGGTCTATAATTCTTTACTTCAGTTAAATCCAAACCTTCTTTGGGTATCAATGAAATATTTGCTTCTTTCCATGAATCTGGGATCCGTTTAGTCTTTCTTATCTCGTTCGACAGAAGTACTAAGATAGGGGTTAGCTCCTCCTTAAATTTCTTATAAAACTTTGCTGTAAAGCCATCTGGACCTGGAGCTTTGCCCAACTTTGCGTCTTCTATTGCCATTGTCACCTCTTCCTTTGTTACTAAACCATTTAATAACTCTTTAATTTGTTTTCCCAGCTCTGGAACTTCAATAGTCTCCAAATATTTCTTAATTTTCTGTTGGTCAATTCCTTTCTTTTTGAACAGTTTGGCGTAGTATTTGAAGAAGACTCTTTTTATACCTTTCAAATTCAAAACATCCTTTCCGTCTTCAGTAATTTTACTTATAAAATTCCTTTCTTTTCTATTTTTCAATTGCCACGCTAAAAATTTTCCTGGTTTATTTGCACCCTCAAATGTTTTTTG
This sequence comes from Gekko gecko, assembly GCA_029375565.1. NCBI lineage: Eukaryota > Metazoa > Chordata > Lepidosauria > Squamata > Gekkonidae > Gekko > Gekko gecko. The sequence goes on from JAPDNY010000007.1 coordinate 122,505,788, forward strand.
CTGTAATTTCTTCAGATTCCAATATAATTCTCTATTTAGTAGAACATTCAATTGATCCTGCAGAAAGTGGATCTCTTTAATAATCTTTTTCTTCCCTGGCCTTTTCTTTAATTCCTTTTCTTTTTGTCTAATTTTTTTCATGAAGGTCGTTTTGTTGTTGCATCCTTTGTTTTTTATCTTTAGAATTCAAAGAGATAAGCAAACCTCTCATTACTGCTTTGTACATGTCCCATACGACTTGTATATCAGTACCTTTATTTAAATTCAGTTCAAAAAAACTTTTCGTTTCTTTTTTTAAAGTTTCATTAATTAATTTTTGGTCCAATAAGTCCTCATTAATTCTCCAATATAATTGTTTAGGTTTTTCTTTAGATATCCAAAGTAAAGGGTTGTGATCTGAGTTGGTTTTCGGTAAAATTTCTATTTTGTAGGTTTTTTGTGCCATCTCCTCTGACATCCAAATCATATCGATTCTAGAAAAGGAATTATGTCTGTTAGAATAAAATGTATAATCCTTTGTCTTAGGGTTCCACTTCCTCCAAACGTCTTCTAGTTTCTCTTGCTTCATTAGCTGGAAAAAAATTTTTGGCAGCTTTCCAACCGCCTCTCCACTTGCTTTGGATTTTCTGTCCAATACATTGTTCACTGTGCCATTGAAGTCTCCAGCAAGGACTATTTGATCATAATTTAAACAGTCCAACTCTTTAGTCAAATCATTAAAAAAAGTCTCTTTTGCCCCATTGGGTGCATATATATTTACAAGCAATGTCTTTTTTCTATTCATCATTAATTCCACGCCAACATATCTTCCTTCTTTGTCTGAGAAGATTTGTTTAGGTTCCAATTCTTTGGTAATGTATATCACTGTTCCTTTTTTCTTATTAACTGCTGATGAATGAAATTCTTCTCCCAATTTTTTATTAACCAAATATTTATTATCTTGTTTTCTGATATGTGTTTCTTGCAAACAAATTATGTTACATTTTTGTTTCTCTAGCCAATGATTCACTAATCTTCTTTTGCTTGGTGAATTTAGTCCATTTACGTTCCAAGATAAAAATTTGTAATCCATAGTTGTTTTGAATTAAATATCTTTGAAATCATCAAAGTTGTTCTCTTTGAATCTGTAGATGTCTCCTTCCGTTTTAAGAGTAAATCTCACCGAATTGTATGTAAATGATAATCCATATGGAATCTCCCATCTAAACCTGATACTCATTTCTTTTAACCTATCTGTTAGTTTCTTGAATTTCTTTCTGTCTTGTAAGATCGATCTCGGAATTTCTCTCAAAATTATTATTTTTTTCCATTAATTTCCAACGGTTGTGTAAATTGCTTCTTGAAAACGTCTTCCTTCATTTTAGTAGTCACAAATTTAACAATCACATCTCTGGGTAATTGCTTTCTCTTGGCATACGCTGAATTTACTCTGTAAATCAGGTCAAAGTCTGGATCCAAGTCTCCAACATCTTCCCCTATGTAAGTTGTCAATGTGTTAATTACTAGGGCCCGTAAATCTTGATCTTCCTCCTCTTCGATTCCTCTCAATCTCAAGTGATTCTGAGTGGCCCTATATTCCATCATGGACTCCAGTCTTGTATTTTCTAACAGGGTTCTTTTAACTTTCTGTTCCATTTCTTCTGATTTTGTCACCAGACTTTTAACCTCTTTTTTAACTTCTTCTGTATCTTTTTTTATCCCTGCCACTTCTGTTAGTACCAGTTCTTTTAACTCTTCCATATTTTTTTTCTGTACTTGGACTTCTACTTGTTCTATTTGCTCCAGTTGTATTTGCAGCTGTTGTTGCAACTGTTGTTGCAGCTGTGATTCTATTTGCTTTCCCAAACTCTGCACCACTTCAGTCATCCGTTTCTCCATCGCTTCCATGGCAGCCTGCCACTCTTTTTTTTCCTTTGCAGTCATTCTTGGACTAGGTGATGAGGCAGCCCTTGGTCTTGACCTCAAATCCGTCTTGAAAGTGAGTTCAGGGCTAATCAATCTTTATATTAGCAATCCTCAAGCCAAATCGCCACCTTTATAACTTCTTCCAGTGCTTTTTCAGCTTAAAAATAACTTTTAAAAATTTAGTCCTCCTCAAAATGGCGGGCGCAATTTCTCTATGATTTTCTGGCTAGAGTAGGCTCCTTCAGAACTTCCTGTTTATCTGTCCGTCACTGTAATCCAACTTCCGGTGCCACACTCTAAAACGTCCGTCTACTTCCTGCACAGCAACATCAAAAACATCCACTCTAGCCTACTTCCTGTATCATAGAATCACAGTCAGTTTCATTTCTGCTACGCAAAGTTTAGTCTTAGCTGACCACAGGAATGCAAAACAAAGTTACTTTTCAGCCGTTTTCTCTAAAGGAAAGCTTTCTTTTTACTTTTAAATCAAGCGGATTAGTTCATTGAAGCTTTTTACACTTATCCAAACGTTTAGATTTTGCCTTCTTCTTTAAACCGGTAAGCAATTGTTCATTTGTTACCTTGCTTGTAATCTCGGGGTTTCGCAGTGCTTCTTCTGTAACCGATGTTAAGCTTGATGTTAAAGAGGCCGGTAGATGACGGATTTATGCTGAATTCTCAGCCCAGCTGGTATCTGTAGTGTTGATTTGCAACTGCCCTCTTCGCAGAGGGAGATCAAGGTGTAAACAAGCCTCCTCCGAGGCTTATCCACACCGATCTCAACCCCCCCTCAGGCTTGGCTGCTTGCTTGCCACTCCCCCGCCTGGGGAGTGCTGCGTTGGGCCAGGTAAAGCCCAAACTGTCGCCAGATACTGCTGTCCACTCTGCTCAAATCGCAAAGTGTGTCAATTCGCCATTTTAACTCCGGCCGGAAGCTCGAGGCTTTCCTGAATGAACAATGCAAAGTAATAGAGGAAAACAATAGATTGGGAAGGACTAGAGATCTCTTCAAGAAAATTGGAGAAATCAAGGGAACGTTCCATGCAAAGCTGGCCATGATAAAGAACAAAAACGGTAGGGACCTAACAGAAGCAGAAGAGATGACAAGAATACACAGAAGAACTATACAAGAAGGACCTCGATATCCTTGACAACCATGACGGTATAATCACTGACCTCGAGCCAGACATCCTGGAAAGCGAAGTTAAATGGGCCTTAGAATGCATTACTAACAACAAAGCTAGTGGAGGTGATGGTATCCCAACTGAGTTATTCAAAGTCTTAAAAGAAGATGCTGTTAAAATGCTGCACTCAATTTGCCAACAAATTTGGAAAACACAACAGTGGCCACAGGATTGGAAAAGGTCAGTTTACATTCCAATCCCAAAGAAGGGCAATGTCAAGGAATGTTCAAACTATTGCACAATTGCACTCATTTCACATGCTAGCAAGGTCATGCTCAAGATCTTACAAGCTAGGCTCCAACAGTACGTGGATAGAGAACTGCCAAGCTGGGTTTCGAAGAGGTAGAGGAACCAGAGATCAAATTGCCAACATTCGCTGGGTTATGGAGAAAGCAAGAGAGTACCAGAAAAACATCTACTTCTGCTTCATTGACTATGCTAAAGCCTTTGATTGTGTGGATCACAATAAACTATGGCAGGTTCTTAAAGAGATGGGAGTACCAGACCACCTCACATGTCTCCTGAGAAACCTGGAAATGCTATGGGTTGAAATAGTGGGTCCAAAAGGAGGCTTAACAGTGGGAGTTTGTTATCGCCCACCAGATCAAAAGATAGAGGAGGATTATAAAATGATGAATGAATTAAAGATAGCGGCTAGACGAAATAACTGTGTTGTAATAGGCGACTTGAACTACCCACACATTGATTGGGTCAATATGAGTTCTAGTCGGGAAAAAGAGATTGCGTTCTTAGACACTCTCAATGACTGTGCTGTGGAACAGATGGTCACAGATCCTACCAGGGGAGAGGCGATCCTGGATTTGGTCCTAAGTAACACCCAAGACCTGGTGAGAGATGTAAAAGTGATTGCACCACTTGGGAACAGTGACCATAATGTCATTGAGTTTAACATTTGTACAGATAGGGAGTTGCCCAAAAAGACTGACACAACCACTTTTAACTTTAAAAGGGGTAACTTCTCTGGTATGAGGGGACATGTGAGGAAGAAATTGAAAGGAAGAGTGGAGAAGGTCAAAACCTTTGGGGAAGCTTGGAGACTATTTAAAAAGACAATCCTAGAAGCTCAGAAAAAATATATACCGCAGGTTAGGAAAGGTACAAATAGGTATAGAAAAAAGCCTGCATGGTTAACAAATAAAGTAATGGAAGCTGTAAACGGTAAGAAGGATTCCTTTAAGCGGTGGAAAGCTAGTCTCAGTGAGGTTGATAAAAGAGAACATAGGCTGTGGCAAAAGGCAAGTCTGTGATCAGGCAAGCAAAAAGGGAATATGAGGAGCATATCGCAAAAAACATAAAGGCCAACAATAAAACTTTCTTCAAATACATTAGAAGTAGGAAGCCAGCCAGGGAGGCAGTGGGGCCCTTGGATGACCAAGGGGTAAAAGGAGTAGTGAAGGATGATAGGGAAATGGCTGAGAAGCTGAATGCATTTTTTGCCTCTGTCTTCACTGTGGAAGAGGAGAAGTGTTTGCCCACTCCAGAAGCACCAATTTCGGGAGGGGGTTTGAAAGACCTGAATCAGATTGCGGTAACAAGAGAGGAAGTTCTCCGACTAATGGACAATTTAAAAACTAATAAATCACCAGGCCCGGATGGCATTCATCCGAGAGTTCTGAAAGAACTCAAATGTGAACTTGTGGATCTCCTGACAAAAATATGTAATCTTTCTTTAAAATCTGCCTCCATTCCTGAGGACTGGAAGGTAGCTAATGTCACTCCCATCTTTAAAATGGGGTCCAGGGGAGATCCGGGAAATTACAGGCCAGTCAGTCTGACATCGATACCGGGTAAGTTGGTGGAAACTGTTATTAAGGAAAGAATTAGTAGGCACATTGATGAACAAAAACTTTTGAGGCAGACTCAGCATGGGTTCTGTAAGGGAAGATCTTGTCTCACTAACCTGTTAGTGTTTTTTGAGGGAGTGAACAAACATGTGGACAAGGGGGACCCAATAGATATTATTTACCTTGACTTCCGGAAAGCTTTTGATACAGTTCCTCATCAAAGGCTCCTAAGTAAGCTCAATAGTCATGGGATAAAAGGACAAGTCCTCTTGTGGATCAAAAACTGGCTTATCAATAGGAAACAGAGAGTGAGTATAAATGGGAAACTTTCTCAGTGGAGGGTGGTAAGCAGTGGGGTACCACAGGGATCAGTACTCGGTCCGATGCTTTTTAACTTGTTTATTAACGATTTGGAATTGGGAGTAAGCAGTGATGTGGCTAAATTTGCAGATGACACAAAGTTGTTCAGGGTGGTGAAAACCAGGGAGGATTGTGAGGCACTCCAAAGGGATCTGTTGAGGATGGGTGAGTGGGCATCAACGTGGCAAATGGGGTTCAATGTGGCCAAGTGCAAAGTGATGCACATTGGAGCCAAAAATCTTAAATATAAATACACGTTGATGGGGTCTGATCTGGCAGAGACGGACCAAGAGAGAGATCTTGGAGTCGTAGTGGATAACTCGCTGAAAATGTCTACACAATGTGTAGCTGCAATAAAGAAGGCCAACGCTATGCTGGGGATTATTAGGAAGGGAATTGATAACAAATCAGCCAGTATCATTATGCCTCTGTATAAATCATTGGTGCGACCTCATTTGGAATACTGTGTACAGTTCTGGTCACCACATCTCAAAAAGGATATTATAGCATTGGAAAAAGTGCAGAGAAGGGCAACTAGAATGATAAAAGGGTTGGAACACCTTCCCTATGAAGAAAGGTTAAAATGCTTGGGGCTCTTTAGCTTGGAGAAACGACGGCTGAGAGGTGACATGATCGAGGTTTATAAGATTATGAATGGGATTGAGCAGGTGGAGAAAGAAGTACTTTTCTCCCTTTCTCACAATACAAGAACTCGTGGGCACTCTATGAAATTGCTGAGCAGTCGGGTTAGAACAGATAAAAGGAAATACTTCTTCACCCAAAGAGTGATTAACATATGGAATTCACTGCCACAGGAGGTCGTGGCAGCTGCAAGCATGGAAATTAGATAAACATATGGAGCAGAAGTCCACCAGTGGCTATTAGCCACAGGGTATAGATGGGAACTCTCAGTCTGGGGCAGGTGATGCACTCTATTCTTGTTGCTGGAGGGGGCAGCAGTGGGAGGGCTTCTGGTGCCCTGGCCCCACTGCTGGGCCTCCTGATGGCACCTGGTATATTTTGGCCGCTGTGTGACAGAGTGTTGGACTAGATGGGCCATTGACCTGATTCAACATTGGCTTCTCTTATGTTGTTATGTTCTGTATAAGGGTCAGGAAGCAACAGTTAGAACCGGATATGGAACAACTGATTGGTTTAGCATAGGAAAAGGAGTATGACAAGGATGTATATTGTCACCTTGCTTATTTAATTTATATGCATAGTACATCATGCGAAATGCTGGCCTGGATGAATCACAAGCTGGAGTTAAGATTGCTGGGGAAAAGATCAATAACCTCAGATATGCAGACGATACCACTCTGATGGCAGAAAGTGAAGAGGACCTCAAGAGCCTCTTGCTCAGGTTGAAAGAGGAGAGCGCAAAAGTGGGCTTGAAGCTCAACATCAAAAAAACTAAGATAATGGCATCTGGCCCCATCACTCCTTGGCAAATAGAAGGGGAAGTCGTAGAAGTTGTGACAGACTTCACGTTCCTGGGATCCCAGATCACTGCAGATGGTGACTGCAGCCATGAAATTAAAAGACGCCTGCTCCTTGGGAGGAAAGCGATGGCAAACCTAAACAGCATGATAAAAAGCAGAGACATCACCCTGCCAACAAAAGTCCACATGGTCAAAGCAATGGTATTCCCCGTAGTAATGTATGGCTGCGAGATTTGGACTATAAGGAAGGCCAAGCGCCGAAGAATAGATTCTTTTGAACTATGGTGCTGGAGAAGACTCTTGAGAGTCCATTGGACTGCAAGGAGATCAAATCATTCAATTATAAAAGAAATCAATCCTGACTGTTCCCTGAAAGGCCAGATCCTGAAGTTGAAGCTCAAATACTTTGGCCACCAAATGAGAAGGGAGCATTCACTGGAGAAGACCCTGATGCTGGGAAAGATTGAAGGTCAAAGAAGAAGGGGATGGCAAAGGATGAGATGGTTAGACAGTGTCATCGATGCAACGAACATGAAATTGAGCAAACTTCAGCAGACAGCGGAAGACAGGAGGGCCTGGCGTGATCTGGTCCATGGGGTCGCGAAGAGTTGGACTTGGCTGTGCGACTGAACAACAACAAAGAATTATTTCGAAGATCCCTACATGATCCCTTTCATGTAGGCCTGGTTGATTTTAATTTGGAGTCTCTGTTGAAGAAAGCATATCCCCATAAAAGGAGAATTAATTACATAGGCTGATACTTAATGCAACATGTTAATAGCTGCAGTATTGTGAACTATGTGAACAACCTGATAGTGACATTCTTTACAGAAATAATGGTTTCAGTGATTGATATAGAGTTCCATCTCTAACTGTTAGCATCTATAACTTTTTCCTATACACTATACAGAAAAATATAGGACTGAGTGGTTTTAGAATCCCTCTTTGTTGCATTACTTCAGAGATTTTACATCAGTGTGGTGTGATGTCTCCTTGTAATCCTCATTACCCATCCAGTTTACATAGCTGTTTAGATTTTGCCTCTCTTTTACTTATACACAGCTCTTTATCTTTTGCAGAGCATGTTCCAGGTCTTGCATGAGTTGAAGTACCTAGTGGCAGAAGAAAGCAACCCATAGCAAAGGCTTGCCTCCCAAAGGGAGAAAAGAACTACACAAGTGGAAGCAAGATACTAGATCCAAGCCTATGTATGTGTAATGCAGATTACTCATATTTACTCTCAATCAGAAGTTGCCTTAGGCACAAGAACCCTACAGGCACATAACTGCTGTTCCAGCTATGCAACTCTTTTCAGGATACTACTACAAGTGGGGGGAAAGGGTGGGTCCAGAGATCCACCTTTCATACAGCAAAGTCCTGTTAATTGGATGAGTAGGACAGAATGTACAGCACACACCCAATGCTCAAAAAAGTGCTCCTTATTGCTCCTGAACAGTTGATGTGCAGTTGATGTGCATTCCTACATATATTTATCTCTGAAAGTGTGACATATCATTTTCCCCCTCTCACTATTGGTTTTACACAGTACTTCATTGTATATGACTTTGTTTGTCCTCTCCCAAAGCCTATAAACTATATGGACATACCTGCTTTTCCCATATGTTCCCCCCTGTCTTCTCCCATATGTTCCTGCCCAGGAATTAAGACCCCTGGGAAAGGGGTCTTAATTCCTGTCAATCAAAGAAGCTCATTTGACCAGGTACACAAGAGAGGGCCTTTTCTGTGACAGCTCCAAGGTTATGAGAAAACCTCCCCAAGAAGGCGTGCCTTGCCCACTCAGTCTTTAGGAGGCTGTTGAAGATAGTTTTATTTAGGACCACATTTGGTTAAGTTTACTAAAAGTCCTGAGCTGTGATTTTATATCTTGGGTATTTAGTTTAGGTTTTTTATTTTTAATGTATTTTATTTTATGTATTTTATCTATGTTGTAAGCTGCCTGGAGCTCCATAAGGAAGAAAGGTGGCTAATAAATGTTGTAAGTAAATAAATAAATGGAAATGGACTGTCACCTGATCTGTATACCTTTACAATATGTTTACCGTATACCTTATCACTAAAACGTTAGCTCCTGAAGATACATTGTCAGTGCATTGCATTTTTTCTAATTGTTTTACAGATTTTTGCCTTACTTCCTGTTTCCTGCTTGTGATATATAACAGGAATGTATTTGAGACCTGTCTGTATGTGTTGGTATGTAAGGTGTGGCCAACTTATGGTAACCCTGTAGGGTTTTCAAGACAAGTGAGGAGATTTGCCATGGGCTTCCTCTGCAAAGTCTTATACTTGAGACCCAGGCAACATTTATATTTGGGTGAGAGAATTTCAGCAGTGCAGTCACATAGCCTATATAACACCATCATGCAGACTTTCAGTAACACATTGCACAAAGCAGCTACCTTGTAGAAAATTAAACAATGCAATTTTTTCCAGCCACATGCAAGAACTGCTGGGATCAATAAGCTATGCTGAAATCAGCAAATGTGTTTTATATATTCAGCTAACTGAATACAGCAGAAGGTATGAGTAAATGCCACTTTACTATTAAGTAAGAGTGATAGACAGTGTTTCACTAAGGCATATTGACTGCATGTTTTGAGGCTTTGTTAAGTGTTACAGAAAGCAGTTTATGCATTTCATTAACGGGCCTCCTCATGCCACACAGCCTGTTCGGTGAATGAATCTTTTGTGACATGAAGGCTTTTCTTAAACAATCCAATTTTATTAAGGGAACAATTCATTCATTTTGCTGTCTTTATAGATTTTTGTGCAATGTGTTTGTTTTCTGGAGGTGAAAATCAATTCCCTTTGCCCAGGATCCAGGCAAGGTCTATGACAATGAATTGGTTATCACCTTAACACATTTCTTAGGGGAAATCTGCCACGTGCTCGAAACACAGTTGTGTTATAGGAATACAAATTAGAAATCTTGGACTAGTCATGTGTTCTCAGCATCTTGTAAAATATATGATACCAGTAGTCAAAAGATTACACACAAATTAACAGCAATATAAAATGGAAGCAGAATGGATCTATACCTCCAGCTCACACACAGCTCTTTTTACTTGGCAGCAGGCAGTTAGGCAGGGAGGGAGTTAGAGGCAGAGAGGGAAGGGAATTGCAAGTCATTCCTCAGTGTGAAAACAGTGGGGTTGGGGGTGTTTGGTGCTTACTCAGGGAGCAGAGGGGTTGAGCTACTGGGTTACTCTGGTGAGGTCCCCCCCAAAGTGGGATTTCTGAACACCTGTCCCCAGCTGGGGCAGTGTCTAGTGGACTCAGGGCTCTGAGCCACCACCTGTCCTTTTGCTCCAGCTGAGGGCTCAGGCAGTGGGTGCCTCTGCTGAGGATCCACCCTCCCATCTAATTGTCAACACCCTCTGTGCCATGAGGGTGAGAGTGGGGGACAGGGGTGCTCATTGTGGGTGAAAGAAGTCCACCCCCTGTCCCACAAGGCCCTGTGGAATAAGCCCATCCTGCCAGCTATACTGGGGTGTCAGTGAGGGTCTCAGAGGCAGAGCCTCTTTTCCCCAATATGTTCTTGGCAATGGACTCAGAGGCAGAAGAAATTTCACATTGCCCAAACCACGGCAGTTGCTAAAACTGTTTGTAGAGGAGGAATCTGAGAGTGGTGAATTAGGGGATGGTAGGGAAACATCCAGCCCCTTCACATCCCAATTCCGTGGGGCTGCTCCCGCCTTGAGTCCACCCGTCAGTCAGTCCTCCCAGCCCAACAACAGACTGCAGCAGCTATGCCTCCCACCTGCCCCAATTTTGACTCCCCATTTTCAGTCCATGGTTTGGGAAAATTTCAGCACCCTCCCAACAACCCCTGTATGGCAGTGCCAGGTGTGCAACATCAAGATGTGGACCCCCACCATTTATCATCCTCCACCCTCTGCAGGCACCTGCAAAGAGTGTGCCCAACTCCAGAGCAAAGAGTGGCACCCAGCAGGAGGAAGAGGAGTCCCACTTTGTCTCAGCAGTGAGAAGGGGAGAGTGGGAGTCCCCTCCAAGCAAAAAAACTCAGCATAAGCTCCAATGACTGGCTGACCCTCTCCCAAATGGTGCATGTCCAAAAGCCATTCCAGGACACCACCCACATCCTCTGCTCCCATACAGCCAGCCTGGAGCAGGCCATCCCCCTGATCTACAGGCTGAACTGGGCACTCTCCTCCACACTGGAGGGGGAGCAGCTCATCTCCCAAGGTCCAGGGCCTTGGCAGAGAGGTTGCGGGAGGGCATGACCACCTGGATGCATCACCCCTACAAGGAGGGGGAGTACAGAATGGCCTGCATCTGCAACCCCTATATAAAGGGCAGCATCACTCTCCATAATACAGTACTCCTGTAGTGGAGGCAGCACCTCTGCAAAGAAGTTCAGAGGCTTCAGGCAAATTGACATGGTCAGAGGGAACAGGGGGTGAAAGAAGCTGGGAAGGAAGAGAAGGATGAGGAGCAGCAGCCCAGCACCTCAGCCCTCAAGAGCCCAACCAGGAAGGATCACCAGTACTGGTCCTCAGTGATGAGGACCTGGTGGAGGACTTGGCAGACATGATGGTGAAGAAGTACTTTGCCGAGCCCCCTGACTCTAATTCCCTGGAGTACTGGTCACACAAGGCTGTCATCTGGCCATGAGTCTCCTCTCTTGCCCCCCCCAACTATCCAGAGTGACCAAAGTGTTCTCCCACCTGGGAGACATCCTCAGCCCCCACTGCTCATGCCTGGCCCCGATGAGTTGGCCTTCCTTAAGATCAACTTCTTCCTGTGAGCTACTCCTCCCTGGAGCATAGGGAGTAAAGGTCCTGGACCCCTGTCTCCCCCTACCTCACATCCATCACTTCACAATTTCTGTCCCCCCAAGAATCGGCACTTCCAGCCTCCCCTGGTCCACACACGTCTCTTCAATGTATCTGCCCCCCCAAGAATAATCACTTCCAGCCTTGCCTCATCCATGTCTGCCTCCTCACTGTTGGTTGTTAATATCCAGCAGCTAGATCAGCATGATCTAACTGACAGCTGGCAAGCTGCTTGGAACAAGTCCTGACCTGTTCAGACCGGCCCAGGTATGAGGTCAGTGGGCAATGACTCAGCATGATGCTGATTGGTTGTCATATGTATAAATGTAAATGTCTTGTACTGTACAGTTCTTCTTCTCTCAAAGTGTGTGTCTGGCGGAGCAGTTTGTTGGAGTATATTGTGAATAAACACTGTATATAGTTTTCCACAGCTCTGACTCTGTGTGGTGCTATATAGCAGTTACTTTGCTAAAGTGCTGGAGTTGCTGCACAATCCTGGTGGCTCTAGGTGGTTATACTTTGCTTACGCAGTCTGCGTGTCAGGGTTATGGGCCCAGCCTCGTGGGAGGACCGTCCAGAGCAACGGTGAGCCTACCAGCCCAGTGGGGATTCGTGCCTGTCGGGGACCAGTGAGTCTGACAGCCAGCACTGCTATCTGAACAACGCCGGTGAGCCAGACCGAGAGTGAGCGTGCCGCAGTGGACAAGGAGCTGAGGGTGCTGACTTCTTCCAGGAGTGGGGAAGTGAACAAGCCTGCCTGGGAAAGCCTTGGCTGTGGTGAGTCACGCTGTGTGTGAGAGAGAGACTGATAACAGTTCCAGCCCGAGCGTGTTGAGAAAGCCGGAGGAAGCATGGCTTTGGTGCCAACAACGCAGGTGGTGGACAAGCTGACCTCCACGAATTATGATATGTGGGCATTTCGGATGAAACACTATCTCATCAGGGAAGGGCTCTGGGTGTACGTTAATGACCCTCCTGATCCAGTTCCGGCAGCAGATGTGGCAAAGGTCGAGAAAGCTCTGGCGTGCATCGTTCTGGCCGTGAGTGATGACCAATTAATTCATATTTTGTCTGCAATTAATGCAAAGGCAGCGTGGGATTCGCTTAAAACCGTCTACGTGCAGGTACCATCAGCAGGTACCATCATGTCTTTGATGCGGCGTCTGTACAGAAAGCATCAGGCTCCAACAGAGTCTGTCCGGGAGCATGTGAACACTCTGACAGAGCTGTTTCAGCAGTTGCAGGGAAGAGGGAAATCAATATGCCAGGAGGACAGGTGTTATTGTTTATTAAGTTCTTTAAATGAAAACTTTGACACTTTAGTCACCTCCCTGGAAGGTTTACCTGTTGAACAATTAAATCTACAAATGATTGTTGGCCGTGCGCTGGAGTATGAAGCTAAAATCAACACAAAGCGCTTATCTGTTTCCTGGCAGCATGCCCAGCCTGTGGAATGCAAAGAGGCTAGCAGCAGGCAGAGAGAGCAACTCAATGTGAAATGTGAGCCGGCAAGAGCTCTGCGCGTGGAAAAATGCTTCCTATGTGGGTCTGTATCTCATCTACGGAAAACCTGTCCCTTGCAACAGAAGAAGAAACCCGTCAGCGGACAGCAGGACGTGTTGTTTAAACGTTCTAATGCCTCGCTTGTGTTGACAGGTACTGATTTAACACATGATTGGATAATCAATAGTGGGGCGAGTGGAATATTCTGTAAGGCTCCAGATATGCTCCAGAATCAACGAAAAGCACAACTATCACATGTGACCCTTGCTGATGGTCACGTGGCTACTGTATCTTGCTGTGGAGAGTTAACTATTTCCTGTCTAAATCATACTTTTCAAAATGTCCTCTGTGTCCCCTCCCTTGAGAATAATTTGCTCAGTGTCCTGGCGTTAGACAGAGCTCAGTTTGAATTAGTGTTTGCAAATGAGTCTTGCAGCATTAGCAAAGGTGGGAAAGTGAGGGCTACAGCTAATTTGAAAAATGGTGTGTATGTTTTAGATTGCCCTGAAACGGCAGCGTCAGCAAGCGTGCCTGGGAATAAGAATCCACATCATGAATGTTTACATCTTCTTCATCGTCGCCTAGGCCACGCCTCCTTCCATTGCATAAATCAAACCCTAGCTCTAACAGGCAGGGAAGGAGTGAAGGATTGTAAAACATTCCTTGACTGTCAGGTCTGTAAACAAGTTAAGTCACAGGCATTTCCTGTAGCTTGTAAAAGTGACAGAGTATCAATGCATGCTTTGCAATTAGTGCATGTGGATCTAATGGGACCGTTTCCTCCTAGTTTATCTCATAATCGTTATGCGTTGATTATAACAGATGATTTTTCTCATTATTCATGGGTATATATCTTAAAGAGTAAGGCTGATACTTGCCAAACCTTGAAATACTGGCACAAGAAAGTGAGAAACCAATTGGGTGAGTTAAAAGCCATGCAAACTGATATGGGGGGAGAATTTATGTCAAATGCAATGAAAGAATGGTTGCAAAAAATAGGGGTTAAACACAGGGTTGCTAACCCAGCGGCACCACCCGAGAATGGGGTTGCAGAACGAAAGAACTCCACCCTACAGACCATTATGTATGCAATGTTGGCTGATGCTCAGTTACCAAAGTCATTTTGGGCTGAAGGTTTGAAATGTGCAGTGTATGTATCAAATAGGACTTGGTCAAGAGTTTTGAATAGCATACCTTTCTATTTGCTTTATGAAAAAATGCCAAAATTGAATTATCTGCGTGTGTTTGGGTCTAAAGCGTGGGTTAACATACCTGTAGATGAGAGCAGAAAAGGTGGTCCCAGATCAAAGCAAATGCTCTTTTTGGGATATCAATCAGGTATGAAAACTTACAGGTTCTCTAATGACCACCATCAAATCACTTTCAGCAGGTCTGCCAATTTTTCTGAGGGCAAGAATTGGCATAATGTTCATGCAAACTCTCTACCTGAACAAACAGTGTTGCCTGTTACTGGTGAAACAGATACTGATGTAAGTTCTGAGGTTCCAGAGGCAAGTTCTTCTCAGCCTAGTGTAACAGGTGGTGTTAAAACAGAAAGCACCACACCCAGGAGGTCTGAGAGAAGTACAAAAGGTGTTCCGCCACAAAGATATGGGTATGATACACAAGTGGCAAATTTTGTGTGTGTAAAAGAACCTACTTGTTACAATGATGTAACTATGATGCAGGAAACTGAAAAGCAAGCATGGCTAAAAGCAATGCAAGTGGAGTATGATTCTCTATGCACAAATGAAGTGTTTGAACTGTCTGAATTGCCTGAGGGGAAAAAGGTCGTAGGGTGCAGATGGTTGTACAAACTGAAACCTGTGCAAGGTGAAATGCCACAGAGGAAGGCTAGATTAATAGCACAGGGGTATATTCAAGAGTTAGGGGTGGACTATGATGAAACGTTTGCTCCTACAGTAAAAAGTAATACTTTGAATGTAGCATTGTCAAAGGCAGATGCAGAAGGGTTGAAGGTTCAGCATTTTGACTTCACAACTGCATATTTGAATGCAGCTCTGGATGAGCAACTATACATGAAACAAATACCTGGTTTTGAAAGTACAAATCCCAACCTGGTATTAAGGTTGAAAAAGGGATTATATGGTTTAAAACAGAGTGGGCATTTATGGAATGTATGTCTCACTGGTACTTTAACCAACATGGGGTTTAAACAAAGTGTTGCTGACCCATGCATGTTCCACAAGACAATTAATGGAGATAAATGCTACCTAATGGTGTTTGTGGACGATATCTGCTTTATGTACAAACAAAATGTACAGTTGGTTTGGTTCGAAGAAACTACAAAACAGCACTTTAAAATGAAAAATCTGGGTGAAATCAAGTACTATTTGGGTATGGAGATTACCAGAAATGAAAAGGACTATTTTACCATTAGCCAGGAAAACAAAATTGAAGCCTTGTTAGAAAAATATAAGATGGCTAATGCAAATCCTGTCTCAACACCTATGTCTACTGGCTATGTTAGGGAGCCAGATGATAAGCTGTTTGAGCAAAAACAATTGTACCAATCGCTTGTGGGTTCGTTGACCTATCTTGCCACATGGTCTCGCCCTGATATTAGCAATGCAGTCCATTTACTGTGCCAAAAGAATTCAAAGCCCTATGTAAGAGATTTGAATGCTGCCAAAAGAGTCTTAAAATACTTAAGGGGCACATCCAAATTCAAGTTGGTATTGGAAGGGAACCATTCTCAACAGGTTCTGGCCTACAGTGACTCCAACTGGGGTACAAACAGTGATGCCAAGTCTACTACTGGCTATGTCATATTTGTAAATGGATCCTTGGTTATGTGGAAATCAGTGAAACAATATTTTATTTCCACTAGTACGTGTGAATCCGAATTTGCAGCCATTAACGAATGTGTTATTCAATTGGAGTGGCTAAAACAATTATTGGATGACTTTGATGTGAAATGTAATATGCCAATGACTGTAATGTGTGATAATGCGGCTGCAACACAAATAGCTGATTCCCAAGGGATTAAGCCTAGGTCCAGGCATATAAACATCAGATATCAAAATGTGAGAGATACTGTTCAGAGGAAACTTGTTAGTTTGCAACAGTGTTCATCAAAAGAAAACATTGCTGATATGTTTACGAAGAGTGTTGATGAAACCAAATTCCTGACCCTTAGGAAGCAATTGCATCTGATCTGACTTTGCTGTATATTAAGGGGGAGTGTTGGTTGTTAATATCCAGCAGCTAGATCAGCATGATCTAACTGACAGCTGGCAAGCTGCTTGGAACAAGTCCTGACCTGTTCAGACCGGCCCAGGTATGAAGTCAGTGGGCAATGACTCAGCATGATGCTGATTGGTTGTCATATGTATAAATGTAAATGTCTTGTACTGTACAGTTCTTCTTCTCTCAAAGTGTGTGTCTGGCGGAGCAGTTTGTTGGAGTATATTGTGAATAAACACTGTATATAGTTTTCCACAGCTCTGACTCTGTGTGGTGCTATATAGCAGTTACTTTGCTAAAGTGCTGGAGTTGCTGCACAATCCTGGTGGCTCTAGGTGGCTACACCTTACTTACGCAGTCTGCGCGTCACTCACAAGTTGCGTCCCACAAAGAATCATCTTTTCCACCATCCCCTGTCCACATCTGCCTCCTCATGAGTTGTTTCATTTCTACACTCCCCCCATCCATATCTGCTTCCTCACGTGTTGTGTCCCACCAAGAATCGGCACTTCCAGCCTCCCCTGTCCACATCTGCCTCCTCATGAGTTGTGTTCTACCAAGAATCATCACTTCCAGCCTTCCCCATCCATGTCTGCTTCCTCACGATCTGTGTCCCACCATGAATCATTGCCTCCAGCCTCCCTGTCCACATCTGCCTCCTCACGACTAGTTTTCCACCAAGAACTAGCACTTCTAGCCTCCCCTCTCCACATCTGTCTCCTCACGACTTCTGTCCCACCAAGAATCAGTATTTCCAGCCTCTCCTGTCCATGTCTGCCTCTTCACAACTTGTGTCTCACCAAGAATCATTGCTTCCAGCCTCCCTCCATCCATGTCTGCCTCCTCATGACTTGTGTCCTACCAGGCCCAAGGGGGGTGTGGCGGGCCACCCCCTGAAAACCCTGTCACCTGGAGGAGGTGAGTGGGTGACTGCCTCCCAGTCTCAAGGGGAAGTTTTGGGCCCCACCAGAACTCACCTCCACAATGAAAAGGCGGGCAGGTGATCAACTGCCCCCAGGTCCAAGGGGAAGTGTGGCAAGCCACCTCCCAAAACTCTGTCACCAGGGGTAAGCAGGCAGGTGACCACCTCCCAGGCCTGAGGAGAAAGTTTGCATATCTGCAGCAACAATGTCCATGATGAGGAGATGGGCAGTACTTGCCCCTCCAAGCCAATCCTCACCAAACTAGAGAGGCATTCCAGGGAGGTCTGTGAGTTTGATGCCTCTAGCTTGCAGGGGGCCCATATGACACACTCCTCCTGAACCTGCAGTTGTGATTTCCCCAGAAAGTACTTTCCTGGGGGCACCTGTTTTGGAGGGCTGTAACTCAGCCGTCCTGGAATCCAATCCTCACCAAACTTGGAGGGCAGGTAGAGGAGAGTCAGCTGGAGACTCACTGCAAGTTCGGCATCTCTAGCCTGCATGAACCTCATAAAATGAACAGGTTTGGTAAATGGAAAGGTTCGTGAAGGACCATGGTTCATGATACCCCATGAACCAGGACGAACCTCCATTTTCCCATTTCATGCCCAGCCCTAGCTACAATATAGCCCCCATTCATCTGTGTTATAAAAGGATTCCATAGCAGACATACAGGGATTTCTGAGCGACAGTCAGTGTAGAAAGAAGCAATTACGTATCTAGAAATATTGAGTATGCACTCTTATCCTGTTAGTGATGACATTGCAATACTTTAAGCATCAAAGTTCTTATGTGTCTATATTTTAAAGGGTATTGATCTGCCTTTAAAAAAAGTTTACTCATAGCTGAATGCACTGTGTCATGTTCCCTTTGACTCTCCTTGCTTTTTTACAATATATACTTTTATTTTTATGTCTGCCTTCCTTTATGATTGATCCACATAGTCTCCTTTGTCATGGGTTTTAGATATAATTTCCTTTGGTTGCTTAACTGTTTCTGTTACTTCCCTTTGGCCACTGGCTTACATTTTAAATTCTTTTGGGGGGAAATCATTAAAAAATTCGTAGCTTCTATGGTTTCCAAATATAACATTTTCAGCTCTGTCACTCTCTCCTTACCCAGCAATCATTGAATCCTTCATCATACTTTGCATCACATTGTAGTGTAGTGTAGGACATTCAGATGTTGGACAATGCTATTTTAAGAAATCGCAGTGGAAACTTTTAAAGCTTGTATGAGCTGGTTGATAACAGAGTCATGTAATATATTTTTAAAGTATTTTAGGCTGAGATTATTAAAAGAGGGAAAACAGAAGAGGTGAAAGCTTGCAAGCCTCCAAGACAGCTAAATGAAGGAAAGGATTTCTTCAAAGGCAAAACTAGTACTAAATTGGCTTGTTCTCATGGGAAATCAAAGGAAGGTAGACAGGTGTATTATTATTGCCTTTGGACATCTCCCTTATGGAAAAGAAAGAGAAGCAGTAGCGTCTCTCTAAAATGTAAAGTTATGCAGTAGAGAAGGGACATGACCCTATTCACACATATAGCAGTTTTAATTGACTTGTATGGAGTGACATCAAAATTTACCATCAGGAATGAGGCATCTTTCTGGAGATCTATTCACATTGGAAAGAAGTGAAACAACTACCTTTTTTCTGTATCATGTTAGCCTGCCCCTAAAACCAATGTAAGATCATATTACCTTCAAATAAAAGGCACTGAGAATATTCATGACTTCTGCTTGCCTCCAGGTTTTCTCTCCTGTCTTCTTAATGTAAAGGAAACAAAAGATGTTCAATGAGGGTCTAATAAGTTAGCTCCTTTTGTTTGGAACAATACTAATGAACTAAAATCTGGGACCCATGAAGTCAAACCAATTCTATAAACTTTACTTGAACTAGTATGATTACAAATTAAAGTTTTCTGCCTGATTAATTAGCCGGGCAGACAATAAAGAAAATATTCTGGGATTCTGGATTGCATAGATGTATCATATATGTTGAAAAAAGTATATAGTTCACTTTCCCTTCCAAAATGTATATATATGTGTGTGTATAGACAGTGGAGCTGCGGTGGCTCAAGTGGTTATGACGCTGAACTGCAGGCTGTGAAAGGTCGGTAGGTCAGCAGTTTGAGACCCGAGGGCCGCATGATGGAGTGAGCTCCCGTCTCTAGTTCCAGCTCCTGCCAAACTAGCAGTTCAAAAGCAAGAAATTGCAAGTAGATAAATAGGTACCACTTCAGTGGGAAGGTAACAGCGTTCCGTGCGCCTTGGTGTTTAGTCATGCCGGCCACATGACCACGGAAATGTCTTTGGATAGCGCTGGCTCTTCACCTTTGAAACGGAATTGAGCACCGCAACCCTAGAGTCGCATTCAACAGGCTTTCGAGCAAGGGAACCTTTACCTTTCCTTTATAGACAGTGGATATTGGTAATCTGTCTTTTTTCTGATCATAAGACCCATGAGCAACTGAGAAGTCATGGCCCTGGATCCTGTCGCTCTGCTCACCCAAGTTTGGAGCCTTCTTCCAACTTTAGTGGTTCTTTCTCCAATGGAAGAGACAGTGAAGTTGGAAGAAATCTTCTCCTGCCTATAATCGGATTGGATACTGAACTTCCATTTCCACACTGTCATTTTTGTCACTCATTTGTCCCTATTGCCTTCAGGGTCCCCCCCCCCAATGTGTTTTGCTCTCTCTAGTAGTCCTAAAGAGAGCAAAACACATGTGTGTGGGGGAGACCCAAAGCAATACGGACAAATGAGTGACAAAAGTGACAGTGCTGGAGATCTCTTTTAGCCCAGCAGCCATCATTGTAACTGGAGATCTCTTTTAACCTGGAATGGCTTAACACATCCTATAGGGTGCCTTTTTCATCTTGCCTGCAGTATCTGTTCCTTTCCCCTTTCCTCCTCCCTTTTTGGTTACCATCCAGCTTGATGAAGAGTCCTAGGGAAATCAAAAGCTTGCTGTTTGTGATGTTTTGGTTAGTCCTGAAAAAAAATATTATACTAATGGTGTGTTTTAATTTGAAATTGACAGAGTGCTGTTGAAATCAACAAATTAAAAAAATCCTGCATTTTTGCAGTCTTTCATTTTTGTCGAATATAGAAAGGTACTGAACCAGTTCAGTGTTTAAAGTGAATTACTTTATGGTGTTTTCCAATCATTAAAGATGGTTGCAGTTTTGCACTGCAACCCTAAATAGAGTTACACCCTTCTAAGCCTACTGACTTCAGTGGGTTTAGGATTGCAATTGTTTAGGATTGCACTGTAAATTCCTTTGAAAGCAGTTAAGACAAATCTTCCTCTGTTTTGCTTGAGCACCAATCATAAAACTAGCGCTGAGGTCACTGATACTACTGCCAAGCAAATATTTTGAAGGAGCATGCCTTATTCATTAATGATCAGTTTCTAATTGCCTTTTCTTTCTTGTTTCAGTCAACTGTATCATTAGTATGTTTGCCAAGAGGAGAGGCTAGATTTGGATAAACAGAGACTTGCGTATGGAACTCGTGAGGAACTTGTGGACAGAAACAGCCATCCCATTCCTACACCCTTGTTGATTGCCCTTGTCTATCACCTCTTCCCTCTGTCTCTGTCTCTCTCCTTCCCCCAACTCCTCTTACTTTATGTGTCTCTGTTTTTCTCCTTTTATTCCTCCCTCCACACTTGCTGTCACTTTCTTGTTCTCCCATGCCTGCCACTCCTCTTCTCTGTTGTGACCTGGCAGTGGAAGAAGTCCACCCAGTGTCAGCTATAACTGGAGAAGGCTGCCTGGCTTTGGTGGCATGCCAGCTTCTCATGACCTCGCAGTAGGAGAAGGCCTCTCATTATCAGTAGCAGCCACAAAGTTCCATCCAATGCCAGGTCTTCCTCCCCTGCCACTGTGGCTCCCAGCCCCTTTTTCACACAAAGGATAATGCGACCAGGACTGCTGCAGCTCCTGATCTCCACACACACCCCGCACACAAAGGGTGATATGGCTGGGACTGCTGCAGCTCCTGCCCATCCCCAATGAAAGGTGGCATGGCTGGGACCACTGCAGCTCCCATTCCCCCACACACACAAAAAGCAACACACCTGGGGCTGCCACAGCTCCTGGCCTCCCTCCCCACAAAAGACGATATAGCAGGGGCTGCCATGGCTCCTGGCTTCCCCAAGCAAATGAAAGGTGATGTAGCCAGGGCTGCTGCATCTCATGGCCTCCTCCCACACACATGAAAGGTGATGTGGCTGGAACTGCTGTGGCTCCTGGCCTCCCCTCCCCACAAAGGGCAACACGGCTGGGACTTCCACAGTTCCCAGCCTCCTCCTCACTTCAAAAGGAGGAGTTAGGTGTATTTTCTGCGCATGTACAGACAACGCTTTAGTTTTCAGGGGGGATATAAATGCCTCAATGTATTTTTGTAGGTTTTCAGATTTTCTAAAATTTTGTGCGCTCCTCCAAGTTTGCAGAACTATTTGTTTTCTTCCTGTGCAGCCCCAATTTGCAGATTTAGATATCTGCAGATAGGAGCCACACTTGGAAAATAGACGTACAGATTAATTAAAAAAAAAACAGTTTCAGAAGTAACAATCAGAATGTATACAAAAATGTGCATGCTATATCCAAAATGCTGGACACTGCCTCATTGGGAATGGCTTACTTCCTTATTAGGGGGAAAGCGACAGGTGCCTGATATGTCCCGTTACTGCACATGCACTCTTAATACTGGACATCAGAGTCCCCAATGTGGTGCCCATGGGTGCCATGGCACCCATCAGCACCTTTCCTGTTGTCCACCAAGTGTTTTAGAAAGTGGGCAGCGCAAGGTTGGGCTTTTGCCTGGAAAGGCTTCTGATTGGCCACTGGAGATTTGATTGGTTGTTTTGATGATTCAGGATAGTGACTCATGAACTTTCTCCTAATGTTTGATCTATACTTTTCTGTTATGAAATCTGTTGCTTGGTAATCTGTTCTTTATGAATATGAAGGATATTTGTGTTATAAAATTACAGGTATCCCATACAGCACATTCAATGAGCAGACAAAATCATGTAAAATGTTTACTTTGCAGTTGGCTTCTGTAAGATTTCTATAAGATTCAGCTAACCCTGCGCATTCCACTTCCTATTGTTAAAATATTGTAGGTTTTCTGATTATATGGGCATGGATAAACAAATGGCTGAGAAAAAATGGTCTTGACGGCATTCACCAGACTAACTTAATGATTTAAAGGAAAAGTATGTCTAGTAAAAGTATGTCTAGTAAAAAGGAAAAGTATGGAGCTGCGGTGGCTCAAGTGGTTAAGACGCTGAACTGCAGGCTGTGGAAGGTCAGTAGTTCAGCAGTTCGAGACCCAGGTGCCGCATGACAGGGTGAGCTCCTGTCTCTAGTTCCAGCTCCTGCCAACCTAGCAGTTCGAAAGCTAGAAATTGCAAGTAGATAAATAGGTACCACTTCGATGGGAAGGTAACAGCGTTCCGTGCACCTTGGTGTTTAGTCATGCCGGCCACATGACCACGGAAACGTCTTCGGACAGCGCTGGCTCTTCGGCTTGGAAACGGAGATGAGCACCGCAACCCTAGAGTCGGATTCGACTGGCTTTCGAGCAAGGGAATCTTTACCTTTACCTTTTTATGTCTAGTAAGCAAGAGCACAGTCTTAATATTTCTGTTATTAATTTTGCCTCCCTGTTTCTGTCCGCCAAGCAACTATAGCAGACCTCCACTTTCTGTGT
The DNA here is from genome assembly GCA_029375565.1 of Gekko gecko. Taxonomy (NCBI): domain Eukaryota; kingdom Metazoa; phylum Chordata; class Lepidosauria; order Squamata; family Gekkonidae; genus Gekko; species Gekko gecko. The sequence continues at coordinate 122,528,650 of JAPDNY010000007.1, forward strand.
GTTCAAGTCTTGTAACAGTGAAAAACCTCATAGGAAGCTAATTAGAAATAGTAAGAGTTTTAATTGCAGAGTATATGACCCACAGAGCATTTCCAATTTCCAGTAGCATCCCAGGTGAGACTGTTATAGGAAGGCATAACTGAAAAGAAAGAGAGACTAATTGGAACAATTAATTGAAACAACACACAATTCATTGCAGTGATGGCAACCTTGACTGCATTCCTGACTCTGACTAGGAAGAGCAGAGAAAGTGTTGTTGCACTCAAACGTAATTATGGGGAATCCTAGACATAAACACCTAACCAGCTATGAGCTGCAGGATCTCAAGAGTTGTCTGTTCCATCTCAGGCTGCTCTCAGGTGTAGTAAAACACCGTCAGGCATGAAGCTGTACATGCAGTTTAGTAGCATGAGACACTGGAGAACTGAGGATCGTTGTTCTCTCATGCTTTCTGCATTTATTACATGTATATTCTAGTTTTCTGGCACAGTGGAGCCAATGGTGGCTGTACATAAGTTCCCACAAAGTCTCTCCTCTGAACAAGCTCATTCCCATTTCATTTCCGCAAGTTATCACATGCCTTCGAACTGCACTTAGCATCACACCTAGGATACATAATCATCTGCATGTTGGAATCCAATATTATAACAACATGTGAGATCAGTCACAGGCCCTCATGCAGAGAAATACTTCTTCACCCAAAGAGTGATTAACATATGGAATTCACTGCCACAGGAGGTGGTGGCAGCTACAAGCATGGACAGTTTCAAGAGGGAATTAAATAAACATATGGAGCAGAAGTCCATCAGTGGCTATTAGCCACAAGGTACAGATAGGAACTCTCAGTCTGGGGCAGGTGATGCACTCTATTCTTGGTGCTGGAGGGGGCAGCAGTGGGAGGGCTTCTAGTGTCCTGGCCCCACTGCTGGACCTCCTGATGGCACCTGGTATATTTTGGCTGCTGTATGACAGTGTTGGACTAGATGGGCCATTGGCCTGATTCAACATTGGCTTCTCTTATGTTCTTATGTTCTTATGTTCTTAGAGTTTATTAAATAGTATGAAAAGATCTAATCCTCTGAGACTGTAGTAAACAGCTAAGTACAAAGCAGCCGTGAATCCTGTTCATTTCAACTTGGCAGCTGAAACTGTACCTAGGAAGAAAGGATCTCAAAGTTAGGAACCAACTTCGAATCAAGGATTTTACATGGTATGTTCAGGGAGGAGGGGATGGATTCTACAAATTCTCCTTTTGGCTTTAGGTCAACAGGAGAAAGGATTTCAAGGCACCTGCCTCCTTCCATTGGCTTCCCTCCTGCACAACCTGACAAGAGTAGTAGCCATGGTCATCCTTTTTAGCCAGCCACATCCCGGGTCTTTTGAATACTGCATGCCGAGTGATACATGCCCCTTGAGTCCCTGGCCTCTTGAAAGAGTCTCTCTTCCAAGGAGAGATTGGGAGCCATTTTGGTCACATTCACATTGCTGATTAATGCCTGTGCCTTGCTTAGTTGCCCAGGAATGCTACTGCTCAGCTGTTGGGGCATCAGTAACTTAAAGGCATCAGGGAGACCACTCAGACATCACCACTGAGAAAGTGATATGAAGTATCAAGGACATGTTGGCTAGAGGGAAAGAGCCCTTTGCATGACCTGGTTGTAGAAGAGCTCGGAGAAAGTCATATGCATGTGTTGTGGCCCAGAAAATAGGACATAGCAAGTCTAGAGCAGTGTGGGCTAATCTAATAATGCTCTACAATTTAGCACTTTAGACTACAGCTTAATCCCCTATTCTTCTCAGAGCTTCCCCCTTTGCTTTTAAGCAGCACCTATATATCCTGTGTTCTTTGGTAATTATAGGTGGGAGTGCTGTTTAGCTTTTCAACCCAGTTATAAAGCTCCCTAGGGTTATCTTGTAAGTTCATTCAGCAACTAGAGCATAAGACTGTCTCAAACTGTGCCCTTTAAAATCATTTCAAATAAATCTGATGTCTATCTATTTTTATATTCTTTTGATTAAAAGTTAATTATTATTTTTTAAAAATTCTCTTTGTGTATTGGTTCGGGGTTTGGCATTTTAACCTAGAATGTGCAAACCACATGTGAATATGCGTGTGTGTACCAAACCGCATGTGAGTGTGCGTGTGTGTTATATATTCTACTAGTAAAGTGAAGATACAACTGCTTTTTCTTTTCCCAAAGGAATAGGTACAGGAAAAAACTTATTTGTAAATGTCTATTTCATTTCATTATATATGTATGTATGTATGCATGCATACAAATCCCTATAGACTGGGGGCCCGTAAGGAATCATGTGGCATGAGGCAGGCAACTTGGAAATCCCATCCTACTCTTCAAAAGCTGCCTCTCAGGCATTCTGTGAGCTCTCATGGGCTTGAGCAGGCTGGTTGTCCCTTCCCTGCTTCTCCCTTTAACTGATACTTCACTGCCCTCAATATTCCATCACTTCTGGAGCACATTTAGACCTCATCAGGATGTTTTTCTCATGCTCATGTTTTCATGCATACCTGGGAAGTCCCCTAACCCCTGCCTGCCTAGTTTTGCTATTACATATGTAAGTGCTATCAAGTTGCAACTCACAACCATCATATGGCAGCCCTAGCAACAGGCTTTCAGGGCAAGTGAGAAGCAGAGGTGGTTTGCCATTGCTTCCCCCTGCAGAGTCTTCCTTGATGGTGTCCCATCCAGTTACCAGCCCTGCTTAGTTTCTGTGATCTGACAAAACGGGGCTATAACATGGGGGGGATATATCTGCCGTGTGTGTGAGACAGGTATATTGCCCAAGTCATTTGTACATTATCCTCCTGAAGGGAATGCAAGATTGTCTAGATATTTTAATGCCTTACATACATATAATTGCATTTATAAATCATTTTGTACATATTCAGTGTTTAATGCATTTATCTCTATATTTCATGTGAGCAGAGTCCTTTGACTCAAACCATATTGTGCTTTGAAAACAAAACTGTGTCCTCTGATTCTATCAGGTCCTTTCCTTTTGTTCCATGGATCAATGCTTTCCCTTCTTTCTCCACTGGCAATGAAGTGAAGTTAAGCCCTTTTCTCAAGCCAGTGATAGTAGAGCTTGAAGGGAGCTATTATTACTTGCCCAGCATTCAGCGCAGCCCAGGAATGGCTCACCATTGCAGGCAAAGCTGCACTCGGTCCTTCACTGCTTGTATCAAGGCTTGATAGAGAGTGCTCAGTTCCTTCCACAGTGGTGCACCTTGATGGTTCATGTTGGCTCGCCAACTCTAGGTTGGGAAATTCCTGGAAATGCGGGGCAGGCCCTGAGGTGGGCAGAGTTTGGGGAAAGACAGTACCTCTTCAGGGATGTGATGCCATAAACTCCACCTTCTGAAGTTTCCATTTTCTCTAGGGGAAATTATCTCTGTGGTCTGGAGATCAATTGTGACTCCAGGCCCTACTTGAAGGTTGGCAAGCCTAAGAGCATGGACTTACAAATCAGCATGAGAGGATGCAATGCTGAGCTGGTAGGTTCAAGACCCACTTGGAATCTTTAAGAATTAAAGATTCTCAGCGAGGTTTGAACTTGCTTTACCTACTAGGTTTTGCTAGGCAAGGAACCTTGGATAAAAGGTTTGAGTCTGTTATAACTACAAACAATACAGAAAGTGTAATTACAAGTTAAAGACCATGCAGTAAATCAGGTGATACCTGCAATAATTGCAGTGAACTCCCATCCTATCATAATAAAGGTGCCCTCCTGGGCTGTTATTCTACCACCATTCTAATCTCTTTTTTAAAATTCCCTTTTGAACATTACTGTTTTGTGTACCCTGTGGAATGACAGAAATGTGGGAGCCTTCCTAGCCTGCTCAAGCAGAGTGTTCCACAAGGTGAGAACCCCCTCTGAGAATGCACATGAATGAACAGCTGCCGACTTTACCCCTTTGCAGGGTGGCTCCTTTAGAAGACTTTGCTCAGATCAGCAAAGCTGTCACAGTGGAGTGTAGCAGGAGAAATGGTCCTACAGGTATATGTGCCCACAGCCATTCAAGGATTTGTAGGTGATAACCAGAACCTTGAATAGAATCTGGTAACTGATCAGTAAGCAATGGAGTGGCTGCAGAACAGCTGCAACATTTGTGTTCTGCCTGGTGCCCGATAGTATTCATGCTGGGGCATTCTCTGCTAACTGGAGTTTTTGAGTTGTCTTTAGGGGCAGGCCCATGAACAACGCATCACAGTAGTCTAACTTCAAGGTAACCATAGCATGGATGCACATGGCCAGATCAGCCAAGTCAAGGGGACCATCTTCAAGGCAAAGAGAACCTGGTGGGATGCCTTTTCAAAATCTGAATTAGGAGAGAGTTAGAAAGCTAGAGCTCAGTATGAGCTTAGGCTGGTGAGAGATGCTATAAACAACAAAAAAGGGTTCTTTTCTTATGTTCAAAGAAAGAAAAAGAGCAAGGACCTGGTAGGCTCATTGAGAGGAAAAGAAAAGTGAAATTGTAACAGGTGATAAAAGAGGGCAGAACTGCTCAATTTCTACTTTTCCTCAGTCTTCTCTTGCAAGAGGAACAGTGCTCAACATGGCAAAAACAGACAACATGATGAGGGAAGGGAGTTGCAGCCTAGGATCAGCATGGTAGTACACAAACAGTTTCTTTAAATGGAACTAAGTCCTCAGGGCCAGATGAACTGTGTCCAAGGGTACTAAAAGAACTCACTGATATAATTTCTGAGACTTCTTGGAAAACAGGTGAGGTGCCAGAAGATTGGAGGTGAGCAAATGTTGTCCCCATCTTCAAGAAAGGGAAAAAGGAGAATCCACATAACTACTGACCTGTCTGTTTGATGTCTATACCCGGGAAAGTTTTAGAACAGATCATCAAACAGTGCTTTAAAAAAAGTTATTTTCTCAAAAAAAATACAGAAGGGATACAGAAGTGAAGAAAGGGTAGGAGGAAAACATAAATTCATCAGGTTTGTCAAATATTATGGGTTATTACATACAAGATGTAAAATCAGATGTATTATGTATTGCAAATATAGAAGCAGACAATAAAACATCAATATTACAGAATTTTAAGAAAGATTCTCTCTTTAAAGAATAAACAAGGACTTTCCTAAAATTAGCGATAATCTATTAACAATAAAAAAGATTACATCTTTAACAATTGAAAACAATCAGTCCTTGAGCATTTAGAAAAGACGGCTGTGATTACTAAAAGCCAGCATGGGTTTCTCAAGAACAAGTCACATCATATTAACCTTATCTCTCTCTCTCTTTTTTAGAAACTTACTACCTTGCTGGATCAGGGAATGCTGTAGACATAGCTTATCTTGATTTCAATAAGACTTTTGATAAGGCTCACATAATATTCTTGTTGACAAACTGGTAAAATGTGGTTTGGATCCTACAATTGTTAGGTGGATCTGTAATTAACTGACAGATCACACTCAAAGAGTCCTTGTGAATGGTTCCCCATCCTCTTGGAGAGGAGTGACAAGGAGAATGCTTGAAGGATCTATCCTGGGACCTGTTTTGCTTAACAGCTTTATAAATGATTTTGATGAAGGAATAGAGGAAATGCTTATTAAATTTGCAGATGATATTAAATTGGGAGTGGTAGCAAATATATTAGAAAACAGAGTCAGGATATAGGATGATTTTGATAGGCTGGAAAACTGGGCTAAAACAAATAAAATGCATTTCAGTGGGGGTAAATGTAAAGTTCTGCATTTAGGTAGGAAAAATCAAATGCATAATTATAGGATGGGGAAGACTTGTCTTGGCAGTAGTATGTGCGAAAAGGATCTCAGGGTCTTAGTAGACCATACAGTGAACATGAGTCAGCAGTGTCATGCAGTAGCTAAAAAGGCAAATCCGATATCGGGCTGTATCAACAGAAGTATAGTATCCAGATCATGTGAAGTGATGGTATCTCTGTGCTAGCTAGACCTCACCTAGAGTATTGTGTTCAGTTTTGAGCATCACAATTTAAGAAGGATATAGACAAGCTGGAATGTGTCCAGAGGAGGGCAGCAAAGATGTTGAGGGATCTGGAGACCAAGTCCAATGAAGAAAGGTAGAAGGAGCTGGGTATATTTAGCCTGGAGAGGAGACAACGGAGAGGTGATAAGATAACCATCTTCAAGTACTTGAAGGGCTATCATATAGAGGATGGTGTGGAGTTGTTTTCTGTTGCCCCAGAAGGTCAGACCAGAACCAATGGGTTGAAATTAAATCAAAAGAGTTTTCAGCTAAACATTAGGAAGAACTTCCTGACAGAGTGGTTCCTCAGTAAAACAGGCTTCCTTGGGCGGTGGTGGGCTCTTCTTCTTTGGAGGTTTTTAAGGAGAGGCTAGATGGCCACCTGACAGAAATGCTGATTGTGTGAACTTAGGCAGATCATGAGAAGGGAGGGCAGGAAGGGTTGCCTCGTGCTTAGTTCTTGTGGCCCTTGCTTACACACCCAGGGAAATGCTGATTGCCATTTTGGGGTCAGGAAGTGATCATCTTCAGGCCAATTTGGCCAGGGATCCTGGAAGTTTTGTCATCTTCTGGGCATGAAATAGGGGTCACTTGGGGTCTGGAGGGGAGATATTTGTGTATTTCCTGCATTGTGCAGGGGGTTTGACTAGATGAGCCTGGAGGTCCCTTCCAGCTCCATGATTCTGTGATTCTAACTTGCTTCTCTAGTTAATAGTGCTGAATGCAGTATAATCTTTAGGATCTTAACTGAGTCAGCAAGAGTTATCTGGCCCCCATCAGTGGTAGGGAAGCACAATGTCTTTCAAGACTTGAGCCTTCCCCACCAGCATTAGCTCAGTATTATCAGGATTAAGGTTAAATTTGTTTAATTTAACCACAGTAGTAAGCACTGATTCATGATCTCTACAGGATCATTAGGCAATTTGGATAAAGTAATATAGAGTTGGGTGTAATGAGCATTCTGATGACAGCTTACTCCACATTCATGGATGATTTCTCATAATGGCTTTACACAGAGCTTGAATGGCAAGGGGGATACGATTGAGCCCTGAAGAACTCTACAGGACAAGTCCCACACTGATGACAGTTGGTCTCCAACAGCAACCCTCTGAGATTTGCGCATAAGGAACTATTTAAACCAAAGCAGAACTGCCTCCAACACCTCAACAGAGATGGCATGGTCCAGACTCAAATGCTGCTGATAGATCCGGTAAGAGTGATAGTGAGCCATGGCCCTTGTCCACATTCAAATGGAGATCTATCAACTAAAGCCACAAACTCCATAAATGAGCAAATATTTTCAAATATCTGAAAACATTCCCCCAGTGCAGCAAATCTTTCCAAATATGAGACCAACATGAACATAAGAGCACAAGAAAACATAAAAGAAGCCATGTTGGACCAGGCCAATGGCCCATCCAGTCCAACATCTGTGTCACACAGTGACCAAAACCCAGGTGCCATCAGGAGGTCCACCAGTGGGGCCAGAACTCCAGAAGCCCTACTACTGTTGCCCCCCCCCCCAAGCACCAAGAATACAGAGGATCACTTCCCCTTGCATAGTGTTCTATCTATACATTGTGGCTAAAAGTCACTGATGGACCTCTGCTCCATGTTTATCCAGTCCCCTCTTGAAGCTGTCCATGCTTGTAGCCACCACCACTTCCTGCAGCAGTGAATTTCACATGTTAATTACTCTTTGGGTGAAGAAGTACTTCCTTTAATCTGTTCTAAGCCTACTGCTAATTAATTTCATTAAATGCCTGCAAGTTCTTGTATTGTGAGAAAGGGAGAAAAGTAATTTCTCTGCCTTTGCTATCCCATGCATAATTTTGTAAATCTCTATCATGTCACTCCTCAATTGTAATTTCTACAAGCTAAAGAGCCCTAACGTCTTTAACCTTTCTTCATAGGGAAGGTGTTCCATTCCCTTAATCGTTTTAGTTGCCCTTTCCTGCACTTTTTCCAATGCTATAATGTCTTTTTTGAGGTGCAGTGACCAGAACTGCCCACAGTATTCCAAATGAGACTGTACCATAGATTTATACAAGAGCATTATGATACTGGCTGATCTGTTTTCAAGCTCCTTCCTAATAATCCCCAGTATAGCATTTGCCTTTTTTATTGCAGTCACACACTGAGTGGACATCTTTAGTGAGTTATCTATCATGAACAAAGTTTGAGTCCAGCGGCACCTTTAAGACCAACAAAGTTTTATTCAAAGTATAAGCTTTCATGTGTGTGCACACTTCTTCAAATACAATGAAATAGAAGATACCAGTCTGTACATACAACTAGAGGGTAAACAGTAAATTAACATACAACATAATGAAGATGTTAACAGATTCAAGGACCAAAAACGAATAACAATCTTAGTTAAATGGTTACCATTAGTTTCGGTTTAATTCTAGGGGAAAAGATAGGCTGCAATCAGAAGTGCTGTTTGATCTGGTGTTGTTGCTGTTCCCTTCCAGATTTAAAATGCATGTCCAGACAGCAAAGTCAGTCTTCTGTTCCCCAGTCATGGACACCCCATTCTCACCTGTCTTTGAGCTGGAGTTATTTGGCACCAGGGAAAGTCCAGTCCTTCCCGGTGCTTGAGGTTTCAACCCACATTTCTCAAGCCGCTTGGGAAGTCTGGTTTGGGGCTCTCTTTTTTTTTGGCAGCTAACAAGGTGCACATAACTGCATATTCGCATCTCTCTCTCTCTCTCTCTCTCTCTCTCTCTCTCTCTCTCTCTCTCTCTCTCTCTCTCTCTCTCACACACACACACACACACACACACACACACACACACGAGCATCTCAAAACTGAGTTTTCTTTGTTAAAAACTTCCAAAGAAAGATTCCTGTGTACTTTTTTATGCTTTCTGGCCACAGGGTAAGGAAGGGGTTAATTGAAAACACAAGTTTGTTTGGAGGCAGTCTGAAAACGATTCCTATGACTCCAGCTTCACTCCGACCTTTGAAATAAAAACACCAGCAGCACACAGGACACAGGATGAGAGTTCTCTATTCTCTCTCCACCAGCTTTGAAACATTTGAAACACTGAATTTAACAAAAGCAGTTTCAAAAACACTTCCTTCACACTGAACAACATATTCCAACAGCCTCCTCCAGCAATCTCATTGGACACCAACTGCTGCCATTCTGCCAGGCACTGCATCCCATAAGTACTTACGCACATACTCAAAAGACAAATAGTTAAAAAAAAGCCCTGCCCAACTGCCCGACTCCATGGCTGCAGTGTCTGATCAATCAATGATGGGGTGAAAGCACACTGAAGTGGGTTAAGGGGAGAAGTCTGATCAAACTCTCTGTTAAAAAAAACAAACCTCTGGATCAATTAGAAGAAGGGCCATGCTGGATCAAACTGCACATCTGACTGCAGCCACAGTGAAGGAAATAACTGAGTTATTGCTGAATTGCAAGTTATTACAACATTCAGAACAATGGAATCCCAAGGACTTAACAGGGATATTGGTTCCTTATCTCACTACATATACGAAACTCATTCAGTCCTTATCTCTGTATTCTCACCTCTTTATTTTATTTCTTGTTTGGAACACTAGGTTAGAATAGTAGATTGTAATGTAACGTAATGCCTCCTTGGGAATGGAGACAGATTTTAGTGCTAGATTGCATATTTTTGTCACAAGATCCACAAGTTCACATTTGAGTTCTTTCAGAACTCTTGGATATATGACATCTGGGCCTGGTGATTTGTCAGTTTTTATTTTTCTATGAGTTGTAGGACCTCCTGTCTCACCACCTTAATCTGATTCAGGTCTTTTGACACCCCTCCAAGAAATCAGTGGTTCTGGAGCAGGCAAACACCTCCCATTTTCCACAGTGAACACAGAGGCAAAAAATGCAGTGAGCTTCTCTGCCATTTCCCTATCATTCTTATTAATCCTTTCACCCCTTGGTCATCCAAGGGTCCCACTGCCTCCCTGGCTGGTTTCTGCTTCTAATGTATTTGAAGACATTGTTATTGTTGGTCTTTATGTTCTTTGCAATATGTTCCTTATAGTCCCTTTTTGCCTGTCTGATCACTGACTTTCTTTTTATTTGCCAAACCCTGCACTGTCTTTTATTTACCTCACTCTCACTAGCCTTCCACCACTTAAAGAAATCCTTCTTACTTTTTACTGCTTCCTTTATTTTGTTCATTAACCATGCAGGTCTTTTTTCAGATCTTTCCTAACCTGCAGTATACATTTTATCTGAGCTTCCAGTATTGTAGTAAATAGTCTCCAAGCTTCCCAAAGGGATTTGACCGTCTTTACCTTTCTTTTCTGTTTCTTCTTCACTAGCCCCCCTTTTTGAGAGAAGTTATCCCTTCTAAAGTTAAATGTGGCTGTGTTGATCTTTTTGGGAAACTCTGTTTACACAGATGCTAAACTTCATAATATTATGGTCACTGCTCCCAGCTGGTGTTATCATGTTTACATCTTTCATCAGGTCTTGAGCATTACTTAGGACCAAGTCTAGGATTGCCTTCCCTCAGGTAGGTTCTGTGACCACCTGCTCCATGGCATAGTCATTGAGAGTATCTAGAAACCCAATCTTTTTCTTCTGAATTGAAGACATATTTACCCAAGCAATATGTGGGTAGTTAAATCACCTATTATGACACAATTATTTTGTCTAGCTCCTTTCCTTAATTTTTTCCTGTGTTTAAATCATCTTCTAACCTTTGATCTGGTGGGCAATAACAAACTCAAAGAATTAGGTTTCTTTTTGGGCCCACTATTTCCACCCATAGTGTTTTTGTAAGCAAATTTATTTCTCTTAGATTCTCAATTTTAATGGATTTTATACCCTGTCTGACATAAAAAGACACTCCACTTCTGACCCTTCCCTCCCTATCCTCCCAATATAATTTATATTCAGTAATCACTGTATCCCACGGATTATCCTCATCCCACCAAGTTTCTAAAATGCCCACAATTTCTATGTTCTCTTCTGACACAAAGCATTCCAGGTCCCCCATTTTACCTCAGACACTCCTAGCATTTGCATATAAACATCTATAATTCCTCAGACATGTTAGGCCTACAACCTTCTTCTTGTGGCCTCTGGACCTTGTCAGACAGTCAGTATTGCTTGTTACCCTCACAGTGGCCAGTCCTAATCCACAGCTACCTGTTCATCTCTTAGAGATAAGCCATTCTGAACCAGAGACATTTCACCTCCTGTTGGCTTTCCCCCAAGATTTAGTTTAAAAATTGCCCTGGCTTTGAGTCTCCTGCCTAGCAGCCTAAATTTTTCCTCCAAGACCACACAACTGCATTTCCCCACATTGTTGGTGCCAAAATGTACCACAACTACCGGCTCCTCCCCAGCGATATCTACCAGCCTATCTTGACCACACATAACTTCTGCTACCTTCGCATCAAACAGGCAAGTCACTATATGGTCAGTATGCAGATTTGTAACCCATCTATCTACATCTCTAAGGATCAAATCATGAAGAGGGACCAAGAGCCCCCCTCCCTGCTTCCCTAGGGATGTTTGCTTGGTGTGAAAGGATACCAGTTCACGAACTGTAGAAGGGATGTCTTCTGAGGGAACATTCCCCCTTTCTTCAGCATGGTGCCCTGTTTTCCCTTGACCCTCATGCTCCCTTACAATAGCAGGGTTACCTTTCTCAGAGTGGGACACATCTAACAAGTCCCCAAGGGTCTTATCTGTGAACAGAGCTATTTTTGTAGAAAAAGCCCAGCAGGAACTCATTAGCATAATAGGCCACACCCAATAGCAGAAACTCATTAGTATACTAGGCCATGCCCCTGACAGCGCAGCTCATTAGCATATTAGGTCACACCCGCATACCTTCCCTTGGCTTGCCCAGGCACCCCTTGGAGGGAAGCTGGCCTTCCCTTGGCTTGCCTGGACACCCCTTGGCTGCAGGGAGCCTGGGCAAGCCAGCCCTTAGATGGGCCAGGGAAGGCACAGGGAGGTATTTAAATGCCTCCCCAATCCTTCCAGGGTCCCCCCTGGCCTGCCCACCTCGGAGTCACCAGGGGGGGTTGCTTTCCAGGCCTTCCCTGTGTAGCCACGCACACAGAGTTTTTGGTTGTAGTGGACGTGGCCAACTCTGAAGACAGACGGAACTCCATTCCTGTGCGTTCCTGCCCAAAAATAGCCCTGTCTGTGAACTAACTGTCTCTGCTTCTCCAGGTCAGCCACCTTGGTCTCAAGGGTGTGAATTCATTCCCTGAGATTCAGGAGCTCCTTGCACCAAGCACACACCTATGACTTCTGTCTAGCTGGCAGATAGTCATACATGTTGCACTCAGTGCAATACATTGGATAGCCCCAACTCTCTGCTGGCATTCTACCTTCATAATTGCTTTTTTTTTAAATACCCTTTTAAATAAATTTCCTATTTATGCATATCCATTTTGAAGAAAGCATGTCTACCTTTTTAAGAGATGTGGTGAGACTAGTTCCCTGATTTCCTCACTCTGTTGCCAAACTTGTACATTTGCCTAAACTCAACTGTTTATTTCCTTGTTTCCTGTCTCTAGAGCTAGGACACTGGAGTAAGGCCTACTATCTTGCAGAGCTGAGGCTTGTGCATAGGATCTCTAAATAAATAATTTAGGCCAAAGCTCCGCACCCCACTGGAGCCAATCACACTGATTAAGAGCCAAGCAATAAAGGAGGATGAGTAAGTCAGTCTCTGGTTGATTAACAATAGGTATTGCTGAAAGGGAGCTGCTAATTTAAGGATAATTTAATTGCAAATGTTAATTTAGCCCTTCTAGGCTTGGATTAAAGAGGACTCTAGCCGAATAGCCTCAGCAGTTATGGGAGGTATATCTAACGTGCTTAAGGTTGCCAAGTCCATCTTCGCCCCCAGGGGGACTTTGGGGGGCATTCCTGGAGGGGGAGCATCCCTGATGTGATGACGTCACATTGGGGACATCTGGCCCCCCCAGCTGCATGCCTGTGGTGCACAGGGAAATGCTGGCTCCTTGCACTTAAAGGGAGCTCGTGGGGAAACAGCCAGCTTCCTGCATTGCCTCTTTAAGTGCAGGAAGCTGGTGTTTCCCGGCACACCCGATCTCTGCTTGAGATCGAGCGCATGGGGAAGGCTGCCTGTACTTAAAACAGAGCTGGTGTTCAGTTGAGTGGGGAAATGTCAGTTTTCTGCACTTAAAGGGAGCCCTTCAAGAGAGAAGGGAGAGGGGTGGCTGTGGGTGTTGGGGCTTGTGGGTGGGGCTTCCCCCACCAGCCATCTGGCCGGCGGCAGATAGAACCCCCCCCCCAAATGGGGGACCCCTGCCAAACCAGGGGGGTTGGCAACTCTAAACATGCTTGTTTTCTTGTAGGGAAAAAACCCTTCTTCAAAGAATGTGAGAATTAGCTTAAGATTTTAGATTTAGTTTAAAATTTGACCCCCTGTTTTTTAAGCCCTACCTGTATTTAAACCTTAGCTGCAGTTTGTTTTGTCATTTGTTTTTTGTTTCCTTCTATTACAAAAGCCTGCCTAAAGTTTAGCCTTATCTGTGAACTCACTATTTCTAGCCTCCAGTACTAATATTTTAATCTATAGGTGTAATACATTTTAAAAGCGATATTAGAGCGTAAGCTAGCCCTGTGACCTCAGTTTTAATCCTTGTCCTTTGTTTGACCCTCTGTTTAACCCTTCCTGTACTGCCATAAAACTAGCCAAGAACCTCTGAGCCTGTTTACAACTAAAATGAGCTACATGTGAGTAGTTTGAGCAGCTGCAACACTGAGAAGTTACAAAATGTTGGTACCTAAAGTTTATTAAAAAGCTATTTGTCCGCCTTATTATTTTAACTGTTTTCACTTAGCCTATCTTGATAGTATTTTAAATTAAAACTTAGGTGTGTGTGTTTGTGTATACTCACATATAACTGCCACTTACCCTCTCCTTACTTGTGTGCTAAACTCACCTGTTTATTCCCTTGTTCCAGACACTTTGTCACTGGAGCTGGAACACTTCAGCACTGGAGCCTGTTAAGAAGATCCTCAGTTATGACCTCAAAAAGCATCCATAGTTATACATATGGAGGCCTGGAGAAAAATATCCTGTTCCTTTAATAAAGGATTAGAGACAAATAAGGTCACCTGGTAAATAACATCCCATTATGCCTCTAGTAAGTGATCAGGGTATTTTCCTCCAGGCCTGTTGGCTATTGTAGGTTTTATCCTGTCATTGTTTGTAGGGTTCCCAAGTACTTACCGTCTGGGGGCGGGGGACGAATGCTCCCCGGCCGGACCAGTCTTCCTGGTAACGCACCATGCCGTTGCCAGGAAGGGATGGTAGGCGACGCTCTGGCAATGGGGCTGAAAACTCGATGGTACCATCGAGTTTTCAGCCCCATTGCCAGAGTGTCGCCTACCGTCCCTTCCTGGCGACGGCATGGTGCTCCGCGCCTCTCCTTCCCCTGGGGATGGTCCTGCGAGGATGTATCCATCCCCCGCTGGCACGCAGTAAGTTCTTGGGAACCCTAATTGTTTGCCTTGTTCATCTTCTGCTTTTCATGGTCTTTCCCCTGCCACCCTTTCCTGTCTCTCTGTCAGCATCTGTTTCTGTTACCTTTGCTTTCTCATTCTGTCACAGTCTTTTCCCTGCCTTCTTCAATTTTGTAACCAATGCGTGCATCAGAGAGAAGGCACGATGGAGAAGGAAAGGGCAAAGCAAGGACACACAGCAAGGAAGAAATGTGAGCACATTCAGTAACGTGCAGCTCAAATCTTGTGTACATGTTGACTTAGAACTAAGCCCCGTGGAGTGTAATGGGGCTTATTCCTGAATAAGTGTGTGTAGGATGTCAGCCTCAAGGATCAGGAGTACATATTGCAGATAATTTTCTAATTTTTTTATATCTGGTATTCAGATTGATTTGATAAAAGACAGAGTTCTCTATGCATTAAAAACAGGTCTGACACTAATGAACCCCTATAAACTATATATAGGGTGAACACCTCACAATGGCAGTAAAAAAAAATTATTTTTTTCTGGGAAAAGGCTGCTCGTTGGCAGTGTCTTTAGAGGGAGGGAGTTTTTTTCAACTCTAAAGCAAAGACTATGATTCTAGTCTTGGTGAAAAGCCACAAAACAACTTCCTATGCCTAGACTTATGGTTCCAAAAGGGGGAAGATGCTAGCAGTTCCTCAGGAGTGGTTGCTGTGACAATCCTAAAGTTTTTAATGTGGTCCTACTTGGTGTCCCTTTAATATCAGTTTGATGTGAAAGCAATTATCAGGTGATGTTGTTCAGCTCAACTGCCTCAACTGCCCATTTTCACTTGTGAAATTTCTAATAAAAGGACAGGATTCCCACCCACACCTGGCAACCGTCACACATTCTAAGATTTCAAATGTTGATAGTTTATTTACTGAGCTGTTGTGCAATTCTCACAACACAACTGATATCCTGCCTATACGATGAACCCATGAGAAACTTGGATAATTATAGTTTTATTTGGCCAAATGCAAAGGGCTTGTACTCATCAAGGAAACAATGCCTGAAAAGGTTTATGCTCATATATGTGTCTTACAATGCACCAGAATTGCATCTTGCTGTGCTGTGAATTATGTTCTCCACAGCTTTTTCCTGTTCGCATTAGTAGCTGTGACAAGTTCTGGTCTTCCATTAGAAACAGAGAGGTTCAGGGACCAAGAGCTGGAATCATAGATAATTGGTAAATTCATGCAGCATAAGCTGAAGAAAACCAGATGTTGTTGATGCCCTTTTAAATTGGTGTGCATACATTTAGTTCTGCATTTTTGCTGAGTGGTTGTTGTTTTTTTGCCTCAATCAACTTTTTTAATGGGCAAAAAACACTCTGTTGGGCCCCAGGTGCTCCATTCAAAAACCTCTTTTGATTAGTGTTTCTTGCAGAACAGCAATTAAAAGCCATTGCAGAACCAGATTTTGACTAATTCAAAAAAAATTTAAAAAATGAAAGCTATGCATTTAGAGAAGAACAGCAAAGGAAAACATTTCTTAACTTTGATTTAGACAGGTGATGGTGGTGGTTGCAGCAGAGTGTTAATGAAGGTCATGATGGGAGAGAAATTCTTACATTTAAAAAATACATCTTTTAGCATTTTCAGTTATTTCAGTCATCTAGATCATCATTGTCTCTTTTAGTGTTTACTTGCTCCCACAACAAGAATTCGTGGAGCATTGTGCATTTATGAATGAAGCATTGTGCATTCATCGGACATTGTGGATTCATTCACTGCATTCCTGGAAAGACTCTTGTTTATGGTTGAGCAAGGCCTCATTTGATTAGTATTTAAATTTTTAAAGATATATACACAGAAAAATATATTAGCTGCCTTTGCTTAACTTTTTCAAGCATGCAGCTGTAAAGATATTTCTCCAAAGTCTAATGGAAGCATCAAAATATGTAATCCACAATACAATTAAATCCGAGTACTAAAATCCATTGGATTCAGATCTAGCACTGATACTATTAAGTATTGAGACAAGGCAGCTTGTTTTATAATAACATGCTGCTTTATTGAACTTCTGAGCCAAAGACACAGGCTCAACGGGAGCCAATTTATACTTGTAAAAATCATACCCACCTTTAACAACAACCAATACAAAGTAGTCAGCTAGGGTCCTTCATTTGCATGAACCATATACAAAGTAACTATTTACAGTACAGCTATTGGATATAAGGCAACAAATAATATTGGCCTTTACCGGCAACACAACCAATAGCCTTAAAGGCCTTTGTAGCCTTCACTCAGACTCAAGCTCCAGCAGTACATAACACCTCTCCCCCCTAAGATTGTGATACCTCATTGCAAATAAAGTCACCAAGGTATGCAGGAAGATGCCATACCTGCTGTGACCTGCGCAAACCTTCTGTTGTAGACACCCCACTGATGGGTGCCTTTGATACTGTTTCACGAGGGAGACTCTGGGCAAAATTAGAAGATTCAACTATAGACAAAAGGCTGCTTAAATTACATGAGAATACTCAATTGCAAATCAGGGATAAGTGTGAGAGTAAGCTATCCAAATGCATTCCCTCACGAAAAGGAGTTAGATGAGGCTGCCTGCTCACCCCTTTTCTGTTTAATATATACGTAAATTCTTTAATCCAATGCTTACAAGGGATAGATGTACATGCATTCTAGTGTCCTGGCCCCACTGCTGGACCTCCTGATAGCACGTGGTATTTTTGGCCACTGTGTGACAGAGTGTTGGACTAGATGGGCCATTGGCCTGATTCAACATTGGCTTCTCTTATGTTCTTATGTTCTTATGACCCTAAATTTACGGGAGGGAAAACTGTACCAATACTTATGTAAGCTGATGATGCCATTCTTGTTTCACAAACAAAATTGGTTTAAAACATGCTCTGAAGACATTTAGTAGTCAATGTGATAATGAATTATTAGTTATTAATTACTCAAAAACCAAAATAATACATTTTAATAGAGCATACAACAAATATAATTGGAAAATTAATGGTCAGAACATTGAGCAAGTAAAATCTTTTAAATATCTGAAGATAACCTCCTGACACAATGGCAGTCCATCAGCCCACATTACAGCTGCAATCAATATAGCAGAGAGAAGTGCCGATGCTGTCCTTAGATTTCTCAGAAATGAGGGCCTGGGTCTAGCACCGGCAGCTCTAAAGCTCTTTCCTGCCAAAGTGTTGACCCAACTTACCTATGGGATGCAAATAATTTTAAATAACAAGAGTAATTATAAGACATTAGAGAGAGTACAATCACACATATTCTTTTACTCTGTAAACTCTATGTCAGAGAGAGACCAGCTAATTTTTCCTTTACTTGCCCAATTTAAACCCTTGGACAATTACTTGAAATTTGTAAATACTGTGCTGCTGAAATATTTGTTGGAAGACACCAAGAAGTCGGTAACTCTGGTAGCAGCAAAATATTGGTTTTTTTTAGTAATAAATAAGTGAAAGTTTTTAACAAAAAGCACAGACTGAGGAGAATTTTAGACAAGACTTAGAATTGTACTATTGTCTGTGACTGTCTGTGATTGTACTATTTTACTATTGCACTATTTTACTGCACTGCTGGTCAATTGGCTGTAATAATAAATTTGATTTAATTTGATTTGAAACCCAATTGTAAATAAAGTCACCAAGGTATGCAGGGGGATGCCATACCTGCTGTGACCTGCGCAAACCTTCTGTTGTAGATGCCCTGCTGATGGGTGCCCCAGCATTGGCAGTGGGCTCTACTCTGCTAGCAGGAGTGGAGGAACTACTTGGAACTGATGGAGTTTCTGGACTGCTTGGTGCTGCTGGACCATCTCCACTCAGCTCGGCTGCAGTCCCTGGTTCAGTCCTTGGGTGCTCCAGGCTAAGTCCTGTGACAGCGGTGAAGGGCACATTGTCTCTGTCCTGTCCCTGTGTCCACTCCAGCCAACACTGCCGCAGCTGGTCAATGTGTCTTCTGATTATCCTGCCAGTGACATTGGCCACCTCAGGAGACTGGCCCAGTCACTCTCAGCATGGAAGCCAGGACCCAGATCAGCCCTTCCCCATAGTTCCAGATGAATACAAGATCACCCAGCTGGAACTTCTGTGGCATCCCCAAAACCTCTGGTTCCTGCCAGGCATCTGGGGCTAAGTCAGGGTAGAGGTGGTTGAACAGGGTTGTCAGTCACCACCCCATCAATAGCTCCACAGGGCTTTGTCTGGTGGTGGAGTGGGGGGTAATGTGCTGGTATCACAAGAAATTGAACAGCTGCTGTTCCAAGTTCCCCTAGCCCAATCTGTGGAGTGAGTCCTTGGTGGACCTCACCATATGTTCTGCCTGTCCTTTTGTTGAAAGGGTGCTGAAGTGATGTGTCTGATAGCATTGCTCTCAAGAAATCTCTGGAATTCCTGCAACATGAATTGTGTGCTGTTATTGGAGACAACTGCATCTGGTAACCCATAGGTAGTGAAAAGGCATTGAAGGGTCCTAATAATGGTGGCGGAGGTCATCTATGACACAGGAACTACCTCAAGCCACTTCGAGAAGGCATCAACAACAATGAAGAAGACCTGCCCCTGAAAGGGTCCAGCAAAGTCGATGTGCAGCCTTGACCACAGAGCGTGTGGAGATTCCCAGGAGTAAATGGGAATTTGTAGCATCTCAGGTCTGGACTGCTGGCAGACCCGGCATGAGTGTACCCAGTCCTCAATGGCCTTGTCTAGCCCAGGCTACCAGACATAGTTGTGGGCCAATGTCTTCCTCTGGACATTCTTCCAATGTCTAGTGCCCAGCATGTAGAACCTCCAGCACTCACAACTGCAACTTGGGAGGAATAACAATGTGATTTCCCCACAGCAAACACCCTTTGTGGACTGAAAGTTTATACTGCCTTGAGCTGAAGGCTTGGAATTCCATATCTTGATGGCTGGCAGCCCACCCCTTCCACACCCAGTTAAGTACACAGGAGAGCACATGATCCTTGGCAGAGTGGGCTGACATATGCAGCAGCCAGAGGTGGTTCCAGCAGGTCCTCTAAGAGCATGATGCCCAAGTCCAGAGAGAGATTGAAAGGTTGCTCTTGTAATGGCAGACAGCTGAGGGTGTCGGCATAGCCCAATGCCTTGCCTGGGTGGTGGAAGAGCTGATAGTCATATGCCGAAAGGAAGACTGCCCATTGCATCATCCTGGGTGATATGATTTGCGGGGTCTGGTGGTCTGGTGCAAATAGTCCCTGAAGCGGCTTGTAGTCCGTCACCACTTAGTCACCACACCCACGACTAACGCCAATGCTTCTTTGTCAATTTGTGTGTGGTTCCTTTCAGCCAAGGAGAATGTTTTGGAGTAATAGGTGATCAGCACCTCCCGGCCATCTGGCAACCGATGACTGAGGATGGCCCCGATCCCATAGGGGGATGTGTCGCAGGACAGAATGATGGGTTTCTACTCATAGTAGTAGGTGAGAACACTGTCTGATGAGAGTAAGTCCTTGATGGCCTCGAAAGCCACACATTCTCGCAAGCCCCTTCTTCTATGAAGAGGCTCGGCACTTGGCATCCTGGAATTGACATATTTTCCTTGCATGAGAACCGCCAAAGCCAGCTCAAGAGGTTCCCTTAAAGTCTTTTGGTTTCTGCTCGTGTCACTCCACTCTTGTCTGCAGGACCTCCTTATACTCATCGATGTCCTCAGTGATGGCTTCCTGGTGAACCGTCTCTGCTTTTTGGGTGGTAGCTGGATTCCTTGACTGCCGAACTTCCCTCGTAGATTGGTTGGCTGCTTCCACTGCAAGGGCCATTTCTAGCATAATCTTGAAGTTGAGAACCTTCTTGGTGAAGAATAAGAATAAGAAGAGAAGAGATTGGATTTATACTTAGCCCTTCGCTACCCAAGGGAGTCTCAGAGCGGCTTAAAAACTCCTTTCCTTTCCCGTCCCCACAACAGACGCCCTG
This sequence comes from Gekko gecko, assembly GCA_029375565.1. Lineage (NCBI taxonomy): Eukaryota > Metazoa > Chordata > Lepidosauria > Squamata > Gekkonidae > Gekko > Gekko gecko. The sequence goes on from JAPDNY010000007.1 coordinate 122,549,056, forward strand.
TGAGGTAGGTGGGGCTGAGAGACCTCTGAAGAACAGCTGTGCCAGAACTATGGCTTGCCCAAGGACATGCAGCAGGTGTAAGTGCAGGAGTGGGGAATCAAACCCGGTTCTCCCAGATTAGAGTCCGTGCACTTAACTACTACACCAAACTGGCTCACCACTGAAGTTTCTTGTCCTGCAGGTTACAGACGAGGCGATCTCTCAAGGCAATCTCAAGGTTGGGGAAGTTACAGTGTCAGGCAGCCTGGCACAGGGCAGTGACAAAGGGGGTCACCATCTTACCCTGGGCCTTATCACACTTGAAGAATGCGTGGTGGCAAGCAATCTCCAAAGGCTGTGGCAAAAAGTGTTCCTTCAGGTGCTGCTTGGTGTCTTTGAGTTGAGCTGGGGCCACCTCGAACATGAGTCAGCCACAGATGCTGAAGAATATTGCATGCTGCTTTTCGTCTCCTTCTATCTCATTGGCTGTGAGATAGAATTCGAATTGGGCCTCATAGGCACCCCAATCCTTGATTGTTGCATCAAAAGTTTCGATGTGGTTCTTAGTGGCCATGGTTGCAGTCGAGAGCTGGTGATTCAGTGAGCAATTTCAGCTTGAGGTGAGTGGTTTTAGAGAATGATTTCAGCTTTGGATGAGCCTATGGTTGCTGGTATTCCATCCTCATCACCAGTATTAAGTATTGAGACGAGGCAGCTCTTTTCATAACAACATGCTTCTTTATTGAACTTTTGAACCAAAGACACAGGCTCAACAGGAGCCAATTTATACTTGTAAAAACCACATCCACCTTTAACAACAACTAATACAAAGTAGGCAGCTAGGGTCCTTTGTTTGCATGAACTATATACAAAGTAACTATTTACAGTACAGCTATTGGATATAAAGCAACAAATAATATTGGCTGTTATCAGCAACACAACCAATAGCCTTGAAGGCCTTTGGAGCCTTCAATCAGACTCAAGCTCCAGCAGTACATAACAGATACCATGCCTATCATACCTATTACACATGCATGCACCAAACACATATACAGACCTGTGAGGCAGAGGGGCCATCTTCCTACAGGAGGGGGGGGAATCAATATCAGGCCAACAGCATGACATCACTTCCAGGGAAAACCCAGAAATGATGTCACTTATCTTTAGGAATTGTTGAAGACTCTGTGATTTTTTTGTTGTTTATCTTTCTCCCATGGGAGGATGGCAGCCCTGCCTCACAGGTCTGTATGTGCGCTTGGTGCATGCATGCATTTTCCCTGGAAGTGACATCATATTGTTGCCAACAGCAGCCCCCCATGTCTCCGCCCTCCTGGATTCCTGCCAGTTGCCAGGCCATGCCTGACAAACCTACTGTGAGGACATTAACTTCTCTGGAGCAGCACAAGATAATGTGCAGTTGAGGGGCTGTTTGAAAATGAACGTTTGCTTCCCCAGCACATCCCACTGACCAGGAAAACAAAAACAGACTAAGAGACAACAGAATAAACTGTCAGACTGGAAGATTTCCATCAAGTTTTGAATGCCAGATATAATCTAGTCTGAGCTGGGATCATTTCTGATATTTACAAGTAAGCGTTGTCTTGATTGGATCTTAAGGTTGTGCATTATTGGTATTTTTTCAGATATTCAGGTAAGTGGAGCACTATTTGGCATTCTCTGAATACCAGTAATCGGGTCACTAATATTAACAGGAAATATTTGGGAATATCTGGGGCCAACATTTTAATGCTCCCAGGTCTAGTTTCTTCTATTTATCAGGTTTCTCAGGCAACAGGAGAGAGGAGGAGGGAAGCAGCTGTCTTAGGCAAGGGGTCAGATGCCAGGGGGAACACTAGAACTCTCTGCCCAGTCATGCTAATTTCCTCACAGCCCTCTACAACTCTCTGAGCATGGGCAAAGAGTATATAATGCAGGCCTGGCTACAGCTTAACTCCATTTCAAGGCAAGAGTTTTTGGAGTGCCTGCATCTTCCTGCTGCTCTTGTCTGTGCCTTTGATTAAATTTGCTGCCTGCTGCTGCCTCCCTAGGAAGACCTCCTTCTTCTAGGTCTGTGCCAGAATGTCTTCAGAACCACTTGGCCGGCCGGCCTGTCTTCCTTCCTGCTGTCAAGTCACAGGCAAGAGACATTCAGAGGGTTTTTGCCATTGCCTGCCTCTGTGTGGTAACCCTGGCCTTCCTTGATGGTCTCCCTCCCAAATACTGACCAGGGCCCAACCTGCTTGGCTTCTGAGATCTGACAAGATCAGGGCTTAAAAACATTACTGAAAATATTACTTCAAGTTTTTCTTAGTGTTTTTTCTTGGGCAGTTGTAGTTGGGGAACATTCATTTTATTTCTGGGTCTTTTTTAAAAAAATAATTTTCCTTGGTTTTGTTTTGCTCTGTTTTTAAAAGGGCTTACAAGGCTTGTGCTGTTTTGTTGGGCTCTCTTGGCTTGTTTTAGAATTTTTTTACTACTTTGCATTTCCTCTGTCTCTGAAAGATTTTTAATTTCTTTGGGTTCTGATTCTGCAGTTCTTCTATAATTGTTTTAACAATCTTTCTGTGTTGAATTTTTGAGGAGAGTAGTTCCTTTTGGTTTTGAAAGATTCAATTGTTGTAGCAGGTTCTGCAGAAAATGTCTGGTATTAAAAAAATAAATTTCTGCTTATGATTTAATGTTCTTTAAAAAGAAAGGTAGTCTTTGGTTAGGCTTCCAAAAATAAGCCTGGTGGTTTAAAAGATTAACTGCAACATAGGGTTTACATAAAAAATGAACCCTATTTGGCTGACCTGGGCTTCAAAACAATTGAAGCCAGGAGGTTTTAAAATAGGGTTTAAGGTGACCTCTTAGTCTTCTAAAAAATTAAGCTTCACTTGTAGGCTTAGAAAAAAATAAACTGAGTTTTTTTAAAAAAAGAATTGTATACTTCCATCACAGGTTGTAGTTACAAAAAATTACTCAGCTTTTAGGGTAGAAAATCAGAAACAGGTTTTTAAAAAAGAATTCAAGTGCAGTAAACCTAGGTGTAGTTTGACAATAACAAAAAAGGTTAGGTGATAATGGGTTTTAAAAGAAGCAACTGGGTTAGTGATCAGAATGACAAGTAGGCAGAAAAGGTCAAGGGCAGCAGTTAATGGGGAAGGTTCAAGAGCAGGTTAGTTAGTGCTGGGGATGCCAGATCCCCTTGTCATGCCTGCAGGGGGATTTGGGGGGCATTCCTGGATGTCCCCGATGTGATGATGTCACCTAGAAGTGATGTTATCACGTCAGGGGCATCACGCGCAATGTTCTGGTTTTTGGGCTAAATTCTATGGTAAAATCCACTTCAAACCATAGAGTTTTGCCCTCAAACCAGAGCATTGCTGTGTGACACCCTGATGTGATGACATTGCATCTGGGACATCGTGCAGCAACATTGCTGTTTGGGGAGCAGCTTCCCCCACTGGCCCGCTGGCCACGGCAGGCAGAAGCCCTGAAAACTGGGGAACACCCACCAGGACATAGGGACTGGCAACCCTAGTTAGTGCTGAGATTGAAAATGCACTGCAGCCTAGTATAGTAGTGTAAAGTACTGGGTTTCAGGCCTCATGACTCGGACGACGACATAAGAGAAGACGCGTTTATTCGTACTTCACATAAGACAAAGAACACACAGTAACGGCCGGAGGCCAACTATATACAGTTAGGGGGACGGCCCTATATTCCTATTGGCGGGTTTGAATCGCCCGCCAATGCTGCCATTGGTTCACTTCTGGCGAGCTCAGGAACCTAGTCCCTATTGTTCTCAGAGAGCGAAGCTTGGCTGTATTTCGCCAGCTCAGCCCTCTGATCCCAGGACACAACACCCCTCCCCCATAGTTCGTCTCCTATCAGGTGACGTAGTCCTTTAAGTATGCTGGTGGCCTCCTTTCTCTTAGCGAACGTCGGGGGCCGGTACCGGACCGGCGGGGCCCCTGTCGGTTGGTCCGCCCGCCCGAGGAGCTGGGGCCTCTGGAAGTAGCCGAGGCGGTGACGGCGGTGGCTGTAACGGTGGCGGCAGCGGCGGCGGCGGTTCGGCTGCTACCGGGGCCAACGGTGGCGGCAGCGGCGGCGGCGGTTCAGCGGCTGCTGGGGCCCCTCCGGATTCCGTGGACTCCCTGGCGCTGGTTCCGCTGTCGGTGCTTGCGGTCGATCGGATGATGGGGCCGGGGCGGCATGTCCCGGTAACTCGATCTCTCTATCGGGGTCTTGTCGCCTCCGGAGCTGGTCGATGTGTTTGCAGAGGACCCGGTCCCCATCGGTTAGGACCTCGTATGACACCGGCCCGGTGGGTTTTAGGATGCGCCCTGCCACCCACTGCGGCCCTGCTCCGTAGTTCCGGAAGTAGACAGGGTCTCCCGGTAGGAAGCTTCGGGGCGCCTCCCTGTTCTCGACCAGCTTTCTCTCGGGGGCTCGGTCTGGGTGGAGTCTGTCTAATAAAGTGGTAGGGCGGCGGCCCATTAATAGTTCGGCGGGGCAGTGGCCGGAGATGGGGTTTGGGGTGGTGCGGTATGTGAGAAGGAAGCGGGCCAGCCGGAACTCCCAGTCCCCTCCGTTATGCGGCTCAGGGCCTCCTTGGCGGTGCGTACTGTCCTCTCCGCCTGTCCATTAGTTGCTGGGTGGAAAGGTGCGGATCGTATGTGCCTGATGAGGTTCCTTTCGAGGAACGCTTGAAACTCCGCAGATGTGAATGCTGCCCCGTTGTCCGACACGATTGTGTCGGGTAACCCGTGCGTTGCGAATATTTTCCGCAGGGCCCTTATTGCCGCCTTGGTAGAGGTGGTGGACACTGGGCTTATTTCCACCCATTTTGAATAAGAGTCTACCGTTACCATGAACTGGAGCCCCTGGAACAGCCCCGCAAAGTCTATGTGCAGGCGTGACCACGGCTTGTGGGTAGACTCCCAGCTTTGGGTTGGCGCTCTCGGTGGATTGGGGCGGACCTCCTGACATCGTGTGCACCCTCGGACCCAGGATTCGATTTCTGCGTCCACCCCGGGCCACCATACGTAGCTCCTTGCTAGAGCTTTCATTCGTACGATGCCCGGGTGGGCCTCGTGCAGCGTTTCTAACACCCCTTGTCTCATGGGCCCCGGAATGATCACCCTGTCTCCCCATAGTAAACACCCTTTCAATGCGGACAGCTCTTCCCGCCTGGCCTTGTATGCTGCGAACTCTGGCCCTGTCTGTTCCGCTGGCCACCCCTCACCACCCAGTTTAGGACCCGGGAGAGAATGGGATCTCGGGACGTGCGGGCGGCCACGTCTGCAGCCTGAAGGGGGGTTTGGCAGTTCCTCCATCAGCAAGACAGCGGGGGCTGGGGCCGGATCTTCCCCTGTCTGCGGCAGCGGTAGGCGGCTCAAGGCGTCGGCATGACCCAGCGCCTTGCCCGGCCGATGCTCCAGTCTGTATTGGTAACCCGCTAAAATAGGGACCAGCGCAACACCCGGGGCGACAAAACTTGCGGCGTTTGTTTGTCCGCCGCGAACAGTCCCAGGAGCGGCTTATGGTCGGTTACGAGCGTGAAGGGCCGCCCGTACACAAAATTGTGGAATTTTTTTACCCCCGCCACCAGTGCCAAGCCCTCCCTGTCGATTTGGCGTAGTTCCGCTCCGCGGGGGACAGCGTGCGGGAGTAGTAAGCCACCGGGACCTCCCTCCCATCTGGTAGCTTGTGGGCCAAGACTGCCCCGACCCCATATGGTGATGCGTCGCACGCAAGGATGACCGGGAGCTTTTCATCGAAGTGCGCGAGTACCGCGTTTGAAATCAAGAGGACTTTAACCCCCGAAACGCCGCCGCCCTCGCTCCTCGCTCCCCAGGCCCAAGGTGTCGCCTTATCTAGCAGCCTGTGTAGGGGTTCGGCCACGGCGGCTTTGTGGGGGAGAAATGAGTGATAAAAGTTCAGGAGGCCTAAGAACGCCTGGAGCTCGGCCTTGGACTTCGGGGCGGGGGCCTCCACGATGGCCTTCACCTTGTCCCTCGCCGGATGCAGGCCTGAAGCGTCTACCCGGTATCCCAAGAATTCCACCTCCGGCACCCCGAGGAGACACTTCTCCCGCTTCACTTTCAGCCCCGCGGCTTGGAAGCGTTCCAGTACAGTTCTGAGGCGGGCGGCGAGCTTTCCGGGGTGGTCGCGGCGATGAGGACATCGTCGAAGAACGGCGTCACTCCAGGGATCCCTTTTAACAGATCGTCCATTAGATTTTGGAAGATCCCTGGGGCCACACTGACCCCGAACTGCAGCCTCTTCACCCGGAAGGCTCCCCGGTGGGTCACTATTGTCTGTGCCTCGGTCGTGGCCTCATCTACTGGGAGTTGCTGGTACGCCTGCGCGAGATCCAGCTTTCCAAATATGCGCGCCCCCGCCAGTGTTGCTAGGACATGGCTGACCACGGGTACGGGGTATGCGTGCGCCTGAAGTGCCTGGTTAATAGTGCACTTATAGTCCGCGCAGATGCGGATCTCCCCGTTTGGCTTGACTGGTGTCACAATCGGGGTTTCCCATCTCGCGTTCGGAACGGGCTCTAAGACTCCCTGGGCCACCAGCCGGTCTAGTTCGGTCTCTATTTTAGGGCGTAGGGCCAGGGGCACGGTGCGGAAGCGCCGACGGATGGGCGTCACGGTGGGGTCTAAGTGGAGCGACACCGGGGGCCCTTTGTAACATCCCAGTTTCCCGTCAAAGACCTCTGGGAATTCCTTGCACACCGCCCCCCAGTCCCGCACCCCACATTTATTTACTCCCCCAATCGATATGCCTAGGGCCTCGAACCACGCCCGCCCCAGGAGACTCGCGAGATTTCCCTCTACCACCACCAAGTCCAACTTCCCCTCAAAGTCTCGGTACTGCACTCGGAAAGTGCCGACTCCCCGGATGGGGACAGGGTTCTTTTGAAAGTCCACCAAGCTTAGTGGCGATGGACGTAGAGGGGGTCCCCCTAGTGGGCAAAGTCTTTTTAAAGTGTCCAGGGAAATGATGGACGCCGCCGATCCCGAGTCCACTTCCATGCAACAGGGGACCCCTCGATCCGCACGGTTACTTGGATCTTCGGGGCAGAGGAAAGGTTGGGGTTGGGGAGGCGAAGTACCTGTAGTGGTTGGTCGGTGAGGTGGTACAACTCGGCGACCTCTTCCGTTGTCTCGTGTGCGGTGGACGATGCGCGGTACTGGGGGACCGACGATCTCGAATTCCGGGAGCCCTTGGACCGGCAGACCCGGGCGAGGTGTCCCTGCTTTCCGCACCCGTGGCAGACAGCGTCCCGGAACCTGCAGGATTTCCGTCCGTGGCCCTCCCCGCAGCTGGCACAGACGGCTCGGTTGCCGGAGTACTTGGCTTGCTCCCTGTTGGCCTGCTGGAACGGCGCCGGCCGGCGTTGTTGGGGTTTGAGGGCGAAGACCTCGTCCGTCTCTTCGTTTCCGGGGCTTGGGCTCCTTCCAACCACCTGTGCGGCCGCGACCGGCCGATCCCCTTCTGCGGCCTCGTGGGCAGTGGCGGCGTCGAGGGCCTCGTCCAAGGTGAGCTTCCGGTGTCCCACCAACTTGCGCCGCAGCTTGGAGTCCGCCAGGCCCCACATGAACTGTGTCAGCAGGTTGTCCTCCACCTTCGGAAACCCGCAGTCCACGGCTAGCGCCCTTAGCGCGGCTAGGAAGTTGGCGAATGGATTCCCCTCGGGTCTGGACTCGCCTCTGGAAATCCATCCTCTTGGCCAGGAAGGTCGGCCGGGGGCTGAAGTAGCCATTTAGGACGTCCAGGATTTCCCCAAACGAGCTCTCCAAGGCCGTGCGGGGCACCAAGAGGCTCTTGGCGAGGCGGACGGTTTGGGTGCCGCAGGCGTTCAGGAGGATCGCTCGTTTCTGGTCGGGGTGGCGGATTTCGTTGAGCTCCAAGTAGCTGATGAGCTGGTCGACCCATGCGTCCCAGGTTTCTGGCTGCGACTGGTCGAAGTGCTCCAGTGTTACGTGGGAAGCGGCCATGGTTCTGTCAGGAACGGCGCGCGCCGGGGCGAGCGGTGCGGTGCTGCTCTCGGGGTCAGCGATGCGATGCTCGGCGAGCAGTGCGGTGCTGCTCTCGGGGTCAGCGATGCGTTGCTCGGCGGTGTCCGTTTCGTCGTTCATGGAGTCACAGAAGGCGTTAGAATCCCACCTTCGTCGCCACTGTAAAGTACTGGGTTTCAGGCCTCATGACTCGGACGACGACATAAGAGAAGACGCGTTTATTCGTACTTCACATAAGACAAAGAACACACAGTAACGGCCGGAGGCCAACTATATACAGTTAGGGGGGACGGCCCTATATTCCTATTGGCGGGTTTGAATCGCCCCGCCAATGCTGCCATTGGTTCACTTCTGGCGAGCTCAGGAACCTAGTCCCTATTGTTCTCAGAGAGCGAAGCTTGGCTGTATTTCGCCAGCTCAGCCCTCTGATCCCAGGACACAACAAGTAGCTAGCTTGCTTTGGTGGAAAAATCCAGGGGGAGAGGATGAAGGAAATGAAGTGGGGCCCTGGGGGGAAAGCTAAGCAGGGGGAAGGCAAGGGCTCTGACTTTTCCCCACCTGTCCAGAGGCTTCCCCCACAGCAGTCTTCCACCACTCATCCTCTGACTGGATGGTACAGTGAAGATGTCTTGCAAGGCCCTCTTCATTGAGGCTGCAGCTAGAGTGATGCCTGCAGAGATGCCTGAAGTAGGTGTTGGCACTGGATGGGAGTCTGCGCTTCAAGCTACCCTCCTCCATCTGTTGTGATGCAGCAGCAGTAGGAGGAACCGCCTGAGCTATCTTTTGGGTTGAACTTGCAGGATGAGAGTCTTTCGGCACTCTTGTTCACCCCAAGGACACAGAGGTTGCTGGCAGGGCTGGCCCACCCACTAGGTGAACTAGACTTTCGCCTAGGGTGGGCCAACCATGAGGGGCCGAACTGCACCCCCCACCAAAAGCCCCCCACCCCTGCCAAAAGCCCTGACCCCAGTCGCCGCTGCTGCCTCTTTCTCTCTCCAGCCATCTTCATCCCAATCACCACCACCTCCTGCCGATGCCATCTGCAGCCTGCCAGACCCGCCCACTGACCACCTTCCCTCCTTCCACCGAGCCGCGATTCCGCCCCCCGGGTCGGAGGCTCCAGTCGGAGGAGTAGCCCCTTCCCTTCACCATTGCCTGGCCCATGATCCTCTGCACATGCTCAGAGGCGCCCCACTGGCCCAGCAGCAGCCGGCTTCCCAACCACAGCCAGCAGACCCCAGCTGCCCTCAGCTCACAGAGAGTCGCAGCAGACAGGCAGCCCGTCCTGGCCACTAGCCGCCAACAGCCAGAGGAAAGGTAAGTGCTACCTGCTGATGATATTTTCATTGCGGTGGGGGGAGGGGGCTTTTGTAAAGGCAAATGGCCTCCCCCCTTTCTCCTTGCCTGGAGCAGGATGCGCATGTCCAGCTGTTGTGGGGACAGCTCAGAGCAGCAGGGAAAGCGCTGGAGGGGTGGAATCCCAATTCTTGGGTCTTCTGTCCTTCGAGTCAGTTTCTGACAACCTACAGCAAGGGGGATGGGGCCAGTCCGCACCTGGCTGGGGAGTTTTGGAAAGGGGCAGAGAAGACCCGCCCATGCCTGATAGCCCCGTTCCCCCCCCCCGGTAAGTGCCTGCTCTTTCCCGGTTGCCCTTTGACTCTGCTGCTTCCAGCCTGCTGCTTCCTCAGCAGCAGAAGGGGGAGGGAAGAGACCCTGGGAAGCATCTCATGCCGGCGCAGATCTCTGAGGGGCACAGTGAGGCCCCTGCAGCCGCCACCCATCCCCAGAATGGCTTTCTAGGTGCCCTGCTCAGCACACTCCTTCCCACTGGCCAGCACACTTTAAAGGGCACCTCTCCGGGCCATCTGGAGCCCAAAGTACTCCTTTGCCAAAAGTACTCCTTTGCTCCTGGGAGAGACCAGGCACAAGGAGTGCCATTTGCTTCCAATGGCCCAGCGAGGTGCCCTTTAAAGTCTCCTGGCTGGCAGTCCCCCACCCCCTCCCCTTGCATCCTAAGGGCCTCTCATTCCTCCGCTCTCCCCTCCACCATGCACCAGAGAGGTGGGTCGAGGTGATGCTGCAGGGGCTCGGATCTCTCAGGTGTGTGGAGACCTGCTAAGAGTTTCCGAGGCTCCGGTGGGAGCACCCTGTGCATTGGGCTCGGCCCCAGCCACGATTTAATGAGTCCCTTCAGGTGCCAACAGCAATCCCCCCCCAGTCGGCAAGGGCCCGTCTGATCTCCCGACTGTAACGGGGAGGGGGAGGGGGCTGCAGAGCAAACGGGGGGGAGGCTAACTATTCGGAGTTTGCACAGAGGAAAACCTTCCTTCTCTCCAGGTCCCACCTGGAGGTTAGTAACCCCATAATTGGTGGGTGATCAGGGGGACACCAGAAGGTAGCCTTGCCTAGTGTACAAAAAAACCTGGAGCCAGCCCTGGCTGCTGGAGGAACCGGAGAGACTGGGCACCCCTTCTCTGGTTCCTCCAGTCCAGCAGGGTCTGCTAAGGTAGCTGGGAGTGGTTCTGCACATTCTTGAATAGCTTCTAAAAGAAGGGATCCTTGGGGGTCAACTGATCTGTCCTATGGCTTTTGTTTTATGGGGGTACTACACTGTGTCTTGCCTATGCTTATTAGCACCAGTTTGTAAGTGCTGGGGGAGATCATCCATCCATATGGAGTGCAGCAGCATCAACATATTGATGACCCAACTCTGTTTCTTTTTCAGCTAATCTAAAAGCAATGAAATCAGCTCTAAATGATTATTTCAGTGTGATCATGGGATGGGGTAAGGACTAACATATTGTTATGTCCACTGACCGCCACTAGGCGCCAGCGGTATGCAACCGGAGCTTGGCTCCAAAAGAACAATAGGGACTAGGATCCTGAGACTCCTAGTTAGCACCTATGGGAACTGTGGCGGGAAGTTTAAACCCTCCAATGTGACCTGTGGGTGTCACCTGGGGACTGTATATAGTTGGCCATTTCGGACGGTTGTTGTTATGTGTGTTGTGTGGAGTCAACTATGAGCTGATAATCACCGAGCGTCTGTCTTTGCTACGCATTGAACCCAGTACACAACACATATAAATACAGATAAAACAGAACTTTGATGGTACATTAATTGAGATATAAAAGGAATACGGATATCCCTATTCTCTAGCTGGGTCATATGGGAAACAGCAGGAGTTTTCTAGCTTCTCATTTTCTCACTTAACTGATTCCCTAGCTAACACTTTTGCAGAATATCTGTCATCAGCTCCCCCCCAATGTGTGCTTAAGAACTAATATTTGATACTATCTCACTTTTTAAGAGCATTTGAGTGGGGGGATGCTTCAGTTGCATACAACCAAATATCTGTTTTCTAATGGTATATAACACAAGTAGAGACAGAGGATTTAAATCCAGAGTCAGTTTGTTGAATGAATCAAAAGCAAATTTAACATTAGGAAATCTGATCACATCAAATTCAGAACATAAAAGAAAGCAAAGTACAACTTTATTAAATCCGATGTACTGCTTAGCTAAGGTGTGGTAGCAGGCAGAGCTTTTATTTCAAGCTATTTCAAAGTGTTTAATATGGTGCCAACCATATGGTTTCTGGATCAACTCCATCCCTGCCATCTGTTCTTTATGCAGAGATAAGGAAGAATGAAGAGAAAGTGCCAAGGAGTTTCCACAGCCTTCTCATTTTACTGAAAACCAAGGTATCTGCTATGAGCAAGGGGCAGTCTTCCCACGATATTGACAGGGTCCAATAATACTTTCTACCTGTGAGAGAGAATGTCAGAGGTAGAGCTTCTGAAAAACTAATTAGGGAAGCTTATGAAGATAAAAAACTTGTGTTCCTCATGTTAAAGAGGACTGATTGAAATTACCAGAAATGTTCAAATTTCTTCTTGGCACCCCTCCTCCCTACCAATGAGGTTGACTAGTATTTAAACTGGGAATTCCAGGAGAGCAGGATTTGGGGTTGCTTAAGTGATAAAGACAATTCACACAGAACTTTGCAAGCTTTGCTGATCCCCGCACATAGAAGTGTGGGCATTTTAAAAATGGATGTCAATAATGCAAGGCTGGCCGAGCCTTAATCCTCACAGTCCGATATGAGCCTGTTGTATCATACCCTACCCTCAAGGAGCTGTGTTGTCATGTAGGGGTACTTCTTGAATTCACTTTATTTGCTTTTCAGATGTGAGCTCTGGTGAGAAGTGCCTTTTACCCTCTTAGAGCAGTAAACTAGTTGCACCTCTTCCTGTCTGATCAGGATTTGGTGTCAGTCATCCATATTTTAGCAACTACCTGCTTCAGCTTTTGCAATGCACAGTATATCAGACTGTTTTTGAAGACTGCTCAGAAGCCACAACTTTTAGAGAATGCAGAGGGCTGACTTGAACAGAACTGGGCTGCAGTGGCCCTGTAATTCCATGGACTACCTGTTTGCCACCAGACACAATTCAGTATTGATGCTGAATTTTAAAATGCTGAACTGGGGTCCTGCACATCCTGCCTACTCCTGCATCATCTGTCCAGCTCCCTGGATAGCACCAGTTCCATGTCCTGCCCTTTGCCCAGATGCACCTTCTAGGTGGTGGTGATGCCTACTTTGTGGAACACGATCCCTCAGTAAACGCATCTAGCTCTTCACTTATTATGTTAGATGGAAAGTAAAGGTTTTTCGAAAGGTGTTACCCCTACCGCAGCCAAGTTAGTAGGACTTGATTGGTTAAAAGTGATCTGGTTTTTAAATGGTTTGGGGGATTGTCTTAGACTCTTGTTTGAATCATATTTCAGTGTCATTTTTATGACACTTTACACTCCTTTGAGTGCTTCTTAGAAAATACAGACCATAAATATCTGAAATAAAATAATATTTTACGTGTGTTTAATATGCATCCACAACATACAACTTAATGTAAGTTTAATTTTTCAAGTTGTGTTCTGAACTCATTTAGAGAGGCAGAAGTGGCATTTAAGAGCCTGTTCCCCAAACACTGTCTGCCTAATTATTATTTTTATTATGCATATCCATTTCTTAATGTCTAGTTCTTGAGTTCAGTGAAATGGCAAATGCAGTGGATATCCCTCCCTGTTCTGTGGCTGACCTTTAGAACCTTCCTTAGAAGCTGCCTTTTCCATTTTAGTATCACTATTTTACTTTGTTCTTCTGCCAGGATAAAGGCATCTGAATGTATGGGCTAATATAATGGAAATGGGTCTTTGTGCAATATATATTTAGAGTATATGTATCTGAGAAATAATAGGGGTTCTATATAAAGTAGCAAGGTGTTTGTCAATTTGTTAGAGATGAAGGGGCTGAGGGTGTGAGTTCTTAGTGCCTTCCTCTCCTGCTTAATTACAGCTACTTCTTCCAGGTCCACCAGTCCAGCCTTCCACTGCCCCAGGCCATGTGATTTATGCTCACCACTGCCATTCCTGTCCCTTCCACTGCACACAAGTCCTGTCCTCAGCCAGTTTCATTTTCTTTTTGCTCTGACTCAAATGCAATAGAGGAACTGAAAAGTGATGGAAATGTGGCACTAATTTGTACATACATGACAATATTTGTCCATCATGTTGTGGATAACATGATTGAAACCAGTCTGTCACATAGAAGTAATATAGGGTACCTCTCAACATGTGCAGAATACCTTCATCTTATCCCAGAACTACAATCTGGGAATGGGGGTATAACCCAGTGAAAGAGCCTAGCCATTGCACGTAGAAGGCCTCAAGGTTAAATCATTGGCATCTTTAGGCCCGATCTGCATCTAGCATTTGCTCCACTGTCTTACCAAACCCACACTGGAACAGAAATCCCCATCTACATTGCATGCCACTTTCACTTTGATTGAGTGTCGCATTTTATGGCAGTGTCCAGACAGCATGCTGCTTTCACTTCATTTGATCTCTGGTTTTATAGTGGCTGTCTGCATAGATTTATAGCCGTTTTATGGCCATTTGGGGGTGATTCTGCAGTCAGTACAGTGTTGGCCCAGGATAGTTGAATGTGATTTTGAACTGCATCTTTTTCTGTTCCAGTGTGGGTTTGGTAAAACAATGGAGCAAATGCTAAATGCAGATTGGCCCTTAGTTAAAAGATTGCAGGTAGTATGTGCTGTGAATGACTTTTCTCTGTATAGACCCCAGAGAGATTATAATATCAGAGTATAGAGTACCAAGAAAGATGGACCAAAGGTATAAGGAGCTTCATACATTCACATATCCCACAAAACAAGGATCGGGGATATTGAATTCCAAGACAATGAGTGTCTGTCAGGCCTCAGCCACAACATTTTGGAAATTCTGGTTTACTTGAGAATGTCACATACAGTAGAAAGTCAAATGAATACATGGACAAAGACATCATCATCACATTCCATGCATTGCTGAACTGGACATTAAATCTAGGTCATTGCTTTTAATAAAAAAAAATAACCTTTTCATTCTTTGTAGCTTTTGTGCGCAGACCTTGTGACCTATTTTGTTCCCACCAAAGGCAATGAAACTCTTAATAGCTTCCCCTCCCACAATATTTCTTGTTAATAGATGTGCTATTTATAGAACACTTTGGAGCTAAGAAGAGACAAGTTTTCTCTGCGTGTTCTGCCTCTTATGGAAGGGTTTTTATTAGCTGAAACATAAACATATGTTCATTATTGCAATTTTGCATTTGCTCATTTGCCTATTTATTAGCATATGTAAACTTAGAAATAAGCCATTTTTTAAAAAAAGAACTTGGCTTTTGCAGTTTTGATGGGATATTTGCAGGTTCTGTCTCTGATGTCATGAAAGAGTTAACCTGTTTGTTTGTATATGCTAATTCTTAATTAGCTTAGGACCAATGAACTGTCATGCACGTATTTCCCACAGTAGAGAAGGCGGTCTTATTCATAATGAAGTGACCTTTAGACTGGTCATTGGCTAATCAATAGTTTAGTGATGTTGACGTTACCTAATATCTTGCACATATGTATGGGGGGCGTCTTCTTTGTTCTAAGATCAGACGCAAGAATCCATCATGAAGTAGGCAGTAACTAGAAAGATGTAGCTAGTCAGCTAAACTGTTTTACTGGTTTTATCCATTCATGTAACTCTTCCTAATTTCTTAGTAAACTTTCTTTTAGATAATTTACACATGTGTGCTGCATCATTGCCTTTTACTCTGCTAAATTATAGAACAAATTTGATGCGTTTGCTTCCTTAAAAGTTTGTGATCTGGGCTGTTTGCACTCAGGAGTTTTATCCCCAAGTATCATCAAGATGCCCTTGCTGTTTGGGGGAGCATCCACATTCTCTGAGCATGACCTGTGGGCCTCCAGAAGCTTTCCCCTTTGAGCCAGATCAAAGGAGGAAGTGCAGAGTTGTGGAAGGCAGAGAGTCCATGTGATTGCTCTGTGGATACTTTGCACACAGCCAATATGAAGAGAGGGCCAACCTGAGCTCCACCTTCAAAATGATGGTGCCAGGTTCTGTAACTAGCTCCTTTTAGCCTTTTAATGGGTATATTTTCTTCCCGGGTGAGACACAATGTAACTTTGCAACACAGTGTAACTTTGCAACATGGCTCACCTAGTAGATGGAAGAAGGGTTTCTGGGCTGGCATGCTAGAGGGAAAGGAAGAAGGGCAGCATCAGCAGCAAGCAGTGAGAGGGCAGGGTATGTAGATGCCATCCTCCCCCAGCCTGCTTTGTGCTCCTTCCACCGTGGAGACTCCTTTTTCCACCCAGCAGCCTTGATTAATGAACACACTCAGAAAATTTTCATACACTACACTTCAAGGTGATTTTGAATCTTTCCATTGCTTTTGTGTGTACATATGATTAGTAGCACTGGTGGACCTATCCTCCATGAATCTACCGAATCCCCTTTTATAGCTAAGGCACAGCTGAGGTTCTGCACTATCACTAGGATCACGGGGACTGGAACCTGGAAGAGGCCTGTCCTTCCTTGATATGACAGATCTTTGGAGTACCTGCTGAGCCCTCTCTCCTAGTGTGAGTTGGAGGCCAAAGGCAGCTGAGGTTAGCCATGGGAAGCAGATGGGTATAGACTCCCTGTCTACCCAGCCCCAATCAAACAAGAGGCACAAAGATGAAACATTCCAAACATTTATTAAACAGTCTGAAAAATAGTAGGGTTCCCAACCCAGCAGATGGCAGGAGGGTGGAGGACCATGTTGCCAGTGCGATGACATCACTTCTGGGGAATACCTAGAACAATGTTGGTAGTTCTAGGAATCTATAGTTATACTTTCAGGAGATTCCTAGAGCTACTACTGTTGCTTCTGGATATTCCCAGAAGTGACATCACACACACACATGAACACACATGATGCTGCCTTAGACTGAATTGGTCCATCAAAATCGGTATTGTCTACTCAGACTGGCAGTGACTCTCTAGGGTCTTGGGCAGAGGTTTTTCATAGCACCTACTGCCTGGTTGTTGTTGTTTTAAACCGCAGTTGCTGGGGATTGAACCTGGGACCTTCTGCATGCAAAGCAGAGGCTCTTCCACTGAGCAATGGGTGATACTGATAAGTTTTTAAAAAATTAATATTTCATTCATTTTAATTTTCAGCCCTCCTGCCCTGACCGGGAGCTTGGCAGCCCTTAGAAATGGAGTTCTGAATGCAGTTTTGATGTGGCTGCCAGCTCTCTTGATGTAGCAACAGTATTAGGCCTCTGAAAGCTGTTTTGATGGACCACAGAATCACAAGTAGAATGACCCTGATCACTCCATGCCCATGTTAGATACACTTATGCTTGTCAAACAACTTCTGCTAATCAGCTTGCAATGGTGTAGGAATGAAGCCAGGCTAGAACAAGACAGTGGCCCAGTCTGCATTTGCTATGTAAAGTTGTTCCATGCTGCTGTGGCACCGGCTTCCCATTTGGCTCAGTATAAAGCTCTCCTCTGTCTGCATCAGGATGCAAGTTGTTTAGGAAGAGCACACGAGGGGGGGAGTGGCCTCCCAGGGGCACCAGAAGGGTGCTGTGTTGCAGGGAGGAAAAGGCATCTGCAACCCTCCCCCAGAAAGTAAAAGGGGGTGACCTAGCAGAGGGGGAGGCAGGGGGGCAGGAAAGATGGAACAAGCTGGGTAAAAAACACAAAACACCCAGCAGTTGCCAGGCAGGACATTCTGCAGATTGCCCCAGGAAATAACAAATGGTTCAAGGGTGGGCATGCTTCCAAACCCCCCCCCCATATGATCACAGAAAAATGTTCCCAGGCTGTTTTTAAATGCAGACGACTGGGTTTTCAGCTAACTTGTTTCCTTTGTGACAATTTGCGAATCTCCTTAGAAAAGATGGGGGGGGGTTTCAGCTCCAGTTGTCTGCTTTTTGCTCACAGTGGCTCAGCAGTGGGGAGGAGCAGTTGTACCACCATAAAACCACATTCAGATAAGGCAGAAAGACACAGTAGTGACCTTGGAGTCACCAGTAAATGGCAATAAAATAATGCAGACAGCCGATGCTGAGATGAAACAATAGGAGAGTGGATGCGGCATGAAATGCAGACAGAAGTTTGTGAGACGATGTGAGATCATTTGCACAATAGTGGGAAATACCAATGCAGATTGGACCAGTGAGGAAATTTACAGCAAAGCAGCAGTGGTCACTGTAGCTGATGGTTGTGATGTAAGCTAAGCAGATGGCTGGCTCAGCAATACGCATAGGATCCAGCCTGGCCTTTACCCTTGTTGGAGGATTTCCAGAAGAGACTCAAAAGAGACACAAGGACATATTCCACAGTAGCAACATACAAGTATATGGGATAGAGCAGGAAGAAAAAGAAGTACTTTTCTCCCTTTCTCACAGTACAAGAACTTGTGGGCTGAGCAGTCAGGCTAGAACAGATAAAAGGAAATACTTCTTCACCCAAAGAGTGATTAACACATGGAATTCACTGCCACAGGAGGTGGTGGCAGCTACAAGCATGGACGGCTTCAAGAGGGAATTAGATAAATATATGGAGCAGAGATCCATCAGTGGCTATTAGCCACAAGGTATAGATAGGAACTCTGGGGCAAGTGATGCTTTGTATTCTTGGTGCTTAGGGGGGGCACTGTGGGATGGCTTCTAGTGCCCTGGCCCCACTGGTGGACCTCCAGATGGCACCTGGTATTTTTGGCCACTGTGTGACAGAGTGTTGGACTGGATGGGCCATTGGCCTGATCCAACATTGGCTATGCCAGCATTCCACAGTAGTAATGAATAGGAATGGACATGAACCAGCTCACAAACTAAAGTTTGTGCAAATTTTGGCCACTTTGTGGTTTGCAAAATGAAGTTTGTGGCAGGACAACCGGCATGAACTTTCTACAAACTTTCAAGCTGTTCGTGGAGGTTTGTGCCTCTTTGGGAACAGGTACATTTACAGACAGACTGTCTCTGCTCAATCTAAATGTTTACCAAACTTCAAAGCAACAGGGGGGCGAAACTTGGAGGGCATGTAGAGAAGCATTGGGGGAGGTTCCCTGCGACTTTGATGTCTCTAGCATGCACAGGATCCATTCTACACACTCCTGAGCCTGTGCCTGTCAAAATGACCACCTGTCAATTACTCAGAAATGTGGTTATTTACCTTGTTTCTCTCACTAACATATGGGCTTGTACTTACATTATGTTGCACTAACATCACGGTGAAGTCCTATGCCTCCATATGGGTTAAAGTGTTAAGGGAGCAAAGATTGTTGAGACAAAACATAGTAGGGGAGGGGAGAGACCTGCAGCATTAGAGGTAGGGGATTCCTCTCCCTTGATGTGTGGGGGTACATTGTCCTTGCATCCCCAGCTGGTGGAGTACAAGTCAGTGTTTGTCTGTTAAGGTAGAGCATCTGTATGGGTTCTGAGTGCAGCAGCGTTAGCAACAAACAATGTTTGTTTTCATCTTTGCTTATTTGTTAGTGCTACCAACCTCAAGGTGGGCCTTGAGTTCTCCCAGAATTATAACTTCTCTCCCATTAGCATGCCCACAGCACTGCAAGTTTCTGGCCCCTCAGACATCACTGCTGCAACACATTGTCTCCATATTAAGATGGTATATATTTACATTTCTCCAGTGTAGGGGCTGAATTGCCATCCTAAGCAGTTTCCATTATGACCTTAAGCTTGTGCCCTTAGAAAGCAATCCTACTAAGCAGGTCTGCTCAGAAGCCAATTAAGGTCTATTCAGTGAGGCTTACTCCCAGGAAAGGGTTCTTAGGATTGTGTTGGGCATGCAGAGCTCAATTTGCTAGTACATGAAACCAGCTCTTAAGGAATTATAGAGCAACTAGGAATAATAGAGCAACTAGGAATAAGGCCCATTGTGGAAATAAATACAACAAGCTCTAGAAAGAGGTTCTGGGTGGGTGCCCTGGCTTTGGGCACTCAGCATCAATTTGCTGTGGCAACCTCATCAAGGTATAATGACACAGCGTCCACCATTTTCTCCAGGAGAACTGATTACTGCCATCTGAAAAGCAGTTGTAATTCTGAGTGATCTCCAGCCCTCACCTGGAAATTAGCAACAATGGTTCCCCAGGAGGAAATGGCTGGTTTGGAGGGTGGAGTCTATGGCAACGTACCCTCCTCAAACCCCACCCTTTCCAGGCTCCACCCCTCAAATCTCCGGGAATTATCCAACTGGAGCTGGCAACCCTGTGAGGACGGTTAGGCTGAAAGTCTGTGAGTAGTCTGAAATCACCCACTCAGCTTCCACAAGAACCTAGGTCTCCCCCTGGAGAAAATAACTGCTTTGGAGGGTGGACTCTATACCATTCTATTCAGCTGAAGCCTCTCCCATCCCCAAACTCTGGCTTCCGTAGACTCCAACACAAAATCTCCAGGAATTTCCCAACCTGGAGTTGGCAACCCTAGTCATGACTGGTCCCAATGAATTCCCCAGAAAGGCCAAAGTAGGCCTGGAAAGGGCCTCCAGCCTTTGCCTTTTTACTGACAGAACCAAACTTGGTTGCCTAGCAATATCCACTGAGGAGAAAGTGAGCCACACATCAGTTTTGGCAGTTTATTCAAGCAGGGAATGGCAGTGAGTGGGGGAGAGGAGTGAACCCAGCACCCAGCCAATGACACTCGAATACTCTTGAGTGGCGGTTGATGGGCCAATGGCTGATGGAGCACACAGCACAAGCAACAGGAGAGCTGGAAAGTGCCAATACATTCGGGCTTTTATATATATATCAGATGTGCATTTCAGGAAAGACTGTATCTGGGGAAATAATATTTAACAGAAGTTACTACCTTTGTTATTCCTTTATTATTACTTGCCCAAATTATCTGGTAACTCTCCCCATAGCAGTATCAGGTCCTAGATGATGTAATCAGCAAGGAGGTTTTAAAAAAAAAAAAAAAAAAAAACCTATAATCCTATAAACCACCATGTACATTGATAGGCCATATGACTCATAATTAGAAGCAGATCATTTGAAATGAATTAGGAACTGAGATTTATCAAGTGGATATTGATACTGAACTATTTGTTTTTCTATCTTAGCACTATTTGTTTTTCTATCTTAGCACTAATCATGAGCTGGGGAAACTCAAATGTATTTAAGGATGTGAACAGCAACAATGAAATTAGAAGCTCCTCAAGTTATTTAATTAAGCACTTTAAAGTAATGAGTGAATGTATTTGTCCTGCAGGATGCACAATAGTTCAGTTACCTAAGAGGGAAGCAGAGGAAGAGAAATAGTCAATACCTTACCAATCAATGTTTGCTAACAGTGAATGTTAACATTAAAGTGAACAACGCTATCCATAGAAATACAGCTAAGAAATTACTGGCTTCAGACTGTTTTCAGAAGCTCATGGATCCACTCGAAGTTTATCAAGCATTCTTCAGTCAGGGTAGAACAAACTTCTTTGAAACGCACTTGCTCAGCAGATTTGAACATCCCCCACAGGATGCAGCTGCAAGGAATTGATGATGTGTCCCAGGGCGCATTAACTTGATAGTTCACACACCACAATGATAGCACCCAACAGCCTTGTGTGAAATCAATATATGCTATAGAATATGACCAGTATGCTCAGCAAAGTTCAGGGGCTCTGTGGCAGACCAGTCAATGTGTAAAGTGTTCCCTGGGGACAGAAAGTTTGAAAAACATTGGCTTAAGAGAATACTTTCAAAATTCATTAAATTAGCCCAGTATTGGTATTTGATTTCCAGCCCAGATTTATACTGGTTTTACACTTTGAGAATGCTTGTTGTTACCAAGACATATGTACAGTTTCCAGATTTTTTTTTTTAAAAAAAATCCCAATCCAATGTCCATACACAGAGCATCTGAAGCCCTCTTTAAAGAGCACCAGTTGCTCTTTAAGCAGCGGCTGGACAAACACTTGTCAGGGAAGCTAACACTGAGCAGGGGGTTGGACTAGATGGCCTGTATGGCCCCTTCCAACTCTGTGATTCTATGATCCTATAATCTGTTTGATGGGAGGACGATGGTAAATCAAGGTCTGTTCTTCTCTCCCTCCCCAAAGAACATCAATTCACATATTCTGAGTACACAGGATGGGCCTGGGATCCCTACCTTGTGTAACAGACAGACATGGATTGTGGATTCTCCTCAGTTCCTACTTGCACAGTGCCTGATTCAGACTTTCTTGCATGTAAAGAAAAGGGCTCCACCCTCTGCCATGCCATTTTCCCGATGTGAAATGATCCTTGCGGTGCTATTTGGCTTGTTGGGGAAACCGACATGTAGCCCAGGCTCAATGGGTCAAATAGTGCCATTGTTTCAGGTTGGTGAAATGGTACTAGGGGGAGGCTGAAGCCCCTTTCCACATGTGCCGCAGTCTTGATCCAAACTGGGCACAGTGTCTGCGGGAACTGAGGAGAACCTTCAAGTCTGATGGCTAGAATAGGGATCCCAGACCCAACCTGTGTAATATTTAATGTGTCTGTCAGCAGCTTCATGTATGCAGCCTCAGCATCTGGATCAGGAAGAGAACTGCAAGTAAAGGTCATTCACATTTGTAGTTTCTCAGTCAACTATATGTACAGCTATAGATACTATAGCTTGAAAGATTCTGCTATGTGGCAGTACAAAATATAAAGATACATGTGAAGTTGCTTCTGTGTTCATATGATCCCCCAGGTAGATTAGGGGTTTTTCTTTTTATAGTAGCTGAATATTTGGGTGACACACAAAAGATGTACTCTAAGAAATCTTTTTCTTGCCACTGGTGATAAGCTTCAATCAACTGGAGCTTGAAAACTGGATAACCACAGATGTATTGAAGGCTGGTTGGGGCCCCGCTTCAGGACAGGGGAAGCCTCCCTGTTTTTGTTAATTGTTTTTGCAGTTTGCAGTTAAGGCTAAACTACATGTTCTGTTTTTTGGTGAGTTAGGTTGGGTTTCCTGGATCTGACATTTTCCCTGCAGTTACACAGCAGCTGCAGGGAAAGGCAGTTTTAAAGACTCCAGGAGTCTGCACCGCTTGGGAACAGTGACCATAATGTCATTGAGTTTAACATTTGTACAGATAGGGAGTTGCCCAAAAAGACTGACGCAACCACTTTTAACTTTAAAAGGGGTAACTTCTCTGGTATGAGGGGACATGTGAGGAAGAAATTGAAAGGAAGAGTGGAGAAGGTCAAAACCACTGGGGAAGCTTGGAGACTGTTTAAAAAGATAATCCTAGAAGCTCAGAAAAAATATATACCGCAGGTTAGGAAAGGCACAAATAGGTATAGAAAAAAGCCTGCATGGTTAACAAATAAAGTAATGGAAGCTGTAAAAGGTAAGAAGGATTCCTTTAAGCGGTGGAAAGCTAGTCTCAGTGAGGTTGATAAAAGAGAACATAGGCTGTGGCAAATAAAAGGCAAGTCTGTGATCAGGCAAGCAAAAAGGGAATATGAGGAGCATATTGCAAAAAACATAAAGGCCAACAATAAAACTTTCTTCAAATACATTAGAAGTAGGAAGCCAGCCAGGGAGGCAGTGGGGCCCTTGGATGACCAAGGGGTAAAAGGAGTAGTGAAGGAGGATAGGGAAATGGCTGAGAAGCTGAATGCATCTTTTGCCTCTGTCTTCACTGTGGAAGAGGAGAAGTGTTTGCCCACTCCAGAAGCACCGGTTTGAAAGACCTGAATCAGATTGCGGTGACAAGAGAGGAAGTCCTACAACTGATGGACAATTTAAAAACTAATAAATCACCAGGCCCGGATGGCATTCATCCGAGAGTTCTGAAAGAACTCAAATGTGAACTTGTGGATCTCCTGACAAAAATATGTAATCTTTCTTTAAAATCTGCCTCCATTCCTGAGGACTGGAAGGTAGCTAATGTCACCCCCATCTTTAAAAAGGGCTCCAGGGGAGATCCAGGAAATTACAGGCCAGTCAGTCTGACATCAATACCGGGTAAGTTGGTGGAAACTGTTATTAAGGAAAGAATTAGTAGGCACATTGATGAACAAAAACTACTGAGGCAGACTCAGCATGGGTTCTGTAAGGGAAGATCTTGTCTCACTAACCTGTTAGTGTTTTTTGAGGGAGTGAACAAACATGTGGACAAGGGGGACCCAATAGATATTATTTACCTTGACTTCCAGAAAGCTTTTGATACAGTTCCTCATCAAAGGCTCCTAAGTAAGCTCAACAGTCATGGGGTAAAAGGACAAGTCCTCTTGTGGATCAAAAACTGGCTTATAAATAGGAAACAGAGAGTGAGTATAAATGGGAAACTTTCTCAGTGGAGGGTGGTAAGCAGTGGGGTACCACAGGGATCAGTACTCGGTCCGATGCTTTTTAACTTGTTTATTAATGATTTGGAATTGGGAGTAAGCAGTGAAGTGGCTAAATTTGCAGATGACACAAAGTTGTTCAGGGTGGTGAAAACCAGGGAGGATTGTGAGGCACTCCAAAGAGATCTGTCGAGGATGGGTGAGTGGGCGTCAGTGTGGCAAATAGGGTTCAATGTGGCCAAGTGCAAAGTGATGCACATTGGAGCCAAAAATCCTAACTATAAATACGCGTTGGTGGGGTCTGAACTGGCAGAGACGGACCAAGAGAGAGATCTTGGAGTCGTAGTAGATAACTCAATGAAAATGTCTAGACAGTGTATAGCTGCAATAAAGAAGGCCAACGCTATGCTGGGGATTATTAGGAAGGGAATTGAAAACAAATCAGCCAGTATCATCATGCCCCTGTATAAATCATTGGTGCGACCTCATTTGGAATACTGTGTACAGTTCTGGTCACCACACCTCAAAAAGGATATTATAGCATTGGAAAAAGTGCAAAGAAGGGTAACTAGAATGACAAAAGGATTGGAACACCTTCCTTATGAAGAAAAGTTATAACGCTTGGGGCTCTTTAGCTTGGAGAAACGACGACTGAGGGGTGACATGATCGAGGTTTATAAGATTATGCATGGGATTGAGCAGGTTGAGAAAGAAGTACTTTTCTCCCTTTCTCACAATGCAAGAATTCATGGGCACTCCATGAAATTGCTGAGCAGTCGGGTTAGAACGGATAAAAGGAAGTACTTCTTCACCCAAAGAGTGATTAACATATGGAATTCACTGCCACAGAAGGTGGTGGCAGCTACAAGCATGGACAGTTTCAAGAGGGAATTAGATAAACATATGGAGCAGAAGTCCATCAGTGGCTATTAGCCACAGGGTATAGATGGGAACTCTCAGTCTGGGGCAGGTGCTGCACTCTATTCTTGGTGCTGGAGGGGGCAGCGTGGGAGGGCTTCTAGTGTCCTGGCCCACTGATGGACCTCCTGATGGCACCTGGTATATTTTGGCCACTGTGTGACAGAGTGTTAGACTAGATGGGCCATTGGTCTGATTCAACATTGGCTTCTCTTATGTTCTTAGGAGCCCAGTTCTGCTCAGAACAATGGTGTGAAGGAGGAGAGGCTCCTACCTCAAACCAACTCACCAAAATATATAACATGCCATTTAGTCCTTAGTGGTGGGGGCAAACATCCTTTTCTCTTCTCACTGGTAACAGTTCACTGCCATCCAAACAGCACTGGGTCAACCACAAGGAATGATGGCAAATGTCATTTCTATGGCCCTTGGTGGGTCCTCATACTACAGTAGGGTCACTGTATGCCTATTGAGGGTGGGAGATCTCCTACCCTGAGCAGACTTTGCCTGCCAACGCTCCATTACCTAGTAGGCAAAATAAGTTTTTAAAAAGTTGATGATGGCCTAACATCACTTTTGGGTTTCCTCTAGGTTCTACCAGAGTTTTCAACAATTCCTAGAGAGGTTATGACCTCACATCTGGGGAAAACCTGGAAGTGATGTGAGTCACTTTACTGATGTAAGTAAAACGATCAGCGTTTCTTATGATTCCTAAAGAGGAGTCACACTTCTGCTGACGGCTGCCTCTCCATGTTCCCCCCCTCCTGACCAGTTTCCAGGCCTGGCTACCCTATACTAGGGCCTAATGGAGGACTATGGAGAGCTTTTTAAGCTGAATTTTAAAGTTTGAGCAAACTGACTAGATCAGCACCATCATTTTTGAAGGTGAAAAATTTCCTCGTTGTATTCTCGAATTGTCGGTTTACTCTTATGGGAATGTGAAATTTCCAGTTTCTATCAGCCAACAGCAGACATCTCAAATTCTTTCCTCACTGAAATGTCCAATTAACTGCATGTGTGTTGGCTGTGTGTTTTTCAGGGGATAATTCTATTTTACCCATTGGGACATAAGGAGGCCTCCATGGGTATATGTACTGGGAGAACAGTTATAATACTCATCCTAGGCCCTGGTCATACGGGCCAGAAAATGCGTGGGGGAGGCATGGCAGTTTGCCCTGGAGCTAAATAAGGCACGGTAGCCTGATCACATGGCCCGTCGATGTTCCGTGGGCAGCCCGCTAGTTGTCGATCACACGGCGGTGCTGTAGCGTGGCAAAAAAGTGGGGTGGTGCGATCACATGGGCGGGTGTTCGGCGCCGCTCCTGTAGCAAATGGGATTTTTTTTTCTCACACTGCCTGTCCTGCATGCGCATGACCAAGCAAGCGGACTGGCCAAGCCCTGGGCATGCACACAACTGAACACCAGCCATGGACATCCGTTCAGAACGGGGACGTGGAAGGCGGGAGGGGGGCATCCCGGCGACGGGGATACACGGCCCCAGACCGCGACAGAGCACCGAGCCACAGCTAATGGAGGACAAGGTGGAACCCCTGGTCATAGCCATCCTAGCCGCCTGTGTGGCAGTGGCTGCAGGGAGCCTCCGGGGGTACCAAGCATGTCTACAGGGGGAGGGGGTGGCTGTTGCGGCCAGGAGACTGAGGAATGCCATGGCCACAACATAGCTAGCCAGCCGCCAACGCTGCATCAGGCAGCACCAGGCGGACAGGTCGAGGCACACCCACCAGCTAGCCCGGCTCGCTGCGGAGTGCCCAGCCCACCACTGGTGGGTGTACCCAAGGGCCCAGGAAGGGTGGGCAACCTTCGTCACACATGTCTGGGGTGATGAGCAGTGGCTCGAGCACTTCAGGATGTCCAGGTAAGATGTGGAGGTCATCTGGGAACCCTAACCATGATGCCATGGCCCACCACGTACAACCGCCAGCAGATGGAAGGGTGCAATCCCGCGCCACCCCCCCCCGCTGAACAGGGACCCATGACCAGGGGCGCAGGGATGCCAGTAGCCCAGCCGGGCACAGAGCGTACCCAGCAGCTGGTCTGCGGATAGTGCCGCTGCACCATGGCTATGGTGACTCCAGAATCCAGGAGCCCTGGCCACAGCGCAACTCACAGGGCCCAAGGGGACCATGGGGCCATGGCAGGACAGTGCACAGAGGGGGGAGGGGTCAGTTACGGAACCCAGACAGGGTGAGCACAGGAGGGGACAGGTGGCACCGCAGGAGGGGAGGGCAGATGGGGCCATAGCCGGAGGGATGAGGCAGCTGGAGCATCCGGTGGACACCACGGGCAGCTCCACAGGTGGCAACATCCCCTGCGTGTGTCCCCGGGGCATACCGGTGCCTGCCAGACCCCTCACTCCTAATGTTTCACCGACAGGTTATGAGGGCCTTCGCCACCAGGGGCTTCCCGTATGTGTCGCAGCAATGGATGGATGCCACATCCGCGTGCGAGTACCGGTCCACCAGGCCCAGTACTACATAAATCAGAAGAACTACTACTCAATCATCTTGCAGGCCACCGTCGATCACGTGGGCCGGTTCATGGATATAGTGGTGGGGCAAAGCAGTCAGAGCCATGATGCACATGTCCTGCTGCGCTCCAACATCATGGCCACAATGGATGCAGGACTGTGGGTGCCAGGAAACCCTACCCGCACCATCAAGGGCATCCAGGTACCGCCACTCATACTGGCGGACACGGCATATCCCCTCTGGCGCTGGCTCATCCCTCCCTACAAAGGGCAACTCGATGCGCGGCAGGCACACTTCAACAAGGTGCACAGCAGGGTCCACAATGTCATGGAATGAGCATTCAGCTGTCTGAAGGCATGGTGGCGGTGTCTGCTACTCCAGGTGCCACTGGAGCTGAGGCACGTCAAGCCAGTCGTTGCCGCCTGCGTTGTCCTGCACAATGTGTGTGAGGACCGCGGACATGCGGTCCCAGAAGCGCTCGCTGAGGAGGAACGATGGGCACGCCAGGAAGATGAGGAGCCCACCCATGACCCTGACCAGCCGCCGGAGGCCCTGGGGGGCGTGGTGGTGCGTCAGGCACTGACCACATGGCTCTGGAGGCGTGTGAGAATCCGCTAGGGGGGGCAGTAGATGTGGCTGGGGGTTCGCAAGGTTGCCCTCTCAGCAGGTACTGCCATTACCGCCGCCATCCCAATGTGCTGGTGACTGACTCGGCTGCCTGTGGGGCTGCGGAGGCACACGATCATGCGAAGATCTGGAGCTGTGGTCCCGAGGACTTTCACATGCCCACAGCCTTGCACAAGCGCATCCGACGGCCAGGGCCCCGACCGGGATTACCAGAATCCTCGCCCACCATCTGGTGCAAGGCACAGGAGCATGGTGGTGACTCGGGTGGTGGGAGATCAGGAGCGGATGGTGGCCCTGAGCCAGTTGTGTGTTTGCATCCCATAGCACGAATAAACATCTGTTCTGGCAGCACAGCATCTGTCTCCATACTCGTCACCGTTGCCCCGCCACCGCCGCCAGAGGGGCAGGATCCACCAGCCGCCCCCCCTCCCAGTGCATCTGAACACCGCAACCTGGCAGTGTCTGCGCTGCCAGTCCCTGATTGCGGGTCTCTGGACCCCACCTGAAGGGTGGCACCCCCGAAGGCACCAGGGGAACACGGAAAAGGAGCAGGGCCGGTGGCGGCACTGAGGTAGGCAGATGGGGGGAGTAAGTGATGCCTCCTGAGGCCACAGAGGTTTCCATCAGGACCATGTGCAGCTCCTGGCATGTCCTCGATGCCCAGCCCCGTTCTGCACCGGAGCAGCCGGGATCATTGGAGTGGTCCCACAGTGAACCGCTGCCCCAGTCCCCTGAATCACTGGTACTGATCGCCTCCCTCAGCCGCATCACGCCCGTGGCCGACCCTCCCCGCGTGGCTCCCAGATCCACATCCCCTGGGCCACTCCCCGACCCCTCGCCCACAGACTGGGGGGGAATGTGCCAGGCCACCCATTTGTCTGGTGCCTGGCTGGTGCACACAGCCAGCGGTGACTGGGACACATCCCAACAACAACCAGGAGCCATCGGTGGCACCCCGCACGAGAGCGTGTCTCCCTGGCCAAGGTCTGCTGGCACGCCCGTCCGGGGCCCTCCGGGCCGAGCACGGCCAGGCCCCTCACCCCCATGTGCAACGGCTCAGGGCCACTTCAGACATGCACTTCAGTGTGCGTGCTCCTGTGTCACCTGGTGTGCAGATGAAAGGTGACACAGCACAGCTGGGCACATGCGCATTCCCCGCGGCTCGGCAACACAGTCGGAATGGCCTTCCCAACGAAGGGGGTGCTGTGGCTCCCTGAGGAGGTGGAGTGCCTACTCCGCACACTCCACCAACTCGAGGCCGGGCCCTGGATCATGACCTCCACGCACTTGGAGACCCTGGGGGTCTTCGAGGTAGCCGCCAAGCCTCTCTCCACCTGGGGTTACCGATGGTCGGCCACCCAATGCCAGGCAAAGTATAAGCGGGAGAAGGCTGCCTTCTTCGACTCCCTCGAGGACTGGGAGGGCATCCCGCCACAGGGGGAGTGCCCTCCCCGGTTCAAGCTCCTCCGGGTGCTCTGGGACCAGGGCGGCCAGCCAGGATGGCGGCATCGCACCCTCAACAGTAAGTAACCCCTGCCCTGGCCATGTCCACCTGGACAGTCACCGACTGTGCCGTCCAACCCTCTGCTCCCTCTCCCACAGGGCGACCGCGTGCACGACGGGTGAGGGTGCCGTCCCCTGCCAAGGATGAGGAGGCACCCCCCCCCCGGCCAGGACCAGGATGACGAGGCCCAAGGTATGGTCACCACAGTGGCATGCATAGTGCCCCATTGCTGCGCGCACCTGCGCACCATGCCCCCATGTCTGCCCCCACATGGCACCAGTGGCCAGGGTCTGGCTGGGGTGCCACGGCGGCAAACGGCTGGCCAGCCCACACTGGATGGGTGCCTCCGCTGGCATGTGGGAGGGGCTGGCCACCCATGGCACTTGGTGTGCGATAGGCATAGGGGGCATCCACCACCCACCTCATGTGTGGCTGCTTACCTCTCCCCCATAGCACCGGTGGTCATCAGCTCCCCGCAGGGGTCTCCTGGGGCCAGCGAGGCATCAGAGTCAGGTGGGTGATGGCTGAGGGCCCCCCCAGGGGGGAGGGCTCAGGAGCCCTGACAACAACCCAGCATGTGGTTGGGGCCTGGGGCCCTGGCCCCCCAGCCATCCATGCGGGGCAGTGCCCTAGGCCCCCACCTGTGGCCTGCCTGTGAGACAGGTGACCCATCCGGGGCCCACACTGGCATGACAGCCTCCTAAGGACACTGCCCCCCCAATGGCCCCATTGTTCTGTGCAGGTGCCCTGGCACAGGAGGAGGCAGCAGCGGCTACAGATCTGCCGTGGTCATTAGCTCGGCCACGGAGACTGATGCAGGTAAGCCCACCCTCCTTTGAACCTGGTAGTCGCCCCGCTGTTCTGTGCTCATCCCCTGCCATGTCCCTGCAGGGGAGGGATGACGCCCTGCGGCCACGCCGGGACCCACAGGATGGACAGTCTGCTGGTGGCTAGACATACTGGAGGGGACGATGGCGGAGATGCGGGCAGCAGGTGGGTGGATCACAGCCCCTTGGGCCAGTGGTCGGGTGGCTGGCACCAGTGGGGAGGGCAGACCCCCTGGGCCTCTGGCGGTGAGGTACCCCTTGGCATGCTCGCCGTGGGTGCATGGGGGGCCAGGCCAGTGCCCCAGCTTGGCACGTCGGGGTTGGAGCCTGCCCCTCACTGCACCCCTGCATCTGATCTGCCGCCCCTGTCTTCTCTGGCCCACAGTGGAATGGCACAGGCAGATCCTGGAGGTAGTCCAGCGACGGCTGTCCCAGCTGCAGCGACTCTTCATCGAGCTGCGCCTCGACACCACCCTGCATGACCAGTGCCAGGAGGAGCGGGAGCAGTGATGGGCACACCTGGGACCACTGCCAGCAGTGCAGGCGGGGGATGGTCGGGAGGGGGAGGGGGAAGGGGAGGAGGAGACAGGTGGTGAGGGAGGGTCCGAGGTGTCTGCAACAGATGACACGGAGGAGGAGGAGGCTGAGGGACCACACCAGGTCATCCCTCAGGACCCCGGGGAGTGCGCGGACTCGGGGGTGGAGGGGGAGGTGGACAGTTCTGATTAGGGCATGGGTTTTGGTTGTTAACTGTTGTTCTGTTCAATAAAGTTCCTTTTGTTTAATGCCAGTGTTTCCATCCCCTGTGCCCCCCCATCCCCCCTCCATCCCCACATGGACTGAGGTGACAACAGGCATGTGGGCGTGTGTAATAGCACCTTTATTCCACAGGGTACCAGTGCACAAGAGGGGGGTGGCATCAGCAGAGCCAGAGGTCCCTGGCAGTCTGGCAGCCCCAGCGAGCCCTGGGATGCATGACGGCCCTGTTCATGCCCTGCCCATGCCCCAGGCCGCCACCCATGACCGCAGCTCCGGGCCACCCCGGGGGGGCATGGTGGCACAGATGTGGCCAAGGGATCACATCCACTGCCAACTGCAGAGGCCCCCCTCCCAGCACGTGACCTGTGGCATGGTGGCTAGGTGGGGCGCAGCATGCTATGGCGGCGTGGGGGGTTCCAACTCCCAGTGCCGCTGCAGCCAGTGTGCTGTCTACTGTGGTGGGGAGTAGGGCTGCAGCTTCTTCCACTTTCGTGTAGGCCTCCCGCTGTCACTGGATGCCTCAGGGGTTTCGTTGGTGGCCACTGGCTACACAGACGGGGCTGTGTGGGGCCCTGGATCCACTGTGTGGGCAGGTGCCTGCACGGCCTGGGCCACGGGGGCCCCTGGGGCCATGATGCAGCCAGCTGGATGCACAGTCTGGGCTGCAGGGGCCCCTGGGCCCATGGCATGGGCAGTCGCCTGTGCTGCCTGGACCGCGGGGGGCCCTGGGACCACGATGCGGCCAGCTGGCTGCACGGGTTCGGCCACTGGGGTGCGTGCATGGACAGTCTCAACAATCAGGGTGATTGCACACGTCAGCTCAACAATTGCATCGGTGGATGTGTCCATGGACCTCCGTATTGCTGCACAGTCCTCCCGGTCCTCCGCATGGCCAGCCCTCAGCTCTGCCAGGATCTCCTCATGCTGCCTCTGTGCTGCCCTCATGGCTGCTCTGCTCTCCTCTCTGCCCTGGGCAGCTAGGTCTTCTCCAACGCATTCGAGGGCAGAGACCCGCTTCCTCCTGGCTGTGATGAGTGCTGCCCTTTCTGGGGCCGTGAGGTCGCCCATGTTCATGTCTGGTGGCAGACCTGGGGGGTCGTGGCGACATGGGGCTCAATGTGGTGGTACATCCACTGTGCGGCCCCCTGCATGGCACATGGTGCTGCCCCCTGACCCCATACCATGCTGCTACTCACCGTCTGGGTCCCGTGGGGCGTGCTCTCCGGGCCGTGGCACCACCTCATCACCATCCGGTGGGTCGTCGCCTGTGCCTGGGAGGGAGACAGCTGGCTGTCGTGTGGGGCCCGTGTGCCCTGGGCGACAGTGCCTGCCCCGCAGCATGTCCATGGGGGGTTGCCGTGCTGATGGCCTACGGGGGTGCCCACCCTGCCCTCCTGATTCACCCTGATGCAGTGGCTGGGCCGTCGCCACCTCATCACCATCACTCTCCTCTCCGTGGCCGCCCGCTTGCTGGTCTGCACACTGAGAGTCTGAGCCTGGGAATGGGAGTGGATACAGGTTATTCGGACTGCTCCTGGGGGTGCTCCTGTGGTGGGTGCCGCTCAGACACCTCCCGCCGCCTTCTGCAACTGGGACCCGTGGCCTCCTGTGGACAGCTGTGGGGCCTCAGTGGGTTCCCCTCAGGGTGTGGGCACACAGTGGCATGATGGCCCTGGCGGGTTCCCCCCTGTCGCATGTCCTGGTGTGCTACTGTGTGGTACAGCGCCCCTGGATATCCGTGGCCTGCCTCGGGGGCCGATGTGCTGCCCATCCCTCCTAGTGGGTGCTTCTGGGGGCTCTCTGTGGTATCTGTCCTCACACGCTACCTAGCACTGGCACAGTTCACTGGGCCCCCCCTGTTGCCAATCCCCTGAGGGCATCCATTTGTAATGGGTGGGATGCTTTGCGTGTCTGGTGGGTTGCACCTGGTGGGGGGGCGTGTGAGGCGGTAGCACTTGTGGGGCATGGTGTTTGCTACTGTGTGTACCTTGGACTCCCTGGGATGCTGGCAGCTTCTGCCCTGGTACACCTGGCCTGCTGCTCTTCCACCTACCTGCCTGGCTGCTGGTGGCTGGCCATGGCTCCTGGGTGTCCTGCGAGTCGTTGTTGAAGAGCTCCAGGGACGGCTGCTGGGAGGAGGCAGAGGGGCCCCGGGAGGTGTATCTGGCAGTGGCTCCTTGGCTGCTGATGGATGCCAGTGGCTCCTGGGTGTCCTGCGAGTCATCATCGGAGAGCTCCAGGGACGGCTGCTGGGAGGAGACGGAGAGACCCCAGGAGGTGTATCTGGCAATGGCTCCTTGGCTGCTGGTGGATGCCAGTGGCTCCTGGGTGTCCTGCGAGTCGTCGTCGAAGAGCTCCAGGGACGGCTGCTGGGAGGAGGCGGAGGGGCCCTAGGAGGTGTCTCCAGCGTGAACCAGGGCTGTTGTCTGGAGCAGGTCTTCCGTCCATATCTGCTTCTCGGTGTACAGGATTCTATCAAGCTCCTCATAAAATGCGCATCTGTGTATGCCTTGACTGGACTGTGTGTTCAGTGTCACTGTCTTTTTGTATCTCAGATGCATGTCCTTGGCTTTGGAGCGGCACTCTTCCGCGGTACGTGCATGGCCTCAGGTGGCCATGCCGGCAGCCACCTGCTCAAACAGCTCCATGTTCCTGTGGGACTGCTTCAAGGCGATCTGGATCACCTTGTCCCCCCACAGGTCTAGGAGGTCCAGGTTCTCCAGACGCTTCCATGAGAGGCCACGCACCCCATGTGCCTTACCCTTCCGCTGGGTGGGTCGTGGGGTTCCTGCTGCTTGTGTGGGGGCTGCCATGGTCCCTGCTCGCTGCGCGGAATCACCATGCGGTGTTCTCCCAATCCGCTTCATGGTGGGTTGCCGCAGCGAATCGTGGTTGTGCGCATGCATGGTGCTGCGGAGCAGTGGAACATTTGGTTTCGCATTCAAATGCATGCGCCATGCCACGAGGCGACGGTAGTTTCGCTTTTGTTTGTCTGCGCGTGCGTGCTTTCTCGCCCATGCGCATCCTGTGCCTCCCTACGAAAACATCCGGTCTGCCGCGGAACAGGGACAGGCGCCGGATACCACGGGATTC
The DNA here is from genome assembly GCA_029375565.1 of Gekko gecko. Lineage (NCBI taxonomy): Eukaryota > Metazoa > Chordata > Lepidosauria > Squamata > Gekkonidae > Gekko > Gekko gecko. Next base: position 122,582,963 of record JAPDNY010000007.1, read on the forward strand.
CTGCTGGCCCGCGATCAGATACCCGCTCCTGCCCCACGGTTTCCAGAAACTAGTACTTCGACCCTAGTAGTTTTTTACTCAGCATTTTCCACGGGAAGCCGTGAGTTGGCCACGGGAGCGCTACGCCTCCCAGATGTGCTCGTATGATTGCGCACAGAAAGTCTGCAGGGCTCCCATGCCTTCAGCGGGGCAAGTGCTCAGTGTGAACGGGGCCCTAGTCTCCCATTTGCAACAAATTTCAGAACCTGATTTAATACTGCCTGTGACTGGCAGCCTTTCACACTTTCTCTTACTGGCTGCGGATTTGCTTGCCAGCCAATCCATACTGAGTAGTTTTCAAATCACTCCCCCTAGAAGGTTTTAATAAATTGGTTCTTGTGTTAGTAGCTTTTTCTGAGATCTAGCCTGACTTGATTTCTTTTTCCTTTAGTTCCAAGGGAATCTGAGGCTGACTTCATTTTGAAATGGCCCAAACAAAGCAAAATAGGAACTCAAGTAAGTTTCTAAGAACTTTGTCTGACCTAAGTTCCTGGCCAGTGAAAGCAAATGCTTGTGAGCTTATATTTTCTATGCTTATACCTTTTGCAATTTTAGAGGATTTTTTAAAAAAATGTGTTCTTGTTTGTAAAATTTCACTGCCAATATAGATTTCTGGTTTCCTTTTATACAATTTTTAAGAAAGTTTTCTGAATATAAGCCTATGCCCAGGATTTTTCATAATACACATAGCCTGCCCCCACTTTTGCATATATATATATATATTTCAAGCATTCCGGCAATCAACAGGTGGGCTTGTTTAATAGGTTTGGGTCCTTGGCTGATTCAGTGAGACAGTCTGGGTTAAATGACAGTGGCTTAAGGTAGAAAATTCCTCAACTGTGAACCCTCCTCACCGTCAATATGGAAGTTTTGCGAGGGGGTAATAAGTGAGCAAAGGCTCATGGGCGTTCGGGAGCTTGAGTCTGGTATCAGAAGTTCTGTATGAAGCGTCACCGTGAGTATGAACTTAGGAACTGACTTGGGTTAAAAACTTTTCTTCATTTACAAAATAACTTTCTTTACCTGAGGCTGCTCAGAATCAAGTTAGGGGAACCTGCCCATTTAAAATAGATTTTAAATACCAAGATGTAATAGTTCTAATAATGAAGAGAGGAAAAGGCAGTCAGTTTAATTTAAAAAATAGGGTTTGGTACTAAAAATAAAGTTTTTTGGGTTTTTTTAAGATACCCGTGTTCTTAATTTCTTACATTTCTGGTTTGCTGCCAAAGTGAAGGAAGCTGACATAAGAACACTTTCTAAACACGTGAAGTCACATTTTGTGTTTACTGAGTCATATGTCTGCATATCATCTATAATTGTTTCAGCACATTTTTAGATAAGAAAAATGTTCTTCAGTTAACAGATCTTAGCTACAGAATAAAACATCTTCTAATATTTTTATAGCCGGGTACCAAACTGAGAAATATCATGGCAAATGAAATTATTAATTTTATTATGATACTGAAGCTATTAGCTGATAAGAAAAGGCTATATTTGTGCCACTTGAAGCTCAATCTGTTTTTGTTCTTTTTTGTAGGTCATACACTGGAGTTGCAGGCATTATTGAAGCTCAGCTCCATTCTTGTGCTCGGCTAAGAAAGTGAGTCTACACTTACACTTTCTCAGCAAGACAGGGTTTTTCCCAGATTCCCTTGAACCAGCAGAACAGCAGCCTTATACTCTAGTCAAAAGGTGCAATTAGCAGAACAATTACACTGATGGGATGCTTGCCCACATAAGGGGGAAACTGGGCAGAGCTGAAGGCATGGCAGGGAAGGAGAAGGTCATCCAGAATCTGTGCTCATTCATTGGTCAGCCCTGTCCTTAGCAACAGCATGGTGTTATATCTACAAAAGAGGTAGAACAAGTTAAGACATCTGCATTGGAGTGAAATGGAGGGCTTCAAATGAATACCCCCCCCTTACTGACCCCTAATGCTACCACAGCCATAACAGAGCATAGGATTCTGACTAATTTGGGAGCTAATCACAGCACATCTTCTGGAGTATATGAGTCCGGGAATACAGCTGACGGACATCATGATGCAAAGCACAGGGCCCATAATTCTGCCATGTTTAAAGAACTAGGAGTACACAAGTGGTAAGCTGATGATGGGGCACTTTGCACAAAGAGAGCACTTAACACCACCCACAAATCACAGCCAGAGAAAACAAAGAAATCACCACTCATAGTTTTAGTTGCTGTCCCCTGCATCAGGACCACAGGCACAAATACCTGTCAGGAGATCCAGCACCATTCCTGCAAGGACAATGTACCACCAGAAGTGAGCAAGATGGGGGTATCCAGGTGTGCAGTATGAGACCTGCGCCTCCTTCATCCTCCCTAAGCCCCTCAAGGATCATGATGCATGTGCAGAGCACTGGCACAGACATGTCCACAGACAGCCTCCCTACCTCAGCCACCTGCAATGAGGAGAAAACCTTTCCTTACTCAACAGTAAGTATACTGCAGTGTTTGCTAGACAGAGGACACAGGGCAAGTACACAGTTTGGAAGGGCCCCTGTTGCCAATAGATGTTCTAATGCAGGGAAAACCCTATCATACATCAATGAAGGCCATGGGGAATCACAGCTGCCACTACGTGTGATCACTTGCTACATTCTGGAGCATTGTAGAGTTTTTTTATCCTGACAGAACTGATGTGAGTACAACACTATGCCTTCTACAGAAGGAATGTTCAAATTAATAAGCAGCCATTTGTCAGAAGTTTTAATATTCCACAGAAGTCTCCTTTGCTTTGCTTGCCTCATAAACCATGAGAATCCCTTACAACCTTGAAATTGTGCACTATTCTAAGATTGTAGGCAAAAATAGGTTGTTGTTGTTGTTGTTGTTCAGTCGCACAGTCGAATCCGACTCTTCGCGAACCCATGGACGACATCATGCCAGGCCCTCCAGTCTTCCGTCGTGCTCCGGAGTTTGCTTAATTTCATGTTTGCATCGATTTTTTTTTAAAAAAAAAACATGGACAGTAGCAAAAGACTAAAAATAGGTTGGCCATGAATAAATGCAGTGTGGTAAAGTTTATCGCCTCTCACCTATATTTGTATTTAGATAGGAGTAACCACTTCAGAATCCCCCCTCTAGCACTTATCCTAGAAAGAAGAAACCCATCCAGAGGCAGAACAGTAATTCAACTGAGAAAGAGGAAAGGGAGGCATGGTATCTAGGAGCAGGAAGTGTTGCCATCATGTATCAGCATGAGGAGCATCATTGTCTGGGGCAGGAACAGTCATTGTCTGAGGCAGGCAGGGGCGGCTCACCTGCTAGGCGAACTAGGCATTCACCTAGAGCGTGTGCTGGCCCTGGGGCACCAAACAGGACCCGACCCGCACCCCCAAGCCCCCACCAAAAACCATGATTTCCCTGGCCACCTCTGCCTCTGACCGCCGCCACCCAGAAGCCCTGCACTTCTGCTTCCCGCCTTCCCCCAGAGACTGCCAGTGGGCCGCCTCGCAAGTCACGCCTCCCCTCAGTGCCCGGGGGTGGGGAAGGGGCGGTGGGGGGAGATGTGATGCTAGTGAACAAAGCTCCTGAGTCTTTTAAAGACACGCCGATGGGATGTTCGTCACTCTTTGGAGACGCTCCCTGAGCGCAGGTCTTGCTAAAGGCAGTTCTGCTTGTCTTCTCAGCTCTCTCTTCATTTAAAGGAGCCCTGTCCTTCCCCCCCCTTCCTCCCTTCCAGTTGACAATTCTGCTAACAAGTCATAAGAGACGCTTAGAAACCAGAGGCGCAGAGATGGGGGGGAGGAGACAGATAAAGAATGTTTGCATTCCTGCTGCCCCCTCATTTGTGAAAAGTCACACTTCTTCTAAATTCATAACCATTTTGTTGTTGTTGTTCAGTCGCACAGTCGAGTCCAACTCTTTGCGACCCCATGGACCAGATTACGCCAGGCCCTCCTGTCTTCCGCTGTCCGCTGAAGTTTGCTCAATTTCATGTTTGTTGCATCAATTACACTGTCTAACCATCTCATCCTTTGCCGTCCCCTTCTTCTTTGACCTTCAATCTTTCCCAGCATCAGGGTCTTCTCCAGTGAATGCTCCCTTCTCATTTGGTGGCCAAAGTATTTGAGCTTCAGCTTCAGGATCTGGTCTTCCAAGGAACAATCAGGGTTGATTTCTTTTAGGATTGACTGATTTGATCTCCTTGCAGCCCAAGGGACTCTCAAGAGTCTTCTCCAGCACCATAGTTCAAAAGAATCTATTCTTCGGCGCTCAGCCTTCCTTATAGTCCAACTCTCACAGCCATACATTACTATTCATAACCATAGGGGTTTCATTTCCTTCGCTTCTCTTTCCTTTCCTCTTTTTCTGCATTTGACTCCCCCCCCCCCTTTATTCTGTCTCTTTCTTTTTCCTCTAAGGGACAAAGTGTACATACATTCTGGCTGATAGAAAAACATGCGTGCACACCACATGCTTTTTCATCTGGCAGTTCATGCGTTTGGGAGTGTTTTGGCATATAGAGTATCGCCCCTTCCCTGGCCAGGAGCGGGTGAGAGGGTGCTCATGACCCCCCCTTGCACCTCTCCCCTCCTCCTAACCCACACCTGGCCGCTGCCTGGTGGAGAGGGTGGGATCCAGCATCCAAGGCACCCACCAAGCTCGGCTAGGTCCGGCCAATTTCGGTCTGGGCTCAGAGGAGTCCTCCCTGGTTTGCATGGCCATCCTTCTTCCCCTTCCCTTTGGAAAATGGGCCCCCTCTGACTGCCCAGCCCATGCCCTGGGTCCAGAGGGGAAGGGGGATCCCTGTTGCTTCTGTTCCACTGCGCAGAACCCCCTCGAGCGTCTGAAGGGCTCCTTGGGATGCCTCCTTCCCTGTGCTAGGCAGCCCAAGCCTCCCGAATCCCTCTCCACCCACCGCCACTTCGCTCCGGGAATGGTTTTTCTTTTTAGGGTATTGCCTTTTTTAACCTTGTTTCCTCCAAGGAGCACATGGTCGCGAGCGTGTTTCTGGGAGGTCTCCAGGCCCACCGGGAGGTTGGCATCACCTGGGAGGTGTGGGCACCACAAGCTGGCCTGCCTAGGGCACAGAAACACCTTGGGCTGGCCCTGGAGGCAGCCAAAAGAAAAGTCCAAGAGTTGGCAACAAATGGCTTTAGAGTATGGGCACTTCCTGACTGGGCTTAGACATCCCTGTGCAAATTTCTCCTCATTCAAATGACAGTTAAGAGGAGTTCACAGTGCACAATCCAAACACTGCACCGACCTGGGACTGACACATCAGTCCTCATCAATCTCTTTTCTCTGTTTCTTATATTCTTGGTTCAACGTTAATTTGTACAGTCAGGAAATGATCCTCTGGATGCAGCATGTCTCCTGGAATGACCTGCCTTGGGAATTACCACTTGTTTGTTTTCCTCTCAGACAGCAATTTATCCTTCTCCAGCCTGCTCCCACATTAGATTAGCCCACCAGATTACACTTAGTTCTCACTGTAGCAGACCATTTTCAGAAACCTCCATAGACTGCACTGAGCCAAGCACTGGCATGAAAAGCAGAAGGTCAAAACTCATTTTGCTGACCCACCAGGATGACAAGAGGATTAGTGGAAAAATGTCTTTAGATGGTTAAATGTCAGTGTATGCATGGAAAGTACAACATATTCCTTGTTTCTGTGCACATTGCAAAAAAGCTCTTTCTGGATGTTCTAAAGGGTGATGATAAAGTGCATGGCAGGGGGGTGTCAAACAGGCCCTCATTTGCAATGTTCTATTTTCACTGTCTTTTTTCTTTCACATTGGGAAACAGGAGGGCAGACTGTGAGAGTGTGTGTGTGGGTATGTATACTACGTTGCTGCACTAATTTATGACTGCTTTCCAGGGGGCCTCCTGACAATGGGAAGAATGCACAATGACCTTGAATGCACAAGCCTCTGCTAGCCAGCTTGTAGTAGATAATGTAACTGTAGGTTCATAGGTGGGAGAAGGAGGGCTAATGGAGTGCTTAGGTGTGCTGAATGAATGGAGTGATTGAATGGGTCACTGGGGGGGGGGGCTTCTTTGAATCCTATATAACTTCAGAACTGGTGCCACAGGAGTAAATTCTGACACAAATGGTTTCAGCTTGAAACAACTTCATCTTTCAATAAACAAATTACTGCCAAGAGACTGTTTTTGGGAGCGAGTTTGTTCAAGACTGACATAGTGTCAGAACTCACTTGTTGCCTCAACCTATCACACCACTGCCATGATGAGCAAGGAAGGCGAGGACACCGGCACAAGGACCCAAACCAATGGGCTGGCCCAAGAACCCTTCATTGCAACAGAGGAGGGGAAACCCCAGGGCCTTGGGGTGAGACTGAAGGAGCAGCGGCCCAAGCTGTTCAGATGAGACAACCCTGACTGGCTGGTGACCCCCGGCCCACAGACTTGGTGAAGTTGGCAAGAGACTGATTGGAGATAGGTCTCAAGTTGGTTCTGTGATGACTCTGAGCGCCTGTGTCTGCTAGCCAAAGAATCTGACATCAAGCTGGTTTGACACAAATTGAGATATGAGATGGATGAGTTGTGGCAGAATACTCAAGCAGCACTAGATGACCTCCCAACTGCCATCCAGGGGGTCTTGCAGCAGGAGCTCCAGCACGCCTGCCCCACCTGTGCTCATGGGGCCAGCGGGCCCGGGACCATAACTGGACCCGCAATCCCAACCAGCGCCACAGCCAGAACCACCCTCTGCACTGGCCAGGCCAAGGGAGGCCCTAGAAGCTACGTTCAATGGGATGCTGGAGAAGCTGGAATTCTTTGCATTGCAGGTGCTGAAGTTCCTGAGGGAATGGGGGCATACCTTCACCTCGCATGAGCACCAGGTGGACTACGTGGGGTCTCGGCTGCGGGATCGCACAGCAGACTGGTTTATGGAACTGCATAATGTAGGGGGCCCAGAGCTCCAAGCCGTAGATGCCTTCATGAGGGCTCTCCACCAACAGTATGAAGACCCCCTGGAACTGGAACGAGCCTGAACCCATCTCTGAGGTCTGAAACAGGGCAGCCAATCTGTCCGGGAGTTCTCATAGAAATTCAAGATGCATGTGGCTAAGCTCCAGGGGTGGCCAGAAGAGGTGCTTATCAAGTTCTACTGGGCAGGTCTGAATCATTCCATCCTGGACAAAGCACTGGCCCAAGACAACCCTTTAACCCTGGATGGCTGGATCCAGGTGGCTTGCGAGGCGGAGAATTGGTGCAACCTACTGAGGATGTATCACCCCAAACCTGTCATGAAAATGCAGAGGGGTGAGGCAAGAGGCCAGCAAAGTCAGCTCTAGGAGTCTGGGAGCAACTGACAGCAGAGAATGCGGAGGGGCCTGTGCCTGAGGTGTGGGGCCCCTGGGCATTCCACCGTCAATTGCCCAAAGGAGAAAAGCCCTAGCAGGGCAAAGAAAGAGGACCATAAGGGACTGGAGAAGAGGACCAAACCACTTGGGAGTTGGCCCAAGGCACCCAAAGCCCACCAGTCGGGTGAGCATGAGGAGCTGGAAGAGGTTTCGTCCAGCAAGGAGGAGCTGCGACAGCCAGCAGGAAAAGGCCAGGACCTGCACTGTGAAGGGCGCTAAGCGGCAAGTCTGAAAATCTCCCATGCCAGAATTGGTGAGATCCTCTTCCCTTCTGTTTTACATGACTGTGGTCAACCCCACCCTCAGTACCCACATCAGGGTGTGGGCTCTCATTGACTCAGGGTGTACCCGAGACTCAATAAGTATGGCCCTGGTGATAGGGTTGGGAGCTAAAGTGCATGAACTAGAGGAGCCCTTAGTATTCTCCCAGATGGATGGGGCACCAATGAAGGGGGAGCCCTGTCTGTACTGCACAAGTCTCCTGCCAGTGGGGGTTAGCATTCACTGGGAACTGGGGTCTTTTGTTGTAACCCCCTTGACAAAGTTCCCAATGGTTTTGGGGAGCCCTTGGCTCTCGACTCATGACCCCTTTGTCCAATGGAGTGTGGGAGACCTGTGGTTTCTTGACCCCTGCTGCAAAGAGCATAACTGGAACCTGGACTGGAGGGAAGTCCGCAACCAGCACCAGAGTAGGTATGCCTGGCCCAAGAGGAGTTAAATTGCATTCCCCCAGAATACAGAGACTTGGCCAAGGTATTTGAGGAGGGGGAGGCAGATGAACTCCCCCCCATACCGGAAGACTGACTGTGCTATTTAGATTTTACTGGGTCACAAAATGCCTAAGGGAAAGCTGTATTCCATGAGCCAGACTGAGAAAGAAGAGTTATGAAAGTTTATTGATAAAAAATTTGGCCAGGGGGTTCATCAGGCCAGCAGCCTCACCTTTCGCTGCCCAGTGCTGTTCTGGAAAAAGAAGGATGGAGGGTTGAGACCAGTGTTCCCTCTAACCTGAGTTAGTGTGAGCTAGCTCACAGTTTTTTAGCCTCCAGCTCACACATTTTTTGTCTTAGCTCGGGAAGGATGGCTCCAGAGCAAACTAATTTATGCAGGAGCCAAATTGCTCCCTCACAACTTTAATGCCAATAGCTCGCAAAGTAGAATTTTTGCTCACAAGACTCCGCAGCTCAGAGGGAGCATTGGTTGAGATTGTGCACAGCCTATCGGGGCCTGAATGCTGTTTCAATGTCAAACCACCTACCCCCTCCCATTGATAAAGGACTTGCTTGCAGAGGCTGCTTAGGGCCAGATTTTTACCAAATCGAACTTGAGGGATGCATACTTTCGGGTACACATCAGGGAGGAGACAAGCATAAGACTGTCTTTAACACTCCACTTGGCCAGTTTGAATACCTGGTGATGCTGTTCGGGCTTGTGGGGGTCGCAGGGGTGTGCATGATCTTGATTGATGAACTGTTATACATATATTTATTCAAGGGGGTCCTTGTTTATCTTGATGATATCTTGATCTATTTGAAAGATAAGGACTCGCATGTGCAGCTCATCAGGGACATACTGAGAGCCCTCTATAAGAATCAACTGTTCACAAAATTGTCTAAGTGTGAGTTCCATAAGGAGGAGCTGGACTTTCTGGGATACCAGATTTCCAGGAAAGGCCTGGGCATGGACCCCTGCAAAATTCAGGAGGAGGCGGTTACAGTCATTCCTTGGGTTCCAGCTGGAACTTAGGAGGCCAATAATTATCATGTATGTTTCAATGAATAATAAATTATCATTTTGAAAGAACAAAAAAAGAAGGGCACCGTTTATGTAAAGAAATATAAATACAAAGTAAGGGCATATAAGTTGAATTGATATAATGAATGGAGTGATTGGATGGGTCACTGAGGGGGCTTCTTTGAATCCTGTATACCTTCAGAACTGGCACCACAGGAGTCAGTTCTGACACAAATGGTCTCAGCTTGAAACATCTTCATCTCTCAATAAACAAAACACTGCCAAGAGAGTGTTGTTGTGAGTGAGTTTGTTCAAGAGTCTGACAGGGTGCTGCAAGATCACTGTGATGACCTCTGCTCACTGGATAGTGCCACACTTACTGCCTCAGGCATACACTCTACACCCATATGAGCTTATGCGCAAACTGCTCTCTCCATGTAATGCTTCTTTTGCAGTGCTCCTAATTGCACAGAAATAGCCCAATGTGTGGGTTTTCATATGTCCTTAGGATCTATAAATATGTATAGGCCAAGAGTTGGGCCTGTTAGCACAATTCCATTCTCCCTCACTCTCGAATGATTCATGATTCCTCTTTGAACATCTAAAAAGACCTACATGCATACTTTATTTTAGAGGCTGAGTTCAGACTGGCAGTTTGCTCCAGTAGCCAGTCATGGCAAAAAAGCCCCAGAATAAACTGTTCCGGGTTTTCCCATTCACACAGCCCGGGCCGCTACCGGAAAATACGGGGCGGAGCCAGGTGGAAGTATTCAGACTGCCGTGCCGGGGGGCACGCTGTATTCGGTGTTTCCCCATTAATTCGGCTGTGGGTGTATGGGTGTATGTGCGCATGAGCACCCATGCGCTCATGCGCATAAGCGCATTTTGCCAATTGGGGGAGGACCCCGCAGCGCCGGCACTGCATTGGGCAGTAGAGCGGAGCATGGCCAATCATATCGCTGCTGCCTTCTGCCCAACGCGGGTTGCTCCCGGCTTTTCAGCTGCGCATTCAGACTTCCCGAAAGCGGAGAAACGCGCGACACACACGGGCTTTCGGATTTGCTACCAGTTTTATGAGGTATCTTTTTAATCCGGCGGTGAAGCGCAACAGCACAGGTTGGCTGCGGGTGGGGGACGCCAGGCAGATGTGCCTGTGTGAACGCCCAATTTACTCCGGAATTGAATCGTCACTGGCCCGGGTCCCTACTGGGGCAAACTGCCAGTCTGAACTCAGCCAGAGTATATGTATTTTGGTTCTATAAGGGAAGTTGTGCAACCAGTTACAAATCTTGTTTCTGAATCTACACTATTATCCTCAATGGTGGTAGTAATCAATAAGCAAGTACCACTTCCACCTGTAGTAAAACAGAAAGGATTGGGCTGATCACATTCTACAAGGACAAAGAGGAGATGCAGTGGCAAATGCCTTATACAAAACGTCTCAGTCTAAACAAGTAAGTGTAGCGTTTGGATATGATTCTGTGAATAGCACTTTTACTGTAAAAAGCAGGGGGTGAGAGATTAAGGGGAAATGCTGTTAAAATATGTTGCAATGCCCAATGAAAATGTCTGCTTTTACAAGCAAGTGATCCATCATCTCTTGATTCAGAACACTTTATGTAATAGTTTTTAAAAGACATCTACCAACTAGCAGTTTATGCAGTACACAGATCCTTGGTTTACCAATTCGTAGGAAACTTAATGACCTGGAGGTGCGAGGAAATCCACTAAATATATTTATGGCAACCTTACAATTTCCATAACAAAGGAGCAACTTAATTATTTCCCAGGTTACAAGCCTGGAGCTGAACTCACTGACTTTAGCAAATAACTGGGCATCTCAAAGAAGGCCATAAAAATGTGTACAAAGTGCAAAAGCAAACCACATGATCTCTCATCATGCAAATGTTACTCTGGCAGTCTATGTGAGTACAATTTACTTTTGCAGTATATTGTCTAGAATGCACAAGAGGAAAATTATGTGCCCTTTTGGGTGCACAGCACAGATGTTAAAATCCAGTTCTAAGTGTATATTTTGAACATATTGAAGGGCTTTCTTTATGTTATTAATGAATGGACCAATAAGTGTTATGGAACGGAACAGGAAAGAACACATTAGCTTTATATGGCTCTTAAAGAATTCTGTCCCTCACAGAACAAATGGGCCACACAGGATATAAAAACAAAATAGGAGTCCACGGGCACCTCAGAGACTAACAAAAACTAGTTCAGCATAAACTTTTGTGAGTGCACTACATCAGATGCATGAAATGTGCATCCATGAAGCCAATGCATTTATATTAAAGTCTATAAACAACAAAGGTGGGGAGGAGAGAGAGGCAAAGGTTACAAAGAGAGGCCAGTTTAAAAAGATCTATAAAAAAAGCAATCAATTCACTCAGAGTGGGCAAGGACCACTACTGCTGATAGACAGGCCAAAAGGGATTCCTATAACATCTAATCTAGGAAAGTCATAGGAACATAAGAAAAACCAATGTTGAATCAGGCCAATGGCCCATTTAGTCCAACACTCTGTCACACAGTGGCCAAAAAATACCAGGTGCCATCAGGAGGTCCAGCAGTGGGGCCAGGGCACTAGAAGCCCTCCCACTGCTGCCCCCCCCCCCAGCACCAAGAATAGAGTGCATCACCTGCCCCAGACTGAGAGTTCCTATCTATACCTTGTGGCTAATAGCCACTGATGGACTTCTGCTCCATATGTTTATCTAATTCCCTCTTGAAACTGTCCATGGTTGTAGCTGCCACCACCTCCTGTGGCAGTGAATTCCATGTGTAATCACTCTTTGGGTGAAGAAGTACTTCCTTTTATCTGTTCTAACCCAACCACTCAGCGATTTCATTGAGTGCCCACGAGTTCTTGTATTGTGAGAAAGGGAGAAAAGTACTTCTTTCTCAACCTGCTCAGTCCCATGCATAATCTTATAAACCTCAATCATGTCACCCCTCAGCCGTCGTTTCTCCAAGCTACAGAGCCCCAAGCATTTTAACCTTTCTTCATAGGGAAGGGGTTCCAACCCTTTTATCATTCTAGTTGCCCTTCTCTGCACTTTTTCCAATGTTATAATATCCTTTTTGAGGTGTGGTGACCAGAACTGTACACAGTATTCCAAATGAGGTCGCACCAATGATTTATACAGGGGCATGATGATACTGGCTGATTTGTTTTCAATTCCCTTCCTAATAATCACCAGCATAGCGGTGGCCTTCTTTATTGCAGTTACACACTGTCTAGACATTTTCATTGAGTTATCTACTACGACTCCAAGACCTCTCTCTTGGTCAGTCTCTGCCAGTTCAGACCCCATCAACGTGTATTTATATTTAGGATTTTTGGCTCCGATGTGCATCACTTTGCATTTGGCCACATTGAACCCCATTTGCCACGTTGACGCCCACTCACCCATCCTCAACAGATTCCTTTGGAGTGCCTCACAATCCTCCCTGGTTTTCACCACCCTGAACAACTTCGTGTCGTCTGCAAATTTAGCCACTTCACTGCTTACTCCCAATTCCAAATCGTTAATAAACAAGTTAAAAAGCATTGAACCAAGTACTGATCCCTGTGGTACCCCACTGCTTACCACCCTCCACTGAGAAAGTTTCCCATTTATACTCACTCTCTGTTTCCTATTGATAAGCCAGTTTTTGATCCACAAGAGGACTTGTCCTTTTATCCCATGACTATTGAGCTTACTTAGGAGCCTTTGATGACGAACTTTATCAAAAGCCTTCTGGAAGTCAAGGTAAACAACATCTATTGGGTCCCCCTTGTCCACATGTTTGTTCACTCCCTCAAAAAACACTAACAGGTTAGTGAGACAAGATCTTCCCTTACAGAACCCATGCTGAGTCTGCCTCAATAGTTTTTGTTCATCAATGTGCTTACTAATTCTTTCCTTAATAACAGTTTCCACCAACTTATCCAGGATAACAGTCACAGGATAAAACATGGTAAGCAGATGCAATTAGAAAATTATAGCGATATGGGCGAACAAATTAAATGCAAGGAGTGAGATATGCTATATTAGCACTTGAGTTAGAAATCCAAAGTCCCCTTTCAGACCTGGGGACAGGGCAGGAATAGTATTAAACTTCTTGATGAATCCTAATTCAGCAATTTCAAATTGGATTTTCCCTCTGAAGTTCTTTTGTAGGGGGATAGTGGCTTTTAGATCAGCAAACAGAATGACCTGGAATGCCTATGGTGTTAGATGCTACAATAGAAACAGCCAAGTTATTAGGAAGGTCTTCATTAAATCCTGCAAAGAACCCCTCCCTGATTGCAAGGGGAAGGGATTGCTTTCTTTTGAAAGAATTTGCCCATTCAGTGATAATGAAGAAACTCACTGGCCATTGTTAGTAGTAGAACATTGCAACTTAGTGTTTAATAGCCTCTTGAGCAGAGTTCTCTTTGCTGATAAAGGAAGGAAAGAACATAGCTTCTTCTACAGCAGAAGGAGGTTTAATTGGTTCCTTTCTAGATGCTGGCAGGAAAATATTTCAGACTTGCAGTGGCTGAAAACCTCTGATTAATGTTTCCAAACACTGTCAGGATTGGATGCTAAGATCTGTTATCTTTCACTTCATCCCTGAAGGGTAACCCCAGGGCCAGGAGGGATTGCCCAAAGTGTGGGATGAGTGTACGCTGTCATGTTCTCGAGCGGGATGTGGCCATTCAGCTGGGCTCTCAATACACTTTCCAGTATTATTTACTCACAAAACAACTGCAATGGGAAAAATTTAATATGACTTCTTATTTTGTACATGTTGCCAGTTGCTGACTTCTAAAGACTATCACAGATCATTTTAACATCTACGGAGTTTCCCAGAACAGGGTTTCATGAAGAATTTCTCAAAAGCAACAAATCACTTACTGCAGTTTCACTTCCCATTACCACAGATCACAGTTACACTGGGATGACCCAGGGACTGGGAAAAAGCTGTTGTGGGGTTCTCTGTTTCTCATCTGCCCTGTGATGCAGCATGGGCTTGTTATCTTTCCTCTTATTACAGGCTAGCTTTGTAGACGATTATTGGGACAATGAAGCTACACAGAATACTTTTGCAAAGACAGCAGCAGTGGAAACCGCAAAGATTCTAAAGAAGAAGAAAGCCACAGTTAGTGAAGAGACCTGCGTTCGGAAAAATCACACTAACCATAGTTGGATTCATATGGTGTCTGAACTGAGCCTCTCTTTCTCTCATACATATGTTACAAATGAGTCGCCTTCCATGAGTATTACACAGTGCAGGATGTGACATATTCTAGTGTTCCAGGGGGTCTCTTAAATCTCTCTAGGTGCTTTATTATGTCATGAGTGCCCTCTGCCAAAGTATATGGTGGCTCTGAATTAAACATGTCATGTAAACAGCTTTTCAGACTCCCCTGGATTAAATACTGTAGCAACTTCCTGGCATCTTTATCCCTCCCATGTGGGAACCTTTGCTATTTCTCAGACCTTTCCCCTATTGAGAGCCACTCTCTGCACACCCATCACCTTCTGCCTTATTTCTGCTTCATTACTTTGAGTTCACACACACACACACACACCGCATCTTTTGATATTGGGACTTTCAAGAGTGATGGAACAATGACTTGATTCTTAATGCTGGCCAACATTAAAATTCCTGCTGCTGCAAAATATTTCTTTCCCAGGAGAAAACCTCCCTAGCAGAAAAGGAGTAGGCATTCCAGCCCACACTGGCAATCCTGGAAGGTTCAGACATTGGAGAGGCTGCTATGATTAAGTCATTTCTCATTAGTAATCTGCTAATTAGCCTTCTGAAAATAGAAACATTTCAGCTCAGGGAAAAATTACCATCTAGTCATTTTAGTGACTGGGATCCAAATTGACTTCATTAAAAAAAATCAACAGGGTTTGATTGTGGAAAGGAAAGGCAGCTAACACTGCTGGGAGATTCAAAACTGTGCGTTTCCCCAAGGTGATTCGGTTGCTCCTTTGTGAAATCAAGCCATGCTATCCTAGTTGTGGCACCATCTCAACCGCACATCTTCCTCACTCACTCACGTATATTTAGAAGATACCATGTAACAGTTAGTGAGGTGATACAATTTCATAGAGGGGTAGTGGGCTCTCTTCCAGTGTTGCATGATTTTTGGTTGTTTATGTAAGTGAGGGTAGCACAATAGACAACTGACACATATCAATAAACTGTATTAGAACTTATTAAACAGTAGAAATTGCTGTGAGTCCTGCCAGTTATTGCAAGAGAACAGTTGAATTTGACACATGCTCATTTTTTAGTGAATCAAATGTAATTATACTATGCTTTGATCTGGACAGCCCAGACTAGCCTGATCTCATCAGATCTCGGAAGCTAAGCAGGGTCAGCCCTGGCTAGCATTTGGACGGGATTCCTCCAAGGAATACCAGGGTCATGACACAGAGGCAAGCAATGGCAAACCACCTCTGAACGTCTCTTGCCTTGAAAGTCCAGCAGTAAGTCAGCTGCAGCTTAACGGCAAAACAAATATATACAATATCGTGTTCAGAATCAGTATTTTTTGTATTTTCTTCTCATGTGGATTGGAGTTTTAGAAGAGTTAGTTTCTCCAGTTCCTTCCACATAACCTGGAGAGACTGATATTGCCACAGTGGCACACAATGGCCACGTGCCACAGCAGCTCCCACACAGCTCAAGTAACATTGAAAGATGCCCTGATTGTTCTATTGTGAGGAACAGAAATATTGTCATTGCTGTTTAGGTGTGGGCACTGAGGTACTGATTTATAAAACAGCCAGATTAATATCTGACAGAGAAGATTCCTAAATGCATATTCTAGTAAAAATGTTTTGTCTAGTTGGGCCAACCATTTCATTTGTTTGTAGAGGTTCCCAGGAAATCTTTATATCAAAGAATCTAGCCTTTGTTCATATTTCCAGCCACAATGCTTTCTTGCACTGACATCCATAGATACCAGTCATGTATATATACTGTTACAGATAGATAAATGGAGGTTTTGCTCCGGTTTGGCATTCAGTCTAGTGGTGGGTTTTTGGGTTGTTTGTTTTTGGAGTGATGTTGTCCCCTAACCATCAACTTCCTGTGTTTCCCTTTGATGACTTGACACAATCTTTTTTAAAAAAAATTCTACAACAAAATGGGCTAGAAAACTGGGTAATTCAGAGGAGCCAGTAGATCGTGGCAATAGATTGTTATAGTGCTATAGTGCTATATGAATCGCTATTGTTTTATTTTTAAAATGTCCAGAAAAGCCCTCTGGTTGCCTGGGGGGTGCGGATGATGGCCATGGGGGGCCTTAGGCAAGGAATGTGTGGGGAAAACTCCCATGTGGACATGCTGTTGCCACTTATGAATGCTTTTGCATTTGCAGTAGCAAAAGAACTACACAGAGAATCATCACCCTGTGCAAGCAGGAAAAAAATACTACAGAAGAGCTGGATCTTACAGCTTTATCCAGAGAACTCTTCATTTCTTCCTAAACCCTCATCCTAGCCTAAGGTTGTTTGCATGTGGATTCCATTAAGAAGAGTTATATAGACTGCAAGAACTAAGATGAGAAAGCAGCCTCAAAGTTCTCATGAAATGAAGCGTTAGGGTGACTGTGCAAACAGTGACAATGGAAGCATCATGCTTGCAGTGTAACATGCAAAGGAGCAATTTGTGCATCAGTTCTACGGCACAACACACAAGCTGCAAGTGGGTAGAGCTTATGCATCCCATGTATTTATTACTTCATTTATACCCCAGTCTTCTCCCAAATGGAGACCCAGAGTGGCTTATATTGTTTCTTCTTGCCTCTATTTTATCCTCACAACAACCCTATGAAGTAAGTACGGTTAAAAGGGGTGTCTGTCACCCAGCAGGCTTCCATAGCAGAATGGGGATTTGATGAGATGGCCAAATCACCACTTTCCACATTACAAAGGAACACGCAACAAACCATGAAATAAGAGCCAGTCAGATCCAGTCTTTTCCTCTTGTATTTTGGAAGTAATCTTCCTATACAACCAGTCAACTCCTTGCTAGCTACTTGTATATCATACTAATCAAGATTATCACAGTGAAACTTATGAAAGTGTTTTTCAACTCCACAAATAATGTTCAGTCCACTACACTGAGATGCCATGGAGTTGAATGGTTCAAAACACTGAATTTGGTTATCAGATTTGTAATAGCTTCTCAATTCTTCTACCAAGTCTACCTTTTCACACAAAATCCAGAGTCTGACAGAGGACTTTGAAGAAGCTTTTATGCATGCCCAGATACTCCCTGGCTTTCCCCATTTAGTTCAATGAGGCAGATCATCCCAGATATCTATCACTTTGTACATCCTGAGCTTCCTCCTCCTCTTGAGGAAAAGAGTTTGCATATGTGGAGCTCCTATGTTAACATAAAACACCTGAAATCACACCTTTTGGTTTCGGCGGAGCGAATGGCGGCCACCTCTCGGGACGCTCCCGGAGATGGTTAGCCCACACGCGGTTGGGGGGGTCTTCGCACATGCGAAAGACCCTAATGAGCCTTAGGTAAAGGCTCCGAACCAGGGGCGCTTGGGGAGTAGCCTCTTTGCCGGCAGATAGCCGGGAAATTGAGGCTTTCTCCCCGCCCCAATCGGCCCCGCTGCGTTGTGCCCGTATGGGACTTAGCAACGCCACCGACTTCCAGGAGTGAAGATAAGCGACATGAATTAAAATAAAAAGAAGAACTGGCATCGAATCGTGAGTTGGAGGTTTACTTTGAAGCGAAAAAACGCGAATCCCCCCTGTAAGCGCATAAGCGGCTGGGAGGAGGGAGGAATCCCCACCCCCTTTGGGAAATGGGACTTACAAAGGAAAAGCGAAGGGGGGTAAAGGGGACAAAGTGTTGGTGAAAGTACCTTTGGGGTTTCATTGAAGATTCAGAGCAGGCTGGTCTCCTGAGAGACGCAGCACGAACTTCGATAAAGTAAACAAACAGGGGAAATGTCGGCGTTCAAAAAGGTCCCACAAAAGCCGGAAAAGAAGGGAGGAGGAACTTCCGGTCTGGGCAACCCCCCTCCAGAGCCTGCTGTCAATCAACAGAAAAGCGAGCTAATGCACCCTCTGCTGGAGCAAATGCAGAAAATCAGCGAAACTTTAATTAACATGGAAGGTGTTCTCAACAGTCAACAAAAACAACTAACGGAAACAGCAAAGAAGATGGAGGAGATCGCACAGAAGTGTCTGGTCTCGACGGAAGATACCAGGAAAATAAAGAAAAGGGTCAACAAATTAGAAAAACATCAGGATATACAAGAAAAAAGAATTTTAATGTTGCAGATGGAGAAATCTAATCTGACTCTCCGCTTTCAGGGCATTAAAGAAGAAGAGAAAGAGGATCTCAGATCTATACTGGCGAACGCCTTGGCACCCTTAACTGGCAGAGAAGCGAAAGAATTAAAAGAAGAGATGGATATGGTCTATAGAGCCTACTCCACCTTTACAAAGAAAAATAATCTGCCAGCAGAAGTGGTTGTCAAGTTTACTAAGCAGCGTTCCAGAGATCAAATTCTACGTGCAGTTTCAGCAGTGCCCTTGAAGATTGGGGAACAGACTATTAGAACTTTGAAAGATGTTCCTTATGAAATCCGTATGAAAAGGAAAGCATATAAAGGGTTGACCACATTTTTACAAAGACATCAGACTGTTTACAGATGGAGCTTCCCTGAAGGGCTGGTATTTAAATATAAGGATAAAAGAGAGAAGATTGACTCCGTCTTCAAAGCACAAGAATTTCTGAAGAGACACGCCAGTACAGAGGAAGATGCAGCACTCGCAATTTGGTCAGAATCAAGTAGTGAAGAAGACAGCGACCCAGAGGAGGGAGGTGCTGGAGCGGGAGACGTGAAGGCTAAAGAGGGCCCATCTTACAATTTGAGAGACACAAAAAGAAGACAACCCAAGAAATAACTGTTCGTGAAACGTCAGAAAGGAGCTGATTAATAATTAACCCCAAAGGACTTTACTAACTTACTAACAGAGTTATCTTGGACTTTTGAAAGGTGAAAAGAAGATCTTCTAACCACGGTGGTTGCCAAAAATGGTATTTTTACTAACTGAAACTAATCCTTTAACAGAAAAATTCACTCAATTCTTTTCTTAATCCATCTATATACCCTACCTTTTTCTTATTATAAAAAGCAATAAAATTCTCTCCTTTTTAGGAGGGTTTTTATAAAAAAAAAAAAAAAACACCTGAAATCAGTATCTGGAGTTAGGGGAAAGATACATTTCCATTTAGAATATGATATATCGCAAATTATAAAACTTAAACTCCATTTACAAGTGACTTTTCAACAGCCCATGCTTGAAGCCCCCACTTCTTCATCAATGATGAAAAGAGACTATGGTGACAGGAGGGGAAATGAAAACAATTCCAGTTAATTTGAGCATCAGCTGTCTATGATATAATGCATTCCAAAAGAAAGAAAAAAGTGTATCTAGAAACTGCCAACTTAATTGGTTTGGACTCAAGGCACTCATATTCTAGGAAGGGGGCACAATTTTGTGTTGCAAAATAAATCCCATACAAATCCTAAAGCCCAACTCAGTATCTGTTGACCCACCGCCACTGGAATATGTGGGACTGCCTTACAATGGCTGTGCTCATTTCTCCAAAGGCGGGAATAGAGAGTGGCACTCAGGGAGAAGGTTTCTTTGTGATATCCACTGGTGTGCAGTGTCCCTCAGGGGTGATACTCTCCCCAATGCTCTTTAACATCTACATGTGCCCTCTTGCCCAGCTGGTCAGGAGGCTTGAGCTAGGGTGCCATCAATATGCTGATGACACCCAGCTGTATCTGTTAATGGACAGCTGGCCAGACACTGGCCTAGAAAATCTAGCCAGTTGTTTGGGAACCATGGAGGGATGGTTAAAACAGAGCCACTTGAAGCTGAACCCATTGAAGATGGAGATCCTGTGGTTGGGGGGGGGCGGATTTTAGCTTCCCACTCTGGACAGGGTACAGCTGGTGCCAGCTTCCTCCATCAGGAGTTTGAGTGTGACCCTTGATGCCTCTCTTACCTTAGAGGCACAGGTCACAAATATAGTCAGGACAGCATTTTCCCATCTTCATTAAGCCCGGCAGCTGGTCCCTTACCTTTCCCATGCCGATTTGGCTACAGTTTTCCATCCAATGGTCACCTCTAGACTAGATTACTGTAACTCACTCTCTGCAGGGCTGCCCTTGAGCTTGCTCTGGAACCTTCAACCCCCTTGAGAGTGCACGTACGATCTGTGCTCTATCCACTGCACTGGCTCCAGATTGAATACCAAATCAAGTTCAAAAGTTCTGGTACTTACCTTCAAACCCCTAAATGGTCTGGGACCATCATATCTACAGGACCGCCTCTTCTTATATGCCCCTTATATGCTCAACCAGTACCAACTTGCTGGTAGTCCCTGGTCCCTTTTCTGGCCCTGGCCATAGCCTGGTGGAACTCTCTTCCTAGTGAGAACCAGGCCCTATGGGACTTGCCTCAGTTCTGCAGGGCCTCTAAGAATGAGGTGTTCCGCCAGGCACAGGGTTGAGGACAGCAACCGATAGAGAGATCAGTGACCTCCCAGGTTCCTCCCACCCTGATTCTCCACTCTCTCCTGGTTAAGATCTTCCAGAAAAGAGGAATATGGATTGTATGTCAGCCACCCCAGCTATCTGCAGGATGGATGGATGCTGCCATCTAACAGTACATCCAATTCCTGAATAGTACTGAAGTTTAATTGTATTGTATTGTATTGTATCAATAGTATTGTATGTATTTTATTATGTATTGATGTATTATGCCACCCTGAGTCCTGCTTGTGGAAAATTGAGTGGGACAGAAAATAAATAAATAAATAAATAATAAGCTAAGAAGGTTTTGTTTACTGAAGTACCTTGTATGGAGATTAGGAAAGGACAGACAGTGGAGGCAGGAAGATAGAATTTAGTAGCTATGGGATAAGGTAGACACAGGATACTGAAGATAATCTGAACACCTTTACAGATAATAGGTGTTAGGACCATAAATGTTATGTAACTGCTCATTTGATGTGAGTGAATCGAGAATAGTTTAACCAAGCAAGTAGTGGAGACCAGCAAGTCTGCATTCATCACCTGAACAGACATGCAATTTCATGAATTCTGTGATACTTCTCTGTTCTGTCTGTGTTATAAAAATGAAATCCTTAGCATTTGGAAAGAACCTCTACCTTTCCAAGCTTTTATGTGTTTAGGTCCATGGTGGCTTTACTTTTAACAAGTCTTGTGCAAAAATACTGTTGTAGCCTTTCACTTGAATCTAAGTTGCACAGGTGATCTTCAATCTGGACTGTATAACAGCCTTCTCCCAGCCTATGTATGTAACCAAGTTGCAACCAATTTATGGCAATTCTAATGGGCTTTCAAGAAAAGTGAGAGGCAGAAGTGGTTTGCCATTGCCATATTCTGCAGAATAAGGCCTCCCATCCCAGTGCATCTTTGGTGGCCTCCCACGTAAGTACCAACCCTGCTTATATTCCAAGATGTCCCCCGCAAGTATCACAGAACCCCACTTGTCTATATAGTAATCATGATGTGTGGCCCGGTTTCGGTTTCGGCGTCGCGAATGGCGGCCGCTTCTCGGGACGTTCCCGGAGGCGGTTAGCCCACACGCAGTTAGGAGGGGTCTTCGCATGTGCGAAAGACCCTAGTGAGCCTTAGGCAAAGGCTCCGAACCGGGGGCGCTTGGGGAGTAGCCTCTTTGCTGGCAGACAGCCGGGAAATTGAGGCTTTCTCCCTGCCCCAATCGGCCCCGCTGCGGCGTGCCCGTAATGGGACTTAGCGGCGCCACCGATTTCCAGGAGTGAAGACAGCACTATGGTTTAACATAAAAAGAAGAAGTAGCATCGAATCGTGAGTTGAAGATCTATTTTGAAGCGTAAATCGGAGCCCCCCTGTATGCGTATAAGCGTTGGGAGGAGGGAGGAGTTCCCACCCCCTTTGAGAAGCAAGATCTACAAAGGGAGCGCGAAGGGGGGCTGAGAGAAAAAAAAAAAGTGTTGGTGAAAGTACCGTTGGGGTTGCATGGAAGACTGCGATCATCTTAGCTTCCTGGGGGATGCGGCACGAACTTTTTAAAAGTAAACAAAAAACCAAAATGTCGATAATGGAAAAAGTCCTGCAGACACCGGAAGAGAAGAGAGGAGGGACTTCCGGTCCAGACAGCCCCCCCCAAGAGCTTGCTGTCAATCAACAGGAAAAGGAGATGCTGTGCCCCCTGCTGGAACAATTGCAGAAAATCAACAAAACTCTGTTCAAAATGGAAAGTGTTCTCATCAGTCGACAGAAACAGATATCGGAAACAACTAGAAAGATGATGGAGATAGAACAGAAATCGAATCTGATTCTAGGTTTCCAGGGCGTTAAAGAAGAAGAGAAAGAAGATCTCGGATTTACCTTGACAAATGTCTTGGCACCCCTAACTGGCAGTGAAGCGATAAAGTTAAAAGAAGAGGTGGATAAGGCTCCCAAAGCCTATTCCGCTTTTATAAAAGAAAATATTCTGCCAGTAGAAGGGGATGTTGAGCATAGCAGGCGACAAACTGGAGATCTAATTTCATCTGAAGAGTTTATGGAGCCCTGGAAGCTTGAAGGCCAAAAGTTTAAGGAAAAAGAGAAAAGAAAGAAGACGGATTTCATCTTCAAAATACAGAAACTTCTGAAGAGACACGCCAGCAGGGAGGAAGATGCAGCATTCAAAACTGGGACAAGTGAAGAAGACAGCAGCCCAGGGGAAAGTGGTGATGGAACGGAAGACTTCAAAGCTAAAATGGACTCAATCCATAACTGGAAGAGATTTAAAAAGAAGATACTTTGAGGACTGTTCGTGTAACATCTGGAAGGAGCTGTTTAATTACTAACCCCAATGGACTTTACTAACTGCATTAACAGAGTGACTTTGGACTTTGCAATAGTTAAAAAGAAGATCTTCTAACCATGATAGATGCCAAAATTGGTATTGGTTATTAACCTAAACTAACCCTCACTAACAGAAAAAAATTTCACTCCATCTTTCTCTTTCTCCATCTGTCTACCCTTCCCGTTTCTTATAAAAAGAATAAAATTCTCTCTTTTTTAAGAGAGTTTTACAAAAAAAAAAAAAAATGATGTGTGGCCCCTGTCTGCGGATACCTAAGTCCATGGTTCAGGGCCATATGGACACTAAATTCCAAGATTCCTTCCCCTAATCTATACATCTGGTACCAAATCCTCCCTGACGTACCCCCAGGCATTTCTATTGTCATATGGATTGGGGGAGGGCAATTAGAGAGTACACAGAGCTTTAGCCTAGTCAGACAGGGCACTTCTCCAAATTTTGTTATTCAAGGACAAGGATTCAACAACTCCCTTGCATTTAAGGTTTGGACTTAAAAAATCAGGTTAGGAGGGCTTTTGCAGAGATGTCTAAGCCTGTCATCTATATACTATTTCTCACATGTGCCCCCTATCTCCAGATAGCGAAATCTGCAGATAGGAGGCATACAGAGGCTAAAGAGATTTTTCAGCAAATTTGGGGTACTCCCCAAGTTTGCAGAAAATTCTTTTACAATTATGTAGGGGAAACTTAAATCCCCTCAAAAGTAAAAGAGTGTTCTCTATGCATGCACTTACTGTTGGGTGCTGTGACAGAGCTTAGTGGTGGTGGCTGCGATGGAGCCTGCTGCTGTCAGGAGGGAAGAAGCCTCGGCAGGCCCAGTGGCTGGGATCCACACAGGGATCACCACCATTGCCACTGTCAGGGTGAGGAGAGAAATCTTGGCAGGCCTGATGGCTGAGAGCCATGTAGGGATAATGTAGCCATGATGGGGGATAATTAAGACAGGGAGAGGAATTACTGCCCCGCGAATATCGCAGGTCCCCACCTGTCTATATACTAAAAGCAGTGTGTGGCCCCTGTCTGTAGATACCTAAATCCATGGTTTAGGGCCACACAGATGCTAAACAGATTTTTCTGCAAACTTGGGGGACTCCCCCAGGTTGCAGAAAAATCTTAAATCAAAAATAAAATATATAGGGGGGTTTTAAATCTCATCCAAAATAACACACTTAGAGACCCATTTCAGCTCCATAGCAGTGGATGCCAGCAGCCACTTCAAGTCATCAGTGGATGCCAGCAGCTGCTCTGGACCCAGTGGTGGTAAAAGCTGGCAGCTGCCACAGGTCTGGGCACAGCACTGGAGGACGCTGGCATCTCTTGCAGGCCCAGCCACAGCACAGGAGGACAATGGCCACTGCTCCAGGCCCAGGTACATCAGCAGTGGATTGCCAACAGCCGCTACACCAGGCCCAGGTGTGGTGGCAGTGGATGCCAGCAGCTGCTGCAGTCCTGGGTGCAACAGATGCTGGCAGCCTCTGCAGACACTGGCAGCTGGATTCCACGGTAGGTGGTGGGAATTGGGGGGGGAATATGGGATTTCCCCCTGCAAGTCTTGCAGGCTCCCACCTGTTAATGTATAATGCTTGGCCAATGGCAGACTAAACACTGAGCACAATGAAAACAGAGGGGCTTTTTGACAATAATAAAAGTGATAAAATGAAAAAAAAGAACTAAGTAGACTGCTTCAGCTCAGCAACAGTGAAGATTTCGATCTGAACACACTGATTTGGGACAAGAGGGGAAACTGAATCTATAAGTAACTAGACGGAAGAAATAATAAACCAGTGTCAATATATTCATCTAACATTTCATCCAAAGTTGCCATATTCAAATGAAAGTAGATTCAACAAAGCAGAAACTATTTTTCCCAGAGAAAGTCACAGAGGATAAGGGAATGTGATACAGTGTATGTCAGCTGTCCCATCAAGGACTAGCTTCCTGTTTACCTGTCATGTTGGCACACCTCAACAAAGGAAAGTAGAACTAGACCTTTAAAAATCCAGCCCTGCCAACTATAGCCAAATCATCCTGAGAAGGGCTAAGATCATGGGAGTGGGGCCAACCATGGAAGCTTGCATGTGTCAGAAAGGGGTGAGGCTTCATACTTACCACTCAGGCTTATTCCTCCCAAGCGGAAGCAGCAGCAGCATCAATAAGAAGGTAACTGTAGAATCCAGACATATGGAGGCCTTTCTTTGGATGGTATCATAAGCTTAATATGCTAAGCTACACAGCCTGCTTTGGTGGCATCCCAGCAAAGCCCATGAGGCTGGAACTACAGCCTACAGTTATCTGAAGTAAGCTTCTTGAGTGCAGGGGGGGCGGTGGCTTGAATCTGGATCCTCCCTTGTATCTTCCATTGTCCTGATTATTTCCTGTTCTCTTGTGGGAACCATTGTTCCCCACTGTAATTAAGCTACAGAGGTAGTGAAGTTAAGGCAATGAACTCTGCCATCCCACTCAGACAGGACACCTCAGGAGTTAGACTCCTGTGGAATGAGTCCCAACTGCCCTGAGGTATACCCTGCAGCAGCAAAAAGAGTGTTGTGAGGAAAGTGCATTTGCTGCATAGCATTTCATGTGATCTGTCTGAACCACTGGTAATAATGCAGGAAGGGGTACGGGTACCTAACTCACACCTTCTTGAAAAACCTTTCATTAACTTCATGTTGATGAATAATTTATTATCAGTCCCTGCACAAAAGTGTAGTAATTTAAATTATTACTATATCACGAAGTCTCCTAAAAGACCAATCGGAATGAGCTTAAATGTAGTAGCGAACATTGCAATTCATTAGAGAAACAGCAAAACAATTAGACAGGTGAAATAATTCCTTTTGAAATTCTGCTGTCTGAAGCAAAACATCTGAAACAGCTCGGCATTATTATACACACACACTGGTACACAGGGTTGACCCTGTTTCTTTGGTTTTTGCAAAATAAATAATGAGAATGATCCACCATTCATTCTGTCAGTCGTGTGAAAAATCCTCAATGGCTACAAGATTTGTACGTTGACTCTGTAATCCAACCAAGAATCTATCTGAGCACTGATCACAAGAAAAGTTCTTTTTAAACCAAAAAGTTCTGGATCGTTTGCAATGCCAGTAGCAACTGTTTCTGCATATTGTTTGTATTCCAAAAAGTCATCCTGGATTTACCTCTTGATTTTCCTTGGTAGTTTGAATTGTAAACCAGATCTTCTAACTTGCAGAGAGAAACGTCCATAACATGCTTTACAATTTTAATGTTAGGCCAAACAGACAGTTGTTGGTAGCCAAAATTTTGTTAGACACTTCCCATTACTTGAGGCAATGCATCTTTCTGCATCCGAATGTAAATAATATGCCAGGAAGGCAAAGATAATGAGGATGTACACTCCAGATGATGCAACATCTTTTTCTCTTTAGTCAGTTTCCAGAACATTACCTCTGCCCAATTGATTCATCTTCTTTCTCAGTAACTTCCACATCTTCTGCTACCTTCAGGGTCATTGCACTAAACATCCTAAAGGAAACAATTATTTACATGCTGAAATCATGTTTGGGAGGAAAAAAAGAAATTCCTATAATTTGTACAGAGATTAAACAAAGGTAGATTTCTCCCCCTCTGAAATGACCCAAGTACTATGAAATGCCTACTAAGGAAATCATTTGCTTAATAGAGCTAATTACTTAGCATTCTTCTGCTAACACAAGTCTTTTTTTCTGTCTTTCTATTTTCGCACAGAAAGGGATTGGTTATTCTTGCCAGTTGCTCTTCATTAATCTGGAACAAGAATTCCTAGATGGCCAGAACCAACATGTGCCTCAGGAGTAATTTCCCCTTCACCGCTCATCAGACAGAACTGTGAAGAAAGGCTAGTCCTATTTCTCCTATCAAATCTCAAGTCAGAAAACCACTTTCCAACCACTGGCTCCTCTTGTTTCTCCAAATGCATAAGCTTATCTATTATAAGCATTTATATCTCCTCCGAGGGGGACTTAGGACCACTTCAGCTGCATTGTCTTCCACCGGAAACACAGCATGGCCTCCCAAAGCTGGTGCTGCAGTTTCCA
Source organism: Gekko gecko (assembly GCA_029375565.1). NCBI lineage: Eukaryota > Metazoa > Chordata > Lepidosauria > Squamata > Gekkonidae > Gekko > Gekko gecko. The sequence goes on from JAPDNY010000007.1 coordinate 122,610,074, forward strand.
TTCTTCCTTATCCATGTGCAGGTTTGCTCCCCTCACACTGGCCCCAGTATCAATGGTGTTATGTGCAATGATATTAACATTGGCTGTGCAAAATTATTTGCACCTCAAATGAGACTCAAACTCTTCCCCAAAGAAGCCTCTGAGTTCCACATACTGAGCCTGATTGCTGAGGCTCTGGGACTGTGCTTTTGCCTTAGTTGTGGACTTGTGATTGGGTTGAGTGATATATTTATCTGTGCTTTCTGTGCATGAGCAGCGTTAACAGCAAAGCATGTCTTGACTGGTGAGTGACAGCTGAACTACTAGTGATAGTGCCTCTTGTTTCCACAGATATGTGCAATGATATTAACATTGCCTGTGTAGAATCATTCGCACTTCAGAGACTCGAACTCTTCCCCAAGGAAGCCTCTGAGTACTGCATGCTGAGACTGACTGCTGAGGCTCTGGGATTGTGCCTTGATTGGTGAGTGACAGCTGAACTACTAGTGATATTGCCTCTTGTTTCTGCTTAGACACTGGGTGTATGTAGGATCAAAGTATATTATATTTTATCCTTGTCCTGGCATTGCAGTCACCTGGGCCAGTGGGCCCATGGGATTAGTTTGCTCATCCTTCATCATCACCATCAAACCAGCTTTTGTTTTGGTTTGTCCCTCTTGCCATTATATGAATTTCCAGTGGGGCATGGAGACTATGAATACCTTCTGTGGTGCAGTGAGATACATCACTCTCAAAGATGCCATTGCTAAAGAAGCATAATGCTTGCACTCTCCAAAGACTAGCCATTCTTGTCAAAGTAGGCCAGCTATGGAGGGCAGATGGCAGCAATGATAAAGTAGAAAGCAAGGCAAGTCAGTACTTCCTAGATGCCATGCTGCAAAAAACATACTCCTGGAGGCAGAGAGATACCACAGTGCCCTTGTCCAGATACCCCAAAATCTCACTGTTGGATATAAATTTATATTTGTTCAATATTCAGATTAACTTTGAATTAGCCTGTCTTTTATGTCAGAGCATAACCAGTTGTTGGGATTTGCAAGTGTCACTCCTTCTGTCATGAAAAAGTTAATCTGGTGTTTACGTATGTTAATATTAGCTAGTTAGCACAGAACCAATCAGGTATTGGGCACATTTTCCCCACCAGAGAATGGGAGATTCTATTCCTAATGAAATGAGTTTGGGAATTACTATTGATTGATCAAGACACTGAGGATGCTACATGCAGTTTGTCATGTACACAAGAGGTGGGGGCTTGGGGGGTAAACTTTCTCTCCTTTGTTCTCAAACACACACGAATTTGAGCAAACAAACAAGCAAAATTGAGTTTAGAACTAGTTAGCTAGGGTGTTATTTTCCTCCATGTAACCCTTCCTAATCTTTTACTAAACTTTATCTTTTTCTTACAAGCTAAACACACGTGTCTGTGTCTGCATCTTTTTTTCCACTGTGCATCAGCACCCTGCTAAGCATACCCAGCACCAGCCCTACAAAGGTGCAAACTGTGCTCTCCTGTAGTACCCTGCCCCTCGGGGAGTACTACATTTACCTGGCCTAGGGGCCACACATTCTGTGCCCCACGTGTACAGATGGACACTCAAAACTCTCACTTCACCAATTCCTGTTAACACCCCCATTTAACACAGAGTCACAAGCTCTCTACATGGCCTGGAAATTTCAAAATTTATCTGTAGTACTACAGACACATACCTACAAAATTTGTCTTCTGTCACTTAGCAACCCTTTATCTCAGTGTTAAGAAAAATCCTGAATTGCCTTCCTTATGCTCTTGAGAATCCAGCCAATTTAATATCTTCCTAAATACACCTAATCAAGTTTGGTATGTTACACAAATGAACAGATCTACTACAACAGAAGACAACCAAAAAAAGGGTACTTGCTAATCCTGAAACTGTTTGCAGTTTATGTGTCCCATTGAAGTTAATGATACTTATGAGCTTTCAAGTGGTTTCAGGATTGCAGATTTATTGGTTCTAAAAATTATGTCATGAGTAGGGCAAATTCTATTTTATTCAGCTCTCTTCTTTGTTCTGGTGTATGGCTTATGACTGAATGTCAAAACTATATAAATGAAAAGCATTTCTCTCTTAAATACAAGTTAAAGCTTTAATTATAGAATCCCTCTATATCATTTTGTAAAATTAAAATTGAGTGTAATCCTAGATGAGAGAATACACAAGTAGCAATTTTCTTCCTCAATTGCATGGTCTTGTTATTTTAAGCGAAATTCCACCCAAATTCCAGCAAGCAGTGTTATTAATGTCGGAAAGAAAAGCCATGCATGAGGAAGTTTCAAAATCACATACACACGCAGAACATCCTATTTAAACGAAGGATCTGGGGGAGGGAGCTTCCTGCAAAAGGCTTGTGTTACAGCTACAAAGGAGCAGACAGGCAACAGTCAAAGGAACCACAGGCACCCCACCAATTTCCACTACAGCAGTTCTGTAAGGTGCATTTCTTCACTTGCTAGCTCTGGCTGTGATTCACAAACCACATAGACAAACATTCTTGCATCAAAAGTGATGCAATACCACTTTACTTTCAAATATACTGAATTCAGTGGAACATCCGTAGGATACCTAATCCATATTAGTTCACATCCAAAGAACTACTGTAGATCTCCTTGAAGACTTGGATATGTCCAGTGGAATTTTTGGAAGGAAGAGACAAGAGAAATGCAAATTTAAAGTCCTTTTGGGTGTGTAGGGCTAGTTGTGCAATTCTCCAGATGCTGGCCAGTACATGAAAGCAAGAGGCACTTCATGCAACAGTCACTGATGGCTGTGCTTGCACTGGTGTCACATGGGTGTTTCTGGCAAAAATTCATAGAGTTGGAAGGGACCTCCAAGGTCATCTAGTCCAACCCCCTGCACAATGCAGGAAATTCACAAATATCTCCCCCACCCCCAGTGACCCCTGCTGCATGCCCAGAAGATGACAAAAAACCTCCAGGATCTGTGGCCAAACTGGTCTGAAGAAAAATTGCTTCCTGACCCCAAAGTGGCAATCAGCATTTCCCTGGGTATTCAACATGTCCCTGGATGTAAATGTGTAAAGGCAGACACATGTCCTCAATTATGCATTGCAAACAAACAAACAGATAAACAGACAAACTGGCTGCCCCAGAGTGCCCTTTGGCCTTGGATCAGTGGTAGAGCATCTACTTGACATGCAGAAGGTTCCAAGTTCAAACCCTGGCATTTCCAATTATATTGACTTGGTAGTAGGTGATGTGAAAGACCTCTGCCTGAGACTCTGGAGAGCAGCTGCCAATGACAATGCTGACCTTGATAGACCAATGGTCTGATCCAGTATAAGACAGCTTCATGAGCTCATGTGAGTGTTTAGAGAAGGGCACTGCATGTTTATAGACATGTGTCTGACATTACATGTTAAATAACAAGACAAATCACTGCCACACACCACTGCAAACAGTGGTTCACACTTTATGCAGCAGCAGTGTATGCTGTAGCTTTGTAGCTATTGTATGTACTGTGTATCAAATATTATTGCTGCATAAAATGTAAATCAGCAATTGATTGTATCAAAGTTAGGATTATAAATTAGCCACATAACAGTTTGGATCCACTGTAGCATTTCCATGGGCAGAACTATTTCCACTCACAGAGTACCACTTCCCCCCTCTCATCTGCTGCAGCCCAAAATGCCCCCTGCAATGTTTCTCCTGGGGGCAGGGACCGCCAGCAAAAGCATTTTGTACTCCAGAGGGGAAACGAGAAAGTTGTAGACTTTGGGAAGAAATCATTATGTCTGAAGAAATGTGCCAGTAGATCCAAGCCAATCTGTTCAGTACTGAGGCATTTACACAGCAAGATCACACCTCAACCAAAGCAGAACTGTACCTGACCTTACAATCTTAATTTCTATGAACTGGAAAGGTAGGAGGAGCTGTAGCTCAATGGCAGGGCGCACATGTTGCAATACAAAAAGCTAAAAGCAACATGTTAGACAAAAAAAAGAAAACCCACAGATGCAGCATTTTACTAGGAACAGAAATTGTTAAATTTCTGCCAATCCTGCTTTTGTTAAAAGATACAAGGAAGTCCCGAGTTGCAATTAGCAAGCATCATCTATTTGTTCATGTTAGTGACTAGACTACTGCAGTCCATGGGAGATGGCAGCTGATGCTGTTAAATGGCAGTCCTCATAACAAAAGAGATGCAGTCATAACTTTCACACTGAGATATTACAGACACTTCTTCTGCAGTAGTGACACATGGGATCCATTCCTCCCAGAGGTTAAGAGATTTAAGGATCTCATTGGAGGCATGCTAAACTGGGAGGAAGCTCCATTGACATAGATTATGTGTATCATGCATACAATGGGACTGAATGGCCCATGTACTTTGGAATAAGCCCATCGCAACTCGACGGGATTCGTTTCCGAGTAAACATAGTAAATCACATTGGGCTACCGTGTAGCTGCGATCTGGAACGTTAGTTGCCAGGAAGTAAATCACATTTCAGTGAGTGGGAGTTTCTTCTGAGTAAACATCTTCAGGATCAGCCTGTAAACATGTTTTGGTCGACAGACAATCACTTGCGTGGGCATAACAATACATGAAATCAAAGGGCAGTCTTCTCACGGCAGTCCGCTTACGTGAAGGGCATTTCCACAGAATCCCCAAAGGGAATGGCCCCGACGCGTGCAGAATAGTCACCCGCCCCTTCCCACCGTAGGCAAAGCCGCCACTTACTCCGAGCAGGTCTCTCCGGGGAGCTCCTAATCAGCGCGGCGGCGGGTCAGAGCGGCGGTTCACCTGTGCGCCTCATCAGCACCAACTGGGCGGGGACGGCGGCGGGGCTGCCTGTTGGGCTGGCCGAGCGACTGCCTCGCCTGGCCCCGGCGCTGGCCGTGTGGAGCGCGCACAGCTGCGGCTGCAGGTTGCGTGGATCAGGAAATTAGGGCAGGCGGCTGGGATTGGAGGCGCTCGAGAGCCAACCAGAGGCCGCCCAGGCGCCCGTGAGTCACCGGCGGCAGCAGACACGGAGACAGGAGCGGGGCGGTTCGTATAAAAGCGTCGCGGAGCTGCCCTCCCCCTCGTGCATGTTCCTTGGGCTCTCCTCGCCGGCCCGTGCCTCTCCGCACGGCGTCCTCGCTGCCGGCTTCCTGGGACTGCCTTCCCTGCCTGCCTGTCATCGCCGGCATTGTCTCCGCTTTCCCCACCCCGGCTGCCGGAGGAGCCCAGCCCCGGCTTGCATTCGTGCCTGTGCGGAGAAGAGGCAGGCAGGCAGGCATCGCCCCCCCCCCGCCCCCGGTGAATGCTGCTAACTTGTTGTGCGCGGAGCGGCGGCCGGCGCTGTACGATGGACCCGCTCTCCCTGGGGGGGCTTTGGCTTCTGGTCGCTTGGGCTTGCCTGCAAGGAGAGCGCTGCTGGGTGCGCGGTGAGTGAAGGAGGAACGTGGCTTTATCCGCTTGGACGTGCGGGTGCCTGCCTGGGTTCGCGTGGAGAGCCCTGCAGGGAGGGAGGGCGGGGGGGGACGGCGCGGGGGGGTCAGGAGCGGCGCGAGCGGCGCGCTATGGCTTTGGCCGGCCGTGGGGGGAGGGTAGCTTCAATTAAAACTGGGCTCCCCCTCGCAAGAATGCACCCCCTCCCAATAACAGAACATCCGTAACTAAGGTCCAGTTTCCTCTTCTCTGGAATAGGAGGAACATGGAATCAAGGTGCTAATTCAAGGGCTCTTGTCAAATCGGGGTTGACAGGAGAAAAGAGGAGCCTTGTCTTTGCCGTGAGAGGAGGAAGATGGAGAGAGAGCTGGCCTCTGAGAAGGATGCCAGGGGGGTTTCTTTGTCTCCCATAAGCTGTTGCTGTATGGCCTTAACCCTAAAGACTGGCCCTGGAGCCTCTGTGGTGCTTGCGGCAAACTCTTCGAAGCTAGGGAGATGGCCGGGAGCAGTTTGCCTCTTCTGATGTTCTTGCTTGTAGGGTATACCTGGAAGCTCTTGATAATGCACTAAGGGCAGACCTTTGCCCTCAGAGTAAACTCTGCTAGCAGATATGATTAAAAACTAGATTCTTTTTTCTCTATAATTGACCTTATCAGCAGATAGTTACACTTTTAAGTACCAAGTGTAATAGTGCCGTTCACTAAAAGCATATACAGTGGCTAACTCAAATGAAACCTAGTAATTCTTCTGGATTAATTCTACTGTAACCTGTGGGGGTTTGGTCTTAGCCAGGTACTAAACACATGGGCATTGTTCTAAGAAATGTTTTGGTTGGCACGTGAGACTAACTTGAGCACTAGTTCAGCTCTTTGAGCAATGTGTGTATTAAGGCCTTCGAAGTAACACTGTTATGTAGGTGTTGAACACTTAAATCAACTAGGCAATGTTCTCTATACTTCCATGGTTTCTTCACTTCTTTCCTGCCTTTCTTCCCACTGGTTACTGGAAGTGACTTGCCTTGTTCTCTTCTCCATTTTAAACTGAAGAGACGGCGATCCTTGAATAACATTATCAGGGCCAAGATGAGATGCAAGAATATGGATAGCTTATTTTCAAGGTGGTATGCTGAGAAAATGGGAATTAAGTGGCTCTTAGCATATGAATCAGACATAGAGTGGATCACTCTGCTGATTGTGGTAGGCCACACACACACTGAACAAATCTTGGTTGTGTCAGCAGGTGTAAAACACTTTGAGGTTCTTGGTCAGCTATCCAGCCTCTTCCCTGCAGGTCAGGGAGGCTGTAGGCTTGTATTGGATTGAAATTGAGATTTGCCTTGCCTCTCAAAAACGAAGCAAAACCACCTGTCTTCTTAATGGAAGCTGTAGTTGAGACTCCCATGGAACTTGCCAAAATGCTTTGCTTAAAACTTAATGCATCCCTAATATTAAGGTTGCAGCTCTTGGAAGTGAGCTTATACTCATCAGTACAGTGGGACAGAGTAACTGAAATGATCCTCTGTTACAAGTTTGATTTGTTTGCTCATAGGTGTTAAAGTAGAAAGCCATTCAGGAACCAAAGTAGATGCCAAGACAGTAACTCTTTTTTTCTGCTCGGTATTTCCCTGTAAAACAAGTTTTATATACAGCCCACAGCCCAGAATGGTTTCAAAATGTAAACTGCTGTTCCAGCTTAATTCAGTGGAAGCCTATTCTAAGAAGGGTGCTTAAGGTAGCCTGGTGGTAAACTTAGGAGTTCCATCAAAATGCTGTTTTGGGGCTTGGTGACTTCCAACCAGTATCCATCACTATCAAAGGCCTGACTTGCTAAAAATGTCTGCACATGCTAGTCAGCAATGGATAGAATGCATACTTAGAGCTGAATACTCTAAGACTGCCATTCTTTGAAGCAAGGGGAATCTTGTCCAAGATATCACTGCCAAGCAAAGAGATGTTGATAGACAAACTGAAAATGCGTCCTTCTATACACATTGTGTGGGGAGAATGCAGACCAAAACAGCTGAAGTAGGCCTGCTACTGTTATTGCATGTGTTAATGCAAGACAGCAAGTTTGAGTGTGCTATGAACTGGTCAGTGCTCAGTAGTGTAATCCATGTGCATACAAAGTTCTACTCATGATTAATCCTTAAACACAGGAGTTGGGCAGTCTTACTTGTAAGCTGAGCTGGATGTCTCTAACATTTCATGAACAAGCCACTGTTTCATTACTAGGAATTCTGCCTTCCTGAAATGTCAGAGCTATACATATGTGAGACATATCAGACACACAGGAGCTTCAGCATTTTGCATACAATTACTGAACAAGTTGCAAATGTATTTTTATTTAACATTTTAATTTTAAACGTAAGAAAAACACTTCACATATAACAATGCATATAAATTTCAACATACAGATTGATCCAACCTTACTAATACAGTTCTTTAACTTCAAAACTCTAAAGGTAATAATATTTAAACATCAACCTTAGATTAAGCATTATAACTTGGTTACAATTGCAACAAATCAATAGGGAAGACGCTATTTGGTATTTTATCTCTTAATACCATAATTTAACATTGAATACCAAACTGCCAGAAAGCGAGAACTTTGTTTTGGATTAGAAGTTGCAAATGTATTAACACTTCACTAATGAACAGTGGAGGCTAATAAATTCTTAAATCAGCACAAGTCTTGCTTTATGTTTATAGTAATCTAAGGTGTTGATGGATCATTCAGGTGTTCCAATTCAAGTGCTCTGTTAATTTGGAAAAGTGCTACCTAAATAGTAACAAGCCTGAATAAAGAAGAAAAGATTGTATTTATACCCTGTCCGTTACTACCTGAAGGAGTCTCAGAGCACTTCATAATCCCTTTCCCTTCCCCTCCCCACAACATATACCCTGTGAGGTGGGTGGGGCTGAGAGAGCTCTGAGAAAACTGCCCTTGAAGGAACAGCTCTGAAAGAACTTATGACTGACCCAAGGTCACACCAGCAGCCTCATGTGGAGGAGTGAGGAATCAGACCTGGTTCTTCCAGATTAGAGACCGTATTCTTAACCACTGTACCAAACTGGCTCTCTACAACAGTATTGTACTTCAGTAACTTCTTACAAGTAGCTTTGTTTCCAAAATGAGTAAATGCAGCCAAAGTAGCAATGACCAAGGTTCTGTGCTGCTGTGGCATTTGGGAAGATGCTATTTAAGCCAACTGTGTTAGAAGTTCAGAGTTTCCCCTTGGGGTTAGATATGTGACTTTAGAAACATTGTTATTGATATTCTCGTATATAGCTTTAACGGCTTCAGCAGTCTAAGGCAAAGAAGATTACTGAACAGTGCACATTCCAAACATGGGAAGCACATCTATCAGTTAAATGGTAAGCATGGCCATATAGGCTAGTAGCATGAAACCAATCTAGTGGCGGTGGGAGAATGAGATGCCACCTGGAACTAAAATGTTGAAATCTTAGCAGTCTAAAGCCGTGACTGAGAATTTCAAAAGTTGTGTTGGTGGATTCTGGCCTTTGCATCCTTTCTGAATCCATGTGCATTACTGCCTAGGCAAGAAATGCTGTTTAGTTGCTCTAACCAGTATAGCGTCTACTAGAGATCTAGTGGACTCCGCCTGGAGTGGTCTGGAACACAACTGACTGTTTCAATAAGGGCTAAAAATAGATGTGTCCTGCCAACCTTGAGGTGACAAAAGTAAACCCCTGGATGATGCAACAACCTGAAGGAAAGAGTCTTGCATCATGCAAGTCTGGCACTTCTTTGGCCTTTAAAATGCCCATATCATGTTGCAGTGTTATTAGAACTGCATATGCTGAAGAAGAATTTACTGTTCTGCTTCAGGCTAGCTTGGTGGTAGGGAAAAGGAGCATATGACACAAACAGATACTTGCAGGCAGCAACAAGTACAAAATAGGCATTCCTGATTCCAGATCACTTGAATGGTAGGTAGTCCTTTCTTTGTCCTGGCATATATAGCAGCATCTGAGCAAAATCCTACTGACATGTCATTGGTATCCAACTACACGGCCAATTGGTTACAACAACTACCAGGTCTTATACTTGACCTTAAACCTCAACTCCCAGGAAATCTGCTCCCTTCTGTGGCTGGTAACCCTGTACAGTTCCTTTGCAAGCTGTACTGCTTTATTACAGATTTCAGGTGGGTAGTTGTGTTGGTCTGAAGCAACAGAACAATGTTTGAGTCCAGTGGCACCTTTAAGACCAACAAAGTTTAAAGCTTATACCCAGAATTAAATTTTGTTGGTCTTAAAAGTGCCGCTGGACTCAAACTTCGTTCTGTTGCTTCAGACTAACATGGCTACCCCACCTGAATCTATTCTCATGGAAGCCACTATATTAAGCCACATAAGTATCTGAAGAAGTGTGCGTGCACATGAAAGCTGAAAACCAGAATTAAACTTTGTTGGTCTTAAAGGTGCCACTGGACTCAAACTTCACTTTATTACAGTTTGTGATGTAGCTCTACTATCTGAGTACCTGTGCTTGGGGGTGTTGCTTTCCCCCACATTGTGTCTTCCTCTAGAAGAAGGCAATAGGGCAAGCAGTTGCCATAACTTTTTTGCATACTGCCCTGTAGTAAAATGGTGTAGTGTTATGGGTGGTGTTATAGAGCTGTTGTCCAAACAGACCTCTTAGTAAACATGAGGTGCGTTCAGACAGTGTGCTGGAGCAGTTTAAATTGCTCCGGTCCAATGTGGTTTTTTTTAATCTGGAGAATTGCGATCACACTGACCTCCTTGTTCCGGGCTCCCCACCGTCCACACGCAGGTGGTGTTTTTTCCTCTCAGTTTGAGCATGCGCACAGGCAGCCCTCTCTAGAGCTAAAATTTTCGCACGTGTGCAGAACAGCGATTTCCACATGTCCCTTTAAACTTTAAATGAAGACTTCTCTTTAAATTTTTATCCCGAAACTGGCCTCCTTGAGATCCCGGACTTGTCTAAGTGCTAAAACTAGGCACCATTTAAGCTTTTCTTTCATTAACTTAGGAGCGGAGCTCCGCTCAAGCACACACCACCAAGGCATTAAAAAAAATGGTGGACTAAAAGCGGAAGTCTGAGGCAGCTTCCCAGAGGGGGGGGGTTAAAGCACCTGGAAGTGGCTTGATGGAGCGATCAGATGTCAGAAAAGTGTGGGTTGAAACCGGAGAATCAGAAAGCACCACTTGGTAAGTGGTATCAAAATACTCCAGTTTAAAGGGGGTTTTCTCCAGAAAGCCATGGCTGGGGACGGTGCACAGATGTTGGGCGTGTGAACGCGCACATAAAATCCATTCCTGAGGCTCAAATGGAGTGTCAGAACACACCCATGTAGAATTTAGAATTATGTTCCAAAATAGGCCTAAAGATCCTGTCTAGTTTCCAGAACCATCTGAAAATTGTCTCTTTTCACAAGGAGGTGTTTGTTTTCTTAACTGCAAATTGTTCAGACTTCTCATATATGTGCTGTTTACTTACTTACTTAGACTAAGAGGGGCCTTAAGCAATGCTTCATTCTGAGGGCTGTGTGCAGGGCATCGTCCACCACATTTTAAATGGTTGCTTGCTCTTGAAGGCTCCCTGTTGAGATAAGTGGCTACTTGTGGTCCTCTGCTTTTCTAGCAACTTGGTCTTCAACAGTACTTCTAGACAAGCTTTCTAATGAGCTGTACAGATGGGCTAAGTTTTCAGAAGTAGAGATTGGGTAAAGCTCGTTTATTTTAGTTGGTCTAAGCTTAGCATTGCTGAGCACAAGTCTCATATTGCCCAACAGATCTTAGTATTATGTCCATCGTAGCTTCACGTTTAACATTCAGAGCCTATTAGGAACGTTAATTAGAATATAACGAGTCTTCATACTCGTATGGGACTTAAACAAGGATATTCCTCAAGATCCTGTCTTAAACCATTGTCCAGGTAACTTTAAAGCAGAAATCTTGACTCTCGAGACAAAAGTAACCTGTTAACCTGCTAATTTGGATTTAATATTGATTCAGGTAATTTATATGGCTTGTACATCATTTCCTCATCATCTAGTTTTAACAAATAGACTACAAGTTCAGAGCAGAATATTTGATTTTTCCCTTTGATAGAAGTAGTTTCCAACGATCTTTCACAGGCATAATTTGGAACGATGAAGCTTTCCTTTACGTTTCTCTGCCCTGATGTCTCAATTGCTCTTGTTTAAACGTCAGATCACAGACCTCCTATGCTAGCTGGTATTCTCAAACACCATCTCCTTCTCCAGGCCCACTTCTGCAAAACTTTTCCTGGATTACTTATATAGCCTTGCCTTTGTATTTGTTTTTGCTAGTAAAGTATCTGTGCGATGCTTACCATTTCTTCAGCTAAAATGTAAGGGTATTAATAATGTTCTGAGATTATAGAACTGTTGAACAGACAGTGCAACTCTTAAAAGTATTTGTTAAATCAAATATATAGAACAGCTTCTCATTCTGCTCAGTCTCTTCATTTGGTAGGGCTCTTTTCAAAAAGATGTACAACTTTCATTTTAGATTTTAACTGCTAGGTAGTTGGGCTTGCTATACAGCTGTGTAAGTGCACCTGGTCCAAAAGTAGTTCTGCATTTCATAGCATTGCTAGAAAGGCAAGATGCCCATTTGTAACTGGACAATAGTGAAATTGTGCCCATTTGTAACTGGACAATATGTTGAAGAGGAAGGCACATTGGGTCATTTAGGCACAACCAGGATAGATACTCCACACAAACATCCAAAAAAAAGTTTGGGCTGTCCTTAAGGTGACAAGATTATGATAGGCTAAGTCTTTTCTGCCAGCCTGTTCTTGTTTAGGTGCAGAGACATTTTGTTGACCCAGCTGATGAGTACTGCCTTAAAGCATTACTGAATAACTAGTGGCTTGCTTCTCAATTCCAGGTGCAAGAGTCAAATGTGAAGAATCTCAGTTCCAGTGTAATAATGGTCGCTGTATAACTCTAGTATGGAGATGTGATGGGGATGAGGACTGTTCTGATGGCAGTGATGAGCTAACATGTGGTAAGAACTTTGAAATTTGGATAACAGCAATTGGGCCTGGAAATTTTTCCATTAAGGAAAAAGCTTTCCATGGGAACCTTCTCCTACTTTTTAAAAAAGAACTTGTATATGCAGTTTAATACTATTAGTCATGCATAATCAGTGCCAGCCATACCAAGAAAAGAACTTTCCAAAGTGATTAACTTTTCAGATGATCACCAGAAAGCCTACTTCTGTTTTATATCTCAAGACTGCTATATTGAATTTTTCCTAATCAAACTTTTTGCTAGTATAAAATTAACATGGTGTGAGGGCTGGAGGGGGGAGAACTTCCTGGTCCAAAACCTTCCAGTCAGACTCTGTCATGCTGAATGTATTTTGCTGATGACAAACCATGCAGAGCAAAATTACAGGCATAGTGTCCATGTACATGAAGGAAGTATGATGAAGGGCTGACTGTGCCAGGACATGTTTATGAAGTTCCTTTTTAAGGCCAGGTAATAACTATGCTCTTTAAACACAAGATCAGCTGGACCTGAGAGGTTTTGTGGCATGACATGCCAAAGAATAAGATGGCAACTTGAAAGATCAAATGGCTGCCATTATGGATAAGCATCTCACTGCCAGTCAAGTGTGCTGGAGCCTTTGGTGTGGCAGACTTTGACAGCTTGCTTATGAAGTCAAACATTCCTATTGCATTGGAGCAGGCCTGGGTTTCAGTTCTGAGAGCTAGCTGTAGCATTTCTGCCAGTGTTCAGTAGCACTGCACCAGGGAGGAGGGGCTGCTAGATAGCAGGTTCAGAACATCTCTTGACAAAATGTATATAGATGTCCTTGGGCCAATACTCCTCTGAATGGAAAACACAACCAAAAGCAGTGGACATTCAGCCATAAGTTTAGTGTGACTCCTACAGCCAGGGCAGTTCCAAAGGCTGAATTCTCTAACATAGCTAATAACATACTGGAGTTTGCATACTACTCTCAGGTGCCATAAATCCCACTGCTGCTTTGCCATATTTGTTGGCTATTCCTTTAGGAGGTAATGGCAGGTATTTGGTGGAGACATCGAATAGTAAGGTGTTTTAGCAGTTCAGTGTGGAGGATAGCACTTGATGCCTGCTTTGAAGTACTTATTGGAGCTGAGCAGAATACTTATGGCTGTCTTGGTAAGTAGGAATAAAATCAGCTGTTGAGATAGCTGTTAAGCAGAGCATTCAAAAGCATACAGTGAGCTCTTGTTTAGCCAAGTTGACATGTAGCTTCTCTTTCTTTTCAGTGAAGAAGACATGTTCTGCGTCAGATTTTGTATGCAACAGCGGACAGTGTATACCAAACAGATGGCAGTGTGATGGAGATCCTGACTGTGAAGATGGGTCTGATGAAAGCCCTGAGCTGTGCCGTGAGTAGCCAAGCCCATACGTTGATAGTCACTTAGATATTACCAGTCCTAAAACAAAGTTTATATATTTGGCATGCTGTTCACTTCTGTAGTATACAACTTATAGGAAGATGAAACGTAGCATGCCTAATTGCAAGCAGACTCATATTTGTTATGGCAATAGTGGCTTACCATCTAATAAAAAAGCTGTGTCTTAATCTGCCTCCTACAACCTCCGTGCAAGTCTTAAATGTGCCTCCTACATCCGTAAAGTGTTCTCAGATTTCAAGGAGAAAGCAATTTTTATCCTTATGCTTAACACAATAACTTAATTTCTCATAAGTGAAAATCAGTTTTCAAGCAGTGTTATATAAATAACCTTGTATAAGCCATACATTCTAGCTCAAAATGGTATTTCCAGAGCACATTACTCACCCTAATAGGGCTCTTAAATTGGGTTAAATATGTCAATATAATAAATGCATAGGAAAAATACGGGGGAACCCATTTTCTTTTTCCCTTGCCCTCAGTGATCCAAATGCCTTCCTGAACAAGCCTCATTTTCTAAAGACCTTTCCTAAATAGTTCTCCAGTGTTAAGCCAAGAATAGTAGATTGTATACTTTACCTGAACAGATCATAAAGCCAGCCTCTAAAATTAGTCTTGATTCTGTTTCAACAGACATGAGAACGTGTCGGCTGAATGAAATCAGCTGTGGTGCTCAGTCAACTCAGTGTGTCCCAGTGTCCTGGAGGTGTGATGGTGAAAATGATTGTGATAACGGTGAAGATGAAGACAATTGTGGTAAGCCTGAGCTAGCCATGCTTCTGAAACAGATGAAGGAGAACATAGCAATGGGCTGGAGGGGCACTGCCCCATCAAGGCAGCAGAGCAACTGCTTGTGGTATGTGATGATTCCCAGGAAAGCTAACAGGAGTTAGCTGAGAGAGAGAACACCATTTAACAAACGGGGAGGAGAAAGGAAGCAGTGCCCAGGAAATTACTTTCTACTGTCCTCAATTCTGCACCTGACCTCTTTCCAGCATCTGAAGCAGCCAGTGTAGCTGGTGCTGCTACCTAGGTGACTGTTGGGCCTCACTTCACACCTGTTGGGGTCAACTGTGGGGAGGCAGAGGATCATATGGGTATTGAGGAGCAGACTGGTGGATGCCATTATGCCCCTGAGGATTTCTGGGCTACAGCATCCTTGATATAAAATGAACTTTGTCACTATTCTCTACCTGTATGTAACAAATTGCCAAGCTGGAAAGCAATTCTACTTGGTCAGTCTTTATTTATTAAAACATTTTTACCCTGCCTTCCCTTTCAGTTAGTCTTATTTTTGTGCCTCCCATTTAGCCAATGTAACTTGCAGTACAGAAGAGTTCACATGTGCCAATGGGCAGTGTATCTCCAAGAACTTTGCCTGCAATGGTCAAGATGACTGCAGTGATGGTAGTGATGAAGTAGACTGTGCACCACCTACTTGTGCACCTAGTATGTTCCAGTGCAAAAGCACTACCTGTATCCCAGATAACTGGGTATGTGATGGTGATGTGGACTGCCCGGATCTGTCGGATGAATCTCTAGAGCAGTGTGGCCGCCCACCACTTCACACTGTGACATGTGGTCCAGATGAAATGCGATGTGGAACAGGGGAATGTATACAAGGCAAGTGGCATTGTGATGGGGATGCTGACTGCAAAGATGGAAGTGATGAGATCAATTGCCGTAAGTAATAGACCACTATTCTTTATGAAGGGAAGACTCTTGTTTCTTGGTTCTGCAGAGGAGCTGAATTTGCTAATATCAACACCCTTTCTCTTTTAGCTTCTCTGACATGTAGACCTGACCAGTTCAAATGTGATGATGGCAGCTGTATCCATGGATCCAGGCAATGTAATGGAGTAAGGGACTGTGTAGATGGATCTGATGAAATAAACTGTAAAACAGGTTAGTAAAAGTGGAACTGGCTAGTACCAAAACAATGGCTCGTGGCCTGAAGCAGTAGGAAATGGCCTAAGAAACAGTCTCTACTAGATAATCTTTTAGCAACTCTAAAGTGGAAATCTGGCTTATGAAGAATGGTTTCCTGTGGTAGGAGTGGGGGTATCTGTGGTGGGCTTCCACTATAGCCCAAGTCTCTGCAAGGTCTATCTTGGGCTTAATTATAACCTTTGCACTATTTGAGGACCAAGTTATGCAGCAGTCCATAATACTAGTGATTAGCAGGTTAGTTACAAAGCATGCTGCTTTGAGCATCAGAACGGGGATTCTTCCTGACTGCATTGCTACTTCTCTCCCACCTCCAGCTGTCCAGTGCAGTGGACCTAGCAAATTCAAGTGCAGGAATGGGGAGTGTATAGAATCCAGCAGGGTATGTGACCAGCAACTAGACTGCCGAGACTGGAGTGATGAACCTCTGAACGAATGCAGTAAGTTACAGCTTGAAGCAAATACAATCATAGCAGTTGGGTCAAGTGTCTGTTTCCTCAACTGAGAAATGAACAATGGCTTGGTCTAATGGGAATAAGATTTTTCTCAAAATGAACTTCAGAGTTCTAAGTATAGTTGAACTACATACAACAATTGGAAGTTACTTGACACTGTATCTGGAGCCAAACAAGCTGAGTGGTCTGTTATTAGTAGCTTCCAGACTAAACACTCAAGGAACACCCAGCTCTTAACTGGTCACAATCCACAAACTTAATCTCTCGTTCTCCCTCCCTACCCCTTGCTGCAGCTTCATTGCACATGCAGCCATGTTTTTGATAAGGGGTGTGAGTATTGTGAAGGGATTGATTGTGCTTGGAAGGGGCAGGCAGTATGCCTGATTTCAATTTCTCTTCCAGATGTAAACGAATGTCTGGTGAACAATGGTGGCTGCTCACATATCTGCAGAGACCTGCCTATAGGTTATGAATGTGACTGCCCTGCTGGCTTTGAGCTGATAGACAGAAAAACCTGTGGAGGTAAACATGCTATGTCAGTGGAGTGGTGGTGGTGGTATACAAGGTCATGAGGCTAAACTGTGTCCCTCCTCTAGATATTGATGAATGCCAGAATCCTGGAATCTGCAGTCAAATCTGTATAAACCTGAAAGGAGGTTATAAATGTGAATGCAGCCGTGGGTATCAGATGGATTTGGCTACTGGAGTGTGTAAAGCTGTTGGTAAGTAACTCAAAATATGCAACTGCTAGTCTCCAAACACCTGGATTCTATTTCTTTAGATGGTGATGTTGGGGATTGAACTTGGGACCTTTTGCATGGCAAGCAATTGCTCTGCCACTGAGCTACAGCCCCTCCCTTGGTATATTCATGATAAACCTGTTCCTGCAGCATTTGGCTCTTAAGCTTTAACATCTAGCACTTGATCTGGTAGCTTTTAAACTTAAACTATTCTTGCAGGAAGAGAACCATGTCTGCTATTTACTAATCGCCATGACATCAGAAAGTTTGGCCTGGAGAGGAATGAATATATCCAGATTGTGGAAAACTTAAGACATGTTATGAGCCTGGATGCAGATATGGCAGAGCATAAACTCTTCTGGGCTGACTTTGTGCTGAAGGGTGTCTTCAGGTAAGTGGTTTATATAACTTTCCTGTAAGATGGAGCATAGAAGGAAGGTCATGGAAGTTCAAGTAAATTAAGCATTTAGATATCTAGTATAAGGTCCATACATCTCAAAGATGGTTGATCTTAATCTACTGTCTCTAAGGGCATATTTTAGACACATTAATACAGTAAACCCCTCTTTGTCCTGATACACTACTGATCTTAATGGTCATCCAGAAACATGCCCAGAGTTAATACATCTCCTGGAGAAGAACATGCACTTCAGTTTCCAGGTGATAGTAAAGAGGTTTGCATTAAATACATCTCGATCATTCTGTACAAAATGATATGCTTGATGTAAGACACCATTCTTGTCCAAGATAAAGACCATTCCTTGGTCTGTCTCTAGAAAAAAGATCCAGTGGCCTAGATACAGACAATAGTCTTGTTGCCTTCAAGACAGGAGCTTGATAGCAAAGTTAATGATGGGGAAACTGCCTCACTATTGTTAAATGGCAATTTAAGTTAAACCTATGGAAGCCGGGGTCCCAGAGTTGTAGCATCTTGAGTTATCATATGCCTAGGCAACTGCCGGATGGGATTTACTCCAAATATAGGAGAACAAAGCCAAGAATAAATTATTGTGTGCTTAAAATCTAGCAGGACATACCCAGACTCAGTTTTCTTTTTCCAGTGCCTCCGTTGATTCTCATGACAGAGTAGGCAAGATCTTCAGGACCACAGACAATGTGCAGAATCCTGGAGCCATTGCCATTGACTGGATTTATAAGAACATCTACTGGATTGATTCCAACTCAATATTTGTTGCTAACCTTCTTGGTACAAAAAGGAAGATCCTATTTAACACAGACTTGAGAGAGCTGGCCTCAATTGCTTTGGACCCTCTTTCTGGGTAAGCATAACAAAGATTAATTGTGTATTCTGGAAGCAGAGTTTTGGATCCCTCTGAAGCCTGAAGTAGTTTTCAAGGCATTTATAGACATGTATTAGTGATACTGTGTCAATACCAGATCATATGATTTGGGGAGACTGAGTACAGCTGCTGAAAGTTACTAAAATGAGACTTGTGATTTCAAAACTACTTCTGGTGTAGTACAGCTATTAAATGACATGAGGGGGAAGGAAAAATGGCAGTCACTGACAAGCATGCAGAGGTGGAGGGAGGGAAGCGTCACATTTCATTCATAAAACATAGTTCACTGGTGCTAGTGCTAGGAAATACAAATGTTCATTCAATGAACGGATAAAATGACCACCAGTGGTGGTTGGTAAAGCAAGAACTAGTATTCTGCAGTAAGTCTTGTAGTGATGCACTGTTTGCCTTACAGCTTCATGTATTGGTCTGATTGGGGTGAACCAGCCAGAATTGAAAAAGCAGGGATGAATGGTCTTGCCAGGCAGCAGATTGTAACAACAGCAATTGAGTGGCCACTTGGGATAGCACTAGGTATGTTTATCTTGGAACTGAGTTCTTTGTAATTCCTTGGAACTGCTAAATGAAGTAGACTTTGTGCTTTAAGGGCAAGGAAACAGTGAGCTAAGGGGGACCTTAACTGCTGGAATGTGAAACTAGACTTCAAAGCTATATCCCTCGCCCACCCCAAATCTAGCTAGTAGACACCTTTGGGTATGGCTTCTGTTTGTAGTGGTTTTGAATTCTGGTATTCTTCTGAAATAAGAATCCTAGTAAGGACTGCCTTTGTGTTGGCCTTAAATGTGCCCATCACTTAGAGAAGGGCATCATTGCAAAGCTTAACAAGTCCAGAGAATGATATATGCTCAATATTGGAAACAAGACAAGGTCCCTGAAATTGGGGAATGGATAAAGAAATTACTTTTTATGGCTGAAATGGACAAAATGACAAGGAAACTTAAAAACTTGGAAGCAGAAGAATTTTTTGCAGACTGGGAAGATTTCAAAGACTATTTAGAGAAATACTAGGATGTAAAGGACAATTTGCTTTGCTTTGATAACTACTGAAAAATAAGAAAAGTAGAAAAGGGAGATGAATGTATAAGAATAACAGTTGAAAGATATGTTACCTGTAGAAATGACTAATGAGAAAAGGAAGGAGGAAGAAGATATAAGTTTTGGGCTGGAGGTTGGAGCACTGTGGGAAGCTATTAAGGGGGTGAAAGGAGGAAAAGAGGTATAATAACTTAGGTTTCAATGTATGTTTGAACTTTTAATATCTTAATAAATTGTTCTTAAAAAAAAAAGTCCAGAGTTAAATGCATTAAAGCAAATAGGCAAGCTGTTATTAAACCATGACTGTAACCTCCTAAGTGTTAATGTTTTATGCTTCTCCTTAGATCTTGTAAAGAATCGTCTCTACTGGGTTGATGCTAAACTGCATACTCTGTCCAGTGTGGATATGAATGGACAAGATCGTAGGGTTGTGTTGCAGTCTCATGAATTTCTTGCTCATCCTCTTTCTCTGACAATATTTGAAGTAAGAACAAAAACTGTACATGACACAAATTCAGTTTAATATAAGAATTTAATCTGAGATGCAGAAATCGTACAATGAGGCTTATGCATGTAATGAAAGAGGGCCTCAAAGTATGTTACATGAGTGAGAGTTTTCCATGTGTCTGAGGTATGTGTTAACTTGGTTCTAAGCAGGGTAATGAGGAATGCTATCTTTTTGGCTCCTAGGACCGCGTCTTCTGGCTCGATGGGGAAAATGATGCACTGTATGGTGCAAATAAGTTCACAGGCACTGAAGTGGCAACGTTAGTAAACAACTTGAATGATGCTCAGGATCTCATTGTATATCATGAACTTGTGCAACCTACAGGTAACATCAGTGGATTGAATGGTGTAGCATTCGTGGCAGGGCTGTCTTCTGGTTAGGGTTTCAGAGTGGCCAGTAAGGCTAACAGCTAGACCATCTGTCATACCCTTGAGGTTTACAAGTACAAGTAGGTGCCCCAAGGGAAGCATATAGCATCCTACAGTAAAACGACTGGTTAGCACCTTTTGCCATAACTGTGCCCTGGGGATGCATTCCTCCTGTTTGAGGACTGAGATGTGCCTTTCCTTTTGTGAGAAGCTGAGCATGCACTGGGCACAGGCTAGGGTTGCAATACAGAGAGAGGCAGTGTAGCCATCTAGATAAGAACCTTTGTACCAGATTGCATTTCTAATTCTTGCCACTATTGCAATTCTAATTCTTGCAACCCACAGGAAGGAACTGGTGTGAAGAGAGTACAGCAAATGGAGGCTGTGAATATCTATGTCTGCCTGCTCCCCAGATAAATGAACATTCTCCAAAGTATACATGCACATGCCCAGTTGGATCTGCACTGCAAGATAATGGCTTAAGATGTAGAGGTACTGTTATGGCTATTTTCTCCCCTGCACAAAAATCTAGCAGAGCTGAGATTTTTGTCTTCTACATAAGATGTCTTGCAAAACACCTGTGTTTGGGCCTGGTCACTCAATAGCATTGACTCCATGCCTGGCTTCTGCATACTCATGGGCATTGCATGCTATAATAGACATTTGCTCTTATATTAGCCTAGTATTTGAGTTGAACATACATAGTAGGTAACATACTTCTAAGGACATGCCCTGCTCCACCAATTCACATGGTTAATTTTCTCCACAGTTCAGGTAAGTTTTTTAAGGTGAATAGCTGTGTTAGTCTGTAACAGAACAAAACTTGAGTCCAGCAGCACTCCAACAATTTTTTCCCAGGGTATAAGCATTTGTGAGTCAAAGCTCACTGTCAGAGAATTCATAGCATATACCCTGGGAGATTTTGTTGGTCTTCAAGGTACTGCTGGACTCTTAACTTCTGGTAGAATAACCTACAAGATAAAGGACTGAGGATGGGCATTAAGTGACCTGCACTGACAAAAGCTATATGAAATATTGGTATTCAACTTGTTCCATGGCTGCTCCTTGTAACAAAGCAACCTGCTTGGAACAGTCAGTCTGCTACAAGATGGCCTAGTTTTAGTGCCATCACAATACAGTAGCCTGGTCAGGCAGTCTAGCCCCTAGGTAAGGGAGAAGGCTGGTCTGAATAGAAATGCTGCAGATCAAATGTTGCATTCCTCCCTGGAATGCTTTATAGTGAGCATCTTGGATAGTATTGAGCTCTGTCATGCAGCAGCAGCCAACTTGTGGCAGTTTGATCTAAAGTGCATAAAATTCTATCATTCAATGACACTTTACAGTCTAAGGCTTAGTTGTAGCTGTAGTCTGGCTGAGACATACTGTGTGGGGAGCTTCTAGTCAAAAAACCTGAGCAACTTAGGTTCTCAACTGTGAAAATTGCCATTTCATAGCCCAAATCAAGCACCTTGTAGTCAAAACATTAACATGCATGGTCACATTCATCTGCTGTGGATGCTCCACATTTACAAAACAATGCAGAAACCTGGGATTTAACTGGGCTTCTTGCTCTACAATTAGTTTCAGGTGCAGGAACTACTGTGACTTACACTGAGGCAAAAGACAGCAGTACAACAGAAAAACCACTTGGACCCCTTTCTGGAGGTATTGGTCCTAACATAGAGCAGTGCAATGTGTTAGCAGTAGTGAAGCAGAATAAGTTACTGCAGGCAAACTTCTGAAGTGGGGGAAGGTAGAAAGTGGGCAGGTGAAGGGGTCTAGGTGTGGTAAATCTATCAGCTGCTGGGGTTCTTAAATCTGTAATATAGCTTGAGTTCTAGTGTGATACATGAAGGCCTTTAAATTCTTCAGTAAGAGAACATAATTGGGAGTACTTGCAAACTTAATATTGGCAGTTAAGACATGCATTCATTAATTCCTAAAAATCCACTGGTAAAATGTAGGGAATCAAAACTTGGCTTATCTGTGCTCTGAGATAAAGTACTCCCTTTCTGCGCTGTCTGTTGGGTGGTAGGCAACAGATCTTGCAGGCTACAATAGCAGATGAGGTTCCTATTCAGAATAATTAAAGAATTGGCATACCACAACATAGTGTAAGCCCTGTTTTCTACAAGACTAGCTAATGTTCTTTTAATTTCACATAAGAAACAAGGTACCTTGATGGATGCGGGGGGCTTGCTTACTTAGTATATAAGCTGTTTCTGAAGTTAAACTGTAGGCTTCTGTACATAGTCTTCAGTACTTGTTCAGGTTGTATTTGGTAATAAATAAAATGGATTTTAAACCATGGCTTTTGCTTTGTAGGGCTAAATCTGAGCAGTCCAGTTTCAGAAGAGCTAGCTTCTGCTAGAAATTCCTCAGCTGCATGGGCTGTTCTTCCTGTATGTAAGTGTAAAGGGCAGTGTTGATGGGAGCAGAATGTTAGCAGAGTAAGATTGAAACACCACTTCCCATCCAATGTAGCTGTTTGTTTGTTTGTTTGTTTTTGGGGGGGGAGCTACCGGTACCAAGAGAACCCCTCCGTAGCTATCTTTGCTAGGTTAAGACATTCTAGCCAAATAACTTTATAATTTCTCTTCAAGTACTGTTAGCAATGGCAGCAGTCGGTGGCTACTTCATGTGGCGTAACTGGCAACACAAGAACATGAAGAGCATGAACTTTGACAACCCAGTGTACTTGAAAACAACTGAAGAAGACCTTTCTATAGACATTGGAAGACACAGCAGTTCAGTGGGACACACATATCCAGCAGTAAGCAAACTTCAGCTATTTAATTCTCCCTTGAGATACTTGGTGCCCAAGTCAATAAGATGGTGCAGAAAAACCATGGTATCCTGCATAATTCCTGTAATACCTGAAAGAGCAGGTCCACAATCTCAAATGATACCATCCAACAACTTTTCTAATGAAATATATTCCCACATGAATACATGAAGCTGCCTTATACTGAATCAAAGCCTTGGTCCATTTAAATCAGTATTGTCAGGCTCTAATCTTATTAAGGCTGCTTCCAGTTAACATGTCAAATACAACTGAAGTTGCAGAAGCTTATCATGGGAACTGCCTAGAAGTGTCCTCAATTCAAAGCTTTAATGATGGTTGCAATGTATGTAATGAGACTATCAAGCTACTGTAAAATATACCTGACCTTCTAGCTGGAGCTAGAGGAGATAAAGAACGTGCATTAATGCTGGCTGACAAAACTGGTGACACTAAGGGCTGCCTTCTGACAAAGCTTTTTTGTTCACTCTTTAACACTTCACTATATAATATGATGTGATTAGTGACAAGATAATTCAATATCTTTTTCTCTAGATATCGGTTGTAAGCACAGATGACGACTTGTCCTGAGTCTTCCAGTGATTGCCTTCTGATCTGTACTGTTGTTGGATGGTAACCAAGGCCAGTGACTAAACAGGTCCCTTCCCAGTCTGGAAGAATGAAGATATGTGGAGCAAGTTCACAAACCATTTTCATATGCTGATAGAAAGTTGCAAACCATTTTGTCTAACAATTCAGTTTTCGATAGTTACTGGTGACTGCAACCCTTTTACTGAAGTCAGTATTTGATGCCACTGGCCATGTACAAAGCACTTTCCAAAAAGCCATATTTAATTAACATATCCTGTAGAGGTACTACCTGTAAATAATTGTACAGGCCCACTTGTAAATGTTCCTGAGAACAGACTATTAAGCACTTTGGAAAAAACACATGTAAATTATTGTAGAATATTTCAATGGTTGGGCAATGGCAATAGGAGAAAACGGGTTACTCACATTAATTGCCAAAAATTTGTAAACTAACTTTTGTATGAAATGTTAATTTGTCCTCCCTGAACCACCTACAGAGGTGTGCAGAGGACAACTGCTCTGTATCAGAAACCACTGTAAATTTAAACACTGAAATGGGATTAAAGAGAAGCAAATCTCTATGTCTTGGCTCCTCTTTACAGTTCTACTAGCCCTCGGAATTTTCCTTAGAAATATCTCTGACTTTAGAATAGGGGCAGAAGCCATGAACTGGCCTGGGACCTGCACCTTCCCAACACAAATACTAGGTGGCAGCCTTGCAGGCATTGCAAGCTAGTGCTGAAGAGGGCACACAGAAATGAAGGTGGAAACCTGAAACTGCATAAGACTAACTCTCCTAGATTTCATGGGACAAAAAGTCCTGTGGCACCTTTAAGACCAACAAAGGTTTATTTTGGGTATAAGCTTTCATGTGCATGCACACTTCAAATCCATTGAGACAGAAGTCATCGACCATTACATATAGGTAGAAGGTGGGAAGGTTGTTGCCAGGAAGGGCGAACTTCACGGAAGTTCAGCTAAAACTCATTCGTTAGTTTGGCATACGCTTAATTTATGACCAGCAGACCTTCAATATGGGTAAACAGTTCATAGCAGCAAAAGCAAAGTACTAGTTCATATACTAAGCATAGGATGTACCCTGAAGGGGGGAAGCCTCTACCAGTTGTAGTTGTAGTCTCCACCTAGAGTTAGAAGCTTAAAGTCAGCTATAGTCTTACTCTAGTCAGGGTGTGCTTAGGGGTAAAAGGAACAATTTGAACACCTTAAGAGTGAGTATGGGTTCTGACTTTAAGCACCGGCATTCTATTACTGATGATATCTAGGGCTTCTTGAAAGGGCTGAGATTTTGCAGAGTACTCATACCTTCCCTCCTCATACCTTCCCTTCTCATCCCTTCATCAGCATATACTTGTAGGCATATCCAGTCTTGTGGCCAGACTAAATGCAACACAGACCCTTATTGTAGAGGATTTGCATGTGTGCTAAGCTGCTTTCCAAGGATCAAGGTTATAAGTAATAGAGGCCAGGCAAGCCTTGCTGGACCCATAACCTCTATTACCGGGAAATTACAGGCCAGTCAGTCTGACATCAATACCGGGTAAGCTGGTGGAAACTGTTAAACAAAGAATTAGCAGGCACACTGCTAAACAAAAACTATTGAGGCAGACTCAGCATGGGTTCTGTAAGGGAAGATCTTGTCTCACTAACCTGTTAGCGTTTTTTGAGGGAGTGAACAAACATGTTGACAAGGGGGACCCAATAGATGTTTACCTTGACTTCCAGAAAGCTTTTGATACAGTTCTTCATCAAAGGCTCCTAAGTAAGCTCAATAGTCACAGGATGAAAGGACAAGTCCTCAAGTGGATCAAAAACTGTCTAATTAATGGGAAACGGAGTAAGTATAAATGGAAAATTTTCTCAGTGGAGGGTGGTAAGCAGTGGGGTACCACAGGGATCAGTACCCGGTCCGATGCTTTTTAACTTGTTCGCTAATGATTTGGAGTTGGGAGTAAGCAGTGAAGTGGCTAAATCTGCAGGTGACACAAAGTTGTTCAGGGTAGTGAGAACCAGGGAGGATTGTGAGGCACTCCAAAGGGATCTTGCAAGGATGGGCAATTGGGCATCAGTGTGGCAAATGGGGTTTAATGTGGCCAAGTGCAAAATGATGCACATTGGAGCCAAAAATCCTAAATATAAATACACGTTGATGGGGTCCGAGTCATAGTAGATAACTCAATAAAAATGTCTAGACAGTGTGCAACTGCAATAAGAAAGGCTAATGCTATGCTGGGATTAGGAAGGGAATTGAAAACAAATCAGCCAGTATCCCAATGCCCCTGTATAAATCAATGGTGCAACCTCATTTGGAATACTGTGCACAGTTCTGGTCACCACACCTCAAAAAGGATATCATAGCACTGGGAAAAATGCAGAAAAGGGCAACTAGGATG
The DNA here is from genome assembly GCA_029375565.1 of Gekko gecko. Classification (NCBI taxonomy): domain Eukaryota; kingdom Metazoa; phylum Chordata; class Lepidosauria; order Squamata; family Gekkonidae; genus Gekko; species Gekko gecko. The sequence continues at coordinate 122,636,092 of JAPDNY010000007.1, forward strand.
ATAAAAGGATTGGAACACTTTCCCTATGAAGAAAAGTTAAAGTGCTTGGGGCTCTTTAACTTGGAGAAATTATGGCTGAGGGGTGATGATCGAGGTTATAAGATTATGCATGGGATAGAGCAGGTTGAGAAAAGTACTTTTCTCCCTTTCACACAAGAACTTGGCACTCCATGAAATTGCTGAGCAGTCAGGTTAGAATGGGTAGAAGGAAGTACTTCTTCACCCAAAGAGTGATTAACACATGGAATTCACTGCTACAGGAGGTGGTGGTAGTGGCTACAAGCATGGACAGTTTCAAGGGGGAATTAGATAAGCATATGGAGCAGAAGTCCATCAGTGGCTATTAGCCACAAGGTATAGATAGGAACTCTCAGCCTGGGGCAAGTAATGCTCTGTATTCTTGGAGCTTGGGGAGAGGGCAACAGTGGGAAGGCTTCTAGTGTCCTGGCCCCACTGGTGGACCTCCTGATGACACCTGATGTTTTTGGCCACTGTGTAATAGAGTGTTGGATTAGAGGAGCCATTGGCCTGATCCAACATTGGTTTCTCTTATGTTCTTATGTTCTTAACCTAAAGCAGGTTCTGTTGCAGCATCAATGTCTCTGCCAAGTCCTAATGAAGTCTCTTGAGAGCTTTAAGCTTAACGATGGCTATGCTCCTTGGATCCCAGTACTGCACTTTATTTTAGCTACTGTCTTGCCATCGATCTTCAGTCATGTAAGAAATTACTTACCTGCCTACTGTATTAGAAAGTAGATAAGTGTATTTTTCTTGACTACAGTTCTGTTCCCAGTATTACGTTGATTTAGTTGAACTGTGTTATAATCTGAAGGCATTCTGCCTGACGTTACCTCTCACAAATGTTTTTATTTAAAATATTTCTGTACTATTTGCCACCCAATTCAGGGTCTTCAAAGTGGCTTTTAAGACTCTTCAGGTAACTTAGCCAAACGGGTATGCTAAATCTTGGAGTGAGTGCATAAAGTCTGAAAACTGTCTATGTTGTAACTTAGTACCCTGATCAATATCTCCCCTATAATGTGTCCTGTAGTAATGGTAGCAGCGATTGATTTGTATTTATTGTAGAATAGGTTCAGTTACAAGGAAAGCTGCAGAAACTGGATGCCCATTGAAGCTGGTGCCCCACTCAGAAGCAAGTCCAAGCTCACCAAGCCTTTGGTTGGCTTTATGACCAGCTGTTCCAGTGCATAGTCATTTATGATGTGTAGGAATGTCATTTATACAGCGTGACTGAAGGACATGCTTACCCAATCATTGTGACGGTAGTTCAAGTCTCACAGTGATATTTGCTTTAGTCACATCCTTTATTCCCTTCTCCATCTCAAGATCAGCCTCAAGAGTTTGATTAGGTGGGCAATAGTACATCCCCACTTTTAAGTAATCCTTAGGGCCCAGTATTTCCACCCATATCAGTTCTGTTGGTGAGTTAAGTCCCCTGACGTTTTCTAACTTGATTCTGTGCCTCCTTTGACGTACAGTGCATCACCTCCACCAACCCATCCCCCCCTGTCCTGCCTATAGAGCTTATACCCAGGGATGACACACATCCCATAGGTTTTCCCCATTCCACCAAGTTTCTGAGATACCTACTATATCTAAATTGTCATTGAGCACCAGCTCCCCCATCCTGGTTCAGAGACTTCTAGCATTGGCAGCTAGACACCTATACTGTGTTTCCATCTCCAGCAGCCCTTGCCTCCCTTAGCCTCTTTGTCTCCACATATCATCCTTCTACACCATCCCACCCTCATTCCCAAGTTCTCTTGTGCTTCTGTCAATATTACCGTGAGTGTTTATGCAATCATCCCTTTGGATGGCCTTATCCCAAACTGGAGGTTCCCCAGCTCCCCCTGGGATTAGTTAAGAAGCTGCTGTGCCACCTTTTTGATATTAATTGCCAGCAGCCTGGTTCCTTTTTGGTTTAAGTGATGCCCATCTCTTTTGTACAGGTTTGTCCCAGAAAGCTCCCCAATGCCTAACAAATCTAAACCCTTCCTTCCGGCACTACTTTCTCATCCAGACATTGAGATGCCTGATCTGTCCCTGACTAGCTGGCCTGTGTGTGGAACTAGTAAACAAAGAAAAAGCAGGGGGGGGTAGATGCAAACAATATGTAATTAAACCAAATACATGCTGTGCATAACAACATACATGTAGGCAAAAAGCATAAGCTGTAACATTCATAGGAGCAATGAGCTAAAGTTCCTGCAGTTCAGAAATTGAGACAAAGTAGAACAGTAAACATAGGTCCTGCAATTTACAAATCAAGGCAGGGTAGATCAGTAAACGTTTACGAAGACTCCAGAACGTTACTTCATTTTGAAAAAAATACTTCAGAAGCACAATGCATGAAATGGTTATTTCTTGTCTTTTAAGCTCCTATACAGAGGTTATCACAGTTGTTTAGAAAAAATACCTTAACAGGATGACAAATTTAATAAATGGGCACTGGTCAAAAACCTTATAAGTATTTCCAGTAGCATTTCCCACTTCCAAATATGTCTCCAGAGCATGGAAGTAATAGTTATCTGAGCCTTCCTCTTTAGGCAATGCTTTCAATTCTGTACCAGAAACTCCTTCCCTCTCACTAGGCTGGTTGGAATGTTGTGCCTTTCATGAGGAGAGGGCCACTGCAGGTGGGGGATAACAAGACCATCTATCCAGAGTGCAGCTCTTGCAGGGGCTACAAAATAAAAGTTGCCGGGATTTTTGACTGGCTAAGAATACCTGTGTCCGTGGTATTAAGAGTGGAATGTCTCATGGTCCCTGCGCATCCACTACTAGCTTCCATGCTTGTGTTGCAGAATTTCTGTATGGAGCAGAGGGGACCCACCCCCACCCAGATGGGGGTCTTTGTACAATTTCCTCTGGTGAAAGTATTTTGCTGTAGGCATTTTCTAATAACATAGAAAAAAATGCTAGCCTTAAACTGAAAGTCCTTCCAATGAGAATGAAATTTGGTTGCTGTAATTCTGGAGAGATTTCGTTTGGTCCTTCTAATGCTCCCTGCTGCCTTTTTGCATTGTGAGGATCATTACTGTGGGCATTTATGTGAGCTGAAGCAAAGAGGCATTATGGAAGAAAAAGCATCAACCGGGATTTAAGAGTATTTTGTACTCTCTAAAACAACTGGAAACACAAATTAAAGAGCCGGGTCATACTTGTGTTTATTTTTAAAAGGCTGCAAAGCTTCTGCATGGTCTAGGAGACTAATCTAATTTTGCATGGTTTTCCCCCATCTGTTTTCAGATGATAAATCCAGAGCGTTAGTACTTTATAGACTATTTTGATACCTAATGGCTAATCCAAGATCATCTGAATGCTCTGTTATAATGAAAAGATGGCCACGTCATTCACTAGTAAGCATGGCTAGCCTATGAAATGTGAAGTAGCACAGGGGCATTCATGTCATGATTGATCTACTTGTAGGGAATAACAAGGTGAAGTAGCAGTCGTGGTCTGAAGGCAGGCATGCTACAATATATGCACAAATTACATATGTACTCTTTTGAAAAGATCCTTGGTGCAATAAATAGTACCTGCTTGATTCTGTGCTATTGCATTGGTACATCTTAGATAGGACAGTTACTTTAATGCTTTCTTCCAGGGCTCTTTTTGTAGAAAAAGCCCAGCAGGAACTCATTAGCATATTAGGCCACACTCCCATGTTACCAGAAGTGTAGTCATCCAGCCACACCCACCTTTTGCTTCTTATTCTGTTTACCTTGTTTGTTGTCAAAACCCAGGGCTTTTTTGGATCAGGAACTCCTTTGCATGTCAAGCCATACACCCCTCATGTAGCCATCCCTAATGAGTTTCTGCGTTTGGGTGTGGCCTGTTATGCTAATAAGTTCCTGCTGGACGTGGCCAACTTGGGAGCCAGCCAGATCTCCGTTCCTGTGCATTCCTGCCCAAAAATAGCCCTGCTTTCTTTCATTCATTCCGTAGAGCTAGCTAGGTCTTTTCTGCCTGAAAGAGCTTCTTAGAGGCATTTGTAAGCCAAAATATTGTTCTTTAGGCACCCATGGCCATTTTGCTTCTGCATGTAGTATACCGTCTAACTTGATGTAAAAACTGCAGAAAACTGTGGCCCCAGGCTTACCTTTCCTGGCTGCAGGGTGGGGGAGGGCAGGATTGGGAAGTAGATCTTGTACCCCACACGGGCCCCTTGGGCATAGATGCTGGCCTTCTGGGAGGAGCCCAGCAGTATCCAACTGATCAGCCAACAACTGGCTGCATTGTCTGTCTGGGATGTGGACCGGGGAAGGGCCTGCCCCATAGGGTCTTCCCTTGGCCTGCCCCTTCCCTTTTAGGATCACGTGGCTGCCGGGCTCCCTTCAGTTCAGCTTCAGTCTTCCCTTCTTTCCTTCCTCGGTTGCAGGTTTTAGGGCACTGTTGTAATTCTTGTTAATCTTTTTACCTGTTACAACTCTGGGTGGTTTTAGGCATCGGACTGAATCCTCTGGGTTGGGACCCCCTTAAGGGGTCTTGGGGTGGAGCCAGGTAGTGGCATGCCTAACTCAGGGGCTGTTGCTTGGTTCCACTCACAGGTGGCAAGGGACCCACATAGAGGCTTTTGCCCATCTGGGTCCATTGGACTTGCCATTCCAGGTCTAGCCCCAGCAGGTGGGCTGCAGAAGGGTTTCATTGGCTGACAGGCAGATGCCTGATTTCTAGATCCTTGCCCTATGCCCCGCCAGTGCTCCAATGGCTGTAATCAATGAAGCTGTGGCTTGTTTCACCCCAACTTGCTTTCTGTGTGCATGTCATTCCCACCCTGCTTTCTCCCCACCCCCACCTGCCCCTAGGACTGCAATAACATGCTGTCAATGTGTCATTCTGTACCCCTTCACATGTTACAGCAAACATACATTTATTTGTAAGAAAAGAGCCTACACATTTTCACTTGACAAATGAAATCTGAGATGAGTACCTGGATAAATGCAGGCTTTATATCCTGCTTTCAGCTGTACATATGTTGGATGTAACATGAGAATTAGTCAATGAATGTATAAAGAAAAACCCAGTGTACATAGTTTGTGCTTTCAAGTGACAGTAAATAGGGTTTTCAGTCTCCCTTGATTTCTAAACATATAAATCAAGCTAAAGTTCTTCTGTAGTCTCACAGTTTTTAATTGCTTTTTGAATTGGCATGACTGTGAAGCATTGCTGGGGAGTAATTTTACTATTAAGTTTCAAAGAAAGTAGTGCAGTTCAATCAACAAATATTCAGCTTTGTTGTTTGAAAATTAACATTAATACACATTATATTTCTTCCAACTAGCAGAAGTAATTAAATTTAGAACTGCCTCATGTTTTTTCTACACTTCCTTTGAAATATCCAAGGAGGACAGCCTTTAGGAACCATAGGAAGTTCATACTCCATAATCTCTTTTGTTCTCGTATTTTTTGCCAAAAGATCTGTACCATTGGACAATTCCAAAATATGTGTCCAAGAACTTCACCAAATATCTGCTGTAGGACTGTATACACCGGACATGGATTATATAGCCTTATGTAGCCTTTCTGTCTCCCTGTGTATATAGCATCAGAGACACCGCTGGGATTGTGTGTTCACTGAAGTTTTCCCTCATGTCAGTTGATACAAAATTTGAGAGATTTCTTTCAAATGTAGTTCCATTCTACCTCTGACAACTGCAGTACACAGATCTCCCTCTTTATAAATTGCTGGCTTTCTCTTATGTTTATTTACTATTTATACTATGTCTTGATAATGATGCAGATTACTTCAGGAGTTACTCTGGTATTACTACTGATTAAGTAATCCAATGAGGATCCAATATTTAGCATACTTTATTTTAAACTCGGGTGTACCAACTTCTATCCCTCTTATATCTATCTTATCCTGTAACGCACAGTGAAGGGCTCATTCAAGAGGGGAGGTAATGGTATTAAAGGGCATCCTGGACAGGTTTCCTTTCGTACCAAGGAACCGTCCCTGGGAAGGGTGGGAGGGGGGCTCTTGGTAGTTGGTGATTTGATCCTTAGGCAGGTAGACAGCTGGGTGGCAAACCCGCGTACTGACCGTATGGTGACTTGCCTGCCTGGTGCGAAGGTAGCGGACATTACGCATGTTTTAAATAGGCTGGTAGATAGTGCTGGGGAGGAGCCAGTGGTCGTGGTGCACGTCAGCACCAACGATGTGGGGAAATGCAGTCGTGAGGTCCTGGAGGAGAAATTTAGGCTGTTGGGCAGGAAACTCAAGGCCAGGACCTCCAAGGTAGCCTTCTCGGAAGTGCTACCTGTTCCACGCGCAGGGCCGGAGAGACAGGCACAGATCAGGAGTCTCAATGTGTGGAAGAGACGGTGGTGTAGGGGGGAAGGGTTCAAGTTTGTTAGGCACTGGGATGCTTTTTGGGACAAGAGGGAGCTGTACAAAAGGGACGGTCTCCACTTGTCCCAAGAAGGAACCAGGCTGCTGGAGCTCAAAATCAAAAAGGTGGCAGAGCAGTTTTTAAACTGAATAATGGGGGAAAGCCGACAGGAGATGAAAAGTCTCTGGTTCGGGATGGCTCATCTCAAAGAGATGAAGGGGTAGCTATTACTTTTGTACAAGGAAATGGATTACAATTGTCCACTGAGACTGTGGCTAATGATAGGAACTGCCTGGCAAGGTCTCGAGGCAGCAAGAGGAAGGCTGTGGGCTTAACAAACATGGGAAACTATAAGTGTTTATACACAAATGCTAGAAGTCTCTGAGGTAAAATCGGGGAGTTGGAATGCTTGGTGTTGGGGGGAGAAATAGACATTGTGGGTATTTCAGAAACTTGGTGGGAAGAGGAAAATCAGTGGGATACGGTGATTCCTGGTTATAAATCATATTGGAAGGATAGGGGGGGGAAGGGTTGGAGGTGGGGTGGCTCTCTATGTCAGAGAGGGTATACCGTCCAGTAAGATTGAGAGGGTAAGAGAATTGGATTCGCTTCTGGAAATGCTATGGGTTGAAATAGTGGGTCCAAAAGGAGGCTTAACAGTGGGAATTTGTTATCGCCCACCAGATCAAAAGATAGAGGAGGATTATAAAATGATGAATGAATTAAAGATAGCGGCTAGATGAAATAACTGTGTTGTAATAGGTGACTTAACTACCCACACATTGATTGGGTCAATATGAGTTCTAGTCGGGAAAAAGAGATTGCGTTTTTAGACACTCTCAATGACTGTGCTATGGAACAGATGGTCACAGATCCTACCAAGGGAGAGGCGATCCTGGATTTGGTCCTAAGTAACACCCAAGACTTGGTGAGAGATGTAAAAGTGATTGCACCACTTGGGAACAGTGACCATAATGTCATTGAGTTTAACATTTGTACAGATAGGGAGTTGCCCAAAAAGACTGACACAACCACTTTTAACTTTAAAAGGGGTAACTTCTCTGGTATGAGGGGACATGTGAGGAAGAAATTGAAAGGAAGAGTGGAGAAGGTCAAAACCACTGGGGAAGCTTGGAGACTATTTAAAAAGACAATCCTAGAAGCTCAGAAAAAATATATACCGCAGGTTAGGAAAGGTACAAATAGGTATAGAAAAAAGCCTGCATGGTTAACAAATAAAGTAATGGAAGCTGTAAAAGGTAAGAAGGATTCCTTTAAGCGGTGGAAAGCTAGTCTTAGTGAGGTTGATAAAGAAAACACAGACTATGGCAAATAAAATGCAAGTCTGTGATCAGGCAAGCAAAAAGGGATTATGAGGAGCATATCGCAAAAAACATAAAGACCAACAATAAAACTTTCTTCAAATACATTAGAAGTAGGAAGCCAGCCAAGGAGGCAGTGGGGCCCTTGGATGACCAAGGAGTAAAAGGAGTAGTGAAGGATGATAGGGAAATGGCTGAGAAGCTGAATGCATTTTTTGCCTCTGTCTTCACTGTGGAAGAGGAGAAGTGTTTGCCCACTCCAGAAGCACCGATTTTGGGAGGGGGTTTGAAAGACCTGAATCAGATTGCGGTGACAAGAGAGGAAGTCCTCCGACTGATGGACAATTTAAAAACTAATAAATCACCAGGCCCGGATGGCATTCATCCGAGAGTTCTGAAAGAACTCAAATGTGAACTTGTGGATCTCCTGACAAAAATATGTAATCTTTCTTTAAAATCTGCCTCCATTCCCAAGGACTGGAAGGTAGCTAATGTCACTCCCATCTTTAAAAAGAGCTCCAGGGGAGATCCGGGAAATTACAGGCTAGTCAGTCTGACATCAATACCGGGTAAGTTGGTGGAAACTGTTATTAAGGAAAGAATTAGTAGGCACATTGATGAACAAAAACTATTGAGGCAGACTCAGCATGGGTTCTGTAAGGGAAGATCTTGTCTCACTAACCTGTTAGTGTTTTTTGAGGGAGTGAACAAACATGTGGACAAGGGGGACCCAATAGATATTATTTACCTTGACTTCCGGAAAGCTTTTGATACAGTTCCTCATCAAAGGCTCCTAAGTAAGCTCAATAGTCATGGGATAAAAGGACAAGTCCTCTTGTGGATCAAAAACTGGCTTATAAATAGGAAACAGAGTGAGTATAAATGGGAAACTTTCTCAGTGGAGGGCGGTAAGCAGTGGGGTACCACAGGAATCAGTACTCGGTCCGATGCTTTTTAACTTGTTTATTAACGATTTGGAATTGGGAGTAAGCAGTGATGTGGCTAAATTTGCAGATGACACGAAGTTGTTCAGGGTGGTGAAAACCAGGGAGGATTGTGAGGCACTCCTCTGTTGAGGATGGGTGAGTGGGCGTCAACGTGGCAAATGGGGTTCAATGTGGCCAAGTGCAAAGTGATGCACATTGGAGCCAAAAATCCTAAATATAAATACACGTTGATGGGGTCTGAACTGGCAGAGACGGACCAAGAGAGAGATCTTGGAGTCGTAGTGGATAACTCGCTGAAAATGTCTAGACAGTGTGTAGCTGCAATAAAGAAGGCCAACGCTATGCTGGGGATTATTAGGAAGGGAATTGATAACAAATCAGCCAGTATCATCATGCCCCTGTATAAATCATTGGTGCGACCTCATTTGGAATACTGTGTACAGTTCTGGTCACCACATCTCAAAAAGGATATTATAGCATTGGAAAAAGTGCAGAGAAGGGCAACTAGAATGATAAAAGGGTTGGAACATCTTCCCTATGAAGAAAGGTTAAAATGCTTGGGGCTCTTTAGCTTGGAGAAACGACGGCTGAGAGGTGACATGATCGAGGTTTATAAGATTATGAATGGGATTGAGCAGGTTGAGAAAAAAGTACTTTTCTCCCTTTCTCACAATACAAGAACTCGTGGGCACTCTATGAAATTGCTTAGCAGTCGGGTTAGAACAGATAAAAGGAAATACTTCTTCACCCAAAGAGTGATTAACATATGGAATTCACTGCCACAGGAGGTGGTGGCAGCTACAAGCATGGACAGTTTCAAGAGGAAATTAGATAAACATATGGAGCAGAAGTCCATCAGTGGCTATTAGCCACAGGGTATAGATGGGAACTCTCAGTCTGGGGCAGGTGATGCACTCTATTCTTGGTGCTGGAGGGGGCAGCAGTGGGAGGGCTTCTGGTGCCCTGGCCCCACTGCTGGACCTCCTGATGGCAACTGGTATATTTTGGCCGCTGTGTGACAGAGTGTTGGACTAGATGGGCCATTGGCCTGATTCAACATTGGCTTCTCTTATGTTCTTATGTTTCCCTGGTTTAATATGCTGCAACTTCAGAAGCTTTTAATGTGGTTTAATTTTGCTACCCTTGAGCTATCAAATACACTACAGTTACATTAGTATAAAAATTTACTTGTGACAAATTTGGGGGTTTGTAGAACTGGGGGTGGGGAAACCCTGACTAGAATATTTTCAATTTTGTAATGTCTTAGCGTTCTAATCTTCACAGCCCCAGGCATTCCCCAAACCTGCCTTTCAACCTGTTTGCAAAGTCACACTCTTTTCAATTAAGTCCCTGTGTAATTGCTCTAGAATTCAGTAAGAAGTTTAGTACTGTTTAGGCCAGTCAACCTCCGTGCTGTCTTGTAACTATGAGGCTATCGGGGCACCTGCCCTAAGCACAACTAGGACAAAAGCATAAAGTAGGACTTCAAAGATTGTGCAGCTAAGGGCAGGTATGTCAGGCTCAATAGCAAGTAGATCCAAGCATTCTTCAAGTAAAGAAAAGCTTTATTGGAATACAATGCTGTAACCCACAGTAATACGGTTATTGTCAGGAATGGTGGCACAAGCTGCTCAGGCATTATTATAGTATGATGCAAAAGTGCCTCTGGCAAATGAATTTTTAGCGCGCGCACAGGAAACTCCCAGCGGGAGATTACTTGATGATCGGGAGAACGAGTTGCCCCCACCCCTCAGTCTCACAGGACTGGAAAATTCCCTTAAACAAAGAATACTCCATAGCCTCCTCTCAAGGCCACCGTGATAAGCCAGAGCGGCTGAACCCATTCTCCCACGTTGCAGCTGGCAATGCTATGCAAACGCACAAGCGAAAGACAAGATAGCAGACACAGCAGAGCACAATGAACTCAGTGTAAAAATAACCCAAGCCTCAAGTCTCTGACAAGATAAACTACTATTGTTTTATTTTTACAGAATGAGAGAATTCAGCATATTTTCAAGATGATAGATGAGAAAGCCAGCTACTGGTTTCCTTAGAGGTTTTGTGGGAGCAGCAGGTCAGGCAGGCTGAAAGGCTCCACTGCAGCACGAACTGGTTCCATGCCTACAGTGCACTTAACTGTTGAGTATAGTTCTTGCAGTGGCTTTGCACAACAGGTCTGATAAAGAACTAAATACTTTAAGTGATAACATGGAGTTTGACTGTGGTCAAACTGCAAGCTCTACAACCATTCTTAACTTATCCTTGTGCCAGTCTGTAAGAAAGGCACAGAACTGGGAGCCTGTCTCTGGGTCACGTACTTACTCAAGGCCTTGTTCCCTAAAAAATGGTAACAATGGCTTTAGGAAAAAACATCTGGATGCCAATGAACCCCACCACTAGTTCCTTGAAACCACAGGAGCTTTGTGTTTCTCAACAGCCGCGTGAAGGATCCTCTCTGAATCCATGGAGAGTCTCAGCATTTATATGTGATAGGGTGGTGGTAGAGTCCTGTTCTTATTTACTTTATTAATCATTCTCCCCAGTGGTCACTCCAAAGCAGCTTACATAGTTCTCCTTTTCATTTTATCCTTACGATAATCCTGTGAGACAGGTTAGGCTGAATGTGTGTGACTGACCCAAGGTCAGCCACCAAGATTCTGTGGCAGAGTGTGGATTTGATCCTGGGTCTCCCAGTTCCGTTTCTTGCACTGTAATCACTATGACATGCTAGAAATGTCTGGTGTTACACAAAGTATGAACAAGCTTGCAAAACTGTTTGCACCCAGTGCAGAAAAGCCTGAGGATCAAGGCGACACCCCCCCCTCCCGCCCAACTACTGTGGTAGGAAATATTTGCTGGCTCATGGTTCATTTGTCCTCTGAGCCAAAGCTAGAAGTAAATCAAATTGCAGCATGCATTGCTGAGGCATCGGGTCTCTTTACCAAAGGACATTAGTAACAAACCTGGATGTACCAACCTGACCATCTGTTACCACAGTAAAAGTGGCATGAAGAGAAAAGTCTGTTGGGAGTCTGTGACAGTATTTGAAAATCAGCAGCAATTTGTCAGGCTTTTGCTAATGCTATGCTCTTGAGTGCCTGCCTGGATTTGGGCTTGGGAGGGCGGCGTAGTGTCAAGCTAAATATAGCCTGCCTTGCACAAGCCACCCCAACCTCCTGCATCAGTGGCTGCTGTCTGGTGGTCTTTAAATACTAAGTGGCATGGCTTGTTTTTAGCTGTTGTGCGTCTTAACTGTCTCTTATTGTTCTGCCCCAACCCACCTAGTGTAAAAGTACTATTTTAGGAGCTCTCCTCCCTTACTGGTGAACATTTGTATATCATTAATAACCCAAGAAGCAGTTAAGAATCGTGCAAAAATAAAAATAATGAACTGTTCTGAATTTTACAAGCAGCAAAGGTAGATTGAACTAGAATATCAGGACAATACACAATAACTTTATCAGTACAGGATCCAATGCTTTTTAACTTGTTTATTAATGATTTGGAGTTAAGAGTAAGCAGTGAAGTGGCTAAATTTGCAGATGACACAAAGTTGTTCAGGTTGGTGAAAACCAGGGAGGACTGTGAGCAATGTTCCCTCTAAGCTATGAAGTTTTGTGAGCAAAAATTCTACTTTGTGAGCCGCTGGCATTAAAGTTATGAGCGAGCGATTTGGCTGTGGCATAAATTAGTTTGCTCTGGAGCCATCCTTCCTGAGCTAAGACAAAAATGTGTGAGCCAGAGGCTAAAAAACTGTGAGCTAGTTCACACTAACTCAGCTTAGAGGGAACACTGATTGTGAGGCACTCCAAAGGGATCTGTTGAGGATGGGTGAGTGGGCGTCAACATGGCAAATGAGGTTCAATGTGGCCAAGTATAAAGTGATGCGCATTGGAGCCAAAAATGCTAAATATAAATACACGTTGATGGGGTCTGAATTGGCAGAGACTGACCAAGAGAGAGATCTTGGAGTTGTAGTAGATAACTCACTGAAAATGTCTAGACAGTGTGCAACTGCAATAAGAAAGGCCAACGCTATGCTGTGGATTATTAGGAAGGGAATTGAAAACAAATCAGCCAGCATCATAATGCCCTGTATAAATTAATGGTGCGACCTCATTTGGAATACTGTGTACAGTTCTAGTCACCACACCTCAAAAAAGATATTATAGCACTAGAAAAAGTGCAGGAAAGGGGAACTAGGATGATAAAAGGGTTGGAACACTTTCCCTATGAAGAAAGGTTAAAGCACTGGGGCTCTTTAGCTTGGAGAAAAGACGGCTGAGGGGTGACATGATCGAGGTTTATAAGATTATACATGAGACAGAGCAGGTAGAGAAAGAAGTACTGTTCTCCCTTTCTTAGAATATAAGAACTCGTGGGCACTCCATGAAATTGCTGAGCAGTCGGTTAGAACGGATAAAAGGAAGTACTTCTTCACCCAAAGAGTGATTAACACATGGAAATTACTGCCACAGGAGGTGGTGGTGGCTACAAGCATGGACAGCTTCAAGAGGGAATTAGATAAGTATATGGAGCAGAAGTCCTTCAGTGGCTGTTAGCCACAAGATATAGATAGGAACTCTCAGCCTGGGGCAAGGGATGCACTGTATTCTTGGTGGTTGGGGGGGCAACAGTGGGAGGGCTTCTAGTGTCCTGGCCCCACTGGTGGACCTCCTGATGGCACCTGGTATTTTGGCCACTGTGTGACAGAGTGTTGGATTAGATGGGCCATTATGCGTGGTCAGGGCTATTTTGGGGCAGGAACCCACAGGAACTGAGATCCGGCTGGCTCCTGAGTTGGCCACACCCAGCAGGAACTCATTAGGATTGGCTACATATGGGGTGTGTGGCCTAACATGCAAAGGAGATCCTGCTCCAAAAAAAGCCCTGGGTTTTGACAACAAACAAGGTAAACAGAATAAAAAGCAGAAGGTGGGTGTGGCTGGATGACCACACTTCTGGCAATATGGGATGTGTGGCCTAATATGCTGATGAGTTTATGCTGTTGGGTGTGGCCTATTATGCTAATGAGTTCCTGCTGGGCTTTTTCTACAAAAAAAGCCCTTTGTATGGTGCATTCAACAGCTAGCTATTTAGTTCTGATATCCTTTACTCCTGGAAACCTGAGCCCTGTGTGAGTAACATGGGCATGCCTTGTTTCAGAAAGTCACCAGTGAAGTCTCACTGCACAATTGTCTGTGGTCCTACCACATTCTTTAAGCACGCATCTTATCTGATTCTGGAAGTCTCAGAGCTGCTTGCTTTCCTTGTAGACAGCCAACATACAATACATTAGGTTGGATATAGACTAAAATGGCAATTTCTATAACTTTTCCAGTTCCCACTGCAGATTCCACCTCATGCTATTTTTCTGGGTGTCTTCTCCCTCAGGAGCTTTTTGTGGAGATCATGGATCACTGTGGGAGGGGGGGAACTGTCACTGAAAAATGTACTGTGGAAAAATGCACTGGAAAAATATTCTAATACTCTTTAGTTTAGATGGAGAGTAGCTACCCTATAGTAATGACTGGTTCTGTCTCTTAATGTATCAACAAAGGTAGACATTAGAATCATTTCAGACAATAAATCATGTGAACATTAATGTTGTCTTCTTGGTAAGGGCATAGTCCAGCTTTAGGTTAAGTACTTTTCCAATTTCAGCTAACTTCAGCATGAGAATTAAAGCTTTCACTTAAATCTTTCCCAGGCAGTGTTCCATCCAGGCAATAACTAGGGCTGTGACAGGCTTCAATAACTGATAGCATCAGATGCCCTGCAATATGTAATCCCTCTTGGAGACTATCTAATGCTTTCATAAAGTGCTGAAGCAGCAGCTGGAGATTCTCTTCCCCAGCTGTTGAAAGTTAAAGAAAACTGATGTTTCAAAGGGCTGTGTTTTTAGGAAATGCTACTGAGGCGCTACCTAAACCACCTGTACTGTCTGAATAGCATATCGTGGGCTTTTCACTATGGTAGTTCTTAACTAATTTTGGATGGTCTGCATTTCACCTTGTAAGGTATGGACAATTAGCTGGATCCAAAGAACTTCATGTAGAGCCCCCACTGCAGAATGTAGCCTTTGTTTCCCTGTTTCCTTGCATGCCAACTTGGAAATCTGTGGGCCCACTTGCAAAAAGGGAAGCACCTTCTATTCATAAAAGAAATTTTAGGAGGCAAACTTTTGCCCTGCAGCCAGCCAGCAGCAGAATATACACCGATTCCTCTGTATTCTTCTCTCCCCAGCAGTTCCTTTTTAACCCCTGGAGATATTATTCATGGAGTTGCAGGGGTGACATAGACAAGCATCGGCATGGCTGGGACGGAGTGTGTGAAATCGCTTTTCCCTCCCACCCCCTTTTGTTAATGGAATATTAAGCCCTCAAAATAGTATAATTGTGAGGATAAACTCCCCCTCTTGCCCAAAATATGAAGGGTTATCCTGAGATGGAGGAGGAAATCAGGGAGGCAACCAACAGAACGATGCTGTGGTAATATGTGACTGGAGCTACCCTCATCTTGACCAGGTAGATTCAGCTCATGCTAGAAGAAGAAGAGAAGAGATTGGATTTATACCCCACCCTTCACTACCCAAAGGAGTCTCAGAGCGGCTTACAAACTTTTCCCTTCCCCTCCCCACCCTTTGAGGTAGGTGGGGCTGAGAGAGCTCTGACAGAAACTGCTCTTTTTCAAGAACAGCTGTGCCAGAACTATGGCTTGCCCAAGGTCATCCAGCAGGTGCAAGTGGAGGAGTGGGGAATCAAACCTGGTTCTCCCAGATAAGAGTCCGCACACTTAACCACAACACCAAACTGGCATTTCTAGGTACACCAAAGAGTTTGGTGCACCTTCTCCTTGAGTAAAGACTAAAATATTCTGAATTATTTCATGTAGAAAAAAATATGGAAAGGGGAATTATCAATACAATTTTTATTTTAAAAGTTACGATATGGAAAAAAATAGATAAGACATTTCTCCCCTTTTCTCTCAGTCCCAGAACCTGGGAATGTTTCAATGGAATGGAGGAGGAATACGATCAGAAGAAACAAGAAAAAAATTCCATACCACATAATTTAGACTCCGAATTTGTTATTCTAAGTTATGTTGATAGTTATTAGTTTATATTTTTCTAAGTGTATTAGGAAAATTAATTGATCATTCTATTGTTGGCCATGAATCACGGATGCTAGAGAGACCCCTTATATTCAGATTAATCGTGTTTCTGGATGTTACTGGGTGAAGAGAAGGGCATGTCACTGTCAATCCCTGCTTGTGGGATTCCTAGCTTTATTGGCTACTATCCAGCAAAATGCTGCAGCTGCTGAAGACACAATTAACAGCTGAATGGCCAACTTCAAAAATAAAACTACTAATGATGTTGTATAAAAATTATTTACTCAAGGTTACTCTGAAAGTTGAAGAATTCTCTCTGATTTAAGGTGAACTCTGTGTACCACAGCATTTTACCAGCTACATGAGAGAATTCCTGTCTAGTTATGAATGCTCCTAAATCATTCACTGTCTTCTCAGCTTCACTACAATGAACAGTTGAGTCTTTAGAAGAATTCTGTGTGATCTTCTGTCTAATATGAACTGCTTAAACTGGACAAGTTACAGGATTGGCTTTGTTCTATCACTAGCAGAACAGAGATAAATGCTGAATGATTTTCACTCAAATGCTTTGCATTAGTCTCTCAGCATACTTCCCTCTGCTTGCCTGCATACTTCAATATTCTCATTTCTTGTTTTAGAATTTAGAGATCGTATAATTCCAGTTTGGTACTCCCTTGTGTGTTTTTGGATGAGGGTCAATACCTTTACCCGTTATGAGCTTCTACATCCAACATCTTTATAATTTATTTTTATCCATCTGCTTCTTCCCCTCTGACTTTGGTTTTCCATACATTTTTCTTTAAGGCTGGTGGCCTATATTTTGTATACAATTCTTGCTTATCACACAGTCTAAAGTAATAATTTTTTAAAAGCCATTTAATCTGATAAAATTTACATATGCAACACTTTTAAAAAGACCCCTGCCCACACAAAAAATAGTCTGCCAAAACTGATGAGGCAAAAACATAAGATTAGTTTTTTATTAGTTTAATTTTTTAAACCTTGTGTCATGTTTCAAAGCAACTATATTTTCAATGTGGAACAGCTGCTATGTTATCAGATTATAAAATTGAGCAATGGATCTGTTAGGGACTTCTCAAATTATAGTGCTAGAACTTGTGGTCACTGGTTGAGCTATAAACTAGCACATGGAAAGCACATGTGTATTACATGTGGTGGTAGGTCAGAAAGGGCACAGATGGGAATAATTTGTTTAGAGACATGGAATGTGGGACTTACTCAACATCCTCTATCTCATGACACTTGGATTGGGGGTGGGGATGATATATGTCACTGTGTGTAACATGCTTATTGTCTTCAAAACCAGATGAAAATACCTACTTGTTAAGAAAATGCATTATCTTAAACCAGTAGTACAACTTTCCATCAGTCAGCAATGGATAAATGTATTCCCATAACAGCAAAAGTGATATATCAAAATGAGCAAATATTAGAATATGCTTTTTGGATTGGACTGGGTTTTTTTTAGTATTTTCAAATAACATTCAACAGCAATATGCTTTCACTTCTATATTTTTGTAAATATACATACCCTTCTATGTTATAAACATTCCAACAGTAATAAGGTTATCCATACAAAATGTGTGTGCAGTAGCTTTAACAGTTCTATGACAAAATCATATTGGCCACAGCTGTGATCATTCCTTGCAAACAGGTTCACAAAAAAATAAGATAAAATTTAGTTTTCTTCTTGGATATGGGGCATTAGGTGTGTGCTGTCACATGTACACTTACAGGGAGCTGTCGCTAATTCTGCTTTTTTATACCTATTTCCAAACGCATAGAGTTGGATCCTGCAATCCATGAGCAAAAAATGAAATGAATTTTCTTCTGATTCTTCCCTTCCTATAACAGCTCTCTGGGAAATCCCCCCCCCAAAACTCCTATACGGACCAGGTTTGGGAGGCATTGCAGTTAAGGAGGAGAATCAAGTGAAATTGGCCACCTGCTCTATTTTCTCTGCTAGTGGATCCTCTTATACCAGCAGAAGTCCCACTGTCAATTGTGCACCATTCATCCTCCTCTTTGCCTAGTAGCTTTTTTGTCCAATGGGGATTACCCCAGCCCCTGGTAATGCTTTCCTGGGGGAGTCGGAAGGCAGCTGAAAGGGGAGGTGAGGGGAATATCTGCCTTTAAAATCTTAAGGATACATCTAAAAACGTTGCATGAAGCAACTCTCAAGTTTTAATTTCCACTGAGATTTTTGTGATTCTGCTCTAGTAAAATGTATCCTGTTTTTTTGGAGCAGAATACCGCTTTCCAACAGTTGTGCACTTTCTGGAAGAATAGTGCTTCAAATTTCCTGAGGCTGTCTCGTGTTTCAGAAGTATGTGGGCTGTGTAATGCTTTAATTTTTACAAGAAATATTTATGTAAATCAGTTTGTCATGACCCATAGAGTATACTGAATTGTACCCTCCTAAATGAAGTGAGTCATTAAAATGTCAGTTAAATTTTATAGCCTGAGTATCCTGTCTTGTTTAATTATAAGGTATTTTCTCTGACCGTTCTGCACGGGGCACAATGCAGTCTTGTACAACCAGCAATTCTATATGATATGCTAAAGGTCTTGAGCCCAGACTTATTGCATAACAAGTTAATCTGCTCGATTTGATAGGTTTTTTCTCCAATTAAATGAGCTTAGGGAACTGTCAAAGCAATAAGGTCATACCCTGGAAGACTGGACTTTGCTTCAAACAAAGAAAGAAATTTTCATCTACTGTGGGGGAGGAAGGAAAATATTTCTAGTTCTAGCATATTTGCTGTGAAGCAGATGCGGGAAGGAAGAATGGAAGGAGGGAGGGAGGGCGGGCCTGGAAACTGCCCCCTTCCTCCTGTACAGTGTTGAAAGCCTTGTTCTGGTTGCAACACTGAATGAATGAAAGATAACAACCTTTCTTACACACCAAGGGAAATGCTGATCACCAGTTTGGGATCAGGAAGCAATTTTTCTCCAGGCCAGTTTGGCTGGGAATCCTGGAGGTATTCTGTCATCTTCTGGGCATGTAACAGTGGTCACTGGGGTTGGGGGGGGGAGATATTCATGAATTTCCTGCAGGGGGTTGGACTAGATGACCCTAGAGATCCCTTCCAGCTCTACGATCCTATGATTCTGTGATTCTAAGCTGATTTTCAAATTTCCCAACATCTTTCAAACATAGAGAATATCCCACATATGAATTGAATATCACTGTTGCATCTCATAGTAAAGTGACAAAAAGAAAAATATTTATCATTATCATCATCATCATTATTATTTAGATTTTTGAATTGCCCATCTCTGCTACTGCAGGGCTCTGGGTGATGTACAACAGTAAATAAAAACATAAAAACTCCACCATTAAAATACAACAGTACCAATAAATGAAATTAAAACTACAGGTGGTAAACTGAAATCACTCCCCATTCCGGACTGCCTGGCTACCTCATGGGCAGGGGAGGAAGACGGATAACTGATCTGGAGAACAAAAGAGGGTGCCAGCTAGAGTGGAAACCATTTCTGCCCTCAACCAAATGCCTGGCAGAACTTTTCTGCATTACAGGCCCTGCAGAATTGCATGAGATCCTGCAGGGCCCTGGTGGTATTTGACAGAGAGTTCTACCAGGTTAGGGGCAGGACTAGAAAAACCCTGGCCCTGATTGAGGACAGCCAGACATCTTTGGGACCAATTTAGTCTGTATTCAACCATATAGATTTAATTTCTTTCAGTTAACCCCAGCATAAATGAACAATTGTAAATGACTATATAAACTTGTTTAAGTAGAAAGGTATCATTGTCCTAAGAATACTGATAGAAGCTTTTAGAAAACAATATATGTTTTCTAAATGGCTTATTAATATCCAAATAGTATTTCAAATTTGTAAAACAATAGGCAAGTTTTTTACATTGTTTCCTATTGTCAGACATACATATTTGGTTAATTCTATCATCCTGGCAGTTGTCCAAAATCTGACTCCATTTCACTGCTTGCATTAAGGAAACGTGTTTGTTTTCAGTATATATACCATCTCTCCTTATATATAAAAGAGTTTTGGTGTCTCTCCTGGACACGCTTCAACAGCCTTTGGGCCACTCGGCTGCCACTCTCCGAGTCTCCCAATCCCGTGGCTGCATTGCCTCGCTGTGTTGGCTTGGCCCTGCCCACTGAGTTGGCAGGCAGCATTTTGCCCTCAGTCTGGAGGGAGCCAGTGAAGGGGATGGACGCTCCACCAAGAGGGCGGCAACTCCTCCTCTGGGGAGAAGGAGGCAGACCTAGCAAGCGGTGGCAAGCAGGGGAAGCACTCACCTTCACTACCCCTTGTGGCTTCTCTCCCTCGGCCACAAGGCCTGCACTTTATCAGAGTGATAGCTCAGCGGGCTGCACCACAGAGAAGGCTGCCCAGCACCTTTCAAAGGCTCCCCCACCTTTCTTCAGCAGCAATGGCGGCGCTAGGGAGGGTCTGTGTCGGGATGAAACGAGACGAGACGAGTGTGGCGAAAGCTGACCTCCCGACTTAGGAGCACTGCTTTATTTATAGGCCAGAGGGCAACGTGTACAGAGGGGATTGGACGGACAGTGCAGTACAAGGTGTCCACTGCTGATAGGGTGAGAGGGGCAGCAGGATGCGCAGCCACGGTGTGGTCTGCCAGCACTACAGCTGATCGCATCGCCTGCTCCCTACATCTCCCCCTTTGTTGTTTTAAGCTGGTGGTAAGCATAATACATAGCGCGGCGTTGCAAGGTTTCTTTAGAAGATCCTAGCATGGCCACAAGGCCAGGAATACATTGAACACAGCAGCAAAGGCTAATAGCGACAGCAGCGCATGATATGAGGCCAAATAACAACTGTCGGAGCCAGGTGGCATCAGGGAGCCACGAAGAGAACCAATCAATGGGGCTCCAACCCGTGCTCACGACATTGTTGGTGATAGAGTTTCGCAGTTGTGCCAGTTCATCTTCAATGGTCTTGTTTAGGTCCTGGAAGCGAACTGCACACCCTGCTGAGCCGATGAAACGGCAAAAACCTCCTTGCCGGGCAAGAAGGAAATCTAAGGCGAAGCGGTGTTGGAGTTGTACCTGATGCAGACTCCGGATTTCAGTCTGCAGATCCCTGACTAACTCGGTGGTAGCGTTGATGGATTTTTCCAAACGACAAGTGAGACCGATGATGGAGGCCCTGTTCTCCTGGACCACGATTCCAGGGTATGAGCCCAGAGTGAGGACACCAGTGAGCGAGCCCAAGAAGGCTCGGAGCCCAGTGGAGCCGCCACTCAGCTGCTTCTCAACAATCACTTCGTCGGAACATTGCGGTCCCAGGACCGCGCGGCGAGCCCTGGGGCCGGAATGTGACGCTACCACTTGAACCGGAAGTGTGAGATATCCGACAGAGGCGCACTGATATCTCCCGGGGTGGTAGTTGGTAGCAATCCCACCGCCCCAGAAGAACCATAAGTTGAGGTCCTTGATGACCCAGTTACCACATATAGAACCACCTAAGAGGGTAGAGGCCTTTGCAGAAAACATAGGCAGCCGATAATAAATATCAGCCAGAGAAGCATGCATAAGGGTTACATTAGGGACAAAAGAGGAATTATACGTGCCGTGAAGATAAAAATGATCAAGGCAAGCTGTCTGATTCTTTGCCTTGCTTCCCCAGTGCCGATCGGCACCAGCCTTATGTTGCCATTTGCTAAAGGCAGCATTGGCGGCATAACAGCAAAAACACAGACCTGGTAATTGTCGATGGTAGGAAAAGGTGCGAAAGGCGGTTTGATTAAGATCAGTTACCCGAGGTACAAACAAATTAGAGCGATTCAAGTTCTGTAGGTGACTGAGTACCAGTTCAGGAACATTAAAGGGAGTAGGTAAAAAGGACATGCCCGCCGCAGCCATTGGAGGCTCATAAACAAGAGTCACATTGGTCCCGTGATGATGAAACATGTACGAGGCATGACGAAGCCACAGGTTGGGGTGTGGGTTGCCGTCATGCTGAAGCAGTAAGGCTGCTGCGGGAGTCAAAAGGAGGGATAAGCAACAGATTAGGGCGAGGCAAGAGTTCTTGTTAATACAAGCTATCAGGGCTAGGAAAAGATGTTCGGGTGTTGCTTCCTTGTCAGTTTCTTGCAGCAGGGCAGTGGCTTGGTCGGTGAGGCGTTTGACTGCGCCCCAGGTAATGGGTGCAGCCCGATGTCCTCGCTCACGACGTCGCTGCTGCGTCACTGGAACATGGAGAGTCGCGCGACTGTTGAACTCCGGAATGGGATTCTCCAGGCCGTTGTGCCACGCCATCCGGGTTCCACGGTCTGACACAGCGAGCTGGAATCCACACGGGACCGGTTGGTGTTTGAATTGCGGCGTAGCCACGGCCCCAGGTGATGAGCGGTGCAGGACCGAGCCACTCGGGACTCGGTGGACGCCGACATCGGACCTGTGCGCGAGGGAGGGGGAGGTCCTGCTGAAAATGACGCTGTGTGCGGGTAAAAAGTTGAGAGTTAAACGTACAGAGGTTCAAGTGATTGAGCGTAAATAAGACCGAGGCAAGGGCGGACTCCCTTGCCAGCAAGGAGGGAGGCAGTCCCCCCTTCTGTGAATGAGCAGAGAGGGCCGCCTTAAGGGTCCGGTTGGCACGCTCGACGACGGCCTGGCCCGTGGAGTTGTAGGGGATACCAAAAGTGTGGCGGATGGACCACTTGGAACAGAAGTCGGCAAAGAGGGTAGAGCAGTAGGCGGGACCGTTGTCGGTCTTGAGGGCGAGTGGCTTGCCCATGACCGCGATGGCCCGCAAAAGGTGGGAAGTGATATGTTTAACCTGCTCACCCTTTTGCGGGGTGGCATGGATGTATCCAGAGTAGGTGTCAACACACACATGGATGTACTTCCACGGGGCGAAGCTTGGCAAGTGGGTGACATCCATCTGCCACAGATCATTGGCAACAGTGCCGCGGGGGTTGACGCCCGTGGAGGGAAAGGAGAAGTTCCCAGAGCATTGGGGGCACTGCTGAACGATGGCCCGTGCCTCGGAAAGAGGGAGGCCGAATTGCCGAGCCAGAGCCTTGGCGTTTTGATGGTGGATGTCATGGTCGGTGATAGCCGACAGGGGATAGGCGCTAGTGAGGGCGTCAGCGCGGTCATTTCCCTCAGTCAGCACCCCGGGGAACGGCTGATGGCTACGAATGTGAGCCACGTAAAAAGGAGCCGTCCGACGCGAGAGGTGTTGTTGGAGGGAAAGGAAAAGGGACAGGAGGTTCCTGTCACAAGCGGGCGAGACGTAACTGCCCTCAATGCGCCGCAAGACATTGGCCACATAGAGGCTGTCAGTGATGACGTTCATGGGTTCAGCCGGGAAAAGCGAGGCCGCAACGACAGCGGCTGCAAGTTCAGAACGTTGCGGAGAAATTTGGGGTCCGGTGTGGCGGCTACACCACTGGCCGGAAGCGTCTTGCCATGTAACCGCTCCCCTGGTGGGCCCCCCATCGGTAAAGAGGGTGACGCCGCGGAGCGGAACAGGAGACAACAATTGAACAAATTGAAAGGGACATAAGGGAACAATCTGAATCCTGGGATCCTTGGGGAGATGGTGAGATATTTCCCCGACATAGGCAATGAGACTGAGTTGCAAGAGATCACTGTTGCGGAAGGCGTGATCCCACGGATCCTTCGGGAAAGGAACTACCACGGTAGCGGGTTCCTGTCCCAGGAGGGCTTTAGAATGGGTACGGCCCCGAGAGATCAGAGCCGCCGTCATGGCTTCCAGAGTAGAGATGGTATTGTGAGCGAGATGGAGCCATTCTAAAATGACGACAGAGGGGCGGCCAGGGGTAGGCTGTTGAAACAGAAATCCAAGGCATTGCGCTTGAGGCCGCATAATGGCGAGGTGAACGGGCTCATCCGGCTCACACCGATCAACCCAGCGGGTCGTCATGTGGTTATTAAGTAAGGTGACGACCGCCAATTCAGCGTCCGTAAGGGTTATGCGATCGTCGGGTTGCCGACCGCGCCAGAGAGCACTGAATAAAGGCGCAAGCTGATCAGTGGTTAACCGATAATAAGGGCGAATCCAATTAATTGAGCCCAGAAATTGCTGCAATTGAACGTATGTCAATGGGTTGGGCAGGGTCAAAAAGGGTAAAACAGGCATAGCATATGAAGCAAACACCTTGTGACCCAAATATAAGAAGGGCTCATGCGTTTGGACCTTCTCTGGGGCTATTTGAAGACCGAAAGCTGCAAGGGCACGTTGAAGATCAGACCTCCACTCCTGAGGTAAAATTGGAGCGGCAATGGCAATGTCATCCATGTAATGCAGCACCCGGACCTGCGGGTGCTGGCTGCGAAATGCACATAGGGCCTGATCCACAAACAGCTGACACATTGTGGGCGAATTAAGCATCCCCTGAGGGAGGACGGTCCATTGGAAACGCTGGGTGGGGCGCTCCGCATTTAGTGCTGGGACCGTGAAGGCAAAATATGGTTGATCTTGGGGCTGCAGCGAAATAGTGTAAAAGCAATCCTTGAGATCCACTATAGCCATTTCCCATCGTGCGGGGATAAGATTGGGGTTAGGTAGCCCGCATTGAAGGGGACCCATAGGCTGTAAGAGTTTATTGATTGCTCAGAGGTCGTGCAGAAGCCTCCATTTCCCTGATTTCTTTTTTATGACAAACACGGGACTATTATACGGACTGGTGGAAGGGGTAAGGTGCCCACCGTCCAATTGTTCTTGCACCAAGGCATGGAGAGCCGTAAGCTTGTCCAGAGGCAGGGGCCATTGCTCCACCCACACGGGGGCGGAGGCGACCCAAGTAAGCGCAACTGCGCGGGGCGCAACTGCGCGGGGCGGAGTGGGAGGGTCACTCATCAAGGACGACGTGGGCTCTCAGCTGCCGTAACAAGTCCCGCCCCCACAGGTTGACACCGATGGGGACGACAACCGGTTGAATATATCCCAACAGATCACCGGAGAGGACAGAGCGTACTGCGAGTTGAGAGGCGCTCTGCACGGCACTACTTTCCCCGCCAACCCCCAGACAGATGGGCTGGCTTCCAGTGGCCATTTCGGATCCCATTGTTCCTTGGTGATGACCGAGACGTCAGCGCCCGTATCCAGGAGGCCAGAGAGGCGTTTCCCGTTTACAGCATCCTCACGCAAGGGCTTTTCCTTCCGGATGTCCTGGCGGACGAGAGCGATCTCCAAAGAAGAACAAGAAGAAGGCGCCGGGCCCTGCGGACCCGTGAGGGGCACGCAGTTAGCAATAGTGGCCCCCGCCGGGAGATCAAAGGGGAGATTACTCCAGGCTTGCACCACGAGTGGAACCTCCGGGGCGGGGCAAGCCTTGACCTCCGGGATTACAAAATTCCTTGCTCTCCCGCCGAGGAGAGCGGCAGGACCAACACATGAGAGCCTGGAACGTGATCCAAGAATTGCATAGGAATGCAAGTCACTTCCCCAGGGAGGGGTTGCGTGGCTCGTGCGATGGTCGAGAGGGCAATGGTGACAGAGGACGCAGATTCCATTTGACCGGGGCGGGAATCACGCCCGGAGACTAGTTTTTTGCCCCCTCTCCAGGCAGCCTGGACCGGCATTGACTAGCCCAGTGATAGCCTTTATTGCATTTAGGGCACTTCTTGTTAGGTTTCTGCTGGTTTCGCTGAGAGGCGTTCTTTCCGGCCGCTGCCCCACCCCCAGGGGCGCGGCACTGAGCTCTGAAATGGCCGGGCTTTCGGCAGTTAAAACAGTTCCCGGTGGGCTTCCCCCCGCTCCTCCCCCCCCCTCGAAGGGCGGCGGCGAGGAGCGCCATTTCGTGACTTTTGGACCCTACCTCAGCACACGCTGTAAGCATTTCAGCGAGGGTGTAGTCCGGGCGGTGGATGATAGGGGTGAGAATGCGCTTGCAGTCAGTGTTGGAATTCTCATAGGCCAATTTAACCAAGAGTTCGTTTTGGGCCTGCGGATTGTCAAGTTGGCGTGCTATCGCCTCCTGCAAGCGATCTACAAAGGCGCCATAAGGTTCACCATTGCCTTGTTTGATGATGCTAAAAGACTTGGCGGGCCGATCGGTGACGGGGACGCGGCGGATGGCCCGTAATACACATAGACCGGTAGCCGCGAGGTGCTCGTCGGGGAGCTGTACTTGGGCTTCTATCGGCTCGAATGGACCGGCGCCATACATCTGATCGTAAGTAATTTGCGCCGTGGCTGAGGCAGTAGCGGCAGCCTTATACTCGCTGTCAAAAACCACGTATTGAGAGGGGGAAAGGACCATGCGAAACAGATCCTTCCAGTCTCGTGGGAGCATTCTATAACCATTCGAGAGGCCTTCAATAGTTCCTAGCACGTAGGAGGATTTGAGGCCGAAGTCTTTGATGGATTTGTTGAGCTCTCTGAGCACACTATACGGAAGCGGCTCCCAGTTAAGCTGGAGCTCGTCAGCATTATTGGGGTTCCTAGTCCGTGTAAGGGGGAAGAAGGCGGGCGACTCTCCGCTCCATTCTTCCGTGGGGTCCAACGTACCCTCTTTACGAGCGGTAGCGATGGCCTGTGCCACTTTACTGCGTACAGTTGGTGGCGGACATTGAGGCAAAGCCTGCGGAGCCAACGGCTGATCAGGAATATTCAAAGAAGTCAGAGCAGGGTACAGCTAGGGAGGCGGCGATGCCCCAGGGTCGTCCGTCGGCGGCTTAGTAGGTTGTAAGAGGGCATTCTCTGCTGGTGAGAATGCACAGACCGCCGCAAAGGCCTTCTGCCATGTTAACAGAAGGTTTATGGGGGCCCGGGGTTCGCCCTTAAGTTCCCGCCCTATTTTTTCCCAATCCTGCGGCTTTAAGCTACCCCGGAGGGGATACCAAGGACATTGGCAATCCACCTCTCAGAGAAGCTCTTGGATCTCTTTTGCTGACACTGTCTCGTCGCGGGCCATGGTTTTTATCAGCGCCGCCAGTTCTGTCGCATGCTCAATCTGCTCTTTGGACAATGATTCCCCCATACTTACCTGAAAAAAGGGAGCCGAAGCTGAGGTGCACCGTAGACTATCACAGTCGGGCAAGCAGGGAGGTGCCAGGAATCACGTCGGGGTCACCACTTGTCGGGATGAAACGAGACGAGACGAGTGTGGCGAAAGCTGACCTCCCGACTTAGGAGCGCTGCTTTATTTATAGGCCAGAGGGCAACGTGTACAGAGGGGATTGGACGGACAGTGCAGTACAAGGTGTCCACTGCTGATAGGGTGAGAGGGGCAGCAGGATGCGCAGCCGCGGTGTGGTCTGCCAGCACTACAGCTGATCGCATCGCCTGCTCCCTACAGGTCTGGCCTAGAGAAAACGAGCTGCAGCTCCTGGAAAAGCGGATTCTCTCCTGAGGAAGACACTTCTCTTGGCTCCTGTGTGGGACTAACTGCAACCAAACAACCAAGCTTGCTTCTGTGAGTAAAAAACAAAGGACTTTCAGCATAACCCCCTCCCCCGCGTGGCCACTTTCCTGTCAGAATAAACTTAACACACCTCTCACTCACACCATGGCTGGCTGGCTAATGAGGTACAACCCCCTGCTGTGCAGCTTTCCCCTAGGGTTGCCGATCTCCAGGTGAGACCTGGAGATCTCCCACTGTTACGGTTGATCTCCAGATGACAGAGATCAGTTCCCCTGGAGAAAATGGCTGCTTTGGAGCATAGACCCTATGGCATTATCCCCTGCTTCCACAACCCCCCAATGCTGCTCTCCACAGGATCCACCCCCCAAATCTTGAGGTATTTCCCTAATCAGAGGTGGCAACTGTGCTTTCTCCTCAGTGCCTCTTGCTAGACAAGCAAGTTCTGTCAGTGAAAGGCCGTTTCCACACCTGTTTTGGCCTTTGGGAGAAAACTCATTGGGGCCAGTCCTGATAGGGTTGCCAACTCCAGGTGGGAAATTCCTGGAGATTTGAGGGTGAGGTTTGTGGAGGGGTGGGACCTCAGACAGGTACAATGCCATAGACTCCATTCTCCAAACCAGCCATTCCCTCATGGAGAACAATTGTTGCCAGTCTCCACGGGAGGGATGGAGATCACATAAAATTACAACTGCTCTTCAGTTGGCAGAGATCAGTTCCCCTGGAGAAAATGGTGGACACTGTGTCATTATACCCTGCTGAGGTCGCCAAAGCAAATTGGTGCCGAGTGCCCAGCGCCAGGGCACTCTCCCAGAGCCTCTTTCTAGAGCTCGTTGTATTTATTTCCACAATGGGCCTTATTCCTAGTAGTTAATAAATTGCAAATGAGGTCTTGATGGTTTTTTGTACTACTCCATTCAGTGGTCAAGGAGAATAATCAAAGGGAACAAGGAGGAGGAGATTGGATTTATACCCTGCCCTTCACTATGCAAAGGAGTCTCAGAGTGGCTTACAATCTCCTTTCCCTTCCCCTTCCCACAACAGACCCTGTGAGGTAGGTGGCCCTGAGAAAACTTAGCCACAGAATGTGGATCAAAAAAGCTCCACAATGGATCTAAGGACAAGTAGAGGAGATATTTCTGAAAAACCCAGGAGAGGTCACAGATTTGTATATAATACCTTAATTTTTTTTCACAATGGGGTAAAAGAATATTTTAAAAGTTCTAAAATGTGACAATCTTTATCAAGGTCAGAGCTGTTGCCATCTACTCTGATTCTCTGTTCTAACTCCTGGGACTATAAAGAAAACTTTATTCTAGGAGGAGGAAATGAAGTGCCTACATGGGGAGAGAATTGTCTTTTGTTTGTTTTGTACATTGTAAGCTGCTTTCGGTCCATATTGTATGGGGAAAAGCAGGTTAAAATATTTTAAATAAATAAATAAATAAAATGCATCTTGTAAGATTACCTGACAAGTCCCCTGTGGGGTATAAATGAAATAAATAAATACCTGAGATAAAATAAATATCATGGCCTGAAGATATTGCCCCTTGATTTCATTGGCTGGCCCTAGGGTACCAACTCTTTCTTGGGAAATTCCTGGAGATTTGACTGTGGCAGAATCCTGGGAAGGGTGAAGCCTGGAGAAGGCAGAGAACTCAGCAGGGGTATTATGCCATATAGTTAACCCTCAGAAGCTGCCATTTCCTCCACAAGAAAAGATCTTTATAGTCTGGTGATCAGTTAGAACTCCATGATGCAGTACATAAGAACATAAGAGAAGCCAATGTTGGATCAGGCCCAGGGCTCATTTCTTGCAGCAGCGCACAGGAGTGGAGCTCCGGTGGTAAGAAGCCCAGGGGGCAGGCATATGCAGCAAGCCCCACCCCCTGCTCCCAGCAGCCCCTCTCACTTTCCCAGCCCACTGGCTGACCCAGCAGAGTGCTGCCACAAGCTGGCCCTCGAGCTGCTCTGCCACTGCCTGGGCCATGGCACCCAGCCCACCCAGGCTGTACCCGTCCTCATGCTGGTTCTGGTGCGGCGCCTCTGCAAGGTGGGCCCCAGCTACTCCCATAAGGCCTGCGAGGAGCTCCACCCTGGACTCCTGCACCTCCTCGGCCTCCTCCTGCACCTCTGCCCCACCACCACCCTGGCCCCCTACCTGCTAGAGGCCATGTGCATCCTGCACACCACCCTCCTCGACCCACGAGCAGCCATGCACTTTCATGTGCTTGCCATCCATCCAAAAGAGTCCAGTGGCACCTTTAAGACCAAGGTTTATTCAGGAAAAAGGTCTTCCTCCTCTGTGAGGGCAGATCTGCACATTCTCCCCCCCCTCATAGCTGGCAATCCAAAACAGTCCAGTGGCACCTTTAAGACCAAGGTTTATTCAGGTACAAGGTCTCCCTCCTCTGTGAGGGTAGATCTGCATGCCCCCCCCCATAGCTAGCAATCGAAAACAATCCAGTGGAGCCTGAGCGGTGGCTGTTGCCTTCTGACACACTTCCGGTGATGTCAAGCGGTGTGGCATATGCAAATAAATTATGCTAATGAGTTATGCTAATGAGCTCCTGCACCTCTTTTTCTACGAAATGACCCTTGATCAGGGCAATGGCCCATCCAGTCCAACACTCTGTCACACAGTGGCCAAAAATACCAGGTCCCATCAGGAGGTCTACTATTAGGGCCAGGACACCATTGCCCTTGTCAAGCACGAAGAATACAGTGCATCATTTGCCTCAGACCAAGGGTTTCTGTCTAGTGGCTAATAGCCACTGATGGACCTTTGCTACGTATGTTTATCCAATTCCCTCTTGAAGCCCTCCATGCTTGTAGCCACCACTAACTCCTGTGGCAGTTAATTCCATGTCTTAATCACTCTTTGGGTGAAGAAGTACTTCCTTTTATCCTTTTTAACCCGACTGCTCAGCAATTTCATGGAGTGCCCACGAGTTCTTGTATTATGAGAAAGGGAGAAAAGTACCTCTTTCTCTACCTGCTCTATCCCATGCATAATCCTGTAAACCTCGATCATGTCACCCCTCAGCCGTCGTTTCTCCAGGCTAAAGAGCCCCAAGCGCTTTAACCTTTCTTCATAGGGAAAGTGCTCCAATCCTTTTAACATTCTACTTGCCCTTCTCTGCACTTCTTCCAGTGCTATAATATCCTTTTTGCGGTGTGGTGACCAGAATTGCACACAGTATTCCAAATGAGGTTGCACCGTCGATTCATACAGGTACTTTATGATACTGGCTGATTTGTTTTCAATTCCCTTCCTAATAATCCCCAGCATAGCACTGGCCTTTTTTTAATCGCAGCCGCACACTGTCTTGACATTTTCAGTGAGTTATCTACTATGACTCCAAGATTTCTTTCTTGGTCAGTTTCTGCCAGCTCAGACTCTATCAACATGTATTTACAGTTGGGATTTTTGGCATCGGGGAACACCAAATCATTAATAAACAAGTTAAAAAGCATTGGACCCAGTACTGATCCCTGTGGTACCCCACTGCTTACCACCCTCCACTGAGAAAATTGCCCATTTATACTCTGTTTCCTATTTATCCTTTGTCCTTTTGTTCCATGACTATTGAGCTTATTTAGGAGCCTTTGATGAGGAACTTTATCAAAAGCTTTCTGGAAGTCAAGGTAAACAACATCTATTGGGTCCCCCTTGTCCACCCCTTCAAAGAACACTAACAGGTTAATGAGACAAGATCTTCCCTTACAGAACCCATGCTGAGTCTGCCTCAATAGGTTTTGTTCATCAATGTGCCTACTAATTCTCTCCTTAATAGTGGTTTCCATCAACTTACCTGGTATTGACATCAGACTGACTGGCCTGTAGTTTCCCAGATCTCCTCTGGAACCCTTTTTAAAGATGGGAGTGACATTAGCTACCTTCCAGTCCCCAGGAATGGAGGCAGATTTTAATGAAAGATTACATATTTTTGTCATGAGATCCACAAGTTCACATTTGAGTTCTTTCAGAATTCTTGGATGTATGTCATCCGGACCTGGTGATTTATCGGTATTTAAGTTGTCAGTCATAGGACTTCCTCTCTCATCACCTCAATCTGATTCAGGTCTTTTCAACACCCCTCCCGAAATCAGCAGTTCTGGAGTGGGCAAGTACTTCTCCTCTTCCACAGTGAAGACAGAGGCAAAAAATGAATTCAGCTTCTCAGCCATTCCCCTATCATCCTTCAGTACTCCTTTTACCCCTTGGTCATCCAAGGGCCCTACTGCCTTCCTGGTTGGTTTCCTGCTTCTAATGTGTTTGAAGAAAGTTTTATTGTTGGTTTTTATTTTTATTTTTTTTACATTATGCTCCTCATATTCTTTGTTTGCCTGCCTGATCACAGTCTTGCATTTTACTTGCCACAGCCTGTGTTCCCTTTTATCAACCCCACTGAGACTAGCTTTCCACCACTTAAAAGAATCCTTCTTACCTTTCACAGCTTCCATTACTTTGTTTAACCATGGAGGCCTTTCTCTATACCTATTTGTGCCTTTCCTAACCTGCAGTATATGCAGGGCTATTTTTGGGCACCCAAATGGCATTCCGGCTGGCTTCTGAGCCCACCCTGCCCCCGCCACGGGAGGTGTCGAAGTGCTGCAGCCCGTGAAAGGCCCAAAGACCCACTAGCTGACCTCCTCAGGCCCATGCCAAGGTGCTGCAGCCTGCAGGAGGCCCGAAGACCCCACCAGCCAGTCTCCCCAGGCCCGTGCTGAGGTGTTGCGGCCCGCAAGAGGCCTGAAGACCCCACCCATTGGTTTTCCCGGGCCTGCGCCGACGCGCTGCAGCCTGCGGGAGCCCCAAAGACCCCACCTGCCTGTTTTCCCAGACCCATGCCAAAGCGCTGTGGCCCGTGGGAGGCCTGAACGACCCACCTGCCAGTCTCCCCGGGCCCGCACCGAAGCACTGTGGCCCGCTGGAGGTACGAAGACCCCTTCAGCCAGCCTCCACGGGCCTGCACCGAGGTGCTGCGGCCCACAGGAGGCCCAAAGACCCCGCCCACTGACCTCCCTGCTCTGAAGTGCTGTGGCCCGTGGGAGGCCCAAAGTCCTGCCAGCCGGCCTCCCTGGGACTGTGCCAAGGTGCTGTGGCCCTCAGGAGGCCCGAAGACCTGCTCACTTTTTAAGAAAGACATTATAATATTGGTTGGGTTTTTTTCCAATCCCTTTTATACACTACATTGAGGTTTTTTGATTGAGCTGTCCATCTACCGCCGTTGTTTTCCTGAACAGGCTTAGCTAGTTTAGACCCCATCAATGCATATGGGAAACTGGGGTCCCCCACAATGAACATCACTTTACACAAGCTTACATGAAACTCCTGTGCCCTTTTGTTGCTTGCTTACCTAGTTTGAAGAGGGCTTCTTTGAGCTCTAGGCAAAGTATTTTGGCTGTCAACATCCTGAATAATTTGGTTTCATTCACAAATTCAGCCATCTCACTTTTAACTGCAGCTGAATAAGTATCATCAGTATAAGGCTGCACTGCATCGGGGAACATTTGCAAAACCATAGAATCATTTTCTTTCTTGCCTATTTTTATTAATCGCACCAACTCTGTTAAAAAATCTAATATATCCTCTGAATTACAGTGAATAGCAAATTGCATACTTCCCCCACCCCCATCCTAAGAGGAAGAGCCATCAGATGTACTATGACAGGATACTCTTTAGAGACTACTTCATCTTGGATGTTGATCCTCTGGTGATCATAGTAACTGACAGCATCACACAGTTTGGATTTTCAAGGTATAATTCATTTTCCAGAGTGTTGAAAGTTGAGCTGTTGCATGCCTTCAGGCAGATGTTATGTTTAACCCTTTTGGTATTCTAATAAATGATATGCTAAGATATGCTAAGATAATTTAGTAGCTGTAATCAGTGAAAGGGCTGTACAAAAGCACAAACTGCAGCGAAAAAAATCTAAATTTAGAGCTGTCTGATGCAGAAATTTATCTCAATGTTCTGCAAGGGGGGGGAATAACCATTTCTTTTCTTCAAATGTTTCTCAGAACGTGACACCGAGTTTTTGACATTTGGTATCTGTTTCCAGATATTCCCAGGGCTGGCCCAAGGGTTTTCTAAACCCTAGGCCAGGCTACATTCTGGCGCCCCCACTGCGCCTCTCCCCCCAGCTCGAGAAGCGCCTGGCCGGGGGCTTAGATGGGGGCGGCGGTGGCCCCACCTCCCCCCCCAGCTCCAGAAGCGCCCGGAGGCGGCGGCAAGGCCGCTGGGAGACCAGACGCGAGAAGCATACTTTGGCCTGAGGAACCCAGAGGCGCCCGGCAGAGCCGGCAGGAGGCGGGGGAAGGTTTTTGTCGGGACTCTGCTGGGGTGCGCAGGGCCCCGGCCTCGCCTCTGTCAGGAGCCCCCTCGCTCCCTCCCCCTCCCTCCCCGCCCCATCTGGAGGCAAAAGCCCTTCTCGCGTCTCAAGCATACTTTGGCCTGAGGAACCCAGAGGCGCCCGGCAGGAGGCGGGGGAAGGTTTTTGCTGGGACTCTGCTGGGGCACGCAGGGCCCGCCGGCCTCGCCTCTGTCAGGAGCCCCCTCGCTCCCTCCCCCCTCACCGCCCCATCTGGAGGCAAAGCCCTCTCGCGCCTCGTCTCCCAGCGGCTAGGCTGCTGGGAGACGAGAGGCGAGAAGCATACTTTGGCCTGAGGAACCCAGAGGCGCCCGGCAGAGCCGGCAGGAGGCGGGGGAAGGTTTTTGTCGGGACTCTGCTGGGGCGTGCAGGGCCCGCCGGCCTCGCCTCTGTCAGGAGCCCACTCGCTCCCTCCCCCTCCCTCCCCACCCGGCCAGCCGCTGGGAGACGAGACGAGAATCATACTTTGGCCTGAGGAACCCAGAGGCGCCCGGCGGAGCCGGCAGGAGGCGAGGGAAGGTTTTTGCCGGGACTCTGCTGGCAGTTAGGGCGGCGGGGGTCTTTTTGGGGGAGGAGTGGGGCGTTATTTCCCTATATGTTATTTCACATTATTTGGTTTGGTGCTATATCCAGTATTTGACAATTATTTCTTTTTAACAGTGTAACTTCAAGAGCAGTTAGAATGATGACTGAAATCGAGGATGCATTTTATGGCCATGGATTTAAAATGGCCCAGTTTGTTAGAGAACCAGGAGACTGAGAGGAGATATGATACCGCTATCAATATATCAGTAAGAATAGCACAAAAGAGGGGAAAGTCCTATTTAAATTAAAGGAAATGGTGAGTACAGGTGTTCTGGCAAAAATAGAGTTGCTGCTCTCCAGGTGGGGGCTGGAGATCTCCTGGAATTACAACTGATCTCCAGACAATGGAGATGACCAGACAACAGAGACAATCCATTCCAGATGATCAGTTCCTCTGGAGGAAACAGCTGCTTTGTCTTTGGAGGGTAGACTCTATGGCATAATACCTCATGGAGGTCCCTTCCCTCCCAAGGCTCCACCCCCAAAATCTCCAAGAATTTCCCAATCTGGAACTGGCAACTCTAGGAAGTCCAGGAACCAGAAGTTGAAGCACCGTTTCAGTTTCTTTATTAATTACTGTGAGGCTCCTCCCTCTCCAGCTCCACTGGCTTGCTCTCAGCTGTCTTGCTGGGTGTCTCCTGCAGATCTCCCCCCCCGCCTCAGAATGGAGAAAGGAAGGGGGTCGCACCACCTTATTCCTTCTCCTTTCCCCTTTCTTTCTCCTTCTATTGTCATCTTCCTCCAGCAGGTGAAGACTTGATATTGTTTGGCGTTCTCTCAGTGATCCCTCCTTCATAACCAATATTTTAATTATTGTTTTTATGTTTCTATGTATTTTAACTCTGTTGTTTTAATCTGCATTTGGGGCAGGTTGATTTTAGTGATTTTTAAATGTGGTTTTATTATGTATGTTTTATGTGCGTTTTAAATTTAAATTAAATTGTTAGCCACCTTGGTGAACCATGCAAGGGTAGAAAGGTGGTATACAAAAAAATAAAACTATGAAGGATATAATGCTAATTTTTACTCTTATTCCTTTGTTGTCCTTTGGGATTGGAAGGAGTTTTGGCCTTCTTTCATATTGTTTTGCTCGGTTTTTCTTGAGTATTGGGAACTGTGATACCTAGAGTCAGCATACTGTTAATAAGAATTTGTGGGCCTCATAAGTCCTCATTGAAAGAGTCATTTTGATGAAATTCAGGACAGTGAACTACCGGGACTAGGTAGACATAGTACCACTAATCAGAATAGACATAATCCTGAAGGATTGTATTTCCCTGTTAATGTGCAGCAAGGGTTATGTGCATGAATTATTTGTCTACTGACAGAGAGGCACAGATGTGGTGCATTTACCCTTCCCTTGCAGCATGATGTGAGGATTCTTTTCCTTTGTGTTAGAATGGTGGGTTAGAATGCTTTGTGCTGCTTTCATAATCTGCATAAGAGGTGTCATCCATAGAGCTAGTATAGAGGCTCAGAGTATCAAATGTAACCAAACAAACACAGCTTTCTTCACATACTCAGGACCCAGGGATACAATCATATGCATCTTATTCAAACATTAAAGTCATGGGTATGAGGAACCCCTCATTCATGCATAAATGGTGCATGCCCAACTCATTCCCACAGTGGCTGTGTTGTGTGAACAGGGGCAATGCATGTATTTGCCATATGTGTATAGCCTCAGTATGTATGAATGAGAACCCTGAAAAGTTCAGCAGTCAGTTCATGCTTACCAAGGCTGTACGTGTATGGTAAATACATGCATTGCTCCTGCTCAAACAATATGATGACTGCGCATATCAGGAGGATCTCATCTAGTGTGCACTTCTGATAGACATGATTGGTAGGCTTCTGGAACATGTGATGCTGCAGTGCCGAAAATCTCTCTGTTGTGTGTTCACAGGTTGTGGGGGTGCTTTCTGCCTTGATCCTATCCCTCCCCCCAACACAGAGATTCATTGTACATGTTTAGACTATCTAGAAGTGGTTATACTTCGGCCTCCCAGCTTTGTTACTGAGACAATAACTCTGACCTACTTTACAAAGGTATGTATGTAAAGCGCTTTGAACACTCTGAAACATAACATCAATGCTAAGTGTTATTTTAAAATACTTAGTGTAGTCAAGCATAGCTATTACCAAACCTCATCATCGTTGCCCTGCCCTGAACACCTCCAAGCCAGAGAAATGTCAAGGACTTTCTCCATGCCTCTGCACATTCATTTAGTCAAGCAGGAAAACCATGTTTAGTCTCATCACCATATTAAGTGTTCCATCGCACTGCACGCAGTATAACACTAGGGTGATTAATTAGCTGAAGTACTTCAGATTTCAGAAACACAGTAAACCATTAATGTAACTGAACTTTACAGTCAGCACAACAAATTAAGACAGTGAAGCATTTCTCCCCCTTTTCAGTTCATTAGAGAGGGGCATAAACATTCCTGTAAAGCTGACTAAACAACACTTCCTTAGAAAATTACACAGTGAAGCATTTTCACATAGTACTTTGGTTACGATTCCATCACCATCTCTGAAATGTTAAGAGTTCCAACCTGTAGAGAATCCCCCTTTCCACAAACATACAGGAGTACAGGGTCTTTGCCAAAACTTCAAAAAGATGGTGAGGGCATTAAAAAAAGTTCTGCTTATACCAGATGATCGCCCGAGGAGATAGATCTGCTGCTCCAGATCTATACTGAAGATTAACTGGGCTGGGAAATAGGATATTTCTATCATCTTGCATCCTTATTAACTATAAGAATCAGATCCTTTTTTTGTCAGTCAGACGTATCCTTTTTTGTTGAACCTTGTCACCTGACTTATGGAGGACCTCTTATAGTGAGAGATTACTTCCTGCATCTAGTAAGAGAGCCTGAACTTGACACTTCTTTGCAGCTCCACCTGTACAAAATATTTAGCACAGAGTTCTCCTGGATTGATCTTATTACAGGCTAATTAACAACCTGTAATTCCAATAATACAAAAGAATAAGGGAGTGAGAACGTTCTTTGAATATAACCAGCAAATCAGACAGAACAACTTTAGAAACTTTACTCTTTCACTATGATAAGAAGTTATTTTCTTTAGTAAGCTAGACAGAATGAAATATAAGCATGAAAAAGTTAACCCTACAATTACTGTGAAAATAAACACTAAAATTATCAAAGTATCTATCATTGCTTTTAGCAAGTAATAGTCTTAAAAGCGAATCAGTTTTCAGCTGTTTATCTTACTGCTTTTAGGGATAATCAAAGAAATCAAGTTATCCACCAAGTAGGGCTTCCGGTCGGAGTAAAATGGCGAATTGACACACTTTGCGAGTTGTGCAGAGTGTACTGCGGCATCTGATGACAGTCTGGGCTTTATCTGGCCCAGCGCAGCACTCTCCAGGCGGGGGAGTGGCAAGCAAGCAGCGAAGCCTGAGGGGGAGTTGAGATCGGTGTGGATAAGCTTCGGAGGAAGCTTGTTTACACTTTGATCTCCTTCCGTGAAGAGGGCAGTTGCAAATCAACTCTACAGATGCCAGCTGGGCTGAGAATTCAGCATAAATTCGCCATCTACCGATCTCTTTATCATCAAGATTAACATCGTTTACAGAAGAAGCACCGCGAAACCCCGAGATTACAAGCAAGGTAACAAACGAATAAGCGCTTACCGGTTTAAAGAAGAATGTGGAATTGAAACATATGGATAAGCGTTGAAACCTTTAAGGAACTATTCCGCTTGAATTAAAAGTAAAACGAAAGCTTTCCTTTAGAGAAAAAGGCTGAAAAGTGACTTTGTTTTGCATTCCTGTGGTCAGTCAAGTCTAAACTTTACGTAGCAGAAACGAAACTAACTGTGACTCTATGATACAGGAAGTGGGCTAGAGTGGAGGTTTTAGAGGCTGTTGTGTTGGAAACGGACGGACATTTTATTGTGTGACACCACCCTTACCGGAAGTTGGATTACAGAGACGGACAGATGAACAGGAAGTTTTGGAAGGAGCCTACTCTAGCCAGAAAATCATAGAGAAATTGCGCCCGACATTTTGGGGAGGACTAAATTTTAAAAAGTTATTTTCAAGCCGAAAAAGCGTTTAAACAAGTTTTAAAGGTGGCGATTTGGCTTGAAGACTGCTAATATAAAGACTGACTAGCTTTGAAGTTGTCTCCAAGACGGATTTGAGGTCAAGACCCAGAGCTGCTTCATCACCTAGCCCAAGAATGACTGCAAAGGAAAAAAAGAGTGGCAAGCAGCTATGGAAGCGATGGAAAAACGGATGACCGAAGTGGCGCAGAATTTTGGAAAACAAATAGAATCACAGCTGCAACAACAACTGCAACAACAGCTGCAAATTCAATTGGAGCAAATAGAACAAGTGCAAGTCCAAGTACAGAAAAAAAATATGGAAGAACTGAAAGAACTGGTACTTACAGAAGTGTCAGGGATAAAAAAAGATACAGAAGAACTCAAAAAGGAAGTCAAAAGTCTG
Source organism: Gekko gecko (assembly GCA_029375565.1). NCBI lineage: Eukaryota > Metazoa > Chordata > Lepidosauria > Squamata > Gekkonidae > Gekko > Gekko gecko. The sequence goes on from JAPDNY010000007.1 coordinate 122,674,637, forward strand.
GTGACAAAATCTGAAGATATGGAACAAAAGGTTAAAAAAACCCTGTCAGAAAATACAAGGCTGGAGACCATGATGGAATATAGGGCTACTCAGAATCATCTGAGATTGAGAGGGATAGAAGAGGAGGAAGATCAGGATCTACGGGCTCTAGTAATTAAGACATTGACAACTTATGTAGGGGAAGATGAGGGAGATTTGGATGCAGACTTTGACTTGATTTATAGAGTGAATTCAGCTTATGCCAAAAGAAAGCAATTACCCAGAGATGTGATTGTTCAATTCGTGACAACAAAGATGAAGGAAGACGTTTTCAAGAAACAATTTACACAACCGTTGGAAATTAATGGAAAGAAAATAATAATTTTGAGAGAAATTCCGAGATCGATTCTACAAGACAGAAAGAAATTTAAGAAATTGACAGACAGACTAAAAGAAATGAACATTAGGTTCAGATGGGAGATTCCATATGGACTTACATTTATGTACAATTCGGTGAGATCTACTCTCAAATCTGAAGGAGATTTATACAGATTTAAAGAGAGTAATCTGGAGGATTTTAAAGATATTTAACTCAACACCATTATGGATTACAAATTTTTATCTTGGAACGTAAATGGACTAAATTCACCAAGTAAAAGAAGATTAGTGAATCATTGGCTGGAGAAACAAAAATGTAACATAATTTGTTTACAAGAAACACATATTAGAAAACAAGACAACAAATATTTGACTAATAAAAAATTGGGAGAAGAATTTCATTCCTCAGCAATTAATAAGAAAAAAGGAACAGTGATTTATATTTCAAAAGAATTGGATCCTAAACAAATTTTCTCAGATAAAGAAGGAAGGTATGTTGGCGTGGAAATATGGATGAACAGAAAAAAGACATTGCTTGTAAATATATATGCACCCAATGGTGCAAAAGAGACTTTCTTTAATGATTTGACCAAAGAGTTGGAGTGTTTAAATTATGACCAAATTGTTCTTGCTGGAGACTTTAATGGTACAGTGAACAACACATTGGATAGAAAATCCAAAGCAAGTGGAGAGACAGTCGGAAAGTTACCAAAAAATTTCTTTCAATTGATGAAGCAAGAGAAATTGGAAGACGTTTGGAGGAAGTGGAATCCTAAGACTAAGGACTACACGTTTTATTCGAATAGACACAATTCCTTTTCTCGAATTGACATGATTTGGATGTCAGAGGAGATGGCGCAAAAAACTTATAAAATACAAATTTTGCCGAAAACTAATTCTGATCATAATCCCCTACTTTGGATATCTAAAGCAAAACCTAAACAGTTATATTGGAGAATTAATGAAGATTTATTGGATCAAAAACAAATTAATGAAATCTTAAAAAAGGAAACGAAAAGTTTTTTTGAACTGAATTTGAATAAAGGCACGGATATACAAGTTGTATGGGATGCATACAAAGCGGTAATGAGAGGTATGCTTATCTCTCTGAACTCCAAGGACAAAAAGCAAAAGATCCAACAACAGAAAGACCTTCATGAAAAAATTCGACAAAAAGAAAAGGAATTAAAGAAAAGACCAGGGAAAAAGAAGATTATTAAAGAGATCCACTTTCTGCAAGATCAGCTGAATGTTTTATTAAACAGAGAATTATATTGGAATTTGAAGAAATTACAGCAAAAAGCATTTGAGGGTGCAAATAAACCAGGAAAGTTTTTAGCATGGCAATTGAAAAATAGAAAAGAAAGGAATTTTATATCTAAGATTACTGAAGATGGAAAGGATGTTATGAGCTTGAACGGTATAAAAAGAGCTTTCTTTAAATATTACGCCAAATTATTCAAAAAGAAAGGAATTGATCAACAGAGAATTAAGAATTATTTGGAGACTATTGAGGTTCCAGAGCTGGGAAAACAAATTAAGGAATCATTAAATGGTTTAGTAACGAAAGAAGAAGTGACAATGGCGATAGAAGATGCAAAGTTGGGCAAAGCTCCAGGACCAGATGGCTTTACAGCAAAGTTTTATAAGAAATTTAAAGAGGAGCTAACCCCTATTTTAGTACTTCTGTCAAATGAGATAAGAAAGACCAAACGGATCCCAGATTCATGGAAAGAAGCAAATATTTCATTGATACCTAAAGAAGGTTTGGATTTGACTCAAGTAAAGAATTATAGGCCAATATCGCTATTAAATAATGATTACAAATTATTTGCAAAAATAATTTCGGAGAGACTGAAAAAATATTTGAAAGATACAATAGTGGAAGAACAAGCTGGATTTTTACCAAACAGACAAATCAGAGACAATTTAAGAGTGGTGATAGATGCAATTGAATACTATGACAAGCATCCTGAAAAAGAAGTTGGATTCCTCTTCTTAGATGCGGAAAAAGCTTTTGACAATTTAAATTGGGAGTTTATGCTGCAAGTTATTGAAAAAATGGACATTGGACAGTCCTTTTTAAACATGATTGTGGCAATATATTCAGAACAAAAAGCGGCTTTGAATATAAATAAAGAAAAGACGGACTTCTTCCAAGTCCAAAAGGGAACACGTCAAGGCTGCCCGTTATCCCCGTTGTTGTTTATTTGGATATTGGAAATATTATTGACAGCGATAAGAAAAGATAACAGTATTGAAGGACTTACAGTGAAAGGTTTTGTCTATAAATACAGGGCATTTGCAGATGATGTAATGTTTATGATCCAAGACCCAATTGAGAAAATACCACAACTGATGGAAAAAATTGAAGAATTTGGTTCAGTTGCGGGATTTTATGTTAATAAAAGTAAAACCAAAGTGATGTGCAAAAATATGACGAAACAAAGACAAACAGAACTTCAAGAGAAAATTCAATGTGAAGTAGTTACAAAGACTAAATATCTTGGAATTGAATTAACCATGAAAAATATTGATTTGTTTAAAAACAATTATGAAAAGGTGTGGCACAAGATTCAGCAAGATATGAAGAAATGGGACACTTTGAATTTATCATTGATGGGAAGAATCGCGACTGTAAAAATGAATATCTTGCCGCGTTTGATGTTTCTATTTCAGACTATTCCGATACTAAAACAAAGGAAAGTACTGGATTCGTGGCAGAAAGAATTATCTAAATTCGTATGGGCAGGAAGAAAGCCAAGGATTAAAATGAAAATTTTATGTGATGCAAGAGAGAGAGGAGGCCTACAACTACCAAATCTAAGACTGTATTATGATGCTGTCTGTTTAACATGGTTGGAACAGTGGATTAATTTGGAGAACAAGAAGTTATTGGCCCTGGAAGGGCATGATAACAAATTCGGATGGCATGCATATTTATGGTATGGAAAAGTAAAAATGGATAAATTTTTTAAACACCACTTTGTAAGACAATCACTGTTCGAGACATGGATGAGATACAGAAAATTCTTCTCAGAAGAAAGACCACTTTGGATTGTACCAGCTGAAGTGATTAATCCATATTCAAGAAATCAAGGGCTAGATTGGCTACCTTATAAAAATCTTTTAAAATCTGAAGGGAAAAATTTTGTGTTAAAAGACAGATTTGATGTTGAATTTGAATATGATTGGTTGAAGTATAGACAGATTTATGATTTATTTAAGACCGATAAAAGAGAATATGGTTTTAGAGAAAAGAATATTGAAATTGAAACTGTATGGCTTGAGAAAGGAAAAAAAATGATTTCTAAACTGTATAAGGTTCTATTGAAATGGTATACTGAGGATGAAGTTGTAAAAGAGCAAATGATAAAATGGGCTGTAAATGTTAATACAGAGATATTAATGACATCTTGGGAATACTTGTGGAAAAAGTCAATGAAAATTTCAACTTGTGTAAATGTTAAAGAGAATTGTTATAAAATGATGTACAGATGGTATATGACGCCCAAAAAAATTGCTATCATAAATGAAAGTATGTCTAACAAATGTTGGAAATGTAAGAAACATGAAGGGTCTTTTTACCATATGTGGTGGACATGTGATAAAGCAGTAAAATATTGGACAGAGATCCACAATGAGATACAAAAAATTCTGAATTGTACTTTTAAGAAAGACCCACAGATGTTATTGTTAGGTCTTAAAATGGAAGAAATAAATGTAGCCAAGAGAACACTATTATGGTACTTGACTACAGCAGCAAGACTGACTTTTGCTCAATGTTGGAAACAAGATAAAGTACCTGAAACATGGGAATGGATTAAAAAAACGTTGTTTTTGGCGGAAATGGACAAGCTAGCAAGAAAGTTGAACAACGAAGAAGATGAAACTTTTTTTAAAGATTGGAAAGACTTTCAAAAATATTTGTTGAAAAATTGGGACATTAAAAGTGGTTTGATTTGTTTTGACAGTTATTAAGAAGAAACGGAAGGAGAATTAGACTTTTGTATTGTTACCGTTAGTAAGAGAAAATAAGTTTAGAAGTAATTGTAATGAAATAAGAGAGATATTAATGGGGTTGGAGCAGTGCTGGAAGCCTGATGTGGGGGGGAGAAAGGGAAAAAAAAGAAAAATGGGTATGTATTGGTATGTTTAAATTGTATGAACTTGTGATATATCCAATAATAAATTGTATTTACAAAAAAAAAAAAAGTTATCCACCAAGTAATCTCACCTGTTCTTCTGAAACTTCCATCCAGAGAATCTGATTTACTTGTCGTAAGAGTGCATATTTATAGAGAAAATTCAGTTCTTATCTCTAAATCTTGTCTGTCATAATCATGTAATGTTATTTAGATAACTAATTGGTTCATGACTAATAAGAGATAAGCAATATGAATTATATTAGCTTAGCGTACTCACGTGATAATTGGTTCTAGATAACTAATTGGTTCCTAACTAGATAAGCAACATATGAGCTGCTTTGCAGGTACATACGAAATACATCTGGTAAAGCAAGATAAGAAGACCAATCTCAACTTTTAGCCTCTATTAAAAAGCAATTAATCTACTTTTTCTGTAACTGGTTCAACTAACTGTCACTGGAAGCAAACAGAGTTCAAGGACTAGTTTGCAAACTCAGCAAAAAAAAAAGGCTTGGTGATACCATAGCTACTGCTACACTCTCTGACAAAGATGGCATCCAGCAGATTGCTGGGTTAGCTTGACTGTAAAAACCACCCAGCACTGCATGGAGGTGGCACTGTTTCCCAGGTCCCAGGGAAGCAGTGCACTACCAAAGAAGTAACATCTTTCACAACATTACAAGGAATGCCTTGGACCGTGGCATGGACAAGTGGCAGGTAGGTTGGTTTCAAATGCATTTCTCCCCCAACAAGTCCAGCAGTAAGCCATTAAGTTGCTCTTACTCACTTGGTTTCTGATCTGTGAAGTAGCAGCATGTCAGTAGCCATTTCAAAAACCATGGGAAGCATGGTACACCTCCGAAATTCCATAAAACAAATTGATAAGAGATGTTCCCAGTTAGTACACTGGATCTGGATATCTGAGAGGGTTTAATTATTTTTAATACCAATAGTATCAGAAAAACTATCCCTCTTGAAGTTTCTGCATATTATATTGTTGCTTTCCCCCACCCCCATTCTCTTTGACTTCTTTTCCCTGCTCCCTTGGCTTCTGTATGGGATGCTGATAGCATTTCTCTGGACAAAGAGTTAACAAAGCAGTTTCCATCTTCTTGCTTTCCACTTCAGATTCACCTAACAATGGCTGCCAATTCAGAACCCTAGAGATTTGTACCCCCATCTGCTGAAGTGGAAACTGCCTAATCCAAACAATTGCCTCTTATCACAGAAAGCACTCCAGTGCTCACAAATGCAAAAATCTTGGTCTTCCGGCACCATCTGTACAGCCATCAACCTCTCTCCAGTATCATCTCATTTGCACACTCCCCCTCTCTGCTCTGACTTTGCTGCTGACACCAGATTGATCTCTTAAGGCAGTCTCACCTGTCTTTGCCCATCTGTGCTTTACTTCTTTGCCCAGACTCCGGAAACTATGCTGGTTTAGATTGCACTTCTTTTTCTCCAAGGTATATTTCTTCTTACTGGCACCAAATCCTTGACAGGTTTTCAGCATTTCTGAGGATGCCTCTTTGAACATCTTATACCTGGACAGCCAGGAAGTTAACACATCATTTGTTTTAAAATTTATTATAAAGCTTTGTTAACTATCATGAGCTCAAATGAGCCTAGTTTTGAAGACAAATGTTTAGTCTTATTCAAAAATCATGAATGTAAAACACAACTTAAACAAAAAAGGCATAATGTAAGATGTTATGCAGAACAGTTCCCACCATTCTGTGCCTGTAAGACACACTGGAATGATTGGTCTGGTATACATAGGAAAAAGTGTAACAGTTTTAACTATTAGTCAAGTATATGTGATCCACAGCCCCAGTTAGAAAAAAGGGGATAGCTGTTGCCTATACAAACAAATGTCCAAAAATAATTTTTCCCTTCTATTATTATATGATGTATTCCCTCATCTGTTGATGAAAGGGGTTTTAGTGCTGATACTATCCCATCAGAGACAGGACTAAACAACAAAAAGGACTCTGGTACCTTAAGACTAAAACAGATTTATTATGGCATAAAGATAAATTTTCATAGATGAGAAACTACTTTTTGAGAGACATGAAGTGTGACCTCACTTGGCAAATATATTCACTTGGAAACTGAGCGAGGTGGTGGAAATGGTAAACAATAGGTCCAAAGGCAAATAGTACAATCTCACATCTATTATCCATTATTAGGGAACGATCTCACAAGTGACAGGCATTCAGTGTTTTATCTTAATACTGATAATCATGTTAAGACAAATGCTGGACCCATGAGGACTCACGGGGAAGTGAAATCTGATTTTCACCTCCCCTCTCACCATTGCCTTCCTCCCCAATTGCATCTCCTTTCCTCCTCCTCACTGCCATCATCATTCCCTTCAGTCTCATGTACTGAGTTCCCCCTCATTGCTGTTGGTTCCCCCACCCCACTTACTACCACCAGTGTGTTCTTCCTCAGCCACTTGGCCCATATGTTGAATCTCCAAATGCACTTGTAGTTGCCCTAGCAATTCACAATGCCAACTGAACTGCAGCTGGGGTATTTTTTTATCATCTCCAAAGGCACCAGCATTGCAACTAGGTATGGAGGATTTAGGCTAGATAGCTAACTTTTTTCAGAAAACTTGGGGGTTCACCCACATCTACAGAGCCCAACATGGTAAGCATGGCTGACTATATGTATTTCCCTATCCACAAAGCGGCCAGCCCTTGGCTAGTAGATATAGGGTCTTGTTAGCCATCTAAAACATCAACACTTTCATGGACATCACCTCAAATTACCACCAAATGTCAGCAAGTCACAGCAAGGCACATATTTTATTTGTGTAACGGTTACATAACAGGCAGAAAATCGTCAACAGGTGATGATTTTCCCAGCCTGGAGATGAAATGATGGGGAAAGCTACATCTGTCAGTTCCCATTCTTAGTGCAACTGTTCAAAGACACAAAAATCCATGTTGCATAAAAAAGGTTGTTGTATATTAAGATGGCCACGGCCACGGGTGCCGGGCCATGAGGCCTTACGGACAGTTGGACCTTCAGTCCTAGAACAATAGGCACAACCCTATTGTGTTAGTTCTACAACTCTAGATGTATACAATATCTTTTATATAGTGAGAAAACAGAGAAAGGATCAAATGAGCATTAGTCCTGGCTGAATCTATCTGAATGAAATATGCAAGCAGGATGCCTTTTTTACTGAAGAAAAATTCAGAAGGTTTTTTTAAGGGGTGTTTTTAGTTCTTTTTCATCAGGTGCTACCAAAAATCTCTTTCTCCCCCCCACCCCAGTTTCTGCCAGGTGCAGTTACCGATCAAGCCCATAATTAATGTAATGATAAGATGTTCCCACAGATTGCTTGCTAAATACTCTTTGTCAGGCAAGCTGGGACTAATTATCTTGGAAGGTGACAGCTTTAAATCACCTAGCAATGCTTAAAGTGGCAGATAAAGAACTCCTCGCTTAGCTTTTGTCACAGCATGAAAATGACTATTTTAGACTGGTCAGCTTTTGAGAGGGAAAAACAACCAACTACCTTAATTTTTTGTGTAAATTTTTCTCCCCTAGAAGAGCAGATGCAGCTAAAAATACAAGCACAGAGAAAATTACCCTTCCGTAGTAAAACAGATCAAATGGAGAAGGGACAAAAAAGTCCTGAGGAAAGAAAAAGTCAGTTTATATGTTATGCAGAATGAGAATCAGTGTTGAGAAAATGTGGAGTGAATTCCAGATGCGGAACCAGACAGTGAGAGCATGAAGCAGACTGGGAGAGGATCAAAAAGGATCCCTGAGTTAGGGAAGTGGGAAGTTTAGTCCATCCCTAACAAGTCTGAGGGAAAGAGCTCATAGAAGATGGGGGTGATCCCAGCCAATGGATAAGGGAAGAAACTAGAACTTGCGTGAATATTCCTGCCTTCACCACCTTTAGTGTCTGTTAGACCAAGAATCCTCCAGTGCTCCATGCACATGCTTACAGCACAGAGTTCACTCCCCCCCCCTCCCTCCTCTGGCTTCCCCCCACCTGACTGCTCTCTCTATCCATCAGTTGGCCCTCCAAAGCAGAGCTTGCACTGACGGGTCTGGGTGCCATACTGATTAGCAAGCACATGGTGTACAATGGAAGTCTAAAGGATACTGTAACAACTGTTTTTATTTTCACCCGGAAAATCCCCTCTAAAAATTAAATGTTACATTGAAAGAACTGCCTATTTTAGGGTCAGGAATGCAAATTATAGCTGATGCTTCTAAATGATAATTAGGAATTTCTGCTTAACAACCAGTCCTTTATGCTGCAAAATATTTAAGTTTGTTAGTTGTAAAACACAGTATGTTAATCCTAAAACACAGCAAATCTTCCTAAGATTTCTGCTTCATCAGTTTAAGAATCCATGGAATAGACAGTAAATAAAGGAAGATGTCATAGGAGATGTCAGAAATTGATAAATGGACACATGTCATGCAACCATGTTGCAGGATTTAAAATGTTAAAATAAATATTTACCAGGATCCACAGAGATCAGTGCTGATGGTGCCCTTCCAGAGGCAACCCTGTTTACATAATGGAGAGTTCTGACCTTTGTGAGGGAGAGGGGCTCAGGATGTCAGGATCATGTGGATGGAATGGTGCACATGGTGAGTTGGATCCCAGTCACACTCAAAGAAACATTTACAGAATAATAAAAAGCCCAAAATATACCTTTTACTGTTTTCATAGATTCCATATTTAAAACTAACAGATGCGATGAGAACTTCCTGGCACATATTATAAAACAGCTTACAACTTATCCCTGGACCAGATTCACAATTACACAAATTGCTATCAGCATCTTATCACCCCGGCATAGTATACACACAGTGGGAGAAGTTGCAACCCACTGTCCTGTGTTTCCATGGTCAGATGCGTGGATGCTGTCGCATCTAGTTTGGCCCTGGGTTTTCCATTTGACAAAAGAGGCTCCCTTTGATGGCAAGAGAGAGAATAAGGGATGAGATCTATTTGTTATGATTCTGCCAGGGCAATAGCAGCAGGAAGGAATAAATCTTGATAGCCTTGGGTTGCTCCCTCACTGAGGACCTGACTACACGTTACATAGTCCTTGCATCATATTTAAGTCCACTAGGATGAATTTATATCAGAAATTTCCACAATAACAAAGGGGCCTAGCAACTGAAAACACAGAAGACAATTATAGAATCCTGTTGAACATTTCTACTATGTAGAAGTTTGAACTCTTCCTGCCCTGACTTTTTAAAAATAATCCCTCTGTATATATTTGCCAGAAGCTTGGTTTAGCCCATTGCCCTTTTTACATCATCTATATGTACAAGAGTGCCTGACATTTTCAAATAATCCTATTTTAAAAGCTAAGGATCTGCTTTTCAGGAGCATGCACTGACATTTGTGGCTTAGTTTATAAACTGCCTGCATTGGTAAGAGCTGACCATATTTCTCAGCTGGCAGCCAGTAACTTTGGCATGCCTCATTCAGTCCAAGTCTTAATGAAGAACAACCAGTACTCATTTTGCCCTGCTTTCTTCAGTGCCATCTCACATGTGTTTGTTGGCTCTGCTTTCTGATTGACTGGATTTTTATTTTACATCATCATGCAGACAACATTCAGGCAGATATCAAGGTGATGGATTAAATGGCTTCCTAACAGAGATCATTTAAGTACTATTTAGGCATATCTGCAATTAGAAGTGTGTATAGGATTGTTTTCCTGAGTCTATAAAAGTTTATGCAGCTCCTGTCATCTTCTTCAATACTTCTGCACTGTTAAACTGTTACCAAAAATGCTCTTGGATAGGGAAGATTACACACGAGAAGTACTAAGACAATTATCTAATACTGATCATTACAAACCTATAGAGTATGATCCAACAGATGAGGTTATGAATACCATCAAGATAACAGTGAGGGAAGCATTAGCTTTAGATTACATAGACAATAATGTGGCCAATTATTTAATTAATGAACATCCCAGAGTCCCAATTTTTTTATTGCATCCCTAAGGTACACAAATCAGTAATATCACCTCCAGGCTGTCCCATTGTGTCAGGGGTTAACTCCATTTTTGAACCGGTTTCTAAATATGTAAATTCATTTCTTTTACCATATGTGATTACCGTACCCTCTTATTTAAAGGACACACGAGATTTTGTTTTGAAACCAAAAATGCTCAGGACAGCATGCATAATAAACTTCGTCTGCATGAGCAGGATGTAAGTTGCTGCAATCATGCAGGAAGATAATGATGGTCATTTTAATAAACATATGGCAATTTTATTCAGGAGAAAATTAGTATAGGAGCACAAGGCCTACCAGAGTTCTTCATACCAGTTCCTCCAGCCAGCTTATCCCGAGACATGAGTAAAACCTGAACTGGAACTGCTCCAGATTCTAATATCTTGGAAGTAATACAAAACATGAAACGGTCTACTGAAGATACATAGAACTGAAGTTGAAGGTGTGTCCCCAGAGGGAATGAATACTGTGTGTCCAGAGGCTTGAGACTGAAATAAAAAAGCATGGAATTCCAAAGAAGGCTTAGAAGACTGAAATACATTGGAATTCTCCTGAGATAATTTATTAGGCAAGAAGTCAGGTAAATATTTCTGTACATTTCCACACAAAATAACACACAGTGCATCCAGGCCAGTACCCAGTTCTGGCACCCACCCGGTGGTTACCCCTATGGATCAGGGTGTACCTCAGAAAAGAGAAAAAGAGGAAGGTAAACATAGGAGGGAAAGCAGGCAGAGGGATATTCCCTATCCTTTGCTGCATTGGGGAATCATTTGAGGTGGTTTAGTTCAGTGGTCTGTAGACTGGCACACCAGCTATGACTTGGGGGGGTGGCCTAAGCAAAGATACTTGATAAGGAGACCAAGTAGCACCTCCAGCAGCACCTCCAGGTGACAAATCCAAAGAGTGAGTGCAGCTGCGTTTGATCAGAAACCAGGATACGCAGAGAGGAGCCAAGCAGCTGAGCAGGCACATGAACATGTGCAGAGGGACACATGTAAACTGACAAAGTGACAGGATGACCTTGTATCCTTCAGCATCAATCACAACAGAAACAAAAAGCTGATTTTAGTAGGCTTTCCAGGGGGCAGGAAATAGTCTGGGAAAGTTAGCATTAGAACTTCTGATTGGTATGGAAGTCAGAGTGGCAACTTGCTTCTCCTCCAATCGTTGAGGGACAGTTCCCTGAGGTGCTCAAGGAGGCAGTGGTCCGGCCTATCCTGAAAAAAACCATCTGTGGATCCAGCTGAATTGGCTAACTACTGGCCGATTTCCAACTTGCCCTATTTGGGCAAAATAATAGAGAGGGAGGTGGCAACTCAGCTACAGAGCTTTTTGGATGACGCTTCCATCCTAGACTGCTTCCAATCCAGTTTTCGCCCAGGAGATGGCACTGGTCGCCCTCATGGATGACCTCCAGAGGCACCTGGATCGGGGCAGATCAGCAGTACTGTTGTTGTTGGACCTGTCGGCAGCATTCGACACGGTCGACCATCCATCGCCTCGCCGACATAGGAGTCCAGGGCCTTGCCTTGCAATGGCTCGCTTCCTTTCTCCAAGGTCAGGGACAAAGGGTGGCACTAGGGGAACAGCAGTCCAGAAGGCACCCACTGGATTGTGGAGTGCCTCAAGGGGCGGTGCTTTCCCCAATGCTATTTAACATCTATACGTGCCCCCTTGCCCAGATTGCCCGGAGGCATGGGCTGTGATGTCATCAGTACACGGATGACACCCAGCTCTATCTGATGTTGGGTGGCCAGTCTAACTCCAGACCAAAAGATCTAGACCAAGCATTACTAGCTATGGCTAGTTGGCTTAGACTGAGCTGACTGCAACTGAATCCAACGAAGACGGAGGTCCCGTGCCTGAGCTGGGGGGGTGTCCAGGGGTAGAGATCTCACTCCCGATCTTCAATGGGGCGCCTCCGGTGCCAGCATTGGATGTTAGGATCTTGGGAGTGCTCTTGGATGTCTCCTTAATGATGGAGGCCCAGGTAGCAGCCACTGCCAAGTCAGCCTTTTACCATCTTCGGCTGATCAGGCAGTTGGTTCCCTTCCCTGACTGCAACGACTTGGCAACAGTAATCCATGCAATGGTCACCTCGAAATTATACTACTGTAATGCTCTCTACATGGGGCTGCCCTTGTCGCAAATTCGGAAGCTACAGCTAGTGCAGAATGTTGTGGCCAGGCTTCTGATGGGCCTCCCCATGCAGGAGCACATCCGGCCTGTGCTGAAGACACTGCACTGGCTGCCAATAGCATACCGAATTCGCTTCAGGGTGCTGGTTCTTACCCTTATATGGCCTGGGTCCGACATACTTGAGAGGCTGCCTTTCCCCATATATACCCCAGAGAGCACTACAGTTGGGGTTTCAAAATCGATTGGGCCTCCCAAGTCCCAAGGATGCCAGGCTGGTTACTACCAGGGCCAGGGCTTTCTCAGTGGCGGCTCCACACTGGTGGAAGAAGACATTAGGGCACTGCAGGATCTTTTGCTGTTCTGCAGGGCCTGCAAGATAGAGCTCCTCCACCAGGCCTTTAACTAAGGAGCCACCGCCACCATTACTATCAACAATCGTAATTATAGAGCCCTGGCCCTTGGCTTTGACATCCACAGCCTGTGCCATCGCTCATATCAGGAAGATCATTGAGCAGAACATTTAGTTAGATCTTTGCTTGCACTCATACAGTATTGTTAGGAGATGTACTTTGAAAATGCTTTTATTTGTTGTTTTCTGACCTGCACACACACCTGAATGGTGCTTGAAAGTGTCTTTGGTCTGGGAGAACTGTGTGCTTTGTTTGATGTGACCACATGCACTAGAAAGCTGCCTGTCTGCACCTTTCATGCTAATGAAGTCACAGACACTCACATATGCATACATCTACCCATCAGGCACTGGGAACAAGAAAGCATCTCCATTATGGTATGCTAGAAGGATGTTATAAACGACAACCTGTCCACCATCGAGGACTCTGAATTCCACACGTAACCCACAGGATGCTTGGCACTTTGCATGTGTTAAGACTGTTTCCTGTTTGTGACTTGGACCAAGCCAGAGTCATCTGCATTCTTAAGGTTTCCATGACAACCCATCTTCACACCTTGGACCAAAAGGTTCCCCTTAGTGAAAGGTGTAGACTTTCAATATTGCCCCACCTTAGTAGGAGGGTACCCCACATCCTATAGCCAATGGTATAGGGATGGGACAGACTGGAAGACCCCAAAGCCAGCCCCCAAGATACCTGATAAAAGTAAGGTTCACCTTTTGTTAAGGGCTGCTGCAGCCTCCTGCCGCCGGTCTTGGTCATCTTTCCCTGGTGTACACCTACCTAGCTAGCAAGTTATTTATTCCTCACACGTGTTGGCAGGTTCCAACAGTGTGCAGTAACAGTAACTTTAGTTAGAAACAATTCTTGTATTCTTCACTGAGAAGGTCGAGCTTCAGGAAACAGATAAGTATTACGTGTATTCCTTTCCTAAATACCGTTAGTTTAAAAACCCCATATGGTTTTCCATTACTACTGTATCTAAAGGAACTTGTGTGTATGTGTGAATGCATCAGTATTGTTTGCCTGTGAAACAAAGATATTATTCAGTAAAGAGAATATTTGATTTTACTAAAGAAACCTTGTCAAGCGTTCTCTTTTGGGAAACTGGGTCTCTGGGCGAAACCACTTTCTCTCTATACATAGACCAGAACTCAATATAAGTTTAGACCGATCAATGCGTAAATAAGCATTTCGGCTAACAGTATGCCATTGCTAAGTATTTAATTAATTACATTGCTAAGTATTAATTTAATTTAATTTAATTTAATTAGTTGTAGCTAGTATACTGAATTGTTTTAATTGAACTGTTTTTAGATGATTTTATATGGATCTTAACTGTTATTTGTGTATTATTTTATGTAAGCTGCCCTGAGCCTGCCTTGGGGGGGAGGTTGGGCTATAAATTAAATAAATAAATAAATAAAGGAGGAGAGATATGAAAGAAGCCTGACTGGTCTATTTAAATGAGATCAGGCTGTGAAGAATCCAATTGGCCTATTTGAATGAGTGGTGGTGTGAAGAAAACTTGGGGGAACCCCCTCAGGTTTGCAGAAAAATCTATTTAGTGTCCACTTCAGGCCCAGCCATGGCAGTGGACGATGCCAGGAGCCACTCAGGGCCCGGCAGCAGTGGCAGATGAGGCCTGGAGCAGCTCTGGGCTCAAAGTGGCTCCCAGACACAGTCACAACCAATGTTCCCTTTAAGGTGTGGAGTCTTGTGAGCCAAAATTCTACTTTGTGAGCTACTGGCATTAAAGTTGTGAGCAAACTATTTGGCTACTGCATAAATCACTTTGCTCTGGAGCCACCTTTCCTGAGCGACGACAAAAATCTGTGAGCTGGAGGCTAAAAAACTGTGAGCCAGCTCACACTAACTCAGCTTAGAGGGAACACTGGCCACAACTGTGGCTGGGCTCTGAGGTGAGTGGTCAGGCCTAGCATTGTGCTAGGCTTGGTGATCAGGGGAGATGGGATCCCTCCAAAGAGTCTCGCGGGGTCCCCACTTGTACAATATAATAACCAAGGTACCTTTGCTGTGCTGGGTTGGGCCTGTAACAGCCTGATCCTTTAAAATAAATATATATGTTTTAAAAAACACAGTATTTACATATCAAAACAGCACAAGAGGGCTGGGTAAGACAACTGCTTATGGAATCAGATAGAGACCAAAAAAAAAGATGGGATTGATAGGTGGGCAGAAAGTAGGATAAATTTGCATATGTTGCATGGTTCAAATAAATATTTGATAGTCAAAATCATAACCCATTATTTTAGTCACACTGCAGTAATTTTGATTAATCAGCTGCAGCATAAGTTGGATACTCTGGCTATCATTAATGACATTCAGTTCTGGCACTCAACCTTTAATATGTACGGCAAGGACACACACAAGCAATACAATTCTCCTTCCCTAGCTCACAAGAGAAAGTCAGTTCCTTATAGAGGGAGGGGGTCCAGGGTGTAGGCTGGTCTGGGGGCTTCCCCAAATAAAACGGGCCCTCCGGACTCCTTGGGCTTGTTCTGCTGGCTGTATCTGTAGCTCTGGGTGGTGCACCTGCGTAAAGGTGGCCGTGCTGCAAACAGATATTTGTCTCCCCACAATTGGCTGAAGAATTTCAGAATGGCTCTGTTTCTCTTCCTTCCATTTTCAGATAGACTTCCCCGACCACAGGAGACTGTGTTCTTAGGCTTGGAATTGAGGCCGAGTACCTAAGGAAGAGAAAGAAAAGAAGAAAACCTTCTCCATGCTCCCCCATTGTTTGAGAATGGGTTATAAATAGCTTGTGCCCTGATTTATTCTACTTCTTTTCCCTTACTAACTCTAGGGTGGCAAGGCTAGTGGTCTGATGCGTCTGATACACTGCTGGATGTCCTGTATCCCACGCCACTGCAATCTTGATCCACTGTAAGCTTTTCTGGGGCCTTGCAGTTTTACTCCCTTACTCTCCCAGAAGTACAACTGTTCTCCAGACTGTTCTCCCAGAGAACAGTTCTCCTGGAGGAAATACTTTGGAGGGTGGACTCTGTCACATCATACCATTCTGAGATTCCTCCCTTCTTCAAACCCCACCCTTTCCAGCCTCTACCTCCGAATCTCCAGGAATTTTCCAGCCTGAGGCTGGTAACCCTACCCACCTCCAGTAGGGCTTCCATCCCAGTTGGACAGAGTACAGTGTGTGGTTCTTGATGGCCATTTGAGTTGGGCACCCCACCCATCCACACTCCTTGGTTCAGTTCAAGAATGTGCACTGCTCCCCTTGGGGCCCAGGTTCTTTAGGATCCTAATATTGCCCCCGATATCATGGAAGCTCTAAAGCTGATAATGAAGCATTTTCTATTTTCCTGAAAAGTTACCAGCATATTCAGTAGACTCTGAGGCAACTCTTGGGGAATGGCTAGATATTGTGATTGGCAGGAGGGGATATCTGACTTAAGTCCATGGAGAGAGAGGGACAGGCTGGCAGCCAGTTGGCTAAAGAGAGCGCCTGCCTGGGATGATATAACGTGAGCAGATCTGGGGAAAGTAAACAAAGCAATGCAAAGGAGGAAATCAGACTGTCGTCCTCGGCCAGGCATGTATCCACTGAGAGACATGGTGGAGAGAGTTTATTTATTTGCATTTTTATCCTGCCCATCTTCCAAGGAGCTCAGAGCAGCACACCTGGTTAATCTTCATTTTACCTTCACAATAGCCCTGTATGATTAGGCTGAGAGAGAATGACTGGCCCAAGGTCATCCTGTAACTTTCATAGTAAACAGGGATTTGAGTGGGGTTTTCCTGGTCCTGGTCCAGCACTCAAAAGATCGCACTGATTCAGGTGGGTGGGCTGGGGCCCTTGGATAAAGAAGGTGGGGATCACCCCAAAGCTTTGTACGTCATAGCTAAGCTGACCCGTCACAGGAGGCAGCTCCCCCTGAAGAACCCCTATATTTAGAGCACCAGGCCTTAGCAACCTGGACATTTTTTGTCCCATGGCAACGCCTCTGGTCAAAATCAATAGCAAAACTAAAAACAGGATTTTCCTGGCAACCAAAGAAAGAAGCAGATGCTTTGTGGTTTTTCATATATTCTTCAGCAGTGCCTTTAAAACCCAGTTCCCATTACCCAGATGTATTCTGCCTTCATACTATAACTCCTTTGCTCCAGTGATTCTCCCATCCTTATACCCTTGCAAGAGAAAGAGCAAGATTTGCTTGTTTTTAAAAAAAGTGAGGTTGCATTATTAACTGCAGCTTGTTATCAGAGTTGTATATATCTAGCCTTAACTCAGCCCCCAAGAGACAAATTCTGTTCCAGAAGACGCAGAACTGCACAACCTCTATACATTAAGCAAATGTGCAGATAGTGGCGTGCTGAATAATTTATACTCCCTTTACAACTGAAGGGCATGGGCAAAGTGTTTTGCAGGGCTTTCTACATTTTGACCACTGTAATTTAAGTTCAATTGCCCTCTGACTTCTGAAATGTGACCCATTATTGCCTGAATGTTTTCAAGATCACCACAGCATGCTTTTTTTCCCCTTTAAAAAACGAAGTTCTCATGATACTGAATGTGTGTAATGCCACAGTAGAGAAATATACACAAAGTGAGTTCTAGACCAAATCAAACCTGAGCTCCCCCTAGAATCTGAAACGACTAAACTGAGGCTATTGTACTTTGGCCACATTATGAGGAAGACAAGAGTCACTGGAAAAGACAATAATGCTAGGAAAAGTCGAAGGCAGCAGGAAAAGAGGAAGACCCAACATGAGATGGATTGACTCAATAAAGGAAACCGCAGCCCACAGTTTGCAAGACCTGAACAAGGCTGGTAATGATCAAATGCTTTGGAGGACATTAATTCATAGCGTCGGAAGTGACTCATGGCATTTAACACACATGCATTCTACAGCTGGCAAAACAATAAGTCATGTGCTCACTCAGGGTCTGTTAAAATGCCACAGTTCCCATATGGAGGCTGCCAAGTACCACTTCATTGGCTATACATCCCACATGTTTGGACTGGCAGACAAATTAAGACATTTACAAGTATTGCGGTTGCCACAGGGACCCTCCACATACAACCTGTAACCTATGAGTATCTCTAAGAAATACTGATATGCAGCACAGAGGAAACAGCACAAACTGGGACAAGAGAAAGTTTTCTGATACATTCAAAAAAGGCCATAACTGTTCTCTCGCTGGTAGATTTCTCCACCCCTATTCTGGAAATGTAGTAATCCCTCCCAAATTTAGTATAGGAAAGTGTTTGATTTTTTTCTGCCCTTATTAGCAGTGATAACACTGCTTTTTTGAACTGATTATCCACAGATTTCTGGATCCATAATCATCCACGTCACAGAGAGAGGGAGCCGAGGCTGAAACAGGATAATAGCCTTTAAATCCCCTTCTCTAAGCACTCAGATCTTCCCTGTCAGCAAGATTAAAGCGGTCAAGAGCAGCCCCCATGTATCTGTATCCCACACTGAGTTTTAACAACAACTGGAGCTGGTGGCTGGAAGAGAAAGAAATGCGAAGCAGCTCTGGTGCTGGATGTTTCAGACAAGAGGAAGCTGGGGGGAAAACAGCAACAAGAACATATTCTGTAGCTGTGGTGGTGACAGAGGGAGTTGCACCCAGCTGACATGTGGGGTTTTAAGCAGAGAAGACAAACCCAAACTTCAAACGTAAAAGCAGCCGCTTGTGATGCCACCTTGGAATCAACAGAAGAATGTAAAGAGACATGGTACATAGACACCGCAACCCGAGGATTTGGTATTACTAAGTGGGGATCCCAGGTGCAATTATCCCAGGAAACTGAAAAGAACAGCTTGGAGAAGGAGGAATATGAGGAGGAAGAGGAGAGACTCCCCACGTTGTTTCCGTTCACTCCTGCATTTTCTCCCAGGGCTGCGGCATCTTCATCAGTGCTGAACATTAATGTTGGTGGGCACAGCTACCGCCTTACTTACCAGGCAGTGGCAATCTACCCTACAACACGGCTGGGCCTCTTGGCCACTTCCACTGACCGCAGTTGCCAGCTAGGCCTATGCGATGACTATGCAGCTCAAGGTGATGAATATTTCTTTGATCGTGATCCTGCTGTCTTCCAGCTCGTTTACAACTTCTATGCTTCAGGTGTTTTACTGGTGCGAGATGAACTGTGCCCCTTCAGCTTCTTGGAAGAGCTGCGTTACTGGGGGGTTAGGCTTAAGTACACACCACGGTGCTGCCGTATTTGCTTTGAGGAGAGATGTGACGAGCTGAACGAGCAGCTGAAAGTGCAGCAGGAGCTTCAGGCTCAAGCCGCAGCCCAGGAAAGCGAGCATCTCTTCCGCCACATGCGCTATGCAGAACAGCGTTGGCGCCTTTGGAACCTCATGGAAAAGCCCTTCTCCTCTACAACGGCAAAAGCCATGGGGGTGGCCTCCAGTTTCTTTGTGCTCATCTCGGTGGTAGCACTGGCTCTCAACACTGTAGAGGAGATGCAGCACAAGGACCAGGGCACTGGAGAGATTCATCCCATGCTGGAACATGTGGAGACATTCTGCATTGCTTTCTTCACACTGGAATATGTGCTGCGGCTGATCTCCACCCCAGACCTACGCCGCTTTGCTAGAAGCACGCTGAATGCTGTGGACCTCATTGCAATACTGCCCCTTTACCTCCAGCTAGTGTTGGAACATTTTGTCGACGAGGACCAGCCTCGTGGCCAGGGCTCGCAGCATGAGCATGACATTGAGAAGGTGGGGCGAGTGGGAAAGGTAGGGCAGGTGCTACGCATCATGCGCCTCATGCGCATTTTCCGCATCCTCAAGTTGGCCCGTCACTCTACAGGGTTACGAGCCTTTGGCTTCACTTTGCGTCAGTGCTATCAGCAGGTGGGCTGCCTCTTGCTCTTCATCGCCCTGGGAATTTTTGCCTTCTCTGCCATGGTCTACACAGTGGAGCATGATGTTTCCAGCACAAATTTCACCAGCATCCCACATGCCTGGTGGTGGGCTGCCGTAAGTACCTATCTTGCTATTTTGCTGGTCAGACAATCTTAGGATATCCATGCCATTCTACACACAATGCCATATGATAATAATAATTATTGTTCTCCCATTTGTCATCTTTACATAGATCTTCTGCATGTTTGAAAACCAGCAAAGTAGACTCAGATTTCAGTAAACTTTGATTCCATAGAGTCTGCGCCCATGCCCACACGCACACACCCACACCCCTCAGCTGGAAGCTTTCAAACATCAGTTTTAGCAGATCAGGCTATAATCAGTGAAGCGGACTTTGAACTGGATGGGTATTTGTGGCTATGCTGTGCCAAGATTTCCTGCTGCTTACTGAGAAAGGCAAAGAGGGGAATGAGAGGGAGAGCATAAGCCTCCACTGCTAGCCTTAATTTTGCAGTGACTTATCTGCACTTTCTGACAGCTCGCTGCCAGTTTTTTTTTCTTCTTATGAGAGTTTGTAAAAGCAGCTCTGCCCAAAGGTTTGCAATGCAATCAAAAGTTTGCTTTGGTTATTTTATATAAAACAGCTTTAAAAAAATTCAGGGTGATTCTAGGAAACTGCCCTCGCCTCAGTACGAGGGTTGTTTGGTTGTTTTTAGCGTATTCATCTGTATAGCTGGGAGGCAGGCAGATTAGATGGCTGTCCTTTACGAGGGTTTCCAGACAGCTGCTGGTTGTAGCCACAACAGAACATAGAATGATATTTTGGCTTATTTATCCTGAGCCAGCAGCACTGGACAAAAATAAATGGAGGAGGACCATTTGGCATCGTTGATTGTAACATGATGCTGAGCTCACAATTTATAGTTCTCTGGTTTAAGTATCTCATAAGTTACCAATGACTGAAAAATATGGCATTGTTTACAGCACAGCTGCATGACCCACGAGATCTCAGCTAAGTCATACACAGAAGAGACTCACAGGGCAAAATTTTCACTGATAACTTTGTTTTCAGAAGTCTTTGTGGAGATGCCAGCACTCATCAAATATGAAAACTGTGCTGCTTCTTTCTTCATATGAAGAAGTGATCAACTGTGCATTTTTCCACTTGTAGTTTCCCTCCCTAAGTACATGTGGCAAAATATGGACACATGCATGTGGCACTGTGAGATGGGATTTGTACAGAGCTGATTTCCATTGAGAAAACTAATCTTGTGTGAAGTGGGTGTGATTCACTCCTTGAACTGGGAAATAAATCCTGGGCTGAGATTAGTTCAGAGGATGTTATCCTTAGACAACAGATCTTATAAAAAGACATACAGATACATCCAATGTGACTACAAAACAGGAGAAGCCATGAAATAGATTGGAATATAATAGGTATTCATACAAATTTATGAAAATACAGCATTCCTACATAGTGGAGCAGAATTGCTCTCTTTTTATCCTCATCTGTGACATCATTTGCAGTGAGAAAACGAGTGACAATTTCACAGGAGTCCTCTCAAGTTTGTTGCTGCTGATCAAATTGTGAAACAAGCTGTTTTCTCCCAGCTGCAGGAATACTCACAAAGCAAAAGCACACCTTTCTGTGGTTGCTCTGTTGACCGGATGCCTTCAGTTTATCCTTGTCACCATATGTAGCATTGTGAACAACAGGACATTTTAGCTTTGCTTCAACTTAAGAAAGGGTTTTACTTAGCTCTCTAACCCATTCTCCCTTTGGCTGGGCCTTCTTTTAGTTGGCCTCTCAATCAGCTTGCTCAGCCACTCAGTACCATACAGGAGCCAAAACTAAAGGACACACAAAGCAGAAACTTGCCCCTAGAGGCTACTTGTATACATTACAACACCCCTTTGGGCTGCATAAGATACAGTTTCCCATTTTCAAGGGTTTGTATGACACTGTGTATACTTTGGATAACACAGGCTTTTTCCTGACCATCCATACACCAGTAAATCTTTTATTTGTATGGAACTATTAAAGGAATCAGAGTTTTTACAAGAACAAGAGCTCTTAGGGCACTTGCAAAGGAATGGGCCTGTGGGTGACCCACAATATAATTCAGAATCAGAGTGTCAATGAAATGCAAACCACATATTTGGTTGAAAGGTGGGAGGAGGAGGCTGAGACCATGTATCCACTGTTCATCGTTACCAGTCTTGAGAAACAGGCAGGATTGTAATGGGAAGAAGACATATAGAAAGAACAATGGTATCTATAAAATCTTATAATAGCAACCAATGGTATGATTCAGTCTATGGATACTCTGCAAGCCTGTTCATTGACAAACACTTCCTGATGGCTTGTTACAGTCATGAATTTCAGCAGCATTCAAAGAGTGCAAGTTGTAATTCTGTGACATAATCAAACACCAACCAGGACCAATGCCTCTTTCAAGTGCATGAACTGTTGCATACTAAGTGCTTCTTTGTGATATGATACTATATAGTTGCTTTATGTAAGTGAACATCAGAACCCGATGGGTAGAATCAGTTGTGTGGTTCTTCCTAATCTGCTCACCACCAATGTTCCCTCTAAGCTGAGTTAGTATGAGCTAGCTCACAGTTTTTTAGCCTCTGGCTCACATACTTTTGTCTTAGCTCAGGAAGGATGGCTCCGGAGCAAACTAGTTTATGCAGTAGCCAAATCGCTTGCTCACAACTTTTTTTTGCGCATAGGACTTCACAGCTTAGAGGGAGCATTGCTCACCATCACCATAGATGGAAAACAGATCTGACTGGAAAGACTTGTCTGCATGGGTCCAGCATTCACATGCATATGTCAGCTATATCAGATTGCAGTGGGGAAAGAAATTCTTAAAACACACTGGTGCATGTAGAGCATGCCCCCAAACAGATAGATTTGTTTATACCCTGATTTTCTCCTCAGTGGGGACCCAAAGAGGCCTATCTCACCCTCCATTTTATCCTACAGTAGCCCTGTAGATTATGCTGAGACAGAATTAGTCACTAGCCCAAAGTCAGCAAGCTTCCATGGCCAAGGAGGAATTGGAACCTGGGTCTCTCAGATTCTAGTCCAACACCCTAACCACAGGCATAAATATTCATATTATTTTTAGAAGACCAAAGATATTCCCTCATCCTTCAGTGTGCCACCAGCAAAATTTCATGCAACATAAGAAAACACCTCAGGGAAAGTTCTGACAGAAAGCCACAGGCTTCTGTCAATAACACATTTCTCTTTTATCCCATTGTTTATTTTTGGAGATCCCCCCCCCCCTCCTGCATTAACATTCAGTTCCAGTGACTTAATTTCCATCAGACCACAAACTAATCCTTTTTATTCCATCAAATGCACCAGGTGCACCCTACAAATAAGCCTGCCTTGTGCAGGCTCAGGGAGCCAGCCGTATGTTTCATTCATCTGTAACATCAGGCTACTTAAAAAGGAAGAAAGTGCTCCACTATGCATGGCTGCCTTTTCAATGAATATTCCACGGCTAAACTAACTGTGGATCTTGCTTGACAGGGAACATTGCTGCTGCCCTGGTTTAGCCATTTCTCTTGTTGTTTTGTTGGCATCATGACAAAACATCAACCTTGGAATAGGTTATGATCAACGTTAAACAGATGAACATCATGGAGATACAAGAACAGAGTGAGTTTCTGAATTTCACGAAAGCTAATGCTCACATATGATTGGTGATCTAAAGCAAGGACATCAGGTCAATAGCAGTGCATGCAGCTAGGCAATCTGGATCACTGAAATCATTTGCATCCAGTTCTACTTGCCTCCCCGCCCCATAGCAACATATGGTGCAAAAGGTCATGGACTCACAAACTGGTTTAGACACTAACTTCCATGGAAACCCTCCCTTCACATTCTGCTCCTCCCACATACAGTCCTTCCATCTGCAGCAGTAGTACCTGCAGGACAATTTCCCCTTCTCCAAGTAGAATGATGTACAATCAGGGAGAACAGAGGGACATGGACTAGAGAGAGACAGAGTACAGCCAATGCGGATACTTTCCATAGTAGAAGGGGAGGGGCTGCTACTCGATGTGAGAGACACTGTACATATAGTTGACATTTCAAGACTAACATTCTGGTGGAAATTTAAAAGGAAAGGCACACTTTTCAGCTTCATGGGACAATTCTTGAAGTAAAACTTCATTTTAATATTCAGATTTATTAAGATATAACAGACTTATTGGGGGGGGTTATGTTTATTTTTCAAACTCTCAGCAATAACCTGTGAGTTATTGTTCTGACCAGAGTTCTTGTTGAGGAGTGGCATAATGACCAGTAGCTTCAAAATCTGTACCGTACTCCATACTGTACCATCACGCTTTCACCCATGATTTCAGGGGATCAGCCACCAGTGCCAGATGTGGTGGTGTTATACTGCACAAATGGGCAGAAAACAAATTGTACACCATCCTAGAGATCATCCACAGACCAAGTGATACTTGGCACAAACTATAAGTGCATGCAGAATGGGGGAGGGAGATCAGCTCCCACTGATGGGTGCCGATATCTTTAGTTTCAAAGTTAAAATAGTAAAGGTAAAGGTTCCCTTGCTCGAAAGCCAGTCGAATCCGACTCTAGGGTTGCGGTGCTCATCTCCGTTTCAAAGTTAAAATAGAGAAACATAAAAGATCAAATCCATGACTAGCTCTTCCTAGCATTTTTAAATATAAACTTCCATATATAGCCCTGATTCAGACTAGGGCCCTTTGGGAAGAGAGAATTTAATTATTCCAGCACCACATAGTTTCACCAACTGAAAACAGCCACCCTGTACTGCTATTGATCTTGGTTAGAAAAAGGCAGGCAAAAGGCATGGGCCTGTCTTTTTCTCTTCCAAAGCTCACAGCAGCATGGGAGGGGTGACTTTGATAAGTGAAATCATGCAGAACGGAAAGTATTAAACCTCCTCTGTCTTCCTCACATGGCCCTAATCCAAGCCTGGATTGTACATAGTTGTAGTTTAACTTTAAAAATGGTTGGGAAGATACAGTCAAAGATAGTGTTCTATGTCGTTTAGCATCTTCCAGGGTTCCTTCTTTCTGCCAGCCTTTCTATGTAGGAAAAAGCATGTGCACATACGAAAGCTGTCATTTGTTCATATGCATGTGTGCTGAAAAGCTGCTGCAAAATACATATGCATGCATTTTTATACATCATTGTGTACATGCACCAGACAATCACAGGAAAGTAGCACCAGTCAGAGCATAGGAGTGCTTCACTACAAGACTTTGGAGAACAGTTACCAGTTTGAAGAAGAAGAGGAGATTGGATTTATACCCCGCCCTTCACTTAGAATCTCAGAGCGGTTTACAAACTCCTTTCCCTTCCCCTCCCCACAACAGACACCCTGTGAGGTAGGTGGGGCTGAGAGAACTCTGACAGAAACTGCTCTTTCAGGAACAGCTGTGCCAGAGCTTGTGACTGACCCAAGGTCTCATCAGCAGGTACAAGTGGAGGAGTAGGGAATCAAACCCGGTTCTCCCAGATTAGAGTCCGTGCACTTAACCGCTACACCAAACTGGCTCTACACCAAATATTGGGCTTGACATATACCAGTGACCTTAGTATAAGGCAGGTCCTCAAAAGAAATTGATTTAGTAATGAACGTTCTAATGTAGCAGCATACAATAGACTTCTAATGAACCCAAATTATCAATCCATTCATAAAATGATATTATGTTCTTTTCAGTAACTGTCTCACTTTTGATTTGATTGTAGGTAAGCATTTCTACAGTGGGCTATGGAGATATGTGCCCAGAAACCCACCTAGGACGACTATTTGCTTTCTTCTGCATTGCTTTTGGGATAATTTTGAATGGAATGCCAATCTCTGTCCTCTATAATAAGTTCTCAGACTATTACATCAAGCTGAAAGCTTACGAGTATACAGCCATACGGAAGGACAGAGGGAAAGTAGATTTTGCACAAAGAGCCATGAAGAAAATGTCGGAGTGCTGTGGAAACAGGCCAACTCAGTTACCAAGACACAGATACAGTTAAGAACCTGTCTAAAAAACAGGTCTGGAGAAAGCTAGGTCAATCCAGTATAGTCAACTAAAGGGATAACTGAACTAAAAAGAATGGACACAGCGGAGCATTATATAACCCACTTCAAAAGATACAGATGTTTATCTTCTTCCTTGTTATTTTTGCTGACACTGATTCCAGCTGACGTCTAGGCAGCCAATGGAATAAATTACCACCTTTGTATTATCCAGCTACCGATTCTAATAAGGATCCATTGAGATATGATGTGTGTCTTTCCTGCAAATGTAACTCTACCACAGCCAAACAAAATCACTCATTTTCTGCATACTGCCATATTTACTGCCATGATTGATGCTGAATCAAAATCAAAATTGGGATAGGCTTTCAGGTAGCCATACAATATATTGAATCTGAAATTTGCTACAGTCTTGAAATTTCTGAGAGTAACACTTCAAAAACATACAACAGTTTTGTGCTCTAAGTGCATCTACAGATACCAAAACTTAAGACATTGCCTGAAATTTGGTTTTGAGAAATAAGAGAGAAAACCCACAATGTTTTCTTTTCTTTGAAAAAAATGATGCCTGCTCTCCCCCCGCTGGTAAGAGTATAGGGCAATATCGGACAAAGGAATATTAAATTCTTAGAGCCTTTCAAATTCATAGGCATAAGCACACCCTATAAAAGGAATATTAGAAGTAGGGCTGTGCATTCAGCTATATCTGAGCTGAAAAAGATCTTTCAGCTGGATATAGATTTGGGTATTCTTTTGGCTATCTGAAATGGTCAAGCCCCAAAAATCCTGAAAATATTCAGAATTTTTTGAAATTGCCGGATATTCGAAGTTAAAGGGCATTTTAAGGGATTGCAGTCCCTTTAAACTCACCCCTTGGAGAAAACCTTTGTTGATAAGAATCTGGCTAATTAATATTAATAATTAATACAAATATGCTAATAGAGACTAGTGTGAACTAAGCTGACAATACATAAATAGTGACAATACAACATAAACACTGACAATATATTTCTAGTGTTTGTTTCAAGAACAATAATGGGTTCATTGTGGCGCTAGAATAAACATTTTGATTACCAAATAATGGCTGGATCAGAAAGGGGTAAAGAAGTGGAACTGAATGACACAAACACTTCATCAATAATTCTACATTTTACTGTTAAGCTTTAGTCAACATTTGTCACTCAATAATAAATAATACTTAGCATATATTGGGGGGTGGTTTTCTAAGGACACAATGAATCTGTGGCAGAGACAGAATCAGACACTTCCTGATTCATAGACAAGATGTTTCCCCACTGTGCTATCCTAGCAGTACATATGCACATGCCTTTTTAAGGCCATTGAAGTTAATGGGCTCAGGAGGGCATAACTCTGCTTAGGATGGCACTGTACTTCTGTTGACACCACAGGCCTGGGATATATTGTCTACTTCAGCTTTTTACTAATTGGATCATGTGGGTATTCCTAGAGAGAGGTGGATTATGTTGGATATGCTTTATTATTTTACTAGTGGCAAAGCCCGTTGTAAAAGGAATACGAGCTTTGATCTTGCACAGCACACCGAAGGCGAGAGGCTGGATGCCACTTCCATGGGCTCGCCACCCAGCTGGCTCACTGCACCCTCGTGCAAGGGCGTAGACTTTCCAATTTCCCAGTGGGCTGGGTTCTCTGGGACCACCCTCTCTCCCTCCCATGGCAGGCGGACAAAGCCAGATCACCATCCATCTCTGCCGCTGGCCATCTGATAGGGCGGGGGGCACTGTGTCAGCCTGAGGAGGGTCCATGTGCAACCTGGCCAAGAGGCTGGCTGCAATGGGCAGATGAAGCAAGCCCAGACTGGGCTGAAAGCCAATCCATGAGGGGTGGCTGGCTGGCTGGAAGGCACTCCCGCATGGCCCTTCCTGTGCTCAGCCCAGCCGCGCTGTGCCCACTCCCCTCTCCCTCACCTTGGCGCATCCCTCGCTGGCCCCTCTCTCTCACCCGGCCAATAGCAAGTGGTGCTGTACCTCCCACTCCTGGCTCTTGTGAGCCATGATTGCAATAAGGGCACCATGCAGCATCCCCCCTGTGCATATTCACTCACTCAGGCCACGTGGAACTCTCTGTGCCCAGGGAAATGGCATTGGGTGAAAGTCAACCCTCCCAGATTGGTCTGCCTCATTTCTGGCAGGCTCGACTTTCAGACTTGCCTCCCTGTGATAGTGAAGGGTCTCCGTTGCCAGACGGACATCTCCCTCCCTCCCTGGTTGCTTTCCCTCACTAAAAGCTCAAGTCTTAATTGGTGAATGCTGCTGGCTTTCCATTGCTATGGGAGCTGTTTGTGGCTGAGAACTGAGAGGATCAATCCCGTTCACCGGCTCCTTTCAGACTGAGCCTGAGATGCTGGCCGCCAGCTCTGTGGGTGGGACTGAGGCAACACAGCAAGGCAATGCAGCCAGGGGGTTGGCACACCTCCTGAGTGACAGATCAGGGACTCAATTGATTTGGGAGGATGTGGAATGTTCAGGCAAGAGTCACCCCAAAACAGCATTAGATATAAGGAGAGATTATTCTAATCCTTCTAAAGGACAGAGGGACAATGCTCCGTGGATCCTGCCTTATAGTTACAGCTGAATCTTTGATCATATCCAGCACATTACATAGCAGCCTAGTTCTACTTGTAATCCACCAGCATGTCCCATAACAATTTACATATACTGTGAAAAAAGGTTAGGCTCATGTTGTGTTGATTGACTGCATTGGTTAATGTTTAGTAAACATTGCTTTTTTTGTTTTTCTAAAAGTTACCAGTACTCGTATATAAGGATTCTCCAATTTCCACCAATTCCCTCCTCAGACTTAGAAGAGTCCCCCACCAGGTGCCTGCTAGTACTCTGCACCAGTGAGTACCACCACAAAGTAATATTAATATAAAACATATGACAAAAACATATAGAATGTAGAGTTTGTAGCAAAAATCACATTAACTAGTTACAGCTGAGCACAGTCTCGGTATCTGTGCACCAGAAGGTTCAGGAAGAGAGGGCTCACATAGTATGCATTTTGCAGAGAAATATTCCTGGCTGCCACTTTTAAAAAACCCTACCCCAAGCTGAAAAAGTTCCACAAAAAGGAACTCAGGCCCTCTTGGAATTGTCATATGTAGGATATGGCTTGCTCTCTTCCCCAGTTTAAGAAAATCACAAGTTGTGTATCTCCTGGAGTCTATGCACAAAAGAGTTTTCACAAGCATCCAGTTAACCCATAGCCACCTTAAGAGAGGATTAACATGAACTGATATGATGCTCAGTCAAAATGAGCTAAGCTGATGTTGACACAGTATTTAAATAGTCGCTGTGTGGAAAATCATAATGGCTGCAAAGACTGTATAAATTAACATCTCTCAACCAAGCAAGAAGGCATTTGATAGAAGCAAAAAACCAACCGACCACCCACAGGTTTTCCAGAGAAAATGGCTATTTTTGGAAGGTGGGCTCCATGTCATTATACCTCACTGAGGTCCCTTCCTCTCCAAACCCCACACTCCTCAGGCTCCACCCCCAAATCTCCAAGAATGTCCCAACCCTGGAGAAAAGTCTTGATGTCTGTGCCATGGGTTCCTATATGTAAGAATGCAATGCTAAGCCAAGTTACACCCTTCTAAGTCCATTGACTTAAATAGATTTAGAATAGTGGAATTCTCCTTAGGATTGCACTGTGATGCTGCAACAGTAAAGGCACAGGTTAAAGAATCAATGTAAGAATAGATTTAAACGGGGGACAAAAATAAATAAATAAATGAGGAGACCTGATGGCAATACAAGTCTTTGGAAAACAAAAGGATGACTACACTAGCTAGTGTTTTATTAAGCAAGAGAACAGTAATTTTCCAGGCAAAACTTAGATTGTGTATGTGTATTCCCAGTCATCCAACTTGCTTGGTGCCTACTTGGAACTGCTGAATCTGTGTCATCACATCCTAGAAATTAGCATGAAGCACAGTCCCAGAGCCAGCTAAGGAGCCAGCCAAGGCAGATGCATCATTCAGACTAGTGAAATATCAGCAAAATCTAATGCTGCTTGGCACACATGGGAGTCTACACTTGTCTACCAATGGAAACAAATGATTTCACCACCTCTTTTTCCTTCCCCAAGATATGTTACAAGACCATCTGCTGTTTCTCACTTCAAAAACAGCATCTAGAACCATGCGCTTAACAAAACTAGAAAGAGCTGGAGAGTGTCCCTGTGGCACACAAAAACAGTCTCAGTATATACATGTAAGAATGGTTTTAGTTGGTATAGATCTGAATCTGTACACGTGTTTGATTTTGTGTACAGTTAGCTGTACATTCCTTTATATATGCAGATATCATAGAATAGGGATGTGAATAATTAACTGCACTTCCAGAAGAAAAAGGGCATAAAAACATTATGGATCTATGGCTACCCATTGCTTTTCATGGCTTTTGAAATCTGTTTACAAGACTTTTAAAATATCACCACATATAATATCCCTGCTAACTTAAGATAATGCTTCACGCACCTGAGCAAAAAGGCTGTAGCTCACAAAAGCTTATGCCACATTACATCTGTTAGCTCTGGTGCCACGAGACTCCTTGCTGCTTTTGCAAGGGGAATGATGATGACAGGATGTAAATTGATCCTGTCGCTACCCCCAAACTGCCTCTCTAGCAACTGAACAACAGTGTTATGGATTACTGATGTCACTTTCAGGGTGTGTACATTTTATACTATACTGCACATACTGCAAATCTTGTACCCACCTCTTTTCTACAGAGAGAAATGTTTGTACACTTTAATTGAATATACAGACAACTGTATGAAGTCACTTGAGACTGCCATATTCACATCCCCCAAAGCCAGAAAGTCTAATTTGAATATTATGCAAATCTTTGCTAATTATGCAAATCAAGCATATTAATTGTTGTGTTATCTACCAGTTATTTTGCTTCTCCTGTTAACTATCAGCAAAAAGTTGGAAAAGGATAATATCAAACATCTGTTTACCTGACTCTTAGCTCATGTTAGGATCTTTTCAGGCTCTTAAGGTTTCCCAGCCAGCCAGGCAACTGAGGGGGGATATGGGGAGTGGCACCAGCAACAGTGTGATGTCACTTCCAGGGAAACCTCTAGGGACCGCTGGATTCCTAGAGAGAACCGACATCATTTCCAGGGTTTTTGACCTGATGGCCACTTAAAAAAAAAACTGGCTACTACTCAGAGTGGTGGCAGAAAGAAAAACTGACAACCCTACTCTTGAAACAGCAGCAAAACTTGTAAGGGAGAAAGAAAGGTGGAGCAAGGCACCATGATCTCTGCTGTTCATGCACCAGTAGTATTTGGCTCTGTATCTGTTTAATTAATACACAAATTCCCACACAGAAGGTTCTTGTTGGTTTAGCCTCAAGACTTGACCCCTTGACGGTTAGAAATATTGAAAGCAAAAACACCCCTTAGCTTGCAGCATTTAGCCTTCGTCAGTAGAAATGGTAAGGTCTTACAGTCGCCTGCTGTTCTATGCACACCTACCTCCTATTGATTGCGCTTCATTGGCTTCCATGAAACCAACTGCCACTGAAATGTAAATAGCACCATAAGCTTAAAAGTCTAATTCTAATTTAGTCAGAAATAAACCCTATCCATTTAAATGTGACTAATTACCAAACAAGTGTGCCTAGTATTGCAGCCCTAAACATTGTCTCCCAGAGATACTATATTAAAGATAATAAAGCAAGCTGACTGTTTAGACCCCAAACAACTTGTGAACAGATATATGAGGAAGTTGTAACATACCACAGGCTGGTCTAAACCACTCAAAGACTGCTCTGCAGCAGGTGCTGGGGAATTCACAAAGACAGTTCAATATGCTGCTACCTAGTGAAAATAGCTGGTGAAAATGATAGCAATGTGGCTACTATGCAACCATGCATGGAAAACAAGGTAAAAAGCTAGAAGCATCTTTGCAAAAGTACAAATACATTCTATATATATAACGTGTTTCCAGATGCAATTGAAGAGTCAACAGATAAATACATGAACGAACAATTCACATGATGTGCTCACAGATATTTGTATGGAGGAGTCACTCAGGAAGTGGCCCCCACATGTTCTCTCAATGCGTGCACGCACAATGTAACGTTATCACTTTCATATCCCTTCTGAGGAATTCGGGGCTAGTTTGATGGGAATATCTCATTTCATTCTTGTAACTTCCAGGTTAAAGCAGGGGGTCTGAACCTGAGGTCCTTGCATCCACCTGACAGGGTCTGCAATCCTAAGAACACTAACAAAGGGAGTAAATGCCTCTGAGCTCAGTGGGACTCATCCTTGAGTAAACATTATTAAGATTGTGTTGTAAAACAGCTAATTAGTATTCACAGACACGAAATGATCAGAACTTATGGGTGAGCAAATTTGCTCTCATTTGGTTAGCTTGGAAAAGATATGTATGTGGGGCAGACATAGGGCTGTCAACTCTGAGCAGGGAAATACCTGGAGATTTGGGGGTTGGAGCCCAGGGAGGGGAGGGACCTCAGCAGGGTACAATACCAGAGTCCACCCTTTAAAGCTGCCATTTTCTCCAGGTGAACTGACCTCTGTCGTCTGGAGATCAATTGTAACAGCAGGGGATCTCCAACCCTCACCTGGAGGTTGGCAAACCTAGGCAGACACCATTTGTGAGAAAACTTGCTGATTAAATGTGAACATTCTTCCCTTTAAATACCAGGTCTCCCCACTGCTTCATACACACAGACCCCTGCAATTTGAAAAAGTGGTTATGAATGTAGGCAAGGCTGATGGATGCTCTCCAGTCAGCTGGGGAATGGCAGCAAGAAGCACATTAGCAAGCGGGCCAATGCGAGTGGGTGGAGGGTTTCCTTGAGTCATCATCTGGCTTAAGCAGCACTGGCTGTAATGGGAGAAGGCAGAGGTAAAAGCAGTCAACGTGCTCCTGTTGGTACCTCCCTAAATTTCAGTCCTAAATACACACACTAGGAAATATGACCCTTTGGATTCAGTAGGACTCATTTTGCAGCAAATGTTTCAAATTGCACTGCTTGGCTACAGTTTACAGAGAAACAAGCAGAAAAGACATTCTGTAGTATGAACTTAATGTCTTCTTATGCTAAATACCACCAGATAAAAAATGTCAAAATATCCGCTATCAAATGTTACAGGAGAACAAGCTTCACAGATCCCTTGGCAGAGAATCACATTGGGGAGGTGGAAAAAGAACACTAGGAATGCAAGTTAGCAAAACCACTGGGCCAGTAGTGATGCCGATCTGTTATACGACAGCCAGCATTGGTGTAGTGGTTAAGAGTTGCAGACTAATTTTGAGAACCCGGTTTGATTCCCCATTCCTCCACATGAAGCCTGCTGGGTGACCCTGGGCCAGTCACAGTTCTCTCAAGATTCTCTCAGCCCCACCTAATTCACAAGGTGACTGTGGTAGAGAGAGAAAGGGAAGGCAATTGTAAGCTGCTCTGAGACTCCTTAAAGTGGAGAAAAGTGGGGTATAAAAACCAACTCTTCTTAATTTTCACTTGATTCTTGATCCATGCAAACAGTTTTTTTTTAAAAAAGTCCTTAATGCTAATCATGCCCACAACTTTCACGTGCATTCATTATATATTGCTTACTTGCTAGAGCTATCCACTCTGATGGATCTTCCATCACTGGTTACTGCTGGAGAAACATCCTCTGAACCTTTTACAGAAAAGATCCAAAATCCTTCTACTGTGCAAATAAGGAAAATGTGTGCCATACCAGAATGTTGTTTGCGCTATTCAATGGGAAAGAAACAATGTTGCAGCATGGAAATTTTCCCCATTACCAGCTAAGATTTAATAAAATACCCAGGCTCTACAGAGATGGGAACATTTTTGCCAGGCATTAAATCATTGTTAAGTAGTAGTACAGCATACAAAATCATCCTTTTACTAATCCCTGCCCTTCCGCTGATTAGCCTTGTACTGTAATAACCAGATCACTTGGAGGTAGGGCTGAGTCAAAATGACCCCTTCAACAATCTTTTCAAGGGTAACACTTAGATGCGGCAAAAGCATTCTACTCACCACTGTTCTGGCTCTTTATTCACTTCATGTGACCTTAGGGATGTTACCATATGCCAAATCAGACTGACTAGTGTTGTGACATCACTATATTTTTTTAGTTGTATGAAAGAAGGAAAAGTCCTAAAAACAGTGTTACTTTAATATGTTGTCAAAGGCTTTCACGGCTGGAGTTCATTAGCTGTTGTAGATTTTCCAGGTTGTCTGGCCATGGTCTTGGCATTGTAGGACCTGATGTTTCGCCAGTAGCTGTGACTGGCATCCTCAGAGATATAATACAGAAAGACGGAGTACTCTCTGTGTCAAGGTGAGAATTTTTCTTTTCACCTTGACACAGAGAGTACTCTGCCTTTCCATGTTATACCTCTGAGGATGCCAGTCACAGCTACTGGTGAAACGTCCTACAATGCCAAGACCACGGCCAGACAACCTGGAAAATCTACAACAGCTAGTGTTACTTTAGTAGCTGAAGAGAGAAGGTGGCTGTTCATAGCCATGAAAAGGTATATCTAAGATTCTGAGGAAACACTTTAGTAAAAGGTTTGGCACAGCCCTATATTGAATAATACCCTATAGGGTTTTTTGTTTTGTTTTTTTTGGGGGGGGATGCACTACATTCACTTCCTTCTGTTCTTCCACAAACCCTCTAAGGAGAAATCAAAATACTTTGCCCAATAAACAGGGCCCTCAAACTCCAATGCGTTGAAAGCTAAACTGAAACAGACTCAAGTGGCCATGGGCCATTTGCCTCTCCCTCTCAAAACTACTTTTTTTTAAGGGGAGGACAACGGTAGCACTACTGAAGTACAGATCTGGCATTAAACAAATCTGTTGTACATTCATATTATAAGTCTGTCACCTCCTGACTTGGATGGCTTCAGTTGAGCCACTAGGGATGGTGACATAGGAAGATGTTAAGAAAAATGTCTTGGGGCTGCCAATCTGCCAAATGACCTATGCCCAGGGACTAGGTCTGATGGTGCAAAATTTCAACTGTGTCCTTCTGGAACTGTCAGGTAGCACCTTACAGAGCCTGACTAGGACTCTCACACATACTAACCCGGTGCCCACAGCACTATGCCTTTTCCCAGCAGCATTCTGGCCATAGCATATAAATGCCTGGCTTTGACACTAGGGCCAATGAAGGGTTTCAAATTCCCCATGATGTGTCTCCCTCCAATGCATACAGTTAGAGGAATGCTCAGCAGCATATGAAGCGTCGATTCTAGTGTGCTGCATCTTACTATGAAGGAAGGTTGGAAAGAGGAACAGTGTTGGAAATGAACAGTAGACAGAGCTTTGCCTATGCCTGGAATGAGTGCAGTATAATGAGCAAGAGTGCTACACTCCTAAACAGACTTCTATTAGAGAAGGTCTATTGAATCAAACAGAACTTATGAGTATGGCCTTGGGCTCATACCCATAGATGCAGACATTGGGGAGTTGTTTTGGGAATACAGTGCTATATTAAGTCCTGAGTGGAACTCAATAAAAGGAATCCTTCCGCAGTAGACACTAGGGTAGAAAAGACCCAAGATTAAAGACAGATAGAGGGGCACACTGCATCTCACTATGAAATGGTTGGGAGCTGCCTCCAAAGCTCTCACAAGATGCTTAAATCTAAGTTAGCAACACTTCACGGGGGTGACAGAGAATATCTGAAATTTCTGTTGTCAAATAATAAAACTTAAGTCACAAAAAGTATTACTTACACACACACATACACAGCTTTACAGTGATTTTTTGAGAGACCTGAAGAAAACAAAGCAGATCAGGCTATGTGTTTAATTTAGAAATGTAGCATAGATCTGTTACATAAGATCTTCTGAGTGAACATCAGTCTAAAGTGTCTGCAGGGCACCTAAGTGGCACTATGGAAAGGACACAGAATCACAACAGACAGCAACTTTATTTAATTTCTATATGACTTCGATTGAGATAAAGGGTAGGCATAAGAGATGCACATATAAGTCATATGCTAAATGTAAGTCGGCATCTAAAACAATGAAAAAAATCAGGAAATCTTTTAGGGAACAAAGTCCCTTGCTAAACATTAATGAAACAGAGTGCATACGAACTGACAGTTCATTCCACAGTGCAGGAATGAAGCAAAGCCCTACTTTGTCCAGTTACAAAATCATAAAAGCACAGAACATTCAATTATATTCCTAGATCTCCTGGTTCCCCCAGTGGTGTCTGTAAATCTTCTCTGGGTAAAAACAAAGTTCACGCATAGATACACACACAGTGCTTTACTGGGTCAAAAGGAAACAATTACAACAGAAAACAGAGACAAGTTTTCTAAAAGCACAACAGCACTTATGCTAAACCAGGGTAAGTTTATCTAGATTGTACTGAAAACCCAGCAGGAGTCAGTCCTGGTCATTGCTTCTAATACTGACATATAAACTGCATTTCCAACCATGTCAAAATCCGGTGCTGAACAGGCCCAACTGGATAATTCCAGTTACAGGAGCTATAAGGATGGCATTTTAACTACTCAAATAAGTTAAGAAAGTCAAGTAACAAGTAGCCTTGCCAAGTTCACAACTGAAGTTCAGTTCTATAGACAGATCCATTTAGCTTATGAATACAGCTGTCACAGAACAGCTGATCAATCTTTGGATACTAAAATCCGGTGACTATAGCTGTGAACAGGCAAGACAGATCTTTCTACAAATTCAAAAAGGGCCCTAGGTTTGCATCAAAATGGGAAATCTGGAAAAAACCCCAACACATTAGGGAGTTCAAAAATCCTAAAATGACAAAAGGAGCAACTGCGGCTTTAAGCAACAGATTCCCTCAGTGGCTGTTGCTAGGCAACCACAGCATTCCAGGGTTTGTTCTGTCAGTAAAAGGCAGGTGGAATGGGCAGGGCCCTTTCCAGGCCTATTTTGGTCTTCGGCTCATCAGGGCAATACAATTGGAAGCAACCTCTGGTGAGTTTATACCACCTGACTTGCATGACTCAACTACACCTGGCTGCCTAATACAGTTCAATAGCAGCTACCCTATGAAAGCCAGTGTGGTGTAGCTGTTAGCACTTCAGAGTAGGGTCTGAGAGACCCAGGTTCAAATTCCCATATTGCTTTGGAAGCTCAGTGGGTGGTTTTGGACCACTCACATACTTTCAAGCCTAACCTACCTCACAGAATTGTTGTACAGATAAAAATGAGAAGAGAAAAATGTAAGCTGCTTTGGTCCCCACTGTGGAGAAAGGCGGGGTATAAATGAAGTAAATAATAAATATAGCTGAAGATGGAAGGCAGATAAAAGGTAGGAAAACTCTCAATTACACAGGACAATATGGAATTTTGTTTTTTAATTGGGACTAAAGGAAAAGCTTCAGTTCTTTCAAGGGATAGAATACATAAGTTTTAAAGGATCCACAAAAGGAGCAAAGGAATATCCCTGAATCTAGTTACCACAAGAACTCCACTACACAGTGCAGGGAAGGGAAGATAAACACAGTCCACATTAAGTGCTGTCCTACTCCAGGTGTGATGACAGGTTAGTTACTTCATCCTAAAATCCTCTTTCCTCCCAGTTTGCATGTGTCATCAAAACTCCAGGATATCACTAGCTGACTCCCCAAGGAGGCAATCACATCCAAGGAAAGAGATGGAGATGCCCCCAAGTCTGACAGGTCGACTGGTACACAATTAACCAGGACAGAGGCACTTGTGAATGGTTTCCCTCAATTGACCCATGTATTCCCCACCAGATTAGGTGAGGGGCTGGAGTGTGTTCTGTGCTAGAGATTAAGTGAATGGGATATAGCATGGTGCCAGGTTTCAAATGATCTGTAACAAGACCACCAAGCACTGGGCTTTGTCCAATGTGGTTGTATTAAGTTCAGTTTTCCTGTGCTCTTCTGATCCATCCAGGCTAGTGGAGCAGAGAGGAAGACTGGTCTCTATGGGCAGGCACTGCTATGAGATATTTAGGCTGCTGGGGAACAGGCCCTAGCTAGATGTATTTCTTTTTGTTTCCCTTTTTACCCAATTAGATCTGTACTTATTCTAAATCCTCTCTCTTTGTATCAAAATAAACTTCTTTGCTTTTACTTGGATTAAGCCTTTGGTACTCTTCTTACTGAGCTAAAATGCACAACAAGCTGGAATGTATGTAGGAGAGCCTGGACATTTTTTTTCTGTGTCCCAGACTACAACTCATGCCCCCTCTTGAAACAATATTTCAATTTCTTTGTCACAGCTACATTTTACTCTCTCACAAATGTTACTTTACATTTCCAGGCCAGTTGCTATATAGGAGCCATTCTTGCTAGCCTTTAAATTCCTTAGCTGATACTAATCCAAGTTATCAGTTTCACTGCCACTAAAGTAAATCTTGTTAGTACAGGCAATGAGCTGCAATGGCCTTTCCAAGACCCTGCTTGAAATGGATGGGTGTTCACCAACGCAAACACGTTTTGTCACTGCCAGTTAGGTCTGTTTGAGATTAACCTTTAAGTGTTATATAGGTCAATAAAGCTTAAGTGGATTGCAGAAAGGCTGAGCCAGAACTACACTGCCCCATCAGTAGACAGATTGCTCTCTCAGTGGACCAAGTCCTTTTGGCTACGTTAACACATATGCGCCAAGTTTAATAAGCATATTTGCCTCGTAACAACTCTAAGCTTGTTCTGTGTCAACAGAACTCTGGCAAATGACAGTCTGCGGTAGAGATTTCACCCTCAGCATTCAGAGCCACCTGCTTAGTCCACGTTCACAAGTTACAATCAAATATAAAAAGGGCAGGAATTCATTTACAACATGCCAACCAAATCTGTGAAATGAAGTTACATTGCTAATTCTGAAGCTAATTTATAAACATTTTTGGTATTTTTCAGATACTGAATAAAACTTAATTGGAGAGCTGGTGGAACTGAATTGCTTCGCTTGAATTATCAGGGTTACAGGGTGTAGTCAATGGTATGCCTTGAGCAAACACTGGCACAGCAGTTGGTACTTTGTGCATGTTGCCCTCTTCTGCATTACACCTTGTCCTTCATGTTGCATGTGTGAAAATAACTGAGCAGCATATAGCCTAAAATGAAAAAAAATGAACAAGTTTGGGCATTTATGCCACACAGCTAATGTTTTTAGAAATCAACCACCTGTGAGCCACACTGTTCAAAAGAGGATATTTCCATGGAAACAGCTGCATTCTTCCATACAGAAAGAAAATACTTATTTTGCCCAAAATGGCAAGGTAAAATAGGAGAGCACATTTATATATGAAGTACTTCCAAGGAGAGGTAAATCCTGCCCACTTTGGCGTTGGCCCAGGACAGGTGTCACTCAGTCTGCAACTGGGACTGGGCTCACATGGATTTTAATCTCTGATTTAAGAGCAATGTATGGTTAACAGTAGATATGGTTATGCCACTGCAGACATCACAGTAAACTACAGCAAGCTCAGGGAAGCAGCATACCATACTGCAGGGATTTCTACTGCAAGGTTTATATGCAGACTTGTTTTCCCGTAACACATTTTTGTGTGTGGAAAAGGCTGAATTCTCCACCATGTGCTAAGCCCTTCCCCAAGTTCTCACATGGCTGAAAGGTTATCTGTACTAGTACCCCATGACTATAAGTGCAAAGTATTTGACAAACAGATACACTGAACAGGCTGTAAGCCATGCGGCTATAAAGCCCATTATGAGTAGCCGACATTAATCTTTAACTTGGTGTATTTCCTCTGCACAATTCTGCAAGCTTGTCTTTAGGCAGCACACCTGGAAAGCTGGATCAGATCCACTGGGGGAACTGGTTGATAGAACAATTGACATCTCATATGATTATGATTATTCCATTCAACTGACAGCATTACTGCTCTTTGACAGACCTCCTCTCTCCACATCCCACATGGTGCCCCTGCTTCCAGTCTCATGCTCCAATCAGCCTTTCTTCCAAGCTCACCGAGCCTACACCCGTGCTATTCAAAGAATGATTTCCACCATCTCCTGCTCACCCTTTTCCACCTCTTCTCTAGAAATGTGCATTGTGAATTCATTCAGAAAGGAAAAGCATGGGAGTGATGGCATCAACCAACAAGGGCAATGGACAGTAAGTGAAAAGACGGAACCACTAAGTGGGGCGGGAGTGATAGGAAGAGCAGCACTTTGGTAGGCGGTGTTGAGTGCTGACAAGGGATAAAAAGAAGGTTGGAAATAAACTGATGGGGTGAATCCTGGAAAGTGGTTCTGCTGAGGGCCATTCTTTCGACGGATGTCTGGAATTTTCACCTGATGGCAGAGAACAGGCTTCTTATCCCATGGGAAGGTATCACCAATAGTGGAACGGAGTTACGGAATTTAACAGTTCATGTACTCCCAATTACAATCTCATTAAATGATCTTGGTCTCCAGAGATGATTAACCTAATCCCCCAAGCCACCAAAAATGATAACCCAGTATTTGAAACAGTTTAATCTGTCAAACCTTTTTTTTTAAATTACAGGTCGTTGCAAAAAAGCTAGCCCAATGATTCATATTTTTGCCATTGAAAAATGAGATATTTGCTTACATATATAAAACTGTGTCCATTTCATAACTTTAAATTAAGATGATAGTTTCTCTAGCAGTACTTTCACTGCTCCTTTGGCATCTTTAGTCTTTTTCAATTTTGGAATAAGGCTTTTTAGTCCATCTTTGACTTGATTTGCCACTTCTTGGTTGGAGCTCTGAAGAAGGCTATAAAGGGAGAAAAAAATGTAAAAAGTCAAGTTTTAAAATAAAACACTGACACGTAGATAATATTTTGAGGATACATCTACTCTTGCCAAAGTAGCAAACCGGGGTCCATTGTTATGGGTTAGATCCAGCTGAAGAGTTCTCCCTGAAAGTCCTCTGCTCCATTAAGGAGTCCACTGCACCATTAAGGAGGTATTGGGTGGAGTCACTTCCTTCTCTCACTGGCCATGTGAATCGGCAAGGGAGCAAGGAGGAGGCAACTTTACCTTATTCTCCCCTCCTGGCCATTGCAGCACCTAGTACTGTTTGTGTTGTGGGCGAGAAGCTATCCTGATGTTCAGAAAGGATTTTCAGAGCATTAGCTGCTGGGACAAAGGTGTGGGGGGTAGAGGTCTCCTGGGCCAACTGCTTCTAAGAAATTTTCTGCTGGATTCAACCCAATGGCTTAGTTCAGACATAACAGAGAATTATAGTTTATGATTTAATTAAACAAACGATGGCTGCTTTTAAATGGAGGTTCTTCTCTGCCTTGGTCTCCAAACTGAAGTGGGGTGCTTTTGAAGCATCCATACAAGACTATGCTCTAATAGTCTTCTTTCCAGGATTTCCTCATCCTGAGTTATCAAGCACTCTGGATGGGAAGACTGCATTTCCAAAGATCCCATCCACATGGATGCTATTTGCTAGCCATTAGCCCTTACATCTACCATTTTCTCCACTATTACAATTACCAAAATTCATCAAAAGGCCCTCTTGTGGGCACAGTGGGGGCAGACGGCAGCTGTGAGGAGCTTATGGCAAGAAAGTGTGAAGAAACCTCCCATGTGGAAGCTATTCCACTAACACAAATGCTTCTGCATTCAGAGTAGCGATGAAACACAGAAAATCTTTGCCACGTGAAAGCACTTTAATGTTAGTGTGATTGCCTGAAAATGGGTTAGTTAGGAATAATAATTATCATATGGCATTGTGTGTAGAATAGGCAGGAGATTCGAAGATTGTCTGGCAGCCATAAGTTCTTGCTCTTTTGGCATTATGTACCACTAGGTGGCGAGCTAGACTTGTTTTTAAGGCAAGAGATATTTCAGAGGTGGTTGGCCATTGCCTGCCTCTGTGTCACAACCCTGGTATTCCTTGGAGGTCGCCCTTCCAAATACTAGCCAAGGCCAACCCTGCTTAGCTTTCAAGATCTGATGGGATCGGGTTGGCCTGGCCTATCCAGGTCAGGTTAGTTAGGATCCCTCAAGCCAAGAGGCAATACCATTGTTCGAAGTTAGTTTTATTGTTATTTAGTATTGTTTCACACGACATATGAATGTGGGTCTCTGGCTTACTCCCCAGTGATCTTGTCGCACACACAACACAGACAGAAACATGTGGCCAGAGAAAAGGCAATGGAATCAGCATGTGTCAGGGCAAACCAAGAATTCAGTGATTATCTGCAAGCCAGATTTGGTATCATAGTTACCACAGTGAAAATAAAACCATGATTTCATGTTATGCCTGAACTGTGCCAGCGTCAATACAGGTCAATGTATGATAGTTTGTTTACTGAATGCTGTAAGATTCCTTATGGACCCATGATTCCTGTGCATAAACAGAAGGCACATGAAATGGGGGCACAGCCCATCTCAAAATCTCCCTGCATTCCCTAGAAAGGTCCCTCTGGAGAATGAATCTGCATTCCCTCTAGGATGGAGTGTGAATAAATAGAAGTGTAAGTTTGAGACAGAAAACTAGAGAATACTTCAGAGAAACCACACAGATCAGACTGTAGAACATTGTACAGGCATTGTACAGAGAGCCCTAATTTGGCCCCAGGAAGAAGTTGGCATGGAACATTATTTGTAATTGCTGTTATTTTTATCATAACCTTCTAATTAAACAACCAAAAACCTCTCCACTTTGATTTTTTTTAAAAAGATATGCAATAAGGATTATGTTTCCAAATTAAATAGAACTAGTGAGAGAAGGAGAATTAATGTAGTTTGTGGAGGGATTAAAAATCTGCTTCTCAATGTGCCCTGAAATAGGAGGATAAATAAGTCAAAAACTCTGCCTCATTCAAGAACTGCAAGCTACTACCTAGTAACAATGAGATTTTAACATTCTGGTTCACAACCAATGCTCCCTCTAAACTGTGGAGTTTTGTGAGTAAAAATTCTACTTTGTGAGCTACTGACATAAAAGCTGTGAGCAAGCAATTTGGCTACTGCATAAATTAGTTTGCTCTGGAGCCATCCTTCCTGAGCTAAGACAAAAATGTGTGAGCTGGAGGCTAAAAAAAACTGTGAGCTAAGCTCACACTAACTCAGCTCAGAAGGAACATTGTTCACCACTATTTGGACTCTTTCAGATTATTTTATGAATGGGGAGTGGAAGGGACAGGTAAATGGCAAGGATTTTTAAAAAACACATTGTGAAAATCCATTAAAATCCTTCTACCTAACTTTCAGGATTTCTGAGCTCAACACTGGCGCACAGTTTAGATTCCAGTCCTGAGAAAGGCACATGCAACAATTGTTTTACACACAAATTATGAACATAAACCACATGCATTGGCACCAGAGACATACTGTCATCTGCTGAAGCCAGATGTAAACGCACAAGAATGTTAAGACCCTATGTACCAGGTACATAACTAAATGCAAGCCTCCTCTGGTCAGAAAGTACACAGACAACCTTGACTGGTAGGTGCTGCAGTTCAGC
Source organism: Gekko gecko (assembly GCA_029375565.1). Lineage (NCBI taxonomy): Eukaryota > Metazoa > Chordata > Lepidosauria > Squamata > Gekkonidae > Gekko > Gekko gecko. Next base: position 122,718,132 of record JAPDNY010000007.1, read on the forward strand.
CCGGGAGACACACACATGTGTTCACATGCCCTGTGATGCACACAGATCCAGATCTAGTAGTGACCTCTCAACTCAGACCTCCCTCTTTTTATCGGGCAAAAATCTTTACAGCCAATGCAGACATTAGACGTGGCAAATAATTCATGAAAGGGTGTGCATAATGATAGCTGCAGATCAGTAGCTATGTTAGTGTGCAGTAGAAGACCAAGTTTCAAAGCAGATACCACGAAGAGAGCTTTGACTCTCAAAAGCTTATAGCCTGGAAATAGTGTTGGTCTTTAAGATGCTTACAGGACACTTGAATCTTGCTCTAGTTTACTTGAGTATCCTTCAGGATAAGTCACTTGGAGCCTTGATACACCAAGTCAAGAGACTTTTGCTAGTGTATTTGTAGTAAAGTAGCTTGGGCAACAAAACCCCATTCACTGATCCCTTTATTTTGCTGACACTTAAGGTATTACCCTCAGTGTGGGTGTCTCCCCCACACTTCTGCAAATGGACTGTTGCTTATTTGGAGAAAGCAACTGGGAGGCTTTTCAATATTCACAGAAGGTTTCTTATTATTAATGTCACCTTAGGGCCACATTAAACACAAACCTATGTAACGTCCAGTTATGCCACAATATCCCCATTACAGATTACAGGAAAGTATGAGCAGGAACATGAATGAATTACAGAAAAATACCAGATGTGAACAAGACCAATAATCAGTAGTACTGCCAACCAAAACCATTAGTTTGACTGATAGTGCACTTGAAATTATCTGTGTGCCAAAATATTTTTTTTAAAGATCTACATTTGCAGAAACCAGGAGGCAAGAATGGATCAATATTCATTCCATTTCTCTTTACAGGGGGGAAAAAACCCAACACTGCTGTATTTGCCAGAGCAGCTCTTCCCAAATCTTTACTCAATGTCTGTTTGCATGATTAGGGATTTTAAAAGGAATTAAGCATTCTTGTCAAATGCAAGGGATCTGTTCTAAAAAGTTGTGAAAACAATACAGATCTATATTGGAAAGCTGGCGGATTGGCATTAAACTCCATGATGACAATCCTTTGAAAGGTTGCTTGATTTAAGCCTAATGTTTTTGTAGTGACCTATAGTCAGGGATATTATTTTGCTCTTTGCCAGAAGTACTGGAGATTTAAAGAATTAGATGGGATATTAGGAAGTGTAAAAAGGCTGACCTATTGCAGACAGAAAATACAGATCCCAAGAATGTAAAATCTATCAGGTCAGAGTGCCAGGTGACTATTTCTGCAGGAACAGATCAACTGAAGCTGAAGATTGCTTGAGCTACCCTAGTTTGCTTTCATTAGATGTATTCCTTGCCCTTAAAGCATCTCTTTGCTTGGCCCTGATCACGGCTTCAAGGAACACGCGTGAGGCTAATAACAGAGAATTGGAGAATTAAGGACTCTGCTTTTGATAGGTGAGAGGGACACTGGAGGACATTTAGATTTCTTCTATCTCTACATTTCTGATTCTCTGTAACTGTACTCACTGACAGCTCACTTCTCATTTAATAGTACCTGTTACCATAGTGATCCCAACATTAACAACCAGTCTGCTAATATTCTCAAGGTAGAAACTAAAAATAAACTTTGTAGCATCTTTAGGGATTTCAAAGCAAGGACTTTAACCATCTACACAATCAGACATTAAACACTAACACAAAAACATGGTTATTCATGTGTAGCATCTAATATAATTAAGAGCTTTTACAAATATGATAAAAAAATTGTTATCCAGTACTCATGAGGAATGGGGGCTGCTGTTAATCAAATGTGCTGGATTACCAAGTTGATCACTCTGCCCAACACCCTACCCAGAGGAATCCACTGTGACCAAACCTCATGCCACTGGGAGCACCATGGTGGCAGCACACAGAGCTGGCATGCAGGGCTCTTCCATGAAGCCGTCCTAGGCAGCAGGCAGACAAGTGGACCAAGAGCCTAGGAGTCCCCCAGCAGAGCTGGTTCCCGACACCTTGAGGCAGGCTGAGGGGGGGAAGGTGGCACCTGAGGAGGACATCAGTTGGCAGTGCGAGCTGTCAGAAGCCCAGCAACAGCTAGAGGCATTAAACTGGCCAGCTGGAGAAGCAGGAAGGGGGCACATGTGCACCTGAAGATGCAGGGGTATGGTGCCTGAGGGGGTGGAGCCAGCCCCCTAGGGTGTGCCACTTAACGGAGCATTCTCGATAATCAAGTACAAGATAACAAAGCTTTTACCATACTTCAGTTTAAGCGGACTGTTAAATAAGCTATTACGAAGTGTCAGGTACTGTTCCTTTTTAGGCTGCTCAGCTCCAGATCTGTGTGAATGACCACAAGAGCACTGCTCCAGAGTAAGAACTGCAGTATCTCTCGATCAGCAGAGGCTATACAAAAATGACATCATTCACTGGGAAATCCTTATGGTGTGGTCAAAGTGAAGTTAATGGATTACTATAGTATAGAAATAGGAATTGGGTGCTCCTTTAGGCTCTGAAAACCAAACCCTTAAACTGTAAGACATTACCTCCAGTATCACCAGATAATACCTTGAAACACTGCACAATTGGAGAATTCCTTGTAGGCCTTCAGTCAAGTGAAGTGAAAGCAACATTTTTTGAATGAAACACAGCAACATCACCTTAGTAACAAACTATGCAAAGCAACAAGGTTACTGGCTGCCTGAAATTAAAAAGCTTTATAATTCACAGAATGCTTGGAAACTCAAGGAAGACATAAAAGTGAATTATAACAAAGTCTTACATTATTAAAACGGTAAATGTCACGCAGTGGATATTCTCTAATCAGAGGCAAAAAAGGATCCTACATACCGACAAAGAACAATTGCACCTCGATTGACATCTGCCCAGTGCTTCAAATGGTCAACGCCTACATGCTCCACTAACGTCCTTGAAAAACTACCTGTTAAGGACAGAAATCAGACTTGATCGCACATACCTATGAAACTCTTTGTAAATGTTTTAAACATCTCCAACTACTATTTACACAGCCATTCTTGCTCTTTACACTATATTATACATCCATATATGCATGACTAATTGCTACTTTGATCCAACTTTTTAAAGCGCTAAACAAAGTCCTGTTTGTAAAACTTAATGGTCAGGATCCAAAGCAGGAACATCAAAATGCCCATGACCATTAGGAAAAACTGCTCTGGAAAGTGATACGCTGTGCAGATTGCGAAACTGATTAAGATCCTGAAGTCTGAAGCTGCAAAACTGAGTTGCAGAGCTCTGTGGATCTCAGTTAACAGAAGTACAACTGACAACAAGGAAAGTTTTAACTAGTTTAACATGGAGGTCCAGGAGTCCAATGACTACGTGTAAAATCACAAAGAGCATTAATACGTTTGAGAAGGTCAGGATAATTCATCTATCCATTCAAATGGAATAAACCAATAGGAAAAACCATCTTTAACTTAGAAGTGTGGAATCAGCTATCTGCACCAAAGGCATTCCAGGTTGTATGTTTTGCATGGTGTTGGTACGAATTGTTTTGAATACACTCACCTTGAATTTGCTCCCATATTCCAGTACATCTTCCCCATGCCTGAACTCGTTAAGAGAAGGATACCTTTTAGACTGCACAGGGTTTTGCAAAACTATCAGTCCTGTAACTTTCTTGCCCACTCTCAAACTTCTGCAGAGTTAGCTCTGCTCAAAACCAAACACATGCAGGCTTGATTTAGACCTGCCAACAGTGATTTGTCATTGTGTGAACCAGCCTGGAGGATTCCTGGGTTGTGCACTTCCCCATTACTCTGACCGTGGCCAGCTAATTCAAAATTTCAATTTTTACAGCAAGTTAAAGCTTATTGTTACACCTGACCACTCAGACTATGGTTTGCACTTCCCTTACAAATCATTATTCCAAACTGTGGCTTAACTCTGTCATGGACACCTGCTTTGTAGGGCAAGCACAAGCCACAGCTCAACAGGTTGGACTGATTTGCAGCAGAAGTGGCAACCTCTTATCAGCAAGCCATGAGCAAGGGGACAGGTGAACACTTGAGTCCCATGATGGCCTAGGCTCATTCAACATAGCAGCAAGCCGTGGTTTGCAGTTATGTCTGAACCTAGCCCAAAAGTCTGATGAGAATTGCTCTTACATCTTGACTGATAAAAACATTAAAACACTGAACACAGTGCAGTTCTGAGGCTGGCCGAAGTTCACACAAATAATTGTAAGTGAATTAGGGCAAGTGTCCACTGCAAAGTGCTTGAAGTCAAGGAAAAGGCATGGTGCAGACAAGCCACTGGAAGATGGCCCTTTCCCTCTCTTCTTTATCTCTCTCCACCCTCCATTTAGACACACCTTGGCCTGTGATGCATGGGTGTTCACTGATTTTCCAACGTACCTTCTCTGCCGTGTTCTTTCATCTTTTCATCCTGTTCAAGCAACCACTTCAGAACCAGATGACCTGCTGGATGTTCTGCAATATGAAGCTTTAAAAGAGAACGGTCGTCCTAAAAATGCTTTTTACTCCTCATTATACTACACTCTGCACCATTAGAACTAGATGAAGGCCAAACAGTACTGAAAGTGCTCTAGGAACACAGAATATATGTTGTCTCCTAGTATACATAAATGAGTCACACCACATAATCAGTAATAAGCAAACAGCACATCATTCAGATTAAAGACAAAGATTTGGATACCTGCTCAGCCATCTAACCCAGTTTGGTGGTGGAAAATGCCATCAAGTCACAAGCTGACATGGCAGCCCCATAGGATTTTCAAGGCAAGACACATTCAGAGGTGGTTTGCCATTGCCTGCCTTTGCATAGTGACCATGGACTTCCTTGGTGGTCTCCCATCCAAATACTAATCATGGCTGACCCTGCTTAGCTTCTGAGATCTGACAAGATCAGGCTAACCTGTACCATCTGGGTCAGGGTAAATCCAATTTAGGCCACTTATTTTCACTTCTTGTTAATTAGCATCTTTCTACCATTCTGTATTTTGCATCTTTTGAGTGGATTTAGAGATGAAGTCACCAGATTTAGGATTTTACTACCACCAGACATGCTTAACACATTACCAAAGATGTGAACACTTTTTACTCCTCATAATAATAACAATCTGCATTGTTAGAACTAGATGAAGGCTAAAGTATATTGAAGGTGCTCCATAAACATCCTTTAGATCTTGGCCCATGGCTTACAGCCTGAAACTTCAACTGAGCCAACCACTGAATGTCTGACTGTCCCAGAACTGAAATCTAGTTGTATTCTGTTCAAGATCAGAGTGCGAGTTATATATATCTTCACATAAAGGAATCTGCTGCTCTTTTCTCAATTAATGATGGACAACCAAGGTATATTTAAAATGCCATCATATCTTTTGGGGCACTGGAGATTGTGGAAACATCCCACTGTACCAACTGCATTTAGCCCCAAAGACATTTTGCACACAATGAAATGCATGGAGACATTACACTTTTGATGTTCTCTAAATACCATACATGCACACATTCAGCAGCTCTCACACCTACAGAATCACACCACAGGCTACAGAAGAGTAGCAAGCTAATTCAAGTACAAAAAGTGCTGTGCCCCAGCTTTCAAGAGATGGATAAAAAAATGACTTCAGGGTCTTCACATTCCTCTCATCTTCTACTTCACCACATTTACATTAAATACGGAGTTCTTCAAAGCATAGTCCTCAGTTCCTGAGCCTGAGAATTCCTGTGTCTTCAATTCCAAACTGATCTTATCACTACTTCAATATTCTGCATCTAAGAATTTCCCAAAAGACACAAGACATTTTCCATATTAAGCAGGCTCCTAATTTAGCCTGGCCAAACATCTAAACCACAGCAGATCTCACTGAAAGAACAGCTGATGAAAACTGATAATGAGAACTCCACTGCTTGCCCTCTGTCAAGCATAATTACCTGCCCATCTTCGCCTCCTGGAATCATCTCTTTTGCAGCCAGACTAGCAATACTGTTCAAGGTGGGCTGGATGTCCCCGACGCAGGCCTTGAGGATATTAGTCACCATAATGCAGGTAGCTTTGTCCATTGCCATTTCTTCAGCATGTAGGTTCAGGTAGTTCAATAAAGATGGGGACACAGCTTCCAAGAGCTCACAACGTCGAACATCTACATCTTTTTTACTAGTGGAATAACATGAGGACAAAAATCTGCATAACTACAGAGAATTGTATAAAATCCAAGCTTAATGGCAGCCCTTCATTTTCTTCCTGGAACAAACCACTTATATTTAAGCATTTGTGATTTTTTGAAGTAACCTGAACAAAATTTGTCATGATATTTTTACACCACAATCATACATAGGCAATGCAAAGTGGCTGCTCTTGTAAAAGAAGGGGGCAGGTCAACATGCCCAAAGAAAACTCCTTCCACTGAAATGGACAAGGAAATCTATGCACATTTGCAAGATCCATGACCTTGTGTGATCTTCCACAACCATAATGAATTGCCAGTTCTGATAATTATCTTTCCACTTGAAGACATAATAACAGCATACTATTGGTCTAGAGCCATCCACGTAAGTGCATTGAGAGAGTCTGTGGGCTTGGGCTTCACCTCCCAAGAGGGCTGTATGTTGTCACTTGGCAGGAGGGCCATGTTTGTAGGTGTCCATCCACACACACCTTTCTGAGCCTGGGTTTCAATTCTAAGTCTACACAGGCCCAAGGGTGTATCGGGGGGGGGGTGGTTCTTCATTAACTAGATCAATATTTATCAGATACAACAGTGGACGCAGAAATGTAAGAAAGAGGCAGGTTTCAAAATGCAACACAAGAAATCGAAAGGCAGTGCAGACAATTTTAAAGCAAATGCAATCTGACAATTCCTAGTAAAAGCAACTGTGTTACCTGAATGCATTCACCCACAGCTACCCCACAGGAAAATGCAGTTAAGAAACAGGCAGTCCCATCATAAGCTGCCTTGAAGTCACTGTAATATGGAAAGAGCAGCTTCTAACAGCAAGTATGGCCCAAGAAGTAAACATAGATAATATATAAAAACACACAAAATGTAAAGCCCTGCTGCTGTCAAAACAAACAGATACATTGTCAGGAGGTTTACAGGGAGAGGATTCTGTTTCACTCATCTCTTTAAAAACAATTATGAAGCAAAACTACTGAGAGCTTTCTTCAGAGAAAAGTGCCACAGGCCTCATTCACTCAAGTGTGTGAAGCTACCATATACTGAATCAGACTACTGGTCCACAAGAGTCAGTACTGTCTACTCTCATTGGCAGTGGCTCTCCAGGATTTCCGGTTGTGATCTACTACTTGATGTTTTCAACTGGAAATGCCAGGGATTGAACCCGGGACCAGTGCTCCCTCTAAGCTGAGTTAGTGTGAGCTAGCTCACAGTTTTTTAGCCTCCGGCTCACACATTTTTGTCAGCTCAGGGAGGACGGCTCCAGAGCAAACTAATTTATACAGGAGCCAAATCGCTCACTCACAACTTTAATGCCAGTCGCTCACAAAGTAGAGTTTTTGCTCACAAGACTCCACAGCTTAGAGGGAGCATTGCCTGGGACCTTCTTCATGTGAAGCTTTTTACTTTTATGTGGAAGACATGATCACATCTTGCTCTCACACACTCCCTGTTGTCCTCCCTTCCTGTCATGCAATAAGTGCAGCTGAAGCCTTCCGCCTCTGAAGACTTCAAATTCTAATTTGCTGTGATATTTGAAGTCTGCATTCTGCAAACTAGCATATGAACTAGGATTTAGCCGTGGTTTAGCATCCTAGTTTGAGGGGAGGAAACAAACTCCAGTTTGTGGAGTTTGCCTGAAGGCTCTGCTCTGTGTGTGTTGGGGGGGGGGGAAGGGACACAAGCAGGATACTAGCCGTGTTTGTGCCCATCATATGCAAACAGGACTTTGTTGTGAGGTTTGAATGCAGCCATTGCCTTTTTTGTTTTGAACATTTTACCCATACCTGCTAATGAACATTTTACCCATACCTGCACAAGAGCACGGCTATTTTCTCATGCAATTCCTTTTTATCCCAATGGCATTTACAGAGGATGAATTACTCAGGCAGGGAATTAGGAGGCATGATATGATGCAAGCTTGCCAATGTGAGAGAAAGTGCACCTCAGTATTACCTGTAGGCATTTCCTACCTGTAGGCATTTCCATCACCCTGTTGCAGGATTTTGATAATTGCTGGTGAGAAATATGTAGGATCCCTTGGACTTAGCAGATACAATAAGACCTTTCTTCCATATTTATTTTTTATAAGGCTGGGTAAGGAATCACTCATTTCCTGAAAAAGGAAGAAGCAAAGGTAGAGAGATAAACTTTATTAGAAGAGGGAAAATTGCTTAACAGTTCCATTTTTAACTCTTTGAAAACAGCAATTCGCTGAACATTAAGCAGAGTAAGAAGAAAAACTTATCTGAACAAATTAACAAAAGCACAATTAGTACAAACTTGCAAGTGACTCATAAGAACACTGCTGGAGCCAGAATGACTGGCATGCCAGATTACAATCGGAGATACAATCTCCATCTTTCCATGAAGGACAGACGGTGACCTTAGGACAATCACCCATAAGCCATCCCTGATCTCCTTGGAAAAAGGGAAACAAATATTTTCTGAAAGATCCAGTTTTGTCCACAACCTATCTTGTTTTCTCTTTTGAAGAATTACCTTGCATATGCGATAAACATCAAACCAGGTATCTAATTTTTAATCCTCTCTCACACTTCTCCCATCAGCCTTCAGCAGGTTACTAACCATACCTTACATTCTTTTTCTGTGAAACAGGGACTACTAATCTAAATAACTGGGATACTGAATTAAATGAAAAATGATCTTCGTAGAAGTGTTATTACAGAAATAATTAAACCATCAGTGGGTTTACAAGTTTGTGCTAGATGCCAGTTTACCTCCTTGCTATGTGAGGTTACTTTAGGCCAAGTGCTGCTTTGTGCTATTTTTCTAACAAGAAAAATAACTTCACTATGCACTTCTGGCAAAGAGACATGATCTTGTGAACATGCCAAGATGTAACAACATTGCCACCTGCCACAGCAATGGCTAAATTCACTTTGAAAGGCAGGAGGAAAATCCCCAGAGGACACGATCCAGTCATCCTCACAGTCTCTCCCCTCTGTAGCCTCCTTTGCCTTTTGGTGGGGGAGCCTTCAGAGTTGCAGCATGCAGCTAAGAAAGGAAGGGGCAGAATGGGGTAGGATATATTCAGATGTCAAACTCATTCCAGTTGATTAGCTACAAAGGTGAGCAGGAAGTCTTTTTGTTTACGTACTCCCACAAACAGACACCTGCAATGTGACTTTTTAAATATCCAGCAAAGTTATTTGGGACTCGGCCATGGCTGCTGCTTACACAACTGGGAAAAAAGTGTTCAGAGAAAATTACAATTTCCAATATTACAGGCTTCTATGGGAGGGTTTGATATGTCAATAAAAAATCATTACAACAATTTCTGTGATACAAAACAGCTACTAAAGGCCTACAGCGACTGCATAATAACTATTGTTCAAACTATTTCCAGGACTGTGCAAAATAACTGCTGATGAAAAACACAGCAAACGCTGTGCCACCTTTACCTTAAACTGTCTCATTGATGGTTGTTAAAGATCTTTTGGGTGATGCCATGACTAAAGGTATTCAAAGAGTTTTATAATTATCAAAATTAAAATTCTTCCTACATCAGTTATACAAAGGGTTTCTTGGTGGGACTCGGCAGCAATGTTTGTTATAGGCCTTTTTTTTGGCAAGTGACTTATGAACATCAACTTCTTGAGACTATTTTGTTTCTCTCTTGTAGATAGCTACTGTAGGTTATTTAGGATTGTGAAATACAAGTATTATTAAACAGATTTTTAGGGATTGGGCATTTCAATAGACATTAATAGCTTCTGGAACCTAGCTACATGAAGGTCTTCTGGGACAATGAAAAGAAATATCAGTAATTATTAAAGAGTGCATCAAGCAAGGGCCACCAAAAATAAACTAGAATCACTAAATGTATGTGAAACTAGTGAAAAGACAGTCAATGCAATGTAGTGAACTGAGTGTCAGACTAAGACCTGGGAGAGCCAGGTTCATATTCTCACCTCTGTGGCAAAGTTTGCTGAGTAATCTTTAGCCAAGCACATTTTCCTCTTAAACTGCCCCACAGGGTTGTTGTACAGATAAAATGCAGAAGGGAGAACCAAGTATGCCACTCTGAGCAGCTTGGAAGAAGGGCAGGATGAAAATGTATTTGACAGAACATTAGCAACCTATAATTGAATTGTAAGAATGGCTGTGTACGCATGAATAGACACTGTATACCGAGGATGGCACACAACCTCAAATGGTGACATTATACATTTAGGATGAATGGCAACAGGAAAAAATGCAGTGTGCTGCACATATGGGGAAGCAGCTCATACAGTCCTCAAGATTCTACGTAAAACAACACCAAAGAAAAATGACAACAGTTGAAACTGCAGCCTTGAGCAAAACTCAGTACTTATTTCACTATAAAATATAGTTCTATACTTCTGGGGTGATGGCTTTGCACCTTCTTGCTGCCTTGCCAGCAGCCACTTTATTCCCCTGAAACGGAATTATATTGAGTCTCTTGGCCAATCAAAGGCTGAGGGCTGGACTAGGAGATGGGATTCTGTGTAAACAGCTGAGAGCACACAGAGTGCTTGGGTCACCGAGAGGAAGACAGCGCTTTAGTATACCCAGATTCCTCTGCACCTGGAGACTGGCCTAGGTAACCTCTGGCACACACTTGATAACACATTTACTGATACTACTTGAACAAACTGGATCTTGATTTAAATATATCCTGACACAATATAAATGCAAGGCTGCTCTTCAAAGGAAAAGTATCATCTTTCCCCAGCAGAAGTACCAAATATACTTTAATCCAACATATTACCTAGTGGCCAGCTGATCAACTCAGTATAATTACAGAGTCTAGTTTTTAGCATGCTGAAGAATGGAGCTATGGATAAACGAAGAAACAGATCTTTACTCAAGTGTTTTAAGTTAAAAAAAATTACAAGGACAATTTAGAAATAAATCGATCTTTTAAAAGCACAGAACTAAACAGCTTCAAAACCAGGCCTGGAAACACTGCAGTGTTTCAATCTGGTTTATATATATTCCTGTTAACTGAACTGCAAGCATCTAAAGGGAAATTTTAAGAAGCTACTTACAGATATAATTAGCTGTTTCACAAGCTTGGTATCATCAATGCAGTCAAAAGCTGCCAGCAAAACCAAATGTGAGAATTCACCCTGAAATATGAACCAGAAACTAAGAATGCTGTAATTCACAAACAACCTTGACTGTTCAAGTGCATATCAGTTCATTTGCTAAATAACTCCTTATTTCAATCATGAAGGTCCAAATAGTGACTTATTCTCTGGCTATGTTTTCTGTTTAAAGCAGACCACATCTCAGTAACACAGAAAAACACAGACAATATTCCTCTAAGGTTCCAAGCTATGCACTTTTATCAGGAAACCAACCCCATGGTATGCAGTGGAATTTATATTTGAACAAATACTTTTAGGATTGCTATTAAACTGCTGCACAGGATGCTGCATTAGAGGAAACTACTTGTCATTTTAAAGTTGGTTATGTAGAACAAATCCATTGCAGATTCAGACTTGCTTTATAAAAGGTTTTATTGATTCTATAGTTTTGTTAGCTATCAAGTATCAACATAATGAAAAGCTATTTTAGGTAGCCTATCTCCACAAACATGTTAATGCATACCTGAGATGCACAATACTGGCTGGTACTGATGAATATTTCTTAAACTAGGTTATAAACTTTATGTTCAGCATTTCTTCTAAACCTCTACAATCATGGATTTAATTTGTTTTGCAAAGTAGAACCAAAATCATAGCAGCAAAAACACTTCTGATTACTTAGTTCACAGTACTTTTAAATACTCACAGTAGCTACTTTTTCAACATAGGTCTTCATGGTTTTCACAATGACTTTTCTGTCCTAACAGGAGAGACAAAGGAATATCAATGAACCCATCATGCCAATTAGCTTCACTACATTTTACCAAGTTGGATTTTCTTATTTTAAGATATCTGAAGAAGTAAATCAAAACTTTTGGGTCCCAGGATGATAGGAGAGAGACTCATGTGCCCTGCGCTTCCATGTGAAGGACGGCAAGCTACCCTGTCCTATTGCTTCTGGCCAGCGTGGCTACCCACTGTGTGTGTGTGTGTGTGTGTGTGTGTGTGTGTGTGTGTGTGTGTGTGTGAGGGAGGGGGGAGGAGGGAGGGAGGGAGAAATAGATTTCCTTTACTGAATCATGGAGAGTGGGCTGATGAGTAAGACATGCAGGCTGGTTTTATCCCATTTGATTCATAAAACGAATTAAGGAAACAGGAGCATCATTATATAAGAACTCTTGACAAAATACAAAGAAGAGAAGCACTACTCAAGTGCCCAACTAACTCAAGAGGACCATATTGTTATGTTAATGGAAAAAGAGTTACAAAACTCAGCATCTTATTTTCAACCCACTCTTTTTGCACTGTACTCCCTAACGTGTGCTGTACTTACCCTGCCACCATTACTCCCAAAGCTCCCCTTTAAAACATTCCACTTCACAGTATAATCTCTTCTCTCTCTACCAACTCAGGTTGGACTCTCTGCAGTCCCATCTATTATTCTCTTTTCTTACACCTGAGACCTTGGTATCCTCCTGCCTCTCCTTATAAATCTCTAGGTAAGCACTTTACACCCTTTTTTCTCTCTGTACCCACCTGTGTCATCCTCCCCCCATTTCTTCTTTCAGTCTTTATTTCTGCTCTGTTTCTGTCCTGTTCTCCCCTGCCCATCCCCCCACCCAATCTGTACTCCTCATTGCTGAGCTTGAGCGGTGGCAGCAGCAGCAGCAGCACCCAAGGCTTCCCAGGAACTGAGTTTCAAACCCTGGTAGGACATGCAGCATTGCTGAGCACAGCTGGGTCCAACTCATCCTGCCTCCTTCAAATCCAGGGTAGTGGAGGAGTAATGCGGACACTCTCCCATCCTCTCCACATTTCTGAGAACCTTGAGCAAACCTTAGATTTCTCATAAAGATGTAGGACAGGACTACAAACAAGGGATATCTGGAATTCCCACAGAGGAATTCCCACAGACAGACATGGGGCAGTCTGCAGTCAGCCTAAGGACCTTCTGTCTACAAGCCTGCCAAACAGCAACTGAGAAATATAAAAAGAAAACAGCTTTTTCTCCCATGAAATCCTGAAGAAATCCCAACATACCGATCCTGGCAGTAATGCAAATAATTGTGTTTTCAGTTCTTCACTCTAAAGCAAGATGAAAGTGGCTATCATATTTGCAACTCATCCAGTTTAAAAGCTTCTTCAGTATCCCTTAAATAACAATCTATACCAAAATGGATAGGTGCTTGCCAGAATCAGACATATTTGAATAACTGGTAACCACGTTAGGGAGAAACGCTCTAGTGCAACAGTTTAGACAGTCCTGCACTGCAAGACACATTCATCCAAGGTATGGTGCTTCCACACAAATAAGACACGTCGCACGATATACCTTGGGGGTCCCATGCCACAGGCAATGCATGGCTACTCTGGCTCCATCATGTGTGTGCGCAAAGTAGATCACAGCTTCTCTGACTGCTTCAGTCATTTCCTAGACACAAAGAACTGTAATTTTAAATAATTTGTTTTGTTCTAAGATAGGGTTGCCACTAAAATTTTATTTTTCATTTCCCTGACTTTCCCTGACCAACATTTGTCAATTTCCCTGACCACCATTCAAATATAACCACAAGTTAAAAAACGAATAGGTCGTGTTGCATTAATGAAATGTTCCACTCTACAACTGCACAAGTCTCAACTGCAAAAATATTTGTCAAAGTAAGAGATTTAATATCAGCTTCTTTCAACATTAACTGCAGCAGCATCTGTTTTGCAATTGCACCAAAAATTACACCAAGATACAAACTTCAATTCAAGTAAACTCTGAATGCGAACAAATGACATAACATTTTTGTTATTGTTTTAAACATTTATATAAACATTCTATCTAAAATGGTTGGGAAAGGGCATCATTAAGTTTTACTTGTATTCTGTTACTTCTCTATTTCAGTTGCCACAAGAACAGATCATGCTCTTGCAGCAGCAGGTCAAAAATCCACTGCTTGAATATATTTTAATCACAATTTCCCTGACTTCAGACCAATTTTCCTGACTTTCCAGAAAGTGGCAACCCTGTAAGAGATTGACAGATATTTATTCTCTACATTAATCCAGAATCCAAGCATCAAATTTTTAACACCCAAGGTCACTGAAACAATCCATTGTCTTGCCTTAAAGCCATTTACGTCAGGAAGAGAGTACTGCGTTCACTTTGGTAATGAACACACCAATTGCAGTGTGCCATAAGAATGACTTTTTAAACTTCAGGTATTCAACTACAACAGACTGCAAATGACACTGTAGTCTCGAATACCAGTGAATGTACTGTGAAGCAGACTGATTGCATCCAAAATCTGACACGCAATCAGCTGCTGATCTGACCAGTGAAGCCTGTATGGTAGCCCACTTACACTCATGTTACTTCCTTAGTTGGGGCATGTTTTTGTACCAATGTCCTAACAACAAGATGGTAGCAAATACGGGGCTCACAATTCTACAATTTTATTCTATAATAATGGATCAGATCTGTGTAACCATTCAGAACCCCAGTTTGTGGTAGACCTCACCTGTTGAGGCTGTGGTTAGAAAACAGGAATTCTTACTATTATTGTTTGTATTTTATCTGATGCATTTAACTGTTATTTGTATGATGGAACCTGCCCTGAGCCTGCTATGCAGAGAGGGTGGGATACAAATCTAATAAAATAAAGCAGACAAACAATAATACACAATATGCTGATACTTACAGATCTCTGTTTAGGGGTGGCATGAGTGAAAAAGTCCAAAAATACTTTATGTACTAATGAATGTTTTATTACAGCTTCTCTGTAGGACAAGAAGGGAGGGAAAGGTAAATGTCTGTATGCACATCATTGTAAAATATGGCCTAGAGAGTTAGTCAGTAAACTGTAACTAAGTTATGACTACAGCAGCTAGGAATTCCTAGCTTTTATGTCCAACTCTGAACAACTTCACAACTCTCCCTAAGTACCATTTTAATAGATGAACATTGTTCCTCTTAAAAAAAAATAGAAATTCTGGAAGGGAAAGCAGATGGTGGAAAGTAGTATTACCCGGAACTTCAGACAAATGCTGCCTATGTATTTGATATATCACCTTTGGTAACATTACTGCACTCCCACCAATTTAAATATAATTATTTCAAATTCCTACCCTCATACCTGAAAGAGGGATTGGGAACACACATCTGCCAGAGATCAACCATCAAAAATAAAACTGTAAGCCAGCTCTCCTTGTTATACATACACACACACACACACACACACACACTCAGTGTGTCACACCCACTCACAGTGCAGCAGATAAATGTAGTGTAAGTTATCACACTTACTTCTGAGCCATTGGAGTAAGGATCTGCTTCATTTCATCCATAATGGGCTCCTGCTTTTCAGGATGTGCCTCTAACACTTTGTCAAGGGTTGGGTGTTCCGATGACTAAAGCAAAGAACCAGTGTTATGGAGAAGTTTAATTAATCAAAATTACAGGAGCCAAAGGACAAGAAAGGGATCTGATCACACTACAAAGCAAGTTTCCAATCTTAAGTCAGTCACCAGGATCTCACTAAGTTCAGTCCAGAGTTTCAGTGCCTGCACTGCATAAGGGCTTTCCAATTCAAAGTAACACTGGCAAAAGCTGCATGCACACATCGTCAGTAAACCAAGGGGAGCAGCCCCAGAAATTGCACCGGATGGAGAATCCGGTTTGTGCACTAGCGGCCTACAGAGCCACACCTCCATGGAGTGGAATTAAACCTATGCCCTTCAGAGCCAGCTTCTATGGAAGTTCATTTAGGATCACAACTGAACTTGCATAAGAAGAGGCGAAGTTAACTCAGATACAATTCTTAAAAGGGGGCTCCAGCAATCCTATAAAAATACATATATTCCTATTAATTGCTACTGTTTCAAAGGAGTACATGGTTTCCAATCAGAGAGCTAAGCAGAAACTCCTTGTTAATTGGTCTCCACCACAGAAGGCCACAAAGAATGCTTTCTACCTCTTTAATATGACATTGCACATAACAAAAGTAAAACTTAAGTAATAGCACATTAATAATCATGGTTTTTATAGCTTCTGGATGAGCTTCACTAAACTTTAGTTTAACAGACATTATTCTGACCTTTTGTGTTTCACAGCCTGCTTGCAAAACTTTTCTCTCTATACCCATTTATGCACATATTTATCAGCTCGATGCATCTCAGTGAACCTGACCTGGTGTGGTGTAATGGTCCCTCTAAGCTGAGTTAGTGTAAGCTAGCTCAATTTTTTAGCTTCCGGCTCATGCATTTTTGTCTTAGCTCAGGAAGGATGGCAGTAGCCAAATGGCTCACTCACAACTTTAATGCCGGTAGCTCACAAAGTAGGAATTTTGCTCACAAGACTCCACAGCTTAGAGGGAGCATTGGTGGGGTGGGTCATGATGATCATATGCACAGGGCACGGGCCAGTCCCTCAGTCCATGAAACTACTAAGCTGTTAAATCTTCTATTAGCATTGGTTTTAATAATTTGCTGTATTGTTTTAAGATGTCACCGGGTGTTGAGAGCTGCAAAAAATATTTGCAAAAGAAGGGGAAGTGTGTCAATACATCACCTTGTAGACTTGGAATATATTCCCGTAGAGCTCTTGTGTCAACATGTTTCTCTGCTCCAAAATGGCTTTGTCATTGTATGCAAACTCCACCACTGCAGATGCTTCAGCATGACGTAGCATCTTTCTCACTTCACCTTTAAAGCTTTTGATTATTTCTGCAACTTGTGGTTTTGTTCTGTCCCAGAAATAAATGTGGGTATCAGACCGCAAATATAAAAGGAGGAAACAGACCACTTACTTTTAAGTGATCGAATATTAATTGAATACTCCTGTCTGGAAAAGATGACTGTATCCAGATCAACGAGTCTAAACTGGGGCCTATCATAGAATCAAATATTCTGTTCTAGCTAGAAAGTAATGTAACAGTGCAACTCTGTGCGGGGTTAGTCCAATCTAGTCTAAGG
Source organism: Gekko gecko (assembly GCA_029375565.1). Taxonomy (NCBI): domain Eukaryota; kingdom Metazoa; phylum Chordata; class Lepidosauria; order Squamata; family Gekkonidae; genus Gekko; species Gekko gecko. The sequence continues at coordinate 122,735,323 of JAPDNY010000007.1, forward strand.
CCACCGAAATTCACAGGTTTAGACAAGATTAACTCTGCAAAGAACTGTACCACTAGAGACAGCAAACAGCTTTTGGGCTCTGCCTAGTGGCCAGCCATTTCCTTCAGATACCACTGACCTGACCTAAGCCTCCGACACCAACACAAGACACTGGGGGAATGGGAGAAAGAGTCAGACTTTAACACTGTGCTAAGCTTCAGAAGAAGATAGGAACAGTGAAGGCAACAGAGCACGCACATAAATAGAGGTTGTCTGAAACAACTGACAAAAGAGTGTCACACTGAGTTTACTTGCATTATTTTGATACCGAAGAGACTGCCAACTCCCTCAGGAACAACTTTAGAATTATGAAACCAATACTGTTATCATACATACCTGCATTTTTCAGACTTGGGGCAGACACTTCTAAAGGCCAGACTCCAGTAGGAGATGACCAATCACTGTCACCCATTAGAGAATAAGTCTATGAACAGAAAAGGCTCAGGAGTTCTCCAAAGTGTGTTCACACCTCACTATGATTGCTTAAGTGTCCCGATCCATTTCATTTTTTTATGCCACCCTTCCTTCAAGAAGCTAGTTTATATATTCAGGGGTTACCTATTCATCTTCTCAATATTCTTGTGACATTGTAGAGAGAAATTTGTCCAAAGCTATTTATTTAATGAGCTTCAGTGGTAGAGCAAGGACTTGAATGCAGGCATTCCAGGTACAAGGCCAGCAATCTACCCATAGTGCAGCATAACCTTTACTGCAATGCTGGTTATGTCTTCAGCTAGAATTGAAATAAATACTAATAAAAGGGCACAGAAACCAAGGAGCGAAATGCCAGAGAAACCATGAGTAGAAGTCAGGTAGTACATCCACTGAGGTTTCTAGACTTCTGTAAAGGGATGGAGCAATAGGGTAAGATCTACTGGGGTGCCAACATGCAGTAGCTCTCAGGGTACTGGTCTGAGATCAGGAAAACCCACATTCTAGACTTCACTCAGCCATGAAGCTCACTAGGTGACCTTGAGTCCAGCCCAGTCATTTTCCTTCAGCCTAGTCTGTCCTACAAGATTAATGTGAGGATAAAATAAAGATGAAGAACGATGTACATGATCTCAAGTTCCTTAGCCAAAAGGCAGGATAAAAATACAAGGAAATATTGAGAAAGGGGTACAGTTATTTAATTTATTAAAGTACTTATATCCCACCTTTCTTTGTGGTTCAAGGAAACTCACAATACTAGTCAAGAACATTTGCAGTTAAAAAATAGCAAATCCCAAACCTCTCCCTCCCTTTTAAAAGATGCCCGCCATTCATACCCCCTAAAAAGCCCTGGCAAGCAAGCAGACCTTGCAGCATGTCTTGAAGAGGCCCCTCCACACCTCTTCAGGGAGCCCATTCCACAGACCTGGAGCCACAATGAAAAAGGCCTAGGGCCTGTTCCAGGCTGGATGGGCTACCTTAAGTGGTGGGATAGCCAACAGATGGCTGCCTAGTGACCACAGTTGGAGCACAGGGACATGGGGAAGGAGACAGTTCCTCAAATAAAGTTTAAGGGACAAAGGGACAGCTTCTATTTATTTATTTATTTATTTATTATCAGATTTATACCCTGCCCTCCCAGCCAGGGCTGGCTCAGGGCAACTTACAGAAAGAGTAAAACACACAATAGACCTTGACACAGAGAGTACTCCATCTTTCTGCGTTATACCTTTGAGGATGCCAGTCACAGCTACTGGCAAAATGTCAGGTCCTACAATATCAAGACCACGGCCATACAATCCGGAAAATCTACAACAACTAACACAATAGACAGTTTAAATAATCCTAAAATCATATAAAATATTCTAACATTAAAAGGTGCTTACATTGATGATACTGATAAACAAGAAAATTTAAAAGATGGTGGCCAACCTTCAGTATACCATCCTAGCAGTCAGCCTGCTGTAGATCTAACCTTATGCAGTTGGCACAGGCTGTTCTGATGGGTTCAGGGGACAGGGTTCTCTATTGAGGTGGTTCCTCCTAATTGAAGGCCTGGTGGAAGAGCTCCATCTTGCAGATCCTGTGGAACTGCATAAGGTCCCACAGGGCCCTGATCTCTTCTGGGAGCTCATTCCACCAGAGAGGAGTCGCCACCAAAAAAGCCCTGGCCCTCGTTATTGCCAGCCTGGCATCCTTGGGTCCGGGGAGGGTCAGTCAGTTTTGGAACCCTGATCGCATTGCTCTCTGGGGAACACGTGGGGAAAGGCAGTCCCTCAAGTATGTAGGTACCTGACCATAAAGGACTTTAAAGGCAAGAACCAGCACCTTGAAGCGGATTCGGTATGCTATCGGTAGCCAGTACAATGCCTTCAGCACAGGCTGAATGTGCTCCCGCATTGGGAGGCCCATTAAAAGCCTGGCTGCAGCATTTTGCATGAGCTGTAGCTTCCGGATTTGCGACAAGGGCACGCCCATGTAGAGAGCATTACAGTAGTCCAATCTCGAGGTGACCATCGTGTGGATCACTGTTGCCAAGTCGTTGCATTCAAGGAAGGGAACCAACCGCCTGATCAGCTGAAGATGGTAAAAGGCTGACCTGGCAGTGGCTGCTACCTGGGCCTCCATAGTTAAAGAAGCATCCAAGAGTACTCCCAAACTCCTAACCTCCAATGCCGGCACCAATGATACCCCATCGAAGGTCGGAAGTGGGATCCCTACCCTGGGCCTGCCCCAACTCAGGCACAGGACCTCCGTCTTTGTCAGATTCAATTTCAGTTGGTTCAGCCTAAGCCATCCAGCCACATCTTGTAACGCCCAGCCCAGATCTTCCGGTTTGGAGCCAGACCAGCCACCCAACAACATTCTAGTTATACAAGAATGAAGTATACAGATAAGTGATATACCTACCCATACATAAGAAGTTTCTTCACAATATTTCTGGAATACTTAGATTTGCTTAGTTCAGTAAAGCTCTCTATGGGATAAGAAAACAGACTGAGAAGCCGTAACAATGAAACATTTCTGCACAAAAGGCTGTGTGTGTATATGAAAAATATACCTTTTAATTCTTCAAATACTTCTTGCCTTTGCTTTTCATTGCCAAACCGAATGTAGCACTGGATGACACGAGTAGAGTCATGAGCAAACGCCATCTGGGGAGATAAATGAATTTGTTACTCTGTCATTTGGGTAGCATTACATTCCTTATATTTATCTTTATAGCCAGCTGTTACAGAGCTGATGAAAAGAAGGCAATGAGGAAATAACAGGAAAAGAACAGTAGTATGCTGGAACAGTAAGTTTTAGGCAAGAAACAAATAAAAAGGAAGGAAATTGCTTTTGTTTACAATCTTCAAGTATCTAGCATTTCATGTATTAGCTACAACCAGTATGAGTAAGGGGGTCATCCATTATAAACAGTGCAACACAGCACTTAAAGTAGGACCTAGGAAACCCAGATCGGAATCCCCACTGTGTCACAGAAGCATGCGGGGTGGCATTAAGACAGCCACACACTCACAGCATAGCCTATCTTATGGGACTGTGGTTGTGAGGGTTAAAATGGAAGGGGGAGACTGATGATGGTAAGCTCTTTGGGTCTCCACCAGGGAAAAAAGCAGGACATAAATATCTAAATAAACAAACCACATCTTTTCTTCAAATTTCAACATTCAAAATTTAAATTCCAGAAATATCCCTAAATGCTAAGTTATAAGATCCATTTTATGTTGTTAAATCAGTAACAGAAGTTTAGGTTTGATAGAAGCAAGTACTGTATATATTTCAATTAAAAATACAGAAAAGAAAGTTCTTTCCATGGCTGCAAAATCTCCAAAAATGCTACATCGTAACTTGCAGCCAAGTACAGAACACCACTATATTGCATGGGCAAGACCAATATCACCACCTGCGTACTACTCACAGACATTGCCTTTTTTGTGATTCGTGAAACTGTATGTGTTGGGTTGGACTGCTCCTGCCTTTCAGCAATTTGTCACGTTAAAAAAAAGGTTTTTGCTATATTTCTTACACTTTTTATTTTCCCCTGAAGCAGCTCCTGAAGTTCACTTAACAATTTCTTGCGCTTCTCAAGGTCACATTTTTTCCTATAAAAAAAGCATAGAATGACTTAAGTGTTAATTACTGTTCCTTGAAAGTTAATAAAAATATCATTATAAAAATAAATGAAAAATAATCTAGTCAGTCAGTCAGCAGGACCAGTTAAGGTTAGTGGGCTGGATCAGTAGATCCATTTTGCTAAGGGTTGCAATTTGCCCCAATGTCAGCAATAGAATTGATCCAACCCATTTTTTCCAATCCATGAAAAAAACCTCAATTACAGCATTTCATAACTTGCTTATTGTAAACACCTGCATACAAGAGCCACTGGGTCATCACTACAAATACCAGGACTGAATAACCGAACAGTAGTGAAAGTATGAAACCTTCTATTTTCATTCTAATGCCAAAAGTAAAATGCTCTTGAGATTACAGTGAAGCCCTCGGAGTTACAAAAATAGGTCTTGGTTATTGTTAACATTTATCTCTCCTCCCCTAGAGAGTTCAGGGTAGTGAAAACAGGGCTACCATTTTATCCACAGTCACAATGTGAGGTAGGTCAAGTGGACTTTCCCGAAATCATCTAGTAAGCTTTAAGACTGAATCTGAAGCCAGGTTTTTTGCAGCTCAGCCAAACACCTAGCAGTTCTGTCAGATGATGAATTCAGGACGGCTCAACCCCAAGTTACCCAAGATTTCGCCTTGCAGCCCTTTAAGAATGGCCAGCACCCATGACCAGTGTTCCCTCTAAGCTGAGTGTGAGCTAGCTCACAGTTTTTTAGCCTCCTGCTCACACATTTTTGTCTTAGCTCAGGAAGGATGGCTCCAGAGCAAACTAATTTATGCAGCAGCCAACTCGCTCACTCACAACTTTAATGCCAGTCGCTCACAAAGTAGAATTTTTGCTCACAAGACTCCAGAGCTTACAGGGAGCATTGCCCATCACATCAGTTATTAACAAGAGGCAAACATTCATAGATCTACATCCTCAAATGTATACACCGGACAAAGGAGTAACACAAGCTACATGCATGTCTACGCTGAATAAAGATTTCAGCATAGGCTTATCATCTCAGAGCCAAACTAGACATTATGGCGGCCATGGATCAGACCTGTGACCACCGTAATGTCTAGTTTGACCATCATCTTGTGGGGAAAAACTAAAGAACAGTGTTTTACTAAAGAAGATATAGCCAAAGTTGTCATTACTGTCTCAAAGCTTCCCAAATCTGCTTTGCCTTAAACACTGCATCATAGTTGGATTTGTCATTCAGCTGTCTGCTTTGCCTGAGCTCCTTCTTTTTCTTCTTGAAGTCATCCCACTTAGGCTTCTTCGGCTGCAGTCCTGATAAACATACATAAAGGCACATAGTTTTAGTATGGAGCCCTAAGAGGCAGCACATGATGCTGATAAAATGCAGATTGATGCAAACTGTGCTGTTCATGGGATCTCTCCAAATACCAAGCCCTGTCTAATCCGTAATAATTGACTCTGCTCACAATTCCAAGTGTCACCATTCAGACAAAACTACAGACTCATTGCTCCTCACAATTTGCCCATAGTTCCTCTTTCAATTTCCTGTTTAGCATTCTTCAGGCTATGGTCAGCACCCCGCCCCCCACCCCCATCAGTCAGAACTGGAAATCCTGGTCTGAAGTTGGTTCCAGTTCTCATAGGGAAAGTACTAATCCATACAGTTTACCTGTTTGGACACGAAGGCAGATAAAGTTAGTATGAAACAGAATATGGAAGAGAAGTGATGCGTAAAGTGAGGAGGCGGCAGTGCAGGAGCCTGTGGCTCATTTCCACTCTAAACTGAGTCAATATGCCAGAGTCTTGGGGAAAGAACAAACTCTGGCATATAACAGCTCATTCTGAAGTAGTCCTTCATCACATACAAAGCTGCCTACCCTGTCCACTTCCCTCCCTTTTAGGCAAGGTTTCCCCTGTTTTTCTTGTGTCCCTTCTCTGACTGAGCAGCCCTGGTAACAGGTATTCTTCTCTGTGAAGTAGCTTTAAAAGTCCCACCCTGTGTCAGTAATATGTAATGGCTATTTTCTCAGCCCAGGACCTCAGGGAAGGGTTAGGGTCTCCCTTTAACTTAAATGACAGAAAATGGCACTTGAGATGCTTTTAAAATACAAAAATAACAGAAGATTTTATTTAACATCAAGGGGAAAGGTCAGGTAAGTCAGGGGTTGAAAATACTGAAGTGAAATAGTAGGGCAGTATATAAATCAAACAAACAAACTCATACTCTTATTCTTAAATATCAACCTACTGAGAGTTTCTTGAATTATTCATAGTTACTATAGTTCTTTATTTTGAGAGGATTTTCTTCCTGGGTTTTCCCAAACCACTCCAGCATACTTTATTTGTATAATAGCAGTCTATTTTGGCGCCCAGAAGGCTGGTACCCTCCTTCCCAGTACCCAAACCCCTTCTCTTGGAACACCAGTTTTTGACTGACTCTTTAGGTCTTTCTGCACAGTTTTTAACCACATCAGACCAGGGATCTCTGTACCCCTCAGAGATATCGCATTGTTCAACTGGGTAAGGAATCTTCTTCTTGTCCTAGAAGTTTTATCCCCTTTCCTTGGCCTGAATGGGAGTCTCAGTTTACTTTCCAAACCTTCTAGCCAACTTTTCCCCAGTTCTCCTTTCTGTATTGAACATCTTTCAGCTAAGGCTGAAATTAGATTCTCTTGGTCAAGACAACATGTGGACTTTCTCTGGCCAAGGCTCAAATCAGAATGAAACTCCTCAGCATCCAGCTCTCTCAAAACTCTACCTGCTCAGCTGATGCTGATCCATCACATTGCTCAGAGCAGTCTGTCACTCAAGGCTCTCTGGCTCTGTGAAGAATTAACCCTTCACAGACCCGTATTTTTATGTACAGCACTTTTAAACCTCTTAAAAAGTGCAGTCCATCACACTGCCTTATATGGCATGAGACCATTGGTCTTCCTAAGCTATTACTCCAGTCTACTCCAAGAAGCAGCAGCTCCTTCAAGGTCTCATGTAGGGATGGGCACAAACTGGCACACGAAGTGAAATTCGTGCCAAACTCTGGCCAGTCCAGGAAGCATTGCTCATTGGAGCACATCCTCCCCGAACACTGCCCAAACTTTGAGGGCAGTTTGGGAAATGGAAACATTTCCCAGAAAACCCAGTGTCAAGTCCCAGTCAATAGCGGGGGCGGAATTCTTTCCAGTCTTGGAAACACCAACAAGGACCCTCCAAAGCTTGACAGGCACTGCTGGCTACCAATTACAGAGCTCCCATTAGTCTCTATGGGATCTGAAAGCTATATAAAGCCGAAGCCGAAATCCAGCTCTCCTGTGTTGGATTTTGCAGCGAGTTGAAGAGAATCGGAATAACAGAGATAGGACGAAGTTCATCAGCTTTGCTGGGCCGGGAATTACCATTTGCTCTGTGTGTGTGCGTGTGCGCTATGGCACCCAGCCCTTCTGCTCACATTGAGTGGTGGGGCTTTGCAACTGGGTTCCTCTGAAGAAAGCCTACATTTCTACACATACCCCTTTTGTTGATCAACTCTCTGGGCTGGGGTATGTTTGCTGGGCCAGGGCTCTGTGTGCCAGACTGGAGTTTTGCTTTGCTTCTGGTGTGAGTTTCTATCCTCTACCCACCCCTCCTTTTTTTGGTTAACTCTCTGAGTTGGTGTGTGTTTGCTGGGCTAATCCTCTGTGTGCCACCCAGTCTGGGGCTTTGATTTGCTTTTGCTGCTCTTTTCTATTCTCTACCCCCACCTCAACCCTCTTTTTTTTGGGCTCTTCTGGCTCTCTGCTGGGGGCTTTGGGGGCTTGTGGGTTCAGCACCATGAGGATGAGAGCAGGTGGAAGGGGTGGTCCTCATGAGGAAAAGAAGCCTTCATCCTCCTGTGTACCAAAGGATCCTGTCCCTGGGCACCAAACACAGCCCTCCCTTTGAGAACATCCCCAGCATGGGTCTTGGGAGTCTCCTTCCTCTGCTCCATCCATGGGATTCTCACAGGACATGAATTTTTGGCGCAGCCCCAACAGTAAAAGTTGATCATATTGTTTGGAATGGAGGACTCTGACGGCAGCAATTCAGAGGGGGAGGAGGTGAAGCCCCTTCCACATCCTGACTCCCTGCTACTCCTGCCGCCATTAGTGGTAGGTCCCCCTCTGGCTCTTTCCAGCCCAGTACCAGAAAGGAGCAGTGCCTCCCACCTGCTCCAACCGTGGCCATGGGGGTCATATTTCCACACCGTCCTTAGTGACCCCTCTGTGGTTGCTGCTCGAGACCTGCTAGTGCCTGGCTGCCCACTTCTCACGAAGCATCAAATCTGTACATTTACTGTGTGAGAGGCTCATCCAGGACATGGCCACCTGCTGGAACTCCACCTATGCCATGATAGCATGTTTGGTGGAGCAGAAGAGCATAGTGCAGGATGTCATCTCCTCTGCATGAGGAAGAGGAGTTCGGCATCGGTTCAGTTTGTCTGAGGCCATTTTGGTTCAGTTCAGGGTTTGGTTCATGGGTCCACAATATGTGCCCACTATTCTTGGGTCCCGGTTCATGCCCATTCCTCGTATCATGTTGAGGCTTTACCTAGCCACATTAATAAAGATCCTTTTCTAAAATGGAGGAATTAGGGATTGAATTTAAGACTTTCCACATATAAAAAGGATACACTTTAGCAATGAGTGGATGGTTCTTGACTTAAAAATGGGTCAAGACACCAGTAAGTACACAGTGAGATTGGAAAGGAGGTCCAATGGCAAACTTGTCTTTGCGTAACATGCAAACTGGCCATCAAATACATCTTGCCACTTAATGAGATTACAAACACACATACACAAATTCTCAATGGTCTCCTCTGCGTGCGGATACTTATTTCTGCAAATAGAGGGTGCATTCTCCCCCAACAGGTGCTTCTAGAGACTCAGGGGCTTTTTGGGTCTGCAGAAAAATCCAAAGTTTTTTTAAATTGAATTCCCCCCAAACACCTTTTGAAATGCCTGCTACGGGGATCTACTCCAGGCCCTGCTCACATTGACAGTGAGAGATTATGTTTGGGGTAGGGGAAGCTTCTAACTGGTTCTGTCAGTAAAAGGCAGGGGAAGGGTCCTTTCCAGGCCTATTTTGACCTTTCAGGGAGGGATCCTTAGAGCCAGGCCTGACAAGGGTTGCCAGTGCCAGGCTGGGGAATTCCTAGAGATTTTGTGGCGGAGTCTAAGGAGGGCTGGGTTTGGGAAAGGGAGAGGCCTCAGCTGAATATAATGCCACAGAGTCCAGCCTCCAAAGCAACCATTTTCTCCAGTGAGACAGATCTCTGCTGTCTAGAGTTCAATTGTAATTCTGGGGGGGTCTCCAGGCCCCACTCAGCGGGTGGCAACACTAGGCTTGGCGGCAACTTGATGCCATCTCACTTTCAGGACTCAAGTAGGCCCAGCTGCTTGCTACTGTTCATCAGCAGCCACCCTATGAAAGCCAGTGTGATGTAACAGAGAACCTGCGAGACCCAGGTTCAGATCCCCATCTTGCGGTGGAAGCTGACAGGTGATTTTGGACCAGTCACATACTTTCAGCCTAACCAAGCTCACAGGGTTGTTATGCAGATAAAAAGGAGAAAAAATAATGTAAGCTGCTTTGGTCCCTACTGTGGAGAAAGACTGTAATTCTCCTAGGTAGAGGCTGTGGGGGAGGGGGTGGAGACGGAAAGCTGAAGACAGAGCGGAAGATAAAGGTAGGTTGGCTGTTGAGTGAGAAGGAAATAGGGTTGCCAATTCCAGGTTGGGAAATTCCTGGACATTTGAGGGAAGGGTGGGGTTTGAGAAGGGGAGGAACTTCAGACCAGTATAATGCCATGTATATACCCTCCAAAACAGTCATTTCCTCCATGAGAACTACCACTGCCACCCTCCATGTGAGGGCTGAAGATCAGCCAGAATTACAACTGTTGTCCAGTTGACAGAGATCAGTTCCCCTGGATAAAATGGCTGCTTTGGGGAGTTGAGTCTATGGTATTATACCTTGCTGAGGCTGCTTGCCTCGCCAAGCCTCACTGTCCCAAGGCTCCACCCCCAACTCTCCAGGAATTTCCCAACCTGGAGCTGGCAGCCCTAAGGTGAGTTGATCGCTGTAGCTGGGAGATCCATTGGGATTCCCAGAGTGAATGATGGGGGCAGAAAGAGAAAGAGTGACGAGGTGGGGGGCAGAAAAACAAAGAGAATTATGAGGGGACAAAAAGAGGAAGTAATATGCATGGAGGAGAGAGAGAGAGAAAAGGGGGGCAGAAGGAAGAAAGAGTATGGGAGAGGTAGGGGGAGAGGGGAGGAACCAAAGGTGTGAGGAATGGTATAACCATCCTGCAAGTGTATGGATAGATAATTGAAGTGATATTTTTGTATTTTGTGCTAGAGAGGGCGGAAATAGCATAGACTTACTTTAGAATGTGGTACAGAAAACCACAATAAGATTACAAACGTGTTCTGATACAGTTTAGTACATTTAGAAGTGGGTACTGCTTCCCAGCAGTTCAAGATTATTGCTATATGACTGCTATATGAGCTACTTGAGATAGTTCAGTTATTCCCAGGGTTTACCCAAAACCAGTGAATGAACTGAGATCTGAACGTGAGATTCATGATCTGTGCTCCTACCACTAAGAAACACTACCAGTTCCCAATGGATAAGTTGTGGATTCAGAAGAATCCATAATTCACAGCATCCCCTAAATCACTGCACATTTACCATAACACAAGAGCATATTTTCATCAATCAACATATTTCAAAGAGAAAAAAAACATTCTAACCTTCACTGCCATCTTGGAGTTTTCGTTTCTGGGACAATTTGTCCGGTAATTGCTTACTCTTGATTTGTTTTACACCAGTTTTACCAGGCTTTGCATTTCCTTTCTCAAACTTCTTAGATTTAAATTTTGGCTTGCCATCCTTCCCATCTTTTCTATTAAATTTCTTTGGAAGTCCTGCATCTATATACAATGTTAGAAGTTGAATATTTTTAGCATTGGTTTAAGATTTCTATATACTTTTTAAAACCAAGATCCTGTATTGTAATGCAAGGTACTTCTCTTACAAATTTTTCTATAAATTAACTAGCCAGTTAAGTACAATAGCCAAAAGTACAACAGCCAAAAGCCACATGGAAAATGATACATTGATTTTAACATGACACCAAAAAAATCTTTACAAAAGACACAATGAATACAAATTATAACATGTGGCAAACATACACAGTATATATAACCTTACTTGCACATTTACAAGCAATTAATTTTAAACTGAACAGCATCTGAGCATTAACTAGTGGGATTAAAAAACCCTAATTCCTGCCTTTATTTGGTAATATGAAATAATTGCTAATGTTGCACCAGCCTGGAACATAGAAAACATTATCTTCTATCCTTCAGACTGATGCAGTTAAAACACCCATTATATAGCCTATAGTACAGAGACAGATAGCGAGTTTTTTTATCCAACAGTACACTGTTTCTACAATCCTATCATAAGCAGTCTAGAGATTGTTAAGATCATAAGAGAAGCCAATGCTGGATCAGGCCAATGGTCCATCTAGTCAAACACTCTGACACATAGTGACCAAAAATACCAGATGCCCTCAGGAGGTCCAGCAGTGGGGCCAGGACACTAGAAGCCCTCCCACTGTTGCCCTCTCCCCAAGCTCCAAGAATACAGAGCATCACTTGCCCCAGACTGAGAGTTCCTATCTATACCTTGTGGCTAATAGCCACTGATGGACTTCTGCTCCATATGCTTATCTAATTCCCTCTTGAAACTGTCCATGCTTGTAGCCGCCGCCACCTCCTGTGGCAGTGAATTCCATGTGTTAATCACTCTTTGGGTGAAGAAGTACTTCCTTTTATCCGTTCTAACCTGGCCGCTCAGCAATTTCATGGAGTGCCCATGAGTTCTTGTATTGTGGGAAAGGGAGAAAAGTACTTTTTTCTCAACCTGCTCTATCCCATGCATCATCTTATTGTTATTAGATCAAAGACTGACAGTCTTCAAATATGCTAGGTACCATTTAGCAACTGTTATCTACTCTTCAAGTTTTACCTCACCTACATAGAAACAAGTTCCAATTAAATCAGGAGTTACTTCCATAAAAATGCATTCAGGCTCATAACATGCCTCTGAACTGCAAAGAAAATCTGGCCGTACTTCTACCAGGGCAAAGAACAGTAAAGATTCCTCTTCTGCGTGAGACAGCAATGTCAAATATCATCCGGCCCCATCTGTTACCATCCATATTATGGTCTTCAATTTTTGAGGACACAGAATGATAGCCACCTTGGTCTACCCAAGGTAGGGTATCCATAATCTGGAATTTCTTTTTGGATCCAGTCCTTCTGTTTTTATTATCTAACACCAGGGCACCACTGAAGTAGCTGTGATATAGTTTGTTTGTCATTGTCTAAGGGTTAAGTTTATAGTTTTATCTGATTTTATTGTTTTATCCTATTGTTGCAATCTACCCTGAGCCCACTTGTGGGAAGGGAAGGATAGAAATTGAATTAAATAAAATTAAATAAATAGTACACCAGCCTTACCTCTATTTTGCTTAAACTTCTTTTTTCCAGGTCCTGATTTTCCACCTTTGCCGATGAATTTTCTTTTACCTTTGGCTTCCATAAGGTCAGGTCTGTGAATCTGAAAAAGTAAGGGCTACAGATAGGTACCCAATTCAGACAATTGTAGTTGAGTAGTACAAAGATACTAATATTTCAGTTCTATCAATTTATATATTTTGTTCCCTTCCTTTACTGGTAAGGACCTGCCCTCTTAACTATAAACAGAGAAATGGGGAAAAAACCATGCAGTCATCATATAATACCATGCACTGATCATCATATAGTACTACAAAGAATCTAAAAATGTCAGCATGATGAAGCAACTAAAGACAGCAAAAATATTAACTACAAACATAAACTGAAAGCTGACACTTCATATATACATGCATACACACATATATCTTCTAAAGGAGGAGAAAAAATTAATGCAAACGGGGACCAATATTGTTTGGAAATTATTTTCAAACTATGGACATTTAGTTATTCTGGAATACTATTACAGGATTAGTTGTTTTGTATAAGTATTCTGACAAATTCGTACACAATTGACTGGATCCACCAGCACTCATCTATCAGTGTAATAGCACTTTGATTGGTGGAGGAAGAGATGATTTCACCAATTCCCCTTCCCCTTCCAATGCAGACTGCCACAAAACTTCACACACTGAGGGTCCCACAATCCCCAAAACAGAATTTCAGCGGGGTGCTGCAGAAGGGGGAAGACAGGAATATCCCATTAAAAAAAGATTAATTCTGTTTGTAGCACTAAAATATAGTAGCAATAAAATATACTGAAGTCCCAATATATGGTTAGCAGATCAGACAAAGGACACATCAAATATTGCATTTACAGCCTGTTTTCCTTTTTCTGATTCAATTAGAGTAGTAAGATCTTTAACTACTTGGCCTGTGTTGCTGCAGCCTGATACTAGATATAAATTATAGTGCAACACATGGTGGGATAAGGACCCATGATCCTTTATGACTGAATAAACTGGCTTCTGGATGTGCTTCTACTGAGATTGGGGTGAGTCTTCCTATGTGTTTATATTATGTATCTATGCAATTATATATATTATCTGATTGTTTATCCTCATTTGTGCATGTCTTGAATTTGTATTCAGTTCCACTGTAGCCTACTGGTTTTGAAAAAGAATTATTCGAAATGCGGCAGCTTGCATCCGGACTACGCATCTCTATGGTTTATGGATTTCAAGATTATATGGATCTTCCAGGAACTATATGAGTCCACTCTATGATGAATGTATGTCAAGTTGGACTATGGAATTACAATACAACAGGAGTGAGACACACTGAAATTTTGGGAATTGTATTTTTCCATTTTTCTGTATTACTGTTGTTTCTTGTAAGAACACCTTGGCTTTATACAGTTATATGACTGTATTATTGAACTCAGCATTAAATATTATTTTTATACATTTTTGTTTATCTTTAGCCAGTATTTTTTTGTGCTTTGTACCATTTCATGTATGCTGGCTCCCCTTCTTTTTTTGTTTTCTTATACTGAAACAAAGCATCAGTCCATCAGGGTCAGTACTGGTTAGAAGAGTAAGAAGAGATTAGATTTATACCCTGTCTTTCACTCAGATTCTCAGAGTGGCTTACAAACTCTTTTCCCTTCCCCTCCCCACAACAGACAGCCTGTGAATTAGGCAGGGCTGAGAAAGCTCTTTCCAGAACTGTCCTAGGGAGAACAGCTCTGACAGAACTACGGCTTGCCCAGGGTCATCCAGCAGCTGCAAGTGGAGGACTGGGGAATCAAACTCAGTTCTCCCAGATTAGAGTCCACGCACTTAACCACTATGGAGCTGCGGTGGCTCAAGTGGTTAAGACGCTGAACTGCAGGCTGTGGAAGGTCAGTAGTTCAGCAGTTCGAGACCCAGGTGCCGCATGACGGGGTGAGCTCCTGTCTCTAGTTCCAGCTCCTGCCAACCTAGCAGTTCGAAAGCAAGAAATTGCAAGTAGATAAATAGGTACCGCTTCGGTGGGAAGGTAACAGCGTTCCGTGCACCTTGGTGTTTAGTCATGCCGGCCACATGACCACGGAAACGTCTTCGGACAGCGCTGGCTCTTCGGCTTTGAAACGGAAATGAGCACCGCAACCCTAGAGTCGGATTCGACTGGCTTTCGAGCAAGGGAACCTTTACCTTTACTTAACCACTACACCAAACTGGCTCTCATTCTGGTTACTCAGAATGACACAGGCTCACAGGTTAAGGTCTTTCATATCATCTACTGTCCGATCCTTTCAACTGAAGATGCCAAGGACTGAACCTGGGACCTTCTGCATCCAAAGCAGAGGCTTTTCCTCTAAGCTACAGCCCCTCCCCAAAACCAGGAAAATCACTGTGTAGTTGAGAGATTACTTTTGCATTTCATGATGGTGAAGTTTATTAGCAAGGGCAAAACTGAGCAACCAAGTTTCTGCAGGGACCTCAAATGAGAAAAAACTGGCCCGCTACCTACATAGAATAGTTGCCTCTAAAACTGACTTTTGTTACTTAAATTGTTACTTTGCTTCATTCTGTTTTTATTTCATTTTCTTTAATTTTTTTAAGCTGCAGGCTGCTCTTTGAATGTCAGGATATTGAATCATCCTATTTCCTAAATCCCTACTTAATGTTATAATTATTACAACTTTAACATTGCTTTAAGTTAACTAACATGCTTTTGTAATTACCTTAATTCCATTGTTGTACAATAATAGTTAAATATCAAATCTGTTGATATTAACTTTATTAGAACATAAAGTTGATAAACACATTTCACAAATATTTGACAATTAAGTAAAATTTGTCTGATCAAACAGATCTTCTTCTCTCATTATTCTACTGTCTTCTTAAAAACACGCTATAAATACACACACACCTCACTAACTTGAACAACTCAGTAGCCAACAAAACACAGTCACACTCACCATCCCCTCTCTCTTATAAATGGGCTCTTCAGCCTTGCAGATAAACACACAAGTTGTTTACAGATTATTCACAGCATGGACAAAGAACAGAACAAACTTTCTTTAGGAACTAATAAGATAATTGCCACAAGATTTTATTTACCACTGGCTATCAGGCAAATACTATCTATAAGCTTGGGCTACTGATACTTCAACAGATGACAGTCTGTGCAGCCTCTGCAATGCAATCCACTTTGAAACTACAGGCCTATCTCACTGTAAAAGGATAAGAGGCTACAAAATACTAACTCACTCCAGTTTTTATAGACAGATATCTAGAAGCACCCTTTCCCCACCCCCACCCCAAAAAAAGGAGCCCGGGAACACTGTCAGGAAAACTAGCTAAAATGTTCAGTACCACAGTATTTACTCCTGCACCTTTATGCAGAGTATCACTTCAGGCTGACTGCAGAGAAGGAAACACTGCTCCATCCATCATTATCACAGCAAAAATAAGACTGGTTTGGTCCTCAATGAAACAAAAGGCATTTGGGTAGCTTTGTCCCAGAGCATTTTGTTGTGAAGTGCAGCAGTAACAAAATACTTCAGAATTAACAGGAATTTGGGGCACAGAACCATTTCCATTACCGAAACATGCTTGTATCTTACAAGGACCAACTATACAACTATATGTGAAGAAGAGCTATAAAAGGACTAATTCCATTACCAACAGGAATCTGACTTGGTCTGTAACCAATCTGTCCTATTAAGCTGTTGTATTTAATAATACAAACTGGCGAGGAGAGTAGATTCAGGTTGGGTAGCCATCTTGGTCTGAAGCAGCAGTAGAACAAAGTTTGAGTCCAGTGGCACTTTTAAGATCAACGAAGTTTTAATCAAGGTGTGAGCTTTCGTGTGCATGCACACTTCTCCAGACAGAAGGAGGGTGTTCCGAGACAGAAACAGCAGCTACTTCCACCTCTGAAAGTTTCATATTCAAAAACCAGGTCAGCAACACATGCAGCTACCTTATACTGAGTGAGATCTCCACTGTTCTATCAAGATCAGCCTTCCCTACTCTGACTAACAGAGTACTATTTTTTAACTGGTAGTACTTCGAAAGCAAGAAATTGCAAGTAGATAAATAGGTACCACTTCGGTGGGAAGGTAACAGCGTTCCGTGCACCTTGGTGTTTAGTCATGCCGGCCACATGACCACGGAAACGTCTTCGGACAGCGCTGGCTCTTCGGCTTTGAAACGGAGATGAGCACCGCAACCCTAGAGTCGGATTCGACTGGCTTTCGAGCAAGGGAACCTTTACCTTTACTGAGAACTCAAAGGAGGACGTTTTGCACGCAAAGCAGATGCTCTACCGCAGACAGTCCGTAATACAAGGCGCACGTCTACCGGGAAGAAATAGTCTTTATATAGCTACTTGTACCTCCCATGCCATCTTCCGCAGCCACCCTGTAGTGTGGATTTGGAAAATGAACAGCAGACCAAAGGAACTAACTACAAATACGCCAGGCACTTCACAACCAGGCGCTACCAGAAAACCACGTACCTTACGACGTGCCGATCTAGATACGGAGATTTTTAAATCCACTTGCTCCGCCAGGAGGCAACCAGTAAGAGCCGAGTTAGCCCTTCAAGTACACGGAGTATCCCAATCCTCGCCACTCACTTCACACGTGCACTCGCCCGTCAGCCTCCTCCCAAATACTTCCGTTCCCTCCTTATTACTTCCGGAGGATCTTTCAGGTCCCTGACTGGTCGGTGTGGAGCTTCGGAGTGTTGTGCAGTGAGGTGCCGTAAAGCAAACCGCCGCAATAAGGTAAAGAGTCACAGAATTCACGAAACTATAGTAACACTTCCGGTTTCCAGTTGAACGTGTACGGCCAATGGAATCTTCCAGTTTTTAATCTTTGTGGGAAACCCTATGCAAGGTCATCAGCCAGTGACAGAGCGGCTCCATAATTCTCTTTTACGTTCTCCGTCCCGCATGTGGTAGAATTAGAATGGAAACCGGAACTGAAAGTTAAGCGTAACTGTGACGTCTCTGGTTAACCTCAATGGACGGTTGCACCGTTTGTTCTGGTCTAAAGACGACACCTCGTAGCCACAGAGCTAGAAAGATCGTACTCGCGTACGCCCTCCGACTTCCGGTTTGATTTGGAGTCGCCATTTAGGACGGGTTGAGTGGGGAAGGCACAACGTGTCTGTATGCGGCGGGGGCACTGTAAGCAGGCCTGCGTTCAGTTCAACGCTGGTTTGGGGCTGAGGGAGGTCTAGTTAAATTGTCCATTTCGCTGCAGGTTGAGATCTTTGTGGGGATGTGGAATTTCTTACTCATCTCTTTTTAGTGTGAGGATTCCAGAGCATCCCAAGGATTATTTATTTAAAACGTGTATTACCTACCTTTCCACTTACAACATAAATTATACGACAAAAAAACCAAGAATTTAAATCCACAATTTAAGACTACCACCAAATTAATCAAATACCATCCTAAGTAAAATCATCTTCAGCTGCCTCCTAAAGATTGGAAGTTAAGGGGCCACGCACACTCCCAGGGGAGGTTGTTTCACAATCAGGGTGCTGCCACGGAAAAGGACCTCTCTTGTGTCCCTACCAAATGAAATTCTTTGATTGATGGGACTATAGGATGGGCCTCTCCTATGATCTTAATTCCGAGGCAGCAACTAATGGGAGAAGATGGTCTTTCAAATACTCAGATCCTGAGCCATGTAGGGCTTTAAAGGACCTTGAATTAGGCTCAGGAGTGGATTACTGGCAAGTAGGGATGGGCACCAACCAGCTCGGAAACTAAAGTTCATCACAAATTTTGGCGGGTTCATGGTTCACGAAGTGATACAACTGAAGAGCAGCCACAAATTTTGATGCAGTCTATGATAGTTCATGAAGAGCAGAAAATGAGTTTAAATAGCTCAGCCATTGCTTTCTGCTCCACAAAAAGCTCTGGGGAGCAAAAAGCAGTGATTTAAATGACTGAGCCGTTTCACCCCTGGCTTTCTGCTTGCTATGGCTTTTGGTGGCCAGCAAAAAGCAGGAGGTGAAATGGCAGAGAGGCATTTCACCCCCTGCTTTCTGCTGGCCGCAGCTTTTTGCAGCAAACAGAAAGCAGTGGATGAAATGGGGCTGGGAGAAATTTCATCCCCTGCTTTTTGTTCGCCGGCAAAAGTCATAGTGAGCAGAAAGCTGGGGTTGAAATGACTTGGAACTATTTAAACCCTTGCTTTCTGCTCTCACCTACCAATATGAACCGGTTTGGTTTCCGAACTGGCCTATTGTGGTTTGTGCCCATCCCTAGTAGCCAGTATAATTGTTGTAATATCAGGACCTGTTTAGATATCACTTGAAATAGATAATACTGTCATGGAGATCAAAGTGTAACATTGTACTTCACCAATAAATATTTTAAAGACTATCAGTGTTATGAGCTGTCAGCTATTAGTTGTCAGGCTTAGTCCCCCCGCCGCCCCAACTGAAATGGGGAGAGCATAATGGGTGGAAATCTTCCCTCTTCCTTCTGTTTTGCAATGAGATAATACTAACAAAATGACCTCCCTCCTTCAGCGCAACCGTCTCTCATACAGTATGAGCATCATCTTTCTTCCCCCTACCTCTAGGCGACAATATTTTTCCAAATTGCCTTACAAATGCTTCCAGACTTAAAAAAAGAGTGAAATAAGGTATTACATTTTTCTACAAAGGACATCCCAATTTTAAAAGAGCATAAACTTCTTTGTCAAATAGTTATCTTTGTCAATTTATCCCTGAAGCAATTCAGTGCTGCCAAATCTCTGCAAAAATCTTGATTTCTCCATGTATCCCCTATGTAACAACAGTTACCTTCACCAGACTAACAACACGTGGTACTGATTTCAAAAGTAACCAAGAAATCCAGGCTGCTGTTAAAAGAATTGATGGAGGCCACACAAAATCTGGTAGTCTTTAAATTCCTCTTCCACAACAAATCTGGTAGTCTTTAAAATGCCAGAGTTTTTGCCACCACACTGAATTTTTTCTTATGTCTGTGCTCTCATTTCTGCTTTGCTTTTGGCAAGACAATCATAGCAAGAGAGCTCCTTTACATTTATTGTGGTTGTGGCCACAAAAGCCAACATTACCAGTTTGGAGTAAGAAGGAAGATGATACTTTGTCCTAAATTTTAATAACTTCCTATTGCAAATTATCACGTTTCCCCTGAATTTCCCTGGACCTAAAAGTAGCTCTGCTAAGGCAGGTTGGGAAGGATCTAAAGACAGTTTTTGTTCAAGAGAGATTTTCTGAGAAGCTATATTCCTGAAGGTACCACAAATAATTTCAGGGCTGGTAAAGTAGGAGAGAGATTATGAGAACCAGTGTAGTGTAGTGGTTGGAGTGTCAGACTAGGATCTGGGTGACCCAGGTTTGAATCCCCGCTCTGACATGGAAACTCACTAGATGACCTTGGTCCACTTACACAATATCAACCTAACCTACCTCACACACTTATTATGAGGATAAAATGGATAAGATGTTTTGGGTCCCCTTTAGCAAGAAAGGTGGATATAAATGAAGTAAGTAAATAAGGCCTGTTCTGGCAGCCATCTCAGAGGGGGGAAAGTCATGTGGCAGAAAAAGCAGGAGAGTTTCTATGGTCTTTGGTGGTTGAATCAAGGGTTGTTACTTTTTCTTACAGAATGACCTAAACTGTTCTCATTTCTGACTGTTAACAAGCTAGTCAAGGCACAGAATCCCTGCTTAGCCATCACTGTGATGCTGAACTGCCACGTTTATGCAGGAAATAGTGATGGGGAAGGGATGCCTAGTTCTCTTGTTGCCCAAGACAAAGCTAGTGTAGCGGCAGAAACAGCCACCTTTCAATTTCAGTAATTTTCTGTTAATCAAGGGGGTGGGGAAATGCCTGTCAAAGATGCCTACTTCAAGGAAGCCATTCTTATACACAAGTCAGCACAAGTCTGCCAGCTTTGCCCGACACTGGAATTTTCTCAGAACTCTTCCCCCCCCCCCCCGTTGTAGTTACTGTCACAAATGCACAGCTGCTGGGACCTAAGGAAACAGTATTTCTGAGCATGCACAGAGTAGTTTTGGGTTGTGATAGCAGTCACTCTGTCTAGATGGATATCAATTACAAACGGTGGGGAAGAAAAACAATGTATGATCTACAATGTATTTGTATTTTGTATTTGTAGATTGCTATTGATGTGATCAACAATAAATATGTCCGTAATTGCAATATATATATTGACAGAATAGATCTATTCCATATCAAAAGCCACATTGTCCATTCCTTGTTCTGTGAGCTGAAAGGATTAAGTGGTGCCATGACAATAATTTGAGGACATTTTAAAATGCTTTTTCTAGTATTAAAAAGAGTTGCTTCTGTGTTAAAGATGTCATTTATCAGTATGTTTCATTACGACTTTGTCAACAAACCTCAGTTCAGAGAAATATATGTCTGAGATATTAAGATTATGCATTATTTTTGTAAAGTCTGGCTAATTAATGATCAGTTAATTCATTAGCCAAAATCCACTTGTCAATTATTTATCCTTATGAATAAATGGCATACAATTTATCCTTTTAGTTATACCAGTTTGAACAAGCTGGGTGACACTTGGAAGGAAACAGAGCAAAAATGTAAATGTGTACAGTCCCCCAGTCCCCCATCAACCCAGATTTCATCTCTTCAATCAGCTTTATGTACAGTGAGGAGTATGCTTACCACCAGATGGCAGTAGCAACTCAAACACTGAGTGCAAATAAGGAGCTGGGCCTTTAGAGAGGGCAATGGAGTTAGGCCATTATAAAGGCTTTGTTTTGCCTGTAGAGGGAGATCTGTCAGCTTTTACAATGGAATTAGTTAAGGAAAAATGCTGTTTTGCACCAGTCAATCATGGCCTGATTCCCACAGCTGTCATGCATATCCAGGCATACTCTGGAACACTCACGTGAATGGCTAGAACAGGGAGGGCGAGTAGGAAAGTTTGGTCTGTAGAAGCCTCACCGTTCCTATTTTTTTTTAAAAAAATCTGTTTTGTGGGGAGCTGCTCATCCAGAATCCTATGGGAGGGCCCTGCCCTTAGTGAGAAGGCTCCCCTACCACTGTCCCTCCTCAGACAGGTGATGTAATAGTGGAAATAAACAACATTGTACAAAGAGGAATTAAAAGGAAAGAGACCACAGAAGTATGAAGGCGAGGCATATCTTTTGTATCATCTTTCTTCTGAGGTACAATATCTTCAGAAATTTATCAACATCCAAAGAACCACACAGCTCATAACAAGTAGTACTCAAGGGGCCTTCAGACGCCCTTGAAAAGCAGGTTTCCATGCCACTTTCTGTAACATTTTCCCTTTGTTGATTCCAAGATTGGGATCGTATTTAGGCTTCCAAGCCCCCTTTTGATAGGGTGGCAGCACTCAGCTGGGACAGGGAAGCTTATAACAACTTCCACATATTCACAAAGTCATAATAACTTAATTGCAAAAAGAGGACCCTCATAGGTTCTTCAGTCTAGTATACAAGCACACTGTCAAGCATGTGCCATGGCCTCAGACCGGGAACAGGACCATTAAACTGGGCTTAACCTCCCAGGGTGTCCTCCCTGTCCTCCCCTTTGGTGCAGTGCTCTCCTAGCTTGTCAGCCCCATCAGTGTTGCCCTCATACCTATGTCCCCAGGGCTGTTGCCCTATGGTTGCCAACCTCCAGGTGGGTCCTGGAGATGAGCAATTACAACTGATCCCAAGAAGACAGAGATCACTTCCCCTCAATGCAATTGCTGCTTCAGATGGTGGGTTCTATGGTGTACTGTGCTAAGTATCCTCTTGTTCCAAAATCCTACCCTACCCAGGCTCTACCCCAAAAAAATCTCCAGGAATTTAGCAACTCAGAGTTGGCAACCCTATGTTGCCCTCTCTTTACTTATCTTTCCACACTGGGCTCCAGCAGTCCCATTGACGGCTACCTCAGTCCCTGGTCCTTCCTGGAGACTGCCTGATGATGCCACCCCAACCCTTCTTGTCTGCAGTTGAGGGACACCTCACAATTCCCCAGTTTCTCTGCTGATCCTGGTCTCCAGCCAGCCAGACACCTGATTTTGCACCCTCCACCCCACCACTGCTATTGGCTTTGTGCCTCCTTTAACATGTGTGGGGTCCTGGAATGGGTCTCGCTGCCCGCGACCAGCAGCATAATAATCTTTTATTCTGGTTGGGCTGCCTGGAGTGTTGTAATGCCTCTGGGACCTAACGGGCCTGCTCAGGCAGCTATGCTTACATTTCTTACCTACGAACAAAACTAAATTAAAAAAAACCCCTAACCCTGTCACACTTTTGACACTAGATATAAAAGCTAGTTGTGGTAATAGAACAGGAGCCTCTAAATTCAGTTATGGGGAGGGGAGAATCCTACTGGGTGTTCTGAAGCCCTTGGGATTGTTTAGAGCCGCTCTTTGGGTTCTTGCTTTTGCTTCTGTTATAATAATAAATCCATTTTGATCTTATTTATAGTTCATTTGTAGTATCTCTTCAGTTCTGTAGCTGACTTTAGGCTAGCCAAAGCCAACTGTTAAAATCCTTAGTTTCTTATCTAATAACTTTAAAATTAACCCTGGGATTAAATTTTTAATCTTCTGAAACTTTCCTCCTGCACTGTCCTCAACAATGGAAAGAGAAAAGAGGATTAATGGATTGTTCACTTTGCTATGTTTACGTACAATTCCCATTGCATATAGTAAAATACCTCAGTGTTAATGAAAGCGCAAACAAAGGCTGTGCATGCCTCACATCTATATCAGGTTTATTGGAGCTGTGCACATACGCACGCGCGCGCACACACACACCAGACCCAGTCTTCAGGGGTCTAACCCTTTTAAGCACTACAGGAAATTTTAACTCTAGAATAAAGACAGCAGATACCAATTATAACTAGGGTTTATTAAGCATTTCTGGACAGAGCTTATAATGAATGTCCTCAACCCCCTTTTTAGCTTGGGATTGTTAAAGGGGTGTCTACTGGGATTTGCCAGTTTTTGGGCAATCCCACCCAGCTTCAAAGCTCAACTTGGTTGTTTGTCCATGTCTTGCTCCTCCTTGTTTCCACCAAAATTGCAGAGATTCTGCCCACCAACACCACACTACACTGTCAATTGTTAGCAGGGTTCAGGTGATAATACAGACTGCCTTTCCCCATATCTACTCCAGAGAGCACTCCGGTCGGGGTCACAAAACCGACTGACCCCCTCTGGGGCCCAAAGATGCAAGGCTTGCTATTACCAGGGCCAGGGCCTTTTCAGTGGCGGCTCCACACTGGTGGAATGAGCTCCCAAAAGAGATCAGGGCCCTGTGGGATCTTTTAACAGTTCCGCAGGGCCTGTAAGATGGAGCTCTTCCACCAGGCCTAGCCGCTGGGAGACGAGACGCGAGAAGGGCTTTTGCCTCCAGACGGGGCGGGGAGGGAGGGGGAGGGAGCGAGGGGGCTCCTGACAGAGGCGAGGCCGGCGGGCCCTGCGCGCCCCAGCAGAGTCCCGGCAAAAACCTTCCCCCGCCTCCTGCCGGCTCTGCCGGGCGCCTCTGGGTTCCTCAGGCCAAAGTATGCTTCTCACGTCTCGTCTCCCAGCGGCCTTGCCGCCGCCTCCGGGCACTTCTGGAGCTGGGGGGGGAGAGGCGGGGCCACCGCCGCCCCCGTCTAAGCCCCCGGCCAGGCGCTTCTGGAGCTGGGGGGGGAGAGTCGCAGTGGGGGCGCCAGAATGTAGCCTGGCCTAGGGTTTAGAAAACCCTTGGGCCGGCCCTGAACAAGAACATCCTGCACTAGGTCCTATCACCAGAGGGAGTTAACACACTTAGCTCCCTTCACCCCAACTCCCAGTTAGGAAATGCTGCAAGCCTTTGGTGCAGCTCAGTTAACAAGAGATGATTCCTTTGAGGGACAAATTCAACCATCCTCCCTGAAAAAGTGTGAAAGTGAAAATGCCATGTCAGAATGAGAAATGGAGGTCCCCCCCTTCTGACAATACAGCCCAGAATAAATTCCAGTTTACCTTATGCCTTGCCACATAAACTTTATGGCTTAATAGCCTCATACTAAACCTTCCTCTGTAGAAGCTCAGACAGGGGGATGTAGATCCCTGGACACCACTTTGTAACAACCTCCATGTTCTTCAGGTCCTGGTGGCTGGATGACAAGCTTGAGGTCTTCCCTAAATAGTTCTCTCCAAAACAGGCAGCCAGTACTAGCAGGGCAGGCCAGAGATAAAACAAAAGACTAGAGAAGGTAACAGGCCCCCTGAGTGAAAGAGTCTGCTCCTATGGAGTGAATACCCCTGACTCAGTTCAGCTGCATATACTGCTCCACTATTCTCGGTATGACGATCCCTGTAAGGAACTATTTCGAAAGCTCTCCTTACCCCCTATTTGACTAATTTTTCTTTTTTCGGCATTTATTGAGTGACACTAAACAGGAGACTAGTGAGGCTGTAGCCAATTTTTTGGTGGATATTCTTAAATCCAAACCTGATTAAGTATGACTGTATGTGTAACTATTTATTAATTTATTGGATTTATACTCTGCCCTCCCCGCCAAAGCACATATGTTAAATTCTTTTTCTATTCTGTATTTACTTGATTATGTATGTTATGCCATTAAAGGTTGGAACTGAAACTGAAGGCAACAGGTGACTCCAAAGCACTCTACATTTTCCCTACCAACTGATGTTGTCCAGGGCCCCAAGGTTCAGCTGGGTACCAATGTGGAAGCAAATGGCCCGTCTCTTGGCACAAAATACTACGTTATGGTCCCCAACAAGAACCTTCCCATGGTACTAACTGCTAAGGATGATCAAAGAGTTCAGCCATTAAAGCCAGATCTTGCTGGGACCAGTTTTCCAGAGCCACTGCTCCTTTGTGGAAGAATATACATCTCTTTGCCTCAAAAAACTTGGCATCAGGTAAGCCTCTGTAGGGGAAAAAGTTCTACAATAAAGAACCACTACTGAGAAGACCATGTCTCTTGTACACACCTTGCTTCAATATATGGGGGCACTCAGGTAAGCCCCGCCCAATGGACATAATGCAGAGCATGATTGGTTAACACAATCACTCTGGATTTGGCTCAGAAACAAACCAGCAGCCAGTACAGAGCTTCCCAAACTGGCAGGATATATTCCATAAAAGATGCACCTACAAGCAGTCTAGTTGCTGCATTTTGGACCAGCTGAAGCTTCCAAACCACGGTGAGCTTAATGGTTCCAATACTTCTCTAAGAACAACACAGTGCCGCATTTTTAGCAGCAAAACCCCTTAGATGCCTGGCATTTTGACGATCCTTATTTGCTGCGTATTTTCAGCTAATTGTATTTTGAGATTACTGCCTTTATTTGATAGAGTGAATTATTCAGTATTTATTGCATGTATCTCAGTTTCTCCCATCATAAACCCAAAGGAGCATACATGGGGCACCCAACTGGTATCTTAACCAGATCCAGTCTTACTTGGCATTACAGTGAGGTTGTCATATTGGGCAACCACATGCTGATTTGCTATATGTAGTTCTTAAAAGGGTACACATCCAGATGCAACTAGTGTTTGTCTTCTAGTAAGAGTTCCATTTGCAGAACTAGAAGGCTATTTTAATCTTACCTGTCTGTTGTATGCGAGTACATACATTTATTAGCTAATGGAAAAACAAAACAAAAATCTCACTAATTATAATGAAAATGAATAGGAAAATGAATGACATTTATTAATATTAATCAGACCTGGTTCATTTGAATTATTCTGACCCACTGTTCTGTCCTTAGGCAAGATCTTAGGCGGCACCTCAGTTCCAGGGTTTTTTTGGGGGGAGGGAGGTGGGGAATGATACTGATTTATAGCTAGATCTCCAACCTGGCTTTGGAGCAGAGTGTCTTGGGGTCACTGTTCCCTCTAAGGTGAGTTATTGTGAGCTAGCTCACAGTTTTTTAGCTTCTGGCTCACACATTTTTGTCTCAATTTAGGAAGGATGGCTCCAGAGAGAACTGATCTATGCAGTTGCGCTTACTCACAACTTTAATGCCAGAAGCTTACAAAGTAGAATTTTTGCTCACAAGACTCCACAGCTTAGAGGGAGCATTGCTTGGGGTCATAGATAATCTCTGCCATGAAATTCATTTGAATTTTCCTTGCCCCAAACACCACAAAACTCAAAATACCTGGTAAGACTAGTGGACATGGAAATGGTCTGCGGAGGTTTCTCCCCTCACTCTATAAAAATTGTCTACTGTAGCTGGATTTACTCATTGCTAATTTGTTCATGGAGAATCATGTATTAGGATGTGGGTATGTACCAAACTAATTCTGTGGCATAAAGGCTCAGTGCCCAGTTGGTATTAGGGAATGAGTGACATACAGCAGATAATAAACCAACATCTCCTTTAGAAACAATGTCAAGTTTGACATTGTTTCTAAAGGAGACGTTGGTTTATTATCTGCTGTATGTCACTCATTCCCTAATACCAACTTACAACATGAATTAAGAGGTCTGAAAATTTCAGAAGTGTGCATACACTTTCACTGAGAAAGATTAATCCCAGGAAAGTGTATTTATATTGCTTGGCATATAAATGCTAGAGCAGAAGGCTAGTTAGAGTAGCAGATAATCAATCAGTAGGCAGGCAGCATGAATCAAAACAATATTCCTGTGTCAATTCAGCTTCAGCCTGCTTGCACATACCCATTTCCCAACTGTGGCTGTTAAGCACTGGGCTGAGATCACACAGCCTGCATCTGATGAAAAGCAACTGCAGAATTGTGTGTTCTGGAGGTACCTGGATTTAGCTACATTGTGAATCAGAGTGTAAATGAGAAAGGGACACAGAGTAAATCCTGTGTAAAACCATGGTTTTTATAGCAAAAAATAAAAAGAGATTGCTCTTTCTTGGTCAAAATCACAGAAACAGTACTTCTTGTTCAAATTTACAAAGCATGTGGTTCACCGCTACAGAAACTTCTGTTACCAACTAACCCCTCAACAATCCAAAACATTTGCTCACACATATGGATCACAATTGTTGCACTCATGCTCATGCTTCACCATCAAAGCTTGCAATATTATCCTGATACAGCTCATTGTAAATGTGTGACCTAGGCCTTTTTTGCTGGTACAGAAAGCCATTTATCATGTGACAAGGATTAAATCCTTGATCCAGCAAAGGGTAGCCACATAAGAAAGCTTCTGCACAAGGATCAGAAAACAGTGAAAGCAGGATCCAGGCCATCTGGGCTGTGATGCAGTTTCAATCAAGACCACACACAGTGCCTAACAGAGATGATCTCAGTGTTGAAAATTATGGTCCTTCTGATCACCTGCCTGAGGTGAGTCTAGCTTCCTCTGTTCCCTGCTCAGACGAGTGAGCAGTGCAAGCCCAAGAGAGTTGCCCCCCTGCCAGAACTAGCACACCTCTGCATCAGCTTGGAGATGGAGTACCAATGGTCAAATTTTTCATGGTATATGATCCAAAAAGTATAAACTTTCTGAATGGTATAAAGATTCTGGACAATAACTGGGGAGACATAACACTGGTTGGGATCTGAACAGATAAGATTAACATTAGTTCCAGCAGTACTACACAACCTTCTTCTCTTACTTGCCATCTGGCATTAAAGGACACTTCTGTCATTTCGATTTGCTCCTAATCTGGCTGTTAGCTGGCAGTTCAAGGAATGCAAATGAATTCACTTCCTAGCAGGCCACAATCAACATCATTCAATGCTGCTTTTTCATTACAGGTGAGAGTCTGGAAATTTGCTGGATTAAGCAGCATAGTAATTTAAAAAGATACTTGGACTTAATTTTCCATTGCTCATTGTTCCTGTACTTCTCTTTTTGTGTTGCTGAGTAGTGTTGTTAATATTCACTGGCAAAACCCTACCAAGACTCTGCAGCATCAAATAGAGCTTCAGGGCTAAAGCTCACATCTCTGTTTGGTAGTTCCCTTTTCACGTGAATGATTAAAGTGACAACCCAGAAAAACAGATTAAAGGTACTGAAAGCCACACATGGGTGTGTGCGTGTGTATGAGAGTGATAACTGTGTCTAATTCATCTTTAGGAAGTCACTTTAAAAGAAACAGGACTCTGGACTATAACACTGAGTATAGTATATGTTTTCTGTATGCTGTATAATTTATCCTGCTCCCACTGCATTGTTTTCTACTTAAGTCATACCATTTCCTGCACTCTTAACATAGCATGTCTAATACTTTATGGTTTGTTTCAAACTGCTCTAACCGTAGTCCTGTTACATTGCTTATTAGATGTCTCATCCAGGTGATTGCCTTGATTTACACTGTGTATTCTGCCTTGAACCTCAGTGAGAAAGGTTTACTGAAGATAAAATACAAATTACTTCCCACAATAGCCTCATTTAGAAATGCAGACCACAATCACATTGCATTTTATATTTACATTTTATTGTAAAGAGTAAATATACAGTTACAGTTGTATTTATCTACAGCATGTATGAAATGTACAGAAATACGGATGTAGAGAAATTATTCCACTAATTGAGTTTATGAAGCCAAGCCTGTCAACTGCTGTGAACAGTCTTGGTTCATTCAACCAATAAATAACTTAGGTGAGGAGCATTTGCCAGGGCTTAGTGCCATCGTGCTGTGAGATGGTGACTTTTAATACTGGCCAGCTGAGGATAAGCTGCAAGTATTTAAACATATCTTGCAAAATACTGAAACAGAATATAATCATAGTTCACATTACATCTTATATATGTATAGAAGCATGAGGTAGGCTTTGTCAAGAATATTCCTCAGGGGAAGAAAAAGCAAAGAGTCTTGGAAGTCAAACAAAATCTCCCACCCATATGATTTTGATCACTCATTGCCCTTGTGATGGAGGAGGTAGGGTACCAGAAGCCAGGAGCCCTGGTTTGAGGCCACAGTCCCCATGTTACTTTATACCTCCTCAGCAATCTGCCCAGCCAGTTTGC
Organism: Gekko gecko; assembly: GCA_029375565.1. Taxonomy (NCBI): domain Eukaryota; kingdom Metazoa; phylum Chordata; class Lepidosauria; order Squamata; family Gekkonidae; genus Gekko; species Gekko gecko. The sequence continues at coordinate 122,764,885 of JAPDNY010000007.1, forward strand.
AATTAAAAAAAGAATTTGGGTCAAGAGACAGACCATGGCACAATTCTGAGCAACTGGAACAAAGAAACAAAATAATTCAGATTTGAAAATGTGAGGCTGTGGCACTCTATTCCTATACACATTTTACACATTTACTCAGTCCCAGTGTTTTCAGTGACAGAGATTTCAAAGTGAATGTATCACCAGGTAAGTAACATTGAACACAAAAGGAAATACTTGGCAAATAGATATGTTTAAGATCTGGCTGCTAGTTTGAAAAGGTGGAACTCCACAAATACCTCCTTATTATACAGTTTGCATAAAATATTTCCTTTCAGATATGTACAGTTAGATTTCACAGAAGAAGAAGCATGTTCTGTATTCACACTTTTGACTTTAGAGGCTTCTTGGTTTGGTTGTAAATCTCGGTTTTTCTTCCAGCAGGAAAATACAAGCATAATCTAAGCATACCTATGGACAAAGTATCAGAACAATACAAATTGAATAACTGTGCAGTCTAACTATACAGAAAACAAAACCGTCAACTTACCTGAAGGTTTCTCTTCAGTGGGGCAAAGTCATCCAAGCTGATTAGGTCATGCCTCCTCTTGCTCCAGGCAGAACTATGCAATTTTTGTATGCCTCTTCTGGGCCAGAGTGAGGCTGCTCTTACAGTCATCACATAGTCCAGTTCCATATCTACATCTTCTTATTTCCTTGTTTACTGATCGCATTCCCCCACCTTTTTGTTGTTGTTGGTGGGAAGTGGATGACTTCACCCCACTGAAGAGACGAAACCTTCAGGTAAGTCCAGTGTTTCATTCTCCTTCAGTGGGGGAAGTCATCTAAACTGGTTATATATCCAAGCTAGATGAACGGGTGGGAAGTCTATAATTAAGTGCAATATATTCATGTCCTCAATCCACCACTTGCTGTAGGACTCTTCTCCCAAAGGTTGTCTCAACAGAGTCCAACTGGTCAACCCTATAGTGTCTCACACTGGTAGAAAATGATGACCACATAGCTGTTCTGCAGATCTCTACTGGTGCTTTTGTTGAAAAGGGAGTGGTTGTAGCTGCTGCCCTGGAGGAATGAGTGGTAAATGTTCTGTGGCACTCATAAGCCCAGAGTTTTGTACACTTTACAATTGCAGAGCTTAGCCTAAAGGGCAATAGTTGTTTTTGATACCCCTTTCCCCAGGTTTGTTGAGCTATGTGATAAGAATAAAGAGGTTGTAAGCCAAAAATGTGCTATTCTATTTATATATGTGCACAAGGCCCTGTGTACATCCAGTTTGTGCCACATTCTCTTGGGTGAAATGGTTTGGGGCAGAAAGAAGGAAGAACAAACCATTGTCCTTAGTACCACTGAGTCCTTGTGAAAAATACATAGTTCACACCTAACTGACAAGGCTCCTAGTTCCAAAATCCTTATGGCAAATGTATTAGCTACCAGGAAGGCTACCTTCCATGAAAGAAATTTTTAACTCTATAGATTTTAGAAGTTTGAATGGCATTTTGGTCAAGGTTTGTAAGACATCCGACAGTTTCCAGGTAGGAAATCAGTGCCTAACCAGAAGTACGAACCACATTGTCACTTTTACAGATCTCCTAACACACCTGCTAGAAGATACGTTATGTAGCCCCGTTTCCTAGAACTGCAGCAAGAGCTGCTACTTGTTTCTTTAATGTATTTGGCTTCAACCCTTGCTTCCATCCTTCATGCAAAAAAATGACAACATCCTGGGCTTCTAGTGGACATATAATGGCAGGCTGATGTCTTCATGGGGCATGAAGACACAATGCAGCTAATTACCGACTAGGAGGGCTCTCCGGTCGGCAAAATCTCCCTAGATCAAAGGGAGATCAAAGAGATAAACCACATGTACCTCTTTAGGTTGCTCCTTGGGTGTTTTCTGCTGAGTGGAGGCTTTACAGACAGCTGTTGAGTTAGAGCAATCTGAGGTCTTAGAATTTACAACCTTACTCTGCTTCTTAAGATTTATGGACACAATTATCCAGGGGTCTTTTTGAGGGGGGAGCGCACTGGAGCACAGCTCCGGGAGCTCAGGAGCCAAGCCCCACCCCCAGCTGGCATCCCGGGAACTCTTTCAGGCAGCCGAATGTCAATTTCAGCTCCATTATATCCTATGGGCCATTGAAGTCAATGGTGAAAACATAGGGTATATTCTGGGGGTGGAGGGGAGGGGTTTGAGGGAGAGGCTCAAAACTCACAGGGTAGCTGTTGGAGCCTCTCCCCAAGATACCCACCAAGTTTCAAGAACATTGGACCAGGGGGTCCAATTCTATGGGCCCCCAAACAGGTTGCCCCTATTCCCTCCATTGTTCTATATGGTGGGGAAAAAGTCCAATGTTCTTGAAACTTGGTGGGTGTCTTGGGGAGAGGCTCCATCAGCTATCCTGTGAGTTTGGAGCCCCTCCCTCAAACCCCCTCCCCTCCAGCCCCCAGAATATACCCTATGTTTTCACCATTGACTTCAATGGCCCATAGGATATAATGGGGCCGAATTGCCGCCGAATTTCTTTCATTCCCTCCTTTCCTTCTCTCTTTTTCCTCTTTCCCTCCTTCTTCTCTTCTCTCTTTCTTTCTTTCCCACCTTCTTATCTTCTCTTTTTTCCTCCTTTCCCTGTTTCCCTCCTTCTTCCCTCTCTTTCTTTCCCTCCTCCTTTCCTCTTTCTTTCCCTCTTTCCTTCCTTCTTTCCTTCTCTCTCCTCTCTCTCTTTCCTTCCCTCTTTCCTCCTTCTGTGGCCCAACTCTCATGAGAAGGAGTTTAAACTTTAAACCCCTTCTCTCTTAGCTCCCCCACCCAGACCAGCTGGGGAAGGGAAGGGAGGCTTTTGAAGATGGCTCCCCCCCTTTTGCTTCCCCTTCTGACATCACTTCCGGTGATGTCAGGGGGTGTGGCATATGCTAATAGCCTAATAGCTCATTAGCATACCATATGCTAATGAGCTCCTGCAGCTGTTTTTCTACGAAAAGACCCCTGCAATTATCTATAGCAAAAGAGAGATTTTCTTGAAGAAAGAAGAGACAACCCCTACTAAGGTAACCTCTCTCATGGGATTATAAAACCTTTAAAGAATTTCTTGAAACAATAACTTTGGCAAAAAGTGTAATTAAGAAATCAAGAAAGCCAAATGTATGAGGGATTAACTAATTTTCCAATTCCTAATTTTTAATCTTTAAATTTATTTTCAGTGGAAGTATGCATGTGTGAAAGCTTTTTGGCTGCAAAGATAAATCTGCTGTGAAACTGTTTTAATATTTACTTTAGAGGATTACTTATTGTTGAATAATTATACATAATATAAGACTCTGAGACATTCTAGGATTATTTGACCTTGGTTGCTATGGTGAAAGGGTACAAACTCCTGACAGCTAAAAGTGAAAGTAACTGATTTGAAAACATTCTGGAGTACTTGCTTTGATTTTTTTAAATTGTTGTTGCTATGGTGAAAAGACACAAATTGCTGACAGCTAAAAGTGAAAGAACTTGACTTGAAAATGGTCTCTCTCTATTTCTATCTTTTCGTATCTTGGATCTTATGCTATAATGAGTTCTAGAAAGATTCTTGAAGGAGAAGGTTCATCAGACCAACCTGTCATATGAGATATGATACAGAAATTACTTGAACAAATGGGATGCAGAATAGAAAGTAAAACAGAGAATATTGGAAACAAGAAAGAGGCTTTTGAGAAAAGAATGAATAAGGTTTTTGGGAAATCTGAACAAGAAATGAAAGATGATGTGGAAGAACTTGAAGGAACAATAGGGCATATTACTGAGGAAGTTAAGCATATCATTGATAAAATGGTGGCTGTAGAAAGTAAAACAGAAGAGACTGACAAAGAATTCAAGAGGCATTTGGATTTTTTAGCCCTTATGGACTTGAGAGAAAAGGAATATTGTCTGAGGCTGAGAGGTGTCCAAGAATAAACTGATGAAGATATCAGAGAGAGCATTCTATTATTTTTGGCAAATTTGCAGAAGATTATAAAGAGTAAGATACAGTTGAAGCCAGAGTCTTTTATATTATGAAGATTTGTTCCTGTACTCGACTATGGCAGCAAAAATTATATACGCATAGAAATGGAAATGTCCATTTCTACCTATAGTAGAAAAAATGCCTGGAGAAGATGTTGGACTTGGCAAATATCGTTATACGTATAGTATTGGTTAGGGAAAATATAATTACTTATTAGAGATTGCATGAAAAAGAAAAAGGATGGTGTGTGGTTTTTCTGAACAAGAAATCAGCTTAAGTGATATTAAGCAAGGAAAATTCTGTAACCAAAATTATGTTTGTTGTAGAGAAAACCAGAAGCCTTTTATGTACTCTTTCCCCCATTTTTTCTTTTTTTCCTGTTTTTGTTCTTTATGTTTGTATGGTTTCAATTTTTTTCTGTGTGTTTCCCAGTTTTATTTCTTTAATAAAATTAAAATTTCTCTCAAAAAAATGACAACATCCTTATAGGATGGTTTTAATGGGTCTATATTTTTATTATGGGCCCATTTCTTGAACGTAGACCAAGTATAGTTAAATATAAGTCTAGTTGCTGGTCTCTTCGCCTGTACCATAATATCCACTATTTACTTCAAGAAACCAGATCTCTCTAAATCTGCCTGCTCAGCTTCAAAGCCATTAGTTGGAGCCAAGCTGGGTTCAGGAGAAGGATAGGCCTCTGAGCCAATAGACCCCCTTTGGCAGGAAGTCACCATGGGTCGGCCATTGACATCTAGTTTGGAAAACCAAGGCCGTCTTGGCTAGAAGGGTGCAATGAATATCATCTCTGCCCCCCTCTTCTTACTTTGTTGAGGACCTTGTTGATCAGAGCAGTCAGAGGAAAGGCATACAACAGACTCCTCAGCCACTAGTGTACTACAGCATCCTCACCCTCTGCTCAGGGTTTGAAAAATCTCAACAGGAAACTGGCTGTTGCTTGCCAATGCTAATAAATCCATTACTGGCATCCCAAAATGAACTGTGACTTCCCAAAAGGTGTCATGGTTCAGAGTCCATTCTCCTGGATTGAAGTCCTTTCTGCTCAGCCAATCCACTTGAGCATTTGATAGACCTTTGATTGATGCTGTGCCTTCAGGCCTGTTAGATGCAGTTCCACCCACTGGAATAGGAACTTTACTTCTTTGTAGAGAGGAGTTGCCTTTGTGCCCCCTTGACAGTCGATGTGAGCCTTTGCCATTGTTTGCCAGTCCTCACTAATACTTTCTTGCCTCAAAGGAGGTCAAGGAAGACCAACAGAGCTAGCCTGATTCCCCATAGTTCCAGCCAGTTTATGCTGTGTACCTTTTCCATAGGGCTCCACCTGCCTTGAGCTACTTCCAGGAACTGTCTGGAAGACTGGTAAATGTGGATGTGTAGATAAGCTTCCCTGAGGTCCAGGAATGCTAGATAATTGCTCTACTGTATAATTTGAAGGATAGAGTGCAGAGATTCCATACTGAACCTTAACCCACAGGTTAAGCTCTCTCAAACTGAGAATTGCTCTCCAATTGCCTCATCTTTTGGAAATGACAAAGAGGCTTGAGTAGACTTCCTGAAATCACCAATGAGAGGGAACAGGCAAGATTGCTCCACTGAAGGTGCTGGACTGCTTCCAACCGCAAGCGATACTTTTGTTTCGCCTTGGGAACTGGAGATGGAATTAACCGTGGGGGGGGGGGGAGAGAAAACTTTATCTTGTGGCCATGTTTGATGATCAGAAGAACCCATTGGTTGGATGTAGACTTTTCCCAGATTTCTTCTGACCACATTTGTCATCTGTGTTCTAACACAGAATTGCATGGTGTCTTGGAATGCATCTGCTGCAAGCTCTGCCACTCTCTTGATTTTAAGGAGTGACCTTCTACATGTCAGGGGATCAGTCTCCATATCCTGAAGAAGACTGTCAGCCCAGATCATTATAGCTCTGGTAAAATTTGAAAGAACAGCCGAGGTCTCCTGATAGTGAGGGAAGACACTTCATGAGACTTTTTAAGAGCTGTTTCATTCTTCCTGTCTACCAAACCTTTTAGGACATTGTCTCCATCTTTAGAAAGAATGGCCCCTGAATGAAGGGCAACCACAGGGGTGTCAACCAAGGGGACCTTACGATCTTCCTTAGTATCCTCTGGTAGAGTGTAATTTTTTTGGCAATGCCTGTTAAGGAAGTACCACTGCCCAGGACAGACCACTCAGCCCTCAAGACTTCATTAAAAAAATGAATCTGGGAATGGACAGACCCATGACCCTTTAGATGGTCTCTTAAATCTCCTTCCATCTAGCTTGGCAGAGGCTGATGAACTGGTCTTTTCTGGAATATCTACTTGATAATTTAGGGTAGATATGACCTTTTTAAGAAGCCTTTGGTAATGCTCAGGTTGTAATAGCCTAGATCAGGGGTCCTCAAACTACGGCCCGCGGGCCACATGCGGCCCGCGGAGGACACTTATGCGGCCCGCCGAGTGTTTTGCCGCCCCCCCAAAGCCCCCGCCTCTTTCTTCCTCCAGCAGCCCTGGGCTGCAAGAGCGCCCAGGAGCTGAGGAGGAGGAAGGGCGAGCAGGCTGGTCGTGGGGGAGGGGGCGAACGCGGTGGCGGGGCAGCAGGCTGGTGGGGGGGAGCAGGAGTCTTTTTTGGGGGGAGCGCACAGGAGCGCAGCTCCGGAAGCTCAGGAGCCAGGCCCCGCCCCCAGCCGGCTTCCCGGGGAGTCTTTCAGGCAGCCGCATGTCAATTTCAGCTCCATTATATCCTATGGGCCATTGAAGTCAATGGTGAAAACATAGGGTATATTCTGGGGGCTGGAGGGGAGGGTTTGAGGAGAGGCTCCAAACTCACCGGGTAGCTTGTAGAGCCTCTCCCCAAGCTACCCATCAAGTTTCAAGAACATTGGACCAGGGGTCCAATTCTATGGGCCCCCAAACAGGTTGCCCCTATTCCCTCCATTGTTCTCTATGGTGGGGAAAAAAAGTTATTTTTTTCCCACCATAGAGAACAATGGAGGGAATAGGGCAACCTGTTTAGGGACCCATAGAATTGGACCCCTTGATACAATGTTCTTGAAACTTGGTGGGTATCTTGGGGAGAGGTTCCACCAGCTACCCTGTGAGTTTGGTGCCTCTCTCTCAAACCCCTCCCTTCCAGCCCCAGAATATATCCTATGTTTTCACCATTGACATCAATGGCCCATAGGATATAATGGGGCCGAATTGCCGCCAAATTTCTTTCATTCCCTCCTTTCCTTCTCTCTTTTTCCTCTTTCCCTCCTTCTTCTCTTCTCTCTTTCTTTCTTTCCCACATTCTTCTCTTCTCTTTTTTCCTCCTTTCCATGTTTCCCTCCTTCTTCCCTCTCTTTCTTTCCCTCCCCTTTCCTTCTCTTCCTTTCCCTCTTTCCTTCTTTCTACTCTCTCTCTTTCCTTCCCTCTTTCCTCCTTCTGTGGCCCAACTCTAGTGAGAAGGAGTTTAAACTTTAAACCCCTTCTCTCTTAGCTCCCCCACCCAGACCAGCTGGGGAAGGGAAGGAGAGGCTTTTGAAGATGCCTCCCCCCTTTTGCTTCCCCTTCTGACATCACTTCCGGTGATGTCAGGAGGCGTGGCATATGCTAATAGCCTAATAGCTCATTAGCATACCATATGCTAATGAGCTCCTGCAGCTGTTTTTCTACGAAAAGACCCCTGGGAGGGAGCGAACGTGGCAGCGGGGCGAGCAGGCTGGTGGGGGGAGGGGCGAACGCGGCGGCCCTCCAACGGTCTGAGGGACAGTGAACTGGCCCCCTGTTTAAAAAGTTTGAGGACCCCTGGCCTAGATGAACTGCCCTGTGAATTATTTTGAGTCCTCCCCGACCATTCTCCCTCCTCCTTGTCAGAGCTTGCTGCCATATGTCAAGATACTGGTCCCTTAAATCCTTTAAGTTCTGCAGGATCAATCCAGCAGTGTGGACAAGGCTAGCCAGCACTCGTAACAGGTGCACCTGACATCATTCAGTGGCTAGAAACATCAAGTACACCTGAGAGCTGTCACATAGTTACGAGTATGTAACAAGATCTATGACAGGAGGTGATCCGGCCCAGCCATGTGCTCGCCCCTGTGATGCAATAATTGAATGACAGCCAGCTTAGTATAAAGGAGGGGGCGAGATAAGGCCTAATCACCTGGCTTAGGGTCAGAGAGACGAAGCCAGGGAGCTACACTGCATGTCTTGCTATTGCTGCGATTCGCAAAGACCAGATGCTTGGAACTCTGAAGGACAGCGATTGCCGAAAGAGGGACGGAGGTTCCTGGCACTAACCCCAGCGTTCAGCTCAGCTGCTTTGGGCAATGCCCTAGGGATAAGTACCAGTTAGCTAGATAAGTTTCTGTTTGTTTCGTTTGTATCTCATTCACTTTTCTCCCCTACTCGTATGTTTTTATGTGTTCTTTTGTAAATAAATTTCTCTATTTTAATTAGAGTAGTCACCGATCCTTGTTATGCTGGATAATAAGAGCAGAAACCTCTAAGGAGTCTCAGATAAATACCAAACCTCTCAGTGTGCTGATAGAATGACCCTGAGAAAAGACAAACACACACCCTGTTGGTCTGTGATAGAGCCTGGGTCAGGGCAGTGACACAGGGACAGCAAGACATTGCTGCATAACAGGGCCCTGGGTTGTGACACCATAGAAGCCTTGGTTGAATGGATCTCCTCCACCTCAGATTCTGAACCCGAGCCTGCTGTGTTTTGGGCTTAGTTAGGCCTTTTTTGGTCAGATCAAATGACCCACCTCATAGACCCCATGATGAAAGATGAGGATCCATCCTTTTCATCAACAGCCTCCCTGTGTCAGATATTTGAGTACTTTTTACTCACTGTCATTTTGGGACGTTTGGATCTAGGTGGGAGTGAGGCATCCTCTGAGGAAAAAGATCTGGGAGAGGGAGAGGGGGAGCTTCTTCTATGATCTCTTTGTCACATCTGCCTTTGGCCACCAGACTCCTGTATACCTGCAGCCCTGGTCCCTGCATGGTCCACCACCCCTGGTTCCAGGAATACCTGTAGGTGGCAACAATTATTGGAGTGGGGACATCCATGCTCATCTCTAGGCTTGCATAATCCAGTCTGCTGAAGCCAGGTTGAAAAGGGTGAGCAAAAATGGTGTGGCCCCCATATTAGGGCTTCCCATGTTTGCCAGACAACCAAGAAAAGTCAGAAAGACTTGTGGGAATGGAGACTGTCTCACTACATTGTCCCTGGTCCTGGTGTCCAACCTGCCAAAATCATGTCCCTGTCACTCATGGGATGGGGAATCTTACCTCCAACTTCATTTTGAGCATTCCCTGTAGACCCAGAAGCTTCTGAGCCAAGATGGGAATCCTCAGCCATGAACAGATCTGTGTGGTCTGCCAGGGCCTGAAGGGTTCTCTGTGGAGTTTCCAGAACTTGCAATAGAGAGGCTAGGGAGAGACCTGAAGCTTTGGGTCTTCCTGCCTTGCCCATGGCAGTGATGGCTGGGTCCTTAGTCTGCCATTCTCTTGTGCCTGAAGCTTCGGGCAGGAGAGACTTGTCCTTAAGGATGTCTTTTTTTCTTTTTAGATCCTGATCCAGAGGCATCTTCTTGTAAAGTTTGTCCTCCTCCATGCCAGTAAGATCCAAGAGGTAAGACTTTTTAAAATTATTATTATTCAGAAGAAGCGGAGCTAGGCTCAAGCATCCTGCTGGAGTTGCAGGTCTATCGAAACTGGAAGGGCAGCCTCTCTCTGGCCCATGCCTGGAGAAAGAGGAGGCATGACCTAACCAGCTTGGATGACTTCCCCCACTGAAGGGGTACTACAAAAGGAAATTTTGACCATAACGGTACAGGTGAAGAACGCATGTGTTGGAAAGACCATGAAGAAGAACACAGTTAAATCACATGAGATTATTTGTATAACTGTGTGTCTCTGTGTAAACAGATGTAGATTAATATAAAAAGGCTCACCTAACTAGTTAAGATCTGCCCTTCAGTCATTACCACTGATTCCATGTGAATGACCACATCTTTGGACTCTACTGATGTACCAATATCAATCATGGCCAGCTGTATCAAACCTGTCCACCATCCAGCTGTTGCAACTGAGAAAGGGACCAGGCTTTGGATCTACTGCCACTCATTGTGTCACTTTGCACCCATTAAGCTTGCACCCTCTTCTTCCAGAATAGCTTCCTGTTGATCACTAGTTAAATGTGGAACTGGAGAAGTATGCCCTCTGAAGCAAACATGAATTGCTACATCTTTCTAACCACCTCATCTCAAACACTGAAACAAATGCCAGCACAAATTTCCATTTTGAGGAACAGTATCTTGACAAATTGTACCTTAAAATGATTCAGCTGGTAATCCTATGATCATGATAGACTGTCTTGACATACATTTAATGACATTTGTGCAAGGAATTATGCAGCCAACTGTCTATGACCTCTGTGTTTTCTGTTCTGCCTTTACTGTCTAATTCTCCTTCAATATGTCAGTCTCAGTTCAGTCAGCAGACCATAATGCTGTCATTAAATCTTTCATCTCACATCTACACTTGACAGTAAGCTTATCCTACGTATTGCAAATAGTAGTCATTCAACAGAATAAAGAGTAAAGATTGGGAAATTCTCTATAATATATAAGGGAAAATAAAAACACTTCTAAAGTTATGTTTGCACCTGTGGCTCTCTATTGTAGTCCTCTTGATGTTGTGTTTCAAATGCATTGCTTCAACTAGTTTACAGTGGGTTGGATCTAAGGACTTAATTCCATTAAGTTAGAACTCCTTCTCTAATGGAGAAAGACTGCTTGTTTAGCAAAAAAGAACCCTTGGATACAACTCAGTGTACACATTTCCTTCTCTCACATGTGATGGATGGGGCTAGAGAAGACAAACTTATTCCTGTCATATCAAACAAGTACATAATATTCTCTTGTGAGAAATTGGCAGGTTTGCAATAGTTATGCAGATCTAAAAATATGAATAATAATAAAAAGATGTATGTGAGACTGCAGAATACTCAGATCATTGCAACATATACAATTTAAAAAGCATTTCTGTTAACTAAGATTGGTGAGATGGCAAGAATTAATTCATGTTTTTTAAAAAAACAGTGTCAGATTTTATTGATTTAAAATACCTATAAAACCTGCTTTTCTCCCAGAAATCTGAAACCCAAGGCTGGTAACAACACACAATTTAAAACAAACACACAATTAAAACCTTGTAGCAGCCAAAACAGCAATTCATAAATCCAGTCTGCCATTAAAATTACCACTTGGCTGCCCTTCTATGACTTCTTAAATCTCCTTCTAAAACTTCCATCTTACACCCTTTCCTGAAGGCCTTCAAACAAAGAGGTCTTCTTTAGAAACACACTCACATAGGTTGTTCCATGCAGTGGAGACTACTAAATGTATTTGCCAAAGATGAATCTTAGTTAAGAGCCTTTCTTACCTAAAAAATGGATTCTTTAAATCAAGGACATTGCCTGACTTAAAGCCAGTCTCATCCACTACAGCAACAATCTGGATGTCGTAACTCTGCCTGTATCATAAATCAGAAAAAAAAACTTTTTAAAAATGGCAATTATTTCTTTAATAACTTTTATCAGGTATCCAGGTTGTCAGAGTAACTGGTGTTCTCTTTGTTTGTATTTCAATGCATATAAGTTAGGATTAAACATACTAATTTGTAACATTGGCTAAGTTAATCAGAATCCCCCATTAATCAATTGAGTCAATTAATCAGAACTATCCTTGTGAACGTTGTTTGTTAATGATGGTATTGTATTTGGGATGGAGAGGCTTTGAATGTTCTCCTCTGATAGGGCTGTGCATTCGGATATTTCCGTTCCTGTTGCAAATATATATATATAAACTTTATGGGGGGGGGGTTGTGGGGCGGATATTCAAGTATTCAAGTAGGATTCTTAAGAATACCAGATACCAATTCTTCAAAAATTATGGATATATTTGTGAATATCTGAAAATGTTTGGATGGGCATTTTAAGGCTCCCAGCCCTGTTTTTCATCGATTTTACAAGTTTTCCAGGCCAGTAAGAGCTGTTCAGTCTGTCAGACATGTCACATTGGCCCTGGGTTCTCCTGGGATTCCCTGGTTTGACATTAGTTGTGTTGGGCTTGCAACAGTGTACCTTGCTTAAACAGGTCCTGCTGGGATTCTTCAATTGCATATTGATTGTGTTGGGTTTGCAAGTGTCACTCACTTAAGTTGGTTCTGCTAAGATGTTCTGCTTTGATACTGACTGTATTGGGCTTACCACATTGATTGTTACTCTGCTGGGACTCACTTGTTTGATATTGGTTTTGTTGGGCTTGTCTGCTCCCTATGAGAAGCCGAGAGGAGCAGAAAGCAGGGTTTAAATGGCTCAGAGCCATTTAAACCTAACAGCTGAGCACTCGTCTATTTGGAAACACCTACTTTTCATTCCCTGAAAAAAGGTGCGGGGAGAAGAAAGCAGCATTGTTTGGGCTTGTTTGAAAGCTTCTGGCCAGTGACTGTTCTGTGTTTGGCTACTGGCTTCTTTGAACTTTTCCCCATAGGCAACAATGAAGGCAGATATATTTGGGTATCAGAGTGGATACTCCTGAATATTTCTAGAAATATTTGGGACTTGGATACCAGTCTTCCTGAGAATCCCTAATACCACTCTGATACCCAAATATATCTGCCCAAAATATGAATAAAGTATTTTTTATGTTTATATTTGGACTATAAGCAGGGATGCCATTGTGTAACGTTGTGTTATAAGTATCCAAATGCACATCCCTATGCACAATAAAATTATTTCATTCTTGACATCTAGTCTTTTCCATCATAGCTCCCATCCTATGGAATGGGCTCCCTTAGTTGGTGGGGGGTGCCATCTCAAGACGAGTTCAGGAGAGACTGATAGGTTACTATATTTGCTAGGGCTTTTAATGGACTGTAGGCTGCAGACTTTTTTTTTTTTAATCTAAACAACCAAACCAGATGCACAAAGTATTTCCTATCAGGGCTACTCCATTATAACTCTGCTACGATTATCATGGCAGCTGCCAAGAAAGCTTTGAAAACCTGCCTATTCCTCATCCTATTTGCCTTGAACTACTTTACTAGACTTTGATCTCTGTCAGATTCCAGTTCCAGATCCTTATTTGCCCCTGCTGGTCAGCTGTTTTGGACCAATCAGATTGTACTTTTACCCTGCTGAGATCCAGTTCCTAACCAATTCTGGATTCTGTGGGATACTCCTTTAGTTAGTTCTCCAAGGGCTGAACCACATGTTTTATTTGACACATTACTATAGTAGGGACTTCCATAGGTCAGCTGTGAGCACCTTGTGGGAACTAAGTTCTCAATCATGTGGACCCCCGATCCAGACTGGGACCATTGCATACAGGCAGAAGGAACTCCTCCCTCTCCTTCCCATGCCATTTTCCTGCCCCTAGGAGCACATCGTTCATTGACAGCTGCATGTATAGCCCATCATCATACATCCTGTTGCCAGTGGGACAAATATGTTTGGGGTTGAGACAAAAGGGCACAGAGGTTGAGGCATGCATTTAAGAAATGCATTTCAACAAGGAACTCACAGCTGGCTTAAGTCTATGTGGCAGTCACATGTCAAACATAATACGGAGTTTAGCCCTAAAACTGAAAGGAACACCAAGTTCAGACTAGTACGCAACACTCACAATTTCAAAATCTTAGCCAGGTGCTAATCTTTAGAAATCCATTAACAATTATGTGTTCAGCTAGCATTGTTCTGTCCTAATGTGTCCATGCTGGAGTTCCATGAGAATAATTGTAATATCCCAGTATATTTTCTTGCAAGGCAGAGATGACTTTTTTGTCTCAGTCTGGTCATCCAAACTTACTCCTGCTGATCTTGTCAATTCTGAAGTGTCATGATATAACCTTAAGTATCCCAGTAGGGATAATTAAACTGTTCATATACCATGAAGGGCAGTACAGAAAACCTGGCACAGGGAAAATTTGGACAGGTGGTGCTTAGCTCTGTGGATAAAAGTGTGAATTTCTTTTACTCTTCCAACACAATGACCAGATTTATTTTGTTATATATTTCAGCATAATTCCATGCTAACTCCTGATTACCAGGCACACAGAATTTGTGTACTATGAACTATGAGAGCTCTGTCATAGCAATTTAAGGTTTGAGCAAGCCCATAAGACCTTCGGTTCACATCCCATTTTGAAAGGATTTTTATACTAGTAACATGTAAAAATAAACAGAAGAAGAAAAAATGGTCCTGCATGCTCTAATCCTGCTGGACATAGTAGCAAATCTTTGAAAGGATTTATACCAGCTAGCAAACAGAAGTAACAGAAGTACACATTGTTCTCTTCTCTATTTTAAGAGAAACTGAAATCAAAGAATGTAAGTAATTTTAAAGGCACACTAGGTAATCTACTGTAATGAATTATTAGTTCTCTAAACTCATTAAATTATAGCACCTTTAAAGAAAACAAAATGCTCTTCTTGCCCACTGTATTTCCCACAACAAAAATTGATCTTGTTATGCAAAATTTAGCATAAGTATATAAAGAGATGCTTAACAGCAGAAAAACCTAAAGTAAATTCACTTGCCACAAGTGTAAAAGTTGCTGGTTATTTTCCCGAATCATCTTTTTGATACATGGACATACACAAGGGTAGATTTCTACCCCATGAATTTAGATTTAAAGTATATTTTATCTTTTTATTGCCATTTCTGTTCATTTCCACTGGGGATGGCCATGAACTGGCTGACAAACTAAAGTTCATCATGAATTTTGGCCGGTTAGTGCTTCATGAAGAGATGTTCACAAACTGAAGAACCAGCATGAACGTCCACAAACTTTGATGCAATTTGTGGTGGTTCATGAAGAGGAGAAACCCCTGCTTTCTGCTCTTCATGAAAAACAGCTGAGCTTAGCTGTCTGCTTTAAATGCCTTTAAGACACTTAGCTGTTTGGTTTAAATGGCTCTGAGCACTCAGCTGTTTGGAAACCCCTGCTTTCTGCTCCCTATGAGAAGCCGAGAGGAGCAGAAAGCAGGGTTTAAATGGCTCAGAGCCATTTAAACCTAACAGCTGAGCACTCGTCTATTTGGAAACACCTACTTTTCACTCCCTGAAAAAAGGTGCGGGGAGAAGAAAGCAGCATTTTAAATGGCTCATGAAATGATATGAACCAGTTCAGATTGTGAATCGGCATATCG
The DNA here is from genome assembly GCA_029375565.1 of Gekko gecko. Lineage (NCBI taxonomy): Eukaryota > Metazoa > Chordata > Lepidosauria > Squamata > Gekkonidae > Gekko > Gekko gecko. The sequence continues at coordinate 122,780,097 of JAPDNY010000007.1, forward strand.
GTTCGTGGTTGGGTTCATGGTTCAACCACAAACCAAACCACAAAAATGTGGTTCATGCTCATCCCTAATTTCCACAACCTTGTAAATGCCTTATGTATTTAGCCTTTTTTCTTGGCAAAGTTTGGCTACTTACCGCTTATTTGCTACAAATAGGACCTTCCCTGAAAGAGTTTCTCCTTCTTTGGCAAAGAGAGGTGTTTGAAGAAGGCAACGTACTTGATACCAATGAGTCAGAGGTTCTGTTGGAGCAGTTGATAGCCAAACTGTTACCCTTAAAGCAAGAAATTAAATAAATATGCATATATCAAAAAAGTGAAGACAAAAAAACCTAATACATACTTATTCGGAAAATAAGGAATACCATTGGACTATTACACCAGGAAGCCTAAGCAAGCAGCAATCCCACATAACTAAAGTCAGTGAAGCTCTCCTGGAACAACTACTTTGGGGATCAAAAGAATGCCAAGTGGCAACTCCCTTGTTTGCTCCTTCATCAAGGCATGCAAATTAAAGCACACACTAAACATCAAAGATGGAATCCAACACTCATCCATCTCATGTATGGAGAATTTGAGCCAGTCCAGCAACATCACACTTCCCAGGAGGGAGTTTCCTTATACCAAGTCACTGGCAGACACTTACAACAATGTGAAATTTTACTACATGGAGCTGAATTGTGTATTTGAGTTGTAGTGAACAAGTTAGGTATGCTAATCCCTATGCAAATATAAGGTCTAGATCAGCTCTTGTTTTGTATCTGAGGTGGTACATTATATCTTACCACATAGTCACACCAATTTAGCCATCTCAAAACTAAATCCAATAATTGGATTAATCGTCTGTACACTAGGCAGTTGACAACTTGATCAAGGATATTAATTTGGCCTAAAGAAAAATGGCCTCTTCCCTTAAATTGAAATTTTAAAGCATATAATGGGTGAGTTGGGGAATACGTACAATGAGCCGACAAATGCCACATCAAACCAAAATGCCAAGCCATGGATTAGCCCGGATTGCATCATTTGAAAAACAAAGGGGATTTCCACTCTGCAGAAGCAAATAAGAAAGTTGCCAAGATAATCCACAATCAAAAAACAACAACAGAGTTTTATAGATCATTCAGAAAGTAGCATCTTAATCTTAGAACACATATATTACAAACCAAGCTAAACAACTTTCAGTACAACAAAGTATAATAGTGGTCATATGCCATTTTAAGCACACTGAGTTTGTTGTATGTTTGCTGTGAACGGTTTGGCCTAAAGTCATACCCTATGACAGAAGAATGTTAGTGCCCCTTAACAACTGCAGATGTTTCCTCAATGGCAGCTATCAGGAGATGGTCTTCTGACAGTTCTGGCTAAGTGCACATCAGAGGCTGGGAAATGACACCCATCCAGCTGAGGGGAGGGTACAGTTGAGAGAGTGCACAGTTTGAGTTCTGAACAGAGATTGAGCTGTAAGATGGCTGAAAGTGAAGCTCCTTAGAACTGCAGGATCTCTCTCCCTGGGGATCTGATTTGGAATAGGAGATCTGCTGCTCTTTACTTTCTTTACATATATACAAGTGGAGATCATGGTGAGTTAAGAAGAATCACTCTTTAAATTTAGTCTCAGAGGGTAACAGTGTTGGTCTGCAGTAGAAAAGTTAGATTTGAGTCCACTACCACTTTAGAAACCCGGGGATAAGCTTTCCAGAGTCAAAGCTCCCTTCAACAGACACAAGCAGTGCCTCATATCTGACAAAGGGAGCTCTGACTCTTGAAAGTTGATACCCTGAAACTCTGTTTGATCTCTAAATTTACTGTACTCCATAAAGCACTGAAGGAGGGAGCTGAGAGTGACTCCTGTTTCAGATTTGTCTACCTTGGTATTGAGGTGCAGTGATGAAGTCACTCCACTATGAATTCAAGAATGACTCACAAGCTGATTTCCCACAAGCACTGCTCCACACTTGCCCTTCCCTTTTGCCCCGATGATACATGTCAATTTCACCGCATTTTGCTCCACAGCTTCGCATGATTTTCCCTGCGTCTACTCAATCCTCAAAAAACAGGATTGAGTAGACGCAGGGAAAATCGCACAAAACTGCGAGGCAAAATGTGGCCGCACAGCAGCTTGTGTGAAATTGACACGTACCATCTGGGCAAAAGGGAAGGGCGAGTGCGGAGCAGCGCTTGTGGGAAATTGGCCACAATGTAACGCTATGCAGAGTCACTCCAGTCTAAACTTGTGGACTTAGACTGCATAGGATTGCACAGTCAGTGACTTTGACTGTTTCACTGATATCTTGACATCAATACCCATTCTCCTTATAAATCTAGATGTAAAAGGAAAACTTTCAAACTCAAAAGACTCTCCTCTTCCAGTTTATTTATTCCAGTTTATAATACAATTTATTACAATAAATATACCATTACATTCAAATCATATGTCTTATTACACTTTTTTTGCACATGGCTGCTTTCACACAGAGACGAGCATCCACAAGGAAGTTTTCCCTGCTCTTTCTTTGCCCCAGCCCCTGATGCATCCATTTCCCCCTTGCCACTGAAGGGCTTTTTTTCAGGTTTTTAAAAAAACACTACTAATGAACTACTGCAACAATGTACTAGTGTCCAGCTTCTCCAGCCCTTCTGGCTGTTGCACATTTTTTTCTTATAAATCTGCAACCAAAAATGCTAAAGACTCTTTTGTTGTAATAGATCATTATAATGTTATAAGGCTGTAACTACAGATTACACAAAAAAACAAGAAAGCCCTCTGTGGAAGGCAGGGGAATGATTGGCACAGTTACTAAGGTAAGAAAAATGGTGCTGATGTGGGCAGGACCTGAAAAATACGTGTAGCTTTCCATGCACATGGTGTCCAGAATTGCTTTGACTGCAATCTTTCCAAAAAGATCATATCAGACTATGTTTGGGAAAGATTGCAGCAAAGCAGGGCAAAACAGGGAAACAGGACAAATAGAGGCTGATGTTATCTGAATGCCCCAGAATACAACACTGCAGTAAGGAAGCCAAGACAAGGCAAAACATTCTTTTGAAAAAAAACCCTTTACAGAATTTAAAGCAGATAGATACTTCACTCAGTCCTGTTCGATCCCAAGTAGTGTGCTTGTTCAGTTATGACTACTGAGAATTATAACACAATGCTAAAGGTCTTATTTAGAGGTGGAACATTTTGGATTTCCAGCTGTGGTCAAGGCTCCTAGCTTGCTTCTGAATGTGTGTGTGTGTGTGTGTGTGTGTGTGTGTGTGTGTGTGTGTGTGTGTGTGTGTGTGAGAGAGAGAGAGAGAGAGAGAGAGAGAGAGAGAGAGAGAGAGAGAGAGAGAGAGAGAGAGAGTTTTCCTCAGACTCTGACCTGTGCAAATCTTCTTCTTCTGCTTCTGTAAAGCTGACAGTGTATTTTACTGTTCGGGCCATCAGGATTCTAACGTCAAATGTGTCCTAAAAGGATGAATAAAAGACACATATGATATAGCATTTTAAGCATGTTAGACAGACACTTTTGTCAAGAGAGTTTCAGAGGGTAGCCAGGTTGGTCTGCAGTTTGCACAGTTAGATTCAAATCTAGTAGCACCTTAGAGACCAACAAGAGTTTCAGGGGATGAGCTCTCAAGACTCAAAGTTCCCTCCGTCAGATACAAGTATGTGGCAAAGGGAGTCTGACTCTCGAAAGCTTACACCCCAAAAATCTTGTTGGTCTCTAAGGTGTGACAGGATTCAATTCTAACTTTTGTCATGTGATGACATCTTCACTTGCTTCATTCCATAATCTATTATCGCATGTTCTTTGTATTTTATGTAGTAACCTGCACAAGATGAAACAGCACTTTTTAATCTAAAACACTGCAACACACACATCACTGAAATACCTGAAGAGAAGAGGGGATTCATGGGGGGGAGAAGTAGTATCTAACCAGTTCAGTCTCATAACTTGGGACTTTTAGTATAGTTACAGGAACGAAGCATGTCTAGTTAAAACTGTCTAGCAGTTAGTATAAAGTTTTGCTCCTAGCACCTTCTACTATTACAAATCTAAATCCTTTAAAAGCAGAGAAAAATACAAATTCATGATTATATAATGGCTAATAAAACTTACTGGAGAACATTTGCCTACTGTTGATGCTGTCTGTTTTATAACATTAATGCTTAAATGTATCTGTAATCAGAAAGTAAATGCTACACAACAAAGGTGTTTCATCCTGAGCATGCGGACACTCCTGCATACACTTCAGCAACCAGGGGTCTTTTCGTAGAAAAACAGCTGCAGGAGCTCATTAGCATATGGTATGCTAATGAGCTATTAGGCTATTAGCATATGCCACACCCCCTGACATCACCGGAAGTGATGTCAGAAGGGGAAGCAAAAGGGGGGGAGCCATCTTCAAAAGCCTCCCCTTCCCTTCCCCAGCTGGTCTGGGTGGGGGAGCTAAGAGAGAAGGGGTTTAAAGTTTAAACTCCTTCTCATGAGAGTTGGGACACAGAAGGAGGAAAGAGGGAAGGAAAGAGAGAGAGGAGAGAGAAGGAAAGAAGGAAGGAAAGAGGGAAAGAAAGAGGAGGAAAGGAGGAGAGAAAGAAAGAGAGGGAAGAAGGAGGGAAACAGGGAAAGGAGGAAAAAAGAGAAGATAAGAAGGTGGGAAAGAAAGAAAGAGAGAAGAGAAGAAGGAGGGAAAGAGGAAACAGAGAGAAGGAAAGGAGGGAATGAAAGAAATTTGGCGGCAATTCGGCCCCATTATATCCTATGGGCCATTGAAGTCAATGGTGAAAACATAGGGTATATTCTGGGGGGTGGAGGGGAGGGGGTTTGAGGGAGAGGCTCAAAACTCACAGGATAGCTGATGGAGCCTCTCCCCAAGACACCCACCAAGTTTCAAGAACATTGGACCAGGGGATCCAATTCTATGGGCCCCAAACAGGTTGCCCCTATTCCTTCCATTGTTCTCTATGGTGGGAAAAAACTTACTTAATGGAGCTGAAATTGACATTCGGCTGCCTGAAAGAGTTCCCGGGATGCCAGCTGGGGGCGGGGCTTGGCTCCTGAGCTCCCGGAGCTGTGCTCCGGTGCGCTCCCCCCAAAAAAGACCCCTGTCAGCAACACATTTTGGATGTCTTATTAATCAGACTCTGCTTGAGTTGCTACTTTCTAAAAACACCTTACTCCTATTTGGTGGTTGGGTTAAAAAGTTCAAATGAAACTTACTACCAACGGTACTTGACTTATACTCAAACTATATGTTGCATTTATTTCCCCAATTCTTTTTTCTGCATTGTTTTACAAAACGCAGAGCAGCAGCCTGGAGCTGGTTTTCTCTGAGCAACCAAACAGTACATGGGGAAAGGCTGCTCAAACCTTTCCCATCCTGTCATTTTCAGCTCAAAATCATTCTTCACAAGCTGCTTTCACTGGGGAGTAGTGGGGAGATACAAGGTCCACCTATTTTTCCCATCATGTAATTTCCACCATGAGGTGAAAAAAGAATAGAGTAAGGAAGGTGGGTATTTTCAGCTGGAAATCAACAGACAGGAAAAGGGTTAAGCAGCTTCTTTCCCCTCAAAAAACAAATCAAAGCCTGCAGGCAAAGCTAAATCTAGTTAGGTGGTTGTCAGAATGGCAATTATGTTGGTGATGCACAACTGGAACTTTACTAGTTAACATCCTACTGAACAGTGGCTATTTGTAAATATGCTCCAAATTGGGACAAAATTATTTCTGAAATTTGGGTGTGTGTAGTTGCCTTGCCAGCTGGTTTTGTTTTCCTGGTTAACATCAGGCACAAGTGGAATGAGTGACTAAGCAGATATGTGACTGGCAGGGTTGTCAGTTAGTTGATCTTCCTGCCAAACAGGTCTGTTCTAGTTGCCATTTCAGCACGTATCATTTCTACTTCCCACTAAACTTTGCACTGTTTCACTTACTTTGGAAGAGCTTCTGAATACTCTAAAAGCATACAACCTGTCTTTGTGCATGGTATTTAATTCTCTGGGCCTGCTTCCAAAGGGTCTGATTACACATGCTGCTGTGGGGTGGGGACATTGGAGGCAACAGAAGTGACTACTGAAATAGTTTCCTAATGATGAGTTTTAATTACAATACTAAATAATGCATTTTTTTGTGTAAAGAAACAAAATATACTTTTTTTGGAGCACTGTAATATGCAACTTGGGGGAGTAAGTAAACATTAGCAGTTGGATTTGGGATACACTTGAACTGTCCTCTGAAGTACAATACAGCGCAGAAGTTCTAATGTCTTTAACATGTTTACGGCCCCAGCGCCAAGGGGAAGGGCAAGGAGGGTGCCAAAGGCGAGGGGTTCCTTTATCCCCCTCTGGCAACTCACCACAGCCGCCCTCACCTTCCTTGCAGAGCCACAAATGGGACTCACGGTGAGTCCAAGCCCTGGCTTCCCCTTCACGTGGTAACAAAGGCTGCCTTTGGGAGCCAATGTGGAAGCATGACAAAGCAGAGAGAGAAAAAGTTAAATGTTACTTACTACAATAGGTTGCCTGAAGTATTCATCCACAGCTGCATTGCGGAGGCTGGACAGATTGACCCCATAAAAACACTGCTGATACCTAGAAAGAAAACTGCAGTTGTAAAACATTACACACACACACAATATCTCTATAGGCTACACATAACCCCCCAATCCATGTAAATTTTAGAAATGAAACATGAAGTCTGATCAAAGTATTTTTTTGAGTTGCAAAGATACTACCATCCTGTTCGGTGTAACCACTTCATCCTGCATGTTGACGGTTTATAATTGCCTGCTAGCTCAGCAAGCTCTGCAAACAAATGCTAAGATAATGCTGTTTACTTCTTCCAGGGAGAGACCTTTGTTGCCTTCCTTAATATATTGAAAGGTTTAAAGACACGGGAAGCACACAACAGATGAAACCAGACAAATACTAGAACCTCCAAGCTTTGTAGACATGAAGCAGCTGTTTCGTAGAACTTCAAGAGCCCAGTTATCAGGTCCTACTAAGTTCAATCACGGACTAATCCAGAGCCAGAAGCCATGTGCATTCACCATCGCAGGGAACATAGAGTGTCAACAAAAACATGCATTTATAAAACATGTGAGCCCCATGTGTGCTTGGATGTACATGCAAAGCTCCTATGTGACTGCATTCCTCAGCTGAATGGAGAGGGCTGCTTTGTGCGCACTCTGCCCCTTCATTCTATGAAACTGAACTGGAAAAATCCTTGCAGGCAGGCCATGTTCTATAAGCATACTAGAGTTCCTGTGACTGCAAAAAAGAACTAGAGCAAAGAGACATACAGCATTCTACATTTCTTCTCACCAAGCTATTTACTACAAATGTTTCATATTCAAATGTATCAAATATTTTAAACTAACACAAGTGCTTTAGACTATAAATCAGGTGGCAGCATTTGTGCTGTGTGTTCAAATGTTTCCCACCAGGCTTGTGCCCAAATTACAGGAATTACAAGATTCATAAATGGAGTTGTTGTTTTTTTAAATGTGCTTAGAGAATTACAGCAAAAGAGAGAATCAGCAAAGGAAATTTTGCAAATTCAGTAGCTGGAAAACCTGTACCATTTGTCAGAGACAGCACAGAGGAGGCCAAAAGGACACCGCTTGTGTTTCAATAGATGAAGCATCCCCATTATAAAGAAATCACAAGAGAAGGCTCGTAAATGGATTATCTGGCCATACAGAAAATTGTGTAGCAAAGTGGGTGACAAACTGCAAGTCTGATAGAGACGCAACCCCCCCCAAAAAAACTGTCTTCTTCACTGGATGATTTTATTCATAAGTCTTATTAAAGCTAGATCTGCATGTTCAAATAAAGGATCCCAACTCAAATCTACTTCTTTTTCCTCTCAAAGCTGCAGAACATCATTTGGCAAGTTTGTGTAGAGCCAGCATGATACAGTGATTAAAATGCTGAACTAGGTCTTGGGAGATAACATTCAAAATCCCCACTTAGCCATGGAGCTCACTGGGGCTGCATTCTGACAACATATCGACACTAAGGTCCATTCTGCATCTGGCATTCACTCCACATTCTCTCAGCACTTGACCTGGTTCCCCCTTGCTTCAGAATACCTGTTTTCATTGCATTGCCTTGGATTCTTGTTTTCTGCATTGGCTACCCATTAAGTCCCGTGTCAGCTTGCCATCTATTTTGTTTTCAATGCTCACTTCTGCATTGGCATGCTGATATTCCTGTGTCAGTACTTGCCTCAGCGGTCATTAGCCGCTTAGGAGATGCTTTGGATCTGAGCCAAGTAATTCATGGCGAGGTGATAAATACAGGGGGGGAAATACGGATGCGGGAGTTGATCGAGATAAATGAAGCCATGTCAAGTTGTCTGCTTATTATTCCCTACAAATTGGAAGTGGAGGAAGGAAAGGGTTCAGCTCAAAACCACATTCAGATATCCCAGGGCAATGCCCTACTGAGTGCAAAGTTACCCCTGAACAGCTGTAAATCTATGCAGGAGGTACCATAAACCCGATAAACAAAGAAACTGAAAGCGGCATGCAGTGTAAAGGGAGATTAATGTCCCGAAGTGGCTGTGGAAAAACTGCAAGGAAACAGATGGGTGCCGAATCAGCCTAAGCCTACATATGCATGAACCCAGCATGTTGCCAGCTTCATGTGCCTGACTTAACTGCAGTTACTTTACTGACCTCCTCAAGCTGGAATTCTAAACAAGGGTTTAATCCAGACCCAGAAAATTAACTCTCCATTTGTACATCAAAGTTACTTTTAAACAAGGATGCCTTCATCATGAGAAGGAGGTGAGTGCAGACAAGCCTGGCAACAAGCCAGATGTATACCCATTCATACATAATGTCAGCTTACTGTTTTACAATGTCTGAAAAAAAGCCTGTAAGTTAGAGATAGTGTATGGGCATACTGATACACTTAAATTCTGCTAAGATAGGCCAAAATTATACACTAAATTAAACAGGGCCCAACACCCAGCATTTCTATAAACGCCTCAAAAAACCTTCAGGTACTTGAATACTGTTAGGAAACTAGTAGGATCCATGTATCAATGAGGTGAATGATGGCAAATTAGCCCGAAAAGTGTAAGAAACTCCTGATCTACATGCCCGGCCCTCAAAAGAATAAGAACTGCAGCTGTCCACTTATGTAACACAGCTAAGGTTATAAAAGAAAAAGTCTTAAATTGGACTAGTAATGTTTAAGAATCCTGAGTGAAATGCACCCATTGTGAAATATCCAAGCTGTTTCATTGCTGAAAACAACCTGATATGATATGACCATCAAAAAGCCATGGCCCTGGACTTACCTGGGGTTGTTATACGGCCACATGGTGATGGGCAGGACTGGGAGGCAGACTCTCTGTGCTGGCATGGCTCCTGGCCATCTGGGGATGTCCGGCAGCTTTCTCCAGACAGCCAGTAGCCTGCTACCTTGTTTGCTGGCATGGGTGGACCAGGGGCGGGCCCCTTGTCTTGGTGTTCTTTCCCAGGTCTGCCCCTTCCCCTCTTAAGGCTATGTGGCTGCTGGGCTCCCTCAGTGTGCACTTCAGCCATTCCCCCTGCCCCAGTTTCTGGTTTTGTAGTGTGGTTATCTTTTTTGTTATTCTTAGAGGAGGGCAGGGAGCTGTTCCTGTTGGCAGTAGAGGACAGGACTCACAACAATAGGTTTGGATTATAGGTGGGAAGGTACCAGCTGGATAGTAGGGAAAACTTTTTCATAGTAAGAGTTGTTCAACAGAGGAATCAGCTGCCTAGGGAGGTGGTGAGCTCCCCCTCACTGGCAGTCTTTAAGTAGAGGCTGGACCAACACATGTTAGGGATGCTCTAGGCTGATCCTGCATTGAGCAAGGGGTTGGCCTGTATGGCCCCTTCCAACTCTGTGATGCTATGATTCTTCTTGCCTGTCACAGTTTTAGGCATTCAGCTGGATCCATTTTTAGGGGGGGGGCTGTGCCTGCATGGCCACCTCCCCTGGGTGGAGACCCCCTTAAGGGTTTTTTTGGGGGGGGGCAGGTAACAGCATGCCCGGATCAGGAGATGTTGCTTGGCTCGATTCACAAGTGGCAAGAGAACCACATGGAGGCTTGCCATTCCAGGGCTTCTCCCAGCAAGCAGATTGTGGAAGGGTTTTATCAGCCAACAGGTGGGTTGCCCAATGCCTGGATCCCTATGTCATGTCAGTGCTCTGGTGGCTGTAATCAACAAAGCTGTGGCCTGTTTTACCCCAATTCTGTTTCTGTGTCCATGTACTCTGCCTACTTTCCCACCCTTCACCTGCCCTTAGGACCACAAAGCACTACGTTGTTAAACATACTTTAGCTAAATACATCGAGTTGCTCCATCACACACCATATATCAAGCATTGCAGCATGTATGAGATACATGGGCTTTTCCATACACAGATATCAATGTAGGAAAACAATTCATGGGTGAAATGGCTCTCAGAAAACCTGACTATGCAAACTTTCTTGTTTAGACACAGAATGGTTAGCCTTCAAAGCTCATTTTTGATATTTTAGCTTACTATTTTATGCAAAAATACTTTGATTTATCTAGCTTATAAATCACACATTTTGTGTGCACTTTCATAATGTTCTTGAATCACTACATTATCAAATTATATTAAATCTTTACAACATTTGAGGGATAAATCTGACATATCTGACAGGCTGTATTATTTTTCACTGATAAATAGGGCTGCCAACCTCCAAGTGGGCCCTGTGATCATCTGCAGATCTCCAGACTATGGAGATAAGTTCCCCTGGAGAAAATGGCTACTTTGGCGGGTGGACTCAATGGCATTATACCCCACTGAGATCCCTTCTGTCTCCAGGCTCCACCCCTAAATCTCAAGGAATTTTCCAACCCAGAGCTGGAAGCCCTAAATGACAAGAGTTGCCAAAATTCAAAACATACCTTACAGGCTTTCTGATATTTCTGATACAGGGGAACTAATAAAATATTTTTTTAAGGATCTGCAATCTGCTGCTTAGAAAGATGAAGGCTATTCTGCAGACACTGTGAAGTGATAGAAGTACTTTTTTTCCAAAGGTTATGAAGCAATCACTTGTATGCCTTTATTTCTAGAGACTTTTACATACACGTTTGGCTCAGAAACTCAAGAGTTCTTTAAGCTTGTTGAAAATCAGTCTGCTTGCATACAATTTAAGGATGTAAACTGGAGGTATATAAGGCAGGAATAGGTTTCTGCTCTACATATGGTGGAGAACCCCTACTGCTGAAAAATATACAGTAGGGCAAGTAAACATCACACATGCAAAATACAAAGTTCAAAAGTTGATTCTGTATTTATTTAAAATACAGATATCCTTATGTACCTCCTGATCAACAGAGATGTGAAACAAGAACCACATGCATACTTCTCCCACAGACCAAGATTCACATCAGTAGAGACTAGCATGCAATGGATGCGGTTGCCCAGGCCCTGCTCAGCCTTCATGTCCCAAGTCTGATTGACTTCAGACCTCTCAGCAACCATCAGCCATTTGCTTTTGCTTCAGCATGCTAAATCAACTTCAGGCGCTGAAGCAATCAGTGGGCCTTCAATCTGGGGATGGAGAGACTCCCAATGTGTCCAGAGATCCATGCTGTGTGCATACTGTGTGCAAATAAATCTTTATTTGTATGTGTATGTGCATTCATGCAAGTCTATGATATTTGTATGTGTTTGTGTGTTGCTGTTGAACACTTGCATGCATGAATGTGTGTGGATATGTGTAAGAGCATGTGCAGAGGGTGTGAGTGAATGTGAGTTGGTGTGTACACACCCTATGTGTCTATGTAAAGAATATGCATGCTTCAACATGTACCTACTCCTGTGAGAATGGTGAGACTATTATATTCAAGTATGTATCTGTGAATTGGCATAAGGACAGAAATAGAAGGAAGGAAGGAAGGAAGGAAGGAAGGAAGGAAGGAAGGAAGGAAGGAAGGAAGGAAGGAAGGAAGGGTCTTCTTTGACCCATGCCTTTGCTCTCCATCACCATGAATTATTGCAGATCTTCATCTGTCTCTTTTTAATTATAACCTGATCAGCAGCGCCTTGACAATGTAAGTGGCCGGCCAGCCTCATCTCGCAATTCATTGCAGACATCTGTCTATGCAGGGGAAAAAAGAGCACTGCATAATTTAGGAGAACTGAGACTTGCAGAGACTCCTAGCCAGGAATAAATTATCTTGCAGGTGTTTTAGTATTTCTGTTTCCATGTGCAGAAACATCTTTTGAAAACTGTTTGGCTTTACATTACCAGCCCTTTATTTTCATATCAAGAATAAGAAAGAGGGTGGTGCAAAAGCTGCTAAAGCAGAGCAAAAGAAATTTCATAGCCAAGAGATTCTTCACAAACAGGCTGCATGATTTTAAATTTATGCAGCACTCCTACTGTAAATACTATGTAAACACTATGGTTGATAAGGCCCCAAATACCAACAATGATAAATAATAAGAAATGGGAATCTGTGATAATTCATGCAAGGTGTAAAACACCATCTCCTGCACCCACTGCAAGCAGACAATGTTCTCATGTACACATGCACTCGTACATAAGTGAAGATGTGCTTTCTGAGATACATGCATTCATACATGTGCATTGATACAGCCTAGCCACTGATCAGCAGAAGATTAGCTTGCTGTAAGAAGAGGAATCACAACAGGACATACTCCCTTGCCTCAGTCTATGTATGTACACACTGAACAGCTGTATGTATTCAGTCAACATGTCCCCCAAACTTATGGCCAATTCACACATTTCAAAGTCCACACAACTGCCATGAGGACTCTGGGTCAGGCATATGCCTGACATTCTGTGCTGGGAACTCAGTTCCCAGACTTATATGGGCCCATTGGAGTAGCTTACCTGTTGGCATCACTACATGTGAGTTTCCCCAAGGGCTAAACATCAGCTCCCTGGAATCATTTCAGGTAGGGATAACATCACAGAGGAAAACGCTAAAGCTCCCTCCTATGTGCCACAGTCCTGCTCTGAATTGGGTCCTAATGTAGCTGGGAATTAAGTTCTCAGATTAGAACTCCCAAAATGTATGCACATGTGATGTTGGATTAGAAGAAATGTACATCCCCTGAGCCAACCTTTACGGAGATCAGGACTGAGACTCAACTTGCCATCCTCTCCAGTTGCTCCAGAAATAGTAGCACACTCCTCTATTTGCAGGCAATGTAAGTTTTCCAGGAGGGTTTTTAGAAAGAATGGAAAGTCAACTGACCCCTATTCTTCTTTAAGGCTTTTATAATTGGTAGAAACCCTTTCCTCATGTGGCTAATTCCCCAGTTTTCATCCCTAGTCATCTGCATGAAGACCAAGTTCAAATAATAGGATCTAGGTAAGTGGAAACCCATCTAATGGGGGGGGAGGCACGGGTTTTGTCTACTGTGTAATTCATATCCTTCTCTTCACTACTCATAATCTGTTCATATAATAGCTTGAACACAAAAGTCACATACATGATCCAACAGTTGATCCACTTTTCAGCAGTGCTGCCCACTCTTCTGTATTTCACACCTTCCCACATCCCTAGGCTTTGTGCACAGGTGGCTTTTTATACTTCTGTGCAGCTGGAATATTCCATGGCACCATAACAATTGATGCAACAATCACAGAAGGTTAATTTCAGTCAACCTAAGTCAGAATGCTACATTGGTAGCGATGGAAGGCTTGGCAGCCAGCATTTATCTCATTTTTCTCATGCTTCTTTGGCTATGGGTACATTTACCAAAGCACTACTTTTTGCTACTTTGTATTATCTCTGCTTTAATTAGATACCATTTCTCTGTGACCTCAGTATGTAGCACGAACTTCACCAATGGCCAGGGAGAGTTCACATAATTATTGGGGAGTTTTTTTAAATTTTGGCCACTTATAAAATATAGGAGTCTTGTTATAATGCAAGTATACTTAAGGGCAGGCATGAGCAGATCCCTCTCAGTAGTAGTAGTATTATAAATATATTCACAAAAATAATTCAGTGTAGTTTCTCTCATCTTTATATGCAAACTGTTTCATTCAAGTCTTGTTTTCTACCCAATGAAGACCCAAAGGCCATATAAAGGTGCAATGCTTTGATATTATTAGAAACAACTAATCTGTAAAAGCTTAGGATGATGCTGTGGTCCTTCTGCTTCAGCCAGTTAATTAAGCTCACTAAGCACGAATTCTCACTATGCAACAAATCCCTGAGTTACTAATGTGACTGTAACACAGAGAGCTAACTAAAAACTGAGCAGTATTCCATTGTAGCTTTGTTACTATAGGAGCTAGAAATAGAAAAGATAAAAGCAGTTCATATTGTGAAATGTGGCTGCACACAAAAACAGTTTCTCTAGTAGTAGTTTCTCTAGTAGGCTGCAGTGGCTCAGTGGTTAAGATGCTGAATTGCAGACTGGAAGGTCAGTAGTTCAACAGTTCAAGACCCGAGTGATGCATGACAGAGTGAGCTCCTGTCTCCGGTCCCAGCTCCTGCCAACCTAGCAGTTCAAAAGCAAGAAATTGCAAGTAGATAAATAGGTACCGCTTCAGTGGGAAGGTAACAGCATTACGTGCGCCTCGGCATCTAGTCATGCTGGCCACATGACCATGGAAACATCTTCAGACAGTTCTGGCTCTTCGGCTTGGAAACAAAGATGAGCATCGCACCCTAGAGTCGGATTTGACTGGCTTTTGAGCAAGGGAAACCTTTACCTTTAGTATAAGAAACATGCCATCATGTTGTCTCTGAATGTGCCACCACGAAGCAGACAGATGCACAGTCAACCACACCATCCAGATGTGCAGGCAAATTCATCCTATAGCAGCAGTGTCAGCTTCTGTTAGTTAACAATACAGGTAGCTACTAAAAGCTTGTGTTGGTCTAAATGACCATGACATCGTACCACAATGATCTCCCAAAAGACAGCAACTGTGTGGGACCATCAAAAGCTGTGCAGTCAGAATAGCATTAGTCATGCAATAAGCTTGCAAATAAAATATCTGCTTCTTGGCCTTTTGACTAAGATCAAGTGTAATACCTGCTTCTTCTAAGCACTTGGTTTGTCTATGCGTCTCACACTTCCAGTTTAGTGAACAACCAAATAAGAGTACAGTGTATCCCCATATGTGTGTATCCCCAAAGCAGGTGGTAATTGTATAAGCATAAAATATAGTAACATATTCCATCTAAATAATGGAAATATTCAAAGAAGCAATTACAAATGCAGTCTTTTATAGGCATCTCATAAATCATAATCTCTATTGTAGAATTCTATGATCTGGTAAAGATTAAACCATAGGAAGTTGATCAACCATATCTTCAGATATAGAGCTACTGGGGGGGAAATCCCTGTGAAGACTCTACTACAAAACCTGGTTCCAATTTTTATATGGGGTTAATTCATTTTGAAGCAGCTCCTATAAATATTTTAGGTTACACATTGCAAAGGACAGTGTGAGAAATGGGAAAATGCAAAGCAAACTACAAGCAAGCAATGGCAGAGAACTAGAAATCTCAACTGACACAATTTTTTACTTCTGTTTCTTCCTCATAATTTAACATAATACATGGTTTGATGTCATCACACTGTTGTAACATCCCATTTCACATAATAAGGTGATAAGACTAGGGGAATAGATGTCATGCTTTGTATTAAAGACAGAATTGGATCCAGACTTAATTTTCCACTAACGGAAGTAGTAGGGTAATTTCCCCCAGTTCCACTTTCCTTCAACACACACACACACACAATTTATCTCTCCCACGGGTTCCCTGTCCCCCCAGTGCAGCATTTCGGAAAAATCAGTGGACTGCAGTGGGAGGAGGGAGGCAAGAATATTCTGTTCCACTGACAGAATTGCCTTAAATGAGTACAAAAATTAGTCTGGATCCAGCTCATAGGATGGCAGGAATTGTTAGCTACATAACATGATGTGATGGTTATCCATTAAGGCCACTATATTAAATTTTGAATATCCTGTAGCACTTATAAAAAGGAAGGTTACTTCACAGTGACATGTAGAAAAGTGATCATGTAAATCTTATAGGCACATGAGATTCTGTAAGAAAAACTGTGATGTGACCACATCCATTCAATCCATGATTCCAACCTAGAATTTGTGCATTCATCCTTAGAACCCATTTTCAGTGTCAAGTCAACCCTATATCACAGGGGTGTCAAACATATGGCCTGCGGGCCAAATCCAGCCCCTGCAGGGCTTGTATCTGGCCCACAAGCAACTGGCTCCCTCCTGCTTCCTTTTCCAGGGCTGCTGCTGCATCACAGCTTGTTTGTGTCCAACTCCCTCTGCTGCTTCCTGCTTCCTTCCAAGTCAAACCTCCTTTCCCTCCATTGGCTGAAGGCTCCTCCTTTGGAAGGAAGAAAGGAAGGGAGTGGAGGGGGGAGAGGGGGAGGGAGAGAGAGAGAGAGCGCCCTGCCCAGGAGAGAGAGCAAAGTCTGAGTCCCATGGTTCCTTCAAGACCAGCAACGTTTTATTTCAAGTATAAGCTTTGGTACACTTCTTCTTCAGAGGGAGGGAGGGAGGAAGAGTGGTAGATGGATTCTTCTGACAAGCACAATCTACACTGAGATTACTGTGCTCTGCTGTTTTCTTTGAGACTTGATATCTCTGTGTCTGTCTGTCTGTCTCACATACACATGCACTGATGTGTGTTAAAAGGAAGGGGCAGGTTAGGATAAAGGGAAAGGAGAATTAAAAGGAAATTGTTTATTCTGAAAAGGTTTTTTTAAGATTAGATCTCTCTGTGCCTATCTGGGATTTCATTTTCTTTCAAGAAGACCCTGATCAGGAATTAGAACACTTGGATTGGCTTCCATTGTTTAATAATCCAATTCCATTGAATTCCATTGTTTAATAATGGAAGTAGATGGCTAAGTATTTAAAATATATTTATGGTTCCATATGTTCCAGTTCAGCACATCTTCTTTTCTCTCCTCCCACCTCTCTGGCTCCCTTTATTCACTCCCCCTTTGCTTTTTCAACTGTTTCATTATCATCACCAACACTTGAATGGATTTTGCACAGTCTGAAATCAACACATTATTTCACATGGAGAGATATCCCTCTCCAGTTTAAGGAAATGAAGGGTGGGGGGGGAGAAACCTAACAGTACAGGGTTGCAAGCTTTATTAGTGGAGAGGAGCAAGAGTCCAGTAGCACCTAACAAAATTTGTGGCAGGATATGAGGTTTTGTGAGTCACTGCTCATTTCTTCAGTAACAGACAAAATGTGAGTCCATTGGTCCTTATACTTGGAGAATGGAGTAATTTCAGATGCCAAATGACAATAGCAGGCATTGGTAATGGAAATCTAGGTCTCAATTCAGCCCTGGAGGATGCATTGAGCTTCATTATCAGTTGCAATTCAGTAGTCTCTCTTTCTAATCTCACTTTGAAATTCCTTTGTAAGAGAACTGCTACTCTTAGGTCAGCAATGTCCTGGAAGGTTAAAAGTTCCCCCACTGTTTTTTGAATGTTGTAGTTTCTAATGTCAGACTTGCGTCCATTTATTCTTTGCATCCTCCTGAATGGAATCTTCATGGACCAAATTGAGACCTAGGTTTCCTGTCATCTCCATGCCTACTACCCCTCTGTATATCCAAGCAAAGCTACTATTGTCATTCACCTGCTATTGCAATTCAGCATCTGAAATCACCTTTATAAAGTTTATATCTCTGGTACATCATGTTACATTTTATGGTACGCATGGCCCAGCCCGACAAAGTGACATTTATGTTAGATCCAGCCCTCATAATAAATGAGTTCAACACCTCTGCACATATAGTCAGCTAAAGGAAGACTATTCATTAGATTAGGGGGGAAAGACAAAATGAAGCCTTAATGAAGTGATCTCCATTGTGGTCTGCAGGGGCACAATGGCACTTGCCAATGTGTTTCCTGGTCTGCATTTGCTTTAAGCTTAAGGATAAAATCCAAAGGGCCTGGAATGGAAGGGGGGAAGAAAAGGATATCAGGTCACTCTCTATCTGCTGACTAACTAGTAAAGAACTAAGCTCATCTCAAGTAGTCAGCACATAGCCGTGCACCCTCGGCTTGGCCATAAACCCAGACTTCCTTATGTTGGTGAGTTTGGCAACCTCTCTCTGTGACTGTGGAGTAAACAAACTCTCCCCTTTCCTTGCAAA
Organism: Gekko gecko; assembly: GCA_029375565.1. NCBI lineage: Eukaryota > Metazoa > Chordata > Lepidosauria > Squamata > Gekkonidae > Gekko > Gekko gecko. Next base: position 122,798,258 of record JAPDNY010000007.1, read on the forward strand.
CTGACACAAAACAGTAACTGTTCCCCAAAGCAAAGAACTGTGGTTCAGTGGTGGAGTATCTGCTTGGTGTACAGATGGTCCTAGATTCAATTCCCTAGCATCTCCAGTTGAAAGCATCTGGCAGTAGGTGATGTGGAAGACCTCTGCTTGAGACCCTGGAGACCCACTGCCATCTGAGTAAATACTGATTCTGATGGACCAAGGGTTTGATTCAGTATAAGGCAGTTTCATGTGTGTTCATCATCCTGGCTTTCCTCCACCCTTGAGGCCAGAAGCACTTCGAAAGAGCCCAGGAAGCATCACCTACATTTTTTTCAGGGATTGTCCATTCAGAAGCAACTGCCTCCATTCCAGGAGGATGTTTGACATGGAATTTCCCATTTGTTTTAGAAATCCCACCCCAAACATTTAGAAATCCCACCCCCAGAATCACTAGGCCTCATGGCAGCCATTTTGTGGTGGCACTCACTGCCCTTTCTCAACATTTCAAAAGAGCCATCAGACTCAAAAAGTTGTGGAGAACCCTGGCCTAATAGATTGCTGATATCCATAATATGACCTCTTTCTCACCAATACTGTTTTGACCCATTCTGAGATTTTTGGCTTAAGATTTGGTCTGCTGGTCAGATGGGGGTACCATAAGAGACCCACAGTACACTTTTACTGGCATTTAACACACTACAAAAACTCTTATTCATAGCCAGTTCTCTGCTTTGAACAAGCTTATCCATTAGTACTAGGACATAGCTATTTCCATTAAACTATGTGCAGGAGATAATTATAATCACATGTAGACATTCCTCCCCAACTGTAATGGAAAGACCATCAAGCAGGCCACCAAACACATGATCACCTCATATTATGAAGCTGTCATATGGTAATTGTAACCACCACACAAATAACATGGCCATATGAATCAGCCCTAAGTGGCACAGTTACAGACCAGCAAAACAGAAACCAGACTAGAAAATAAGAAAGTGTTTCTGCTGTCTTTTGACAGGTACAATTTACCACTTCATTATGATTCCAAGAGGCACTTTCATTTGGAGATCTCTGTTTAGTTGCCAAGCAAAAGACACTTTATTGTTGCTGTTGTTGTTTGTTAAAGAAAAAGTGAAATAATCATTACCAAAAATTGGCTCTGGAGTAGTGTTCCATGTAGAGCTGTTCATCGGAAAAAGGAGCCAAATGAATGTCACTAAATGTTGGAAACATCATTCCTAGTAAACAAAAGATAATATACAGTAGCAAAGTTCAAATCTTCTGTGTAGCCCTACTTAAACATTTGTTGGAAACACCCCGTAAGCATTATATACTCTCCATCTCAAACAGTTTACCCTTCATAATAGGTAACTTTTGCTTTGATTTCTGACCACATTTAAGTAAGTCTACCAGCACAGATCACTTAAGATGGGCATTGAGAAATGCTGCCATGAACTCATAAAACCTTTAAAGTTTTTAATACATTTGCATTAGGCACTTAAATAATTCCATCCTGAAATCAAAAGCAAGATCTAGTCCACTGTCTGAAACTGAAGGAACAGAATAACATTTCTTAACAACTGAAGACAAACACTATGTCTAATTGTAACACATCACTTACAGACAATCAACTGTTTTGATTATGCATGGGAAGCAGTACTCAAAGCTGACAGTATTAAAGAACTGCATTTTACCAAGGAATATCAAGATTGCAAAGCATTTTATAAACCTTATACCCATTCCATACATGATAAAATCACAGTGCCATTAAATAATGGTTGATACTGGCTTAATTCAACAACTAGGAAAATAACTGGATGTTTTGTGCATCAGAATCCAGATGAATATATTTTCATAAAGGAATTAGTAACAGCAGTGTGCCTGGCAATGCAGAGATGAACTAGCAAAACAGCTTTGCCACTGGAATGAAGCCCAGTAAATATGGAGGAGAATCATAACATTCATTGGAAATTACTTAACGAACAATTCTATGTTAGCTAGAGGACAGTTTGAGATGGGAGAAGCATTGTCTAAAGACAATGCTGTAACTGCAGGAAATGTTTCAATCCTAAAATGCTTTACTTCCAAGTAGTCACTGAAATAAGTATCATCCAGAGTAAGTTGGTTCAAAACAGCAATCTTATAGTCCTTAGAACATTGATTAAATGATTTATAAAACAGGACTCAGTCAACTGCTTTATAAACAGAACACTTATTGCCCTGGGAAAATATCTCCATTGTGCTAGTGAGCAAAAAAGCCCTGATCTGCCAGGCAAATAAAGCAGGATTTTAATTTAGAGCACCAAATTATAGACTATACCATTAAGAAAACAAGCCTAAAGTGACAAAACATTCCAAGCTGGAAGGACACACACATTTGACAACATAAGCTTATAGCAATATTTTCCAGGCACAGAGGAAGACATGGCAGAAAATTTGACACTTTGCCAGGTCTTGTTGATTCTGTTGAACCCAACTACCTCTTACTTTAAGTTATATAGTTTTGTTTTTTAAAAGCCACATTATAAATGCTTACACATTCTCTGCAGAACACTCTAAGCAGGTGTTCTGTAGAGGAAAACATTCCACTTTTAAACACATTTTAAATGAGTTGCAATTTTTTTCCATCCTCCCATTCCCCCATTATCAGATGATTTACACAGAAGCCATTATGGAAAGACCAGACTAAGAGGTTTCCTTCTAAGTCACTTTATAAGATTAAATACTCAGCTTTCTGCCTTATGACCCCACTCCTCTATATGACATTATGTCCAAAATATGCACTCTCATTTGCTGCTTGTCACACTGGGTTTATGGTGAATGAACAAAAAAGCAACCAACATTTTATATGGTAGAAGAAAGGTAGCTGGACATTTAATAAAGGTGGCAGTATATATAACAGCCCATGAACCACCACTTTGCAAATCCAGTTTTATGGGTCCTTTTTCTTCAGCCCCTCAATGCTGCAAAAAACATGGACTCACCATTTGACTTCAACCATTTTTTGGAGTGAAGGTAACTTTCCAGCATCCTCTCATTGAACAGCATATAACCCATTGGTTCAGAAACAATAACATCTACATTCTCAGGAAGAGAGATTTCCTCAATTTTTCCTGACAGAACGTTGATTTTATCACCTAGATTGTTACTGCGTACTAGAATCTGTGGACATAGGAAATAGAAAAACAACAACAGCAAAATAAATTAGATTCTATGATCCATGAACAATGAAAAGTGGAATCACATAGGCAGATTTGGTAAAACTGTAGAAACCTGCAACCACCATTTCTAAAGACTCTTTTTCTAGTAAAGACTCCTCAGAAAAGTTTTTTAAAAATTCAGATTTATAAATAGACATATGTTCCCCAACACTGAGAACAACATTACTGGTTGCAGCTGGAAACAGCCCTGATGCAACATGGGGCAAATGAATCCAGGACATGGGCCAATGCACCCCCCAGCCTGTCATGGGGGGAATGACATGGGATGGCAGTCTGCAAGACTCCACATAGGTTTAAGCTGCTGCATGGTTTCCCCTGCCACTTGAAAGTGAGGACACCTTGACTGTCTCCAAGCTGAGCATGTCCATTGTGAGCCCTCACCCCCAGAACCCCTTAAGGGGATCCCCAAAGACGGGTGGACATGTGCATGTAGGCCGAATTTCCTCTGAAATTGATCTGGACCCATGCTGACATTGCCAACACAGCTGTGAGAATGAGACCAAAGAAAACAAGAACAAACCATAACAATGCAAAAAAAGCAGGGCTGGATGGGTGAAACCATGAGGCAAAGTGGCTGAACAGCGTGATGGGCTACCTTTTATCTCCTGACCCACAGACCTGGGGGAAGACTCCCTGTCAGGTCCACAAGCCGGGCCACAACCCCCAGCCATACTAGGTCTTACCTGATTGGCCAGGCCAAGAGGAAAAGGGGAGGCCATACAGAAGTGGCAAGCCTCCCCAGCGACAACCTGCAGCCCACCGCACTACTGGCCATGCTGAAAATGGTGTCTCACTTCCTGAGTCGTCCCCCCCCACAGACTCACTAATAGGATCCTGGGTAAGTTCAGGGTCTATGCTTTATGTCTTGAAAATCTCCGGTTACACCTTGATGCAGGTGGGACGGCACTACTGATCCTGCCTTTGACATAGTAAACTACTTGGTCCTGGTCAGTCACCTAGCCTCCTTGGGAGTGAGGGGTATGGCCTCAGCTGGTTCTCCTTACTCCTCTAGGGTCAGTCCCAGAGGGTCACCATAGGCCCTAACTTGTGGTGTTCCTCAGGAGTCGATTCTCTCACCAATGTTATTTAACATCTATATTTGCCCTCTCCCGGAGGTTGTCAGGAGGTTTGGAAGGGGGTGCCATCAATAGGCGGATGACAGCCAGCTCTACCTCTTATTTGAGAAGTGACTGGTGGCACAGATTCTGATCTTGGCCTCCTGCCTGGATGCAGTGATGGCTAGGTGAGAGACGGTTGAAACTTAATCCATCTAAGAAAGAGATCATGTGGCTGGGAAGCTCAGACCGCTGGGGTGGCCACTTCTACTGACCCTTGGTGGGGTCAAACTTTCTACGGTTGACTCTGCCAGGAGTCTGGGGGTGTGGTTCAATTCTTTGCTCTCCATGGACAAACATATATCCTCGATGACAAAGACTGTGTTTTACCATTTGTGCCGGCTCCCTAAGTGTCTCAGGTGGACTCTGACACAGTAATTCATGCAACAGTAATTCACACAACAGTCACCTCAAGACTGGACTACTGTAATGCACTCTATATGGGGTGCATGCCTTGTGGGACGTCCCTAGGCTCCTCAGGGCAATCAAGGCCGCTCTTTTTTAGGGTTAGGGTGACTGTGGTCCACCACTACTATAATGTGCTTTGAAGATGCTTCAGAAACTGCAAGTAGTCCAGAATGCAGCTGCAAGATTGCTGACAGGAATATCCCAGTCAGTGCATATAACACCTATCCTATGGCAGCTGCACTTGCTTCAAATTAGTTTCCAGTGCCAATTAAAAGTGTTGGTACTTATCTTAAAGCTCTAAATGGCCTAGAACCCTCATTTCTTCAGGACCACCTCTTCCTGTCTTCTGTGATCTTCATTTTGGAATTTACTGGAGGTCCCTGGTCCACAAACTGTCTGCCTTGTCAACAAGGGTGAGGGCCTTCTCAGCAGTGGCCCCTGTCTTGTGGAACCAGCTGCCTGAAGAGATGAGTGCCTTGTGGGACCTCCCTAGGTTCCACAGGGCACGCAATGCTGCTCTTTTTTAGGAGGCCTTTGAGTGATTGTGATCTACCCAGCAGCTGGTAAATTATACTCCAGCTGTGTCTTCACCATGCATGCATCCTACCCTGCTTGATAGTGGATAGATTTTAATCAGGATAGATTTTTAATTGTTTTATATTTTGAAGTGTATTTATTGTATCTTTTATACTGTTTTATCGCAGGTATTTATTTTATATGTTGTTAGCCACCTCAAGTCCCATTTAGGGAGAGAAAGCAGGATATAAATTTGATAAATAAATGTCTCACTGTCAAGCATAACAAGACAGATTAAACCCCGTACTGCATTAAATTGACACTGAAGCAAATGAGATCAGATGTCCAATTCTAGAGAAGGAAATCTGTTCAACCGAGATCAGTTCAAAACACTCATGTAGTTCAAAAACTACAGTTCTACTGGAGTGACTTCCTGAATCTGTGGTATAGACAATGTTACTATTTTCTTAGGATGAAAGAATGAGAAAGAATCATCAGATGGCAAAGTACTGAGGTCAGAACAACACTGCTTTGTGCAGTGCTTCATAAAGCAGACAGAATTTTGTTATTGAATCTGGCATGCATATTGCTATACGTTTTAAAATGGTTAACAGCATGACTGCCAGATGGCCCACCCATAGTCTGTGGTATTCCATTTTCTCCCATTCCCTTCATCTCTCCCTTTGCATTTAAGTTCAATATGAAACACTTTTGCTAATATACAACAGGTTATTTTAGGGACTTAAAACCAAAACTGAAAAGAATCTTTTTGAAATGATTTTGACGGTTACCCAACAAACTACCTTTTCAAAAATATCAATTAATTTTGATTGTCCTCAACAATGATTCTGCAGCTGTTTTTTCCCCTCTTACTTAGAACATGGTATTGACAGCATATAGTACATTGCATTGTAATGTAATATCGCACATTCTATTGTTGTTCCTATAATTCTACTTCAGAAACCCACCCCAAGTTAACACAAGCAGATAAGTAAGCAGATGGTTTATTAAGTAAACATATTGGCAAATGAGCTCAATGAAAATGCAAACAGGTGTCATTTAGAACAGCATTTTCTCCATTTGTTACTTGTACGTAAATTAATACATAGAAAATTAATGATAGATTAAAATATTGTATTATTCAGTAAACAGGAGTGTTATTCCAGTGTTGCAAACTAATACCAATTTAGGCATTCACATTTTCTCCATATGATGTGACTGGATCATCCTCAGGAATACATTTGTGTGGAAGACATAATAAGTGACCATTGTGCTGACTTTGGCTGAGAGCCACTGAGGTGATAAGCTAGGAGCTGAAAACACAAGCCAGAATCAAGGTCAGTGAGAAAGTCAAAGGTCCGACAGCTGTGAAGTCGTTTCAAGGATGCAGGTTTCCAAAGGCAAGGAGTGTCTGTTGCACAATCAGAAGCAGGTCTGATTTTGCAGAATTCTAGCTGCACTGGAGCAGGTGCACCAAGGAGTCTTAAACAGATCCTTCCTCCCTTTGGAGTTGAGTCTGCAGAGACTTACAACTCCTCTTGTGGATGTTGCTGGAGCTGCAGCCTGGCACTTCGTCTTTGTTCCTGCAAAGACAGCCTCTGCCATACCCTACATCTGGGGCACTCAGGGAAACTAGGTGGGGAATCTGGCCTTGGGGTGTCTGCAGCTGGGGTTGCTGGCCTAGGCTCAGGAATGATCTCTTTTTCTGGCTGTATCTCTTGCACAGCTGCTGGAGACTCTTCCTCCTCAGCTACTGCTAAGGGTTCTTCCTCTGGGCTGTCTCTAGAGGAAGTTGAGTTGTTCCCTGCCTCCTCCTCATCTGAGGAGGAGTCAGCCTCAGCCGGACCCGGACCAACAACAACCACTGACGACCATGGATACAGATTCAGTTTCCCAATAATAATTTTCTCAGTTATGGAAACACATGTGTTATCTGCTGTGATTGTAAGAATCACAGGTCACACATTACATTCTCCACAGAATGCAACAGTTACATGGTTTCAGGCTTTTCTAACAACCACGAGGACTAGAAAGATACTTTATCTAGGATCTACCATAGCTAGGGATGGGCATGAACCGATTTACGAACCCTGGTTCAGGAGACCTGTTCATCCCACGTTTTCATGGAGTGAGCTCCAAAGGCATTTAAATGCTACTGGAGCCCACCACCAGCCCATGGCCCAACCTGAGTGAGCTCTGAAGGCATTTAAATGCCTTTAGAGATCACCTTTAAAGGCCTTCAGACCTCACTCTCAGAGCTCAGTCAGGCCGGCCCGACCCAGAGGTGGGCTCTGATGGCATTTAAATGCCTTTGGGGATCACTTCTGATTGGGCAGCCTGACCTGAAAGTGGACTCCAAAGGCATTTAAATGCCTTAGGAGCTCATCTGGGTCAACCATGATGGGCTCCAAGGGCATTTAAATGCCTTCAAAGCTTACTTCCGGGTGGGGCCCCCACAAACTTTCCAGTCTGTGCAATGGAGAAGTTTGTGGTTCAGGGTTCATGAAATCCCCCAAAGCACAAACCTCCACAAACCTCCAATTTTCCAGTTCATGGTTAGCCTAACCATAGCACAGAATTATTTCCACCTGCACAATGCAACTGTCTTGCCTCCCCGCTCCCTCCAAAGCCATAAACGTCCACATTCTGGGATTCAGCAGAAGGGAGGAGTCAAGAAAGTCACACTCCATGGAAGGAATTCTTTCCACCCATGGAAATATTGATCCAAGTTGTTTTTTGATGCAGAGGATTCTACATGAGAGAGAAGACACTGACATAAATATTTAGGGTTAAAATTAAAGTGTTGTACCAGAAACTTCTGACAGAGTAGGGAAAAGTACAAAACCAGTAACTTAATTTCCCCGCCCCTTCATGATGAAAATTTTATTCATTAGATATGAGTTCTCCCAATAATGGCATGAAAAATACAGCAGCATTTGTAAGAACAACTGGTCTTCTCCTTGAGTCCTTCTCAAAAGCCTCATATGCCAGACACACTTGTATTCCTTAAGGGCTAATTTTTTATTTTCAATGAGCCCATCACGAGATGATCTCTTTCCCACAGACAACTTTTCTTCATGCAGAGTTGCTCCCATATCCTGTTTGTTCAAGTGCTCTCCATAAACTCCCTTCAGTCTAAAGCCATCTTCTTTTTTCTAGTCTATATACAAATGACTGAAACAGTAATTCCAAATACGTATTTATTTGAAACATCCCAGTGATTTCAGTAAAGCATGCTTCCAACTAAAGTTAATATCACAGCATGGCTCTATTTGACTTCCATATCTGTGTAAGTTATCCACTCCAATTTTATTCATATAATAGTTTTGCTACACATAATAACAACATGAACTATACAAAGAAGAAGAGGAAGAGGAGGAGGAGGAAGAGATTGGATTTATACCCCGCCCTTCACTTGGAATCTCAGAGCAGCTTACAAACCCCTTTCCCTTCCCCTTCCCACAACAGACACCCTGTGAGGTAGGTGGGGCTGAGGGAGCTCTTTCCAAAACTGTCCTTGAGAGAACAGCTCTGACAGAACTATGGCTTGCCCAACGTCATCCAGCAGCTCTAAGTGGAAGAGTGGGGAATCAAACCCGGTTCTCCCAGATTAGAGTCCGTGCACTTAACCACTACACCAAACTGGCTGTCTTACTGCATATACTTACTGCATGTACCAATATTTCAACAGACTTAAATCCGTAACACTACTTCTCCAGTACTTCTTTGTTAGGACATGAATCTGAATTTCTCTAAGCCTGTGTTTCATTCCACTGCTAGATAAAAACACAGATTCATACAAAAGAAAACTTGGCACACTGAACTAGCTAGACAAACCAGCTGGCCATTTATAATTCTCTGTGTTCAACTGAGCAATGTTTGCCATATATCTTCTTGCCATTTTGCAGGCTACACTATCATGAGGACAACACTACACATGATAACCCAGACTACATTTGGATACTATTGTAGTACAGCTGCATTGATCCAAATAGCAAAAATATTCATATAACCAGACTTTATCCTGAAAGTAAGAGTTACTTCTTCAGAGTTGCATTTACTTGGAAGAAAAAGCGAATGCAGATAGTAATGAGATAATTTTCAGCTTTTCCAGTTCCTGAAAGTTTGAGTTGTTGTTATTTATTCGATTCATTAATTGCCCCATCCTAGCTTATGCCGGGCTCTGGGTGATGTACAACAGAGGCACAAAGCCATAAAAAGAAAATACAAAACATTAAGAATTCAAATTAACAAAATTAGAATCACAACTTTTAAAAACCAGATTAAAAGAAGGCCCAGATGGCATCCTTAAAATTTTCATCCCAGTTCTGGACTGCCTGGCCACTTTCTAGGCAGGGGGAGAGGAAGAGGGTGCCAGCCACGATATAACATTGTTGCTGTCCTCAACCAAAAGCCTGGCAGAACATCTCTGCCTTGCAGCTCCTGTGAAATTGCATAAGATCCCGCAGGGCCCTGGTGATATTAGGCAGAGAGTTCCACCAGGTCGGGGCCAGGACTGGAAAAACTCTGGCCCTGATTGAGGACAGCTGGACATCTTTGGGTTCAGGGATCACCAGCAGGTTGTTATCTGCAGAGCATAAAGCTCTCCTGAGGACATACCAGAGGGGGTGGTCCTGCAAATACATTGGTCCCAGACCATTCAAGGCCTTGAAGGTTAATACCAAAACCTTGAACCTGACTCATTATCCCACTGGAAAGCAGTGTAGCTGGGGCAGCACAGGATGAATATGTGCCATCCGTGACATTCCCATCAGGACTCATGCTGCTGCATTGTGGATCAGCTGGAGTTTCTGGGTCAGCCTCAAGGGCAGGCCAGCATAGAGCGAGTTGCAGTAGTCAAGCCTGGAGGTGACTGTTGCATGGATTACTGTGGCTAGGTCAGGGCATGACAGGAAGGAACCAGTTGACGAGCTTGGTGATGATGGAAAAATGCCAGCCTGGCAATATGCATGACCTGGGCCTCCATAGTTAAGTAGGCATCAAAAATCACGCCCAAACTCTTGACAGACAGCACCAGGATCAATGGTGTTCTGTCAAAAGCTGGGAGCCAAGACTCCAATCCTGAAGCCCCACCATGTAAATTCTATTTCCATTGGATTCAGTCTCAGCCTGCTCCTTTTAACCATCTCTCCACAGCCTCCAGACCCTCGGCCAGATTTTGCGAGGTGGAAGCTGGGTGGCCATCCAATAACAGACACAGCTGGGTATCATCAGCATATTGGTGACACCCAAGCCTGAAACTCTGCACCAGCTGGATGAGGGGGCACGTATAGATGTTAAATAATATTGGGGAAAGGACTTTTCAGCCTTTCTGGCCTGCCTTTTTGTCTACTGCCATCTTTGTCACAGTTGCGTGTAAGCTGAAGCTGGTCCTTTTACCAGGGCTTTTGGTGACACTGTTTTGCTGAGGTAATATTCTTTCATATTCTAGTAGTACATATAATCAATGTCGCTAATTCTTAACACAGCCAGATCTGTGGATACTTGAATGCAGAGACTGGAGTCATGAACAAACAAGACAGATTTTTCTAAAAAGCCAGAGAAAAGCTTCAGGTTTGCAGAATAATCTGAATTTTAAAAAAGAAAAAATTGGGGGGGTTAACTCCCCAAATAATAGAAACAAGCTCCTGTAGCTTTACGAAATCTGTGCCACTATGGGGGTCACTAATTTCTGTCAGTAAGGTGGTGGGGGCAGGGCCCTTTCCAGGGCAGTTTTGGCCTGGGGGGATGCATCAGGGCCAGAGCTGGCAGAAACCACCTAGTGATGTAAGAACTACATGACTTGCCTGACTCACTCAGGAATAGCTGATGGCTACTGTTCAACAGCAGCTAGCCCACAAAAGCCAGTGTGATGCAGTGCTAGAGTTTCAGAATAGGATCCAGGAAATCCAGTTGTCTTGTCAAGTCCTCTTGCAGCTGATCTTCAGATAGTTAAGGCTCCAATGTGGCAAAATATCACAGGAACAAACACATAGACTACAAATAAATTAGACCTGGCATTGAAAGCCGTGGCTGGTTGGCTTAGACTGAATCAACTGAAATTGAATCCAACAAAGATGGAGGTTCTGTGCCTGAGTCGGAGCTGTCCAAGGGTATGGATCCCACTCCCAACCTTCGATGGGGTGCTGTTGGTGCCAGCGCCGGAGGTTAGGTGCTTGGGAGTGCTCCTAGATGCCTCCTTAATGATGGAGGCACAGGTAGCAGCCACTGTGAAGTCAGCCTTTTATCATCTTTGGCTGATCAAGCAGCTGGTTCCCTTCCTTGAACGCAATGACCTTGCAAAAGTGATCCATGCAATGGTCACCTAGAGACTGGATTACTGTAATGCTCTCTACATGGGGCTGCTCTTGTCCCAAATCCAGAAGCTGCAGTTGGTGCAGAATGCAGTGGCCAGGCTGCTGTTTGGCCTCCATATGTAGGAGCACATCCAGCCTGCGCTAAAAGCACTGCACTGGCTGTCTATATCATACCAAATTCGGTTCAAGGTGCTGGTTCTTACCATTAAAGCCCAATATGGTCAGGGCCCTACATACCTAAGGAACTGCCTTTCCCCACATGTTCCCCAGAGTGCACTACAGTCGGGGTCCCTAAACCACCTGGCCCTACCAGGCCCCAGAGAAGCCAGGCTGGCAGCAACGAGGGCCAAGGCTTTTTCAGAGGCAGCTCCACACTGGTGGAATGAGCTCCTGGAAGACATCAGGGCCCAGCAGGACCTTTTACAGTTCCACAGGACCTGCAAGATGGAGCTCTTCCGCCAGGCTTTCGATTAGGGAGCCGCACCCAAGCAGCTATAGCCCTGGCCCAACATCAACATTAACATCATTGCTAACAGCAAAGTAACCCAGACTATGATGTCAGCCAGCTGTTACTGGAGAATGCAGTTATGTCCACCATCTGATACAAACTAACACTTTATATTTGTATATTTTATAATTATACTCATACTGTATTGTCCTGATTTTATTCAACTCTTGTTTTAATTGTCGAAGGCTTTCATGGCCAGAGTTCATTAGTTGCTGTAGATTTTCCGGGTTGTGTGGCCGTGGTCTTGTCATTGTAGAACCTGACGTTTCGCCAGTAGCTGTGACTGGCATCCTCAGAGGTATAACACAGAAAGACGTAGTACTCTCTGTGTCTTGTTTTAATCATTTTACATCTCTACGTTAGCCGCCCTGAGCCTGCCTTGGCGGGGAGGGTGGGATATAAATTAAACAAACAAAGAAAGAAAGAATACTTTGAACTCTAATGAGAAATTAAATGTTATTTAAAAATTCTGTAGCTCTTGCTACAGCATTAACAATACTTCCAGCTTCAATGGAGTTATACAAGGTTGTCTCATGTTTTGAAAAGCATCATGCAGGAATTCATAAGGCTGTGTGTGCAGCTGCTAAGGGAGGTAAATAATCTCTACAGCTGAGCATTTCCCATGGTGCATGAAAAGCATTTCTCTCCCAAGGACAATGCTGTGCATGAACACTGCTGAGGACCAAAACAGAATTGCTGGATTATAGTCCTTAAGAGGAAACAAGTCCCACTTAAATAAACACAATTTCCATTTTATGTACAGGTTTAGGGTGTTACCAGCTCCAAGGCACAACCTTCTGAGTGCTTATTTCACATACACCCCTGGGATGTGAGTGCTTGTGTAGAAGCAGCACTTGAAAACAACCTAAATTTGCCAGCTTTCTTAAAACTCTGCCATGAATATCTTGTTTCTGTGGCACCCATCAAAGAATGCCAAACGGATTCAGTAGCTGGCTCAAATCCGACACACTTACCTCTGCATATTTTGCCACAGAGCTAGCTTCAACAGCATAGACTTTTCTAGCTCCAGCTTGCACAGCAAAAAATGAAAGGATTCCTGATCCACAGCCAACATCTAAGACCACCTTGAAACAAAAGAAGGGGGGAGGGAGTATGTCACTTTGTAAAGTGTTGTTTATGTTCCAAGATTTTATCGGTGCATTCAGAAGGTATAAGCAGCACCCAGCAGCTGTTAACAAATGTCTATAGATTCTTTTGTGAACCACACCATTAGAAAGAGCTTCTAATTGGAACTATGCCTAAGTTTCTTCATTACACTTTCAAAGCAACATGTCAGCATTCAATTCACACTGATGGAGAAAAACAAGGGCACAGCTATGGTATCCGATTTGCTCCAAGTGCTTCTTCATAGCTGATGGAGATGACAAAACAAAGGACACATTGTAATGAAATCATAATAATCATGCAGCACGGTGTGCCTCATCTGGAAATGTGCAAATTAGCCATCATTTACTCTTACAAGACACTTGTGTGGTTTCTTTGCTCTCCAAGATTCACCTCACACAGTGCCATAATTGAGAACCGGCAGCAGCAAGAGCAAATATTTTGATGATTATGATGATTAAAACACCCTCTGGTTTATTTAAAAAATTCACACTCCGGCTTGCATCATCATAGGTTCCCTAACATGGCTTAGAACTAGATTAAACACACAATTATAATAAAATAAAAACAAAACCAGCAGGAAAAACATCACTTAAGAATATACACAGTACCAAAACTATGTAAAAATAATGCCTTAAAAAATCAACCAAATACGCCGAGGTGAGCAAATTCTTTTCATTTTCAGTGCTATAAAAAAAAGCTTTTTTTTTCTTTGTAGAAGAAACAATTTTACATAATAGTGAAAGTAACAAGCCCTGAAACTAGTTACTATTTGTAGTTACTATTTTTAATTAGTAACTAACTTTTCCAATCTTACACAGAATTCATCAATCTCACTCCTAACTAAGGTCACAGAATCATAGAATTAGAAGGGACCTCCAGGGTCATCTAGTCCAACCACAATACAGGAAATTCCCAAATACCTCCCCCTCCACATCCGCAGTGACCGCTGTTCCATGCCCAGATGATGACAAAAAAAACCCTCCAGGATTGCTTTCTGACCCCAAAGTGGCAATCAGCATTTCCCTGGGCGTGTAAAAAAGGACCACAAGAACTAAGCACTGAGGCAACCCTTCCTGCCCTCCCTCTCTTGATCTGCCTAAATTCACAGAATCCGCATTGCTGTCAGATGGCCATCTAGCCTCTGTTTGAAAACCTCCAAAGAAGGAGAGCCCATCACTTCCCAAGGAAGCCTGTTCCACTGAGGAATCACTGTGTCAGGAAGTTCTTCCCAATGTTTAGCTAAAAACTCTTCGGATTTAATTTCAACCCATTGGTTCTGGTCTGACCTTCTGGGGCAACAGAAAACAACTCCACACCATCCTCTAGATGTCAGCCCTTCAAGTGCTTGAAGATGATTATCATATCACATCACGCCAACCCCTCACAATACAGAGTTTGCATCGATTTCCTCGCAGTGGATCATCTCTCAGTCGTCTCCTCTCCAGGCTAAATATACCCAGCTCCTTCAGACTTTCCTCATAGGACTTGATCTCCAGACCCCTCCAGACCCTTCATTGTTCTCCTCTGGACACGTTCCAGCTTGTCTATATCCTTCATAAATTGTGGTGCCTAAAACTGAACACAATACTCTAGGTGAGGTCTAACCAGAGCAGAGTAAAGTGGTACCATCACATTGTGTGATCTGGATACTATACTTCTGTTGATAAAGCCCAAAATCGCATTTGCCTTTTTAGCAACCACATCACACTGCTAACTCATATTCAGTGTATGGTCCACTAAGACCCCTAGATTCTTTTCGCACATACTACTGCCAAGACAAGCCTCCCCCAACCTATAATTATGCGTTTGATTTTTCCTACCTAAATACAGAACTTTACATTTATCCCCATGGAAATTCATTAAATTTCTTTTAGCCCAATTTTCCAGCCTGTATCCTGACTCTGTCTTCTATCATATTTGCTGCCCCTCCCAATTTAGTATCATCTGCAAATTTAATAAGCATTTCCTCTATCCCTTCATCCAAATCATTGATTTGAACAAAACAAGTCCCAGGACAGATCCTTGAGGCACTCCACTTGTCACTCCTCTCCAAGAAGATTCACAAGCACTCTTTGGGTGTGATGTCAACCAGTTACAGATCCACCTAACAGTCACAGGATCCAAACCACATTCTTTTCAATTTGTCAACAAGTATAGTATGTGGAACCTTATCAAAAGCCTTACTAAAATCAAGATAAACAATGTCTACAGCATTCCCCTGATCCAGCAAGGTAGTAACTTTCTCAAAAAAAGAGATAAGGTTAGTCTGGCATGATTTGTTCTTGAGAAACTCTTAGTAATTATAGCTGTCCTTTTTAAATGCTCAAGGACTCTCTGTTTGATTATTTGTTCTAAAACTTTCCCAGGTATAGATGTCAAGCTGACGGGTTGGTAGTTACCCAGCTCTTCCTTTTTCCTCTTCTTGAAGATGGGGACAACATTTGCCCGCCTCCAATCTTCTGGTACCTCACCTGTTCTCCAAGAATTCTCAAAAATAATGGACAGAGGCTCAGAAATTACATCTACGAGTTCTTTTAGTACCCTTGGATGCAGCTCATCTGGCCCTGAAGACTTCGTTTCATTTAAAGAAACTAGGTGTTTATGTACTACCCCTATGTCAGTCCTAGGCTGCAACTCCTTTCCCACATCATGTGTTCTGTTTTTGCCATTTCCCTTGCACCATTTCCCTTGCAAGAGAAGATGGAGGAAAAGTAGGAATTGGGCAGTTCTGCCCTCTCTTCATCACCTGTTACAATTTCACTTTCCTGTCCCCGCAATGGGCCTACCATGTCCTTGCTCTTTTTCTTATTCTGAACATAAGAACCCTTTTATGTTGTTTTAAGCATCTCTTGCTAGCCTAAGCTCATACTGTGCTTTAGCTTTCCTAACTCTCTCTCTACAAGCACTGGTCATGATGAGCCATACTGTGGAACCACACAGATGAAATCCCTTAAGTGGCACCCTTTTCTTTATCAAAATCTCAATATATGCACTTGCAACACACATCTGCACAGGAGTTTCCGATCCTTCTCTTTACGCATTACAGAGTTCTTGTACTTGTTCAGCAATGACACAAGGACTTTGAAGCAGATGCTCAAAGAGACTTGTGTGTCTCCCAGACTTTACTGTACTTTTAAGTACTGTACTGTACTTAAATGTACTTTACTGGCTACATTTACATTTACAGAATCACATTACTTATATGGTTCCATGAACATTTTGCAGTGGAACCAGTAACAGTTCTACAGGGTAGGTTAAGGATGAGTAAGCAATATGGAGGGAACTAGGGTTGCCAACCTCCAGGTGGCAGCTGGATATCTCTCATTATTACAACTGATCTCCAGGCAACAGAGATCTGTTTCCCTGGAGAAAATGGCTGCTTTGGAAGGTGGATTCTATGGCATTGTACCCACTGAAGTCCCCCTCCCCAACCTCCACAGGGTCCACTCCATAAATATCCAAGTATTTCCCAGCCCAGAGATGGCAACCTTACCACATGCCCCAGTCACACGTAAAAGACAGAACTGCCACTTAACATCTGTTTCAAAGTATTCATGTCATTGCTCAACACAAACAGGGACTTTGTAATGTGTAAAGAGGGCCTTAGCACTAGAGATAGAGTTTTCCTGGAGCCTGGAAAGTTTTCTCTATTAAAAAAGGGTTGATACAGCACATGGGAGCCCAGAACTCATTTTTGGCTTGACTAAACCAATCCCATCTGCTTCCTTCTCTAGTGTAAAGAGGCAAGGAAGTCGTATAGGCTGAGAGTAGGCACCATGAGAATGGCAAGCAGAATTCAAATGTGTATCTGACTCTCCTCCAAATGTGCAATCACAGAGACAGAAAACAAGTACATATTCTTCTAAACTGGTCTCAAAGATTTTTCTTTGTATATGCATTCTGCAACAGCAGCAGCTACCCACTGAAACTTATCTTAAGATTGGACTTTCGGTTTCGGCGGAGCGAATGGCGGCCACCTCTCGGGACGCTCCCGGAGATGGTTAGCCCACGCGCAGTTTGGGGGGGGGTCTTCGCTTATGCGAAAGATCCTAGTGAGCCTTAGGCAAAGGCTCTGAACCGGGGGCGCTTGGGGAGTAGCCTCTTTGCCGGCAAATAGCCGGGAAATTGAGGCTTTCTCCCCGCCCCAATCGGCCCCACTGCGTCGTGCCCGTAATGGGACTTAGCAACGCCACCGACTTCCAGGAGTGAACAAAGCGATCGAGTTAAAGTCAAATGGAAAGACTTGGCATCGAACCGTGAGTTGGAGATCTATTTTGAAGCGAAAATCCGAAACCCCTCGCAAGCGTATAAGCGGATGGGAGGAGGGAGGAATCCCCACCCCCCTTGAGAAACGGGACTTATAAAAGAAAAGCGGAGGGGGGTAAAGGGGAAAAAAGAGTTGGTGAAGATACCTTTGGGGAAACACTGAAGATTAAGAGTTGGTTAGTCTCCTGAGTGGCGCGGCACGAACTTTGTTAAAGTAAACAATTAAAAAGATGTCCGCATTGAAAAAGGTCCCGCAGAAGCCGGAAAAGAAGGGGGGAGGGACTTCCGGTCTGAGCACCCCCCCACCGGAGTTAGCTGTCAATCAACAGAAAAGCAAGTCACTGCACCCTCTGCTGGATCAAATGCAGAAAATCAGCGAAACTCTGTGTAACATGGAAAGTGTTCTCAACAGTCAACAAAAACAATTAACAGAAACATCAAAGAAGATGGAGGAGATTGCGCAAAAATGTTTGGTCTCAACGGAAGACACCAAGAAAATAAAGAAAAAGGTCAATAAATTAGAAAAACATCAGGATATGCAAGAAAAAAGAATTTTAATGTTACAGATGGAAAAATCAAATCGGACTCTCCGCTTTCAGGGCATCAAAGAAGAGGAAAAAGAGGATCTCAGAACTACATTGGCGAATGCCTTGGCACCTCTAACTGGCAGAGAAGCGTTGGAATTGAAAGAAGAGATGGATATGGCCTACAGAGCCTATTCAACCTTTACAAAGAAAAATAATCTGCCAGCAGAAGTGGTTGTCAAGTTTACAAAGCAGCGTGCCAGAGATCAAATTCTGCGTTCAGTTTCAGCGGTGCCCTTGAAAATTGGGGAGCAGACCATTAGAACTTTGAAAGATGTTCCCTATGAAATCCGTATGAAAAGAAAAGCATATAAAGGATTGACCACATTCTTACAAAGACATCAGACAAATTACAGATGGTGCATTCCCGAAGGACTAATTTTTAAATATAATGACAAAAGAGAGAAGATAGACTCCGTCTTCAAAGCACAAGAATTTCTGAAGAGACACGCCAGTACAGAGGAAGATGCAGCACTCGCAATTTGGACCGATTCAAGCAGCGAGGAAGACAGCGATCCGGAAGAGGGAGGAGCTGGAGTGGGAGACAAGAAGCCTAAAGAGGGCCCATCGTACAATTTGAGAGATGTAAAAGGAAGATATCCAAAGAAGTAGTTCATGGAACGTCAGAAAGGAGCTGATTAATAACTAACCCCAATGGACTTTACTAACTTTACTAACAGAGTTATTTTGGACTTTTGTAAGATGAAAAGAAGATCTTCCAACCATGGTGGTTGCCAAAATTTGTAATTATACTAACTAAAACTAATTTTTTTAACAGGAAAAATTCACTCCACTCTTTTTCTTAATCCTTCTATATACCTTCCCCTTTTCTTTTTATAAAAAGTAATAAAATTCTCTCCTTTTTAGGAGAGTTTATTAAAAAAAAAAAGAAATTTATCTTAAGATTCAGTACTGACTACAGCCATCATTCTCTGCAGAGGGAAATCTGTCCTATTACCTGATGCTATAAGGAAAAGCCACTGTATTCAACACCAGTGATGGCCTGAATATTCTGAAGCCACTGAAGTCACTATTCCAAAAGGCAGAATAAAGGTTTAATAGTAAAGTGGGCAGCAGAACACAGGTAATATGAGGAATGAATGTGCTGCCTAAAAGTTTTAACCAAGAGGCAGATTGATAATGGTCCTTTGCCTTGCCAGAATGCACATGAGAACAATGCAGTATAAAATATCTGTATGAAATCATACTGCTTCTTTTATTACAAGTGAAACTGAGGAATATATTTACTACACCTCATTCAATAAAATTTCATATAGATACTGGGGACCAGATTAGCCACCAGTTAACAATTTGTGTTCAAAGCTATGTGCAGTTTTAAAGTAGAATAAAGAAGAGAGATTTCCCTGGTTAGTACACTGTGCCACAAATCCCAAACTATACTTTTTTTAGCCAAACATTCTCCCAATCCTGACCTGGAAAAAAATGCGATATATG
The DNA here is from genome assembly GCA_029375565.1 of Gekko gecko. Lineage (NCBI taxonomy): Eukaryota > Metazoa > Chordata > Lepidosauria > Squamata > Gekkonidae > Gekko > Gekko gecko. The sequence continues at coordinate 122,817,758 of JAPDNY010000007.1, forward strand.
AAAAAACCTGTTAAGAATACATTGTTCAGGTATCTTAGTATACAATGTATGAATTTATTTGAAAAGGAACCATATTTTTCAGCTTGGAATAAGTAAGTCAAATTTCACTTGTGTTAGATAAAGGCCATGACAATATACAACAATTGCAAATATAGATTTACATAAAGGAAAACTTTTAGTAACTTCGAATAACCACTTTTGCTGTCATTTTATAATCTGCTAAAGCAAAGCATGACACTTTTTGAAGACTATAATGGATACAAAATTGTATTGAAACTGCAGTTTTAGCTATAACTAACCAATACATATTTTATTCCAGAATTTCAGTAAGTCACTTATCTCTTATGTCTTCATGGAACAGCGAAACACAATATGTAATGTGGCAAATCCTCAGCATTTCCTCTCCCTGAAAACTGCATAGTCTCACAATGCAAACCTATAAACCTTGTTACACTGCACTCATGCCATGTGGTTCTGGAAAGTCATAACATTCCAGTATGTTATCTTCAATATAAACAGACAGCAGTATTGAGCTATTACCTCTGCTTTTCACAAGCAGAGTTGTTCAGTGTGCTCAAGACCAAACTTTCAGCGCAGTATCTATCCTTGAGAAATAAAGAGACTTATCCACAAGCATAAGAAAACTAGTGTTACCCAGGAAACCATGAAGTTGCTCACTACTTTGCACTGTGTTTTCTATAAAAACTGGTCCTAAAGTCTACTGAAAGAAGCCCTGTGTTACATAGCCTCTGTTCCAACTATAATCAGTCTGATTACATGGGATACAGTGAATTGTAAGGCTTACAAATATTGCCCTGCTACTTTACATAGTCTGAAATGATCCCTTTGAGCCAAACTGTCTTCAAGCTTATTTCCAGTTCCTCATACAGAACGGAGTTAAGCTTCCTTTTATTTTGCCCATGGTAAGCTCTCTAAGTGTCAGTTTAAATTACATCATCTTTGCCTAAAGGAGCTGGCTTTCATAGAATAACTGACAGCAAATGCTGATTCTTTTTTAAAAAAAAGATTTAAAAGGGTGGGAATTAATCAGTTAAAGGTAAAGGTTTCTCTTGCTCGAAAGCCAGTCAAATTCGACTCTAGGTGTTGGTGCTCATCTCCATTTTCAAGCTGAAGAGCCAGCGCTGTCCAAAGACTTCTCCGTGGTCATGTGGCCAGCATGACTAAGCACCGAGGCACACAGAATGCTCTTACCTTCCCATCAAAGCGCTACCTATTTATCTACTTCAATTTCTTGCTTTCGAACTGCTAGGTTGCAGGAACTGGGGCCAGAGACAGGAGCTCACTCCATCACATGGCACTAGGGTCTTGAACTACCAAGCTACAGACCTCAACGTCTTAACCTCTTAGCCACCATGGCCTCAATCAGGTAAAATTTTACAATAAAACAGGGGATTGGTAGGATTCTATGTTCTACTAAAGACCACTTTATCTAGGACCATATGAAGTCTTCTTATACTGAGTCAAATCACTGATTAATCTAGCATTGTCTTCCCTAAATGATAACAACTCTCTAAAACTCTGCTACCCATGGCTGTGATCAGACAGCATATTTATCCTGTTGTGGCTATGCTTCTAATTTGATTCGATTTTTTAGTTCTAGTGTGCTTGGATCAGGCATCCCATCCCTACCCAGATGCAACCATGGAGTGGGTGGTGGGGCAGCCTTTTTTGTTTGGTTTCTGTCCCCCCCCCCAATGTGTCTGATGCCTTGCTTCCACAAAGAGTGTGGGGGGCTAGTTCCTTCTTCAGGTGTACCTAGGGGCTCTGCCACTGCTGTTGTCATTAAGCCCACCCGACCCAGCAACAGGGCTAGCTGCGTTCCCACCTCACCTGAGCCCTGCCAACCAAAAAAAATGGGGGGGGGGGTTTGGCTGAGCTGAAGTGGCTGGAACAGAGACCCAACAACCTGTGCACAAATCTATCTGAAGCACAGCTCCCTAAAAACATCCCTGAAAACAGCAGAAAGGCTCACAATCCCCTCAAAATATTGTGGATGGGGAAACAAAGCAGGCAAATATCCACCTATGCGCACATCACTAGCTGCAAAAAAATAAAATGGTGCCAAAGATGGAAATGAGTGCTGTGACTTCCCCAATGGCTTGACTTTACAAGAGAGCGATCAGACATCCAGAGATGTGCTGTGAAACTAGCATTATCAGTAAATATCAGACTTTCTCCAGTGTCGGGAAAGTCAGGGGTGAGTACAGGGGGCTGACAATTGTGGACTGGAATACAGATGTTGCCATCTGATTGTACAATTCAAATCCATTTGGGAGAAGCAATGACAATGGATCAAACAGCTTGTCTGATTGCAGCCCATGATTCTTTAAATAGAGGTACTGGAGATTGAAATTAGGACCTGGAATTGCCAGCTGCCTGGAGACAAATGACCTGTTCATTTAGTAGAGGTTTAATGGGATGTTATATACCTGCATACATTGAAAAGTTTCAGCTACTCCTTTCTGCACATTAAGCCTCTGTTAAAGGGCAGGACAGGTCTCTATGCCTGCTGACACTCTTACTGAAGCATTATGCATTCAAAGTAAGTGTAGCACTTCTCTAATTTGCAGTATTTCTCTGAGGTGATCAAAGAATATCAATTAAGTAATAAATTTAATACTGTCAGCATAAAGGAAAAGCATTTTCATCTATTTAGAGGAAAAATCATTTTCTGTTTTGATGTGGGGGTGGGAAGGGAATAAAATAGGTAAAATTATCCTTTTTAAAGAGAACCTGTACTAAGAGACAAAGCAGATATTTAAACAAAGAATTGCTCTAATAATTTAGAAAAAAAGAGGTAAGAGCTCAGGTTGTAAACTTTGGGTTAGAAAATTCCTGGAGATTTAGAAATTAAGCCTGAGGAGTATGGTGTTAGGGAGTAGAGGAACTTTAGCAGGGTACAGTGCCATAGAGTTCGCCCTCCAAAGCAGCCATTTTCTCCAGGGGAATTGATCTCTGTAGTCTGATGATCAGTTGTAATTCTGGGACATCTCCAGGCCCCACCTGGAGGGTGGAAAAACTGGTAAGGGCTCAGTTGTAAAAGCAAGGGAGGCACATGAGTAAGGAATACAAAAAACGCTCCTTGCATCTATGGCTTACTTTGACTCTCTAACAGTGGCTTCCTATGCAAGCTTACTCCAGTCTACACACATTGAAATCAATGGGCATAGACTGAACCAACTCTGCATTGGATTGCACTGTAAGTTACTCAAAGGAAACGGGGAAGATTTCAGTGGACTCACTGTAATGCAAGCCCTTTGTAGTTCTCTGGATGCTGGACACAGACAAGTATGTTCCTGGGGTCCTATATTTACGCAGAATAACAATTATATGAGAAGACCCACTTCCTGAAGAACTAAAATCTTTGATTGACTATCATTAATAACCAACTGGTTATCCTGGCATAAATCTGCCATAGCACAAAGTATAAGGTTCAACCCTACTCTTGTACAAGGTAACTGCACAGCATCATCTGCATACAATAAAAATTGGCAGACGATGAGCATTCAGTTTAGGAAGATGGAAATTACTACGATTTAACTTGAGAAGGATATCATGTAAATACAGATTAAAACAGAATAGCATTTTAATATTTTATCGTTTTATGTTTTAGCCTTTTAAATCATTGTGTTTTAGGGTTGCCAGGTCTACTTACCCGGCTGGCAGGTGGTGGGAGGGAGACTTCTGGGAGTGGGGAGGGCAGGGTGATGTTGCTATACGTGACATCATCATGCCAAGCACATCGTTTGGAGATGCTCTAGTATTTTGGTCAAAACTCTATGGTTACCATGGTAAAGTCTCACTGCCCAATGCGCCTGGCATGATGACATGACTTGTGTGTGGCATCATCATGCTGATGATGTCAACATGGGAGGGAGCTATTTGGGGGTAGGGCTTCCCCCACCGGCCAGATGGACAGCAGTGGATTACAGCCCCCAAAATTGGGGGGAACCCCGCCCCAACCAGGGGTCTGGCAACCCTATTATATTTACATGCTGTGAGCCTCCCTGAGCCTGCTTGCAGAGTAGGGCGGGATAAAAATCAAATCAAATAAACTAAAAAGATTTGGGGCCAAAATACAGCCCCTGTTGGACTCCCTTCATGAATGGAATTAGATTGGAAACATTTCTAGTGACAGGGCTTCTAACCTTAATAATAGATGTAAAATACAAAGATTTAATTTAAAATAGTAGTCTTGGTGGCATATTTAACTGTTCCAATTTGTCCCACAGACATGAATGAGAAATTTAATCAGATGCAGCATGCAAATCAATAAAAGTGACATATAGCTTTCTGCTAAGATAAATATGCTTATCTGCCGAAAAAAGGTAAGAGCATAAGCATGATGGAGCATAGAGGAACCTTCCTGAAAACCAATTTGTTCTGGGCCAGTTGCAGACAAATTTCTCATCCAATGATGCAGTCTTAACTTGAGATCCGCAGCATATAATTTCCCAGGAATTGAAAGTAAACTAGGAACTAACTGAGAAGATATAAAAGTATTTCAGTGTTTTATTTTTAAAGTAGTAAAGTAAGTATGGTATGATAAGAAAAACTGTATATATTTCCAGGAGTTATTCTTAAGGAAAAGAAGGGGAACCCTTTTCCCCTCATGGCTTCAAAATTATCAGAAAGAGGATCTTACTGGAGAAAAGAAGTCATCGTGTTCAAGAAACAAATTTCATATTTCTTGGCGAGTGCTCTATTATTTTAAAATCAGTTTCTGATAAAATGGAAAGCTCACTTCAAATAGGACTCCCTCAAAATTCAGCAGAAGAGGATGCATTTTTATATTTTAAAAGAGAAAAATATGGTAACTTCAACAGTAGCTCTGGAAGACCAATTTTAAAACATAGCTTCCAAAGTACCAGGAATTTTTACTTCTCTAGGCATGAGGTGCTGTGATGTGTGTATGTATGCTATGGGGGCAGCCTGGTGGTGGTGGGGAAAATGGGCGCACTGCATCAATGTACAATGTCACTTCTGGCACAAAACCATGGGACATCATAGCTTCAACATGATGTGCTAGGACACACCTTTATTTATTTGTTATTTTCAATTTATATCCCACCTTGCCAAAGGCTTAGCCATTGAGTTTACAGTGAATCCTAGAGCATTACCTCAACACAGTTATGTCACTTCCTGTTTCAAGCAAGAAGTGATGCGGCATGTTGGTATGATGCTAAATAGCTTGTCTCCAATTTCTCCCCCCAGAATACCAGCTAGGGCTAGCAACCCCAATATGTATTTATTTAAAATATTCACCTTGCCTTATTCTCTTTGGACTCAAGTTGGTTAACAAAGCAAAGCCACAAGTTGCAAATACATAAAAATATAACAACATGCAAGGTCAAATAGCATGCGGGATAAATACATTACAACCAGCTCGCCAAAATAATTTCCCTCTGCGAAATGACCTTTGGAATAAAGCCTTAGAGAAAACAACTTAATTTAAACATTTAAACGCACACACACACACAACCAAAGATGCTGCAATTTACAACCTGACACTGAGAAAACATGTTCAAGGCTGCAAATCTGATACAACACTACAGAAGATTGTAGAGACAGTGTGTTATTAAAAAAACCCAACCCCACAGGTATAGTTGTGTTGGGTACAGAAGGCAAAGGACTATGAACACCAGCTGTTCCCAGGCTCATAGCCACTGGGGGGTCCCTTGGGGAAATGCTCCCTCCCAAATTTGCCCTCCCCCCTCATCGCCTGATCCCCTCCTTTCCCGGTCCCCCCTTCCCCAGGAGGCGGAGGAAGCCTGGGGCTGCTGGTAGGGAGGGAAGTGGCAAGAGCGGCTGGCTGATTGGTTGATGCCTGCCCAGTTGAGTGAGCCCAGCACCAGCATGAAGGATTGTATGCCCAGCACCAGCATGAAAACAATTCTGGCTATGGGGCTGGCTATTTCACAGCCAAAAATGGGAAAGCCATAGCTATATTCACAATACCCATTCACTGGATAGAGTAGTAAGGATGACCCTTAAGTCACAAGGGAAGAATGATTATAGTTGGTCTTGCCATTTTCATTGTATAGGATTGGTTGCTTTAAAAAAAAACCCTTACAAGAATAATATATGTACAAACTGTGCTGTCAGTTGGTTCAGCATGCCCTTGCTTTTGCTCTGCATTTAACAGATTTTGAAAAGTGAGCCAAGAATAGTATCAGTATCCCAAACCAAAGAACAGAACAAATTCTTGGCTGCATTCATCAGGAAAGTGTTTTGTGCAAAAGGCCTATTATAATGAATAGGTCAAATCAAGGAATGGTCAGGAAATCTAATTATGTATCTCTTTGTAACACCACCTTTTAGCCATTAAATATATGAATCAAATATCAAATATGAAGACACAAAAGTGTGCTTGCTGGCTTGAACTCCCTCCTGCCAGGATTTCTTTAATCTTCCATTTTCACTAGAATTCATAACCAGGCACACGTCCTGAAGGAAAGAGGTATGGATCTAGCACAATCAAGTGAGCAACATCTATGCATTCCTTTCTCGCAGCCCCAAAATCTGGCAAAGCCCTAATACACACAAAAACACACTTGTGAAAGCACACTTGTGAAAGCTGACTACTAGGATGGAATACTGAAGGTTGACCGCCATCATTTAATACCTATTAGTGTCATTAAGGTTAGCACCTTCTAATGTTGGAATGTTTTATATGGTTTTAGGTAAAGGTAAAGGTTCCCTTGCTCGAAAGCCAGTCGAATCCGACTCTAGGGTTGCGGTGCTCATCTCCGTTTCAAAGCCGAAGAGCCAGCGCTGTCCGAAGACGTTTCCGTGGTCATGTGGCCGGCATGACTAAACACCAAGGCGCACGGAACGCTGTTACCTTCCCACTGAAGTGGTCCCTATTTATCTACTTGCAATTTCTTGCTTTCGAACTGCTAGGTTGGCAGGACCTGGAACTAGAGACAGGAGCTCACCCCATCATGCGGCACCCGGGTCTTGAACTGCTGAACTACTGACCTTCCACAGCCTATATGGTTTTAGGACTACTTAAATTAATCATGTGTTTTTTTAATTCTTTTATGTAAGCTGCCCTGAGCCAGCCTTGGCTGGGAAGGCGGCGTATAAATCTGATAATAAATAAAATAAAAATAAATAAAATATTATGCTACACGGAGAAAGATTATGTTAGTCCTAGAATGTGGGCAAGTGGAGTGTTCAAGAATTCCAAAATGCCCATGATTCCAAAAGCCAGCTTGAAGATGATGTCTCTCATGTTCAGCACTACTAAGAAGTCCATACCTGACAAGTTTCTATGCAGCCGCTGAAATATTTAAGAAGTTTGAACCACTTTATGACCCAGGTGTCAGGTGCATTGGTATGCAAATACTGCAGATTTCTAGGTTGGCGCATGGAATAAATAATTTTAAAAGCTACAGCAGCCACACAGAGCATCAGTATGTAGCAGAGCTTTCCAGCAGCACCACACATGGGAGACACCATATTTAAATCAAATCCTGCTGTGCTGGCATCCAAATGTTTAGAGTGGAGTGTACCAACAGCTCTATCAGCTCTGTATCAGAAGATGTGACATGATGCCCTCATTACAACAACATTACAGTCAGCACTGCAGGCAGATAGGCCAGTGCAAACATTTGGACTTGGGCTGCCAGATTCCTAACAGAGCTTACCTTATCTTTAAAATCTATGTGGTTCTGTAGTATTGCTCTGTGATACGTGGCCGTCCTTACAAAATCCTGCATCATATTCTGTTGTTGTGACAGGCAGCCATAAAACTATAAAGGAAATAAAGGGAGGAAAAACAAGGAGGAAAATGTATAAAAGTTTGCTTTCTACAATCTGCCTGCTGCACTATACAAAACAAGGGTAAAAGCTTCATGATAGAAACCCAAGCCAGCATTCCAAGAGGGCTGATCAGGAAGTGCAGTAAAACTGGGAAATATTGAATTTACCTCTGATAGGATTGTGATGCAATGGACTGCTACCTGAAAATATTGAGCTGCAGAGGCTTCTTCTGTTCTCTGATTGAACACAGAGTGCTCCTTCTTCTGATTCCTGCAGTTCTTGAGTGCATTTGAAAACAAGCTATATTCTGAAACAGAAACAAGAAAACTAAAATGATAGCAATTTAATGCAAGGTCATGAAGGGTAGGCAACACAGATTCGCAGCAGGTGTGACTCGGGCAGCTAAAAGACATGGCTTGTGTTACATGAAACTGCCAACAGCAATTACCTATATTAAATTAAACAACAGTTACCATCAGATTGTAAATTCAGGCAGTGACATTGAAGGTAACTGAAAGAGCTATTCCAAATACAATGCAAAAGAGATAACATGAAATATATTATATAACCAACCTTCCATTATTTAGTTTTATTCTGTGTTGATTATTTAGTTTTATTCTCTGTTGATTAACCTATCTGATCTTTTTCTTACAATAGAATAGCTTGTCACGGTGATGCACTTTCAAGGAAAGGACAGAGTTAACTTCTGTGAAAGGTCTCCCCTCTCTAGATTTTGTTACAATAGATGTTCTCTGCAACAGTGGGAAATAATGTTGTTGGAATTTCAGATCTGGTCACAGCAAGCAGTTTTAAGATTGTGAGCTGGAGCTCTAGGCATAACTCATTTGGGGAGCTAATACTGTTTTTGTGACAGCCTTGCACACCTATATGTCAGATTGTTTACTTCTTACTCAATTTGTATATTTATAAACAAATGACATTTTGTGATACCTGTCTCTAACAGTCCTATGCAAAGTTACTCTGCTCTAAGCCAACTATGCGCAACATTGCAATGTAATATTTTCACCCTAAAGTAAACAGTTCTGGTAGAAGTGGAAGCAGAAAAAAGTAATATAACATAAGCAAGAGTTCCAGTAAACTATTCCACTCATGTCTGAGTTGCAATTAGATGTATATAGATGCTTCATGATAGGTTTTTTATTGACTAGAATTACATGAGGAGACTATTCATATAAGCACAGTAATGAGAAACCACTCTAATAGCCCAATTCATGTGTTTTTAAATCTGTGTTCAATAACTTTCAGTCCCACATTTGCAATTTAAAACTTAATGTGCAGCATGAGATAGTAGACTGTGTTATACCATCCATAGTGTCAAAACGGTGTCACAATATCAAAGAAGTATAAATGTGGCAGTAATAGAACACAAGGGTTCATTTTAAAGTTTCCTGTTATTTAAACTGGGCTGGATCCTAACTACCATAACTGAAGCAAAGCCACAGAACAAGACTTCTTTGTCTCACTGCTGCTAATGCAGCCCTTAAAAGCCTCTGAAATTCTGCTCCTGGATTATCAAGGGACCCTCAGGACAGCACTTGGTGGGGGGCAAAGTGGGGGTATAAAGTAGGAAGGAGAAATTGCCACTCTTAGCTCTCAAAACAGAAGTGCAATGACTGCAACCAACATTTATATGAATGAATGTATAAAAAAATCAGTAAGTGTTCTTTTTACGTTTGAGAATTGTTTTTGTTTGCAAATGAGTCCTACTCAATACAGTATTAGCCTCACCATGCAGATCCACTCCAAATGAAATTCCCTGAATACTTATCTATCCCTTGTCCTATAATATGAAGATGCACTGACCCTGAAAAACTACCATGGAGTTTTCACCCAACTGGCATGATCATGTCTCTGGTGTGATGACATGACTTTCTGTGGAATGCTGATGAAGTGGCCTGAGCCTTCTTTCTACTGGTAAGTCCCCCCCCCCCGCACTGGCCAGCTGATTGGTGGCAGGGGACCCCCGCCTCCAACAGGAGGGTCTGGCAACACTATTGTAGCCCAATGAAATGTTAAACTGATGCTGTGCCAACCACACTCAAGGGTCAGCTGATTCAGGGTTTTATGCAAGAGAAACTTTACAATAATATCCCCTCTAAAGCAAAAGCCCAATTTGCAATCACAAGGAAGATTTATTTTCTCCCATACTCTGGAAAATGAGCCAATGATCATTTCCCAAATGAACCCCATTTTCCCAGTTCGTGCCTATCTGTATTCCTGAATGTGCTTGTTCTTTGGGGGAGAGAAGACCTCTAAATCTTATATCAATCCCCAAGCAGCTTTCATCAACACAGATGCAGTCACAAAATAATGTGACAATTAAAATACATGAAAAAATACTGGAAGTAGTATAGTACTGTTCTCACAACAGAAAAGACAGTTCAGTATGAACACCTTTTAATGGAATAAAGTCAGAATGAGGGCAGAAAAATACAATGCCTTGCCATCATTTATTTATTTCTAAAGCTTTTATATCATCTTTCCAGAGATCAAAACACAAAGCTAAAATAATCATGGTGCTGAGATTTTTAATCACTTTCAGCAGACTATATATAGAAAAATGGTGCAAAAGTTGTCCGAATAAATTGTTCACTATCATTGACATTGTCCAAATAAATTGTTCAGTATCCAGCTCATATAGCTTCACTGTTTTAGAAACAGAGCATAATTTTCCCAGACATTCTTCTCTTGCCCAGATTGAAAATATCTGCATGCACTGTGATTATTCAGCAGACCAGACACTGAGAGCCAGTTTGGTGTAGTGGTTAAGTGTGCGGACTCTTATCTGGGAGAACTGGGTTTGATTCCCCACTTCTCCACTTGCATCTGCTGATGTGACCTTGGGTCAGTCACAAGCTCTGGCACAGCTGTTAGAACATAAGAACATAAGAGAAGCCAATGTTGAATCAGGCCAATGGCCCATCTAGTCCAACACTCTGTCACACAGCGGCCAAAATATACCAGGTGCCATCAGGAGGTCCAGCAGTGGGGCCAGGGCACCAGAAGCCCTCCCACTGCTGCCCCCTCCAGCACCAAGAATAGAGTGCATCACCTGCCCCAGACTGAGAGTTCCCATTCTATACCCTGTGGCTAATAGCCACTGGTGGACTTCTGCTCCATATGTTTATCTAATTTCCTCTTGAAACTGTCCATGCTTGCAGCTGCCACGACCTCCTGTGGCAGTGAATTCCATATGTTAATCACTCTTTGGGTGAAGAAGTATTTCCTTTTATCTGTTCTAACCTGACTGCTCAGCAATTTCATAGAGTGCCCACGAGTTCTCTCAAGGACAGTTTCTGTCAGAAGTTCTCTCAGCCCCACCTACCTCACAGGGTGTCTGTTGTGGGAGGGGAAGGGAAAGGAGTTTGTAAGCCGCTCTGAGACGCCTTTGGGCAGTGAAGGGCAGGGTATAAATCCAAACTCCTCTTCTCTTCTTCTTCAAAGCCAGCAGTTCTATAGCTGCATTCTCAACCCTTACCCTCACAAAACAAGCTTGGCCATAGGACCAAGAAGCCTTTTATTCAATATGGTGCACACTTGGATCACTTCTCTCTACAGTTCCTAGCAAGCTGTTTATGTTGTTGATACCACACATCCATGTGTCAAACTGCTGCTTGTTCCTGAATATGGATGGGCATGAACTGGCTCACAAACTAAAGTTTGTGACAAAGTTTTAGCTGGTTCGGGAGCTGAAGTTCACGGCAGGTCAACCAGCATGAACTTTCAAGCCATTAGTGAATGATTTCCAGACAACCTGTCTCCACTCAATCAAAATGTTTACCAAATTTAAAAGCGGGGGCAGGCAGGCAGAATTCTCCAGGCTTGGAAACACCAATAGGGATCTTCCAAATCCTAACAGGCACTGCCACCTGCCAATAACTAAGCTCCCTGTCTGCTCTATGGGAGCAGAATACTATATATACCCTCAGCTCAGCTCCACACCTCTGTTCCACTGGGTGTTGATAGTTAGACAAAGAGGCAGGGAACTTTTTGAAAGCAGAGCACATTCATTTATTCCCGATTGTGAACACCTCTCCCCTGGTGAGGTTTGGATGTTAAGTGGACTCAGACCTCTGAGCCTCCTCATCTCTCTGCTCATGCAGAGCAGAGAGGCTTAGCTATTGAGTGTCTCAGCTGAGGACTCACATTTATACCCTTCCTGATTGTGAATACCTCTGCGTGCCATGAGGCTGACAGTGGGTGCAAAGTGTGCTCATTGTGGAGGGAAGAAGTCCTCCACACCCTGCATACCACAGGCCCCTGTCCCTGGGGCACCCAAACCATTCTGAGTGTGCTCTGGACCTGTGTGTTTCAGCCTTGGGGGCATGGGCTGTGAGAGTTGTGGGCATGCTTCCCTTGTTTGTGTTGTGTGGCTAGGGTGCCTGCCAAGCTGTCATGGAGTTACTATCGAAGTTCTGGGGATGTCTGCCTTTCTGTCCTTCAGAACGTCCTTTGGAGACTTGTGTTTCCATTCCTTTGCTGCATAGAAGAATACATCCTGGTTGATAGGTGTGCTCGGGATCAGTGTGTTTCAGCCCTGGGTGGGGGGGTCATGAGAGTTGTGGGCTTGCATTCCTTCCTTGTGTTGTGTGGCTAGGGTGCCTGCCAAGTTGCCTGTCAAGTCCCTGTCAAAGCTCTGGGGATGTCTGCCTTTCTGTCCTTCAGAATCTGCCTTTGGAGACTGGGAGGGGCGTCTGCCCAGGTGAAGTTTCCCTGTGAGTTTGATGCCACTGGCTTGTTCCTGAGCCATTCTGTAGACTCCTGTAACTGCAGTTGTCTTTTCCCAAGAGAACACTGGGGAGACCTTGGGGGGGATTTGTAACTGGGACCCCAGAAATGTAATCTTCCCCCAACTTGGAGAGATTGTAGAGGAGTGGGCAGCAGGGTGAGGTTCTCTGTGCTTTTGATGCGTGTAGCTCACAAGGTGTCCATTTGAACCTGTATCTGACATTTTCTTCAAAAGCACTTTCCTGAGGGCATCTTTTTGGGGAGGCCATAACTTGGGCCCCCTACATCCAATCTGCACATAACCTGGAAAACATGTAGAGGAGTATCAAGGGTTTGTGAGTTTGATGTCTCTAGCTTGCACAGGGTCTGTTTTACACATTCGTGAACGTCATGAACCTGTGCCTGTCACTTCCCCAGAAAACACTTTCCTGGGGGCACTTTCTTTGGGGGGCTGTAACTTGGGCCTCAAACATCCAATCCTCACCAAACTTGGAGGGCAAGTAGAGGACAGTCAGCCAGAAAGCCTCTGTGGATATGGTGTTTCTAGTGACCCAGAGGGCTGTTCTATCACATCACAACCCTCATAAACCGAATTGGTTTGTTTGGCACCTAAAAGTTCATGATGGTTCATGAACGTTTAGGTGCCAAACAAACCAGTTTGGTTAATGAGGGTTGTGATGTGATAGAACCAAAATCAACCCCATTTTCCCAGTTCATGCCTATCTGTATTCCTGAATGAGCTTGTTCTTTGGGGGAGAGAAGAGTGTAAATTTCCAAACACCCGACCACCATGGTTCTGTTGTGGACTGAATACTGTACAGATGAAACCAAATGACAGCTTCCACCAGACAGTAAGATGCTGCTGCAGTATGTGCATTATTAGCACACCAAGCTGGAATACAACTCTCAGAACATCAATGAATTTTTTTCAAATGCTTTCTGAGAAAGTTCAATAAATACTATGTTGATGTCACACTGGCTCATTACAAATGCATACAGAACAAGCTGGATAGGTTTATTAACAGCTGTAAGATTAAGTTCTTTGTTTATGGAGATTTCTTTCTGTTTTAGGACTTATTCCAGCTATTTTTATTTTCCCTTCATTCTTAGAGCCAGTTCAGAGAAAAGGCTAGAAAAGAGTTGTAGATATGTATTTTTGCAATACGGTACTTCAAATGGTTGTATATGAATGTGAATGGCTCCACAGATTTTTACCTAGATGTGTATTTCAGAATGATCAATAGCAGATTATACAAATGTGAATCTGTAGCCATTTTCAAGTGGCTCTCCTACAGTATGATCAACATACGAATAGGGTGAAGTTACATAAGATGGCACCCCATACATTCAGTGGTGTGTTTAATCACCAAACTATATACAGGCAAGTGGCATTCAAATCATATTTTCCCTGCAGAAAAAAATGTGTGAAACCCAGTCTGTTTCACATTTTGTCAACAACATAGTTCAGTATCCTCTGTTTCTGAATAACACAAACCATAGTTACCAATAGTATTATTTATTTATTTAAAATAAAAAAAAACAAAATACCAAATTGCCTTCACCTGGCATATCAGATTCTTCAATGGAGCTGCCAGTGAGAGCTGGCAACTGCTTACATCTTGATAAACAACATGCCATAAAGAGATACATCTCCTCCTCAGCAGCCACTGTGAAGACTGGTGGGAAGGAGATGCATTTGTCACCATGCAGAACAGGACAGAAATGTCATGCTTCCTGCTGTCTCTAAAACTAAACATCACAGTGTCTCTGCCCCTCTCAAATCTCCAGATAACTCAGGAATTGATGGTAAGCAGAAGTAATAGCTATCAAGATCAGCCAAATTCATCCCCTCCTCTCTTTTCACACAGTTAATACCCAAGAACACATTCTCTCTACCTCATATTGCTTCTTAACTTAATAGCTCTAAGCTGATTATTAAAATGTAGAAAAAGCTAGACCCCATTTGAATGGCTGTGAAAATCTAGCACAGATGCATAAAATTTTGCAGCTAAAGGAGTGATAGGTCTGCTATTGCCTTCTAATAAAAGAAGTAATATTTCCACATGATCTATATTTTGTAGCAAAGGAAGAATTAAAATATTTCTAGGCTGAGAAAAGTAATTACATTCAAAGGTCACATGATGCAGGGTGTCTACACTATCTGCACTACAGTTGCATATTCTATCAGAGTATGGTATCTTAAGATACCTCTCTTGCAAAACTCTAGATGGTAAAGCATTAAGGCACACCTATAATGAGGAACAGTCAAATATGAGCAGTAACCAGGAAGCTTCCCAGATGGAAGGATACCAGCTAACTGAGTAGAACAAACACGTTGTGTTCTACAGGTTTTCCTGTTATAATCATACTTAAATAGACATTTCTTAATTGTTCTCATGGCTTCCCAACTGAAGAAAGGGAGTCCAAGGAAAGACTTGAGGATCTGTACTTATTGCTCAACAAGTTTATCTCAGTGGGAAACATAAGAATCCTCTCTAAACCAAGGTAGCCCTCTTGGGTGTCAGAGTGTATAATTTTAACTTTAAGGGAAAAGCCTTCAACCAAGCTCGAGCTTCAAGAGATGGTTGTCCCAATTCAGCTTGGACCACCCCCACTACACAATTTGGAATTCTGCAAGTGGAATGTAGGAATTTAAGGAGATCTGAATCCAAGGACTATCCAGATACCAGCCCCGTATAAACTTTGTACAACCACCTTGGTGTTAAACAGTTTGATGGTGGGTGGGATGTACTCAGCCCCAGATCAATAAAAGAAACAACAGAGCATATTTGATCCTATTATAGCCAATCTTTCAACATGAGCAGCTTGCACCAACCAAGTTAATCTCTGGTCAAACCAGACCTTGTAAGTATTTGAAACAGGGGACCTCCTCATTATCATTACCATGAATTTTCCACTTGCAGTGTACATGAGATTTATTCCCAAAAACAACTATCTTGGATTTTTGATAGTTAACTATCAGGCATTCTTCCAGACAGTAAGATACAAAAGCCACTATCAGAGAGGACAGTCCTGATGTTGTTTTTGAGAGGAGAACTGCATCATCAGCAAAAAGTAGAATAGAAACCTTAACATTAGCAATGGATGGAGAACAACAGTCCTGGGCAGAAACAGCAGAAATCATACAATTGATACATAAATTAAACAATAAAGGACCCTGAAACACTCCTTGTTGTAGGGAAATTACATTGGAAAGTTGTCTGTCTACCAGACAGCACAGATTCAAGATATTAGTAATTGTAATAGTAGTTATAGTGTAAGACTAGGACTGGGAACATCCAAATCCAAGCACACAGTGATGGACAATAAATGGTTAATTCTGTCTGGTCTGAGAACCTTGAGTAACAGGGGATTCAAATGGAATTCTTCCGTTGAGAGTGTCAGTTGGGAATTCCCAGTTAACAGTGAGAGAGCAAAGTGGACTGTGAGAGGATCAAGAAGAATCCTGAGTTAGGGAAGTGGGACTCTTAGCCTATCCTTATCAAGTCTGAGGGAAATAGCTCCTAGAAGACGAGGGTGATTCTCTACATTAGTATCTAAATTTCATATGATTATAGTCATATTTTGATATCCAGTTTTTGATATATCTGGACTTTTTTGTGCTGGTTATGAACTGTAATAAAGTGATGATGACAGGGGTGATCCCTAGCCAGTGGATAAGGAAGGAAACTGGAACATGTGTAAGTATGCCTGCCTTCACCAACTTTAGTGTCTGTGAGACCAAGAAGCTTATGCTTGTTTATGTAAGCAGAGACTGTCAAGAAATCTCTCTCTTCAAGTTTTAAAGACCTGTCTGAATAACCAAAACAGTTGTGACAAATTATCTAGTGTCTGTTTTTATATAAAGTTACCTCATTCCTGTTGCCTGTTAACCTCGTATGTCCTAAACCTGATTCCTACATGACCATTTCACCGCATAATGAAATAAAAGTTTGTTAGTTTTGATTTACCATCAGCCTCTTGTGTGTCATTATAAAACAAGGACAAAAGAAGGATTTTAATTTAATTTAATTCAATTTATACCCTGCCCTCCCTACCAAGGCAGACTCAGGGTGGGGTATAAATTGCTCAGTTCCTTAGGCTGGGTCAGTTCAAATGACTGGGTGGGACAACCAGAGAAAAACAAAGAAGAAAGAAAAATGGGCTGCTTAAATATAAAGTGAAATATAATATAAAGTGAAATCCTGTGAGGGAGGGAGAAATCACCACACACACACTCTGCCATATAGGTGACCAAACAACATCGGGCCAGAACTAAGAATTACTGCTCAATGTAACCTATCTCACAGGTTTGTGGAGAATATAAGATGAGGAGACATTATGCACACTGGCCCAAGTACCCTAGAAGAAGGATAAAATAAAATCTAATACCTAAGGAGTTTTGAATTAAACAGTATTTTGTTAGATAGGAAATACTACAAAAGTATTAGGTGGGCTGTGTATTCATTGGTTGAACTGCTCCGAATAGATGATCATTGTCTTCAAAAGACAAGTGTTTGGCTGCTTGACATTCCATTTTATGACCTCCTTGATACTATTCAGATGTTGCACACATGTTCTAAAGGAAACAGAGAATGCTACTGATGATTTATGGTTGTCTAAATGCTACAAGTGAGAAGGCCAAGAATAGCACCTTCCTGCATGAATACAGGCTAGCTGTAGATATATAAGTCACTATAAAGACATCATAAAGAGTAAACAGGACCCCAAAAATCCAAAAAATTATAAAAATCTCAGACCATACACAGATTCAATTTACATCAAAACCAAAATAAATTCTCCACTGTAAACCAACTGAGAGTTGTAGCCTGATCTTGCCAGATGTTGGAAGCTAAGCAGTCAGCCCTGGTTAACATTTGGATGAGAGATCACCAAGGAAGTCCAGCTTTCCTACCCAGAGGCAGCCAGTGGCAAACTACCTCTCTTCCATCTCGCACCTTGCACACCCTATGGGGTCTCCATAAGTTGGCTGCAGCCTGACAGCACTTAACACACACACACACACACACACACACACGCACACAAAGTTTTTTTAAAAAGCCTCTTGATCCCCCTTCACCGTAATTTTCAAGTCAGGAATTTAAAACTATGAAAGAAAGCAATATTGGAATTAGTTTCAACGTTTAAGTCAGTATGTTATATCCTATAAACTATTGAAGTAAGTTAATGTTGTCATAATTAGAACTGAGATTTTTTATATATTTGAATAATTTAAAGTCCTTATATGCTCAGGGCTCTTAAAAAAGGTTAAAAACAAGACAAACTCTAAATATAATAACAAATAAAGCTAAAATATTAACCCACTGTAAAACCTCTCATATCATCCTCAATAGTCTACCAACATTAGACTGGTGATTTATAAGTAGTAAGGACATTATGATGTTCAATAGTCCTTAAATAGGCATAAACGAGAGTTTTGGGGAATAGCAGTGTTTTACCAACTTTCCAGAAACCTAGGAAGAAGGGAATCTGACGTATAGAATCAGAGAAGCTATGGTGGAGTAAAGGAAAAGCCACTAGAAAAGTCCAGTTTCTGACTGAGCTTGCCAGACAACCTGGGACAATGGAATAAAGGCAGAACTAAGTGCTGCAAAAAATATATATAAAGCAAAGGGTTAGTGACAGACTCCAAACTATTTAGCCCAGTTGTCTGGTTCCAATATATTGCACAGTTCAGTGGTTTTAAAAACTTCAGTTTGGCTTTGAATAGTATTTAAAGTTATGTGTCTGGAATATTACAATAGCTGTTACTATGTAACAGCCAATATTCTATATTCTGTATCAGGACAGGTTACATGTCTGAAGACAAAGTAATGGAGGGCCTTCATAATTATGTGGAAACCTGACATGCTCAGAAAGAATTTGCTACAAACCAGGTTTCACATCTGAAACCTGTCTACTTGGTATTAGGTCCAATTTCTTTCCAATTGAATAAACACACAGCATTCAATCCAAAGTAGTCCTTCCAAAAGTGGTAGACACTTCTGCCTGTTCAAGGAGAGCCCGCAATTTCTCCTTCAAACAGGTCCGTGCAAAATGATATTGCCAACCCAATAAAATGCCCAATATTTCTGAAATCAGATTTGGATTTGAAATGTCCAACTTTGAAATGATTTATAGTTTTGATATTTCCACTCCCAATAACATTAGAATTGTGTCAGGGAGTCAGCAGCAGCAGCTAAAGAGGAAGAAGCATGCCCCAGAGGCTCCATGGTGTACCAGCCCTTTAAACTTTAAAGGGCCATTATTTTCTGTGGGCAGAAGACCTGGCCATGATTTTCTGAGGCTAGACAGAGGCCAGGTCTAACCACAGAAAATCATGGCCCTGCAACCTATATTGTTCTCTTTATTTCCTCCTTTGTTTTTCCCATTTCTGAGAGGGATAACTCCTAGCCAAGCCATTACCTGCAATTGTCCAATGATTAATCCATTTCTCCTGACCCATTAACAGTTTAAGTGTCTTAATATTTCCTGGGGACCAGTAAAGTGCTACCCTTCGGTTACATTTACAGTATAAAAAGAGAGCATCTGGCATTTGGGCTCTCTCTCTCTTGCTTTTACCTTCCTAATCCCACCCTATCTTGCTGGTTCCATTCTCAGCGCTGTTTGGAACTTCCCATTTGTATTGCTGGCCAACTCATGACCCCACCCATATTTTTACCCCTTTTTCACTGCTGAGTTGACTCATCTCACCGGACAGGTAATGTATCGCCCCACCAACTATACTTCCTGCTAATGCAACTGTCTCTGTACCTTTCTCTCTGAATTCCTAGGCCTGTATTTCTTGTGTGTATGCTTGATTTTATATTGCATGTGTGAGAATTCTTCAGTAAAGAAATCACTGCTGTAGAAATCTAGCCTCAGTGTCTATTCCTGGGCTCTGGGAAATCAAACTCCCGTATAAACAGGTTATTGTTCCCATAGTTAATGCCTATTACCATTTAATATTCATAATTCCCCACATTTATTAATAAATTAAGGCAATTTGGCTAACACAAACTCACCTAATACAGTTGATACTTACCAGAATGTGACCTGAACTGGAGTAAGGCACTGGTGTACCCAAGTGTTATCAAAACAGACTCTTTTCCCACACGGCAGTACTCGGTATCTTTGTTAATCAAACATTTAAACACACAGACTCCCTCAGCTGCAAGAAAGAAAGAAAATCCTTTAGAAAGTTTATTTCAAAATATTTGAAGAGCATATAGCTACAGAGCCCCAATCTCTCTCAGTTTAGCATTGCATGATAACTGCAATGGGTTGCCACATTAGCAGCATTAAAACAAAACAGCAGTCCAGTGGCATTTTTAAAAGTTAACAAAATATATTTCAGTGTAAGCTTTTGAGTTACAGCTCTCTTCATCATATGCATTTGATGAAGTAAACTTAGGGTTCCCAGCCTTCAGGTGTTGCCTAGAGATCTCTTGCTATTACAGCTGCTGTCCAGATGACAGACATCTGTTCTTGCTGCCCAGGAAATGGCTGCTTTGGAAGATAGACTCTATGGCATGATATACCAATAAGGTCCAACCCTCCCCAAACCCCACCTTCTCCAGGCTCCACCCCCAAAATCTCCAGGTATTTCCCAGCCCAGAGTTGGCAGCCCTAAGTAAGCTCCAAGTCACCAAAGTTTAAGCTACAATAAATTCAGTTATCCTTTAGAAATGTCCCTGGACTCCTGAAATATGTTCTCATCAAGCTATATAACTTATGTCATGGATCTCATGGATTTTAGTCCCACAACATAGTTCCATCTTCATTTAAGTATTTTCGGAACAAAGGCAGCATAGTGCAACTTCTCTGAGCCATGTAAGCCAGGAAGACCTTGGTTCGTATTTCACGTTTGGATGATGACAAAGTTCATACATACACTTTTGTAATTTTTTTCCTTTGAGGTCAAGACTTTCTCCTCCACAAGGAAAAATATTTTGTTCCAGGGGCACTTTCAAACAAGCATTTCCCCTAAGTTTAATCTACATAGTTACACTGAGGAGGATTTTCTGGAGAAAGAATCAAGAGTAAGGGAATGAGGAAACACCCTGTGACTGGTTCTGATCTGGGATGGGTCAGGTGGCTGGAAGAACAGGAAAATTATATCACACTCCTGTCTCAAAATATAGAAACAGAATTCAGTGTGTCATACAATACTTGACCCTGTGGTAGGGTTGCAAGGTCTCTCCTGGCAACCAGCAGGGGAGGGGGGGATTTACCGGGAGCAGCAGGGAGGCCCAGCCAACATACAGCAACATGTCTATATTACTGCCCACATGACCCAGAAGTAACATCATCACATCCAGGATGTCGGGACGATGTTATTTGGGCAAAAACTCTATGGTAAATTTGGTTTATACCAGGGAGTTTTTGCCCAAATACCTGAGCGTCACCCTGACATCCCAGATATGATGATGTTGCTCCCAGATCACATGGGCAATGATGTAGAGACATCGCTGCACATTGAATGGATCTCCCTCTTTTTGGGGGGGTAAGTTCTCCCCAGCCAACTGCTAAGTGGCAGGAAGGTGGGGCTTGACAGCGGGGAACCCCTGCCTCCACCAGGGGGTCTGGCAACTCTACCCTGTGATTATGAAAGACCATAAAATTAGTTGTTGTAGATTTTCCGGGGTTGTGTGGTTGTGGTCTTGTAGAACCTGCCAATTACACAGGGAAGCCATTGAAATCCATAAACAAAATTTCAACAGGAAAGAAGAGAGTTTAAAAATAAATAGGGCATGGTTTCCTGACCTGACAAACACAAAAGGCTCTACATCTGACAACAGCACTACAGATAAGATTAGAATTTCAACAGTCAATCCCCATACAGAAAAACCTCCTCAGGAAACAATCTATACACAAAAGAACCTCCTCAGGAAAGCTCCTCCATTAGGATGTTCAGAGCCTAGGGAACTCCTACAAGATAATGACTCAGCCCTACCCCACCTTCTGGAGTAGATATAAATTACCTGCCCATCATTTTTCTTCTCACCTTGACACAGAGAATACTCCATCTTTCTGTGTTATACCTCTGAGGATGCCAGTTACAGCAACTGGCGAAACATCAGGTCCTACAATGCCAAGACCACAACCACACAACCTGGAAAATCTACAGCAACTAATGAACTCCAGCTGTGAAAGCCTTCGACAACATATAAAACACCATAAAACTTTAAGTATTACTTCCCCCCAAAAAAGAGGACATTCTGCATTCTGCACACTGAATTCCTTCAAATTATAAATGAAAAGATTCCTAATCTGCTGTGTTTCTTCACATCAGTCAGTGGAAAACTCTCCTTGAATTCATAAGAATTAGGATTACCAGATCTAATCATTGTGCTGGTGGAGGAGAGACTTTCCAGGAGTGGGGAGGAGCTTCGTGACATGCACATGTAAATGGGAAGTGATATATGCACATCAGGGGCATTGGGGACCATGCTTTGGTTTTGGGGCAAAACTCTATGGTAGAATTTTCTTCAAATCATAGAGTTTTGCCCCAAAACCAGAGTGTTGCCTCCCCAACGTCCTGAATGTGCCCACATCACTTCTGGTTTTCGGAGGCACATTGTGATGATTTCCAGGTTCCTGCCAGTAAGAAGGGGTGATTTGGGGGGAGAGGAGCACATGAAAGTGGGAGATCCCTGCCCACACTAGGCAGTCTAGTGACCCTAATAAGAATACAACTCTCAACTATGGTAATACTTATATTCTCATTTAGAAACATGCAATATAAAACTCCCTAACTGGGTACTCCAAATTAACTTGATGTGTTTTTTTCCTCCCTTGTGCAACATCTTTACACATTATTACAATGAGTTGAATCCTTCATGAAACATTATGGGAAATGCTTGACTTGAATCATGATCACATAACTGCTTTTTTAAAGTATGATGCTTCTCTTACCAGCGTTCCGTCTAAGTTGTATTTGTGAATGACCACTCATTAACACAGGAAGCCCCAAACAGCAGCAATGTGGAGCCACACAGGGTCTTGCACTGCCCATTGCCATTTTAAGATTACAGCAGTTACACTCAGCTCAGGATGTGAACTGCTCCACAGTAGGGGGGAAAATTAGAGGTAACATTGCTCTTCACATCTGGCACTTGTCTGATCATAAAACTGCTATTTAGCGCTCTGTGTATCAGTTTTCATCTGAACCTATGCTTAGTTCTATATGTCGATGCTGCTTCCTGGGATAAAACAGAAACTTTCCCCCAAATCACTGAAATAACGAATTCAGTCAAAGGTTGTCCCAAAGGTGATCTGAAGGATTCATGGCAATCAATACCACAAGCCCTGATTATTAGGAAGCCTGCAGTTCAGTATTTCAACAAGAGATTGCTTAGGGTAGTAAGTTTTTTAAAAATACATTTTTAAAAGAATGGGGAAAAGAGTAAGCAGGTGGAGGGCAAGCAGCTAAGAGGGAGGGAAAAACCAGGTGGGCAAGGTTGACAAACAGGTAGAAAGATTGGATGGGTAGGGGAGAGAGAAAAGAGGAAGCAGAGGCATAGGATGGACAAGTGAAACCTGAGCAAGGAAGGGGAAATGGGATTTCCTGTCTCCTGTGAATCCTAATGTGACCCCATCTTGCCCATACTCCTTCTCAGTTATATACCCCTTCCTGTGAGTTGTGTGTGTCACTCTTTCCTTTTCTGGACCTTCGTCTCTCACAAACATGGTGCCGAAAAAGAGAGAAAGGGGGAGGACAGTTATTACTGCAGGTTTGGAGGCGGTATTTTGGGCAAGGACAGATGCCGCATGAAGCCACTAGCAATGTCAAGGCATTGCTGCAACACTGTAGCAATACCCCACAACTCCAATAGCTGAACCCTGATCCACAAATTTACTTCATTTATAGTCATCATCTCACAGAGACTCATGATGGAAAACCTGGATTAATAACTATAGTGATTTTGCATGAATATATTCTATGACGTATATACAAACTGGAAAGATATGCCCAGATTCCACAAAAGATAGGTGGGATCCATAGGGGTGAGCTCGTCCTACATGACAATACATCTATTTGTTTCCTGCATCACCCCAACCATAAACATTCCTTTGTGTTTAATGATTAACAACAAAAGTCTGGACCATTTAATTAACAAGTCTATTATTTTGATTATTCAATCTCTTTTAATGCCCATTGAGAAAATGAAGCTGTGGGTTCTTTTTCTCAGCTTTCCTAAGTCATTACATGTGGCCATAAACTGTGGGATGCATCACTGCAATCAGGGCCGGCTCCAGGTGTCTGGGCGCCCTAGGCAGGACAGCCTGGGGCGCCCCCCACTGGGGATGCCAACCTCCCGGTGGGACCTGGAGACCGGGGCGTCGGCGGGGCACTGGCTTTCCTGGAGGCTCCGCAGGTGCGGGACCCCCAGGAAAGCCGGGAAGGGGCGGGGGGTCCAGCCTCGCCCCCTCCCTCCCGGCGCCGGCTTTTTTGTGGGCCCCGCGACTGCGGGACCCCCAGAAAAGCCGGGAAGGGGGCGTGGGGAGGTCTAGCCTCCGCCCCCTCCCTCCCAGCGCCGGCTTTTCTGCGGGCCCCGCGGCTGCGGGACCCCCAGAAAAGCCGGGAAGGGGCGGGGGGGTCCAGCCTCCGCCCCCTCCCTCCTGGCGCCGGCTTTTCTGCGGGCCCCGCGGCTGCGGGACCCCCAGAAAAGCCGGGAAGGGGGCGGGGGAGGTCTAGCTTCCGCCCCCTCCCTCCCGGCACCGGCTTTTCTGCGGGCCCCGCAGCTGCGGGACCCCCAGAGAAGCCGGGAAGGGGGCGGGGGAGGTCTAGCCTCCGCCCCCTCCCTCCCGGCGCCGGCTTTTCTGCGGGCCATATGGCCGCGTAACTTGCTCCGGAGCGACCAGTCCTCCGCATTATTTAACGTCTGGAGACGCCAACTTTGCGCCCAGCGGGATATGTCCCCACTAGCTCATCACCGGCGACAAATGCACTCCGTGGTACGTATTTCCGTTTCCCCAAAGATTTTGCATACAAGTTGGATTTGGCGGGGCGCGGGAATAGGTTGTTAGAAACAGGAGGCGGTGGAAACTGGGGTGAAGAGGGGGGGAAAGGGCACCCCAGCCTCTTCCCGGCGCTTTAAACCCCAACAACCAATATTCCTGTTAGATTCTAACCCTTTAGAAGTCCCTGAGCCTCGCCACTGGAACCCTTGCCCGACCACCTCCATGAGGACCAGCAGCTTGCTTTGAAACGCGGCTGCAGGACCCCCAGAAAAGCCGGGAAGGGGGCGGGGTGGTCTAGCCTCCGCCCCCTCCCTCCCGGCGCCGGCTTTTCTGCGGGCCCCGCTGGGAAGGGGGCGGGGGTCTGGCGGCGCGCGGCGGGCGCCGGGTTAGGATGGCGGGGGGAGCAGTTTTCGGGGGGGGGAGTGGGGCGCCATTTGGCGCCCCTCAGGCCAGGGCGCCCTAGGCGGGCGCCTAGTTCACCCTATGGGCGGTCCGGCCCTGACTGCAATGAAGAAAAAATGTGGCAGCTACAAATGAGCATATCAAATGAGACCCGTAAAAGTAATTCATGCAGGTGCTTATGTATTTCTTTGCACAAAGCAAGAATGATCAATTTAACTCACAAGACAAATATAATATTCTATAGGAAAGAACTGTTACAGTTAAATGCAGAAATTATCAAATAACTCTTTTATCTGAATATCAACTAACTTACCAGAAGTACAAACGCAAGAACAAAATAAATTATCCTGAAATCATATTATGATGCTAATGTATTGTACTGCTGCCATCAAACTCCCTGGCAGATTTTGAAGCAGGTTTTTTTTCTGCCACAGAGGATTCAAAATCTGTTACAATTTTGGTTTTCTGTTCAAATACTATAGAAACACAAACACAACAGATATTATGCCTACAAAGATTTGTGCGTGTATTTTAGGAGTAGAGTAAAGGAGGTCAAAGCTTTTCTTTCACTCTCACTTTACTGAGAGGAGCCAGATGGAATCAGGTTGCAACCAGCCGGGGGAAGGACAAGACTGTTAAGATTTACTACTGCTAAGTAAGATGGAAAGTCATCTGTTGCTTCTTCCCCCAACACAGTAGGGTATTGTATAAGATTTCTGACAGCATTTGAACTCACCTGAATCTGGCTATGATAGACCTCAGATCTGAATTTTGTAGGCAAGGGCCGCAGTTCCATTAATGACAAATCTCCAGCTATTGGCATTGATTACCCCCATTTAAATTGAACATGGATCTATAATTGGGTATGGAAGAATGACCATCTTTTGTGCACAAACATGGCAACTTTTGGTAAGCAAGTACATGCTTTCAAAACAAAAATGACTGTGGGAGGGCAAAAAGTGTAGCTGAACCCTAGCATGAATGCACAACCTCCCTAAATAGTAAGCAGCATTTCTCCCTTCTCCAAAAGCAGCTCTGAGAAGGAAAGCGCCAGAAATCTTTGCGCCTGAGGCTCCATCTGGTTTAAGACTGAAGTTCATTACCTTGAGCAGAGAAATGGTAGGGCTTGAGCTCTTTTTCTTATTTTAGGAAGGCTTAACATAACAGTATGTGACTGCAGAGAGTCCATAATGTCATCCAAGTGCACTTCCCCCCTTTCCCCTGTAGAACAGGAACCACATATTTTCTTAAGTGTTCATTCAGACTGATTATAATAGAATTTATTTATTAGTCTCAGAATTATTGATTATGAATAAGAAATCTGTTATTTCAGGCAGACAAAAATTTAAGTAATATCACACTAATCCTGAGCCTACAACTCTATGGATTTCAATGTTTAGAACAATTGTGTAGTCAGAAAGTAGCTCTTAAAAGGCAGGTGGGTTTAAAGGTTTACTTTGCCACTTGTTTCTTCTTTATGGATTAACAAATGGTATATAAAACAATGTGCCATCAGAAGATGTAAGAAGGGCATTATATAGGGTTGCCAGATCCAATTCGTCAACTGGTGGGGGGGAAGGGAGCCTTCCAGGAGTGGGGGGGGGACACAGGATATTGCTGGTGTGACGATATCACACAGAAGTGATGCCATCTTGTCAGGGATGTCACACAGTGATTCTCTAGCATTTTGGCCATACTCTATTGTTGTTGTGGAGTTTTGGCCAAAATGCTAGAGTGTTGCCACACAACATCCCCAGTGTGATGATGTCACTTCTGCGTGATGTCATTGCACTGATGACATTGATGTGCAACATGCCTGTTTGGGGGTGGGTCTTCTCCCACCAGCAAGCTGGCGGATGGCAGGCTGAAGCCTGCAAAATTGGGGGAACCCCTGCTCAGATCAGGGATCTGGTAACCCTAGTAAAAGAGGTCAGAAAAAGCTTTTCATAACATCAGTGGTGGTACACATAGGAGCTGATGGTACACAGAGGGCAAGGTGGTCAAAGGCAGTCAAAGCAAGAACCAACAGTAAGTAGAGCCAGCTAAGTCTGGCTTTGGCCCCATCCTCCTGTTGCAACACCACAAAAAGACAATGGCATTCAGCAGATATTCTCGAAACAGTTCTCTCATCGTACAAAAAAAAGGGGAACACATCCCTATGTAGGTGTTAACCTCACATAACCTGTCCTTTTGCCACTGTACTCACAATAAGGAATACTCAATGTAGGAGAGAAATCCTGCCACACAGCCTGTCAAATAGTCCATGCTTGAACCCTGTGGATTCCCAGAGCTAATGCACACAAGAAATCAATCCTTGTAAAAATATATGAAGTTTATTTGAATAATTTTCAGAATTAGTTTTATCTCCAGGCAACACACTACTCTAAAATCGTACAGCAAAAGAAAACAAGAAAAACTAACACATTTGAAATCTGCATTACATGGCACAGTCTTACAGTCCCAAAGGCCATAGCTTAAGCATCCTCTTCATTGCTGTCCATTGCAAATAAGCATATCATAGTCCAGGCTAGGAAGGGCATGAACCTCCCTGCAACCCTAAATTTCCAACTCAAATCTCCTGGTTCATGATTTGCTAATCGAGGTCCATGCAATCTTGCCCCAATGAGTCTCCCACAACCCTCCACATGGCTTTTGGAGGTCCGTGCGGTTCATGGTGGGTGGCGTCCATGGCAGAGGATCAATAAGGATCATCAAATAAGCAGGGGAGATAGACTTCTGCAGCCCTGGAAACACCAATAGTGGTCCTCCAAAGCTTGAGAAGCAGCACTAGCCACCAAAGCTTGAGAAACAGCACTAGCTCCAATAAGAGAGCTATACCCCTACCTCAGCTCACACACAACCTTTGTTCTCCCATCAGCACACAGCAGTTAGAAGCAGAGAGGGAAGGGAAAGGGAACTGGAAGTCATAGAGTTGGGGTGTTTAGTTCTTATTCAGTACTCTGAGACACACCTGTCCTTCTGTTCATGTTGAGCAAGAGGGGCTTAGCTCCACAGGTTCCTCAGCTGAGGACACCCCCCCTCCCACTGTGACTACTAACTCTGGCTGACTGGGATTGGAGTGGACTCAGGGCTCTGAGCCACCTGTCTCTCTACTCATCCTGGGCAGACAGACTGCACTTTTAAGAAGCTCAGAAGTGTTTTACAAACAGCTGAAGGACTGTGAAGGGTTAATTCTTCACAAAAACAGAAAGCCTTGAGTGACAGGCTGCTCCAAGCAATCAGGTTGGTTAGTGGCAGTGCAGTACTTCTCTAAGCTTCTTAAAAGTGCAGTGCATCACACACCCTCCTTCATATTTATTTTGGAATATTTCTGTGAGTTTGATGTCTCTTAGCTTGCTGGGGGTCTGTTTAACATACTCCTGACCCTACAGCTGTGATATCCCCAGAGAGCATTTTCCTGGGGGCACCTGCTTTGGGGGGGGGCTGTCACTTGGCCCCCCTAAATTCAATCCTCACCAAATGTGGAGGGCGGGTAGAGGAGAGTCAGCTGGAGACTTGCTGTGAGTTTGGCATTTCTAGCCCATGGGGGGGCAGGGGGGCGGCTCTACCACATCACAAACCTCACAAAATGAACTGGGTCTGTAAACAGGAAAGTCCACGAAGGTTTGTGATTCGTGTAGTTCCACTAATGAGGACAGTAAAAAGGCAGGCAGAAAGGGGCTTGATGCAGTTTGATTTGGTGGAGCACTGCCGCATTCACCTCAACTAGGCTTGCTATTTGCATGGAGGCAGCGGGCAAACTCCCACACACACCCCAGCTTCAAGCCCCACCAGGGCTCTTCACTCCACATGGAGAAAAAACTGGGGGGAGTGACATTGCAATGTCACTTCCAGTTGTACCCAGAAATGATGTTGCAATAATCTAGAAAATCCCTAAATCTCTACAGTTTTAGCAAAGAAATCAGGGAATTCCTGGAGTGTCATGATGTCACTTCCAGGAGCAACCAGAATCAATGTAATGCAATATCACTCTGCCCTCCATTTTTGCTTCCACTGGAGCTAAGACAGTACCTGGCAATCCCAACAGACGAGCTGTTTAAGAATCCACTGACTTTAATTTTCTGATGCCGAGAACATCTTTGCTGTTTGCTCTTTGAGAGCAGCATGAAGCACTTAGGTAATAAAGTTTAGAGTCAGCCTGCCCCCTAGATGCATCCAGCTGCACTCAAAGAGTGTTGAGCTGCAGTAATTAAGAGACAGTAAAGGATTAAATGTACACTGTTAATTAAGAAAAATCTCTATTAGGCAAGAAAATTAAGAAACAGAGCCAGTGGTATTGCTCTGTCTTAGAATGCTCAGTGAATAATCCATTAGGCACACAGCCACTGTCCATGCCAGTGTAAAAATAACTCAAAACAGCACCCAGTGCAAGGTCACAGCACTTTTGATAACATTTAGTGGTAACTTCACAGGTATACAAGCAAAACACTGCTTCACAATTTAGATTCCAAAGCACAATTCTCATTTCATTTTTGTTAAAATATATGCCATAAAACTACATTCTTTGTTTCTCTCACAATCAAGAACACTTCTCCAAAGGCACTCAATGGGATTGAAAGGAGACCAGAAGGTAAATTATTTACTTGTGGTTCTATACGATAACATTACTGACTAGTGGCAAGGCCCGTTGGATGGCTTGATGCAACGGGCGCTAGCCAGACTCCCCCCTGGAGGCTCCCTCCCCCCCAGGTCCCTTGTCACACACTGGGCGAGGCCAGGCCCGGCTCCCCCTCCCTGCGCTGCCTCGCAGTGTTGGAGCGCTGAGGAAGGCAGACCGTCTCGCTCCACGAGCCAGCCAGCCCCGTCGGCTCCCCCCCGGCCGCACCTTCCCTGTGAGGCCAGCCCCGCCTCCTCCTTCCCGCCGCGCAAGCTGTGACTGGGGCAAGTCACTTACCGGGGGGGAGGCACCACGGCAAGGGAGGCCGGCATCGACCTGGGGCCAGCAGTGCACAGCCGCCGGAGCATCCTCCTGGTCCAGCAGCTGGAGGCAGACTGGGGCGAAGCAGCTGCGTGCTGGCTGAATGGGTGGGACCAAGCCCACGCAGGCAGGCACACCAGCCAATGGCGAGGCCTCAACTGCGAGTGGCAGCCCCCGCGGCCAACCTATTTTGCCTCGCATTTTTTCCTTATTTCGGCATGCATTATTTCGGCATGCCAGGCGACCACTACGCTTTTATATATAAGGAATGGATTGTGTAGGAGCAAATGCTGTACACTCCTGAAACGTTAAAGCAGATCACATTACTGGGAGAAGAATTTCATGTTGTGGTTCCAATTCAACTAAAATGTTCCAGGATGAACAAGCATGCTTGAATTAACTTATCATTGTTTCCGTATCTTGGTATTGTAAGCAGTTTCAGACTACTCATTTTTGTTGATGTCTTCTGTTATACCATTTATATGCACACATGATTTATAGGTACTGATGCACAAACAATCCTGAAAAAACACATACTTTTAATGGGGAAAATCTGATGTAAGAAACAAAACAGCATAAAAACAAAGACCTGCTAGTTTGATCTACACCAGGGAGAAGGAACACTGAATCCTGTGAAAAGTCAGAAACTGTAGGGAGGAGAAATTAAATAGTACCCCTACTAAAACAAGGCTAAGGCTGAAAACCTGTGCACACTCATGCTGTATTCAGATCTTACCTGTAACCGCAGTTAGGGAAAAATGAGATCCAACTGAGGCTGTTGCTAGGCTCCCATGAACTGTTCACACCTCTCTCGTTTAAAATGGTTAAATGATATTTTTTATTAACCAACATTACAAGTGATATCTGCACAGCCTTATTTAGGTGTCATCATACTCAGTAGGATTTACTTCTAGTAAACAACACAAACTTTGTGTTGCATGTCCCAGTGAAAGCAACAGCTACTCACTACTAATTCTGACTGAATCATGTTCACTTACCAAATTTCCTTAGCTTCAATTTATTGATTTGTGGGTAGTAAAGTGGTGCCAAGCTCTGCCCCCCCGATCAGTCTTCTGGGAGCTAGGCTCCTCCAGGGCTTGATTTCTGGCAAGTTAGGCAGCACGGCAAGGCCTCAAATGTGGCAGAGGGGAGGTTGGCACCACCTTATTCCCCCTCGTCTGCCTACATGCTCTCTCTGTTGCTCTCTCTGTCTTCCCATGGTCCCCTGCGAGAGCCATGTGCTCTTCATTCCTGGCCTGTCCTCTTAAATCAGTCCGTAGATCTCACCTTCCCCTAGAATTCCTCCCTCAAAAGGCCTGAAGAGAGGGGCAGCATTGGCATCCAATTGAGAATGTCCCTGCAAGCCCCTTCCCTCCCCAGCATTGGGGGGGCCCATCCTGCCTCGCCCACAGCCTGCCTGCCCAAGCTCCCTGCCTCACTGTGTTGTGCCCACAGGTCTTCCCAGCTGCTTGTTCCTCCTATTGGGACGGTCACAGTCCACCTGCAGCTTGGCCTACATGATCCTGACCAGAAGCCTGCGCACTGTGGGAATCCGCCTGTCCCAAAAGCGTGGAGTTACAGCTCCCTGGTTTCCAGCATCATCCTCCTGCCCTCTCACCCAGGAGCTGTCTCTGCTCTCCCGCTGTTCTTCCCCTCACCTAGGGGCCATTCAGGCCCCAGTCTGCACAGCCAACATCTGGGCAGGGTGAGCTTTGCCCCCCGAAAGAGGTAAGTTGGGCTTTGCTGCATTTGGGGCAGCAAGGGCCACTGTTGTCGGGTTGCCCAGAGCAGCAGGGATAATGGATTCCAGGGTGGTCATCTCCATACAAGTGACTTTCAACATTCTCTCCATCTCCATTTTATCACAGTGATCCTGTGAAGTGCCATATTTACTTACCCTGAATGTAAGACAACCCCCCTAAAATGTCATACACTAAAAATTGGGTTTTTTATGGGGCAGAGCTATAACTTGTATGAATTTTTTTTGTAAATGACATACATAGAAAAAACCCTAGCCTTACATTGGAATAAATACTGTAGGTTATGCTGAGAGCACATGACAAACCCAAGATCACCCAACAAGCTGGTATGACACAGAGGGGATGTGAACCTGGTTCTCCAAAATTCTAGTCTGACTTCCTAAACACTATACTACACTAGCTCTCTGATCAAAATTTACATCAACCTACAAAGAAGAACCTGCTTCATAAAATCAGGGAGGAGGGGCGGTGGCAGCAGCATCTAAAACAGGGGTATCAAACTTATTTGTTACAAGGCTGGATCTGACACAAATGGAACTTTGTCAGGCCAGGCCACGTGTGTCATAAAATGCAATGCCAGGTAGCAAAAATATTAACTTTATACAGGACACTGACAATTAAAAGGTTTTTAAAACTTAAAATACAAATATGCTTAAAACAGTAGCAGAAACTAAAAATTTAAGCTAAAAATATAATGCTCTGAGCCTAGGAAAACATTAAATGGCTGGGCATTGCAAGCTCCCCCCCAATGGCTCTCCAGTGTAATGTCCCCCTTTGGCTGTGGGTTCCCAGGTTAGAGTACTCTCTCAGGTCCATTCAGCAGAGACAAGCTGGCTCAAAACATTAGCCCTTTATCTGTAAGTAGACAATTTCAGCTGGCATACAAACTCTGGAAACTGAAACTCCACTCCATTGAAATACACTGCAGCTCAAAAAAACTTGTAAAGAAAATGCAGAATGGATTTTCCATTAAGGTTTCTGGGCCCAGATAGACTCCTCTGGGACTGGAATGACAGCTTTCAGAGTGGAATTCCATTCCCGGAATGCAGCTGCTACTCCCAGGGACCATCATTCCCTGGGCCTAGAGACCTTAAAGGAAAATCCATTTCTCATTTTCTTTACAACTCTTTTTTGTGCTGCAGCCCAGAGGAGCTTCCTGCTGCAGGAGAAACCAGTGAAGACAAGACCCAGCCAGCTGGGAAATTTGGCAGCCCAGATCTCCCTTGGAAGGCAGAGGACAGCAAGGGGAGGGGGAGGAGGATGGAGAAGAGAGCCACAGGCCTGATTAAAGCCCTGGGTGAGCCGGTTCTGGCCCACAGTTCTTAGGGTTTGACACCTCTGATCTAAAATGTACCCAATTATTATGTCAAAAGCTATGATAAAAGATCATCATGAGCATGCTAAATGTGAAATGAAGGACCAACATTCTGTTGTCTGTAGTACAACCTAAGCATTTAATTTGCTGATTCACAGTGTGGAATCTTGGGAAGTGTAGGTGTATGAGACAGATGGAGAGAGGAGGTTTTAAGTTCCAGCATCTTTACAGAACTCATCCTTGAGGATGACATGATTCCATATAGAAAACAAGCCCTGCACACAGAAAAACTAACACATTTGGGAGAAGCCTAGACTAGAACTCTTCCCGCACACAATTAGTTTTCTGTGGTATGGCAAGGGATGATTTTATAGAAGGATGTACAGAAGACTTTACATAAGAATGATCATAGGAGTATGCAATTGCAGTATGAAGCAGTACATCCCAGGTTACAGTTACTAACCCAAGAACTAGTCCAGGGGATCCCAGTGTGGTACCCATGGGCATCTTGACACTCGCTGAGGCCTGCCAAGTGTTTTTAGAAAGTAGTTGGGGACCAGGTGGGGCTTTTGCCCAGCAAGGCTTCTGACTGACCACTGGAGATTTTATCAGTTGTATAGATTTTTGAAAAGGCTGCTTTAGCAACTGCTACCACAGCACAAGGATATTCACTGTATGATTGACGATAAGCTGTAGTAGCCATTTTATAGCCTCCTGCAGCAGCTCTTTTGTGGCAGTTTGTTTTGTGGCTGCATCCACCATGCTGTGTCATGATTCCAAAGATGCCTGCAGGCTTAGAAAGGTTGGGGACCCCTGAACTAGTCTATATTCTGTGTGCCAACCCTTGCCTGCAATGAAAAACAGGTTTACCAACTCAGATCTACACTTTACTCTGAAAAATCAAATGGAAAGCTGCTTCCAAGTGAAGAGGAAAGCAAGGTATTTCCCCAAAAAAAGACTAGAGTACAGTAGGTTTGGGAAAGAAGACACCAAGAAAGCAGAAAACCTGAAAAGAATGCACTTAGAGCACAATGTTATATAGCTGCTTAAAGGGTGGGGAGCACTTCTGTTTGGAAGCCTAGGTGGAAAAAATCATCCATTTGGAAACATCCTATGATTTAGGTTCAGCCACTTTGGTGGCCCTGTTTGGGCAGAAAGGCTGGATATAAATGTTGTAAGTCAATGCATAAAATAAATTTATATGAGAGTCATGTGAATCAAGCAGTTAAAATCCATGAAACCATTATGTGAATTGCATCAGTCCCTTCAGACATTACAAGCAAAATTTTCCTTCTTTCAAACTCCATCTGTATGTGCCATTTAAAAAAGTGAAAAAAAGTCCAAAGCAGGGAGCCATTTTCATATTTTTGCTTCAGGTGTACAAATGTTTAAGATAAACACTATTTCTTTTTCTCCAATATTCATATCTTATAACGCCCAAAGCAAGACCTTAATCTCAGTGAGGAAAACAGTGCTCAGGGGATATTTTGGACCTTGGTCCTCACAACTTGAATTGCAACACACAGCTGGCAACAACAGATTCAAGAATCAAACCAAAAACTGTCCTCTCTGGATAGCCCAGGCAATCCCATTCTCATCAGATATTGGAAGCTAAGCAAGGCGAACCCTGGAAAGTATTGGGATGGGAGAATACCGGGGCTGGAAGGCAGAGGTAGGCTATCAAGCCACTTCTCTGAACGTCCTCCATGCCCCAGTAGGAATCGCCAGATGTTGCCATGATTTCCAGGCACATACATGTGCGCACACATACAAATGCAAAAATACAAAAAAAGAAGAAGCAAAGCAAAATTCAGGGGAAAGATGCTTAAATGCATTCTAAGTTTCAGAGATGGGAAGGTAATTGTCCAAACATGCCCTACCCCCACAAACAAAGAAGGTGGCTCCTCCTAGTAATTTGATATATCAGTATAGCACACACACACACAAATTAAGAAAGGCTATATGTCTCCTTATAGGCACAGATAGCGTGAGATTACGATCCCTGCAATAATGCAAGGTCCATTCAGCACTGTGCACAAGACACTAGTAGGGGAAAGTGCCGTGATCCTGGTTGTGTGGAAGCTCTGTCTGACATGCTTTTGTGGGAACCTCAGCAACAATAAATAAAACACAGGACTATGACACCATGTAGAAGAAGCCTCAGATAAGAAATAAAGTTCACTATGCAACCAAGATTTTACTGACTTCATACATCCAGACATGACTAAATAAATATTTTGCTCCAGTTATTACTTACATAAATGAAACTACTCATTCAACTCAATGACACTGAGCAGTATCACACCAGTAATGTTAAAAACTATCCCAACAACCTGACCCCAGACTCAGTCTCATTTATTTATTCATATTATTATACTTTGCTATAGCTTGGGGTGAAGGTTTTGCAACAGCCAAAGTGGTCTTGTGTTCAGTACCTGCTAGGAGCACTCTCTCCAACAGCTATATTTACCCTCCCTTGAACAAGAAGCAAAATCAATAATTTTCTTATATTTGAGTAAAACACACATTCGAAAAAACAATGCTCCAGTGCACCAATTTGCCCTGCTTGACACAATCATAATTTATTTGTATAAGGAAGCTTCTTATAGCAACCATCCATCACCTGAGAAGGTATCATGTTCATCCACATAAATGCTCTTCTATATTGTGGGACAGTTAAATATTTTAAATACTCTGTAAAGTTTTTGGATATGACAAACCTAAATAAAGGGAGGAGCAAACTTTACATGTTCTGTCATAAGTACTCAGAAAATCCAGTTCATACAAACAGCTCAAAATTAACATTCGAGCAGCTTCCCTCTCCAATGACCTCAGGTCCTCAATCTGAATTCCCAAAAAAGGAGCTTGGATTCAATAAATTTGTATCCAAGGATTTATATACGAGTCCTCCCTCAAGCAAGGAAAGATAACCAGTCTTATCAAAGACAAAGACCACCTTTGACCACATGAAGTGCAGCAGTCCAGGTTCATGCTTCCAAACAGTGAACTCCCAGTTCTAAACCGCAGAGTAGTGTCTGCTACACAACATGGAATCCCAGTAGTCTTATGTAGAAATTTTATGGAGGTATAATCTAGTGATTCCTGGCAGGCCTCTACCCATACCAGAGCTCTGTATAGCATCTGCATTACTACTTTAGAGGTGAATACCGTTAAGTGCTGCAGGGAGATATTGCCCACCCTTACAGCTTTAGTGGATATCCAAGTCTTTTTTTGCACATTTTCAAGATGGATGTTCCATGGCAGATTTGACTGGATAACAGACAGAATAACAAAACAGATCTACTTGCTCCAAAACTTGTCCTCTGATTTTCCAAGTAAATGTGGGGTACATGACTCAGAAAAAAACAGAATTTGTCCACGATAATCAGCAAAGGCTTTTACTAAATGTTGCAATGCTGTTCTGGCACACAAAACAGCATCATCAGCATAGAGGAAAATAGATACTGGGAAATTTTAAAACATAATATATAATCTTAAAAAAAGAATTCTGCACAATTTGAAAACATCTAGAATTCTGTTTTAAAAGATGTTACCTGGTAAGATATAAAACAAGAGTACTAATAAATAAATGTTTGATAAATATACTGAAATGGTAAACATATGCTTGCAATAGCAATATCACAAATTTATAACCACAAGAATAATTTGCAGCCACATGTTTTTGTTGGCACTAAATGCTGAAGTTCACATATAATAATAAAAAAAATCTTACTACAAGAATCCTGTGGAACCAGTTATGCATAATTTTGCTTTCTCAGCTCATGGCTCAATGATATAACACATGAAAGCTCTGTATCCCTTTACTGGAATTATGTCTAGATGGCGGTTGTTTACCTAAAAACAGAATTATCTGCAAGATCTCTAGCTCTGTAAATATACTTTACCAACAGGAACCATCAATACACCTTCTACATGGCCCCATCTATGGATTCTTAATAGAGATCTTCCTACAAACCTGAGAAAAGCTCCAAGTTCTATGAAAAATCTGAAACCTTCAAAAATGTTTTTTTTTAACCTCTCTATATGATAGAAGCAGAGCCTACAGCTTTAAGAAATGGAGGCCCTCAGCAGCTGGGCAATCACTAGGGTTGCCAAGTGCAACTTCAGAAATATCTGAGGACTTTGGGGGTGGAGCCGGGAGACTTTTGTGATGTCACTTCCTGTGATGTCACTTCCAGGTCAAATGGCAGGTAATGTCACTTCTCAAGCTCCACCCTTTCTGATGATGTTCACTTCCAGCACACTGCACCAAACTACACTTCTGTCACGTGGCTCTTCCCTAATGATTGTGGCTCCCAAGAACAGATTAGAGATGACAGCTTGGGAGGCACCCACACAGCAGCCCTGCCTACATAACACCATGTCATGGACTCAGATAGCTCAGGTTAGTCTGATCTCATCAGATTTTGGAAGCTAATCAGGGTCAGCTCTGGTCTGTAGTTGGATGGGAGACCATAAAGGAAGCCCAGAGTTGCTATGTGGAGGCAGGCAATGGTAAACCACCTTTGAATGTCTCTTGCCTTGAAAACCCTACAGGGTTACCATGTGTTGGCTATGGAACTAGTTTTAAAATTGTGAGCAGACAGACTTTGTTTTTTTTTTAATTAATTATAGAAACTATTCAAATATAATCTCTCTTCCCTTAAGAAAGAAAGACCGACCAGACAAAGTTGGAGAGGATAAATAGGCAGTTTAGTCTTCAGTAGCAATGATCAATTTCAGCAGAAAATGGGGATCAGGCAGTTGTTCCAAACAATTCATAGAAAAGATGGACTTTAAAGAATCATCTGGAAGAGGTGACAGAAGTGGCATTCTGTGTGTGAGCTGAAGGCATTTTGCACCAAAAGAAAAAAAAAAATGGACTGAGAGAGAAAGATAGAGAGAGAGATAGAAAGCAAACACAGAAAGAGAGATTAAGAGAAAAAAGGCAAAGTAAGAAAAAGAAAGGAAGACAGAAAAACAGAGAGAGAAAGAGAGAAAAAGAGAAAGGAAGGGAGAGGTAGAAAAAAGATGGGAAGAGAGGAGTGAAAGAGAAATAAAAATGAAAGGAAGGAAAGAAGGAAGATAGAAAGACAGGCAGACAGAAAAATGATAGGAAGGAAGACAGAAAGAAGCAATTCGATCCTTCCCACTTTTTTTGGGGGGGGGGAATGGAGCTCTGAAATGACTACCTGCGCTTTTAAAAGGAGCAGGGGGACCTGTGCTGCCGGGCTGCTGGCTGTAAAGAGCAGGCAGCCACTGCAAGCCTCCCTTCGATCCTTCCCACTTTTAGGTGGGGGGGGGGAAGGAGCTCTGAAATGACTGCCTGCTGGATGAAAAATGGAAGGAAAACGCAACAAGACCATGAGGCAGAGCCCTGGGCCAGCCCAAACCTTACTTTCCGGGACCCTCAACTCTTCTGGGCTCTGAGAACTGCTCAGGCTGCTCCTGCTGCAAACAACAGGGGTGGGACTGGAAGGAGGAAAATCACTCAGCAGCGCACACTAGAGGGAAGTGGAACTGACGATCTAGCCCTCGTCTCTATGGCTTTCATAGCCATAGAGACTTGGAGGACTAAAATGCCAGAGCGTCACTCTTCTGACCACCATTTTGCCCCCCGGTACCGGATTTCAAAAAAGCGGGTAAGGGGGGTCAAAATCGGGGGTTCCCCCGCCCCCAGCGGGGGCTTGGCAAGCCTAGCAATCACAACAGTATTGCCAGCCATCAAGCCTTGGTTTCTGCCAGCAAAAGGTGGGGGAAGGGAAGGACCCTTTCCAGGGCTATTTTGGCCTTTGAGGGAGGACTCATCTGGGCCAGGGCTTGGCAGCAACCTTTCTACCACATAATTCACATGATTCACCCATAAGTGGCAACAGCAGTCACCCCCTGAAAGCCAGTATACTATGGTAGTTAGAGTTTCAGATTAAGATCTAGGAGACCCAGGTTCAGATCTCCAGTCCACCATGGAATCTCACTGGGTGACCTTAGGCTAGTTACACTCTCAGCCTAGCCTACCTGACAGGGTTGTTGGAAGAATAAATGAGGGAGAGGATAAAGACATAAGCTATACTGGTTCCCCATTGGGGAGAAAGGCAATATATATATATGAAGTAAATAAACCAATATATAGCCGATGATGAGGGAGAGACAAAATGTAGGCTGGTTGATGAGTGGAAGGAAAGAATAAAGCAGGGAACGTTGAAGACATGGGGGCTGCCAGGCGGACATAGTATGGGGACAAGGATACAGGGAAAGTGAGGTGCCCCCTACAAGTCCCTGGAGGGCTTACAACTTGCCCCTGCCCAGCTATAAGCACTGCAACAACTTGGCCAGAGTTTTCCTGGGAATGGCTGCTGTGGAAGGGCAAGGGGGAAAACTGAAGATGGGGGAGTATAATAAAGGTAGGTAGATTGGCTGGTGGATCAGAAGGAGAGATGGAGGCAGGAAAAGGGAACAGACTACTTTTAGGAATGAGAAAGAGCAAATAGGAGGGAATGGAAAACAATAAGGTCCCTGGAATTCCTTGAGGGTCTCAGTTTGTATTTTTCTATTATTCTCTTTTGGTTCTGTGAATTAAGACGTTAGGTGGTGCCTTCAGTCTGAAGTGGGCTTGAACAAATACCACATGTACAGTGTTTGCATAAAACAAATATTTGAGGCAAACACACAGCAAATGCACTAGGTTGTGTCAGGGTTACCAACCTCCAGGTGGGGTTGGGAGATCTCTTGGAATGACACCTTATCTCCAGACTACATAAATTGTTTATTAATTATTTATTATTTCAATCATATATTCCACTTCTTCTGGAGAAGATGGCTGCTTTGGAAGGTGGATTGCATGTAGGTTTGCCAGCTCCAGGTTGGGAAATACCTGGAGATTTATTTATTTCATTAAATGTATTAATCGCCCACCCTGCAAGCAGACTCTTGGTGATTTACAGTCATTGTAGGAAACATTTAAAATACAATCAGTATATATAATAATTTAAAACCAATCCAGCTAGTGATATAACATCTTAACATTCACTAATTACACCACTAAAACAGTCACCTTTGGACAACTCTGTTTTAAAATAAGGCCCTTCCTACATTCTAAATGAGGGACTGTCCTGAAAAGAGAAGCCAGAATGGCCTGTTGAACTGTCCACCATTTGGCTCCCACTAGGTCTAGTCACAAGGACCACTCCACTGCTTTCAACAGGGCCACTTTAGTATCATCTTGTCTTGAGAGGTGATACAGGGCAGCCAGACTAGAAAAAGCAGGTAAGATCATATGGCCAAACTAGGAATTAACTGTGTGATAATTAACAAAAGCAACCATGAACAAGGTTTATGAGTTTCCCTTTAATATACACAAAAGCCCTGTACACGTTATTGCAAACACACATACACCCTGTTTATGTACAGCTGCTCGTAAGAATGAAGCAACATCAGTGTTCCCTCTAAGCTGTGTTAGCGTGAGCTAACTCACAGTTTTTTAGCCTATGGTTTGCACATTTTTGTCTTAGCTCAGGAAGGATGACTCCAGAGCAAACTAATTTATGCAGTAGCCATAATGCTCACTCACAACTTTAATGCCAATAGCTCACAAAGTAGATTTTTGCTCACAAGACTCCACAGCTCAGAGGCAGCATTGACCAACATATGTCCACTTTCACAATAAAACCAAAGAACCAGAACCTGGATACACTTGGGGTTTTAAAAACACACACTTAGCTAGGCACAGGTAGAATATAGGATCACTCAACAGCTGCACAAAGAACATTCATGTCCATGCAAATCGCACAAACATTCACTATAACGTGTTTGCAGGGCTGAAGTGGTTTCATTGTACTTTGACTTGGGGGCCTTAAGTAAAACGGGGTTAGAGCCTGAATAGGTTTGGGTTTGGGGATGCTTCAATGGGGTATAATGCCATAGAGTCCACCTTCCATGCACAATCAAAAATTTATATTTTACAGATAGATACAGATATGCAATCTTTGTCACATTTGTTCCCGCCCCCTTCTTTTAGGGCCTACAACTCCACTTCACAGAAACTCTCTTTCAAAAACATAGGAACTTGTCCATGACTGTTATGGCATAACATGAGGTGCTGGGAAGCATGCAGGAACACATGACAGACTGTCCAAATCTATGGCCTTCTGTACCTCTAATGTCAGAAAAAGACTACTTTTATTCATAAGTTTGTATCCCAGTTCCTAGACCCACCAAAAAGTTACCCAAGATACTCAGCACCAGAATCTTTAAAACTATTACTGTAAACCACCTTGAACTGTGAGGAAAGACAAGATATAAATGTTTTAATAATAATAAATAAGTACCAGAGGGCTGTTGTAGAGCACTAGGTCAAGGTTCCCAAGTTTTAAAGTTCTTGTTATAAAGATTTTATCATTTCTCGGTTTCCCAAAAACCACTTCATATTCCTTGTTCTAACATGAAGAATACTAAAACTTCAGATAAAACCAAGTTTGAAGGGCATTTGATTTTTAGTGCTCGTTGAGCAGGAAACTGCTCAGTATCCTACGATACCAAGGTCTGGCATCAATATGCTCAAACAACAGGCCTTCATGTCCTGATCTAATGTCTGGTAAAGAGCTTTCTATGTGTAAGAGAAGTCCTTTGGTTATTTAGAATATGGGGTGAGACACATTGTAGCAGCAATATGGGCTGGTACATATCTTGGACAAAACTGTCAAATCTTACTAGAATACAGAGAGTGAATAGTTTGCTACTGAAGCATATAATTTCGGTAAGAAGATTTGTTAAGAAGACCGCTAAAGAAGAAACAGATAGGACCCCATGTGACACTTCACATTCTTTACTTTAATCTACCATGAAATGCAAGGGATTCATATGACCAACATGGCTTTCTCTGATTACTGAAAGGGGAACGAACCGACAAGGAACCATGAATGTCGCTTTCTTTAAGTATCAAGTTACTCTAAACTCTATACAGGACAAGATTTAGGGGTAAGTACAGTTGCCAGCTCTGGGTTGGGAAATAACTGGAGATTTCGGGAGTGAAGTCTGGGGAAGGTGGGGGTTTGGAAATGAGGGGGATCTCAACAGGGCACGGTGACACAGAGTCTGCCCTCCAAAGCAGAGCCATTTTCTCCAGGTGAACTGAACTTGATCTTTTGGAGATCAGTTGTAATATCAAATCTCCAGGGGCCACTTGGAGGTTGGCAAATCCAGGGGTAGTGACAACCTGAGGTGCTAGATTCTGTTTTATTTAAAGCATTTCT
The DNA here is from genome assembly GCA_029375565.1 of Gekko gecko. NCBI lineage: Eukaryota > Metazoa > Chordata > Lepidosauria > Squamata > Gekkonidae > Gekko > Gekko gecko. Next base: position 122,859,926 of record JAPDNY010000007.1, read on the forward strand.
ATGCCACCTTTCAACCCAACCCAGGGCCCCAAGGCAGCAAACACTAAAGCTTTGAAAACATTAAAAACAGTAATTAAAAGCCAAATATATGTAAATACTTAAAATGATTAAACAAAACACATTAGCACAGAACCAAGGAGGTGAGCTAATATTTATTAAGGAGGGAATGCCAAGTGAAACAAAAAAGTCTTCACCTGCTGGCAAAAGACAAAAATAACGAGAGACAGGTTAATCTCCCCAGGGGAGGGAGTTCAAAAATTTTAGCATCATGACCAAGAAGAACCCTTATCAAGTTGCCACTTGTCTAGCCTCAAGTCTGACTTTTATTTCTTATACAGTATTGGCCTGCAAAATATGAATGTGAGAAAACATTCAATGACACTGCATTCGGTTTCTGAAAGACTGTAATGGCAGCTTTGAAGAAAACCATTTATGAAGTGTGGACTGGAGCCAAAGCAACACCTCCAAAGATAACCGGAGAGCATGGGAAAGCACATAGGGGAGTATATCATTCTTAAGGTATGCTGGCCCCAGGGAATATAGGGTTTTAAGGCTCAACAACAACATCTTGAATTTGTCCAAGAAGCATCTTGAATTTTGCCCAGAAGCTAATTGGGAACCAGTGTAGATGGAACAAGACTGGAGTGATATGGTCCCCATGATCCACCCTAGTTAGCATTCTGGCTGCAACATTCTGTAACAAGTGATGTTTCTGGACAGTCTTCAAGGGCAGCTCCACGCAGAGTGCATTGCAGTAATCTAATCTAGATGTTATGAGGTCATACGCCAGTGGCAAGATCTTTTCTGCTCATAAAGGTTTGCAATTGAGAGGCGGGGCTACAGTGCAGCAATGTGGTCAAGTTTCACAGGGGCTCTGAGACTCACCAACTTCTGGAGCTTTTTTAGGGGTCCGTTTGGTTTTCCTTGGACCCACTGGTTCATCGGGAATACAAATTGAATGCAGAGGGCTTTTATATCTCAGCACCCCATTTGTGGCAACAACAGATGTAGAGTCAGAATTGTCCTGAAGCAGGAAGCACCGAAGACCAGCTGTGATAGCATGACTGACAAGCTGTATTACCCCTGCCTTCAAACCTCATCATACCATCTAGGCGATGAACTTGTGAGTACTTTCTTTTTCTTGACAACTTTTAAGCTTGGAAAACAACTCTCATTTGCCCCTATAAATCCTCCTGAGAAGCCAAAGGAGGTGCTGAGGAATTTTCCCTCACGCATTCCTATGTTAAGCGGAAGAGCAGTACTCCAGGGAGTCAACGTCAATATAAATACAAGGGGCAGAGTAATATATTGAAATCTCCTGTCTGCTATTTGGAAAACATCTTAAATACTGAAGAACAGTGACTTACTTGATTTATGGAAAAGAAACGGCCATTTAAAATGGCGATGAAGCTGGCACTCTTAATGGTGTAATTCCACAGAGACGATTGTTTACAAGAGTCTCAGCTTAAGTGTGAAATGGTTTTTCAGCACAAATCGGAGAGGACTTGCAACTGTCAGAAACCTTCTGGGAAGAGATCATTCTACGAACGCAAACTAAAATATTTGAAGCTATCTCTCCAGTCTTGGAACAAATCATGAGCGTTTTTGAGAGTGAACAGACTAGTTTACTTGAAATAACAGACCTTCCGTTGCAGATGATGTCATCCTTGTCCCAAAACCTCAATCAATGCGGCCTGTCTGGAGACGTGATCCTTAATACGAAAGAAATAACAAAAGGCTACTCTGACTGCTTGAAGTCTCAAGTTTTCTTAGTTACCAAGCACAACGAGGCATTTTTATAGGCTTTGGGCTGTTTGATCTCTCACACAAGCAGTCTGGAAGGGGAGGGGATGAGTTTCAAAGCATTTTCAGAGACCAAACAGGGTTTTAAGTGCTACTACATAAGTATGACTGAAGAAGAGGAGACCTTCAAAGATCAAAGGCACAGGAGATCAACAATTCTGGAGAGACATTTGCAGGGAAAACAGAAGAAATATAAACTGTATAACTAATTTGTAACAATATATCTTGATTGTTTGCATGGTTAAACTGATTAATGAGAGGAAGATTTATCTAAAGTGAAACTCTCAAACTGCTAAAATATTTGTTTATATATTATTTCTTTCTTACTTTTTTCTGAACTTATACTGATACTCGATAAATGACTGATTTTAAAATATAACCTGTAGTTACAAATATTGACTATCTTTATTGTCTTAATTGATTAGTGAAAGTTATAAGTAATGGTTGGTTTATTTGATACAATATGTTCTGGATATCTGTAATGCTCTAACTGATGGTTGATAAAAATTATAGGGTAGTTTTGATTTTTAAAGTGGGCCTTACAGGGAAAAAATAAAAGCAATGGGTTGATTACCTAGAGAAGGGGTAATGACTTAAGTATTGTGAGAGAAAAAGATGGATCTATATAGTGTGAGGTGAAAGTATATTGGCATTGTAAAGTTGAGAGTTGATGTTATGGAGAAATTATAAATTACTGTGTTTAGGTTTGCAAGCAAATGGGATTTTGAAAGCTAACAATGCCAAAAATATAAAAGAATATCTTAAAGGGACTAGATTGGTATTATGTAAGAAATATGTGATCAAATTTGAATTGTCAAATTGCTGTGAAATACCTGTGTTTTTTCCTTTTATATTTTTATTGCTATAAAATTGATTAATAATAGTTACAGCAGATAGGATATAGAAAAAATGAATTGTTTATTGGGAACAGATTTTTACTTAATGATATTTGTTGTGGACTACAGGTTAACAAAGGAAAAAAGGGAATTATGTATCTAAAGATGTTATGAACGAGACAATGGCTGGATATTTTGAAGTGTATTGCTCTTTTTTGTTTTATATAACTCTTTAAAAAACATAATAAACCTTACCCATTTGGGCAAGCAGGAAAAAAAGGAAGGTTTGCAACTGACACACCAGATGAAGATAGTGAAAGGTGCATTGGCTATTGCTGCCATCTGCTTATCCAACAGGAGACTAGGGTCCAGTGCACACATGGGTTATGAACCTGCTCCTTTAGGAAGAGTACAAACATATCTAGAACAGGAGACATCCCAACTTCTGGGTCAGACCCCGCTCCCCAGCAGCACTTTGGTTTCATCAGCGTTAGCTTGTTAGCCTCATCCAAGCCTGGGGAGCACCACACTTGAAAGGTGCCTATCATAGGCTTACCCAGTCAGCCACTGAAACAAACACCAGAAGCAGCACACTTCATACTTTGCTTGTGGTGAACGCCATTTTATCCAGTTCACACTTCATAAATGTTTTTCTTCAAAGCTGTCATTACAGTCTTTCAGAAACCGAATGTAGTGTCATTCAGTGTTTTCTCACATTGATATTTTGCAGACCAAGAAATAAAAGTCAGACTTGAAAGTCTGATTATCTTTAATGATTGACAGCTTCTGTAGAGTATACATTCCAGGTGCCAAAAATGACTAGCACAAAAGTGGTCTTTTTGATAAGATCATATTACTGTGATCTCAACATGCATTCCTATTTAGTGGCTACATGTCAGATTATTGTTCTCTCTCGCTCCTGTTTGATAAGGATTTGAAATAGCTCTCTGAAAACAAGGGAGAGGCAATGAAAGGAGCACTTCTTTCAGCAAGAACTCAGAGCCATACTGCAGCTCCTCATTAGGAGGAGTACTATGGAGATAACTGATGGAGGAAAATAAAAGTCAAAATGTAACAGCAGGGAATGTCTGGCATAGCTTTGAAACAAAACCAACAGGTGGGATGCAAACAACATGCAGAAAGCTACAGAATGCTGCAAAAATATTTCTGTAATGGTACAGACAAAGCTTTCTTGTCCAAGTTTTCAGATTGCATTTTTTCTGTTTTAATTATTATGCATTTCCCCAGTGACCTGATTTAGGTTAGGAGGAGAGAAAATTAAGAATAAGGAGTCTTATTCAGGATCCAAAGGCTTCGGCAAGATTTGAAAGAAGTCTGTTTTTCTGAAGCAGTGTTGTCCACTTCTTTCTCTGTACACCTTTTTGTTCTCAAGAGATCCTACTTCCATGTTGTATATTAAGGTAGTCATTAAGAGGAGTATTAAGAGTATTGAGCCAGTTTTTGGCAAGACGGGATATAAATTGAAAAAAATATATAAATAAATAATATAAGAGGAGATCTGGGAAATTACAGGCCAGTCAGTCTAACATCAATACTGGGTAAGGTGGCAGAATCCGTTATTAAAGACAGAATTAGTAGTCACAATGATGAACAAAAATTATTGAGGAAGAACCAGCATGGATTCTATAAGGGAAGGTCTTATCTGACTAAACTTTTAGAGCTCTTTGAGGGGGTGGATGAGTGTGCTTTGTTCCCGCTTTGTCTAAATCGGGAACATTTTTCTTCGCATTGGGCTGACTAGATGCAGCTGGCCCCTCTCTTCCAGCACCCACTCGCCTGCTGCTGCGCCGTCCCTCCAGGTGATTCTGCCAGCCACTGGAAGGCTCGGGCAGCTGCTGCTCCTGCCACCACTGGGGGGGGGGGTCCGCAGCTGCTGCTGCTACCATTGCCCCACGAAAACGGGCTCTGTCATCTCCGCCATCCTCCTTGCCAGCCCCGTCCAGACTGCCGGAGCCCCCGCCTCTCATTCCCACCTCCAGGGCCGTCTTTGTGCGTTTTTTTTTTTAAAGCTTCCGGTCTGAGTGCTTGACTAAATATGCACTTAATAAATCCATTATTAAACGTTAAATGGATTTATTAAGCGCATGTTTGCTCAAGCGCTCAAACCGGAAGCTTTTTTTAAAAAAAAAAAAAAAGCACAAAGAGCGTTCAGACGGCCCTAATCGCAATCATTGCGAAAGATGGGCTGTCCAGATAGGCGAAATCACACATTCAAAACGGAAGTGCCAGGAAAACACTTGATTTTCCAGAGGTCAGGAAAACCCGGCATCATTGCGGGAGTGAGCCTGCTTCGGGGCAGGAGGCGGATTGGCGTGTGTGAACATGAAACTGAAATGCACAAGGGAACAGCAGCGAACCCTGATCAAAAAACCAGTGTGACTGGGCCCTCAGTAGATGTTGTTTACCTAGACTTCCAGAAAACTTTTGATAAAGTTCCTTATCAAAAGCTCCTAGGTAAACTCAGCAATCACAGGATAAGAGCACAAGTCCTCTTGTGGATTTAAAAATGGTTACTTAACAGGAAAGAGAGAGTATAAATGGGCAGTTTTCACAGTGGAAGGTGATAAGCATGAAATACCTCAGTAATATCCAAAGGATTGAATATTTGTTGCAAAAAAAAATCTATTTGCAAAAATGGTTCAATAACTGTACCCCCAAACACCTTTTTGAATATTTTGAACACACATACTGAATCTGACCTTTGGGCTATCAAGGTCAATATTGGGCTATCAAGGTCACCTACTGCCGGGTCCTTTTTAACTGGAGATGACAAGGATTGAACCTGGGACCTCCAGCATGCAAAGCAGAGGCTCTTTTACTCAGCTGCAGCCCTTCTTAACCTATTAATGCAAATACCTGGATTTATTTTCTTATGCCAGCACAGTAACAATACAGTAGGATATGACACAACACACTTCACAAACTGAGGACCCCAAACAAACAGTAACAGCTTGTTTACATGTTCTCATCATGCCACTTACATATGTAAGTGTACGTCCAGTTCATATGGCCTTCCCTTTTTTGTGTGGAGAAATGTTAGCAAAAAGAATGTAAGCTCAACTAAAGCACTTATTTTTGAGTAAAGAGCTTTTTAACCTATACCTTCCTTAGATTCCTTCAATCACCCTTTATACCTTTAAGCATTGTGCCATGCTCCTAGAACTGGAACCCAAAGGAGCATTTTTCCGCAGGATCATTTAAGCTGTGGCTGGTTGAATATATTTTTTTTAATAAAACATCATGACATCTTATTCTGGGTTTTTCCAGTTGCCTGCTCATTGCCAGGTTGGACAAGCCTACTGGGGAGGGGGCACATCAACTATTTTTTAAAAAAACAAACAGGAGTTTTCTTGATCTAAAAGCAAAAATCCAGTTCTTCACAATTGAAAGCTGTTATAAGTGACCACCTTCTTTAAAAAATGTTAGGTGGGATGAAACATTAAGTGGAGCAATGCATCCACTTGCATAGTCTGGCTTCTATCCTACACACACAGTAGATTGTGGCAGAAAACTTGAATGCTTATCAGGCAGACCTGGATTCATATCTCCATTCAGCCATAAAACACAGGATCAATTTCTCTCCCTCTCTCTGAATGATCTAATTCACAGAGCCATTGAGAAGATATGGACAGGAGCCACGTATCACATCTTGAGTTCCCTAAAGTAAGGATGGGAGAAATGTAACAAATACATGCATACAAAATAGAAAACATAACTATCCACTTTAATAATACTTTGTGGAGGAATGCCTTACACCACAGATTTATATTTCCTGTAACTTGATTTGCACTCTGTACAGGCTTAAAGACCATAATGGAATTCTTGCTGGTTACCAAGCAAAGATATGGGAGGATGAGTCACTTCTTGAGTACAGAGTTCTTCAGTGTCATAGAAATGCAGATGGCTGTAACCTAGGTAGAACAAAGAGCTACCAGCTCATACCTCAGCCAGAGAGTCACACCAAAGATTACACAGCTTGAGTGACCCTTCAGACATGAAAAATGCCCACAAGAGGTAGTAGAAAGGAAGATGATAAAAAACCCTAGACTTAAGGAAGAAGCATCTAATTGTGGTGAGGTCTCCTGCATAGCTCTTTCAAGCAGCCAACATCCATACTGGTACAGGACAGCAGCCATGACCCTGTGCTGCTGAAGGATGGGGGAAACCCCAAACAAAAGAACCAAGGTATTGGATTAATTCTGAATATTTGCAGTTCTAAGAATAAACAGCCTATCTTATTTTTAAAATTATTTAGGGCATGTGAGTGGCAGGGAAATAGGATCTGTGGTTTACTCCCAGTTTCTTTTAATTCTCATTCAATTTGTTGCTCTTGTATAGGATGTGTGCGCTATCTACTCTTTAATTAAACATTTTCATTTTGAACACAGAACTACTGGTCAATGCAACCACAAAGCCCAAATCAATCACTTTACCAAAGGAGAGAAGGGGAGGAGACAGCTGTGATCTCTATTGCTACTGAATGCACAAGAGAGCTCTTAAGTCTGTGCAGAAAAGCAGGCAATGTGCAATGCAGAGTTGAAGCCTCTAACCGCAGCAGCAGAGGGGACTAGGCATGTGCATTCAGCAATGACCAAGCCGAATGAATACCTGAAAAATACCTAATTGGTATTTTTTTGGTATCACGTAAGCCAAATACAGATCAGAGATCTGTATTCTGCTACCAGGATAGTTGAGCCTGAAAAAGCTGATTTTATCCAGCTTTTATTTGGGTTCATTCAGCTATATCAACCTATTAAACCTAACAGCTGACAGATGGAGCTACCTGTCAGCTGTTGGGTTTAAATGCCTCTGTGGGAGTCATTTTAGTGCTCCTTTCACTCCCCTTCTGCTCCTGAGCAGGGGGAGTGAAAGGGATGGCTGAAATGACTTCCTTCTATGCCTTACCTTTGCTTCTCCAGCCACCCCATCATGGTGGAGCAGCTGGGAAAGCAAAAGGAAGGCATGTAAACATCCCTTCCCTCTGTGAGCCTTGCTGCTACTGAGGGGGGGACATGGAGAGGGAAGGAAGTTGTTTAAATGCCTTTCTTTCCCTCCCTGAGCCAGCTGGGAAGGGAAAGAAAGGCCTTGGCTCTCTGCCAAGAGGAGGAGAGGAGGCTTCCACTGGTCAGTTTCACTCTCATCCGCCTGTTAGCAAACCACCACTGGGAAATTAGCCCTGTGAGTGGAGCTGTAGCTGGTGACAGCCCCTCTCTCTCTCTGCTGAAAGATTTAAAGGGTCCTCCATCTGACTTTGGGCCATGGGCTCCCCACTGATCAGCTAAAGCCCTTTAAATCTCTGCAGGAGGGGAGGGAGGGGTGGCCGTGGCTTGGGGGTGGGGCTTGGGACTTCCCCGCCCACCCCCACAATGCCTCCCAAATCCCCTCGCCAGAACAATGAGGGACCTGGCAACACTAAATCAGATGTCTTGTAATTTCCCCCCTCATTTTCATTGTTTATTTTTCTTTGTGCTCTAGAACTTTCTCTTCACAAAAGAATAACTTCAGTTTAATGACTCCATATCCAATTTTTCTCCATATCCATGGAATAAACCTCCTTAATTGGATATATAGATGTGTTAAGACAAATGAACATTTTTATGACGTCCTAACTTCTCCTTTGTATACATACCACTTTCACATCTCTAACTTACATAAGTGGCAGGATGGAAGGGATCAAACCACTACCCCTGCAATGTAGTGATTAATTTTTATAGACACATTCCAGTTCCACTAGGTTCATTATCTGGCCTCCTCAGCAGTAAAAGCTCTGCAAAGTCTTTATTTCTAAGAACTTTTCTTATTTATACATAAAAAAAACTTTGCTTAGGAAAAGATGAAAAGCATCAGAGGCAGCTTCCAGTGCAGCTCAGAGAAGCTGGGGAGGGAAGTGAATGCAAAACAACCCACAGATACAAATAAAAGGATTCCTTGGAAAAGGGCCACAGTGTGCTTTGCCAAAGATATCTAAAATGACCAAATGAGCATTTCTGTAGGATGTTTTAATTCCAATTCTAGACTTACAGCTCTCGTGGCTTATACCCTCCCCATGACACTTCCTTGAGAGGAATCAACATCTCATCCACTCATGGATGTTAAAACAAAGACCCAATTTGTATGAATTCAAGGCAAAAGGGTTGGCTCTGACATCATAATCAATATTTTCCTGCACTAAACAAATCATCATCATCATCAAGGGCCACCTAATTCAGTATTTGCAAGCTCAAGATAGTGATGGTATTTCCCCCCCATAAAGCATGGAAATGCTGGCAATAAACATTTCTAAAACACTTTAACATTGTTACTCAGCATCCACAAACCACACACTTGGTGCTAAACAAACAGGAGACAGCTTAGATCCCAACTGTGTTAAATTTCACTGATGTATAGCCGATGTGATACCATAGCTGGTGCACTGGGTATGGGCCCAGTAGTACTCAGTTTAGCTCTCAGCTCAGCCCAACATTTAGGGTTGCCAGGTCTGACTCAGGAAATACCTGACTTTGGGAGTGGAGCCAGGAGACTTCTGTGATGTCATATCCTGTGACGTCACTTCCTGGTCAAGTGATATCACTTCCCAAGCTCCACTTTCTTCTGATGATGTCACTCCCAGCACACTGCACCAAAACCTGACCTCTTCCTATGATGTCACTTTCCAGGTACCCCCCCAACCCACCTCTTCCTTTGAAGTCACTTCCTTCTTTCAAAATTCAAATTTGAATACACTGTCATATATCACCTCCCACCCTCACCTTTCCCCTCCATGTACAGAGGAAGCATACCTCTAAGTTCAAGCCACACTACCTAAATTGAGAGCCAGTTTAGTGTAGTGGTTAAGTGCACGGACTCTAATCTGGGAGAACCAGGTTTGATTCCCCACTCCTCCATTTGCACCTGCTGGATGACCTTGGGCAAGCCATAGTTCTGGCATAGCTGTTCTTGAAAAAGAGTAATTTCTGTCAGAGCTCTCTCAGCCCCATCTACCTCACAGGGTGTCTGTTGTGGGGAGGGGAAAGGAAAAGAGTTTGTAAGCCGCTCTGAGACTCCTTTGGGTAGTGAAGGGCGGGGTATAAATCCAGTCTCTTATTCTCTTATTCTAAATGTTAACTTCAAGTACAGGGGCAATATACCTCCAAGTTAAGCCACACTAACAAGAATTACAAATGCCATGCTTCCACATGCAGAAGCGTATACCTCCAAGTTTAAGCCACACTACCTAAATGTTTACTCCAAGTACAGAGGCAGTATATCTCTAAGTCAAGCCACACTAACAAGAATTATAAATGCCAGAGTTCCATATGCTGTGCATAGACAGGAGGGAAGGGCAGAGCAAAGCACTATAAGAGAGCGGGAGCAAGTGCTGCTGCTGCTTCTGATAGGATTTGCATGCCCAAAATATTTATGCAAGTGTCTAATTCACTCACGTCTCTCTCACTCTCCCCCATGCTGCCATGTCTAGTGATGGTTATAAATTCACTGACCCCAAAATTACAAAATAGCTAGGAAACTTGTAGAACTCTCAGGCTGGGTGTTATTATTAAAAAAGCAAAGGTGGGCATTTTTCAGAAATGCAGCTTACCTAACAGTAATTTTGGAATAAAAACTATCTTTCTTCATCACTCATAAGATTGTTTGTGTGGAATGAAGGAATGTGGTATCAGTGTATATGTGTGGAGGCATGTTATAATTTATTTATTTGTTTGATTTTTATCCTGCCCTCCCCGCCCAAGGCAGGCTCAAGGCAGCTTTACATAAAAATACATATATAAGTTTGTAGTGGGCATGAAAAAATAATACTTGAGCCTTGCCTTCGGAGGAACTGATCTCAGCAGTCTGAAGATCAGTGGTAATTCCAGGAGAATGCCAATCCCCACCTTGATGTTGGCAACCCTAACCCCTGGCCACTCACTTAGCCCAACCTACCTCATAAAGTTGTTGACTCAAACACATTGCTGAGCTGAGGGGGAGAAAAGAGGGCATGCACCCCTCCAAGTTTTTAATGTTAAGACAAAGCTCAGAACGTTCCAGCCATCCCAGCCAGCACATACTAAAACTGAGCTGAATATCAGGCTGCCGAAGATGTAAAAGGAGAAAAGCAATAAAACTAAACCAAATAGCAGCCTTCACAAGACCAAGAATACACAGATGGGATACCGCTGAGCCTGGCTGAGAAACACATAAAATAAACACTCAAGCACTCATGCTGTATTTGCACAGCAACACAGAGACAGGCAAGGACTCTCTGCCTGACCAGCCATGCCCACTCTTCTCCTTTTGGAAAAGAGGCTCTTTTTCTTAAAGGCAACAACACCCCATATGTTCTCAATAAGTATTCTACCACAAAGGTCTGCAGAAGTTGCTGCTGACAGGCTGTGTGTGAGTGCGAAGCAGTTCATCAGTTAATTCATCTTTCAAAATCTCATCAAGAATGCCTCTTGCCTTTAGGTCCTGTACTGAGGGCACAGGAAAGGTTGCAGTGACGAGAAAAATATCTGCTGCCATTTGTCTATGCTTGGAAGAGCCAACCACAATTTGGGGGAAGGGATATCGGCAACACAGCAGCTCCCCAACTCAACTGGAATGAGGGCTGCTGGGAGCCTGGGGGCGTCTTTACAGCTGACTGCTGGGCTGCTAAGCAGGAGCACTGGGCACCCACTCCACGGAGTCAGTTGGAGAAGTTATGCGCTAGCAGGGAAGGCAGCTCTAGTCCTCCAGTGGCTAGGATGCTCTAGCCTTCTATGCTACGGTACCATAGAGACTAGGAGTAAAGTAAGGCTAGCGTGACCACCATTTTTCTCCCACTGCCTAATTTTTAAAAAGTGGGGGGAGGGTTCTTAAATTAGGTAATCCCTCGCCTCTACTGGGGGCCTGGCAGCCCTACCAACATTCAGTGTGTGGCTTTGGAAAAATCTGTGCAATGGGAGTCGCAATGCCACAGGACTCTTGAGAGTAAGATAAATGACAGCAAAGCATTCTGAATACTCACTAGGATTGCCAACTCTGGGTGGGGAAATTCCTGAAGATTTGGGGGTAATGCCTAGGGAAAGGCCTCATTGGGGATGTGAGGCCATAGGGTCCACCCTCCAAGGAAGCCATTTTGTTCAAGAGAACTGATCTCTATAGTTTGGAGATCAGTTGTAATTCCAGGAGATTTCCAGGCCCACCTGGAGGTTGGCAAGCCTAATAAACCTAATACACCTTAACCTACTACACTACAGTATCAGATTATTTATACCCTGCATTTATACCAAAACACAATTCCATGCTTTGTAGGACACTGCAAGGATGTAGCTGTTGCTTATATAGGACAGCACTTTAACAAGAATTCCTCTAAAGCTCCAAGCCTCTGCAAAAAAGCTTCCCATACAACAAAAAAGTCTTTATATCCATGCTGAACCCTCTTGCAGTCCTACATTTGCAATCACTGTTTTCCTCAGCACACACAGTGCATCCCAACAAGCACTCGTGCTGCATTTAGTCTTGTTAGACTGTTGGTCCCTCAAGATGGATGCTGGATATAGGACATAGCGTCCCAACAGAATATTGGGCCAGGTCTTGGAAGTCAATAAAATTTTTAAAACCTACAGTATATAAACAGAATATAATTAAGATGCTTTACAGGTGGTACTGGTCACCTGACAGAATTACTAAACGTTCTGCCAAAGTGTCCAAGAACTGTTGGAAGTGTAAACCAAATATAGGGACCTTCTACCATATATGGTGGTCATATGAAAAAGTGCATAAGTTCTGGAATGAGGTTAAAAATTTGATAGTAGATTTACTGGATGTTAATTTGGATGTATCCCCTGAGACCTTCTTGTTAAATATTATTCCAGAGGATGTAAGTAAAAATGATACGTATTTGATAACTTATATAGTAACAGCAGCGAGAATGGTATTAGCAATCTGATAAAATACCAGTGCTTAAAGAATTATATCTTAAACTACTCAATATGGCAGAAATGGAAAAACTGACAATGTCGTTACATGACAAAGAAGAAAGTGCGTTTTTGAATTGTTGGTCAAGAGTATATGTGTATGTAAAGAACATAATGTCTGTTAAGACTCCTGTGATGTAAAATCTAAAGATACTGATGGCTTAAACTTTATGAAAATGATAAATAAAAATGTTAAAAAAATAATGTTTGCATTTTCTATACATGTTGATATTTCTTCCTCCCTGAGTCCCCCCACCCAACACATGCAGAACTGAACCATGCTTTCATTCCCACCAATTATGACCTTTTGTTGAATGCAGTTAGTTCACTATGCCCCTTCAACCAAATCTCCGGAGAATGTGTACACACTTCAGTACAGTTTTGCTTAGAAGATGGTTTCACACAGGCAAGTTCACTGCCCTAAGTGTGTTCACTGGAGATGGCACAATTAGACTGCCTCAGTGCACGGCAAGAGATTAACTTGGCTTGATAATTCATGCTGTGGGTGGTCTTCCTAAACTTTGATGGAGAAGCAGAAATCCTGCCATTCAGACTCTGGAAGGACAGATATTGAGAGGGAGTGCGCTTTGGGCAGTGTCCACTACTTAGGATTCAATATTGTTCCAAGTTTAACATCATAAACACTAGGGGACTCTTGATATGTTTATCTCTTCACCGAAAATGTGCCTGAGTGTGGTTTATGATACCTGGCAGGCTAGGGACTGTGTGCTTTACAGGATCACCCAAATGTATAGACCAGGTAGGGTCATTTTGTAGTTTTCCTGAAGTATTTTAAAGTATTTTGAGTAGTAATAAAGTCTAGATTTCAAACAGAGCTTCCGAACACTGCAGGATTATTTTTTATATATGTACGTAATGTGCACATTTAGGAGTACATGATAAGCTTTGGCTATTAAAACTGAGGTGGGACTGACTGATCTGTGACCAGCAGGGAGACTGCCTGGGAATAAAGTATACAAAAGGGTACCTAGTAAGTTGGTGAAAGCCTTGGAATACACAGTGAAGAATGAAATCAGCTGACCCAGTTAGGCAAACCCCATGCCTACCTCAGTTGTATTTAGTTCCTGAAACAGAAGAGTGAAAGGGAAGAAGATACTTTTTACAGTTTTTTTTTAATGAAACTGGGAAGTATAAGCAATGCAGCAGCATTTAACACTACTCTTCAGAAAAACAGAATGCAGCCAACAGTTTGGTCATCCTGTACTATAAAGCGGTGATTCAGTTTGGACCACCATGTTCCAGCAACTTTAGACAGCAGGTTTGCAAACAGTGTTGTTTTTTTAAAAAAAAAAATCTGAAGAAAAAACCCACAACAGAAAGCCATAAGTTTCCCATTGCATTTGAAATAAATTCTCTGAAGTTGATTCTCTGAAGTTGATATCAATAAAAGCCAAAAGTATTCAGCTTTTGAACAAATTTAGAGTCCAGTGACACCTTTAATACCAACAAAGTTTTACTCAAGGTATGAGCTTTTGTGTGCATGCACACTTTTTCAAATACATTGGAATAGTAGGTAAGGTTCAAACTTATAGACAGGGATTGAACAGCAAATTAACATGTAGTATGGTGATATGCAAAGTCATCATGTTAATATGCCTTCTCCCAAGTGGAACTCAAGGTGGCTTTCAATATAAATAAAACAATGATAAACAGCACAAAAATATAAACTTAAACAACAATTATAAAAACAGAAAGCCACAACTTAAAAATCCAATTAGGACTGCCAATAAATAAAAACTAATTCAATCAAATGCAGTTCTAAATAAAACTGTCTACAACTGCTTTCTGAAAATCAACAGTGAGAGGGACAGGTGTACCTCCCTGGGAAGGCTGATCTATAATTTTGGGGCTGCCACCAAAAAGGCCCACTCTGTACACTCACCAGATGAGCTATTTTGATTGGTGGGATAGTCAGGAGGGCCTCTCCCTGTGATCTTAATTCCCAGTCAGGAACATATGGAAGAAGATGGCCCTTCAGATACACCATCCCCAAGCCATATCCATGTAGGGCTTTTAAGGACAAAACCAACACCTTGAATTGGGCTCTAGATCAGTAGCCAGTGTAATTGCCATTGTTATTGAGGTCATATGCCCCAATCAGCAGCCTATCTGTAGCATTCTGCACTAGCTCCAGCTACACTCTTCAAGCACAGCCCCAAGTAGAGCTCATCACAACAGTCCAGTCTAGATGTAACTATGGCATGGATCACTGTGGCTAGATCTGACTGAACCAAGAATGGTCACAGAAGAGACAACAGCCAAGGCTGAGCAAAAGCACTCTGAACCACCATAGCCACATGGTTTTCTAAGGTGATTGCTATGTTAAGCTGCACTCCTAAACTGTGGACTTGGCTTTTTAAGGGGAATATCCAAAACAAGAGAGATCTCAAGTCCCTGATCTGCCTTTCTCCTAACCCAGAGAACCTCTGTCTTTTCAGGATTAATTTTCAGCTTGTTCACCCTCATCCAGACCATTACTGATCCCAAGCACCAGTTCAGAACACCAACAGCATTCGCAGAATTAGATGGAAAAGAAACATAGAGCTAGGTATCATCTGCATATTGGTGACATCACAGCCCATAGCACCTGATGATCTCTCCCAGTGGCTTCATACAGATATTAAATAGTATGGCGGGGAAAGATGGAATCCTGCAGCACCTCGCAGGTCAGTGGTTATCAGGCAGAGCAGAAATCCCAACATCACCCTCAGATAGGACTCAATCCACTATAACACGGTGCCCCTGAGCCCCAGTGCTGAGAGGCAGCTCAGTAGGATACTATGGTTTCAAAGGCTGCTGAGAGATCTAGCAGAACTAGCAGGGCCACCTTACCCCTCCCTAGTTCTCAACAGAGGTCATCAGCCAAGGCGGCCAAGGTGGCCAAGGCAGTCTCCATTCCAAATCCTGCTCTGAAGGCAAACTGAAACAGATCCAGAAAAATCAGACTCTTCCAAGACCCCCTGGTGCTAAGAGACCACAACCTGCTCAAGCACCCTGCCCAAGAATGGCAGACTGGAGGCTGACCAGAATTTTTCCAACATAGTAGGGCTCAGGGATGGTTTTTTCAAAAGAGCTCTCTCATCAATCCCTCCTTGAGCATGAGCAGCACTCCCACTCTCAAGGAAACATTTATCACTCCCCTTACCCACTCAGCCATTCCCCTTTCGGCAGCTTTTATCAGCCAAGGGCAAGGGTCAAGAACACAGATCCTGTCCACATCCTCTGGACCCACAAGCTGAAAAGCATCCATATAAGTTGCACAGGCATCTGAACATGCATACACAATGGTATCGAACCTAGAGAGGATCTGGGCAATTTTGTCTGCAGAGTAAGTGGCAAATTGGTCACAAGTAGCAAAGCTGGCCACTGTGTCCAAATCCTTGAGGCTCATGCTATAAAAGTCCCCATTCAGTTATTCAAGGTGGGAGTCAGAGAAGTTTCTACGTAAGATCCCATGATTAAGCATTTAGCGAAGTGTGTAGGGATCTAGAAGATCTAATAAAACTGTTCAATCTTGCACCTCCTTCCTCTTTTCTCCTACATACCAGTGTGGCCTTACCTTCTTTCTGTAAAGGAATAGCTAAACTGGACAGTTATGGGCAGATTCGATGGTGGCAGAGAAATATATTAGACTAAGAATAAGGCCCGTTGTGGAAATAAATACAATGAGCTCTAGAAAGAAGCTCTGGATGGGTGCCCCAGCCTTGGGCACTCAGCGTCAATTTGCTGTGGCGACCTCAGCAGGGCATAAGGACACAGAGTCCACTGTTTTTTCCAGGGGAACTGATCTCTGCCATCTGAAGAGCAGTTGTAATTCTGCATGATCTTCAGCCCTCAGCTGGAGATTGGCAACAATTGTTCCTCAGGAGAAAATGGCTGGTTTAGGAGCAGTTTCTGCTCTCGTCTACCTCCATAGTTCCCCTGGCAGACAACCAGCTGGCTAATGGATCAAGGCATTCTGAGTGGATAATTCAGCCTGCAGCATGCCACAACTGACCTGTGACAGACTGCACTGCCTTCCCTGTTCTTCTTGCCCTCACCTTCTCCCTTGTTAGGCAAAATGGAGGCCACCCCACCAATATGTGGAAAACTAAGCAAACCACACTTATCCAAACATTGCTGCTTCTGTTCTGCTTGTCCAACTATAGTGCCTACACATTAACTATAGATTATAATGCCTACATATATTTTAAAATGATATGTAAGGAAGCAGCTGCATGACGACTCAATACAACAATGATCAAACCCAAGCCTACCAAATATAACTGACAAGCATTTCCACACTACACCTCAAAGCTCAGATGGAGATCATTCTCCTACCAGACCTACACGAGGTTTAATCTGAGCTAAAACTCACAGAGGTTTAATTCTAGAGCATGGTTCACAAGCTGAGGCTTGTCGCCAAAGAATATGCAATCAATAAAAGAGCAAGGACTGATTTGAGGCTTTAATTGGTCACTGATTTTTATCAGCTCATACAAGTAGTCTACCCACATGAAAAAAGAGTTCATGTATTGCTATGGCAGACACCTCTGGGATCAAACGCTCCAAAATGCACTCTGTTAACTGTGAAAGATGCTACCATATATAACTGTTGGACTGAATATGTAGCAAATGTTGAGCATGTGCAAACTACCTTTCAACCCCAGTGTTAAAACCCAGCCAACCAGTACAAAGGAAAGGATTTGTGGACAGGCTATGGGCTTTACACATTAACTTGAGCTGTGACACTTCCTATTTTAGAGAATTTCACCTGTACTCCTCATAAATCAGGGACCTTCCTGTTTATAGTGGTTGTACATGCAGTGGTTGTATATGCAAGTTTTTGCTCTGTAGCATATTAGGTAGCAGATAATGTCCATGCAAACTCATGGGACTATCTACACAGGTATAATATAAATGTGTACACGGAAATGCCTTCAATGCAGGATGTCCCCAACGTGTGAAGAAACTCAGACTGCAATTGCCTACAAATACACGTGCACAATTTAGGAGGGGGGGGGCAGCCTGGCAAAGCGGCCTCCCCAAGCGCTTTTTGAGATCCCTTTTTTAGAAAACAAAAACCCAACTTTATTTATTTAAAGTAGATAACCCCATCTTTTCTTCCACAGAGAAGGCCACGACAGGTCGCAAAGTATCAACCAAGAAAGAGTAAACAACAACATGAAAACACTTCTCATAAACACACACTATGAGCCAATAACTTTTGGCCACAAACCTCCTCTCCCCCACCCAACCAGAGGCATCTTTTCTCAAAGCCAACTGACCCCCAGTCTGACACCTGCCCCCTCCCACCGGCCCAGCTTGTGTACTTTTACCGTCTGTCACAGTCATATCGGCGACCTCCTCTCGCGGCAGCACCTCCAGCTGGAACGCTTTCTGACTGGGGTTGGAGAGATGCAGGCCATCCAAGAGCTGTTCCTCGCTGAGGAAAAGCAGCTTCACGCTGCACTGCAGGAGCCGGGGCGGTGGAGTAGCCATGGATTCCTCCCTCAGCCCAGCCAGCCACGCACAGCTGAGGCCGCTAAAGAGGCTTGATCTTGAAGGCGGCGGTGGCAGCGGCAGCTCCTCCTCCTCCGGGTTCCTTACCCCTCAAACGAGCAACTAGGGAAAGAACAGACCGAGAGGGGAACAGCGGAGAGGCTGGGAACGATACAGATGCTGGCTGGGCTTCCCGGATAAACAACCTCCCCATCTGAGACGCCTCCTAGCTTCTTCTGGCATTTGCAGCAAATCAGGCTGTTTTCCCTCCTACTCCCCTGTAAAAATCCCGTCAGCCAAGAACAATTTACAGATACACACTGAGGGTACGTAATGTCGCTGGCTACAAGCGTCGAGCAAACCCTGCTCTTAGCATTGTATGGACTGACACCTGCCGGCCACCTTTGAAAACACGTCTGCTTTCTGTAGGAGCTCCTAAAACTGACACCAACAGAAGTGCACCCCGGGTATTTTTATCCTCCTAATTGGTCGTCTAAGCACTCACTCTCCAGATCTTTATATGCCACAGCCATTTGGGGCAGTTATTACAGTGGCATGCCATCAGTGTTAGCCATGTTTGGTGGGACAGTAGCTATAATTAGGGTTGCCAATATTTTTTTCCTGGCAGGGATTCTTTGTCTTTAACAACTGCCTGGCAGGCAGAAATGAAGCAGGTGATGTTTTCCCTGGTATGAAGAAGTGATAAGCAAAAGCTGTCCCTTCTGAATGTCTGTGGACTGGGTGTCCTGTTAAAAAGGCACACAAACTTTAATTACCACTGGATATTTTTTTCAGAGAAGTAGCTCTGATTAAAAATGTCCATTACTTCTATCTTATTTTGAAGCTCCAGAAGTAATGAGATAAAAATGAATGTTATAAATGTAAAATGTGTGTGTGTAAGATGTTAATATTCCATTTCAGCTACTTAGGAACCATACGTGGCTCTTTAATGTGCCACCTGGAGCTCTTCTGACCACTATCCCCATTATGGCACCTACTTTCAAGCAAGCAAGGCCATTGCCCTGTAGGGCTTGTGATTGGCAGATGGTTCCCACCTTGAAACAGCTGTTGTCACAGGGACTGGAGGATAGATAAGATGTGAACTTCAGGGATGGAAGTAAAGTACCCATCCTTTTCAGCAACACCCCTGTATAGCCTCTACACTCTCATCCTAAGACATGGGCAGCTGTCAGGAAGACAGCAAGCTGGCAGCAGGCAAGAGTACGATCTCCACCACTACTACTGCAGTAGCGACCCAGGAAAACAGCAAGTTGGCCACAGTGGGGTGGTGATAACTTTATGCTCCTTTTCTCCATGGCCAACTTGCTTTTCTCCAGGAGCCTTGGCAGTCTCACTTGAAGTGCTGTTCTTCATCCTATGGAGAAAGTGAGAAGGCCCACAGGAGAGCCCTTCCCCTCACTCCAGAGACACAAGGGCTGGCTAACTTTCAACCATGATCAGGAAAGATAACCCTACATACCCAGAAGTAATCTGGTCATTTTAAAGGTTATAGTTATACATTTAATATTAAGTATTACATCTTTTAGTACTGTATCTATGTGTCTGAGATGGTGCACAGAAAAAAAAATATATATAATGATCATATGACCCTTTTGACTGATGGTAATTGTGAATACAGTTCTGAGAGCCAGAATGAATACAACAAATATAAACCATTAATTATATCATCACAAGACAGTAACTTACAGAGAAAAATAGTCAAAGTAAATAAAACTACGTAAAGGGGCAAAAGGGCAACCCACAACTTCATACTTGTTAAGAATCTACCAAATGTCTGAAGAAATAGAAAACTTTTGACTGGATGTCTACAGGTGCTGTGGGGAGGGAGTTCCAAAGTCCAGGTGCCAGTGCAGAAGAGGACCTGTCTTTGTTAATCCCTCACCTCTGAAGGTGAGTACCTGCAGGACAAAGTCTGTTTGTGAAAGGAGTAAGTAGTCCTTTAATATCCTGGTCCCAAACAATTTAGGGCTTTAAACTAAATGACCAGTGCTTTGAATGATATCTGCAAGCAGCATGGAATCCATATAGCTCCTTCAGAATTGGAGAGAGAGATTCAAGACAACATGATAGCCAGCAGTGATGCCAGATTTCCTACTAAAAAAAAGCTTCTGGGCTCTCTTCAAAGGAAGTCCCATGTAGAGTGCATTGCAGTGGTCTAATCTGAATGAGATCAGAACACAGGGAATATACACAACATCCACAGGGTCACCGGTGTTTCTACTTGTAAATGAGGCTTATAAAATATTCAATGTTGTGGTTAAAAAAAAGGTCTTCCCTGCTGCATTAATGGGGGGAAGGGAGGAATCCTGAGAGTTGTTTAATAAGACTTGTTTTAAGCTACTGTGTGTTTTATGGTGTTTTTATACTCTGGCTAGGTTTTAAATAGTTTATTGCTAATGATTTCTTTGGTGTTCTATTTTTTATTGTGTTCTACTTTGTAAATGGCTTTGAGCAGGCTCTCTAGAGAGGCAGCAATGAAATTTTCTAAATAAGTGATAAATAGATGACTTTCAGGAAACCAGGTGGAAAGCAATGCCTCTTATGAAATAACACCAAACTATATTTTTCTTAGAGCACTATTGTGTGTTAGGCTGTAACTCCAGTTCATTGTTCACTATAGCATGTTTTTGCTGAAAGAAGATCCCAGTTCTGCAAATATTAATGAAGGAATACCTTACATATTATTGGCTATATCAGTGGCTATTAGCCACAAGGTACAGATAGAAACTCTCGGTCTGGGGCAAGGGGTGCTCTGTATTCTTGGTGCTTGGGAGGGGCAACAATGGAAGGGCTTCTAGTGTCCTGGCCCCACTGATGGCCCTCCTGATGGCACCTGGTATTTTTGGCCACTGTGTGACAGTGTTGGACTGGATGGGCTGTTGGCCTGATCCAACATATCTTCTCTTATGTTCTTATGAAGCAAAGATTTTCAAAAGATAAAAGAATACTTTGACCATTGTCCTATAAAATGTTTCAATAATTGAATTGATTAGTCATTGATAAGTAAAAAATATGAGAACAAATTATGCCTTTTATTTATGTTATTTATTTACTTCATTTATATACTACCTTTTCTCTTAATGGGAACCTGAAGTGGCTTACCTCATTATCTTATCCTCCATTTAACCCTCATAACAATCCTGTGAGGTAGGTTATGAGAGTGACAGGCCCAAAATCACCAAGTAAGGTTCCAGTGGGGATTCAGACCTGAATCTTTCAGTTCCTAGTTTAAGAATCATCTATGGGAGCTTCTCATAGCTAGATATAAATGAACAACATATAAGCCATTAATTTATATTTATTTTCTAATTCATAACTATTAAGCCTACCACACAAGGACACAAGGCGCCTGTTGTGGGGAGAGAAAGAGAAGGCGATTGTAATCTGCTTTAAGATTCCTTAGGGCAGAGAAAAGCAGGGTATACAAACCAATAAAAAATAAATAAGCAGTTCCTTCTGCTGTAATTTTTTCTTGCTTTTCTTTATATTGTAGCAATGTAATTGCCCAGGTGGTGTCACTATTACATTTCAAAGTAGCATTTCAGCTAACAATAAAAAACTATCATGGGAGGAATTCTAGAACAGTGTCAGGCACTTCAGAAAGTCAGTCAAACACCAGGCTTCATAAGAAGATAGCGTTTATTGAGCAGCAATTCTAAAGGCACACTAACATTCTATTGTCAGGAATAAAGCACACAAAGGAACATCTAAGGATATACCCCACTGAGCTAGCCCCCCCCTTAGCATCTACCAATGACTACCTAGCCCGCACGCGGGAAATAGGTGCGAAAGTTGTTTAAGCTATAAAGGGGCCCAGCTGTCCACACCGGAGAAACCGAAACCGTAGGACAAGGCCATTTGGTTCAGATAGGAGATAGCCCAGGCTGGGAATCACCCTGTATCCTAGGCAACCTACCCACCTCCCACATTCCAAGCATGAAAAGTTACAGACCATCTCATCCTCCTTCCCTCCCTCACATCTTATGGCAGGATCACCTGACAAACAGGTTTTAAAAATTAGCTTTCAGATCACAAGGGCCACTGACACTATTAATATCCACATTAGAACAAGCTAAGATGTAAAATGGCCCTAATTTGTTACTATCAAATAAATGTTCTTCTGGTGAAGTATTGTAAGGAAAAAACCCTAATTTGATGCACACCTTAACATGGTGAGGGGATTTGTGTGGTCAGCAAAGCTGAGGTCAACACTTTAAGATGCTTACATTCAGGCCTGTAGCTACCGCGGGGCCCATGGGGCCTGCCCCCCCATGGTTTTTGTTGGCCATCCCCCAATCTTCATCTCCACCTCCCTCACCCTGGCCCCCTCCTCCTCTTGATCGCTTCTCCCTCCCCGCTCTGGATGGCTGGGCTCAAGGCGAAGCCAGCCCCAGCCCAGGCAAGCAGGTGGGTGGTGGGGTTTGGCCCTGGGTCAGCCTCTGCTGGGCCGGGCTTGGTGGGATGGGGCCTGGCCCGGTGCTTTTCACTGGGCAGCACTGCAGCTGCACAGGTGAGTGGTGGGCCAGGAACTCCAACCCAGATGGCGAGGCGATTCATGCCCACTGTGGGTGGGGCAGGAGGGAGGAAGCAGTTATTTTCTTGGGGGGGGGAGAGATCTGTTGTCTAGAGTTCACTTGTGATACCCGGCTGGCTACCCTAGGTGTAGGCTGGAGGCTGGCTACCCTAGGCGTAGCAGTTAGCACTTCAGAGCAGGGTCTGCTAGACCCAGGTTCTTGCTGTGGAAGTTAAGTGGGTGATTTTGGACCAGTCACAGACTTTCAGCCTAACCTACCTCACAGGGTTGTTGTGCAGTTCAAAAGGAGAATAGGAGAATGATGTAAGCTGCTTTAGTCTCCACTATTGAGAAAGACTATACTTTTCCTCCTTGGGAAACATTGCTGCTAATCTCCAGGTGAGGACTGGAGATCACTCAGAATTAAAACTGCTCTCCAGATGGTAGAGATCAGGGGCAGATAATGGTACATTGATGGTTGGCTGGGAAGGAGATAGGGTTGCCAACTCCAGGTTGGGAAATTCCTAGAGATTTGAGGGGTAGAGCCTGAAGAGGGTTGGGTTTGAGGAGGCATGGGACCTTAGACAGGTACAATGCCATAGACTCCACGCTCCAAACCAGCTATTTTCTCCTGGGGGACCATTGCTGCCAATCTTCATGTGAGGGTTGGAGATTACTCAGAATTAAAACTGCTCTCCAGATGGTACAGATCAGTTTCCCTGAAGAAAATAGTTGCTTTGCAGGGTGGACTCTGTGTCATTATACCCTGCTGAGGTCACTTCCCTCCTGCTTTGGTCCCCACTGTGGAGAAAGACTATAGTTTTCCTAGGTAGAGGCTGCAGGTGTGGAAGGAAAGATGGAAAGCTTTAGTCAGAGGGGCATATAAAGGTAGGTTGATGGTTGGCTGGGAAGGAGATAGGGTTGCCAACTCCAGGTTGGGAAATTCCTGGAGATTTGAGGGGTGGAGCCTGGAGAGGGTGGGGTTTGTGGAGGGGTGGACCTCAAACAGGTACAATGCCATAGACTCCACCCTCCAAACCAGCCATTTCCTCCTGGGAAACCATTGTTGCCAATCTCCACATGAGGGCTGGAGATCACTCAGAATTACAACTGCTCTCCAGATGGCAGAGATCAGTTCCCCTGGAGAAAATGGCTGCTTTGCAGGGTGGACTTTGAGTCATTATAACCTGCTGAGGTTGCTTCCCCTCCTGCTTGGGTCCCCACTGAGGAGAAGAAAGACTGTACTTTTCCTAGGTAGAGGATCCAGGTGTGTGTGGGAGATGGAAAGCTAAAGTCAGAGGGGTAGATAATGGTATGTTGATGGTTGGCTGGGAAGGAGATAGGGTTGCTACCTCCAAGACAGGTACAATGTCATAGACTCTACCCTCCAAACCAGCCATTTCCTCCTGGAGAACCATTGTTGCCTATCTCCAGGGAAGGGCTGGAGATCACTCAGAATTACAACTGCTCTTCAGATGGCAGAGATCAGTTCTCCTGGAGAAAATTGTAAGCTCTGTGTCATTATACCCTGCTGAGGTTGCCACAGCAAATTGATGCTGAGTGCCCAAGGCCAAGGCACCCGCCCAGAGCCTCTTTCTAGAGCTCATTGTACCCAACCAGAGCCAGTTTGATGTAGTGGTTAAGTGCACGGACTCTAATCTGGGAGAACCAGGTTTGATTCCCCACTCCTCTAATTGCACCTGCTGATGTGACCTTGGGTCATTCACAAGCTCTGGCACAGCTGTCCTTGAAAAAGAGCAGTTTCTGTCAGAAGTTCTCTCAGCCCCACCTACTTCACAGGGTGTATGTTGTGGGGATGGGGAAAGGAGTTTGTAAGCCGCTCTGAGACTCCTTTGGGTATTGAAGGGCGGGGTATAAATCCAATCTCTTCCCTTCTCTTCTCTTATTTTCACAATGGGCCTTATTCCTAGTTTTATAATATTTGTATTCCACCTTTTCATTTAAGAAATGCCCAGGAAACTCACAATAGCAAAAAAGACATACAAGCAACTATAATCGTTACAGTAAAATCTGAAATATTAAGAAAAACATTTAGACCCAGAATTTAAAAGCAGAGTAAAATTCTAATTAAAGGGCCTTCTGCAAGATGATTACCTGAAATATCGTTACCATATTTTTCTTCTTTTGTAAACTAGTCACAGCCTCATATATTTGAATTCCCTTCATAATATACTTTAAGGAGTGGAAGTACGAGAGAAAGAGAGCAGAATAGCCCCATGGACCAATCAGTTTCTTACCCCACTGGCTTTCCCAGAACTCTGTGACCTCATGTTCAGGGAATGTTCTGAAAGGGGGCAGAGCTCTGGTATGACAGGTCACAGAACAATTTATGAATGAATGGCATAGCCATCATTAACTTTAAGAGGGTTTCCTGTTCCATGGAAGACTGAAATAAATGACAAACAGCATTTATCTCTATATGTCTTCAAAAACATCTTTAAAATACTTTTATTTTTAGTTTAAGCACCCATCTTGAGAAAGTTTTACATACTTTGAAAGCTTATAGACTACATTGTGAAATGTGATTCTAAATATCAGTCTTTGTTTTACAATTCCATTTTGAATTTTCTTCCAAAGGTTTTAGCGGACCAGCAATGACTTGTATTTTGCCACCTTTGTTAATCATTTCATTTGGTGCAAAGTGTCTGAGAGCTGAATTCTCAGTATTTGGCAGGTACATCCCACTTTCATGTATGTGGAAGAAATGCTGCTGCATTCTACAGGAATTTTACTACATAGAACTGCTGCTTTACTACCTGATCACATCCATGCTTACAAGCTGAGTTCAATTAGAACCTACATTTAAGCGAATACAAACTGGATTGCAACATTTACTTTAGTATTACAAAACTTAAATCCAGGTACTCTAAATGTACTTCAATGAGGTAAAAACAACAACAACAACTAAGGGATGTAGGGTAACAACCTTGCAAAGTTCCAAAATAAGAAATACCCACAGTTTAATAAAATATTCAATTTTTGTAATTAAATTTATTTTAATCTTTGCATATCTTATTTATCAAGAAAAAGATACGTAGTGTACTGGCTTGCAGGCTCAGAGTTTCAGGTGCTAGTAATCAGGCAAAGCAGAATCATTCAGTCCAAGGTCAACGGTCCAGAAGTCAGGCATAGCATAGTCGTTCAGTCCAAGATCGGAGTCCAGAAGTCAGGCACAGCAGAGTTGTTCAGTCCAAGGTCAGAGGTCCAGAAGCCAGGCAAAGCAGAGTAGTTCAGTTCAAGGTCAGGGTCCAGAAGTCAGGCAACACAGAGTTGTTCCGTCCATGGTCAGAGGTCCAGAAGTCAGGCAAGGCAGAATTGGTGGCTTAGTGTTTATCGTATGCATTGTGTCCATGCCAAACAGCCTCTCTTGGCTGGTTTTGTAGCCCCATGCCTGAGGGTCATGCTTGCACCCAGTTGCTCAGAAACAATCCAGCAACTACTCATCTTTCTTGTCAGTAAGCAGCTGGCATTGGGCCAGGAGGCATGCACTTTGCCATCTTGTCTGTAGCATTGTTCTCAGCCTCTGTCTGTGGTGCTCGAAGGGTGTAGGTGACAGTGGTGGGCTGAGAAAGGACAACTGAGGTTCACCTGCTGAATCAGGGCTGGAGGGTTCAGTGGTTCTGCACCAGCTGTTGGCTGTGAATCCTTACAAGCCTGCAGCTCCTTTTCCTGCTGATCAGCTTCCGTTAAGTCAAGGCTAGCTACACGAGGCTCCTCTTCTTTTGAGAAGTATTTGCTATTGCTGAGCCTGGCTGACTTATGACATTGTCCTTCTCTCAGGGCCCCCTCCCAAGGTGGGGTCAGCCCAGGCTTCTGGGGATACGTTATGTCAAATTGCCGCACCAGAGCAGGTACCTGAATATTGTCCAATATTGTTCTGGTCCATAGCCCTTTCAGTCCCCCAGGTACTGAAGCTGCTCATGTTGCTTCTAAGAATCCAGGATTTGAGCCACTTCATACTCTTTCTACCTGTCCAGCAAGATGGGCAGAGAATCCAGGGTCAGGGGCCAGAGTGAATCTGAAGATGCTGGAAGGACCAGGAAGGAACAATGAGAAATTGGGTGGCTTTGGAGCTTGGATGGGAGGGCTAATCAATAGGCCACGGGGTTTACCCAGTCCATGATGGGAAAAGGTCCAATGAACCAGGCATCCAACTTCCAGGAAGGACACTGACTCTGGAGATGCCATATGGAAATCCACACTCTATCTCCAACTTTAAAGTCCTCACTGGTTTGTCATTTCCAGTCTGCTCTTGCCTTATAGGCCTGCTTTGCCTGCTGTAGTTGCTCCCAGAGAACTGTGTGGAGGGCCTGAAGCTCATTCATGAAATCATTGAAGGGGACTGCTGATACTGGTAAAACGTGAGGTAGGAACCATAGGTAATACCCATAATTGGCAATAAAAGGCATCTGCTGGGTGGAAGCATGTACCGTGTGGTTATATGTGAATTCAGCCAAGGGTAGTAGGGCTGACCAGTTGCCCTGCTTGTGGTTCACATAGCACCTGAGGTATTGCTCCAAGGTGGCACTGGTTTCTTCTGTCTGACCATTCGATTGAGGGTGGTGAGCTGATGATAAATGGACTCAGGTCCCAAGCAAGGAGTGTAAAGCATGTCAAAAGTGGGGCATGAACTCTACCTCCCTATCTGATACCAGGTGGTCCATGGAGGTGGAAGATGTTCTGCAGGTACAGCTGAACAGTTTCATGGGCTGTAGGAAGGCTGATGCCAGAAACGAAATGAGCCATTTTAGTGAGAAGGTCAACTGCTACTAAGATACTTGTATACCTCTTCGAGTTGGATAGGTCCATAATAAAGTCCATTTACATGGTCTGCCATGGTCCTGAAGGAGTTGGTAGGGGATGTAGCAGACCTGCTGGTTTCCCAGGTTCGTCCTTTGCTTGTCAGAAAATCTCACAAGGCCTGATGTATTGAGCCACGTCTGCTTGCACTCAGGGCCACCAGAATTCTTGGGTGAGCAAGTAAAATGTCTTGCATCACCCAAAGTGTCTGGCTTGATGTGGTGGGTAAGATGCAGGATTTCCATTCACAGGGATCCCAGTAGTACATAAAGTCACCCTTGATGGGTGAGCATCCTCTGTTGCTCTGTATAATCTGTTGGAGACTCTTGCTTGGTGTCTTGAAGACTCTGGAGCTTTTTCTTTGCCCAAGGGTCATTCTGTTGCTGTTCCTGTATCTGCTCTTCGAGTGGGGAGATTGAGGGCAGGGCAGTGAAGACCTTGGATGGCAGAACTGTGACCAAGACTTGTTCCTGTGTTGGGGATGCAGAATATTCAGGTGTCCTAGATAGGGCATCTGCCCTTTTGTTCTGGGTACTAGGAATGTAGGTGTGCCAATTGCAAATGCTCCAGGTTGCGATGGTCCATCTGCACCTGCACTGGGTGTCAAGCGCCCTCCAGGTGGTTGTGCCAGGCTTTGAAAGCTGTTTTAATCACCAGGAGCTCCCATTCCCAGATTGTATAATTTTGCTCAGTGAGAGTGAGCTGTTGTGAATAGTAAGTGCAAGGTCATAATGGTTCAGTGGTCATCTCCTGCTGTGACAAAATAGCTCCAATCACGGCACTGTAGGTGTCTGTTTCCAACACAAATGGCAAGCGGGGATGAGGGTGGTGCAGCAGTTGCTTGGTGACAAACCTTTTCTTCAATTCTTGAAAGGTGTGCTGAGCCATGGAGAGCCACTGAAATGGCTCTTGAGGTCAGAGCAACCTGGTCAAGGACATGGCCAGGGAGGTGAAGTCTGCAATAAATTGCCTATAATAATTGGCAAGTCCAAGGACCATTTAATGACTTTCCAGTGGCAAGGGGCCTGCCAACTTTGGAGAGGCCCATTCTAATTTTTTGCAGTGAGATCTGATGTCCCAGGAAGTCTACTGAAGAGAGGTTGAAGGCACACTTCTCCAACTTTGCATAGAGGCCATGTTGTCAAAGGCATTGTAATACTGTCTGGACATGTTCAGGGTTTTTGTGGGGTCCTGGGAATAGATCAGGATATTGTGATGAACTGGTCCAACAGATCTTGGAAGATGTTGTTCATAAGTCTTTGGAAGACTGTGGGGGCACTGCACAGGCCAAATGGCATCACCAGGTATTCATATTGCCCATACCGGGTGCAAAATGTGGTCTTCCACTCATCCCCTACACGTATGCGTACCAGGTTATAGGACCTGTGGAGATTAAGTTTGGTGTATATCCTGGGCCCCCTTTAACTGCTTTTGGAGCTCTGGAATTAAGCACAAAGGATAATGATCCTGAACCATGATTTTTTAAAGAGCCCAATAATTATTGCACAGCTGCAGTTCTCCACTCCGTTATTTATTAACAGGACAGGGACAGAAATTGGGGAGGAAGATAGACTTATAAAACTCCACTGCAAAATTTTATTAGAAAATCCCTCAGTATGAGAAAATTAAATAATAATTTTTTAAAAATCCCTCAGTGCCTCTCATTCTTGCTCTGACAGAGAGTAGAGTCACCCAATAGGCAAGGGTGCTTCTGGTACTAACTTGATTGCACAATCGTGAGTCTGATGTGGGGGCAGCTGATCTGCTCTCTTCTCCTCAAAGGCATCCTGAAACTTTACATATGCTGCTGGTAATGACGATGGGGTAGAAAAATCCGTGGCCCAACTTGGTTGACGGGTCTTCATGGGAACATGGCACCTTGAAGTGAAACTCCTGCTGGGCCCAATCAATAATGGGGTTACTGGTTTTCAGCCACAACTTTCCTAACACTAAAGGGAATTTAGGCATGCAAGCAGTGTCAAAGCAAAGTTGTTCTTGGTGGCTCTGTATGACCATCATCAACAGTAGGATTTCTTGTGTGACAGGACTTGATTGCAAAGGCCATCTGTCAATGGCTTCCAATTGCATGGAGGTTTTTTGCAGCTCAATAGGACCTGCTGCTGTTTAGCAAAACTGGCATCTATATATGAGCAGGAGGTGCCAGAGTCAATGAGAGCATGAGCCAACATCCAATGCCCATCAGGGACCAGGAGGTGCAGAAGTCCTGCACTGGAGGAGCCTCCAGAATCTGCAGCTCTCCCCAAGTAGCTAGGCCCATGCCGACTTGGCATATAGAGTTTAAATCTTGTGGCTGGGGCCTCTTCTTCTCTGATCGGCGACTAGCATAGTGACCCAATCCCCCACTATACAAACATAGGTTCAGGGAGTGTGTCTTTCTTCTTCTTCTCATGACAGCTGTGGACAGGCAGCCCCCAGCTGCATGGGCTCCCCTGCTCCTTCTATGGATGTTCTGGGAGCAGGGATCACCAGAGGGGCTGAAACAGGTTGTGGACCAAAACTCTAAGGCAAGCCCCACTACAGGCCTGTCTTGAGTCCTCCAGATGCCCATCAATGCTCATACAGAGTTGGATCAGGGTAGCCAGAGATGTAGTAAGTTCTATCCAAGCCATTTCATCCAGCACCTCTTCTGATAATCCTTCCAGATATTGGTCAGTCAGGGCAGCCTTGTTCCAACCCAGATCTTGGTCCAGCAGCTGGAACTCCATGGTGTAATCAGTCACTGAGCCTCTTCCCTGACATAGGCATTGGATATGGTGATTGGATAGCTCAGCTTTCTGGGGAACAGTGAACATGATACTCATGTGAGTAATGAAGCCTGAGAAATTTATCAGAAATGGAGAGTTGGGAAGAAGCAGCAGAGTTCCCCACTTGGCAGCTTTCCCCTTTAAGAGGCTCCGGGTGAAGCCAACCTTGGTTTTGTCATTTGAGAAATCCCTTGCTTGAAGTTCAGTGTATAGCTTGCATTGTGCCCAAATAGCAGGGAATTCTTTGTGCCCCCCCCCAACTTCTTTGGAGGGCTCACTGGGCATTTTCATGGGGAGTGGCAGCAGGGACCATAGCAGGAGCAGCCACTTGCTGTTGTTGGAGCACAGACTACACATTGGTCAGCTGCTGTACCTGAACTTGAAATTCATGGTTCCTCTGGGCATCGGAGTCAGCCAGAGATGAAGCTGCGTCATCCATGCCGCTGTGAGGTAAGGTGGATGCAAACTGTACTGGCTTGCAGGCTCAGAATATCAGATGCCAATAGTTAAGCAACACAGAGTCATTCAGTCCAAGGTCAAGGGTCCAGAAGAAGAAGAGAAGAGATTAGATTTATACCCCGCCCTTCACTACCCAAAGGAGTCTCAGAGCGGCTTACAAACTCCTTTTCCTTCCCCTCCCCACAACAGACACCCTGTGAGGTAGGTGGGGCTGAGAGAACTCTAACACAAACTGCTCTTTTTCAAGGACAGCTGTGCCAGAGCTTGTGACTGACCCAAGGTCACATCAGCAGGTGCAAGTGGAGGAGTGGGAATCAAACCCGGTTCTCCCAAATTACAGTCTGTGCACTTAACCACTACAGCAAACTGGCTCTCACCTGACATAGGCAGAAGTCAGGCAAAGCAGAATCATTCAGTTCAAGGTCAGAGGTCCAGAAGCCAGGCAAGGCAGAAGTGGTGGCTTAGTGTTTATCGTATGCATTGTGTCCATGCCAAACAGCCTCTCTTGGCTGGTTTTGTAGCCCCATGCCTGAGGGTCATGCTTGCACCCAGTTGCTCAGAAACAATCCAGCAACTACTCATCTTTCTTGTCAGCAAGCAGCTGGCATTGGGCCAGGAGGCATGCACTTTACCGTCTTGTCTGTAGCATTGTTCTCAGCCTCTGTCTGTGGTGCTCGAAGGGTGTAGGTGACAGTGGTGGGCTGAGAAAGGACAACTGAGGTTCACCTGCTGAATCAGGGCTGGAGGGTTCAGTGGTTCTGCACCAGCTGTTGGCTGTGTATCCTGACAAGCCTGCAGCTCCTTTTCCTGCTGGTCAGCTTCCATTAAGTCAAGGCTGGCTGCATGAGGCTTCTCTTCTTTTGAGGAGTCCTCACTATCGCTGAGCCCTGTCTGACTCATGACAGATAGACAGCCACACAAATAGAAAAACATCCAGTTAAGACAGTGCTAACTCCCTGTTATGCAACTTTTGATAAATAAAGCTTTTCATTTCTGGACAAATGGACAAGAAAACTTAACAACTTAGAAGAAGAAACCTTCTTGGCAGACTGGAGTGATTTTAAAGATTATATACAGAAGTATTGGGAAATGAAGGATAGTATTTTCAGTCTGGGAAACTACTAATGATGTATTAACGGTAAACAGTTAGTACGCGTTTATAGTAGTTATAATCAGCTAAATTGAGTTACCTGTTGTATTAGTATGATAACAAGGATTTAACATGTATTATGTTTGGTTTGAACAGTGGAAACAATGCTGGGAGCCAACAGGGGTGGAAGAGGAGTTTTGTAAAAAGGATATGATATATTCTTGGACCAAGTTGTGAAGCACTGTATATCCTAATGAAACTTGTTTTTTAAAAAAATAAAGCTTTTCATTTCTAAATACTGAAAAGGGGCAGTACTGTCATCAATATTCTGACACACTACATCCTAAGACACCATTTTATTACCCTTTTAAAAATCTGAAAAATGGTTGAAGCCAGCAATCTTTCATTGTTCACTTTCAGATCTAGACCAGGCTACTTTAGGGGCAAACTCCATCACTGTTGACATGACATAACTTATCCCAAGCTGACAAAATAGTGATTTTTTGTTTGTTTTTTTCCAAGTTTTTTGTTCTTTCAATTTTCTTTAATACTGTCCAGTCTATCAAAGGAACAGATACAACGAATTATGCAATTTGAATTGCCACATTCAGCTGATCTTGAAACCATTCTCCTAACCAAGGCAGTTTGATCCACAATACTAGGGCAATAAATTAGGAATCTCAAGTTCTCTATGCCTCCACTTTTCTTGAGCTTGACACCAGTATATTCTTGTAGGGGTTTTTTTTTAAATGTAAAATGAAAACCAACATTCATCTTCGACAAGTAGAGTTCTGTGAAACTCATGGAGGAGGAATCCTGTCCTTTCACCTTTGCCTGCTAAGCCCAGGCTCAGCTCAGTGACACCACTCCAGCACAGCTCCAGAGCTCCACAGCTATTGCCAGGCTAGGATTGGCTCCTGGACTCCACCTGTGGCTGCCACCAGACCCAAGAGCAACTCCACAACACTGTCACAGGACACCGAATACAGAAGGTAGGTGTATTTATTTTTGGGGGGGGGTTAACTCCCCATGTAATTTTTTTAAGGTTTTCAGATTTTTCTGAAAACCTGGGGGGTTCCTCAACTTTGTAGAACTATCTGTTTTGTGACAGCATGGCCCCAAACCACTGGGAGATTTCATAGAATCATAGAGTTAGAAGGGGCCATACAGACCATCTAGTCCAACCCCCTGCCCAATGCAGGGCCAGCCTAATGCATCTCTGACAAATATTCATCCAGCCTCTTCTTGGAAGCTTTCTGTGAAGGGGAGCTAACCACCTCCCTAGGCAGCTGATTCCACCTTTGAACCACTCTGACCGTGAAAAAGTTTTTCCTAATATCCAGCCAATACCTTTCTGCATGTAATTTAAAACTGTTAATTTGGGTCCTATCTTCTCCTGCCAAATGAACAGCTCCTTGCCCTCCTCCAAATGACAGCCTTTCAAATATTTAAAGAGAGCAATCATGTCCCCCCTCAATCTCTTCTCCAAACTCAACATTCCCAAGGCCCTTAGCCTTTCCTCGTAGGGCTCAGTCTCCAGATCCCTGATCATCCTCGCCACTCTCTTCTGCACCCTCTCGATTTTGTCCACATCCTTTTTGAAGTGAGGCCACCAGAACTGCACACAGTACTCAAGGTGCAGCCTGACCAAGGCAGTATACAGAGGGGCTATGACCTCCTGCAATTTCGATGCTATGGCCCTTCTAATACAAACCAAGACTGAATTTGCTTTTTTTGCCACCACATAAAACTGACTGCTCATATTCAGTTTATAGTCCACTCTTATCCCAAGATCTCTTTTGCATACACTACTCCCCAGAAACGTATCCCACATCCTGTATTTGTGCTTGACATTTTTGTGGCCCAGATGTAATACTGTGCATTTATCTTTGTTGAATTGCATCCTGTTTGCCCATCAGAATGTCATGGGGAACCTTATCAAAAGCTTTGCTGAAATCCAGGTAAATCACATCAACAGAGTTCCCACAATCCAGTAAACTCGTCACATGATCAAAGAAGGAAACTAGGTTGGTCAGACAAGATCTGTTGGGGACAAAACCATGCTAACTTCCCTGGATCACTCCACTGGTGGACCTCCTGATAGCACATGGTATTTTTTGCCACTGTGTTGCAGAGTGTTGGATTGGATGGGCCATTGGCCTGATCCAACATTGGCTTCTCGTATGTTCTTAAGTGGTCCTTCAGATGCTAACAGATCGATCCCTTTAAAATCTGCTATAGTATCTTCCCAGCAACAGAAGTCAGACTGATCGGCCTGTAGTTTCCCAGGTTAGCCTTCTTCCCTTTCTTAAAGATTGGGATAACTTTTGCTCTTCTCCAATCTTGTGGCACATCCCCAGTCCTCCAGGAGGCCTTGAAGATGATGGACAGAGGCTCTGCAAGTTCATTAGAAAGTTCTTTGAACACTCTTGGGTGCATACCATCTGGCCCAGGGGATTTGTATTCATCCAGTGCAGCCAGGTGCCTCTCCACAACCTCCCTGTCAATGTCAACTGGACTCTCAGGTGTCCTTTTATGTCCTGTACCATCTCTAGATGGGCTCGAGTTCTTCAGAGAGAAAACAGAGGCAAAAAAGTAATTAAGTCTGTCTGCTTTTTCTCTGTCCTCCACCAGAGTTTCTCCTTCTACTCTCAAAAGCGGTTCAATTGCCTCTTTTACCTTCATTTGTTTCTCACATATCTGTAGAAGTTTTTCTTATCATAGTGAGCTCCCCTGGCCAGACCCAACTCATACTGAGCTTTGGTTTCTCTGATGGCTGATCTGCAGTACCTAGTAACTCTCATATACTCCTCTTTAGAGGTCTGACCTTCCCTCCATTTCCTTTTTTTCCCTTAGCTTATTCTGAAGCTCTTGGTTCATCCACATCGGTTTCTGGAGCCCTTACCATGTTTCTGTCTTGCTGGAATAGTGAGGGCTTGAGCTTGTAAAAGCTCATGTTTGAGAAGAGCCCACCCTTCACTCACTCCTTTCCCTTCCTGCACCCTCCCCCACAGAATGACTCCCATCAAGCCTCTAGTTCGTTGAACTCAAATCTACTGAATGAAAATCTAATCTATGAGTCTGCTATGAACTTCCTTGACCCCCACGGCAACTGGAATTCAAGGAGGACATGGTCACTCCCCCTAAGGTCCCCACCACCTTCACCCCATCTACCAATTCTTCCCTGTTGCTTAATATTAAGTCTAGTATGGCCAAGCCCCTTGTAGCTTCCTTCACCATTTGAACTTCGAATTATGCAGCCTGTACGGGCAGGAAGTTATGATGCAACTTGCATGACTCACTGGGTCCAAACTGCTTGCTACTGTTCAACAGCAGTCACATAGTGAAAGCTAATGTGGTTCTTGTGAGGATAAAAAGGGGGACAGGAGAATATTGTAAACCACTTTGGGACCCTGTTGGGGAGATAAAGTGGGGTGTAAATGAAATAATGTATGACTGAAGATGGGGGCAGACAAAAGGTAGGTAGGTTGGTTGGTGGGTGGGTGGGAAGGAAGGAAGGAAGGAAGGAAGGAAGGAAGGAAGGAAGGAAGCAGGGAAAGGTGAGGATTTGGGGGTTGCCAGGAGGAGGAAAAGAGGAAATAGTGTGGGGAAGGGGATACAGGGGGAAATGAGATGCCCCTGCAACTCTTTGTAGGTTCCCCACTGGTAACTGGGCCTGGCCTAGAGGCAGACATCATAAAACTGGGTCATAGTTTTTCCAGGTAGAGGCTGCCAGGGACAGGAAAGGAAGGAAAGCTAAAGACACGGATGCAGATAAAGGTAGGTAGAATGGTGAATGGGAAGGACGGAAGGAAGCAGGAAAAGGGGAAAAAACTATAGGGACTTGCTTATAGGGAAGCCCCTCCCTCGTGTAACTTACTATGAATTTTCTCGGTTTCTTCAAATTTTCTCTTTTTTTTGCTTAATAATTTACATGTCTCATTCTTGCATTTGTAAAAGAGCACTATATTGGAATAATGAGTAAGCAACAGTTCCTTAAAATAGAGAACAGGTGAAAAGCCTCCATGTTATATTACTTATAGGAGTTAGAGACAAGGAATTATGGAACTTTTTTCCATTGCTGAAAGTGGTAGAGTAAAACATATTACTGATGTGCTTGTATATAAAACTGTTAAATATGTAACAATTGTTCAAATTCCTAATCTGCAGTATAAATAGCATATGCTCTGAACACACATCAGTTTGGACAATGATCTCCGGAGTAAGAGAGGATAGGATGTGGTCTAAGTTTCATTTGAGAAACTTTATAGTCAGTTGTTTCATCTTCGTGAACTGATGATTTGAGATGATGATTATAATAACTACAAAGTTTGTTAGATCGTATATATAGAATCATACCATTAAAAAGTTGGAAGAGGCCTAAAAACCATCCAGTCCAACCCACTGCATCATGCAGGATGACCAAAAGTATCCCTGACAAATAGTCATCCAATTTCCATTTAAACACCTCCAAATAGGGAAAATCCATAGCATCCTGGGCAACTGATTCCACCACTGAACTGTCCTTATTGTTAAAAAGTTTTCCCTAATATCCTGCCAATATCTCCCCACCCATAATTTAAATCCATTATTACGAGTCCTATCATCCACTACCAACTGAAAGAGTGTCCTATCCTTTACATGGCAACTCTTCAAACACTTAAAAAGAGTACTCATATCCACTGTTCCCTCTAAGCTGACTTAGTGTGAACTAGCTCACAGTTTTTTAGCCTCTGGCTCACACATTTTTGTCTTAGCTCAGGAAGGATGGCTCCAGAAAAAACTGATTTATGCAGTAGCCATAATCGCTCGCTTGTAACTTTAATGCCAGAAGTTCACAAAGTAGAATTTTTGCTCACAAGACTCCACGGCTTAGAGGGAGCATTCATATCCTCTCTCAGCTTCCTCTTTTCCAGGCTGAACATTCCAATTCCTGTAGCCTGTCTTCACAAGTGTCAGATAAACTGCCATGTTTCACTTGTTTTGCCTTAGACACTGTTTCCATTGTTTGTTTTAATTAGATTGCACACATGCGCATAGTTTGCTTTGCTGAAACTGTGGGAGAACTCTCTGCTATCTAAGTGGCCTTGAACAAGAGGCAAAGGCATGTCTTCCCAGCCGGTGGAAATATTCTTGCCTTTTGATAGTGGGAAGGAGGGGGCTGTTCTCCTGTTCATTATGTAAACTCCCACCGGGAGAATTCCCCTGCGCGCACTCAGTTTTCATTTGCTAGTTGAGCTACTGCATCATACTATATCTGTAGGCTTTCATGCCTGGTGGGGTATTCCTGACAATAACTCTGCTACCAGTGGCAACCTACTTGTATTCCAATAAAGCATATCTTTCTTTGTGAAGAGTGCCTGGACTTGCTTGTTGTTGAACCTGACAGAAATTGTCAGGAATACTGTTTCTCCCCTGGGTCGTATCTCTCCTGCCTGAGATGAGCGGCTCTGGTGGAGGTGGGGTACCTACCACAACCCCTTCTACCATGGCGCCCCCAACCACCGTGGCCCCAATTACCACGGTGGCACCTGTCAACCCCCCAGCCACCACCTGCCTTGACAGGATCCGGGATCCCTGCGTTGACCAGTGTATAGCCTGGCTGGGCCGACCACGGGGGCTGGCAGAGCCATCCCGAGCCCTACAATGCCTTTTATTCCTCTACAGCTGGATAAAGGAGTTACGTACTGCAAAGCACGGGACTGGGCTAGGCACCTGAGGGACTCCACGCACACCACCTGGTTGTTGCCAGGGAGTCAAAGCCGGGATAGTCTGTTGAACCCCCACCCGAGTGTGGGGAGCTTTGGGGCAACTTCGAGTCGACCTATCAAAGTCCCTCCAAAGCAGAGCCCAGGTAGGGACGTGGAGTCCCGACTGGATAGCCTAGAAACTGATTGCCACATGATAATGTAGGATTTGGGACACTTGTTGCAAATGATGCCGACTATGATGGCCCAGGCAATACAGACCCATTTGGCCGGTCATCCGGGGGTTCCTGCACCTGGGCCTGCCTTACCCCTCCGGCTCCCCCACCTGCTCCAGCGTTACCCCCCCGGACCACTGCCGGGCCCCAGGTTGCCTCCGCCGGGGCCACCTCCAGCCGTACCTCTGGTTGCGCCTCCGGTCGTGCCTCCACCACAGCTGCTGCCCCCTCCGCCGATACCAGCACCTCGGCCGCCTGGGGCACCACCCACCCCAGTGGCTCCTCTGGTTATGCCCTGACCGAAGGACTTACTGGACATCACGTTTGACAGGGACCCAGAGAACCTCTCATTTTGCATCTTGCAAGTAATGAAATTTGTTCAACCCTAGGTTCACCTTTTCCAGGATGAGGAGCAAAAACAGGTTGCTTACCTGTAACTGATGATCTTCGAGTGGTCATCTGTGCATTCACACCCATGGGATTCAGTGCGCCTGCACTGACCTGGTCGGTGTCTGTACAAAGCTCACAATGGGATTTTCGCGTCCTCCGCCCCCGGGCATGCGCAGGAACCCCACCGCGCATGCCCAAGGGGCGGGGGCACGGACATCCCACCAGTTCCTTCTGACCGCTATCAAGCCTAGCCATGTATGAGAACAGCTGAGGATGACAGCAGTGGGGAAGGACGGGCGGGCGGTGTGAATGCACAGATGACCACTCGAAGATCATCAGTTACAGGTAAGCAACCTGTTTATCTTCTTCGTGGTCTCTGTGCATCACACCCATTGAGATTAAAAAGCAGTGGCTCACCTGGAGGTGGGTGTTGTCAGACTCAGGGAGCCGTAGAAGAGAGGACCAGACGACCCAAGTCACCCTTCTGCTGGGCACGGACGTCCAGAGCGTAGTGTTTGATGAACGTGGTTGGCGTGGACCACGTAGCCGCTCTACAGATGCGCCCTTCAGAAAGGCCGTTGAGGTCGCCATGGACCTAGTTGAGTGTGCCCTCAGACGAGAGGGAGGCAACTTTTTTGCTAGCGTGTAGCACAGCCGGATCGTCTTGACAATCCACTTGGAAAGTCGTTGAGACGTGATGCGGAGCCCTAGGGAGGGCGAGCTGTATGATAGGAACAGCGAGTTGTCAGGTCTGGTTGGCTGAGTCTGGTTCAGGTAGAAGAGGAGTGCCCTCTTGACATCCAGGGTGTGGAGCAAGCGTTGCCCGTCATCTTCTGGATGTGGGAAGAAATTTGGTAAGAGTATTTCAGTATTGAGATGGAACTCTGAAACAATCTTTGGAACGAAAGTCAAGTCCGGTACCAGACGTACGCCATCTGGAAGGAAAACCAGGTAGGGTGGATCATGGCGGAGCGCTATGAGCTCGCTAACCCTTCTGGCTGTGGTGACAGCCACTAGGAAGGCCGTTTTCCACGCCGCGTACTTGAGGTCACAAGTGGCCATTGGTTCGAACGGCCGTCTGGTAAGTTGTCTTAATACCAGTGGTAGGTCCCACAGTTCTGTAGGTGGGGCCACAGGAGGGTACAATCTAATGAGGCCCTTCATGAACCGCTTAGCGGTTGGATGGGAGAAAATTGTACGTCCCTCCAAGCCCTGGAGGTAAGCGGAGATAGCCGC
This sequence comes from Gekko gecko, assembly GCA_029375565.1. Classification (NCBI taxonomy): domain Eukaryota; kingdom Metazoa; phylum Chordata; class Lepidosauria; order Squamata; family Gekkonidae; genus Gekko; species Gekko gecko. The sequence goes on from JAPDNY010000007.1 coordinate 122,899,241, forward strand.
CAAATAGACTTTGACTGATGAGTGGGATAGACCCTGGTCTCTAAGGAGCAGGAGGAAGTCCAGAATTTTGTCCAGGCCCACTGTGGTTGGATTGCCTGTAGACTTGTCCAAGTACGAGAGGAACTTTTGCCACTTCCTGCGGTAAGATGAGCGGGTCGATTCCTTCCTCGCATTACAGAGGACCTCTGCAACCCGGGTGGAGAAGTTCAAGGTTGGAGCCTCCAGGCCGTCAACTTTAGGCTTTTCACCTCCGGGTGGAGCACCTTGCCTCCTTCGGTGATGAGGAGATCTCGCACTCTGGGGAAGTGATGGAACCTGCTCCCCGCTAGACACAGCAGGATGGGGAACCAGGGTTTCCTGGGCCACCATGGAGTCACCAGGATGCAATTCGGTCGAGATCTGGCCACCTTGTGTACTACTCTGAGGAGTAGGGGCAGTGGAGGAAACATGTACAAAAACGGGCCTGTCCAAGGTACCAGCAGACCGTCCCCTAAAGAAAGAGGGTCCTTGCCTCCTTGGGTGCAAAAATATGTGCATTTTGTGTTCCCCCGTGAAGCGAACACGTCTATCGTTGGGGTCCCCCAACGATCGAAGAGTGGTTGTAGGTAGATCTGATTCAGTTCCCACTCGTGATGGTGAGTGTGGCCTCTGCTGATCAGATCCGCTTCGGTGTTGAGAACTCCAGGAATGTGTGTGGCCACAGGAACAATGTCGTTGGCAACGCACCAGTTCCAGAGGTCGATTGCAAGCCCACAGAGGCTCCTGGAGACGGTTCCTCCCTGTCGATTCAGGTAGCTGAGTGCCGTGGTGTTGTCGGTGAGGATGGCAACACAATGGCCCCGTAAGACGCACTGAAAAGCTCGAAGAGCCAGAAAAATGGCCAGCAGTTCCAGGTAGTTTATATGCCTGTTCCTGGTGGCAGCATCCCACCGGTATCCCACACTGATGCCGTCGAGGTGGGCCCCCCATCCCCATAAGGAGGCATCTGTCGTTAGGGTGTGATGATGAGTGGGGGGAGAAAAAAGGGCACCCTTGGTAAGATTGGGGACAATAGTCCACCAGGTGAGAGAGTCCCGCACGGTTTGTGTTGGGATCAGGATTTTTGATTGAGGCATGCGGTGTGGACAGAAACTCTTCAGAAACCAGAGTTGGAGAGGTCTCATGTGGAGTTTCGCCAGGGGGAGGACCGAAGTTGTGGCGGATATGTGTCCGAGAAGGCGCTGAATGGCATACGCCATCGAGGAGGGAGAGTCCCGAACCGATGTTGCTAAGGTGGACAGGGTTTGAGCTCTGTCCATCGGTAGGAAGGCTTTGCCGGCCACCGTGTCGAGTAGCGCCCCGATGAATTGCACCCTCTGAGACGGGTGGAGACAGGACTTTTGCAGGTTCACCTGAAGACCTAGTGTTGAGAGGAGGTGCAGGGTGAATGCAGTGTCCTTGCGTAGAGATATCGGGGAGTTGGCCACGAGAAGCCAGTCGTCGATATAGGGGAAGATGGTGATCCCCTGGAGGCGAAGGTGGGCCGCGACAACTACCATGGTCTTGGTGAAGACCCTCGGTGCCGTAGATATCCCGAAGGGGAGACATCGATATTGATAATGATGGTCCCCTATTGCGAAGCGGAGATACTGCCTGTGGGAGGGGTGGATATTTAGGTGGAAGTAGGCATCCTGGAGGTCGATGGTAGCCATCCAGGCGCCCAGCGGAATCAAGGGCAGTAGGGCTTGCAGGGTCGTCATCTTGAATTTTCGGTACTTTATATAGATGTTGAGATCCCGAAGATCCAAGATGGGACGTAGTCCTCCGTCCCGTTTTGGTACGGTGAAGTACCGTGAGTAGAACCCCATCCGTTCGGAGGTTTTGGGGACAGGTTCTATTGCCCTCTTCTTCAACAGGGAGTTGGTCTCCTGGAGAAGAATAGTAGAAGGAGGGGTGGGTCGGAAGGTTGGTAATGGTGGGAGGTCGACAAACTCGATGAAATAGCCATTGGCTATAATTGAAAGAACCCAGATGTCCGTGGTTATGGCTCTCCACGTCGAAAGAAAGGGGTGGAGGCGGGTCAATTCTCTCGACATCGAGAGGGTGGAGTCAAAGACCCTGCTTCGGCCCGCGGTTGGACTTGGGCCTTGCTTGTGGGTGTTGGGCACCCGATCTCAGTCTTGACTGATATGTTTGTTTATTGTAGCTTGGAGACTGGCGGGGTCTCCAAACCGCGTCAGGAGATGGCTTCATTGGGTATGGACGACGGGGAGTATAACGGGACCACGACCTTTGCCTGTAGGATCTTTGTGGTGCTGAAACTCCCAAAGATTTTGAGGCTTTGATGTTTTTATCCATCTCCTGCAAGGCAGCGTCGGTGGAGGAGTGGAATAAGCCCTCTCCGTCAAAGGGGAGATCCTCAATATAGGACCTAGTGTCCTGAGGCAGAGAGGTGTTCCGGAGCCAGGCGTGACGCCGGATCGATACTGCCGAAGCCATCGACGTCGAGAAAGCGTCTAATGAGTGCTTTGCAGTGCTCAGGAGCTGTTTGGCAACAAGGAGGCCTTCCTTTTGGATGGATCTTGCCTTGGCACGCTTGTCCTCCGGTAGAGATGGGAGGAGCTCAGACATCCTCTGCCATAAGGCATACTCGTACCGTCCAAAACAGGCCAAATAATTAGAGGATTTGATCCCCAAGGCTGCAGAAGAGTAAACCCTACGGCCATAGGCATCGATCTTTTTACTCTCTCTGTCTGACGGAGTGGAGTTAGAACTCTTGGTCTTAGAAGATGTAGAGACGACCAAGGAATTCGGGCGAGGATGGAGATGGAGGAACGAGGTTCCCTCTTCCTGAACCCGGTACATATGGTCTAAACGCTTGGTGAAGACCGGTGCCGACGAAGGTTTGGCCCATGGAGACTGAACCGCTTTCAAAAGGTGTTTGGACATCGGCAAGGCTATCGGCGTAGAGGCGTCGATTTCGATGATATCGTACACCTCGTCGGCTGCGGACGGTTGGGTTTGGACTATAGGTAGGGCAAGAGAGTGCGCCATACGCTTCACTAAGTCCCCGTATGAGGACATGTCCTCCGAGGGAGAGATTGGGCTGCTCCCGGAGATGGATTGCTTGGGGGGGGGTTCGACATTGGAAAGAACGTCCTCCGGGTCATCGACATCGGAGTCACCCCGAGAAGAGGCGGAGTTGGAACTCGACCCTTGAGGTCTCGGTAGCGGTGGCTCGGCCATCGGCATTGGTGGAGCAGTGGCACGGTCGGAATGAGAAGGAGGAGACGGTGGAGGTTTCGACACTGTCGCCGAGGGCTGGTGGCGAGGCGAGCGTGAGCGGTATCGACAGGGTTCCCAAGGATCTGGGTACCCAGGGAAGTTCCACGGGCCCGAAGAAAACCAGTACGGCATCTCGTGCTTGCTTTCGAAGGGGAACTTCGGAGGTCGATACGGATAGGTTGCATGATACCTGTCATAGCGTGGACCATAAGATTCCTGCTCACGGTGGTCAGGACGACATGGGGATCTGGAATGGTCCCGAGGGCGATGTCGGGATCGACCTGCTTGATCACTGGCCCACGAAATTGGCGAGGGGGATCGAGACCCCATTGCCTGGACATTCGAACCCAGTTCGAGGTCGGTAGGAGGTGGCGACATCGACTGGAGAGGATCACGACGTCGAAGCGCTGTGGACACAGGGGGTCCAGACTGACGTGGTGGAGAGTCCAGGATTTGTATCGGGGGCTCCACGATGATTCTCGTCAGTTCCGGCGTCGGATGGGACAGTCGTGGGGGTTGCTGAGGTGCGTCCGCACTAGCAGAGCCCCTAGGAGATCGAACGCCACTCACACCATGAGATTTATGCGCGTCTCCCGTCTTGCTCGAGCCTCGAGCCTTCGCCTTATCCCTTTTAGGCTTCTTCACTGGTGTTGACATGGATGAAGTCGCCTTCGATTTCGATTTCTTCGGAGGGGCCCCTCCGGTATCTGAAGAAGGTTTCCCTACCTTGGGAGGCTTCGGTGTTGGGGGATCCTTCTGTGTCGATACAGACGACTTCGATGTCGAGACAACTGGTCTCGCAGAAGAAGGATCAGATTCCATTTCGGGAGCTGGAGGAGCGAGTGCTGACTCCCACAACGCGACCTTCAGCCTAGCGGCCCTGTTCTTTCTCGTTTGGTTGGAGAAATGGGCGCAGATGGAACAGGCGTCAGGCCGGTGAGTCTCCCCCAGACAAAAAATACAAAGTGCGTGCTCGTCCCTCAGAGCTAGCTTGCTCCCGCAGGAAGAACACCTTTTAAAGCAGCCCCACTTACGACTTTCCATAAACAATGGAAAGGGGCCCTTCCACCCAGCAGGATGAAGGGCGGTGAAGTGGGGGGGGGGAGAGAAAGGTCCGTAGACCAGAGAAAAAAATCCTCCAAAAATTTGTTGGAGTTGAGTTGGAACGATCCAAAAACAAAGAAGAAAAGAACTGAGGAAAATTTTGAAGAAAAAAGTTGTGATTTCCACTGAGGTAAATCGCTCTCAGAGACACCAACGCAAGCTGCTAACAGCGAGGCGGTCAGAAGAGAACTGGCGGAATGTCCGTGCCCCCGCCCCTTGGGCATGCGCGGTGGGGTTCCTGCGCATGCCCGGGGGCGGAGGGCGCGAAAATCCCGTTGTGAGCTTTGTACAGACACCGACCAGGTCAGCGTAGGCGCACTGAATCCCATGGGTGTGATGCACAGAGACCACGAAGAAGATCAAGTGGATTTCATCGCCTCCCGACTACCAGCTGGTATGTGTCTTTGCATCACCTAGAAGCTGTGGAATTAGGGAGTGTTGATGCATTTATGTGGGCACTGAGAGCATGCTTTGAAGATTGTACGGCAGCGGAGAGGGCAGAGGCCTTCCTCCGCATTTTCAAGCAGGGCAAACTCTCAGTGAGGGAATACTCCACAGAATTCCAATGCCATGCCACCAAGATCCGTGACTGGAACTGATCTGGTTTTGGCCCAACAGTACCGGTTGGGACTCTCCTCGGACATTCGGAACAATGTCATGAGCTCCCAAGGACCGCGTACATTGAATAGTTGGATGGAGGAGGCTGAACGGGCGGAGAGCAGACTACGCAACATGAAGTTGGATAATGAGATCACAGCAGGAAGGTCGACCACCTCCCCTCACCCAAAGCCCAAACCACTCCAGCCGAAGAGTTCCCTCAGGGATCAACGCATGAAGCAAGGTCTCTCCCTGAGATGTGGGGAGAAAGGGCACTACGCCGCCTCTTGTCCCGTGGGCGATGCTGCTAAGACACTGGCCCGGGAAGATGACAAGCACCGCACCGAGGCCCCGTTGAAGCAAGGAACGGCCAAACCACTGAACCCCTGGGCCTTGCACGCCAATACGGAGTACCTGGAACATGGGTTGAGCAATGAGGAGCCGATGGGAAACAAGCAGGTCCTGTTGTAGGTGGCGCAGCGCAACAGGACCCATCCCCGGAGGGGCCTAAAGTGGTGAGCAATTACCCACCCCTCTTTTTTGTGACTGTGATTATTATGAACCTGGCTATGAAGACGCACATTAGGGTTCGCGGGCTCATAGACTCAGGGTGCGGGAGGGATCTCATCAACCCCTCCTTCATGTCCAGGTTGGATGTGGCTGTGGTCTGCTTGGCAGAGCCCATCGTTTTCACCCAAATGGATGGGTCACCAATGAAAGAGTTCTGTAGGTTCGAGACTGTGCCTTTGCGGGTGGGGGCTGGTGATCATTGGGAACATCGCCCTTTCGTAGTAGTGCCGGGGGCCAAATTCCCTTTGGTGCTGGGCAGCCCATGGCTCCATGGTCATGATCCATACATTTTTTGGGAGGATGGCATCATCCGTTTTATCTCTCCTAAGTGCACCACTCACATTTGGGACCCAGAGTGGGGTGTACCACCAGACAGTGAGCCCCCAAGGGCTTGTCTGGCTGCTGAGGAACTGGCTCAAATCCCCACGGAATACAGTGACTTGTCCAGGGTGTTCGAGGAAAAGGAAGCAGATGAGCTCCCCTCTCACTGCAACTCGGATTGTGCAATCGAGTTGCTCCCAGGGCACAAAATGCCCAAAGGAAAGATTTACGCCATGAGCCCTATGGAAAAGGAAGAATTGCGGAAGTTTATTGACAAAAAGCTTGCTAGAGGATTTATTAGACCAGCGTCTTCCCCATTTGCTGCCCCGGTCCTCTTCTGCAAAAAGAAGGATGGGGGGGCTCCAATTGTGTACAGACTACCGAGGTTTGAATGCTGTCTCCGCAACCAACGCGTACCCCATGCCACTGATTAAAGACCTCCTGGCAGAGGTGACCAAAGGCAAAATTTTCTCCAAACTAGACTTGAGGGATGCTTACTTCCGTGTATGCATCCGGCAGGGGGATGAATTCAAGACGGCATTCAATACTCCCTTAGGGCAGTTCGAATACCGGGTGATGCCATTCAGGCTCCAGGGGGCTCCGGGAGTCTTTATGAATTTGATAAATGAGGTGTTACATAAGCACCTTTTTAATGGGGTGGTTGTTTACTTGGATGATATCTTGCTGTACTCCCCCGATTTGGAGTTCAGCTGGTGAGGGAGGTGCTCCAGACGTTACTCAAGCATAAACTGTTTGTCAAACCCTCCAAATGTGAGTTCCATCGCACGTGTATTGACTTTCTGGGGTACTGTATATCACCGAAGGGGCTTGAGATGGACCCCAAGAAAGTGCAGGATGTACTAAACTGGGAACCCCCAAAGACTCATAAGCAGCTTCAGAGTTTTCTTGGTTTCGCCAATTTCTACCGCCATTTCTTGACCCACTTTGCCCAAGTCAGCCTATCCCTGACTGACCTCTTGAAAACCAAAGGGAAGGGGGCAGGGGCCACCAGACCTGGGGCACGGTTAGACTGGGACCCCAAGTGTCAGGAGGCGTTTGAGCAACTAAAGGCTCTGTTTACCACGGAACCAGTGTTAGCGCACCCCGATGAAACCAAAAAATTGTGATCCAAGTAGATGCATCTGATACCGCCATGGGGGGGTGGAGATCCTACAAGAAGGTTCCGATGGCTGACTCCATCCCCTGGCATATGTGTCCCGCAAGTTCAATTATACTGAAAGAAATTGGCCCGTATGGGATAAAGAAGCAGAAGCAATCTGTTTGGCCCTTGCCACATGGAGGCATTGGTTGGAAGGGGCTCGGGTTCCCTTTGAGGTCTGGACTGATCATAAAAACCTGGAGGTCCTTCGAAAACCCCAGAATCTCAATGCCAAACAATTCCGGTGGGCTGAATTCTTCTCCAAATTCCAATTCACTCTGCACCATTTCCCCGGCCAGTCAAATTCTTTAGTGGATGCACTTTCCCGCCTCCCCCAGTATGACAGCAGGAGGGTGGAAGTCCGTGAATCCTTTTTTACTCCATCCCAATTGAGCGGGGCAGTAGTAACTCGCAACCAAGAGTCTCAGGGACTACCCCAGCCACCTGATGAGACCCCTTGGGAGGAGAAATTTGCAGAGGCCATAACTGATGAGGAAATACATGAACTGCAGTCGATGGCGACCTTAGAACACCACAGAAATGGGTGTTGGTATAAAGGCGAGAAACTGTTTGTCCTGGATGCTTTGAGAGGGGAGGTGTTACAAGTGATCCACGGAACCAAGCTGGCAGGTCACTTTGGTTTTGTTAAATCATTGCATCTGCTGCAAAGGCGATACTGGTGGCCGCAGATGCGAAAGGACTTGTCGGTTTTTGTGCAGTCTTGCCAAACGTGTAGTATGTGCAAACCGAGGGTGGGCAAGCCTACAACCTTTGCCAACGCCCCGGAGACCCTGGGAAGTCATATCAATGGATTTCATTACAGACTTACCTCCTAGCAAACAAATGACTGTGATTTGGGTGGTGGTAGATTTGTTCTCCAAACAGGCACATTTTATTCTGTTCCTGGGGTTGCCCACTGCCCGCTCTCTGGCAAAAGCGTTTCTACACCACGTCATACGGTTACACACGCTGCCAGTTAAGATAATTTCCAAACGTGGAACACAATTTGTTTCTAAATTTGTTTCTATATCTGTAGGCTTTCATGCCTGGTGGGGTATTCCTGACAATAACTCTACTACCAGTGGCAACCTACTTGTATTCCAATCAGGGCTGGCCCGAGGGTTTTTTGCACCCTAGGTGGGGTTACCTTCTGGCGCCCCCCCCGGCGTGTGCCCAATTACAGGGTTGCCAACCTCCTGCCTCTCCACCGCTGGGGCTCCCCAGGGCGAGGGAGGACTCCCCTCCTCCTCCTCCTTCCCCCTCTTGCCTGCCGCCAGGGCACGCCAGCAAGCCAGGGAAGGGGCAGGGGTTTAAACCCCTGTCCCTTCCGTCTGAGCACTGGCAAGCCAGGGAAAGGGTGGGGGGGTTGGCGGGGGGCTTTTGGTGCCCCTAAGGGCCGGCGCGCTCTAGGTGAACGCCTAGTTCGCCTACTGAGTGAGCCGGCCCTGATTCCAATAAAGCATATCTTTCTTTGTGAAGAGTGCCTGGACATGCTTGTTGTTGAACCTGACAAAGGCCTAATGCCAAACCCCTAATCATACCAGTTGCTCTGCTCTGCTCCCACTTTGAAGTTTCTATGTCCTTTCTATAAAAAGGACTTCAGAACTGGACACAATAGTGACCTGTGCAGTATGTTGGGGTATTTATCACATGTCATGTCCTAGACTCTATGCATCTGTTGATATACCCTAAGATCAAATCTTTGCTGCCACATACTCAGTTTGCAGTTTGCAGCCCACCAAAATCCCAAGATCCCATTCACACATGCCACAGCCCAGAGGAGCATCCCCCATCTGGTACATGTGCATAACATTTTTACTACTCGGATACAAAACCTTACATGTATCTCTATCAAATCACATCTTGTGCCCATTTTTAACTATGTATCCAAGTCTGGTTATATTTTTATCTTCTGGAGTGTTTGCTACCCCACCCAATTTTGTGTCATCTGTAAATTTAATGAGTAGTTTCTTCACACCCTCATCTAGATTATTGATTTAAAAGCCCTGGGTCCAAAACCGAGGCCTGTGGTACCCCATTAGATACTGTCCTCCAATCAGACAAGGAACCATTAACTACCACTCTTTGGGTGTGATTATCTAACCAATTCCTTACGCACCTAACCACCTAAAAATCTAATCCAGAGCCCTCCAACTTGCTGATCAAAACATCATGGGAAACCTTATAAAATTCCTTACTAAAATCCAAATATGCAATATCCACGGCATCCCCATGATCTATCAGACCTGTCCCCCAATCAAAAAGGGAGATGAGATTAGTCTGACAGGACCTATTAGGGACAAATCCATGCCGACTACTTCTTGTCATCAAGTTAGTCTCTAGATGTTTACAAATCAGCCCTTTTAAAATCCAATCCAAGATTTTCCTGGGGTTAGAGATTAATCTGACTGGCCTATAGTTCCCATGGCTAACATTGCCCTGGGCATTAGGAATGTATAATGGATAGAATCAAATTAAATATGAAAACAATCCAACAGCCTCTCAAATACATGGTCCCTGGCAAGTCCAAGATGATCAAATATTCAGCTTCAGTAGATACTAGCTTTGTCAATGAGGGAATTTTTAAAAGGAAAAATATGGTTTGATAGTAGAAGCAGAGCACAAATACATTCTTCCTATTCATAAGTGTATTCATTGGCTCATTAAAGCAGAGCAATTTTAGATGAATAATATTGCTCTAGTTATTGTGACAAAAAAGATACCCACATAGTATATAGAAACATCAACATGATAGGATCAGCCCACAACTCATTCAGTTCAGACTGCAGATGCTGAAGCCATCAAGAGGGTGTTCAAGGTCTTATTTGAAGAGATCAAATAAAAACAGGTTGCTTACCTGTAACTGATGATCTTTGAGTAGCCATCTGTGCATTCATACCTCTGGGACATACTGCACCTGTGCCGACCCCGATTGGTGAACTTGAAAGCTAAAGGGATTTTTGCACTCACTCCCTGAGTCATGTGCAGGGGGCTCCACTGTGCATGACTACAGGGAGGGGCACAACAATCCCACCAGTTCCTTCTGGCCAGGGCTCTTTTTGTAGCAGGAACTCCTCTGCATATTAGACGACACACCCCTAATGTAGCCAATCCTCCAAGAGCTTACAGTAGCCCCTGTAAGAAGAGCTCTGTAAGCTCTTGGAGGATTGGCTACATTAGGGGTGTATCACCTAATATGCAAAGGAGTTCCTGCTACAAAAAGAGCCCTGCTCCTGACCATTGCTATCAGTGTCAAAGAAAAATGAGAGGACCAACAGCAGTGGGGAAGGAGGGCAGGTGGTGTGAATGCTCAGATGACCACTTGAAGATCATCAGTGACAGGTAATCAACCTGTTTATCTTCTTCATGGTCTCTGCATCACACCTCTAGGAGAGTAACAAGCAAATGCCTACCTGGAGAAGGGTGCTGGATTGCACCGACTGCAACACAGAATGTCCCACTGAAGTCCGTTGATGGAGACGCATATCAAGGGCATAGGGGTGGCCCAGGTCACTGCATTGCAAATGTCACAAAGTGGTGTGCCCTTCAGGAAAGCTGTAGAAGTAGTTAAGGCCCGAGTGGAGTAAGCATGGGGCGGACCTGGGAGTGGTTTCTTAGCCAATAGATAACAGCTTAATAGTTTCCACAATGCACTTGGATAGCCTCTGAGATGACAGCCTAAGCCTGAGCAAAGGCATGGTATAGGAGACAAAGAGGGCTGGAGCTTTACGAAAAGCCTGAGTTCTGTCTAGGTAGAAGAGCAGGGCCTTCTTCATATCTAGAGTGTGGAAACAATGCTCAGTGTTGCCCTTTGGAGTTGGGAAGAACATGGGAAGGATGATATCTGCTTGCAGGTGGAACTCTGAAACCACCTTAGGTAGAAAGGAGACATCAGGAGCTAGAGAGCCGCCATCCTGATAAAAAGTCAGATGGGGGGGGGGGTCGCAGCAGAGGACTGACAGCTCACTCACTCTCCTAACCAAAGTAATAGCAACCAGAAATCATGTTTTCCAGAAGAGAAGCTGTAGGCTGTATGTAGTCATAGGCTCAAACAGTCACCCAGAGACTCTTGCCAGGACCAACGGGAGGTCCCAGGCTGGTGTAGGAAAACGAAGTGGAGGAAAAAGACAGACGAGTCCTTTGAGAAACTAGTGAGCAAGTGAGTAAACACTAAGTAGCCATCAATTGGAGGGTGATGAGCAAAAACAGCTGCCAGATACACATGAAGGGTGACTGAGACCTAAGTCCAGTCTAGACAACAGAAAACCAAAAATAGCAGACAGATCTGAGGGGGGTGGAGGTAGCCCAGCGGAGTTAAGGTAGCCCAAGAATTTTCTCCACTTGCAGTCACAGGATTTGTGGGTGGGTTTTTTTTGATATTTTAATAAGACCTGGTCTACTCTCTGCTTAAGGACTGTCATTGAATTCTCCATGCTGTAAGTTTCAGGTGTGGAACATTGTGGTAAAGCATCAAGCCTCCCTGAAATTAAAAGGAGATCTGGGGCTGTCAGAAAGCGGGGAAAGGAGCCCTTCGAGAGCTGGAGCGGCGTGAAGAACCAATGCTGGCGAAGCCAACATAGCATCACATACACCTCGGGGATTCCCATATGATCTCATGAATCACTCTGGTAAGGGAATCAGAGGGAAGATGAATAGATGCTGGTGGAACTGAGGGTACAGGAGGCCGTCTCCCAGTGAGAGAGGATCTGCTCCTGCTCTAGAGCAGAACAAACAAAAAAATTTGTTTTGTCCTGTTATGAAGACGTCACACCTCAAACACGGGTTGGAGATACTTCTAATTGAGTTGCCACTCTTGCAGTGATGCTCCCCCCCCCCCCGCTCAGAAAATCTGCAGTCATGTTTTGTGAGCCCAGGAGATGAGCTGTGACCAGGAAGACATTCCTGGACTCACATTCTTCCCAAATCTCCAGAGCCAGTCTGCATAGGCTTCTCAAGACTGTGCTGCCCTGGTGATTTATATAACACAAGGCAGTGGTGTTGTCCTTAAGGACAGCAACTGTACAGTGAGACACTAAATGATGGAAGGATTGAAGGGCGTACTTGACAGCCAGAAGTTCCAGAAAACTGATGTCCTGGTGTGACAGATGAGTCTCCCAGTTGGCACCCACGCAAAAGTCCTTGAGATGCATGCCCCAACCCCACAGGGATGCATCCGTTGTTAAAGATGGAGCAGGTGGGTAGAAGGGTGCACCTGCTAGCAGGTTCTGACGATCCTCCCACCATTCCAAGGAGGTCACGATATGGGGAGGAATGAGGAAGCATTGAGATTGAGGTTGACGCTGAGGGTTGAACTGTCTCAGGAGCCAAAGTTGTGGAGGTCTCATGAAGAATTTGGCAAATACGATCAGGGCAGCCATCACACCCAGGAGGTGTTAAAGTTGCATGGCAGATGCATCACCCTATAAACAAATTCATTGAATGAGATAAACAATGTCTTTTGCCCTTTTTTGGGAGGGGGGGAAGGCTTTGCAAACTAGAGAGTCCAGAATTGCTCCTATGAACTGGACCCTCATGGAGGGGTTGAGCATCAATTTTTTGCGATTCACACAGACCCAGGGAGTGCAGCAGTGCCAAAGTAAAATCTATGTGCTGTAGAAGAGCGGGTCTGGAGTCTGCCACTAACAATCAGCTGTCTATATACAGGAAAATCCTTATCCTTTGCAGATGCAGGTTGGCAGCAATCACAACCATTGTCTTTGTAAATACATGAGGAGCCAAGGACAGTCCGAAGGGGAGAGCCTTGTATTGATAATGCTGTTCCCCTATGGCAAACTGAAGAAACTGCCTGTGATGGTGGTGTATCGTTACATGAAAATAGGTGTCCTGCAGATCTAGGGTCACTATCCGAGTGCTGTACCCCAAGAGGGGGAGCATGTTTTGCAGTGATGTCATCTGAAACTTTTTGTAGCTATGAAGCAATTCAGTTCTCTGAGATCCATAATGGGAGGCCTCCACCCCTCTTGGGAACTGTAAAATAATGGGAGTAAAAGCCAAGATGGCAGCTGTGGGGGGGCAGATTTTATGGCTTGTTTGTTTAAACAGATTTTGCACTTCTTCTAGGAGAATGATAGATGGAGGAGTGGAGATGAAGACTGACATTGTCGGGATATAGGTGAACTCTATCATATACCCTTCCAAGATGATGGAAAGGACCCATCTGTCTGACATGATCTGTCTCCAGGCAGAAAAGTAGGGATGGAGATGAGTGGGTCCCTGTGGTAGGTGCAGGGGTCCTGAGTCAAAGACCCTGTTTGGAGCCCTTGGAAGCTTTGGCACTAGATTGAGTGGCAGGAACAAACCTAGGTTTGGTTCCATATGAATGAGAAGGTGTATTAGGAGATCTCTGTTGCCATTGCATTTCAGGGGATGACACAAAAGGACCGGCAAAACCAAAACTTGTTCTAGGGTTTGGATTTACCCTGTCTGGAGGAGGAGGATATTCCTAAGTTACGAGATATTTTGATACTTTTGTCCACGTCCTGAAAAATGGTGTCCATAGTGGAGCTAAAGAGACCTTCCCCTTCAAAGGGGACATCTTCCACATAAGTTTTGGTATCATGTTGTAATGTAGTGGATCTCAGCCACACATGACAACGGAGAGTAATAGCTGAAGCATTTTGGCTGATACACCTAATGTATGTTTGGCTGAACTGAGTTGATATTTAGCCAGTAGCATCCCTTCCTTCGGAATCTACCTGGCCTGACAGTTGAGGTCTTCAGGGAGAGATGCAATAAACTCAGAGAGTTCTTCCCAGAGGGCATATTGGTACTTGCCCGTACAGGCTGCATAATTCGAAGTTTTGATGCCCAAGGCACCAGCAGAATAGAATTTCCTCCTGAAGGAATCCAACTTTTCCCTTTCCTTATCAGGGTGTAGAGTGCATGCATCTACCTTTTGAAGATGAAGTGACCACCACAGAATTTGGTTTACGGTGCGTAAACAGGAATTCAGCTCCTGTTTCTTGGACCTTGTACATGTGGTCAATTCTGCGGCTAGAAATGGGAGTGGAGGCTGGATGAGGCCGAGGAACTTTCATGACCTGCAGCAGGACTAAGGTTATAGGAAGGTCTGCCGGGGAAGGGTGGTCCACAGGGACTGAGCCCTTCAGTAAAGAGTCACTGACTTACAGTCTATTCCATAGGTTGAAGACAAAGAAGAATCCAAAGAGGAAAAACAGGCTGAACAGGCCAGAAAAAAGTAAAGTTACTGACCGGAGCTAGGGAGTTCCTAACAGCACAGCAGTCAGAAGAAAACCGGTGGGATTGTCGTGCCCCTCCCTGTAGTCATGCAAAGTCGAGAGCCCCCTGCACATGACTTGGGGAGTGGGTATGAAAATCCCCTTAGCTTTCAAGTTTTACTGATCAGGGTTGGTGCAGGAGCACTGTATCCCAGAGGTATGATGCAAAGAGACCACGAGAAAGATTGTTGCCTACACATGGCTAGTCCATTGCTCACTTAGACAATTGGTCATAGATTGCAAGGACACTTAAACAAGAAATAAATGCCACTTGGATTTGCATACACCATGAGGGACAAGCTTTAGAACAAGGCGTACTTAACTTAGATCTCAGGACTTTTTAAAGCAGTCAGTCCCTTCATCCTAGAGTTGGCTCTGTTCTGTTCACCTATTTGAACAATAGCCCATCCACCAAGTTACAGTTAATGTTATGTGGTATGTGGATGGATGGCAGGATGGCTATGTACCAATGATATACATAATTTAAAAAATATTTATTTATTTATTTGACTTATAACCCGCCCTCCCCGCATAGCAGGCTAATAAATATATTAGCAATATGACTGGATCATTAATAAAGCCTCCCAATGAACCTTCAGACATTTCACATGTTCTGTGTATGCAGTTATTACAGAAAGTGCCAAGTGCCAGCTGACTTATGGTGACCCTGTGGGGTTTTCAAGGCAAGAGACGTTCAGAGGTGGCTTGCCATTGCCCACCTCTGCATCATGACCCTGGTATTCCTTGGCGGTCTCCTATCCAAATACTAGCCAAGGCTGACCCTGCTTAGCTTCTGAAATCTGATCAGGCTACCCTGGGCTATCCAGGTCAGGGCATGTACCCCATACAAGAAGTAATTTATTTTCCTTCTAACAACATGACTTCTTATCTTTCTTCCGAAGAAAACTTAACAAATGTAGCTTTTTCCTAAAATACTCTAATCCACAATTTTCCTTTATAAAAATGAAAGCATTCCAGTGTTTGTAACAAGAAAACAAATTTATTGATTTTAAAAGACAAGACACAATTTTGTTTTGAAAAACACAAGAAAGCTAGCCTGAGTTCAAGTCTGAAATATTCAGAAAAATCCTACTATCTTTAGTATGTTCCAGTCATTTGTTTAAACAACACACTAAAAGTTAATATATATTTTTATAATTATAAAAGTTCCCCAGTTATTGTACAGTACACAATACAAATTGCCCACAAACTATTATTTAGCTCCTGCCAATTTTGAGAGGACATGATATACTAAAAGATTTAGCATTTTCACAAAAATCACATCAGGAAATACGTATTTACAAAATCAAATACATTATACAAAACCCATCACGTTATTCTGTAAAGATGTTTTCTTTAAATAATTAAAAAGTATATTCAACTGTAATCCAAAAACTGGAAAAGAACATTACATTATCTCACACATACAATCTACAAAAAGTTGCTTACCTCATTTACATTATATATTCAGTCAATTGGAAAATAAAACGTTCCAATATGTTCTACTAGTGTTTCCTGCATTTCTGTGCTTGTGGGACTGAATAGCATGATCTGCCACTTACCAAGTGAAATTTTAATGATGGCACTGTATAAAAAAAATACAAATTAAAAAAAAAACACAACAAAAATAAGTTACATCACAGGTAAGAAAGCCCTGAGTGATAGTTCCTGATTGGTAAGAACTAATATTAACCCAATCAAAGTTTACCACTACAGGCACAAATGTCCAATGTTTTTGAAAAGGCACACAAAAGCTTAGTTTATTTTTATAGCCTCACTATCTAATACTAAGTAAAACAAAAACAAACTTTAGATGAGATAATTAAAGTATGGGAAAATCTGCTTTAGTTAATATTTTTTTAAGTTATTTGCAACTGTAATTACAGTGGTAAATTTATGTATTTGTTTGTGTTACTATATAAAAAGGATTTACAACCCTAAATACTTTTAGAAGCCTTATGTGCAAGAAAGAAGTTCTGTGAATTTTAGCAGCTCACTTTATAGGATGCCTGCTAAACAAAATTATATCTGGGATAAAGACTTGAAAGTTATTTGACAAACTTCTTACGCTGTCTTATCACAGTATGGACTCCATTCCAGACCATATTTCTATTTAAGAATTTTAAACAGTACTTATTTGTTTTAAGATTTTTTCATCTAATTTGGCCATACAGGATTATCCATTAATTCTATAGAAGTGCAGTGCTAACGGGCACAGCAGAGGACTGGTGGAAAGAAACTAGTGGCCTCTTGTTTCTGAATGTCAGTAACAGCATTGCCTTTGCAGGGAATCACACCTTAATTGCCCCTCCAATTCTTGCTAAAGTTAAGCCAGAATTATTTCCAGGACTTCAGAGGAGAAGATGTAACCAGGAGGTACAATCCACAAAGCACTGCTGTTGTGTTAGCGTTACTCATTTCTGTACAGACTGCACAGCAGCACTGTTTGGTGGACAGCACCCAGGCTGAGGCTAGTGAAGGAATGTATAGTTCTTAATTCAGTCATATAATCAACGTGATTTTCATTTTTCATAATTTATTTCATTGAGAAATTCTTTCCAAATATTACTCAGGGCTTCCAACCCCAACATAATAATTTATTTTCTAGAAAACAAAAGTAAGAAAAAAGAAAACATAAATCAAATAAAATTGAAGACAATTTATTCGGAAAAAAGGCATATTCTTTAACAACAACAAAAATACCCTCTAGGCAGTCACTTTGTAAGTGGCTTTAACTATTAAGTAAAATTGGTAACGTAAACTCAGTACTACTGGCACATAAAATCACTAGCAGCAATGATCAAGGCATGCAAACTGAGAAGCATTTACAATAAATTATGAATAATAATAAGTTCAAAAACCCTTTGAGTATTGCATTTATTTTTAATTATACATTAATTTGAATAACTTGTTTGAATAATGAAAGATTGGTAATACAGTTGCATTGTACTAATGGACAGAATAAACACGGCTGCACCACAAATTGCTTATTGAGAAGTACTGTGTGAAACCAAATATACTACTGTTTTGCAGAAGAGAATCTAATTAGGCCCATACAATTTCTAACCCAGCAAGCCAAACCCAGTGTACCAACTAGGCTGCTAGATGCTGGATCACCAGACTGTTCTGGCACCTTTTGAAAGGCAGCAAAAACAGTAGATTAATCAAGCCTTTGGTGGGCCACAATATAGAGCTAGTGGATTGTACTTGACTTGGAGGGCCATGACCCTATGTAGAGAATGGGTTTACATTTACAACTGTGTTTTTCATAGTCTTCAGCTACTTTTACATCACATGTACATCACATGTACCCTATTTTATATGAGCAATTTGCTTCTGAATTCTTTAGAAACCTGCCTATCTGCAATTAGCATCAAACCTGTGTAGAGGATCATATAGTGGACAAAGGCTGTGATCCAAAGCAGCTATGTGAGTGATAGTAATACTGTGTGCTTCAGATTTCCCCTAAGTCCCTAATTCCAGATGTTGACATAATGGAAGAGGTTTTAAAAAAATGTTTCAATTGTAGCTTGTTTCTTCAGTAGCATTGTGACTACATTAGAAAATGTAAAAATATTTCTGGATCCATTCTTTTTCCCCCACAAGCACATATAGCTTTACTGGACTATGGTCATAGTTATATCCTTTGAGTGGCCATTTATAGAAATTGTATCATGTAAAATTTAATCTAAAAATCTTGTAAAATTCAAGTCTTTGAAAAACAATGCCTATTTACAAATTTTAGTACTCTTATTAGATTTCCCTACTATTCTGAAATAAAGCTATTTTCTTATTAAACTATTTTAAAAAGCATTTTATGTACTTTACAATTTATGTCTCTGGGATCAAATAATTGCCTCCTATTCAACATAAAATAGCCAGAATACTAGGTTGCTGTGGGCAGCATAAATAGATGGCAGTGAATATTTTATACCCTAAATGCATTAAAGATTTCCTTATCAAATTCAAGTATCTAATCTGTAGATCTGTAGAATCTGTAGAAAAAAATATTTGCAACAAAGCTAGATCTTAGATGGTTAGAATGTTTTAATGGAAGGCCTGGGATATTGCACATTTATGTGCAGGATGACACAATTTAAAATCTAAAGAAAACAAAAATATACCAGTTGAGCAGTTCTGGTGGTCCTGGAATTGTGGAGGGCACAACTCTCAAAAACTCTTCTTCTTAAACTCTCAGATAGTGTTTCCTTAAAGTCCACAGGTCTTTTTCCTTTCTGAGATTACCTGTGTACTTAATATTCATCTCAGATTGTAGGTGTTGGGGCAAAGTGCACTCAGAATACTTAGTACTCTCAGTGCTCCAAAAGATTTGTTGTAGTCATCAGATTACCTTACAATGCTCAAAGGGTTCATGCAAGGCATTACCATCAAAAGAATTTTCTGACACTAGAACTAAAGCACTGCGTTTATGCTTCTATTCCAGTTTTCTTTAGTCACCAAACAATTTTGCAAAATACTTGAATACCTCTTCCTTTCAATGTGTTTTAACCATATACACAGAGCCTGTTCTATAATGCAGGAATAAGGGCCCAATTTTCAGGAACTGATAGTGCTCTTCGAAAGTCAGTGTTATGTATTCTGGAATTTTATTAAGTTTTTTTTTTTTTAAATCTCCAAGGGTGATCCATTTACAAAACCATTCTGTGAATTAGATTGTTATAAATGTCAAATTAATCTGCTGTTCAGCAGATAATGCCTGATGAAATCTATGAGGACCTTTGATGTTTTACTGAATGTAATCTGAAATAAGTGTTTCAGAAGTTTACAAATACCTCATTTTAAACTATAGAAACAGTATGTAGATCTGTACATTCCTGAATGAAGGTACCATTAGTACTATTCCAGTATCACCTATTGGTGACCCAAACATGGTAACATTGCACATTGGTAATTTTTTAAAAAGGTGACCAATTCCTAAAGTAGTGTTGTGATTCCAAGTAACAATACAAAAATAAACATAAAGCAAAGAATTCTGACAAGACAATACGACATCTGTTAATTAAAGTGACAGCACCACTATTTTGCATTCCTGAAGAGTTTATGAAAACTGGGCCTAGTGTACAAGTAAGAAGTTCAACAGTATTACCTACATTGATCACTGCATTACTTATTAAAGAGCCGAAAAGTCTCTATTTTTTAAAAAAAGGTACTCTTTCAAACTAATGTTTAAAGACAGGTTATTCACAAAATGTTATGAGTCCTTTCTCCTGCAATGTTTACAAAAGTGCATCAATTATCTCAGTAGCCTCACTGGTACTTGAGGCAACATCCTTATTTTATGCTACGTAAGACAGCTGAATATTGATTATTTTGTTTACTACTGTATCCAGGATACAAAGCATTATGTGGGGAGCATCTATGAATACGTCATAGCTCTTGAGCTCCTGTCCCCAAAGTCAAAGGACCTCTGGGGCCGCATCCAATGCAGCATAAAGAAACTGCACTTGGAAACAGAAATTAGAAAGGCCCTGATATGTGTGCATAGAAGCACTTGGGCATATGCTTGTGAGAGTCTGAATCCTGGCCCTTACACATAACTGCAAACAATGAAAAAAAATGCTTAAAAGGATTATGAATGTATAGGCACAACAAGTAGCATAATTTCAGAATGCTACTCAAAGTCATGTGGCTTATTGACTATATCAAAGAGCCTCTAGGATTAGGGCGCCCATAGGACTAAAAATTCTGTTACCTGTTTCTAATAAATCTCATTTATCTCATAACAAAAGGAAAAATTATCAACTGCCACTCAATTAAGTTAAAACCTAAAATACTAATTAAGATTAATATAACCTGCTATTCCTTCAATTTGTTTGAATTATGGGGCATTTTGGATGCATTTGGGGCAATATTTGGCTGCTGAGGTCCATCATATTTGAACAGTTCCACTGCAGACCAGAACACTATTATTGTATTGGAGTATGAAATACAGGTATGATTTTCAGTCAACCTTTTTGGCACGTTGAATACAGTGATCAACTGGGGGTGAGGTTGGAGAGGATTTTCAAAGCACTGCCTCTCTCTAACAAAACTAAAATTTGCATGTTATAATCATAATCATTACTCTGCACAAAGAAAATCAAACATTTATAACAAGAAAAACAATGATAAAAAACAAACAAGTTTGCCATAACAGAGGATTCTACCCAGTAAATAACTTTCATCTAATACAGAACATCCTTACCAGAGCCTTAAAAAACTATGCTGAAAACTGTTTCTTTGTTTTTACATTTAATTTCACTGTATTTAAGTGTAAACATTTCATAATGCACAATGAGGGGAGTAACTATCACAGCTTACTTTTTTTAAAAAAGTGGTGAGGGGTACAGACGTGATGGATTTTGAGGGGAAAAAATAAGAACACATTTAAATAACAAAGGGAGCAAAATGATACTGGAATGCCAGCATAAGAATGGCAGGGATTACTAGACACATCATCTAGCTCTGCCTATGCTGTCAGTGGGCCTCAAATTCCACAATTTTATGCAAATTCTTAAAGCTTATTTTAGAAACAGAAATGTTCAAATTAAAAAAAAAGGCTTTAAACATGACAAATCTAGGATCAAATTTGTGAGCTATAGATATACCATTGTTAATTTCACATGCTGTTTAAGCATTTGGTGACTGTAACTTTAAAGATAATCTTTCAGACAACTGACAATCAAGGCCCCATATTTTTTACAAAGGCCTTTCTATAGTGTCTGAAAATTTTCTTTGTGCTTTCCTTCATTTTTGGTTTGTTTTGATCAAACTAAGGATATCCAGTTATCTTTTAAATGAGTGAAATGCTTAACCCATTACATCCATAACAAGCCAATTAAAATTGAAAGGAGAAAAAAAATATGATTTAACCATTGAATGAAGTAGTAGACTGACCCCCACCATATGTACAAATTGAAACTATATGCTTGTTTTTAAAATCTGCTTATTTTACTTTTTAAAGTGAAAACAAAAAAGAAAAGGGTTTAGGAAAACATACATAAATTCTTGTTTGGGAGTTGGCTAACCTATTCTGTTGATCTTATGTTAAAGCTAGTTTTGTTTTTCACCCACTCCCCCCAGCCAAGAAAATCTGATTAGTAATAAAGTGAAATTCAGCTATAAATAAGAAATAAATTGTCACTCTAAGAGGGATATTAAAACTATCTAATAAAAAATCTTGACTTTTGATGTAACCTGCCCTTACTGTTTAGGGAATTTGAAAGCAGGGGGAGAAGAGAAGACAGGCACACTTTGTTGAATCAATGTAAGAGTTATTAACAAGAAAATCTTAGCTTCTGTTTTAAGGCACCATGTAATAGCCGAGGTACAATGATCCCTGATGTACATTCTTAAATGGCAATGGTCCGTCTAGCCACCTATTCAATTCTATGCAACTGGGAAATAAGTACAAGTGACATGTGCCAGTTTCACTGTCTTTTAACATTTTATGTAGAAAATGAAATCCACTTAAGAACCAGGAATTATTTTGAGCAAAATTACAATGCAGGTTGCTACATTCCTTGCATCCAATAATCTATCTTTAACAAGAGCAGCAGATTGAACTATCAAGAGGAAAAGGACATGGAATAAAAAAGTCATCTGAAAGGAATGGTTTCCTGCATGTCCAATTCAGCATAAGTAGCACAGACATTTTTTAAAAAAGATACTTTTTTAAGCTTCAGTATCTAACATCTGCAGTCCCACTGAAGAGCAGAGACAATCTGCGTAGTGGTCCCACATGTTTTTGAGGCACACAATCCACCAAGCACTACAGAAACACAATCTCCACTCATTTAAAATGTGGTTTGACCCTTGTTTTGCATCTATGTGTGGTTTGGTTTGAATCTTGCACAAGCTTTACAGCAATGAACGGAGGTTGTGTAGAGTCAGCATTTGGCCAGACTGTCCCTGAAATCAGTAGTCTTAAAAGAGAGGAGTTGTTAAGAAAATAATTAAAACTGATTTTTTAAAAGGAAGCTTGCACTGTCTGTGATGGCGTCATTATGTACATTTATTAAGTACACATTTCCACATGCTATCAGAGCTCTTATTTATCCTGCAATCATTAGAATAGCTCTTCCTCTGAGAAAGAAGACAGTCTATGTTCTCAAGCATCTAGCATTATAATAAAATTTCCAATCCCCTGAACACTCTGAAATGTATCAAAATAGCATCTTCCAGTTCTCTCCAATGAAAGCTGCCTTTTTATAGTGACTCTAATGCAGCTGCTGTCAAATGAATATGCCTCCAGTGTAAATCAACAAGGATTTTTTGATATTTCAGAGCGCATTTAATTTAAAAAATCCATTTATACAAAATCACCATGACTAACAGTTAACATTAAAATATTTTGTAAAAACTATGAAAAAATTAAATTACTTTTAATTATAAAGAGGACAAAAACATTAACATTAAGCTTCGCAAAAACCCTTCTTGACTCTTGAAACTAAGAAAACTTTTAATATTAAGCGGCCAGTGTAAAATGATTGTATTTACCAATTTATTTTTTTCCAAAAGAGACCTGGCAAAATACATACACCCATTCCATTTCACAACTCCAGTAAAAGTAGCGTTCAAGCACAGATAAAATTTGACAACAGTCAACCTTCAGACTTCCTTTTGCATCCCTCCCCTCCCCCATGATAAGCCCAACATCAACAGGGCTAATATAATCTGAAAAAGTAGCTTTAATATTTGTTAGACTGCAGTATATGTATTTCCAGTAGCACTGCATTGTCTTATAGTTTGAGTAGTTGTAACAATGTGCTCATTGTGAAGAGGATTCAGGAGGCTCTGCTGTACTCCACTCTCGAGTACCGGCTGTAGGCAGCCCACCTGAAAGGCCTGGTTTATTTCAGTCTTCTCTCTCTTTGCTTGTGGCTCTCCAGATTCATCCAGCTCTTCATCTATTTCGCTTTCAACTTCACTGCCTTCATCTGCACAAATAATACACCATGAATCTTGTGCTCTGGAAGAGCCATTTCTCATGCCATATTAGTAGCAATTTCAACAATGCTATAATTAACATTTATTAGGGAATCAGCAGTCCCTTTTGTGACAAAAGCCAACAATAAAAAGACTAACTTGCGGATCTACCTAAGCTCCATCTTTCTCCTTGACTCCTTTTTGGATTTTCTCCCAATATCTGGTTAGTCAAATAATTTACGATTTTTAAAAAATGCCCCTGAAGGTTAATTTGCTTCTGTGATCTTGAATACTGCAGTGCACCATGCTGTTTTCCTTAGTGGGAGTCTATGTGAGCGAAAGGACACTTCTGCTCATACAAAAAAAATAGAGGGGGGGAAGCAATTTCCATTCCCAAGGGTCTCTCGGCTGTCTCTTTGAAAAGCATAGTGGCTTTTCAGTGGGAAAGGCATAGGGGCTTTTCAGTGGGAAAGGCAAGGCAGGAAAGACAGCCCTGTAGTGAGAAATTTTTGGCTGGTGGGGCAGAGGCTGGGGCCCTAGGGCAGGGAAGTGGGGAACTTAATTAGATTACCCAACAGTATGTGGCGTGGGGGGTAGCAAAGGAAAGAGAAAGAGAGAAGACATGCCTTCTCTCTCTCTCTCTCTCTCTCTCTCTCTCCTTTCCCAGCCCCCCTCCCTGCGGCAGCAGGGAGGCTGAGGAAGGAAAGGGAAGCTGTCCTGACACTTCTGGTCAATTTCATTCCTCCTCCAATGGGCAGGGAGTGAAACTGACCAGAAGCAGCAGGGCACTTCCTTTTCCTTCCCCAGCTTCCCCGCTGCTGTGGGAGAGTGGTACACTGGGGGTGGGGGGTCTGGCATCCTCTTGGGATGGGGCAGGGCTCATTTCTGGGAGGACTCCGCCCCCAAATGGCCTACCATGCCTATGGGCCTGGAAAAAATCTTTTCTATAAGCACAACTCCAATTGTGGTACCGTCCATTCAAGCCCATAATTATGTTATAAGCATCACAACACTGATTCCAGATTCATTGTGTATGTTTGCATGCAAAAGTCTAACTCCATCAGGTTTATGAAGGTATTCAACCTTGATCATTCCATCACAGTGTAAAACTCATCCCTCACTCTCATAACCTACAACCAGGCTTTGAACTGATATAGTGGTTCAGCACTATGTCAAGCTTGTCTCAATTTAAGTCTGATTTACATAGCCAATAAATTCAGATGGCCCTTGTGACACGCTACAAATACACTCAAATGCACTATAATTTATGTAATACTAACCTTTGTCCATATTTCCAGGGGACACAGCATTTAAATCACCGAACTGCAGAAGAAAAAACCATGAATGTATACTACTTTGATATTTTATCCTAATACTCTCTATAGCAGTCCTATTTGACAACAAAGGCTGCTGTTTTAGTAACAATACCCACATAAGCAATATGTAGCAAGCTTCATAGCATAAAGGTGTACAACCAATTAGTTATGACACTTTTGAGTATCATAACTGAACCCTATGGAGAAATCCCATGCTATAAGATGAACCTAATGCTAAGAACACATTTTTTAAATTTCTTCATATTTATAGCCCGCCCTTCCCACAAGCAGGCTCAGGGCAGGTAATAACATCTCACCAGTACAATAAAAACAATATTTTGTTAATACAATAAATTAAAATATTAAGACATTGTCATATACATAAAAAAGATGGTCACAACCCTATAGTACAAAAATTAACAGTTGTGAGATGTCCTGGCTCATGGTAAGATGTAAATAGTGGCCAGCAGTTGTTAAATGGGTGACAAGAACCTCACATAAACCTAACATTTATCACATAGTCTTTTAAATTAAAGTTGACTATGTTGAAGTACCTATGAATCCATTCAGGGTAAAAGAGAGAAGGAAAGAAAAGGGAAATGGAGGAAGACAGATTGAATATTTAACAACAGAAAGCAGCAGCATGAGTTTTATAATGCTTTCTGAATAAACTTAAGGAGCACTTGTTGACTGTTTTGCATTTTTCTTCATAAGACACTGTTCATTTTTGCCCAAGAAATAAAAATATTGTGTAGTATGTAAGACAGCTAAAGATTTCCTACCCTTTGATGCAGTAACCAAGATAACTGAACATGACATAAGTCAATTTATAAGGACTTCCTTTCAAAATCAAAAAGAGAATATCTCATTTTCTTACACTAAAGCAGTGTTTTGATGCAATCAATATAAACCCCATGAGAATAAATCAGCTAAAAAGGAAATATAACTATAATGGGTAACTCCTCTTTGGGAAGAAAACAGTAGGTTTCCTTTGTCCAGGAAGAAGCAATGAAAGAATTCATGTGGACTGCCAGAGTGACGACAAAAATATGTAACTTCCTATATGTTTTACTGAAGACGACAGGCTTGAAAGGAATAGCTATTTCAGAACCATATTAATATAGTATGTAGCATTTATTGTATATGGCTAAAGGCCATAACAATCAACCACACAGAGCATAAAACATAAAAAACATCATTAATATAACTAGACCAGAAGGCGCTTATCAGATAAAAACTTTTCATTCTTCAGATACAACTTTATACCATTTTTTTGCTGCCAAGGCAAATGACAACACTCTGTGTGACACAAGCAAGTCAGTATTTGACAGAAGAAAAATCAGCATTTCTGAAATTAATATGGTGAATTATAAGAGCAAAATATGTTTTAGTGCTCAAAAGTAGGTCAACTCTAAACAAATATATTAGAAAACTAACTTTAGCACAATAGTTTTATTTGATTATGCATCTGCCCTCCTTCCAAACTCTGCTATAGTTAACATGCATTTCCCCTAAATGCTACATTATGTTAGGTTACACTGTGTTATACACCTTTTCAAAAAAGTTATCTCCAGTTCATTTTTATATTAATTAATAAAGCAATCTACTTGTGGACTTACCTCTCCCATTACTGCAATAGGTGTCTCTCCTGTGGCTTGAGCAACGCGATGTTCTACCAAGTAAAACATGTATTCATCATACAATAGACGGATCAGATGAAAAGAACCAAAGCTAGCAGCACTGCGCAAAGTTAAATCTCGAATAACCATTGAGCTGTTCAAAAATGAAAATATGAATGGGAAAACATCATCATTCAATAAACAGTTCAGAAGACTCTGAAGCATACAAAAATAATTCTCAAACAATTCAGGGGAACACACTTATCTATATTACACTAAGAAAGTTCTACTAAAATGTAGATGTCTCCCCTTTTTCAATCACTATAATTTATTCTAGAGATATGGGGAAATGGTACAGCAGATGAGTGGCAGTGGCTGTGCATACTGAGTGGTAAAAAAAAATGTATCCTCAGAAGTACAGTAGATTACACCTTTGCATGTAATAGAACATTGATTCACTTAATGAAATAATTCAAATCCTGGGTATTCAATATGAAGTTCATGGGCCATAGTTGGACACAGCTGAAGGCCATATGATACCTATTACGGACCATAAGGATCACAATTATCTCTATGTAATTTGGGTTCTCATCTTGAGAAGGATATTAGTAATATCTTTCTTCTGGTCAATGACCATCATCCTATAGACACAAACAAACATATACAGGTTAACTTCCCAGGACTTCATCCCCAACACTTTTAGCCTTTTGTTACTCTTGCGTCTCTCCCCTATCTATGCCAAACTTTAAGTGGCAAGCACCTTCAGACATGGGTTGGGGGGGGGAGACTTATGTTATAAAATACCATGTATATAGACAACACTGTTATTGATTACTTATATGAGTGAATATAACCCATTTAGAACACTTTCAGACACTAACCTGTAGAAGGACCACTTTAACAGAAACTGCCGTGCTGCTTTAGGAAAACTAGGTCTTCCTTCATATGGTTTCAGTGCTTGCATCATTACATTATCAAGCCAGGCAGCCCACTGCTCCAGAGTGCTCTGCTGCTGAAGAGTCATTTTAAAATCTGTTTCCAGCCTCTGTACCATGTTGTCATCACACTGGCACACCCAGGAAGCCTGCTCCTGTCACAGTGCAAAAAGAAGTCAAAAGAAAGAGAAGCTCTATATACCTTATGTCAATCATAGGTCTAAAAATGGATAGAGATTGAATAAATGGAACTTAGCAGTGTGGGTGGCCACAGTAGCCAATATGATATATGATCATGAGATTTTTTTAAACTGCCTTCCCTCCCTGGATCGGCTTGGCTTCCACAGGCACCCGGGGAACCTGAGGGGGGGAGGCTGAGGCGTGGCCAACTCAGAAGCCATCTGGAACTCCATTCCTGTGCGTTCCTGCCCAAAAATAGCCCTGTATGTAGTAATATTCCAGCATACCTGAACATTGGCAAAATCAACACGGTTGAGGTCATTGAGCATCTGGTTGATTTGAGAAGTGTTCTGCAGCACAGCACGAGCCGCCTGAGCCAGGTGATTAAGGGATGTGTATCTTCGCAGAGTCTGAGCAAAGGCACTTACAGCGGCAACCTAGGAAGACAGAGAAGAAGTTAAAATGCATACCTCTGCTTTCACAGATAGGCCAGCAAATTTCCCCAAAAGACTTGCCATTGCTGGGAAATGTATTTTTCACTCTTTTTATTAACATGCCCTTAAAAAGAAAAATGATGACACATGTACAATGCAGTCACATGTGTAGTAAACCTGGCTTTGAGTCATTCAATCTTTCATGAGATAAGGTAAGTCAAAGCAAGAACTCGGCATTTGAAATTAGCAAAATTGAAACTTGAATCCTGAAAGAATTCATACAATCTCTTGGACAAATACACCACCATTGTATCATGTAAAGCAGGAGTCCTCAATCTGTGACCCACAGGCCACATGCAACCCCCAAGCTCTTTCTATGAGGTCCTCCAAACTGCTTGTTTGCTGTTATCATCCTATAGCATTTTCCTTCAGGCCTGTCCTGTTCTTGCCGTCTCAAGAGGCACCATCTACTGCTGTTCTTCTTTTCCTTTTCTTGCAAAAAATACAATAGCAACACTGTTTCTTCTGGTCTCCATGGTTCCTTCTATCAGACCCCTCTTGGTCTTATCCTTCATACTAGCATTTTGGCCATTCTAGGTGCTTTGCTAGCTAGCAAAGTCAGGTACCTGTACCACTCAGCTTTTTCACTCCCCCTTTCCATGCATTACCATGTTGAATGCTATATATCAGCGGTGTCAAACATATGGCCCATGGGCTGGATCCAGCCCCTGCAGGGCTCCTATATGGCCCGTGAGCAACTGGTTCTCTGCTGCTTCCTGTTTCCTTCATCGCAGCTGCTTTTGCCAAGTCTCTATTTCCTGCTTTGCAGAGGAGAGAAAGAAAGCAAACCTCCCTTCCCTCGATTGGCTGAGGGCTCCTCCCCCTCCAGGGAGGGAGGAGGAGAGAAAGAGAAAGAGAGAGAGAGCGACCGCGACCCAAGAAAGAGAGAGCAAGAGCTGTGTTTAAGACCAACAATGTTTTATTCCAGATATAAGCTTTTGTGTGCAAGCACGAGAGAGAGAGAGAGAGAGAGAGAGAGAGAGAGAGAGATCGCATTCTTCCTTCCTCAACAAGAGCTGATTGTTCAGATTTCTTGCCTTGCTTGAGTCTGCCTCTCCTCCCCCACCCACTCCAACTAGGAGTCTTCTCATGCATCTGTGATTGCAGGACCTGGTGAGTGGACCTTTGGCTTGAGAGGGAAGGAGTATTCTCTTAGAAGGAAAGCTTATGGGATTCCCCTTCCCATATCTTCCTCCAGCCAAGTTCCCCTCCCCCAGCTGCTATTTTGCTTCTCATGAATGAGGCTTTGCTGGCATGCAGTGATGTGTATGTGCACCCTGCATATAATTTGAAGCCAACTTAATGGCATACCCTTTGCTACATGTGAGAAGCTGCCCTTTCATTTGCTCTTTCTCTCTACCTGCCCTTTTTTTGGAGGACAACCAATTTCTAAAGTATTAGCACGTATAGATTTAAATCTCAAGGCAGTGTGTTCTAGTAAGAAATAATTCCCATAGTATTCCATGTACTTAGGATTGCAACTCTACCATCTGATAGGTCATATTCATAATCCATTTTTTAAAATTTCTTCCTAGACTATGCACATGGCCTAATACTCCTGAGAACTTTTGTGGATAGGGAGGCAAGGGTCTCTTCTCTTCTTTGCCATAGTCAAAATGAAAATCCACAGCTAATAGCAGCTAGGGTGGGGTGGATTTGATGGGAAAAGGAAGAGTTAGGCCTCTAAAACTATACTTCTCATATTTTTATTAAATCAAGGATTTTTATTTATTTAAGGATTAGTCAAGGAATATATTGAAACACTGCTCCTCTGCTAAAAATTCTATAAGAAGATATCTGCAAAAGAAAGCGCTGTTTCAAAGAAATGAAAAATTGCAGATGAGCATCGTGTCTTTAATAACAAATAGACTACTACTTCTGTGTCTTAAACAAGGATAAAGCAGTTTGCCTGATATGTCTTGAAACTGACCCAGTATTAAAGGAGTACAATGTTAAAAGGCACTCTGAATCCTATCACAAGAGCTACTCAATATATCAAGGAAAGGTGTGAGTGAACAAGGTAAAGTCTCTTAAAAATCAATGTTTTTGTAGCAAAATAGTTTTAGAGAGCACATTGAGGAGAACCTGTGTACTGTGAGGGCCTGCTTATTGTGTTGCTAAATGTATTTGCTGAGAGTGGTAGACCATGGTTAAAGTAATGGAGGAAATGTGCCCTGGTAAGATATCTTGTGTTAGTTGTGTCAGTTTATCTACATCTACAATCACCAGGCATGTTGAGGTACTAGTAGAAGAGCTGCATATGTCTCTGATAGTCAAGGCAAAAAGTTTTTATTTTTTTCCCCTTTGGCATTAGATGAGAGAAATTACATTATAGAAATTACTCAACTAGTAATTTTTATCAGGGGGATAGGTTCCAACTTCAGAATTATAAAAGAGTTGTGTGCACTACAGAGTTTGAAAGACACTACAACTGCAGAAAGCATTCTTGAAGGTGTGTAAATTAGTAGAAAATCTTGGTCTGAGTTAGGATAAATTAAAAAGCATCACAACTGATGGTGCAAAAAATATGGCGAGAAGTAAAACTGGTGTAGTTGCAAGAATCAATGCAGAGATACTGAAATTATATGGTACACTTCCTGTGAAATTTCACTGCATCATCCATCAGCAAGACTTGTGTAGTAAGATTCTTCAGTGGGAAAGCATTGTGCGTATGGTTGTATGCAGCATTAATTACAGCAGGCATCATGGCCTTACTCATCGTCAGTTTCAAAAATTTATCTCAGAGATGGATGCAGAATATGGAAATGTATTGTACCATGCAGAAGTCAGGTGGCTTAGCAGAGGCAAAGTTCTCAAACATTTTTTCATTCTTCATCATGAAGTTGATGTCTTTCTCAAGGAGAAAGTAAAAGGTCGAGAAGTACTTTCTGACCCTGAATGGATTTTTGATTTGGCTTTCTTAACTGATATCACAGAGCATCTGAACACATTGAATCTAAGGTTGCAGGGGAAAGGAAATCTTGTGTCTGACATGCATTCTGAATTGAAAGCTTTTGAAGCAAAACTAAACATTTTTGTGAAGGAAGTTAGTAAAGGTAACTTTTCAAACTTCTCAGGCTGCAATGGACTAAAATTTGAGAAGGAATTTGCAATTCAATGTTGAAAGATACATCAAAGCACTGAACCTATTGCAGGTGGAATTCCAGAACATTCACTGAAAGCATGGAAAGGAAATAAGAATATTTCAGAATCCATTTGAAATAGCACCAGAAGATGCAAGTAACTTTTTTCAGATGAAACTAATTGATTTGCAAGCCAGTGATCATCTCAGAGACATTTACAAAGTAAATAGTCTGTTAGATTTCTTTTCTAGTCTACATGCTATATTTACCAACCTAAAGAAATTTGCCGCAGGCATGTTCATAGTCTTTGGCACACCACATACATCTGTGAACAAACTTTTTCCAAGATGAAAATTGTGAAATCCAAGTGTAGGTCAAGACTTACAGATGAACATTTACATGACATTTTAAGGTGTCTGTCACAAACCTTAACTTGGGCATTAATGCCTTGGTTAACAGAAAGCAGACACAAAAATCACACCGACTAGGTAAGCATGTGTAGCTAGATAAAAGGATTCCACAGTAAAATGTTCCAAAATATATTGTGTTCAAGTTCACATTTCTTCATTGACCTCTGAATGTTTACTTTTGATCTAGACAGGTAGGTTAATCATTTTGTTACATTTTAAGATGTGGCCCTCTTTAGGCATTGGGCAGTCTAATGTGGCCCCCATGTGCCAGAAGGTTGGGGACACTTGATGTAAAGTGTCCCTTGAACTGGAATTCTGGACATCTGTAGACGAATCTGAGGTTTGTGAGAATATTAAAGATATCACAGACTGCCAGAAAACATTTAATATAAATCTGTATTACATAAAAATGAAGACTACATTCTATATGTTTTTTTTTAAAAAGAGGGTGCTTTTGACATTGGCTCTCTGTAATTGTGACAGAGAAATTAACAATAATGTTTTACTACTATTTCATAAAGCCCTTTTTGTTCCCAATGACATAGAAGGTAAGAGTAACTCTTCAGTTTACCTTGGTTTGAATCATTCTCTGTGGAATATTGTTCATGGCATTGGAAAGCCAACCTTCAAGGCTTTTTGCAAAATTGCGAATGGCTTGGGTCAAGGCACCTATGCATGAAAGAATATAAAACAAATGAAAAAAATCAAGGCATGCATGTATTGAAAGATTCTTGTCCTTGAATATTACAACTACATAGTAGACAGAGGCAGTTTCTGCTAGTAGAAATATAATTATCACAACTGAACAAATGCTGATGCATACTTCTAATCACTTTAGGACCAATGAAGAGAAATAAAGAATTTCAAGTAGAACGCTATTAGTCTTAGTCTAATAAACTACATAGTCTTAAACTTAGTTTACATAGTCTTAAACTTAGTTTTCACTGAAGAGGTAAACCTGTGTTTGGGATAAACCACTATAGGCTTCAGGTAGTTTCTTTTGTTTGAGAAGCATTTGATGACATGATCTCCACCTGGAGGCTGAAGTGGTACAGCCTAGACACAAGTTCACCCCTGCAGTGACAACTAGGTCCTAGATAAAAGTAGCTTATTATGCTGTAATTTCACAGCAGGTAAAGGAGTAACCATGACAATATCAATCCAGAGTAAGTGTACTATTACATGAAGGCACAGAACTTGCTCCTGCTGTGGAGTTGTAATGTAGTATGTGATCAACTATTATCTATGATGGAATATTTTGATACTTACTGGTATAAATACAGTACCAGCTTTTGGATTTCATGTATTTATACTGACATGATATGTGATTTAATTTGATGCAGTATTTCTATTAAGTATTTTGATACTGACCAGTAATATGCACCATAATTTGAGATTCCACAGTGACTATTACAACAAATGTTCCTTCCTTTCTCTGTGCAGTTCTTAGCTTTGGAGTCTCTCTTTGCCTTTATCTTTGTTCTAGCATTTCAATATTAGCCTGCACAGCTAAGAATCACTGTTTTTCTTAAGTATACTTGAAATACTTCATCCATATTTTAAAATACATGAAGTATTCAGTTTTCAAGTACTCAGTTTTCATAACCAGCCACAGTCATGCCAGGACTCTTTCAATATATATGGAACACAAGGAAGAGAGATACTTCAGAGGCATTAAATGGCTTACACATACCCAATAAGACTTCTAACAATTTTTCTTTGAAGAGTAGACCACATGTTCCAAAACACAAATATACACCTACAGTACATCAGAACCTGAGGGTTAAAAATGATTTCCTGGTAGTTTAGAAGTGGTTGCTTTTTGAAAACTCAAGTCAGCATCCCTGTTGGGGACAATAAGCATGTCATACAATTCTTTGAAACAAGGTCCATGAAGAAGAGAAACCACTAAAGTAGTTCTCCTGATGTGCTTAAATTTGCCTAAAATGTAAAGTTCCAATTCAAATGCTTCTTTCTCCTGATGATGTTAGAAGATCCTTACATCTGTACATCTGAACATACGAACTCGCATTTCTGAACTACACCCAGTCACTAGCATGCAGTCTTGAGTTCCCAAAATATAACCATACACTTAACTGATTGGAAGGGGAGTAAACGTCTATCATTGCGGGGTGTCATTATGTCTCACTAATTATACATTCAACAAAGGCATTTGAGCTTTAATGGGTTTTCTATAACATTGTCTTAGTGAAAGTGATGGATGCTAGCCTATCTTAGTTGAGTAAGTTCTTAACACAAGATAAGTAGTGGAACAAAGACATGCTTTCATCGGGATAATGACTAATGGAGCCCAGCTTCATAGTCAGGAAATTTTTGGTGGGGGGCCCAAGAGGGGACATGGCATTAAGCACACCAGTAATTTAATTAGATCCATTAATTAAATTATCACAGTGGCCAATCGAATTGACTGACCTAGTTGAATTAGCACTGTGGAAAGCCCCCTCTCCCTCCCCTCCTACTCAGCTGCAGCTCCTTACCTCCTTGGGCAATCCTTCCCCAACACATGGCAGTGCAGGAGAGGAGGGAGAGGGGTGGCTGTGTGGAATGGCCCACTCCAGTGCCTCACTGTGCCTGTGCAGGTACAGTGAGGTACTGGGGTGGGCCATTTCAATAAACAAAGCCATGTGGTCCAGCACTGAAAAGGCTGCAGGCTTGTGGCACCCCCATGCTTCCTCCCCCTCTGCCACCTCCTCCTGTGGGCTGGTGAGTGAGGAGAAGAAGAAGAAGGGGAGCTGTGGTGAAGGAGAAGCCCAGTATCCTCTGGTCAGGCAGGTGGCAGCAGTTCACAGTAGTATTATCTTGCTACTGATCTTGCCACAAGAGAGAGATCGGTAGTGAGATAATACTACTGGGAGCCATTGCTGCCTGCCTGCCCGCCCTGTGCCCAAAACTGAGGGACCCTCTGGAGCAACAATCAATGAGAAGGTGGGAAAAACTGGCTACATATACACCCTGGGTACACACTTCAGCTTCTTCAGATTACAGCCTACATGAGGGATTCTCTGCATATAATATACTTAGTATGCTATGATAAATAAAACATTAACTAAACAATCATTAGTAACTGGTTTGAAAACTCTACAGTTTCTAAATGAAGGCTGAATACACTTACTCTTTGAACCTCCTTGTTAAAACCATAAACATACAGTCCCCCAATTTTTGCAAATATCTATAACTATGCATTAACATTTATTCTATTTATTTCCTTCATTCTAATATTATGGTTACAAACGACTTGCTTTGGAGATTGTGCCTATGGTCAAATTAAATCATAATGGAACAAATGGCAATAATAGCAGAATCTTATGTTAGGACCAGTTAAAGTCACAAATACGGACATTACACTAATCATGCTGTTTGGATTTTTAAAAACCAGGCCTATATGACTGCCTGCATTTTTTTTGTCTACAATCGAAAAAATTGTTTTTAGGTTACAGTTTATACCAAAGGAAGACAAGAAATTACATTCAAGTAATGCTGCATAATGGTCTCAGCAAGGACAATATTACCTAGCATTGAACAGAAAGCTCTAATCTGTTTTCACATTATCATATAGGCAGTGGTAGGAGGAGATGATGGGGGAGGGGAGAATAAGAAACCATACTTCTATCAGGAATTTAGCACTTGCAAAGAAATGTGTGTGTGTGTGTGTGTCCCAACAACCAAATGATTAAAATATCAAATTGGCACAAAGTTATTTTGCAGGTTTCTAAAGATTTTTACATTTTAAATCAATCAAAATAAATTATGTGACTATATTGTTTCAAGGCAATGAGTGCATCTAGATTTGTACCAAATCATTAATGTTTCAACCTAATTCAAGTATGTAAAAAGAATCAGTTTTACTGGCATTTGTATTAACCATCTCTGAGCCTTGAGTCTCAGTGAGAAATGCAGCCTATAAATTAAGCAAGTAAATAAATCAATAAACAACCATCCTGTTCTTTTCTGTCTCCTTCTAGCCAAAGCTCTAGTTTATTTACTCATCCTTTCCCTAAATAACCATAATTATCTTGTTTCATCATCTTGTTTCCATTCTCAACTGCCTTGTTTGTTTGGTTTCCCAATATCTCATTTTGTTCACATTTCTCCTCTGTAACACTCTGTTGACTGACTTCTGTTACCTTAGACTAAATTTTTGATTACTTGATACCAACTTACTCGGTGTTGATGTCAGACTGACTGGCCAGTAATTCCTGGATCTCCTCTGGAACCCTTTTTAAAGATGGGAGTGACATTAGCTACCTTCCAGTCCCCAGGAATGGAGGCAGATTTTAATGAAAGATTACATATTTTTGTCAGGAGATCCACAAATTCACATTTGAGTTCTTTCTTAAATGTACGCCATCCGGGCCTGATGATTTATCAGTTTTTAAGTTGTCTATCAGTTGTAGGACCTCCTCTCTCGTCAACTCAATCTGACTCAGGTCTTTCAACACCCCTCCCGAAATCAGTGGTTCTGGAGTGGGCAAGCACGTCACATCTTCCACAGTGAAGACAGAGGCAAAAAATGCATTCAGCTTCTCAGCCATTTCCCTATCATCCTTCAATACTCCTTTCCCCCCTTGGTCATCCAAGGGCCTCACTGCCTCCCCGGCTGGTTTCCTGCTTCTAATGTATTTGAAGAAAGTATTATTGTTGGTCTTTATGTTTTTTGCAATATGCTCCTCATATTCCTTTTTTGCCTGCCTGATCACAGACTTGCATTTTATTTGCCACAGTCTGTGTTCCATTTTATCAACCTCACGGAGACTAGCTTTCCACCACTTAAACAAATCCTTCTTAGCTTTTACAGCTTCCATTACTTTGTTAACCATGAACGCCTTTTTCTATACGAATTTGTGCCTTTCCTAACCTGCAGTATATATCTTACTTGAGCTTCTAGGATTGTAGTTTTAAATAGTTTCCAAGCTTCCCCAATGATTTTGACCCTTTTTACTTTTCCTTTCAGTTTCCTCTTTACATGTTCCCTCATTTCAGAAAAGTTACCCCTTTTAAAGTTAAAAGTGGTTGTGCCTCTCTTTTTGGACAACTCCCTATTTATATAAATGTTGAACTCAATAACATTATGGTCACTGTTCCCAAGCAGTGCAATCACTTTTACATCTCTCAACAGGTCTTGGGCATTACTTAGGACCAAATCCAGGATTGCCTCTCCCCTGGTAGGTTCCGTGACCATCTGCTCCGTAGCAGTCATTGAGTGTCTAGAAACTTGAGTTTCCAGTTTGCTGTGGTGCTTTCAGCTGCATCTTGGGAGAGTTCCTGAAGATGTGCTGAGTCGCTCCATTTTGGGGGGACGGTCTGCAAACTGCCAGACCCTAAAGAGACACTTGTAGGGGATCTCTGAAGCTTTTGGGATGCCTTTTCAGGGGTATTCCTCTTGATTGCAGCCAGCAGTTGAGCATTCTGAAGAGAAATCTTTGCCTCTGTGGACACCATGATTTATGGCAGTCAGCTATGGCCCCTGAATTTACAGCATGGACTTTCAGACTGAAAACTTCATTCTGCTTGTAACTTCTCGGCTTTGAACTGTGAGTTATTGCCTAAATTAAGCTCTTCTAGCTTTTCTCTAATTGCAGTCCCAGCTGCACAGCTTGAAAAGATTTGGAGCAGAGTGGGAGTTTGGCAGACAACCCTCCTCTCAAGAGCAGCTTTCACATGAATTCTGAGTACAGAGACAGAGTTAGCCAAATTGGAATATTACCTGGATATTAAGCTGCTCAGACGAAGAGTAAATAGAAAGAGGATTTGTTTCTTGGACATTCTTGAAAGTCGCCCTATATTCATTTTATTGGGAATAAGTACCTTCCTTGGCTCTGAAGATGTTTTATATTGCCTATGTGCTGGATAGCTGAATATACTTTTAACAGTCGTTTTCTCTCTCTTTCTACTTTTTAAATTTTTAATCTTGCTTTGACTTATTTTAAATGGAAATGTGAGCTTGAGACTATAAAGGCAACTTTAAAAGAAGCTTTTTTTGTGTTCCTGCAAGGTTTGCGGTGCTTAATCATTCCACTATCTTGTTTAGACTACAGGAAGAGACAGAGGAACTCATTACTACGAAACTACAAGTACTTAAGTAGTTTTACACTGGAGCCTTTATTTCTTGACCTCCCTGCTGTAAAACAAACTCAATCAGTAGAAAGTAAGTGTGAGACCCAAGAAATGGTAGTTGAGATGGCAACGCAAAAAGTAGAAAAGGTAAATATTCAACATAAAGCTATTTTGGACTCTCAAGTTAAACTCAAAATGGAGACAGCATGTGTGCTGAGATTTCAGAATGGCTCTGAATAAAAAGGAGAAAACTGGACAACAGTGATTATAGAAGTCTTGGCAGAGGAAGAGGAGTTTGAGGAGATAGTAAGAGAAATTGACTTGATTTATAGAGCCAATTCAACCTATGCAAAAAAATAATAATTTGCCAAGGGAGGTACATGTAAAATTCATAAAGCATGTAGTAAAATGGAAGATGAAGCAGAAGCCTTGGCAAAGGGAGAGGAATGGGAAGAGATTGTAAGAGAAATTGATTTGATTTATAGAGCCAATTCAATTTATATATAAAGTATATGTAAAATTTATAAAACATGTAGTAAAATGGAAGAATATCTGATTAAAGATTGTATGATTAATTGGATGTAAAATTTAGAGTGTAATATTGTTTTTGCACAGTGGAGTAAAATGTGGAGAGTGAATGTGAAAATGACTAAATCGAATGTTTTTGAAAGAGAATCTGTATAAGATGTTTTATAGATGGTATTTAACACTAGATAGATTAGATAAAATGTATAAAGATAAGCCAATTCGTTGCTGGTTGTATATCAGAGAGAGCTTTGTAGATTTTATTACCTTTTAGATCAGAATTGCATGGGGTTTTTTTACTAGATGATTTTGACAAAAACCAAAGATATTTTACAATTTAGGTAATAATAGCAGCTAGAATCTTAATGTAACTTTTTGGAACCCTCCAAAAATACCTATTGAACAGGATTTAATAATGAAGACCATGGAAAATTGACTTTGATGCTAAAAAGGTAAAGGAAAGAAGATTTCACCGGACTATGGATTCCTTTTTATGATTGGACAAGAAAGAAATACAATGAACTTTTTAATACTATAATATGAAAAATCCTTTATAAACTTTTATAATATAACAGTCTGTCTTATTGTAATGGGAAATAAGCAGAGAATATTTGCATGCAGAAGATTTATTATTTTTGCTTTGTTCCCTCTTCCTTTTCCCCTTTTCTATCCCTGTATATTTTAAAATTATATAAGAACATATACACGACAGTGTCTAGAAACTCAATCTCTTTTTCCTGACTTGAATACATATTGACTCAATCAATGTGTGGGTAGTTCAAATCACCTATTACGACAGAGTTATTTTGTCCAGCAGCTATCTTTAATTCATTCATCATTTTATAATCCTCCTCTATCTTTTGATCTAGTGGGCGATAACAAACTCCCAGTGTTAAGCTTCCTTTTGGGCCCATTCTTTCAACCCATAGTATTTCCAGAAGTGAAATCTTACTGGACTGTATACCCTCTCTGACATACAGTGGAACCCCACCTCCGATCCTTCCCCCTCATCCTTCCAATATAATTTATACCCAGGAATCACTGTATCCCACTGTATCCCACTGATTTTCCTCATCCCACCAAGTTTCTGAAATACCCACAATGTCTATGTTTTCCCCCAACACCAAGCATTTTAACTCCCCGAATTTACCTCAGACACTTCTAGCATTTGTATATAAATATCTATAACTTCGCAGGCATGTTAGGCCCACAACCTTCCTCCTGCTGCCTCCAGACCTTGCCAGGCAATCCATATTGTTTGCACAGTCTCAGTGGACAATTCTAATCCATTTCTCTGTAGAAAAGTAACAGCTACCTCTTCATCTCTTTGAGATGAGCCATCCTAAACCAGAGACTTTTCATCTCCTGTCAGCTTTCCCCCAATATTCAGTTTAAAAAGTGCTCTGCCACCTTTTTTATTTTAAGCTCCAACAGCCTGGTTCCTTCTCAGGACAAGTGGAGAATGTTTCGTTTGTACAGCGCCATCTTGTTCCAAAAAGCATCCCAGTGCCTAACAAACCTGAACCCTTCCTCCCTACACCATCGTTTCATCCACGCATTGAGATGCCTGATTTGTGCCTGTCCTGTCTCTCCAGCCTTGCATGTGGAACAGGTAGCACTTCTGAGAAGGTCCTGGCCTTGAGTTTCCTGCCTAATAGCATAAATTTTTCCTCCAGGACCTCGTGACTGCATTTCCCCACATTGTTGGTGCCAACATGTACTACGACCACTGACTCCTCCCCAGCACTGTCTATCTAGAACACATGTAATGTCTGCTACCTATGCACCAGACAGGCGAGTCACCCTACAGTCAGTACGCAGGTTTGCCACCCAGCTGTTTACCTGCCTAAGGATCAAATCACCAACTACCAAGAGCCCCCCCCCTGCCCAGGGATGGTTCCTTGGAGCGAAAGGATACCTATTCACCAACTGAAGAAGAGGTTCCTTCTGAGGTCACATTCCCCTTATCCTCAGCATGGTGCCGTTTCCTCTCCACTCTCAGGCTCCCTGACAGTGGCTGGGCTGCCATTTTCAGAGTGGGACATATCTAAAAAGTCCCCGAGAGTCTTCTCCGTGCACCTGTCTCTGCTTCTCCAGGTCAGCCACCATGGCCTCAAGGGAGCAAACACGTTCCCTAAGAACCAGGAGCTTCTTACACCAGGCACTCACCCAAGACTTCTGCCCAGTGGGCAGATAGTCATACATAAGACAGTCCGTGAAAAACACTGGATAGCCCCCAACTCCCTGCTGGCATTCTGCCTTCATAATTGCTTTTAAAAAATAATTATATATAATCCCCCTTTTAATAACCTTTGTATTTATGTGGCTCTTCTTGTGGAAACTTTGCTTGCCTTATTGGGAACACAAGGAAATTAGGGCCCTGACTTCCTGGTCTTCTTAGAGAGCCCCTGGTCTAAGAGCCCTTCAGCTTGCTCTTCTAGCGAGGTGTAGCCTTAAATAGAAGCCTCACCCAGTAGAGGGCAGGGCCAGCAGCTATTCATATTCCACCCAGGCAATCCAATTACAGTCAAACAAATCACCTTTCTAACCCTTTCCCAAACAGCCAGGACTCTGCAACAACTTAAAATTCACCCTCACACTCCCAAACACTGTCCTCCCTCACAGTACCCTCAGCTAAATCTCCCCAGCTGAAAGCAAATAAAACCCACTCACCCCTGCTGCTCCTCAGAGCTCAGCTGGGTCTGCTCTGCCTCTGGCAAGGGGCAGCCTTAAATAGAAGTCTCGCCCAGCAGAGGGCAGGGCCAGTAGCTATTCAAATTACATCCAGGCAATCTATTTACAGTCAAACGAACCACCCTTTCTCAAACAGCCAGGACTCTGCAACAACTTAAAATTCATGCACACATTCTCAAACATCGTCCTCTCACACAGCACCCTCAGCAAAATCTCCTCAGCAGAAAGCAAATTAAAAACACTCAACCCTCCAGCAGCTCTGTCTCCTGCTGCTTCTCAGAGCTCAGCTGTTTTGTGAAACAGGTGCATATTGGGAGTTTCAAAGCAAAATATGATCCCCAGGTATGTGGCAGTCTGAACTGGATCAAGATGCAGTGCATAGGCAAAGAGCTTAAGGCTTCCTACCACACTGTTTTCCATCCTAAATGGCTCTGTAGAAACCACTATTTGCTCCATCAGGTGCTACACATAAGTTTCCCTAATGGACAAACAGTGCCACCCAAGGCTGCTTCAATGAAGATCAAAAGCCAGCTCACTAATTACTTATTTAAACAATTTCTATGCCACCTTTCCAAGCAATTCACACAAAGCAGCCAACATTAAAACAAATATTAAAAAGTACTTAAAATACAAATATATAAAAATATTTAAACAGTAATATAATAATAACAGACTAAACATGAACATATAAAACACACAAACAGGTAGGATGGTGAATAGAAGTTAGTGAGGAAACACCAAACCAAAAGAAAAAAAAAGGGGGGGGGTCACTTGCTGGCAGAAGACAATGACAGAAGGAGACAGACAAATCTCCCTGGGGAGGGAGTTCCAGAGTTTCAGCACCACAGTCAAGAAGACCCCTTCTCTGCTGCCACTTGCCTAGCCTTAGATAGTAGGGACACCCAATGCAATGCCTCTGAAGACTACCAGAGTAGTTGGGTAGGTTCATATGGGAATAGGCAGTCCGAGGTATGCTGCACCCAAGCTCTGTAGGACTTTAAAGGTTGACACCAGAATGTAGACAGAAGAAGCCTGGAGTTATATAATTCTTATGACCAGTGTTCCCTCTAAGCTGAGTTAGTGTGAGCTAGCTTACAGTTTTTTAGTCTCCAGCTCACACATTTTTGTCTTAGCTCAGGAAAGATGGCTCCAGAGCAAACTAATTTATGCAGTAGCCAAATCACTCACTCACAACTTTAATGCCAGTAGCTTACAAAGTAGGATTTTTGCTCACAAGACTCCACAGCTTAGAGGGAGCATTGCTTATGACCCACTCAGGTCAGTGTTCTGACTGCAGCATTCTGTGCCAACTGCAGCTTCTGGATAGTCATCAAGGTAAGTAAAATAATTTAGACGTAACCAGGGCATGCAACACAGTGGCAATATCTTTACTCTCGGGCCACAACTGGCTGTCCCACCAAAGCTGGAGAAAGGTACCCATGGCCACCTGTTATTCAACAGGAGGTCCGAGTCCAGCAGCAGCCTAAAGCTACCAATCTGCTCCTTTAGGGGGACTGCAACCCCATCCAGAACATCCTGGTCAGACCTTCCCCCCTACCAGCAGCAACTCCTGTTTTGTCAAGGCTAAATTTCAGCTTGTTATCCTTCATCCAATGACTAGTGACACAGGATTGAATGGAAAGCATATTTATTGATTATTTCAACTACAAGCCATCTTAAAATCAGAAAATGCTGTTTGCAGACAGGGTGAACAAAATTTTTAACCACCTGCTCTTTAAATCACTAGAGAGGGCCGTGGCCCATGCCTCCTCTCC
Source organism: Gekko gecko (assembly GCA_029375565.1). Lineage (NCBI taxonomy): Eukaryota > Metazoa > Chordata > Lepidosauria > Squamata > Gekkonidae > Gekko > Gekko gecko. Next base: position 122,941,549 of record JAPDNY010000007.1, read on the forward strand.
AGTCTGCCTACTGGAAAAGGAGAAAACGAGGGAAAAGGCATCCAGGTGTGGCAGTGTCATCCACACAAAGTAAAGGGATACTCCAAAAGCTCTTGAGTAGCTTCGCTCAAGTGGATTTAAACGGTATAATAGGTAAGAGACTCATAAAAGTTAGAACCAATTCACTGCACTTAGGCACAATCCACCCTACTTGGGCAAACAATGTAATGGATTCTAGGCATATGTAATACTCTAGGGTGCTTGAAAATGTGGGCTTTTAATGAGCCCAATCCTCAAGTTACTTTTCAAGGAACAAAATTATTGTGCTAGTGTTAAGCTGAAATGTGCAAGGGCACCAAGGGAAAATTTCACACACAGCCCTGAAACACTCCCATTTCAGCAACTATTTGGAGGTAGCTGTGAAATGATGTGAAAACCTTCAACTATTCAGAGTAAGAGCAAGAACCATTGCTCTCACTCTGATCTGTCTTTTTGATGTTATTATGTAACCAAACCTGATTGGTAACCTGATTGGCATTGACAGGATGTCATTCTGACTGATCATACTTACTGCTGTTATTCTGATTTAGCTTCTGGATGCATTATGTGGCCAAAGTTGACTGATTGCACACAAAACATTATAACACAACTTACTCTTATCACTGTAGTTGCCCTTTTCTGCATTTTTTCCAGTGCTATAAATATTCTTTTTTATATGTGTGTGTGTTGTCCAATGCAGTTGCACCATCAATTTATACAGGGCAGGGCCTGTATAAATGTTGTTCTTTTTGGGATTTCTGTGTGGCACTGTGGCATGCTTACACTGCCACAGTGCCACTTGTTCTGGAGTGTGCCACTTGTTCTCATGGCAAACAAGCACCTCCCAAGACAGTTCACTTTCCCTGAGATTCTCTGGGAGAGTCTGACTGCTAGGTGCCACCTGCTTGCTTGCCTTAAGTGCTGCTGGCTGGATTTCCCCATTGGAAACAATGGAGGTAATGGGGGTAACCTGTCTGGGTGCCCAAAGAATTGGGCCCACTGGTCCAATTGCTTTGGGACATGGGGGTTTATGTGGGGAGAGGCTCCTGAAGCTACCCTGAAAATTTGGAGCCTCTCCCTCAAACCCCCTCCCCCCCAGAGGCACTAACAGCACCATGGGGAAAAAGTAACTTTTATTCCCACCATAGAGAACAATGGAGGGGATGGGGCAACCTGTTTGGGGCCCCATAGAATTGGACCCCCTGGTCCAACGTTCTTGAAACTTGGTGAGTATTTTGGGGAGAGGTCCCCACAGCTACTCTGCCAGTTTGGAGTCTCTCCCTCAAACCCCTTCCCCTCCAGCCCCCAAAATATACCCTATGTTTTTGCCATTGACTTCAATGGCCCATAGGATATAATGGGGCTGAATTGCTGCCAAATTTCGGTGGCAATTCGGCAGCAAGCCAATTCGGATCAGAGAATCTGAATTGGCCCAGAGCAGCCCAAAAGAGGCCCAAATGGGCCATTTTCAGGGGTGCATTTGGTTCGGACGAACCGAATGCACATCCCTAATTGCTTCTCAACTGTTGCATGCCTTCTGTTGTCCTTCTGACCTGACTCTTCCCTTGTGGCTGACCCTTTCACCTTTCCCTCAAACCACTGGGAGACATACACCCACCAACTGGATAACAAGTAAAAAAGATCAGAAAGAGGTGGGGGCAGAAACTGTACCAAACCCTCAGAGGAAAAGTCTGTGCACTGAGCTTTCTCTAACCAGTAGCTACAGAAGGAAGAAGACAGCATCTAGCTGGAATGACACCTAGCTGTACAAATTCTATTATTGACCTTTTGAGAGACTTTTTTTCTGCCCAAGTAATGTATTTATGCTATTTACCACAAAGCTGGTATTTTCTGTTTAACTCCTATTTTTTCTACTTCTCAGATAGCAAAAATGAAGGCACATGTGCTAAGGTAGCAGAGGGTACATCAGCTCACAGTTTTCTCTCATATTGGGTATATTTGCAATTTTGCTTGTAGAACACTAAGGCATTTATAATTTTTAAATTCCATACAGGTGGGTTTAAACAAGCAGCTTTATCCAAGAATCCATTGAGTTGTCCAGCCACCACTTGTTCAATCACCTTTCTCCAGAATGGTATATTCAAGACTGGATGATAGTTATTCAGGTCTCCTCAGTCCAGAGTAGATTTCTCTAAGAGTAAGCATACTACCACATGTTTCAAGGCAGGGGTAACTCCCACCCCCAAGGCATTTAGTGTTTCTCAGATCCAGTATGCCATCAACACCCTGGCAGATTTAAGCAACCAGGAGGGACAAAGGCCATACAAGCATCCTTGGACTGAGTAAGTTGAAAGGCATCCTATACAGACAGACAAGCCAGCACTCTGGCATCATCTGATCTTATCAATGCCAATGTAGAATCCAAATCAGTATAGTTGTGAGAGATTTTATCCACAAAGTATCAAGTAAACAGTTGCCTTTATGGAGACAAAAACTAGAAGATAAACTGACTTATTATGGCCTTACTGAACAATTCATACACTCCTTGGTATATCTACAGGCCAAATCAGTTACAAAGCAAAGAGTTTTGGATATGGAATTGCAGATCCAAATGAGTAAAATTAAGGATCCTTTATTTGAACTAGCTACGTGTAGTAAGTTAACTTTGGCAACATATGTTAAAACACTAGAGAACGCCAAACACAGAAGAATTTTTACAATCCTAAGATATAATGCTTTGCCCTCTGCCATTTTAGAAGCCAGATATAATAAAACCATGCAAAGGGAATGTGTTTGTAGAAAGGGAGAAGAAACTTTAGAACTTGTTTTTTTATTGTAGATTATACCAGCACAATAGAGAAATATTTATAAATCCCATTATTAAATCACATCCAGGGTGTAGTAGGGGCACTCTCCTCTCAATTATGTTGACAGATAAAAATCGGAATATAACTTGTATGGTGGCTAAATTTGGTTGGTTAGCCTATTGTATTAGGAGAAAGTGGAGGGATCATAATTAATTTGTTAAATTGATTTATGGAATTTGTAAATACTTTTAATGTTTTAACATACATTGTCACATAAGAGATATTATTTTACTATTGTTCTGATTGCTGCTATATTAACTGTATTCATTGCATTATGGTCTTTGACTGCAATAAACTATTACTATTACAACTGCTCCCAGTGGACTGTTGAGCAGTCCACATCATCCTGCAAGTAAGATCCCAGTAGGCCTCTGACCATCTGGAAGAGTTCCACAGGCCTACATTGTGTGGCAATGGTGGTGAAGTATTATTTCTTCACTTCCATGGAGTAGGCTTTAAAATTACCTCTGGCCTGTGTCTTGTTCGATTCATCATGAGTCTTTCACCCCTGTTGCTTTGTTTAGTTCCCTTGTCTTATCACAACCCAAAGGCTCAGGCTCTATGATGGGAAAGAGCCCAGTACTTCTGGCTGAGGATTTCAACACTATGGTCGGGGAGAGAAATGGGGACCTTTTTCTGAAATGTTTTAAAACCCAGATAAAGGACGATTCAAATGTAAACTTTCAGAAAATCCAAAGACAGAAAAATTAATGCCTCCAGCAGACATTTTGCTTCCTCATTATTAAAGAATGATTTGGCGGTATTAAATGGATGCACCCAGTTTGATGGAAAAGGATAAACCATAATGGGGTAAGTGTAATGGATTATTTCGTTGCTTCTACTGGTCTGTTCCAAAGAGTTGAAACTGTGGAAGTAATGGATTATATATGGGGTGATTGCCACCCAGTACAATTACTTTCATGCGTCGATATTTGTCACTCCCCTCCTCATGTTATGAACTTAGCCCTAGCTCATAACACCTTAAGACCAGGATTCCCTCTAAACTAAATTAGTGTGAGCTAGCTCACAGTTTTTTAGCCTCCAGCTCACACATTTTTGTCTTAGCTCAGGAAGGGTGGCTCCAGAGCAAACTAATGTATGCAGTAGCCAAATCGCTTGCTCATAACTTTAATGCCAGTAGCTCACAAAGTAGAATTTTTGCTCACAAGACTCCACAGCTTAGAGGGAGCATGTGAGGGGACACGTGAGGAAGAAATTGAAAGGAAGAGTGGAGAAGGTCAAAACCACTGGGGAAGCTTGGAGACTATTTAAAAAGACAATCCTAGAAACTCAGAAAAAATATATACCGCAGGTTAGGAAAGGTACAAATAGGTATAGAAAAAAGCCTGCATGGTTAACAAATAAAGTAATGGAAGCTGTAAAAGGTAAGAAGGATTCCTTTAAGCGGTGGAAAGCTAGTCTCTGTGAGGTTGATAAAAGGGAACACAGACTATGGCAAATAAAATGCAAGTCTGTGATCAGGCAACCAAAAAGGGAATATGAGGAGCATATTGCAAAAAACATAAAGGCCAACAATAAAACTTTCTTCAAATACATTAGAAGTAGGCAACCAGTCAGGGAGGCAGTGGGGCCCTTGGATGACCAAGGGGTAAAAGGAGTAGTGAAGGATGATAGGGAAATGGCTGAGAAGCTGAATGCATTTTTTGCCTCTGTCTTCACTGTGGAAGAGGAGAAGTGTTTGCCCACTCCAGAAGCACTGATTTCGGGAGGGGGTTTGAAAGACCTGAATCAGATTGTGGTGACAAGAGAGGAAGTCCTCCGACTGATGGACAATTTAAAAACTAATAAATCACCAGGCCCGGATGGCATTCATCCAAGAGTTCTGAAAGAACTCAAATGTGAACTTGTGGATCTCCTGACAAAAATATGTAATCTCTTTTTAAAATCTGCCTCCATTCCTGAGGACTGGAAGGTAGCTAATGTCACTCCCATCTTTAAAAAGGGCTCCAGGGGAGATCTGGGAAATTACAGGCCAGTCAGTCTGACATTGATATTGGGTAAGTTGGTGGAAACTGTTATTAAGGAAAGAATTAGTAGGCACATTGATGAACAAAAACTATTGAGGCAGACTCAGCATGGGTTCTGTAAGGGAAGATCTTGTCTCACTAACCTGTTAGTGTGTTTTGAGGGAGTGAACAAACATGTGGACAAGGGGGACCCAATAGATATTATTTACCTTGACTTCCGGAAAGCTTTTGATGCAGTTCCTCATCAAAGGCTCCTAAGTAAGCTCAATAGTCATGGGATAAAAGGACAAGTACTCTTGTGGATCAAAAACTGGCTTATAAATAGGAAACAGAGAGTGAGTATAAATGGGAAACTTTCTCAGTGGAGGGTGGTAAGCAGTGGGGTAACACAGGGATCAGTACTCGTTCTGGTTGTTTTTTAACTTGTTTATTAATGATTTGGAATTGGGAGTAAGCAGTGCAGTGGCTAAATTTGCAGATGACATGAAGTTGTTCAGGGTGGTAAAAACCAGGGAGGATTGTGAGGCACTCCAAAGGGATGGGTGAGTGGGCATCAACGTGGCAAATGGGGTTCAATGTGGCCAAGTGCAAAGTGATGCACACTGGAGCCAAAAATCCTAAATATAAATACATGTTGATGGAGTCTGAACTGGCAGAAACGGACCAAGAGAGAGATCTTGGAGTCATAGTGGATAACTCAATGAAAATGTCTAGACAGTGTGTAACTGCAATAAAGAAGGCCAACGCTATGCCAGGGATTATTAGGAAGGGAATTGAAAACAAATCAGCCAGTATCATCATGCCCCTGCATCCTGGACAGGCAGGCTCAGGGCAGCTTACAGACAATATGTTAAAACAATTAAAACTCCATATTTAAATAAAATCACAGACAATACAAAATAAAGCATTTCATAAATTGCTAGTATAATTCATAGCCGATGGCGGCGATTGCAGCATCCTTGTAATCAACTATTTCTGTAGTCTGGGTTTTGTCAGGCTACTGATCGTATCTTAACTTGGTGTTGGCCTGCTGCACTTGGTCTCATACAGGCAAATATATATAATAGTCAATGGGATCAACTACTGGAAAAGAAAATGAAATGCTCAGGAATAATAAATGACATGGCCAGGATTACAGAGACCAAAGATATAATCAGGCAAATAAAAGCACGTGTTAGGAAGCTGGATATTACCAGTACATCTGGTTAGGGTGTGTAGGGTATGTTCAATATTTTATTTGGGCATTGCCCTCCCAATGCAACTGCTGAAGTATTTTTATCACTTGACAGTACCAAAGCTCAGAAGAACTTTTACTTTGGCAAGAATGAATGCCCTGCCCTCAGTGGTTTTGGATGGCAGATACAAAAAAAATATCATACGCCAATAGAATATGCATATGTTCACAAGATAAAGTTGAAACCATTGAACACATTATTATAGAATGTCCCGTATTTAATAAGTTGAGAGCTAGTTGAATTACCCCTCTACTTAAAAATATGAAACTGCCTAATATGAGAGTTCAGATGATGTGGCTACTATCGGATATATTCTGTTATTCTTTCTGTGGCAAAATTTATAGAAGCAATAATTAACTATCAGGGAGATAATACTAAGTAAGGCTTTTCTCATTTTATTTGCTGCTCAAGGCAATAGCTGTAAGAGCAGTACTAGACAGAGTGATTGTGCCAACCATCTGAATAATTTTCTTGTTCCAGAGGCCAACTAGGATATGGACAAGAACACCAATCATATCAAGAGAAAAATTCCAGAGAACTGTCAGGAAAAATTTTTGGATCCAATCTGGCTCTGGAACTGGATAATCTTAGTTGATCCCTGACCAATGCAGAGTCCTGGCATCCCTGTAAGACTAAACCCCAGCAGGTAATATTCTGTTCATGACAAAGGGACCATCTTCAGTCCCCCATCTTTAGATTATCATCTTCCCACCCAGAACACGATACCACATCAAGAGTGTGACTAGCATAGTGCATGAGGCCTGTTATTACTTGAGATAGGCCTATGGTTGTCACAAAGACCATGAAATCCTGAGCCATTCCCAACAAATTCGACTCAGCATGGATGTTCAAGTAACCATCAACAAGTATGGAATTCTACACATACTCTAGGCTTTCCTCTTGTGTAAGGTTAAGAAGAGAGGGCGTCTAATGAATCATCAACTTCTGCTAGAATTTTAGCCACTACTGGAGTCAGAACCATTGCACTGATCCCAAAGGACATCAGAAAGTCTGTTTCCTTTTTCTCATAAGTCCAGGTAAACAGACCAACATTCAACAGGGCCTATAGGATGTCAATTACCTCTTGTTTTATTCACAGTCAGCAGAGTTCCTGTGATGGACAGGCTGGATTCCATTAAGAGCAACCAAATGAGAGTGGACTGAATGTTCAGAGGAGGTGACTTGAAAAAGGGCAGTTAGTGGTTAGTAGCAGAGAAGTTGACAACTTAAGAAATGAGGTGAAAGGCGTTTTTCTGACTGAGGGGAACTATATAGAAGAACTGCTTGGAACAGTCTGAAAATAGTAAATTTTTAACTAAAGGATCCTCATTTTAGGTATAGGACCTCAGTTCAAAAGTTCAGTAGAAGCAAAATGTTGTTTCTTAGACTTCACCTTCCTCAGTGTTTTGTTCTTATAAATAAAAGTTTCTTGTTTTGATTAACTAGTGGGCTGCATGTCTAAGAGAAAGAAGCATACACCGTTTACTATCATGATCTATGCAGATGTATTACAGGATATGAATGGTGGCAGTGAATGATTGGAACAGTGTTTGATCCTCAAGCTCTGTGTGAGTGAGGGCTGTTTTTACAGGAAGCTTGGCTACACTGTCTGTGGCTGTTTCTGGGAATGAGAGAGAGGGCCAGACCACATTCATGTGCAAGGGCCAGACCACATTCACCTGTCTTTGCAAGAACAGTTGAGAGTTTGAATAGGGTCAGTTTTAGAACTGGGTTCTCTCAAAGAGGATACTGGCACACACAAAGAGAGCTTCTAGCATGTATCCTCCAATGGAAGCAAAACTCAGAAGGGATAGGCATGCATGTCTGGCTACATTCACAGATCCACACAAACTATAACTGGAGGAATTAATTCAAACTGACTGTAACAAAGGTCTGAGTGCTAGTACCCCAGGTTAGCAGCTAGCAGCTGATTTAAAGATTATGAGGTTAGCAAGGGATGGAATACTCTGCATCTCACAGGTTCACTGGTTTCTGACAGAGTGTATCCTCTTCAGTCTTCTATGTTACATAGGTTTCCTATATAATCAATACACCTTTCTACATGTGATAGGATGCAGAGAATTTGATATCCATTCTGTATATGAGAAACTATCTATTTCCCATAATTGCAGAATGATCTACTGTTTAGTGTTTCATGGGATGGATGAAACTTTTGTCTCCTTCTGTCATGTCCCATACACTTGAAATAGGCACAGTTTAGGCATTAAGAGGTCTGAGTCCTTTGTGTCCAGCACATGAAACTTTGCAAGGTCTTGCCTCTTTTAACAGTTCTTTCTCTAATGACATGAGAGTTGTCCTATCTGTTCAGATGGTTAGATTATGACCAATATAGACATGCCATACCAATTTAGCAACTCAGCACCCCCGCAGAAAATGACTGCATCTTTTCTTAGGAAATGGTTTCCTCAGCAACATACATCATCCTTTCTTTGGTAGTCTGCATCCTGGACAGTCACTTGAGCATCACATCATGTCTTCTTTTGGGATTTGGGTTCTGAAACCTTAGTTTCAATGGATGCTGTTTCATGGCACAAAGCTGTCTCAACTGGGAAAAGTTACTCAAGTGACATTTGGTCCCACCCTGGGATTAACAGGTTTTCTACATCCCGGAAGTACGGACTGCCCCACCCATACCACCAGAGAAAGGTAAATGTGTTCACTTGTGAATTTCCATTCTTGGTGGTATAGAGGTAGAGCGGTCTTGCCCACCCTTATTTATAGGACTGAAATATCTTTGGCAAAGGTGGCCAGACTGATAACCTTGGAGTAGCTTCTGCAGAGATGGCATGCGCAGATATTAACAGATTTATGTTTAAGTTCCAATGAGATGTCTTTCTCTTTTTAGTTACTCACTTGGCCATTTAAGGCTGTTGTATTATTTATACCTAACAATGCTCCCTCTAAGCTGCTCCCTCTAAGCTCTACTTTGTGAGCTACTGGCATTCAGTTGTGAGCAAGCGATTTGGCCACTGCATAAATTAGTTTGCTTTGAAGCTATCTTTCCTGAGCTAAGAAAAATGTGTGAGCCAGAAGCTAAAAAACTGTGAGCTAGCTCACACTAACTCAGCTTAGAGGGAACACTGCTAAGGATCCTGCCTGCTCTATGACCAGAGTAAATGCTTTCACAGAAGCACAGATTGACCCACCTTTATACCACAGAAAACCAAAATTCACATTAAGTGAACAAATGCTCCTTTTTCTTTGATATGTTCATTGCAACTTCCAGTTCTATTTCTTGGCTGATCACAGGCAATTTAAATCCTGACAGTATACATAGCTGGGCTTATCTGACCCAATATACAGTACTGTGCTTACAGTGAAATCTCATGTCATATTACCGCCCATCTGTCCTGATTAACTTAAGAGTCATTTGCAAACAGACGTACCTTACTGCTTACCCCTAAACCCCAGAAGGGTACGATTAAGTTAAACAGAATGATTGCAAAAAGATAATTGTCCACAAGAAACTGTTGTCTTATACCATGGCTGCAACACTTACTCAGGACATTGTGGTAAGGGATTTTGTCAAAAAGTCTTTTGGAAGTCTCAAATATATACCCATCTACTACATCACCCTTATCTACAACTATATTAACACTTCCAGAGAATTCTAAATTGTTGGTGAGGCAAGATGTTCCATAGCCATGTTGACTATTCCTGAGCAATGCTGCATGTTCTATACATTCAATAATTTTAGGATTAGTGATGATGCTTTACACCAAATTACCTGGGACTGGTTGGGTTAATGTACCTGTAATTTCCTGGCTTGCCCCTGAATCTTTTCTTTAAAAAAAACTGGTTGCAATCCTTATCTTCCAGTCCCGTTGAAAAGGAGGCCAATTTTAGTGATTGTAGTTAATTGACTTGAAAAAATCACCATTTCACATTTTGGCTCAGTTAAACTCTTGGGGTATTCTACCCAGACCCAGCATCAAGTTAATTTGTATTTTCTCAGTTAATCATAGAACCATCTTGTCAGCTCAATTCCATCTTATTCAGCCCACCCATCCCCAATGATTCAGGTATGGATATTTGTCCAAGATCTGTTGTTGCAAATAATTTCTCTATCTTCTCTTCAATCTTCATATTTTTCTTCAGTTATTTTTGCACTTTGTTGTAATCTAACAGTCCTGGTCTCTGTGGCTTGTGTACTGCTTCTGATACAGTTGAAGACAGTTTATTGTTTGTCTTGATGTTTTTAGCAATGTGCTTCCCTAAAACAAATACTACTGACAGATTATCCTGTACAATCTAGATCCAGAGTAGACAAACTTTTTGGCCCTTCCTACTCTAATGCAATGTTTAAAACATCTACAAAGTCAAATGGCCATGTTTTCCTGCCCATTTTCGCTTTTGTTTCTAGATATATACAGAAATAATTCTCGATTTTTCCTTGCCTTGCCATTAAGTCAGATATAGAGAGAAACAGGTGGATGAATGTTTGGTCAGACTTTTAAAATTTAAAAGAATGAATATCCTTCACTCTCCATTCAAACCACACACACACATATATATATAATTTAATTTGTATCCTGCCCTCCCCGTCAAGGCAGGCTCAGGGCGGCTTACATATATAAAAATGGCAGGTGTTAACAGACAATTCTGAATCAAATACTTCCCTGTTGCTTTCACTGTACTGTACATAACATTTATATCAATGTATATCAACAGTTTAAATTTCTGAAAAATGTATCAGAAGATGCCTGATATTCAGACTGTGTTCCATAATGATCTTGTATTGTGCCAAAAAGTAATATAAATAGTGAAGTGTTCTTCATTCACAAGTGAAGGTCAGTAGCATATTCTTGCAAAATTGGAAGTGTTTCTGAACATTTTGTAAGAACTGTAATAACAACATCTATAGCGACTTAAGAGAAAATAGCCTTGCCATACATTTTTGAGGCATGAGAGCTTCTCACCTAACTACAAAATAATTGTTCACAGAAAGAACATGACACCTATGCAGTTATACAGATTTTATTTTCCACAGAAACCATTAACCATTATTGTTAATGGAAAGTAAATTTATATGTATTTATTACAGTGCAAAGGACAGACATAATGCTTTGTAATGGAAATCAGTTTTGCTAGAATCCACAGCTTTCTTTTGGAAAACAACAACAAAGTACACTGCCTTGGTCTGAATAATTTTATCTTTGAAACATTCTGTTCTCAAGTAGAACAATTTGATAATGACTAGCTGGCCAAGGTATAACATTTTTAGTTAGATGCTGAGAACATCATTCTATACTTGGCTGATTTTTTTTTAATAGAAAAAAGAATAATGTTAAGAAACTGTTTCTGATAAAAGAGCTGCCTGATAAGTTTTTCAATTTACCAAGTTATAAATCTCATATAAGACATTAGGGTGGATGCAAACATATCCCCTAAAATGTTTTCCTCTGTCCATGAAAAGACAATGATTGTACAGAACAGAGAAACAAATATGCAACTGTGTACTAGATTATCAATACCGTGGTCAATGAAAAGATACTTTTTCATAACACATTACCACCGACATGTTACTACTGTACATGCACAACTATGTATTAGGTCCTCCATTTGCTGAAGCCATGAAAAAAGAAGTTGACACCAGCACATTTTGGAGGTTGTCAATACAGACAAGAAATATTCAAAGGAATCATTACCTATAAAAATAAAATAAGCACTTCTACTGTAGAAAAAGTATGATTTAGGTAAGTATATCCCATACGCATATAGAGTTAAGTGTTTAATGCAATATTTATTAATGCAAGATGTACCTGTCTATGCTGTAAATAAAAACAACTGCACCCAAGCTGCCTTCAGAGTCACTCCTAAAGAGGTTCTATAGGCACAAGATCACCAGTACAACAACAAAAAAAAAGAATCCTTACAAGACGTCTTCTATAATCAACTTACTAGGAATAGGTCTAAGGACGTCAGGAATGAGAATCTCCACCAAAGCCTGGTACATCACATGGTCACAGTTACACATCCATTTCAGAATTGACTCATTTTTGCACAGAGTAATCAGCTTTGCTTTCGGAAGTCGACTTTCTATTTCACTCAGATTGCTGGTGTGAACAAATGTATTAAATGAATAAATGAAAATGCATTTACATGAAGATAAAAAAGAACAATGGACTTCAAAGCTTTTTAAAATAAAACATTAGAGATGTCTGAAACACACCCAACTGCCCTAAGGCACTTTGTGTTGTAATGACTGATTCATGGCCTCTAGAGTTCTAGCCAAAAAGCACCATTTTATGCAGCAGTGATAAGAATGGTCTTTGGATTGGATACTATTTCATGAGAAAATAACTGTGCCCTGCTCTCATAAGATAAAATGGTATGCATATAAATATATCCTGCAGTTATAATAAAATGGCAGTTTAATCTAGTAATTAAAGAGGGAACTTTCTAGTTAGAAGGTAAGTTTACATTTCTCTTTTATTTGAAAAATTCTACTAAATTATTATTAACAAGCTGTCAAAAAAAGTAACCAACCTTGGTTCAGTAATAGTGCCATCGGTTGTTGTTGAGGGAGAATAGCGCCAGAAAGTTTGCCACAATTTTTCTATTAGGCTAAACTGAAGGTTCACTACAACATCCAATATAGCCTAGAAATACAAAGCAGATACAGATATTCCTCCATCCACTGTATGACACATATTGAACAATCAATTCTATTTGTACAATGCTACAATGATAGTGCATTTGAGTTCTGCCCTCTCTTGTATTTAATCAGGCTTTCAATTCAGCCATGTAAAAATAAATAACTAGATTCATTACCCATTAGAAAACCAAAGATTGTCACATGTGATGCCAGACACATCACTGATGGCAAAAACTGAAGCAAAATCTGAACGGAATGATCAGGATTCAAAAATAAAAAACTACAATGAGACAGTTGGCCTGCATAAATAATATATGCAAAGCAGAAAGACGTTTGCAAATGTCAACTGGGTAAACAGGAATTAACAAATTCATGTATGGTTTCAATTACAATGGATCAGGTTTCCTTTTACTTTTGAGGAGACCAAATGGTGCCTTCTCTCCTTGTATATAATGCCATGGAACCCACAATGCAGGCCAGTATCCTAATCTTTAACAGCATTCACAATTTCTTGCCAACGTTTAGGATGGAATGTTCAACTGAAAAAAAATATTTTCTTGTGCACATTTGTCCCTTCTGACCTTAAACAGTTAAAGCTTACACTGGCAATGATCCTAACTATGGTTAACACTAATAGGAGTTTGCAGTTAACTAGCCTTATTAAGATTAGACGTTGATTACAGAAGTCAAGTAATACTGAACTGTATGAACACCTAAATGCCTTATGCTGTGTCACACTGCTGGTACATCTCACTCCATATTGTCTGCTGTGGCTGCCAGCAGCTCTCTGGAGCCTCTAGCAGAGAAAGTTCTTTCTCTAACACTGACTACCTTAGGTCCTTTATTTGGAGATGTCAGGGATTGAACCACAACCTATAGAACTTCATGTCCAAGCCAGAATTTTGTTTTTGTACTGAACAGCAGCTCATGCACCACATCGAGTAATTTGGAAGATGTTTCAATAACAGTGCAAAATGGAGAATACTATTAAAATAAGACCATAAAACAGTGTTGCACTTACCTGTAACTTGTTCATTGAGTGGTCTTCTGTGCAGGCACATATGGGGTCTGCACAGTCATTGGCTTGCCATGAGAGGATGCTTTTCAAAGCTTTCCAGAAGATTCAAGAGCCTAGGAGCACTCTCCCTCCTCCATCTTCCACTGGCATTTCCCACTGAATTGAGCATATGGTGGAGGCAGGGAGAGCGTTCTTCCCTCAGTTTTCCGCTACTGTGGGGAATCAAGAGGTCAGGTAGAACAGATCACAGCGGGAGGGAAAGGGAGGAATGTGTGCCTGCACAGAAGACCACTCAATGAAGAACAGTTACAGGTAAGTGCAACACTGTTTTCATCATTGTGGTTTCTGTGCAGTCCCACATGGGAGAGTAGCGAGCTCACTTACCAAGAAGGTGGGTGTGGGCAGATCAGTGAAAAATTGATTGTAGAACTGCTTTTCCCAGAGCCGCCTCATTTCTGGAGTCTACATAAATGGAATAATGCTTGATGAATGTCAAAGGAGTCAACCAGGTAGCTGCTTTGCAAATGTCAGCAAGGAAAGCTGCTGAAGATGCCTAGGCCCTGGTGAAGTGAGCTTTGCGTGGAATCAGACATGCCACATTTGCCTCGTTGTAGGTTACTAAATAAAGTCTCAGCTTTGATTCACCTTATTGGGGCTGCTAAAACAAATTAAAAAATTCTGATCTTTTCTGAACTTTTTTGTACCATTCAAATAAAAAGGAGTGCGCTCCTAACATCAAAGTGTATGTAATGTTTGTTCTGAAGCAGAGGTTCTGGATATGGGAAGAAAACTGGAAAGGTGATAACCTGAGTTAAATGGAATTGGGAGACTACTTTTGGTAGGAAGTTCAAAATAGGCCATAGTACCACTTTGTCAGCACAGAATTTCATGAGAGGGGGTCACAACTGAAGGCATGTAGCTCTCCCGCTCTATATGCTGCTATAATAGCCAGCAGAAGTTTTGTACAACAAAACAGACACTTCAGACTTTGCCATAGGTTCAAGAGGTTTATGCATAAGCCTTGTTAAACCAAAGACCAACTCCATTGTGGGCCTGAAGGTATAACTGAGATATAAATTGGGAAAACCCTTCAGGAACTCTTTAGACTGAGGTGCTGGAAACACCATTGCACCCCTATCCCCTGTGTGGAAAGCAGACATGTTGCCAGATGTACCTTTCAAGATGAGGTCACTAAACCCTCGTACTTAGGGACAGAAAATCTGACTGGATTTCCTTCCTAGCCACTTAAGTAGAAAATCCTCTCCACTTTGAGGAACAGGATTTATGAATGGACAGGTTACGGGAAGCAGTGAGAACTTCCACTACTCCGTCTGACCATGTTTCTAATGCTGGATTAGCCATGCTGTGAAGTGCAAGGACCTCACATTGGGGGTGGAGAAGGGGTCCCACAAGGAGTAGGTTGTCTGCCAGAGGGATTAATCTGTATAGCCCTCGTGAAAGGGTCCAAAGGGTTGGGAGTGGGCTATCAGAATGCATGTGGAGTTGTCTGCCCTCAATTTGGCAATGACTTTGTGGATTCTACTGAAAGGAAGGCAACCATAGAACAGGTGGCTGTTTTGCCTGAATTGGAATGCATCCCCAATAAAATCCCTGTCTGATGCAGCCCTGGAGCAAAAAAAGGAACATTGGTGTTTTCTCTGGATGCAAAGAGATCTATCTCAGGTTGGCCCCATTCCAGAAAGATAGGTACTAAGTAGCAGTTGTTGACTGACCATTTGTGGTCTATGTATCTCCCTGCTGAGGGAGTCCACTGTCGAGTTGTTTTGTCCTGCTATGTGGATGGCTGACAGGAATAACTTGAGTAGGATAACCCATTGCCAGATGTGTGACGCTTCTTTTCTTAGAGATAGGAACCTGTCCCCCTTGCTTTTTCAAGTAGAAATATGCTGTTGTGTTGTCAGTGGCCAGCAATACCCCTTTCCTAGTGAGGAGAGCTGTAAAAGATACAAGAACATGCCTGATTGCTCTTAATTCTAGCATATTAATGAGTAAATTTGACTCCCGTTATTAGTTGCCTTTTGTTTGAAACAGACCATAGTGTGCTCCCCATTCCATCAAAACACATCCAAAAAAATCTTGATATCATGTGTATGGGTACCCAACTCAGAGCCTCTGAATAGACTGCCAATCTCTTTCCACCACCCCGACATCTTAATAATCATCCTGGGTATAGAAAGCCTTTGCCACTGGAGATCCTTTCAAGTATTAAACTTATGGAGAAGCAAATTCTGTAAGGGCTTGATGTGTAACCCGGCATATGGAATGACTGCTGTTGTAGATGCCATCGAACCCAGCAACTTTTGAATCTGTAAGGTGGATCTTTAGTCCACAAGCACTGGACTATGGTGCAAATGTAGTATGCCCTTTAGGCCAGAAGATAAGCCCTGTCCTAAGTGGAATCTATGTGAGCCCCAATCAATTCAATGATTAGTTAGTTTTTTTATTTAGGAAGACAGTGGGGATACAGAAAAGAAAAGGGAAAGAAAAAAAAGAAGTTATACAAAATAATTGTGTTTGCCAAGGACAATCATGTAGTACAAAATGTATAAGACAGGAAATATTTCCCTTTCATCCCCTTTATTATTATTTTTAAGGTATTATTTATAAAATACAATAGTTCTTACTTCTGTTGGGATATGATTGTATTCAACATTTTAAGTTTAAGTTTCAAACTTCATAACTAATCTATTTGGATTACACGATTAGTTTCACCATTATTACATATTCAATATTACATATTTTTGCCACTTTAACAAATAAATACTATATCAAGGTGCAAAGGAAGGTCTATTATATTAAGAACCCATTTGTATTCGAGATAATGAATTCAATGGTTTGCGTGGGATGTAGGGGGGATTTTTCCAAATTAATTACAAACCTGTGAGTCCAGGTTGTAAAGCACTATTTCCAAGGGATTGCACAGAAACTGGGGAGAAGCATCTGCAAATAACCATTTGTCAAGGCAGGGCTAAATTGTGCAGCCCTTCAGCCTGAGATGTGCTACCTCTGTGGAAACATATTTAGTGAAGACTGTTGGTGCAGTGGCTAACCCAAAGGGGAAAACTGTGTAGACATAACAATCTTTCCCATACTGGAATCTCAAATATTTCTGTCCGTGGGTCGCCCCGGTTCCGGCTCCCCCAGCCTTGCCCTGGGGACTTGCCACCTAAGGCATGGGGTCGGAAGGAGTGGGAGACATCAAGTGCCAAGCTGAGATATGCAACTGCCACGGAGCCTAGGAGAGAAAGAAGTGGACATTGGTGGCAGAAGAGGTCAATACAGGTGCAGAGAGTGAAAGGAGGATTGAGTGGCTGGAAATGGGAAAGGTTGTCAAACACTGTGATCATGCTGGCTGTCCCAAGGCATAAGGGCTGGGAAGGGTGGTAGGGATGGATGGGCCACCCACCCCACCTGATGCCAACGTAGCAGGTGGGAGGAGGAGCTAGGAGCACATGTTGGGATTGGGAGCCAGGCTGGCTCATTGGCCTCCCTCTGGTGAAGAGGAACAGGGATTGAGCCAGGAGGGGGAAGCTGGGCTGGAGGCAAGAGATTTAAAAGGAAGCAGATTGACCAGCCAGGAAGGAAGAGCCCACAACTCTATATGGTCCAACAGGTTCCAGAGAGACGGATCTTCAAAGACAGAGTCCAGGAGTGAGAGAGGGGGACCTAGGTGATATTAACCTTCCCTCTTCTCACAAAGGACTGAGGCTGTGTCTGCTGGTTCCATGAAAGAAATCAAGCACTGGATCAGCCCAGCTCTCTGCCTGTGGACCCAAGGGAGCTGGGGCCTGACAATTTCCCACAGCATTTGTGGATGGAGATGTGGAAGTAGGTGTCCTTGAGATCAAGGATGGCAAACCACATTCCCTAGTCCAGCAGTGGCAAAACCTATTAGAGGGACATTTTAAATTTTAATGTCCAGATGTTTGTTGAGAACCCTAACACCTAGAATAGGCTTTTTCCTACTCCCTTTCTTTTTTATGGCAAAATACTTCAAATAAAATTCATGTCTGAGAACAGAACTTCCCTTAGAGCCCCTTTCTGCAGAAGGTCCACTACCTCTGCAACTAATGGAGAGGGGGATGAGGCAGAAATGGTGGGTGACTGATATCAATGTAGCAATTTAAATTCTGAAACATATCCAACATTTATTATTGACAGAACCCAGATGTGCTAGGTAATCACTGACAATGAATTGGCCAACCAAGTCAAGAAACTTAAGTCCCTGACCTGGATAGCCCAGGCAAGCACGATCTCGTCAGATCTCAGAAACTAAGCAGGGGCGACCCTGGCAAGTACTTGGAAGGGCAAACTCCCAGGAATACCAGGGCCAGGACATAGAGATGGGTAGTAGCAAGCCACCTCTCTGAAACATCCTAGCCCCACTAGGGGTCACCAGAAGTCACCATGACTTCCAAGCTCACAAGCACACACACACAAAATACCAAAAATATCAAAAAAGAAAGAAAAAAACTTAAGTGAGATGGTTGCTTATTTCTTTGCTTGTCAGACCTCCTCCCTTGGGGTTGTTGCCCTTAGGAGGATTTAAATTGCTGCTGCTGGAATTGAGGGATTTGAGACCTATACTCTTGGTACCTGTAGGGTCCCCCTTGGTGGTAACAATATGAGTGCTTCGGTAAGTACCTTTGATGCTGGAGTAATGCCAAGCAACATTGTTGTAATTTTGCTCTTATGGGTTTGGTCAAGGATGGAATCCATTTGTTCACTTATCTTTCCCTTCAAAAGTGAGATCTTCTGTTTTGGTGCTGGTGTTCAAGGGGAGTGTGGAACACGTAAGCGAGGTGTATCTCCTAAGGATTACTCCCAATGCCATGGCTTTACTACAGCAGCAACTCGTCTGGCTGCGCTGAGTTGCAGCTTCCCTAATTTATGACCTTTGGCAAACAAAGCGTTGGTCAGGGGTTTATCCACAATGTACTTGGTCATCCTGTCCCACAGGAACATTTTATAATATCCCATGATTGCTGTAAAATTAGAGACCTTCAGACACAGTGCCCAGGATGAATAAACCTCCAGGCATAGTGTGTCCAATATTCTGCCCTTTTTCCAAGGGCAAAGAATGCGCCCCCAATCTGTGTCTAAATTGGATGCCTTCTGTTACAAGAGAATTGGGTTGAAGGTGCTGGAAGAGGTATTTACAGACCTCTTCCTTAACTCTGTATAGGTTCTCCAACTTCTTAGCGGATGCGGGACTTGAAGCTGGTCACCCATATTCCTGAAGCTATATCCAAAATTCCCTGGATCACTGGTAGTGCAACAGGTCCTGAGTTCGATACATAAAGCACCTTCATGATAGGATCAGTTGGCTTGGGTTCAGTATTGGGTCCTCGGTTGGGGAGACTGAGTATCTTCTCCCACGGCTTCATCTGAAGATGGCATGGAAGTGTCCTCTGAGTTGACCTCAGAACTGCGATCGAGGCCTTCCTTCAACTCCAATGGCTGAGTCAAACAACTCTTCTGCCGCTTGGAGTTGAGGTGGTGAGGATGTTGAACCACAGAGGGCTGGGTACATTGGCTGTTGTTTCCATGACCCACATTGAAGAGGGCACATTGTCAGATATGGAAACCAAGGTCCCTGTGGTGGAAACCAAGAAAATTGAGTGCTAAGTGGTCCTGTTTGTTGATGTTGCTTCTGGGGTGAAGAAGGGCTGCCAGTGCTGGAGGAGCAGGTACCTTGAAGACATCATCCTCCAATGACTTTGGTGATTCAGGCAGTAGTGCTTGTGAAGAAATGCATTTTTCCTTTGGAGGTTTGAAATGAGCAAAACCTTCACTTTGAGTTTTTAAAGATTTTTTCCCCTCTCTGGGCAGAGAACTGACAGGAAGGGGGCAGTCAGTTCAATTGCTTTCCAGGCCCACCTTCATACAAATGCAACTACGTCTAGACAATGGCATGGTAAAGCTTCCACCCCTTTCAAGCAGGGAACAGAGATTTGGAGGAATTAAATACTAGAAAGACTGCAGGAAGAAATTTCTGGAGACTTCAGGAAAAGCTTTCTTGACGTGGCATGACTGAGTCAGTGGGAGGGGAGAGAAAGAAGATAAAACTACTGGAAGCAAGGAGAGAGGTCTATTTTCTACTGAGTCTATTAGAGAAGACAGAACTCTTAACTGAGGTCTGGAGGAGGTGACCATTAACTATGTGCTGGCCTGAAGAGCTGGAGAAAGCTACACGGTAATAAAAACTCTGTAGAGATCTATAATATCCTAAGCTAAGGAGCCTGTCCTATATTTTAACATCTGATACGCCATGGTAATTGTGTTTTACCCATTTCTTTTGAATCCTTTGCTCAATCTGGTGCTGTGTTAAAAGTATGCTTGTGAACGTTTTCTTTTAAATGCTGGTAGTGGTTCTCTGTAACACAGAGACCTCTACCATCATGGAGATGCTATTTTAAAAGGAGTGCCAGGCAGTTGGCAAGTGGCTATTCCTCCAAGGGTGCACAAGGCACAAAGTGACTGTGGTGACCAGGTGCCAGGCAGTGGGAGACAGAGACAGGGCCTCAGAACTTGAAAGGGAAGCTGGGAGTCCTGACCCTTCCAGTGGCCAATTCCTTACAAAGGTCAGGTGGTGGCAGTGGTTAGCCAAGAGAGAAAGAAAAGCCTCCAAGTGTTAGAAAAACCTTGGAGGGCAGGGTAGAACAGGGCCTGCAGGCCCGAACAGGCTTGTTTCACCATAGTGCTGATGGAGATGGTGTCTGGCAGTGAGTTGCTCCACTCCACTGCCCAAGGACAATGGTTGGTGCTGAGGAGGTGAGTCCCTCCCCTTTGTGGAAAGGCTGAGAGCCAACTCTGAGGTGAGCCTGTCTTTTGATGCCAAAGGGCAGACTCATCCTGACATTGGGGGGATGGAGACTGTTGACATCAAGGCAAGGGTGTGCTCAATTTGGCAGGAAACACTGGAGCAAGTCAGAAGGGAGAGGGGAACGCTTCTAGGCTCTCGAATCTTCTAGAAAGCTTTGGAAATAATCCTCCCACCACAGACTTGTGACAGCATAGACCCCATGTGAGACTGCAAAGAAGCCATGATGATGAACCATGGATGAAATCAGTGTAGCTGTGAGCTTTAATCATGGTTAAGGCTGGCAATGCAAAGCAGTAGAAATTAGTGCTGGAGAGGGGAAGGATTAGGGGAGTAAGTACACAATCCTGTGGACTAGGGATGGGCATGGGCCGAAAAAAGGTGTTTTGGTTGGGGTCCATGGCAGCCCATGGATGGAACCTCAAACCAAACTGGCCTAACACAGACTGAATGGGGAGGGGATCTCCTGGGAAAAGACTTCCCTTCACCTTTTCTCCTGGCTGCAGCTTGCCACAGTCAGGATAAGGGGGAGACTGCCTGGAAAGGGGCTTCCCTTCTTCCTTTCTCCTGACCATGGCCAGGAGAAGGAGGAAATCACCCAGAAAAAGGTTTCCCTTCTCCCTTTCTCCTGACCGTGGTGGGCCATGGCCAGGAGAAAGGGGGAAATCGCCCCGAAAGGGGCTTTCCTTCTCCTGGCCAAGATGAGCTGCAGCCAGGAGAAAAGGGGGAGATCGCCCAGGGAGAGGCTTCCCTTCCTCCTTTCACCCAGCAATGACCAGGAAAAAGAGGGGGTATCACCTGGGCATTGGCTTCATTTAACCCTCTGGTTTTGCTCCCCACCACTTTGATGGGAGGGGGAGCAAAATCAGAGGGTTAAATATGGGGGCATTTCACCCCCTTCTTTCTGCTGGCTCTGCTGTCTTGGACTCCTTCTTGCAGCCCGTTAAAAGGGGTGGTGCGAGTGAGCGTGAGGCAGCTGAGCCTGCAGAGAGAGACCAAACAGCTCCAAAGAGCTGAACTGAAGAGGCCTACGTTCAGTAAATGTTTGGGGAGTGTGTCTTCCCCAAACATCGCTTCCAAAGCCCTGAACCGGTCCAAGTTTGACCCAAATTTTGGCTCATGAGCCAGTTTGTGCCCATCCCCACTGTGGATTGCCCACACTTGTTTAATAATGATCAAGAGATCAGAAGTGTTACAGGATGACCTCACCCTGGGGCTTTGCAGACAGAGTCTTTTCTAAGTGATTACACAGATTAATCATATTAATGCAAAACATTTTAATACATTATATTAACATTTTAGCATTTTTATTTCAAAATTTATAAAAATTCAAAATATAATTGGTGACTAACATTAAAAATTAGGGACACAAAAATTTAAAAGCAATACGGCATCAAGAATACTCATGTGGCTCTGCTGAGTGCAGGCAAGCTCAAAAAACCTATCCACAACTGTGCCTATCTTTGCAAACAAAAACATACATGCTTGGCATTGTGATAAGTCCTCTTTATTGTATTCTGTTTTACAGGGAAAGAAGGTAATCTTCAGATATATCTGTTGTTTTTTGTGTTATATCAAGAACTCTTGACTGCATGATAGAATGTCAGTGGTAAAGAATACCTCTTCCTTACCTCACAGTGCTCTCGATAGAGACTCTGCAATGACTTGATATCCTCAAAAGTAGTACCATCTGGCAGAGAAGAGATTTCAACTTCTCCAAACTCTGGAAGTGCTCGAGATGCATCTGTTTCCATGACAACACAACAGAGGGAAAATATTGGAGATTGTGTCAGTCACAGTCTAATTAGGAAAACATTTAATGACAGAAAGAAATAAATACCAAAAAGGTCATAAAGTGTTGGAGTCAAACAGGAAGGATTTATATTATGTATTTTAAAAACTGCAATTCAAGAAGTAACAACATTTCAGACTTCTAAAATATCATGCAAAGAAATAACTAAGTCTTCTAAATGAAATGTACTATATTCATAGGAATGAAAAGAATACTTATAACCTTGTTGTAAATACATGAGTTTCAAGTGGTACACAATCACTCCTCTGTGGCACTTTAATATAAACTGTTAATATACATAGACTAAACGATGGAGTGTTGTTTTGTTCCTCTTCCCAGAAATGTTTGAGTATAGATGACTTTTGTCTACAATGTTTCTATTTGTAAACTCTGTTATCTTGTGGCATATGATACATAACTATCAAATTATGCAAGTATTTTGAAAAAATGAGCTAATGTAGCCTGATGTAGATTGCTCAAGCCAAATATCGCTGCTTCACACCACCCATGGGATGTTCATTTGCCATTTAATAGTGAGCACAATTAAAATTAATTTGAGTATCTCAGGTAAAGTATACAAGCCACCATGTATTTTTGGTAGCAGCAGAAGTATATAGGACAATTTACACCTTTGCTGCGATAGAAGAGAGCGTGGTGTTGTGACCCAGGCTGGGAATGGCATGGGGTGCAGTCTCAGAGTGCAGAATGAGTAAGACAAGAGCGTAGTCAAGGTCCAGTCCAAGGATAAGCACAGAGTCAGGAGTCTAGTCCAAGAGTAAATCCGTACAGCAGGAAGAAAGCATAACATGAGAGCCAGAGAGTTACTCATGAGCAGGTTCAGGAACAAGACAAAGGCAGAGTCAGGAAATGGTCTGAAGAGTCACAGGGTAGAGGCAGGATCCCATGTAGCAGTCATAGTCAGAGAGATTTCAATTTGTTGCTTCTATGCCTAATAGCCTCCCTTGGCTGTTTTTTATAGTGTCCCAGCTCCTGCTGAGACAGCTCAACCGACAGCAGTAGCAGCCCGTGGATGGCCCTGGCCACACACCCTGGCCCCGGCAAAGCACCTACCGGACCCCAAGAAGGAGCGCCGCCTGGAACCGCTGACGCAGCCCACCAGGCCCCGGTCGGGGAAGATGCTGGGGCAGCAGAGTTCTGGGAGCCACAGCCAGGGCACGCAAAGCCCAGCCTGCGGCGGGTGTGGTGTCCCAGCGCAGCGGCCACATCACCGGGGTGGGGTGCAGCGATCGGCGTGCACCCCCCCAACATCCAGGCCAGTGGCAAGGGGACGGGGGCCATCAGCTCGCCATTCCTGCTTTTGGGGGAGGCGGGACCCAAGGACGGGAGGAGCCAAAGGGGATGGAGGGGGTAATAAAAGGAGGAGGATGGGAGGTGGCCGGGGAGGAGGAAGAATGGGCTGGCTGGGGCTAGAGCAGAGAGGTAGAGAGAGAGAGAGAGAGAGAGAGAGAGAGAGAGAGAGAGAGAGAGAGAGAGAGAGAGATGGAGCCCTAGAAGTGAGCATCACCTCACAAGAGGCCAAACCCAGGGTGGGCAAGAGGGGTGCAGAAACCCCTCTGCAGGTCCTGTCTTCTGAGGCTGCCATTTCCTTGCCTCCGGCAGGCCCCTTCATGACCCTCTTTGGCCCCTCAGTCCAAGTCTGGCGGGATGGACAGTGAGGCACTCACGCCCCGGAGACAGTACCAGCGACAGCCACCAGAGGTTGCACGCCCACTGGCAGTGGTGAGCATGACATATAGCCATATGCCTAAGGGTCATGCTTGCGGCCAGCTGCCCAGGAGTAATCCTGCAATTACTCAAACAGCTGGCATTGGGCCATGAGGTGTGCACTGTAGTTCTGTTTGTAGCCTCATTCTGTGGTGCTCTAAGGGTGTGGTGACACTGGAGGACTAGAAATGATCAACTGAGTTTCACCTGTTGAACCAGGGCTGGAGTGTGTCCATTATTCTGCACCAGTTGTTGGCTGTGAATCCTGACAAGACTGCAGCTCATCTTCCTGCATGTCAGCTTCTGCTGACTCAGAGCTGGCTACAGGGGGCTCCTCTTTGCTCTTGCTGAGCCATGGCTGAACCACAACACATGGCACTTCCATACAGTTAACAGGAACTCCAGAGACCAGTGTTTATTTAAGCTGACATCTGTACTGTGATGTACTGTACTCCCAGGAAAATACTGCTCATGGAAACTAGCAGTCCACTGAGTTAAATAAGCCCAGCCACCTGAGGGATAGTCAAATGCTTATTATATCTCTACTTTTCATGAAGACGACTGGGAAAATCATTGCCTCCACTCAGGAGAGACTTTCATCTAGCCAGACTGTCACATTTCAGTCAATGCATGTTTTTGTTTTAGGTATTACACCCATAGATGGGATTATGTTATTTTCCAAAATACCAATTTTCCTGTTGATCTTTCCACTCTATGCCCTGCACTTTTCAGACAACCTTCTCCATGATTCCATTTTATTTGGCTTTAAGATTATAAATGACCTAATCTTTTAATCAAAATAGTATGTGTGACTGTGGCAGTACTATGGGTCTATAGCTGGTTCCAGTTACATAAACAATTTGAGATTATAGTGCTATGGAGAAATTCTAACAACAAATAGCATTCTATTAGATGTTGTGAGACTCTTCCCTTATTGCTGTACCCTGGCCCGCAGCTGTTGTGTTGCTTTCACTCCCTGGGGTCTCCTCAAAAAAGGTACTGGCCTTCTGAATACACAGCTGCAATATGTGTGGATTGAAGGCACAAACCTGACTGTCCTTTTTCCAAACACAGGGAGAAGCTTCAATGAAACTCAGTCCCTTTGTAAGAAAAAAATTATTTGTATAAAGGTACATACATACCAAACACTATACACCATTTACTCAGGAACAATACTCTGGAATAGACCTATTCAATACAATGGACCTATTAAAGAATAACTTTGCTGTGTATAAAGTCTACAGTAGTTATTTTTTCTTAAGGCACTTCACACATACCCAAAAACTGTTGATGATGCTGACTTTGAGCAATTACAGTTTGTTCAACAGATGCACCTGTCTGCTGTCCACTTGCTGTGAAACCATCTGTGACTCCATCTACTTTCTGCATAGGCTTGTACCTAAAATACATTATAAACAATATTGAACAGTATTTATTTATATCAACTGATATACAGTGCAATGTCCCATTTCAACTGCTATATTATTTACACAGATTTTTTTTGTCTTCAACAATGATCTTAGTCTACACAGCTACAGTAAAACAAAAACAAAATATTTCAACTAACTAACGCACGTCTCAGATTTTTGGGGAAAGGAGTAAACAACCCAATTATCTATGACATGCACTTAAGCCACTAGCATTTTGCTGAATACAAGAAACAGATGAAAGATATTTAATTTGTTCTATGGCACAATCTGTGGTAATCTGATTCACAGACCCAAGATTATTAAATGAATAATCATTTAATTATATTCAAGGCTTTTTTTGTAGAAAAAGCCCAGCAGGAACTCATTACCATAATAGGCCACACCTCTAACAGCACAGCTCCCTATCAGGATCGGCTTCCCCAGGCACCTCGCAGCTGCGGGGCTCCTGAGGAACCCAAGGAGGGGAGGCAGTTTAAATTGCCTTCCCTCCCTGGATCAGCTTGGCTTCCCCAGGTGCCCTGCGGCTTGCGAGGCGCCTGGGGAACCCGAGGGGGGAGGAGGCTGTAGGCTTGGCCAACTTGGAAGCCAGCCGGAATGCCATTCCTGTGCGTTCCTGCCCAAAGATAGCCCTTATTATACTTATCACTAGGCCAAGCACTGGTAAAATAATCAATTAATATAGCCATAGAAAAAACAGCATTTTTACAAATGACTCAGACTTTAAGTAATTCAAACCACACTTCCACATTGTAGATGGCACCATGAATTCTTCAATAGCTAGAAACACCAACTCTTACGGTATTTTTTATCATATTTACCCATGAGAAAATTGGATTCCAGGCAGTTTTAAGAATCAGAAAAATTTTATTTTTTCATCCAACCTATGCTAATTGTAACATCTGTGGTTCAAAGATACAACTTTGTGTGATTAATTCAATTGTTTTTTTGAGATCCTCCATTTGTCTTTGGACGTGCATGTTACAATGAAAAGATGTAAGTGGTCTTCACCTATCTGTTGCATCAAAATGATGTAGTTAAGACAACGTTTGTGTCCTTTCTGTCCAGTATAAAATGCAAAATATACTTATTCCTAGATGCTACATCTGGAAAAAAACACTATACAGTACCGTATATTTATTATGTAGGTAACAGAGAACATCAGAAGAGGCTTTGCATCGTTCTTATAAATATTTTAAGTAAATACATTTTTTAAAAATGATGCTGTGCCAAATCATAATTTGATAATTTACGTAGTACTGGTCTAGATTTTTGGCAGCTTCTCAAACTGCACAATCCCAGTGTTAATGTTAATATCATCAGGCTATTGGTTTGAAATACAGGCATGTACAGTAATTTTGTCATGTTGTCTTTAGATTAATGTAACAGATCCAATTTGTAATTCAAACCATGACTTGAAAGTATCAACTCTTAACACAACAATTACTGGCAATGTTTAAAAAATGTTAAAATTTGAGAAACCAGTTTACAGTGTATAGCCAGAGTTAATCTTGTAATATTGTAGATCAAAATCATTTTAGCATTCTATGTTATGGAACAGTATCAAAATTAGGGAATATTATGTTAGAGAATATTCCAAACTTTGAAAAAGGAAAGCAGACACATGGAAACTGATAATAGCTATATGAAGCAGGTGGTTAATATTAGCAACAGCTAGCTATGTTTGGTTATAGTGAAGAACAATGACTCAATTTAAGTCATATGTGGGCAGCTAGAAGCTAAACCAGAACTGAATCATTGGTTTATTGCTGTTTCTCACTGGTAAACCACACAAAAAAGTTTAACATCATTTGTAGATATCTTGAAAATTAAAATTAGAAAGCACCTCAGGAGTAGGGGTGTGCATTCGGGAATCCCGAACTGGAAAGAAACCTGAAAAAACTCTTTTCGGCTTTTTTGGGATTCCCAAAAAATGGCCTCTAGGGAGGGGTTAAAGTTAAAGGGGCCAGGGAATGGCATTCTCCTGCCATTTCCACCTCTTGCTCCTGTTTCCAGGAGGGAGGGAGAAAGAGGGAACTTCAGACAGCCAATCACTGCAATGCATTTCCAAATGCACTACAATTTGCAACTTTTTGCAAGGCTGTTGTTGCTGCTGGCAGCCCAACCACTAGCTTGCTCCTTTCCCAGGGAAGGAGCACTGGTAGCCAACAGGGTTTTGGCATCTGCTCTCTGGCCAATCACAGAAGGTTGTTCCTTTTTGAAATCCTTCAGTGTATGCTCAGAGAGCATAAAAGGAGACAGTCTCTTCCTGGCTGACTCCATCGCTGCCGTTCCTGGATCCTGTTCCTGTTGTGGTGAGAGAAAGCTGCCTGGCTTGGCTTGGAGACTGTGTGTGGCTGGCTGGCTTCTGCTGCTGCCCCTGCTCCTTGAGCCTGCCCTACTTTCCTCCCTGCTGAAGACCTCGGATCAAGACATCAGACTGGTTTGATCTGTATTAGGGCACTTTTAAATTTAAATTCTTTTCTCTTTATTTCTTCTGGGTTGATGTTGGTTCAGGGACCTGAGGTTGGTGCGGTGATGGGTAAGTAGGCCTGTAGGCCAGCCCAGGGCCTCTCAGGCCTCTTTCTCTCTGATTTTTTGTGGGTGGGGAGGGTTCTACTAGTTTGCATTTTTGCCAGCCAGGTTGTGTGTTGCAGTTTAATTTTTTTTTCTCTGAAGGAGATGCTTGGCGATGTTGGCACTAGAGTGCCTGGGGGGGGGGCGGAGCAACAGGCCAGCAAGAGGGTCACTTGCCTCCTTGCTGAGATGATTGCTATAGATGGGTGCCCCTACTCCACAATCAAATACATCAGTTTCCACAGGGTGCTCCAGATGCCTATCCCTGGTACACGCACCCTGCTTGCACCACGATGAGCAGGAGCGTGATGCCCTCATTGTACAGGGCTGCCAGGGATCACATGAAGGCACAGTTGTCCCGCGCTTGTGGGAAATATGGGCACTTCACATCCGACATCTGAACCTCCTGTGAGGTGCATGATTCATACCTCTCGTTGACTGCACACTGGTGACAACCAAGTGACGTTTTGGGTGGGGGAGAGGAGACCAGTGTCAGGCAGGGTCAGGGCCGCTGGGCCGGCTACTGCAAGGCTCTGCTTCACATCGGGAAACTTGATGGGACGCACACGGTGGACAACATCAAGGACCCCATCCAGAGAGTTTGAGGCATGGGTAGGCAGGGACATCACCAAGGGCTTCATGGTGACCAATGGTGACCAAAACAGGGCAGCAGCAAAGCAACTGGGCCTGATGTGCATTTACTGTGTGGCCCACCTTCTCCACCTCGTAGTTAAGGATGCTCTGGGGTTGGGTTCTGCATGGAATCCCAATCTGGACACTGCGACTCTTGAGTTCCGGTTTATCATCCAGAAATGCTAGTTCATCTCGAGTCACTTCTTTCGCAGTACAAAGGACCTGTATCTGCTGTGCAAGAAGCAGGTGCTGGCAGGTCTGCTGGAGCATGACCTGCTAGGTGACATTTCCACTCGCTGGAACTCCACCTGTGTCGTGCTTGAATGCTTGGTAGGGCAGGAGAGTGCCCTGACTGCCCTGATCTCTGACAGCGGGGTCATTCAGTAAGAGAGCCAGCTTAACTACAAGGAGTGGTTGACCATCTCTCAGGCCGTGAAGGTTCTTAAGCCCTTAAAGACCTGCACAGAATTGCTCTCGTCTGACACGGCAAATCTGGCTCTTGTCATTCCCATGGTCCAAATGGTCCATGAGGAGTCGGCCTTGTTTCTGGAGCCAGCTGCAGGAAGTGCAGACATACTTCCAGCAGTGTGTGTGCTGGTGAGAAGGCTGCAAAGAGAACTGGAGAAGTGCTTTCAGTCTATCCTCTGGCAGAAGATCTACATGATGGTGACCATGTGTGATCCGCAGCACATCAAGGGCAAGATCGCCGAGCAGGCTGAGTTCACTCAGTGGAGAGACGTTCTCTCCGAGCGAGTTGAGTGCATGTGAGCCAAGAGGTCCATGTTGTCACGAGCTGCGGGAAAGGGGGGTGCCAGCAGCTTGACTGCTGTTCATCCTCCACCTCCCCAGCTAGGCAGTGTCCCTCTCACAGCTCCCGTTGGGATGAATCCTGAGATGACATTCATTGGGCAGATCCTTGGCCCTTCTCCTGGAAGCAGCTGGCACACGAGGGAGGACACAGCAGCTGCGATGGTGAGGAAGTACCTTGTGGAGCTCTACAAACCTCAGGTGAGGTGTCCACTGAGCTACTGGGCCATGAAGGAGGCGGTCTGGCTGGACCTCTCTGCCTTGGCCCAGAAGCTCCTCTCATGCTGTCTGACGAGTGTGCAGAGCGCATCTTTTTCCACATAGGCAACACTGTCTGCCCACATCGCTCACGCCTGCTCCCCTGGTCAGTTGAGCAGTTGGTCTTCTTGAAGGTCAACTTGCCACTGTTCAGTTTCCTGGCCCTAGAGTTTGAGGGTGATTGAAGTGAGCACGCATACTTGTGCCTGCAATCCCCTCTCGATCTGTGCTGGGAAGTTGGGTTACAACGCTCTTCCTATGATTAAAACTAGAGAGGCTAGGGAGAAGTAGCAGCCAGGGCCATTACCATTTTGATTGACACAGAAATGCCCCACCAATCTCCCTACTTCCATTTATTGCACCTGCAACAGAAATACCTCAACGGAACCCTGGTAGCTGTGCAGTGAAGGGTGATGTTGAGGGTGGTGCGTGTAAGCACCTAAGTTACACTGCCAGCCACCCCAAACCAAAATTGCATGCTGAAATTAAAACAGCATCACAAAAATTGTTCTCCATGTGAACAAGGTAGAGTAGGGTAGATGCCAACTAAGCAGCCAGAAACCAGAAGCAGTACCCACAGGAGCACCATAACTGTAAATGCATGTTGTGTGCAATGCTCTCTCTAAGCTGTGGAGTCTTGTGAGGTAAAATTCTACTGTGTGAGAAACTGGAGTGAGCAATTGGGCTGCTGCATAAATTAGTTTGCTCTGGAGTCTGGAACCATCCCTTCTGAGCTAAGACAAAAAGGTGTGAGCCAGAGGCTAAAAAACTGTGAGCTAGCTCACACTGACTCAGCTTAGAGGAAACACTGGTTGTGTCTTAAAAAATAGCTTTTTTTTTGCAGGGGTGAGGTGGGATAGGGAGGGAGACCCTGTGATGAATGGCAGCTGCCACACCTAGGCAAAGCCTCCTCCACTGAGGCAGGCAATGATGGCTGGTGTTGGTGTACTGCTGCGAGACAGGAGGTTCAATGGACCGATAGACACTATTCCCTCCCTCTCATTTTCTGAGGCATTAGTGGGCAGGGTTTCTTGCTGTGGTTGTTTTTCACATAGTTTAACAAAGCAGAGTCTCGGGGCACATCAGAGACAAACAAACATATTTTGAGGTAAGCTGACATTATGAGACAGAGGCTGCTTGCTTGGTCTGGGTACATGAAGAGCCACCTTCTGTGGTACGGGTGACACTTCATGCATCTGACAAAGTGGGCTGTGTTCACACCAAGCCATGGTTTTTGGGGAAATCATAGTTTAGAACAGGGGTCCAAAAATCTTTTTGAGCCTGTGGGCACCTTTGGGTTTCCAAAACAGGCTAGTAAGTCATCTTCTGGCCATGGAGCAGGGGTCACTGCTGGGGGTGTGGAGGGGGAGGTATTTGTGAATTTCCTGCCTTGTGCAGGGGGTTGGACTAGATGAGTCTGACAAAGTGAGCTGCATTCACACCAAGCCATGGTTTTGGGGCAAACCATAGTTTGTGCAGGGGGTTGAACTAGATGATCCTGGAGGTCCCTTCCAACTCTGTGATTCTACTAGGCGCAGATATGTCAGAGATTCATTGGTTGCGAGAGCCAGTTGGCACAGGTTGTGGGGGCCACCTTGCACTGGTTCTGCCGCTGGCCTGGCTGGCAAACCCTTCATCTTGTGCTGCAGAGGTCCTCTGGTCTGACCTGAATATTTTTTTAACATAGACTGACATAAGACAAAGGCTGCTTGCTTGGCTGATGCATGAAGCGCCACCTGCTGTGCTACCTAGAGGTGACACTTTATGCATCTGACAAAGTGGGCTGTGTTCACATCAAACCATGGTTTTGGGGAAATCATAGTTTTTAGAATGTGCAGGGGGTTGGACTAGATGATCCTGGAGGTCCCTTCCAACTCTGTGATTCTGTAAACTTTAAACCCCTTCTCTCTTCGCTTTCCCCCCACCTTGGCAGGCCAGCTGGGGAAGGGAAGGGGAGGCTTTTGAAGATGCCTCCCCCCATTTTTTGCTTCCCCAGCTGGAGTGCCAAGGCGGGGTGGGGAAGAAGCGAAGAGAGAAGTAGTTTAAAGTTTAAACCCCTTCTCTCTCCATTATATTCTATGGGGCCATAGAATAAAACAGAAAAATCGCACTGCTGCTGTGGCGCAACTCCAGAGAGAAGGGGTTTAAACTCTAGAGAGAAGGAGTGTGGGGGCAGGGAGCTGGGGGAGGGGTTGCTGCCACCACCATTTTTGTCCGCTCCCAGGCTGCTGGAGCAGCGCTCCAGCACGTTCCGAGCCCAAACTACCCCGAATTGTTCATTCTTTTCAATGTTACATTAACATGATAGGCAAATATTTCTATATTCTTATCATGACTATATGAGACTATTTTGGTCCAAATACAGTATTTTCTTTTGTTTACTACAAAATCTGTGTTATCTATTTTCTACTTTTATTTTCTCCTACATCTTAGCAAAAACATATGCTACATACAGTAGAGTAGTAGGCACAGGCTGCAACAGTTTGTAGCTGTTTCTCTAATATTCAATATATTTGTAATGTTGCCTGTAGATAACTTCCAGTTTGAGCGAAAGCAAATTGTATATTTAACAACTTTAAACTAATGGGAAGTTTTAATGATTATAAAATCAGAATTAAGAACTTTACAGTGTGATCCTACGAATTTATAGGCTTAGAAGGATGTAAGTCTGCTTAGGATTGCATTGTTAACAAGGTGACTTTTGATACGAAGTGGATTGTTAAATGTGAACCTTTCTGTTACTTACCTGTTTCTCTGTTCACATCAAGGACAACATAAAAAGGTTATTTTGCACACAATTATTAACTCCTTTTACTCTAGAAACATAGTGGAAGAGCACAGATATCTGGAACTGGATTTAAATGAATTATCACATTTTTTGTGGTTTAGTAAAGTCTGTGCTAGCTGTTAAACACAGAAAATGGCAACCCTCCTAGAACTGCATTGCTGCAAATGTTACAAGCTGTCCCCAGTTACTCTGTATGAAAAGCTTTCAGAAAGACAGTATTACTCGCATTTGAAAAACAAATGGATACGTTCCATTTTAAATTAGTTTCTTCAAAAAGGCAAGTTGTTTGCAAGGTCTTGCTCCACTCACTGAGGACACTAATCCAAGTTGGCATCTCAAGACACAGCCCTGGCCTGTGGATATACTCTGAGAAATCCGACAGGATCTCCACACATACAGATGATGGATGTTTGGCCCCAAATCAGTGAATATACAGGGCAGAACCTTCAGGTATTGTTTTTGCATCACTTGAACTCAGTGGAGCTTGGAAATTTATGATATGCTGCCAAACATTGATATTTAACAAAATTAAATAAAACAACAGTTATACTGAGGTTGCTGAATGGCCTGCTCAAACGATGCTAAATAATGTTTTCAAGTTCTGCTGGTTTTGAATAAATTGCCAAAAACAAAAAAGAGACAGAATAAAGCTAAAATGTCACTATCTACTGTGAGATGTGACCACATTCCATACCACAACCATCCAACTGCACTAATCTCTAGTAATAGTTAATGGTAGACCATAAAATAATTATGCTTTGCCTAATGGGTTATTGCCACTATGTGACACAGAGTGTTGGACTGGATGGGCCACTGGCCTGATCCAACATGGTTTTCTCTTATGTTCTTATGGCCTAAGGGATGGGGATCCCATCTTTTGCAAAGAGGCTTAAAGTATCATTCTGCTATCATTTTCTTTATCCCACAGGATTTTACATTGTAACTGCAGGTACATAACTTCAATGGTTCATTAAAAAGCAATTATGCAGTATAGTAAACAAGAAATGGTTCAGTGTACAGCCCTTATATTACACCATTTCCTGTATTTAGCCAAATACTGTATTTCACATTTAAGTGGCTTAATTATTCACAAGCAGTAAATCAAATTATAAACTTGTTTCTGAATTTTATCATTTCAGATTGTTGGGCAGGGTCTAACTTGATTTAATGCTCCTCCATACCAAAAAGCCCCTGTAAAAAATTTCCACGCAGAAAGTTTAATGTTAGGGAGCAGAATTTTAACTTAGTCTCCTGCTTGACATGCCAGTTTTCTAAGTGTATTTTGTTGTTGTTATGACAAAGCATTCAGCAATGTGATCTCTCATCGCAAGCTGAAATGGTACAGCCTGGAAATCACCTCATCTGCTACTTCTGAGTACTAGACCACAGTAACATATTTATTTGCCTATTTAGGCTGTTTATATGAAATGTTTTACTAAGCAAAAACTGTAAAGGGATCATAGCATAATAAAAAGCAGTCAGACTTAAATTCAGAGTAGTGTACAGTACTGGAATAAAACCTTCAAAATAAGCATTAATAAATTTGCCTAATATAATGCACACATATGCCACATACAAGCACAAGGTATGAGATACAACAGCAAAACAGACAAAAAAGTTGGACGTTTCCAGAATGCATTCATAGTGTCATCCAAGCAGATCTATACCCTTCTAAGTTTACTGACTTTAATGGGCTTAGAAGAGAGCAAAGCTTAAGGTGACAATATAAAACTCCTTCAGCATTGCAATATAACGGTACTATACATATAGGATGGAAAGAAATTAGAAGTGTTGCTAGGTAGCAGGTAGGTATTGCTGGGTTTCCATACGTTCTGTGTCACTGAAATGTCTGTCAGTCAAAATGCTATGGTACTATTCAGTGCCAACTCTGAGAGCAGAAAAAGTTGATTCTTCATACAAAAGCTTTTCAGACGGCCACCATGTAGACATAAAAAGACAATAAAAGCAGCAGTCCAAAAGAGGAACAATCAAACTAGACTAATGGACTGCAACAAAACAAAATTTAATAATCACTGCTGAACAGCACAAATGTATTCTGCTATCCAACAAAATTTTATTCCGTTATATTTGTAGTCCATACTTCCACTAGGGCCATCTAAATAGGCAAACATGATCTTTTTTTCCTTTACAAAAGAGCATTTCATTGACAGCCGAATCTTATTCTGATGTTCATGTGAATGTTCCCCCAATTTCAAGCTGAGAAGACACTAAAAACACAGGACTTGAAAAGGATTTAGAATCTCTCCACAAATTTTGGCATTAAATTATGGTATAGTTTTGCTACAGGACATTATTTCTGTTCATATGAAGACATTCGAATCAGACATCTAATTGGCCACATGCAGGGGTCTTTTCGGGGGGGAGCGCACCGGAGCGCAGCTCCGGGAGCTCAGGAGCCAAGCCCCGCCCCCAGCCGGCGTCCCGGAGAGTCTTTCAGGAAGCCGAATGTCAATTTCAGCTCCATTATATCCTATGGGCCATTGAAGTCAATGGTGAAAACATAGGGTATATTCTAGGGGCTGGAGGGGAGGGAGTTTGAGGGAGAGGCTCGAAACTCACAGGATAGCTGATGGAGCCTCTCCCCAAGATACCCACCAAGTTTCAAGAACATTGGACCAGGGCAGGGGTCTTTTCGTAGAATAACAGCTGCAGGAGCTCATTAGCATATGGTATGC
Source organism: Gekko gecko (assembly GCA_029375565.1). Lineage (NCBI taxonomy): Eukaryota > Metazoa > Chordata > Lepidosauria > Squamata > Gekkonidae > Gekko > Gekko gecko. The sequence goes on from JAPDNY010000007.1 coordinate 122,976,802, forward strand.
TAATGAGCTATTACGCTATTAGCATATGCCACGCCCCCTGACATCACCGGAAGTTATGTCAGAAGGGGAAGCAAAGGGGGGGGAAGCATCTTCAAAAGCCTCCCCTTCCCTTCCCCAGCTGGTCTGGGTGGGGGAGCTAAGAGAGAAGGGGTTTAAAGTTTAAACTCCTTCTCATGAGAGTTGGGCCACAGAAGGAGGAAAGAGGGAAGGAAAGAGAGAGAGTAGAGAGAAGGAAAGAAGGAAGGAAAGAGGGAAAGAAAGAGAGGGAAGAAGGAGGGAAACAGGGAAAGGAGGAAAAAGAGAAGAGAAGAGAAGAGAAGAGAAGAGAAGAGAAGAGAAGAGAAGAGAAGAGAAGAGAAGAGAAGAGAAGAGAAGAGAGAGAGAAGAGAGAGAGAAGAGAAAGAGAAAGAGAAGAGAAGGAGAAGAGAGGAGAGAGAGAGAGAGAGAGAGAGGAAAGGAAAGGAAAGGAAAGGAAAGGAAAGGAAAGGAAAGGAAAGGAAAGGAAAGGAAAGGAAAGGAAAGGAAAGGAAAGGAAAGGAAGGAAGGAAGGAAGGAAGAAAGAAAGAAAGAAGAATGAGGGAAAGAAGAATGAGAGAAAGAGGAAAAAGAAATAAGGAAAAGAGGGAATGAAAGAAATTCAGTGGCAATTCAGCCCCATTATACCCTATGGGCCATTGAAGTCAATGGTGAAAACATAGGGTATATTCTGGGGCTGGAGGGGAGGGTTTGAGGAGAGGCTCCAAGATCACAGGATAGCTGATGGAGCCTCTCCCCAAGATACCCACCAAGTTTCAAGAACATTGGACCAGGGGTCCAATTCTATGGGCCCCCAAGAAGGTTGCCCCATTTCCTCCATTGTTCTCTATAGTGGGAAAAAAAGTTATTTTTTTCCCACCATAGAGAACAATGGAGGGAATAGGGGCAACCTGTTTAGGGGCCCATAGAATTGGACCCCCTGGTCCAATGTTCTTGAAACTTGGTGGGTATCTTGGGGAGAGGCTCCATCAGCTATCCTGTGAGTTTCGAGCCTCTCTCTCAAACCCCCTCCCCTCCAGCCCCTAGAATATACCCTATGTTTTCACCATTGACTTCAATGGCCCATAGGATATAATGGAGCTGAAATTGACATTCGGCTGCCTGAAAGACTGTCCGGGATGCCGGCTGGGGGCGGGGCTTGAGTCCTGAGCTCCCGGAGCTGTGCTCCGGTGCGCTCCCCCTCGAAAAGACCCCTGGACCAGGGGGTCCAATTCTATGGGCCTCTAAACAGGTTGCCCCTATTCCCTCCATTGTTCTCTATGGTGGGAAAAAAACTTACTTTTTCCCACCATAGAGAACAATGGAGGAAATGGGGCAACCTGTTTGGGGGCCCATAGAATTGGACCCCCTGGTCCAATGTTCTTGAAACTTGGTGGGTATCTTGGGGAGAGGCTCCATCAGCTATCCTGTGATCTTGGAGCCTCTCCCTCAAACCCCTTCCCCTCCAGCCCCCAGAATATACCCTATGTTTTCACCATTGACTTCAATGGCCCATAGGGTATAATGGGGCTGAATTGCCACTGAATTTCTTTCATTCCCTCCTTTCCTTCTTTCTTTTTCCTCTTTCCCTCATTCTTCTCTTCTCTCTTTCTTTCTTTTTTCCACCTTCTTCTCTTCTCTTTTTCCTCCTTTCCCTGTTTCCCTCCTTCTTCCCTCTCTTTCTTTCCCTCTTTCCTTCCTTCTTTCCTTCTCTCTACTCTCTCTCTTTCCTTCCCTCTTTCCTCCTTCTGTGGCCCAACTCTCATGAAAAGGAGTTTAAACTTTAAACCCCTTCTCTCTTAGCTCCCCCACCCAGACCAGCTGGGGAAGGGAAGGGGAGGCTTTTGAAGATGCTTCCCCCTTTTGCTTCCCCTTCTGACATCACTTCCGGTGATGTCAGGGGTGTGGCATATGCTAATAGCGTAATAGCTCATTAGCATACCATATGCTAATGAGCTCCTGCAGCTGTTCTTCTACGAAAAGACCCCTGGCCACATGTCAGGATGACTATTTGTAAACTTAGTACACTATGCCCCTCTTCTCTAGATTAAGTAGTAGGATGCTGAAAACAAATGCTAAAGGATAAGTGGTATGTTAGTTTGACAATACTATACCTTTGTTTCTGCTGCATGGGTTGCTGTCTCATAGCCATATATTGCATGTCCTCTTGTAGACGATTAAGAGGAGAGTCTGGCTTGACACGAATCCCATAGTAATGATATTTGGAGTTCCCCCTTTGGGAAAGAGCAAATATTTAAAACTTACATAACCCGAAACTTATGTTGTACCCTCTGGCTTTTTCTTTAAATCTTGCAGATTTCACATTAGTCCTACCTCCTACTGTTTCATGCTGGATGGACTAAATACAGACAGATGTAGCTGTGTAGCTCCAAAGCAAAAGAATTACAAATCCGATCATGTGACATTTTCATCACGCTAACTTTGGTTGCTGTGGAAGTAAGCAAATCTTCACACAGAAGGGAAAGCCAGCTGAATCCCAGAAATTTGTACATTGAAATTGTTTACAAATAAAAATGTTTTATAACCATTTCACATACTGGCCTGTTCACAATTTTTTTTTAAAAAAAATCAAACAGTGTCTTAAAGAGCAGGAGACTGTCAATTATTGTAAAGACTAAGGAAACTAATGATTCAAATGCTGTTCACAGTCTGCTTAAATTCAAAGTCAGTGGAATTTAAGCAGCCTACCTGTGTGCAGGACTGCAACTAATATGTCTAATTTTACTCATTATCCTTTGGTTGGAAAAGCAATACAAATCACAATTCTTATGCCTTTGAAATGTGTTGTATAGGTTTCCTTTTATGACATCATCATCAAAAGGCAGGTGGTCATACTAGGCAAAATATTTGCCACAAGTAATAAAAAGCTCAACTTTAGTTGCTGTAGATATTCCGGGTCGTATGGCCGTGGTCTTGGCATTGTAGGACCTGACGTTTCGCCAGTAGCTGTGACTGGCATCCTCAGATGTATAACACAGAAAGATGTAGTACTCTCTGTGTCAAGGTAAGCAGAAAATGGCAGGCAGGTAATTTATATCTACCCTGGAAGGTGGGGTAGGGCTGAGTCATTATCTTGTAGTAGTTCTCCAGGCTATGAACATGCTAATGGAGGAGCTTTCCTGAGGAGGTTCCTTTGTCTATGGATTGTTTCCTGAGGAGGTTTCCTGTTTCCTGAGGAGGTTCTTTTGTGTATGGATGCCTCTTTTGTGTGTGGATACTTCTGAGGATGCCAGTCACAGCTACTGGTGAAACGTCAGGTCCTACAATGCCAAGACCACGGCCACACAACCCAGAAAATCTACAGCAGCTAATGAACTCCAGCCATGAAAGCCTTCGACAAAAAGCTCAACTCATTATGCCAGCTCATGTATCCTCCAAATACTGTTTGATTCCCCCCCCCACACCACTATGTAGCGGTGTTTGGGATCATTATTACATACATAAAACATGTTGCAGCAATGCACAAGCTCCCTTGTAGTCTCAAAATTTGTTAACTGGACCGTTCATGTTCACTGCGCAAAATGTGCCTGCAAATCTCATACTTTTGTTTCAAGGAGAGTTTGTGTTCTGAGCAAACTCTCTCTAATAACTATGTTAGGCTGAAAGTCAAAAGAAGGGGAGATTCTAGGAAATACTTTTAATATACTTATATAACATCAACTCTAGTTAGGTTAGGTGTTTTGCAGCGCAGTCCTAAGCAGAATTCCATCTTTCTAAGCCCACTCTCTTCAACATATTTAGAAGATTATAACTCTGCTTATGATTGCAATTTCAATCAGCACATATTCACTAGCTCACATAGAGTCCCATTTGTATCATGCTTTTAAAAATCTTAGCTAAACTGGTAGAAAACTGATGATTTGCCAGCATATTATAAATAGAAATTAGAGAAGAAGGCGCTTAGCACTCATTTTGATATACTGCCCCTGTAATTTATTTAGAAAATTATGTTTGATAAAGTTTAATTTTTATCGGAGTTCAGCATTATGCAAGAATTCTCTCACTTACCGCTCTGAACTCTGTTTCTTTACACTAACCTGGTTCCCAATCTCCTGGTCCGTAGGCCCATGAAAATTGACCTTATTAGCTTTCCAAAAGAAGCAGCATTGACTGGGTCCAATTTATGCTCTTGACAGTGTCTCAAGTAATGGTTGTAGAGGGTGCTTCTGGGCAGACTCACTCCTTCTGCTGTTTCATAGTTGTCTAAAAGCCACTGGAGCTATTTCAAATAGGAAAAAAGAAAAATGAACAAGACATACCTTTACAGAAAGTTATGCTTTCACAAATACCAAGCTAGCCCTTCAAGTTAGCCAATCATAACTTTTTCTACCCAGTAATGTTCCACAGAAAAGCTAAATGCCTCACATTTACTTAAGATAATATTACCAATGCAGGGAAATATCAGAACTCATAACACTTGTGACCTTAGACAATATCTAATTCTTTGAGATAATGTTAATTTCATGTCTATTGATACATTGTGTGATGTAGAGTTCTAGGTCCTGAGAGAATTTAAACAATATTGAAAGTAATGCACACAAAAATGAATTCTTACGAAAATATTGTCCCATGTTTCTGTAAAAGCTTAGAGTGGTGAGTTTAAGATTACTTACTGAACAAAGCTTATATTTTCCTATAAAACAGTGGAAATTTATGTATTAAATCTACTCCTATTCAGAGATGTGCAGGTCTGGGGGGAAACATGGGGGGGACGACTTCTTCCATCCCTTGCCACCAGGACATATACAGCATATTTTTCAAGTATACGTTATTCACATTTTTACATGTGAATAATTTTGGAAACAATTAATACGCTATAAAGTGCTTGATGATAAATTGTTAGAGTTCAGTGTTTTCAGTGCTATAAAGTTTAAAAATGATAACCAAGTATGTTAGTGGTCCCATCTATTGTGACTGTATGAAACCATTTCTTTCCAAATACCATGCTTTCTTTCATTACTACAATGGTAACTTGAAATCCATCTATTCTGATTCTGACTACATGATGCTTTTACCTAAATATATTTCTTCTGTTTACTACAAAATTTGTATTTTCTTATTTCAACTTTTATTTGTTCCTACCTCTCAGACAGCAAAAATCAAGATATATGTGCTAAAGTAGTATGGGGTACTGCATTTTGCAAGGCATTTATACCTTTAAATTCCATAAATAATCCAAATTAGTACAATATATATTGCATATATAAATATATGCAATACTCGCTTTCTTAGCAAATCAAAACTTATTTTATTATTTAATAAATTTCGATTTGATAAGAAAGTGAGTATTGCATATATTTTTATTTACCCCATATTTCTGCCACCCTTCAGTCCCTCATGAAATAAGCCTTTCCTCCCATGGCTTCAAAATTTCTTGAAATTTTACATCTCTGCTCTTAATAATGTATTACGTTCAATTACAGTGATAATTAACTAGGACACCAAAATATTTTTATTAGAATAAGGGCATCAGATCTGCAAGCAGGAAGAAAAACATTAATATGATTATCAGTTAGAGGGTACATTTTATATTGTTATATGCTTGCAAAAAATACAGATAATAGTCATCATGGAAAAAAAAAACAAGGGATGGATCCTATGCACCGATTAGTGCAGATTTCCCCACTTTCACCTTCTTCCAGCAAACACCAAAAAATGATACTGGGAGTTGGGAGGTTCCATGGGGACAAAACAGTCACACAACATAGGCGGCTGCAGTGAGGGGAGGGAGGAAGAGAAAATTGTCCTTACTGTCTGATCTGCCACCTTCTCTTCACCAGAGTGGGTGGCATGATTTAGCACAGGGGCCTGCAGCCTATGGCCGCAGAACCAAATATATTGCTGAATAGACCCAAACGTTACCTATTTAAAAAGGAACTGAAATCTTTAAATTAAATTATATTTGATGGGTAGATGGAATGAAAGAATAACTAATATGTGAGGCAATGGCAGACATTTCCTCACAGGTCATAGGCCCTGGGTTCAATGCTGTTAGGAAGCATGTATTTTCCCTGCTTCCCCACAGCATCAGGATACATTCACACAACATGTAGAGTTTCCCACCTTCTCTCTAATCTTGAGAAAGCCTAGTTTGCTTTAAAATTTGGGAAAGATTGCAGTAAATCCTGGATGGCTATTGTATAGGTGGGAAAATTTGGATTCTCCTGCCTACGTGGCTGTCATTTTCCCTGACACTGTCCCCGTAGCAGCCATTTCCTCCCCCTGCCACTGAGTGTATGTGTATTAAAATCACACTAGAGCATTATTAAATTGATGTAACACTATAACAACGTGTGTAATAAATTCTCTAAATTTCCAGTTTTCATTTTATTTAAAAAAGCAAGTCTGTAAATCCTTTTGTTGTAGAGATTTAAGGGGAAAGGTGTATTTCCGCACCAGTAGGAGCTAGAGACTTATTTTTTACAAAAATGAAAACTAGGAGTTCAGAGAATCTGTTACATGCAATGCTGTTAACACTGTACCAACATAACTATTTTTTTTAATTATAAAAGCCCTGGTGGTCCAGGGGAGGGTGGGTGACCACTGCTGAGGGTTTAGTGCAGGGAAACTATGTCGAAAACCCTGTTGCTGTTGGTCTTTATTTGCAGCTGCACCACCAATAAGAAAACTACACTATCCTGTCCCTATACTTTCACAGGAATAACGGACTTCTTAGAGATGCTTTACAGAAAAGGAAATGATAGAGGTGGCCAGTAATCCAAGTGAGAGTCACGCACAGAACCATACCAGCATAGTAAAACAACTGTGTAGGTGCTCCTGCTTAACTTCATTACTTATTGCGAGGCCTCATATGTGCTACTTCCTAATGAAAGATTTGCAACAACCAGTGTTTGAAGTGAAGAAACATTATGGATTACTAATCAATATATCCATTTTCAATAATGTTAAGTATATACTTTCTGTTATACAAAATGGGCTTTCAATCTGGTGCTTTGTTGATTTTTTGCTCTGAATTTTGACATAGTTGGCTCTTTACCTATAAAATATTGATAGGCACTGATCTAGCATGTTTATCCCTCCTCACAGAAGCTACCCCTATTGTGTGGGATTTGTTGATATGTGTATCCCAACTCCTAGCATTGCTTTTTTTTAATTCTCACAGGGGGAAAGACCTGTGTCCACTAGCACCTTCCAATAAAACTGTGCTGAATTCATCAAGCATCAATGAACCCAAATGTAAATGGCAAGTACTATTTTATTAAAGGTATCGATTTTACAGACTGTATGGAAATTCAAGTTCAAGTCTGGAGTATCCAATAAAACTCAAACTTAAGGCACACAATTACTTTGGTTTCAGAGATCACCAAAGTTTAGTCCAAAACAAATGTTAATATGAAGCAAACCTGTAGTATTTCATGAAAACACAAAATACTTGAATAGCTACATGACCAACATGACTATTTAATAGAACTAAAATGACTACAGATTGCATTTAGTGAACAAATGATAACAAACACTCTGTACAAGGCAGGTAAAGTGTATCATACAGTCAGTCAGGTAAAACAACGTCTAAATCAAAGGTGTCGAACTTATTTGTTACGAAGGCCGGATCTGACATAAATGTCACTTTGTTGGGCTAAACCATGTGTGCCATAAAACGTAATGGCAGGTATGGGACATACCTTACGCACTGGCCAATAGCCTACCGTCCCTGGTGGAGGCCATATCAGTCTGGACATTGGAACACCTTAGACTGATAGTCCTGGGTGATTTCAATGTCCATGCTGATGATGTGGCTTCTACTCAGGCAACGGACCTGGTGTCGTCCATAGTGGCACTAGGACTCTCTCAATATGTAACGACCCCCACTCACCGGGCTGGCCACACGCTTGACCTGATTTTTGTGGCAGGGGTAACAGTGGACCAGGTTACTGCTTTGGCAGTCCCATGGTCGGACCACCATGCCCTGAGGGCCCACCTGAATGTTCCACCCAACCCTGTTTAGGCAGCAAGTATATTTTAGCTCGCCCGCAGAGCCAGATGGACCCAGTGCAGCTCCGGATGGCTCTACGGGATCCAATGCCCCCTGGTGGCTTGTTGGATGAGCTTGTAGAGGACTGACATAGCCACCTCTCCCCAGCCATTGATGAGACCCAGGAACTGCAACTTATGAAGCAAGAGCTGAGATGGCTAGAGAGATGGTGGCACCATGCTCGTGAAGAAGCTACAAGAGCATCTTATAGGACATTTATGAGATCCTATGAGATGGCAGTCAAGGCTGTGAAGAGGGAGTACTACGCAGCTACAATTGCATCCACGAGCTCATGCCCAGCTCAATTGTTTAGAACGATTTGGTCTATAACAGCTCTGCCACAGGGCAGACCAAACGTTAGGGAATTGAACATCATCTGTGAGGCATTTGCAAGCTATTTCACGGATAAAGTTCAGTTGCACCGGTGCAACCTCCCTGCCACAGTTGAAACAGTGAGTGAGCTCAAGGCTCCAAGCACATCTTCAATTTCGGTTGTGGATCATTTTGGCCTGCTCAGCCTGGAAGAAGTTGACAGATTGCTCGTGACGGTACGTCCAACCATGTGCAGCCTTGACCCATGCCCTTCCTGGCTCATTAAAACTGGCCAAAAGGGTTTCGAGGTACCCTAAGGGAAATTATCAACAAGTCCCGGGGGCACTCAAGGAAGCGATGGTCCGCCTGCTCCTTAAAAAAAAACATGTCTGGACCCAACCAAATTGGCTAACTACTAGCCGGTCTCCAATTTGCCCTATTTGGGCAAATTAATTGAGAGGAAGGTGGTGATACAGTTACAGGGCTTTATGGGTGACACTTCCATGTTAGATCCCTTCCAGTCCAGCTTTTGCCCAGGACACAGGACGGAGACGTCACTGGTCACTCTGACTGATGACCTTCAGAGGCATCTGAATCGGGGCAGTTCGGCAGTGCTGTTGCTGTTGGACCTGTCAGCTGTGTTCGACATGGTCAACCATCAGCTACAGACCCACCACTCCACCGACGTGGGAATTCAGGGGCTTGCCTTGCAATGGCTTGCTTCCTTTCTCCAAGGTTGGGGACAAAGGGTGGCACTAGGGGAACAGCAGTCTAGGAGGCACCCACTGGAGTGTGGTGTGCCTCAAGGGGCAGTGCTTTCCCTGATGCTATTTAACATCTATATGCATCCCCTTGCCCAGAGAGCCCAGAGGTATGGGCTGGGGTGTCATCAGTACGCTGATGACACCCAGCTCTATCTGATGTTGGTTGGCCAGTCGGACTCCAGACCTGAAGATCTGGACTGGGTGCTACAAGCTGTGGCTGGTTGGCTTAGACTGAGCCAGCTGAGGATGGAGGTCCTGTGCATGGGTCGGGGTGGTGTCGGGGTGGGAACCCCAATCCCGACCTTCGGTGGGGCACTATTGCTGCCAGCGCCGGAGGTTAGGAGCTTGGGAGTGCTCCTGGATACCTCCTTAATAATGGAGGCTCAGGTAGCAGCCACTGCTAAGTTGGCCTTTTACCACCTTCAGCTGATTAGGGAGTTGGTTCCCTTCCTCGACCGCAACGACCTGGCCACAGTGATCCATGCAATGGTCACCTCGAGACTAGACTACTGTAATGTTCTCTACATAGGGCTGCCCTTGTCACAAATTCGGAAGCTGCAGCTAGTGCAGAATACCATGGCCAGTGTTTTGATGGGCCTCCCTAGATGGGAGCACATCCAGACAGTATTGAAGACATTGCACTGGCTGCCAATAGCATACTGAATTTGCTTCAAAGTGCTGGTACTTACCTTTAAAGCCCTACATGGCCAGGGTCCGACATACCTGAGGGACCACCTTTCCCCATATATACCCCAGAGAGCACTGCGATCGGGGGTGCAGAATTGACTGACCCTCCTGGGCCCCAAGGATGCCAGGCTTGCTACTAGCAGGGCCAGAGCTTTCTCAGTGGTGGCTCCTTACTGGTGGAACAAGCTCCTGAAAGAGATCAGGGCCCTGCAGGATCTTTTGCAGTTCCATAGGGGCTGCAAGACGGAGCTCTTCCACCAGGCTTTCAACTAAGGAGCCAGCCTCACTATTACCACCAGTGAGCCCCGGCCTCTGCCTTAACATCTGCCACACGCCATTGAGTGACTTGGGAAGACCACTGATCTGGAAACTGTCTGTTTACAAACATTTTTGGAATGCCATCTTAAATAGCTGAATGAGCACTAGCACCTTATGATTTTTTGATGTTATTTGTGTTGAACTGTTTTAACTGATGTGGTTTTATTGGTAATTTTGTACCAACTGTGAAAGCCACCCTGAGCCTGTTCACAGGGAGGGTGGGGTACAAATTGAATAAATAAATAAATAAACCGTAAGGGCAGCAGCTGGTAAGCTCCGAGTTGGTGTATCCTCACTGCAAGCCCTCATGTGTTAGCAAGGAGGTGCAAAGGAAAACCCGTGTGGGCGGACTGGACAGCCAGTGGTGCAGCACTGGGCAGATGCTCCTATACTATGTGACTGCTGCAGGCAGTTGTTCCCCCATGCTGAAGCTACAATTGGGGTGGCTCTGCCCACTCTCCCCTGAGCAGTCTCCTATTCCATCCCTTACACCAGATGCTTGTGGGCCGCATAAAAGCCCTAGATGGGCTGGATCCAGCCCCTGGGCCTTATGTTTGACACCCCTGGTCTAAATAGACACCAAAAAGAACTACGGTTTCTGGAGAGGACATTGTGTGATTTTTTATTCTAGTATTTACAATATATCAACTAAAATAACAACTTCTTGAATTTGTTACCAGAGTTAACTAAGAGAACTTCTGTCATATAATCATGAAGAGATTGAGCTGTGAATCAGGAAGGCCCCAGTTCAGATCTTGCCTCTACCACAAACTCATTGCATGAGTTGAACTCCCTGAGAAAGATCCTGAAACAGAAGGGTCACTATGTCTCAGTCCCCTATTTGCAGTATGGACCAAAACCAGGAAGAAGCCTAATCAGAGAGAGAGAGAACTGAATTCATAAAAACCCAGATGGAAACAATGCTTGTTGGGAAAGAATAGTATGGATTGATATTCCAATTTTAACCACTTTAACATAACCATTTAACTTTTCCTGACAGATTAATAAAGAGGTTAGGGGAGCTCTTGATGTAGAAACAGGGTGGTTTTGTTGATAAGAGTATCTTTTTTCTGTTACATTATTCTTTCAAATTATCTTCTGAGGTAGCGTCTGCTGATCTAGCTATGCTGTTCAGTGCTACAGTAGCCTCTAGATTAGACTACTGCAACACACTGTACAGAGGTCTATCCTTGACAATGGCCCAGTCACTTCAGATTGTTCTAAAATGTGGCTGTTGCTCCTATCATATAACACCTCTGTTTCAGCATCTACACTGATTACTTAATTGCTTCACGGCCAAAGTCAGGGTGCTGATTTTTATTTCTAAAGCCCTAAATGCCTGGGATCATCATACTTAATACAGTGCAATATATTTCTGTGTGCCAATTACATCCATCAGATCACCTCCTTTCTATACCCTCTTGCAAACCAGTCTTGCTCTTGCTGGCTCAAGCAAGGGCATTTGGGCTGAAAAAACTAATGCTTTATAACAGTCTACCTGAAGAGGTGCAAAGGGTACCAACACTTTTGATTTTTCATAAGGCATGTAAAGGTACCCCATTTCAGAGAGCCTTCTTTGGAGGCTAATGAAGTAGTAGATTACAACAGATAGTTACATACACTCTTGAATTACGACATTGTTTTTATTCTTTTTCTTGCGATTTGGTATTGCTTTGTAAGCCACCTTGAGTTCTTGGGAAAAGGCAGGTTACAAATGTTCTAAGAAATAAACATGTTGCTATGTAGTCATTTAATCTGAATAAAAGTAGTATACTAAGGTTGTGATCAAAGCTAAATATTGTGCTTCTTCAGTAACTATATTATGGCTTGCTTTAACTGGGGAGTCAAACTTTTAAAAAGTTGGGGTCTGTTCTAGTTCAATGTCAACAATATGTTTAAATTCTTCAGATTAGTTCTAGTTCAGGTACTAAGTTCAAAAAGTGGTTTGGTAACAGGCTCAGAACCTTTGAACATGTTTAGATACATTTCATGAAGAATATCCTCACACTATTTGCTTACAACATAACTGTAAAATGGGTGGGAAAAGAAGCTTAATTTGAAATGGGAGAGGGGGAAGAATATTTAGCAATTTTAACTTGATTATTTTAATAACTTTGTAGCTTTGCCTGAAGCCTTCGTGGGTGGTTAGGCCTATTTTTTCCTGTTGCCATAGGAAGCAACGTGGGTGCACAAACACCAAAAAACTGGCACTGGTGGGATGTCACCTCTGGTTTTGGAACTGGAAGCAATGTCAAAGCATCATCAATACCTATTCTTGCTCCCACTGCTCCATGAAGCAGCAGTAGGATCACAAACCTCCAGGGCACGAAATTGTCCACATGGCAACCATAGCCCATTGCAGCTCCTCCCAGGATAGAATCACTTAGTATTGCTTGTATGATTTTTTAATAAACTTTGATTGCAATTTCCTATTGCATAAGCCAATTATTGAACAATATACAATAAAAACATAATGTCAAATTCCTTTAGTTCCCAAATGATATTCTACCATTATTTTGCTTATATTGAATATACTTTAAAAAAACCCTAGCTTCTACAACATGCATATGCAAACCTTAACAAAAGAGAAATAAGCAATTATTCTGTCTTAGGAGAAAATGCTTTAGCAATGTCTAGAGGTGATAACGAAGCTTTAGACCTAGCTACTCAGGAGGACATCGGGCAAAAAAAAATATTATTTTTATTATTAATCAACTTAAATGCCTGACCACTACCTTAACCCATCTTTCAAATTCAACTCCTGTTCCTCCCCTTCTCATATTCGTCCTCTCTCCTACCTCCAATGCCTTCTATGTATTCTTTCAAGAAGCCCCCACTAACCTAACAAAATGAAAAAAAGAAAAAAAACCTCACCCTGCTTACATATAACAGAATTTCACAAAACCAAAATAGGACCCATGGTAAGTGGGAAATACCAAAAATCAACAAATACTGTGCAATAAATAATTACAAAATATCTCAAATAATTTTTATATATTTATTTGTTTCTATATATTTGTATATATTTTTAATTTTTTTCTATTTTTTCTATATTTCTTATAAATTCACCGTTACATTAATTATCACATAAACATTATCAGATAGAATCATATATCTAAAATTTTTGTATCGCCTTTTTATATAACAAAAGATATTGCACAACCCCTTTATTAATACCAGTCCTCCTTAATTGTACATAAGTTGTGAGAAGTCTATTTTGAATTTAAGTCTATTTTGCTCATTCTTCCTCCAACAGAGGTCCAGATATCCTCCTGTTTCAGGGTCTTCCTCAGGGAGTTCAACAGATATTTCCAAACACAAGGTTTCTATGTGATAATGTTTATGTGATAATTAATATAATGGTGAATAACATAAGAAATTTATAATTTATAAGAAATATAGAAAAAATTAATATATATATATATTAATATATATTTATATATATATATAAAAATTATTTGAGATAGAATGGCAGCAAGGAGGAACTACAACGCTAAGGGAATACATGAAGATTGTAGTCTCAGTTCAAGAATTCTCCACACTTGAGGCCTTATTACTAGACAACAACTTGTGGTTGGGCCAAGGTTTGGGTTCAGTTCCAGTTCACTGAAACCCCCATCAGGAGGTCTGATTTGATTTCCTGCTTTTAACATCTGGGTTTCCTTTTAACGGTTATGTAACTGGCAGTTTCTCTTTATCTGAGACTTACAGCGACTGCCGTACATTGCAAAAGAAATCTTCACTGGAAGGATAACACTAGCTCAGAATTTCCTAGCCTTCTGATAGCTAAGGAAGGGGCACATTTGGAGTAGTATTTTGTTTTTACACCCCAAGTGGTTTACTTTGAGTATAAACAAGATGGGGCCCCATACAAAATTATAAAAAGGAAGAACAATTTGGAAAGAAGAAGAAGAAGAGAAGAGATTGGATTTATACCCCACCCTTCACTACCCAAAGGTGTCTCAGAGCGGCTTACAAACTCCTTTCCCTTCCCCTCCCCACAACAGACACCCTGTGCGGTAGGTGGGGCTGAGAGAGCTCTTGACAGAAACTGCCCTTTTTTCAAGAACAGCTCTTATCAGAACTATGGCTTGCCCAAGGTCATCCAGCCAGGTGCAAGTGGAGGAGTGGGGAATCAAACCTGGTTCTCCCAGATTAGAGTCCGTGCACTTAACCACTACACCAAACTGGAAACCCCATCTCAACTCCCCTATACAGGATTTATAAGATCCTGAGGGATAAATTTCCCACCCTCTTGTTTTTCCTTTGATTCTCAACTGCTCTCAACCTTCTGTGCCTTCTGAAGCATATTTAATTCTCATCAAGCTCTATGTCAATTAACCAAAATTAAAAGCCATATTTTTCTGCATTCCCAGGGAGTCTTCCAAGTATTTCAAAATGCCTTCTTTGTATGTAAATAGTCTGGTTATGTTGCTTTAGTAATTGGCATGAGGGCCAGCCATTTTATTAAGAAATCATGATGAACTGGGAACCCACAAGGAATCAAAGGAGGGGGGAGCAATGTGGAAAATCTTACCCAAGACCTTATAACACCAGGATTAGCAGGAGCTTAAGCAGATTAATTTCCCTTCCGTGCCTCCTCAACTACTTTTAACATTCAATACCCCCTGGAGCATACTCCCTTCCGCACTGGGAGCCATTTCTGTTTATTTTTCTTTTAATAACCTTCCAGAAGTCATGTTTTTCTGAATATCTGACAGTCCCCCAAGTTTGCGGCAATGCCCCCTTACAATGTCAGTTGTGGTATTTTAATGACTGCCTCTAGGGCAGCCACTTTGTTACCAGCTATAATGAATAGTTGCCCTCAGTGGCCAACTGATTATGACAGCGTGTGGAATGCTCAGGAGTGTCCATGACCAAAACCATTATATTATAGAGAGACTAGGAATAAGACCCGTTGTGGAAATAAATACAACGGGCTCTAGAAAGAGGGTCTGGGAGAATGCCCTGGCTTTAGGCACTCAGTGACAATTTGCTGTGGCAATCTCAGCAGGGTATAATGACAGAGTCCACCATTTTCTCCAGAGGAACTGATCTTTGCTACCTGAAGAGCAGTACCAATTTTGAGTGATCTCCAGCCCACCCCCAAGATTGGTAACAGTGGTTCCCCAGGAGGGAGTGGCTGGTTTGGAGGGTGGAGTCTATGGCATTGTACCTGTCTGAGGTCCCACCCCTCCTCAACACTCACCCTCTCCAGGTTCAACCCCTCAAATCTCCAGGAATTTCCCAACCTGGAGTTGATAACCCTATCTCCCTCCCAGCCAACCATCAACCTACCTTTAGTTTTCCATCTCCTCCCCCCTCCCTCCTAGAGAGCAGTTGTAATTTTGAGTGATTTCCAGCCCCCACCTGGAGATTGGCAACAATGGTTCCCCATCAGGGAATGGCTGGATTGGAGGGTGGAGTCTATGGCATCATACCTGTCTGAGGTGCCACCCCTCTTCAAACCTCACCCTCTCCAGGCTCCATCCCTCAAATCTACAGGAATTGCCCACCTGGAGTTGGCAACCTGATCAGGACTGGGCCCAATGAATTTTCCCCCAAAGGCCAACATAGGTGTGGAAAGGGCCTTTTACTGACAGAGGAGAAAGTACAGGTGCCAACTCTGATTAGGGAAATACCTGGAGATTTGGGGGGGTGGATCCTGTGGAGGGCAGCATTTGGGGTGTGTGCGGAAGGACTCAGCAGGGTATAATGCCACAGAGTCTACCCTCCACAGCAACCATTTTCTCCCAGGGAACTGATCTCTGTCATCTGGAGGTCAATTGTAACAGTGAGAGATCTCCAGGTCCCACCTGGAGATTGGCAAATCTAGGGGAAAGTCAGCCGCACAGTGGGGAGTTGAAGAAAATGGTCTGATGGTTGCTGGCCCACCTCGTTAGCCAGCCAGCCATGCTGAAGCTAAGCAGGAGAAAGAGCCTTTTTCCATTTATTCTGACAGGAAAGTGGCCGTTGGGGAGGGAGTTATGGACAGGGGAGGGGGTTATGCTGAAAGTCCTTTGTTTTTTTACTCACAGAACCAAGCTTGGCTGCCTACCAACAGCCACTGAGGGGACAGTCCCTCACAGGAGTCAAGAGAACTGTCTTCCTCAGGAGAGAGAGCTGGTCTGCCAGGGGGAGTGGGTGGGGAAGAGGAGCAGACCCAGCACCCGGCCAATGGCACATGAGTACTCTTGAGTGGCGGCTGATGGGCCAATGGCTGAGGGAGGGCATTTTACAGCCAATGGGAGCGCATGGAATCTTACAAAAACAAAAGATAAATATTATAAGGAGAGATGAGGAATGAGTGAATGATCCAGTCACAAGCACAGGTAAGGATGGGGCAACATTATGGAAGACTGGAGAGAGGCAAAACTAGAATAGTGAATCAAGAGGAGACCTTGTTGAATGGCCAAGTAATGGCTTTGTTATTTCATATGTACACTAGCAGTGCTCCTTCAGCAGAGCTTCGGAACCAGTGTATTAGTATTATCAGCTTCTATACTAGTGGAGAAAAAAATAATGCTTTGGGGTTGATAGACTCTATGGCTGTCAAAAACCCTAAAGCCACTTAAAAAGCTTTTACTCCAATAGACTTGTAGTGTCCCAACTGCTTATGCCTTCAATGCCTGACAAAAATCTTACTGCAAATAGGTGCATTTGCAAAAATATAGCTCAGTCCTTATTATTACTGTAAATCTAGACCATCAAAGCCAATCTGGAAGCCTAGGGAAAATTCTGCTCTCATCCCTGTCAACCTGCAGTCAACTGAATTCCATTGCAAGACTTTCATGTAGAACTCAGTCAATCAAAGGACAAACAGGAAGGTTTGCAGCAAGTAAGGCTAGGCAGTGAGTATCTTCATCTTAAATAAAATGGATGTACTAAACAGAAATAGTCTGCCATGGTCTGTATGCCTCATACTATGGTCCAGCAGGGTTGCCAGCCTGGCAACTAGTAGTAGTGAGAGACAGTGGGGTGCAGGGACATGTAAACTGCCATCACTCCAACAACGCGACAACACTTCCAGCATGAGCCTGGACATGACGTTATCAAATTGGGGTGACATGCTAGGATTCTACTCCTGTTGCCCTACTGAGCAGCAGCAGTGGACTGGGGATGCTAAAATGGAGGTTTGCCCTCTGTCCTGCCAGCAACGCAATGCAATACTAGCTAGATGTCTAGCTGGGACAAAATGAAGTATGGTGGTGCTGAGCAGCCAACTCTCTATCACCAAAAAATAGTACTTAGCTGGACAGCCCACCATTGGCTCTTTCCCCCATTCCCTGTTGGGTACAATTAGGCAACAGTTTGAGAAGGGGTAGTAAGGAATTTGTATTCTGGCTGAAATTTTACCTTAGCTAGCAGTTTAGTAGGTGGCCTTAGATAAACTACTACCTTTCAGTTTCAGCCACTCATCTGCAATTTAGGGATAAAAATACCGGGCAAATTTACAGGGCTGCTGTAAAGATTAAGGAGATAAGGCATATGAAATACTAAATGCTCTCAAGCAAATAATGTGCTACATTAATATGAAAATATGTTTGAAATTCTAAATTATTTTAATTATTACATAAATATGAAAATGGCTATGCTATGTTTGAGGATTCCAAATTATTTTAATTAAGAGGATTTGTTTCTTACTGTTTTTTTAAAACAAAATTTAACAATGTATCATTTTAGGTCAGTGATGCATATTCATGTTCAGACTGGTCACTCACAAGGATCTTGTAAATAAGTTATTTAAAGTTATGAAATCACAAGGCATGAGTGAAATACATGGGAAAAGGTAAGCTTTGATGTGTATTAAAACTATTTAATTAATGATCTGGCAGAAGCATCTCTGTACTCTGTACCTTTCAAACTTTTTAATTTGTTTATGATAATTAACTTGGATATATTAAAGTAGATATGTGATTGTTGTTTATCAAAAGGGAAATACTGGCTAGCAATTACAAAAATCATATACCTATCCCAGTTCAAATACAGCATACAAGTTTATTTTGCTAATAATCTGTACTTCTGAGAGAAATTCACTGTCCCCTGCAGAAGCTACTGTTAACAGAGCACAGTATAAATGAAGAACAAAATTAAGGTATTTGCTTTAGGACAGACATGTTTCACTGGCAAAAACATCTGGCTCATAAAATGAAAAGCAGAATGACATAGGTCACACATAGTAATAAAGCCGAATAATTAAGGCATATTCCATAAATACACACAGTGATGTATGTTAGTATAGGAAACAGAATTTCCATGCTCAGATGCATATGCCTCTGAATATCAGGTGCTATAGATAAAGGGAATGAATAGTAATGAAAGTAATGAAGATACCACAAAAGTGAGAAAGCATTAATCCTCAGATCAATATTTAAGTTATTTTTAGAAAATATAATTTAATAACTTAAGACAATACTGTTAAAATTAATTGAAAGGTTTGCTGTTATGGTACCAAAAACATATAAAGTGGAATGTAAATATACTGTATTCCATTTCTATGTGAACATGTTCAAAATTGCTTTTTGTTATTCAAACTGCAAGAAAATATTTTTCATTATATGCAAAAACAATAGCTGTCTGCACCTACCTCCTACCCTATTTCATATCTAATCTTTCTCATTCAGCTCTTAGCCAAACTGCCAATTGTCATGTAAACAAAGAAACAAATGGGCAGAGGTTAATGTAAGTACAAAATAATAATACAGAGATTCAATTTTTAAAATCTATAAGACCTCTGACCAAAGCCTATTAAACATATTTTCCTCATACATTGTATTTTGGAGTAAAGAGCCAATTACTTGCAAGCAAAAATAATCATTATTTCATTATCAAATAAGACTTCTTCCCTTTTACAGCCAAACAGCCCATTTCCCCACCGATAAGAGTGTTAATAAACCAAAATACTAAAAGGAAACATTCAAGTGATGTCAGAAGACGAAACTCATATACACTGTGGATTATGTTGATTGATTTGATGGTAATAGTAGGCATGTAATGTTTTTCATTACAGCATTCACAGGAAGAATTGCACCACTAATTTAATTTGGTTAATAAATAAAATAAGCAACTCCCCAGAGTTGCACCTAATTAAGCAAATTTTAAATGCTCCCATTTGAAAAATAAGTCTCAAAATAATGGAAACATATTTTTAAACTAATTGTTTTGTTTTCCAGAGATTCAATCATCTGCTATATTTTTAAAGAAGAATCATTAATACATGAGATTTTCAGTTTTGAATGCTGTACTATAAAAGAATGATTAATTTTGTTAGGAAATGGACAATGTTAAAATAAATATGGGCAGTATTAAAATAAATTTAAATCTAATTAAGCACCATGTTTTAATGTTTTTTTTCGTTTCCTTTCCTTTCAGAAAATAGCAAAAAGAAACTGTGAAAATATAACTAGATTTACACAAACTTGTTCTTGTGTCCAAATAATATACTTCAAAATGATTCAACAGCTCACAGTTAACTTATATGATAACAGGTACATTCTTACTGGCTTTGTGACGGTAATTTTTTGACATCCACAATATCGGTCTTTAAGCTTATTTCAGATCTGAATCACTAATGGACCAGAAAATATAGGCTTTGTAACTCAAGAATAATTAAGTGGCATGTAGAAATAACAATATTTCTCGACTTTTGGCTGGGAGGGGGGAATATTTGGAAAGCATCAGAATGTCAGGACCTGTCCTTGCCTTGCCCTGACATGGGATGAAGCCTCCTCAGAGAGACTGGTCAAGCCCTCAGTGGAAAAGAAATCCTATGATCTCTACTAACTTGAGGGTCCAGACATACCTTTGATCCAGAGGGGAAGACCTCCTGCCCCCTCTACACAACAGGATCCAGTTCAAGATCAAGTGGAACAGACAGATTCAGGCCCCCTGAGTGGACTCCTATGCTTCCAACCACCCCCACAGTCTCTCCTGATTAGGGGTGTGAAGGGAAAAAAATCTTTCCCCCCTCCAGATTCAGGTATAATACAACCAATTTTTTTCAGTATTCCCAAATATACCCGAATACCAATACCGGTATTGAATTCATACCCCAAAGTATTTGGTACTCCTGAAAAATTTCAGCTCCATTACATCCTATAGTCAATGGCAAAAATCTTCTAACAAGTATTCAGGGGACTGGGGGGAGGGAGTTTGAGGTAGAAACATCAAATTTGTATTGTAGCTGTTGGAGTCTCTCCCCAAAGAACCCCCAAGTTTGGAAAAGATTGGACCAGGGGGTCCAATTCTAGGGGCATCCAAAACGGGTACCTCCAACCCTCTATTATTTCCTATGGAAAGGGATGGGGAAAAGGCAGGCAGCAGACTCTCAGAGAATCTCTGCACTAGAGAGTAAGTGAGGTATGGTGGTGTGGGGGGACATGTTTGCAAGGCCAGCAGCAGAACCAGTGCAATGTGCCTGCCCACCAGAACCAGTGCCACTGTGGCAGTCAGTGCTGAAACCCAGCAGGACTCAGGTCAAATCTGAGGATCTCTGGGGGCATGTTTGCAAGGCCACCAGCAGAACCAGTACAATGTGCCCTCCCACCAGAACCAGGCCAGCAGCAGAACCAGTACAACGTGCCACACAATCTCCAACCTATGCTCTCTCAGGAGCAGGAATAGAGTCAGCCAGCCAGGGATCCCTGCTTTTATGCTCTCTGGCCATACACGGAATAATTTCAAAAAAGAACAAACTTCTGTGATTGGCCAAAGAGCAGTATGCCAAATCCTATTGGCCAGTGCTCCTCCCCGAGAAAACAGCAAGCTAGTAGCTGGGCTTCAACAAATGAAGCCAGCAGCAACACCAGCACTGAAAGCTACAATGGCATTTCCTAATGCATTGCAGTGACTGTCTGTCTGTATGGTCCCTCTTCCCCTTCCCTCCTGGAAAACAGAGCAAAGGGTGGGAAAAAGACAAAAATGCCAGGAAAAAGAAGGAGCCCTTTAAAGTTTAAAGCCTCCCAGAACCCATATTTGGTAATGCCAAAAAAGCCAGAACACCCCCCCCCGAATATTTGTGCGTTTTTTGGCATTCAGTATTCGGCAGCTGAATCAGCTCAGGGAATCTGATTCAGAATGCCAAATACCCAAAAAATGCATTTTCAGCATTTTTGGGGTTTTTTTTCAGGTTGACTTTTCTGAATGCACATCCCTACTCCTGATACCACAGGAGCAAAGAAAGTAAAGGATGACAGCCAAAGACAGCCAAAGACACCTCCTCACAAATGAAATGATAACCTGCATCAGATCACATTGTGCTCTATTATACTATACCAACTAGAAAAATGCTCATCACTTCAACTGGAAAATTGTGCATCAAGAAAATGCTTGTAAACGGCAAGGACTCTAATTGGGGGGGGGGGTTGTGTACAGACAAACATCTATGGAACTTCGATCAGTGGGGCCAAGGGCATCCACAGTCAGGAGTGAAGGGCAGATTATGCCCCCACTACAACACTATACTTACATTAATAGTCTGTATAACAGTAAATGACAACCATTCACTTAAATGGAAGACAGCAGACTAAGCAGAGATGTACTTGGGAATATGACAAGGTGGGAGTTAAACTTTTCCTTTGGTGACTCCAATGCTGGATAAACATCTGCTCTTATCTACTCAGCTGCACCTCTTCATCAGGATATCTCCATCCTGGATTCTGTTCCTTGATCAATCTGAAGTATGACGGAATTTTGGATTATAAATGAAGCTACAAAATTATTTTAACCTGTCAGTCGCAGTTATAGTATGTTTTTCCCTTTCAAATGACAACAGAATACGTATTTGATTTAACAGCATAAAGTCCACATCAACTATGATTAAGTTATAGTTATATTTTTATTTATATTTTTAACCTGTTACAGGAGCGTTGAAAATATACAGTTATTTTAACACTAATACCATCATTATGCGAGTCAGGAAATCAAAGTACTCAACAAGTTGCTGCACTGACATTTTGCCTGAAAGACACAGCACTGAAGTGCGCTATATGTTTACAAAATGGAAAAGAAGATTCAGAAACAAAACAAAAAGCTGCAAAACAAAACAAGCATTTAGAAGGCAGGCTAAGCATGCAGAACAAGCAAGGGATTAGTTTACATGAAGAAGAGGCAACTTACATGGCTGTTGAGAAGAGAGCTTCTGTGAGTGGACAGACCATCAGACTTTTGTAGTGTCTCAATCGCCATTTCAATCTGATAATAGATGTCATTAAAAAAAGGGCTCAAGACAAGATAGTAATAAAAAGAATGACCACAGAAATTTTGATAGATTGTCTAAAGTTCAAAAGAAAGCTTTAGTTCAAAGATAGCTAGTAATTACAATTTATTGAGAGCATGATCTTCAAAACTTTACACAAGCAAATTTTGCAACAGCTTCCAGAAGTTATTCTGCTTCCAACAAAAAATGAAAGATAAAGTTCCCAGAAAGACCACTTTTCTTTTTACTCCATTAAGGAAAAGAGGATAAGGTTAGGACTTATTGCTAAGCCACAATGCAAACATTAGTACTGAGCATCTTAAATCCATACACAACAGAAAAAACATCTCAGAAGAAAGGTATATGAAGTTGAAATATTTGACTGAGAGTCAATTCTTTGGCCTTCAACTTTGTTTTATGCATCTCTTGTGTAGCAGTTATTAAAGTGTCAACTGAATGAGCAGCTTTCATTAAATTCATTTTTAAATTGTTAGTAAACCATCGTAATTTATACATTGGGTTAACACCCTTGCCAGAAGCCAAAGAAAACTGTTGGTGAGCAGGAGCGAACCACACACAAAAGAGGTGCTTTCTGTATTTGCTGCACACATTTTTAACAAAGAGCAAAGCCACCATTCAGTTTAAGAAATGCCTTATGTCTGATATAATGGAATCTGATGTGTGGAAAACAAGGAAGGTAAAGTTCCAGATGTGTGTGGATCTTTAACCCTAAAACATGCCTCTTCTTTGGATCCTGGACTTGTATAGACATTCTTATATAGATTGCATTTATATTGATAGAGATTTCAAACCCATTTAGAACAAGAATGATAGAAGAAAAGTTATGTTATTTGTCAAATACAAAATATGAAATATAAAAATAATAGTTTGAGTTCACTGAACCATGAACTAAATGTGTTCATAAAGTGGACACACACCCCTTCTTCTACAGCCCCCCGTACCTCCTCAAAGCTACTTACTAGTGTCAGGTGCCAGTTGAGAACAGACTAGAATGCGGGGGAGGGAGAGAAGCAGCTCCAAGGTAAATCAGGAGAAATTAACCTCCTCACATCTTGTGAGAGTTTTTCGACAAAAAGGAGCACTAATCATATTAAAATACATACAGTAAGTCCTTATTGCATTCTGATAGTTAACTACCACCATTCCATTTTACATTGAAAAGGGAATTGATTTCACAGGCAATTTCTGTGCATCAAGAGAAACTGGTTTGGACATTTATGTTATAGTAAAATTAGACTATTCTTTTCAAGTTTGTTACTACAGAAGGGATATCCACAACACCTGATTTATGATACAGCTAATTCTCCATGTAGCATGAAAGACAGGAAGCATCAATAGGAAGACAGATTCATTTGCAGCCTTAAATTCCATGCACCAACATACAGGATTTTTCAGCAATAGAATTTACTGCATCTGATGAACATCTCAATGCACATGGACCATAAATAATAGCTGCGCAAATGCACCCCCAGGAAGGAGAACTGGTGTATAAAATTCAACTTAACCTAACTCACAGGGCTGTTGTAGGAATAAGGTAGGGAGAGCAGACCCATGTATACCTCCTTGAGCTCCTTGGAGGGAAGGTGCATATAAATGTAATGGGATAGTATGTTTCTGTCAGAACAAAAACTTATGCCTGCAGAGCAATTTGGGGATCTTCACTCCTCTGGCAGATGAAATGGACAGCAAAATCCTGCTCCTAGGGGATGTATATTGTGCTCATAGGGGAGCACAATTTCAGGGGCATTTCAGGCTGTTACAGGATAGGGGAACTACATAAGTTACATGCAATGAACAGAAATCCTTGTGCCTGCAGAAAGCTGACATTAGATAATAATAATTTTGGCAGGAAATTCTAATTCTCCCCTACACACAGAACAAAAATTGGGTAAAATGCTTCTATCTGCCTTCTTTGATTGGGACAAAAGGAGATAAATAGATAAGAAGCACAAAAAAAGTTGACAACCATTCTGCTATTCTTTCCCACCCACCCCTGCCCATTTCCCTAAAGATGTATGATCATTTCTCAATCACTCCTGTCCGTTTTCTTGAAATTAATAAATATCAAGGGAAAAAATGGTTATGTGCATGTGAATGGTGTATAAACAACAGTATTTCAAACACTCAGTGTAAAAACGGTGGTGTGGTGGGTGCCTTGATCTTCGATAGCTAAATACAGAGGTTTGCACCCAACCTGCTGCTGAAAACAAGCAAGGTCCCCTCTAACCAAAACACTTCCTGGGGATCATGGGACCTGCATGAATAAAAGCCACGTCAGATGGGGAGCTGTAGTAAGGGGGGGACCTGAGCAAGACTGAGTGAAAGCCAACTGGTAGATCCCAACGAATAAAAGGAGAAAATATAATTTGGGTGGGCAAGTAATGCTACAAGAACTGAACTGCTTTTTTGATTACTAACTTTACTGAATGGGATTTACTGCCAAAAAAAATGAAAATTGAGTTGTCTACATTATGATGATACTATAAAGTGATATTATTCCTTTATTTACATAGAGTATGAACAGGGTGCCTTTTCAATAACACTGGTTAACTGCTAGTTTTTAAAAGATGATGATGATGTATGAATCATCACAGTCAGATATTTGACTGGTAGATGGAATTTTGCAATTTGAGATCTAACAAAGTTCTTGGGAACTGCAGCTGTATCTTCACAGGATCTTTGCTGTTCCAAGCAACTCTATCTTCTGGAGCTGAACTGGGGTTTATTTATTCAAGGCCCAAAATGTCTACGTGTTTCTTGAAACTTCTAGGCACTGCTCCAATGATTCCAATGACTAGTGGAATGATGGTCAACTTCTTCTCCCAGGAGCACCCTAGTTCTATTTGTAAGTCTTGGTATTTTGTGATCTTCTCCTGTTTTTTCTTTTCTATTCTGCTATCTCTTCAGATTGCATTGTCAATTATCTAAACCCTATCTACAATTCTGATATCAGGGGTGTTATGCTGCAGGTGTTTGTCCATTTATAATTGGAAATCCCAAAGAATCTTTGTTTCATCATTTGCCATGATCTTGTCTGGTTTGTGCTCCCTTGAATTTCTGGCTGATGATAAGCCATAATTCTTGTAAAGATTCCAGTGCTACATAGCTGCAACTCTATCGTGACATTCTATATAGTCAGTTTGAGCAATTTTACTGCAGGCACTGACCATATGGTCAACTGTTTCATCCTTCGTCTTGCAAAGTTGAGATTTACTGTCATCACTGGTCTTCTGAATCTTGGCTTTCATACTATTTATTTTGAGTGCATACTCTTGTGCAGCTAGAATGCATCCTTCCATTTCTTTCTTCAAGTGCCCATTTTGGTTTCACTTCCAGATGTTTTCATTATCAACTTTGTTCTCAATGTCTTTCAAATATTGTCCTTGCAAGTGCTTTTCCTTCCAGCTGTCAAAGTGAATTTTGCAGTCTTTTTGTAAGTTTCTTTGGTTTCTATAACCTTAAATAAGTCTGTCTTCTATACTTCAACTAGAAGCTTCTCTTTGCTTTTCTTGGTGTAGCCATTCAGTGCTCATTTTTCTTCTTCAACTACTTGCTTAACTTTCAAGAGATCTCTTCCATCTAAATTCCTTGGTAACTAAGACGATGTAGTGAGTGATGCATCATCATCTTGTGAGTTTTGCAATCTATTGTTTTTAATTCTGCATGTTTCCAATTGATAATGCCAGCTGTGTATCTTAGAACTGGGACTGCCCACATGTTAATTGCCTCTACCATACTGCATTTAATTTTGTTCACAATATCTTTTTAACTCTTGGTTGTATTTTTCTTAACAAGGATATGTTTGATATTGTCAGCTTCCAAAATTCCCGTTGTAGGGGTTTTTTTGGTAGTTTTCTTCAAACCCCAGTGTTTTGATGTTTTTGTTTGGAAGCTTGATTTCTTATTTTCAACAATCTGTCCTCTATTAAATGTTAATACTGCATACTTGGTCAAAGCTATATTCTATTGCTATATCTTTGCTGAATAGTTGAACCATACTTAGTAGAGAATCAATCTCTGGAGATGGCTTTCCATATACTTTCAAGTCATCCATGTACAATAAGTGTGAAATCTTTGGGCCTGTCTATAAAAGCTGGTATCCTAGTTTTGTGCTGTTGAGAATGATGGTGAGTGGTATTAGGGCAATGACAAACAGCAGCAGTGATAGGTAAGTCTCCTTGGGAAACTCCTTGTTTGATATTAACTGTTCCAATTTCTTCTCCAGTCACTACCACCATGGTGTTCCATTTAGTCATGGCATTTTTTAATTTTTTAAAAAAATATTATTTCATACTCTCATGGAATTTTTGATAAACATTATTACAGTTTTGCTGATACCTATCATTTTAGGATCCATGTATGTGGGAGTGAATCAAATGCCTTTTTGTAATCAATCCAAGCGACATTAAAGTTTGTTTTCTGCCTTTTAGAATTTTATAAGACCATTTTATTGAACAGTGCTCTTTAGTGCCTCGAGAGTTTTGGAAAATTCCTTTTTGTTCATCTGGTAAAATTGAATTGACCTGCAGATAATCTTGAATGAAACTGGTTACAATTTCCATCACTAGTTTAAAAGTTGTTGGGAGGCAGGTAATGGGGCAGAAGTTGCTTGTCAGTTTGGTGTAGTGATTAAGTGTGCGGACTCTAATCTGGGAGAACCAGGTTTGATTCCCCACTCCTCCACTTGCAGCTGCTGGATGACCTTGGCAAGCCATAGTTCTGTCAGTGCTGTTCTTGAAAAAGAGCAGTTTCTGTCAAGAGCTCTCCCAGCCCCACCTACCTCACAGGGTGTCTGTTGTGGGGAGAGGAAGGGAAAGGAGTTTGTAAGCTGCTCTGAGACTCCAAGTGAAGGGCGGGGTATAAATCCAATCTTCTCTTCTTCTTTTTTTTCTTTAGAATGAGAAATGTTCTGCCAGTTGTTATTCAATCTTCTACTGCTTTGGAATGGAACACATCATTAAGCTGTTGGCTCAATTGTGGATAAAGGCCTGTCAACTCTTTAAGCCAGTAGCCATGAACTTCATCTCTTCCAGATGCTGTCCAGTTTTTCACTTTCTTCAACTGTTTTTGCAGGTTTTCCATGGTTATTGTAAGATCCTCCATTTGCTTCCCTTTCAGTTTGTTTTCCACATCTGTGATCCAGGTGGCTTTTTCTTGTATTCTTTTGAGTCCTCCCAGAGTTCTTTCCAGAAGGTTGATGTATTTTCTAAGTCTGGTTTCACTTCTACTTTTTCACCTCTCTCTAGTGATTTGTAGAACTGTCTCTGGTTAGTCTGGAACTGAAAGTTTTGTCTGTATTACAGGATCCTACTGTTGTGCCTCATGATCTTCTTGGACATTGCAACAATTCTATTTGATTTCTTCTGCAACTTCATCAGGCGCTTAAGCCCTAATGGCATTTCTTGATTTTTTTCTCCAATCTCATTAACTGCCTTTTTCTTGCTGACCATTCCCAGTTATCTTGTTACTACAACAGCCACATTAAACATCAACTGGTTGCTTTCCATTATGATTGCTGTAGGAATTGATTCAATTGCTGCACTGATATTTTCAATGAATCCTGCAAATTTTCTTTGATGTTGTTCTGAGCACAGGTAATCTTTGTCTTTTTTGCTCATAAGATGATGATGATGATGATGATGATGATGATGAGTGATCCATAGTATGGCAACTCAGGGTACTGCAGTATCCACTGATGTGTTTCTACATACCTGCTTGCTTGCTGAGAACTTAAGGGTAAAATCCAAAGAATTTTAAATGGAACAGGCAAAAGGCACTTTGGGATGTTGCCTACTAACTGACTGAATAGCAAGGGACTGAGCTCATTTTGGGCAGGCACTTAAAAGCGAGGAGCCCTCAGCTTGACCACATATGCCAGCTTCTTCTTTCTGATTGGTCCCTCTTTGTGACTGCAATGCAGTGGTCATTACCCCTTTCTTAAAATTCCAAAAGCGCCTATACCCTCAAGAATGTTGGGGATCCTTAGATTACAGGATGGCAGTAGCCTTTAATAATGTAACTCCTTTTCACTACTGAATCCCTGAGGCTACATCTGCACATTGCTGGATACTGCACTATAATTGCACTGTATTATTATTATTATGTAGAAAATTTATATGCCACTCCTTCAGGGACCTATTCAACCAATACAATGAAATCATACCAACAAGAAATATGAACAATGTTAAAAACAAGCAATTAAAATAGGGGGAAAACCTCAACACCACTAAGCGGTCTAAAATATCCATAAACCAGTGCCCAGGATAGGAGTGTACTCTAAAAACAGATCTTTTCATTTTGAAAGCCTGGGGAAAAATACATGTTTTTGCTTGACATCTAAAAGATAGTAGAGTAGATGCTAGGTGAGCTTCAAGGCAGAGGGCATTCCAAAGGACAGATGCTACCACTGAAAATGTCCTGTCTCTAGTTGCCAGCTGCCTCACCTCTCCAGATGGGGGCACAGGGAGCAGGGGCTTGAAAACAGAGTTTATACTGATAATTCAGAATTAGATTTTCCCATGTGAACACAAACCAGTTGTGAATTATTCCTACTATACAAAGATAGTGCAATATCAAAAAAAAAAAAAAAATCTGGAGTAGATCCCACCATCTCTGTTCACTTCCTCATTGAAAGTGAGCTTTTCTATGTAGGTTATTTGCCATGGGTTCAGTATGGTTCTGAAGTGGTTTTTTTCCTGCTTTCCCATAGCATCATGGAGTATTCATGCATCTCCTGAGGTTTTCTTTGATCTTTCCTGAACATGCTCTGCTACAACGTTTTGGGAAAGACTGCAGCAAAATCTGGATGGCTACCATGAGAAAAGGGAAAGTTCAGATTTTTCTGGTCCCACCCTCAATTATGGCTATTTCTTCCCACTCCCACCAGGAGAGTTATTTTTTTTAAAATCAGGTATTGGGGTATCATTATATTGTTTCAACATTACAAAAATGTGTGTATCATGTTCTCTGAATTTTCAGCTTTCATTTTTTAAAAAAGACGAAGTAAAATGCATCTCTATGGGCATGATCACATGCACCATTAGCCACGCCATAGGTGTGACTGCCAGGCAGATTTAAAGGGCACGATCAGACATGAACATCTGGGAAGCGCCCCACATCCATTGGCAACCCATTTTGCTCCACCGCATAAGCGGAGTAAAAAGACACCAGGGAAAGTCCAGTAGCAAACAGGTTGCTACAGGCTACGGATGGTCTTTCCCCTGTCTGATCGCTGCAGCATACTCTCATGGTGACAGGATGGTCTGATCAGGCTATCCCAACTCTGTGCCACTGTTTCCCCCCCTTCTCAGTATGCGCATCATCACACACTCCATAGGGAGCCCTCAGTGCTGAGATGCGATTCATTGATTCCCCATTTAAGCGCATTGGGATCAAATGGCCCAAAAACTCACCCGCAGTTGCATCTGATCACGCAGTGGTGGGCTGCCCTCATGGCTTCAAAGGACTGTGTGATCGTGCAACTGCTGGTCAAATTTCTACAGGGGAAATAGCCTTGCTTTCCCCCTGTGTTATCTCACGCGTGTGACCACCACCTATGTGATGGAGAAATATCAGTGTGCAGGTGCTACAAAGTGGATTGATTTTTAAAGAATATAACAGACTAGGAGTAAGGCCCGTTGTGGGAAGAAATACAATGAGTTCTAGAAGGAAGCTCCAGGTGAGTGTCCTGGCTGTGGCTGGTGGGATGGCAGAGGAAAGGAGAAAATAGAGGGAGGCAAGCCATGTTTATTTCCTTCTACTTAGCTATAAGGCAGGGCTGTCTCAAGTCATTTTGTTGCCCCAAGTGGGTAGTACGGGAGGACAGCCTCATGGTAACACATATGGTTCCCTCCACCCCTGACTTATGTTGATTTGGGGTTATGCAGTGGCAGCTAACATAGAAAACCACCTCCTCCTATGCCAGGTCTCCTGGGTTCCAAGAGTCTGGAAAGTGGTTCTGTAACCAGTTATAGGGTTGCCAACTCTGGGTTGGGAAATACTTGTAGATTTGAGGTGTAGAACCTGGGGAGGGAAGGGGTGGGGAGGGACCTCAGCAGGGTATAATGCCACAGAGTCCACTGGCCAAAGCAGCCATTGTCTCCAGGAGAACTGATCTTGGTCATCTGGACATCAGTTTTAATAGCTGGAGATCTCTGTAATGCCTGGACGTTGGCTTATGTTAATTTGGGGCTATGCAGTGGCAGCTAAGGTAGAAAAGCACCTCCTCCTATGCCATGTCTTCTGGGTTCCAAGGGTCTGAAAAGTGGTTCCATAGCCAGTTACACGGTTGCCAACTCTGAGTTGGGAAATACCTGTAGATTTGAGGGGTAGAGCCTGGCAGGACAGGGTTTGGGGTGGGGAGGGACTTCAGCAGGGTATAATGCCATAGAGTCCACTGCCCAAAGCAGCCATTGGCTCCAGAAGAACGGATTTTGGTCATCTGGAGATCGATTGTAATAGCTGGGAAATTTTCTGTAGAAGAAATGATGTGCTGTGGCTGGGGAACACGGTGATTTCTGGGAGATCTCCAGGCCCCACAGAGAGATTGGCAACTCCAGTGACCATTTAAGGGAAGATTGGGATATGTATTTTATCTCAGGACACATGCAATGACTCCCAACAGCAAACTGTTTAGAATGTTAGAGGCAAAGGCCAATCAGGCCACATATGCAAACGACCTCTATGTTCCGACTGGTTACGGGGGGGGGGAGGAACAGCAAACTGTTTAGAGTGTTGGAGGTGGGACTCAGACAACGCAGCTTCTAGGGACAGCTTCTGAGTGACACATCATGGAGCCAACTGATTTAGGAGCATGTGGAATGTTCAGAAAGTGCCACCCCACTTCACAATAATATATGAGAGATATGTGCTTGAAGTGGGAGAAAAAAAATGAAGTGGGATTATTGATTTAGTTTCAAATTAGGCCACTAGCATACATGGCTTTAAAAGATGATTAGACAGATTCTTGGAAGAGAAGTCCACCAATTTCTACTAGCTATGGTGACCAAAGCTGCACCATGGCAACTAAGCCAAAGGCTACATTCAAATGTCATGAAAAATCTCTGAGATGCAGCTGGCTGTTGTGCTCACTCACTTCCACACTCCCTCCTTCCCTCAAATTCAGAGTGCTATTGAAGGCTTCCTGGGTTATGCACAGCCTTGCATCTTGGTCCATTTGCCATAATGTCCAAATGGAAAATGTAGCAAACTGGAATTAGCTTTCACCTCAGAAACTGAGATTCTAAACCCCAGTTTAATCCCAGTTTCACTGCCAGTTTGTGAGGAATGAACAAATCCCAAGCTTGACCAAGCATCTGTGCTCAAATACGATGGCAAGCTGAAGCTTAACTGAGGCTTCTCAAAACAGAAAGACTTCAGTAGTTCTCATTGTGCAAGGTGAAGAAGGATGGGGGAGAGAAAACAAGGGTTGCCACACTCTCTTGGCTTGCCAGCGGGGGGATTTGGGGGGTGTTCCAGGGGTGGGCGGGGACATCATGCAACATCATCACATCAGCGATGTTATGCGGCTGTACTCTGCATTTTGGGCAAAATTCTATGGGTTTTTTGGCCTAAAGCCATAGAGTTTTGCTCAGGAAGCAGAGTGTAACCATGCAACGTCCCGACATGATGATGTCACTTCCGCATGACATCACCACATCAGGGTCATCACCGCATGATGGCTGGCGGCAGGTAGAAGCCCAAAATATCAGGGAAATCCCTGCCCGGACTGGGGTCTGCCAACCCTAGAGAAATTGAGCATGATGATAAGCTGCAATTGTATCTAGTACAGAGGTTTCTTGTGATACCTGCCAGCTACCAAGCCCTGCTGGAAAATCACACCAAATCAGCCAAGCTTATTTGGAAGAGATTTTATGAAGCTGATTAGTGGCACCCACTGCCTAAATTAACATATTCCTCTAAACATATGGAACACAGAAACCAGGCCTGCAAACTCTTCTAAGCAAGGTATGTTAGAAATGTGAGAAGAAAAAATAAAAGCTTCAGGTAGTTATGTCAGGTTATCTTTGATAAAGATTTGTTCAAATTCATTCAGAATAAAATGGTTGCAAAACTGAGCAGACATGAAGTGGTGCTTCGATCAGTCACTTCCAATCTTTCACTGGACAACAGCACATCCTCAGAACAACCAGTGCTACTATGTTGAAATCTTTCTAGATTTCCAGAGAATAAACTCTCTAAATATTCTTCAGTTCTGATATGATACTTCAATACCTATAAATAAACCTTTCGTATATAATGACCTGCCTATGATAGCTAATGATGTAATTCTACATTATGTTAGATAGAATGTTACACATTACTGTCATATGCTGGCTTTGCAGGAGTTCATACATTTTTAAAAAACAGCCAGCCTATGTTGAGATTTCTTCCCTGAGCCTTTGGAAAAAAATGAGGCTAAAAGTTATGTGTGGATGTGCTGAATGAATGTGGGAATGGCCCACTTTTTGGTTTCAATAGTCAAGATTCTATTACAGACTTTTTTTCCTCTTAAACCTTTTCTTATGAAGCATGCTATGTTAAAAATTCAAACAACTGTTACTAGGTATATGAATGATTATGAAAATGCAAGAGTGGAATTATTTTGTTCACAAACAGATGCCTGTTTAATACATGTACACACATGTCACCACTCCATATGCTAAGAAAAAACACTCAGAAAGAATATTCATCAGAAGAGTGGGGGAGGGAAAGACCTAGAGAGTATCATAATAGAGATGTGTTTTCTGCTTTACAGAAAATGTAAGATAAAAATAACTGGATGCTCTCAAAGCACAATTGTCTAGTTTTAGATGATGCAAAGAGTATGTTTCAATTATGCTAATGATACATATTTGCTTACTTCTATTATTTCACAGCTCCATTTCTTGGCCATTGTTATATTATTTTACTGACTCAGAAATCTCTGTTGTTTAGCTCCTTCTCATGCTATGGGGATAACGTGAAACACTCCAGTGGGAGAGGCAACACTGCTTTCCCCCCTAGTATTATTCCTCCCATGATACTACCATAATAATGATATGGGCCCTTAGAAGTCAGTCTCTTAAATCATACATGCTAGAAACTTCTAAAAAATAATTTGCTTTCTGAAAATCTCATTTTTTTCCACAAAATATTGCACTTCTTTTGAATTACTGATTTCAAGTAAGTAGACACAACCACTAGTGGTATGTGAAAGACAAGGAAGAGATACCGCATAAGCTACTATAAATCTACAAGGGTGCTTTCAGGAAGAAAGATAACAGCCAGAACCTGGTTTCATACCTTGCTTCACATACTGCTCAAATATTTAGAAATCTAAAACCATAAATCTAAATCTTTGAGTGCAGTAAAAAACAAATCCTCCAGAGAAAACTAAGGTGATTCATAGCTATAGCTCTGAAACATCTGTGAAGACATCTGTGTTACTGCTAAGAAACCATACAAATTGTTCTATTTTTGATGTCCAAAAAGCTTTTTAAATTTAACTGGAACTCAGCCCTAGTTTATAAGAACATGGGACAAAAAAAAAATCTCATTTTTCTTTAGTAATCAATTTGCTTTTAAGAAGCTTCTCAGCAAACTAGCTTCCAAGCTAGTAAATATGAATCTTATGAGGAGGACAGACACCTTGCTTCAAGGTCCCTGCACCATTAGGAAAATCCCTTGTATGGTGGTGATACAGCGACCAACAAGATTTGTGTTCCAGAAGCTTGCCAGTATACACAACTCTGAACCCATGAACTGGAGCCATGAGAAACAAATTTATTATTGAACCAATATTTCCTGTTACTCCAGAGAAAAAAGCTTCATTGAGAGCCAAGAATCAATACTTTTGACTCCATGAACAAATGCTGGATGACAAGTTGGCAGGGGTGGGGTAATTAACTCAATGTAAAGGTTAGGGACCCCATTTCATTCCTGTAACACATGAAAAGAACAATAATGGGACTCTGCTTTGTATTTTTTTACCTACTGAACATATACACTTGTATGCTCACTATTAAATAAATATGTTCAAGCTTAACATACTAAAAGACTGTTACAAAAGTCAATAAATATTTTCACAATGCAGCTTAAACATGCCAATTACTCTTTAGGCAGAAAAACTTCTAATAATAGCGTGGATAAACAGGTTGCTTACCTGTAACTGATGATCTTCAAGTGGTCATCTATGCAGTCCCACCTATGGGATTATGCCCTGCACTGATCCACATCGGTGATGTACAAAACTCACAAAGGGATTTTCCTGCCTCCCCCTCAAGCACGTGCAGGAGCCCCACTGCACATGCTCAAGGGGCGGGGCACGGACATCCCACCAGTTCCTTCTGACTGCTGTCATGTCAATAAACAAATAAGATACTGAAGCGACAGAAATGGAGAAGGACAGGCGGGTGGTGTGACTGCACAGAAGACTACTCGAAGATCATCAGTTACAGGTAAGCAACCTGTTTATCTTCTTCATAGTCTCTGTGCATCACACCTATGGGAGATTGAAAAGCAGTGGCTCACCTGGAGGTGGGAGCTGTCGCAAATTCAATGCTCTGCCGACGAAAGGACTAGGCGACCAAGGCCCACTCTGCAGTGTTCACGACCATCAACAGCGTAGTGCTTGATGAAAGTGTTCGGAGTAGACCATGTTGCAGCCCCACAGATTGCTGACAGGGAAGCACCCCTCAAGAAGGCTGTAGTTGTAGCCAAGGATCTTGTGGAGTGCGCTCGCACAGGCAAGGGCAATGGGTGTTTAGCCAACTGGTAGCACAGCTTAATAGTCTCGACAATCCATTTGGAGAGACGTTGTGCTGAGATCTTTTTGTCTGTGGAGTGACTGGAGTAGGAGACAAATAAGTTCTTGTCCCTCCTACTGGAATGTGTCCTGTTCAGGTAAAAAAGCAGCGACCTCTTTACATCTAGAGTGTGGAGGAGTCGCTGTTGTCCATCCTTCGGATCAGGAAAGAAGTCTGGAAGCAAGTTCTCTGAGCTGAGGTGGAATTTGGAGACCCTTTTAGGCAGGAAAGAGATGTCAGGCATCAGTCTAACTCCATCCGGCAGGAAGTCTAGGAAAGGTGGGTCATGGTGAAGGGCTACGAGTTCGCCCACCCTCCTGGCTGAGATAATGGCAATGAGAAAGGCAGTTTTCCATGCCACAAGCCTCAGATCACAAGTTGCCATAGGCTCAAATGGTCTCCCCATCAGCTGGTGCAGTACCAGCAGCAAGTCCCACATGGGTACCGACGAATGGATTGGTGGATACAAATGAAGGAGACCCTTCAGGAACTTTTTTGAGATCAGGGGAGAGAAGACTGAGAAGCCGTCAACACCAATATGATAAGCTGAATGGCAGACAAATACACTCTGATTGAGGAGTGCGAAAGGCCCTTCTCGGAAAGTGAAAGCAAAAATTCTAAGATCCGATTCAGGGCCACAGAAAACGGGGATACGTCGGAGGGTTGTAAGAAGGTCAAGAAATGAGACTACTTTCTACTGTAAGAATGCCCGGTAGACTCCTTCCTGGCATTGAGTAATACAGTGTTGACTCTATTCGAAAAGGTCATGTGTCCACGAGGCAGGCCATTAGTTTGAGCTTGTGAACCTCATGGAATAGTAGAGCGCCGTCCCCTGCTAGGAGGAGATCTGACACCTGTGGAAGCGGATGGCGAGCCTTGGTCATGGAGAGGAGGTTGGCAAACCAAGGTTGTCTCGGACACCAAGAAGCGATGAGAAAGCACCTTGTGTGGATCCCCATGAGTTTTTGAACTGTTTTCAACAACAACGGTAGAGTGGGAAACTTATAAAGAAAATTGTCATTCCATGGATAAAGGAGCCCGTCTCCCAAGGCCTTGGGATCCTAAGCTCCTCTGCAACAGAACAGGCCCCACTTCCCATTGTGCCAGGTGGCAAATATATCGATGCGAGGCGTGCCCCATTTTTTGAAGATGGAACGTAGGAAGGCCCAATTCTGCTCCCAATCATGACAGTGAGATAGTCCCCTGCTGAGCAGGTCTGCCTGTACATTGGCACTGCCAGCAATGTGTGAGGCAATGAGAAAAATGTGCAGAGGCTGGAAGCATCGGAGGGCCAGTTTGATAGCTAAAAGTTCCAGAAAATTGATATGGTTCTTTAAGGTCAAGGCATCCCACTTGTGACCTGTGGAGAGGCCACTGAGGTGGGCTCCCCAACCCCACAATGAGGTGTTGGTTGTAAGAGTGAGGGTAGGAGTGAGGGGATGGAAGGGAACCCCTTGTGTCAGGTTGTCTGCCAATGTCCACCAACGAAGTGAGTCGCAGGTGTCCCTTGATGGAGAGAGAGGAATTGATTGGGACATCCGGAAGGTCTTGAAGTACCGAAGGAACCAGAGCTGGAGTGGTCGCATGTGTAGCCTTGCAAACCGAAGAACAGCCGTTGTCGCTGCCATCAGGCCCAAAAGGTGTTGAATCTGGAGAGCAGATGATGTGTCCCGGATTCTGATTTATTCTGCAAGAGCAGCTAGAGTAAGGGCTCTGTCCCGGGGCAGGAAAGCTTTGCCTTCCCTGGAGTCGAGTATCGCCTCTATGAACTGCACTCTCTGACAAGGAACTAGCTGTGATTTCTTGTGGTTGACTCAGAGGCCGAGATTTCGGAGGACATCTAGGGCTTGAGACATCTGACATGAGAAAAGGTCCCTGGAAGGTGCCACAAGAAGCCAGTCGTCCGGATAAGGGAACACCATCAAGCCAGGAGGCGAAGGTATGCTACAACAACTACCATGGTCTTGGTGAAGGCCCGAGGTGCCATACTGAGGCTGAACGGTAGACTCCTGTATTGGTAGTGACTGCCTCCTATTGCAAAGCGGAGATATTGTCGATGGGAGGGGTAGATGGTCAGGTGGAAATAGGCATCCTTGAGATCGAGAGTAGCCATCCAACAGTCCTTGAACAGAAAGGGCAGAATGACCGGTAGAGATGTCATCTTGAATTTCCGGTACTCAACAAGGCGTTGAGGCTTCGAAGGTCTAAGATCGGCCTCTGTCCACCATCCCTTTTGGGAAACATGAAGTACCGAGAATAAAAACCTCTGCCCTAGTGGTCTAGAGGCACAGGTTCTATGGCCCCTTTAGATAGGAGTGTGGTAACTTCCTTGAGGAGGAAGGGTGATGGAGAAGTGGTGACAACTGTAGGAAAAGATGGAAAATCCAGGAATTCTATGGAGTAGCCATTGGCCAGGATAGAAAGGACCCATTGGTTTGCCATAATGGTGGTCCAGGCACGTAAATACAGGTAGAGCTGGGTAGGGACGGGAGTGGAAGGCAGGTAGGAGTCAAAGGCCCTGTTTGTTTGACTTCAGTTTTTTCAGTCTGGGCTGTTGTTGTGTTGCACCAGTCTGGATTGATACGGCTGTTTCCAGATGTAGACTGGCATGATCTGTATCCTCCCTCCAGTGATGGCTTAGTATACTGTCGCCTGGAGCTGTTCCTGGACCAAGAACGAGGACGAAAAGACTTCTATGGGGCGGTGACACCCAATGACCTAGATGCCTTGATACTTTTATCCATTTCCTGGAGGGTGGAGTCTGTAGACACATTAAAAAGACCTTGGCCATCTAAAGGTAGGTCCTCGGACTTATGGTTTATGGCGTGGCGATGGCAGTCACTCTTCCCAGAGCTCGGGAGAGCGATGTGCACACCAGCAGTTTGGAAGGGGGCTACTGACGTGGCCCCCTCACGGAACCCCTGGGGGGGGGGTCCAAGCCATAGGGCTTCAAAGGAGTAGCCTCTTCAAGAAGAGAGTAGATCAAGTGACAAATAAGCAAAATCATCAGGAAAACAGGCTGTTGTCCGTGTAAATGGAGAAAGCTAACATGATCCTCAGATTTCAGGGAGTCCCTGAATCTCTGAAAGAAGATTAGAAGAAGCTCCTTAGTGACCTCATTGCACCTGTAGTAGGCTTAAAAGCAGATGAAATAATGCATGATATTGAAGCAGCGTACAGGGTGTATTCTAATTACACCAAAAAGAATAGCCTACCTGGAGAAATATCAGTCAGATTTTTGAGAAGACGTACTAGGGATGCAATTTTTAAAGCAACCTCAGCAACTCCACTGAAAATGGGGAATGATATTATCAAGGTCTTAAAGGACATTCCATTCAAAATTAATCAAAAACTGAAAAGTTACAAGGACTTGATACTCTTTCTCCAAACTAACCAAATTGGATACAAATGGGCAGTCCCAGAAGGAGTCATCTTTAAAATGCATGACAAGAGAGAGAAGATTGATTCCATGTACAAGGCTAAAGAATTCCTCAAAAGCCACCTGGGAACCAAAGAAGACTGGTTCGAGTGGCTCTGCACCCTCAGAGACGGACGAAGACTCGGCTGCAGAAGAGTGCACTGATGCCCGAAAACCAACTTATTCATTTAGGGATAGAAAGCCTAAGTAAAGGCAGAAAGACTCTGGAAATCGCCTTTATGAAGCGAGTCTGGGAGATGCTCTGGAATTCTCTCATAACAAGTAACCAGCTAATCTTTAATTAGGGAAAGATAGACAGTACTCATGGTATTCATTGTTTACTACTAATATTGTACTAACATAGATTTTAACTGGGTTTATGATCTCCTACTCTTGGGTTTTTAGTGTAGAGTGGGTTTTCTTTTCTTTTCCCTAGTGATAGTCCCCTCCCCTTTCTGAGTTATAGTTTGTAGTCTATTACAAAAAAAGCAATAAAAAATCCCCTTCGGGGGCCAAAAAAAAAAAAAAAGGTAGGTCCTCGATGTATGCCCTGGTATTCATAGGGAGCGAAGTGGTTCTAAGCCAAGAATGCCTTCGAAGAGCTACTGCCGAAAACATCGTCTTTGAAAATGTGTCCAGAGTGTGTTTAGATGAGTTAATAATTTGCTTAGAGAGTAGCAGCCCTTCCTTCTGTAACTTCCTGGCCTCCTGAAGCTTGTCTGCAGGAAGTGACAACAAGCATTCAGTAAAACGCTCCCAGAGAGAGTATTTGTAATGTCCCATGCAGGCAATGTAATTTGACATTTCGATTCCAAGGGCTCCTGCCAAATAGAAACGTCTGCCCATTGAATCCAATTTCTTACTCTCCTTATCCGAAGGCATAGCCAAGGTCTGCTTACTCTTTGAGGAGGACGACACGACCATCAAGTTTGGTTTCAGATGAACATGAAGGAATTCTGTGTCAGTTTCCTGAACCCTGTACATATGGTCCAAGCACCGAAAGGACACTGGAACAGAAGATGGTTTGTCCCATGGGGCCCTAGCAGCCTGGAGCAAGACAGATGACATCAGTAGGGCAATCGATGTGGAGGTATTTAGTTGTACAACATCGAAGACCACGTCCGATACCGACAGTTGAGGCTGGACAATTTAAAGTCCCAGCAAATGAACCATTCATTTGATCATATCCCCATATGAAGAGAGATCTTCGGAAGGGGAAATGGGCAGATTGGCAGCAGTGTTCCCTCTAAGCTGAGTTAGTGTGAGCTAGCTCACAGTTTGGTATCCTCCAACTCACACATTTTTGTCTTGGCTCAGGAAGGATGGCTCCAGGGCAAACTACTTTATGCAGTAGCCAGATTGATTGCTCATACCTTTAATGGCAGTAGCTCACAAAGTAGAGTTTTGGCTCACAAGACTCCACAGCTTAGAGGAAACATTGATTGGCAGCCACTGCAGGATCTGGTGGAGGGTCATCAGGGGACTTGGGACGGTCGGAGGCGTCAGTGTTGGACTTGGAACCCGAAGACCCAGAGGGCGACAACGGTGCTGGCAGTAAGGGCTGTTCCTCCACCCCGATGGGGATCTCCGATATCGGAGAGGACTGAGATGGTGCGGAGGGCCCCGGATATAAAGAAGATGGAGAACGTGGAGGTTCTTTCAGAGGCTTAGAAACCATTGTGGAAGGCTTAGCTCTGTGTTGTGGAGAGTGGGAAGGACGCGACCTTCTGTCCAAGTCCGACTGCAGCCGAGGAGTTATCCACGGTATTGATGGTGACATCGGGTATGATGAGAACTGGTAAGGCATATGTTGCCAATGTTCCCATGCAGGCAGCATAGGCAGCTCGAAATAGGTCGGAGAATGTGGTCTTGACTCTCCTCTGGGCGAGTAGGAAAAACTTGGCCTGGAATGACAGTAATCTTCCATTCCTGTCTGAGAGACTTGGATGGACGGTCTCTACATCTAGGGGATCTGGATCGATACCGGGAGTCCACCTGGAAGCATCTACTCGTCCAGGAAGATGACAAAGGCGAACGATCCTCGCAAGGTCTGTGGACAACTTCTTCCACATCAGATGGTGAGAGCGAGATAGGTCCGGCACTGACGGGAGCCTCCAATACCGGGGGATTCAGCTGCTGCACAGGCATGTCGAGTAACTCGACTGGTAACACAGGCAGCTACGGCTCAGTAGGGTCAATGAGGTCGGGTTGCGCCCACTGTAAAGGGAATAATGCAGAGCCCATTTGTTTGCCAACGCCGCTCTTGCTGTGAGACTTATGTGTTATCTTTTTTGAAACAGACTTCTCCTTGTCGTGCTTCTCCTTCTTCTTCCTCTTAACTGGGGTCGAGGCCGAAGAAGCGTGTTTTGGTGCCAGACGCTTCAAAGACGTACCCTCATCTGACGATGCCTTGGGACAGGGGGGTTGGATCGATGTCAAGGTCTCCAATGTCGACAGAAGATCGGCGGGATGGGCATCTGAGGATTTCTCAGCAGACATCGTTCCGGCTGGTAAAGGAGCCAAAGTAGACTCCCAAAGAGTTACTTGGAGCCTTGCAGCCCTGTTCTTGCAGGTCTGATTAGAGAACTTGGAGCAGTGCAGGCAAGTCTCTGGACAGTGGGCTTCCCCAAGACAAATAATACAAAGAGTGTGACCGTTTCTAAGAGCTAGTTTGCTGCCACAGCTGGCACAACTCTTAAAGCACCCCCCACTATTTGGCCATAAAGAGAGGCACAAAAAAAATAAAAGAAAAAATACCTATGCTGAGGTGAAAGAAAATTTACCTCAGAGCGAGATTTACCTCACAGAGGCGGGGGGGGGAGCCACCGGAGGCAGCGCCAGCCCTCAAACAAAAGCCTCCTTTCTTTAAAAAAAATATATATATTTTAAAGACGAAAAGGCAAAAAAATAAAAAGAAAAAACTAAGTGAGCAATTCCTCATAAGAGAGAAAAGTACTTTCACACCAAGCAGCAGAAAACAAGCTGTTAACAGCACGGTGGTCAGAATAGAACTGGCGAGATGTCCACGCCCCGCCCCTTGAGCAGGTGGGATTCCTGTGCGTGCCTGAGGGGAAGGTGCGAAAATCCCTTTGTGAGTTTGTACATCACCAATTTGAAT
The DNA here is from genome assembly GCA_029375565.1 of Gekko gecko. Taxonomy (NCBI): domain Eukaryota; kingdom Metazoa; phylum Chordata; class Lepidosauria; order Squamata; family Gekkonidae; genus Gekko; species Gekko gecko. The sequence continues at coordinate 123,018,450 of JAPDNY010000007.1, forward strand.
CAGCGCAGGTGCGTAATCCCGTAGGTGTGATGCACAGAGACCACGAAGAAGATCATATGATTCAGTTACACTAATGGAGAGTCTTCAATGGAAGAGAATCTTTCGATCCAACTCATTATTTTTAACTACCTCATTCCTTCCACTTTTGTACCTTTAATACTATTACTAATCAAAGTCATATCAGTTAGAAAAATAATAAATAATGGTTTCTGACTCGGCTGAACTGTGACTTCTCTTCTTGTAATGAAAAACAGAGCTATATAAACATGCTTAAAATACATTACTAATCAGATATTGGTGTAGCATGAGTTAGAAAGGTTATAGTACACATACATGCCTCGGGAAACCAGTGTCCTTTAACAATGATTTCTTCTCATTGTACAAAAAGTACATACATTCTTCTATTCCTCGCCTCCACCAAACCTATATGAACGTGGGAAAGCTCAGCTACAACACAAATAGGTTTGAAAGACTCACAACAGAAAAATACTCCAATTGTATGGCTATGATGAAGGTCAAAAGCGAAATGAGCACAAGCTATCTGTGCTGCAACCAAACCTCTCCAGGAAAAATGTGCTGTTTCACTACTGTATCTGATGTCTTGAAGACTAAGATAAAAACATGAAAGGAGACAAGTAGGGCTGCATCTTGGCCCACCTTCTCTTTGCCCTATATATTGACTTGATCAGCAACTTAGAAACAGTCAGCATTCATCCTCCCACTCTAGCAAGCAGACATATGGTAGCCTTACTATACACCGATGATATGGTTCTACTATCTAGGACACCAGTAAGACCTAAAAGGGCATTAAGACAGGTTGGCACCTATTGTGATTTAAACTTACAGGAGATTAATTACCAAAAAGACCAAAATCGTGTCCTTTGGTAAGAGGCCTAACTTAAGGGACTATACAGGGCCATAGGCTGGGGCAAGTATTGTCTTTTAAATATCTAGGGGTCATGTCTCAGGGGTTAAATATCTCAGGGGCAAAGAAGGCTCATCACAAATGTATTTCCAACGTGGGAAGCAAGTCCATGCTTAACATCATCCAATCCAGTTCAACGGGGGGGGGGATTTTATACCTGCTAGACTTAAACTATACTTGGCCAAAACAGTACCACAGCTTATGTATGGTATTATGCTGGGCCCTCCCTCTTCAAGCTTTGCACCCCTGGAAAAGATACAGTCAAAAATTTTAAGATCTATCTTTCAATTTCCAACCAGTGCCTCTAATGCCAGTTTACATTTAGAAACTGAGTTGATTAGAGTGGAGGCCAGGATAATTCTGACTCCCATAAATGCCTGGCTAGGGCAATGCCACAGACCCTCCGATATTACTGCCCTAATCCTTAGGGATAGTCACTGTTCAAATTGGCTTAGAGCAGTTTATCAGAAGATACACCTACTTGGGTTCTCTTTTGAGTCCTTGCAGGTACTGCCATTAGAACAGGCCAGGGCCATACTTAAACAAAGAAGATATAACACTGAAAGGCAAAACGATATTGCTAAAGCCTCGATCTATCTGGCATCACAGAGAATGAAGTACATAGTTGCACTGGCAACATACCTATTGCTCCTAGAGATTCCATCACATTGCAGGGTTTACTTTATAGCGGTCCTAGAAGGCCAGTATAAAAAAATGCCATTGATTGTCTATGCCCTTGTGGCTCCGGGAAAATAGAAATAATTGAACATATATTATTGCATAGTGGCTATTATGAAGATAGTAGAGTAAAGACCCTTTATCCTATTTTAAGGAGGTTCTATATATATTCGGATAGGGAGATAACCCAGAAGCTTCTATTTGACCCTGACCCACAGCTCATATTGAACTGTGCTAAATTTTTAGATATAGCCCAAAGAATTCACAAAGATCAAGTATAGCAAAGTCCAAGAGGTTATGGGTAACTGAAAGGACAAACATATATATAAATTTTGTTCTATTTTACATCACGAGAGTTTCAGAACTTTATCAGAAAATTTTAAAAACTGTTACTATATACCTTATACATAATCTATATGTTTTAGAAATTGCTTAACAAAATTTTAAAATTGTTACAATTGTATTATTGACGCAGTTAAAATATGGCTGCAGCTGATTTGTGCTGGTTATGTACAGAATAAACCTGACTTGATAAAAACAGCAGCTGCTTGGTACTAATTACTAGTTTTAGTTGTTATGTTGTGTTTTAATGATAATAATGTTAAATACCTACCAAAGGCAAGGAAAAATTATGGATTCAGACTAATTTTTTAATGTAGCATCTCTCAGAAACACAAGATATAAGGGGAGGAAGACTTCCAATAAATTTCAACTTCATAATTTTTTTTTATACTCATACAAATCTTGAAATAGCAAGTTCATATTAAAACAGCTGTTTCTAACTTAATTCCCATTCTTGAATCTCTGATTAGTTTAGAGAAATAGATATTCAAATCTATGTTTACTGTTATTATATCAGGTATTCAAATGAAGCTGAGAGTTTAATACTCAATTGTAGTAACTTTCAGAGTGACTAAAGGGAACAGGAGGATGTTGCTAATTTCCTGACATTCCTTGGCTCTACAAGAACTGTGTCCCTTTAAGATAGCATCCTTCAATCAACAAACAATGAAACTCCCTGCTTAACACCCCCCACAAACACTATATATATATATATATATATATATATATATATATCATTGGAAATATTATTTCTTTAGCACCATTCAAGTATCATAAAATACAAAGATAAAAGCCATAACAAACAGCAATCTGATGTTGTAAAAGGAATTATCTTTTAGATAATAGCAAATTATTCAAATATTTAATCTAATGTATTAAAGGTTCATCTGTTCCTATAATGGCTAATTGTGGTTCACAGTATAAATCTACACCACTTTCCATTCTATAACTATTAGATGTTGTGATTTTCAAACGCTCGCTCAACGTGATCGGAGATGAAATTACCTCCCCCCAACTGAATATTTATTGATAGCATGAAGTAATTGGAGAAGAACTTGATAGGCTTTGTTTTCTTACAAAATATATATCAGGGTAATACATGTTTCCATGTAGTACTGCTGCAGGAGAAACACAAAGAAATTATATACCAGTTTCTTGTATTTTTCATTATAGTGGGATTCTAGGAGAAAAAAATCTGGTTTTGTTGATGCCAAAAATAATGACAATTCACATTAAGGAAGCATATCTGAAAGCTGAATTAACCAGTCAGTGTTTTTGTCTTCTGCTATTTTAATACCAATCAGTCATAATATTAAAAGGCACAGAAGCTTCTGTAAAGTTTCTGCCTCTTGAAAGCTTTGCAATTTTTAAACTCTTTTTTAACTTATGAAAATAGATGGTATGTGATACAATTATGGATTTACTCTGTACAGCATCATCAGTTGATAAGTTTACTCTAAGCCGTATAGATTTTAAAATATTTTTAAAAGAAATGGAGTTAAAGTCAGTATGCCTCCATAGCTATAAGGAATAAATGAAATGCACCCAGAATGTATCTTTAAACTTAGGAACAAAAAGAAAAATCACAAGGCTGATGATGGGGGTGGGAGGGGGGAACCAATTCATCTTAAATACCATGGTTTAGCAATCTTCCTTCATAAAACAACTCTGTGTTTGAAATAGGTCTTCAAAAATTTTACTAAGCCATGATCCAAGGATTTATGTGTACATATAGAAGCACTTATGAAAATGTATAATGCCATTTTCAATTTCCTCTTTAAACTACATCTGTTTTAGTTCCTCAGATGCCACTTCAAAAAGCTGCTCTTGAAAGTCGGTACAGAGAAAAACATGGACATCTGACGCTGCCTTATACTGAATCAAACCAACAATCCATCGAAGTCAATACTCAGACTGACCATGGCTATCCAGGGTCTTAGACAGAGGTCTTCCACATTACCTACTACCTGATCCATTGAACTGGAAATGCTGGAGATTGAACCTTGGACCTTCTGCATGCCAAGCAGATCAAAATCCAGGTTTTCATGTGAAAATTCCACACACTTTCTGCATCCTGCTGACTTTATTTTTATTATATTTACTATACGTAGATCTTACTCTTGTGAGAGCTCCCAGTGGCCTCCTACCCACCCACACCTCACGCTTCATTGTCTCCATTTCTTACATTAATCTCATAATACAATTTGTTAAGACTTTTTGGTCATTCTCCACGTCCTTGTGCATATAATACAAATATAGCGTTCCCCTAATTTGTTCTTTCTTTTTAGAACCACAACAGAATAGAATCTTTCAATATGGACAATGTATATTGAGACTGTTTAGCAATGATTTAACTGAAAACCAAATAGGCCTGCTTCCTAAATAAGGAATTCCAAATTCTTACAAGCTGGCTTCATCTGTGCCACTGTCTGATTTGTCATCAAGCAAGTTTTAATAAAGTTCCTAATCTCTGTGACATACTCCTTTCCCCATTTGCTTAAAATAAAAGTTTACATGCATTTAAATGGCAAGTTGCACCAAAATTTTATCACCTGTGGAATAAATGGTGGCCTTTTCTGATGCACATATATACTGGACATGAGATTCCAATGTAAAAAGAATCTAGTTACAGAAGTTGTGATACTGGAATTCCATTTATTTTATATTCACAATTATATTTATTTTTTGGAAACATATTTTTTAAAAAATACTTTGAAAAGAACCATCTCTAAGGTTGTCTATTCTTATACACACGAGTAACACTGATGCAGACTGTGGGACTACTCATGTGTTTTGAATAGCTGGTAGAAATTCCATGGGGGGAAACATACTGAGTGCTGTTGCTGTGTAGCTTGTAATATTTCAAGGCTCTTGTGTAACATGCACTGAAATAAACAGAGGTTGTGCAGAGACAGCATTTTGTGGATTGTGCCTTCTTTAGGCAAACCCATGATTTCTGTCACTGAAAACAAACAAGATGGAAAAGCATAATAAGAACCAAGCATCTAGGTATAAAGGTACATTACAGTCTAAACTACTTACTGTAGCTGGGGAGGCTCGTGTTGTGTGAGTCACTGAATGGCCTGAATTTTCCATTGAATTGCCAATCAGGTAGGTACCTCCAGTGCTGCTGATAAGCTGTCCTCCAGTGACACCCATCTGAATGCCTCCAGTTCCCACCATACTATGAGAAGAGACCACTGTTGTCACCTGTGCAGAACTTCCTTGGGTATCAAAGTAATTCCCCCCAGTGTTTTGGCTGTACATCTGAGTTTCTGTGTAAGGATACGTAGTTGTTCGTCTTAAGGAAAAGAAAAGGAAAACAATTGATTATAGGTAAAGTGAGTCAGATTTTTCTTTGTGGAGCTGAGGGTACATCTGCTACAAACAATTAAATATTATAGGGTACAAGGTATTTTTATTTTATAATATATGGTAAATTCAAAGAAGCATCCAAAACGGAGTAGAGGGGTAAAAATTCTCATGGTGCAATCCTATGAAAAATTATTTCAGTCTAAGGCCATTGATTTTAACAGTCTCAGACTGGAGCAACGCTGCAAGGAAAACTGCACAATCAGAGTACTAAGAATAAACATGAGATACATTTTGCTAATGGCAGAACAGCACAGGAATCCAAGGTACAAAGTTTGCCAGTGTCTTATACTCAAATCTCATTTAAGTTATCTTCCAGCACTCTAAAATCAGAATAGGAATATACTCCTTGCCAAAGACAATATAGTAGAATAGATAACCTATGCTTAGTAGTAGGACAGGTAGTTTAACTTTGGAATGGGACACTTGTTGAGGCACTAAAAGTATATTGAAGAACAAGGGAGAACAGTAACATATACTACTCACTGTGAAAGTTCCTTATATCTGGAAATTAAGGCATCATTTTAAATATTGAGTTCTACCTTCCATAAACCACTGGAGGCAGAAAGACAATTTCATAATTCACCTCCCAAGGCAGAACATCCATTCTCAGTTCACTAACTTCTGTTGCCAAATCTGAAAGAAAAAGCTGGGGCCCCGACTCACCCTCGGATCCTGTTTGTGGTCCTCCATAGGTAGGGAGAGTCAGTGTGGGCAAGGGCAGCCATAGCTGGCCACATCCTGCAGGGAAGGACAGGCTGCATGGGCAGCTGAGGGGCTGGGTGACTGCCAGGGCACAGAAGTTGGACCCAGTGCCTTCCAGGATGGCCTATGGCAAGGCCTGAATTGTGCCATAGGGAGTGGGGGGGTCACTGGGGAAAAACTGCACCTTTGATCATGCAGTGGGGTTAGTAAGGGCCTGTGGCTCCAGAGTGCTCATGGCCAAATGTGATGTACAGTCAGCCTTTTGCCTGTTCCCAGTGCACCTCAGGTTTTTGCTTCTTGGGCTTTAAGTTCTGGGGTTGAATTATGTAGACAAGGCCATGCCCGTGGGTTGCACAGTAACATGTGTGACCTTGGAGGCATTTAGCACCTTGGGCAGTGAAAGCCAAAGCTACTACCTCACATGACCAGCAGGTAGGACTGCTTCTGCAGAACACATGGCAGCATTCTAGGCCCTGGCAGGGGAACTGGGAATCCCTTTGGCTCACAACAAGATAGAGGATCCCACAACACAGTTATCTTATTTGGGCACTCAACTGGATTCCATTGAAAGGACACCCCGCCTGCCAGAGAACAAGAACCTTGCATTGTAGGTCCTTATTACTCTGGCGCTGGCATGTGCTAAATGTACATTGAGGGAGCTGCAATAACTTGTGGAGAATCTTAACTTTGCCTGTCAGGCAAACATCCAGCAGGACCTTACCATGGAGTCGTTCCCCATTCTCGTGGCAGCAGTTCTCTGGGGGGGAACAATGTCAGACCAGGAGAGTCAGATTCTGGTGTGTTAACAAAGCAGTGGTGAGGGTGGTGAATAAGTAAAATTCACTATCAGAGTGAGTTATGCAACTGGTACACAGGCTTGTCCTCATGTGTTTGTCCACTAATATAATATTTTCAGCTCACTATGTGGCAGGCATCGAGAACAGCATTGTAGTTGCCTTTTCTCACCTTCAGGAGGAGAGGTTTTCAAAGGTTGGTGCCGGAGGGCAACTGCTACCTGGACCCATTTCCTGAGGGACTGGGAACGTGGAATATATCATAATGCAGGGAGTATTCCACAGTGCAATCTACCTTTGCTTATATTCTTCAGTGGCTGCAGCCTTCTTCGCTTTCTCAGCAGGTGCTTAGGGTTCAGATGCCTGGCTGGTGTCAGTTGAGTGGGTCCCCTGGTACATAAGTCACTTACAGGACCAGGGCTTTGCCCCCAAAACCATACAGGGGCACATGACTGCCATTTCATTCTTTAGCAAAGCTGACAGCTTCACCGACCCATGCAACAGTTTCCTGGCTTGCAAGGCAGTGGAACAAGGGAGAAGGCTCTCCTCTAGAACACCCAAGGTTACATAGACCCTTGACATTTGTTACTCTGACATGGCTGGTGCATAAACTTCCAAGCCTGTGCTGGTATCCTTACAAGACCACATTATCTGAAACAGTATTTATTTTGGCCTTTTTGGGGCACTGAGGGTTGGTGAATTAGTGGTGAATTCCAGATCGGACACAGTCAATCACCCTCGGGGGGGTCAGGGATGTCTCGGCTGGCTGAGCAGGGCTTTCTTTGACCATCAGGAGGTCTAAGAACAGCCAGTAGGTGTGGGGGGCTCATATGAAGGTAGGTCTTTTGGTGGGGGATGGCCCATGCCTGGTGCAGACTATGGAAGATTTTCTAGTGGTCTGACTTCACCAGCCAGGAGTCCTCTCCATTTGCAGGGATGGCTCTCCCCTTACAAGATATCAGATAGCTGTAGTCATGGGGATGGGCATAGCAGCTATGGGCCTTCCTCCTCATGAGTTTCGGCCTCATTCCTTTCATATTGGGGTGGCAACTACAGTGGCCAATTTGGGTTTACAGCCATCATGCATCTAAGCCATTAGGTGATGGCACTTTCACGTCTGGCTGCACCTCACTGCTGCTGTTTAACAATACCTCATTCAGTGAAGTGGCACAAGTTGGTGTGGCTCTGTGGTCACAGCATTGTACACTAGGGGCAAATCTATGCAGCTTTGTCTGGATGGGACAAGGACCTTGGTTGGGAGCAGCACCGCAAATCTCCTGAATAGGCACAAGAGGAATGAGATGGGATCAACTACTGCCTACAGTCCATCCTTGCAGTGGGCAGCACCAGCCCCTAGACATATTGATGACACAACTGGGCAAGAATGACCTGGGGAACTGCATGGGTACTGATTTGGCACACCAGGCTGAGGTGGATTTGCGGACACTATGGGTAGAGCTACCAACCACGACCATCCTGTAGTTACACTGGCTGGAACGGTGCTCTTGGCATGGGGCCAGGTTCCCTGGAAGGGTCAACATGGGGAGGAGGGGAGATTGTGAGGGCCATTGGGGGCCACAGAATTCATCATCTGGACATCTCTCATTGGTTGGAGGCCCTATTTCGAGTGGACGGCATTCACATATTTTCATGGGATGATGGACATCTGGCTGCATGGGGTTAGGTTTGGCCTGTGGACTTGGCTACCACTGTAGGAGCACTAGTGGGAGGATGCCCGGCTCTGGTGGTAGTATGAGCACGGGGCTAAATCTACTTTCGGAAAACTGACCTGTGCGCCCATTTTCCCTGTGTCCAGATCCCCTTAAGGGATCTCAGGGGGAGGGCTTTCAAGGGGCATGCCCCGATTGAGGGCTGCCAACGGATTTCTCTTAAGCTCAAGTAGCATGGGAAACCATTTAATAGAGGCTGTCCTTCTGGAATCTGCCATCCTGCCATCCCATGGGTCTCCCCCACCCCAGCAGGCAGGCTGGGGTACATCAACTGGCCGGCAGGTCAGTCGATGCCAGGATCCAGTTGCCCCATGCTGTGCCAAGGCTTCTTACAGTTGTAACCAATAAAGTTGTGGCCATTTTATTGAAAAGTTGGGAGTGATTGTGTTTATTGGGGGGTTGTCAGAGGAGAGATCCCTTGCCTTCCCTGCCCTCTCCCCTCCCCTAGGTGCTGGGGCTGCAAAATACTATACATATAATAAAAGAAACAAATGTGCAGAATACAAACATTGTAACAGAACATGCTATTAACAGTTAAAACTCCAGAAACAAACACACACGCACACACACTGGGAAAATTAACAGGCACAGTTTGCACCACAAAAGGGAGAAATAAGCACCCCCCCAAAAAAAAAAAACATAAGGTGGGACATAATGATACTCTCAGGTTTTAGAGAGAAGGAACCTTCACATGGAGTAACCGATGTTCTGTTCTCATCTGGAACTGAGGACATAATTTTGAATATCAAGGTGCTCTGCAGTTGTGGCAGTTTATGAGACAGAAACTACTGCCAACTAGAGAACAGAAACAGAATTAAACAACTTGCTTAAGCACCTACCACCAAAAAATTGCATTTGCCAAGGCAATGGTATCCAGTTTGTAGTACCTAACCAATATAGATACAGAAGCCCATGTTGCCATCCAGCAGCTATCTTCTAGTGGTTCACTGGTATCAGATGCTGCTGCATTCCTGCAAGAATGAGCAGTTATGCCTTTTAAGGGCATACCTTGAAAGGAATACCATATTTACTTGAGATGACCCCCTTAAAAGATGTTATACGCATCCAAAAAAATAAAAACACCGGACATTACTGTAATTTTATATGTGAATATAAGATGACCTCCTTTTTGATGGCATCCATATCTGGAAAAAACTAGTCTTGCACTTGAGTAAATATTGTATACTTTAACAATACACTCCTGAAGGCATTTCCTGAGGGAGGCCTTGGAAACCATTTTCACTTCCACAATAGGAGAAAACAATAAACAAAGGCACTGACTTATGAAAGTGAGAGATTCTTCCATGATATATGCATAGGGTCTGCATAAACCCAGGGTGTACAAACCTTCTTTCACAGATAAGATGGATGGAGACAGTATAATGGTAGGCTTATTTGTGAAAAAGTGAACTGACCTTTGGGACAACTATGGGATCGGGTCTAAGGATGACTTTACCCTCATGGAATACACACAACCTGGGACCAATAGATAATTCACTGTGTTTTGATATTCTATATGCTCATATGATCACAACCACATATAGAACCCTGAGTCTGAGATGCTTCAAGGAGACTTCCTGTAGAGGTTCAAATGGGTGGTCTCATGAGGGCCTGTAAACAGCAAAATGGGAAATGATGCTATATTATAGCACAGAAGAGTGAAGCCCCATGAAGAAAGCACTTCATGTGCAGGCATCTGGATACTGGAATCCCATCTCTGTGGCCAAGAAGAGGGGTTAATGCTGATGCCTATCTGCAGAATATCTGGATGGAGATTTTGAGCCAGCCCAGCCTATAAAAATAACTGAATAAACCTGCAATGCTATAATTTTTCTTTTTCACCTGTGAGAAAAAGCTGCCTAAGTACAGTCATATGTCCTGGAGGTGGAAGACTTTCTTGAAGCTAATATCACCCTGGCAAGTCTTCTAAAAACCCTAGCCGGAATAGGATTTGCCACTCAATTTCCAGATGATGAGATGTAGCCATTCTGGTTCTGGATGGAGGAGAGGTCCACATGTCAGCATCATGTGTAAATTAGGAATGGTTCACAAAAAGCTGAATTGATACCTCCACCAACATTGAGAACCGCAACTGGTGAGGCCATGAGGAGTTAAACAGATCAACTCTACCCTCTTCCACCTGAGCATCTTTTGAGATGATGAGAAAAGGGGGAAAAGCGTATAACATATCCTGTGGCCATGGGGTTATTAGAACATCTGTCTGTTCTACTTCTGGGCAGCTGAACCAAGAGAAGAGTCTTGGAAGTTTGACAGTTCAACAGAAATGCTGCTACAGGTTGATCAACTAATGTACATACCTGTTAGAAAAACTGCAGATTCAGGCACAATTCCCTGTGTTATACCTTATGGCAAGTGAACCAATCTGCCATTACATAGTTTATGCCACTGATATGTTCTGCTTTCAAGGATGCAACATTCCTCTCAGCCCACACCAGGAAATTGCACTATTCCTCATGGAGACGATTTTATCAGTCCCCCTGACAGTTTATGGGTGCTTTGGCTGTCATATTGTCTGTTAGGTGGTTGGCGGGGGGCAACAGTGGGAGGGCTTCTAGTGTCCTGGCCCCACTGGTGCACTTCTTGATGGCACCTGGTATTTTTGGCCACTGTGTGACGGAATGGATGGGCCCGATCCTGATCCAGAGTGTTGGAATGGATGGCCTGATCTATCATTGGCTTCTCTTATGCTCTTATGTTCCCATACTTGGCCCAGCTGAGGTCAAAATGGCCACCAGAACCAGAACCAAACCGGACTCTGCAGGACTGCAGCATTTTGACCTGTTCCAGGACTCAGCCATTTGGGGTGCTGCTGTGCAGGTTTGGGAATTGGGAACTGATGTTGTTAAACTGCCCTCTGCCAGTTCTGTCATTTGAAGGTACTCCTGTGCTGGCTGTTGTGAAGCCACTACACCAGAGATGCAGCCACAGGTTGAGGAGGAGGTGGCAAGGCGAGAAAAAGACAGAAGAAAACTACATAGAGGAAGAGGGGTTATTTTTTTTTTAAAAAAAAGTAGGAAGAACAGAAACTAACCTTAGTAATAAAGTAAGGCTAAAAGCAAAGTGGACCTATTTTTACTTTCTTGCTCTCAAAACAGAGGCAGAATGGGGGTTGTGCCCTCGGAGAAACATATATTGGAAGAAACTTCCTGTCTCCAACAAATCAGAGAAGACAAAGAAAATGATATTCAAAATTATGCCCTCTGTTCCAGATGACAAAGAAAAAATTCTCAAGATTCTACTATCCGTCTGAAACCATATGGGGGAGAGGGGCAGAACAGGATGTAGGGCTTGTGTGTACAGCAGTACACAAGCATGTAAAACACTATCTTTTTTCAGCTGAAAATCTTTCATAACGAATTTTCAAGGACTAGTGCTGATTTTATTACATGCTTCACATGAGGTATGCTCTAGTCCATCAAAGCTTATGGTACAATAAGAATGTAATTCTAAACAGAGTTAAACCATTCTAAGCCCACTGAAGTAATATAAACCACTACAATCTGTTAGTCTTTAAGGTGCTACAAGACTTTTCTGAAATAAGCTACCACTGTTATTCCCCTAGAAACCATCTTTCTGACTTTTCTCGGGGGTGGGGGAGATAGTAATAGTAATTCCAACTAAACAATATGGCAGTTAAGGGGTAAAGCATCTATATTTTCTGAAGTTTCAAGGGTAGCATGCACATGGCACACACCCACACATTGATTTATTCCCAGCTGACTCTATTAGGTTCTATGTAAATGTCAAGACAATGATCCGTTTGCCTTTTATAAATTAGAACTCCTGCCATCTCATCTTGCCTGAGCATGTACCTGAGTTGAATGCAACCCTGAATCTTCTTTCATCTACTCATTCAATAGAATGCATTTACCTGCAAGCACACTAATCTTTCTGTTCATAAGTTACTTTTCAGTTTTAGAATGGTATTACAGAAAGATTTCATTCCAGAAAGAAAAGGTTTTTCTTTGCATTTAGTTCTCGGTGCACATTTAATGTTCTGCATTTCCTCACAGGCAATCTAATAGCTACCAAAATGTGAAGGCAGCGAAGAAACTTGATTTGAATAGTTTTTAAGACTATTTTTGTTTTAAATTTTTCAGTCAACTTGCATGTAACACTTTATAATAGTAATTATTATTTATATTTCCCCTACACGCATCTTCTAAAATAGTGCTCTTGGATAATATGTTAAAAGTACAACATGCTTAAAGCTAAGATTGAGCAAAAATACAAATTTTCTTGCTTTAAAATTAAGAAAAATGCTTATACTCATCACAATTTGTCAAAGTAAATGAGATTGTATACACTTCCAAAGCTTTTCCAGTTTTAAGTGTAAATTAGCCCTGCACAGCACAGCCACTAAAACACTAACTCCAATTTAGCTCTAAAGTACATGGCAAGTTTTTCTACTACCAGCTCTGAAAGGAAATATCCCCAGCATGTTTGACGTTGTGGTCTTTTTTTGCAATCAGTGGGTTAGACTGAAACCGTGGGGTCAGATACAAAGGTACCCTTCTGTGCACAGAATATGTCATGTACACATGAAAACAGTCATTTTGTAGTGGGAAGGTCACCTTTAGATCCAGCTCATTATATGTGAGTGTTACTCCCCCTGAACTGGAAGAAAATTATCCCAAACAAAAAGTACAGGAACATGAAAAAACTGAAAAAAAAGGAAAAGGAAAAAAAGTAACATGTGACACTGACCTTGTGCTGTGCTTTCCCCTCCCACATAAGAATCATCCAATGTGGTGAAACAGGGGCTCACAGTGTAATGACATCTAAACACAGTGTAAGTATACAACATGTTATGAAAGAGGAGAGAGATGACTTGACTTGACAAATGACTTCCATTTTTGGCAGCAGCCCTACATTTTTCATAACATCTTGTATCTTCCTTAGAAAACAGCAGGGTTAAGGAGTGAATAGCAGCACCCAGAAGAAGGTCAAGAGAAACAATAAAGATATGATACATGCAATGACTACATGCCAATCTGATTTTAGCTCCAAACTACAAACTGAAGAAGTAATTTGACATCTCCATTCAAGATGGTTGTAATTACAGCTATACAAAGGCTACACTGATTTCTTTCTATAAGCTTTGGAGATGACATAAATGAGCACCAAATCATGAATAAGAGCTTTAAGTGCCTCAGATGGGATCCCACAGCTCAACCTTCTCACAGATTTATGCTATAGGAGTTGACTAGAATACACCTGTTGCCTGTTACCAAGTTCTCAGGGTTCACACATGAGCATCTCATAGCTACAATAGCAGGGGTGGAAACTAGTCAGAGGGTCAAAAATACTGATTTTACTGACCAAAATTTCCAAAAAACTGACCAAATACTGACAAAAACCTGACAAATTACTGAACAATTTAATGTCAGCCTACTGATAAGCTAGTGTTTTAAATGTTAAACTAGGACTTCATTAAAAATGATTATTATCTGGCCTCCACCATCCCCATAGCCAGCCCCATAGTTAGATGTGACCCAGATAAAAGGATTGCACACCTTTTCATTGAATATTTTTATATATAGAGAACACTGTTTTCATTATTGTACAAAATTTAAGGCAAAAAAGAGTCCCTTTTTAAAATAATCACATACTACAGATAATAAAACAGCAAAACAGCAAAAGCATATTAAAAACCAAACATAAAGTAATAATTATGACAACAAAATATAATTACTGCAAGGTAAGACTTGTCTTTGCTTTTACTTTATCTTTGGTTTTTTTCATGAAAAAAGAACCGGCTAGCAACCTGCCATTCCTGGTGGAGCCTGTGTCCAGCTGGGTATTGGAACACCCTAGACTGACTGTCCTGCACGATTTCAATGTCCATGCAGATGATATGGCCTCTACTCAAGTGATAGACCTAGTGTCATCCATGTAACAACTCCCACGCACCAGGCTGGACACATGCTCGATCTGATCTTCGTGGCAGGGGTCACAATGAACTGGGTGCCATGGTCAGACCATCATACCCTGAAGACCCATCTGAATGTTTCACCCTGACCCTGTTTGGGTGGCGAGCAGATTTCAGCTTGCCCACAGAGCCAAATGGACCCTATGTGGCTTCAAATGGCCCTGTGGGATCCAATGCCCCCTGGCAGCTCGTTAGATGAGCTTGTGGAGGATTGGCACAGCTGACTCTTGGCAGACATCAAAGAGATCGCTCCCCAACACCCTCTGCGCCCTCACTCTAGGCTGGCTCCTTGGTTTACCTAGGAGTTGTGGCTGATGAAGTGAAGGCTAAGATGGCTAGTGAGACAGTAGCAGTGTGCCTGTGACGAAGCCACACGAACATCTTATAGGACATTTATGAGATCCTATGAGATGGCAGTCAAAGCTGCTGAGAGTATTATGCAGCCACAATTGAATCTGCGAGTTCATGTCCAGCCCAATTATTTAGAATAATTTGGTCTATGACTGTTCTGCCACAAGGCAGACCAAATGTTAGGGAACTGGACACTGGCTGTTGGACTTTTGCAAGCTACTTTGCAGATAAAGTCCTGTCACTCCGCCATGACCTCCCCACCACAGTTGAGACAGTAAGTGAACTCGAGGCTCCATGCACGTCTTCTAGTCAGGTTATGGATTATAAAATATAGGGAAAAACTGTTGGAAATGCAACTACAGTAATGGTTCTTACTACCATATGTGGTGGATGTGCAGTAAGGCAAAAACATTTTGGAGAATGGTAAAAGAGATTATTGATAAGATACTTGGGGAAAAAATTCATTTGTACCAGAGTGTTTATTGTTAAATGTTATCCCTGATATGTTTAAGAAAGAGGAATTATATTTAATTATGCAAGTTGTGACGGCAGCAAGAATTGTCTTTGCTAGGAGATGGAAAGACAGGAATATTCCTACTAGAGAGGAACTTGTTTATAAGTTATATGATATAGCAGAAATGGAGAAATTGACATTTATGTTGGAAGAGAAAAGTGTGGAAGAATTTGAAAAGTATTGGTCGGGATTTCATAGATGGTTAAAAGAGACACATTTTGGTTTATGTTAAGGGGTGAAAGGTGAGGATATCTGCAACTGTGTAAGATTAGACGGCATGGACTCTTATGTTGTTTTTGTTGTGGTTACTATTTTTTGTTATTGATGTTGTCTGGTCGGTTTGTTGATTTGTTTCTTATATGTTTTGTTATGTTTGTTGTTGTTTCTAAAAACTAAATTAAAAAAAATTAAAAAAAGGTTATGGATTATTTCAGTCTGCTCAGCCTGGAGGAAGTTGACAAACTGCTCTTAACTGTACACTCTACCACGTGCTGCCTTGACCCATGCTCATCATGGCTACTTAAAGCTGGCCATGATGGGTTTCAAGATGCCCTAAGGGAGATTATCAACAAGTCCATCTTGGAGGGACAGTCCCCTAGGGCACTCAAGGAAGCTGTGGTTTGTCCCCTCCTGAAAATGCCATTTCTGGATCTGGCCGAATTGGCTAATTAATGGCCGGTCTCCAATCTGCCCTTTTTGGACAAAATAATTGAGAGGGCTGGGGCAATTCAGTTACAGAGCTTTTTGGATGACATTTTCATTCTAGATCCTTTCCAGTCTGATTTCCGCCCAGGCCATTGGACAGAGACGGCACTAGCTGCCCTCATGGATGACCTCCAGAGGCATCTGGAGTCCAGGTGCCTGCCTTGCAATGGCTTGCTTCCTTCCTTCAGGGTCAGGGACAAAGGGTGGTGCTAGGGGAGCAGCTATCTCAAAGGCACCCACTGATTTGTGGAGTGCCCAAGTGGCGGTGCTGTCCCCAATGTTATTTAACATCTACATGCACCCCCTCTCCCTCATGGATCACTACCTTGTCGTGGCGAGGGGGCTTGCATGGTTCGATGAGGCTGTGGGCTATGCCATGGAGGGCCACCCAGGACAGACAGGCCACAGCAGAGAACTCAGACCAAGCATGATCCCCTGGAGAAGGAAATGGCAACCCACTCCAGTATCTTTGCCAAGAAAACCCCATGGACAGTAACAAAAGGCTAAAAGATATGACGCCGGAAGATGAGCCCCTCAGGTCGGAAGGTGTCCAATATGCTACTAGGGAAGAGCAGAGGGCAAGTACAAGTAACCCCAGAAAGAGTGAAGCGGCTGGGCCAAAGCCGAAAGGATGCTCAGTTGTGGATGTGTCTGACGGTGAAAGGAAAGTCCGATGCTGCAAAGAACAATACTGCATAGGAACCTGGAATGTAAGATCTATGAATCAAGGTAAGCTTAACGTGGTCAAAAATGAGATGGCAACATCAACATCTTGGGAATCAGTGAACTAAAGTGGACAGGAATGGGCGAATTTAATTCAAAAGACCATTATATCTACTACTGTGGCCAGGAATCCCGTAGAAAAAATGGTGTGGCCTTTATAGTCAACAAGAGAGTGAGAAAGGCAGTATTGGGATACAATCTCAAAAATGACAGGATGATCTCAGTCCAAATCCAAGGCAAACCATTCAACATCACAGTAATCCAAGTCTATGCCCCAACCACTGCTGCAGAAGAGGCTGAAGTGGACCAGTTCTATGAAGACCTACAACACCTCATAGAACTAACACCAAAAAATGATGTCCTCATCATCATAGGGGACTGGAATGCTAAAGTAGGAAATCAAAAGGTAACCGGAATAACAGACAAATTTGGCCTTGGAGAACAAAATGAAGCAAGGCAAAGGCTAACAGAGTTTTGTCAAGAGAACACGCTGGTCATAGTGAACACCCTTTTCCAACAGCCTAAGAGGCGTCTCTACACATGGACATCACCAGATGGGCAACACCGAAATCAGATTGACTATATAATTTGCAGTCAAAGATGGAGAAGCTCTATCCAGTCAGTAAAAACAAGACCTGGAGCTGACTGTGGCTCAGATCATGAGCCACTCATTGCAAAATTCAGACTTAAATTGAAGAAAGTTGGGAAAACCACTAGGCCATTCAGATTTGACCTAGATCGCATCCCCGATGAATATACAGTAGAGGTGAAGAATACGTTTAAGGGACTAGATTTGATAGACAGAGTGCCTGAAGAACTATGGACAGAAGTCCGTGACATTGTAAAGGAGGCAGCAATCACCGCCATCCCAAAGAAAAAGAAATGCAAGAAAGCAAAGTGGCTGTCTGATGAGGCTTTACACACAGCAGAGGAAAGAAGGAAAGCCAAAGGCAACGGTGAAAAGGAAAGATTTGCCCAACTGAATGCAGATTTCCAGAGAACAGCAAGGAGAGATAAGGAGGCTTTCCTGAATGAACAATGCAAAGTAATAGAGGAAAACAATAGATTGGGAAGGACTAGAGATCTCTTCAAGAAAATTGGAGATCCTGGGATCCCAGATCACTGCAGATGGTGACTGCAGCCATGAAATTAAAAGACGCCTGCTCCTTGGGAGGAAAGCGATGGCAAACCTAAACAGCATGATAAAAAGCAGAGACATCACCCTGCCAACAAAAGTCCGCATGGTCAAAGCAATGGTATTCCCCGTAGTAAAGTATGGCTGCGAGAGTTGGACTATAAGGAAGGCCGAGTGCCGAAGAATAGATTCTTTTGAACTATGGTGCTGGAGAAGACTCTTGAGAGTCCCTTGGACTGCAAGGAAATCAAATCATTCAATCCTCAAAGAAATCAACCCTGACTGTTCCCTGGAAGGCCAGATCCTGAAGTTGAAGCTCAAATACTTTGGCCACCAAATGAGAAGGGAGCATTCACTGGAGAAGACCCTGATGCTGGGAAAGATTGAAGGTCAAAGAAGAAGGGGATGGCAAAGGATGAGATGGTTAGACAGTGTATCAATGCAACAAACATGAAATTGAGCAAACTTCAGCAGACAGCGGAAGACAGGAGGGCCTGGCGTGACCTGGTCCATGGGGTTGCGAAGAGTCCGACTCGACTGTGCGACTGAACAACAACAACAAAATGCACCCCCTTGCCCAGATTGCCTGGAGGCATGGGCTGGGATGTTACCAATATGCGGATGATACCCAGCTCTATCTGTTGTTTGGCGGCCACTCTGACTCTACACCGGAAGATCTGGACTGGGCGCTGCAAGCTGTGGCTGGTTGGCTCAGACTGAGCCAAAACTGAAATTGAACCCGATGAAGACGGAGGCCCTGTGCCTGAGCCAGGGTGGCCCAAGGGTAGGGATCCTACTTCTGACCTTTGATGGGGTGCCATTGGTGCCAGCTCCGGAGGTTAGAAGCTTGGGAGTACTCCTGGATGCCTCACTAACAATGGAGGCCCAGGTAGCATAAGAACATAAGAACATAAGAGAAGCCAATGTTGAATCAGGCCAATGGCCCATCTAGTCCAACACTCTGTCACACAGCGGCCAAAATATACCAGGTGCCATCAGGAGGTCCAGCAGTGGGGCCAGGGCACCAGAAGCCCTCCCACTGCTGCCCCCTCCAGCACCAAGAATAGAGTGCATCACCTGCCCCAGACTGAGAGTTCCCATCTATACCCTGTGGCTAATAGCCACTGGTGGACTTCTGCTCCATATGTTTATCTAATTTCCTCTTGAAACTGTTCATGCTTGCAGCTGCCACGACCTCCTGTGGCAGTGAATTCCATATGTTAATCACTCTTTGGGTGAAGAAGTATTTCCTTTTATCTGTTCTAACCCGACTGCTCAGCAATTTCATAGAGTGCCCACGAGTTCTTGTATTGTGAGAAAGGGAGAAAAGTACTTCTTTCTCAACCTGCTCAATCCCATTCATAATCTTATAAACCTCGATCATGTCATCTCTCAGCCGTCGTTTCTCCAAGCTAAAGAGCCCTAAGCATTTTAACCTTTCTTCATAGGGAAGGTGTTCCAACCCTTTTATCATTCTAGTTGCCCTTCTCTGCATTTTTTCCAATGCTATAATATCCTTTTTGAGATTTGGTGACCAGAACTGTACACAGTATTCCAAATGAGGTCGCACCAATGATTTATACAGGGGCATGATGATACTGGCTGATTTGTTATCAATTCCCTTCCTAATAATCCCCAGCATAGCGTTGGCCTTCTTTATTGCAGCTACACATTGTGTAGACATTTTCAGCGAGTTATCCACTACGACTCCAAGATCTCTCTCTTGGTCCGTCTCTGCCAGATCAGACCCCATCAACGTGTATTTATATTTAGGATTTTTGGCTCCAATGTGCATCACTTTGCACTTGGCCACATTGAACCCCATTTGCCACGTTGACGCCCACTCACCCATCCTCAACAGATCCCTTTGGAGTGCCTCACAATCCTCCCTGGTTTTCACCACCCTGAACAACTTTGTGTCATCTGCAAATTTAGCCACATCACTGCTTACTCCCAATTCCAAATCGTTAATAAACAATTTAAAAAGCATCGGACCGAGTACTGATCCCTGTGGTACCCCACTGCTTACCACCCTCCACTGAGAAAGTTTCCCATTTATACTCACTCTCTGTTTCCTATTTATAAGCCAGTTTTTGATCCACAAGAGGACTTGTCCTTTTATCCCATGACTATTGAGCTTACTTAGGAGCCTTTGATGAGGAACTGTATCAAAAGCTTTCCGGAAGTCAAGGTAAATAATATCTATTGGGTCCCCCTTGTCCACATGTTTGTTCACTCCTCAAAAAACACTAACAGGTTAGTGAGACAAGATCTTCCCTTACAGAACCCATGCTGAGTCTGCCTCAATAGTTTTTGTTCATCAATGTGCCTACTAATTCTTTCCTTAATAACAGTTTCCACCAACTTACCCGGTATCGATGTCAGACTGACTGGCCTGTAATTTCCTGGATCTCCCCTGGAGCCCTTTTTAAAGATGGGAGTGACATTAGCTACCTTCCAGTCCTCAGGAATGGAGGCAGATTTTAAAGAAAGATTACATATTTTTGTCAGGAGATCCACAAGTTCACATTTGAGTTCTTTCAGAACTCTCGGATGAATGCCATCCGGGCCTGGTGATTTATTAGTTTTTAAATTGTCCATCAGTCGGAGGACTTCCTCTCTTGTCACCGCAATCTGATTCAGGTCTTTCAAACCCCCTCCCGAAATCGGTGCTTCTGGAGTGGGCCTCAGGCTGATTAGGCAGTTGCTTCCGTTCCTTGAATGCAACAACTTGGTGATAGTGATCCATGCGATGGTCACTTTGAGATTGGACAACTGTAATGCTCTCTACAGGGGGCTGCCCTTGATCCAAATCCAGAAGCTACAGCTAGTGCAAAATGCTGCAGCCAGGCTTCTGATGGGCCTCCCTATGTGGGAGCACATCCAGCCTGTGCTGAAAGCACTGTACTGGCTGCCAATAGCATACCGAATTCACTTCAAGGTGCTAGTACTTACCTTTAAAGCCCTTTATGGTCAGGGGCCCACACCCCTGAGGAAACGCCTTTCCCCACACATTCCCCAGAGAGCACTGCGCTCAGGGTCACAAAATCGATTGGCCTCCCAGGTCCTTAAGATGCCAGGCTGGCCACAACCAGGGCCAGGGCCTTCTCAGTGGTGGCTCCGTACTGATGGAATGAGCTCCCAGAAGAGATCAGGGCCCTTGGGACCTTTTACAGTTCTGCAGGGCCTGCAAGATAGAGCTCTTTCACCAGGCCTTCGACTAAGGAGCTGCACCAAATAACATCAAATAACTGAGAAGTGACAGTGCCCTGATCCTTGGCTTACCACCAACAGCCTGTGCTGTTGCCTAAATATAGAGAGCAAGAGGAGCCAACCACTAGTTTTGGTGTAGTGGTTAAGTGCGCGGACGCTAATCTGGGAGAACCAGGTTTGATTCCCCACCCCTCCACTTGCACCAGCTGGATGACCTTGGGCAAGCCATAGTTCTGGCACAGCTGTTCTTGAAAAAGAACAGTTTTTGTCAGAGCTCTCTCAGCCCCACCTACCTCACAGGATGTCTGTTGTGGGGAGGGGAAGGGAAAGGAGATTGTAAGCCGCTCTGAGACTCTTTTGGGTAGTGAAGGGTGGGGTATAAATCCAATCTCTTCTTCTTCAATATAAATCATCTGATTACAACACTAGTTTTGGTTCCGCATTCTGTAAGCATGGTTATAAGTACTCAATCACTTACTAGCACTTTATGACAATGTAGAGTTTTATTATGTGTTTTAAGATTGTATATAATTTGTTACCTATATGTTTAATCTATTTGCAAGCCACTCTGAACCCACTCTGGCATGGAGGGTGGGGTATAAATTGAATAAATAAATAAATAAAGTTATTCATTAACTCTTTCATTTCTCAACAGTTTTCTGCACTGCATCAACAAGCATTTTTCCCCCGTGTCCTCTTCTTCCACTGCTTTCTCAACTCCTTCCAGCATGAGCTGTGCCATGTTGAATCCCACAATATCCCTCACCTCTACTTTCATTGTCTCATGTTTTAAGAGGTTAAATATGTTTCTGTACTTTGTGGAAGATTTCACCAAATCACTTTTGCTCTTAGGAACAAAGTCCTTAAAGTACTTCATAAGTAAACTGAAAACAATCTGTCTTCTCACTGGGAAGTCATCATGTTTCCCCAAAAATGCAGTAATGAAAATGGAAAAACACAAACTGCATTCACAAAAATCAAAGAAATACTGACTTTACTCACCATTTTTTTAAAAAACTGACAAATTACTGACCAAGATGAAAAAACTGACCTTTACTGATTTGACTGACCATTTTCCACCCCTGCAATAGCTGCTGAAATTCTCTGCTTTAAAGGGAACACAGCTCAGATCTTTTACACAAGCAGAACTCCCCTTAGGATTCTCTGGGTTCAAGCCCTCCTCACCAGAATTGTTAAGTTTACATTTTACATGACATTGGTTTATTTATACTAGCTGATATACACATGTTTTTAGTCTCTACTTAAAAGAAAAATATGCCCAAGAACTAGCAACATTATCAAATCATGAGCTTCTCCCACAGAAGATGAAAAGCAAACACCTGCCACCTTCTCAAGATCCAAGCCAAATACAAAATGTCCATAGCTACTATCAGAAGTCCATAGTAACAGAGCTTCAAAATAGAACATTAAGGAAATTAAGGAGATCATATGCAGGAAAAAGCATGCAATCCACATGTCAATCATCCAGTATAATAACATCACACACATGTTTTTATCTGCATGCACATGCATTCAAGCATACGCATGGCTGAGTATCACAGGTAACATGCTGATTGAATCCTTTTTTCCTACAAAAAAGCTTTTTTAATGTAAAAACAATGTAAGCTATGAAACAGCCCTGAGAAACAGGGTTAACAACACAAGCCTGTGGCTATACAATAAGCAGAATAACATATGTATTAGCATAATAGAATGGAGTTTAGAAACGAGAGGCCAGGAAAAAAATAGCTCCTGTCCAAAAAGAAGGAAAGATCATGTTGGATGGGTGGCAGTGTTAAACTTTCAGAACAAAAGCTGCAGCACACCTGCATGCACAATAACTCCCAACTGTTATTACAGCACCTCCACTGGTAGTAAAACACCATAAAGTCTACATCATGACAAGTTTCAGGGAATTAAATGATGAGGAAGCATCAGAAATTTATATATAGGAGAACATTAAACAGTAGAAAAGTGAGAAAGGGATGAACAAAGTATTACTTTAACATATATCGCATATAAAATGAGATTTCATGAACATTTTAACAAATCCTGTGCTCTCAAGAAATATGCAACACAAACTTAACAATCCTAGAAACCTTTCAGTTTAGATTATGGTGCCAAAACAGAAAAACCAAGAAACAGTCCAGTGCCTACACACAATTAAGGCTCTTTTGCTTTTAATAACATTTAAGAGCACAAAAATTAAAATGGAAACCTCAGTTTCAGTAACATGCAAAACACCCTCAGCAATATTCCAAATAAATTAATTTAATGCCTATGTCTCTTAAGAATTATTTCAAAGCATATAACTTTGAGTTTTTGATAGAGAAAACTTTTCGTTTCATTCTGTTAATATTCTCGTAAAGTCAATATAGTGTTACTTAAAGAACTATGTTTAACCGTAAGTATTATTGGAATAGAGATGTCAATGAAGACTAACTTACATAGCTCCATTTGTGTAGACTGTGTCACTTCCCTCCACATACTGCACCTGGGCTGGATATACATGCTGTACCTGTTGTACAGTTTGCACTTGCTGAACCTGTAAATATATAAGAATCAGGCACTTTCAGACATGTTTCCTACTTAGGCATTCATGCATCTAATATTAAAATGGGTTCAGTCATGGATTGTGAGGCCTACAGGATTTGACAGATAAATCTCAAAAAGAGCAGCAAAAGGCTCATTCATCTTGGTGGGTCCATTATTTGTTGAATGCAACATTAAGTGACTGTTTGCATGCATCAGTGATCCATAAAACATTCACCCCAGACAGAACTTGCATGTTACCTGAAGTACAAAGCTTTTAAAGAGAATCAGTTTATACATTCAGCTGCTTTTCATCAAGTATGTATTTGTGAACCAACCCTAAAGCTGAAGTTACAAAGTCACTTTACTAGAGAATAAAGTTCTTTAAAACCAATGGGAGTTATTTTTGTATTAACGTGCTTTGAATTGTGTTTTAATGTTTATTAGATATTATGACAACTACACAGATTTGTAGAAAGTTTAATTTAATCACATGAGTATGGCTTTCTTTTATATACATTTAATTTTTTTTAAAAAAACCTATCATTAATTTGTACTCTTGAAAAAACTTTTCTATTGCAACCTTACAGATCCATCATTAGTCCCATCTGCTCTCGTACAGCCTTTTCAGACCAATGAATCTGATGAACTATGAAGAGATAAAGTAATAGTATTGGTGTCACTGTTTCACTTTTTCAATAAAGGGTTGTACTTAATTAAGAGTGAAAAAGACAAAGCCTCAGTTCAGACCATGCCAAACCGTACTCTGCATTAATCATAACAATATGTAACCCAAAGCATGGTGGGCAGAACAATCCTGAAAAAGGGGGGGGGCAAATGAGAACAGGGAGCTGACTGACTCCCATGCCAGTGTAAGTAGGAGAAACGGCAGTGCAAGGGAAACTTATGCCATCCACGGCCACAGGCACCATGGCATCACAGCTGCACCTGGGGGGAAAAGAGCACTGGGAGAGCAAAGGCCACACTCTGTGGCTGAGCTCTCCCCAATATCAGACCCTACAGGAACCAAAGCCCACCTGCAAGGATCCTGAGGGATGGCAATGCACCAAAAGATAAACTGCAAACACTGACTCCACTCCCCCTTGACCAACACCAGTAGCATGGTGGGGTGCGGGATGGGGTGACTGCCTCTCTTGATGCTGGAAGCCAGGCAGTAGGGAGCACTTCCCAAGCATGCATGGAGCCACTACACCAGGTGGCTTGGCACATTGGGAACTTCCTGATAAGCTGCCAGGGGAGGGGGCTGTAGGACAGTCATGTGCCACCCCCTGCGTTCACTGCCCCCAGTCAGGGTATTAAATAAATAAATAAATAACATGGGTGGGACACCCTTGCCCCAAGGATGGGTGCAGAGTGCCTCCATCTGACGGGGATTTCTTTCTCTTGCAGATGTGGCAAGTCCCATGGCATCCATTTGAGATTGTTCCCCGAGACACAAGGCAAGGAGAGCACATCAGAGTGGCTGTGGATGACTTGGTGCCACTGGTGCCCTCATAGTGCTGGCTAGATCTGTTAAGACAACAAGACACATCAGGAGTTGTCCAGGAGGCACATTGGCGGATGCTTGTAGGACTGCTGTCACTGCCCGGTGGTGCTGATCTGACAGGGAGAGCCATCTCTGTGGCCACCAACCAAAGATACCTCCAAGTGCCCAGCTGGCACCTGGAACCACACCTGTGTGCATGCCGATGGAGCCAGGCTACTGGCAACCTCCCCTGATATCAATCTAGTGTTCACCTTCTGGCCTGAGTGGGGGCCCAGCCACCTGGGCTACCACCACAGTCCAGCCACTCTGTCAGTCCATGCAGCTGCCAAAAAAGCTCATTCTTTTTGTTCTTCATATGTGTGTGTGCTCACTGTGGATTGAAAACAAGCTAGAGTGTTGGGGGCTGCCTTGGTAGCTGGCTGACTAAGGATGAATGGCCCCTCAGGGGTGGGAAAGGAGGAGTGGACCATAGGTAAGGGTTTCTTCCCCCATGGCAAGGACATCGATCCTGCACCTGCCTCCAAGCTGCCGGACAAAGCAGAAGCCTGATGTGGATCACAGGGGAGCCACCTGAAGGCAAACTGAGATGGACAGCAGCCTCGTCAACCATTAAATGCCACAACCTCTTGCCGCCCTTCTTAGCCAACCATTATGGTCCTGGGCTTTGGTGTCCACGGCATGCCATGCCACCCCTGTGGCCTTGCAGCACCAGCCATGGGAGGGGGGCTGTGCTCTGGTGGGTGCCCAAGCCCGTTGGGGGGCAGGGGGCATGCAAGCTCCAAGGTGAGGCAGGCCACCTCGGGGGCTCCACTTGCAGGCCTGTCACTCTCCATGGGCTTGGGGGGAGGCCCCCCAGCCGTGGCCACCTCCCTTGGGATATCAGTGCTGCCATATGTGTTGCTGCACATACTTCTGCAGCAGATGGCCTCTGAGGTCCTGGTGTGCAGAAGCCTGAGGTGACAGCATGCATTCTCCCCTCTGGGTCAAGGGCCCTCCACTTTGGTTGCCAAAGGGGTTGACAGGAGACACTGGCACAGGGCCATGTTGTGGAGCATTGTGCTCTCTGTGAATAGCCTCACCACTGCCAGGAGCTGCATTGCTCGACATGTCCTCATGTTGCAGAGGCAGCAGAACTGCATCTTCGGCTGCTCAAATGCACACTAGATGACCATGCATGTTTGGCAGTGCACCTGGTTGTAGGGTGTGCGGTGCAGGGGGAGGGGGAGGGGTACCTTCAAGATACAGCAGCCTCAGATACAGCTGCAGGAGATGCCCATGATCACCTGGAAGAAAAGCCAGGGGACCTGTAAGAAAGCCAGACCCATGCAACGCCCCCCCCGGGCCATGCCACGCATACTCACCCAGGAGACAGCCCTTGCCCTCTGCCCAGGCAGCCATGAGCCAGTTCAGTTCAGGCCAGAGGCAGCAAAGATCTGTGTGTCGCACATGCTGCCCAGAAACTTGGCCACGAGCTCCATGAAGATGTCCTGATGGTCGCATGAGACCTGGACATTCAAGATGTAGAAGTGGTGATGGTTATGTAGACCTGTGGCAACTCTTGAGGGGCTATCAGGACTATGTATGTGCAGTCCACTGCCCTGACCACATTGAGGAAGCCACCAAATGCTGCGAACCCTGTCCTGATGGATGCAAGCTCAGCCTCTTCTGTGGGGAAGCTGGACTCCTGGGGATACGTGAGCATGGCATCTAGAAAGGCATGCAGGCAACAGCTGGCTGAGGACTGGGACACCTCCAGGACCTCGGTGATGACCTCCCTGGAAGGAGACTGTAGCAAGGAAGAGGAGGAACAGCAAGACCTTCTGCAACATGGGGATGGCACAGGGAGTAGGGACTAGGCCCTGGAGGGCTAGACCAGGCTCCTTTTAGAGGGCCTGGATGGCCACCCTGTCCAGGCAGAATTGATCCAGTCAGGTGTTATCCACAAGTTGGAGGATGCTGATTAGCTCCCAGTAATGCCACATATGGCACCTCCTCCACCTTCGCTGCCCACCCAGATGTACAGTGCTGGGAGCAAATGAATGTGGCTCACTCCAAGCATCCAAGGAAGGGGGAGGAGAGGGCACGATCCTGAATGTGCCAGGCCTGGGCCTGAGGGGAGAGGAAACACTGATGGAGGGCAAAGGAGAGACAGAGGTGGCATTTCCCCACAACTGACAGGCCAGGGCCCATGAACGTGACCCCCAGTAATCACGCCCCATCAGCCTCCAGCTGCAGACAACTCCTGGCCATTGATGGCTGTGCCATGGGAAAGGGAAGTGGGCCATGTCAGGAGGAGGCGTGTCTTCCTAAAGTTGGCTGACCTGCCCCCACTTTCCGATGGTTGTGGATGGCATGGCCACTGGAACATCTTGTGGCAGGGACAGTCATTGCCAACCCAAGTAGTCTGAGGCCGAGAAGGTGCTACTACATGGCTTTGTCATCAAGCATTGCTCTGGCCACTGTCAAGAGGAGTTCTGCAACCTTTAGCCACTGTGTCTTCTGGTGCATGGCAGTGGAATGAGTATTGACCCTAGGATATGCCAGACAGACAGAAATGTCCAGCCTGAAGTGGTAGAATGACTCTTTTGGCCCCACTTGGGAACATGTCCATGTCCTCATGGCAACAGATGTTCTGTACAAGTGGGTGGTAAAGGAAGGTCTGCAGGAAGCGGAGGCCATCATAATGCTGGCTGTGGAATTGAGGTTCTCTGTCATAGTACCCACCATCATCCGGCCACTGGTGATGAGGTCTGCCCCAATCAACCCTTGCCCCCCATTGTCATGGACATTCTCCCTCTACCTTGCAAGTAACTAGCAGGGCATAGAGGCAAGCGCAGGTTCCTCCTATGAGGGTGGCCACGAGGGAGCCAATGTCAGGCTCCTTAGTCAGATCATGCAACATAGGGCTTCATAAGAAGATTCTGTTTATTGGTAAATCATAACTAAGGATACATACACAGTTCGTGTCAGGAATGGCAGTGGATAATGGAAGCCCTTGACTTATAGTAAATTCAAACAACCCCCTGGTCTAAGTGAGGCCAATGATTATAATTCGTGCACGCAGGCAAAGCAAGCAGCCATAATAGAAAAACCATTTAAAAGCTGTTGATTCCCAGTGTAGTGTCTGCAGCTGGAAGACACCACAAGGTCAGACAAATGATAACAAGCGGACAGTGGAAAAAGAACTGATGAGAAGCTCAGAGGAGAAAGTACTCCACAACATTCAAATACATGACAGGGCTACCTGACAGCCGGGTCCAGTTACCCGCCAAGCAGCTAGGTATTGATTCCCAGTCCAGCTTCGGAGAACAACTCTGCCACCATCATGCACCCATCCCTGCTACCAAGGTGCTCATATGACAACCCCAGGACCCCTTCATAAGGGCATCTCCCCCACATGTCTAGCAACAAGGAAATGGAGTTTAGCAGCAGAGACACTGATGGAGATGGAAAGGCACCACCAATGGCAGGAAACAAGGGAGGGGCTCTGCAGGTGGGTGGGGGCTCCCATCAAGTGACTGCAATGTCTCCCTCCTCCCCAGCTGCCATTCTCCCTGATGCTTGCTGCTGATGTGGTCTACAGGCTATGCAACCTGACCCCAAGGGGGCACAGAACAACAGCACCTTCCATTGTTCTGTGGCACTTGGCATTCCGGGCTCTCTGGCCCCAATGCCAGAGGAGGAACCGACAGAGATGGTGGCCTTGACGCCTTCAGGTGCCAGTGCTGCTGGTGTGGAGGATAGAGGGGGAGGCCCCAAGGCCACTGGCTCCAGGGTCATGGCTGCTGTTCACCCAAAGCAGGGGGGAGGAGGGCTCCTTGCCTGGGCTTGGGGCCTGAAGCTGGCACAGCCAATCTCACCCACCTTGTCCTCCATTTGGGCAGGAGTCAAGTGGAAATGGTTGGAGAGCCATTGGGAGTGGTGGTATGGGGTGGAGGGAAAGGTGCACCGAGAGACTCCTGGGGAACCTCGCAAAGTCTCTCAGAGATGGCCCACCACCTTTCCTCCTGCAGTGCCTCTGGCAAATACGACCTGTGGGGGGCGTGCATATGGCTGTCGTGCCGTGGGAGGCCTCTGGTGCCCCAGGTGACAGTAAGTGTGGGGCACCCAAAGAGGCACACCCCCATCTGCCAGCAGACTCCAGCAGCCTCAGCACTCTGTTTGCAGGGTGCCAGCTTCAGGTGCCATCAGGGCTCATGGCTGTCACCCCCAGGGTGGACAATCATCCCCTGGCCTCCCCAAGGGGTGGGGGAGCAGGTTGTCAGATCCCAATTGGGAGACTCCTGGGGATTTGGTGATGAGGCCTGGGAAGCACACGGTCCTCCATGGGGTGTGGACCCCAGGAGTCTTTCATCCCCAGCATCCTTTCCCACCAGTTGCAATGATCTCCTCACTCTGGAGGGGAGCTGCAATTACAGGGGGACCCCAGGTCCCACCTGGAGAATGGTAACCCAAGTAGCCTCCTTCCCAGGTGAGCGCTTGTCATGGCAATGGGTCTCTTTCACGGGGGCAGCTGCTGGGGGAACAGGTTTCTTCTGAACAACCTCTCTCTGCTCCCTTTGACTAGCAGCTCCTATTGGCTTGCACTGTCCTACCTCAAAAAAATGCCACAAAGGTATACTGGGGTGGAATCACCATGGAAACCGCTGTACCAACAGCACTGTTGGGGCACCTTTTCCCCTGCTTGGCCACCGTGTAACTAACCCCTTAAGGAGCCAACTAATAGCACTACAGTTATGTTGCAGCTGACTGCTTGCAGGAGTGGCACAGCTCTGGATTGCACTGTTAATCTTCCAAACCATTTAGGCAAACCACAGTCCCTAGCTGCAGTAGGATCTGGAGATGAAACTACAGCTGTAAATATGGCTTGACAATTTAGGTATTATGTTAAAAGAACTGTTTACACAAATCAGAATTTCCCAAGCCAGTTCAAACCATGGTTTCTAATTCTGGTGTGCTGAGGTACTGCAAATTAAAATATATCAATTTGGGATATAGCAACAAACCTTCCTTAACCATGGTTTGGTGTGATATCTGAATTAAACTGAAATATTTGAGTAATTGCATCCCCTTGATAATGGTGAGTTCTCTTTGGGAAAGAAGTGGCTGTGATCAAATATATGACTTTTTAATACTAACTTCAAATGCTGACCTCTGAAAAGAAAATGAAGTTTTCACGTTAACTTACCTTAGCTATTCTAGTGCTGGGCCCTTGTTTTCAAGGTCATAGCAAAGAAAATTATTCATTCATATCCATGTTTATTGTACACTATAGATATATTAAATAAATATTACCCTTAGAGATCACCACTGTTCAGTATCCTTACAGATAACAAAACAAGTTAATATGAAGCCCTGCCAACAGTTTATTACTCACACCACTTTGGGGACTGGCAGTGAGGACTGCATCTGCAGGGTGAATGATTTTCTAGTGCTACTTGAGTGCTTTTCAATTATATGTCTCTGGCACTCTAATTGGACCGTGTAAAACTGCCGCCAGGGTATTTCATCTCCTCTCTTTTGCTATTGACATGGGCCTTTAAAAGCCTCTAACAATGGATTAATATAAGTTCTTCCTTTGATTCCCTATAAAATCCTGATTTTAGAAACAGTTTGAGTGAAACATGTAGGCTTTGTCATATTGCTAACCCAAATATTGCGTAGTGTGACCTCTATAGATCAAGTCAGTTTCTACTCCTAACACTCTGAAGTATTGCTATTATATAACTGTATGCAAGCCTACAGAAAATATACCACAACTGTCATAAACTGTTTTTTAATGTTTCCTTTCTTTTCTTTGCATTCTTTTCTTTTAAAAACGACACCAAGTCAAAATATTCCACATTTGAAAATATAAAGAACGCTGGTAAAATATAATATATATTTAAAAAGAAAAAAAGCTGCCATCTCCATTACACCCTATTTCTCACAAGACAAATACTGCTACTCATGAGTAACCTGTTGCAACCATTCTAAATTTATGTTGCAACTATTCTAAATTTAATTTTCACAGATAGCTCTCGTTTAATGTAAAATCAAGACTGCAGCTTGATCCTACATTAAATGTTGTCAACAAGAGAACAGTGCACTAGCAAATAATCATGCAAGTACACATAAAAGGTTTTCCCAGATTTTAGAAGAAAATAGGGAGGCAAGAGTTTTTCTGTAATCCCCAAAGCACTGTTGAAATGGGTGCCAAAGATATTCCTGCCAAAGATAAATTATAGCAATTAAGATATAGACAGAGTTAGTACCAATGTTAAGTTGCAACTACAAGATAAAGCCTTAGTGGGTTCTGCCCTACTTGCTTATCATATAAAGTGAATGCTGTTCCATGTCCAGAAGATGGCAAATAAAACTTTCACAATCCTGGGCAAACTTATCTAGAGAAAAATTGCTTCCTGACACCAAAGTGGCAATCAGCATTTCCTTGGGCATGTAAGAACAGGTCACAAGAACTAAGTACTAATGTTTTACAGATGGTATATCACTCCAGATAAATTATCAAAGTTTTATTCTATTTATTTATTGAATATTTACCAGAAAATTGTAAAAAGCAAGATTCCTATCTTATTATACATGTAGTGACAACTGCAAGAATACTGTATGCTAAGTACTGGAGAAGAAATGAGATACCCTCAAGAGAACAAATTATAAATAAACTGCTTGAAACTGCAGAAATGGACAAACTAACCTTAGTGTTGAGAGGACAAGCTGAAGGAAGCTTTGAAAATATATGGGTAAGTTTCTATAAATGGGTTGAAGAATACAATAAATAAAATATATTGACATACAACCAATTTAGAAGGAAAAAAACTCTATTTTTAATGTTATGCAAAAGACTTATTAAAAAAAAACCAAGGTGGAATATAGAAAACAAATAACCAAATATTGTATGAGGCAGGGGTTTTTTCGTAGAAAAACAGCTGCAGGAGCTCATTAGCATATGGTATGCTAATGAACTATTAGGCTATTAGCATATGCCATGCCCCCTGACATCACCGGAAGTGATGTCAGAAGGGGAAGCAAAAGGGGGGGAGGCATCTTCAAAAGCCTCCCCTTCCCTTCCCCAGCTGGTCTGGGTGGGGGAGCTAAGAGAGAAGGGGTTTAAAGTTTAAACTCCTTCTCATGAGAGTTGGGCCACAGAAGGAGGAAAAAGGGAAGGAAAGAGAGAGTAGAGAGAAGGAAAGAAGGAAGGAAAGAGGGAAAGAAAGAGAAGGAAAGGGGAGAGAAAGAAAGAGAGAGAAGAAGGACGGAAACAGGGAAAGGAGAAAAAAAGAGAAGAGAAGAAGGTGGGAAAGAAAGAGAGAAGAGAAGAAGGAGGGAAAGAGGAAAAGGAGAGAAGGAAAGGAGGGAATGAAAGAAATTCGGTGGCAATTCAGCCCCATTATATCCTATGGGCCATTGAAATCAATGGTGAAAACATAGGGTATATTCTGGGGGCTGGAGGGGAGGGCGTTTGAGGGAGAGGCTCCAAACTCACAGGGTAGCTGATGGAGCCTCTCCCCAAGATACCTACCAAGTTTCAAGAACATTAGACCAGGGGGTCCAATTCTATGGGCTCCCAAACAGGTTGCTCCTATTCCCACCATTGTTCTCTATAGTGAGAAAACAGTTACTTTTTTCCCATCATAGAGAACAATGGAGGGAATAGGGGCAACCTGTTTGGGGGCCCATAGAATTGGACTGCCTGATCCAATGTTCTTGAAACTTGGTGGGTATCTTGGGGAGAGGCTCAATCAGCTACCCTGTGAGTTTGGAGCCTCTCCCTCAAACCCCTTCCCCTCCAGCCCCCAGAATATACCCTATGTTTTCACCATTGACTTCAATGGCCCATAGGATATAATGGAGCTGAAATTGACATTCGGCTGCTGGAAAGACTCCCGGGACGCCGGCTGAGGGTGGGGCTTGGCTCCTGAGCTCCCAGAGCTGCACTCCAGTGCGCTCCCCCCAGAAAGACCCCTGGTATGAGGTATTCAAATAAACAATTTAATGATGTAATGGAAACCCCCCAATGTACGTACATATGTTTGTGTGTTTGTTTTGTGTTTGTTTTTTATAAAATAAAAATTTGTAAGAACTAAGCACTGAGGCAACCCTTCCTGCCCTCCCTTTCATGATCTGCCTAAGTTCACAGAATCAGCACTGCTGTCAGATGGCCATCTAGCGTCTGCTTAAAAAACCTCCAAAAAAGGAAAGCCCACCACCTCCTGAGGAAACGTGTTCCACTGATGAACGGTTCTAAGTGTCAGGAAGTTCTTCCTAATATTTAGCCAAAAACTCTTTTAATTTCAATTTAATGGTTCTGATACAACCTTCTGGGGCAACAGAAAACAACTCCACATCATTCTGTCTATATGACAGCCCTTCAAGTACTTGAAGATGATTATCATATCACCTCTCAGTCATCTCCTCTCCAGGCTAAATACCCAGCTCCTTCAACCTTTCGTCAAAGGACTTCGTTTTTGTTGCCCTCCTCTGGATACCTTCCAGCTTCTCTATACCCTTCTTAAATTGTGGTGCCCAAAAGTGAACACAATACTCTAGGAGAGGTCTAACTAGTGCAGAGTAAAGCAATACCATTGCATCATCTAGACTGTATGTTGATACAGCCCAAAATTGCATTTGCCTTTTTAGCTACTACATCACACTGCAGACTCATATTCAGTGTATGGTCTACTAAAACTCCTAGATCCTTTTTGCACATAATATATCTAAGACAAGTCTTACCAATTTGTCAACAAGAATATTATGTGGAACCTTATCAAAAGTCTTACTGAAATCAAAATAAACTATGCCTACAGCATTCCCCTGATCCAGCAAGGTAATAACTTTCTCAAAAAAAAGAGATAAGGTTAGTCTGACATGACTTGTTCCTGAGAAACGCATGCTGGCTTTTAGTAATCACAACTGTCCTTTCTAAATGCTCAAAGACCAACTGTTTGATGATTTGTTCTAAAAGTTTTCCAAGTATAGATGTCAAGCTGACAGGTTGGTAGTTACCCGGACCCTCCTTTTTCCGCTTCTTGAAAATAGGGACAACATTTGCCCAACTCCAATCTTCTGGCACCTCACCTGTTCTCCAAGAATTCTCAAAAATAATGGACAGAGGCTCAGATATTACATCCGTGAATTCTTCTAGTACTCTTGGATGCAGTTCAACTGGCCCCGAGGACTTAGTTTCATTTAAAGAAACTAGTTGTTTGTGTACTACCCCTATGCTGATCCTAGGCTGCAACTCCATTCCTTCATCATGTGTTCTGTTTTTGCCATATTGAGTACTATTTCCCTCACAAGAGAAGAACTGAGGAAAAGTAGGAATTGAGCAGTTCTTCCTTCTATTTATTCCTGTCCCCTCAAGGGGCCTACCATGTCCTTACTCTTTTTCTTACTTTGAATATAAGAAAAGAACCCTTTTTTGTTGTTTTTAGCATCTCTCACCAGCCTAAGCTCATACTGAGCTTTAGGTTTCCTAACTTTCTTCTCTAGAAGCACTGGTTATTTGTTTATATTCATCCCTGGTTATAAGGGCCCTTCTTCCATTTCCTGAATGAATCCTTTTTATTTCTCAGTTCTTCAGAAAGCTGTTTATGGAGCCACCTTGGCTACTTCAGGCTCCTCCTTTATGATTTGTGCCTTCAATATTACACTTTTAAGAAACTTCCACCCCTCTAGAACTCCCTTCTGCTTAAGTTTTTCTGACCATGGGATTCTACCCAGCATAAAGACAGGTTGCTTACCTGTAACTGGTGATCTTTGAGTGGTCATCTGTGCATTCACACCTCTGGGATATAGTGCGCCTACGCCGACCGCGATCGGTTCCTCGTGAAAAGCTAAAGGGATTTTCATGCCTGCTCCCCAGTCATGTACCAGCCCCACTGCACATGACCAAGGGAGGGGCATGGCAATCCTGCCAGTTCCTTCTGACTGCTGCCATCAGTCTCAGAGTAATAAAGAAGGAGAGGACCGAAAGCAGAGGGGAAGGAGGGCGGGTGGTGTGAATGCACAGATGACCACTTGAAGATCACCAGTTACAGGTAAGCAACCTGTCTATCTTCTTCATGAACATAAGAACATAAGAGAAGCCAATGTTGAAACAGGCCAATGGCCCATCTAGTCCAACACTCTGTCATACAGCGGCCAAAATATACCAGGTGCCATCAAGAGGTCCAGCAGTGGGGATAGGACACTAGAAGCCCTCCCACTGCTGCCCCCTCCAGCACCAAGAATAGAGTGCATCACCTGCCCCAGACTGAGAGTTCCCATCTATACCCTGTGGCTAATAGCCACTGATGGACTTCTGCTCCATATGTTTATCTAATTCCCTCTTGAAACTGTCTATGCTTGTAGCTGCCACCACCTCCTGTGGCAGTGAATTCCATATGTTAATCACTCTTTGGGTGAAGAAGTATTTCCTTTTATCTGTTCTAACCCGACTGCTCAGCAATTTCATGGAGTGCCCACGAGTTCTTGTATTGTGAGAAAGGGAGAAAAGTACTTCTTTCTCAACCTGCTCAATCTTATAAACCTCAATCATGTCACCCCTCAGCCGTCGCTTCTCCAAGCTAAAGAGCCCCAAGCATTTTAACCTTTCTTCATAGGGAAGGTGTTCCAACCCTTTTATCATTCTAGTTGCCCTTCTCTGCACTTTTTCCAATGCTATAATATCCTTTTTGAGATGTGGTGACCAGAACTGTACACAGTATTCCAAATGAGGTCGCACCAATGATTTATACAGGGGCATGATGATACTGGCTGATTTATTATCAATTCCCTTCCTAATAATCCCCAGCATAGCGTTGGCCTTCTTTATTGCAGCTACACACTGTGTAGACATTTTCATTGAATTATCTACTACGACTCCAAGATCTCTCTCTTGGTCCATCTCTGCCAGTTCAGACCCCATCAACGTGTATTTATATTTAGGATTTTTGGCTCCAATGTGCATCACTTTGCACTTGGCCACATTGAACCCCATTTGCCACGTTGACGCCCACTCACCCATCCTCGACAGATCCCTTTGGAGTGCCTCACAATCCTCCCTGGTTTTCACCACCCTGAACAACTTTGTGTCATCTGCAAATTTAGCCACTTCACTGCTTACTCCCAATTCCAAATCGTTAATAAACAAGTTAAAAAGCATCGGACCGAGTACTGATCCCTGTGGTACCCCACTGCTTACCACCCTCCACTGGGAAAGTTTCCCATTTATACTCACTCTCTGTTTTCTATTTATAAGCCAGTTTTTGATCCACAAGAGGACTTGTCCTTTTATCCCAAGACTATTGAGCTTACTTAGGAGCCTTTGATGAGGAACTGTATCAAAAGCTTTCCGGAAGTCAAGGTAAATAATATCTATTGGGTCCCCCTTGTCCACATGTTTGTTCACTCCCTCAAAAAACACTAACAGGTTAGTGAGACAAGATCTTCCCTTACAGAACCCATGCTGAGTCTGCCTCAATAGTTTTTGTACATCAATGTGCCTACTAATTCTCTCCTTAATAACAGTTTCCACTAACTTACCCGGTATCGATGTCAGACTGACTGGCCTGTAATTTCCCGGATCTCCCCTGGAGCCCTTTTTAAAGATGGGAGTGACATTAGCTACCTTCCAGTCCTCAGGAATGGAGGCAGATTTTAAAGAAAGATTACATATTTTTGTCAGGAGATCCACAAGTTCACATTTGAGTTCTTTCAGAACTCTTGGATGAATGCCATCCGGGCCTGGTGATTTATTAGTTTTTAAATTGTCCATCAGTCGGAGGACTTCCTCTCTTGTCACCGCAATCTGATTCAGGTCTTTCAAACCCCCTCCCAAAATCGGTGCTTCTGGAGTGGGCAAGCACTTCTCCTCTTCCACAGTGAAGACAGAGGCAAAAAATGCATTCAGCTTCTCAGCCATTTCCCTATCATCCTTCACTACTCCTTTTACCCCTTGGTCATCCAAGGGCCCCACTGCCTCCCTGGCTGGCTTCCTACTTCTATTGTATTTGAAGAAAGTTTTATTGTTGGCCTTTATGTTTTTTGCAATATGCTCCTCATATTCCCTTTTTGCTTGCCTGATCACAGACTTGCATTTTATTTGCCATAGTCTGTGTTCCCTTTTATCAACCTCACTAAGACTAGCTTTCCACCGCTTAAACGAAGCCTTCTTACCTTTTACAGCTTCCATTACTTTATTTGTTAACCATGCAGGCTTTTTTCTATACCTATTTGTACCTTTCCTAACCTGCGGTATATATTTTTTCTGAGCTTCTAGGACTGTATTTTTAAATAGTCTCCAAGCTTCCCCAATGGTTTTGACCTTCTCCACTCTTCCTTTCAATTTCTTCCTCACATGTCCCCTCATACCAGAGAAGTTACCCCTTTTAAAGTTAAAAGTGGTTGCGTCAGTCTTTTTGGGCAACTGCCTATCTGTATAAATGTTAAACTCAATGACATTATGGTCACTGTTCCCAAGTGGTGCAATCACTTTTACATCTCTCACCAGGTCTTGGGTGTTACTTAGGACCAAATCCAGGATCGCCTCTCCCCTGGTAGGATCTGTGACCATCTGTTCCATAGCACAGTCATTGAGAGTGTCTAAAAACTCAATCTCTTTTTCCTGACTAGAACTCATATTGCCCCAATCAATGTGTGGGTAGTTAAAGTCGCCTATTACAACACAGTTATTTCGTCTAGCCGCTATCTTTAATTCATTCATCATTTTATAATCCTCCTCTATCTTTTGATCTGGTGGGCGATAACAAACTCCCACTGTTAAGCTTCCTTTTGGACTCACTATTTCAACCCATAGCATTTCCAGAAGCGAATCCAATTCTCTTACCCTCTCAATCTTACTGGACAGTATACCCTCTCTGACATAAAGAGCCACCCCACCTCCAACCCTTCCCCCCCTATCCTTCCGATATAATTTATAACCAGGAATCACCGTATCCCACTGATTTTCCTCATCCCACCAAGTTTCTGAAATACCCACAATGTCTATTTCCCCCCCCCAACACCAAGCATTCCAACTCCCCGATTTTACCTCGGAGACTTCTAGCATTTGTGTATAAACACTTAGTTTCCCACGTTCGTTAAGCCCACAGCCTTCCTCTTGCTGCTTCGAGACCTTGCCAGACAGTTCCTATCATTAGCCACAGTCTCAGTGGACAATTGTAATCCATTTCCTTGTACAAAAGTAGTAGCTACCCCTTCATCTCTTTGAGATGAGCCATCCCGAACCAGAGACTTTTAATCTCCTGTCGGCTTTCCCCCATTATTCAGTTTAAAAACTGCTCTGCCACCTTTTTGATTTTGAGCGCCAGCAGCCTGGTTCCTTCTTGGGACAAGTGGAGACCGTCCCTTTTGTACAGCTCCCCCTTGTCCCAAAAAGCATCCCAGTGCCTAACAAACTTGAACCCTTCCCCCTACACCACCTTCTCATCCACGCATTGAGACTCCTGATCTGTGCCTGTCTCTCCGGCCCTGCGCGTGGAACAGGTAGCACTTCCGAGAAGGCTACCTTGGAGGTCCTGGCCTTGAGCTTCCTGCCCAGCAGCCTAAATTTCTCCTCCAGGACCTCACGACTGCATTTCCCCACATCGTTGGTGCCAACGTGCACCACGACCACTGGCTCCTCCCCAGCACTATCTACCAGCCTATCTAAAACACGCGTAATGTCCGCTACCTTTGTACCAGGCAGGCAAGTCACCATACGGTCAGTACGCGGGTTCGCCACCCAGCTGTCTACCTGCCTAAGGATCGAATCACCAACTACCAAGAGCCCCCCTCCCACCCTTCCCAGGGACAGTTCCTTGGTACGAAAGGATACCCGTTCACCAGCTGAAGAAGAGGTCCCGTCTGAGGGCACATTCCCCTTATCCTCAGCATGGTGCCCCGTTTCCCCTTGACCCTCATGCTCCCTGGCAGCAGCCGGGCTGCCAGATCCAGAGTGGGACATATCTAACAAGTCCCCAAGAGTCTTCCCCGTGCACCTAACTGACTGTCTCTGCTTCTCCAAGTCAGCCACCTTGGCCTCAAGGGAGCAAACTCGCTCTCTGAGAACCAGGAGCTCCTTGCACCGAGCACACACCCAAGACTTCTGACCAGTGAGCAGATAGTCATACATGTGACACTCCATGCAAAACACTGGATAGCCCCCAACCCCCTGCTGGCATTCTGGCTTCATAATTGTTTTTAAACAAATACTTTTCTATAACCCCCCTTTTAAAACCCTTTGTATTTATACGGTTCCTGTTGTAGGAGTCTACTTACCTTACTGGGAACCCAAGAAGCCAAGGTCTCTGGCTTTCTGGCTCTTCCTGGGCTTCTTACAGAGCCCCTAGGCTAAGAGCCACAGGCCAAGAGCCTCACCCTTTGGCTCTCATCCTTCGGCTCGTGCCAGGCTCGTGCCTCTTGCAAGCTTCCTGCCTTAAATAGAAGTGTCTCCCAGGAGAGGGTGTGGCCAGCAGCTACTCAAATTCACCCAAGGCACTTAATGACAGGCAAACAATGACCCTTTCACACCCCAACTCCAGCAGCCAGGAGTCTGCTATTCAGTTTCACCCAGGCACTTAATTTCAGGCAGACAATGACCCTTTCACACCCCAACTCCAGCAGCCAGGAGTCTGTTACAACTCACCCACACACTCCCAAATACAGTCCCCCACACAGTACCTTCTAAGCTAAAGCACCTCAGCTGAAAGTAAATAAATAAAAATACCACTCACCCCTCTGGCAGCTCAAACACCTTGATCCTTCTCAGAGCTCAGCTGGGTCAGCATGGTCTCTGTGCATCACACCTCTGGGAGCTTAAAAAGCCAAATCCAAACATTACCATCAAGTCTGTAGGGGGCGGAGGTAAACCCAACGACTTGAGGTAAGTCAAGAATTTCTTCCACTTCCCCTCATAGGAAGCACACATAGCCAGCTTATGACAGTTCAGCAAAACAAGATCTATCCTACTTTTAAGCCATGCTTGAGGATCCTCCATGCCATGAGCTTGAGGTGTGGTACATCGTGGTGAAGCACTTGGCTCTCCTGAGCCAGAAGGAGATCTGGTGCCGGAGGGAAGTGCACGTAGGAGCCCTGGGACATATGGAGTAGGGTCAGGAACCAGTGCTGGTGTGGCCACCATGGCGCCACGAGGATGCACTGAGGTTGCTCCCTCATGATTTTTCTTAGCACCTTGGTAGAGGGATCAGCGGGAACAGGTACATGTGCCTGCAAGACCATGGGAGAAGGAGGCGGTCCCCCAGAGACAGGGGGTCCCATCCCGCCCTGGTACAGAACAAGTGACATTTTGCGTTCTGTCATGTCGCAAACGCATCTATCTCTGGGTGACCCCATCTATTGAAAATTGGCAGGAG
Source organism: Gekko gecko (assembly GCA_029375565.1). Lineage (NCBI taxonomy): Eukaryota > Metazoa > Chordata > Lepidosauria > Squamata > Gekkonidae > Gekko > Gekko gecko. Next base: position 123,058,982 of record JAPDNY010000007.1, read on the forward strand.
GTCATCCCAGTTGAGTTCCCACTCGTGGAGGGATGCACCTCCCCTGCTCAGAAAGTCTGCATGCACATTGAGCAATCCAGGCAGGTGAGCTGCAATGATGAACACGCCCCGGGACTGGATCTCCAGGGCCAGCCAACCAAGTCCCCTGGATACTGTTCCGCTTTGCCATTTCAGGTAGCGTAGTGCGGTGGTGTTGTCAGTCAGGACTGCCACTGTGCGGTGAGCCACAAGGTGGTGAAAAAACCTGAGGGCATATTGGATGGCCAGCAACTCTAGGAAGTTGATATGCTTGTGGGCCACATGGGGTTCCCATTTGGTGCACACACACACACCCTGGAGGCGTGCCCCCCGTCCCCACAGGGGACAAGGGGCTGTGTGCAAGAAATGGGGCTCTCTGAAGAAGGTTTTCTAGATTTTCCAACCACTGTAGGGAATTCAGCACTTGTGCAGGGAGCAAAAACCACTGAGATTGGGGTTGCCATTGCGGATGGAACCGTTTGAGGAGCTACAGCTGAAGAGGTCTCATTTGTAGTCTGGCAAAGACAAGTACAGCTGTGGTGGTGACCATTAGACCTAAGAGTCGTTGAATCTGCCTTGCTAACGCATCTCCCTGCGTCTTCAATAGGTTGATGAAAGCAATAATGTCATCCACCCTTTTGAGAGGAAGAAAAGCTCGGCAGACAGTCGAATCCAAAATCGCTCTGATAAGATGGACTCTCAATGAAGGAAGGAGCATTGACTTTTTCAGGTTTACTCTCAGACCCAGCGCATTTAGGCTGACCAGCGTTAAATTGATATGGTTGAACAGTGTCTCTCTGGAGTTCGCTATCAACAACCAGTAATCAATGTACAGAAAGATCCACACACCCTGAAGACGGAGGTACGCTGCAACGACAATAATAATTTTTGTAAAGACTCTGGGCGCTGTTGAGAGTCCAAAAGGGAGGGCTTTGTATTGAAAATGGCCATCCGTGTCCACAAAACACAAAAATTTCCTGTGAGATGGGTGGATATCTATATGGAAATATGCATCTTGTAAGTCCAGGGTTACCATCCAGATACCCTTGCTGAGAAGGGGAAGAATGCTTTGCATTGTTGTCATTCAGAATTTCCAATAGGAGATAAAATGGTTGAGTTCCCTGGGGTCCATAATAGGACTGAAGCATCTGTCTTTTTCAGGGACTGTAAAATAATGGGAGTAAAACTCATGGTGATGTTGTGCTAACAGGACTGATTCTATAGCGTCCTTTTGAAGAAGATTCTGGACCTCTTCTAGGAGCATGCTGGATGGTGGAGTAAGTATGAAGTTGGATACTTCGAGTACTTGGATGAATTCTATGAGGTACCCTTTCTTGATGACAGAGAGTACCCATCAATCTGATGTTATCCACTGCCAGGCATTCAGGTAGGGAGACAGGCAAGTAGGGGTTGGACAACAGGAGTCAAAGGCACTTTTTAGGAGCCTTAGGGGTCTTAGCCCTAGGCGGAGTGGCAGACGAGAATTTTGGCTTGTGCCAATAAGGGCAGGAGGACATGATGGGTGAGTGTTGCCACTGTGTTTCCAGAGATGATTTAAGAGAGGATCTGCGGGACCATGGTTTATTCCAGGATTTCGGTTTGGATAATTTAGGAGCCAATATGACCCCTAAATTCCGTGATGTCTTTATGCTTTTGTCTAAGTCTTGCAGGACCGTATCAGTCATGGCACTGAAGAGACCCTTGCCCTAGAATGGGAGATCTTCAATGAGAATCCTGGTGTCCTGTGGTAAAGCAGTGGAGCGCAACCAGGCATGTCGTCGGAGAGTAACTGCTGAAGTCAGCGTTTTGGCTGCCACATCCAATGTGTGCTTAGCTGCATTGTCCTGATAGCATTCTCTCCTTTTGAATTCTGCGGGCTTGATGATTAGAGTCCTCAGGGAGGGCTGCAATAAATTTGGAAATGTGCTCCCAGAGAGCAAACTGATATCTCCCCATACACGATGTATAGTTCGAAGTCTTGATGCCAAGTGCTCCTGCAGAATAAAATTTTCTTCCAAACAAATCAAGTTTCCTCCCCTCTTTCTTGGGGGTGGTGGTGGAATGACTGTGTCTGCCTTTGGAAGAGGAGGTGAATACAACTGAATTCAGCTTAGGGTGGGTAAATAAAAATTCAGCACCTTGCTCCTGTACCTTATACTGTACCTGGATCTACTCTCCAGCTCACAACAGGGGTAGATGCTGGGTGAGACCAAGGGACTTTTGCCACCTGAAGCAGGACCGAAATCATTGGCAAGGCTATTGGAGTGGAGGTATCCATCTGCACGATATCGAACACGGAGTCTGTCACAATAGGTGGGCATTGCACAGTAGACAGGGTCAGTGTGTTGGCCATTATTTTGATGAAATCCCCATAAAATTTAGATCCTCCGAAGGGGAAACTGGGAGATCATCATCCACTTTTTGAAGTGGTGAGGGTTCCACCGGGGGATTGGGGTTTTTGTCTCCTGATTGAGAGGAGGCATTGGAAGAGGCGGAGTGCTTAGACAGTTCGGAAAAGGAAATAGGTAACATCAGTGTCAATGGGACTGGAATTTTGAGTTTGGGAATTTTCGGAGGCAATGGTTTGGGAATTTTGAGTTTGGGAATTTTCAGAGGCAATGGTTTGGGAGGTTTGCCTGATGGCCACAACAATTGAAACCTCACAAACTCCAGTGTTGGTGGAGGATCTCGATACTGGGAAAGTTGGGAGGAGGTGGACTGATGGTCCCATTCTATTGGTTGGGGTGGGAACCATGGCATGCTGCCTGAGAATGGATAGGCCCCATACATATTTTGCCATTGCCATTGATCCCAAGAGGGTGGCGGTGAATGGATCGGTGCTAATGGCCATTCTCGATCATTAGATTGGAGTTGAGAAGGACAGACAACGGTGTCGGCTCCACAGTCGGAGTGCAGGCTTTCGACACTGGAAGACCAGGAGATCTGCGTTAGGTCCGTATCATGCTCAGAGTCAGTGAGCTGAACAGGACGCAGCAACGGTTACCAAAGTACACCTTGTTGCTGCTCTCGGCTCAAGCAGTCAAGTGAAGCAGCCCCCATAGGATTCAGTTCCATGGCCCTCTGAGGGGTCAGCAAAGTTTGTGTGGGGGGAGTTTTCATATGCTTTTTGTGCTTGACTGGCCAATCGACCATGCCCTCCCTGCTTTTTTGGAGGGAGTATGGGTTTCGAACTGAGATGTCTGAGCCGAGCGTTTCAGCATCAGGAGGTCGACATCTAAGTGAGTTGGTATTGGGGACAGTGCAGCCGTCAATACTGAAGCGGGAGTCGACACTGACGCATGTCCCAAAGTGTCCTGAGACAACATCGGTGAGAGTGCTAACGCCAAAAGCTCAACGCGAAGTCTAGCAGCTCTGTTCTTTCTCAACTGCTTCGAGAACTTCACACAATGCGCACAAGAGTCCACTCGGTGTGATACCCTGAGGCACAAAAGGCAAAGTGAGTGTCCATCGGGGGGGCGATTTTACTACCACACTTGAGGCACCATTTAAAGAAACCCCACCTCTTGGCCATAGGCCAGGAGGGGGGGAGAGAAAAGAAAAAATGCGGTCTACAAAAAGGAGATCAAATGACAAAGTCTGAGAGAGCAGAAGTGTAATAACAATGTCCTTTCACGTAGCAAAAGAGAAGAAAAAAGGCGAAGAAAAAACTTGGAAGAAAAAAGAGGAATAGGCCTAAAGAACAAAAAGTTTTACTGACCAAAGCGGAGAAGATCCTACCAGCGTGGCGGTCAAAAGAGAACTGGTGGGATTGTCGTGCCCCTCCCTTGGTCATGTGCAGTGGGGCCGGCACGTGACTGGGGAGTGGGCGCGAAAATCCCTTTCACTTTTCAAGAGAAACCAATCAAGGTAGGCACAAGCGCACTATATCCCAGAGGTGTGATGCACAGAGACCACGAGGAAGATCTTAAAGTTTGTCAGAATTTGTATTCCTGGAGTCCAATCTATATGTCCAACTATGTATAGCTTTTCCCTTCCCCAAGACTGTAAATTCCAAAATTTCATGGTCACTACTACCCAGGGTGCCCACTACTTTTACTTCATCAACCAGTTCTTCCCTATTAGTGAGAATCAAGCCCAAGATAACAAATGCCCTGCTTTCCCTCTCCACATGCCAGCTGCCAGGCTGAGTCCATATGCATGTTGGGGAACCCACAAGGACTTGCACTTTCTCCTGTATCCCCCTCCCCACAGTATTTCTTCTTTCACTTCTGGTGACTCCCATACCCTCACCTTTCCCCATTTCCTTTTCTCCTTTCCACCCACGCAATCTTTTATCTGCCCCCATCTTCAGTGATATTATTTATTTACTTTATTTATATCCAGCTTTTCTCCACTATGAGCACCCTAAGTAGCTGACATAATTCTCTTCTCCCACATTTTATCATCACAACAGTTCTGTGAGGTAGGTTAGGCAAAGGGTGTGTGATTGGCTCAAAGTCATCCAGTGAGCTTCCACAGCAAAGTGGAGATTTGAACCTGGGTTTTCCAGATCCTAATCTGAAATATTAACCAATACACAGCCTTTCATGTGATGACTGCTACTGAATACCAGCAAACAGCTGGGAATAGCTGACTAATGCAAGTCATATAGTACCAAGTTGCCTGGGAGCTGCTATCAGACCTGGCCCCAATGAGTCCTTTCTCAAAGGCCAACACAGCCCTGGAAAGGGAGCCTCCTCCTGCTTTTTCCTGACAGAAACCAAGGCTTAAAAAATATTGTGGTTGTCCAGCAATGGCTACTAGGGGCATTTGTTTCTTAAAATGACAGGCGATTCTTTAATACCCCCCCCCCCATTTTAAAAAGATTTCAGATTTTTCTGCAAATCTGGGGTTTTCGAGTGGTCATCTGTGCATTCACACCCATGGGATTCAGTGCGCCCGCGCTGATCTGGTCGGTGTCTGTACAAAGCTCACAACGGGATTTTCGCGCCCTCCGCCCCCGGGCATGCGCAGGAACCCCACCACGCATGCCCAAGGGGCGGGGGCACGGACATCCCGCCAGTTCCTTCTGACCGCTATCAAGCCTAGCCATGTATGAGAACAGCTGAGGATGACAGCAGTGGGGAAGGACGGGCGAGCGGTGTGAATGCACAGATGACCACTCGAAGATCATCAGTTACAGGTAAGCAACCTGTTTATCTTCTTCGTGGTCTCTGTGCATCACACCCATGGGAGATTAAAAAGCAGTGGCTCACCTGGAGGTGGGTGCTGGCAGACTCAGGGAGCCATAGAGGAGAGGACCAGACAACCCAAGTCACCCTTCTGCTGGGCACAGACATCCAGAGTGTAGTGCTTGATGAACGTGGTTGGCGTGGACCACGTCGCTGCTTTGCAGATGGACGAAAGAGATGCGCCCTTCAGAAAGGCCGTTGAAGTCGCCATAGACCTGGTAGAGTGCGCTCTCAGGTGAGAGGGAGGCAACTGCTTCGCTAGAGCATAGCACAATCAAATCGTCTCGACAATCCATTTAGAGAGTCGTTGAGACGTGATGCGGAGCCCCAGGGAGGGCGAGCTGTAGGACAGGAACAGTGAGTTGTCGCGTCTGGTTGAATGAGTCCGATTTAGGTAGAAGAGGAGTGCCCTCTTGACATCCAGGGTATGGAGCAAACGTTGTCCGTCATCCTCTGGATTTGGGAAAAAATCTGGTAAGAATATTTCAGTATTGAGATGGAACTCTGAAACAATCTTTGAAAGGAAGGTCAGGTCCGGTACCAGACGCACACCATTCGGAAGGAAAACCAGGTAGGGTGGGTCATGTTGGAGTGCCGTGAGTTCACTAACTCTTCTGGCTGAGGTGATAGCCACTAGGAAGGCCGTTTTCCAGGCTGCATACTGGAGGTCACAGGTAGCCATCGGTTCAAACGGTCGTCTGGTAAGTTGCCGTAGTACTAGCGGTAAGTCCCATAGATCTGTAGGCGTGGCTATTGGAGGGTACAGTCTAATGAGGCCCTTCATGAACCGCTTTGAGGTCGGATGGGAGAAGATTGTGTGACCATCCAGGCCCTGGTGGTAAGCGGAGATAGCTGCCAAGTAGACCTTCACAGATGAGTGGGAGAGACCCTGGTCTCTAAGGGACAGAAGAAAGTCCAGAATTTTGTCCAGGCCCACAGAGGTCGGGTTGTCCGTAGATTTGTCTAGGTACGAGAGGAACTTTTGCCACTTCCTGCAGTAGGATGAGCGGGTAGATTCCTTCCTCACATTACACAGGACCTCTGAAACTCGGGCAGAGAAGCTCATGGGTGGAGCCTCCAGGCAGTCAGCTTTAGGCTGTTCACCTGTGGATGGAGCACCCTGCCTCTTTTGGCAGTGAGAAGATCTTGTACCTTGGGGAAGTGATGGAATCTGCCTCCTGCCAGACGGAGTAGGATGGGGAACCAGGGTTGTCTGGGCCACCACGGAGTCATGAGGATGCAGACTGGTCGAAATTTGGCCACCTTGTGCACCACTCCCAAGAGTAGGGGCAGTGGAGGGAACATGTAGAGGAATGGACCGGTCCAAGGCATTAGAAGGCCGTCCCCTAAGGAGAGAGGGTCCTTGCCTCCTTGGGTGCAGAACTGCTTGCATTTTGTGTTCTCCCGTGAGGCAAACAAGTCAATTGCTGGAGTCCCCCAACGGTCGAAGAGAGGTTGGAGGTAGATCGGATTCAGTTCCCACTCGTGGTGGTGAGTGTGGCCTCTGTTGATCAGATCCACTTCCATGTTTTGGACTCCGGGGATGTGGGTGGCCATGGGGACGATTTGGTTGGAAACGCACCAGTTCCAAAGGTCGAGCGCAAGCCCACAGAGGATCCTGGAGACGGTTCCTCCCTGACGGTTCAGGTAGCTGAGGGCCGTGGTGTTGTCGGTGAGGATGGCAACACAGTGGCCTCGTAAGAGGTGCTGGAAAGCTCTGAGAGCCCATGAAATGGCCAGTAGTTCCAGGTAGTTGATGTGCCTGTTTGCAGTAGCAGCATCCCACCGGTATCCCACGCTGATGCCATTGAGGTGGGCCCCCCATCCCCATAAGGAGGCCTCTGTTGTCAGGGTGTAACGGGGAGAGGGAGGGGTAAACGGAGCACCCTCGGTAATGTTTGGAACGACAGTCCACCAGTTGAGAGAATCCCGCACGGTTTGTGTAGGGGTCAGGATCTTTGATTGAGGCATTCGGTGTGGACGGAAACTCTTCAGAAACCAAAGTTGAAGGGGCCTCATGTGGAGTTTCGCCAGGGGGAGGACCGAAGTTGTGGCGGACATGTGCCCCAGGAGGCGTTGGACGTCGTATGCCGTTGAGGATGGAGAGTCGCGCACCGAAGTTGCTAGGTCGGACAAGGTTTGTGCTCTGTCCAACGGTAGGAAGGCTCTGCTGGCCACGGCGTCGAGTAGGGCCCCGATGAATTGCACCCTCTGAGATGGTTGGAGACAGGACTTTTGTAGGTTCACCTGAAGACCGAGCAATGAGAGAAGGTGTAGTGTGAACGCAATGTCTTTGCGCAGAGAGGTCGGGGAATCGGCCACCAGAAGCCAGTCGTCGATATAGGGGAAGATGGTGATCCCCTAGAGGCGGAGGTGGGCCGCGACAACTACCATGGTCTTGGTGAAGACCCTTGGTGCCGTAGAGATCCCGAATGGGAGACATCGATATTGATAATGACGTTCTCCTATCGCGAAGCTGAGGTACCTCCTGTGGGACGGGTGGATGTTGAGGTGGAAATAGGCATCCTGGAGGTCGATGGTAGCCATCCAGGCGCCTTTTGGAATCAAGGGAAGGATAGCTTGCAGGGTCGTCATCTTGAATTTACGATATTGTATATAGATATTGAGATCCCGAAGATCCAAGATGGGGCGCAGCCCTCCGTCGCATTTCAGTACAGTGAAGTACCGGGAATAGAATCCCATCCGTTTGGAAATTTTCGGGACGGGTTCTATCGCCCTTTTCTTCAGTAAGGAGTCGGCTTCCTGAAGAAGGATGGATGAGGGAGGGGTGGAACGGAAGGTCGGTAAAGGTGGGAGGTCGAGGAATTCGATAAGGTAACCATTGGCTACGATGGATAAGACCCAGGCATCCGTGGTTATGGTTTTCCACATGGGAAGGAAGGGATGGAGGCGGGTCATTTCTGTCGGCGTCGACAAGATGGAGTCAAAGACCCTGCTTCGGTCCACAGTTTAGACTGGTACGATTGCTTGTTATGGTTTGGAGATTGACGGGGTCTCCAGGCAATGTCTGGGGATGGTTTCGTAGGGTATGGGCGACGGGGAGGGTACCTGGACCAGGACCTCTGCCAGTAAGATCTTTGTGGTGCCAAAACTCCAAGCAATTTCGAAGCTTTGATATTTTTATCCAGCTCCTGCAAGGCAGCGTCAGTGGAGGAGTGGAATAAGCCGTCTCCATCGAAGGGGAGGTCTTCGATATAGGATCTAGTGTCCTGGGGGAGAGAGGTGGTACATAGCCATGCATGACGGCGAATCGACACTGCAGAAGCCATCAATGTTGAGAAAGCGTCTAGCGAATGTTTTGTTGTGTTCAGAAGTTGTTTGGCCACTAGTAGGCCCTCCTTTTGAATCGATCTCGCCTCGGCCAGTTTGTCGTCCGGCATGGAAGGGAGGAGCGCGGACATTCTTTGCCATAAGGCATATTGATATCTCCCGAAGCAGGCTAAATAATTGGAGGATTTTATCCCCAGGGCTGCAGAAGAATACACCCTACGGCCGTAGGCGTCGATTTTTTTGCTCTCTTCGTTGGACGGAGTAGAGTTAGAGCTTTTATTTTTTGAAGATGTAGAAATGACCAACGAATTTGGGCGAGGATGGAGGTAGAGGAAGGAAGCTCCTTCTTCTTGAACTCGGTACATGTGGTCTAACCGCTTGGTGGAGACCGGTGCCGACGATGGTTTAGCCCAAGGGGACTGAACTGCTTTTAGGAGGTGTTTGGACATCAGTAAGGCTATCGGCGTAGAGGCGTCGATCTCGATGATATCGTACACCTCGTCAGCTGCAGATGGTTGGGGTTGGATGATCGGTAGGGCAAGAGAGTGTGCCATACGTTTTACTAAGTCCCCGTATGAGGACATGTCCTCCGAAGGGGAAATCGGGCTGCCCCCGGAGATCGGTGTTTTGGGGGGAGGTTTGAGAGGGGAAAAGAGCATCCTCCACGTCGTCGACATCGGAGTCACCCCGAGAAGAGGCGGAGTGGGAACTCAAATCTTGAAGCCTCGGTAGCAGTGGCTCGGCCATCAGCATTGATGGAGCAGTGGCGTGGTCAGAATGGACGGGAAGATGAGGAGGGGACGGTGGAGGTTTCGACACTGTCGCCGAAGATGGGTGGTGAGGCGAGCGAGAGCGGTATCGACGAGGTTCCCAGGGATCAGGACATCCGGGGAAATCCCAAGGACTTGAAGAGAACCAGTATGGCATCTTGTGCCTATGGTCGTAGGGAAATTTCGGTGGTCGATACGGATAGGATGCGTGGTACCTGTCGTAGCGTGGATCATAAGACTCCTGCTCACGACGGTCAGGACAGTATGGAGACCTGGGGTGGCCCCGAGGACGGTGTCGGAATCGATCGGAGAGGTCACTAGCCCAAGAAGCTGGAGAAGGGGATCGAGATCCCACTGCCTGGATGTTGGAAGCCAGATCGAGGTCGGTAGGAGGGGGCGACATCGACTGGGGAGGATCATGGCGATGGGGAACTTCTGACATGGGGGGTTCAGACTGACGTGGTGGAGAGTCCAGTATCTGTATCAGAGGCTCCACAAGGATTTTCGTCAGCTCCGGTGTCGGATGGGATAGTCGTGGGGGTTGCTGAGGTGCGTCCGCATGGAAAGCAGAGCCCCTAGGAGATTTAATGCCGCTCACACCGTGAGACTTATGCGCATCTCCCGATTTGCTTGAGCCCAGGGTTTTCGATTTATCCTTCTTGGGCTTTTTTGCCGGCGTCGACACAGATGAAGTTGTCTTCGATTTAGACTTCTTCGTAGGGGCCCCTCCGGTATCCGAGGAAGATTTCCCTACCTTGGGAGGTTTCGGTGTTGGGGGATCCCTCTGTGTCTACCCCGATGACTTCGATGCCGAGACGGCTGGTCTCGATGTAGACTGATCGGACTCCATAGCGGGCGCTGGAGGGGTGAGTGCCGACTCCCACAACGTGACCTTCAGCTTAGCGGCCCTGTTCTTTCTCGTTTGGTTGGAGAAACAGGCACAGATGGAACAGGCGTCAGGCCGGTGAGTCTCCCCCAAACAAAAAACACAGAGGGAGTGCTCGTCCCTCAAGGCTAGTTTGCTCCTGCAGGAAGAGCACCTTTTGAAGCACCCCCACTTACGACTTTCCATAAACAATGGAAGTGGGCCCTTCAACCCGATAGGATGAAGGGGGGTGGAGGAAAATGGTCCGGAGACCGGAGAAAATCCACAAAAAAGTGTGGATTTGAGAGAAAAAATCAACAGAACGGAGTTCAGAAGATCGGAGAAAAAGAAAAGATGAAGAAAAATTTTGACGAAAAAAGTTGGATCCCAGCTGAGGTAAAGTGTTCTCGGAGACACCAACACAGGCTGCTAACAGCGAGGTGGTCAGAAGAGAACTGGCGGGATGTCCGTGCCCCCGCCCCTTGGGCATGCGCGGTGGGGTTCCTGCGCATGCCCGGGGGCAGAGGGCGCAAAAATCCCGTTGTAAGCTTTGTACAGACACCGACCAGGTCAGCGCAGGCGCACTGAATACCATGGGTGTGATGCACAGAGACCACGAAGAAGATCCATTGTTGCCAATCTCCAGGTGGGGGCTGGAGATCACTCAAAATTACAACTGTTCTCTAGGAGGGAGGGGGGAGGAGATGGAGAACTAAAGGTAGGTTGACAGTTGGCTGGGAGGGATATAGGGTTATCAACTCCAGGTTGGGAAATTCCTGGAGATTTGAGGGGTCAAACCTGGAGAGGGTGAGTGTTGAGGAGGGGTGGGACAGGTACAATGCCATAGACTCCACCCTCCAAACCAGCCACTCCCTTCCGGGGAACCACTGTTACTAAACTTGGGGATGGGCTGGAGATCACTCAAAATTACTACTGCTCTTCAGGTAGCAAAGATCAGTTCCTCTGGAGAAAATGGTGAACTCTGTCATTATACCCTGCTGAGATTGCCACAGCAAATTGTCACTGAGTGCCCAAAGCTGGGGCACTCTCCCAGAGCCTCTTTCTAGAGCCCGTTGTATTTATTTCCACAACGGGTCTTATTCCTAGTCTCTCTATAATATAATGGTTTTGGTCATGGACACTCCTGAGCATTCCACATGCTGTCATAATCAGTTGGCTCAATGATCTGTCACTCAGAACATGTCCCTAGCCACTGGCTGCGCTACCTGAGTCCTGCCCAGCCGCCACTCAAGAGTACTTGTGTGCCATTGGCCAGGTGCTGGGTTTGCTCCTCTTCCCCGCCCACTCCTTCAGCCTCTGTGCCCTGTCAGAATTTCTGGCAGACGGCTTTCTCTCTTGACAAAGACAGCTGCCTCCTGTGTGAGACTTTTTCCCATAGTAGCTGTTGGTAGGTGTAATGAAATGGCAGTTACCTGTGTCTGTAAGATGGCTGCCATCTGTGTGTCTAAAATGTTCCCCCAGAAGGCTTAATTGAGCTGTAGTTCCAGAGAGGGGCCTGCAGGGATATCACTCACTAGATTGAATGGGGCTTCCTCATCTGCCGGCCTACAGTTCCCATTTGCAGCAAGGCCAAAAAGCGCGGGGAAAGAGGGACCGTCCCAGGGGGTGGGGCAGGATCAATATAGACTCCAGCTAGGCCACAAGCCAGAGACGTGGGGGAACCCTGGAAGGCAGCAGAAATTCAGCCACTCCAGCTGGCTGGACTGGGGAATGAATGGAAGTTTCCCTGCTCTCTTGAGTAAGAGAGAGAGAGGCTGAAGCACAGTCAGTCCAAGAAGAGATCCTATCCTGAGCCCACAACCTCCAGAGCTAGAGTACTGTGTGTAGGGAAAGAGGATTGTGTTTAACCCCTGTTGATTTATGCCGTGTTGGTTCATGGTGTGTGCTTACTCCTACAGTTGTGCCTTATTTATTTAGTGTCTGTGTGCTCCATAATTGTGTAAATAGTTAAATAAATTCTTTTATTTGGGCTAATGATTTGGGCTAATGATTTGGGCTAAGTGTTGTCCTCTGATCACATAGTCTCCCCCACTCTGCACAATAACAAAGGGAGGGGGTAGCCCAGGGAAGCAAGGAAAGGCCAGACCCTTGGGTTGCCAACTTTCCAGGGATCCCCCAAAGATTGGGGATTCAATCTCCAAATAGGGAGATTCAGCCAGAGGGGTCTCATGGTCCCTCTAAACAGGCAGTGACAATTCAGTGAGTCGTGACAGCAAACTTAAGGAGATATGCCCATAGGACAAGGGTGGGAGGAGAACAGCTGAGTTGTAAACTGGAGCCCGTTTCACTACAGTAGGCAACCAAGCTTGGTTCAGACAAAGGAAGGAAACCCTTTGCAGGCCTTTGTGAGGAATTCATTGGGGCCAGTCCTTATTAGGATTGCCAGCTCCAGGTACGGAGATTCCTGGCGATTTTCTGGTACAGTCTATGGAAGCCAGGGTTTGGGGAGGGGAGAGGTCTCAGCTGAACAGAATACCATAAAGCCCACCTTCCAAAGCAGTTATTTCTCTGTGTGTGGGGGAGATCTGTTGTCTGGAGTTCAGTTGTGATACCTGGTGATCTTCAGGCTCCCCCTGGAGGTTGGCTACCCTAGGCATCGCAGTCAGTGCTTCAGAGAAGGGTCTACTAGATCCAGGTTCTTGCTGTAGAAGCTGAGTGGGTGATTTTGGACCAGTCATAAATTTTCAGCCTAATGTACCTCATAGGGTTGTTGTGCAAATCAAAAGGCGGAGAGGAGAATGATGTAAGCTGCTTTGGTCCCCATTGCAGAGAAATACTATTTTTCCTCCTGGGAAACCATTGTTGCCAGTCTCCAGGTGAGAGCTGGAGATCACTCAGAATTACAACTGCTCCCCATATGGCAGAAATCAGTTCCCCTGGAGAACATGGTGGACTCTGTGTCCTTGTACCCTGCTGAGATGGCCCCCCCATGACAGCCAATGTGGCGTGGCAGTCAGGGTTTCAGAGTACCGTAGAGGCTGCAGGTCGGGGTGTGTGTGTGGAAAGCTGAAGACTGAGGGGGAAATAAAGGTAGATTGATGCTTGGCTGGGAAGGAGATAGGGTTGCCAACCCCAGGTGGGAAATTCCTGGAGATTTGAGGGATTGAATCTGGAGAGGGTGAGGTTTGAGGAGGGGTGGGACTTCAGGCAGGTACAATGCCATAGATTCCATCCTTCCAACCAGCCATTCCCTCCTGGGGAACCACTGTTGCAAGTCTCCAAGTGTGGGGTAGAGATCACTCAGAATTACAACTGATCTGGGACGGCAGAAGTCAGCTGCAGTCAGAAGGACAGACAAAAACAGGTTGCTTACCTCTAACTGATGATCTTCGAGTGGTCATCTGTGCAGTCACACCTATGGGATCTAGTGCACCTGCGCTGATTTGACTGGTGTTGTACAAAGCTCACAAAAGGATTTTCGCATCTCCGCCCTGAGCCTGCGCAGGAACCCCAACTGCGCATGCCCAAGGGGGTGGGGAGTGGACATCCCACCAGTTCCTTCTGACCACTATCAACCAAAGTTGCGAGAGCAAAAACAACTGAGGATAGCAGTGGGGAAGGATGGGCGGGTCGTGTGACTGCACAAATGACCACTTGAAGATCATCAGTTACAGGTAAGCAACCTGTTTATCTTCTTAATGGTCTCTGCACATCACACCTATGGGAGATTAAAAAGCAGTGGCTCACCTGGAGGTGGGCACTGTCAGACTCAGTGAGCCACAAAGGACAGGACCAAATGACCCAAGTCACCCTTCTGTTGTGCACGAACATCCAGAGTGTAGTGCTTGATGAACACGGTTGGCGTGGACCATGTAGCAGCTCTGCAGATGGAGGACAGCGATGCACCCTTCAGGAAGAGCGTGGAAGTTGCCATGGACCTGGTGGAGTGTGCCGTCAAGCGAATAGGGAGAGGGTGCTTTGATAAGGAATAGCACAACCTGATTGTCCCAACAATCCACTTGGACAGGCGTTGACTCGAGATTCGCGACCCCAAGGAAGAGGCGGAGTAAGACAGAAACAGGTTGTTGTCCCTTCTGGTGGGCTGAGTCCTATTCAGGTAGAAGAGGAGTGCCCTTTTGATATCCATAGAGTGAAGCAAACGCTGTTCCCCTTCAGGATGTGGAAAGAAGTCAGGCAGAAATATGCCAGAGTTTAGGTGGAACTCTGAGACTATTTTTGGTAGAAACGAGATGTCCAGCACCAGACGAACCCCATTTGGCAAAAAGGCTAAGTATGTCATAGTGCCATCAGTTCGCTGACCCTCTTAGCTGATGTGATTGCCACTAAGAATGCTGTTATCCAGGCTGCATATTGCAAGTCACAAGTTGCCATAGGTTCGAACGGCTTCCTGGTAAGGTGGCGGAGCACCAATGGCAAATCCCACAGCTCTGCAGGAGCACTGATGGGGATGCAGCCAAATCAGACCTCAGAGGAACTTCTTTGTAGTCAGATGGGAGAAAACAGAGTAGCCATCCAGGCCGTTATGGTGTGCAGAAATGGTCACCAAGTAGACCTTGATGGAGGAGTGAGAAATGCCCCGATACATGAGTGACAGAAGGAATTCAAGGATTCTGTCCAGACCGACAGACGTTGGAGGCGTAGTCGATGTCTGCAGGAAAGAAAGGAACCTGAGCCACTTCCTATGGTAAGATAGACGGGTGGATGCCTTCCTGGCATTGAGGAGAACATCTGAGACACAATCAGAGAAAGTTATCGCCCTATCCGCCAGGCCGTCAATTTCAGAGTGTCCACCTCAGCATGGAGTAGCGTCCCATTCTCTGCGAGAAGGAGGTCTGGCACCTTGGGGAAGTGGTGGTACTTGCCCCTCACAAGTTGAAGTAGCATGGTGAACCACGGTAGTCTGGGCCACCAGGGAGCCACTGTGATACATTCTGGCATGACCCTGGCCAGTTTCTGGATGACCTGTGGCATGAGAGATAGAGGAGGAAACATGTACAGGAACGTCTGTCCCCATGGATGGAGGAGGCCGTCTCCTGGAGAGAGAGGATCTGCCCCTCCCTCCCCCCCAACTGCAGAAGAATGGGCATTTCACATTCTTTCTGGAGGCAAAGACATCTATCTCCAGAGTGCCCCATTTCTGAAAGAGGGGATGAAGGTAGGACCAATTCAGCTCCCACTCGGGATGTTGCGTGAGGCCCCTGCTGAGGAGGTCAGCCTGCACATTGCAGGTTTCAGGAATGTGGGTGGCAACAGGGAAGATGTTTTTTGCTATGCACCAGTCCCACAAGGTTGATAGCCAGACGGGCTCTGGGACACCGTCCCACCTTGGCAGTTGATGTAGCTGAGCGCCGTGGTATTGTCCGTCAGGACAGCTACGCAGTGGCCCCGAAGAATGGGCTGAAAGGAGCTCAATGTTAGCTTTATTGCAAGCAGTTCTAGGTAATTTATGTGCTTGATTGCAGTGAGAGCATCCCACTGGTACCCGACACTGATGCCATTGAGATGGGCTCCCCATCCCCACAGGGAGGCATTGGTGGTCATTGTGAGACACAGGCTTGGAGGGTGGAAGGGAGCACCTTGGGTAAGGTTGGGCGTTATTCTCCACCAGATTAGAGAGGACCGGACATTTGGTGGGGGCTGGAGGCACATGGATTGTGCCATTCTGAGAGGTCTGAAACGATGCAGGAAGCACATCTGCAGAGGTCTCATGTGCAGTTTTGCTAATGGCAACACAGCCGTGGTGGCCAACATGTGACCCAACAAGCGTTGGATTTGAAAGGCCGTAAAGATTTGTCCAGACCTCCAAAGCTAGAGATGACAGGGTTGTCTGCAGGAAGGTAAGCCCTGCACGTGGTAGAGTCCAGCACCGCACCGATAAACTGCACCCTCTGTGATGGCTGTAGATGGGACTTCCCATGGTTGACAGAAAGGCCCAGGGAGGACAGGAGATGGAGCGTCTGAGCAATATGATCCTCCAGGATCATAAAGGAATCTGCCACTAAAAGCCAATCGTCTATGTAGGGAAAGATGGAAATCCCTTGCAGACGAAGATAAGCCGCCACCACCACCGTTGTCTTGGTGAAGACCCTTGGTGTCATGCATAGACCAAATGGGAGACACTTGTACTGGAATTGGAGGCCCCCTATAGTGAAACAGAGGTACCTCCGGTGGGATGGATGGATGTTGAGATGAAAGTAAGCATCCTGGAGGTCGATGGTCGCCATCCAGGAGCCCCGAGCCAGAAGAGGGAGGATTAGTTTCAAAGATGTCATCTTGAATTTTCGGTATTGCACAAAGATGTTGAGGTCACTCGGGTCTAAGACTGGGCACAAGCCCCCATCCCTTTTTGGAACGGCGAAATAACAAGACTAAAATCCTGTCCCCTCATATGCCTTCGGGACTTGCTCTATTGCATCCTTCTCCAAGAGGGAACTAACCTCTTGTAGAAGAATGGAAAAGGGAGGGGTGGTTTGAAAGACGGGTAATGCTGGTAAGTCCACAAATTCTATCAGGTAGTCATGGGTCAGAATGGATAGCACCCAAATGTCCGTGGTAATGTCCCGCCACACATGGAGGAAAGGGGAAAGGTGGGTGTATTCCCCTGTAATAATGGTTGGGAAGTCAAAGGCCCTGTTTGGTAGTCTTTTGGGACTTAGCTCTAGACTGATGTTGCTGAGAGTCGTATCTTGATTTTGTCGGGTACTGGTACTGCTGACGTTGTCCCGGCGGAGACTGGCGAGGCCTCCAAGCACTCTCTGGTGATGGTTTAGTAGGATAAGGGTGTTTGAAGCCATAGCAGGACAAGGAGCACTGGCGGTATGACTTGGATGGAGCAGAGACATCCAAAGATCTAGACGCTTTAATGCTCTTATCCATCTCTTGTAAGGCCGAGTCCGTGGATGCATGGAAGAGGCCCTCCCCATCGAAGGGCAGATCTTCAATATAAGCCCTGGTATCAGGGGGCAAAGAGGTTGTCATCAGCCAGAAGTGTCAACAAAGAGCCACCGCCAAAGACATTATGGTGGAGAAGGTATCTAGGGCATGCTTGGCAGTATTTAGAAGCTGCTTAGCTATGACCAAGCCTTCCTTTTGCAGAGCCCGAGCTTCTTGGGTTTTGTCCTCAGGAATGGAGGGTAGAAGGTCTGCCATTCTCTGCCATAGCACATATTGGTATCATCCCATACAAGCTATATAATTTGTTGCCTTGATACCTAAGGCACCCACAGAGTAAAAACGCTTCCCAAAGGCATCCAGCTTCTTACTCTCCTTGCCTGGAGGAGCGATGTTGATAATGTCTATTTTTAGAAGATGATGAGACTACCATTGAGTTTGGCTTTGGATGCACATAAAGGAAACCTGCCCCCTCCTCTTGCACTCGGTACATATGATCCAATCGTTTGGTCGATACCAGTAAAGGTGAAGGTTTCTCCTGGGGAGTTTTTACCACTTGAAGGAGGACCTTCAACATCGGTAAGGAGATAGGCATTGATGTGTCCATCTGGACCACGTCATAGACCTCGTCCAATATCAATGGCTGCGGTTGAATGATGGATAAGCCTAAGGAGTGAGCCATCCTCTTAATCAAATCACCGTAGGATGACATGTCCTCTGATGGAGAGATCAGGATATCCTCAGAGACATTTTGCTTCAGAGAGGCATCCCCTGGAGAGGTCTCATCCTCAGACTGGTCACCTTCAGACATGCCCTGAGAGCTTTCCGAATGTGACCCAAGTCCCTGGGTCGGTGCCGGTACTGATGGCTTTTTGGGTGACGGTGGGAGGGGGGTATCCAACAGCGGTGGAGAAGGCGGTGGTTTCGACAGCATCGCAGACGGTGGTGGATGACATGGAGAACAGAATTGGAAAAAATGACTGTCCCTGTCATTCTGTCCCCTAGGCGGCAGCCATGGCATTGAGGAGAACCAGCAAGGCATATGCTGTCAATGATGGTATGGAGGGTACACTGACAGCACGTATCGATACCAGGAGGGTGAATCCTGACCAGTGTTCGATCTGGGAAAATGCTCTCTCCTGGGCGAGAGGGAAGGGTGGTATCGGTCACAATGAAACTGGTAGTCATCTCATCGACCTCGGTCATCAGGGAAGGGAGAGCGAGACCTATTCCTTGGTCAGTATTGTCCGTCATGATCGGAATAACCACTAGCCCAGGAGGCAGTTGACGGAGAACGAGGACCAACAGCCTGAGTATCCGATATCAAATCATCCTCGGCCTCGGAAGCCAATACGGATGGAGGATGGTGAGCCAGCTTCATCTCCAACACCGGAGGGTTCAGCTGCCTGGATGGTGAATCCAGTATTTTGATCAGAGGCTCCAAATGGATTCTAGGCAGCTCCAGTGTGGACTGGCGTGCCAGTAGGGAATGTGACTGCTTTTTGATTGGCAGTGCAGAGCCCTTGGGAAGGGCTATGCTGCTCAACTCTTGAGACTTATGCAAGTTCCCAGTAGTCGACTTATGAGCTGTATGCCTCTGCGACTTGTCCTTCTTAGGTTTCTTCACTGGCATCAAGATGGAAGAGACTGATTTCAAAGGATGCTTCTTCGTGGGGGCAGGCCCCATATCGGAAGCCGATTTGCCAGGTCTAGGTGGCTTTGGTGTCGGAGGTGCTAATTTCTCTCTCGGCACCGACATCAACGGTTGAGATGTAGTTGATGTAGAAGTTACAGGAGGAAGCGCTGCTGACATCGTAGATGCAGGAGGGGCAACAGCTGATTCCCAGAGAGCGACTTTAAGTCTCACAGCCCTGTTTTTGCACGTATGGTTTGAAAACTTAGTGAAAAAAGAACAAGCCTCCGGTCGATGACTTTCGCCCAGACAGATGATGCAGAGAGTGTGCTCAACTCAAGGGGCTAATTTACTGCCACACGAAGCACACCTCTTGAAGCATCCCCACTTTCTATCCATAAACGGATTCTTTGCCTGAGGGAAGGGAGCGATTGGGGATGGGGCTAAGGTCCGAAGACCACAGAAAGTTCTCACCCCGGACACTCCCAGTCATCCCATGAGGCAGAAGTCCAATAAAACGTAGAAAAATATCGAAAGAATAAAAATTCTGAACAATAAAGAGGGACCCAATGTGAGGGAAAAAACTAACAAGCACCAATCAACGATCTAGCTGTTAGCGCGGTGGTCAGAAGAGAACTGGCAGGATGTCCACGCCCCGCCCCCTCGGGCATGCGCAGTTGGGGTTCTTGTGCAGACTCAGGGCGGAGGCGCGAATATCCCTTTGTGAGTTTTGTACAATGCTGATCAGATCAGCGCAGGCACACTAGATCCCATAGGTGTGATGCACAGAGACCACATAGAAGATCAGTAGGTTGATGGTTAGCTGGGAAGGAGATGGGGTTGCCAATGCCAACTCCAGGCTGGGAAATTCCTGGGGCTTTGAGGGGTGGAGCCTGGAGAGGGTGGGGTTTGAGGAGGAATTGGACCTCAGACAGGTACAATGCCATAGACACCACCCTCCAAACCAGCCATTTTCCTCCTGAGTAACAATCGTTGCCAATCTCCAGGTGAGGGCTGGAGATCACTCAAAATTACAGCTGCTCTTCAGGTAGCAGAAATCAATTCCTGTGGAGAAAATGGTGGATTCTGTGTCATTATACCCTGCTGAGGTTGCCACAGCAAATTGACGCTGAGTGTCCAAGGCTTTGGCACTCTCCCAGAACCTCTTTCCAAAGCTCGTATTTTTTTCCACAACAGGCCTTATTCCTAGTCTAAATATGTAAGAAAAAGGGAATCTTTCCCAATAGACATACAAATTAGTAATGCAAAAATGGGAACCTTACATATCCACAAATAAGAATAATTTAAGAATAATTATGAGCTGTTTATAATTTTAAAAGATTTGTCTGAATAGGGAACAATAAATCTGTCCTGGCTTATCAGGGCAGTGAAAATGTTGATGCTCCCAAGAATGCCCTCCTGCTATTTTCTCCCTCTTCCATATGTTCTACCCCCTTACTGTCTCTCATTCCATCCATCTCACAGTCCCAGCAGTTTCTCCTGCCCCTTGTCCTCCAACTGCTCCTGCATTCTCCCAGTAACCTCATCATAAGTGATTTTAATTGATATTTGCAGATCTCTGCTACTGTTGGGGAAGGTTAAATAAATGTTGACATTTCTCTGCAAATTTGGGGGTTTCACCAAATTTGCAGAAATATACATATTAGTCCTGTGTGCTCCCACCTTGTGGATGTTTTGATCTGCACCAGGTCATACTTGGCTATTAGAGATATAGTATTTTGTCTGACACTGATTATGATATTATGGCATATAATAAAATAAACATTCTATCTGGCAGAATTTTTATACATGTTCTTTCAACTCCCACTCAATTGAATGCTTTTTTTATTTCCTGTTCATAAATTATTGTTTGAATGGAACTGAATTCACACTACATTTCACACATAACAAAATGTAAAGAATATGCAGGTAACACAACAATCTGTCCATGACACATGGCATCCACTGTAAATGAGCTAACTTTATGCCTCTAGAAGATCAAAAAGTAAATGATGGTAACAGCTGGTTCAAGATGAAGAGAATGAATCAGAGATCAGTTTCTCTGCAGACAAACTGAGGAGCCTGCAAATAGTAATCTTTTGGATGTGCAAATAAATTTAAAATGTTTACATTAGCACATATGTAAAATACACGCTGTTCACATGAACCTTTACAACTTTGAATAAGTACAGCTTCCAAACGGGGTCACACAACAATGCAGGTTTTTTTGCATACAGTACAGCAACTCAGAAAGCTATTACAGTAGGAAAAAATGTGTTCCAAGTGGCTGAAAATAACAGGATTGTGTACCAAAAGAAACAATTGTCACGAAGGGAAATATTAAGTTGTCAGGGAGATTATAAGAATGGCTATTAGGAGAAATTTAAGGGCATCAAAAGAATCAAAGTGAAAGGGGGGGAAATGGAAGAATCGATTTAAACAAGAAGCAGAAGAAAAACCAAGGAGATCCTTGAAAGAGAACCACAGAAATGTATGAGAGAAGACAGACAGATGGAAAGCAAAACAAAACAAAAAGCAATAAAATGATGACCAGAGAATAGACAAGATTTGGCCAAAGTGATCCATGATCTGATTAGAGTCAGGCTGTTGTTGTTGTTCAGTCGCACAGTCAAGTCCGACTCTTCACAACCCCATGGACCACATCATGCCAGGCCCTCCTGTCTTCCATTGCGTGAACAGTTTGCTTAAGCTCACGCTTGTTGCATCGATAACACTGTATTACCATCTCATCCTTTGCTGTCCCCTTCTTCTTTTTCCTTCAAACTTTCCCAGCATCAGGGTCTTTTCTAGATTACTATAATATGCTCTACATGTGGCTTTGAAAGCTGTTTATAAATTGCAGTTGGTCCAAAATGTGGCACTGAAGCTACAATCAGGTAGGTGGGTTACAAGGATTGTATCATCCCAGCACTGGCTGCACATTTGTTTTCAGGCACCCAAAGTGCTGGTGCTTAACTTCAAGGCCCTAATTGGCTTGTGGCCAGGATACCTGAAGGACTGCCTCTTCCTGTACTGCCCAACTCATCACCTAAGATCTTCCTCACAAGCCCTGCTCACTGCACCCCTACTTTCAGAGGTGAGGTGGTGGGTAGCGGCCAGAGACAGGGGTTTTTAGTAGTGGCACTTACCTGTGAAGGAAGGCCCTTTGAAGGTCACCTGATACCTTCGCTACTCTTAGGTGCCAGGTTGAAATATTTCTTTTTACCAAAGCTTTTAAGAGTGTTGATCTTTTAATACCTTTTAGCCTGACACCAGTTCGACTCCTTTTAAGCTGCTCCATGTTTTATACTGTGTCATGTTCTGGCCAGGTTTTTAATGCTGGGAGTTAATTAACAATTTTTAAAATATTTTACGTTTTTATTATGTTTTATTTTATAAGCTGCCTTAGACAGTTTCCTTGGAGAGGCAGCACAGAAACTTTCCAAATAAATAAATGGAGAAAAATTTCAAAATACCATTAAATCTCTTCTCCACAGTCAGTAAGGGCACAGAAGACTGAGACCTTATGTTGCACATGATCCATCATCATCATAAAAAAGGCTCAGGCTAGGTACCTGTGGCATCATTCCTCTCATGCTTCTATCTGGCCACTGTCACTTTTCTTTGCTGTATTGCTCACTTTCTCCACTGATAACACTTCCATGTGCACAAGATCAATGTTTTCAAGGAGCACTAGCACACATGGAAATGCTAATACAGATGAAGCAAGTGCAGCATGAGATAGCTTCTGCATTTGCCAGAGAAAACAAATGGGGAACAATGTCACAGAATCCAAGTCATTAATGTTAACATTGTAAAAAAATGAGCACCCAAGATTAACAGGAGAGAAGAGACAAAGGGCATGAAAATGGCAAAATTAGATAAAATGCTGGTGATCCATGTTCAGATCATCTGTCTTTTAAAGCTTTTAGTAATAGGAGTCACAGGAGCTCCTGAATTAGACTGAAGCAGTGTGTTAGCCTTTTCCCCAAAATCAATTTCCCAATTTAAATCCCCTGACCTTGAGTTATTATTTGCCCTCAGAGAGAAAAATGAACAAGGAGAAAATATTAACCCACTCTCCCCACACTGCAGTCCCAATCCAATCCAGGAACTCCTACAATGGCTATCAATGGAAATTTTAAAAGAAGAAATCAGATCTCCAACAACATTTAATCTAGTTTGGCTGTATGTTATTTATCTTTTCTCTCCTATTAATTTTGCTGCTCACTACTCCAGTGGGATGGGAGTTCTGATCACAAAACTCCAACAACTTAAATTATTATTTAAAAAAAACCAGGAAAGTGAGCACAACAGGATTTGAGACTGACAAGAAGATGAAAGAATAAAGTTCTCACCATGAGAATTCTCGCAGAAAGGAGACTATCGAAAAGAAATACCAGAAGGAAGAGCAGCAGGTATAACTGCATCAAAACAAGATAACAAATTTATCTTCTTCCTTTCCAGCAAAAAATGCCTCAAAAGAAAAATATACCAATAACTGCAGATTTATTGAATACCAAATGACAGTTCAAAGAACATTTAGGAGAAGACAAGATGCAAAAAAAGAGTGACATGGAATTCAAATGTGGTTGCAACAAGGATTAGAAACTGGGCTGAAGAACTGGAATGAGGACAGCTGCCACCAAATAAGCAAAACAGCAAACCAAAAAATCAAAACCAAATTGGAAAGGACAGCAAAGGTTATTAAAGAAATGGTTGGATCCCAAACCAGAAAACTAAAGAACAGAACCTCAACTGCTCTCGGAAAGATTTTAAAGACTATCTAGAGAAATACTGGGTTGTAAAGGACAATTTGCTTTGCTTTGATAACTATTGAAAATTAAGGAAAGTAGAAAAGGGGGATAAATATATAAGAATAACGGTTGGAAGATACATTACCTGTAGAAATGATCAATGAGAAAAGGAGGGAGGAAGAAGATATAAGTTTTGGGCTGGAGGTTGGAGCACTGTGGGAAGTCATAAAGGGGGGGTGAAAAGAGGAAAGGAGGTATAATAACTTAGGTTTTGATGTATGTTTGAACTTTTATTATATCCTAATAAATAGTTTAAAAAAAAAAAAAAAAGAACCTCAACTGCTGTCCACATCCCCCCCAACCCAAAGCCACTATATTCTCTACAGATGTCACACACTAGATATCACTGGAGGAAACAATTAGATACTGTGTATATTAATACAAATTGGTACAAGAACACAACATTAACCATGCTGGAACAAACAAGCAGTCCATTTAGTCCAGCATCCTCTTTCACAGTGGCCAATCAGACACCTAGTCTATAAATAATGCATGGCCAAAGTCTCTGCCTCTTGCCCCGCCACCCCCAGCACTGGTTTTCAGATGGGTGCTCTGAAACATGGAAGACTCCATTAAACATCATAATTAATAGCCACTGATGGACCTATCTTCCATGAATTTATCTTATTTCTTGTTGTCCAGTCGCACAGTCGAGTCCAACTCTTCGCAACCCCATGGACCACATCACGCCAGACCCTCCTGTCTTCTGTTGTGCCCCAGAGTTTGCTTAATTTCATGTTTGTTGCATTGATAACACTGTCTAACCATCTCATCCTTTGCTGTCCCCTTCTTCTTTGACCTTCAATCTTTCCCAGCATCAGCATCTTCTCCAGTGAGTGCTCCCTTCTCATTTGGTAGCCAAAGTACTTCAGCTTCAGTATCTGGCCTTCCATGGAACAGTCAGGGTCAATTTCGTTTAGGATTGACTGGTTTGATCTCCTTGCAGTCCAAGGGACTCTCAAGAGTCTTCTCCAGCACCATAATTCAAAAGGATCTATTCTTCGGTGCTTGGCCTTCCTTATAGTCCAACTCTTGCAGCCATACATTACTACTGGGAATACCATTGCTTTGACCATATAGACCAGTGATGGCGAACCTTTTAGAGACCGAGTGCCCAAACTGTAACCCAAAACCTACTTATTTATCGCAGAGTGCCAACACGGCAATTTAACCTGAATACTGAGGTTTTAATTTAGAAAAAACAACTCATACATTAACATCTTCTGTAGCACTTTATCTGAACTAAGTGCTAACACATGAGTTTAAAGTCAGTGAAAATGGAAATGACAAGAGGGAAAGTGCAAGGAATACAACTGCTGAGGTACCTACTCCAACCACTTGGTGAATGGGTTACTAACAGCACAGCACTACAGTGCATATTGCCACTTTCCACACACTCTTAAGATACTCAGTAAACATGCAGCGAGCAAACTTCGAAGAGGAAAGCTGCTGTCAAAGGTATTACAATATCTGATTCCTAGCCTCTGCTCCACTTGTTAGAACAAAATCTCACCTCGCAGGCCCAGGGGCACCGAGACTTTATCATTAGAGGGGCAGCCCTAGAGAGCATTCAGATGAGCAACCAATTTCTGATAGTGCCAGTTTTCATAAGAACATAAGAGAAGCCAATGTTAGATCAGGCCAAAGGTCCATCCAGTCCAACATTCTGTCACACAGTGGCCAAAAATACCAGATGCCATCAGGAGGTCCAGCAGTGGGGCCAAAATGCTAGAAGCCCTCCCACTGTTGCCCCCCCAGCACCAAGAATACAGAGCATCCCTTGCCCCAGACATAAGAACATAAGAGAAGCCAATGTTGGATTAGGCCAGTGGCCCATCCAGTCCAACATTCTGTCACACAGTGGCCAAAAATACCAGGTGCCATCAGGAGGTCCAGCAGAGTAGCCAGGACACTAGAGACCCTCCCACTGTTGCCCCCCAAAGCACCAAAAATACACAGCATCACTTGCCACATACATAAGAACATAAGAGAAGCCAATGTTGGATCAGGCCAGTGGCCCATCCAGTCCAACACTCTGTCACACAGTGGCCAAAAATACCAGGTACCATCAGGAGGTCCAGCAGTGGGGCCAGGACACTAGGAGCCCTCCCACTGTTGCCCCCCCAAAGCACCAAGAATAGAGAGCATCACCTGCCACAGACATAAAAACATAAGAGAAGCCAATGTTGGATCAGGCCAGTGGCCCATCCAGTCCAACACTCTGTCACACAGTGGCCAAAAATACCAGGTGCCATCAGGAGGTCCAGCAGAGGAGCCAGGACACTAGAGACCCTTCCACTGTTGCCCCCCAAGCACTAAGAATACAGAGTATCCCTTGCCCCAAACCAAGAGTTCTTATCTATACCTTGTGGCTAATAGCCACTGATGGACCTCTGCTCCAGATGTTTATCCAATTCCCTCTTGAAGTTGTCCATGCTTGTAGCTGCCACCATCTCCTGTGGCAGTGAGTTCCATGTGTTCATCACTGAAGAAGGACTTCCTTTTTCCGTTCTAACCCGACTGCTCAATAATTTCAAGAAAGAGAGAAAGAAAGAGAGAGAGAGAAAGAGGGAGAAAGAGAGTGAGAGATAGAGAGTAAATGAGAGAGAGAGAAAGAGAGAGAGAGAGATGGAGATGAAGGAAGGAAGAAAGAGAAAGAGGGAGGGAGGGAAAGAGGGCAAAGAATTTTGGGAAAGAAGAAAAGAAAGGGGGGAAGAGAAAAGAGATGGGGAGGAAGTGAAAGGTGGCAAAGAGTGGGAAAGGAAGAAAGAGGGAGGAAGAGAAAGATGGAGAGAGGGAGGGAAAGAAGAAAGTAGGGGGGCAGAGAAGGGCGGTGGGGGGACCTTTTGGAGGCCTTTCTCTGCTGGCGCGCCGGCAGAGAAAGGCGGCGGGCAGGCAGGGGGGCCCTTTGGAGGGGTGCAGGCAGGTGGGGGGGCATGGGAGGCCTTTCTCTGTGGGCACGCCTCGGCGCTCCCGCAGAGAAAGGCGGCGGGCAGGCGGGGGAGGCCTTGGGAGCCGTTTCTCTGCGGGCGCGCCTCTGCGCGCCCGCAGAGAAAGGCGGTAGCTGGGTGCTCCAGGGCGCGTGCCCACAGAGAGGGCTCTGCGTGCCCTCTCTGGCACGCGTGCCATAGGTTCGCCACCGCTGATATAGACTTTTTGGCAGGGTGATGTCTCTACTTTTATTATGCTGTCTAGGTTTGCCATCACAAACCTAGCCCCCTTTTAATGAGACCTGCTCCAGTGATCATCACTACATCCAGTTGTTGTGAGTCTGCCTGCAGACATCTCCTTGAATGAGGAGATGGAGGAAGCAAGCCCCTTCACTTGGTTGCTGCAAGTAGACCAGCCAGACAAGAAGACTTCATCAGGTGCAGATGGGGAATCTCAGGCTGAAGTCAAAATGCCACACTCTCAGTCCTGCAGCCCAGGATCCAAAGCAGAAGCCCCACAGCAGCCAGCCTCACTTCTGGGTTCACCAGAGCCCTTGGAATGCCAGAGAAGGTGAGCCTGTTGGGAGAGGCACACAACCGGTTCCACAGTGTGCAATTGGCAGCCCAGCACCAGTCAACCTCTGCCTATGAGCCTGAGTCACGACATGATTAGGACTGACAGACATTTAGGTTGCTCAGTCATTGATGAGTTGCACCTATATCTCGATGACTAAGTAGGCTGAAGAGCTGTACCTGTCCCTGGATGACTCAGCAGGGTTTTCCTGATAAAAGCAGCCAGGAAACAGTGAGTGTGGAAGCAATTTGTCCACAACCCTTGTGTTCTGGTCATTGGACTTTGTCTTGTTCTAGATCTTGGTGTGTTTGACCTTCTGGACTCTGACCTGGCTTGTGATCTATGGATTTGCCCTACTGGTTTTCATGCTTGGACTTTTGAATACCTGTGTTTTGACTACACTTGACTACACAAAACGTATGTTTTGACTACACTTGCTGTCTCTCACCTCAAGTGTCTGCCTGAACCCAGAGATCTTATGGCAGTGATTTCTACAAATTACTATTTGAATTTAGTACTTCGTTTAACTGTTTATACAGCCAAAGTTTGCATTATGTTTGCCACATCACACTCTTGGTGCATGTTCATCTTACAGTGCCCTGATTGCACTGTAAAGCACCTACAAGTTTTTTGCATATACTACAGCCAAACTGGCCTTCCCTATTCTGTAACTGTGCATTTTATTTTTTTGTACCCAAATGTAAGATTTTAAATTTATTTGTATTTTGCTGGACCAGCCACTTAATAATCTGCTCCAGACTTTTACCAGTTATGAAAGTCAGGCTGACTGGTCTGTAATTTCCCAGGTTCACCTTTTTCAAAAATCAGAACATCTTCAGCCTTCTGGTACCTTGCCTGTTACTAGCCATTTTGTTTTCAACCCCATTCCTAATAATTCCTACCCTACAATTTGCCTGTTTTAATCACTGCCATGCATAATGTACATTTTCATGTAGCTATCTATGACAAGCCCAAGATTTCTTTCCTGGTCAGTCACTGTCATGCCAGATCCTATCAACATATATTTAAAGCTGGGAAATTTTCCCCGAATGACATAACGATGCACTTAGTCACATTGATGCTCATTTGCCATAAGTTGACTACAACTTGACAGCCAAATAAATAAATAAATAAATAAATAAATCTGTTTTAAACCTCAAATTTGGATTAAATACCATAATCTTTAAATCCTCTGGCAGATCTTTAGAACACAATCTGTTGTTGTAAACTTTTAGCTAAGTAAAAATAAAGATATATAATATTCTTATTTTAGATGACTACATCTATCTCTAAAAATAGTAATTATTTTAACCGGCAAGTGCTTTATGCTGCACATAGTAAAACAATGTAACTAAAATAAGATACAAAGCCCTGTACTGCCACCTTTACGCCAACACTAATTTAATAGCTAAGGAATCTCTAATTTTCTTTTTCAGCCTTAGATTCTCTAGCCAGGAGGATGACTAAGACACACACACTTTGTAGTGGAGTTCAATTTTTCACTGGTCTGTGCTATATACAATTTCTCCTTTCAAGACTCAGAGCTATATAGTCATGTGTTATGTCCACAGCTGAGAGGTGAGATTATATATGTTGTCTTAACCATACTGTCAGACAGTCAGCATGAGGGGAATAGCCTATGAATTATATGGCAGAAAGAACAGGGAGCAAAGTTCCACAAAAGCACTCACCAATTCACCAGCGACAGGGATATTTTTCATTCTAGTAAGCACCTTTTAAGGCAAAGCAATTTCCTGTACTTTGCCCTTAAGAGATTCACAGTTCTAGGCTTGCAACTGATTTTTATTCTCATTTCCAGTGAAGGTTTTTCTTCACCTCCAAAGCATCTTCTTTTAATGCTGCTGATGCCTTTCACAGCCCTTTCGACTTGTCCCCTCCCCATCTCTCCTCAGACAGAAAGAAATGAAACAGAGATGAAAAACAGAGGAGAGAAAATATTGTTACGTTTCTTTTCTGTGGATGGGAGTAAGGTAAGGGCTGAAATGCCGGAATGTCTGCGCCTCTTCCTATTTTATCAAAGTGCTCTATTTGTAGAAGAAGTGATAACAGAGCAATTCTTTTAATAGTCAGCATATCTGAAGCTTCCCTGAACATGATATATTATAGTGGGTTAAATATAGGTTGAAACATTGCTTTTTCATGAAAAAGGAGTTGTATTTTGATGCACTCAAAGAACGTAAAAAGCTTAGTGGGTCACCAGTACTGGGCTCAGAACTGTACAACACCAGTTGATAAGCTACAGTGTTTCATTTAGCCATCCAATAACTGTTGCCTTCAATCCTGGCTTTCAATCAAAGCACCTCCCCAAGAATCTAACACTTATTAGAATGGGTTTATGATTTTCACCTCTCCAAAGAAAAGCCACAATGGATGGGTGTACTTCGGAACCAGGTGCAGAGTATAAAATACCCCTGTCAGAGCTCAGAACCTTGTCTGGTTCTGCCCTGAGTAGTTGGTGCTTCAGCTGAGTATCCACATTCATTACACCCTGTCTGCTGCCATAGGGGTACTCTGGGGAGCCCCCATCAAAAGTCTGGGTGTGCCTGCCTTTCTGTCTCTCTTTTGGGAACTGGCTGCATGTTTCAGCCCTGGTTTGGGGGTTGGGTGTCAGGGGCAGACTAAGGGCTTTCAAGCCACCATGACAACTTTCTTCTCAGGGCTTTCAAGCCACCACATTTACTTCTGTCTCAGGGCTTTGACTCACCACATCTACATACATGATTGCACGCTTTGGGGTTTAGATGTCAGAGGTGGACTCAGGGCTTTCAAGCCACTATGTCAACTTCCTTCTCAGGGCTTTCTTTCCAGCACATCTACTTCCATCTCATGGCCTTGACCCACCATGTCTACTTTCATCTCAGGGCTTTGATCCACCACACCTACTTCCTTCTCAGGGCTTCAAGCCATCATGTCTACTCCTGTTTCAGGGCTTTGAGCCATCATGTCTACTCCTGTTTCAGGGCTTTAACCCACCATGTCTACTTCTGTCTCAGGGCTTTTGAGCCACCTACCACATCCACTTCCATCTCTGGGCTTTTGAGCTACCCACCATGGCCCTTCTTACAGCTTCCAGGCAACACATCAACATAAATTGTTGCACACTGGTGTGTGTTTGGGTGTCAGGGGTTGGAGCCACATCTACATATACTATTGCATACTTTGGGATTTGGGGGTCAGGGGTGCAGAGCTTTCGAGCTACCACGTCTACTTCCATCTCAGGGCTTTGACCCATCATGTCTTCTTCCTTCTCAGGACTTCCAGCCACCATGTCTACATACATCATTGCACACTTTTGGGTTTGGGTGCCAAGGGCAGACTCAGGGCTTGGAGCTACCACATCTACATATGTCATTGCATGCTTTGGGGTTTGGGTGTCAGGAGTGGACTCAAGGCTTTCAAGCCCTGCATCTACTTCCTTCCCAGGGCTTCAAACCTCCATGTCTAACCACTTCTCAGGGCTTTTGACCCATCACCTCTATTCTCTTCTCAGGGTTCAAGCCACCAGGTTTAATTACTTTTCAGGGCTTTCAAGTCATCATGTCTACTTACTTCTCAGGGCTTGGAACTACCGTGTCTACGTATGTCTCAGGGCTTAGAGCTACATCTACATATGTCATTGCATACTGGTGTGGGTTTGGGTCTCAGGTGGTCTCGGGGTACATTGCCCTGGTTCTGCTGGGTTGCCAAAAATGCCCCCCCCCCTCTTCAGTTTCTACTGGAGAGATTCTCAGGGACTTTGATTCTGCTTCTGTTCTGCTGGGCTCCTGCCCTTGCTCTTTTTTTGGCTGTTTTTTCCCTCTTTATTGGAAACAATGGAGTATGGGGGCACCTTCTTTGAGGGAGGCCCTAACTCAGACCCCGTAAATCCAATCCTCACCAAGCTTGGAGGGCAGGTGGAGGAGAGTCAGCTGGAGATGTGCTGCGTCTGGTGTCTCTAGCACACCAAGGGGGCTGTTCAATACATTCCTGAACCTGCACCTCATTTCCCCAGAAAGCACTTTCCTGTGGATACCTTTGGGGGGAGGTGTTTCATAAATCAAATACTGTAAATCCAATCCTTACCAACCTTGGAGGACAGGCAGAGTAGATTCAGCTGGAGATCCACTGCGAGTTTGGTGTCTCTAGCATGCCAGGGGAGAGGGGGACATTCTATCACATCACAAACTACCCAAACTGATTTGGTTCATACAAACAGGTTGTTGTCTATGACAGGTTTGTGGTTCAGTTCATGGGTGTACCATGAACCGAATTGCATTGTTCTGGTTCGTGACCATCCCTAGTTAAGATTGTTACTGTTAGCATGGTAGTGTGATTAGATTTTACTTCTGGCTAGGAGAAAACAACTGTTGGCTACCAACTCCAGTCACACTTTGGATTCTTGGTGAAGAACATTTACTTGTTTATTTAGAACATTTATTATCCCACCTTTCTACCTAATTAGGACCTTCAAGGTGCCAAACTGTTAAAAAGGTGTGAAAATCAACTTTTAAAATAATACACAACTTTTAAAATAATACACATATTTTAAAAAAACAAAAATATACAGAGAACACCAAATGAAACAAAAGACTTTGCCCTCTGGCAGAAGACAGTGATAGAGGAGTACAGATAAATCAGTACAGATAAATCTCCTTGGGGAGAGAATTCTACAGTTTTGGTACTATGCCCAAGATGGCCTTTTCTTGGATTACCATACATCTAGCCTCTGATTACAAAGGCTCCTAGAGACGACTATAACGGTTCAGCAGGTTAATAGTAGGAAGTTGTTAAGTCCCAAAGGCTTTACAGGTCAAAGGCTTTACAGGGCAAAGGCTAAAGCTAGAAAGCAACTTGAAAGAATAGAGTGTGAGGTGGATAACTGCTACCTAAATAATTTTTAAAGATGTTTTATGCAGCTATTTTAGTCTGTACAAAAGTAAAGAAACTGAACTCTTTGTGTATGCCATGTAAGAGGGCTTCATTATAAAAACAGAATGAGGAAGGGAGACTTTATATTTTATTCAAAATGAACAATGACCTACCTGTTGCTGCACTGGTAACTGCTGTACCACTTGCGTGGGCACAGCTGCTTGGCCAGCTACAGAAGTCTGTAAAGTCACTGTTGAACCTGTGTCCGACCCAGTCTCTGATGTCTGCATTGCGGCTTCTGTATAAATGTAAAATTTGCAAGTCAGGTGTATTTTAACATCTCTGGTCACTTGTAGTAATATTAACTTTTCAGAATTCTGCTCTTCAGGTTTTTCATGTAGCACATTTTGGCCATGTCACCCTGCTTTACTGTTCATTTTTTCATTTACATAAAATAACAGAAGGAGAAAGAAAAGAGTTGGGTTTATACCCTGCCTTTCACTGAGAGTCTCAGAGTAGCTTACAATCTCCTTCCCTTCCCCTCCCCACAACAGACACCCTGTGAGGTATGTGGGGCTACGTGAGAGAACTGCGCTTGACAGAACAGCTCTAAAGGAATTGTGACTGACCCAAGGTCACCCAGCTGGCTCCATGTGAAGGAGTGGGCAATCAAACCCATTTCTCCAGATTAGAGTCTGCCACTCTTAACCACTACACAAAACTGGTTTGGCACCTCTGTATTTGCTGTCTCCCATGTCTTGCTATATTCCTCAATGTCTATATATTAATTTAGTAAAGATGTTTATTACTGCCTTCTGGCTCACAGCCATTTTCAACAGTATTAAATACAAATTCTGTTAGGACCAAATGAAGTTTCACAAAGTAGACAGTTTGGCGGGTCCTAGAAAAAGCATTTACACTACTACTCCCCCCACCCCCCCAATGGAGCAATACAGGTACTCGAAATCATTACTGATAGAAAGAAACTCATAAGTTAATGTAGAAAAAGGTACAAATAAACGACACAATTCTTCAGTTTCTTTTTTCAACTATACACAATAGAAAAGAAAAAAATCTTTCAAGCTCATCTGTAGAAGAATTTTAGATGGCACTTTAATTTATGAAATGTTATCTTTCTAAAAGGTACAAAGATGATTTGGAAATTTGTTAGTGAATGGAAACTGCTGCAGATGGTTATGTCAAAAGTGGCAGTTACTTTCAAAAGCTTTCTCATAAAACATTTCAAAATATATCAAAATTCAGGTGAAAAAACAAATAAAGACAACTATTTTGTGCTGTCTTTAAAAAGAACAATCAATCTCAAACACTCTAAGGGGCCCAGTCTCCAACAGCATTCAGTACTACAGGATGCCACACTGATGCCCCCGTCCTCTCAAACCCCAACCATGCTAGATAAACGGATTGTGATCAGGTCAACCACCATGCAACAACAAACAACTTAACTATGACTGGTGAGACCAGATGATAAACAGAAAGCCTATGGAATTCTGTCCTTTGCCCAAATTTCTGCAACTGCTCCAATGAGGTTGAAGCAGTACCAGTGGTTGCTACATGCCTCTGATTTGGTGAGGAGTCACGGAGCCACATAAGACAGTGCAGTAGGGAAGTTTTTGAGAATTTGACTATTAAGTCTGTGACTACACATGCACAGCTATATAATCTGGGTGCTGAACACCAATTTAAAGATGACGTATCCCATATTAGGAATGGGAACAGAAAAGAAAGGGAGCGGAAGATAGGAAAGGTAGTTCCTTTAATATAACAACAGACAGCTGGGCAACTAGGACAACATTACATTGATAAGGAATAGGCCCACAGTGAGGAAAGAAAAGGATGTGATCTCAAAGATATTTTATTATGTAAGGAAAAATGCCAATGCCAGACATCTTGGTTTCATAGAAACCTGTTTAATGGACATTCAATAAAAATGGGAAGTTTCAGATTAGTAGTTAATTTCACTTGACATTACTATTAGTTTCTATATATGCAAAAATTTATTCACATGCCATATTATGCACTTTATTAAATATTTTCCATAATACCAAATTTGGAACTCACCGCCTGCTACCTCAAGAGCTTTGAACATTCAGTTGCAAAACTTTAAGCTTGTTTCTTGCTGGTACCTGACTCCTTGCACAACTAACTAACTCAAACCCTACTATGCTGGAGACAATGTGGTGAGAAAGGGACTTATTTCCATGGCTGGTGGTCTTGTGAAGTGATTGATAATTCTGGACCCAAATACAAGACCAAATTTATAAGATCACTGGTTACTGGATTCCTAAGACCCCTGAACTCTACCTTCTCAATTTGTGGGATCATTCCAATGCTCCCAAGCTAAAACAAGAACTTATTATGTTAATGTTAATTGCTGCTAAATGTATTATTGCTTCACACTGGAAATCAACATCAATTCCATCGCTGCAAGAATGGTTCATACAATTGTGGGACCTATTTATTCTGGACAAGATTACAAACTATTTAGATAAGTCTAGAGGTCCCTCAAATCAGCCCAGTCTTCCAGGGAAATGGTACCCCTTGTTACATAAGCATTGGTCAGGCATCTCAAATAGTTGTTATCAATGCTCCCTCTAAGCTGTGGAGTCTTGTGAGCCAAAATTCCACTTTGTGAGCTACTGGCATTAAAGTTGTGAGCGAACAATATTGGCTGCTGCACAAATTAGTTTACACCGGAGCCATCCTTCCTGAGCGAAGACAAACAATGTGTGAGCCGGAGGCCAAAAAACTGTGAGCTAGCTCACACTAACTCAGCGTAGAGGGAACACTAGTTGTTATGTACTAGACAAGAATCAAATCTCTCTTCTCTGTTCATATTGAATGAATTGTAATTATTCCTTTTCATGCTTATATTGAAGGTTCTAATGCTAATTTATATCAGTTAAGATATGTGTGATATTTGGAGCTTTGTTTGTATTTATCTTTTGCTGCTCTTTGTTGATTGCACTCCATTCTATTGTCAGTTTGTAATATTGTTATATCGTTCAATAAAATAATAAAAAAATCCATAATCAAATATTCAACTACTTTTCGCTATCAGGGAAAAGAAGATTGACATTGATGCAGCACATAAAATTATCATGGTACCATAATTTTTTGTTAACTAAATTGAAGTCAAACAAACATGCTAAATCAGATCACAATCTATTTAAGGGCATTAGAAATGTTTCCAATTCAAATTGCAGAAAACCTACAACACTACCCATTACAGCTGAAACTGTCAGATCTATGCATCATTACTATGATCTCTGGCAATGGAATTAAAGGCTAAGAATGATTTTCTTAGAGCCAGTTTAGTGTAGTGGTTAGGAACGCGGACTCCAGTCTGGGAGAACCAGGTTTGATTCCCCACTCCTCCACATGCAGCTACTGGTGTGACCTTGGGTCAGTCACAAGTTCTTTCAGAGCTGTCCTCTCAAGTGGAGTTCTCGAAAGAGCTCTCTCAGGCCCACCTACCTCACGGGGTGTCTGTTGTGCGGAGGGGAAGGGAAAGGAGATTGTAAACCGCTCTGAGACTCCTTCAGGTAGTGAAGGGCAGGGTATAAATCCAATCTCCTCCTCCTCTTTTAGGGTAAATATTGTTGTAACATGGCAATCCTGAAAACATACTTCTATGTTATATTAACAAAAAAAATACAAAAACTACAAGTACTGTGCACTGTAGCAATCACATGCTATTACCAAATGAGCTTTTCCTTCCACATTTACCAATATTGATTCCACCAACTCATCTCCACTGATAGAACATGAAATTCATATAAAGATTAAGGGAAGCAGTGTGGTTTTCTACTGAATGGAAATTAAAGACAAGGCTGAGTGAGATGTTCTTTGAACCAATCTATGCCCCAAGCCACAATTTACTGCAACAAAGATAAAATTATCAGTGCCATACATAAGCAAGAATTTTACATTAAAATAGTGATCCAAATTTTGTTCTTGTCGTATAAAACAAGCATGTTTCCTTCTAATGCAGCTTGACAACTATATAAGAAAAGACTATTGCAGTTTTTAGGAATTCAGTTTTAAACTCCGCTATAAATATGCACTATGCAGAACAATAGCCCCACTGCTGGACCTCCTGATGGCACCTGGTATATTTTGGCCGCTGTGTGACAGAGTGTTGGACTAGATGGGCCATTGGCCTGATTCAACATTGGCTTCTCTTATGTTCTTATGTTCTTATATGACCCAATATTTAAGGCATTTGTAACAGTACAGTGTATGATGGCTGGCTTTTCATAAGGGCACACCTTGAGATAACACTGCATAACTACCTATGTGTCACAGATAAACTTCCAGCATCTGATGTTTCAGATATATTCTTCAGGTGTTCAAATTGTACAAATTATACAAAGGCTCAAGATGAAATATGAATAAGCAAAATGCATATATACAAAAGTCAGCATATTGTATTTAAATGTGGATTCAAATTCCCACTCAGCCATAAATATAATAGATGGTTATGAATAAATCAGCATCTTTCATGCCTAGGGGCCTATCTGTGAAATGGCAATACAGAGTTGTTTTGAGAAAATGACTATAAGGTGTTCTGCACAGAAGTACACCACAGAAATCTGAAATAATGCGACATATTCAACACTTTTCATGTGCTTGTTTCACACAGCAATTGCTGCTCCTGCCAGTAAAGTAATTGTTATTACAAAGTAATTGTTATTACAGTTCTTTTACAGTGCTCTTTTCAAGTGATATTTGCTTATCAACACAACAAAGACAGTCACATTAATCTATTTTGAAAAACGAAATAAACCCCTACTGTTTTATAATAATGCTGCCCATATGTAAACGAACTGTATATGACCGCAGGAAAGACGTGCCCAACTTCAGTCTAGCCATCCTTGCCTAATGTGACTGTCAGGTGTGTCACCAGCAACAGATGCTTGTTTGACAAAGGACCTTTTGTTCTGGCTAATTAAGCAGTTGGACACACCCGCCTGTTAACAGGTCTGCTTTGTACAAGCAGCGCTAGCTGAATCATGTGAATCTACAGATAAATAGGCTGCATTTTGAAAGAAGACTAATTAACCCCTAGGAGAGGAAAAGAATATTGCTGTAACCCAGCTGCTGATTGTGACAAGATTAGCATTTCTTCAATTTAAGCAATAGTGTTTAGAACACATGTTTTATTACAAATTTTCTCTCTCCCCCAATGTTCTTTGCAAAACTTGTTCAGGGTTATTTAATACACTCAAGATGCACAGTAGGGATCCTTCAGTCTTCTGTGCCTTACATACCAGAATGAATGGTTTAACAATCTGATCCATCAATTACGTAGCAAATCACACAGTGCAAATATGCCATCAATAGTAACTATTTTTAGCAAGTGCTTTCATCACCAACTAATTTGCTATTCTAAACACTAGAGTTTAGAAAGTCTTGTTACACTACATCTACTTTAATATCTACACTGAACCACGTTACTGGTTCTTAATTCAATACAGAAAATAAAAGTCTTTAAGTACACCAATATTTCTTTTTACTCCACAGAAACAGAAAACATCTCTAACTAAAAAGTGAATCAGTTTCACCAATTATACACAAGCAAGGGAAAATAATTACAGAGTTTAGAACAGTGAATGGCCAGTATTTCACAAAATGACTTTTTCTAGAAAAAAAAATTACAAAATAGAATTTTAACTACAAATAAATAACTTGGTATAAGTACACTAGCCTTAAGTTATAAAGCAAATGGAAGCTAATAAACAGTAAAGACTAACAATAAAAACCCTTATGATCACTGTGGAACTATTCCACAAATATTAACTGAGCTGAGCAGGCTTGAATAGATCTCCACCTAAGTTTACATTACAAAGCATATCTAACAGTGCAACCCTAAGCAGAGTTACACCTTTTAAAGTCCATGAACTTCAATGAATTTTGAAGGTTGTACTTCTGTTTAGGGTTGCACTATAAATCACAAATATGACTAACTTTACAACTTTGATGGAACATTATGCCTTTTGTTATACCAAATTTTCATACAATTCCATTGTTCCAATCCTTAAAGTATTTATTTATTTGGATTTATATCCCACCCTCCCCAGAGGCTCAGGGCAGCTAACAGCAAGGCACTCATGCCAACTTTAAAACAGATTCAACAATATAAAACCAAAAAATATATAAAACAACATCCAAACATTATAGCACAAGCAGTAAAACAAGATGGGGCGGATTGTAACCCCCGGCAGAATTTAACCCCCAGTAGCCGAACAACAGCCAAACAGTAGCTCGCCACCCCCTCTCCTGCCAGGGCTGCCCCGCACTCAGTGATAACAATAGTACGATGGCGGATGGCTAACCATGGCAGCAGCTCCTAATCATAGGCCCGGCGGAATAGCTTCATCTTACAGGCCCTGAGGAACTGAGCAAGGTCCCGCAGGGCCCGGATCTCCTCCAGGAGCTCCCTCCACCAGGTAGGAGCCGCCACCGAAAAAGCCCTGGCTCTAATGGCAGCAAATTTCACTTCCCTGGGGCCTGTTGACTCCCCGACCGAAGTGCCCTTGGGGGAACATAT
Source organism: Gekko gecko (assembly GCA_029375565.1). Classification (NCBI taxonomy): domain Eukaryota; kingdom Metazoa; phylum Chordata; class Lepidosauria; order Squamata; family Gekkonidae; genus Gekko; species Gekko gecko. The sequence continues at coordinate 123,097,385 of JAPDNY010000007.1, forward strand.
GGGGAAAGGCGGTCCCTCAGGTAGGCTGGACCCTGGCCCTACAGGGTTTTAAAGGTCAAGACCAGTACTTTGAAGCGAATCCGGTGCACTATTGGCAGCCAACGCAGCGCTTTCAGCGCAGGCTGAATATGATCCCTCCTAGAGAGACCCATCAACAGCCTGGCTGCAGCATTCTGCACCAGCTGCAGCTTCCGGATATGCGACAAAGGCAGCCCCAACTAGAGAGCATTACAGTAGTCTAGCCTTGAGGTGACCGTCGCATGGATCACAGTGGCCAGGTCATCGCAGTCAAGGAAGGGGACCAACTGCCGAGCCAGCCTAAGGTGGTAAAAGGCTGACTTGGCAGTGGCTGCTACCTGGGCCTCCATTGTTAAAGAGGAGTCCAGGAGCACACCCAGACTCCTAACCTCCAACGCCGGCACCAACGGCACCCCATCGAAGGTCGGGAGAGGGAACCCCAACCCTGAACCGATCTGACTCAGGGCGAGGACCTTCGTCTTTGCCGGGTTTAGTTTCAGCCGACTCAGTCTCAGCCATCCAGCCACAGCCTGTAACGCCCAATGAAGGTCATCCAGGGTAGAGTTCGACCGGCCACCCAGCATCAGATAGAGCTGGGTGTTATCTGCATATTGATGACACCCAAACCTGCAACTCCGGGCAATCTGGGCGAGGGGGCGCATGTAGATGTTAAACAACATCGGGGACAGCAGAGCCCCTTGAGGCACCCCACACTCAATGGAGTGTCTCCGGGACTGCTGATCCCCTATCACCACCCTCTGTCCCCGACCTTGAAGGAAAGAGGCGGGCGAGCCCCTGAATGCTCACGTCGGCGAGGCGGTGGGCCAGCAACTGGTGGTCAACCGTGTCAAACGCCGCCAACAGGTCTAACAACACCAGAGCAGTCACACCACCCTGATCCAGATGCCTACGGAGATCGTCAGTCAAGGCAACCAGCACTGTCTCTGTCCCATGACCTGGGCGAAAGCCGGACTGGAAGGGATCGATGACATAAGCATCATCCAGAAAACCCTGCAACTGTGACACCACCGTCCTCTCAATAAGTTTGCCCAAATAGGGCAAATTGGACACTAGCCGATAGTTGGCCAATTCAGCCGGATCCAGAGATGGCGTTTTCAAGAGGGGGTGGACCATCGCTTCCTTGAGTGCCCTGGGGAACTGTCCCCCAGAAAGGGACATGTTGATAATCTCCCGCAGGGCATCTCGAAACCCCTCATGGCCCGCTTTAATGAGCCAGGAGGGGCACAGATCCAGGTTGCACGTGGTTGGACGCACAGAAACAAGGAGTCTGTCAACTTCTTCCAGGCTGAGTGGGACAAAACATTCTGAACCCGGCCCCAAAGCCGAGCAAGGGGCCTCAAGTTCACTCACTGTTTCAATTGTGGCGGGGAGGTCACAGCGGAGCGCCAAGACTTTATCTGCGAAATAGCTCGCAAATGCCTCACAGCCAATATCCAATTTTCTAGCGTTTTGCCTGCCCTGTGGCAGAGCTGTCAAGGACCAAATTGTACTAAATAATTGGGCTGGGCGTGAGCTAGCAGATGCAATCATGGCTGCATAGAAATCTCTCTTTGCGGCTTTGACTGCCATCTCATAGGCCCTCATAAGCGTCCTATAATTTGTTCTTGATGCCTCATCGCGAGCTCGGTGCCACCATCTCTCTAGCCGTCTCAGTTCTCGCTTCAGCTCGCGCAACTCCTGGGTATACCAGGGCGCTCGCCTAACACAAGTGCAGAGAGGGCACCTGGGAGCGATCTCGTCGATGGCTGAGGAGAGCCGAGCATACCAGTCCTCCACCAGCTCATCTAGCAAGCCGCCAGGGGGCCTTGGATCCCGCAGGGCCATCTGGAGCCGCACAAAGTAACAAAATATGGAGTAATAAAAGATTCAGAATAAAAGAATATGGAGTAATAAAAAATTCTTGGTTGAGCAATAACAATGAACAAAATAAAGTTTGGGTCCAGAGGCACCTTTAAGACCAATGGAGTTTTATTATTTACTAGCAGCAAAGCCCATTGCAAAAGGAAGGCAACAAGCTCTAGAAACAGGTTTCTCTGGGGCTGCACACAGGGCACCCCCCCCCCGTAACGCCATGTTCTCCCCTCTCCCCAGACCTCATGGTGGAGGGGTGACAGAGCAGGCTGCGACTGCCTCACTGCCCGGCTTTCCACCCACCTGCACAGGCCAGCCTCGTTGAGTCATACGGCAGAGGTGCTGGAGTTCGGTGAAGCAGTGCTCGGGCCCATGCACCTAGCACATGTCGCCCTTGCCCTCTTCTGTGGCAGGCTTGTCTTCCATGGAGCCGGCTGCCATCCCTCGGCCCCTCCACCATGCTGCTCATGAGCCTGTGGCCAGCAGAACATCCTGCCCGTCCATCAGCCCCTGGCACAATGAGGGCGAGATGCTGGGCGCTGGTTCTGTAGGTGGGACCATGGCAACACAGTCAGCAACACAGCCAGTGGATAGAGACCCCTGGTGAGTGACACATCAGGGAGCCAACTGATTCGGGAGCATGTGGAATCTTCTGGAGAGTTCATGACCAAAACAGAATTATATATAAGAAGAGATAAGAGGTGGAGGTTGTTGTCAGGAAGGGCCATTTAGAGTCAAGATGCATGAATACTGGGTGATTATAGCTGAGATAGAATGTAAGAAAGATCTGTGAATGGCAGTAAATTAGCATACAAATACAAGAGTTAAAAAACAGACATGGGAAAAGGCCCATAGCCAGGATTTTTTGGTTTGGGGGGCATTTAAATTTTTAAGGGGGCACTCCATAAACTGAGGCATTCAAATCCAGGTTTGAATCCCCACTCATGCCCTGGAAGCTTGCTGGGTGATCTTGGTCACACACTCTCAGCCTAACCTACCTCACAGGGGCCCGCACCCCTTTGCAGAAGGACTCCGCAGCACAGCTGCAGAGCAAGCCTTCTTCTTCCCTGAGCCCCCAAGTGGGTGCCACAGCTGCCTTACCTAGTCCTTGGCTTGGAAGGCTTGCACGCAGTGGGAGCTCAGTATGCCCCTGCCGCTGTGGACCAGCACCTGGGGAGCCTCTGCCTCAACCATGCTGCTCGACCCACCTCTTGCTTCCTCCTGGGAAGGCTCAGTGCACTCCACCTCCTCCCAGGCCACAAGGCCAGCCAAGCCCTTGGCGGGTAGCAATACACTGGCACAGGGGCCAGTCAGCTGCAAGCAGAGCCCTTGGTTGGTAAGGGAAGTGCACTCCCTCTCACATGCAGGCAAACTTAAACTCTGCATCAAGGACAGAGGTCTGGGAGTGCACAAGTCCCAGGCTGGTCACACCAATCAAGTGTTGCTTGGGCTGCAAGGCTCCAGGCTGTTCTTCCTCTTCCCCACCACCTTCTTCTTCTCCTCTACCTCAGCCTCGCATTGTTGGCCTCAGCCGCCGCAGACCAGTGTGCAGGTAACAGCATGGGGAGGAGAGGAGAGGAAAGCCCACCTCAGTTAACAGAGAGACACCTTCAAGGCTGAGGGAAGGGAGAAGACGGCGGGAAGAAGACACAGCCATGCTCGGTGGCCCTACTCGATGAGACAGTTTGTGTGGCCAAAGAAAGAGGGTGGGCAGCAGCAGGAGAGGAAAGGAGGGAAGCACACCAAAACATAAAATAAAAAATGGGTAGTCGGGGGGCTTGAACTGGATGGGAAGTCGGGGGGCTTACTCCTAAGTCGGGGGCCAAGCCCCCAGAGATCTCAATGTAGCTACAGGTCTGTGTGGGAATGAGGTCTGAGTCCAGTGACCTGCAAGACAAATAAAGTTTAGCTCCAGGTACAAGCGAGAACTGCGAAACTTAGCATTTACACTAATTCAGATTCATATTTGAAACAGATTTCCACAAATATTACACATAGGTGGGGGGGGTAGTTGCCAGGAAGAGCCAATTAGAGTCAAGATGCCTAAGTAACTGAACAATCAATACAGTTAAGATTGGAATAACACATTAGGCAAGACATTTAAATAGCTGTGAGTACAGGGTGGCGTCCATGCATCCATCGTGTATTTTTACAGTAGTGGTTCATTGTCAGGTTGATGGTGGGGTAAAAGTCATTGAATGCCTGATGGAATACATCCAGGGCTTCTTTACCAAGTGTCCAGATGATAAAAATATCATCACTGAATTGGAGATATCAGCTTCTTATCTCACTACACACGCTAAGTCACTCAGTTCTCACTTATATCTGGAAATCAGACTTTGTTGATCTTGGACGTTTTCACATCTGTTGTTAACTCCTTTATAATTTGTATACCAATTTACTGCTATTTACATGTTTTACCTAACGTGTTATTCCAATCTTAGCTGTATTTATTCCTCAGTTACTTAGGCATCTTGGCTCTAAGTGGCTCTTCCTGGCAATTAACCCTCCCCCCACAAATCAATCAATCTATCTCTCCTTATATATAATCCTGTTTTTGTGTGACTCTTTTCTGAACTAGTTGCTGTAGATTTTCCGGGTCTTTTCTGAACGTTCCACACGCTCCCACAGTCTTTGGATCTGTTAGCCTGATGCTGTGCCAATCCAGTGGCTAAGGAGGTGGTGGCCAGCGTTTCAGGTCGAGTGCGAGGAGACAGACAGGACAGATGCTCTGGCAGCAGAGGCTTAGAAGGCCAAGGCCTCCTGCCTTCAATGGGCTGCTTGCATGGGAAACAGAAACCAAAGCCAAGTCGGGAGGGCCCCTTTCGCCGGCCAGGCTGCTTGCCTCTCCCTCCCCCGCTGCTGGAGCGGAGTCTCACAGCCACTCCCTTCCAGAAGTGGTCGCACAGAATTCTTGTCCTGCCCTGACCCACCTGGCATTCTGCTTCCCTTTCCTCCACCAGACAGACGGCCACTTTGCATAGCGGCCCTCCCAAAGAGGGGGGGGGGAATGAACAGGAACCGGAGACTACCAAAGCTTCTCTACAGCCAGCCACCATCAATCTCCTCCTGGCCCAGCCCAGTAAGTGCCACTTCTTAGGGTGGAATAGGTGGCCTGGAGGTGCAAGTTGTGGCCCCCGCATGCCTTCCCCTTGCCTAGCATGAAGCTCTGTCTGACAGAGGCTGCTCAAGGTCTCCATCCCCAGTGGCCATTGAGGGGAGCGGACCATCACCAGGCATGCGTGAAGCCCAGCGGAGCAGCCATCGCTGCCTCAGGTCTCCCCTCTGCCGCGACCTCCCGTCCCCACCTGCCGCCCCTTCCCCTGGTGAAGATGCACTGGAGCTGCAGATTCTCCCTCAGCCAGCCCTGTGCTCACCTATTGCCATACCCCCCCCTCCAAGCCCACTGAGTCAGTGGTGGGCAGAGACAGGCTGCCATTTTGGCGGGGAAAGTGAGGCCGGCATCTTTCTAGAGCTCACTGTATTGATTCTACAACGGGCTTTGCGACTAGTCTATCTATATATTTAAAAGGCTACCTGTGTTCCCGACGACTCACTTGGATCAGCCTTTCAAGGTCATTTGCATATGTGGGCTGATTGGGCCTCGCTCCATTCCACGTCATCCTCCCCCCCATAGCCAGTTGGTATACAGAGGTAATTTGCATATGCAGCCTGATTGGCTTTCACCTCCAACATTCTAAACAATTTGCTGTTGGGAGTCACCGAATGTGTCCTGAGGTAAAATACATCTCCCAATCTTCCCTAAATGTTCACTGGGGTTGCCAATCTCCCTGTGGGGCCTGGAGATCTCCCAGAAATCATCATGTTCCCCAGCCACAGCACACCATTTCCCCTACAGAAAATTTCCCACCTATTAAAACTGATCTCCAGATGACCAAGATCAGTTCTGGAGAAAATGGCTGCTTTGGGCAATGGACTCTGTGGCATTATGCCTTGCTGAGGTTCCTCCCCACCTCAAACCCTGCTCTCCCCAGGCTCTACCCCTCAAATCTACAGGTATTTCCTAACCCAGAGTTGGCAACCCTGTAACTGGCTACAGAACTGCTTTCCAGACTCTTGGAACCCAAAAAACATGGCACAGGAGGAGGCACTTTTCTGCCTTAGCTGCCACTGCATAGCCCCAAATCAACATTAATCAGGGGTGGGGGAAACCATACCTGTTACCACATGGCTCTCCTGCCCTACTACCCACTTCGGACAGCAAAATTACTTGAGACAGCCCTGCCTTATAGCTAAGCAGAAGGCAATAAACATGGCTTGACTCTCTCTACTTCCCCCTTCCCTCTGCCGCCCCACCAGCCACAGCTGGGACACTCACCTGGAGCTTCTTTCTAGAGCTTTCTTCCCACAATAGGCCTTACTCCTAATATGTAGTATTTGAGGAAACCTGTTTCAGTGTATCTGAATTAGTATACAGAGTCTTTCAGTTCCCAGAATTGAAATTTGTCTTGCAGGTGCCACTGGACTCAAATCTCATTCCCACATCCGTTAACTCTTTTATTTGTACGCTCATTTACTGCCATTCATAGTTCTTTCTTACATCTTATCTCAGCTATAATCACCCAGTACTTATGCATCTTGGCCCTAAATGGCTGAGAAAGTGAGCTTGCACACGAAAGCTTATACTGTGAACATAACTTTGTTGGTCTTAAAGGTGCCTCTGAACTCAAACTTTATTCTGCTGCTTCAGACCAACAAGCCTATGCCACCTGAATGGACAAAATGCTAATCAAAAATCTAATCCTCTAGAATTGTGAATAATTGTGAAAAGTAGTAAGAGAGCCCATTATTTATTGATAGATTGATATAAAGAAGGATGCACAGATTCCTCCAGTGATGTTAGCAGTCATAAGCATACTGGCATTCAAAAGCAGCTAAAGGTGGTTACGTAGGGCAAAAAAAAATATTACAGCAACAGAAATTTCTAGTTTCATTCACATTCTTCCAGCAGTTTTCAGAGTATTAATTAAATCTTTTCTTGTAGCTACAAAACAAAAGGGTTATTTACAATTGTTAGGACTGCCAAATTCCTATAGATTTGGCAGTAGTGCCTGGGGAGGGTAGTTTGGGGAGGGTTTGCAAAGAGTTTAGAACTGAAACAGAAAAAGGAAGACAATGTAAAGTGTGGTGCCATTCTAATGTCCCATAATGGAACCACAACCTAGCCTGGGCTTTTCTTTGTCTACCTCTTTCATATAGTAGATTTCATTGGTTAGAGCCAATCAACTTGTGAAACGACATATCTACCCCTTAGGATTTCTAGGCTGCAGATATTGTACTTATGACAGTTGTAAAAACTAGCGAATGAGATCACAACTTTTTTTCATCACAGTATTGCTATGATTGCAAGGCCAAGAGCCAGAATGTCTCCTTCCAGGTATCTCTTAAAGAGTACAAAATTCTCCAATTTGGACTTCACAATCTTATGCCCTTTTTGCTTCTGTACAACCAATCCCCACTCTTCTTTGGCTGCTTTGCCTATAGGCTGCCATCTTTTTTCTCTCCCTGCTCCTTGCTTTTATACACAGTTTGACACACACCAAGTAGGAGAAGCTTTTGCTTTGCTTTTTTCTTTGCCCACAGAACTTCGTGTCAACCTTCATGTCAACCTGCAAAGGAAACAGACAGAAAAAAACACAGCAGCTGCCTTGCTGTCCACAGCTAGGCCCTAAGTAAGCTATTGTCTCAGTTTTCTTGGGACCTAAATAGTTATAGACACACAAAGATGTGAACTGTGATGCACCTATGAAATTGGTAACTATGAAGACTTTAAAAAATAACAGTCCATATATTTACAAGATTCACAGCTGTTATTACTGGAACAATAAATATGGTATATTTTTTATTTAGAGTATTTATAAGCAACTACTATATAAAACAATGAGATTTATTATGCAGATTGTGAGAGGTAAAACTTGCTAGTGAATGTTATTGTCAAATGTTAGCATATAAAACTGAAAAGTGATTCTTAAATGGGTACACATTTTGCTATAAAAATTCATTCATTGTTCATATAAAGTGACAATCAGACAGTTTTTCAAAATGATATTTGACTTTTCAGCCCGTGGACTCTAAAATACAGAAAAGCTCTCTAAAATAATAAATAGTAACCCTGGTCAAAATGAGGCGTATCAAATTTTCTGTAAAAAGTTCAGCAACAGTAATACTGGACCTCCTGCTGGACCTCCTGATGGCACTTGGTATATTTTGGCCGCTGTGTGGCAGAGTGTTGGACTAGATGGGCCATTGGCCTGATTCAACATTGGCTTCTCTTATGTTCTTATGTTAATGCAATTTAATTTTTCTCTCATCTTGACACTCTCTATAATTCAGTGATGTCAAACATATGATCCAGGGGACAGAACCGGCCCATCCAGGGTTCCTTTCCAGCCTGTGAGCAACTGGTGCAAGGGAGGAAAAGTAGGAGGCTGTTTCAGGGGGAGAAGGCGAGCAGGAGCATGTGAAGAGGTGTGTGTGGTTGAAGATGTCAAGAAATAGAAAGGAAATTGCTACGGGGCAGAACTATGAGGCGGAGGTTAAATAATGTGGGGGAATGACAGCAAAGGCAGAGAAAGTGGAGGCATCGTATTTTTTTCCCTCCTGCCTCCTCCAACTGCAGAGTTGGCAAAGCTACTAGGTGGAGGGGCAGAGTCAAGTGGCCAGTGCTGCCACTACTGCACCAAACTGCAACCATGGGTGGGGGGGTTTGGTGAGAGCAGGTGCACGGAGTGGCACTTTGCCGACAAAAGGATGGGGCTGGCAAGGGAGAAGGAGGACCATCACGTGGACTGGGAAGCAACTGGGCAACAGAGTGTATGTCCTGGTCTTGAAAGCAAAGGGGGAAAGGGAGACGCAAAGGTAGGTTAGGCTGAGAGTATGTGACTGGCCCAAGATCAACCAGGAAGATTCCATGGCACAGCAAGGATTCAAATTTGGATCTCCCAGATCCTAGTTTGAAACTCTAACCACTACACCACACTGCCTTTCATGTTGTGGCTGCTGTTGAACAGTAGCAAACAACCAGCCCTGGGTGGGCCATGGAAGTTGTGTGTTATCACACAATCCTGCTGAGCCTGGCCCCACGGAGTCCTCCCCCAGTGGCCAAAATTCTCCAATCCCTGCCTCTGGCTGCTAGAAACAAAAGCTTCAACCTCTGTGGATGCCTAGTGCGGTGGAATGGGCCTGCTCTTGCCTGCAGACCCTACTCCACCCTGCCCTCCAAAGTTTTCCCAACTCCTGGACAGGCTTTTCTTTCTCTCTTGGGTAGCCCACCACCTGACCTTTGTAAGGAATTACCTGCTGGGAGGGTCAGGACTCCCAACTTGCCTTCCAAGATCTGAGGCCTTGCTTCTGTGTCTCCCACTGCCCAGCACCTGGTCAACATGGGGACAGTTTACTGCCCTGCATGCCCCTGGAGGAATAGCCTCTTGCCAACTGCCTGCCTTCCCCTTGCGCTCCTTTTAAAATAGTGTGTCCAAAGATGGGCCGGTTTCTGTCTATGCGGTATAGAGAACCATTACCAGCATCAAAAGTTATGAAGTATTTATTAGAAAGAAAATGTTCACAAGCATACTTTTAGCACAGCAACAGACTGAGCAAGGGATTCAAAAGAAATGGGTAAGATGCAAATCCTCTGTCCTTCTCGCTATACATGGCCTATCAAATCTTAAAATAGAACAGGCTCCAAAAGCTTACAAAGTTACAAATCTCCAAAGAATTTCTATTTACCTTGAAGCTTTCTGCAGCTCTTCAGGCCCAGCACATGGCTAATGGCTGTCTCCTCCAGACCTCAGTTAAGAATTCTATCCATCCTGATGGACCCAGCATGAAAGAGACCTTCCCCTTGCTCCCCGAAGGTTTATCACATCTCTTTTACCCACCCACTGACCAGGTCAAGCCAGGTCAGAGAAGTGTTTCCTGGAGCTTCTTCCTGGAGCTTCTTCCTGGGGCCTTGCTAGTCTAAAGTTCTCCAAATCTTGGTTCCCAGCATGAAGAAGGGGGAGGGCTTGACCAACTCATTAACTCTCCTGCTAGATCTATTAGCATGAAGGTAAGCTGGAAAACAATTGGACTGACTTACCCCTTCCAGCCTGCTCTCTGCCCAGAGAGGGAAAAAACTTTTAAAACTCAGAGTGCAGGTTTTGTTCATTCCAAACCTCCAAAGAAAAAAAACGCATTTCTTCATATCTAGCATCAACTATAGAGGGCATCCATTACTTAAAGCAACAGGTGCTGCTTCTATTATGGGGGGGCTGCTTTTAGATTATTTTAGATTTCAGATTTTTCTGCAAACCTGGGGCTTTTGCCAGGTTTAAAGAAAGATATGTCTTGTCTGTTCATGGCTTCAGTCTCTGGATTAAAGCACAGATTTAACCGCATGGTTAATTAGATGTACTGATGGCATTTGTAGTAGTTGGAATGTGGGTTACGTGGGGTTTGTGTGGCCTAGCTTATAGGACAAGAATGTTTCAGGAAAAACCAGGTTCTCATCCTAACAATAAAAAGGATAATGAGAGGGAGGGCAGGAAAGGTTACATCAGTGCTTAGTTCTTGTGACCCTTTCTTACATGCTGATTGCCACTTTCATGTCAGGAAGCAATTTTTCTTCAGGCCAGTTTGGCCAGGGATCATGGAGGTTTTATTTGCCATCTTCTGGACATGGAACAGCAGTCACTTTATATGATAAGTAAGTAGGGCAGAACCCACTATGGCTTTGTCTTGTACTTGCAAATTAGAGCATCTTATAACAGCACTACAGGTAAGATTAGAATTTCAACAGCCAATCCATATGCAAAAGAACCTCCTCAGGAAAGCTCCTCCATTAGCATGTCATAACCTGGGAAAATCCTACAAGATAATGACTCAGCCCTACCCTACCTTCCTGAGTAGATATGAATTACCTGCCTACCATTTTTTCCCTCACATTGACACAGAGAGTACTCCATCTTTCTGTGATATACCTCTGAGGATGCCAGTCACAGCTGCTGGTGAAACATCAGGTACTACAACACCAAGACCATGGCCATACAGCCCGGAAAATCTACAACAACTAATGAACTCTGGCTGTGGAAATCCTTCAACAACATACAAATAACATTTTATCCTTGCAAAACTACTTGGTCCTTTTAAGATAAAACAACAGAGTCTGTCTAACATACAAGGAATACAATAGACATTCATCCTCAGAACTTGGTGTGGGGAAAAATTCTGGTGAAATAATCTCCTGAGATAAATAGAATCTGGCGACAACTTTAGGGAGGAACCTGAGACTGGGTCAGAGTACTACCCATTCAGGAAAGGTTTTTAAAAATGGGGCTTCCACCTGTAGGGGTGCTAATTTGCTTACCCTTCTGGCTGATGTGAACGCCACTAAACTTACTTTCATAGAAAGTAACTCCACCAAACATGTTGCAAGGGGTTCAAAAGGCTTGTGCACAAGTTGTGTCAAAACAAGCAAGAGGGACCACTGAAGAATCAAGGGGTCTTCAGGGGGGCAAAGGTTACATAAACCCCTCAAAAATCTCTTGATCAGGTAGTGGGAGAATACTGATTGCCCATCTCTTTTACTGTGGTAACAAATAGCAGCCAGGTGGACTTTCATCAAAGAAAAACCCAAACCATTATTCTTTAGCTACAACAAATATTCAAATATGCCTTGTATGGGGACAGTATATGGAGAAGCATCCCTCCCACTACAACGTGTTGAAAACATACTCTATTTATAGCAAGAGGATTTTCTAGTGTTTCATCTGCATGAATTTAAAAGAACATCATTAATCTCGAGATAAAATTAAATCCTTGTCCCAAGTCTCCAGACAGTAAGATTGAGTTGATCAAAGTTGTGGTGGAATACCTGGTCTATACTGATTAGATCCAGCTGTTTGGGTAGGGAAATACATCGCCCCTCTGAAATATCCATCAGACTTGGAAATCAGATTTGGAAAGGCCAGAAGGGGATCATGGCCACCAAAATCATTCCTGCTCTCTTCTCCTGGCCTCGTCTATCACTCTAATAAGTAGGGGGAACGGGGCGGGGGGGGGGAACATAGAGCACACACAGTTGGAATGCATTCCCTTGAGAGCCCATGTCACTACCTGCTTCGGAACAAAATCTCAGCTTTCAAATGGACTCATGTTGCAAATAGGTCAATCTCTGGGACTCCTCAAAGAGCATATATTGGTTCCAAGTACACTAGGTCTAGGAACCATTCATGTGGTAACATACCAGTTCTCCTCAACCTGTCTGCCTCTATATTCAAGCTTCAAGGGATGTGGATAGCCTGAAAGAACAGGGACAGCATTCTGGGCCTTTCCTGTAAGGTTGGAGTCAGTTCCATTATTGCGACCTGGTGTTGGGACCCAGTTTTTTGTTTTTCTTTGACCGTTAATTTACTTAGCCTTCTTGGCTGGTGGCACCGAAGATGCCTGTTGGATCTGAGGAGAGTGTGAGTCTGAACAGACCCATTGAGACATGGATGCCAGGGGTGGAGCTAACTGTGTCAAACCCAATACCAGCTTTTCTGGACCTGATTTGGATGCAGGGTCTGAGGCTTTAAGTGCCTTCTCTCACAATGCTGCCTTTAATTTGGAGGCTCTATCCCCTCTAGCCTGAGGGGTAAACTTCTGGCACATTTTACAGGTGGGGACATTATGTCCTTCACCCAGGCAGAACAGGCATAAATCCTGTTTGTCTGTCTGGGTCATTTTCACCCCACGACAGGTACACTTCTTAAAGAGCACTTTCTAAGCCATATCGAAATGACAAAAAGATGATTTTTTCACAAAGAAAAATTCTTTACCAATCTGACACTCCAGAGACTAACTAATAACCTACTCCTTCGGCAGCTAATGAGGGTGAGGACACTACTGCTGGGGAGTATGTGGTCCCTGGGTGGGAACAAATATTCTAGCTCTGGCACGCAGCATCCCCTGGAGGCTTTTAGCTGTAAACCTCTCCGATGGCAGGCCTGCTTATACACAGTCCTCATGTGGGATTGCACAGAAGACTGATGGTGAACAGTCTTTCCTGTTTGTCCCTGTAAAGTGCTATTCTGATGCACATTGTTCTCTATTCCATTTCAACCATTCTGATTAATAGTCATTGACAGACCTATCTTCTATATATCTTCCTAATTTTTAATCCATCAAAATTAGCAGCTACTTTCATTTTCTTAAGGTATAAATTCCATGTATTAATCATGCACTATACAAAACAGTACTTTCTTTTTTCTGCCCTGAAACTCTTGTCTAGCAACTTCATGAGGTAATGAAGATAAACTGGCCAAACCTAGCCAGTTTAGAGCCAGTCTGATGTAGTGGTTAAGTGTGTGGACTCTAATCTGGAAGAACCAGGTATGATTCCCCGCTCCTCCACTTGCACCTGCTGGATGACCTTGGGCAAGCCATAGTTCTGTCAGAAATGTTCTTGAAAGAGCAGTTTCTGTCAGAGCTCTCTCAGCCCTACCTACATCACAGGGGAAGGGAAAGGAGTTTGTAAGCCGCTCTGAGACTTCAAGTGAAGGGCGGGGTATAAATCCAATCTCTTCTTCTTCCTCCTCCTCAATCAGCAAGAGGGTAGAGATTGAATTTGACAAACAATAGTCAAGATGGGTGACGTAGGTATCATGGATATCTCCCACACAGGGGCAAATCATAGCCTGCAGAGATGTCCCTCAAAAATATCCAGGATGTCCAAAGGAAGCAACTCTCAGATACCTTCTCATGGCAAGCACACGGGTCATCCAAGCTTCAGGAACGATTCAGTCAGCCGAATCATTGCACTCATACACAGTCCTCCAAGCAACTCTCCAAGTCCTCTGCACTGCTTCAAGTCGATATCAAGGTCCCAACAGCTCAAAGCCAACCAGTATTGGCCACAGTTTATAACCAGAGACTCGGGATGCCCACAGGACTCTAGGTGTTTCTGAAGGCACCTGAGACCATTCGAGGGCATCCAATAGCACTCAGCACCACGCTGAGGCCCCAAAAACAATGGCAGGTCAAGCCTGCTCGGAGCTGACAGTGAAATTGTTCGTGAGTCCACACCTCCCTTCCTTTCCCCTTGTCGGTTATTCTCTATTTACCATTCTGTATAATATTTATTCTCCTCTGGATAAGGGGCACCATGTTGTGCTTCCTTTTTATGTACTAATTTACTGGTTGCCTGTAGTATTGCAAGAGTTGTTTTAATAATCTTAAAATTATGAATTTTGTTTATATGAATACTGTTGCCACCCAATCTGAGCCCTGTTGTACAGGGGAGGAGGGCTATAAATCAAATAAATAAATAATGAAAGAATGGATGAATAAAAATATTAAGCAAAGAAATCAATAATTCAGGCATGCAAAAAGAGATTTTGAGGAGCAGGCTGCTAAAAGCATCAAGACAAACAAAAAACATTTTAAAAAATATATCCAGAATAGGTAACCAACCAGAGAAGCAGCTGGGCCTTTGGATGACAAAGGGATAAATGGATTGCTAAAGGAAGATGGGGAGGTGGCAGAGAAGCTCAATAAACTTTTTGTATCTGTGTTCACTGTGGAAAGTGTGGAGGATGTACCCATGCTACAGTCTCTATTTTCAGAAAGGGAGTCTGAAGAACTGAGTCAAACTGAAGTGACAAGCGATGAAGTTCTATACTGATTTGTGGAAATTAAAAATCAGTCTCCAGGTCCTGATGGCACACACCTGAGAATTCTTCGTGAACTTAAATGTGAGACAGTTGATCTATTAATCCATATATGTAACCTATCACTAAATTCAGTCGCTGTATCAATAGACTGGAGACTAGAAATATGACACCAATTTTTAAAAAGGGGTCCAGAGGGGAACCAGGAAATTACAGGCCAGCCAGCCTAATGTCTGTCCCAGGCAAATTAGTAGAAACTGTAGCCAAATATAGAATTATTAGGCACACAGAGGAACAAAGTTTACTGAGGAAAAAATCAGCATAGCTTCCGCAAAGGGAAGCAGTGGGGTCCCACAAGGATCAGTACTGAGATTGGTACTATTTAATTTATTCATTAAATGATCTTGAACAAGGGGTGAGTAGTGTAATGGCCAAGTTTGCAGATGACAGCAAACTGGGTCAATGGGCAACAATGTGGCAAAAGAAGTTCAGTGTTGTTAAATGTAAGGTGATGCATACTGGGACAAAAAAAATCCCAACTTCAAGTATAGGCTAATCGGGTCTGGATCTGCTGAGACTGAGAGGGGAAAAGATCTGGTGACTGAGGTAATTTTCACATTCAGAGGCACTAAACTTCTGAATCCCAGAGCCAGGAGGCAACATCAGAGGAGGATCTAAGCCTCTATGCCTTGTTGTTGGCCCTCCAGAGGAACTGGTTAGCTACTGTACGGGACAGGACACTGGACTAGATGGACCACTAGTCTGATCCAGCAGGGCTCTTCTTAAATACACTTGCTACTGCATAATTTAATAAAATGGTTCAAACTGAAATAAGATGGCCATTTTCTACTAGAAAAGCAATTGCGAAGGCGGTCAGTCTGTCCCACTATGATACTTGCGAAGGCGGCCAGTCTGTCCCACTGTGACCGAACAGCATATTCCAGTGCTCTTGGGGAGGGGGAAGTTTAGTGATGGGCCTGGGCAAGGTATTAAGGGAAGGACACGGAGACAGAATGAGGCTTGGCGCCCTTCCAGCCTTCAGCCCATCCCGAGGATGGCTGGCAGTGTGGCGAGGATTGTCAATGCCCCTCCGTTATTGGTGTTGTGCAACACCAGGTCCATATATAATAAAACTGCAACCCTTTGGGACTTTGTGTTGGACCAACAAGCGGACCTGGCATGCGTGACCGAGACCTGGGTGAGGGAGAGTGAGACAGTTGCTCTCACCCAATCGGCCCCTCCGGACTACTCGGTCCTTCGCAAATCACGGACTAGGGGCAGGGAGGAGGAGTGGCTATTTTCATTCGGGAGGCTTACTCCTTCAGGGCACTCCCATCCATGGAGATCGCAGGCATTGAATGTGTTGGTGTGATGCTGGAGGCTGTGAGAAGTTTGGTGATCTGGCTGGTGTACCGTTTGCCCAATGCACCGGCCAGTAGCCTGCCATCCCTGCTGGAGGTCATAGCAGGCTGGGCGTTGGACCACCCTAGACTGATTGTCTTGGGTAATTTCAACGTCCATGCTGAGGATGTGGCCTCAAGCCAGGCTACAGACCTAGTATCATCCATGGCAATGCTGTAACTCTCACAGTTTGTATCGGCCCCCACACATCGGGCTGGTCACATGCTCGACTTGATCTTCGTGGCAGGGGTTGAGGTGAACCAGATCACTGCGGATGCAGTGCCATGGTCGGACCACCTGGCTCTGAAGGCCCATCTGAATGTTCCACTCCAACCCTTGGTGGGCGGCAAGC
The DNA here is from genome assembly GCA_029375565.1 of Gekko gecko. NCBI lineage: Eukaryota > Metazoa > Chordata > Lepidosauria > Squamata > Gekkonidae > Gekko > Gekko gecko. Next base: position 123,113,678 of record JAPDNY010000007.1, read on the forward strand.
TGATTTATGCTCGCCCACAGGCCCAGATGGACCCTCTGCAGCTCCAGAGGGCCTTGTGGGATCTGAGACCCCCCTGGCGGCTCGTTGGATGAGCTAGTGGAGGAATGGCATGTCCAATTCTCCGCAGCCATCGACGAGATCACTCCCAGGCATGAAATGAGAACTGAGAAAACTAGAGAGACGGTGCCGCCGTGCTCACAACGAAGCGTTAAGAGCATCTTATAAGATGTTTATCAGAGCTTATGAGATGGCAAGTCAAGGTGGCCAAGAAGGATTTCTTTGCAGCTGAGATTGCATCTGTGAGGTCACGCCTAGCCCAATTATTTAGTATGATTCGGTCCTTGACAGACCTGCCACAGGGCAGGCGAAATGATAGGGACTTGGATATTGGCTGTGAGGCTTTTGCGAGCTATTTCGCAGATAAAGTCCTGATGCTCCAACGCGACCTCCCCACCACGACTGAGACAATAAGTGAACTCAAGGCCCCTTGCGTGTCTTTGGTTCTGGGTTTAGAGTGTTTCAGCACGCTCAGCTTGGACGAAGTTGACAGATTGCTGGCTTCTGTGCGCCCAACCACATGCGACCTTGATCTGTGCCCCTCCTGGCTCATTAAGGCAGGCCACAAGGGGTTCCGAGGTGCTCTGCAGGAGATAATCAACAAGTCCCTCACTGAGAGTCGATTCCCTGGAGCACTCAAGGAGGCGATGGTCCATCCTCTCTTTAAAACGTCATCTCTGGACCCAGCCAAATTGGCCAACTATCGACCAGTGTCCAATTTGCCCTATTTGGGCAAACTGATAGAGAGGGCGGTGGCATTACTGTTACAGGGCTTTCTGGAGGATGCTTCAGTCCTGGATCCCTTCCAGTCTGGCTTCTGCCCGGGTCACAGGACAGAGACAGTGCTGGCCACCCTGACTGATGATCTCTAAAGGCATCTGGATTGAGGCGGTGTGGTGGCATTGCTGTTGTTAGATCTGTCGGCCGCGTTCGATACCATCGACCACCAGCTGCTGACCCACCACCTTGCTGACGTGGGGATTCAGGAGCTTGCCCTGCAGTGGTTTGCCTCTTTCCTCCAAGGTTGGGGACAGAGGGTGGTGATTGGGAATCAGCAGTCCCGGAGGCATCCCCTTGAGTACGGGGTGCCTCAGGGGGCAGTTCTGTCCCCGATGCTATTCAACAACTATATGCACCCCCTCACCCAGATTGCCTGGAGTTACGGGCTTGGGTGTCATCTGCATATTGATCTGATGCTGGGCAGCCAGTCAGACTCTAGTCCCGATGACCTTCATAGGGCGCTGCAGGCCGTGGCTGGTTGGCTTAGGCTGAGTCGGCTGAAACTAAACCCGGCGAAGACAGAGGTCTTGGGCCTGAGCCGGATCAGTCGGCGGTTGGGGCTCCCTCTCCCGACCTTCGGCGGGGCGCCTTTGGTGCTGGCGCTGGGGGTTAGGAGTTTGGGGGTGCCCCGGACTCCTCTTTAATGATGGAGGCCCAGGTGGCAGCCACTGTCAAGTCAGCATTTTACCATTTTCGGCTGGCGCGACAGTTGGTTCCCGACCTCGATCATGATGACCTGGCCACAGTGATCCATGTGATGGTCACCTCAAGGCTAGACTACTGTAATGCTCTCTACATGGGGCTGCCTTTGTCGCAGATCTGGAAGCTGCAGCTGGTGCAGAACACAGCAACCAGCCTGTTGATGGGTCTTATGAGGCAGGACCACATCCAGCCTGTGCTGTAGGCGTTGCACTGGCTGCCAATAGCGTACCGGATCCGCTTCAAAGTGCTGGTTCTCACCTTTAAAGCTCTATATGGCCAGGGTCCGGCTTACCTGAGGGATCGCCCTTCCCCATATGTTCCCTCAAGGGCACTACGGTCGGGGGGGCAACACCTGCTGGTTATTCCAGCCCCCAAAGTAGTTAAATACGCTGCAACCAGGGCCAGGGCTTTTTCAGTGGCGGCCCCTTCCTGGTGGAATGAGCTCCCGGAGGAGATCAGGGCCCTGAGGAACCTTATGCAGTTCTACAGGGCCTGTAAGTCGGAGCTCTTCCACCAGGCTTTCGAGTAGGGGCTGCCACCGCTACTGTACCACCACCATATTGACATCACGAGGCGTACTGGCCCTGGTACAGGACCATAGTTATAGTGGGACACCACTAGAGCAGTAACAACTGTGCCTACCGGAGTGTTGGTGTTATGGGTTTCACATTATGGACTATATGCTCTGTTGACCACTGTTTTAACTGTTTTATAAGTAATGGACTATTTATTGTTTTAGTGTTTATGTTTGGCATTCGCCTCCATGTTTTACTGTTTGTGTATGGCATTTGCCTCTGTGTTCGCCGCCCTGAGCCCATGTTAGAAGGGGGGATATAAATCCAATAGATAGAGTAGATAGATAGATAGATAGATAGATAGATAGATAGATAGAGTAGGAGCAGACAGACAGACAGACAGACAGACAGAGAGACAGAGAGACAGACAGACAGACAGACAGACAGATTTAATATACTGAAAATACATTTTTGAAGTATGATTTTGGCAGCAAAGACTACAACCAGTTTTTAAAAAACAGATAATCCTCACCTTGTACTAAATACTTTTTGTCTTATTTTATACTTAAGCTGCTTTTGTGAGCCTTTCTATAGAAGATTCCAGTAAATATACATACTTTCTAAGCTGTCACATTCATACCAGTAGAGGTGAAAATATCCCATCAGAACCGGATCTCACTGTTAATGGTTAATTTCTCTCTGGTAAAAGCTAACACTTCTAAATGTTAGCAGTGAACATATGTGGCTTACAGACATCTTGCAAAGAAGCAAATTGTCCAAATCCAGTAAGTTCCATAAGACAATATGATCTCATTATGTATAAGACAGGAAAATAAAACTGATCAGACAAGCAGAACTAGAACATAGCAGATAAAAAACAGAAATGCAACCCCTCCACTTTTTTAGTGAGATGCTACACTATGAAAGTAAAATATAGATCTGTCCACCAGATGGCAGAGAAGAGTCAGCAAACAAGCAAAAATTGTCCTATTCATTTAGGAAAGCCCCTTAAATGTGATAAAACCAGACACAGGTAAAATTACATATCATTACAGTTGGTTCAAACACAACAATATAATATTCTGAAAGCCATGTGTTTCTTTCAAATGGTGTATATTTTTTGAACACCTTTAATTTGTTCCCCCTCTTAGCTTGGTTACAATGTTAAAGTAGAAATAATGAAATATGGCACACAATCAACAGAACTTGAGCAGTCAATAGTAAAAATCCAGAGATACCATCTATTTTCCCCCAAATATACATTTGTTGAGCTATATTGCCTGCCAGTGTTGAGAGGTATGAGGTACCAAAGAAAAAATCTTAAACATGCCAAACTGTTAATTACTGAAACAGTGGGCAACATATGCTGCTTGTACCATATTGCCTTCCATTTGGTTTTAACTCAAGTGTTTTTTTTGTGTGTGTGTGTTTTTACCAGAGAGTTTTCTAGCCTTTGTGACTATAAGGGCAAGCTTTACAACACTTAGAATTCAAAGTTGGAGTTCATGATATTTACTTTCTTTTGCATCTACAGTATGTACTTTCGTGTGTTCAAATCATTTATATAATTTTAGCATGATACTCGTGTTCTGAGACATGGTAACTAGCCATGTCAAAACTCAGTCTCCTGAACATTCATACTAGAATTCCCTAACCAAACCAAAAGTTTGATGCCATGGACCATTTCAATCAGGATTAATAATCATGCTATATAGACAGCTTGTCAAATGCTCTATTGAATCTCCCTTTGGGGGAAGTAAGTTGAGCAAACAGAGCCAAATGATACACAGGTGATACAAAAATGCAGCTACCTTGTCATATTTTTCTTCTAAGCAACACAAAAATTTGTGTATAGTTGGTAGGGAAGCACTGTTTTTAGTAGCCAAACAGATTCAGCTTCATCATAACCTGCTCTACAAAGACAAAGTGAATGTATTACTGTAGTACTTAATAAGCAAAGGAGAGGGTCAAGATCACGGAGAAATGGAATGAGATCAGAAAATTGGGAGGTGGAGTGAGTTATTTTCATGTATTTATTTATTTAGAGAATCTATATGCCACCTCTTCAGAGAACTGACTTGCAGCAGCTCATGAAGTAAAACAGGATAGCATTCATTACAGCTGCAGGAGCTCACCCTAACTTCATCAAGGGCTCCCTGCTCTTGTCCAGAGTTCCTGTCCCCTCTCTAACCTCAGTTAGCCTCAGAAAATGGGTGGAAGTCACTGGGGTGTAATCCCTGCAAGTCCCTCCTCTCAATCTACAGCATGTGCTCAGCCCACAGACTCCACGTTCTCCTCCTCAGTTAGTTCTGAGAACCTCTCTCTTATACCTCCCAGCCTCCTGTCATCCCGATGTTCTCCCAGTGATGACCCAGGGAAGATTACTAAAGGCTGGGTGTTCAGCCCTCGCTCCTCCCTCCAATCATAGGGCCAGGCTTGCCCTCTGTCTCCCCGTCGCCTTTCCCTGTCACCCTGAGAGGCCTTCAACCCACTCTGGGGTTCCCCTCCCGAGCCACCTGGACAGAGGCATTCCTCATTTTTGACAGCAGGCCCTGGTAAGCAGGTCTCCTTCCTTGCCACCATCATCATCTTCCCTATCAGCATGGGACCCAATGCCAGCCCCAGACCTACCCCACATTCAGGAGTGTCTGCTGCCCTAAGCCCTGCGTTTCGGAGCATCTGCCACCCTGGGCCCCGCACTGCCAACCCAGTAACATGCCTCCCAGGCAGTGGAGCCAGTCCTGGGGCTACAAGATTCCCCAGAAACACCAGGGGATGAAGTGCCAGGATCACTTGCCATTGCCCTGGTTAAGTTGCTCCCAGGAGCAAAGGTTTCCTCCATGTTGCTGGGGGGTGCAGCTTCCATTGCTCTGAGGGTGCAGGCTTCCCCTGGACCCCCACCAACCCAGCCACCCCCAGTGAGTTCCTTGTGTCATGGCTGGGGGGGAGGCATGAGTCTAAGGGTGACACCAAACAACTGCATGAAACACATTAAAATTAATAAACTTAAAATCTTAACCAGAGCATAAAAATAGCAGAAAAACACCACGTAGCAATCTACAATTAAACAGTGCTTAGGTTAGAAGCAAACTGTAAAACAAGTTCAAACCCCTCATTTAAAAGCCTGGACAAAAAGAAATGCTTTGGTCTGGTAAAAGAGTAGCAGTAGTAGACACCAGGCAAAGCCTCAAGGGAAAGGTGTTGTGAGGATAAAATGGCAAAGGGTAAATAATGCTTTTTTATTTATGATTCCACTGGTGAGAAAGGTATGGTATAAAAATCTGTATCAGTAAATGAATCAAGCGCATTCCACAAGTGCCACCTCTAAAAAAAGCCCTGTTTCTGGTCACCACCTACCTCACCTCTGCAGGAAGCAGAGTTTGCAGAAAAATTCTTAACTGGTGAGCTGGACAGTATGAGTGGAGATAGTCTTTCAGGTATCCTGGCCCCAAACTATCTACATTTCACAGGTCAGAACTAGCATTTTGAATTGTGCCCAGAAACATAAGAATCAGGTGGGGGCATTGAGGCTGAGAAAATCTGCAGCCAGATGGGAGGATAACACAAAAGGGAAAAGGGAATCCTTCACTGATTCTCATCTAACCCACATACATCTTCCTCCATCTCCTCCCCTGCTCATTTCTTTCTCCTCATGAAGGAGGACAGAGAAAGGGCAGGAGAGTGAGGAGAGCAGAGCACTGGACTGAAGTGAACTGCATGGAACTTGGGTTTAAGCTGAGGGCAGCACGCATTGTTGTATTTCCCTATCCAGCTCCCCAGCTTAGTCTTCAATACATTGCCCACTGAGAGAGATACTGGACTAAGGCTGGACTGATGCATCATAGGAATGACAGTGCATAGTGTAACCCGTAACTGAGCCAGTGGGGGAAAGGTGTTAAAAGGCAGGCAGATATTGTTCAGAATACCTGATTTTTTCCCCAGCAAGGGCATAGATGTTTTCTTACTCTGCTCTCCCCCTTATCCAGCCTCTAGGATATAGGTAAGTGGATATCCTATTTTATTAACATAAAAGATATATCTAGATAGTTATCTAACATGGTCATTCTCATATCCCTGTGCAGCATGATTTTTAGAACTCTGCCTTACAGTGCTAGAGAATTTAGGAAACGGCCTCATATTTCCTCAGCATGTGCCAACTGAGCTTATACTCACATTCTTCTCTATAAACCTTCTTTCCTTCAGCAATTAACTAAATCCAAGTATACACTGTTACTTCCCAAAATCAGTTCTTATCTTTGTTACTTAAAAGAAAACTTTATCCAGAATGTCTTAAAGCATGGTTCATCATAATCTCGCATCAAGAAGCACAAGAGTGAGAAAGAAGTCTGATAAGGGGCCAGTATTAAAAACCTAGTTGAAACTTACAATATACAAAAATACATGTATTTATTAGAAAGACAGTTAAAAACATATAAGGGCCCAATGAAAGCCTCATTAAAAAATTCGAGTGGCCTAAACACAAGGGGCCAATACACATGACCTAACGCGTTTCAACTCTACTGGGGCCTTCTTCAGAGGTCGAACAGTATTGAGGTACACGTAACAATAACACATATTAGAATAAGATACCCAATGTTAATACTGGACCAAGAAAAGGAAGGCTGTAGAAAAAAGAAAAAAAGAAAATTGAATATGAATAATCCTCATAATTGCACAATTTACTTGATTTAATATTTGGTATTTCTCATTGAAGAAGTTTATGCAAAAGTTATGAAATACGGTATTTAACCAACAATTAAAACAGAACGCTCTGTACTACATTGTAAAGCTAGACATTTCTTATCTTGTTATTGTTACACATGTACTTGTGGATTTATTCATTACCATTTTGTCTAGAGATGCTGATGTAACATGAGACAGGAGTATTAGTAACTAAGTCAAATGTTGTACATAAACTGAGAATTTATCTTCTTTGCTGTTCTCACTCCCCAAACTGATGGAAGGAACATCAATATATACTCCCCCTTTCAGTTAGAGCAAGTAAAACACCAAAGAGCCATACATTTAATCAAGGAAGTGGGATCATTCTTCAGATTGATAGTACAGGAGAAGCTGGATTCTCATCATTGGACTCTGCATTGATGAGGACATCATTCAGTGAAAGTCACTATTATGGTTAATTCCAGAACCTCTTGACTCTTATAGCCCTATCCCATTTGCCTGCTTCATTCTGCTAATGAAGCAGTTTCAACTTGGTTTTTTTGAAAAACAAATAAACTTAAAAGAACATTTAAAAAGAAAAACTCAAGAGGTATGGCCCCTCAGGGGGGAGGTTTGTGGTCCCCAAGCTATCCTACCTTTCGCCAGTGGAAGCAGAAAAACACATAGCAAACCTGCATTCTGCAACCATAGCTCCAAGCAACCTTCCAGTTTCCAAGATCCATACCCCAAAACCATCACTTGAAAGTTACACTGGTATCTTAAGTCATCTTTGCAATCCCAAAGTAAAATGGGATCTGAAGGCCATTTCAAGCCTGAGCGAAGTCCAACATTTATCTATACCCTGCCTTTCTCACTAAGACTCAGTGCTCAATATGTCAGATGGGGATCCTGAGGAGGAAGATGATGAAGATGATGATGGACATGATTCTTACCCCTCACCTCATAGGGTGACCAAGGCAGGTAACAAATTAAAAAGGACAAATTAAAATCTCATCCTAGAAGCCATTATTACCAACACATAATACATCATTAAAATAATTGTAAACCAGTGCTTAAAATATATACCAGGAAAAAAACACTGGAAAGAAAACAAGGATCACTCAGGGAATGCCAAGTGAAACAAAAAAGTCTTTACCTGCCAGCAGAAGACAACAACAGGAGAGAGGGGAGTGTCTCTGGAGAGAGTTCCACAGTTTTGGTACCACTACTGAGGTGGCCCTCTCCTGGGTTGCCACCCACCTAATCTCAGAAGATGGAGGCACCTGAAGCAGGGCCTCCAAAGAGAACAGGTAGGTTCGTAAGGGAGTAGGCAGTCTTTCAGGTATGTTGGTCCCAAACCATATATGGCAGAAGCATCAAACTCATTTGTTACATGGGTGCTCTTTCTCACTCTTTCCCTCCCCCTCTCTTTCTCCCCAAAGAAGGAGGTGGAGGAGACCTCAGCCAATGAGGCGAAGTGAGGCTTGGCTCTGTATCTGGGTCCGTGGCTATGGTGGGACATCAAGGCCACACCCCCTCAATTTAAAGCCATGCCCCACAAATTTCTATACCAGTGATCATTTTTAAAAAATAATTATTTGTAGTTCAAGTTCAGCTGCGCTGCACTGCACCCTCCAATCCAGCTGCAAATGAAGCAGGGGTCCGGTGACAGCACAAAGGCCGAGCTAAGGGACTGGGCTGCCATCCAGCCACTGGCTGGAGAGCACTACTTGTGAGGAGTGCTGTTTCAACCCCTGGGGCCCAGGTGGTGCCAGAAGGGGCACAGGGAAACCATGACTCAGGCTGCTGAAGTTTCATGCTCACATCCCATGAAAAAGCGGCTGGCCCAGGCACATCCTGACCTTTCCCCCAATGCTCAGCCTTGCTCACTGCCGTCTGCACACCCTTTTGGCATGGGGGGGCTGCAGATGCATGAGGGAGAATCCGCAAGCACCTCTGGTCAAGCAGAGCACAAGTCGCCTCAGGTTCGCCTAGTGAACATGCCAGGCCTCCCTGGCTCATGAGGTGTCTCGGGGGTGCTTCTTCCCTTGCCCCACCCAGCCATGGCCACTGCCCTCTCCTCCCCCTCCCAGCACTTCACTTTCGTCTCCCCATGGCCTCATAATATTAAAGCACGAATCCTTACAAAAAGCCTTACTGTATTTCTTTTTAAATTTTGAGACATCGGAAGTGACGTCACAGCCCACTGGTTCCCCCCGTACCCCCCCTGAAAATTTCTGACTATGGGTCTGTTTGTGTTTCTCCCTGCACAACTGAGGGAGACAGGTGAAAGACATAGCAGCAGCAGCCCCAGGGAAGAAAGCAGGAGAGAGTCAGTTGTTCAGCTGTTGGGATAGGAGCCACACAGGGGCTAGTTCCAGCCCACAGGCTGTATGTTTGACACCCCTGATACAGGGCTTTAAATATCAGCATCTGCACTTTGAATTGTGCCCTGAAACAAATTGGAATCCAATGTAAATGAGCTAAGATGGGAGTGATATGGCACCTACGACCCTCTCCAATCAACATCTTGGGTGTAGCATTCTGCATCAACTAAAGTTTCCTAAACACTTCTCAAGGCCAGACCCATGCAGAGCACATTACAGTAATCTAATCTAGATGTAACTAGAGCACGTACCACAATGGTCAGACCTTTCCTGCCCAATAAAGTCTGAAACTAACTAACTAGTCAAAACTGGAAAAAGGCATTCTCTAGCCCCAGCTGCCATCTGCTTATCTAGCAGTAGGCCTGGGTATAAGAGCAGACCCAGACTCCTTTCAAAGGGAGTGAAACCCCATCCAGGTGACACGGTAAACCCTGGGTCAGACCTTCCATTCACCAGTAGCATGTCCATCTTGTCAGGATTAAGTAGTTTATTAATCCACATCAACTCCAAAACTGCCCCGGGCAGTGGTTCAAGGTTTCTACAACACCCTGGGATCAGTCAGAAGTGCAAGATAGAGCTGACTGTCATCTACATATTAGTGACAACCCAGTCCAAATCTCTGCAGTTTCATATTGATGTTGAAACACATAAGGGATAAGATGGAACCTTGCAGGAACCCACAGGCCAGAAGCCAAGTGGCAGACCAGCAGTCCCCCCAGCACCATCTTCTGAAACCTATCATCCAAGAACAACTGAAATCACCACAAAACATTGCCTCCAAGTCTCAGGCTGGAAAGCCAGCCCAGAAGGATACCATGATTGATAATACTGAAAGCTGCTGAGAGGTCTAGGAAAATCAACTGAGTCGTTCTCCCATTTGTCCATATCCTGGCGCAGGTCAACCACTAGTGAGATTGTCACTGCTTTCCTTCTGCTGATTTTGCTTGCCCAAATTTGAGGGAAGAAGCATACAGACCAAGCCCCCCTTCCCATTCTGCATATCAGTCCTTTAGATCACCACGGACCTGGCTAAGGAGATATGTCTTGAAAGTCACCAAGATCAATTATGGTGGCAAGGAAATACACTTTTTATTTATTTATTTATTATATTTATCGGCCGCCCTTCCCAGGGAACAGGACTCAGGGCGGCTTACATCAGAAATAAATACAATAATACTGAGTTAAAGCAGCATTAGTTAAAAAAACAGCCAAAAACAATAGTAATTCCAAAAAGATGGTACTTTCCACTAGCCCTCTGGGTGGAGGGGGATGTGCAGAATAAAAGGGGGAGGTTGGAGAGGGAGAATGCCAGACCAGCTGTCCTCAACCGAATGCCTGGTGGAACATCTCTGCCTTACAAACCCTACAGAAAGGAAGTAAGTCCCATAGGGCATGGATGTTCTCCGGCAGAGAGTTCCACCAGATGGGGGCCAGGGCCTAGCTGAGGACAGGCGGATCTCTCTCAGGCAGAGGAGGACCACCAGAAGGTTCTTATTACTGGAATGTAATGCTCTTCCAGGGACATATGGAGAAAGGCGGTCCCAAAGGTATGTGGGTCCCTGATCCCTTATGGCCTTAAAGGTTAAAACCAGAACCTTAAACCAGATCCTGTGCTCCACTGGAAGTCAGTGGAGCTTGCACAGCACAAGCTGAATATGTGTCATACGAGGGTTTAAGGACCCGCGTAGCCACATGCTGGATCAGATGGAGCTTCTGGGTCAGGTGCAAAAGTAGACCCGCGTAAAGCAAATTACAGTAGTCTATCCTGGAGGAGACTATTGCATGGATTACTGTGGTTAGGTCGGGACGAGACAGGTAGGGAGCCAGTTGCCTAACCTGGCAGAGTTGGAAAAACGCCAGTTTGGCAACCTTTGCGACCTGGGCCTACATAGATAAGGTGGCATCCAGAGTCACACCCAGGCTCTTGATGGATGGTGCCGGTGATAAGGGCATCCCATCAAGAGCCAAGAGTTGACTGCCTGAGCATGACCCTCCCCCACCCAGCCAGAGAACCTCCATCTTACCTGGATTCAGTTTCAGTTGGCTCTGCTTCAGCCACCCAGCCACGGCCTCCAAGCTCTTGGTTAAAATCATGGGAGTGGCGTATTCAACTGAAATAGCTGGGTGTCATCACATATTGATGACACCTAAGCTCAAATCTCCACACTAGCTAGGCGAGGGGGTGCATGTAGATGTTGAATAACATCAGAGAGAGAAATGCCCCTTGGGTGACTCTGCAGTCCAGCAGGTAACTTGGGGACACTAATCCTCCCAGTGCCAACCTCTGTCCCCAATTGTGAAGACATGAGGTAAGCCATTTCAAGATGAGGATCTACCTACCTGAATGGGACTTGATGCTGAGAGGGGCTGCCTAGAAGGGATGTGACTGGATATGCTCCCCTCCTCCTCATATACACTAATTCTGTATGGCTACTCTTGAAGGTACTGAACACTTATTGCAGCATAAGCTTTTGTGAACTAAATCCTATGTCACATAATGCATGAAGTGGATCAATTGATCCCTAGTTGTTCACACACACACAATTATAGAAAAAAATTATAAACAATGTTTATGACATGCAAATAATATAGTCTGTGACTATTTCCACATACTGCTTATAAGTGATCCTCGATATGATCTGCTGAAACTGGTTATTGGTATCATCTTCTTGCAAGGTAGCCAGCTCTCATCTCATGACACTCTCACTAGGTAGTCTTCGGCAAAGCATCCTCTCTCAGTCCCTATCTAAAATATTTATCAGTGTGACACAGTGGTTAACAGTGTTGGACTAAGAGCCAGAAGCATCACTCCCCACACAGCCATTAAGGTTACGGGGTGACCTTGAGCCAGTTGTTTTCTCTCTCAATCTACCCTATCTCACAAAGTTGTTGTGAAAATAAAATGAGGGAGGGAGAAACCACATAAGGAACCATTAGATGCCATCAGGCATGCTAAAGCAAGCGCCCCCCACCCCCGTTAACAGAGAAGAAATAAACAGATTCTTTTAAAGGAAAAAATGCTTGGATTATGGATAGGCGTAAGAGCCAATACTTGGAAAATTGACAGCAACATTTTCAATACAACAAGCATCTAGTTAGAAGTGTATCTTTGCAGCACTTAACATATCTGATTTTCTTTATTTGCAGCTACCCATGGAAGAGAGATAATAGCCTGGGTTCCAAATTTTTTATGGCATAATATTGTGAACCAATGTGAAAAGAGCAAAGCAGTTCATGCAAATCATGCATAAGATTCTAGCAGCAGGATAACAGTACAATATCAGTCATGCTAGCAGTAGGACCAGGGATGCTTGAACTCCTGTAGGTTCATCTCATAACCACCAAGTGTGAATATGTCACTGATTTACTGACTGATCAGTGAGCCATTCACCGGGGGGGGGCGGCGCTGCACAACAGCACTTATACATACATCGATTTTAGGTATGCATGTTGCCTCTTATATCCCAATGTCACATAATTCTTTTCTCTGCAACCATGTGTAAATCTACTTTTCAAAATGAATCAATTTTAAAATAAAATTTTCCTTTTTTCATTCTTATTAACAATTTGAGTACAGCCAACCAGCATGGTTTTATTGCTTGCAACTTAGCTGTTTTGCAAAGGAATTCAGCACAGCAGCTACAGTTACCCATAAAACCAGGAATGGATTTAGAAAAACAAGGGAATGGGTTTAATATGGTCTCTGCAAGTAGAATGAGGCTGGGTCCTTCCTCTGATTAGACCTGCTTAAAGATGGACTAGGAGACCAAAATACCCCTGGCAAGATCCTCTCCAAAGCCACAATCCCATCTTCCTTGGCTGAAATAATGGGACAGGACACCAGCTCTCCAACCACTATGTCTACCAACCAATTAAGCCTTCTTTCTTAATTCTGTACTTTTGTTTTCTACACATACTACTAATAAACTTTACTAATAAAAGCCACAGACTGCAATTCTAGGTGTGCTTACTTGGGAACAATTCCCATGAAAACATGGGAATTAACAAGGGTCTTTTCGTAGAAAAAGAGCTGCAGGAGCTTATTAGCATATGGTATGCTAATGAGCTACTAGGCTATTAGCATATGCCACGCCCCCTGACATCACCAGAAGTGATGTCAGAAGGGGAAGCAAAAGGGGGGGAGGCATCTTTGAAAGCCTCCCCTTCCCTTCCCCAGCTGGCCTGGGTGGGGGAGTGAAGAGGAAAGGGGTTTAAAGTTTAAACCCCTTCTCACTAGAGTTGGTCCACAGAAGGAGGAAAGAGGGAAGGAAAGAGAGAGAGTAGAGATAAGGAAAGAGGGAAAGAAAGAGAAGGAAAGAAGGAGGGAAATAGGGAAAGGAGGAAAAAAGAGAAGAGAAGAAGGCGGGAAAGAGGAAAAGGAGAGAAGGAAAGGAGGGAATGAAAGACCAATGGGTCTAATTCTATGGGCACCCAATTAGGTTACCCCCATGACCTCCATTGTTTCCAATAGGGAAACCCAGCCAGCAGCACTTAAGGCAGGCAAGCAGTCAGACACTCCCAGAGAATCTCAGGGTAAGTGAATTGTCTGGGGAGGTGCTTGTTTGAACAAGTGGCACTGTGGCAGTGCAAGCATGCCACAGTGCCACACAGAAACCCAAAAAGACCAAAAGGAACATCATTTATACATGTGTAAATTGATGGTGTAACCTCATTAGACCACACACACCTCAAAAAGAATATTTATAGCACTGGGAAAAATGCAGAAAAGGGAACTGCAGATGAAAGGAAGTACTTCTTCACCCAAACAGTGATTAACACATGGAATTCACTGCTACAGGAGGTGGTGGTGGCTGGCATGAACAGCTTCCAGTTAGAATCTGACAAACATATGGAAGCTGGAGCAGACAGGAAAAAAACCAGCCAATCCCCCCCCAAGCAACAGCAACCAGCAGAACTTTTTAAAGTTGTAAACCTGTAAGAACCAAAAAACTTTTCATCTTTTCTAACTTCTAACCTGACTGCTCAGCAATTTCATTGGGTGCCCACGAGTTCTTGTCTTGTGAGAAAGGGTGAAAAGCACTTCTTTCTCTACCTGCTGTATCCCATGCATAGTCTTGTAAACTTCTTATCATGTCACCCCTCAGTCATTGTTTCTCAAAGCTAAGATCCCCAAACGTGATAACCTTTCTTCATAGGGAAAGTGTCCTCCTCTTATTATTGCAGTTGCCCTTTTCTGCATTTTTTCCAGTGCTATATTCTTTTTGAGGTGTGTGTGGTGTGAGTGGTCCAATGAGGTTGCACCATCAATTTATACATGTATAAGTGATATTCTTTTTGGTCTTTTAGGGTTTCTGTGTGGCACTGTGGCATGAGGCCACAGTTCTGGAGTGTGCCACTTGTTCTCATGGCAAACAAGCACTTCCCAAGATAGTTCACTTTCCCTGAGATTCTCTGGGAGAGTCTGACTGCTGGGTGGCTGCCTGCTTGCCTGCCTGAAGTGCGGCTGGCTGGGTTTCCCCATTGGAAACAATGGAGGTAATGGGGGTAACCTGTTTGGGTGCCCATAGAATTAGGCCCATTGGTCCAATTGCTTTGAGAAGTGGGGGTGTATGTGGGGAGAGGCTCCTGAAGCTACCCTGAAAATTTGGAGCCTCTCCCTCAACACCCCCCCCCAGAGCTACTAACAACATTGTGGGGGAAAGTAGCTTTTTCCCCACCATAGAGAACAATGGAAGGAATGGGGGCAACCTGTTTTGGGGCCCATAGAATTGGACCCCCTGGTCCAATGTTCTTGAAATTTGGTGGGTATCTTGGGGAGAGGCTCCAACAGCTACCCTGTGAGTTTGGAGCCTCTTCCTCAAACCCCCTCCTCTTCACCCCCCGGAATATACCCTATGTTTTCACCATTGACTTCAATGCCCCATAGGATATAATGGGGCTGAAATTAACATTTGGCTGGCCAAAAGACTCCCCAATCTGCTTGTAGGGCCGAAACTGACATACAGGCGCCTTTCTGCCCTCCCAAGTTGCCAGAGCTGTGCTCCAGTGCACTCCCCCCCCCAAAAAAAAGACCCCTGGTAATTAGTGTAATATAGTCTCTCCAAGTAGAATGAGAGTGTGATCCTTCTTTTTGGGATTAAGCTCATGGAATAAAAATTTACTCATCTGAGTAGACCAGCTTGGAGGTAGTCTGAAAGGCCAAAACAGCCCTGGAAAAGTATTCATACCAATCTCCATCAGAGCGGGGGGGGGAGAGACTGGGGTACAAAATTCCCGAGGCCCAGATCAGTTGGAGGTGCCTGAAGCCTGCATCATGCTGCTTTCAGAATGTGTGTGTCAACTGCTGTCAAGTTGCTTCCAATATGTAGTGATCCTATGAATGAATGTCTTCCAAAATGTCCTTGGTTCAAGTCTTGCAATCTGAGGGTTCCTTTATAGAATCAATCGATCTTATGTTGAGTCTTCCTCTTTTCCTGCTGCCTTCAACTTATTTGATTTTTTTAGTCACCATTCACCCATAGGGTCTCGTGGCAACTTATATTAAGATCAATAAGGTAAAAAACAAGATAAAAATAAATAGCAAATATAAAATATTAAAATATGTGGCTATCACCATACCACTATCAAAACAGCCCAAAGACATTGCTACTCTCCAAAGGCCAACCTAAATAATTCAGATTTGTACGACTTGTGGAAACTAAACAAGTTTGGCAGGGTACAGGTGTCATCTGCGAGTGTATTTCACAGGGTAGGGGCCACGACTGAGAAGGCCCTTCCCCTGGTGACAGTTAACCGAGCCATCCTGGGGCCAGGCACCTGCAAGAGGACCCTAGACAATGACCAAAGGGAGTGCTTGAGATTCTTTTTTTTAAAAAACATTTATTATAGAGTATGTTTCACATATTTAAATTTGCATCTTATAGATATCACATACCTTTTTCTTTCCTCCCCACCCTCCCCAGTACAAGGCTTCCCGCAATGCTCTTACCCCCTTATAAACTCTATTATCTAATTACCATTAGCAAAATGTCTCACTTCCATTATCAAATTAGGTAACATTTTAACAATCTTATCATTCTTTTTCTTGTTTTCTCCTTAATAGCTATCGAAGCAAATCAATTTGTTTTTAACGTCCCAGTTTTTCTCAAGATAGTCTTTGAAATCTTTCCATTGTTCATAAAACGCTTCGTCTTCTTCATTATTAAGCTTTCTTGTCATTTTGTCCATTTCTACTATAAAAAGCATCTTCTTAATCCATTCCCATGTTTCAGGTATCTTTTCTTGTTTCCAGAATTGTGCATAAGTCATTCTAGCTGTTGTAACCAAGTACCATAGCAATGTTCTTTTGGTTACATTTAATTCTTCCAGTTTAAGACCTAACAACAAGATTTGTGGATCTTTCTTAAAAGTACATTTCAAAATTTTCTGTATTTCATTATGAATCTCTGACCAATAACTTATGGCTTTATCACAAGTCCACCACATATGGTAAAATGAGCCTTCTTTCTTTCTACATTTCCAACATTTGCTAGACATACTCTCATTTATATTAGCAATTTTCTTTGGGGTCATATACCATCTATACATACTTTTATAACAATTCTCTTTGACATTAACACAAGTTGAAATTTTCATTGACTTTTCCCACAAACATTCCCATGATGCCATAGTTATTTCAGTATTTACATTTACAGCCCATTTTATCATTTGTTCTTTTACAATTTTATCCTCTGTATACCACTTCAATAAAACCTTATACATTTTTGAGATCATTTTTTTTCCCTTTTCCACCCATATAGTTTCAGTTTCATTGTTCTTTGCCCTAAAGCCATATTTTCTCTTATCAGTTTTAAACAAATCATAAATCTGTCTATAATTCAACCAATCATAATCAAATTCCACATCATCTCTGTCTCTCATAACAAAGCTTTTCCCTTCAGATTTTAAAAGATTTCTATAAGGTAACCAATCTAATCCTTCGTGTCTTGAATATGGTTTAATCACTTCTGCTGGCACTATCCAAAATGGTCGTTCTTCATAAAAGTATTTTTTATATCTCATCCAGGTCTCGAACATTGATCACCTAATAAAGTGATGTTTAAAAAATTTATCGCTTTTTGATTTTTCATACCACAAATACGCATGCCATCCAAACTTATTGTCATGACCTTCTAATGCCAACAACTTCGTATTTTCAAGGTTAATCCATTGTTCTATCCACGTTAAACAGACTGCATCGTAATAAAGTCTGAGATTTGGTAGTTGAAGTCCTCCTCTTTCCTTAGCGTCACATAAAATTTTCATTTTAATTCTTGGTTTCCTTCCTGCCCACACAAATTTTGATATTTCTTTCTGCCATCCATCCAATATCTTGCTTTGTTGTAGTATTGGGATAGTCTGAAACAAAAATATTAACCGAGGCAAAATATTCATTTTAACTGTTGCAATCTTTCCCATTAGTGATAAATTCAAAGTGTCCCATTTTTTCATGTCTTGTTGAATCTTATACCAAATTTTTTCATAATTATTTTTAAATAAATCTATATTTTTCATAGTCAATTCAATCCCTAAATACTTTGTCTTTGTAACCACTTCACACTGGATTTTCTCCTGAAGTTCCATTTGCTTCTGTTTCATCATATTTTTACACATCACCTTTGTTTTGCTTTTATTAACATAAAAGCCAGCCAAATCTCCGAAATCTATAATTTTTTGCATCAGTCGTGGTATATTCTCTGTTGGGTCTTGAATCATAAACATTACATCATCCGCAAAGGCTCTATATTTATATGTAAAGCCTCTCGTTGTCAATCCTTTGATGTTCTTGTCCTCTTTTATTTTCCCCAATAATACTTCCAATGTCCAAATAAACAATAGTGGAGATAGGGGGCAACCTTGTCTCGTCCCTTTTCGCACTTTAAAGTATTCCGTTTTCTCTTTGTTAACATTCAATGCCGCTTTTTGGTCTGAATAAATTGCAGTAATCATGTTTAAAAAAGATTGACCTACTTCCATTTTCTCTATCACTTGCAACATAAAGTCCCAGTTCAAATTATCAAAAGCTTTTTCTGCATCCAAGAAGAGGAATCCAACTTCCTTTTCAGGGTGTTTGTCACAATATTCAATTGCATCTACCACCACTCTTAAATTGTCTCTGATTTGCCTATTCAGTAAAAAGCCAGCTTGTTCTTCTGTTATAACATCTTTCAAATAATTTTTCAGCCTTTCAGAGAGGGAGTGCTTGAGATTCTAATAGGAGAGGCGGTCCCATGGGTATGAGGGTCCCAGACCATTAAGGGCTTTAAAGGTTAATACCAACACCTTGAATTGGATCCAGAGACTAACTGGTAGTCAGCGCAGCTGCTGAAGTATTGGAGTAATATGTGCTGACCTTGATGTTCCAGTGCGCAACCTGGCAGCTGCAATTTGGACCACCTGCAGTTTCCGAAGTATTTATAAGGGTAGCCTTACATAGAGCGAACTGCAGTATCTGAAGGTGACTGTCACATGGATCAATGTGGCAAGGTCTGACCCAGACAAATAAGAAGCCATCTGGTGGGCCTGGCATAGGTGAAAAAATGCTGACTGTGCTATCATGGACACTTGTTAATGATAGCACATAATCCAACCACACCAAAGGCTCTTTACAGAGTGCAGCTGTCAGCTAGCATTATTGTCTTTTCTTGTCTTCTCAGGATGTGACCAAAAGTACGACAGCCTTAGCTTAGTAATTTTAGTTTCTAGGGATAATTGAGGCTTGCATTGCTCTAGAACCCACATATTTGTCTTTCTGGCAGTCAATAGTATCTGTAAAACTGTAAAACTTTCTTCCAATACCACATTTCAAATAAATCAACTTTCTTTGGATAGACAGATGGATAGACAGAAATGGAGAATAATATGGTATGTTATCTGATCTTGGTTGCCAGCAACATCCTTGCACTTAAGAATCTTTTCTAGATTCTTCATGGCTGCCCTTCCCAGTCTCAAACTCCTTTTGATTCTTGGCTGCAGTCTCCTTTTTGGTTGGTGATGGAGCCAAAGAATAGAAAATTTTGAATAATTTCAATTTCTTCATTATCAACCTTAAAAGTAGTCATTACTTTTGTCTTTTTGATGTTCAGCTGTAATCCTGCTTTGGCACTTTCTACTTGAACCTTCATCAGTAATTGTTTCAAATCGCCATTATATTCTGCCAGTAATGTAAAGTCATCTGCATAGCTCAAATTGTTAATGTTCCTTCCACCAATTTTTACTTCACTTTCAACTAAATCTAATCCATGTTATATGTTCTGCAAACAGATTGAAGAGATAGGTAAATAAAATACATCCTTGTCTGACACCTTTGCCAATTGGAAATATTCTGTTTCTCCATATTCTGTCATAACAGGAGCATCATCTGGATTACAGGCTGTGCATCAAAAGATGCAAATACTGTTGTGTACTCATTTCTGAAATTCTCTTATATGCTCCCGTAACCAAAGTAAATTTGCAAGATGAGCTCTAGTGTCACTTTTTCTAAATCCAGCTTAGACATATAGCATTTATTCTTCCATGTACAGTAACAGTCTTTGTTGTAATATTTTGTGTATCACTTTACTCACATGAGCAATTAATGTGATGACATCTTTGACATCTCTTTTTTTCAATACTGGAATGTAAATTGATTGTTTCCAGCCTGTGGGCCATTGTTGTTTTTCCATATTCATGGGCATAACTTTCAGAATGCATCCAATTTATTTTTTCTTCTAATGCAGGTGTGCCCTGCAGCCACTAGTGTCGCAGGGAAGCCAGAGCACAACAAACAGCAGTTGCTCTGCTGGCCAGGCCTTTTGCGCAAAGTTTACTGTGAGACTGAGGGAAACTCTTGCTTCTGAGATCCAAGTCAGCACTGGAGCAAGGCAAGATCAGCTAGCACAGCTCATGACTGATACAGTCATTACTAGGATTCAGCTTCCTAACCAGGTTGTTTTGCTCTCTTCCTTTCATGATATGCCTTCACTACTCTCTCCCCTCCTTCTAATCCCCCACCTCTTATTTGTCAGTCTTGGTCTCAACTCCTTCTCATCCCTGGCTGGCAACTTAGAATGTCCTTAAAGGTAGTATACCAGCAAATCCTTGTTAATATTATGAACAGTAGCGGGGGAAGGATGTTAATATTTCCCCGTGATCTATCAAACTAGTTAAATTCTCTAACAGGAGACCACACCAAGGAGATAAAACTGACATGTTCGTTGTAGCTCCATAAGACAATGACCATCAAACAGCTGCAGCTGCCAGCAAGAAAGAAATAAGCGGAAACCAAAAACTAGGCCTGGAATGTAACCAGCCTATTTAACCAGGCTGAGCTCTAACACTACCAAGTATTGGCAAGAAGCGAATACACTACACTCCTTCCCCCTAGCTGACATAGTCCTGCAGATACCATGGTCAGATTCTAACATGCTTGAGTATAAGACTATCTGGTGTCTCTGTCTGATATGATAATGGCCCTGCAGCTTGTGTCACAGTAGCAGGGATTCATGCTGATAGAGAACATAATTCCTGTCACAGACAGGATCATCCAGAGCAAACATGTGGACAGGCCTTTGAACTCCACCCCTATCATTTGGTTGATCCTCAGTTAGATCTGGCTGCATATGATCTAAAAGAGTTGTCAGCCACCTGTTCATCAGTAGTTCAGCAGGACTCCTGACTGTGGTAGTACATGGTGTAATGTGTTGTGTCAAAAGAAAACTTGCCAGGTGATGATCCCCGTCACCCTCAACAATTCATTTTAATGCATCATTTGTTGTCCTCACTATTCTCTAAGTCTACCCATTAGTTGCTGGATGAAAAGGGGCTGAAGTAATGTGACAGATTAAACCAATGGCAAAGAACGTGCACAATTCCTCTGATGTAAACTGGGGGTCCCCTTATTAGAGACAACAGCATCTAGCAATCCATGTGTTATAAAGAGTTGACGTAATGCTTTAACAACAACATGGGATGTCAGCAATTAAATAGGAATAACTTCCAACCACTTGGAATATGAGTCAACCCCTATCAGAAAACTCTGGCCCTGAACTAGACCAGTAAAATCAATATGAAGCCATGACTATGGAGCTTTGTTGACTCTTATGAATGCACTGAGGCATGTGATGGAGCTGACCTGGAGGCCTGACACTCATCGTCACACTTCTTTTTTTTAATTGCTTTTTCTACATACTACAAAAAACTACAATGAAAAAATTAGGGAGGGGACAACTACATCTAAGGAGAAAGTAAAGAAACCCACAAATAACTAAAACCCCAAGAACAGGAGATCATTACTATAGCTTAGAAATATGTTAGTAAAAAATGCTGATATTACATTGAACATAGTCGAATTTAGCTAAGTTATTTGTCTTTTTAACCATTTTTTCACTGTTTAAAGAATATCTTAAGAACAACATTTACAACCAATGCTTTACAACTGCTTTCAGAGTTCTTCAATCTTCATTTTGCTCTATCTTTTCTATCCCTTAGTTGGTATTCTCTTTTTCTGTAGCAGAGTCCTCGTTGGAAGACACCGAGTCCAGTTCGCCATTGGATTTGCTGTCCTCTTCTTCCTTCGTGTCCTCTTCTGGTTCTCCAAGTTGCAGGCTTAGGAACTCATGCGCTTTGAAAACAGAGTCAATCTTTTCCCTTTTATCCTGTAGTTTGAAAACGACGCCTTCAGGAGTCAACCACCTGTACGAGATGCTGTTTGTTTGTAAAAAGATAATTAAGTCTTTGCACTTCCTCTTCTTCCTTATTTCGAATGGAATGTCTTTTAAGATCCTGATAGTATTGCCTCCAATTTTCAGGGGTGTACTCGTAGTTGCTTTCAGGATTAAATCCTTCACATGCCTCTTCAAGGATCTAACCACTATCTCCCCAGGCAGATTATCTTTCTTGATATAAGCGGAGTAGGCCCAGTAGACCACATCCATTTCACTCACAAGATTCTGCTTTTAAATCTGTAACTGGGGCTAGTGCATCGCTTAAAATTTGCTTTAGATTCTCATTTTTTTTCCTCCGTCACCCCTTGGAACCAGAGTACCAGGTTAGCTTTCTCTCTCTTTTTTTTTTTAAGCGCCCCTAAAAGAGGCATTTTTATTATTTTTAAGACAATGACATAACAACAAAACAGACCAAAACACAAAATACAATCACAAACAATACAATACAATGCACAATACAAAACCTTAACACTACACAACACCCACAAAATTCAACATTCAACATTCACGAGGGATAAATTTCCCAAAGCAAATCACCCAATTAGATTCCCTCCCCCTTACCAACATAAGTGTTACCTTCTTTTACTTCTATATCCACCAATTCTATCATTCTATCTTATCCACTTCTAATTTAACACAAAACTAATAATATTCAATATTCAAACCATTATTGTTTCTCTCCATCCTTCTCTCTCTGGTCATACCAGTTATAAAAGCGTTGCCACGTGTTTATAAAGGCTGATTCATCATACCCTTTCAACATCAAAGTCAGTTTGTCCATTTCTGCTGCTTCCATAATCTTCTCAATCAGTTCTTGTTTTGTTGGAACCACCGTAGACCGCCAATACTTCGCATACAAAATCCTAGCCGCAGTTGCAATGTATATTAACAAGTATCTCTCCTCTCTCTGCACCTCCTTTGGCAGTATACCCAGAAATAACACCTCTGGCTTAAACACAAGCGTACCTTTTATAATTCTCTGCATCATTCTATGCACCCATATGCAATATTTTTTTGTAACTTCACATGTCCACCACATATGATAAAAGGACTCAACTTTAGCATTACATTTCCAGCACTTATTAGAACATTTTTCATCATACTTCGCCAGCTTATCTGGCGTAATATACCACCTATTCAGCATTTTATACATGTTTTCTCTATATGGGACCGCCCTGGTTATTTTTACATTTATTTTCCATATTTGGTCCCATTGTTCCAGCTCAATATTATAACCAAAATTGATTGCCCATTGAATCATGTTATTTTTCACCACTTCATCTCCCATATAGTCAGCCAACAACAGTGCATACATTTTTTAATAAATTTCTCTTCTGTTTCATACAGAATTTTCTCCATATCTGTTAAAGATTTCTCAAACCCTACTTTCTTATCTTTTTTATAGCTTGACTGGATCTGCACTCTGTGCCACCAACTGATATCATCATCCAAGTCCAACTCCCCCTTCATATTAATAATGTCCAGATACCTTTGTGGGGGGTCTTCACAGTATAGCCTAGGCAAAGTCACAGCTTCTACTGGAGCCACCAACCTTGAAGTTTTGGTAAACCACCTCCTTCGGATGGTCTCCCATACTCTTCCAAGTGCATCTCGTATCCAGTGCTGTTTAAAGTATTTGCGTGCTGCCACTTTCTCGTCCCACAGAAAAGCGTGCCAACCTTCCAGAAGATCGTGGCTTTCCAGTTTCAAAAGTCTTCTGTCTTCCAACATCACCCATTCCTTAATCCAGGCCAATGCTCCGGCTCTATAATACAATGTCCAATTGGGCAGGGCAAGTCCACCTCTTTATTTCGAATCTTGTAATACTTTAAGCCTAATTCTTGCTCTCTTCCCTTGCCACACAAACTTAGTGGTAATTTGCTCCAACTCCTTCAATATTGCCAGGTTTTTCAGCACAGGAATCGTTTGAAACAAGAAAATCCATCTTGGTAAAATGTTCATCTTTATCAGAGCAATTCTTCCAATTAGGGATAGCTTTAAATTCTTCCATTTTTCCAAGTCTTGCTTCGTTGCCCTTAATAATTCCCTATAATTATCTTCTTGCAGCGAACTGCATCTGTTCTTCAGTTGGATTCCTAGATATTTTGCCTTCACACAGAGTTTATATCCCGATTCTTCTTGCAAGCACTCTCTTTGCTCTAGTGTCATATTTTTAGTTAAGATTTTGGTTTTAGCTAAGTTAATTTTCAAACCTGCCACTTGCCCATAGTCTTTCAAAAGCTTGTTTAGCTCCACAATTGAGGATCTGGGTTCCTCCAAAATAAATGCCAGGTCATCCGCATAAACCAGTAATTTAAATTATTCTCCGTGCACCTTTAGACCCTTCACTTCTGGAATTTGTCTTATCTCCTCTGTCACTACTTCCAAAGCAAATATGTAAAGCAATGGTGAGAGAGGGCAGCCCTGCCTCGTACCCTTTTGTATCTGAAATTGTTCAATCCGTTTCCTATTTACCATAACAGCTGCTTTTTGCTTTGAATAAATTGCTTGAATTGCTTGAGTGAATCGTTCTCCCGCTCTGGCCTTTTTAAGTGTCTCTATTATAAATGTCCAGTCCAAGTTATCAAAGGCCTTCTCCGCGTCTACAAAAATCACCACCATCTCTTTTTCTGGATGAGCTGCATAGTCTTCCAACACGTTCAGTAGCCGCCTTACATTGTGTTTTATCTGTCTTTTCGGCAGAAATCCAGACTGATCTTTATGAATTACTTTTGCCAAAACACGCTTCAATCTATCTGCCATGATAGAAGCAAATATTTTATAATCCACATTTAACAAGGAGATCGGTCTATAGTTTTTAACATCGTTCCCTTTTGTATCTTGTTTGTGTATCAGAGAGATTAGGGCTTCCCTCCACGTATCTGGGACTTCCTCTCCTTCCCAAGTTTTCTTATAGACTTCATGCAGCTGTGGAAGCAGTATTTCTTCAAAAGTTATGTAAAACTCCACCGGTAAACCATCCGTCCCTGGTGATTTCCCTTTATTCTGCCTTTTCAGGGCCTCCACCATCTCCATCGTAGTAATAGATTGATTTAAAATCTTCTGGTCTCCCTCCGAAAACCTTTGCATCATACACTCTTGCAAATACAGGGATATTTTCTCTCTAGTTATTTTCTCACTTGCATAAAGTTTCTTATAAAAATCCTCCACAATCTTCTTTAAATCTTCGATTCCATTTTGTTCCACCCCATTTTTGTCTCTCAATGATTTTATCAGTGTCCTTTCCGACTGCTTTCTCACTTGATAGGCCAGCCATCTAGTAGGTTTATTAGCATTCTCAAAATAATTTTGCTTAGCATATCTTACCTTCTTTGCCAGTTCTGCTGTCAATAAGCAATTCATCCTGTGCGTGAGAAGCTTAATTTTCGCTTTCCTATCCAAATCTCCACTCTCCATTTCCTGCTTCTCTTGTTCCAGTATTTCTCTCTTCAGGTTAAAATATTCTTCGTTTCTTTCCCTGTTCTTCCTTGCCGCTTCCTTCATTAAAAGTCCTCTGGCAAAGGCCTTAAACGCATCCCATATCGTCCACCTCACAATGCCTGGGGTGATATTCTCCTTAAAGAAGAATGTGAATTCTGTTTGCAAACTTCTTACCACCTTACTATCCTTAAGTAAGAAGGGATTCAATGTCCATTTACTTCTGCAATTTATTCCCTGTAGTTCCACCGTTACCGGATTATGATCAGCAAATATGCCTGCTTCAATTTCCGCCTCCTGTAAATTCCCTGCCATTGAGGATGACATCCAACACATATCCAGTCTAGACCAGGAATCATGCCATGTGTATTGCTGCTTTTTAGGATTTTTTATTCTCCAGACATCCACTAAACGCCACTCCTCTATAATCTGCAAAAGTGAATTAGTAAATTCATTACCTTTTAGCTTCTTCTTCTGGCTATTCGCCTTCCGATCCCATCTGTTATCAAAAACCGCGTTAAAATTGCCAATCAAACAAAGCTCTTGAAAGTCCTGTTTAGCTATCAAAGTCAAAAGCTTACCGTAGAATTTTTTCTGATTTTGATTCGGGGCATAAATATTCACAATTAGAACTTTTTTATTTTGTCTTTGAACTGCCACCATCACTATTCTCCCATCCTCTGAAGCGGATATTAACTCTGGTTGTAAGTGCTCCTTAATGTAGGTGGCCACACCACGTTTCTTCTTTTCTTTATCTGTTGCCACAAATACTTTGCCTAGCCCTTTATAATTCAGATGTTTTTAATCATTCCTCTTAATATGGGTTTCTTGAATACATGTTATATCTGCTTTATGTTTCTTCAATTGATGAAATATCCTTCTTTTCTGGGGTCCATTTAAGCCATTGATGTTCACCGAAATTATTTTCAACTTCTTTTTATCCATCTAGGTTCTGTGTCTGTCTGTGTTCCTTTTCACCTTTTGTTTTTTGCCTTGTCACAATTGGAGATCTCAATCTAAATCTTCTTGGTCTTTGAGGTTTGGCGGAGGGAGCTGATGCTGTTGCTCCCTGGAGTTGGGATTCCCCTTCCCTTCCCTTTCCACCTCTCCCTCTTCTCTCTCCTCTTTTTCTTCTTGGTCATCCGACATCTCCACGCCATACGTCTCTAAGAAATCTTTAGCCTTGAAAACAGAGGTGATTCTGAATCTCTTTCCCTCAAAGTTAAAGAAAACCCCCTCTGGGAAAATCCACCTGTAGGTGATGTTGTTGACTCTCAACAGTGCCGTTAAATCTGAGTATGCCCTTCTCTCTCACTCTCCAGGGAATCTCTTTTAAAACTTTAATTTCTTCTTGTCCCATCCTCAACGGTACAGCGTTTACTTCTTTCAGTATCTTATCTCTGACAGCCCGTTTGTGGAACTGCACCTGTACCTCCCTGGGCACTTTAAATCTTCTTGCATAGGCCGAATTCATTCTGAAAGCCACATCAATCTCTTTTGCTACTTCATTTATAACCTCGAACTGTAAATGATTTGCCAGAAGTTCCGACATCTTCAAATTCAGGTCTTCCTCTTTTTCCTCCGGGATGTTTTGAAACCTCAGAACAAACGCCACCCTCTCCACCTGTAGTCTCATCACATCTTGCTCCAATAGCGATTGTTTTTCTTCATTTTCTTGAACCTTCCTTTCCACTTGTCTCGTTTTTGTCTCCACTTCCTCCACTGTATTACTTAGTGTCACGATTTTTGTAGTATTGTCGGCTATTTGTTTCTGCAACAACTGTAGACTCTTGGTGAACTGCTCCGTAATGTCCTTCATCGCATTCTGGATCGGGACTGCCACTTGGGGGATCACATCTCTTACTTCCTGGATAGCTTGATTGACGGGGACAATAGCTTGTGGAACACTGTTCCGGATTTCTTCCATGCTGACCTTGATCGGTTCTATGACATCATTAATTGCGCTCAGGAAAGTGGCTTGCACTATCGCCTGCATTTCTTTCTGGGGCTCTTTCTGGCCTGCGCCCCCCAACTTCCCTGTAGCAGAGTTAGTAGCCCCTGGAGAAACCAGAGACTGTTTCCTTGGTCCTCCACTGGCCATATTTATCTATTTTTCACCACTTCCAAATCCCACTCTTAACATGCACAGAGAATATTCACAATTTTTTATTTACTCTTTACACTTATCCAATGTTTGGGAACAGCGCAGGCCTTCTGGCCCCGTTACCAGAACTTCTATCTCAGAGAAAATTAAAACAGGTACCAATGTTTAGGCTATCTTATTTGTTGGCAAAGTCCCCAGAAATTATTTTCACTATCCTCCCGTCTATTTACCAAAACAAACCTCCTGTTGGCAATTTTCCCAGGAAGACTGTCTTGCCCGCCTTCCCCCTCCTTTATTCTCACCCTATAGCCCACTAAAGCCAAATGAAGTGACCAGCCGACACACTGTCAATCAACAATCAAATTCCTTATTGTCAAACCAAGCTCTTTCGTCCAGCAGTCTTTAAACAGAGTCCATCCTTCTCTCACGCCTCATTTACCAATAACGATCGCAGCAAAAATTGAGGACATAGCAAACACTCTCTCTTCCCTTGTTCTCTTACTCTCTTACTCTTCCACCCTGGCCCTCAAGGGTTAAAAATTAGCGTGCGATGAAGCGGGCCTCCTCTTCTCCGTTTCTCCAATTCTTCTACCCTACCCCTATTAGGGTTAAAATTTGAGCATGCTGCAAAGGGGTCTCCAGCCAGCCGCCTTCACCTTAAAGCTTCTTATTTTCACCAAGTCTCTCTCTCACTGGACGGATTCCTCTCCAGTTCTCACTGCCCGCAAACTGCTTCCCGTCCCAATTTTCAGTTTTTAAAAGAGGCTTAAAGGAAGACCCAAGTTCCTTCTCAAAACCCACTGAGAGCCAGGTTAAACCATTCTAAAGTCCAGTCGCTTCCCCCTCAGCCTCTTCAGCTTGTAGCTTTCGGATGGCGTTCTTTCCCTCTCGCCCTCTCCACTCCAACCTCGCCACTTGCTCCCTTTCAGTTTCTAGCCGTTTGTTCTTCAGGGGGGAGAGCCCTCCCCACTATGCTACTTCTTAGGGCTAATTATTTTAAATCGCCCTTTCAAACCATACAGTTTCTGTCATGGATACTCACAGAAGCGCTCTGGCGGTAAGGTTACTCTCCCCCCCCATCCGATGCAGGAGCATTGGCTTTGCTCAGACGAAATGAGCCTGAACTTTGATCCCGCGTCGGGGGCGATCCAGCCCACCCCGTGAGTTGCAACTCACACAGGGTTTCAGATCAAAGCCCCTTGCAGCTGCCAGTCCCTTCCCGGGACAGCAGGGGGTCCTTTTGATGATCAAAGGACCCCTTTAAAGATCAAAAGATCGTCACACGCTTGAGTGCGTGTGTCTCGCCACGCCGTCAGCCTGCAACTCCCAGGTTAGCTTTCTCCATTTGCAGTTGTAAAAGCTGAAATTCTCCATAAGTTTGCTTCTTTTCTAGCATCTGCATCTTTTTTTTTAGCCTTTTTAGAACTGGCATCCATTTCCTTTACTTTCTCAGCTATTTGCCCAATCTTTTTGACATTTCAGATAGTTGGAGCTGCTGAGCTGCAAAGTTCTGGTTTAAAGTTACCAGTTGCTGATTGATATTAGTCATCTGCTCCAGTAGGGGGCGCAAAGAGTCACTCAGGAGCTTAGAGAACTCAGTTACCTCTTCTGGGCAGGGGCTCATGCTTCCCAGTGGTTTCACTTTTGCTAGTCCTTTGTCACCTTTTCTCTCCGCCATGTTTGTGGATTGTTTACATATACCAAAACTTTCTAAAACCTCCAAAAGCTGCCCAAATGCCTGTCCGCGCTCTGGTAAGGTTCTTCAAACAGCTTACAATGCTTTAACAATGCTTTCTAAAATGCTTTTAAGTTTATGTGGATGGGAGGGGCCCCTCCCCCAGTCGCTTTTCTCGCCAGTCCCAGGGGGGAATGCTTTTTAAATTGCCGTTTCATTTTTACTCGACTCACTGTTCATTGTTGGTGAAACGACTTCGCTTTAATCTGTTTTAATCGCTTTATCTCCAATGCTTGTCCCGGTCAGCAGCTCTGGTACCATACGGTCGCATAGCAGCAGGACCGTCGGGGCAGAGGAGCGCCTTGATTCCTCAGCATTGTGCTGGCGAAGAGGCCACTCCTCAAAAGCTCCACGGCTAGGAGCCCTACCCAAAGGCTCCAGGGGGGATGGGCGAACAATCGCCCCCCCCCAACCACTAGCGTGCAGATTGCACCCCCGGGAAGTCCAGGAGGTGCTTCTGCCTGCAAGTCACCATTAACCAGAAGTCATTGTCATACTTCTTGACCCACTCTTCCACCTCACTATGAATCTTGGGCCACCACACACAACTGCGTGCAAGAGCCTTCATCCGTACTATGCCAGGATGCCTAATGTGTAGCACCTCCAGCACACAATACCTCAAGGCTGTAAGAATGACAACTTTATTTCCCCAAAGGAGGCAGCCCTTGTGCACTGATAATTCATGTTGTCTCAACACAAATGGTGTGAATTCTTCCTCAAGCTTCCCTACTGGCCATCTCCTCCACACCCAGTTAAGAACACAAGCAAGAACTGGGTCCTTAAATGACTCAGTCACAACATCAGTCACACAAAGGGGTGGTTCAGGTAAGGACTCTAAAAACAATATCTCCAAAGGAGGAGGAGGATCCACCTTAATCGATGGAAGAGGAAGATGGCTCAAGGCGACAACATAGGCAATACCCTTACCTGGACCTATGCAACAGGGTGTAATCATAAGCATTCAAAAAAATTGCCCACCAAAGCACAGGTAGAGACCAGTGTTCCCTCTAAACCAAGTTAGTGTGAGCTAGCTCACAGTTTTTTAGCCTACAGCTTACACATTTTTGCCTTAGCTCATGAAGGATGGCTCCAGAGCAAGCCAATTTATGCAGTAGCCAAATTGCCTGCTCACAACAAATTGCCTGCTCACAACAAATTGCCTGCTCACTACTAGATACAACATCTGAGGTGTCTATCAATTAGGAGCAAAAAGTCCCAACAATGGTTTACAGTCAATAACTATACTGAATGGCCAACCACAGACATAATCGTGGAATTTTTTTCACACCACTTATGATTGCAAGAGCTTTCTTATCAATTTGTGCCCAATTCCGTTCAGTTGGAGTTACTGTTCTATAGTAGAATGCCTCATAAGAATCTGCAAGTAGGTGACTTAAAACAGCCCCAGTACCATATGGGGAAACATCACCCACAGGAATTAGTGGTTTTGGTTCATCATAATGGACCAAAACACTATCAGATGACAACAAACTTTTCACATCACAAAAACCCCTATCATGCAGGGCTGTCCAGTGCCACTTAGCCTACTTATGCAAGGGTTCTGCTACTGTTGCCTTATGCTCCAGGAACGTATGATAGAAATTCAAAAGTCCCCAAAATGCTTGAAGTTCCTGATTAGTCTGTGGCATTGGGGCATTGTGGATTCATTTAACCTTAGCTGGAGTATGATGAATACCATCTGCATTAATAAGATGGCCAAGGAATTCAATCTGAGACACACTAAAAACATATTTCTCATGCTTAACACACAGACCAGCATCTACAAAACAATGCAATACCTCACTTATGTGTGTTGTAAGTTCCTCAATGGATGCACTCACAATAAGGACATCATTAAAATATGGTACCACACCAGAAATTCCCCTAAGGGTGTCCTCTATGAGATTCTGAAAAACACCAGGAACCATACAAACCCCAAGTTGAAGGCATTTATTTTAAAAGCCTCACAATGAGTGGTGATGGTTTGGGCATCAGCCATGGTATCATCCACCGACAACTACTGATAGGCCTGTGCCAAATCCAATTCAGCAAAGACTCTCCCACCCCCCCCAATAGGGAAGCCAGGAGATGACTCACCACTGGAATTAGATATAGATGCTGCTGTAAGACGTTATTTATGGTGCACTTGTAGTCACCACAAATATAGATGTCCCCATTAGCCTTTATCGGTGTGACAATTTGTGTCTCCCATATAGGAAGTGTCACTGACTCTAATATGCCCTGCTTCAAAAGACAATCAAGTTCAACATCACTCTTTGCATGAAGCACAAATAGGATAAGGCAAGATTTCACCCGAATAGGCACCATAGTAGAATTAAGGACCAACTGACCAGGTGGGCCCTTATACTGCCCAAGTACCTAGGCAAATATAGTCTTAAACGCAGTAATAATATTATTAAAAGGTAAATCATTAATTTGATGGATGCCTGTAACTGTAATCCCCAGAGGCTCAAACCAGTCCGAACCAAAGAGACTGGTATGGCAACCATAAACAACCAATAGCCATAAAGTCCCACTAAATGTATGGTACTGCACTTCAATTTCACAGATCCCTTTCACCTTATTTCCTTGATAATCAGTAAACTGGGTATAGAAAGGAATAATCTCTGGACCCTTAATGTGGAAAAATCTGATAACTCTCTGATGAAACAACAGAGAACCCAGACCCAGAGTTCACTACCTTGGATAGTGACAGCTGCTGTCAATGTTTTTTCTACACATTTAATCATATGATACTTGTATATAGTGTGTGGTATTATGACTCTGGGGCTTCCTTTCTACTGTTTTCCTGGAGCTCGCTAGTTTTGCTTTAGCCCTACACACTTGCCCAAGATGTTCCAAGTGCTTACAAAAATGACATTGTACATCTCTAAATTGACAGGACTGCTTTTCATGATGTCCTCCACAACTGTGTACTAAAACAGACCTCTGATTCCCCACAGCATTCGTTCTGATTGGAAGGTTATTGTGCTGCACCCTACAAATATCTACCACCTGTGAATAAGAATTTCTGGTCAAATGGACTTCAGAACAAGGTGGGCTCCTTGATAGCTGCACTTCCTGACTGAGTGCTTGCTGCTTCAGAGGCCAATGCTTCCTCTTGCACACTTCGAAATGTAAGCTGTTTCTTTGCAAATAGACACCTCTGTAAGGCTTCATCATGCAAGCCACAGATCAAACGGTCAAGTAACATATAAACATAAGATAAACATATGGAGCAGAAGTCCATCAGTGGCTATTAGCCACAGGGTATAGATGGGAACTCTCAGTCTGGGGCAGGTGATGCACTCTATTCTTGGTGCTAGAGGGGGCAGCAGTGGGAGGGCTTCTGGTGCCCTGGCCCCACTGCTGGACCTCCTGATGGCACCTGGTATATTTTGGCCGCTGTGTGACAGAGTGTTGGACTAGATGGGCCATTGGCCTGATTCAACATTGGCTTCTCTTATGTTCTTATGTTCTTAGCATCTCCTCTAGATTTGGAAAACGGCAATGCTGTACCAGTTGTCTTAATTCAGCAATATCCGTAGAAACACTTTCTGTTGGACTCTAGTTGCGCTTATAGAAAAGCACTGCGTCGTGCTATCTCAGAAGGCTATGGTGAAAAATGTTCTCTTAAAATAGTCAAAATGTCCTCACAAGATGTATCAGCAAGCTTAGCTGGTGCTAGAAGAACTTGAGATAAATCAAAAGCATCTGCTCTTCCTCGATCGATGTGGCACCTCGGGCCATGTATTTAATAATAATTTAAAGAAGTATCTGCTCTGCAGACACTGAGTAATACAGCACGTTTCCTTTCTGGCCGTGTGATGCTGTTAGCTGCTAAATAAAACTCCATTCTGGCTGCATAATTTTCCCTCTTCCTCGGACATGCAGGATTAAATTCTTCCATGTGCCCTTGGGTTGCCATACCCCGAGGTTGCCAGCTGATCTGAAGGTATTCTGAAGTAATTTCCACGCAGTCCAGGCAAAAACCTTCAGCGAATTCTCTACTTTCTTTTGTCCACTAGGGGGGAAAAACCCTTTCTGAGTGTCTCAGGCTATCCCATCCTAGTTGCCAGTGTTAAGTTTTCTGAAAGGAGACTGCACCAAGGAGATAAAACTGACACATTTATTGGAGCGCCATAAAAAAACGACCATCAAACAAGCTGAAGCTACTGGCAAGGAAGAGAGAAGCCAAAACCAAAAACCAGGCATGGAACATAACCAGTCTATTTAACTGGCTAAGTTCCAACACCACGAAGTATGGCAAGCCAAACAGGCCAATCGACTACACTAGTAAAAGGATGTCCCCCCTTTACATGCATGGTAATGGAACGTTAATCTGTATTAGTGCTTACACGTGGAATATGCGGTTACACATGTGGAACAGAAGTAAGAACTCCTCCCCCCCCCCCAATCAGATTTAATTACATTTTAAACATTGTCTAGGTAGTACATTGTTATATTGGTGGAATATATACATACAAATACAGTTGTTAAGTTAGACTCATACTTGCATACATCTATATATCTTAGTACAAATCACTCTGCAATGAATAACAACAATCTCTGTGGGAATAATACAAATATTAGCATGAACTCCTTTAAGTGGTGGAAAGCTAGTCTCAGTGAGGTTGATAAAAGGGAACACAGACTGTGGCAAATAAAATGCAAGTCTGTGATCAGGCAGGCAAAAAGGGAACATGAGGAGCATATAGCAAAAAACATAAAGACCAACAATAAAAATTTCTTCAAATACATTAGAAGCAGGAAACCAGCCAGGGAGGCAGTGGGGCCCGTGGATGACCAAGGGGTAAAAGGAGTACTGAAGGATGATAGGGAGCTGAATGCATTTTTTTGCCTCTGTCTTCACTGTGGAAGATGAGAAGTGCTTGCCCACTCCAGAACCGCTGATTTCGGGAGGGGTGTTTAAAGACCTGAGTCAGATTGTGGTGATGAGAGAGGAGGTCCTATGACTGATAGACAACTTAAAAACTGATCAATCACCAGGCTGGGATGGCATACATCCAAGAGTTCTGAAAGAACTCAAATGTGAACTTGTGGATCTCCTTACAAAAATATGTAATTTTTCATTAAAATCTGCCTCCATTCCTGAGGACTGGAAGGTAGCTAATGTCATTCCCATCTTTAAAAAGGAGGAGATCCAGGAAATTACAGGCCAGTCAGTCTGACATCAATACCAGGTAAGTTGGTGGAAATTGTTATTAAGGAAAGAATTAGTAGGCACGTTGATGAACAAAAACTATTGAGGCAGATTCAGCATAGGTTCTATAAGGGAAGATCTTGCCTCACTAACCTGTTAGTGTTTTTTGAGGGAGTGAACAAACATGTGGATAAACGGGACCCAATAGATGTTGTTTACCTTGACTTCCAGAAAGCTTTTGATAAAGTTCCTCATCAAAGGCTCAATAGTCACGGGATAAAAGGACAAGTCCTCTTGTGAATAAAACTGGCTAATTAATAGGAAACAGAGAGTATAAATGGGAAATTTTCTCAGTGAAGGGTGGTAAGCAATGGGGTACCACAAGGATCAGTACTCAGTCCGATGCTTTTTAACTTGTTAATTAATGATTTGGAGTTGGAAGTAAGCAGTGAAGTGGCTAAATTTGTAGATGACACAAAGTTGTTCAGGGTGGTGAGAACCAGGGAGGATTGTGAGGCACTCCAAAGGGATCTGTCGAGGATGGGCGAGTGGACGTCAACGTGGCAAATGGGGTTCAATGTGGCCAAGTGATGCACATTGGAGCCAAAAATCCTAAATATAAATACACATTGATGGGGTCCGAACTGGCAGAGACTGACCAAGAGAGATCTTGGAGTCATAGTAGATAACATAATGAAAATGTCAAAGAGTGTGCAGCTGCAACAAACAAGGTCAACACTATGCTCGGGATTATTAGGAAGGGAATTGAAAACAAATCAGCCAGTATCATCATGCCCCTGTATAAATCAGTGGTGCAACCTCATTTGGAGTACTGTATACAGTTCTGGACACCACACCTCAAAAAGGATATTATAGCATTGGGAAAAGTGCAGAAAAGGGCAACTAGAATGATAAAAGAGTTAGAACACTTTCCCTATGAAAAAAGGTTAAAACGCTTGGGGCTCTTTAGCTTGGAGAAACAACGGCTGAGGGGTGACATGATCGAGGTTTACAAGATTATGCATGGGCTAGAGCAGGTAGAGAAAGAAGTACTTTTCCCCCTTTCTCACAATACAAGAACTTGTGGAGTGAGGTGTCTTATAGGACACAACAAGGGATGTAGTACACCTGGGACCTTGTGATCTATTTATACAGATCTGGGAAGTTTTACTGGACATTTTTTCCTCTCTTTTGCTTAATCTTTTGTACTATTCCGACAGAGATTGTTGCTATTAATTGTAGAGTGATTTGTACTAAGATATATAAATGTATACAAGTATCAGTTGAACTTAACAATTGTATTTGTATGTATATATTCTGTTGACTGTTGTTGTATTGGTAGAATGTCTAATATTCCTTTGCAAACACTACTTGCTACTGTAGACATTAAGATTCATGTTATATGACAAATAACATAGTCTTTTTAGAAAATGTCAGTTAAATCAATCCCAATGATTCCACTATTTTTCATCCAAGACCACTACAGAATTCATTTACCTTGGCTTTTATGCTAGATAAACATCCAAGAGTAAATATAAATAGACTGCTTACTGATTTACTTCCTAAAAGATTTAGTGATATAAAGTTTTTATGAACTACAGTCCACTTCATCAGATGTGTCCTATATTGGTACCCAATTAGATACACAGTTTGGATCAGGGTCATTCAGGGAGGGAGGTGAAATCTTTGTCCAAGGGCCCATGGTGGCTCTCAACAGCCCTGAATCCCTGGGATCATCATTCTAATCTGGGTGCTATTATTTGAGACCTTGGGGGATTGAGAGTGCAGCCCTAAGCTGGTTTACTCAAAAATAAATCCCATTTTATTCAGTGAAGCTTTCTTCTAGGAAAGATGATTGGATCTCATTCTAATTTCAGGTACTGTGTTTGACTTGTCCCCTTGGTTTCTGTTATCCATTCTTTTATTTGCCCCTTTGCAATGGAGGAAGTGGTCAACTGTCTTCAGGAGCAAGTGCTGCTTGCCAGAGGCAAGTTCGTAAGAAGATTGGACTGTGTGCCACACTAAGGAATTAACCCTGAGTTCAGTTCAATAGATTCACTGCCTTCAGTTATGGTAAGTTCACCTGGTGAACAAATTAGTTGGAAAGTCTGCGGCATCCATAATTACGACAAAAGTTTGCAGCATCCATAATTAGGACCAGTGTATCAATATTGGTCCAAATCCACTGGTGACGCAGTAGAGGTCTTGAGTCACTGCCTGACTGCTGTAGTGGAATGGCTGAAAGGGACCAAATAGAAACTGAACCCAGACAAGATGAAGTGATGCTGGTTGGGAAGACAGAGATCTTAGAGGACATTGTACTTTCCACTTTCAGTTGACCTTTGCTGACTTGATTATACTGGATCCAGCATTGCTGATTGAGAAGGAAGTTAATGCAACTGCAAAAAATTCTTTCTTCCAAATCAGTCTAGTTCAGAAGATGGCCCCCTTACCTTGACACAGCTGATATTCAACTCAGAGACTGCAGTTGGTGCAGAATGCCTCAGCTCATCAGGAGCTAGGCAAAGCATGAATATTACTCTCATTCTGCAGTCATGGCACCAGCTGCCCATCAGTTAGCAGGCACAATCCACAGTACTGGCCATTACATACAAATCTCTTCATGGCCTTCAGTCCCTATGTGCAGAGCTACCTCACTCCCTATGCTCTTCCACAGCAGCCTCACTCATTTGAGTGGTACCTGCTGCAGGTGCCACCCTGCAAAAGAGCAAAATCAACAACTGCATATATAAACACACATTCGTGTTGTGGCCCCCACCTTATGGAATGGCCTGACTGATGAGGTTAGGAAGGTTCCCAGTTCTCCTTGTTTTTCGCAGCCTATACAAAACTGAATTATTCAGAAGGGCATTTTTTAAAAAACATGGGTAGGAAGGCTATAGTGTAAGGAAATTATTCAAAAACATGCTTTGGTACAAGGATAGCAACTGGAGAAAACACTATAATGTACTGGTCTGTTGCTGCAAGTAGGTTCCTACTAGGTAATTCCTGCATCATGTGCCATATTTCAACACTCAACCTTTATTTCAGCTCTGTATCAGACTTTTGCTTGTGTTCTAATATCTGCAATCCAAACCCTGTTCATTTTTATGGGATGTTCCAACTGTTGATCATATTGACTTACACTGTGTAATCTGTCATAAATCTCAGTGAGAAAGATGAACTAACAATAAAATAAAAAAAAATTAAAAGGGTCATGTGACTAGATAGCCAGCACCTCACTGAAAGAGTCCATTAAACAATATTCTGGTGGCACTAGAAAAGTAGTTTTCTTCCATTCCCCATTGCTGCTAACAAGCTGGATGATTTTAAAATGTCACACATGTTATACTGGTGTGTTTCTTCTTGTCCTAGTAAAAAGCTGCCATTTAAGCTACAGCTGCCCAAACTACCATCACTAACCATTGCAAATATCAAACAAAATATACATACCGTATGCAAAATTTAACTTAAGCTGAAGTATGAAGTAAACAAAGGAATGGGACGAATGTACTGCTTTGTATGCCACAAAACTGCAGGCTCAGATATGTTTTTGTGCCATGGTCTTTAGGCTTCAATTCTGAACTAACAAATTAAAGCAATGTATAATTTACTTATTATAAACTGACATTATTTCAAGCTTAAAAGTATAACAACAGAACTAGATTTCACTATTAAAGCAAGAAATAATGTTACAACTGTAACTACAGTTTTTGCTTAACCATAAAAAGTATGGTTATACTTTATATAGTGGGCTGTTAAAAGCTAGAAGTAAAATCCAAACTGTAACCAGAAGTTATGGAATTAGAACAGTGAACTCAGCTTGAAAAGTAATGAAGACTGCTGCTGAGCAGATTCTCCCAGCTTCCTCCCACCTGGAATCCATTCACTCTTTATTCCTGGAGTTCCACTCTAACAATTTTCCATTAAATTCTGTAGCATCCAAGGACTAAAGAGAGAAAACAGTGTTGCACTTACCTGTAACTGTTGTTCATCGAGTTGTTTTCTGTGCAGGCACACACAACCACCAGAGGATTCCTATCCAGCTTTTACTTTTCGCTTTGTCAAAAACTGAAGGGGAGGCCCCTCCCCAGAGCTGGGGGCGAGTTTTCCCACCAAAACAGTCACATGCTCCCAGGAGAAGCCCCTCCCTCAGTTCTCCAGCTGCCTAGAGCAGAATAATTAGAGAGAGAGAGAGAGAGCGCTCACAGTGGAGAAGGAGGGAGGGAATGTGTGCCTGCATAGAAGACAACTCGATGAACAGCAATTATAGGTAAGTGAAACACTGTCTTCATCTTCTGTGCAGTCCCAACATTGGGAGACTGAAAACCTACTTACTCGGAGGTTTGTGTGTGATGCTTTCCTATTGGAAGAGAGAATGCAGAACAACCCTTGGACACTTACCATGAGGGGTCCTTCTCCTCTGAGGAAAGGAGGACATCTTTGGGTGCTTTCCACCGTCCAATCAGGGAGGCAGGAACTAAATTTCTTCCTCTTCCTGTCTGGCGTGTGGAGCCCCACCCATCTCCAGTTCGGGTGACTCCCAATAGTAGTGCCGTAAACAACCTTCCTAACTGTAACGAAGAACTCAGAAATGAGAACAAGAACGTTTGCCAAGTGGCATAAACAAGGACAAATACTGAGAGAAGAGCGTAGCTGCAGCAATATA
The DNA here is from genome assembly GCA_029375565.1 of Gekko gecko. Classification (NCBI taxonomy): domain Eukaryota; kingdom Metazoa; phylum Chordata; class Lepidosauria; order Squamata; family Gekkonidae; genus Gekko; species Gekko gecko. The sequence goes on from JAPDNY010000007.1 coordinate 123,152,595, forward strand.
TGTAGAAAATAAAGGAGGAAGAACGAAGACGTAGAGAGGACAAGATGTCCTCCTTTCCTCAGAGGAGAAGAACCCCCTCACAGTAAGTGTCCAAGGGTCGTTCTCCCTCTGAGGCGGAGGACATCTTTGGGCACTCCCATAGCAGGGTTTACAGATTGGGTGGGTTGTCGTCTTCATCTTGCATCACATGCTGCAGTACTCTCCTACCGAAGGCAGCGTCCGCTGACGCATAGAGGTTCAATCTGTAGTACTTAATGAAGGTCAAAATTGAAGACCACGTCGCTGCCTTGCACACCTCTTCTACTGAGGCATTCTTCAGAAATGCTGCGTTAGTTGCCGTGCTCCTAACAGAGTGGGCCGTGATGCCTGGAGGCGCTTCTAGCCCCTGGGCCTTGTAGGCCTCTCTAATGCAGGTCTTGATGCTCCTGCTGATCACTGCTGTAGACATCTTCTGTCCTAACCTGGGATTTGACACGCTAATGAACAAGGAGTCTGAGCGTCTGAAGTGTTCTGTACGAATGAGATATGACTTGAGTGATCTATGCATGTCAAGTTTGTGCCAGGATTTCTCTCTGGGATGACTCGGAGACGGACAGAAGGATGGCAAACAAATTTCTTGTGAACGATGAAACTTAGAGTTTATTTTTGGAAGAAAGGTTGGGTCTGTGCGTAAGACTACCTTATCTTTATGGAAAATGCAGAGATCCGATTTAATTGATAATGCCCCTAATTCAGAAATCCTCCTGGCGGATGTGACGGCCACAAGGAAAATGGTTTTAAGGCGTAGCCAGTGTAGTGATATTTCACTGATTGGTTCAAAGGGGGAATTGGTTAACGCTGACAGAACAGTGTGAAGTCTCCAGGTGGGAAAACGGTGAATGGTGGGAGGGCTCTTCTGAGTCGCCCCCTTAAGGAAACAGCGAATGTCGGGGTGCTCAGTCAACTGGAAACCGTTCATCATTGGAAGGACCGTAGCCAGTGCTGAGACCTGCTTCCTGAGAGAAGCGGGTTTGAGACCCGTCCCTAGACCGTCTTGTAGAAATCCCAGTATGACATCTGTCAAAGGGTGTAGAACGTTCGCCTTTTTTCTCCGGCCTCACCGCACAAACGCTTTCCAGACTGCGTTATAAATTCTAGTAGTCAAAGGTTTTCTTGAGGCCAAAATAGTATCTACAACTTCTCGTGAATAACCTCTATTTAAGAAATTGTTCCGCTCAATTTCCAGACGGTTAAGCAAAGCCACTCTGGATGCGGGTGCCACAGAGGTCCCTGGTGAAGCATGTCCGGAGACTGTGGTAGAGGCAATGGATGTGAGACCGTCATCTGCAATAGGGTTGAAAACCATGGGCATCTGGGCCAGTGAGGAGCCACCACTAACACTTCTGCTTGTTGTTCCTTGATCTTCCTCAGAAGCTTGGGAATGATGGGAATAGGAGGGAATGCGTAAAGAAGGCCCTACGGCCATTTGGAGGTTAGGGCGTCTGTTCCCTCTGCTCCGTGGTGGAAGAATCTGGTCATAAATCTCGGTAGTTGATGGCTGTGAGGACTGGCAAAGAGATCCAGGATGGGAGTGCCTAATTTCATTGTTATTGACTCGAAGATTTCCTTTTCAGGGACCACTCCCCTAGTTGAATGGTTTCCCTGCTCAACCAGTCTGCTTGTATGTTGGCCGTGCCCTTGATGTGTTCTGCCCATATTGATGCTAGATGCTTCTCTGCCCAGGATAGGAGAAGAACCGCTTCCCTGTGCAGTCTGGATGACTTGGATCCCCCTTGCTTGTTGATATATGTCTTTGCAGATACGTTGTCTGTCCTGACTAACAGATGGCGATGCTGTATTTGGTCTTTGAATCTCAATAGAGCCAGACGTATGGCCTTCAGCTCCAGGATGTTGATGGGTAACCTCGAGTCTCCTGGATCAGGTGATTTTCCAACGTCGCTCCCCAGCCTTTGAGACTGGCGTCCGAGAACATCTGAATTTGTCGAGGAATTAGAAACTTTTTGCCCTGGCGTAAGTTGTCGAATTGTGTCCACCACAATAGGCTGTTCTTGACTTGTAGAGGCACTCTGAGGTTGGGATTCGCCTTTTCCATAATCTGGAGCTGGTACAGTTTGAGGAAGACCTGTAGGGATCTGAGATGAAGACATCCCCAGCAAAGAGCTTCTGTATTGGCCACTAATAGACCTTGTAGCTTGGGAATGCTCTTTTACTTTTGGGGGGATTTAAATATCCCCCATATACTTTTTTTCAACTTTTTAGATTTTTCTGCACACCGGGAGACTGCTCCAAACATGTTGGAACATCTCTCTGCCCGAGTGCCCCCAATGTGTGGATTTAGATATCCACATGGAGGGGGCAACTTGGCTATTAGATATATAGATGGTGGGAAGGCATAGAATACGGAGCCCTGCCATCTGATCTGGAATGCATCCCCCAAGGACCAAGGGACACATCCTGCTCTGGAGCAAAAACTCCTGGCCTTGGTGTTGCCCCTTGTGGCAAAAAGATCTACCTCTGGTGTTCCCTACTGAGCAAATATTGGTAGGAGACAGTCTAAGGCAAGGGATCATTTGTGGCCTGAACTGTATATTCTGCTGAAGGCATCTGCCCTGGTGTTTTTGGACCCTGCATTATGGATGGCCTGCAATGAAGCCCCCAGGGCAATAGCCAGTTCCCAAATACTGATGGCCTCTTGGCAAAGCGAAAGAGACACCATGCCCCCTTGGTGATTGATGAAAACCATAGCTGTTGTGTTTTCCGTATGGATCTGAACAACTTTGTGCCCCAATGAACACTGAGAAAAACTTAACAGCATAACATATAGCTCACAGCTCTAACATGTTAATGTGAAGTGATCTCTCTGAGGGGAGCCACCTGCCCTGTGCCGAACAGGGGCCACAATGTGCACTTCATCCCTATGTGCACCTCATCAGTGGTGCTAATCACTTGAGGTTGTTGATGACCAAAGGGAAGCCCTGTGGATAGTTTACCCTCACCCAAACAACTTTGTAACTGTAACTTACCGCATATGGTAAGGAAAACTTCTGTGCTGGAGAGTGTTTGGTGGGGTTAAACATCCTGACAAACCAGCTCTCATTTTGAGACATGCGTAAGGGATGATAACCACTGTGGAGGCATAGGACCTAATAACTTCTGGGGAAAAACGGCAGACTGGTAACAGTTCCTAGAAACACCTGCTACCGTGGCCCTAATGCTGTCTGCCCTATTCCCAGTTAAACAGACTCTCTCTACTGAGGAGTCTAGGAAGGATCCAATGAAAAGTGCCTGCCAAGTGCATGTCAGTTTGGATTTCTCCATATTAACCCTCAAACCCAAGCTTTCCAATGTTTCAAGTATCAATCACATGTTCTTTTCAGTATGGGCAGAAATTAGCCAGTCAGCAAGGAAGGGGTAGATAAGATAGAGATCTAAGATACGCCGCCACTATGGCCATACACTTTGTTAATACACATGGGGCTGTGGCGAGCCTTAAGAGGAGTACCATATATTGGTATATATGACCCATAAACTTAAAACGCAGGAACTTGTGATACTCTGGATGAATAGACACATGAAAGTGCATGTCTTTCAAATCTAGAACAGCGAACGATCAGTTTAATTCCAAAAAGGGTAACACAGCAGAGGTAATTAACAGAGGAGGTAATTAACATCTTAAACTTCTTAACAACTAGAAAACAGTTAAGACACCTTAAATCTAAAATAGGCCTGAGACCTCCATCTTTCTTCCCCTGGCAATAAGGGCTTCCAGCTCAGAGCCAAGCTCAGGTATGACATCCAAGGCAGCTGAAGTTTCTCCTAAGGAAAGAAACTCTACAGCCTCTAACCAAAATGAACAATAGCTAGCACCCAGGAATCAGATAAAGGTTCTCTGGCAGAACTGCGCCAGAAGTGCACAGATGCCGAAGGAGCAGACTACTTATTTTTCTTAATTTACAAAAGGATGTTGTCCGTCTTCACTGAGAAGAGACTAGCACCTTCAAAAGGCAGCTCTTCTATCTTCTGATGGGTTTCCACTGATAAGGCAGTGGAAAGAAGACATGCATGTGTGTGGAGCACCACAGCTGAAGCCATAGTCCAGGCAGATGAGTCTGCCACGTGTCTCCCAGCGCTGTTCTGTTGTTTGGACAAATGAAGGGCTACTGCTTAAAGAAGCTTGGCAAGTGACTTTTTGTCATCTGGTAAGATGTCGATATAAGCTGACATTCTTTCCCACAAAAAGAATTGGTAGCCACCCATTATGGCTGCATAGTTGGCAATTCTAAGATTAAGAGCCAAAGAAGAATACGAATTTTTACTAATCATGTCGATTTTACACCCTTCCCTGTCAGCAGGGGAACAATGGACACCTTGTCAATAGCGAGCCTGCATTTCCTCTGCAAGGAGAGATGACAGACCTGGGTGCATGAAAAGGAAGGGACAACCCTCCTGTAGCACTCTATAAAGGTTTTCAACCCTCTTTGAAGTCGCAGAGACACTAGCTGGTTTTTCCCATAGGGTGTTGGAAATGTCCAAAATCCCTGTTATCATGGGAAAGGCGACCGCTCCCGATGAGCTGGAGTAGAGCCTCCCCAACATTTTATCTTTTGGTCTAGGAACCAATGCAGTGACTTGAATTTCCAAAGTCTCAGCCATTCTGATCATTTGTTCTGCATATAGTTGCAGGTCCTCATTAAGTGAGACCAGGTCTATACTCTCCTCTGGTGAAGGATTGGAGGGTGGATCAGAGCTCTGTTCCAGCGGGGAGACAGCACTCTCTTCATCTGACTCAGAGAACACAGGGAGTCCCTTCTCCATAGGAAGCAAGGTTGTTGCCCAGGAAGAAGTGAGAAGGTAAGGGTGGCTCTCTTGGGGATTTGTTTGGTTCGAACAGACACAGGCTAATCACCCCTTTCATTCAGAAAGGGGGAAGGGTAATAAAAAGGATACTGTTGCCAAGGTTAAGGAGGAGCCGCAGAGGGCCACAAAATTGGCTGGGTTAGCTGTGATGCCAGGATCAGATCCAATGGAGTCTGTGGGATTGACTTCAAGGAAAGCTCTATCACACTTTCTAAGCATAATAGAGCCAGTGAATGCAAATGCAGAGATGGGGTTCTCGAAGACAGGAAATCCAGAACCAGTATAGAAACTGAAACTGGTACTGGAACCGATGACATTGAATCCACTGGAACTGGGGGGGACACCTGAACCAGAAAGTGGTGAGAGACAAAATGCCACTTGTCCCGGTGCCTTTCTCTATGCTTGGACTTCACCCTAACCTTCTTAGGGAGCAATTCAGAAGTGGAGCTGGGCCAGGGGTGTTGAACTCATGAGGGCCAGATGTCACTTTCCAGGGCTGGGCAATGTGTACCATAAAATGTAACACCAGGTACCAGAGATCTAAACTTTATAAAGGTGATTTCACGTGCTGAATGACAAAAGCAGGTGAATAACAACAGCAGGCTTTAAAAAAAATTAGTTTCTAAAATTCACTTTTTAAAAAGGTATGGCCATTGATTCCATTTGTCTCTCGTAAAAATGGAATTTCTCTTTGATTTCTCTTTAGTAAGGTCAGCCCCTGCAACTGTCTTAAGTTACACACCATACACTGGTGCTGTAGGAGGAGGTAGGCACTATGCCTCAGAGTAAAATTTAAAACTCTGCAGAGCCTCCATTCCTGCCTACCCCTCCCCATTAGAGAGAGACTCCAAATTACTAAAAAAAGGGAAAGAAACAGATCGTGGGATTTCAGGGAGAAACTGGGGAAAGAGGAATCAAGAGAAAGAAACGCGTGGGTTTCCAACAACACTCACTCCCCCAGAGGTGTGCACTTTGGGTAGCAGCCATAAGCCGAAATCTCTGCAGACCCTTTGCTTGGAAGCAGATCCCATTCACTTTGGGAGGGCTTACTCACACATAGGCGAACAGATGATCACTCCCTTTCATACCACTGGCATCCCCGCATCTTGCACAGTCACGCATCAGGCTGCTATGGTTTTTTCTCCAAGCCAGGGCCCTAAAAGGACCCGATCCTTGAGTGGTCAAAAGCGGCCCTGGGATGGACCTCCTCCTGCTCTCCCTCCCCTTTCCCTTCTCTCGCTTTGCATTGCCTTCCTCCGCCCGTCTCCTGCCTGGGTGGCGACTGCAACTCAATGGCTGTGCTGCTGCGAGCAACATGTGGCCCTGGTGTATGCTCACTCGTGCGGGATTGCATCTGACACACCCAGCCTCCTCAAAACTCCTGCAGTTCTGGCTGTGCCTTCCGGGGGGGGAGGGAGATATGAGCAATGAGAGGGGACGGCAAAAAGCCCACCACCTTCTGTGCAAGCCAGCATCGGATTGATCCCCAGTAAATAAAAACAAGTGAGGAGGGGGGAGAAATCATCTTGCTTTAAAACCAAGGGACTGAGGCTGCCTTTAAAAAGCCCACCCACCTTACAGATGCCTCTACCAGCTTGTGCAATGCACTGATCGGCTGGCCCTGGTAGGGAGCAGTGTTCCCTCTAAGCTGAGTTAGTGTAAGCTAGCTAACAGCTTTTTAGCCTCCAGCTCACAGATTTTTGCCTTAGCTCAGGAAGGACGGCTCCAGAGCAAACTAATTTATGCAGCAGCCAAATTACTCACTCACAACTTTAATGCCAGTAGCTCACAAAGCGGAATTTTTGCTCCCAAGACTCCACAGCTTAGAGGGAGCATTGGTAGGGAGCGACCTAAAGTAGCTGGTCAGGGGAGCTGAAGGGGCATGCACAGTGGCAGCAGCCACCACCTGCTGAATGCAGAAGACCTTTTCCCGGGCAGGGAGGGCTGGTGTGTGCCCGTGCGTGTATGTGTGAGTGTTTGTGTGAAGAGGGGGTATCTCTCCCTTCCTCACTCCCTGTTGATTGCCTTCTCAGCTGGTGCTGGCTTGCATGCAGGACACACAGAGAGACTGAGAGCAGCCAGTGAGCAAACAAGCAAAAAAGTGCAGGCTCCTCCAGACAGCAGTAGTGAGAGAGAGGCTGGCAAGGAAGTCATAGTCGTGCCAGCAGCGGCAGAGCCAGCAGCAATGGGGGAGGCGGGGAGGGGGTCTTGCTCGCTTTTGTAGAACCCCAATGCAGGAAAGCATGCAGTATATATATATATTTTTCCCTTTGGGAGGGCTCACTGAAACAAATCTCTCCCTCTCCCTGAAACAAATGTGAAGGAAGCGCAGCTCTAGAGAGCTCTTCAGTCTGTCCCCTTTTTTTTTGGAAGACCTCGACCTTGTGGCATAGGAACTACAAATCCAGAGGGACCCAATTCCCTCTGAGCAGCTGGTGGGGGAAGTCCTTGTCAGAGCTCTCTTTCCCCCACCCTCCCTCATTACCCAAAGGAGGAGGAAGGGGCAGAGATCTTAGCCAATGGAGAGAAGGGAGGGCTAGGTTTATTCTCTCCAGCACGATTGAGGGAGCCAGTAGAAAGCAAGGTGTGAAGCAGTAGCAGCCCCACAGAAGGAAGTGGGAGAGGAGCCAGCTGCTTGTGGGTCAGAATGAGCCCTGGAGGGCCATATGTTTGACACCCCTGAGCTAGACCATCTAGGTCAGGTGTATCAAACATAAGGTCCAGGGCCAGAACTGGCCTTTCCAGGGTTCTTATCCTGCCCATGAGCAACTGGTGCAAGGGAGGGAACAGAAGGCTTCTCGGGGGGGAGTGGGTGGAGCAGAACCCCTTCACTTCAGTGGCAGCCTTACTGCTAAGTTTGGAGCCACTGCAGTAGCATTCATGCTGGCTTGGGGTTCCAAGGCGACGTTACATGCCTCTCTGTTTGGCCTGCAGCTCAAGGGATGCTGTCCCGGATGACCACAGGGATCAGCATTTGTACATAAGGGGGTGCAGGCACTCCTCTGCTGGAGCTTGCTGGTGGCCAGTGCTACCATTGTATTTGCAGGCCCCATGCAGCAGCTGTGCTTTGGCCCATGTGGGGCATTCTTCAGCAGTTTCTTCCACACATCAGGGCCCTAGTACTGCCACCACACATGACTTGAGGCTCCCTTCCACATGGACCACACGGTGACTGTGTATGCGTGTTGCCTGCTCCCAAATTGGATCCAGTGGCCTTCAACCTGAGGCAGCTGCCACCACATGGGATTGGCGTAGCTTGCTGACAATCACTGTCTTGAACCTCCAGGACTGCCCTGCCAACAATTACCTGGTGTATAAAGAGACCACCGGCTGAACAATACAATGAAAAAATAGAAACAACAGTCGGGATAAAGTACTCAAACACTATTGAACTGTGGTTTTGCTTTTACAGTCCTGTAACTTTTGATGAGTTCTTTGAGCAATTCTTGTTATAAATATTTTTGTTGTAAAAGCAAAACCACAGTTCAATAATGTTTGAGTACTTTATCCCGACTGTTGTTTCTATTTTTTCACTGCCAACAATTACCGACAGCCTTGGTCGGAGGTGACCACTGCCACACTGGCATCTCTGGCTTATTGGGCTTTGCTTGGCCTGGGTCCCACCATGCACATGGCTTTGGACCTGGACCACCACTGCTCCACATCTGCAAGTGGGGGGTTAGTTCAACCTGTCTTCCCAGTTCCCTTCCATGATGGCTTGGGGGCAGGAGGGAGTTCGCAACACCCAGCTGCTTCGTGTTTTTACCCTGGGGCCCAGAGCGTTAGCAGCAGAGCATTGCTCCCCCTCCAGGCAGCATGACAGCATCTGCCTAGTGCTGCACTGCTGGCTCTTCAGTCCGTCCATGTGGGTTTTCCTCTGCACTCCCTCCAGCCCATGGGACCTTGCAGTGACGACACACCAACTCAGAGCTTAGCAGCTGCTGTCCTTTATAAAGTTCATATCTCCAATACCTGGCATTACGTTTTATGGCACACATGGCCCAGCCCGACAAAGTCACCTTTATGTCAGATCGGGCCCTTGTAATAAATAAGTTCAAGGTGATACTAAAGAGTGCCTAATAGGGGCTGAGGCTGGACCGGACAGAACCGAAATGACCAAGGGCAGATGAAGAGGATCAGTCAAGATAGAAAGACTTACTATCAATGGTATGCTGTCGCTCCACCAAAGTACATGACTTTGTAGGTGAACTCTCAGGACATGAAAGAGCTTTTTCCCAAAGTCTAGCCTTGAATCTTGCCGCTCTATCAGATCTCGCTTTGGGAGTAACCTGGAGGCAAACTTGCAGTTTACCATGTTGTGCCTTTCTCCGAGGCAAAGGAGGTATAAAGAATGCCTGACAGAGTGGGTCATCTGAGTTCACATACTGAAAACACTTCTTGAGTAATGCCTTATGTGCACGAGGAAGCACGAGTGCCATTTGAAGGACATCTTTGCTCTATGGCAGCAAAAAGAGAACTGAGGAAGAGAAGGGGCTCCTCCTAGGAGCATGTAACAATTTCAGCAGAAAAACACACATCTGAGGAAGGGTCCTCTCTTCAGTTTTTGACAAGGAAAAGTAAAAGCTGGACAGGAATCCTCCAGTGGTTGGCATGCACAAGCAAAGTCCCAATGTGGGACTGCACAGAAGACTGAAGATGAACAAGTATTCCCATTTCCAGAGTGGCTATGGACACGGGGGGGGGGGGAATTGAATTCCTATGGATCTACATTTCCATAACCATTAGATTTGTGTAGCCTAAGGAAAGCATTTGCAGGCTATAAAACAGAAACAGAAAAAAATTAAAGATGCTAGTTCAGAGGTGTCCCTCTGAATGCTGAAATACAGAAAGGAATTTTAAAATATGCTTTTCAATAAAGGGCTGTTTTTTTTAAAAAAACAAAAACCTTTTTATTGTATCTTTTCAAAACACAAAGGACTGTTTTGAAAGGGTTCCTGTTATTTTTATGCTTGATTGTTGAAACACGTGCATTTTCCCCTATTCCTCCAAAGTATAGGATCAAAACTGCTTACTTACGCAACTGTTTAAAAAAATCTACAGTGTTTGCAGTCTTTGCAGACACCAAGGAAAAAAGTAGTTAAGACTCCTGCTAGATCCAACCAATGATCCATGTAGTTCAGCATCCTGTTTCCCAGTGGCCTACCAAATGCACCAGAAGAACCATAAGCAAGGTTCTAGAGGCCAAAGTCCTGTTGTACTCTCCTCCCCCCAGCAAGTGGCATTCATACAAACTTCTATTTAGCCATCAAGACTAATGGACTTATGCTCCACAAATATGTCCGATTCTTTCATATAGCAACCCACATTAATAGCTTGTGTCAGTGCATTCTTTAAGTTAATTAAACAGTTTGAGAAGAAGTACTTCCTTGGGGGAAATGGAGGGGACCCAAAAGCAAAACCCCACTCTCACTGGAAATCCCTTAGATCAAATTTCAACCAGAGGGGCAACATGATGGTGAAGGACCAAGAATCAGTTGTAAAATCTATATGAACAGGAATCTTCAATAATTTCTAATGAAGACAAAGTAATAGGGCATCCCTTAATCTCCATCAAGGAAATGGGCAGAGGAACTTCTAAATCCAACTGGCTGGACCCTGTTAGAAGGAACAAATGTGTAAATATGATGGCAATTTTAATTTTCAGATATTCCCCCCAACCTAATGCCAAAATAGTTTTTATATTTAAAACCCTTAATATAAGACTAAGTATGAGAAACCCTGCACCTAATAGCATGGATTCAAGCTTTAAAACAAATTATAATTGATCTGTATTGACATCCTACTAACTGTGGAATAGATACAGTACATGGACATCTCCTATCAAAGCAGCTGAATGTTCTCACTCAACCTGGTAAATGCCTATTCCTTCCAGTTTTTCCCTTTATAGCAGACACTGCACTTGTTCATCCAGAAAGACTTTTTCTAAACAGAGACTCTGTTACCTACTTATGATCAAAGTCAGTACTAAGTAATGAAATTATGAGGTTATATTGCTTAAGACAACTGTAATAACACCTGAGTTGTACACCACAATCCTACTATCAAAAGAATATTCCAAAAAATTATTTTGCTAATCATATACGCTGAAATGGCATGTATAAATCTATGCTTCCATTTTGCCACTGATGATGATGATGATGCCAATACGTTCCCTAAATTTGGCATGCTTGAAATATTAGCAAAGAATAACAAAAAACAACTGTGAGCTGAATTTCCCACAAAATATTCACAAAGGAGACTTCATAAAAGTGAAATGCATCTATTGTCTGGAAAAAATCTATCCATATAATCCATCATAGGAAAATGCAGAAGCCAAAGAAGTCCATTATAGGAAAATGCAGAAGCCAAAGAATAAATATACCAAATAAATATCCAAAAAGTCCAACACTTTTCCTAGTTATTTTCTTCCAGTGTTTCAGACTTCTGGTCCTTCCTCAGGAACAAAGAACAACTACTGAGAGTCTTATTCCATCTCCTTTTAAGATAATGCTTTTCTATTACTTTAACATTGGGCAAAGTCTCCTTAGGTCTAATCAACACCCCTAAAGGCTGCTTCAGTGTATCAGGACCAAAACATGCCTCAGAGCGAATTCAACAGTCAATTTAAATGGAGTCCTTTAAAGCAAGAATGCAATTATGACAAAGGAGGAGATGCTAGATTAGGCTTAGTGGTTACTTTTTTGTTGTGGAAATCACAACCATGGTTATACCACATTTATTTATATGCTACAAAATTTTGACATGCCTTTAATAAAATTATAAGAAACAATAAAAAGTTCAGGATTAGGTTTTGTAGTAGCAATAATTAGAAAATATATTTACTAAAATGCAAAACCTGAAGGCTGAAAATCTAGCTCCTAAATTTTGGAGCTGGCTCCTACAGTTAGAGAAAATCTGTTAAGGTCTGAGCTAAGTTTTTTTGTAATTAGCAGAAAGGTCAAACCTGCTGATGATTAAAGTATTGTTTTCTTGTTTTAATAAAAATAATGCTTTATAATTACTTGATAGTATTGGACTAGTCAGTCAAATTGCCGTCTCCAATGCAGCCTTTGCTTTTGGAGAAGCTTTAAATAGGATATGGTACTCAGAGCATTATAGAAACATTTTAAATAAATTCATCTGGCCTTAGCACAATGTCCAAAACAAACCTATGGCTTATATTTATAATCTAAATGAAACTTTTATCTGCAGGCTGCAGAGAAAGCATCTTGCTATAACACCTGAGCACATTATAATTACCCTGCAAATTGCACAACCAATATTACTCTAATTATGATCAAATGCAGTCAATGTCATCTTAATAGAAATAACTGCTCCTAATCACTATTATAACAGGCTTCCTAAACCTGCAGCCTTCCTTTCAGATATTGAAAGACTGAAATGGCACTGCCCTGACCCTACAATCTGCATTATTATACATATATAATTTATATATACAAAAGCAAATTTAAAGACATATTTATAATATTTTTTTTTTTGCCTGATAAGGCAAAATGTCCATACATGAGGTTGGATTCAACAACGTACAAGCAGAAAGGAAAATGCTTATAGCGCAGTTCCACCTGTCCAAGCAGCAGAGCAACAGCTGCAGCAACACAGCACTCTAACATAACTTTAACAAAATAACTACATGCAAATGGAGCAATGGAACACAGAACAGATGGATCACATGTTTTCATTTAATTTGGTCATGATTATTATTATCATCATCCTCACACCAAATATCTGGCTTGTGGGATTGGGTTCAAGGACTGCTTAACACATGGAACACTATAGTAATTTAGAAAGACCTGGATCTGGTTCAAAGACTATTTGAATTTAAAGCTTTCAAACTTAGTGGAAGTCTTTTTAGTCTTTTCTGGCTGCTTGTCTTTGAGCCTCTTCTTCTGTGTAAAATATATAACGAAAGCAATGGTTTGTATTTCATCTTTTCCTTCTGTGAAGGCTGCCACCGCCTCTCCCTTTTTTCTGCTTCCTTCTCTTCTTCCCACCCAACAACCAACGTCCCGTTATCTGCCCCCCATCACCCAGTGAGCTTCCATGCCAGAGGGGTGATTTGAACCTGGGTCTCCCAGAACTCTAATCATAATACCACACTGGCTGGGGGGGGGCGCTGTTGAACCGTAGTGAGCAGCCAGTCCTGGGTAAGTCATGCAACTTGCATGCTATCAAGTCACCTATGTTTGCTGCCAAGCCTGGCCCCACTGAGTTCCTCCCTCATAGGCCAAAACAACCCTGGAAAGGGCCCTGCTACACCACCATCATTCCTTTTACTGACTGAAACCAAGACTTCAACTGCAGTACTGTCTAGCAACAACCACAGAGGGCATTTGTTTCTTAGAGTGATAGGTATTGTTTCTATTACTTGTGTGGGCTTTTAAGATTACAGATTTTTCTGCAAACCTGGGGTGTTTTTCAGGTTTGTAGAAAGATCTGTCTTGTCTGTTCATGGCTCCATTCTCCATATTTAGTATCTACAGATTCAGCTGTGCTGACAAGATATATTGATATATTTATTGGTTTCTTTCTAGGTTTGTTTTGTTAAATCTCTCCTTGAGAAGACATAATTTGGGCTATTCTTGTTGTATATAAGTATGCTGCTCATTTAAAATTTAAGAAATATTGCCTAATGTCACCCAATGTGGTAAGGTAAGATTTCAACCACAGGGAGTTCTCAGATTATAGTCTTTTTTATAGTACCATAAACTCTATAGAAATAGGATATAAAACGAAACTATGAAGTATGAAAGTGAGAAATTATATCAGCAAGAGAAGAAACTGACAAATATCCTAGGAAAGAAAGAGATAGCGGGAGAATCAACAGAAATTAAAACAACCATCTTTTAAAAATGCAGAAAACTGCAGACACTGTCAAAGACAGCTGAGCTGGTACCATTAGAATTGTTTGGAAGCCAAAAGGAAATTTTTACACTAAGTGAAAAAGCATACCGATCCCTAAAGAAGAACATACGTGCACTACCACTCATGTATTTAGCAACAGCGGTAAGTTATTGATTTACTAAAGATCATATGAGGAAATCAAAGCAATACAACATCTGTCAATGTGAACTGTATCTGTACAATACACATATTTTAGAAGAAAAGGAGAAAGCACACTGTGTCCCAAGTACTGCTGGTAGGCAACACAAAAAAACAACACTATAATGAGATTAGAATTATGGATAGTAGGGGAAGAAGGCAAATGTCAGGTCATCAAAAGCATCTCACAGAATAATTGGACACGATATGTGAATTCAACTGAGATTCATTCCAACAGATCATAAGAAAATCGTTAGGTCCATCTATAAGCATTCTATCATAATCCTTAAAATATACAGCACATTCACATTTTCAAGTCACTCAAAATAAATTTGCCCACTTGTAGACCAAGTTTTTGCTATAGAAATTCCTCCAAGCAATTGGGAGAATAGCCTCTTCAGAAATGACTCACTGCAACTATTCTTATCAGCCAAATTCTCATTGGAACAGAGAATGCAGAGAAATGATGGTCACAGCACAGTGTCCAGTCAGCAAACTGTATCCAATTTCCATTCTGCCTAGTTTCAGCTCTCTAATATAGTTTTCCCAGAACTTTTCATGCCTTATTTATTTATTTATTTATTTATTTATTTTTAAAGTTACTGGAAGAGAATGCCTGAACAAAAATACCTGTGAACAATTTGTGTCATTTATTTTCCACCTAAAATTGCATGTGTGTTTTTAAATTATTATTAAATTAAGCTTTTATATTTAAGCTACAAGGAAAGCGGGTCAACTAATCATAACTGTGTCATTTTAATAAGGAATTCCTTTTTAATGAAATGTAATTGGACACAAATAGCACCTGCTCTTTACTCTAATTGCCAGTCTTTACAACTACCACCTTTTTTGCCAAAAATGATGGCACAAAAGCTGACAAAGAGTGTGCATATTTACATCCTATGGCTGTCAAAAGCTCTGATTCAATCTGCAACATAACTAGCCATGTCATAAATTGTAACAATGGACAGGTATATCCAAGTTTCTATATTTTTGCCATTCTCAGCCTCCCTCCTCACCAGCAGCCTACCCACGCACATGCACTTTTCACACAGCAGAGTTGACAGGAGAACAGTATGACAGACTCATGACACTGAACTAAATTTGTCTAGCCGCCACTGGCAACTTATTCATAGCCACTGTCTCCAGATGAATGTGCAATTAATAGATATCAAACCCTCTCCTCAGTATGTGATTCTGGGGATTACAATTATTCTCTTTTCTTGTGCATCTTAATAAAATATTATATCTTTTTTTAATCTGAGTTTTCTTTCTCTCTATAAACACACACATACAGCTGCTGCTGAACTTGGTGAACCAAAAAGAGGACCTGACAAATAAAGGCTAATAAGATACTAATCAAGCATAAATAAAAACCCTGCATGCTTGATAAAATCAGGCTGCTCACTGGCCTAGGTCATTATTTAGTGGTCAGTTTATATTCCACTGTTTAACAGCTTATATTAATTAGATAATTCTTTTTACCTTCTCTATCCCTCCCTGGTCTTTATAAAATTAATTTAGGAAGTATGCAGTGAATTACATGCTACACATATATTGCATGGATTACTTACTACTTTGTTTTTGCATTATATGTTGCTACTGTACTTTAAAACAAAAATGCCCACCATTGTTTTTAACTGACTTTATTAGCATTTTTGTACTAGAACTATTAGCACCAGGCTATCAAATTTGGGGGAAATGACAAAAGAGCTCCCAATTCAGACAAGTTCACTATGAAAAGAAACCCATGACAACTATTTGTACTCCTGCTTTATTATTACATCTGGCATGGTCACTCTTAGAAATTCAATCTATTATCGTTGCTAGGCATCAGTTGCTGTGCAACCTAAAAGGGTATGTTGTGCGTTCAGGCTAAGAAGCATTAATAAACCTGTAGGCCTCTGTCACAGTTCTAAACAGTATGTTCAATGATCTAACTGCTTCTAAGTCAGTACTCAAAAAATTTAAGATGATAGAGTAAAGCAACTCGGACAATTTAAAAGTATGTATGTCATTTTCAAGCCCAATAAATTCTAAATAAGCCTTCAAAAACCATTTTTATAAAGTTAAAATCTCAAAAACCAATTCTCACTTTATAGTTTGAACAGAGCTTAATACAGAATTTAATACAGTTGTAAAACATATTAACATGCATACTTTTTATTAATTTTTAGAAAAACAATACATTAAGATGGAAGTATCAGCAAACCTGAAAGCTAGGTATACATAAATATATTACATTAACATTGCCCTTGGAATCCGAAAGCATGCTAGTCCTGTACAAAATTAGTCCTATCTTCTCCTAATGATCTCCCATATTAAATGTTCTCACTTCATGCTTTCAAATTTGATAAGACAACCAAAATTGGCCTTCTTAAGTTCCTCAGATGCAAGAAGTTACTCATAAGAAAGCATACATTCTATAAAACACAGTACTGTTGCCTGGTCTAAACTAGGATCAAATTGTACTTTAGGAATCTAATTTGTGAGCAAGAAACAAAATACTATTTGTCACAGTGCCCAAATTCAGACATCACAACATTATGGTTAGATCAAAGACTTCCAAACACAGGAGGTCTTCAATCTTGGCTCCAGGGACAGACGGAGAAAACATGCTTGCCCAACAATAAAACATGCCTATTTTCATATCAAACTGCTATTTGTTTGTGACATCTGAGTATAGGCCCAATCTGAATCCAAGATATCAGGGTCAAACTGAGACAGGAAGAAACTACATCCAAATCCAGTCTCTTATGGACGTCTCCTAGTCAGTTTTAGAGTGCAAAGTTGATCTTTACCTCAGATGAAAGGGATAGGTTATATTCAGGAAACGCAAAGCCAAATAAGAAAAAATTAATATAATCAAAATGCATTGTAATTCCTTTACGCAATCCCTACACTGCTAAACTGGAAGGAGAAACAGTGCATGCCTGACAGTGAAAATCCCCCATGAAGAAGTCTATCAAAACATGCCAGGGATTTCTATAACCTTTTGGTATTAAAAAATAGCCACACTTTTGCCCTTT
The DNA here is from genome assembly GCA_029375565.1 of Gekko gecko. Taxonomy (NCBI): domain Eukaryota; kingdom Metazoa; phylum Chordata; class Lepidosauria; order Squamata; family Gekkonidae; genus Gekko; species Gekko gecko. Next base: position 123,169,541 of record JAPDNY010000007.1, read on the forward strand.
CTTTCATCTTCTTTGAATTATCCCCCTTTCCTTCACTCATACTTAGAAATAGTAGAAATCTCTATTCTGAGTGCTTCCTTGTCCAGCATGTGGAGAGTGTGCTATTCTGCTTACCTATAAGGGAAAGAATCCACACATACATCACACCATGCTTTTGGAGTGGCTCCCTCCCACCTTGGGACAGAACTGTTCATTCACTATGAGGTTAGCTGGAAGAACTCAGAAGTAACAAATCTCTCTCACCAGTTCTGTGCATGACCCAGCCACCTTTCTGAATGTGCCACAGGGCTTAAGGCAGGAGGGGTAATTAGGATGGCTACCACAAATCATAACTGACTACCTGGGAAGGTAGATCACTAGAGAGACTGAAGGAGAATGTAGATGAGGGCTTATGCAGTCTCCCAACTATAATAAAGAAGACCCAGATTCAAATTCCCCAATCTGTCATGAAGCTCACTGGGTGACCTGTCTCAGTCTAACCTACCTCACAGGAGTGTTGAAAATATACTATGGGAAAGCAAAAACTGTACACTGCCCCTGGGTTCCTTGAAAAGAAAGGTGGGGCAAAAACCAAGCATATAAGGTAAGGGGGGAACAGAATGAAAATCTGGCAATTTAATTTATGCTCAACAACCCCCCCCCCCCAAAGAATTATTGGAATGAAATGTTCAAAATGAGGAAGAGGATGCCCCTAGAATATCGGGTTATACAAACTCTAAAATAAGATTTGAAAAATAGAATATTTTAAAGGGAATAACCAAAGGATACTTCAGGATAGAAAACTAGTCATCTGAAAGGATAGAGTGCTTCAAGTATAGAGTGCTGTATGAACTCATCAAGGTTCATACAGGAGCAAAAAGTGCATGAAATGCAGTAACATCCTGTAATTAATGAGAAAACATGGATACACAGTGAGTAAAGTCCTGAACCCACTTTTATCCAGCCTTCCCTTGAAATATTAATGAAGTTCACACATTCAGAACAAGTGACCACTTCCATTTAACAATGCTGTTTAACAATTCCATGCAAATTAGTACATGCCAGGTTCAGAAACCCAGTTTGTAGGCAACAAACTACAATTTGCTATAGGGCCCAAATTCAGATGCCACCATAAACTGCAATTTCTTTCTGACTTAGAAGTGCTTTCTTGTGTCAAAGTGAAAGGAGGAAGGAATGTGACCTCAGGAATAAACCCAGCTTCTCGTCATCCATGAACAAGCTAGAGTTTGCTCATGACATCTGAATGTAGCCTGTATATTACTTCAAACAAGTCTTCCAGTAGTAAAAATCAGAACAAGGGTTCCTACAACCAAGGCTCCAGAGCAAGAAACGTAGCATGTCCTGAATATCAAGAAATGACCCAGCAGAAGAATGATGGAAAAATCAGCAAAATACATGAAGAAATGGCATGGATCTACAAAAGAGCTAGAAACAAAGGAAGAGGTTCTACAAATTCATCACCCTAGGAAGATTTAGGCTAAAGATACAACTGTTCAATTTAAGATGACTTTTTAATACAGTGTAAAGAAATTTGAATTATTCAATACATATGATGGGAGAGGCTGAAGCAAAAAGTAAGCTCTAACCATATAATGATGAAAATGAATACATGAAACAAGTGAGGGGGAAAATAGGCAACCAATGAAGATATCACTACTGTGAAAGAAAATCAGCACATTGTAACAAGCCAGTCCCTGAGCACTGAAGGGGCTACCAAATGTCTCAGTCTCCAATCTACTAATAATCACCTTTAAAAATCCTGAACATGGAAGAAAAGCTTCCAACAGTCTAGAGAATATTATCATCTAAAAAACAAAACAAAAGGACCAGGTAATTGCAGCGTCATTAGAAGAAACAGAATAATTGACTGGTTGGTACATGAAAAATAAATTCCAAATCAATCCTACTTCTTTTCTCTGGCAGAACAGAAGTTGATTTTAAATATGTCTTGGTTTTATCAAGGCTTCTGGCAATTCCACATAATAGCCTCATAAGTAAACTAGAGAAAAGTAATTAAAAAGAGCTATCATAAGATAGGCACACAGCTGGCTGAAAAACTGTAGTGCCCAAGAGGAGTAATTAATGGATCAGTGTCAAGCTGGGAGGAAGTAAAAAGTAATGCTCCAGTTCACAGGGATCTGTCCTAGGTCCAATGCTGTTCCACATCTTTATTAATTACTCAAATAAAGATTTGAAGAGTACTCATTAAGTTTTCTGAAGACTCAAAAATGAGAAAAAATGCAAAACACTGTAAGGGTAAGATTAAAATAAAAAACAGCTTGATACATTGGAACTCTGAGCTATAAGTCACAAACAAAATTCAATACCATGTCAAATAATTTACAGAAGAAAGCAAATAAAAGCACATATATACTAAAGCACATATAATCAATGTTCTAGTACTGTTAAAAAATCTGGTGTAGTAGTGCGCAGTAACAGGAATATCACATGTAAAGTATTGCTTCACAAACAGTAATACTGCTTCGCTTCTACTATTAATTACTTAGGCACCACTTGAAGAATCATACTGAATTCTAGGTTCACCTAGAATTCATCCAGGTTCACCAACAGAAATCTGCATGAGGAAACAGTTTCGGATTTCCAGGTCTCTTGGTGGGTCAAGAATTATGCATGCCAACTTCATGAAGATGTACACCTACACTGCAACATAATTATGGATACAAAGCCCTCCCCTGTGGACTGCAAGATACAGAAAAGGATAAGCATTTCCAACCACACTACAATATGGACAAGAATGCACACTCCTAACCACAGTCTTAAACTGGATGCATGATGTTGCATTCATTCACATTTTAAGGAAACAAACTGAAGACCATTAAGGAGAGCACAAAACAAATGATAAAGAGGTTTAGAAATGTTGAAGAGAAAGTCCTGAAGAAAATGGGCATTAAAATACACAATTGTTTACCTGAGCCAACGGAATGAAGCAAAGAAGCAACAGATTCAAATCTAGGCTGGGTATTGGCATACTTCTTAACAGGAATATGTTTCACAAGTAGAGGCATGGTTTCTCCATGCTACACTTTTTTAGAAGAGACTGGATGGAAATCCACCAGTCACACTTTAATTCAAAAGAATTCTGTAATTGCCAGAAACAGATAGGATGGCCCTTTAGATTCAAATCCAAAGCTGTTCTTGTTCATATACAATCCAATATCCAGAATGTTCAGTGAGACTTCTATATCAGGAAGTGGGCAAGACAACCAATTCTCACCACTGCAGCAAAAAAACAAAATATGATATCAATGTTAATCAAAGGACATGCAATATTACAAAGACATAACAGTAGCAGAATACGAGGTTACAAAAATGGACTACTTTAGCTGTTCAGATGTAATTTCTATACATATAGGCAAAGGGTTAAAACATTTATGAATATCAGAAGACATCAGAAGATGAACCAATTCTACCATACATTTTCAGACTCTGAGCATTAACAACTGACTAACTAACAGAGATGAAATTGGGGGAAATGGAAGCTGGATGAGTTTGCACAATCATGACTAGAAAGAAAACCCTAATTTGGCTTTAAATCTATTGGATACCATTAAGACATGAAGAATGCTGGAAGTCAAATGTATTGGGGCGGAACAAAGTTGCCAAAACATTTGTTTAAAGTCTGCATCGGGAAGATATTTATTACTATGCAATCATAAAGAGAAGTCCAAGATTATAAATTTTAGAAGCTATTTAACTAAATCTTATATCATATAGAGAAGTCCAAGACTATACATCTCCAAAGGTATTTAATTAAATCTTATCTTACATGGATTACCCCCATGAACTATGTGTTTAAGTGAAGGTTGACTTTTGTGCAGTTTGTGGAGAGTCATATTAAGCACAGTATGCTTCAAGGATACGTTTTGACAGTGGCATTGCTACAAGCTGTCATAGCACCAATCTCCAGGGTCTGCCAAGCCTGGTGTAGAAGTTTTATACTGTGATGTCACATAAAAGGGCAGCATTCATTGATGCCTTCTAAAACCTTAGCAAATGTCAACTGAATACACACAGCAGTGATTTCCCAATCAGTTTACACTTCTGCATACCCATCTTAAAAACAAACCAACCAACTTTAAGGGCTAAAAACAGAGGGAAAATAATCAGATTCTTTATATTACTCAATATGAAAAGGTTTTTAATACACCTGGCTTTATAAGGATATTAAATATTTGCTAGCATATAAAGAACTAATTTTATGCACATCTCAAGATGGGGTTTGCATGTTCACTATTTTTTTTCCTTTTTACAGCCCTCATCACCACAACCACAAACGGATTCTGAAACTCTTCTCTGTTTCAAAAGCAGTCTCTAATATTGAAATTTTCATGCTCCAGGGCTGTTGGGGACTACCCATGGTATGGAGTGTATACTGTTATTCTCACTTGAAGGAGGAAGAGACACTGACAATTTGGTCCACCTTTCCCATCATCTCTTGAGGCAAGAAGTAACATGCAGTTTCTTCAGAAGAGCTCCTCTTCTTTTTATTTTTCTTGTGCCTATTTTCTTTAGTTTTCTTATAATCTGTCTTTTCAAGTCCTGTTGGACATTCTTTTAAATAAACAGCCACCATCCATTGATACTCTCACCCATGGTTTTATCTAGACACTACTCTACAAGTAAAGTGCAGTGATATGCAGTCATTGGAGTGTGAGAGCTGAGCTTCATCACTCTCAAACTGCAGAACCAGAGGGCCCTGCAAAGCCACACAGCCAACCACTTGGAAACAGAAGAACTTTTCTGTAGGTAGCAGGCTAGGCAGCTTTGCTGCTCTGTCTGTTGATGCCAGCTGCGTTGTCTGTGGCTAACTGTGTCATTTTGCCCCACAGCATGGGGGGAAAGGCACTGCCAGAAGCTCTAGATCAGGGGTATCGAACTCATTTGTTATGAGGGCTGGTTATGACATAAATGAGACCTTGTTGGGCAGGGCCATGTGTGTCATAAAATGTAATGCCAGGTAGCAGAGATATAAACTTTATAAAGGACGCAAACACAAAGGATGGGGTTTTTTACTTGAAATAAAAACATGCTTAAACAGTAGCACTCTTGCAATGTTTTGTTTATTTAACAGTGTCTGATAACTGACACCTCTCGCTCTGAATTACTGCATCAAAATGTCTGTGCTGTTGCAATCTTGAGTATGCTGTTCAGGTATGTATCTGTAAGCTACAAACCTACAATGATGAAGAAGCAGAAGACAGCCAGTTCCACTGCGGGCCTGATAGAAGCCCTCCGGGGGCCTGATCCGCATGTTTGACACCCCTGCTCTAGATAGATGACTGACATATAGCTTCTTCTCTTGTAGGGACTATGGCTGACTGTTGGTGTCCCTGCCACAGTGAACACACTGTCCCCAAGGAATGGCACTGGTCTGGAAAAATGTACTACACTGATGGATGCTGCCATCCATGATGGCCCTCTATAACAACTGGCAACAAAAATAATAGGTGAGGCATCCAACAATGGTGTAGATTCTGTCTGAAGGAAGGTAAGCTTCTCCTACAGCAAATCAGATAAATTTCTTTGTTTAAGTATATGGAGAAGCAGAAATAAGCATCTTTAGAGTCAATAGAAGCAAACTAGGCTACTAGCATTAGAAAGGAAAGAATACTACGGTTACTGCTTGGAATGTAGTGATTTACACCCTGGAGATTGAAGTAGAACCCTAAGCCCTTTGAGAAGACAGCATTGCTCCTATTGACCCTTGCTGTATTAGGAAGTCCATCCCTCGAAGGAGAGTACTTAGATGGAGCAGATCAGAGGACTCTGGATGGGGAAACTCTATGGTGTGCCCCAGCTTGTCAATAGTAATCACCCAGTGATCGGATGGCATGGCCTCCCATGCTAGAAGATATTTCTCGAAGCCAAGGGATGAATGTCAAGAAGAAGAATATTTTTTAAAATCCACTTTGAAACTGAAGAGGACATATGCTGGGAAGGTAGCCGAGACTTTGAAGAGGCATATGAAAATCTGTGCGTGTGAAGAGGAGCATCTTCCTAAAACATGAGCATTCAGAAAAAGATTGAGAAGACCAACAACATTGTCAGTGCTGCTGAAAGGTCCATAGTAACAACATTCATAGACTTAGGCTGAGTTCAGACTGGCAACTTGCCCCGGTAGGGACCCGGGCCAGCGACGACTCAATCCCGGAGTAAATGGGGCATTCACACAGGCACATCTGCCTGGCATCCCCCACCCATAGCCAACTCATGCTGTTGCGCTTCACCGCCGGATTAAAAAGATACCTGATAAAACCCGTAGCAACTCCGAAAGCCCGCATGTGTCGCACATTTCTCAGCTTCTGGGGAATCTGAACACGCAGCCGAAAAGCCAGGAGCAACCCGCGTTGGGCAGAAGGCAGCAGCGGTGTGATTGGCTGTGCTCCACTCCACTGCCCAATGCGGTGCCGGTGCTGCGGGGTCCTCCCCCAATCAGCAAAATGCGCTTGTGCTCATGCGCACATACACCCATACACCCACAGCTGAATTAATGGGGAAATGGCGAATATAGCATGCCTCCGGCGCGGCAGTCTGAATGCTCCCGCGCACCTCTGTTCCGTATCTTCCGGCAGCGGCCCCCGCTGTGTGAACAGGAAAACCCGGTATAGTTTATTCCGGGGCTTTTTTGCTACGACTGGCAACCGGAGCAAACTGCCAGGCTGTACTCAGCCTTAGCAAGTGAAGCCTCTGAATCCTTTCTAATATGTGCCAACCGCTCTCAGCTAAAAAGCCTGCCCCGCAAACTTCTATACAGGCTCTAGTCTCAGGAGTAGAACTAGTCATAACAAAGGCTGACATCAATGTCTAGCTGCACTTGACAAAATGTTTAGATGTTTCAGTCTGTTACTTTGTGAGTCCCTAAAAGTAGTGGTCATGGGTTTTACACATCCAGAGCCTGCAAAACCTTCTTCCATAAGAAGTGTTGGTACCTGGCCATGTGCCCCCACCGTAATAGGTGAAAAATGGGGGGGGGGGACTGCACCCCTCCTGTGTATAGGATTACAGCCCTCTTAGAAGTTGGCACCACAAAAGCAGAGTTTCCCCACATGCCTTTGCCAACTGGATAAGTAGAAAAGCAACTACTGCTTGTGACTCAGACTGAATCAGTTTAGACTTTAGGTCTTCTTGTTGGGTGGGCTGTGGAGCAATCTGCAAACCCAACACAGTAACCATCCTCACTATTTGCTTGAAACACATATGTAATATCTTTGGTGGTGGGAAAAGGGCACAGTTTCAGATACCACACTGTTATGTAAATACAGAAGTTATGGGTCAGGGCCAAGGTGAGGACTGAATAGTAATCAGTTGATCTACCTGCTGTACTGTAGACTGATCAATAGTAGTAGGCTGAATGGCAGGGGAATATAAGCCATAACAGTAAGCTCAACAGGGATACAAATCACCATTCATGTCAAAGTAAATGGAATCAGGTCTGCTGAAGATGACTTAACTGGAGCTCAAAATTTGGTGAACAAAGGCAAGGGTTGCTGAATAAATAAATTATGTTGAGAGAGCATCAACATCAAGGATGGGGCAGCCATGTCAGTAACGACAACAGTAATCAAACCCCCCCCATTATCCACCTTCCCAGTAACGGGGGGTGCCCTAAAGAGACAGGGCAAAAGTAGTGGCGATCATAGGCACACGCTCGGTAGTGAAAACCATATTAGGACATAGAGTTCAGAGTAGAACATCTTGAGAAATCTTGGTAGGAAGAATGTGAGCAGGACCTCAGTGAGGTTGTAATCAATAGTCCAGAAATCCTAGGCAGCAAGTGTTTGAGCTGACCATGCAACATGGAAACATGTGGGAAAGGAGAGAGATTTCTTGTCAAAATGGGTGTCTTTGGTACTGGGAGTGCAAGCTGAATTTGTCTCCAAGATGAGCTCAGGCTCCAACAAAGACTCTTATTTCCTGGACAGGCAGAAACTCTGCAGCTGAGGCTTGTAAAATGGTCTTTAATCTGAATGCACAGAGAAGATTTTTGGCATTTTGATGCTTCCTGTTGCTGAGATTTGGTGATCCTTTTCTGAGACTATGAAGGAGCAGAGAAGATGGAGCCACTGATAATGAAGAACATGAGGTCATAGAATCTAGGGTTAGCAGGGCCTATTGAGAGGACATTATGAATTTTGTAAGAGTGGACCTGCCAGGCCCTCTAAGGGTGTGCAAACTTTTCCCCACAATAAAGTGCAGAGGTAGGAAGCTTTATTATGCCTCATTTGCTTTGTGAAATGAGTAAACGGCATCGAGATTCCACCCTCTGCTGTTCATCTAAGCCAGGAGTCCTCAAACTACGGCCCGCGGGCCACATGCGGCCCGCCGAGGACATTTATACGGCTCGTCGGGTGTTTATGCCCGCCCCCCCGCCCGGAGCCTCCTCCTCCTTGGGGAGCACAGCAGCAGCGCCCCTGCCCACCTGCCAGGCTCCTCCTCCAGAGTAGCCCCATTGGGAGAGGTGCCTTCGAGGGTGCGGCGGAGAGCAGCCCGGGCGGAGCTCCTTCCGGTGGGGCGGGCGCCTCCCCCCTCCCTCCCCAGCCTGGGCAGGGTTCAGCCGGAGTGTCCAGGGATGGGGGGGCTGCGGAGAAGAAGCCGCGTGGAGCAGCCGGGCAGGGCAGCAGCGGCGAAGGGGAAGAGTCCTGGGAAGGGAGTCGCTCGTGGGGGGGCCAGCTGCCGGGAGGTCCAGGGAGGGAGGGAAGGAGGCAGGGAACACGCTCGGCCACGGTTGCCAAATCCGGGGTGGAGAATTCCTGCACATTTGGGGGGAAGGTGCATTCCGGGAAAGGTCTGTTGGGGGGAGAGAACCCCCCCATGGGAGCAATGCCGGCAAGCCCCCCCGCTCCAGTGCCACAAGGGCCCCCCCGGGGGACTGATCCCTTTCAGCCAGAGGGGGGATGTCATCCTGGGGGCGGGGGCTAAGGAAGTCCCATTGAAATACTGGTAAGTTTGTTGATTTAACTTTACTTCATTTTAAATATTGTATTTGTTCCCGTTTTGTTTCTTCAGTTCAAAATAAGATATATGCAGTGTGCACAGGAATTTGTTCATAGTTTTTGTTTTTACTATAGTCCGGCCCTCCAACGGTCTGAGGGACAGTGAACTGGCCCCCTGTTTAAAAAGTTTGAGGACCCCTGATCTAAGCAATAGTCAGAACTGTCTGCAACAGGATGTTTGCCTCTCCACGATGGCGGCAACATTTGATGGTCTTCTTCTGCACTGCTGGTGCTCAAGAACCTCAAAGGAATGAGGAATTATATACAGTCAACAATAACTGTAACACTATGAGAAACTATTAAGAAATTACAAAGTACGAAGAAACACTAATTCTGACAGAAAGATCCCTCAAAGAAGTGCCCTCACACTTCTAACCTCTGCATCTGACAAAAGAGAACTGAACAAGAAGGTATGACTTTTTCCCCTTGGGCACATGCAGTTGAAACTTGCAGTTCCTGGGGAGAGGACTTTTTTGTACCTAAAGCTAGCTTTAGTAGCTTTCAAACTACAGCTCCGCACAGGTGCAAAGCTCATCAGTTTGACGCATTCAGATCATGAAGTAACTTCATACTAAATGTCTTGAGTCAGTAAAAAGAAAGTTTTTCAAAGGAATTTTTCCAGCACTGTTGAAATCTTCCAGTTTTTCCACTAGAAAATGGAAAGGTCTACTTTTTCCACCAAATATTTCCAGGACTTGCCATCTGTAATCTTCTCTGATCCTTCTAATTGCAAATCTTATGGCTGAGTTCCTAACAGTGAAATGAGGCCACCCACAGGCAAACTAGAAGTTTCAGCATATTCAGCAAACTCCTCAGGCATGCAGAATAATATTCCATTTAAAATTTTTAAAAGAACAAAAACTAAGCTTTGCAAGGATTGAGCCTGGTCACTGCTACCCAGGAAACAAGGAACACTGAAGGCATCTGAGTATCTATTAAAGGGGGGGGCACACAAGGAGTTGGAGAGTGAGACATACTGATCCCAAATTTACCCATGTAGCACAGTAAGGTAAAAAGACATTATACAAGGCTTGACAAGCAGCTTTCCTCTCATCCAGACAGTCAACACTATAGTGCAAAAACATGCTATAGTTTTAGACTGGTAAGGTCTGGGACTGAGTAAGAAGAAGGATACTCATCTGGCCTCTTGTGCAGTAGTATGAGACTGGTGATCACAAGATAAAGAATTCTCAGTTATTTATTCTCATTCTACAGTTCCTTGCAGGCTCCCTACATGTTGCTAATAACTGAAACATTGCCATGTAACTACACATGCTAGCTTCAGGTTAAGGATCTGCCACTATAGTAAACACATTCAAATTCAGTGCTACTAGAGATGTTCATTCTCAACGTTTGACATTTCAGAAAGATGCCAAGAAAGCTAAATCAGAAGAATATCCTGAATACCCTAAAGTGTTAACACCTCTAGCACAGATGAACAGCCAAATCCAAACAAACAATTTGCGTAACTTAATACATTGCAGTTAAAAAAAAAAAGATTACACTTTCAGCATGAGGTGCAAGTACTATTTGAAAATAAATGTTTATATTTTCAGATAAATTATTTTAAAATTTCTATGTGAAATGTAACACAAGTATATAAAAAAGAAAGACAACAAATATCAGTGTCAAAAATGCAGGTGCTGAACAAGGTAGAATGTACTCTTCAATAAGATGCAATACTTAACTCACATTTCATCATTCCACTGTTTATCATACTGCTTTTTTTTAATTTCAAAGTAAAGATAATTCCAAAGGGATCAGTTTAACAGTGCAGGCAGATCCCTAAGAGAATAACCTTACCATAAGCAAGATAAATATATATACTTAATAGAAGGACAGCACTTAAGCAAAAATAATCTTTTATGTCCACCAATAAGCACCATATGTCAATTTAACAGCATCAATATACTGCAAAATGTTTCATGTTATTCATAAAGTAATTTAACACCTCAACTGACAAGAATATATCTTTGGATCAAGCATTCCGAAATCAAACTCCCTTTATCCAAACAGAATCAAAACAGAATTGATATAATTTCAAAACAGGTTGGAAATAAAATACCTGGAAAATATTTAAAGATTTTAAATTGCATCCTTATTTTTACAGACTTGCAAAATATCAACAAGCCAGTCCATCACCAAGTCAGAATTCCACCACCAAATCAAAAGTAAAAATCCAGTCCAACTCATAAGTCAAAATCAAATCACCAGTTCTCCTACAACTATCATCAGAATTAGCTTATCAAAAACAGAGAGCCCATATTCTAGAAAGAATGTTTAAAGATCAACAGTCTCAGATGACTCATACAAGCACTCTTACAGCGCAATCCTAAACAGTTACATCATTCTAAGTCTACTGTCTTCAGTGGACTTAGAAGAGGGTAGCTCTTCTTAGGATTGCAATGTAAATCACTTTTTATTTAAAAAATTACAAACTGATTCAAAAATTTTAATCTGATTTTTTTAAACTCATTGTGTTCTTCCCAATGTGGTTGTTCCCACAAAAGGAACATTTTGCTAGTTTCCTGTAGTTACTTAATAGTCTGTAACACCTTAAAAGATTATCGACATATGCAAGCCTCAGCTTGTCCTGCTCACTGCAAGGTGCCAAACTTGTATTGTTGATGAAAAAATACAGCCTATCTGAACAATTGTTTCAATTCCTTTCAGTTACATGTACCTTTACCAAGATACATTCAATACAGTTGCATTTCTCCTCCTTCCTAGAAAAACAAACATGTACTGAGATTCATGGATTCTTTCCACATAACGTACAAAGAACATGAAACTTAAAACATCCCAATTTCAGTATACCTAACTTCTGTGTATATATATTCAAAGCAATTGTTGAAGATATTCCATTTAATATTTATATTTTGAAAAGCCACAACTTCTGTTCCTCATAATTGCTGTAAATGGTTAGCATTTTACATATGATAGATTCAGCACAGCTTTTTTTTTATTTATATCAGGGTGACTATCTGAAAGTACATACTGTTTTCCTGTATTCTGTTTAGATTCCTTAGATTTCTCTCTGGTTTAAAAATCCAAGTTTTGTATACAATTTTTAATCAGTTTTCTGTAAGTAAATAATTATAATGAATACTAAACACACTGTTCCACATCCAATAGTTCTGTTTGGATTTTCCTAAAGCTAGGAACAAAAAGAAGAAACAGGATTTCTAGTAAAAAACAGCCTGTTAAGTAGGAGTGGATCATTTCAGGCAAAGTGTCAAGTTTCATTGTGTACTTAAGCTATTCAGCATGGCTGGTAACACTATTACAAAAACAACATTACTGCAAAGTACCTTAGTAAGTCACATGGGCCCTTCCACCAAACTCTTGAATGTGACAGAAACAATTTTAAGAGTTTAAATATAACGCAAATTATGGCTCTATATAATGTATTTACTTGTTCAAGCCTTGATCATTTAATTAGATTTAACCAACAAAGAAACATCTGTCTTTAAATAAAGAGATTAACTCTTTAAACCATCCTGATAATTAAAACACTATTTATTAACACTAATGTTGTATAGAACGGAAATGCTCATATGAAGCCCAGTATTTTTCTCGCAGACCTCAGATTTTTGAAAATGGACTTCTACTCATTTCATTCCAACTAAAGATACAGATCCTTAAAAGAAAAGAACCCAAATATGAACCATAGCACCATATGTTCAGACCACACACATCTACCTCAGACAAAAATTCTCACTCAATGTATGAGTACAAATTTGTCATTAAAGAGTGAGTCTCTTGTTATGTTGTTAAAAGATACAAGGTAATATTTCTTTACCCACTGCTGTAGTAACCTACAGATAATTTGTATATGCTCATAAAAAGTACTATCTGGAATTCAGGAAACAAAGACTAGATGTTACTGCCATATTAGTTTTAAAGCTGTTGGCTTAGGATCCAAGCTGTAGATGTAACATTTCATGATTGGAGCACAGGATTACTTGTATCTGCCTTCTCCACCCTTCCTTTCCCATTTACAAATACCCCAAAACCGTCAAACTAGATGCAGCATTACAAATACCTAAAAAACAACTCAGGTCAAAGGGTACACTTCTAATCTCATTTTGAGTACCTTAATTCAACCCAAATTCTCATACATTAGGTACATACCTGATTTTATTTTAATACAGGCTGGTGACGTTCACACAATGATGAACCTGGGTAGCATGACCAGGGAGTAATTTGTGTTCACCACAGAAGAGTGTATGCAACATTAGAAATGTGAAGGCCCAGGAAAAAAAACAGGAAAACTCAGGGGGGAAGGGGTTTTTTTTCTTCATCCCCCCCCCCCATTTTTCCATTTTGGGGGAGTACCAAAAATGACTTCTATTCAATATATTCTGTTTTAGAATGAGTGAAATGCTTTTAAAGACAAGGTGAGCATGATGTAGACATGTAGAGCTCTTAATTCCAAGATGCATTTCTACTTTTCAAAGGATAAATAATCTACATGAGGGGAACATGAAGGGCTTTCATTGCATCTCAGCTACTGTATGCCTTCTGTTTTCCTTCTGACCTAACTCTTCTCTTGCGGTTGATCTTTTCACCTCTCCCTCAAAATACTGTGACACATATACTCATAGATTAGGTAACAAGTAGCTTATTACCCTACCTTGCTGGAGGGAAAAAGGATCAGAAGGAGAAGGTGTAAAAACTGCACCAAAGCCTCAGAGGAAAACTCTGAAAGTTTCATTGAGAACTGAGCTCTTTGTAACCAGTAGCCACAGAAGAAAGGAGACAGCATCTAGATGGAACCAAGGTATATCTACTAAAGTAGCATGGGGTACATCAGCTTGCGGTTTTCTCTCAAGTGTTGCAATTTTGCTTATAGAAAATGAAGTCATTTATATGTTCAATCCCACAGATATGTCAAATATTGTAATTTTACATGCTAAATTAGTTATAAATGATGCATCTGATACTGAAGCAGTAAAATTAGTTTAGGCTTGATAGGACAGCAAGCACTGCATATATTTTAATCTCTCCCCAAATTTGGGGGGGGGTCCCCTGCGGCTTCAAAATTTCCAGAAATTTTACATTTCTGCACAACACAGGTACCTGGTCCTGATATCCTGGTTCAGTGCTAAGTATGAACCAGGCCGCAAAATATGGTAAACAGAACTAGAAATCAATATCGGATTCTAGCATCATACCTCAGTACTGTAGCACTGTCACAAATGTAACAGTAGAATTCTCTGTAAGGTAAACAGGACAGATCAGGACATAACCTATCCACTTCTTCACCCGTATTTACAAACTCCTCTTCCATGAGTTTTGCCAGTTCTGGCATATCCAATATTGAGAGCCCTGAGCTCACAATGGTGTCCCCTCCACGACTGGAAAGAATAGGGCTCATCACTTAACTTTTCTACACAATAATCAATTTTCATCTCCATCAGTTCAGGGCTACAGAGCAAGAAAGTTATTTTGCTGCTTTTAATATTTTTAATCAGCACATTTTGTGAAATACAAGGCTGGATCCAATCAGCCTTTCAACTGATGAAAAGTGATGGATCGCCTTTTGACTACCTGAAAGGCTATGATGGGGATCATGAGAACTTCACAGACAAAAGCTGTCAGACTAAGAGTGAAGTAAGAAAGGGAATTCAGCAAGACTGAGAATAAAAAGCTGGCTGAGCATAAAAAGCTGGCTGTATCCAACCCTTTATGTATAGATAAAGGATTCCAAATAAACTTGTATAATAGTCCTTTATATGCACATGTGTATGTTCACACACATGTACATAAGAATTCCCAAAGACACTGTAGAACGTTTATAAGTTTAAAAGTCACAGAAAGAGAGAGCTTTTAAGCCATAATCAAATGTAGTACCCCTTTTTTCTTACATCCCTTGGCACCATTATACCCACTAGAAAACCCTTTAATATTCTTTTTCATCACAAGCTAAATTGCTAATTTATGTCACCTCAGGATTCAAGTGAAATGAAATTCAACTTTTAAAAATTTGGTAGAAAAATGTTTTTATGCATGAACAAACTACCATTCATAACTCAGTATACAGACCACTGAAAAGTACAGTAAACTAGAAAAATAAAATGTTGAAACAAGAAGTTTTTTTACTGGACATAGAAGTGGAAAGCTTTTTGTATACTTCAGGCAATTTTTTCCCTATGCACTTATTTTGTCTTTTGAAATGCACATCAAAACAACGCAACTGCTGTCCTTTCTCCTGTTCATGTAAACTAACAAGACAAATTTCAGCTACAGCCATAAGTAATAAAAGCTAAACACTGACTACCAACTGAGCTAGGGTTGCCAGCCCCCAAGTCTGGGTGGGGTTCCCCCTGCTTCTGGGGGTTCCAATCTGCCGCTGGCCAGTGGGGCAAGCCCCACCCCCCAGCCACCTCTCTCCCTCCCCTCCTGCAAAGATTTAAAGAGCTTCAGCAGATTGGTGAGGAATACGTGGCTCATCGATCAGGTGGAGGACCATTTAAATTTTTCAGTAGGGAGGGAGAGGGGCTGTCACTGGCCACAGCTCCGCTCACAAAAAGACTGTTTGAACTTTAAAGGTTTTTTTTGCTAGCGGGGTGGGGGCCATGGAGAGTGAGGCTGATTTCCCAGCAGTGATTCGCTGCTTTGGATTCAGGCCCACACGCTGCCGCCCAACTCACTGCAGGGCTTGCAGCAAGTGAGGAGGCAGCACAGGCTTGAATCCTGAGTGGCAAATTGTTGCTGGGAAATCAGCCTCATGTGCCGCAGCCCTCACCCCACTTGCAAAAAGGCCCTTTAAAGGGGTTTTTTTGCAAGCAGAGCTGTGACCAGCAACAGCCCCTCTCCCTCCCTGCTGAAAGATTTAAAGGGCCCTCCAACTGATTGGCAGACCACATGCTCTCTGCCAATCAGCTGAAGTCCTTTAAATCTCTGCAGGAGGGGAGGGAGAGGGGTGGCTGCGGGTGGCTGAGGCTTGGGGGAGTCCCCGCCCATCCCTGGAACACCCCCCCCAAATCCCCCCACTGAAGCAATGGGGGGACCTGGCTACCCTAAACTGGGGGAGGGGGGGCAGATTCTTAAAATTATTTTTAATGTGAAAGCCCTGTGTTGTAGAATGTCATCTGCCGCTTTGATTCAAGAATCATGCAGAATCATTTAGACTTATTTTCTGAAATCACATTTGGATCCTGTTCTATATGGGTCACTCCACTGCATCTACACAACAATTCTGCATGGTATACTAAGCATATAGCACACAACTTGCTCAAAGCTACCAAGTAAACATGATTAAGCAGCGATATGAGCTTAGGTCTCTATGTCCAACACTCTATCCACTGGCTTTCATATTGAATCAATGCATTGTACGTACTAAAAAAAAGACATTATTTTAAAGATAACAGAAATAATATAACAGGTATCAGTGATGTACTTACACCTGAATATGTGCAATCCTGAACACTGGATCTTGCAAACACAGGACTAGAAAATGTAGAGAAAATAGTAGTAAGGTGGTTAGAAGTATAGGCTCCCATAAGGCAAAAAAAGTTTAAGAACTGCAATTCTCTTTCAAATTTCCTTAGAACTTTTACTAAGAGCCAGACAAGAAGGCATACATGAAACCCCCCAGAGTGAGTTAAGCAAAACTAGCAAGTTTGGACATAGACATGAAAATTTGCACCTGGCATTTTCTCCTTCATGAACCTGGTCAGCTATATAGATAGAACAGATATCTTCCACCTACCACTGCAGCAGACAGTCTTCTGACTAATATACTGCTGTCATCTAGTTGACCAAAATACTGAGATCTTTATGAGCATGCAAAGTTCACTTGATATGTATAGCTCCATCACCTTTTCTTCAGAGTTCATTAATCTGCCTTGTATGTTAATTTCCAGGTAAGGTTGTGTTATGAAGAGCATCCCCAGTGTGCTAACACTATGTGCATAATGGCTAATTTAAACACAAAGCCAGACACATAGAACTCATTGCACAGATATGCAGTTTTAGCCTGCCCAGTATCATGTTTAGATTAAGTCCAACTCCAAAGTAGTGAAGCCACATAATTTATGTTTGCTTTACCTTCAGAAAGCTGATTTTCAAACCATACAGTACTTGAAGCTGAAAAACTAAGCACTATGTTTAGTAAATACTGTGCTTTAAGTGAAAAGTATAAATTGTATAAAGAGTTCTAACTGGCTGCCAGCATGATCACCACCCTCATCTTGATCAATTTCTATCAGATGGATTTTCCAATCCCCATGGAAATTGCCCTATATATTATTAAAACTCACAGTAACTTGTTAGACCTATAATGGTCTCCAACACTTTAAGAACAAAATTGTAACTTATTAAATCACTGAACATTTAAAATATGAAACTGTAGATGGCAGTAATTAGCAAAACTAGCTATGTAATTTACCACCTGCCCCTGTCCTTTCTCCTCCTCCTCTTCCTAATCTACCTGTACAGCTGTCTGCACCTTCCTGTCATTGCAACTGCTGTCACCATTGCCATTTCTAGTAAGAGACTTAAGCACAGCACTACAGCAGCTACATGTGCCCCCCACCAATTTTAACACACAGCTTTAACCATATAAATATTATCACATAATTCACTTTACCTATACACTGGCCAAAGGTAATCCAAGACTAAATAGTAATTTAGAAGAACAATATTCAAACAATCAGTTCTTAAGCAAAGTGCTTCATAATTAATATGCAACTAAGATATTTTAAGGATCAAAATTTTTTCTAAAACTCTTCATATAAGCACCTCCAAACTACTTTCACTATGGACTATTTATCAAATATACACACCCAAGTCTCTTGAAGAAGCAAATCTGATCACTGGTATAATCCATGACACTGCTATCCTGGCCAATCAAACTGGTGCTATATACCACCATTTTGTTCCCATTTTTTAACTCATAAGTATACTAACATCATACCCACTGATGAAAGTAATTGAGAAAACGTAATAGACATTTCATTTATGCTGCACTGCTATTCAAAGGGTCACATTAAAATTCTGAAGCCACAGTGCAATGATTTTAATATCTTTGTCTGAAGAATCTGACATCTAATTTAGGATATCACACAAGAAACAAACACCAGAAGCAACTACTACAATACGGAGAACAGGCATGAGATCGATCTAGGCAATAACTCATTTATATTATTCAATAACAAAATTGCCTTTATTTTATAGGTCTAATGAATATTTAATGAATTCTACAGACTGTGCCAAACTAACTTATTTACAAATAATGAATAGAGAGTTGTCAAAACTGAATACAGTGCTGGGGAGGGTAAGACAAGATAAGGATATAAGGGGACTTACAATTGGAGGCTTTACGTATAAGTATAGGGCTTTGCGGATGATGTCATGTTTCTGATTGAAGATCCAGTAATCAATTTACCGTTGTTGATGGAAAAGATTAAAGAATTTGGAGATTTGGCTGGATTTTATGTGAATAAGAATAAAACAAAGGTGCTCTGCAAGAACATGACAAAAGAAAAACAACTGGAACTCCAAGAAAAAATTCAGTGTGAAGTGGTGAAAAAAACAAAATATTTAGGAATTGAGCTCACAATGAAAAACATAGATCTTTTTAAGAATAATTATGAAAAGACTTGGTGCAAAATTCAACAGGTTATAAAAAGTGGGATACTTTGAATCTATCACTATTGGGTAGAATTTCAGTAGTCAAGATGAATATTTTACCACGTTTGATATTTTTATTTCAGACGATTCCGATTGTAAAAGACTGTAAAGTGCTGAATTTATGGCAGAAGGAGATCTCAAAATTTGTCTGGTTGGGAAGGAAACCGAGGATCAAAATGAAGATTCTATGTGACGCAAAGGAAAGGGGAGGATTTCAACTCCCCAATCTTAGATTGTACCATGATGCGGTGTGTCTGTCTTGGCTTGAACAATGGATTAATTTGGACAATAGAAAAATGTTAGCATTGGAAGGTCATGACCGTAAGTTTGGATAGCACGCCTACTTATGGTATGAGAAATCCAAAGTGGACAATTTTTTTAAACACCACTTTATAAGAAGATCACTGTTTATGACTTGGATGAGATATAAAAGATTTTTTTTTTAAGCAAGACCATTATGGATAGTTCCGGCAGAGGTAATTAAACCACTTTCAAGGCACAAAGGAGAAGATTGGATACCTTATAGAGACATTTTGAAGGTAGTTTCGTGATGAGAGCTAGAGAGGAACTGGAATTCGAATATGACTGGTTAAATTACAGACAGATTTATGACTTATTTAAGGCAGATAAAATGAGGTATGGCTTCAGGAAGGAAAATAACGAAATTGAAACTGTATGGGCAGAAAAAGGTAAAAAAGTGATTGCAAAAATTTATAAGGTTTTATTAAAATGGTATACAGAGGATGAGACTGTAAAAGAACAGATGGTGAAATGGGCCATAAATATAAATAGAGAAATAGATATGTCATCATGGGAGTGTCTGTGGAAAAAGTTAATTAAAATTTCAACATGTGTTAATGTAAAAGAAAATTGTTATAAAATGATGTATAGATCTTGAACATGTACCAGTGTGGCTCACATCCCGTTTGCAAGTTACAATTTTTGTTCGTCATCTCATTTGTGTTTGTTCATTAGATTGCTTCAGTGTATTCCCTCCTAACAGTACCATTCAGTGCAATCAGCATTTTGAGCATGCACATTCTCACACAGATTAATGGAGAATTTCTTTCCCCATTTTTGCTGTGCTGCTGTTGTGCTTGACAGGCAATTGTTTAAAAAGGTTATTTAGTCACAAATCATAGTAATAAATAAATGCTGGGTTTAAAAAAATAAAAATAAAATGATGTATAGATGGTATATGACACCAAAAAAAATTGCCAATATGATTGAGAACATGTCTAACAAATGTTGGAAGTGTAAAAAAAAGGAAGGCTCATTTTATCATATGTGGTGGACTTGTGATAAAGCGGTAGCTTATTGGAGAGAGATCCATAATGAAATTCAAAAGATCCTGAAGTGTACCTTGAAAAAAGAACCAGAAATGTTACTTTTAGGTCTTAAAATGGAAGAATTTAATGTGACAAAGAGAACACTGTTATGGTATTTGATTACAACCGCAAGAATAACTTTTGCTCAATTTTGGAAGCAAGAAAAGATACCGGAAAAATGGGACTGGATAAAGAAGATGCTTTTTATGGTAGAAATGGATAAATTGACAAAGAAGCTTAATGGTAAAGAAGATGAAGAATTTTTAGCGGATTGGAAAGACTTTAAAGACTATTTAGAGCTGAACTGGGATGTAAAAAACAAGTTACTCTGCTTTGATAACTATTAAGATTAGAAGACCTGAAAGTAATGAATAGTAGTTAAAATGTTACCTAAGAATGAGATAGGGAAAATGAATATGTTAGAAATGAAGAATCGAATACTGGATAAGTTTTTATTGTTAGTGAATATTGATTGAAATGATAGCAGGGGTGGAGCATCGCTGAAGCCAGGTGGGGGGAGGGAGGGAATATCGGAAAAGGATGTATCAAAAAATATTTGGAAATATGGAACGTGTTAATATATCCTATTAATAAAGTTCTTTTTAAAAAAAACTGAACTCTGAAATGATGGCAGAAGCATACAATGAAGCAAAGAAAATAACAATGCTCTGCACAATTTTAAAAGTAAACCAAGCATTTTATAATTCTACAGTTCATCTAGAGTCTTCTATAGGTGCTGTAATTGGATTAGTTTGATACCAAAATATCAGGCAAGAACTTAATGAACACTGCTGCCATGAACCAGCAGCATTAATGAATATGCTTTAGCTCTCTGAATGTGCAGGTTTCTTACCCTTTCCATGGCACTACTTGGTGGCACTACTTGGTGAAGGCAAATGCCCAGAACAAGTGACCCTTTCACACAGGATAGGAAACCCTGCTGCGTGTGTATGTACAGTTTAGGATTCAGTTCAGTCACTGAATTTACTGAACTGTGTAAAATAATCAGTGATAAATTAGGAATGTGAAATTGAAAGGAATGGTGGAGAAGATCCATCTAACTTTCTAGCAGTAGCTGAGTAAGAGCTGGGCTGAGTAACTTTCTGGTAACCTTAGAGCTAAAAGAGTTTGAAGTACTGCTTTATAATAAAGGCCTTGAAGGAAGCATTTTAGGTCTCTACAGATTGATATTAAAAAGTTAAAAAATCAGCTTTGACATTGATCAAAACTGGAATAAGATGTCAATAGAAATACCACTGGAAATGTGGAAATATATGTAGTTTCAAATTAGCTCAAACTTATTTATTTATTGGATTTATATCCCGCCCTTCCAACATGGGCTACAACGTGGAAAAATATTTAAAGGAAAAATTTGCAAAAGCTATGTACAATTGGTATTTAATGCTTAATAGGTTGGCATGAATAGTCTACTAGCTCTTGTTGGAGATGTTCCTCCAGTCAAGCTGCTCTCATACATATATGTTGTACCTCCCCTATTCTCCAACCTTTTCAGAAACTAATTCTGAATATTATTCATGACCTTACAGGATACAATTTTATTAGATGGCCTGCTTTTTATACATTCATGTTGTAGAAGACCCTTTTCCTCTGTTTTATGCTACTTTTAGGAAGTTTTTAAGATCTTCACAATTTTTTTAATGTAATGCTCTTCAAAGTGCTTTTATTCATACATTTCATCTTCTTTACTGCTGTTTTAGTTTTTTTCATTTTATTGTAGTATTTGTGCTTTATTATATTCTGTAAGCTGTTGCATTGATAGAGGAGGGGAGGACACATATTTTAAATTAGTTTGTGATACACCTGTCTCCTCATTCAGCCTAGGGGTTAATTTGATTAGAACGTCTAGTCAGGCTAAGCATACCTGGCTTGAGAATTGTAGGTCCTTATTTCTCCCAAGGCCCAGCAGTGGAACGAGTTAATTAGGAGACATTTTTGAGAACCAAGCCCAGCTATGGTAAACAGATGAGAAGGGGGAAAAGAAGGAATAACTGATGCTCTAGGACAGGTGTATCAAACAAGCGGCCCACAGGCTGGATCAGGCCCTTGGAAGGCCCCAATCTGGCCCACAAAGCCCTGGCTGTTTCCTGCTCCCTTTTCCAGTTCTGCTGCTGCTGCCATGTCACAGCTTGCCTTGCCTGTCTCTCTCAAAAGCACAGGAGAGACAGATAGGCATTGACAGAGTCTGGTAAAGAACCAGCTGAGACTCCTTCACCTCCTCCTCCCAGGAAGAGGGAGGGAGGGAACAGTCAGAGCTTGTTTCGTGACCAGGCTGCAGGAGACAAAGGGATGTCTTTCTTTCCTTCCACTGGCTGAGGCTCCTCTCTGAAGGGAGGGAGGGAATGAGGGAGAGCTGCCTCAATCACATGGGAGAAATACCAAGGACCTTTAAGACCAACAAAGTTTTGTTCAAGATATGAGCTTTTGTGTACACAGTGTGTGCGTATTCTGTTGGGCTTCTCTCTCTCTCTCTCTCTCTCTCTCTCTCTCTCTCTCTCTCTCTCTCTCTCTCTCTCTCTCTCTCTCTCTCTCTCCCTGTTGTTGGGCTCCTTATGCCAGGGCTCTCCTGGGTGCAACCGGGTCCCCCTTTTCACTGTATTCCTGCTCTCATGATCCAGTCTTTCTCAGTAAGAAAGCAATGTGAACTATTTTAGAGGAGGAATAACAACAAGCTAGTGAGGTGGATTAGACTGAGAGTTTGTGTCCAGCCCGAGTTCACCTAGCACATTTCCTTTGTAGGAAGTTGTAGTTATTTCTCTGGGGAAGACTATAGTCTTGTAAACAAACACATGGCAAGCACATGAAACAACTTATATACAAAAGGTTGCAATGTCCAGCCCTTTCCTGTTTTTCCCTGGGTTCTAGGCTCAGATCACTGAGCATGAGATTTCTGTAGTGAATGTCAATAAATCAAAAGTAGGTTTGCAGCTTACAAATACACACCTGAACAGCATACTCAAGATTGCTACAGCACAGACATTTTGATGCAATAATTCAGAGCAATTGTACAGTTATCAGAGACTGTTAAATAGACAAAATATTGCAAGAGTACTAGTGTTTTAAGCATGTTTTATTTAAAGTTTAAAAAATCTTTGATTGTGTTTGTCTGTGTCCTTTATAAAGTTTATATCTCCTCTTCCTGGCATTACATTTTATGACATCTATGGCCTGGTCCAACAAGGTCTCATTTATGTCAGATCCAGCCCTCATAACAAATGAGTTCAACACCCCTGCTCTAGGACAAAATCTTTCATTTGGTATAGGGGTATAGGGTGATCTTTCTCATTTTCCCTTTGCCTATCTACTTGACACTTAAACTGGTATGCTGTATTGCTCCATAGTTTGGATTATTCTTCTGCATACAATTATCGGATTGCTCACAGAAAATTATCATCTTCACTGCAGGTATCCTAGGTCTTATGTAGTGAGGTAGCTTTGTTATTTTTGTTGCTCTTAGACCTAACAGAGCATGTGCTGGGATTTTAATTATTTTGCTTTCTTTACTTTTTAGAAATAAAACATCTTTAAATTATATCTGTGTAAGTAAAAATCACCTTTGAACTCACAGTATAGTTGTTTGGCATATTTGCCAGGTTTGAGAGAGGTTGCTTGGGGGTCCAGGTATTGGGATCAGGAACAACATCCCCGTAGAGTGGTTTTAGTCCTGATATAGTTAAATTAAGCCCACAAAGCAGTGCCAGGCAGCAATTTATTTGTCATCATATAAAATATTGCTGCTCATAGCTTGAAGGGCCAGAAGTCATTTTCAGGAGCGAAATGTTTCCCCCCCTTTTCTTTCAAAATGCAATGATGTCATTATACTTATCTGCTGATTAAGCAGGTGTGAAGGAGTTCAACAGAACGCACCTAACACTTGCTTTAAATCCACTCTGTAAGTCTTACAATAAGTAAAGCTGAAAATTGGAATATGAAGTGCCATATTCCACCAATGTTATGCAACTGTATTAAGTTAGATCCAGTTGGTCAGCCATGTTGGTGCGTGTACATGAAAGCTTATATCTTGAATAAACCTTTGTTGGTCTTAAAGGTGCCACTGGACTCTAAATTTGTGAGCATTAAGTGTTAGCATAGCTTGGAGCATCTGCTCCAAATTTGACAGCTTTATTCAAGCAATTGTTATAATAATTAATAGGGCAAAAATGCATGCAAATTTTCTAGACAGCTTGGCATGCAGAGGTGCAGACATACATTGACCAATGGCATTAAGCACAAGGCAAGAAGTAAGCCCCAAGGACACAATCTCCTTCTGAATCCCACGCTTGCCTACTTATTGAGCTGACATTTGACCTCTGTTGACTCCAATGCAGACATTTGTTGAAACGTGTTTTGCCATTTGCCACAATAAATTCTCCATTTTGGCAAAATTCCTGGCCATATTCTGATGCAGTTCTCCCTTTCCTTCTTTTGTTTTCCTGTTGAGAAAATAATCCAGAGACACTGACAATCAACTAATGAACGTGAGGGAGGCATGGGTAGATGGGATTAAGGAGTGGGGCAAAATGAAAAACATTCTAAGTCATGAATGAGGCAACAAATTATCTAAATGGCTACTGATCTATGTACCACTCACTCTGATTAGCTATCACACAGTGTCTGCACTCAGATCTCTTAACAAACTTCAATGAAACTCTGACTGCGCATGAACACAGGTTGTGCTGTGCTCACATATTCTCTTCACCTTTTCTGCATGGACCTTCACATGAGAATTTCCAATCTAATCAAGCACCGTGAAAGCTGAATGCAGATGTTTGTCTACTCCACACAAACTGTGAGAATCCTAGTTTATCTAGTACAAATAACATCACAATGAATTGGAACTTGATCAAACCAAGAAGTTCTGCATCAAGATTTACACATAAAGAGAGGAGTCAGAGGTATGTTTGAGCACAACAGGATGATGTGTTTAAAATCAATCAGCCCAGTTGTAATCCCAAACTTGTCTAGTTGAAAGCAAGTTCTATTGGAATTAATAGGAAACACTCCCAAGCAAATGTTTAAGATTTCATTTATTTAGAAAAAGTCTATGCTGCTGTTTGCCCTCCAACCAATTGACTGGCTACTGGGTGAACTACATGAACCACTACTCTAATCCAACAGAGTCTTCTTATGAGGCAGTGTACAAAATAAAATACAGTAGCCCTGACCTGGATAGCCCAAGCAAGCCCAATCTTTGTCAGATCTCAGAAGCTTAGCAGTGTTGACCCTGGCAAGTACTTGGAAAGGAGATCTCCAAGGAACACCAGGGCTTGGATGCAGAGACAGGCAATAATAAGCCACCTCTCTGAAACATCGAAGCCCCACTTGTCACCAAAGGACTTCCAGGCATACACACACAAATACTTACCCCCCCCCAAAAAAAAATACAGTAAAAACATAACATAATAAAAATTAAAAATTAAAACCCAGTACTAAATATACAACCAAGTCAAAAACAAACAAACAGCATAACACATTCAGCAACTTAAAAAGAGACTCATAAAGCAATTCTCAAGCTAAAAGCAGACTACAAAAGTATTGAAAGATCAACCCCTTAATAAAAAGCCTGGGTTAAAAAAAGGAGCATTTTGGCCTGGTACCTAAAAGAGAGGATAGGCATGCCAAGTAAGATTCAAGGGGAAGGGCATTCTGCTGAAAAAGTCCTGTCTCTGGTTCCCATCTGCCTCACCTCTGAAGTTAGGGGCACAGAAAGCATAGTTTGTGCAGAAGATCTTAGCTGGAAGGCTGAACAATGTGGGAGGAGGTGACATAAGAAGAGCCCTGCTGGATCAAACCAATGGTCCATCTAGTCCAGCGTCTTCTCTCACACAGTGGCCAACCATTTCCTCTGGATAGCAAACAGGGTACAGAAGCCAAGGCCTTCCCCTGTTGTTGCCTCCTGGCTCTGGGATTCAGAGGATTAGTTCCTCTGACTGTGGAAGTTCCCCTCAGTCACTATGACTAGTAGCCAATAATAGATTTATACTCCATGAATATATCTAACCCTCTTTTAAAGCTGTTTATTTCTGTGGCCATCACTACATCCTCTGGCAGCGAATTCCACATTTGAATCACTCTCTATGTAAAGTAGTATTTCATTTTGTCTGTCCTGAACCTACTGCCCATTAGTTTCATTGGATGCCCTCAAGTTATAACATTTTGGGAGAGGGAGAAAACTTCCTCTTTGTTAACTCTCTCCACCCCATGCATAATTCTATTAACCTCTATCATGTCCCCCTTAGTCATCTCTTTTCCTAATTGAAAAGTCCCAGACTCTTCAGCCTTTCCTTACAGGGAAGATGTTCCAACCCCCTAATCATCTTGATTGCCTTCCCCTGCAGTTTTTCCAGTTCTGCAATGTCCTTTTTGAGATATGGGGACCAGACCCATAAACAGTATTCCAAATAAGGCCGCACCATAGATCTATACAGGGGCATTATAATATCGGCTGTTTTATTCTCAAACCCTTTCCTAATAATCCCTAACAAAGGGGTTGTCTTTTACACTGCTGCAGCACACTGGGTTGACACTTTCTTTTGAGTTATCCACTATGACCAAGATCTTTTCCCCTCTCAGTCTCAGCAATTTCAGACCCCATTTGAAGTTGGGATTTTTTGTACCCATGCACATCACCTTACACTTACCAACACTGCACATCATTTGCCACATTGTCACCCACTCAACCTAGTTTGTGGAAGTCCTCTTGGAGCACTTCACAGTCAGCCTTGGTTTTCACCATCCTGAATCATTTCATGTCATCTGCAAACTTGGCCACTACACTGCTCACTCCCAGTTTGAGATTACTGATGAATAAATTAAATAGTACCAACCCCAATGCCAATCCTTGTGGGACCCCCACTGCTTACGTTCCTCCATTGTGAGAACTGTTTAGTGATTTCTACTCTTTGTTTCCTGTCTTTTAACCAGTTTTTAATCCATAAGAGAATCCATCCTTTTATCCCATTACTCAGGAGTCTTTGGTGAGATACCTTATCAAAAGCCCTTTGAAAGTCCAGGTATATAATGTCTACTGGGTCACCGTTGTCTACATGCTTGTTCACTCTCTCAAAGAAAGTGGTTGGTGAGGCAGGACTTCCCTTTGCAGAAGCCAACACCCTCAGGCTATGAATGTCTTCCTTTTATGATGAGAGTCCAACCTCTTCCAGGACAGGCCATCTCTGCAGTTCTCAAGCAGCTTTGCCATTGACCAACAGCACCTCAGTCTTCTCTGCATTGAGTTTCCATATATTGGCACTCATATATCCCATCACTATTCCTAGGTACCTGTTCAGAACTTCTACTGATCCATCTGACCAGCTGTTAAAGTGAAGTAGAGCTGGATGACATTTGCTTAGCAGACACACCTTACACCAAATCCCCAGATGATCTCTCCCAGGAGATTCATGAAGATGTTAAACAGCATGGGGTCAAACTGAATCTTTGGGACCCCAAAGCATAAATAACACAGGGCCAAGCAGCATTCCCCCCCCACCTTCTAGAATTGGCCAGTAAAGTAAGAATGGAACCAACAAAGCACTCCCAATTCAGCCAGCCATTTCAGAAGGATGCTATATGGTCAATGGTGTTGAAAGCCACTAAAAGGTCCAGGAAAATCAACTGGAACACACTTCCTCATTATTCTCTCAGTGAAGATCAGTCAGGATGATCAAGGGAAATTTCATTTCAAATTCAGGTCTGAATCTAAAATGAGTCTGAGAAATGCTTGACTTGCCAGCCCTGTTTTCTTCAGTGAGTTTGGGGAAAGGAAACAGTTAAAGAGAAAAGGATTACTACTACACAGCTCAAAGCACAAACAAATAATAAATAGCTGAAACAATTTGGGCAAGTAAGTGTAATACATTAAGTTAAGAATGCAATCCTACACGCATTTACTTTGGCATAAATTCCAATGAACTCTGTGAAACTTCTTTCCACATGAACACATGTAGGACTGAACTGCAATTACATCAAATTGTATCATTAAACAAGCCATTAAACACAAATTTTGATCTTCTTAACAGAAATCTATACAATTCTAATAATTCTCTAGAAATTCAGTACATACATTATTAGTTCATTAAACTATGTAAAATACAACTGAAAATATTATGTAAAACGCAACTATTTTAAATGTATTATATTGTAGACCTGTGTGTTTCTTTTGTAATTTATTGCTATAAGAAAATGATATGTATCATAACTAATATGAAAACAAAACCAAATCCCCATCTAATCAGCCTATAACAAAAAAAAAAAATGACTTCTTTCGTTATTGCAGTTTTGCCCTCCCCTATGACTCTACTGGTTTTACCAGTCAGCGAGCATTTTCCTAATAAGGGCATAAATTGTGTTCCTTAAGGAAAGGGGGAGAAAGAGGCTCCTGGCTTTTTTGATTGACACATACATGTGTGAAGTATTCCAATTAGGGTTGCCAGGTCTCCAGGTAGAAAATACCTGGAGACTTTGGGGGTGGATCCAGGAGGTGGGGTTTGGGGAGGGGAGGGGCCTCAGCATGGTACAATGCCATAGAGTCCACCCTCCAAAGCAGCCATTTTCTCCAGGGCAGCTGATCTCTGTCAGCTGGAGATCAGTTATAAAAGCAGGAGATGCCCAGGCCCCACCTGGAAGCTGGCAACCCTATTTCCAATCATAGAGGGTATGGGGTAGGACTGCCTTTTGTTCTTCCAATGCTTGCCCTGCTGTGAAAATTTCCCTTTGCAGTCTGCACTCTCCTAATTGCTCGGTGCTTTTCAAACTTTACCCCCCATCCAAGCAAATCTACCTTAATGTCTTCCTGCTGCCTGCCGAGAGGCCTTGCCCTCCCTGTACCACCAAATGCCCTTGCCTTGTTGGTCTTTTCCACATGCTACTGTCCTTCAGTCTAAGTGGCTGCTGTGCCAAATTCCCTCACTGAATGATACTGTCTATTGGGAATTTCAGACAGATGATATAATCCGGAAGAGGAACGGTTCCCAAATGGTCTCTGGTCTGGCATTTTAGACAGAACCGTTCTAGAACCGGTTCCCTACCGGAATATATTTGTAGTTTCACACAGAATTGCTTCTGTCCCGTTCAGGAAACGGGGCTGAAGCATTTTACCTGTCAACCACTTCCAAGTAGTCGTCAGTTTCTTCTCCCGGATCCAATACGCTTTTTCCTCGCCTTTTTCCGCCCGCGTGGGCGATCTCTGGCTTTTTTTTAAAAAAAATGTTCACTTTAGAGCGCTATAACGCTATAGCGCAATAGCATTATAGCAACCCCATTGGAATGCCTGGAGTGTTGTTTTATAGCACTATAGCGCTATAGCGCTCTAAAGTGAACATTTAAAAAAACAAAGGCACGGCGGGAAAACAAAGCAGTGCAGTCTGAATTGCCAAACCACTTCTGACTCGGCTCTTTTCCGGTCAGGGAAAGCCATGTGTGAAATGGCAGCCCTGTACCAGTTTACTTCAAGATGAATCAGAAACAGCTTCAATCCGGCAGAATCTTGGTAATGTGAAATTCCCTCATGTTACAGTGTATTTGGAATCTTTGCTATCATTTCCTCCATAGCCATTCATGTTAAACATGGAAGCCTTTCATTGCCTCAAAAAGGGGAAGTCTTTTATTCTACCTGTCTGAAAATTGGGAATGCATATATCCTAGGGGAGTGCTACAATCCCCACACGGTTCATCCAGTTTGGATGGGAAACCATGATGGTACAGAGCAGACCCAAGAAGGGAAGTGGGTGTCATCTACTGATAGCGGTGGGAAGAATTATGAAAACAGTAACTAAAGAAATAAAACAAAACCATACATAACAATAATGAAACAGCCCCTTTTGGAATTAGTAACAAAACCAAAAGAAACTCTATTATATTGTTTGGCTGCAACCAGTTACTGTGTTACCACATTACCATAAACCTATCACCTCTGGGTAATCTATGCAATACTAGCAGCAGCAACAAACAAGCTAAAGGACTGCAGCTGATGTTCATATTTCAAGTACATAGAATTAATACAATTTACTTATTTCATTACTACCTGATACATTCAATTTCCTTTCTTTCCCAACACAGCCAAAACTATTTACAGTAAACTTTCTTTTAATACGCATCCTAGTTATTCAATTAAGTGCTTGTAGACCTACAAAGATGCAGAACTAGGCATAAACTACACACTCCTACTTCACAGCTTTACTGTATACAAATAGATATACTATAAGGGAACACAGATAGTAAATATTTAAAATGCAAAAGTGACAAACTAAGCAAGTTTAAATAACTGGGTATCAATATTGCTAGTGTTATTTTTTAAAACTACATAAAGCATAGCCTTCCATTCAAAAGATACTTCATGGAAAATATTAAAATTCATTTCATGGTTTGACTTTTAACCAATGTTGAAAGCAATCAGTGTTCAGAACAGTTTTAAAACAAAATTTTAACACAAACTGCAGCTGTTACTAGCTTTATAAGCAAATTACTGGGATTAATTCTTACCTAAATATATTGTAAACACTGCTAAATTACATTTTGGTTCTTAAGAAAGTCTTTTAAAAGCCCATAAGAGGATTCGTTGTTATTTTTTAATAGTGTAAGTACATGCTATGACAAGTCTCACACTAACTTAGTTCAATAAAATGTGCCAAGGCCCAGAGGAAAAAAAGTGAAGCATATTCTAGACAATTTGCTGATGACCAATGCAAAGATGCCACATGCTGTAGACAGACCTTTTGTGAGCCACTGGAAGCCCCAACACAATGAAAGAGAAATAAAAGTGACACCTGTTTAAAGAAGCCATCTGTCCCTAACAAACTAAAAAAAATAAATCAGTTTTTCCACCTAATCCCCATCACCAGAATGCAGAGATGTACTGCACCTGGGAACACTTATACAAATACCACATACAACAACCATTGCTAAAATTCCATAATGCTGTCTATCAATTATTGTGCAAGTCAAGAAAATATGCACTTTAAATGAAAACATTCAGTTTTCATCAGCTAGTTTTCTACTTTCATTCTAAGACAAGATGAATGGCTTCATTCATGATCAAAGCATGCACTTTTTGGTACTTAAGTGGTCTTTTATTTTTCCGGAATAGAATTTCACCAAGAAAGCCCCAGCAAGCTAATACTATAACAGTAACTTTGAATGTTTGCTTTAATTCCCTGTATGTTTAAGAATCTCTGACAGTTTATCAACTCAAATGCAGAACAATTACAGTATCTTAAAACTTTTTAAAAATTTGTTCTGGTTTTGTATTCAAACTTCTTCCAGTAATAAATTCGCCATAAAAACATGGCACTGCTATACCTTTATTAAACAAAAAGGGGTGGGAGGGACCCAAATCGGAGATGAGCTGCCAATTCTTCCCATCAAGGAAGAGAATTTTAGGGTTAGTCTTCCCTCCATTTTATAAAGTCACCTGCAGGCCTTGACCTGGTTCTTTCCAACTGTATTGTGGTGTGGTTAAGTAATATTCTTCATCACCACAATCTGTACAGAAGGTCTCAAGCTTGCAATTTCTTTCCTCCTCTCATACTAACCCCATCCTACTCACCATGGGTAGGCACATCACACACACCTCATGCTGTATTTATTGCAATTCTAGATCACCCAATTTGGAACTTAATTTTACATGTACATAGAACTTCTAAGTAACCACACTGTTCAAAGAAAAACCCAAAACCACACTCCACATATTATATCTATCCTGCAGTCATTCCACTGGTTACCAATTAACTTACAAGTTCAATTTGAAGCACAGGTTATTATATACAATACCCTTCATGGCCTAGGACCCAGACATCTGCAGGACTAGCTCTCCTGATATGCTCCATTGCAGCAGCTTCACTCTCTTAGGCACAGTATTCTGAAAGTGCCACTCTAAAAATGCATAAGATCAACAGTTGCCAGCACCAGATGTTCTCTGCTGTATCTTAATCTATGGAAAGTCTGTCATTTTCACAGGCATGCAAAACAGGAAGGCATTTTTATAAAGGGAATAAATTTGCAACTTTGGTATCGGAAAAATGTCAGTAATTTTCTTTTCATTGTTTATTATATATTATTATTATTTATTTGGATTTATATCCCGCCCTCCCCAGAGGCTCAGGGTGGCTAACAGCAAGGCACGCATGCCAACTTTAAAACAGATTCAACAATATAAAACCAAAAAATATATAAAACAACATCCAAGCATTATAACACAAGCAGTAAAACAAGATGGGGCAGATCGTAACCCCCGGCAGAATTTAACCCCCAGTAGCCGAACAAAAGCCAAACAGTAGCTCGTCATCCCCTCTCCTACCAGGGCCGCCCCGCACTCAGTGATGACAATAGTACGATGGCGGATGGCTAACCATGGCGGCGGCTCCTAATCATAGGCCTGGCAGAATAGCTCAATCTTACAGGCCCTGAGGAACTGAGCAAGGTCCCACAGGGCCCGGATCTCCTCCGGGAGCTCCCTCCACTAGGTAGGAGCCGCCACCGAAAAAGCCCTGGCTCTAGTGGCAGCAAATTTCACTTCCCTGGGGCCTGGAGTTTCCAGAAGCTGTTGTCTCCCCAACCGAAGTACCCTTAGGGGAACATATGGGGAAAGGCAGTCCCTCAGGTAGGCCGGACCCTGGCCATACAGGGCTTTAAAGGTCAAAACCAGCACTTTGAAGCGAATCCAGTACGCTATTGGCAGCCAGTGCAGCACTTTCAGCGCAGGCCGAATATGATCCCTCCTAGAGAGACCCATCAACAGCCTGGCTGCAGCATTCTGCACCAGCTGCAGCTTCCGGATTTGCGACCAAGGCAGCCCCAAGTAGAGAGTGTTACAGTAGTCTAGCCTTGAGGTGACCGTTGCATGGATCACTGTACTTTTTGCATTCTCTAATTTCATTATACTGTACTTTTTGCATTCTCTGATTTCATAATGCAATTTTCACTGCACTTATTAATTACAAATTGAAAGATTGTACACTGTGTTGTATCATTTTGGTTGGTCTTAGTAAAAGGCACTACACAGATCTTCCTTTAGTCCAATACGTGGAACTTCTACCTACTTTTAAAATAGCTTAACCAAAAAACAAAGGAATTCTTCAACTGGAGAAGATTGACATGGGAAAAGACTGCAGTAGGTAATGGTATAGCATGGTGAGAGCCAGCGTGATGTAGTGGTTAAGAGTGGCAGACTTTAATCTGGAGAACTCAGATCCCCACTTCTCCACATGAAGCCTGCTGGGTGACCTCAGGCCAGTCACAGTTCTTCAGAACTCTCTCAACATCACCTACCTCACAATGTGACTGTTCTGCAGAAAGGAAGGGAAGGCAATTATAAGCCACTTTGAGACTCCTTAGGGTAGAGAAAGGTGGGCTGCAGAAACCAACTCTTCTTCATTTGGTTCCCATTAACTCTTTATCTGATCCATCAATGTTATTTCCAGCTGATTAACAGATACACTTATATTCAGAGTAAATTCTGTCATAGTACTCACTGCTTCTTCTCATAAGGCTGAGGGCATTCCTGATACCAAGTCCACCATTCACCCTAGCAGTTCCTAAGCCTCTATGATTCTAACAGAAGAAAACCAATGGCCTGAAACAATTCCACTTTTTTTAAAAAGTCCATCTTGAGGAAGAATTTTGCTTAATATAGCTCAAGTATCCTACTTGCTAACTTATATTTTCTGAACAAACTTTTTTTCCTAATTAGTTACTATAACAATTAAAACATCTATTAGCGACAAAATTAATGCAGGGTTATCAAGAAGAGGGGACAAAATTCCAGGGGCCCACATGTATCATGGTTTCTGAATTCTCAGCTTTCACATTTTAGAAGAAAGCAAGTCTCTAACCCTTATTACTGTGCAAATATGCTGTTCTCCTTATATCTCTGCAATAGAAAGGGCTAGATGCTTCTTTAAAAAACAAAAGCTGGGAATTTAGAGAACCAGATACATATTATACTGATATAATGACATTCTAGGTAAAGGTAAAGGTTCCCTTGCTCGAAAGCCAGTCGAATCCGACTCTAGGGTTGTAGTGCTCATCTCCGTTTCAAAGCCGAAGAGCCAGCGCTGTCCAAAGACGTTCCGTGGTCATGTGGCCGGCATGACTAAACACCAGGGTGCACGGAACGCTGTTACCTTCCCACCAAAGTGGTACCTATTTATCTACTTGCAATTTCTTGCTTTCGAACTGCTACGTTGGCAGGAGCTGGAACTAGAGAGGGGAGCTCACCCCGTCATGTGGCACTCTCGGGTCTCAAACTGCTGAACTACTGACCTTCCACAGCCTGCAGTTTAGCGTCTTAACCACTTGAGCCACCGCAGCTCCTAATTCTAGTGCTAACTAAAAAATGTAAAGCCTCCTGCGGCCCCAAGGAGGGGGTGAGAATGGCTGCTGTGGAGACAATCTCAAGGAAAATCTGGAGGGCTCTACTATATATCTGACTCTCCATGGAGGATACAGCTGACTTTCCACATCTCCCCAGTTTTTCTTCCTCATTACATTGGTGTGAGCTTGCTTTTTTTGTTTTGTGCAAGTAGAAATATTTTAAAGTATTTTTTTCAGTTGAGTACTTTGAGACTGATGTCTCACTTCATGCAGTGTAGCTTGTTCCAAGGTAATTTGTGTCTCATTTGTACTTAATTTATAGTGCACTTCAGTATTCTGGCCAGGTCCCTTGATGGAAGAGTCCTTCTGATTCTGCTTGTTCATTTTTTTGCACTATAGCCTACTGCAATCTGCAGTCAGATCCATAAGTAAAATCTGTTCTTTAATTATCCTGTTTCTTACTGAATAACAAATTATTCGGTTCATGGTACCAGAAATGTTATTATAACATTTGGTTTGAATCAGGGTAACAGTGGGAGGTCCCAGATGGAATCTTTGTCCAGGGGCCCATAGTGGCTCTCAGCAGCCCTACTGTAAAGTTTCAAGAAAAACTGCATACAAAAGAAAACAAGTTCAAAAGAAAAATACATATGTAACTTATGTGTAATCAAATTCAGCTGCATATAAATTTAGGGCTGCCATCTAAAGATCTCCAAAATAAGCAATACATTAAGAAACTCTAAAATAATAACCTCTTATGTGTCTCAGAATATACCATCCTTTTAATGTATTAAAGTTGTTTTTTTCAGTTCATAGTACTTTCCCCTGAATGTTTCTGAAATAACTAAGTAATGGTTCTTTGAAAGCTTACATAAATGATACTAAACTTGAATTCACTTTAATATTCTAAAGAAGCACCCTATACCTTCATGATCCCACAGTGGTTAAGATTAAACCAGATACAATTTTACCACCCCAACTAAATTTCTGCAGCAACACCATCTACATGGACTATGTATAATCTAAGCTGCAGCCTTTCTAATGGTTGCATCTAATTGAAAAAAGGAATGAAAAGGTCCTGAAAACACAGCACAGCTAATATCAAAACTGAGTAATTCCTATATCAGTCTTCAAATTAAAGTTATTTTAATAAATTTCAGGTGCTAGATTTATCAGTATAATACAGCTACTTAGTTGTGAAAAATTATTAATTCTTAATTAGTGCTTGAAGCAAATGTCTTTACCTGCAAACTAATAATAAACTCCTCACACTGGAACTTACAAAATATTGTTTCAGTACCTTTTAACATAATTCATATTGCTAACCTTTAAAAGGTATTGAATGTTTTTCAAA
This sequence comes from Gekko gecko, assembly GCA_029375565.1. Classification (NCBI taxonomy): domain Eukaryota; kingdom Metazoa; phylum Chordata; class Lepidosauria; order Squamata; family Gekkonidae; genus Gekko; species Gekko gecko. The sequence continues at coordinate 123,205,201 of JAPDNY010000007.1, forward strand.
ATGTAGTACACTTTTCACAACATTATCTGAATGAATGCAAACATACTACCTACTTTCATTATCAGAAGAATGAGGGACCAAGAAGACTTCAGAGGCAACGGGGTAATCTAAAACTTCCTTATCTGGATAACAGGCTACCAGACAAATTGGGAGACTGCATCAAATTGGGGTGGGGGGAGGCAGGACAAATTATCAGGAAAATCCTCAATAGCACAACGTTGGTTAACTAACCCTGAACCTAAGTTCATTCAACACAGAATGAAACATTATTATGTCTTATACTCATACATCTTTATTAAGAAAGTTTAGGGGAGGGGAAATTGGACTTAAGGGGTACGCACCTCCCACCTGTCACTTTAATTTCATTCCCTACATGAGTCATAAGCTTTACTATTTTTGGGAGCAAGTGGGAGCCCCCACAATGAACTGGGATGGTAGATAAATGATTGTGAAATTCCACCAGATACCCTCTTCAAGATACTACAAGTATTTGGGAGTATATTCAGTCCTCAGGCCATTCTTCGAAGGATTTTTTAGTTAATTTGCGAAGTCATATTTTTCTGCATCCAGATATGCCCAGGGTCTTGGACTCTGGAGCAGAGGCAGCCTTGCACCCAGGTAGCTTACCTGCAGCCAGAACTGCAATAGCTTCTTCCTGCTCAGGAGAGATGGGTGGGACAAAGCTATCCTTGTGAGGCAGAGACCAACTGGGGGTTGGGCCAGACGCAGAGGATAATGGAGGAAAAGGCTAAGAATGATGGAGGTAAAAAGAAATAGGTTTTGGCTTGGGGGACTGGATGGGGAAAATCAGGAAGGGGAGGAACTTCGACTGGAGAAGAAAATAAAAGAAGAGCCTTTGAAGCCGGCTGGGGGAGGAGAAGGAAGATGCCTGTAGGCAGAGAGGTAACCCAAAAAGCTGATCCTGGGAGGCTCCTGCCTTTCTGAGGCTGGAGGGAGTGTGACTGGGACAGATCCAGAGAAGGAGCCCGTGGAGCATCACAAGGGCAGTCACATTCTGCATGTGTGAGAAGTTTACCAAATAAAATCCCCTGTCCTGTCTTTGAGTGTCCTTCCTTTGCTGCTTTTGTGAATGGCACAGAAAAAAGCCACTTTACTTTTAGATATCGTGTATAGCCTTTGGTCCAGCCTGGGAGGGCGGCTGGGGTAACTTGGGGTAGGCTGGCCGAAGGGCAACTCCGAGGGGTCCTGCCACAAGCCTCAGATATAGGAGGGGGCTTGAGGTTACGTCACCGTCAGCAGCCACCTCTCCTGGAGTACATACAAAGAGAAGCCCCCCGAGTCTCACTGTGTGGGCAGGCTCTCTCTCCAAACTCCTTCTCTCCTCCCCGGCTCTGGCTTTCTACCCCTTTTATTCCCTTCCACCAACACCTCCCCCTCCCTCCCCCTTAATCGTGGTTCCATTGGTTCTTGGTCCTGTTCGTCTTCCTGCTTTCCTTCTCCCATTGGCTCCTGTACGCCTCCTTTAAGGCTGGCTGGGCTCCGCCCCTCCCGGTCCTCACAGCAGGGCATCAGCTGTGCACTGGCTTTCCCTTCTGGCATGCCCTGTTGGTGAAGAGTCCCAGGTAAGGAGGTCTCCCCGGGACCAAGAATGGGTGAGGGGTAGTGGGGACTGCGGGGCTGCCCCCAGGCGCACCCCTGTGAAGTGGCTCCCGGGCTTTGCCTCCCCACCGCCTTCGGAGGGGACTCAAGCCCCGGCCTCTCTCATGCCGCTCCAGACGCCTCCCCTAGCAGCCCCTCCACCCAGGCTTGTCCCCACTCCCGAGCCCTGGGTGGCCGGGCTGGTGCGGGTGGGCTGTCATTGAGCAGCCAAGCAGCCTGAGTCCTTGCAGCCGGCATTTTAGGCCGTCCGTCCTTTTCCCTGCCACCCGCCCCACCTAGGTCGGGCGAGGCCTCTGGTGGGGACAGCCGCAGCTCTCCTGGAGCCTGCCCTCTGCCCCTGTCTGTTTTGACCCAGCGTTGCCTGGTTGCAGCCGGGGCAGGGCGGTCGTGCGAGGTTGGCTGTGGCGGACCTGGGCATGAGGCCGGGCTGCTGGGTCCTCCCCGCACCGCTTCTCTGGGCCCGTTGTGGCGCGGCCGCGGGTGTAGCCGCCCCCCCGCACTCCAGTCTCAGCCCACTCTTCAGCTGCAGCTCCGAGTCGCGGTGGAGCAACCGCGAGTCGGGACATAGTGACAAGTGGAGGATCCTCAAGGACTTGCTGGGAGCATCTCATTTTCTCCTCCCTACTATTTCATCTATGCCTTTCCATTGGCGGCCTCTCCCTGGGAAAAGTCTAGCCAGTTGTGCAGTGCCAACTGCTGGGCCAGGACCAATTGCATGGTGGGGAAACTGCAAGGACTTGCACAGGACATCTTGTTTCCTTCCCTCATCCTGGCAACCCCCATATCCACAACTGTCCATGCTTACTACTCTTCTTCCCACCCATCAACCTACATTTTTTTGGAAATCCCAATTTTTTTCACCCCCTTTATACCCTATGGGATCTTTACAGTCAGTTTGCAGGGGGTGTTTTTTGAGGTAGTGGCACCAAAATTTCAGTGTAGCTTCTCGTGCCTCTCCTCAAAAGACCGCACCCCCAAATTTCAAAAAATTGGACCAGCAGGTCCCTGCACTCACCATTGTCTCCAGTGGTGGGAAAAAACACCAAAAAAACCAACTGATGTCAAACCAGAGAGTCTCTACAGTAGAAACTGAGTGGGGGACGGGTTCCGAGCCCAGGAGAACCAGTGCATGTACACACTGAAGAAGGTGCCCCTGGTACTGTTTGGCACTCAGTACATGCACCATCTATGCTGGGCTCGGGGGGAAAAAACATGGCTTGGATTTGTTGAGCTGACATTGCCACAGTGGCATTGGTTCTGCTGGGCACTATGCACATGCACTGGCTGTGCTAGGTTTGCAACAAAAGAAAACTGCTTGGATTTGTTGAGCTGGCATCTGGTCTGTAGCTATGGTGGGGCTATTTGGGGCTTTGCTCCCCTTTTAAAGGGCCTCCCACTTCTTAAAGGCCCCCTCCACTTCTTCCCAAAAGCATTTAAAGGGATTCTTTAAATACTTTTGAGAAGAAGCGGGGGATGGCACACACCCCTCTCTTCCCCCTCCTGCAAGATTTAAATGGCTCTTCAGCTGATCGATGGGGAGCAAATGGCCCACTGATCAGCTGGAGGGCCCTTTAAATCTTGCAGGAGAGAGGTGCACGCCATCCCCCGCTTCTTCTCAAAGGCATTTAAAGGATCCCTTCAAATGCTTTTGAGAAGAAGTGGGGAGTCGCACACCCTCCAAGCTGCACATTCATGGCTTGGGATTGCAGGAGGGCACCATGCCATTTCTTCCCCAGAGCATTTAAAGGATCCCTTTAAATGCCTTTTGGAAGAAGTGGGGGAGGGGGGTGAATGTGTGCACTCCAAGCCATGAATTCACGGCTTGGCATACTAGCGTGCAGGCCCCCTGCTTCTTCTCATAAATATTTAAAGGGATCCTTTAAATGCTTTTGAGAAGAAGCAGGGGTGATACATAGCTGTCTCCTTCCCTCCTGGAAGATTTAAAGGGCCGCCTAACTGATCAGCTGGCCACATACTCCCCACCAATCAGCTGTAGGGCCCTTTAAATCTTGCAGGAGGGGTGGGAGAGGGGTGCGTCCCACCCCTCTTTATTATGGCAAATAATGGCAGCCCCACCAGAAAAAAATTGCCTCACAAGCCACAAACTACTGGCTACAGGCCTGGCTGGCATTGTCACAGTGGCTTTGGTTCTGCTGGGCACTCTGAACATGCACTGGCTATGCTAGGCTTGCAGAAAAACTCTTTTGCTTGGATTTGTTGAGCTGGCATTGCCACAGGGGTACTGGTTCTGCAAAATGCCCCCCACCTTCAGTTTCTACTGCAGAGATTTTCTGGCTTGATATCAGTCCCTGCTTTTTTGCTGTTTTTTTCCCTCCATTGGAAATACTTGAGGATGGGGGCACCTTCTCTGGGGGCTTGTGGACTTGAACCCCCTGGTCCAATCTTTTTGAAACTCTGGGCATCTTTTGAGTAGAGGTCCCAGAAGCTACGCTGAAATTTTGGTGCCTCTACCTCAAAAAACAGCCCCCTAATCCCCTGCATGCCCCTGGATAGATTTCCCATTATAGCCTACGGGGATCATTGACTATAATGGTCCCCATAGGTTATAATGGAGCTAAGGGAATTTAAAGGCATTGCAGTCCCTTTAATTGCATTCGGGAAGCTGCAGCTTCACCCAGAATGGCATTTAAAGGGAGTGTACTCTCTTTAAACACCATTTAACTGTGGCTATCCTGTTTTCCCAGATCATCCTGAATTTTTTTCAAGATTATCCGGGATTGGCTACGCTTGATAGCCCAAAATACACATCCCTCTATATTCCACTGAAAGAACAGCCAATAAATACTGATAAGGTATTTTTGGCTATTTTTCAGCTAGGATAGAGCTGAATACACACCTCTAAGTAAGCAGCCGGGCCCTGGGAAAGTCATGCAAGTCAAATCATAGCAAGTCACCTGGAGCTTGTGGCCTGGCATGACCCCATGAGTTCTCCCTCGAAAGTCAAAATAGTCCTGGAAAGGATCCTGCCCCTCGCCCCGCCATTTACTGCAGAAACCAAGGCTTCAACTGGCAATACTGTTGTAGTTGCCTAGCAACAGCCACAGAGGCTGTTTGCTTCTTAAAGCTACAGGCACTGCTTCTATTGCTTGGGGAGGGTTAACCCCCCCAGTGTTTTCCCCCACAGATTTCTCTGCAAACCTGGGATATTTCACAGGTTTATAGAAACGTCTGTCTTGCCTATTCATAGCTCTAATCTCTAGATTTAATTAAATATAGATTTGGCAAAGTTGTGAATTAGATATAGTGATGATAATGATTATAACGATCACAGACCAGAAGTAACACCATGCTCCTAGATCATTAAGCAAACAGAAAACTTTAATACACAGAAATGTTAAGGGCACTGCCCAAACCAGGATAGCTCAGGCAGGCCTGATCTCATCAGATCTTGAAAGCTAAGCAGGGTCGACTATGGCAAGTATTTGGATGGGAGACCTCCTTGAAATACCAAAGGTAGGAGGCAGAAGCAGGCATTATTCAGCCACCTCTCTGAATATCTTCCAGCCCCTCAGTAGGGGTCAGTCACCTGAGGTCACCATGACTTCCAGGTGCACATACATTCACATGCATATAGGGGGGGGGGAGATTAAAACCAAAAGAAGAAGAAAAGTTAAGGGCACCCAGTATCATATCCTTTACGTTTTTAAAAGTTATAATCTGGAATTTCATAGAAACTGGAAGACACATTTCTATTCTTTTTGAAAACTTGTGATTTAGCATGAGATCATGTAATTGTTTTCACAAGCTTGCAGTAGAGATCCGCATGCATTTCAGCATTATCAATGACTTGAGTAACTTGGGAAGTACATAAGAGTTACTGGTCTGATGTGCTTTCATGGCATAATCCAATATAAATTCATAAAAGATTATATGTGTCTCCTAATTACAATGGCTTACTCAAATATATACTGATAATTCATGTAGCAATATAATTGTACAAAGTCATTATATCTTAAGAAAAAGGGGATATAGGGAACTCAGGAAGTGGCAACCCATTCCACAGCCTTTTCATTGGTGGTTCTGAACTTTCAAAGACACTACTAGTAAAAGTACATAATGATCCTTCTCTGTCTTTGACAAAATGTGCAAGAGCTTTTATTTAAATTCTCCGCTGTTGGCTTTTAAGCAGACTGCTTTTAGTGAACTATATTTGGCTTTTAAATAATTATCTGATACATGATTTTATTGAGCTGCCTTATGGTCCATGTTTTTATGCAAAGATGGTCCAGAAGTGTTTAAATAAATAAATGTGAAGTTACTCTTATAAAATATACATAAAACACAAAGATTCTACCATCTCCTTACAATAAAATACATAACAAGAACAAGTCTGGGGTTTTATTCTTATTCATATTTTGAAAACGTTTTTGCATTGCTTGTACGAAATTGTTGTATTGATCATGCTGTGAGCCCCATGAGGATATGCAAGGTATGTGTGTTTTTTAAAGTACATAGCAGACCACTCTTAAAACATGTTGATGGAATACCTAGGCCAGTAAAGCCAATTTACTACTGGGGTATCTTATGCTACACCACTGCAGCAATAAGTATTACACAACCTCCCCTATGTGCCAATGTACTGACACAGCAAATATTTAGGATGTGCTTCTTTGCTTTGTACACGTATACATCATTAATGAAAAAATCCTTTTCAATATTTTCTGAAGACAGTGAGGACATCAGTGCCTACAATCCACAAAGATGCAATGAAGCTATTCTATTAGATGGTAGCATATGTACTCTAAGCTTCATGGTTTTTTTAAAAAAAAATACAAACTGTTCTTACCAGTACAGCATAACATCTGCTTTTCTGGTGGACAAATCATTAGTAATATACTGAACTATGCTGTGGAGAGAGCGTATAGAAAGAGTTTCAAACATAATATGAAAAATGGTACCATTACGCCACAAAAATACAAGAGATTTTAAAATAATTATCGTAACTAAACAAGAAAACTTGTATCAGTGGGCATGGGCATACTGTTTCACTCTAACAAAGCCCTCATTGCTTCACCACTACTGAAAGCAGCAATTCTTAAAAAGCAAATCAACACAGATTATATCAATAATCTGTCAGTGGTCCAATATACTAAAACCCCAGTCAGTGATACACAGCTCCACTAACACAGAGGTTCTCCATTCTCTTTTACAAAGAGGAAATACAGCATACACACACAGGTACCTGCAATCACACTCAAAATATTTCCTACCCACAGAAAAGAATTCAAGTTCCTGCACATGCAAGACTCAATGTACAAATCAGAACTACTGGATAATGCAGAAGACTGTACTTCACCAGTGACAGCCAGCAAGAACACAAGCACCTACTTACTAGAAGAACTCAAAACATGCAAGAGATTCAACACGGACTCATGCTTTTTGCAGAATTACACTCTTAACCTGCTGCAGCTTTTACGACATCAAATGATTTCACAACAGTGGGTCATGATATGAACATAAAAGCAGCCAGATATAGAAAGGTAAATTTAGGTTAGACATTGGGAGAATCTTCCTAACAGCACTTTGCCAATAGAAAACTTGAAGAACCTTCTCCTTCATGTTTTCCAAGAAGAAGCTGGACAGATTCCTGTTGGGAATGCTCACAATTTAGATTAGCCTGTTTCTATTAGTTAATGACAAACTAATAGTTGTTACATTCAAAAAAGTGGTTCTTTAAGGATAAAGAGTTATGATGTACTAGATCTGGAAAGAGATGCCTGAGGCAGATCACATTCCCTTTCTTTTTGACACCTTACACCATAGTGTAGGGATTAGTATCAGATTAGGATCCAGGTTAGAACCCCCACTCTGCCACAGAAGCTCACTGAATAACCTTGGATCAGCCACGCACACTTAGCTTAACCTATCTCACAAGGCTGTTGTGAGGAAAAAATTGAGAAAAAGAATGGTGTAAGCCATTTTGTATCTCCACTGGGAAGGAAGACAGTATATAAAGTAAGTAAAGAAATTAATTTGGCTCAGAAAGCAATTGTCCCATCAAGCTTCTGAACGAACTCTTAAACTTTGGTTAATGCTGGGAGATGCCAGTTTTTCCTACTAGGGAAAAGTGGTTCTTCCTACAGCAAGCAGCATTCAGCTACTTTCCAAGACACTGGACACAGTGGTTAACAAGTACTCAGTGTGACTCAAGATAGTAAAATAACTTGGCCATTTCTATAAGCCTCTGTGTACTAGTGGAACTGATATTGCTTCCTTCTACTGAACACCACAGCAAGCAGAGATGTCCAGTAAACCAGCAACTATATATGCAAGTCAAGTGTTAGTTGATGCTAAAGAAAGGCAACTGTGTGTGTGTCAAAACATTCATGTGCTTGTCAGATATTTAAAATAGAAGGTTTGTGCACGTGTAGCTGGACATACTTCACAGACTATCTTAAAGATACATGTAAGGATGTCTATACAACCTCTCGTCCTGACCTCGATAGCCCAGACTAACCAGAGCTCGTCAGATCCCAGAACCTATGCAGGGTCAGCCCTAGTTAGTACATGGATGGGAGACCACCAAGGAAGTCTGGGGTTGCTATACAGCGGCGAACAATGGCAAACCATCTTTGAACATCTCTTGCCTATGGGGTTGCCATAAGTGGGCTACAACTTGATGGTAAAAAAAAATGCAACCTCATGAAAACATGTGCCTACTGCCTGCACAAGATCACAACTGGTTCCAAATGTAAAAAAAAATGTACTGTTGAATCAGTATAACACTACTGCAGTAAACAAGAATATGGATCTTCAGAATAACAGGTGGATAAATGTCATGTTTATTTGGAAAAGGGAATGGCCTTCCAAACTTCAAATGGATGTACCTATCAGGTGAATAAAGAGAGGATAAGGGTGGGTGGATGACTAAATTTGGTTAGGACATAGGAAGAGAAGAAGGAATTTCATTACGTTTTCAGATATGCTTTTTGAACTATGAACTCAGAAAGCAATACATGACCAGAGTCTTAAGAGGGCAGACTAATTACCACACACATTACCTCAAAAACCATTATACAGCCAAAGATTCTCACCAGGTTTCTTTAAAAAGCCCAATCAATTAGTTTAATGTTTCATCAGTATCCTATAGGGATCAAAGAATATCTCCTTTGATTTTTTTCCTTAAACTTTTTTTAATCAGATGAGATGGGGAGGGGAGCTGTAATTTCAGCATCATTATGATTCAGTAACTGAGTCTTATCTATTTGCCTACAAGAGAAGAATAACTGACTTAGAACCAGTGTACCAATCTAAATTTGTTACACATAGCATTGGCCAGCTCCTGAGATATCATACTTAAGACACAGCTAAGGTTAAAATATTAAGACTGGTGTAGTGGTTCTAATTAAAGCCTGCTCTGGGAATGATAAGAGATAAAAGCTTGCCTGTTCAGGAATAAAATACAAGGCAGAATGGTTCCCCTCCCCTACAATCTTACTAGCTGCTGAATGGATATGTATGTGGGTTCACTATTCCAGTGATCACAGCAAAGCAGATCTTATTAACCATACTAGCCAAACCTCATACTATCTTGCTTTCTGCATCTGGTACACTATAATCTTAGTGGTCACAGACTGTGCTATTGCATTATATGGGCTAGAAAGACAATAATGACATTCCTTTCCTACCTTTATAAAACTATAATTTTAGTCTAAAGACAACAGGTGGGTACAATAAACAGAGGAGAGGAGAAAATATGCTTTATCGAGTAATAAGATACGTAGAAATAACTACTATTTAAGTGTCTTTATTTTTAAATAACTTTGGATATACATTACATTAAATACTTGCATATTAATATGTAATAAACAATTACATATTCATATATTACACAGCCTTTTACTGGCTCATGGAATAATCACATATATCATCATCATTATGTGTGGAAAAAATGTTTAGAGTCAAACTATGTGACACACAAGTCTTAATTCAGAGAACAGTCTTCGCTTTACCAAAGCATTAATTATCTAACCTGCTCTGCACTTGACAGTCCCAGGAATAATAGACACTGTCACATTCTTCACAGGTTGCTCTGTCAGATAAATCAATATCTTTCTGTTGGCACTGTTACAAGCAACAAGAATGTATTCAATAGAAGTTTCACAAATGAAAAGAACAATAATATTTACAATTAAATTAGTTTCCTTTATACAGAATCAACCAAATTAACAAGAATCCAGTTGGAAACATTCGCATCTAACAAAATCACATTAATGAACAGGAGTTGTAATATGACCTATTAAATCATGAGTATTCATGCAGTCTGATCCTATGCATGTTTACTCATAAGTGGAGCTTACTTCCAAGTAAGTGTGCGACTACTGTCTAAACAATATATTGTCTAATCATCAATATCACTCACTGGGAGATGATTTGCTACTATACTAAAATGAGAGAACTGGCTGGGGATAAGGGGTAAAGTACAAAGTAACTGAACATCAAAAATTGCTCCAACTGATCCAGTATCAAGAATATTTTCTTCTGTCAGTACAGATCTGATCACTGTATGTGCTCAGTACAAAACTGCAGATCTTAACTAGAAGCCACAGACAGACAGGATTACATTTCAAGTTTAGATTTATAAATTCTTTATGGTCAACTTGGCTTCAGTTTCAATACCCCAGGGAAAGTAAGAAAGCTACGGGATGGGAGGGGGGACTTCTAAAACTGAATAAATTAAATTTATATCTCTGATATTTTTCCTTTTTCCTGGCCTTCTGTCATTTAATATGTAATATCTCATAAAGCAAAATGACAGCTGTTTATGAAAATGATTTAGCATTATAGAGGACCCCTTGATTAAAAAAACATAAAATACACTGTAACCATGCATACATAGTCACAGTGGATACACAGCAAGCCTAGAGTATGTAGTGATTTAGGATTAAACCAAAAGTATAAAAATAATTTTCTCGTAACAAGTTCTAGAATTTTTCTAACAGCAAAGAAACATTGTGTTGTACTGGAACCCTTGATAAACAAGGAGATTTCAGCACAAAGAAGACAGTGTGTCTATGAATGACCAACTTAATAGCAATAAGTATGGAACAACCTACTCATCATAAAGCACAGAATAGGATAAAAAGCCAGCCAGGGTAGGATGATCAGAAGTAAAAAAGTTCACACACACGAGTCTCCAAGCCACACAATCCCAGCTGTGGTCCGAGGCCCACATTTCAAGAGAGAAAGCAACCTCAGGGTTATACACGGCAAATTTGGGGGTTGTTGAATTGTAAGTAAAAGTATACAGAATTACAAAACCACCCCTTTTCCCAGTAGCTCCCTACAAACAAGAATAGGCAGCGGATTAAAACAAAAAAGGACACCCCAGACACAATTACCTTAGGCAGACCACAAGTGTGCCTCCCTCTCCTGCACCACCACCACCAATCCTCTTCCCATTCTCCATAACCTCAGTGCAGATACCGCCCCCCCCTTCTCGAACCAAACTCCACCAGATCGCTACAGCCACCATCAGAGTACAGCAGAGAAAGTAGGGGGAGGGGTATATAAAGAAAACACAAAACAGGCCGGGGGTAGAATCTTTCTCTCACGCACACACATAACACGTTTCAGCATTCCCTACTTTCCACATTCACCGGCTTAAACCCAACCACGGAGCGTCAGGCCGGTGGGGAGAAAAAGGAATGGGGGGGGGGGAGGCTGCACATAACAATCATATTCACCTGGGCTGTGGAGGGCTGTGGTGGTGTTGCTCTTGCTGGTGGAGGTTGTTGTTGTTGTGGGTGATGATGAGGAAGGGGGTGAGGATGGGGGTGAGGAGGAGCAGCAGCAGCAGGAGGAGGAGGAGGTGGTGGAGGAGAGGAGCCGTTGTTGTTGATGGGTAACAGTCGCCAGGACTACGGTGACTATGGCGCTTGATTCACAAGGCAACGGTTGCTATAACTCACAAAAGGGAGAGAGCGAACGAGCGAGCGAGCGGAGGAGGACAGGAGGCGGCGGCCCAGCCTCACAGGCCCGGAAGAGGCGGGGCTTTCTGCATGACTGACAGGCTTTCGTCCCTCATATCTCCCCCTCCGCTCAAGGAAGGGGAGCTTGGCACTCGAGTCCTTCATGACACGGTACACAGCCAAGGCGGCTGGCGGGAGGAAGGGCGGGCTGTGTTTGTTCAATAGTGCATCTGCGCGCGCAAAACAGGGATGGCCCGTCCTTTCTAGGGAGCGGTTGGCAGCGGCGGTTGTTCTCTCAACCCACGGGCACCAACGTATGCCCTAATCAAACACGCCCCCGAGAGGAGATTAAAAGGGCGGGGCGAACTCCTGTATTCCGCGTGGGGAAATTTGGCAGCCGCTCCGTTGTCATTTCCGGTTGCGGGGGAGCGACGATAAGAGTTGGGTGTCCCGGATGTAAAGAGCCGTTAAGGAGGAAGGTGTTTCTGGCGCCTCGTTCGGGTGGTTGTTCCTTGCCTCGCTTTCCTTTGCTTCCCCGTGCTGCGCTTGTTTCGGAGTCTGGCACTCTAGCTTCAGTGACCGATTTGTCCCGCACCTTCCTCCACCCCTTTTATAGCGGTGTGCGGTTAAAAATGGCCCGGGTTTCAGCTGCGGCAACAGCCGCCATCTTACATAGGGATAATGCCGCGGGCGGGAGCCTTGCTACCCTTCTCAGCTGCTTGGCTCTAAAGCGTTTTGCGCTCAGCAGCCAGAAGCAGCCGTATGAGCTGCTGAGACTGGCTACTTCCCAATTTTTATTTTCCCATAATAGAATTATATTTTGTAATCGGTGCTGGTGAATCTGGAATAATTGCCGCTGTCTCGATCTCCACTCACAGTCTCGAAGAATGATTAGGATCCCTGCTTCTGCCACAGCCCAAGCGTATTTTTTTTTTAAAAAAGACATGTGATGAAAGCATTGGCTTGCATTAACTGGTAATATACTTCATATATAATTACCATACTTCAGAGAACCAATGAGAGAAAATTCAGTAAGCAATGATTTATTAGAGGTCTAGTGATAATGGCTTTAGGGGAAAGGCTGAAGGAATTCATTTTATAGAATTCCATGAAGAAAAGATTAAGACTTCCAGTATATGCACCGTAAAACCAAAAACAACAGTAACGTTACTCCTTTTAAATCCATGAGGTCCTCTATCAAGACTCTGAACAGACCTAATACTGCTTTACATTTGGAAAGTTTGTGGTAACAGGTCCCTTCAACCTGGGACCTTTCAATATTACCAACTTAAACATCACATACTAGTGAGTAAGCTTTCAAGGTGCTGCTTTAAGAAAGAACAAGTTGTAGCCCTTTCTACAGGGAACCAAAAAAGCCTATAGATACAAAACAGCTGAAATAAATTAAGCAAATTTCCTAATTTTTAGGAGAAGTGACTTGAAAGGATGGTGAGAGTAAGCTGTGATGAACAAGCATTGATGGCAGCCTTTAAGAATAACTTGAAAGATTTGTTTAGGTGGAGTCTATCTTTAAGACAATTGCTTGAATAACTTCTTAAATTCTCTTCCAGCCATATATACAAGGATGCTCTTTAAGAATCATACCTTTGTATCAGGTTAAACCTTACCAAGTCCATTGAAGAGCTAGATTTGAGTCCAGTAGCACCTTAAAGACCAACAAGATTTGGTGGGTATCAGTTTTCAAGAGTTGACACTACCTTTGTTCAGAGTCTGTCAAGGAAGCTTTGACGCTTGAAAGCTCATACCCCAAAAAATCTTGTTGGTCTTTATGATGCTACTGGACTCAAATCTAGCTCTTCTGTTGCAGACCAACATGGCTACCTTCTGAAATAAAGTCCACTATCTTGTTTTCCTACTAGATCTGCCTGCATGTTCTAGACCGGTCTTCCCTTTTCAGTTATCCCTATCTCTGCTCTCTAGAAAGCATAACCTACCAGAAACAGTGCAGTAGAGAATGTTCATCTTTAAAAAAGGAAGACATGGATTCCAATCCTCTCTTATTGATGAAGCTCACTGCTTGACCTTTTGCCGGTAACATTTTAAGCTAGATCACAAACTGCTTGTAAGGATAAAACAGGACCAGTTGGCTTAAGCTCTCTGCAAGATAGTAAGGGGTATTGATGTGAAACTGGCTATATTACTCTGTCTCACAATATATCCAGTTGTCTCCTCCTATGGAAGAGATAGTGATTGTAATCCAGGACTTTTGTTAGGAGGAAATGGAAAATCAGTGTGAGTCTAGTGATAAAAAATACTCTCCTTACTTTTATGTATTTTGTTGTATATTTCTTCCTAAAAGAAATTCAGATGATCTTGTAGTACTTTCTTAAGCAGACTAACATTCAGTACATATCAAAATGAGCAAGACAGAACTAAAGTGTACACTTTCCCTCATCCTTTTGAACTTTGAACCAAATGTCCATGGGAAGTTAAAGGATTGAACAGATGACATCTGGTAAATCTGACAGATTTACTATGTGTGCAATGATTTCTCTCCATTGTAGCTGCATTTTTAACACAGCGTAATAGTGAGAATCTTTAGATTTCTCTCATAAGAAGCAGATTTACAGCAGCAGATCCACAAATACAGAAAGAAATCTTTCCTTGGTTAAATTGTGCTAATTGCTCTGCATTGCATACAAAATAGAGAATCTGAGGCTAAAAAGAAGCCAGTGCATGGAGCTGACCTGAGCTTCTGGTTTGTTGACTGGAGGATCAGCACCAGCTGTGTAGGGACAGCACTCCACGTGGCTCACAGATGTTGCCTTCAGGAAATACTGCAATAATGTTCCAAGATTTTTTCCTGCAATTAATGAGGACAATATAATTTTTTTAAAGACTACTGAAAGTCTGGGCATTTTCTCCATAAATATCTTAGTCCATCAATCCTCTTTCAATTCTATTAGTAATCGTCTTTCCATCTATTCTTCCATATTATTGGAGCTAGTCAATGAAACTTATTATCCCCCTGCGTATTACATCTGCCTGTGCATTACCAGATCATGAATGGATCTTTGTATGACCCTGTGCCGCCAGATGAAGGTCTCTGAAAATTAAATGCACTCCAGATTGTCATTATTGAAACAGACATTTCATATGCAAACATTAATGCATATGCATATTGGGAAAGCTGTTAAGTTGTGTTTGAGTTTCCAGAAAAAGTAACTGAGAAATTGTTTTACTATTTCTGTAAACCCAAGTATAGAGAGTCTAGTGCAGTATGAAAATCTTTTATGATATTTCAGTCCCAATGCAGCTGTAGAGGGCACGTACTGTCCTACAGCAAACCTAAGAATTATAGTATTTTAAAAATTAAAAATATTGTTATTTTCTTGGAGATTGAGATAAATAGCTAGAAAAAATAATTCTTAAGAATGCTTAAATGGGTTGAGTTGGGGAAAAGAAAACAAGGTGTTTAAAATGAAAGGCTTACAAATTCCAATCAATAACATTCTTAGCACTGCTTACAGGTAGTCTTGAAATGAAATACAAAAGTAGGTAATGAGTTCTTAATCACTTAAAGGTCACAGTTAAAAGCCAGACTATTTTTTTCTTAGACAATCTTATGAACCTGGGACTGGTATTTTTCTCTCTGTTCCTTCAGACTAGCCAATACTGACATTATTAGCATAGTATAAGGCATAGTCTGGTATTTTATTCCATGGTCCCTAAAATCATTCCTGATAGTTCCTATTAAATTATCAGTGCCAGTGAAGATTTATAATCTGAAAGCAATTAGAAAACCCAACAAAAATGAGCAAAATGTATGTCTAATCTTCAACTCAGAAAACAAAAAAACATAGGCACAAGATCAAAGAACAGAAACATGTACAGGCTGATTAGTAACTTTGGGGGGAAAGCCCATAAAATTTACAGTTTAGGGTTTAAAATAGAGAAATCCTGCACAGAAAATGGCTGCTTTTAGTTTGCAGATCCAAATTACATCAATAAATAGGTTGAGTCTTTTCTAGTCTAAAATTCATTGCAGACAAGAGCAAGTCAAAAGACTGTCTGAACAGCCTGTTTTAGAATCAAAACCGTTAGTTTTAAAAACATCAAAAGATGGCATGTGGATCTGAATTACATAAATTCTAGCCAGTTCCATGCAAATCATGTATTTAAATCTTCACAGTAAAAATACACATTTCCTATATACATCACAATTGTAATTCTAGCAGGAATTCTCATACATTAATCAGTAAAAATTTAATCCCATGGAGAGTTCATCAAATAAAAGGAATTATCAAACACAGGGCTATCTATCTAGTCATTAAATGGGTGGGTTATAATGCTAGGACACAAGAACTGATAACATTAAAATGGCAATTTACACAAAGGAGGGGAAATATCAATGTTAGTTAAATTCAAGTACAAGTTTAACATTGTCCATCACCTGTCACCTACTGAACTAAATATATTAGACTTCTCTAAGCAGACAGATCAAATCTTTGTTTTACAGTACTAGTAAAGATGCCTTCATATATATAGAAAAATTAGACATCTTAATGTTACTATTTGATGACAGTAGATAATGGCTACCAAGATGATCGTGTCTAGGATACTAACATTCTTCACTTCTAATTTAAAACATTTTGTTACTTAACTGGGGTGGAAAAGCACCCGTGGCCTAGCTAGGTTACTACAGTGGCCATAGAGAGGCATGCAAAAGGTGTATGCTTTTGACTTTCGTTGGCAAATGTACTGAACAAACAGGAAAGGATTCATGAGTAACTCTGGGCCTTCCTGTGTATTGGCTGACTGAAAGTAGACACACAGAAACAGAGCTGCAAAAACGAAAAATAGTGACACAGCTTTCTCTTCTCCTAGGCTAATGGGAAATGCAAGAGCTTTAGGGGTTATATAAAACTAAATGATAACCTGGGGTTGATTTGTGAAATTATAGTCGACGGTGAGCAATTGGCTTTCTGAAAGAAAACCATGAAGGCATTTGTCTAAAGTAATCTGAAGATACTTTAACTAGACAGAACAATAGTTATGAACAAGCCAGTCTTCAAACTGTAGATTAAGTTAATTGAGTACATGCCCCTAGACTGGTCTGAGGGTCACAACCTTGCTGACTCATGAGTTACCTGCTCAGCACTGTAACCAAACGTCTTGCAAGATACTTAAGCATGAGTTGTTTCATAGTTCTGCCGCAGTACCAAAATCTGTAAAATGGGCATTGATTAATGCATGAGCTCCCTGAGGAGGCTATGATACTTGAATTATACCATCAGTCTGCAACAGCACTGTGTTCTTGTGACAAATGTCTGGGGGTTTTTTTGTTTGTTTGTTGAGGATTAAACAATGGAAAACATCTGTCAATGACAGTTAGCCATGGTAGATAGCTAAATAAAACCTGCTTTAACAAAAGCATACCTCAGAATGCTGGGAGGAAAGAATGGAGTAGATATCACTTTCATGCCCTCCTTATACGCTTTCAGAGACATGTGGCTGGCTGCTGTTGGAAACAGAATGCTGGATTCTATGTACCTTTGCCTCACTCTAGCAAACGACCCTTTCACAAACACTATCACAAGTTGTTGTTGTTCAGTCGCACAGTCGAGTCGGACTCTTCGCGACCCTGTGGATCAGATCACGCCAGGCCCTCCTGTCTTCCGCTGTCCTCTGAAGTTTGCTCAATTTCATGTTCGTTGCATCGATGACACTATCTAACCATCTCATCCTTTGCCGTCCCCTTCTTCTTTGACCTTCAATCTTTCCCAGCATCAGGGTCGTCTCCAGTGAGTGCTCCCTTCCCATTTGGTGGCCAAAGTATTTGAGCTTCAACTTCAGGATCTGGCCTTCCAGGGAACAGTCAGGGTTGATTCCTTTTAGGACTGAATGATTTGATCTCCTTGCAGTCCAAGGGACTCTCAAGAGTCTTCTCCAGCACCATAGTTCAAAAGAATCTATTCTTCAGCGCTCAGCCTTCCTTATAGTCCAACTTTCGCAACCATACATTACTACTGGAAATACCATTGCTTTGACCACGTGGACTTTTGTTGGCAGGGTGATGTCTCTGCTTTTTATCATGCTGTTTAGGTTTGCCATTGCTTTCCTCCCAAGGAGCAGGCATCTTTTAATTTCATGGCTGCAGTCACCATCTGCAGTGATCTGGGATCCCAGGAACGTGAAGTCTGTCACTACTTCTACGACTTCCCCTTCTATTTGCCAAGGAGTGATGGGGCCGGATGCCATGATCTTAGTTTTTTTGATGTTGAGCTTCAAGACCACTTTTGTGCTCTCCTCTTTCATTCTGAGCAAGAGGCTGTTTAGATCCTCTTCACTTTCTGCCATCAGAGTGGTATCGTCTGCATATCTGAGGTTATTGATCTTTTCCCCAGCAATCTTAACTCCAGCTTGTGATTCATCCAGGCCAGCATTTCGCATGATGTACTCTGCATATAAATTAAATAAGTGTGCCTAAAAGCATAGGTTTTATGTACTGTTATTTCATATATAACATAGGATGTTCGGTATGCATGCTAGAAGGCTGCAAGCAGGTTGTTTGTAAGCATTTCGTGCAGTAGCCATGAATATATACTATTGGTTTGGGCCTTTTTGCCTGTCTATAGACAGTAAACTTCCTTTTAAAGGAAAGTTCCAGTAAACTGACTTGTTAGCAAAAGCCTCCTTTTGCAACATGAAGGATGGTGTCCCAGACAGTTTAGGTCCAAAGTTGGCATAGGGCAAGCCTAGCCCTCTCTGTGTGCAAGGGCAACAAGCCCAGACATGTCCTCAGGACTGTCTCTGACTCCTTCAGCCATGAAGCTCAGATGCAGCCAACACATAGCTGCCATCATACAAGGACAATGCTGCATTCCAGCATTACGTCTTACAATTACACCTCTAGACTTTGCCCCTAATACTGGGACCATCCTGGACTTGATCCACTGTCATTGTTCCTGTGGTAGCCCAACCATTAATAGAACCAGGACTATATCATTGCCCCACGCCTTACTAAGAAAAGTCTCCCCTTCCATACCTGGATTTTCTTTGTTTAAAGCCCCTTTTCAAGCTATTACCAGCTATTCCAGTCCATTCAGGACCATTTCCCCTATTGTGCCTCGCTTATAGTTTCCTATAACTGGGCTTCCAACCCAGCCATCTTTGGCTTGGTCTCCTGGGATGCTGGATCCCCCATCTCTCTTTTGTCTTCATGGACGTGCTTGTTGGCCAAGGCGTTTGCTCTTTGCCACAGACTCTTCTCTTCAGAAGGTAGCTTATTATCCCATCAACACTTTGCCCTCTGTCATCTCTGATCTCTTAAGATCACCTCAGCCCTTTATTTCTTAGCTCTTGTGTGTATGTGTGTGTGATATTTTTATTGAATCAGTTGAATATATTAGGGATATTTTCTTAATAAATTCCATGAAAGGTATTTCCTGTGTGTCATCTGTGCTGCTCCTAGAAGGTTCTGACTCTGGTATAGTTGGAGGATGATCCCTAGCTTGTGCACCCATTAAGCAAAGCTCTCTCAGCTAAATTCCCCCATCATAACTCAGACAGAGACCCAGTGTTGCGGCTTACAGACTGCTGGAATTAAAATATTTCCCTTTTATTCATGAACGTATCTGACTGAAAATAAGACTGATTAGAGGCTGCGGTGGCTCAAGTGGTTAAGATGCTGAACTGCAGGCTGTGGAAGGTCAGTAGTTCAGCAGTTCGAGACCCGCATGATGGGGTGAGCTCCTGTCTCTAGTTCCAGCTCTTGCCAACCGAGCAGTTTGAAAGCAAGAAATTGCAAGTAGATAAATAGGTACCACTTCGGTGGGAAGGTAACAGTGTTCCGTGCACCTTGGTGTTTAGTCATGCTGGCCACATGACCCCAGAAACGTCTTCGGACAGCGCTGGCTCTTCGGCTTTGAAATGGAGATGAGCACCGCAACCCTAGAGTCAGATTCGACTGGCTTTCGAGCAAGGGAACCTTTACATAAGAACATAAGAACATAAGAGAAGCCAATGTTGAATCAGGCCAATGGCCCATCTAGTCCAACACTCTGTCACACAGCGGCCAAAATATACCAGGTGCCATCAGGAGGTCCAGCAGTGGGGCCAGGGCACCAGAAGCCCTCCCACTGCTGCCCCCTCCAGCACCAAGAATAGAGTGCATCACCTGCCCCAGACTGAGAGTTCTCATTCTATACCCTGTGGCTAATAGCCACTGGTGGACTTCTGCTCCATATGTTTATCTAATTTCCTCTTGAAACTGTCCATGCTTGCAGCTGCCACGACCTCCTGTGGCAGTGAATTCCATATGTTAATCACTCTTTGGGTGAAGAAGTATTTCCTTTTATCTGTTCTAACCCGACTGCTCAGCAATTTCATAGAGTGCCCACGAGTTCTTGTATTGTGAGAAAGGGAGAAAAGTACTTCTTTCTCAACCTGCTCAATCCCATTCATAATCTTATAAACCTCGATCATGTCACCCCTCAGCCGTCGTTTCTCCAAGCTAAAGAGCCCCAAGCATTTTAACCTTTCTTCATAGGGAAGGTGTTCCAACCCTTTTATCATTCTAGTTGCCCTTCTCTGCACTTTTTCCAATGCTATAATATCCTTTTTGAGATGTGGTGACCAGAACTGTACACAGTATTCCAAATGAGGTCGCACCAATGATTTATACAGGAGCATGATGATACTGGCTGATTTGTTATCAATTCCCTTCCTAATAATCCCCAGCATAGCGTTGGCCTTCTTTATTGCAGCTACACATTGTGTAGACATTTTCAGCGAGTTATCCACTACGACTCCAAGATCTCTCTCTTGGTCAGTCTCTGCCAGATCAGACCCCATCAACGTGTATTTATATTTAGGATTTTTGGCTCCAATGTGCATCACTTTGCACTTGGCCACATTGAACCCCATTTGCCACGTTGACGCCCACTCACCCATCCTCAACAGATCCCTTTGGAGTGCCTCACAATCCTCCCTGGTTTTCACCACCCTGAACAACTTCATGTCATCTGCAAATTTAGCCACATCACTGCTTACTCCCAATTCCAAATCGTTAATAAACAAGTTAAAAAGCATGGGACCAAGTACTGATCCCTGTGGTACCTTTACTACCCAAGCAAGAATCACTTGGGAAGATGTTTTAGGATTATAGGGTATGTGTGTGTCAACTGGTTTTATCCCCAATTTTGATTAACGCTTTTGTGGAGCTTGATACATTCAATAAACAATTTATTCTGGACTTATCTTACTGACATCCTGTTGAAGCTTATTGGGCTACTACTTTAGAACCAGCCTTCACAATATGCAAGAGATCCGTGATCGGATCTCTTATGTATTATTTAAACAGATAGAAGAAGCAGTTAGTAGATGCTTGTAAGCTGAATGGCATATTTTCTTAAACAAAAGGTTTAAGGAGTCATCTATCCCAGCATCCTCATATCTTCTGTACACATGACCTTCATTCATCTAAAATTGTGTGCTAGGGTTTTTAAACTTGTTCTAAAATAACACTGACTTTAGAAATCAGTGTACTCACGGTCCCCAGTATATTAGAGAATCAGCATGCTAAAATAGATGAGACTGAAAGTCAGGGCTGTAATGCTGCTGAGTTTAACTTTTGAAATAAATAACAAATGCAGTCATTGATCTATTGATTTTTTTGGCATTCTTAATCTGCTGCTGTCCTTAATTTCAAAAGATACAATATCTTCTTGTTTTCTCCTGTTAGCCCTCTAGGAGCCAAGAGGGCCCACGGCCCAATGGCAAGGCAACAAGTGATCAAAGTGGGTCACATTGTTTCTAGTACTGGGAAAGCAGTCACAGAACCTGCTGTTGCACTTACATTGCAGGGACATAATCATGGCAGTGCTTCAGACTGATGTGTGAATTTATTCAAATCCCTGTATCCTAGCTTAACTGGGTTTGTGAACTGGCCAGAGGAAAAACTTTTTTAAAAAATCAAACATTATTATTTGAAATCAAGTATACACTGTAATTTCTCTCTCTGTAGAACTGGGCATGCATTTTAAAAGTAATTATGCCTAAGCAGTTAGGAACTTTGGACTTCTGATTCATAATAGAAAAAGTAATGAATCAAGAAGGCTTTTTTTTAAGGAATCACTCAAGTGCCTTTGCATTCAATACACTGATTGGGCACTGAAATTACAAGATAACATTTAAGTTTCAGCTCAAGGTGTTTGATTTGCAAAGCAGCGACGCCCTATTTGTAGTTGCAGATGTGTGACACCATAATTACAGACTTCTTATTAAAATGTGATATCATTCTTCACCCAGAAGAAATAACCTTTAAAGAAAGAACCCTAATTTGAACTGAAGATTGATGTAAGACAAGCAGTACTAATGTGAATAATAAAGATTATATATAAAATAGTCGCTCCTGACAAAAGATTTTAAGTGGGGTTAATTATTAAACATGCCTGTCATGGCTCAGAACAAAAAAAAACCCCTTGCATGTAACTCTTTGTGACACCAAACCCTAGTATTCAGTGAGAAAATTAAAGCTTAGGACAGAAAATAATACCCAAAGATTATGTAGAAATTAGTATGGATGGGTTAGAGTGACCAGATGCAATAAATGGTGCTATTTGTCATGGCACAGTTTAAATGTGAAACACTATCAAAAGGAGACACAGGTGAGCAATCCACTCTCCACTTTCCTGGCACTTACCTATCAATGAATTGTAGGACTAGGTCTTGGGGGTCTGCTCCTCTTTCTTCCTTTATCACATAGTGGGTGCATTCAGATGGGCTGTTTGATCAGCTTTCGTCACGCTTCAGTAACAGATTTTATATGCACATTCACACATCAACATCTGTGCGCCGTCCCCAGCCATTGCTTTCCAGCTCAAAACCTCCTTTAAACCGGAGTATTTTGTTACCAGTTCCCCCTCTGGTGTTTTCCTGATTCTCCGGTTTCACGCCGCAGTTTCTGATCACTCCTGTGGTGTCGTGCCACTTCCAGGTGCTTCAACCCCCTCCCCGCTCGAAAGCTGCTGTGGAAGCCCGAGGCTTCTGCTTTTCGCCCGCCATTTTTTTTTAAGCGTCAGCGGTATGTGCATAAAACCAAAGTTTAAATGGTGACTTGTTTTAGCTTTTAGTCAAGTTCGGGATCTCATGGAGGCCAGTTTCGGGTCAAAAGTTTAAAGGGAAGTGTTCTGTTACAGCTGTTGGAGGCACCTCAGGGCATGCTTTTGGCAGGAAACTAGTTGTTTTGCACATGTACGAAGATTCCAGTTCTATGGATGACTGCCTATGCACATGTGCAAACTGAGGGGGGGAAATTAAAAAACCACCAACACACGCTCCCACGTGTTGGTAGTGTAGACGGCGAGGAGCAATGTGACTGCGCGGGGAGCCAGGATAAGGAGGTGAGTGTTATCGTGATTATCCAGATAAAAAAAAATCACATCAGAACCGGACCAGTTTAAACCGCTCTCAGCATGTCGTCTGAACACATCCAGTAAGTGCCAGACCCATAGGCCTCCCTGAGTCTTTTCCATTACTGTTGTTTGGCTCTCATTTTTGTCTTTATAGTATTGGGCTTTTTTTCAGTCCCTGCTTTCCAGACCAGCAGAATCTCACCAGGGCAATGTGGAAAGGTACCTGCTGCTCCTATTGCAGAAAAAGTGTGTAATAAACTGGGATTTAAAAATCTAGATTTAAAAAAAGAAAGTATTCTTCCCAGGGTTTCTAGCCATGAGAGACCAGATTCTAGGAATGTCTGAATCACTGATACACAGTGGTTCTATACACTGTCTGAATGTTCACCACCACACACGCCCCCCATCCCCTCCACTTACATGCATATTGACATTTTCATATTGAAATCTGAAATGACTCCCTTGCTTCTAGGACTGGCTTAATCTCATCTGAGACATAGCCAAAGAATCTGAGGATGTTTGCGCAATGCTCATATATCTGAAGAAAGCCTCAAGAAAGGTGCAAACACAAGTGCTCCGCAGCCTTGGTCCACCATAGTCCAACATAGTGAAGGGAAGGGCTGTGGCTCAGTGGCAGAGCATCTGCTTTAAATGTGGAAAGTCCCACTTTCAATCCCTGACATCTCTTGTTAAAAGGATCACGTAGTAGGTGATGCATAGGATCTCTGTTGGAGAAGTACTTTCAGTTAGAGCAGATGGTACTGACCTTGATAGATCAAGGGTCAAACTCACAGAAAGGCAGCTTCATATGTTCATGTGCTTCCCCCCGCCCCACTGTGCAAGAGCTAGTGATCCTGGCTGCAACTTCCATTCCTTCTGCCTGCCTTTGCTCTCTCCAAATGCTGTAAGACTTGTGGCTTGCAGAATCAGGGTCTCCAATCTTGTCTGCAAACAGTATAGACCAAGCACATTGCTTCTGATAGCTGTTCTTTCTTGTTTTCTTATATCTCTAACTCAGTGGGCAATCACTGAATATCTGAGATTTATTTCATTTCTCCCAATAGAAAGTAAACATACAATTCTCTTTTATGCTTTAATATGATGATCTCCCCCATCAACATTATTCTGTTGGATCTTCTCTGACATATATTATAATATTCTATGATAAGACTAGTGCAAAAAAAAGTTTAATCAAAAGATTTTGAAGTAATATCTAATGTTGGCCCATTTGATTAAATCTGTAGACTTCATTTCTTAGGAAAACTACAATGATATTAGTTTACTTAGGGAAGTAGTTAATTTCAGTATATTATTATCATCTTTTCTCTGTGTGCCAAATACATTTTCAGTTCATACCTAATAATTAAATTGTGATTACAGACCAAAGAGTGAGTGTGTGACATGGTACCTTCATTATTCAGTATATTTGCTCCACTGATATTGTTAGTATCTTGTGCTAGGATCATTTGGAAAGCATGGACATAGAAATAAATGAAGGAGAAGTAATAATGTCCGGGATATTGAATGGATCTTGGAATATTGTTTTGCGAATGAAAATCTAGAGATCACATAGACATAAAAAGGAATACAGACTATAATTTCCCAAGTGCTCTCATTACAACACTTGCGGGGTGGGTGGCAAGGTGACTATTTGTATCATCCTGAGTGTTGTCAAGAATGAGAAATCTGGAGAAGCAAGGAAATCATTAAAATGTCCTCACTGGTTGGCAAGATGATATGTAAGATTGGCTTATCAAGTGGTTATATGCACATAAGAAGTTACTGTGTTCACTAACTGTGTATGTTCAAATTGGACAAATACTGCACCTCGTTTTATAGTATGATGAAGGATAAATTCACATGTGCCTTGATCCAAATGCATTGCAGTTTTTCCAGTGATTTGTCCCAGTGGAAAAATTTTAGAGTCTTTTGTAAGGCTCCGTATGTTTGGCTACGGACCAGAAACTAGGATTTTTTAAAAATGACTGCAGTTTGCACATTAGCCTCTGAGCTAAATATGTACCTTTTACAAAGTACTTTCATATACATTGTTGCATAGATGAGAGCAAAAATTGCCTCATGTGTTAAGTTAGACTCGAAGCCTATGGGCCTAAACAACAGTCAGTCCCATTTTATTAAATGGGCCTTATTTTAAAGTAAGTAGATTCTGGTGGGTAGCCATGCACACAAAAGCTTATACCTAGAATTAAACTTTGTTGGTCTTAAAGGTGCCACTGGTCTCAAGTAAGTAATTATTTATAAAATGTATTCCAGTACTCCAGAAACCTGCTTGAGGTGAAAAGTCTGCACAGGATTGCAGCCTTAGTCAAGTGAATCCAATCCTAAGAATGTTTCTATGAGGCTGCTCTACTTGCTTATGACAAGAGTGTTTATACCAAGGGGTCTGTAACCTTTTAAAACTAAAGAGCCAAACTGCATCAAAATTCAGAGCAAGAATAAAGTACCAGAACAAAAAGCCCATTTGCTTGACTGAAAATATACAGCTTAACTCAACTGATAATTAAGGTATTAAATATGTTGCTGAACATGTTGTGTGGTCCCTGTAAACCTGTCCACAACTGCAGGGTATGTGGTATACTCCTGCAGAAGTGAGGGGGTAGCATCCAGACAAGAATAAAAGAACATGAAAGACACTGCAGACTTGGCCAACCTGAAAAATCAGCAGTGGCTGAACACAGCCTAACTCAAACAGGACACAGTATCTTATTGCAAGACACTGAAATGCTGGACAATACATCTAATTACCATGTCAGATTACACAGGGAAGCCATTGATATTCATAAGCATAAACACAATTTCAACAGGAAAGAAGAGAGTTTAAAAATAAATAGGGCATGGTTTCCTGTCCTGAAAAACACAAAATGCTCTACCTCTTACAATGGCACTACAGATAAGATTAGAATTTCAACCGCCAATCCACATGCAAAAGAGCCTCCTCAGGAAAGCTCCTCCATTAGCATGTCACAGCCTGAGAAACTCCTACAAGATAATGACTCAGCCCTATCCCACCTTCCTGGGTAGATATAAATTACCTTCCTACCATTTTTTCTTCTCACCTTGACACAGAGAGTACTCCATCTTTCTGTGTTATGCCTCTGAGGATGCCAGTCACAGCTGCTGGTGAAATGCCAGGTACTACAATGCCAAGATCACGGCCATACAGCCCAGAAAATCTACAACAACTAATTAATTTGTTGATTAATAATCCATAAAGTTTCTCCAGCCTATAAATCTGTGCGTAGTGTGCACTTGGACTACCGGCAACTGTTTACCTCTGTCACTTTACCTTCTGTAAAGAACCTCTAAGAAGCTCTTTAGAACAGATAAAAGGAAGTACTTCTTCACCCAAAGAGTGATTAACATATGGAATTCACTGCCACAGAAGGTGGTGGCAGCTACAAGCATGAACAGTTTCAAGAGAGATTAGATAAACATATGGAGCAGAAGTCCATCAGTGGCTATTAGCTAAAGGGTATAGATGGGAACTCTCAGTCTGGGGCAGGTGATGCACTCTATTCTTGGTGCTGGAGGGGCAGCAGTGGGAGGGCTTCTAGTGTCCTGGCCCCACTGCTGGACCTCCTGATGGCACCTGGTATATTTTGGCCGCTGTGTGACAGAGTGTTGGACTAGATGGGCCATTGGCCTGATTCAACATTGGCTTCTCTTATGTTCTTATGTACCATAAAAATCTTTACCCACTCTGCCATTTCCTTCACATAGTTGCTACTCTTGCATCCCATCTACCCTTTCAATATATGTTAAGATTTTATTTGATTTTTTAAAGTCATATTTATTTCTATACTGAGAAACATTTGACTCTAGCTATAGGCTGAAGACTCCTGATTTACAACATAATAGAATTTTGCCATAGCTTCAGTGTGGTAAATTCTGGCAGTGATCAGAGGGCTTTTCTACTTAAAGCCTCTTTGGGGTAGTAGTTATGCAGAAGGTGAGATAAGGACAACCTTATATAAACCCTTTTCTAGGCAACAGTTAGGGGAAACTAAGAATGGAGATGTCACAGTACTCTTTTTTACAGTATAAAACCCATCACTATTATTGCACAGTAACTTCTGATAATCACACACTGCCTAATAATATAGAGAGGCTTTCAGAAATGGCTGTTGTAGGAAATGAAAAAAGCCAGTTTTCCACTGCCAAGGTGAAGCTGAGCCCACCAGGAGGCCAAAATCAACTGGAGGGATATTTCCTATTTTGCAGATGGGTCTTAACAACTGTCAGTCATGTAATCTTTTAGCCTTGCTTTTAACTGATTACTTGATTAACAAATTTTCTGAGGACCCTCAATGCAAATGGCAATGGCACCATTTATTCCCTTGTTTTTGTAGAGGTTGTGCAATGAAACATCATGTGTTCTGTGTTAACAGGACATGTGGGGGGATTGAGGAGAACCCACAACTCATGAGTTACAGGGTCTCCTCAATCCCCCCACATGTAGTGTCCAATTCTCTGAACCAAGAGATGCTGGTCTCTCTCCTATGCTGGCACCACTACTGATGGCCAGAGAGCACACCTTATATAACTCACCTTATATAACTCACCTTATAAGCCATGTTGAACATGGCTTTTACAATGCACTGGATGTGATTAGGGCATTCTATTCCCTATATACAAACATTCTTTGCTGATGCAAAATGATGCATAAAAAGGGCCTGTTCCTTAAAGGGACTGACTTTAACAGATGTGTTTAACTACAATCAGTCCATTGAGCTTAAATCAATGCATTGAGAAGGGGCTTCCTGACCTGAAATGGTCCATGAGGAGGCACATCCTAAGGCTTTTGCTTTCAAGCCAGCAAATATGTCAAGCTACTGTTGGCACACTTAGAATGATTACTGTCTTCCCATTTAGGCTCCAATCCTAACAACACTTTCCTGAGGGTAAGCTGCATTGAATAATATAGGTGTTACTTCTGAGTAGATGCTTAGGGTTACTCCCTGAATCTATCAAATTCACACCTGTTCTTTGTGTAAAAACATTCAGTCAAGTCTCAGGTTATAGACATGTTTTTTGAGTGAATGTCTTATATTCTCATATGCCACTCCCATCTGTGGAACATTATATGTCACTCAAGGCATGTGTGCTTATATTTGCGATCTCTCTCTAGCAAAAAAAAAAAAAGGCGGTAGATAGATAGCCCAGGAGAGATGTTATACACACATATGAATGTATGTGTGTACACCTCAGATTACATGTGACTTAATGCAGTGGGCATCCATGTGTTGACTTGTAACACCTTCCTAAACATCTTCAGTTGTAGGTTCTGCATGCCAATGCTGCTTAATGGCTAGAAACCAGTTCAATCTTTTTGTCAGTATACATTCCCATGCGAGCAAATCACTTGACCTCTCTGAATTCAGTTTCACCAGTACTGACCAATGCTTTGTAGAACTTCTTTATGAAGTGGGGAGGAAAACAGAGCTATACACTGCAGTGGAAGAGCTAACACCTGCTGATCAGGCTTACAACACTTCTGTCGATGTCTGTCTGCCATTTAAGGAAGATAATACTGAATGACAGAAAGCTTTTCCCCTGTCAGGGCAAAACTGGAAACTTTGTATGGTAGATACATAATATGGGATACCACTGGAAATTCTTCTCCTGCACACACAAATGTCTGATTGACAGAAGGTATATTTGAATTACCATGGGCTAAAAGGTTGGGTTCTACCATGTCTACACATCTCTGGCTACTTTGAATATCATAAACCACAATGATACTTTACTATGGGCACAAAGGGATGCAGGAATTGGTCCCAAATTCCATCTTCTTCAGAGCACTGAGAAGGTAGTTCTTGTTATTACAGAAGCAAAACACTGTACAGTTCTCAGAAGTATAGAGTTTTAATACCATATATAAGCTTTCATTTCATTCCCCAAGGATTCCAAAGCACTTTCATATACGTGCATTAACAAATGTCAACAATGCTTGTTATAGCAGTAATCCATAAAGTTGTTAACTTTTTATAACAAAAATAGTATTTTAAACAAAAAAAAATAGTATTCTTGAAATGTCAGGGGCATTTCAGATAAAATGTTTGGTAATTATCCATCTAGAGACTGGTGACAACACTGAGGAAGTTCTTGTTAAAATGTCAAAGGATTTCACAGGGCTTATCCAAATAATCATTTTAGACTGTATAAGGACTGACCAATAATGTACTATTGAGTTTACACAGAATGGATAGGGTAAGGGTAGCCTTATGGAAGGAAGAGACAGACATGTTGCTGATCCATTTAAGTGCAGAAGATGTGCATAACAGCACAAAGACAGCAGGGTCACATCAGAAACTGACTAGTCACATGGTAGCTTTCAACAGATGTCACATCACTTTTACAAGTTTACTCAGTGTCAAGACAAAACCTGAAGATGGGCAGCTGGGAATGAAACTGAGAAGGGGCTTCAATTTGTTCTGGTTTGAACTAGTCAGATTCAGTTCCCATTTGAGTCTCTTCTTTGCAAGTTGAGACCCAGTACTGATATCATAATATGATGCAGGGGGAAGAGGGGAGGCATGTTTGTTTAAAACATTTTTTATGCCACCTCTCCAGAAACTTGCCTAAGGCAGCTTACAAAATATAAATAATTTTAAAAATATTAAAAGATATTAATTAAGGCCCAGCAAATCCATCAGTAACATTACGGGCACTCTCCAGCAGGAGCATATGTCACTTCTGCAACTGCGTTCCAAACAAGACTGCAAATTGCAAACTTCAGTGCTTCTGACAGATAGGGCCAGCTCGCCCACTAGGGCCGGCGCTGGGAGGGAAGGGGCAGGCGGTTTAAACCTCCGCCCCATCCCTGGCTTTCCTGGGGCCCCCGCAGCCGTGGAGCCCCCAGGAAAGCCGGCGCCGGGAGGGAGGGGGCGGCAGCTAGACCCCCCCACCCCCTTCCTGGCTTTCCTGGGGGCCCCGCAGCTGCGAAGCCCCCAGGAAATCAGGCGCTGGGAGGGAGGGGGCGGCGGCTAGACCCCCCACCCCTTCCTGGCTTTCCTGGGGCCCCTGCAGCCGTGGAGCCCCCAGGAAAGCCGGCGCTAGGAGGGAGGGGGCGGCGGCTAGACCCCCCACCCCTTCCCAGCTTTCCTGGGGGCCCCGCGGCTGGGAGGGAGGGGGTGGCAGCTAGACCCCCCGCCCCCTTCCTGGCTTTCCTGGGGGCCCCGCAGCCATGGAGCCCCCAGGAAGGCTGGCGCTGGGGAGGGAGGGGGCGATGGTTTAAACCTCCGCCCCCTTCCTGGCTTTCCTGGGGGTCCCACAGCCGCGGAGCCCCGGGAAAGCCGGTGCTGGGAGAGGAGGGGCGGTGGCTATACTCCGCCCCCTTCCCTGGCTTTCCTGGGGGCCCCACAGCTGCGGAGCACCCAGGAAAGCCAGCGCTCCACTGCCGCCACCGGTCTCCAGGCCTCATCGGGAGGTTGGCATCCCCGGTGGGGGGCACCCCAGGCTGTCTTGCCTAGGGCACCCAGACACCTGGAGCCGGCCCTGCTGACAGATGATCTATAAAAGGAAATCACATTTTCCCGACACTGGTATTGCAGTCTGAATACTAGGTAAATGCAAGATCTCTGAGGCAGAAGTGCTTCCTTGAGGGAAAACATCTGGAACCTGTACAACAAATAAGCAACATTTGCATTTTTATACCAATAAACATATAAAATGAGATGTGATCCAGATCTCTGCTTTGTATGTTATCCCATACAAACTGCTTTCAATATCATAGGGATCCTTGAACAGCAAAAGCGGTGTGTGTGTGTTTAGTTTTGTTTAATTTTTGTACATTTATAGGTTCCTGCTTATAACCTGAAGCACTTCCATCTGGCGATGGAAATACTTTACATTCTTCTTGCCTTTTGTTCTCAGCATGGAAAACAACCAGTAAGAAATACCAATCTGCCATCTCTGCTTATTGTTCTGATGCTGGCCTGCAATAGATAAGATAACACCTTCAAGTCTGATTCCAATTAACATTTTAGAACAAGATAACATAATTTGATCATATTTGATTACAAGGTTTCAGGCCCTAGTAGTTACTACTTGAATTAAACATTTATCTTTGTGCCCTCAGAGCCAAGAAGATGGCTTGGCCTTTTGGTTCAGTGTCTATTATTCCATGGGTACTAACAGAAATGGAGTGAAAATAGCCATGCGCTCTCAAATCTAGATAAAATGAGGTCATAAAGCTTAGCCTATTGCATGGGAGATCTGGAGAAGATGAACCAAGGCAGACAGATGAGGGGACAATAATCATGTTGCTGTTCTAGTAAGGGGAACCAAGAGATAGGAAAGCATGTACAAGCAGTATTCGGACAACTTGGCTGTTACTCAGAAGTTGCTCAAATGGTAGCACTAAGGAAAAGTTGGGTGCTTGGTATCTATTACATTCTTCTCCTGCTTATCTGGCAGGGAGTTCAGGGACGAATACTGTCAGACTCTTGGAGAAATCAGTTCCCAACAGCATTCACTCAGAAGAATAAAAAGTTTATTGAGACATTGATAGGATCCAGCCTGTACATTGGCTGTCTTTGAACTGAAGATGTAGGTGCAGAAGCAATAGATATACAGGGTTCAAACAGGGACCCTAAAAGGTTATGAGCCAATCACCTGCAGGTATTCCACCCACCCACCCACCCAAACCAACAGCTCTGTGTTCCCACCTTGGTGACATCCCCCCAACATGTAGTCAAAAGCCAGGTGGTGTAAGCTGAGACTCAAGGCCGGTGGATGTTCCCAGGTACGATAAGCAACAAGCTATGTCAAAGCATCTGAAAGCGAAAGCATTTGAAATTCACACTCTCCTGATCCCCCTCCTGACTTCTATGGCAAGTGAGCAATAAAATGTAAAGCGAGTTTGACAAATACATTTCATGTTTTATCATTAAAACAATGATGCAAGGTAGGTTAGGGTGACAAGCCCAAGGTTACTCATGAGCATCATCACTCCTAATCCAATGTTCTAATTATTATTCCAAAAAACTATACTTTTACAGGGCCAGGTTGAACACCATTGAACTCCCATTTCTCCTGTCCCCTGCTGAGCTAGTGGCTGCAGCGGTGGAATCTAAGCTCAGCACAGAGTAGGCTAGCATCGTCTGGTTCAGTGATTCAGACAATAAGGGGCCTGGTTCTCAGAAGAAATGGTGACAGCTTAATATTGTGGCAAATAGCTACACTCACCTTGCTCTTTGGTTCTAACCTATATAATGTGGACAGATAATATACTCTCCTGATTTCTCTTTATCTACAGAGGTTATGCTTTTTTTAAAACTCTGCTAAACAAGTGTTATTCCTTTATGCTATTCCTTCTTCAAGGTACAGAATGCTCGTGGAGCGACTGTTCAGGAGGCTGTACCCTAGGACAGCACAGGTCCAGGAGCTCCACTCACTGTGTATGCAGTCTTTCCAACTTTCCTCAGTACCCATTCTTCTTCAGACCAGTCATGATGCTTGAGTATCTTAGCATGTGCTATTTAGTTTGAAGAACTTAGCCAGTTTGGGGTATATAGAGCCCTTTCCACAAGAATTTTTTTTCACAAACTTTGAGATAAAAAACAGTGATAAGCAATTCAGAAGACATACCAAATAATGCAAATGGTGCTAAATTTTCTGCTCTGGGTCTGCATTTCAGATTTTTGCTCTGAGACTTAGAAGTTTACCAGGAGCACTTATCAACACAATATAACCTTCTCTTTTACTTTTAGTGCTCTTAGCTAATCATTATCCAAGAACCCACCCATACTAGCACCATTTTCCTTTCCTTAGTCCTTCACAGATATATCTGAAGTAAAAGCACTAGATAATTAGTTTAAAAAAATGAAAGCCAGGGATTCAGTGGAACTAGTACATTGTTATAATATATTGTTATAAAATTATAATGCTATAGCAGTTTAACAATTACTAATTTTTTAAAGCCCTCTGATCATGGTCACAAAGGGCTAAGACTTGGGAAATGTGTGAGAAACTGCCATATGTATGCTTCATTGCCACTGTGAATATTGTCGAGGGTCTCAGCGACCATGTAGCAGTGCCCAGTTCTCTTGGCACTGCTACATGGTCGCTGAGACCCTCGACAGGGTTATGGGCCCAGCCCGCTTCCGCTGCGCCAAGCCTGACTCCAGTCTATGTGCAAAGAGTGGCTGGTGTTGCCTGTTCGTTCGTCTTGGTTGCTGTTCAGCCCAGTAGTTGCTGAAGGGTCCATGAGCTGTGGAACCAGGAGCTGTCAATGGCCGTTCTTCCCAGGCTGGAGGAGGACGTCTGAGTCGGTGAGGCCTCTGGTATCAGCGCGGAGGAGTTGAAGGACACCGCAGTTATCAGCCCGAGGGAGAGCCGGAGAGCGTCTGGTTGCTTCAGAGAGATTCCAGTATGGCTCAGGTACCGGGCACCCAGTGGGTGGAAAAGCTCACTTCAACCAATTATGATGTATGGGTGCTTCGCATGAAGCACTTTCTCAAGCATGAGGGGCTGTGGCTGTATGTGAATGATCCCCCTGATCCAGTGCCAGCTGGCGATGTGCCCAAGGTGGAAAAAGCTTTGGCAAACATCATTCTGGCTGTTGGGGACGATCAACTGGTTCATATTTCACAAGCCACAACAGCAAAAAGTGCATGGGACAGTTTAAGGGCAGTTTATGTGCAGCGCACAGCTGGCTCTCTAATTGCCCTGATACGCCGGCTTTATCGCAAAGTCCAGCTGCCAGACGAGTCTCTCAGAGAACACTTGAATGCTTTAACAGAGTGTTTTCACCAGCTGGGAGAGAGAGGCAAGGCTGTATTGCCCCAGGATCAAGTGTTTATAGTTCTCAGTTCATTATTGGAATGATACAATGTATTGATAACGTCATTAGAATCTGTGCCAGCAGACCAGCTTCAGATGAACTACGTTGTTGGCAGACTGCTTGGCAAAATGCCCGGAGTGTGGAACCAGGTGGGACCAACAAGGCTAGCTGCTGGGAAAAAATAGAGGCGACAGCTTTGAGGGTCCACAAATGCTTTGTCTGTGGGTCTTCGATGCACCTCAAAAAATTCTTTCCGGAGCTTCGGAAGAAAACTAAAGCTGCAGGACACTCTGAAGCGGTGTCAAAGCATCCAAATGCTTCACTGGTAGTAGCTGGGACAGTTGCCAACAAGGACACGTGGTTACTGGATTCCAGAGCATCCCAAATATTTTGCAAAAATGAAGCACTCCTAAAAGGATAAACAACCTGCACCGTAACAGCATGTCAACTTAGCAGACGGAAGAAGTGCTAGTGTGACTTGCACTGGGGAAATCGCTTTTCCAGTCTTAAACTGCACTTTCCGGAGCGTTCTCTGTGTCCCCTCTCTGGAATGCAACTTCCTGAGTGTGTTAGCTCTTGACCGAGCTGGTTATGAGGTAAAGTTTGCTAATGAAACGCGTAAAATAATGAAGGGGGGGAAACAGGTTGCCAGGGCAGAGCTGCAAAATGGTGTTTATGTTTTTTGTAACACTCCCGTGGCAGCTTCTACCCAGGTGACAGGCAACATAAATCCCCATAATGAATGTTTGCATCTTCTACACCAGAGGGCAGGTAATGTCAGCTTTGCAACCTTAACAAAAACCTTAGCTCTCACTGGTAAGGAGGGGGTGAAAGACTGTGGGAATTTTCTCAACTGTGATATATACAAACAGGTCAAATCAAAGGCTTTTCCAGTGGCTCGGAAAAGCGAAAGAGTGTCTAAGCAGCCTCTGGAGCTGGTGCACACTGATGTAATTGGTCCTTTCCCACCGAGTCTATCCCATAATCGTTATGCGGTTGTGTTTACCGATGATTTTTCTCGCTCCTCTTGGGTTTATGTGTTAAAACAGAAATCAGATGTTTTTCAAACGTTTAAATATTGGCATAGAAAGGTGTGCAATCAGATAGGTGAGCTAAAAGCCTTGCAAATGGATTTGGGAGGGGAATTTGTGTCATCTGCATTCCAAAAATAGTTAAAAGAGCATGGGGTGAAACACAGGGTGGCAAACATGGCCACACCCCAGGAAAATGGAGTGGCAGAGCGCAAAGGTGCAACTTTACAAACAATAATGATGGCAATGCTCAAAGATGCAAACTTGTCCATACAGTATTGGGCAGAAGCCCTAAAAGCTGCATGTTTTGTGAGTAACAGGGTGTGGACAAGAGTGTTGGATGATATTCCCTTCTCAGTCCTGCATGGAAAAACACCAAAATTGAGTCATTTAAGGGTGTTTGGGTCCAAGGCCTGGGTAAATGTGCCTTTGAACCAGAGAAGGAAAGGGGGAGCTCGCTCAAAGAAGTTGCTTTTCTTGGGTTATCAATCAGGCATGAAAGCCTACAGATTTGTTAATGAGCAGCACAAAGTGAGTTTCAGTAGGTTAGCAAATTTTTGCGAAAGTCAAAACTGGCACAGGGTGCACGCAAATCAAATGCCTGCTCAGGCAGCCTTACCGATCACAGACAGTGCTGAGGTGGATACTGAACCTAAATCTCCTCTACCTGTTCATTCTGAAAGCGTCAAAACAGAGCAGGCTACTCCCAGATGTTCAGCGCGAAGTACTAAAGGAGTAGCTCCTCAGAGATATGGGTATGATGCTAATGTTGTAAACTATGTATATGCACGGGAACCTGTGAGTTATCAGGAGGTAACGGAAATGCCAAAACAGGAACAACAAGCTTGGTTAGAAGCTATGAGAATGGAGTATGACTCACTATGTGAGAACAATGTGTTCAGTCTGTCAGAACTGCCCAGAGGCAAACAGGTAATAGGCTGCAAATGGCTTTACAAACTAAAACATTTACAGGATGGGAAGGTCCAGAGAAAGGCCAGATTGGTCGCTAGGGGTTTTTGTCAAACTCAAGGTCAAGATTATGATGAAATATTTGCTCCCACTGTAAATTCTAATACTTTGACCGTTGCTCTGACCAAAGCAGGGTTGCAAGGGATGTAGGTGAATCATTTTGACTTCACCACTTCATACCGGAATGCTCAAGTTAAGGAAGATCTGTACATGGATCAGATACCAGGGTTTGAGCACAAAAACAAGAACCTTGTGTTAAAAATAAACAGAGCCTTATATGGGTTAAAACAGAGTGGGCATCTCTGGAATGAGTGTCTGTCTACTACTTTGACTAACTTGGGTTTTGAACAAAGCTTAGCAGATCCCTGCATGTTCAGCAAGGAAATAGGAAAAAGCAGATGTTATTTGCTCGTGTTTGTTGACGATCTCTGCTTTATGTTTGAACAAAAAATGCAACTCGATTGGTTTCTCCAGACAACACAAAAATTCTTCAAAATTAAGCATTTAGGAGAAATAAAATATTATCTGGGCATGAATATACATAAAAATGAGGATGGATTCTATGAATTGAGCCAGGAAGGTAAAATTGAAAAATTGTTGGAAACGTATAACGTGTCTGAAGCACAAACTGTACCTACATCCATGACAACCAGTTATGACAGGGAGCCTGAAAGAGAGTGCTTTGAGCACAAAACTCTGTATCAATCTCTGGTTGGTTCACTATTGTATTTGGCAGTCTGATCTCGCCCAGACATCTACTATGCTGTGCATAAGCTATGCCAAAGGTGTGCATGTCCATACAAAAAGGATTGGACTGCAGCTAAACATGTTCTAAGATACTTGAAGGGTACTGTAAAAAGCAGGTTACAGTTGAGAACTGATGGTACGAATCAGGTGTGTGCGTACAGTGACTCCAATTGGGGAGACAAGGAAAGTGGCAAGTCCACAACAGGCTATGTATGTTTGTGGATCACTAACAATGTGGAAATCTGTAAAACAACAATACATTTCGATGAACTCGTGTGAAGCAGAATTTGCTGCCATGAACGAGGTAATGATACAACTAGAATGGTTTAACCAATTGTTAAAGGAGTTAAGAATGTCTGTTAAAATGCCTGTGTCAGTATTTTGTGATAATACTGCTACACAACAACTAGCTACTTCGTATAGTGCCAGGACCAGAAGCAGGCACATCAACATATGCTACCAGAATGTACGGAACATAGTACAGAGAAAGCTGGTTGCCCTGGAGCATTGTGATTCTGCAAGTAACGTGGCAGATATGTTCACAAAGGGACTAGACACAAGTAAATTCCTCAACCTGAGGGGGAGGTTAGGTCTAATCACATCGCTCTAAGTCTTAGGGGGAGTGTTGGCATGGAAGACTTGAGAGCTAGTGATCACAACGATCTAACTGACAGCTAACTGACAACCAGAGACCAGTTCTGACCGGCTCAGGCAGGAGCTGGCAGAGTCTAAGTCACAGTGACTCAGCAGCAAGCTGATTGGCTGTTCCTTGTATATATGTAACTGCATACTGTATGATTTCTCTCTCCTGCTCGCATGTGTGTCCTGGTGAAGCACTTTGCTGGTGTATATAACTGTAAATAAAACTGTATATAGTTGACCACAACTCTGTTGGTGTGGCTGCTATAGCTAGCCTTCTGCTGGGCAAGTCTGGACTTGTGTGCCAAGAGAACTGGGCACTACTACATGGTCGCTGACAGGGTTATGGGCCCAGCACGCTTCCGCTGCTCTACATTCATTGCAAGAACAAGAACTACATAAAGAATCGTCTCAATTAGGGATGGGCACAAACTAGCTCATGTACTAAAGTTCGTGATGAATTTTGGACAGTTTGAAGTTTGTGAACTGAAGTTCATGGCAGGTCAACCATGAACTTTCAAGTGGTTCATGGGGGTTCATGAATGGATACATTTCCAGACAGACTGTCTCTTCTCAATCAAAATATTTATGAAACTTCAAAGCAACAAGGGGGTGGAATTCTCCAGCCTTGGAAACACCAAGTTTAACAGGAATTGCTGGCTGCCAATAAAAGAGTTCCCTTTCTTTAGTGTTGTAAATTTTCTGTACTGTATGGCCGTGGTCTTGGCATTGTAGGACCTGATGTTTCGCCAGCAGCTGGGACTGGCATCCTCAGAGGTATAACACAGGAAGATGGAGTACTCTCTGTGTCAAGGTGAGAAGAAAAAATGGTAGGAAGGTAATTTATATCTATTCAGGAAGGTGGGGTAGGGCTGAGTCATTATCATGTAGGAGTTTCCCAGGCTTTGACATGCTAATGAAGGAGCTTTCCTGAGGAGGTTCTTTTGCATGTGGATTGGCTGTTGAAATTCTAATCTTTTCTGTAGTGCTGTTGTCAGATGTAGAACATTTTGTGTTTTTAGGACTGGAAACCATGCCCTATTTATTTTTAAACTTTCTTCTTTCCTGTTGAAATTGTGTTTATGTTTATGAATTTCAATGGCTTCCCTGTGTAATCTGACATGGTAATTGGAAGTGTTGTCCAGCTTTTCAGTGTCTTGCAATAAGATACTGTGTCCTGTTTGAGTTAGGCTATGTTCAGCCACTGCTGATTTTTCAGGTTGGCCAAGTCTGCAGTGTCTTTCATGTTCTTTTATTCTTGTCTGAATGCTACGCTGTGTGTTCCTGATGTAAACCTGCCCACAACTGCATGGTATGCAGTATACTCCTGCAGAAGTGAGGGGGTCTCTTCTGTCTTTTGCCAGTCGTAGCATCTGCTGTATTTTTCTGGTGGGTCTGAATACTGTTTGTAGGTTGTGTTTTTTCATAAGTTTTCCCATCTGATCAGTGATTCCTTTGATATATGGCAAAAACACTTTTCCTGTGGGAGACTGTTTTTCCTCAGTTGTTCGTTTACCTTTTCCCTTTCTGCTCTATGGGATCAGAATGCTATATGTACCCTCAACTTAGCTCCACACTCCATCCTCTGTTGGGTATTGGCAGTTAGAGAGGCAGGGAACTTGTTAAAAGCAGAGCACATTCATTTATTCCTGATTGTGAACACCTCTCCCCTGGTGGGGTTTGGGTGTTAGGTGGAGTCAGGGCACTGAGCCACCCCATCTCTCTGCTCATGCAGAGCAGAGGGGCTTAGCTACCCGGTGCCTCAGCTGAGGACCCACATTTATACCCCGCAGTGCCTCCTGATTGTAAATACCTCTGTGTGCCATGAGGGTGAAAGTGTGCCATGAGGGTGAAACTCTGGGGATGTCTGCATTTCTGTCCTTCAGAACCTGCCTTTGGAGACTTGGGGGGGGTATCTGTGAGCATAGAGGGGATATCTGCCTTGCTTCTAGTGTCTGGTTGGGTGGAGGTCCCACCCAGGTGAAATTTCCCTGTAAGTTTGATGCCATAGGATTGTTCTTGAGCTGTTCCACAGACTCTTGTATCTGCAGCTGTCTTTTCCAGTGATATGACTGGTGAGACCTTTTTTGGGAGTCCATAACTGGGACCCCAGAAATGTAATCTGCCCCCATCTTGGAGAGACTGTAGAACAGCAGACAGCAAGGTGAGGTTTCCTGTGCGTTTGGTGTATGTAGCTTGTAGGGGTACATTCTGCACATTTTTGAACCTGCACCTGGCATTCTCCCCAAAAGCACTTTCCTGAGGGCACCTTCTTTGGGGGCCATAACTCAGACCCCCACAACCCAATTGGAGGCCATGCAGAGGGGCATCAGGGGGAGGTTCCCTGTGAGTTTGATGTCTCTAGCTTGCACAGGGTCTGCTCTATACACTCCTGAACCTACTGAACCTGTCCCTTTCATTTTCCCAGAAAGCACTTTCCTGGGGGTACCTTATGGGGGGGCGTAATTTGGAACCCCTACATCTAATCCCCACCAATCTTGGAGGGCAGGTAGAACATAGTCAGATGGAGATCCCCTGTGAGTTTGGTGTCTCTAGCATGCCAGTGGGGAGCACTCTACTGCATCACAAACTTCACAAATCTAACCAGTTCATTTGGTGCCTAGGATGGTTCA
Organism: Gekko gecko; assembly: GCA_029375565.1. Lineage (NCBI taxonomy): Eukaryota > Metazoa > Chordata > Lepidosauria > Squamata > Gekkonidae > Gekko > Gekko gecko. The sequence continues at coordinate 123,244,957 of JAPDNY010000007.1, forward strand.
TGGCCCATGAACCGGGCACACCACATACCAAAATGAACCACATTTTCCCAGTTCATGCCCATCCCTAATCTCAATGCAGAAGCAGGCTTAGCTTGAGCCTCTGCCATGGGAATTGCAGTGTGAGCCTTCAGGCCAGTTTCAGGGCCGGTATGATTTGTATACTCTGTGTGTGTGTGTGAGAGAGAGAGAGAGAGAGAAAGAGGGAAGGAGGCTTTATACTAGGAACCTCTGCTATGTACTGTGCTTGTGCCACGGTTCTTTTTTTTCCCCTGCCACTATCATCTACATATCTACAACCTAAACCATATTGCTTCAAAGTCAGGAGCAACAAAAATGTTAATTCTTCCTGTCCTTAGGATTTTCAGTAATTTTTACATACACACAGAAAGATAGAGAACTGCATATAAATCGTGTTAAGATTAAGCTCCCTGAGGGTGACCAAAATCTAAATGGCTCATACTCGGCTTGGCTTATCATAGCCATTATCAGTTGTAATACTTAGAGGGAATGGTTCATCAACTGAGTCTGCCTTGGGGGCCTGACAGCAGCTTTCAAACTCTGCTGCAGTTGTTGTAGTTTCAGTTTGTAGCAATCAAAAGACATTAACTAGATCTAAAATTAGCAAGCCATAAATCAGTAGCAACTAATAACATCTAAAATGTACAGTATCAAACACACACACACACACACACAGAGGCCATAACCTAGACACACACTTTTACATATGTAAATAAAATTCATGGTAAATGTGTAGCATGTTTTAGCACCATGCCTTGGCAGCAGCTAATTTTGCAAGTAAGGAAAAACAGTATGAATCTCCTACCCGATCAAGCCTTGAAAGGTAGGAATACTGTATCCCCACCTGTCCCCACAACACAAAAAAAAGTATCTTTTTCTCTAGTATGTTTTTACCCTTCCTTTCTTCCAAGGTGGCCAAGATGGGCTTACAAGTTCTCCCTTCTTCATTTTATCCTCACAATAACTCAGTGAGGTAGATTAGACTGGGGGAAAAAATGTGTCTAGCCCAAGGTGACACAGCAAGCTGCACGGCAGCATGGGGATTTGAACTTGGGTCTCCCATCATAGTTCAACAAGCCAACCACAGCACCGCATTGGCATCCCAGTGCATGTACATAGCTCAGTGAGCTGTTGGCTATCAGACACAAAGCCACCTTCCTCTGATATCTCACTCCTGCTTTCCCTTCTGCTACTCAAATATTCTTATGTCTATATCATTCCTACCTGCTTTTAACATGAAATCACACTCTTTTCTTCCCTAATGTTCACAAGAAGTTGTAGAACATGCATCAAGATGGGAAAGTTATCCTAGAGGAACCTGAATCGTCGCTACCGTTCTTATTGCAGGATCTCCAGACATACGGACAAGTGGCAGGCCTAAGAATTAACATGAGAAAAACTAAAATACTTACCAAAAATTGTTCTGAAGATCAAAGAATGAAAATTCAAAATATCACAAATATGCAGGTAGTGGACAGGATTAAGTATCTGGGAATAATTCTGACAGATAATAATAAAAACTTATTTAAAAACAACTACACTAAATTACTATAAGAGATAAGACTGGATCTTAGAAGATGGCACGATTTGCATATCTCATTTATGGGAAGAATTGCGACAATAAAAATGAATATTCTTCCGCGTTTCCTCTTTTTGGCTCAGTGCATCCCGATATTGAGGAACATGAAATGGCTCGAAAATTTAAACTGTATAGTCAGGAGATTTATTTGGCACGCCAAAAAACCAAGAATTAATAAAAAACTTCTTACAGATAAAAAAGAAAATGGCGGACCAGGCCTCCCAAACTGGAGGCTATATTACCAGGCAGCAGCTATGGGTTGGATAAGAGATTGGGTCCTCTTGGAAGATGAGAGACTTCTGCAATTGGAGGGACATGATCTGCAGATGGGCTGGCATGCACACATCTGGTACAATTTGGATAAAAAACAAGTGACATTCCGAAACCATGTATTTAGAGGCCCACTAAGTAAAATATGGAAGGAAATTAAAATGAGGCATTACACTAAAATTCCAAAGTGGGTATCCCCTTTAGAGGCATTCATATTACCATCCTTATATGAAAAAAAGAAAGGACTAACATATGAAACATTATTGACAAAAGAGAATGAATTAAAATCCCTAGAGAAGCAAGAAATCAAAACAGCAAGCCTAACTATTTGGGGAAAAAACCAATTAAAATCCAGATTTGCTAAAGACCAAAAAATAAATTTTATAAATACACCCACGCAATTGGACAAGATTTGGCTTTCATCAGCAGATAAGTTAATACAGAAGTTGTATAGATTTTTCTTAGGAGAAGATATGATGGACGAAACTATCAAACCAAATATGATTAGGTGGATGGAAGACATAGGGCACACGATTCCGACCGAACAGTGGTCCAGAGCTTGGAGATCTTTGAACCTGTTAAGAGCAACAAATTCTAAAGAAAATATCTATAAAATGTTTTACAGATGGCACTGGACCCCAGATAAAGTAGCTAAGTGTTATAAAAAGGTATCTGATAAGTGTTGGAGATGTGGGGGAAAAGTAGGGACCTATATTCATATTTGGTGGGAGTGTAGACAAATTAAAGAATTCTGGCGAATGATTAACAAAATTGTTAAGGAAATCACTAATGTAAACCTAGAATTTAAGCCCGAAATCTTTCTGCTCAATATGGTACCGGTAGGACTCAAGAAAGAGGATGTAAGATTGATATTGTATATAGTTACGATGGCAAGGATTGGGATAGCCAGACATTGGAAGACAAATATTATCCCTAGTAAAGAAGAAATAATAGAGAAACTGATGGAAATAGCTGAGACAGATAAATTAAACGTGTTACTCTCAGGAAAGGATGAAACAATATGTCAAGATAGATGGGGGAAAGTATACAGATGGATGAGACAAAATTGTTAATATTCCTCTTCGATCTCAAAACAATTTAAATAGATTAGTAAGAAGACTCGATGTACATCTTTGTTTTATATGTAATGGGGTGATGGGATGACTGCTGTTGTTTAGTGTTTGTAGTGGTCATTGTCGTGATGTATTGTTATGGGTTATGTGTGACTGTTTGTTGTTGGTGGAATGAAAAACTAAATAAACAATAATATGTAAAAAAAAAAAAAAAAGATGGGAAAGTTAAGTCCCCTATAGAAATGTTCTTCCAGCTGCCTAGTGGTTGCCAGGCCAAATTTAGGGAATGATGTCAAGTTTACATGTCCCACTACCTTGTCATTCCATATGTAGAGATGCTGGACCGGAAAAGATCTGTGAGACCAATTTGCTATCTTGGACTCCTTATATTTGTGAAAGAACAGAAGATACAGTGGAGGATTGTAATCTGTTTCCTACTCTGTTGGGTACAGCTAATTGGCTTGGGGAAAGCACCCAGTGTTCTACATATCCTTTCTCTTTCACCAGTGAAGTCTTGGCTGCTTCTCTTGTCGCCCATATGGAATGAGCAGACAAGACAGCTAGGCCCAGTTTTCTAGCACGATCCATCAGGGACTTATTGATTTTTTCTTCATTGCTCTCTAGCACTAGCAAAAGAGCATAACTATAGATACCACAGTAGTAATGAACTCATGAAGAACAGAATGCTCTGGATGATTTAAATAACCAGTTGTGCTGATGTAGCGTCTCAAAGGATGCTGCTGCCAGTGTTAAAGTGAATATCCAAAATGCAGTGAATCTCAACATTAACATGTGAGCACTGACAGTCATGTAAGAATGTTGTGAATATTTGAACACATATTTTATCAATCACATTTAGGTGCCTATTGATATTAAGCAGTTTATCTCTTCCTTTTTCAAACATTTCCAGCATTCTGTCTGGGACTGTCAGTGCTTGCATTTGAGTGTCAACATCTACCCACAAGGGCATTTTCACACACACTAAATAATGCACTTTTAATGCACTTTGCAACTGGATTTTACTGTGTAAAATGGCAGAATCCCAGGCCCGTAGCTAACAACTTTTTGCTCAGGGGGCCCATGTTTTTCTCAGGGGGCCCACCACCAATGTTCCCTCTAAGCTGTGGAGTTTTGTGAGCAAAACTTCTACTTTGTGAGCTACTGCCATTAAAGTTGTGAGAGAGCAATTTGGCTGCTGCATAAATTAGTTTGCTCTGGAGCCATCCTTCCTGAGCTAAGACAAAAATCTGCGAGCTGGAGGTTAAAAAACTGTGAGCTAGCTCACACTAACTCAGCTTAGAGGGAACACTGCCCAGAACCTACCCCAGTCTCAGAACTACTTAAAAATCTGTTAAACCCCATTTAATAACTCACATTCTGGCTCCCCCCCCGCCAACCAATTAATGGTTGCCAACCTCCAGGCTGGGAGGAAGGGGGGCGGGCGCCTCATCCCCCCCAGGGCCCAGCTTCAGAAGCGCCCGGTGGGCGCTTAGAGGGGCGGCACGGCAGCGGGGAGAGTCCCCGCTGGCTGCCATGCCTCTCTGCCTCACCCCCTCCAGCTTCAGAAGCGCCCAGTGGGCGCTTAGAGGGGCGGCACGGCGACGGCAGGGGGAGTCCCCGCTGGCCGCCATGCCTCCCTGCCTCATCCCCCCCCAGCTTCAGAAGCGCCTGGCGGGCACTTAGAGGGGTGGCACGGTGGCGGCGGGGAGAGTCCCTGCTGGCCGCCATGCCTCCCCACCTCATCCCCCCCAGCTTCAGAAGCGCCCCGGCGGGCGCTGGTGCACTGCAGGAGCGGGGGCGCCAGCAGCTCCCCTGCAAGGGACGGGGGGAGGGGGCCGGAGGGAGGAGCAGAGGATCGGGGAGGGGGGCCGCAAAACTCATGGGGGGCCAGGCCCCCAGGGCCCCACGCAGGCTACAGGCCTGCAGAATCCACTGGCAAACAGTCACTGAAGTGGATTGAAATGGCATTATTTAGCATGCGTGAAAGCCCAAACTTTAAACACACAATGTAACATTCATTCCAATGTTTTTATAGCAGTTTATACAATGATTTTTTTAAACTAATTTTAAGATTCAGATCTCACTGATTATTTGGGAGGACTTGTTAGGCCTTTGACATTTTTACTCACTTGAAGTATCTCATCACAAATTTCAGGGAGGTGTGTTTCTCCATTAGCAACACAGCCTTTCTGGACTTACTCATACATTCAGGCTTACAATTCTTACATAGACACAACTTACACCTAGCGAAATTATAAACCAGACTGACCTATTCATTTGCCCTTAGTCAAGCTAATTTTTAGCTAAGTATCAATGCTGAGCATTGGGCTATTTTAAAATTTGTATATATTTACATTAATTAATATTTGCATATGAGCAGAGGCAGCCCCCTCCCCCCACTCTAGGATGACAATCCTCAAAATAAATGGATTTTGTAGTGCTCCTGGAAGCCATTATTCATTCTATTTCAGACAAGAATGTTGGCAGGATCAGAGTGCATGTGTTTCAGTGCTAATGACTCATTGTTTAATTCTCTCTCTTCCCTGAGAATGACAATAAAAACTGCTTTTTGTATGGCTGACATCTCATGGAACAGAAACCATTTTTTGAGCACCTTACTCTTTTATACTTAGAGGGACAGAATGCAAATGGAATACGTGTGTTTTCTTTATATTTTTCCTTGTTTTGCCATTGTATCATGCCATAATTCCTGCACACAGTTATAAATTATATTGTGGTGTCATAGCCAAACTTCAAAACAATTAAAGGGAAGTTTTGCCACTAATCAAGGGAGCAAAGCTAATAGCACCTACAGGTAATTAAAAAGGGCTCAGATATGATCAACTACTATCCTGTAGAAGTAAAGAAACAATCCCGAGTGAATGAGCACAGCTTAAATGCCAAAAATGATACTAATATAACTGAAATACTAAAGTGGCATGGCTACATTGAAATGGGAGGGATAATTAGACATCCCACATACATATTTGAGTTACAGCAGTGCTTGTATGTAAAAGAGATTAACAAAGAAAACTAATTATGAACTCTATTTAACCTTCTAATAAAGGAAACCTAACAATGAAACTCCCTGACCTGAACAGCTCAAGTTAGCCCAATCTTGTCAGTAGGGATGAGCATGAACCAGCTGACGAACTACAGTGGTTCATGAAGCGATGTTCACAAATTGAGGAACTGCCACAAACTTCCACAAATTTTGGTGCCTCTACTTTCTGCCACTTAGCTGTTTGGAAACCCCTGCTTTTTGCTCCCCGCAAAAAGTTGCAGGGAGCAGAAAGCAGGGGTTTGAAACTTTAAATGGCTCACAAACCGATACAAACTGAGTCCGTTCACAACCCAACCTCCCAGTTCATATAGATTTGTATTTTTATTTGTGATTCAGCCACAAACCACGAACTGAACTGCAAAAATGCAGTTTATGCCCATCCCTACTTGTCAGATCTCAGGGTTTGCCCTGGCTAGCTTTTGGTTAGGAGACCACAGAAGAAGTCCAGAGTCATGATGCAGAGACAGGGAATAGCAAATCGCTTCTGAATGTCTCTTGCCTTGAAAATCCTACAGGGTCTCTATAAGTCAGCTGCAACTTAACGGCAAAAAAAGAAAAGAAGCTTCTATATTTATGCAAATATCCTGGATAAGGGAAATAGTCAATAGCAAATAAATGTCCTCCTGCACTTACTGGTAATAAATTAGAGCATTCTAAACCAACAAAGATGTATACTTGCTACTATTCCTTTAAAAAAAATAACACTCTCAGTTCCTTTTCCTTCACTCCAACTCTTCAGTTACATTAGCCTGAAATTTATGATATGCTTAGGCCAACCAGCAAACTTCATAGCTGATTGGTGAACTGAGCCTGTCTCCCAGAATAACATATAACCTTGTACAGACTTACTGCAGAATTTTCTAAACCAAATTGTAAGAGGGAAACCTGCTAGGACTTGGGGGGGGGGTAATCTCCTTTTCCCTGTATTCTCCTCCCCCACTAATTTCGCTTTCTCTTCCCTGAAAGCCCCTATAGCCCCGCTCCCTTTTTCCTTCCCATCCACTGGTTAGAGGCTGCCAGGGGAGAGGAAAGGAAGGAAAGCTGAAGTCGGGGTTAGATGAAAGTAGGTTGGCTGGTGGGTGGGAAGCAGAGAAGGAAGCAGGAAAAGAGGAGAGGCTACCAGGGCTTTCATGGAAGTGAAAGAGAAAATTGTGGCAGGCAGGTAAATGAAATGCCCCCTGCAAGTCCTTGTGGATCCTTCACTTATGTTTCTGTGTATGCATGTGTATAATTTTACTGTGGCTTTTGATAGCTGCAGTTGATTTTACTAAGACAACTGTACTGATGAAACTTGGCTTTTGAACAGTTCTGAATAGAAGCACTCCAACTACTTTTCCCCATCTGCTTCTCCATTGACCATTCTGAATTTCAGTAGGAATAAAAACATTACGTTATGCAGCATGAAAGACTAAAAGCAATACTATTACACTATTTTAACCTTTCTTCTCATTGCAGAGATTGTTACATTTTATAGTGCTACAGCCTCAAAAACAAAACTGAACTCTTACCCCTCCAACACCTGTGGTAGCAAAGAATCTTATTTGATTTAAAATAGGAGTGGGGATTATAAACCTCATTTGAGCTTTCATCTGACACTTTATTAGTGATCTATTAGAATTGGGAAGTCTTCCCTATAACACTAAGATATGGGCTCCTATAGGCAAAGAACTTACTTTGGAATATCAAAGGGACATAGCAGGAAGAGGGACTCTTAAGAAAGCTGCTAAGGCTTCTAAGTAGAGATCTATCTTAACACAAAATAGCTCCTCAGACTGAGAGAGCAATCCTAAACAAGTCTACTCAAAATCCTAATAATTTCCATTGAATAGGGCTTACTCCCAGGAAAGATGATGATGATGATGATTGCAATGCAAAGCATGTAAAGCTCATGGATCCTGCCTTGCTCTTTGAAAAGCAGGTTGGCAAGCTAGCCAGGTGTGCCTTCTATCAGTGGCATGTGGTTTACCAACTCTCTCTCTCATTACCTAGACTCAGCTGTTCTAGCTGTGCTGATCCATGCTTCTTTTACTTCATAGTTGGATCACTGCAACACATTCTACATGGGACTGCCCTTAGAAGACAATGTAGAAACTACTACTGGTCCAGAATGCAGCAACTCAACTATGTCAGGGCTAGCAACTCAACTATGTCAGGGGCTATGTTGATGCCTGCTGTTCACAGGGTGGCAGCATTAGGAACAAAACATCTCTATTGTTCTAAGAAAAGTTATACTTACAATAGCAATGGCTTAGATTGGGGAAACCTTTGAAATTTTATTCATATAACTACTGAGAAGTAACCTTGTGGATCAATCCAATCCTGCATGCTGGAGACAAATTCTTTGTTTGGAAAGTGTTGCCTATTAGAAGAATCATTATCTTGGGTTTGTTAGACTAGAGGATACATTTTAGGAAATTATAGAATTGCTGCACTAGTATGATCTCCCTTTGCCTTGGATCCCATGGAAAATTTCTGTGGACAGGAGGGGGGATTTTCTCTTATTCTTCCCATCTGCTGCAGACCTCTGACCTCCCACCGTCATGTGGCTTCCAGGGATATTGTTGAGCAGTTTGGGGCTTCAGGAGAAGGGAATGAAATCCCACTCCATGGATGGAAAGGACAGCAATCTCCAGTGGATGCAAGTGTCTTGCCTTCAAATTTCACCTAATACCTTATGAACTTTTGGTCCTTCCCTTTTGATTCGGCACCTTGAGCTCTTATATGTCCATCCCAAAACTACAGTACAAATATACAAAGAAACCATGTCATTCACTGAATTTAATAGAAGTAAATGGGAATAAAGGATAGAAACATTTTTAGGATGGTCTAAGTGAAATGCTATCATGGTTTAAGTGAAATCCATTCTATTAGTCATCAAACAATACAAACTGAATTATTCTGGATTATAAAGTCAGAAATTACTCTGGATTAGAAGGGACTTTTAACACACTCATCCCTCAAAAAGGGGATTAGACAGATTATGAAGAAGAAGAGTTGGTTTTACACCCCAGTCTTTACTACCCGAAGGAGTCTTAGAGTGGCTTAAAATCGCCTTCTCTTCCTCTCCCTACAACTAGGCTTCCCAAGAATTTACCGTGTGCCGGCGGGGGATGGATACGTCCTCGCAGGACCATCCCCAGGGGAAGGAGAGGTGCAGAGCACCATGCCGTCGCCAGGAAGGGACGGTAGGCGACGCTCTGGCAATGGGGCTGGAAACTCGATGGTACCATCGAGTTTTCAGCCCCATTGTCAGAGTGTCACCTGGTATCACTTCCTGGCGATGGCATGGTGCGTTACCAGGAAGACTGGTCCGGCCGGGGAGCATTCGTCCCCCGCCCCCAGATGGTAAGTACTTGGGAACCCTACCTACAACAGACACCCTGTGAGGTAGGTGGGGCTGAGAGAATTCTGAGAGAACTGTGACTGACCCAAGTTCATCCAACTGGCTTCATGTGGAGGAGTGGGGAATCAAGCCCAGTTCTCCAGATTACAGTCTGCCAGTCTTAAACACTACACCAAACTGACTCTCACATTAATGGAGGATAGGTCCATCTGTGGCTTACTAGCATGGTGACTAAAGAGAATTTTCATATGCAAAGACCATAAACCTCTGAATACCAGTGCTGGGAGCAACACTGGAGAAGGCCTCTGTGCCCTGTTCATGGGCCTTCCAGGGCAACTGGTTGATCACTGTGTGAATTAGGATCTTGATGGGTCACTGGTCTGATCCAGCAGGGCTTTTCTTATGTTCATTCTTTATGGCCAGAAGTATATACAAATTTAAACATATGATAATTCATGATCTCTAGCCCTTGTGATTCCCTTGCAACCAAAATATGTTTATTACAAACATGGTTATTACATCTTTTATCCCAAAACCATGTAATGAAGTGAGGAGCTGTTTATTCTATATCCAAGAAAAAGTTATTTATAATTGTAGGATGACACCCAACACTTATTCTCCATTTGGACAAAATGTGAAAAAGTATTCAAGCAAAACAACCATCTTCAGAGAAATTCAGCTATGCAAATCAGGTAAACTGAACAGGCAATTTGGTACCAACACTGAAAAATCCTATACAGCAATTCTGGACCAAATGATCAATTCTTCCTCCTACCCTTTCCTTTTCTCCTTTTCCCCTCACCCCTACTCCTTTCCTCCTGGATTCTCTTTCCTTATGGTGATTACTTGTTTGTTTTTAAGGTCTAAAAAAGTTCATTAAAACTTAAATAATAAGGAATCAGATTGGTGTTCATTTTCTGGACAAGTAGCCTGCCAAGCAATTGGTTTGTGGCTTGTGTCTGAGAGGCTTAATTTACCCTCTCTATCTCAGTTGTGCATCTGATAACAATGGCCCCCTTGTTCTTGTGAATAGAGGGTGATATGCAGTTTGCTGGGCTCCTGGCATGTTGCCTGGTTAGAGCTTCATTAACATGGAATACTATGAACCAACTGGTCATGAAACCTTTCAGGCTGTCATCTAGCTGCACTCTCAGCCACTAATGGGGGTCCACTACTGCTCAGTGACTTTTCAAATGCTCTGCAGTAGCAGCATCCCCAAGCCGTCATTGTAGGCGAGAATGAGATGGTGACAAGACAGCTTGCCTAGAGCATAAACAGCCTTTTCACTTACTTTTGGTCTCAGGGACAAAACCTAATCAAGAGCAATGTGTGTGAGCTCCTAAACGCTTGTGGAAAACCACAGCAGAATACTTGGTCCTTTGGCCACAACCTGGAATAGATATAGATAGAGACGGTGAGCTCAATGCAGACCAAGTTCTGCAAATACAAAGTTGCCCAAGCTCAGGACTGTGCATCATTTGGAGAATGCAACTGTGTACAATGCATCTGAACATTTCAGCTATAGATTCAGATCAGCAAAACAACAGCTTGGAAACTGGGCATGTGTCACAGCAATTTGTCACAAAATATGTCTAGAATGTTTATTTCTGACAAATGCCAAAATCCTCCTCTAGTCTTAGGGTGGATCATGTCAGCAGACAAATGTGTCAAGTTTGTTAAATATACTATTATCCTTGGCCTTGCCTGATGTTGAGAACAACCCAAACAAATCAGCTGCAAAAAAAAGCTGCTTTCTTGACTGCTTTGCCTCCTGCCCTTTTTAGTGCTGCTGTTGAACAGATCACTGCTGATTGATGCCAACATCTATATTGCTTCATAATAATCATTCTCATTAGCATGCACTGTGATCAGTGAACCAAGTCTGCTTATTGAAAAAAGATCTTATATAAATGCTTCAGAACTGAGAAAATGCACTACTGGCTCGCATAAGCATCCAAGCATTCTTGTCTTTCCTTATTTATTGCCTTGGGATCGAGGACTCCTCACTATGCCACCAAACTATTTTTTCATCTAATTTGTACATTTTAATGGGGTTGGCAAATGCAGCATATGCTTCCAATAATATTTTCTTCTGGGAGAGGGAATTAAGGTACTGGTATGAGCCAGGGATAGAAAAATTGGGGTGCAATGACAGAGACTGGTAGTTGCAAGAAAAACTTTGGGAAAGCCTTTGCTCTTCATCATTGTGTTTGATTTATGCTTCTTAGGTAGCCAATACTGAAGGCCTGTTTTGCAAAGTCTGATTTGCTGGCAGGGAGTGACAAGTGTAATCATGGGGATACTAAGGGAGGGAAGGGTGAAACTGACAAGGATTTGAAGTACTGAAACAAATACAACATGTACTTGAAAGGTATCTTATGGTTTTAAAGCATTAAACAGAAATTCACACTTGCAAGCCTCTGGGTAAGAAGTAAGAAAGCTCGGATTATCTGGGCTGAATGAAAACCAACAAATTCTGTGTGAGATTCCAAATCCATGAGTCATGGGGTAATTGCAGCACATGGACTTCTAGACCAGTTCCCCTCTTTCCTCATTACTGGTAAAACTGATGAAAGGATTCATAATATCCACAAAATAAAGGGGGCTGCACCATGGTTAACATATATTTGAATCCTCAGAGTTGGAAATCAGCACTTTTGTTGTTCAGTCGCACAGTCGAGTCTGATTCTTTGCGACCCCATGGACCACATAACACCAGGCCTTCATCTTCCGTTGTGCTCCGGAGTTTGCTCAATTTCATGTTTGTTGCATCGGAAATCAGCACACATGACAGAATACTAACAACACACTTTCAGTGGTATGCCACAACTCACATGAATACATGAAGCTGCTTTATACTGAGTCAGACCACTATCAAAGTCAGTATTGTCTACTCTGACTGACAGCAGCTTCCCATAATCTCAGAGGTCTTTTACATCACCTACTTCCCAGTCCTTTCAACTAAATATACCAGTGACTGAATCAGAGATCTTCGGCATGCAAAGCAGATGTTCTACCACTGGGCCTTGGCCCCTTCCCCAAACTCAAAAATGAATCATTGAGTAAGTGCAAAATACCCAGCTTTCTTGCATTGTTGAAGGGGAAACACTGTATTATTGTTTACTTTGACATCTTAAGGCTTTTTTTCAATTTGATTTGCAGCTTCCAATGTTTGAGTACTATTTTATATTCAACTTTCCAAAACAGGAACCCATTCTATAGTTAAAGCCATGGTAGCTATTTGGGGTCCAGGTCTTTGGGCTGATTGTTCACAAGGGCAACGCTTGCAACATACATACACTGTACAGTAGAGGAAAGAGTTCATTCAGGCAAGAACTTGTGGAATAGTAGGGTCTAAAAAATTCTGTACTTTTGCTGACCCCAGAAAAACATTTGCATCTAGTCCAGGAGTAACGGTCTCAAGCTTCAGGACAATTCTGCGGGAGAACCATGCAAGGTGCAGGCAACTGTTAGGAAGGAAAGACTCCTCTCTGCTGCGAGCTTCCCCACCTAAGACGCTCTCTTGGCTCTGTGCCATCTTTGCCTGTAGAAGTTCCATTGGACTTGCAGAAAGATTTGTTGCTGTTCTGGAGCTCTTCAGAAAACCCTGGTCTTCTGGTTCGCTAGCTTCCTGGAGCTAGGAGACAGATAGGTCTGGTATCTACTTATTGTTACTTATCTACTTCTTGTTACACTTCAAGATCTCCTAGAGACAAGAGAACAGAGTATTGTTCCCAATAGCATCTTGATTGGATCAAAATGCTTACAGTAATGGTCACAGATCTGTCTGCGTTCGATTGTGTTGCTCTCTGGGTCTGGCTTTACCTCTTCTCTACTAACCATTGCTCCTTCATGGATCCTTCATGAACCTGATTATGAGAAACAGTCAGCTCCTGTCATCTACCCCACTTACTTCCTTTGTCCTGCAAATACCCTCTAGAATAACTCCTAGATAACAATTGGCTAAAATCTTCTGAGTCTGGCAGAACAGATAGTCTAGCCACATGCTGTGGTGGAGACTGATGCCAACAAAATGAAGGCTGAAAGGTCAAGGCAACAACTTGAAAGCAACTGCATTGTAAAGGAAGAAAAAGAGGTGCTACCCACCTTCAGTTCCCCTCCTCCACACATCACAGACTGATGTATCCCCAGTTATGCAACCTCTTAGTTATTAATTTATCATATTTGTATCCATTTTTCCTTCTAAAACATTCAGGACACCATAAAAGTTTCCCTCTCCCCAACGCTGTGAAGTAATTTAATGTTAGTATGAAATGAACATAAGAACATAAGAGAAGCCAATGTTGGATCAGGCCAATGGCCCATCCAGTCCAACACTCTGTCACACAGTGGCCAAAAACACCAGGTGCCATCAGGAGGTCCAGCAGTTGGGCCAGGACACTAGAAGCTCTCCCACTGTTGCCCCCCCCCCCAAGCACGAAGAATACAGTGCATCCCTTGTTTATTTAAAAACAGCCCTGACTTGGATAGCCCAGGCAAGCCCAATCTTGTTAGATCTCAAAAGCTAAGCAGGGTTGACTCTGGCAAGTACTTGAATGGGAGACCTTGAAATACCAGAGGCAAGAGGCAGGGGCAGGCTTTATTCAGCCCCCTTTCTGAATATCCTCCAGGCCCCCAGAAGGGATCAGTCACTGGAGGTCATCATGACTTCCAGGTGCACACACAGTCAATCACCAGAGGTTGCCATGACTTCCAGGTGCACCTCCCCCCCACACACTCACTCACACGCACACACACATTTCTTTAAAAATACAAAAAAAATATACAAACTGATGTGCCACTGCATTCAAAGCAGCTCACAAAATTAAAATACAGCTAACAATAAAAGTTAAACAACCTCCCCAGTAGGATGTTTCACCAGAGAAAAAGCACTCACACCTAGTGAATGATAGAATTTGCCTAAAGAAAGGCACTGAAAGAAATAGTGGCCGTGAGGACCTCCGCAATAGCATGTGGGCTTGTATATGAAGAGGCTGTTCTGGCAACTAGCTCAAAGTCACATAGTAAACTCCTGTTGCTGTTGTTGTTATCATCACAATCAGATATTTGACTGGTAGAAGGTGTTCTGGAATTTGAGATCTAGCCAAGTTCTTGGGAACTGCCGATGTATCTTCACAAGATTCTTGCTGTTCCAAGCAATATTATCCTCTGGAGCTGAGCTGGTGTTATTTGTTCAATGCCCAGAGTGTCCAGGTGTTTCTTGAGGCTTCTAGGCACTGCCAAGGGCTCCAATGACAACTTGCATAATGGTCACCTTCTTTTCCCAGAGACTGTATTTGTAGGTCTTGTATTTGTGGTCTTCTCCTGTTCTTCCTTTTCTATTCTGCTGTCTCCTGGGATTGCAGTGTCAGTGATCCAACCCCATTTCTCATTTTTTCCTACAATTGTGATATCCGGGGTATTATGCTGCAGGTGTTTGCAATCAGAAGTCCCAAAGAATCTTTGTTTCATCATTCATGATGATGATGATGATGATGATGATGATGATGATGATGATGATGATGATATTCTGTTTTTCTGCTCAGTGGGGATAAAAATGACTTACAATATAATTCTCAACAACAATAAATAATGTAGCTGGCCAACAGTCATCCAGTGAGCATTAATGGCAGAGCAGGGATTTGAACTTGGGTCTCTCAGATCCTAGTCCAGCAGCATACTAACCACTCCACAACCCTGCTCTATCCATTATATTATTCACTCCACAGCACTGGCTCTGTTCTTTCTGTTAAGTTCGTTTTGCTCTGGAGGTTTTATGTGACTGATGCTACTCATAAAAGCATAACCATTACACATTCACAGCCTTTGTAATGTTGTCTATACATGTCTACAAGTATAAAGGTTTGATGCACCAAGCTTTGTCATAAGAACATAAGAACATAAGAGAAGCCAATGTTGAATCAGGCCAATGGCCCATCTAGTCCAACACTCTGTCACACAGCGGCCAAAAATACCAGGTGCCCTCAGGAGGTCCAGCAGTGGGGCCAGGACACTAGAAGCCCTCCCACTGCTGTCCCCTCCAGCACCAAGAATAGAGTGCATCACCTGCCCCAGACTGAGAATTCCCATCTATACCCTGTGGCTAATAGCCACTGATGGACTTCTGCTCCATATGTTTATCTAATTCCCTCTTGAAACTGTCCATGATTGTAGCTGCCACCAGCTCCTGTGGCAGTGAATTCCATATGTTAATCACTCTTTGGGTGAAGAAGTATTTCCTTTTATCTGTTCTAACCCTACTGCTAAGCAATTTCATGGAGTGCCCACGAGTTCTTGTATTGTGAGTACTTCTTTCTCAACCTGCTCAATCCCATTCATAATCTTATGAACCTCAATCATGTCACCCCTTAGCCGTTTCTCCAAGCTAAAGAGCCCCAAGCGTTTTAACCTTTCTTCATAGGGAAGGTATTCCAACCCTTTTATCATTCTAGTTGCCCTTCTCTGCACTTTTTCCAATGCCATAATATCCTTTTTGAGATGTGGTGACCAGAAGTGTACACAGTATTCCAAATGAGGTCGCACCAATGATTTATACAGGGGTGTTATGCTACTGGCTGATTTATTTTCAGTTCCCTTCCTAATAATCCCCAGCATAGCGTTGGCCTTCTTTATTGCAGCTACACACTGTCTAGACATTTTCATTGAGTTATCCACTATGACTCCAAGATCTCTCTCTTGGTCCGTCTCTGCCAGTTCAGACCCCATCAACGTGTATTTATATTTAGGATTTTTGGCTCCAATGTGCATCACTTTGCACTTGGCCACATTGAACCCCATTTGCCACTTGGCCCCCACTAACCCATCCTCGACAGATCCCTTTGAAATGCCTCACAATCCTCCCTGGTTTTCACCACCTTGAACAACTTTGTGTCATCTGCAAATTTAGCCACTTCACTGCTTACTCCCAATTCCAAATCGTTAATAAACAAGTTAAAAAGCATCGGACCGAGTACTGATCCCTGTGGTACCCCACTGCTTACCACCCTCCACTGAGAAAGTTTCCCATTTATACTCACTCTCTGTTTCCTATTTATAAGCCAGTTTTTGATCCACAAGAGGACTTGTCCTTTTATCCCATGACTATTGAGCTTACTTAGGAGCCTTTGATGAGGAACTGTATCAAAAGCTTTCCGGAAGTCAAGGTAAATAATATCTATTGGGTCCCCCTTGTCCACATGTTTGTTCACTCCCTCAAAAAACACTTAACAGGTTAATGAGACAAGATCTTCCCTTACAGAAACCATGCTGAGTCTGCCTCAATAGTTTTTGTTCATCAATGTGCCTACTAATTCTTTCCTTAATAACAGTTTCCACCAACTTACCCAGTATCTATGTCAGACTGACTGGCCTGTAATTTCCTGGATCTCCCCTGGAGCCCTTTTCAAAGATGGGAGTGACATTAGCTACCTTCCAGTCCTCAGGAATGGAGGCAGATTTTAAAGAAAGATTACATATTTTTGTCAGGAGATCCACAAGTTCACATTTGAGTTCTTTTAGAACTCTCAGATGAATGCCATCCGGGCCTGGTGATTTATTAGTTTTTAAATTGTCCATCAGTCGGAGGACTTCCTCTCTTGTCACCGCAATCTGATTCAGGTCTTTCAAACCCCCTCCCGAAATCGGTGCTTCTGGAGTGGGCAAGCACGTCTCCTCTTCCACAGTGAAGACAGAGGCAAAAAATGCATTCAGCTTGTCAGCCATTTCCCTATCATCCTTCACTACTCCTTTTACCCCTTGGTCATCCAAGGGCCCCACTCCCTCCCTGGTTGGCTTCCTACTTCTAATGTATTTGAAGAAAGTTTTATTGTTGGTCTTTATGTTTTTTGCGATATGCTCCTCATATTCCCTTTTTGCTTGCCTGATCACAGACTTGCATTTTATTTGCCACAGTCTGTGTTCCCTTTTATCAACCTCACTAAGACTAGCTTTCCACCGCTTAAAGGAACCCTTCTTACCTTTTACAGCTTCCATTACTTTATTAGTTAACCATGCAGGCTTTTTTCTATACCTATTTGTGCCTTTCCTAACCTGTGGTATATATTTTTTCTGAGCTTCTAGGATTGTATTTTTAAATAGTCTCCAAGCTTCCCCAATGGTTTTGACCTTCTCCACTCTTCCTTTCAATTTCTTCCTCACATGTCCCCTCATACCAGAGAAGTTACCCCTTTTAAAGTTAAAAGTGGTTGCGTCAGTCTTTTTGGGCAACTCCCTATCTGTACAAATGTTAAACTCAATGACATTATGGTCACTGTTCCCAAGTGGTGCAATCACTTTTACATCTCTCACCAGGTCTTGGGTGTTACTTAGGACCAAATCCAGGATCGCCTCTCCCCTGGTAGGATCTGTGACCATCTGTTCCATAGCACAGTCATTGAGAGTGTCTAAAAACCCAATCTCTTTTTCCTGACTAGAACTCATATTGACCCAATCGATGTGTGGGTAGTTAGAGTCGCCTATTATGACACAGTTATTCCGTCTAGCCACTATCTTTAATTCATTCATCATTTTATAATCCTCCTCTATCTTTTGATCTGGTGGGCGATAACAAACTCCCACTGTTAAGCCTCCTTTTGGATCCACTATTTCAACCCATAGCATTTCCAGAAGCAAATCCAATTCTCTTACCCTCTCAATCTTACTGGACGGTATACCCTCTCTGACATACAGAGCCACCCCCCCTCCAACCCTTCCCCCCTATCCTTCCGATATAATTTATAACCAGGAATCACTGTATCCCACTGATTTTCCTCATCCCACCAAGTTTCTGAAATACCCACAATGTCTATTTCCCCCCTCAACACCAAGCATTCCAACTCCCCGATTTTACCTTGGAGACTTCTAGCATTTGTGTATAAACACTTATAGTTTCCCACGTTTGTTAAGCCCACAGCCTTCCTCTTGCTGCCTCGAGACCTTGCCAGGCAGTTCCTATCATTAGCCACAGTCTCAGTGGACAATTTTAATCCATTTCCTTGTACAAAAGTAATAGCTACCCCTTCATCTCTTTGAGATGAGCCATCCCGAACCAGAGACTTTTAATCTCCTGTCGGCTTTCCCCCATTATTCAGTTTAAAAACTGCTCTGCCACCTTTTTGATTTTGAGCGCCAGCAGCCTGGTTCCTTCTCGGGACAAGTGGAGACCATCCCTTTTGTACAGCTCCCTCTTGTCCCAAAAAGCATCCCAGTGCCTAACAAACTTGAACCCTTCCCCCCTACACCACCGCCTCGTCCACGCATTGAGACTCCTGATCTGTGCCTGTCTCTCCGGCCCTGCGCGTGGAACAGGTAGCACTTCTGAGAAGGCTACCTTGGAGGTCCTGGCCTTGAGTTTCCTACCCAGCAGCCTAAATTTCTCCTCCAGGACCTCACGACTGCATTTCCCCACATCGTTGGTGCCAACGTGCACCACGACCACTGGCTCCTCCCCAGAACTATCTACCAGCCTATCTAAAACACGTGTAATGTCCGCTACCTTCGCACCAGGCAGGCAAGTCACCATATGGTCAGTATGTGGGTTCGCCACCCAGCTGTCTACCTGCCTAAGGATCGAATCACCAACTACCAAGAGCCCCCCTCCCACCCTTCCCAGGGATGGTTCCTTGGTACGAAAGGATACCCGTTCACCAGCTGAAGAAGAGGTCCCTTCTGAGGGCACATTCCCCTTATCCTCAGCATGGTGCCCCGTTTCCCCTTGACCCTCATGCTCCCTGGCAGCAGCCGGGCTGCCAGATCCAGAGTGGGACATATCTAACAAGTCCCTGAGAGTCTTCTCCGTGCACCTAACTGACTCTGCTTCTCCAGGTCAGCCACCTTGGCCTCAAGGGAGCAAACTCGCTCCCTGAGAACCAGGAGCTCCTTGCACCGAGCACAAACCCAAGACTTCTGACCAGTGGGCAGATAGTCATACATGTGACACTCCATGCAAAACACTGGATAGCCCCCAACCCCCTGCTGGCATTCTGGCTTCATAATTGGTTTTAAACAAATACTTTTCTACAACTCCCCTTTTAAAACCCTTTGTATTTATATGGTTACTGTTGTAGAAATCTACTTACCTTACTGGGAACCCAAGGAGCCAAGTTCCCTGGCTTTCTGGCTCTTCCTGGGCTTCTTACCGAGCCGCTCGGCTAAGAGCCACAGGCCAAGAGTCTCACTCTTTGGCTCGTGCCAGAGGCTCGTGCCTCTTGCAAGCTTCCTGCCTTAAATAGAAGTGTCCCCCTGGAGAGGGTGTGGCCAGCAGCTACTCAAATTCACCCTAGGCACTTAATGACAGGCAAACAATAACCCTTTCACACCCTAACTCCAGCAGCCAGGAGTCTGTCACAACTCACCCACACACTCCCAAACACAATCCCCCACACAGTACCTTCTCAGCTAAAGCACCTCAGCTGAAAGTAAATAAATACATTTAAAAAAAAACCACTCACCCCTCTGGCAGCTCAAACACCTTGCTCCTTCTCAGAGCTCAGCTGGGTCACACAGTTCTTTTATATATATATATATAAACTCTCCTAAAAAGGAGAGGACTTTATTGCTTTTTATAGAGAAAGGGGAAAGGGTATACAGAGGGACAAAGAAAAGAACTGAGTGAATTTCCTGTTAGTATGTTAAACTTTTTGTTAGTAAAAAATAAAGTTAATGGCTTCTACCATGGTTGAACAATCTTCTTTTCATCTTACTAAAAGTCCAAAACAGATCTGTTAAAAAGATTAATAAAGTCCTTTGGGGTTAGTTGTTAATATACTCAATTCTTGCGCATCATGAACAAATCATATCTTGGGGTGTCTTCCTTTCAAATCTCTTAAATTGTACGATGGGCCCTTCTTTGCTTTTCCCTCCTCCGATTCTCCTTCCTCCTCCTCTGGGCCACTGTCTTCTTCGCTGCTTAACATTGTCCATTTAGCGAGTTCTGCGTCTTCCTGTGAGCTGGCGTGCCTCTTCAGAAATCTTCTCTCTCTTATCGTTGAATTTAAAGACCAGTCCTTCAGGATTCTACCATTTGTAACTGACTTGGTACTTTTGCAAAAATAGGGTCAATCCTTTATATGCTTTTCTTTTCAGACGAATTTCATATGGAACATCTTTTAAAATCCTGATATTCTGTTCACCAATCTTCAAGGGCATTGCTGAAGTTGCTCGTAAAATTTGATCTCTAGTACCTTGCTTAGTGAACTTGACAACCACCTCTGCTGGCAAATTATTTTTCTTGGTAAAGTTAGAGTAGGATCTGTATACCAGATCCATCTCTTCGCTTCTTTGCCAGTTATTGGTGCCAAGGCATTTGCCAAAATAGCTCTGAGATCTTCTTTTTCCTCTTCCTTTATGCCCTGAAAACGGAGAGTCAAGTTTGATTTTTCCATCTGAAGCATTAATATTCTTTTTTCCTGCATCTCTTGAAGTTTCTCTATTTTGTTGACCTTTTTCTTAATTTTCTTGGTGTCTTCCGTCGAGGTCAGGCATTTCTTTGCAATCTCTTCCATCTTCTTAGCTGTATCTGTTAATTGCTTCTGTTGACTATTGAGGACACCTTCCATGTTACAGAGAGTTTCGCTGATTTTTTGCATTTGATCCAGCAGAGGGCACAGCATCTCACTCTGCTGATTGACAGCTGGCTCCGGGGGGGTTGCTAGAACCAGAAGTCCCTCCCAACTTCTTCACTGGCTTGTCCAGGACTCTTTTCTGCCCCAACATTTTTATTGTTTACTTTTACACAGTCCATGTTGCGCAGCTCAGGAGTCCAGCTATTTTCTTCAACTTCAATACAACCCCAAAAGGTACTTTCACCAATCCGCTTTTTCACTCCACCCCCCTTCCACTCTCCTTTATAAGTTCCGTTTTCTAAGGGGGGGGATTCTTCCCCCTCCCGTGCGTTTGTGCAATTGGGGGGGAGCGCATTTAAAACGCTTGCAAACAGATCTCCAACTCATGGTTTTCTACCGATTCTTCCTTTTTTAATTCATCCTTCACTGCTTCACTCCGGGAAGTCGGTGGCGTTGCTAAGTCCCATATGGGCACAACACAGCGGGGCCACTGGGGCAGGGGGAAAGCCTTGATTTCCCAGCCATCAGGCCGGCAAAGAGGCTACTCCCCAAGCGCCCCCTGGTTCGGAGCCTTTAACTAAGGCTCGCTAGGGTCGTTCGCTTGTGCAAAGACCCCCCCCCGGCCGTGTGTGGGCTGACCATCTCCGGGAGAGTCTCGAGAGGTGGCCGCCATTCACTCCGCCGAAACCGAAACCCTGGGTCACACAGTTCTATGGCCCAGCCCTTATTCAAAAAAAATTTCATACTCTCTTTTAAACTCATTTTCTTTTACTAGATGGAAATTATCAGCTGCAAATGGTATTAAGCAAGTTGCAAACCTAATGAAACACCAGCATCTTGGGAGTGAAGATGTTAAAGTGAAGGGCCAAACCTATTTCCTTCCATGGCTACACCAATGGGCCAGTAGGTACCTCTTGTTACTGAAGTGATCAAATTTTCCATTTATGCACAGTGGTACTGAATACTGACTAGTTGATTTGCATAGGTTTTCTGTTTTGGTGTGAAGCTATATTTTCTTTTCTATTTTAAGGGATGCCTCATATTTCAATCCCTCACATATCCAGACAACTTTATGGGATAGATCCAAATGGTTCTCAATCTGGCATTAGTTCTATTACTACTTTTGTCCTTCTGCTTTGCCCTTTTGCCTGCTCAAGAACTAACACTGATCTAACACTGAGGGCCAAACTTAAACTTTAAATGGTAGGGGTCTGACTTTTTAAAAACAAAAAGTAATGTCTTGAGCAGAGGTCAGTAGCCTTCTATAATTAAAGAATAAAACTACATCAAAATTCAGAGCAAGAGGTCAACCAACAGCCAGAATAAGAAAGCCTATTTGCATAATTGCAAATGTACAACTTAGCATCATTGATAACTGACATGATTAATAATCCATAGAGGGTCTACAGCCCAAACAGTTGTTGTTGCAAGTCTTTTATTAGCAAGTGGCACATACAACGTGATCAGGTTTCACAACAAATAAATAATAAATATGCATAGGAGCATCCTGTGTGATTGTTTTAGCATGCAGGCAAAAATCTGTGCATGGTTCACACTTAAGTTACTGGCAGCTTTTCAGATCTATCACTTTCCTATCTGTAAAGCATCTCTAAGAAGTCCTTTAGGTAAAGGAAAAGGTAAAGGTTTCCCTTGCTCGAAAGTCAGTCAAATCCGACTCTAGGGATGTGGTGCTCATCTCCATTTCCAAGCTGAAGAGCCAGCGCTGTCCAAAG
Source organism: Gekko gecko (assembly GCA_029375565.1). Lineage (NCBI taxonomy): Eukaryota > Metazoa > Chordata > Lepidosauria > Squamata > Gekkonidae > Gekko > Gekko gecko. The sequence goes on from JAPDNY010000007.1 coordinate 123,267,598, forward strand.
ACATTTCCATGGTCATGTGGCCGGCATGACTAGACACTGAGGTGCACAGAACGCTTTGTTACCTTTCCACCGAAGCGGTACCTATTTATCTACTTGCAATTTCTTGCTTTCGAACTGCTAGGTTGGCAGGAGCTGGGACCAGAGATGGGAGCTCACTCCGTCATGCGGCACTCAGGTCTCAAACTGCTGAACTACCAACCTTCTGGTCTGCAGTACAGCATCTTAACCACTTGAGCCACTGCAGCCCCTAAGAAGCCGTTTAGTCCCATATAAAATCTTTGCCTGCCATTCCCATCACATACTGGTTATTCTAGCATCCCATATACCCCTCCAATATCTCTAAACTTAGATATTTCATTTTTTTAAAAAAAAAAATCTGTATTTGGTCCCATACTGAGCCATGCGTGGGTCTTGAGCTGGAGGTGGCAGACCCCTGGAGTAGAGGCTGCCAGCTGAAAGAAGAAATGTTCAGGAAGGGAAAGAGGTTCAGGAAATCCTACACCACCCAATTTAGAAGGTCTTTTAAGAGTATGAAAACTAACTCTTGGGTTTTTTGCATTCCAAAGAAAATTAAGAAGAGTTTGCTGCCAGAGTTTGAAATGAGAATTAGGGATCAGAATAGACAAGGTACGAAAGAGATAGATAAATTTCCTGACCTTAAGCTGTATTATGATGCAGCTCAACTAACAAACGTGACTTTAATGCTTAACCCAAATGTTGAATTAGATTGGAAACATATAGAACAATCATATGTTTCCCCTAAAACTCTTGAGGAGGTAATTTGGAATAGACCTAAAGATAGACCTATGTTCATGTTAAAGAATAGATTCTTGGTTACTATATTGAATCTTTAGGACTCTTGGAGATTCAAATTAGCCCCGCCAACTTCACCAGTCTCTACCTTTTTGGGTCAACCATGGTTTGAACCTGGGCGATGGCCAACCTTTTCATGAAACTGGAGAACTTCATGTCTTACCCGTTTTTTAGACATAACCTCAGAAGGAACAATCTGTGAGAAAATGGGTCTAGAAATGAAGTTAGGGAAGCCTATTCTGTGGTTCCATTATCTACAACTTAAGGATCTTATTGAGAATTTAGGGACTGGAGACAACTTATCAAGACAAGTAACTAGTTTTGAAAAATTACTTAAACTAAGCATTACATCTAGTAGAGATCTGCTTTCAATTCTATATAAAATTTTACTTGAATTGAATGGAAGCTCCTTACTTTCATATGTCCATTCTTGGAATAAGGACCTAAACTATAGCCTATTGCCTAATCATTGGGCTAAGATTTGGAGTTCAACTCCCTTCAAATCAAAGTTGATAAATTTACAAACACAGGCTTTCAAGCTAATCTCTCATTGGTATCTAACTCCCCATCAACTACATCACATTTATCCAACTCATGTACCACTCTGTTGGAAAGGTTGTGGGGAGGTTGGATCTTTTATACACAATTGGTGGACTTGCAAACATATAAAAGTCTTTTGGCAAAAGATACATCAAAGTATCCATGAGATAACAGGTTATTTGATTCCTTTCACCCCAGAGGTTATGCTTTTAAATTTATGGCACAATTCCCCTGTCCCGTTAGTCAGACGTAACCACATTGCTATGCTATGTGCAGTGGTGAAATGGTCCATAGCTGTGGCTTGGAAGAACTCTAAAATTCCATTGATATCTAATTGGTACTTAAGTATCTGGGATATGTACATTATGGAAAAGATATCAGATAGATTGTCCACCGATATTAACAATGAAAATAACACTGAAATATCTACCTTTATCCAAACTTGGTTTCCAGTAATTGAATTTATTTCTTCCAATGAATCATTCTTAAATAGATCATATCTGATTGACTTGTTGGTATTGTAATATATAATTCTCCCTTGTCAATTCTAGTTCCTGTCTAGGTTTTTTATAATTATCTTATTTCAAAATTTGGGTATATAATATAGCTATTTATCTACTTACTTATTCTACTTAATTACAGTTTATAGCATAATTGAGGTAACTAACCTACCCTAAGAAAACATAGTATCTCTATGCTGACTTGTTACATTATTACCTGTTTTTACAATTTTGATTACTTCAGAAGTTTAAATTACCTTATTTATTGAATGTTTTATGTATATCTTGTATTCTATGTATTCTCTGCATCTTTGTAAACTGATTCTTTTTAATTATAATAAAGAATAATTGAAATTTTTAAAAAGGAAAGGAAAGAGGTGTTGGGGCTGTTACCATTCTCTTGTTTAGAATTGCTCCACAACTACTTTCATTATCACTAGAGAAAAGATGCAGGATTTCGCCCCACATATGTGAAAAAGTAGCCAGGGAAACATTGGACAAAGGTTCCGTCCACCCCTGGTTGTTTCCCTGCTAAAACTGGCCATCTCCCGTGGCTACTTTTTTAAAAAAAGAAGACTGTTACATACATTTGCTATGTATTGTCTACTTTGGCTCTTAGAGAGCTGAAACGCAATACCTGTGTCACCATCTGCAAAAATGAATACTTTTACATGGTAAAAACAATCCTCCCCACATTGTACAGCTCCACCCTCTAAGAAAAATTCTGGACAGTCGCATTGTTAATGTGGTCACTAACCCATGCTAGAAGCCTCCAAGCATGTGAGGTGAGGCTTAACATGGTCTAAGGCTGTCCCCAGATCATTCTTGCTCCTCATTTTGCACACCTGAATGCCTCTGACCATACAAGGAGGAGAGGAGAGCCTATAGTGACTTGAGGATTCCACAGGTTGTACTAGGCCTCACACTCCAGTGGCTTGGCTAGGATGCTTGTGTTCTGGCCCATAATTGCTACCCTTCAGCATGTATACAAAGCAAATACACCATTGCAAAATGGTGTTTCTAGTGCTATACCTTGCACAGAATGGAGCAACAAACCTTATCTTTTTGGTAAGCATGTATGCCCTTCTTCAACTCAAGCTTGTCAGCCAGACATGGGGGTAGGGCTCTAGATGGACTGTAGTTTGTGTGGCCTTGAGCTGCTTGAAACAGTGCAGCGCACTTACCTGCAGCTGCAGTTGCTTAGTCTCTCCTTTGGTCTCCGAGCCAGCCACAGCTGAACCTATAGCATCTATAGCACCTCCAGTGGTGAAGGAGCATCACTGAATGGTGGGCATTGCTCCAGACACACTACCAGACTGGCACTGCTGCACTCAAGGAGGGAGTTACACGAATAAATTTAGTACAATCACAGCAGATAGTAAAAGACTGAGGCAAGTAGCCCTGCTGAAATGGTAGAGAGAGTATTCTATTTTTGCAAATAAATGGAACTTGCTCGGTCATAATGCCCGATTCCTCGTGATGCCATTTGATCACATTGACAATCCATCTGCAGTTTAAAATTAGCTGTATTTCAAACATCTGTGCTGTTGGTGGCCACAGTTAGGGTGTGCTTGCAAACTGATGGTTTGCTTGGATTCCCACATAGCAGGCAGGCCTTGCATCATTTAAAATTAACCACAATTTCAAGCGCACATGCTGCTCTCACACCTGTGCAGTCAGAAACATTCATCCATTGGAAATATTCATCATACTGGCACGTGCTCAGAGCTAACTGGATCAAACTGCAGGTCCTGGGTGGTGGTGCAAGAACATGTCAAACGTTTGCAATCCAGTTTAGAGCACTGGATCAACATGACAGTACTTGGTTTTGGGAATCAGGCAGGCAAAATGGGCAAGGCTGCAATGGATTGAGGAATCCATTCCAGGACTGGTAATCCACTACAGCATTTGGAGGTGTGGAATAAATCCATTCTTCAGTCTACCAAAAATTTCCTGAGCAGTTCCTTTTGAGTCCGTGCTCAAGTGAACAGGGCATTCCTGCTACATTGTGTTTATAATGTTGAATGGTACTAATGGTAATGCAATTATTTTCTAATTTGTGCCAGTATCAGGGCTTTACTATGCTCCCCCCAGTTTGCTTTGTCGTTGTCCCCACACCTTATGTCCTCTGGTGACATGATGAAACAATAATATTCCTGCTTGTTCATGCTTCATTCCAGTACCATCTGCCAGAATAGGCTGTGTGTGCTCACATGCACATATGTGAGAGAGAGAGAGAGAGAGAGAGAGAGAGAGAGAGAGAGAGAGAGAGAGAGAGAGAGAGAGAGAGAGAGAGAGAGAGAGAGAGAATGTAATGGAAAATTCTTTCAAACACTGAAACTTATATTAGCCCTGCTGAGGGAATAGCAGCTCCACCTGCTGACTTTTTTATGTCTGCCTCTTTAGAAAGAATAGCATAGACAAAGGAAATGTGTGGCACCTCATTCCCAGTATTATTTCTCAGTGAAAATGCACTTTGCAAAAGTATTGATATGGCTTAATTTGAAGATGCTATGAAAGCAAAGGAAGCATTACATTTTGTTCTTCAAAAGACTGGTGTGTTAATGAGTTTAGTGAATACACATGCAGCTTCAAGATGTGGATTAAAAATATAGACCTCTGGGACTACTGGTCTATTTTAAAAACAACACCTTGAATCCATCTGTTCAGGCTCAGCTGTTGATTTGGGGATCTGTTTGAAAGAGTACCTCTAGTAACACAAGGTTGGTGAAGTTCAGTTATGTACTTCAACCATTTAGTCTAAAGACAAGAAAGCACCATATATTTCAAATACTTAAAAAGCCAAATATGCAAATCACCCTGAAGAGCATGGGAACATGTGGCATTTTCAAAAAGATTAATCCCAGTCAGTAAAGATGGCTTTACCTACTTTATAGTGAACACAAATAGAGTAATCGCACTGTGCTTATGGAGAAGTTCAGTCTTCTCCCAATTAATTTTTGATTTGAGTTCATAAGGATTTGTGTGAATGCCCAACTTAATTTTATCTTGGTTGATGTCTTTCCAGTTCCATTCATACAGTACTCATATATGAGTTTCATACAGTTACAGAATCGGAGGGCAATCTAGTCCCAACTACCTGTACCAAATAAATTACTATTGATACAACAGTTTCCTTTCCTCTGCCTGACTCCAAAACTTAAATGTCTATATTCTACTGAGCTTGTAATGATCTATTTTTATACATATGTGGCTTGTATTATTTCCTCATTTAAATAATTTCCCCCCTTAAATATTCTGCATGTGCTAAAGCTCTTGCACAAGCAAAGATGCATTAAAAAGACTTTGGTAGCTATTTGGTAAAATATATTGGATCTCCCTCTGCATTTCTGCTTGCACAAAATCTTGTGCAACCAAGCCTGTTTATATTTCTGCTTGTGTTAGCACTGGATCCAAGCCACTGTGTGGATGCTCTGAAAAAGCCACTCCAGCTTGGATGTTTAACTGGAGCAAAGCTTCTCTGTGGAAGTAAGCTTTCAAAATATGACTTGCATCTTTTATGTGAGGTGGCACACAGTACAGACTCATCTGTGTCTTTCTGTCTCTGTCTGCTTACCCACTTCCTCTTGAAATTTTCTCAAACTGATTTTCTCCCTATGAGGTTTCAGACTCAATTTGCAAAGTAAGCATGGTTCTTGAGCTCCAATGTGAGTACGCTGGTCCAGGGCCCAACTTGATGCTATAGCATCCATGGGTTTCACCTTTGGGTGCCACCACTACTTTACAGATGGATTTGGGCCATTTGAAGAAGAAGAGAGGAGAAGAGACTGGATTTATAACCCACCCTTCACTCAGAGTCTCAGAGTGGCCTTTCCCTCCCCCCCCACAACAGACACCCTGTGAGGTAGGTGGAGCTGAGAGAACTCTGAGAGAACTGTCCTTAAGAGAACAGCTCTGACAGAACTATAAGAACATAAGACCATAAGAACATAAGAGAAGCCAATGTTGGATCAGGCCAATGGCCCATCCAGTTCAACACTCTGTCACACAGTGGCCAAAAATACCAGGTGCCATCAGGAGGTCCATCAGTGGAGCCAGGACACTAGAAGCCCTCCCACTGTTGACCCTCCCAAGCACCAAGAATTCAGAACCTCACTCTCCAAGACGAGCCATCCCGAACCAGAGACTTTTCATCTCCTGTTGGCTTCCCCCCAATATTCAGTTTAAAAACTGCTCTGCCACGTTTTTGATTTTAAGTGCCAGCATCCTGGTTCCTTCTTGGGACAAGTGGAGATCGTCTCTTTTGTACAGCTCCCTCTTGTTCCAAAAAGCATCCGAATGCCTAACAAACTTGAACCCTTCCCCCTACACCATCGTCTCATCCACAAATTGAGACTCCTGATCTGTGCCTGTCTCTCCGGCCCTGCATGTGGAACAGGTAACACTTCTGAGAAGGATACCTTGGAGGTCCTAGCCTTGAGTTTCCTGCCCAACCGCCTAAATTTCTCCTCCAGGACCTCACAACTGCATTTCCCCACATCATTGGTGCCAACATGCATCACGACCACTGGCTCCTCCCGAGCACTATCTACCAGCAAGGGCCAGACCTAGGGTTTTTTGCGCCCTAGGTGGGACTACCTTCTGGCACCCCCCCCATGCGCCCATCAATTACGGGGTTGCCAACCTCCAGTGGGGCATGGAGAGAAGGAACTCCAGCTGCCCGTGTTGGACTAGATGGGCCACTGGCCCCACGGAAGAGATCCATCTGAATGTGGGCGCAGGGGACGGGTGGCAGTGGCCTCATCATGGGGAGCACTGCGTCCTAGGCTGCAGCACAGGCAGCGGCGGGCTTGGGGAGGGGCTGGTGCAGCTCTTGCCTGCCTGCCTTCATGTATTTAACCCCTTCAGTGCTGCAAATGAATGTGAACTGTGTCCTCCCATCCCCTCCAGCCAGGAGGAGCTTCAGCTGAGCGGCACTCAGCGGCGCCCACCGCGCTTCCACGGGGGCCTCTCTGGAGTCACTACTGGGTGTGGGGTCAGTCACCTTCTGGAAGGGCCATTGAGATCAGCAGAGGGGTGGCAGTTAGACCATAGGAGACCACCAGGCTCTTCTTTTTGGAACACAGATGGGAGGAGATGCTTCCCTCCCTTGCGGCGCATGGGAGAGAGAGAGAGAGGCCATGGGAGGAGGAGCTCACAGGTGGTCGGCCAGGAGGCACCCCGATGGCGGGAGTTCTCGGCAGTATTGCTGGGCGTGGGAAGGTACCCAGGAGCCCAGATTCCTGGGGAAGGAAGGAGGCTGCATTTGGACATCTCCCCCCCAACAGCTCGTTGTATCCGTCCCCCCCATTTGCAGCCCTGGCCGGAGAGGGAGAGAGAAAGCGGGGCTCCACACCTTGGGCTAGACAGGCAGCTCCCCCCCCACGTCTGCGGGATTCCTCCCTTAGAGGGCACCGGCCTGCCTGCCTCCTCCTTGCTTGGAATGCGGGCAGGGCCGGCTCACCCACTAGGTGAGCTAGGCACTTGCCTAGGGCGCTGGCCCTGCAGGGGCGCCAAAATGCCCCCCATCCCCCCGTAAAAAGCCCCCCGGGCCGCCCAATGCCAGCAGCCCCAGCTTTCCTGGGTGCCTCGCGGCTGCGAGGCACCCGGCAGAGCCGCGCATGCTGCCCCTGGGAGGGAAGGGGGCTTCTAAGCCCGCCCCTTCCCCGGCTCTCCCGGGTGCCTCATGGCTGTGAGACACCCGGGAGAGCCGCGCCGCCACCGCTGGGAGGGAAGGGGGGGCTTCTAAGCCCGCCGCTTCCTTGGCTTTCCCAGGCGCTGGGCCATCCTCTCACAGGCTGTCCTGCCTAGGGTGCCTAGACACCTGGGGCCGGCCCTCAACGCGGACTGCTGGAGCGCTCTGTCCCCATCCACCCACCTGAGCCAGTGGAAGCCATACAGAGGAGGAGAACATAAGAGAAGCCAATGTTGAATCAGGCCAATGGCCCATCTAGTCCAACACTCTGTCACACAGCGGCCAAAATATACCAGGAGCATCAGGAGGTCCAGCAGTGGGGCCAGGACACTAGAAGCCCTCCCACTGCTGCCCCCTCCAGCACCTAGAATAGAGTGCATCACCTGCCCCAGACTGAGAGTTTCCATCTATACCCCGTGGCTAATAGCCACTGATGGACTTCTGCTCCATATGTTTATCTAATTCCCTCTTGTAACTGTCCATGCTTGTAGCTGCCACCACCTCCTGTGGCAGTGAATTCCATATGTTAATCACTCTTTGGGTGAAGAAGTATTTCCTTTTATCTGTTCTAACCCGACTGCTCAGCAATTTCATGGAGTGCCCACGAGTTCTTGTACTGTGAGTAAGGGAGAAAAGTACTTCTTTCTCAACCTCCTCAATCCCATTCATAATCTTATAAACCTCAATCATGTCACCCCTCAGCCGTCTTTTCTCCAAGCTAAAGAGCCCCAAGCGTTTTAACCTTTCTTCATAGGGAAGGTGTTCCAACCCTTTTATCATTCTAGTTGCCCTTCTCTGCACTTTTTCCAATGCCATAATATCCTTTTTGAGATGTGGTGACCAGAAGTGTACACAGTATTCCAAATGAGGTCGCACCAATGATTTATACAGGGGCATGATGATACTGGCTGATTTGTTTTCAATTCCCTTCCTAATAATCCCCAGCATAGCGTTGGCCTTCTTTATTGCAGCAACACACTGTCTAGACATTTTCATTGAGTTATCTACTACGACTCCAAGATCTTTCTCTTGGTCCGTCTCTTGGTTCAGACCCCATCAATGTGTATTTATATTTAGGATTTTTGGCTCCAGTGTGCATCACTTTGCACTTGGCCACATTGAACCCCATTTGCCACGTTGATGCCTACTCACCCATCCTCGACAGATCCCTTTGAAATGCCTCACAATCCTCCCTGGTTTTCACCACCCGGAACAACTTTGTGTCATCTGCAAAGTTAGCCACTTTACTGCTTACTCCCAATTCCAAATCGTTAATAAACAAGTTAAAAAGCATCGGACCGAGTACTGATCCCTGTGGTACCCCACTGCTTACCACCCTCCACTGAGAAAGTTTCCCATTCATACTCACTCTCTGTTTTCTATTTATAAGCCAGTTTTTGATCCACAAGAGAACTTGTCCTTTTATCCCATGACTATTGAGCTTACTTAGGAGCCTTTGATGAGGAACTGTATCAAAAACTTTCCGGTAGTCAAGGTAAATAATATCTATTGGGTCCCCCTTGTCCACATGTTTGTTCACTCCCTCAAAAAACACTAACAGGTTAGTGAGACAAGATCTTCCCTTACAGAAACCATGCTGAGTCTGCCTCAATAGTTTTTGTTCATCAATGTGCCTACTAATTCTTTCCTTAATAACAGTTTCCACCAACTTACCCTGTATCTATGTCAGACTGACTGGCCTGTAATTTCCCGGATCTCCTCTGGAGCCCTTTTCAAAGATGGGAGTGACATTAGCTACCTTCCAGTCCTCAGGAATGGAGGCAGATTTTAAAGAAAGATTACATATTTTTGTCAGGAGATCCACAAGTTCACATTTGAGTTCTTTCAGAACTCTCGGATGAATGCCATCCGGGCCTGGTGATTTATTAGTTTTTAAATTGTCCATCAGTCGGAGGACTTCCTCTCTTGTCACCGCAATCTGATTCAGGTCTTTCAAACCCCCTCCCGAAATCGGTGCTTCTGGAGTGGGCAAGCACTTCTCCTCTTCCACAGTGAAGACAGAGGCAAAAAATGCATTCAGCTTCTCAGCCATTTCCCTATCATCCTTCACTACTCCTTTTACTCCTTGGTCATCCAAGGGCCCCACTGCCTCCCTGGCTGGCTTCCTACTACTAATTATTTGAAGAAAGTTTTATTGTTGGTCTTTATGTTTTTTGCGATATGCTCCTCATATTCCCTTTTTGCTTGCCTGATCACAGACTTGCATTTTATTTGCCATAGTCTGTGTTCCCTTTTATCAACCTCACGGAGACTAGCTTTCCACCGCTTAAAGGAATCCTTCTTACCTTTTACAGCTTCCATTACTTTATTTGTTAACCATGCAGGCTTTTTTCTATACCTATTTGTACCTTTCCTAACCTGTGGTATATATTTTTTCTGAGCTTCTAGGACTGTATTTTTAAATAGTCTCCAAGCTTCCCCAATGGTTTTGACCTTCTCCACTCTTCCTTTCAATTTCTTCCTCACATGTCCCCTCATACCAGAGAAGTTACCCCTTTTAAAGTTAAAAGTGGTTGCGTCAGTCTTTTTGGGCAACTCCCTATCTGTACAAATGTTAAACTCAATGACATTATGGTCACTGTTCCCAAGTGGTGCAATCACTTTTACATCTCTCACCAGGTCTTGGGTGTTACTTAGGACCAAATCCAGGATCGCCTCTCCCCTGGTAGGATCTGTGACCATCTGTTCCATAGCACAGTCATTGAGAGTGTCTAAAAACCCAATCTCTTTTTCCCGACTAGAATTCATATTGACCCAATCAATGTGTGGGTAGTTAAAGTCGCCTATTACGACAGTTATCCCGTCTAGCCGCTATCTTTAATTCATTCATCATTTTATAATCCTCCTCTATCTTTTGATCTGGTGGGCGATAACAAACTCCCACTGTTAAGCTTCTTTTTGGACCCACTATTTCAACCCATAGCATTTCCAGAAGCAAATCCAATGCTCTTACCCTCTCAGTCTTACTAGACGGTATACCCTCTCTGATGTACAGAGCCACCCCACCTCCAACCCTTCCCCCCCATCCTTCCGATATAATTTATAACCAGACATCACCGTATCCCACTGATTTTCCTCATCCCACCAAGTTTCTGAAATACCCAAAATGTCTATTTCCCCCCCCCAACACCAAGCATTCCAACTCCCCGATTTTACCTCGGAGGAGGAGGAGACACTGGCAGCCCCGCAGCCCAGGCCTTCTGTCAAGCATCCACCCCATTCTGCCAACGGCCAGGCTCACCGCAGGGGGAGAGTGGCACCATGGAGAAGGGGGGGAAGCGCACCACCAACAAAGTGCCTGTGTGATCCGGCTCAGCCCGCGCCTAACCCTAAGCACCGAGGTGCACAGGGCCAGCCCCTCCAGCTGCTCCGCTGCCCAGGTGCCCAGCAGCAGCAGGAGTAGGCGCAGCGGCACCCAGGAGGGAGCCATGGCTGGCAGGGAGTGGGTGAAGGTGGCCCCGCACTCTCCTTCGGGTCATCCCGTTGCTGCCTCTCAGCTGCCACCACCGCCACCACTACCTGCGCACCTTCTGGGGCTGGGGAGGAGGGGGCCACTGGTGGAGTTGAGGAAGGTGGGAAAGCTGCCCTCCACAGGTACTGGAGCTGAGGGGCTTTGGGGGGGCGGGTCCTGTTTGGCGTCCCAGGGCCAGCCCGTGCTCTAGGCAAATGCCTAGTTCACCTAGCGAGTGAGCTGGCCCTGCTACCAGCCTATCTAAAACACGCATAATGTCCGCTACCTTTGCACCAGGCAGGCAAGTCACCATACGATCAGTACACGGGTTTGCCACCCAGCTGTCTACCCACCTAAGGATCAAATCACCAACTACCAAGAGCCCCCCTCCCAACCTGCCCAGGGATGGTTCCTTGGTGCAAAAGGATACCCTTGGCCCAAGGTCATGGAGCAGCTGCAAGTCTCAGATCCTGATCAGGTCCACAACCCAGTGGGACCAGGTGATCTTGTGTCCTGTGCCTTTTCAAGTGCCAAAACAGTCCCTCATGGATGTTTCAGCACTTAAAAAGGTGTCAGAGGTGACAAGGTTACCTGGTCGCGCTATGCTGTGGGCCTGATCAGGATCAGATGGCCTGATTTGTACCCTTGAGACATTTTTAAATGGCCCAAGTTCACCTCTAAAATGATGACAGCACTGCCTATGGGCTGAACCCATGTATGCCATAATGTCTGGTTTGGCCCTGACGGAAAACATTTCAGTGGAAAAGCAGGAAAAGGTTATGGGCTTCTCCCCCTTCACTGCCAACTACCCCCTTCGGATGACATTTTCCATCAAAGAAATAACAATTAGGCTAACATTATAAATAAAGTATTATTTGTGCTTTAGAGGGCCACGTATTTTATTACCATTAACTCTTTGTTTCCCATTTATATAAGGGAATTTAACTCTCATGAGTATCGATTCTAAATCCTAATCCCAGCCTAGTTGACCGCTTTAAAGTACACTGCTTATTCTTCCAGTCACCTTGAGAATATTCAAAATATTCAGATAATCAGATGTTTATATGGAGGAAACACTATTTATTCAAGGTATAAAGGTAAGCACAGGAGAGATTTTGATGCTGATTCCAATAACAGCAGTTTGATTGAATTCTGCATGAAATTCACCATAAGTGGTACCTTCTGATTCAGCTGGAAAAGGATTATAAAGATAAATCTTTTAATCTCAGCCATTGAGTCAGAAGCCATACTATAGTAAAAAGAGTGAGATGGATTTAGCATATGAAATTACTTGCAGCTGTTTGGATAGTTTTATTAAGAATAAAGCTAAAGCTCAAAGTCCAAACCTTTGAAAAGTTGTAGGATACTGAGAAATTCCATTTCCCATAAGCAACATCCCTAAGAGAACACACCTGTCACAGTGTCATAATACCTGAGAATTTTCAGCTCGGGTGGGCTTTCTGTGGCTTGGTTTAGCTGTTCTACTCTCATTTTTGCATGAGTGTAGATTTTTAATTGGGTTCTTATCATACTGGTTTATCATAGGGTTGCCAGGCCTCCCTCTCTACAGTGAGAGCTCCCACTGGCTCCAGCATCCCTGCTACCTAGTACTCTGGCAGAGAAAAAAATAAAGCAAAAATCTCAGGAAACAGTGAGGGGAGAGGGTACGGGGGGGAATGAAATGCCCCTGCAAATCCTTTCAAATCCCTCATGTTATATCTAATTCTGAACCAGGCCATAGATTATATGTTCACTAGATTTGCAAAATGAAGCTAGAGACAGACAGGATTTTTCTACATACTTGAAGGAAGTTTCAGATTACAAAAAAATCTGAAATGGGGGGGGAGGAACCATCACAAGATTAAAACTCCCCAAAACAAGAGCATCAACACCTGTAGTTTTAAGAAACTAATGCCCACTGAGCCGTCAGTATACATTTTAGGGGTTGCTAGGCAACCATAACTATTTTGCTAAGCCTTCATAGCCTTGTTTCTGGAAAACAAAGCTAAGTATGGGAGTGGTGGTGGACTGGGAGGCTAAAACAGCCCTGGAAAATGTTCTACTCTCCTTTCAGTCTCCTGATGGCCAGGCCCAGCAGATACTGTATGACCTGGGCCTGGCAGCCACCACCCAATGTGGGCCATGCAACTTTTACAGCTTGGCATTCTTGGGGCGAGGTTAATGTAGGGATATAGGGAGGGAGAACTGAAGACTAGGAGGGCAGCTAAAGCATATGCTGGCTGGTGGGTAGGAAGGAGAGAAGGAAGCAAGAAAAAGGAGCTTTCAGGGAAGGGAAAGAGGAAAGAGCGGTAGAGGGAAGTACAGGGGGAAACGAGATGCCCCCAGCAGATCCTTGCAGGTCCTCTGCTTGTATTTAACTATTAGTCATCATAAGACAGAGGCTGTTCAGGGGCAGTTCTTGGGAGGGTGGGGGGTGAGAAACATTTTGGGAGCAGGCTAGAAGTAGCTGAGTTCCACCTGGGCTGTTTCTCTTCCTCTCCCTGTAGGGAACTTTAAAGTTCAGGCATGTTGGGAGCAGTGTTGTGCCCCTTTAATAGGGGTGTAATAGGATGTTATTTATCAGGTGGTGTTATTTAACTCCATGCCATGAAAAGCTTCAGCTGCTCATTGCCACACATTAAGCCTCTGTTAAAGGGACAGGACATTTTCCCGCAAGCCTGTTGGCAATCCTAGTCCAATGCATGAGCTGAGGGGCAAAGGCCAAAGGGCTCTTGGCCCTTTAGTTCTTAGCCTGTGGCTCACAGCCAGTGCCCTGGAGGAACCATCTTTTGAATCTCAGCCAGCCTAAGACATTTCATTGTTTTGCCTCTCTATTTGGTTTATTTATACTTCATTTTTCTTTTGTTGTTGGGTCCCTTAAGGGAGAAAAGTGGGATAGAAATATCTCTGCTTATATATAATTGAGCAGTGGGGTGGTACTTTTGGAACATTACACACACCCCTAAATCAGTTGGCTCCATGATGTGTCACTCAGAAACTGTCCCTATCCACTGGCTACATTGCCTGAGTTCCACCCACAGAAACAGCGCCCACCAAAACTTTCCTCAGAAGACGGTTGCTTCACTCCAGTGAACACAGCTACTGTCTTTGCTCTCCTCAGCCAGGCAATGATTGATTCCCTCAGGGGTCAAAACACACTGTCTTTAGCCGCCAAGCCAAGTTTGCTGAGGCAACACTTTCCACAATGGAAAAAAACCCCCACCAAGTAAACAGCTGTCAGCATAGCAGAGGCAGGGGGGAGCCAGCCCAAGTTATCACAAAAAAGCCAGTGGATACAAACACAAGCAGAGATAGAGGATGGGACCAGACACACAGAAAACAGGAAGCCAAAAACCCAAGGCATGCTGCAATGCACAAATACAGACTCAGTCACAGGCAGATCTACGTCTGCACACTGCCCAGTTGTAGAAATTACTCCACAGAGCTCTGTGTGCTGCATTTTCTGGCCCACATTGTGCAACCTTGGATACCAGTTATTGTGTAACATAAGGTATGTGAGACTTTACTTCCACATTTGTGCCTTTCTCTTACATACTGCTAATATGTACTTAACCTGTTTCCAGCCAATGCACTCTTTACACATGACATCTTTCTAGAGCTAATTGTATTGCTTTAACAATGGGCTTTATTGCTAGTTCTAAATATAATATATAAGAGCTTTGTGGTCTAGAAACATGAGGTACTAAATGTAGAAAAAATAGATTATCTCTTTAGACCCACCTTAACTCACCTGAAACCACTAGAATGGAATAGGTTATACATTGAAAGAACCTGCACATAGTAGCTAGGACTGGGGGCGCTTGTGTTCAAACCCCCTCTCAGACATGAAACTCACCAGGTGACCTTGGCCCAGCCACTCTCTGATGTTGTGAGGATAAAATAGGGGACAGAGTGTATGTGCTGCCCTAAGCTCTTTGGAGAATGGGCAGAATAGCTGAAAGAACTAAATAGGTATAAATAATGGCCGATAGTGCTGATGAGTTTCCTTGGTGTGTCCCCCCCCAGTTGCTATGGGGCTGATGACTCTGACCAATTCCACAAAAGCAGTTGTTCTGCCCTCAGTCTCCTGTTTCCCCCGGTTGTACTGCTCAATTTCCCACTATTTGCTGCGCAGCCACATTTTGACCTGCATCTCCCCCCAATTTCCCCTACGTCTTCTTGATCCTTATTTTTTAGGATCATGATACTCTGTAGGTTAGCACAGTTACTTCCTGATTTCACTGATTCTGGTCTGATTCTTTATAGTTTGAATTGCTTCCTTTAAAATAATTAGCCCAAAGTTGTCAAAATAATTAGCCCAAAGTAGTCAAAATGCAAGTAAAATAAAATGGACAGCCAACTATCAATGAACTCTAGCTTCTCAGTGTTCCCTCCCCACCTCAATGTCTTCCTCCTCCTCCCTCCTCTTAAAGTACTCTATTCCCCCACTCCACATTCCCATTGAAACTGCAGAACTCTTTTGTAATTTATAATCTTTAGAGTGTTAGTTGTTGTATGCTGTGCAGCCCTGTTTTTCTCTGATACTGGCAAAGCACATTCTTTTTTCCCTGCAAGTCCAAAGTTGCCAGACTCATGTTCCAAGAACGGCAGGAAACTCCTAGATGTTGAATAGCCTCTTGTGTAAGCTTTGGTTCTGCAAGGCAGAAAAGAACAGAGATGGGAGTGCAGGAAGGATGAGGACAATTTGCATCCTGGGAGCGTGTGAACTAGTGTGTGGACTGCCGAGGACATTACTGGCTAAGGCCATGCCAATCCAATGGGCTGTGAGTGTTTTTCCTGGAATTTATTTGCTCCCCCCTTTGTCTTTTAAACCGCAATAATAGTTTGTTCTTTTTTGATAAAAGTACTGTTCAATTGATCTACACCCAAAAGATGTCATTCAAAAGTCCACCCAGGATGCTGATCACTCAAATTCAAAGGTCTAAAATTATCAAGGAATCTGAAATTATTATTTTGCCCCTCCTTTGCCTCTTTCCACTCTCTGCTTCTCTTGATGTTATTGGCAGATCTACCATGAAGTCAAAGGGGGCCTGATGTTATCAGCAGAATCAGCTTCCCTGTATAACTACCATCTAGTTACTTCTAGGTCCTCATTTCCCTAAATGGTTATGTAATATTCTGGCTACTTGTACCTTTTGATAGTTGGAGAGGAGGTAAAGGCTTCATAATGACAGCTACTTGAGAAATATTGTTACTTGAATTCTTTCTTCAAAACTCAACCAGGAAATTCCAGAGGATAGTTATAGGTCTGTTGGAGCACCCTTTCTAGGAATGCATGCTTTCTCTCTCACAGGTCTTGAGTGGCAGCCTCCCTCCTCCTCTAGTAGGAAGGTATGCTTTCCCTCAAACAGGTCTTGAACGGTGTCCCCACCACAGGCTGAAGCAGCAATTCACCAGCAACAATGGACCAATAAGGGCCTCATTACACTTCATATTTTTTCCCTGATTCCTCCCCAGTTCTGTGTGATTAGACTTGTGTAGTGAGTTCTATGCTGGGAACTCAATTCCCAGATATGTGGGAGCAAGAGGACTTATACTTTCCTCTGTTCTACTTTACCAAACAGAAAGAAACACATGGCTTGCTATTTGCTTTTTATTTGGCAACTCAACATGTATTTGATGGAGGTTTCCCCAAAAAGCAGTAGCAGACCTCCAAGGCCATTTCAGATCAGGAAACTGAGGCAGGGGGAAAGGCATCAAGCCCCTCTGCCTGAGCACCATAGCTCCAATCCAAGTTGGGCTGGCCCATGTGTTAAGGTCCCAGCACAGAACTTGGAATGCATGTCTGATCAGGGTATCAGAGCAAAACACGATATATCATTCAACCCTAATGGAAACAAAAACTCAGAGACATCCCTTACCACAAACACTGGTGTCAGCTTTGTCCACATATTCACCAGTTGACACCATCAAGGGATTTAACAACATCAACCATAATCTCACCAGAAACCAATGGAGAAGCATTTCAATAATTGAGGTCATTTGCCAGGAGACAGTTACCATATTCTAACAACAAAATTTAAAAGGTGAAACAGCAATATGAAGCCACTGAATGGAATAATTTCCAAATACGACATTCTGGAATGGGGGTCTCTCAACACATTCTGGGAATTCCTAGCTTATCTCCTATGTGCATTTGATGAAGGTGCCTTTATTTTTTTCACCCACTGGACTAACAGCAGCTTTCCTTGGGGATAAACTAGGAATAGGGTGTGGGGAAAGAGTTAAATACCTCCACCCTCAGGGCCACTGCTCTGATAAATTTGGAGCTATGTGCAAACTGCATTAAATAAGAAACAAAAACGTCTGTGAGATCCAATCACAGATCTCCCACATAACGTGTAATTTGGCTCTCAGACGCAAATTAAAGAGGAGGAAGAAATTGAGTGAAGAGCTGCTTCCCATTGTTTAGGGAGGATATATATGCTAGACTCCACATTCCACTTAGTGTGCAAGCTATATACATTCGGGGGGAATCTTATTTAAATGGGTATATAAGAATGCTTCTGGTTTTATGATATTAAAAACCTTTGCCAGAGGCTTCACAAGTACTGCAGCACCTCTAAGGCACCAAGAGTCTGGTCCAGTCCTGTGATTTTTATTTCCCAACAATACTGATGGTTATAATAGTGATGATACAATACTGATGATCACAGCTTTTTTTTTTTTAGAAAAAGCCCAGCAGGAACTCATTAGCATAATAGGACACACCCAACAGCAGAAACTCATTAGCATATTAGGCCACACCCCAGACAGTGCAGAAAGAGAGAGAGAAGGAAAGAAGGAGGAAAAGAGGGAAAGAAAGAGAGAAGGAAAGAAATAGGAAAAGAAGGAATGAAGGAAAGAGAAGGAAAGAAGGAGGGAAAGAGGGAAAGAAGGAAGGCAATAAAGAAAGAGAGAGAGAAGGAAAGAAGGAGGGAAAGAGGGAGAGAAGGACAGAGGGAAAGGAAGGACAGAAGGAAAGGGAGGGAAAGAAAGAGAGGAAGAGAAGGAAGGAAGGAAGGAAGGAAGGAAGGAAGGAAGGAAGGAAGGAAGGAGCCTGAGCCTGGAAGGGAAGGGAGTTTGCCTTCCCTTGGCTTGCCCGGGTCCCCCGTGGCTGCAGGGACCCCGGGAAAGCCCCCCCTTGGCTTGCTTGCGACAGCGGGGAGCCAGGGTAAACCTGCAGGCCCACCCCCCAATCAAGCCCCCAGCACCACCACCCAGCACCAGCCAGGTGGCCCACCCCTCCCCCATCAAGCCCACACCACCCCAACTTACCCTGGCTGGTGGCAGCAGCCGCCAGCGCATGCTGCTTCCCGCTCCCCAGCCCGACTGAGGGCTGCTGGGGGCAGGGCCAAGTTGAGCGTTCCGGCTCAGAAATAGCCCTGCTGATTATTATAATATCGTCTGTTTTATTCTCAATCCCTTTCCTAATAATCCCTAACATAGAGATTATTACTGCAGCATACTGGGTTGACGCTTTCATTGAGCTATCCCCTACAACCCCAAGATCTTTTTCCCTCTTAAGTCTCATCAAGTTCAGACCAATTGGCCTATACCTGAAGCTCAGATTTTTTGCCCCAATGTGCATCACCTTACACTTACCAACACTGAACTTCATTTGTCACATGTTGCCCACTCACCTGGTCCGTGATCCTCTTGGAACTCTTCACAGTCAGCCTTGGTTTTCATCATCCCGAATAATTTGGTGTCATCTGCAAACTTGGCCACTACACTACTCACCCCTAGTTCCAGATCATTTATGCATTAATTAAATAGTACTGGTGTTTAGTCATGCTGGCCACATGACCACAGAAATGTCTTTGGACAGCGCTGGCTCTTCGGCTTTGAAACGGAGATGAGCACCGCAACCCTAGAGTCGGATTCGACTGGCTTTTGAGCAAGGGAACCTTTACCTTTACTGGCCCCAGTATTGATTCTTGTGAGACCCCACTGCTTACTTCCCTCCATTGTGAGAATTGTCCACTGATTCCTACTCTTTGCTTCCTGTCATTTAACCTTCCTCTTATCCCATGACTGCAAAGTTTACTCAGGAGTCTTCAGTGAGGTATGGAGGAGGGCAACCAAGATGATTAAGGGGTTGGAGTAGCTTGTCTATGAGGAAAGGCTGAAGAGTCTGGGTCTTTTCAGTTTAGAAAAGAGACAACTAAGGAGGGAAATGATACGGGTTTACAAAATTATGCATAGGGTGGAGAGAGTTAACAGAGAAAAAGTTTTCTCCCTCTCCCAAAATATTAGAACTGGAGGGCAATGTTCCCTCTAAGATGTGGAGACTTGTGAGCAAAAATTCTACTGATGGACAGTAAATTCAGAACAAACAACATGAAATAACACTTTACAAAAAGTGATTAAAATGTGGAATTTGCTGCCAGAGGATGTAGTGATGGCCACAGGAATAAACAGCTTTAAAAGGGGATTAGATAGATTCCAGGAGGATAAATCTATCAATGGCTGCTAGCTACGGTGACTGAGGGGAACCTCCACATTCAGAGGCACTAATCCTCTGAATCCCAGAGCCAGGAGACCAACATCAGGAGAAGGCCTTGGCCTCTGTACCCTCTTGTTTGCTATCCAGAGGAACTGGTTGGCCACTGTGTGAGACAGGATACTGGACTAGATGGACCACTGGTCTGATCCAGCAGGGCTCTTCTTATGTTCTTATTAATCCCTATTTAGAGTTTCTCGTAGCACAGCACAACATCTTATATCCAGCAATTTCTTACTCTTTTGCCATTGTTACCCACTCCCTCCCTACCATCCATATTTAGGATCTTTATTTTGTTAGGGCTGGAAGTGATGGAAACTGCTACTTTCAGCTATCAACATCCTCTGGGGGCATGGCAAGCCCTGGTCAGCTGTTCTGCATCCTGCCTTCCAGAGCACCTTAAGAGGACCAGTTTGGTGTAGTAGTTGAGAGTGGCAGACTCTAATCTGGAGAACTGGATTTGATTCCCCACTTCTCCACATGCAGCCAGTTAGGTGACCTTGGGTCAAGCTCAGTTCTCTTAGAGCTGTTTTCTCAAGAGTAGTTCTCTCAGAGCTTTCTCAGCCCCACCTACCTCACAGGGTGTCTGTTGTAGGGAGAGGAAGGGAAGGAGACTGTAAGCCGCTCTGAGATTCTGAGTGAAGGGCATGGTATAAATCCAACTCTTCTTCTTCTCCTCCTCCTCCTCCTCTTCCTCACCACCCTTTGGTCATGCAGGGTGGGTTCCCTAGCCAATGCCTAAAAACCAGCAGCCAGTTGTGACACTTATGCTTTTTTTAACAGTGCAAACAAGAGAGAGTTGCTGAATGCTTAGCACTTCTTCACCCTGTTCCTTTCAATCTGAGCTGCATGCCAGAGACAAGCCTGCAGCCCCACTCGTTCCCTTGGACTGACCTCTGGGGCAGGCCACAGGAAGCTGCTGGGTCCAATTGCCCCAAATCATCCTTGCTTTCCTTCTCCTTCCATTCAGGCACAAATGCACCCCTCCCCAGCCCAGGGCTGGGATCCTGTCTTCCTTTCACTCATTTCTGAGGTTTCTTATGGACAACACATTTGGTTCATGTTGACCCATTATAGTGCTCCCAGCTCCCAAGTCCCAGCGGGGGTTTCCCCGCTTTTGAGGATTTGATCTGCCACTGGCCACATGGCCAGCAGGGAAAATCTGACCTCAAAACAGGGACATTGCTGCAGGATTTCCCTGATGTGATGACATCATCCAGAAGTGACATCATCACATCACCAGCATCAGAGGGGTGTTGTTCTAGTTTTTGGGCAAACTCTATGGTTCTGAAAGCAAAAAACCATAGAGTTTTGCCCAAAAACTAGAGCTTCACCCCCTCAACATCAGCTATGCAATGACGTCACTTCCAGGTGACATCGTTGCACTATATGCACTTTATGCACAAGGCAGAAGATCCCAGAAAGAGCTCAGGAGCCCCCTGCCAGCTGCCAGGTAGGGCCTGGCAACCCTACCAAATTATTTGTTGCTTCCAATTTTTAAGACTGAGTTTTTCCAAAGAGATGTATTTTCGTTACAGTGTAAGTCAAAGTGCAACAAATCACTGTTTTAATTGATTTCTTTTCTGCTACCAAGATAATTGAGCTCATTAGCTGTTGGTTTTTTAAAGTTGGATTTGTAGTGGGATTGTATATATTTTTTAAAAGAGTTAAATTCTGAAATATTGGAAGTCCAGATAATCCCATTAGTCCTTGGTAAACTAAGGGAACCTCTGAATACAGAGGTAGCAAACCTCTGAATACCAGGGCAGGGGGACAGTATCAAGAGAAGGCCTTGGTCTCTGTCCCATTTGTTAGTCCTCCAGCTGCCCACTGTACAGAACAGTTTGCTATTCTTACATACAATGGGAAATATATTTTCTAGTGTCAGGGCTATTTTTGGGCAGGAACGCACAGGAATGGAGTTCCGGCTGGCTCCTGAGTTGGCCACGCCCAGCAGGAACTCATTAGCATAACAGGCCACACCCAACAGCAGAAACTCATTAGGATTGGCTCCATTAGGGGTGTGTGGCCTAACATGCAAAGGAGTTCCTGCTCCAAAAAAAGTCCTGGGTTTTGACAACAAACAAGGTCAACAGAATAAGAAGCAAAAGGTGGGTGTGGCTGGATGACCACACTTCTGGTAGCATGGGGGTGTGGCCTAATATGCTAATGAGTTTCTACTATTGGGTGTGGCCTATTATGCTAATGAGTTCCTGCTGAGCTTTTTCTACAAAAAAAGCCCTGCCTGGTGTAATGTTCTACTCCCCTCCGAAAAAAACTGGGAATGAAATTTTCAAAGACTGCACTCTCAAACAATGAATCCTCCCCTTCCAAATTTCTAGGGGGGAAAGGCACCCCTGTTCTATATGCAATTAAAGCTCTCTTTTGCAGACCAAACATAGAAAGGTGTGAACTGACATGGGAGAGAGCTTCCCCAAACTTCCCAGGATCCTTAAGTGGTGGCTGGGAAGGGCTCTGGTTCTTTATAAAAATGAAGCATGTGGGCTCAGGGAGCTATCACCCCTCCCTTTTGTAGTTAGCCTTTCTTCATTCTGGTTCTTTTACCACTCTTCTCCCAGACTGGAGGATTTCCTGTAGTGGAGAAAAAATTAATAAAGGTGGGATGGGGCAGGGTTTAACATTCCTGATGCACGTGGTCAGATCGTGTTTAAAAATATACCCCTCACTTACTTGACGCATGAATGGGAAGGATTGGTTGTGTTCTTCCACTAATGAGGCCAGTAGTTGCTGAGAGATCTCAGATCCAGAAATTGGCAGCTATCTTTCATGTCTGATCCTTTCTTAGCAGTGATCTCTCACTTCTGTTCTGGGTGTGTGAAGCCTCAGCTTCTGCATATAACCTCTCCAGTCTGCAAACTGGAGGGGGACAACGCTTGGGCCTCTTCTTTTATCCCCTCCCCCAATATCTCCACAGTCTGGCAAGTTATTACCAACCAAAACATTTCCCTCTGTTCCTTGCAGGTCATGTGGCTTGGATAGCACATAACCTATAACAGGTGGAGGGGGGGATGCAATAGTCTCTGTCCCTCCTATCTTATGCTCAAGCAACCAGGTCCCATGGTTATATAAAACCAGACAATTTTCTTGAGGCCAGTGAAATGACTGACAGAAAGACAGAAAGCCTGAGCACCAAAATATCAGTTAGGAACACTAAAATCTAAACCAGACAGTGAGGTACCAGAATATCCTGCAGACAGTCATAAGGGAGGTTGACAAGTGAGCTTTGATTGGTTTGATTTAGGATTAGAAACCCCAAGTATCTAAAATGTTCCTAACACCATCTAAAAGGCCAGGGTGAGAAAAGATGGAGCCATTTAGATTGGTTAACAGGGTACCCACATAATGCACTACAAGAATTCCATTATCTGAATCAATATTCTGAGTCATCCACACTGAGGAAATTGTTGTCCTCTACATTTCCTGACTGAATGTCATTTATCCCTTCCTCTTTCTCTGCTGCATGAGCCAAGGACTCCAATGCAAAGTCAAAGGGAGTGGGGACAAGGTACAGCCATGATGGGCCCTGCTTTTTGAAGTAATAGTAACTAAACCTAAACTAGTTGCCCTTAAGAACAATCTGGGGTCTCTATGTAAGCCTCCCCACCCACTAAATACAATCATTTGCTGTGCCCATTATAGCAATGGTACAGAAGAGATAATGCCAAGGAAATGCAACAGTCACCTCTAGATTAGACTACTATAACTTGCTCTATGAAGGGCTATCCTTGAACTTGCTCTGGAAACTTTAACTGATCCAGAATGCATTGGCATGAGTCTTTACTGGGACCCCCTTGAAAGCACATATGCAACCCATGCTCTACTGGTTGCACTGGCTACAGATTGAGTACCGAATCAGGCTCAAGGTTTTGGTAGTTATCTTCAAAGCCCTAAACTATCTGGGACCATCATATCTACAGGACCACCTCGCCCCATACACCCCTCAGAGGGCATTACACTCATCTAGTAACAACTTACTGGTAGTTCCTGGCCGCAGAATGGTCCAGCTGTCCTCAGCCAACCTGGTGGAACTCTCTGTCTAATGAAACTCAAGCCCTGCAGGACTTGGCTCAGTTGTTCCACTGGGTGTATGGCTGAGGACAGTGGTGACTATAAAGATCACCTGACCTCCCCATTGTTGGGCTGTAAATCTTGCTGTACCAACTGCCCCCTTAGTTATGCACCTCTGAAGG
Organism: Gekko gecko; assembly: GCA_029375565.1. Classification (NCBI taxonomy): domain Eukaryota; kingdom Metazoa; phylum Chordata; class Lepidosauria; order Squamata; family Gekkonidae; genus Gekko; species Gekko gecko. The sequence continues at coordinate 123,291,335 of JAPDNY010000007.1, forward strand.
CTTGTTGGGGCACCATCTGATATGATATGATAGATTGATTCTTACGTCTTAACTATAAGGTTTGGTTTTAAACTGTGATGCTGATTTTATTGTATTTAATTGTTGGAAGCCGCCCTGAGCCCTTGCCTAGCGGAGAAAGGAGTGGGATAAAAATTGAATGAATGAATAATCAAATGCCTTTTCTGAATTATGTGACATAACTACCATTGGTTCTTCCATGTGTGACATTATTACAACTATTATAATCAACAGTATTATCAAACTTCTAATGTGATCTGACCCTTGATGGTCCTTTGCTATATCTGATTGGATTGGGATGCAGCAATGCTAGGAAGATCATCTGCATTTGCCAGAGAAAACATTAGCATTTCTTTTAGCATGATATAATTCTGGCAAGATGTTGAGTTGCTATTTCATTTTATTATAGTGGCTTCATTAATAGATTTGGGAAGTTGATTCTATTCGAATGTCTTCTGGAAAATATCCAGTAGAATCATACTTAATATACTTGATCTCTGATATCACTCCATTGGTATCTATCTGGTCCATGTGCCATAGAATCATAGAGTTAGAAGGGACCTCCAGGGTCATCTAGTCCAACTCCCTTCACAAAGCAGGAGATTCACAAATACTCCCCCCCACACACACCCCGTGACTGCTGTTCCATGCCTAGAAGATGACAAAAAAAAAAACCCTCCAGGATCTCCAGTAAACTGGCCTGGAGAAAAATTGCTTCCTGTCTCCAAAGTGGCAATCAGTATTTCCCTGGGTGTGTAAGAAAGGGCCTCAAGACCTAAGCACTGATTCTCCCCTTCCTGTCCTCCCTCTCATGATCTGCCTAAGTTCACACAATCAGCATTGCTGTCAGATGGCCATCTAGCCTCTGTTTAAAAACCTCCAAAAAAGGAGAGCCAACCACCTCCCGAGGAAGCCTGTTCCACTGAGGAACCACCCTACCGTCAGGAAGCTCTTCCTAATGTGTAGTCGAAAACTCTTCTGATTTAATTTTAGTCTGTTGGGTTTGGTCCTACCTTCTGGGGCAACAGAAAACAACTCTGTACCATCCTCTGCTTTAAGTACTTGAAGACGGTTATGATATCACCTCTCAGTTGTCTCATGTCCAGGCTAAACATACCCAGCTCCTTCAACCTTTCCTCATAGACCTTGGTCTCCAGACCCCTCACCATCTTCGTTGCCCTCCTCTGGACACGTTCCAGCTTGTCTATATCCTTCTTAAATTGTGGTGCCCAAAACTGAACACAATACTCTAGGTGAGGTCTAACCAGAGCAGAAACAGGCCATGTCCTAATCCCTTAGCCCTATACTTAAATGCCATATCTGTTTATTCCTTTGTAAGAGGTGCTAGAAGCTTGCCATGAAATACCTCAGATGAATACAGGTTCAGATATCATTCTCAGAATCTTTGGAACAATGTGTTAGATAATTCCCATTGCTTGGAATAAAGTTTTTCCTAAAAATTAGTAAATTGGGTGCCTTGGTAGAATAAGGAAATATCAAAGTTTTCACAGGCAGGACATCAGTCCAAAGTTCCCAGTAGTTCAGAATACCGTATTTGGTGTGGTCTTTGGTTAAGGCAATTTCTCCAAGTTGTGTAAAGTAACATTAATACAAACTGCATTTGCAGGAGAACAGTACATTACTATAGACCAAAGGACATAAAAGTGTAGCCACAGTTGTGTTGATATAGAAGCATGCATATCAAAGGAGTTTGAATGGCAGATAACAGAATTTGTCCTTAGATTATTATGACACACTGATACACAAAGGGAAATTCTGCCCTCTTATGAATATCCAGCTCTCATTATGGTTTTAAAGAATTTTAAAGAACAGAGGATTTAGCACAGGGCCCCACAGCATGTTAGCATTACTGGCTTCTGTTACGTCCAACAAGACTCTTAGTATATGAACATTTTATCTCTTTTTCATGTTTTCTGACCCTCTTAAAGGAAGAAATGTGAAATATGAGCTAATCATTAGATCTGCATTACAAACAATAGATTCTTTTATTCCTGCCTTTTTAGCCTTCAGTATGTAACTGGACCCTATAAATAATATTGTAGATTTCATGTTGTACTGATGAGGATGAAGATTTTAGGTATCATTTTAAACTCCCATCATATTTCATTTTTTAAAACCTGACAGGCTATATACTAACTGGGGTAGATCCCCTACCTCATTAATTTAAATGTTCTGTGTTACCTTGATCACTGAATGCAAGTTTTGTTTTGCTATTTCCTTGTTTTATTTTTTCATTCCTTCTAGCATGTAACATTGTTAGTTGTTGCCATGGTAACTCTAATTGATTTCTTTCTACTGTTTTTACAGGCTTTTCCAAGGTTTATACAATACATCCTTGTTATGGTTATTTTTATCTCTGAAGATGCATAACGTTCTTCTACAAACAATCATTTATAAGTAAAAGTATCCACTGTTGCCAGTTCCCCAGATCTTGGAAAAGGTTCAACAAAGGAGCCAGCCTTATGTAAAAGGCATGATGGGTCAGTGTCAAAATGAACATGTCATGCAGAATTTCTGGTTCTCAGAATGCAAAGGGGCATAAACAGACAAGCTGACAATACAGAATGTTCCAACTTACAAATGTGCTTGAGTCAGAAGGAAAAACAAGACACTGATGCAGACTTTCAGAAGGGAAAAATATAACAGAGCAAGAGATTTAAAAATTAAATTTGTCATCCCAGCATTTCTCATCCTTGCCTTAAATTCAGATAGATAGATATCTTTGCATTTCATGTACTCTGTGAAAGTTTCATGTTTTGCAGTCTATCTCCATAACATCGCTCATCAATCGATGCAATTTCATGTGGATGATATGGGCCAAATTATGTGACACTAGAATTCCATGTTTAGAAGTCTTCATCCCAAAAAAACAGTTGTGCAGAGTAACATTTGGAAAATGTAACAGTGGCCACAGAATTGAAAAAAGGTCAGTTTACATTCCAATCTCAAAGAAGGGCAATGCCAAGGAATGTTAAAACTATTGCACAATTGCACTCATTTCACATGCTAGCAAGGTCATGCTCAAGGTCCAAAAAGCTAGGCCTCAGCAGTACGTAGATAGAGAACTGCCAGAAGTACAAGCTGGATTTCGAAGAGGTAGAGGAACTAGAGATCAAATTGCCAACATTCTCTAGATTATGGAGAAAGCAAGGGAGTACCAGAAAAACATCTACTTCTGCTTCATTGACTACACTATAGCCTTTGATTGTGTGGATCACTACAACTATGAGAAGTCCTTAAAGAGATGGGAGTGCCAGACCACCTCACATGTCTCCCAAGAAACCTGTATAAGGGTCAAGAAGCGACAGTTAGAACCGGATATGGAACAACTGATTGGTTTAGCATAGGAAAAGGAGTATGACAAGGGTGTATACTGTCACCTTGTTTCTTTAATTTATATGCAGAGTACATCATGCGAAATTCCCGCCTGGACGAATTACAAGCCGAAATTAAGATTGCTGGAAACATAAGAGAAGCCAATGTTGAATCAGGCCAATGGCCCATCTAGTCCAACGCTCTGTCACACAGCGGCCAAAATATACCAGGTGCCATCAGGCAGGTCCAGCAGTGGGGCCAGGACACTAGAAGCCCTCCCACTGCTGCCCCTCCAGCACCAAGAATAGAGTGCATCACCTGCCCCAGACTTAGAATTCCCATCTATACCCTGTGGCTAATAGCCACTGATGGACTTCTGCTCCATATGTTTATCTAATTCCCTCTTGAAACTGTCCATGCTTGTAGCTGCCACCACCTCCTATGGCAGTGAATTCCATATGTTAATCACTCTTTGGGTGAAGAAGTACTTCCTTTTATCTGTTCTAACCCGACTGCTCAGCAATTTCATGGAGTGCCCACAAGTTCTTGTATTGTGAGAAAGGGAGAAAAGTACTTCTTTCTCAACCTGCTCAATCCCATTCATAATCTTATAAACATCAACAACCTCAGATATGCAGATGATACTACTCTAATGGCAGAAAGTGAAGAGGATCTAAAGAGCCTCTTGCTCAGAATGAAAGAGGAGGGCGCAAAAGTTGGCTTGAAACTCAACATCAGAAAAACTAAGATCATGGCATCCGGCCTCATCACTCCTTGGCAAATAGGAGGTGAAGTCATGGAAACAGTGACAGACTTCATGTTCCTGGGATCCAAGATCACTGCAGATGGTGACTGCAGCCAGGAAATTAAAAGACACCTGCTCCTTGGGAGGAAAGCTATGGCAAACCTAGACAGCGTAATAAAAAGTAGAGACATCACTCTGCCAACAAAAGTCTGAATGGTCAAAGCAATGGTGTTCCCAGTAGTAATGTATGGCTGTGAAAATTGGACCATAAGGAAGGCTGAGTGGTGAAGAATAGATGCTTTTGAATTATGGTGCTGGAGACTCTTGAGAGTCCCTTGGACTGCAAGGAGATCGAATCAGTCAATCCTAAAAGAAATCAACCCTGACTGTTCCCTGGAAGGCCAGATACTGAAGCTGAAGCTCAAATACTTTGGCCACCAAATTTGAACGGAGCACTCACTGGAGAAGACACTGATGCTAGGAAAGATTTAGAGTAAAAGAAGAAGGGGATGGCAAAGGATGAGATGGTTAGACAGTGTTATTGATGCAATGAACATGAAATTAAGCAAACTCCAGAGGACGATGGAAGACAGGAGGGCCTGGCATGATATGGTTCATGGGGTTGGGAAGAGTTGGACTCAACTGTGTGACTGAACAACAACAACCATGACCCCTCTTAGTCATCTCTTTTCTAAACTAAAACATCCCAGACTCTTCAGTCTTTCTTCATAGGGATGGTGCTCCAACCCGCGCACATCTTGGTTGCCCTCTTCTGTACTTTTACCAGCTCTGTGATGTCCTTTTTGAGATATGGTGACCAGAACTGTGCACAGTATTCCAAATGAGGCCACACCATAGATCTATCCAGGGACATTATAATATCAACTGTTTTATTTTCAGTCCCTTTCAACGTAATTCCTAACATAGAGTACTTTGAGCAACAGGGATAAGAATGATGATGTTCCATGGGGATTCACGCAAAGATTATGGGAGATGATGAATAACCACCCAACACCATTTAGTACAATTTTCCTGCAAAGACCAAGTGGAAACACATAAGAGCTGCCTCATCAATGCACCTGATCTCCATAAATCTAAAATTCTGTTTTCCCCCATTCCCATATATTCTGCCCACCCACCCCCTGTCTGCCTACTGCTTGGTGAAATAAGAGCGGAGTCTCAATATTCATATTTCTCTCCACATCTATGTTGAATGATGAGGACATTTTTTTTTAGTTTCACAAAAGTTAGCAAGGGCTTTTCTAAAAAGAGCTTAAACGTCTTAAAAATAAACCCAAGGCTTTAATGCTGTGTAATTATCTTGTCTATTATCTCATCTGCTGCTTAATCTTCCTTCCCTTGATGTTTTATGGGGTTGCCATGTTTTGCATATCTCATGAAAAGGAAGCAGAGTATTTTCAAAAGAAAAAGTTCCTCTTGCTGACACTTCATCATATTTGCTTGAAGAATATTAACTCTTGAACCTTTTATGAATATCGAAAAAAGATAAATAGGTAGTCAAACTCTGAAGGAAACTCAAATTTTTGCAATGAAAGATGCCTACAAAATTTGCTCTTGTTGCACCCTGCCAACTGCCATCTTAGGCGGGCTTGTATGCCATCTGTGACAAAATTCTCTAGAATTTTGGTATTGCTGCTAGGATATTTTCATGGCCATATACTATCCAAAACATGAGGAACTGGTAAGTTACTCGATGGCTTCAGCCCATATTATACGTATATATGTGTTTACAGTGACCCCAGGAAGGGGCTTTCAAGGGAAGTGAGAAGCAGAGGTGATTTCCCATTGCCTTCCTCTACAGAGTCTTCCTTGGTGGTGTCCCATCCAAATACCAACCCTGCTTAGCTTCTGAGATCTGACAAGATCAGGCTATATTGTACCATTTCTCATCCCCCAGCCCATATTGTGTGTGTGTGTAAATGCCATCAAGTCAGAGCTGAAATATGGTAACCTCAGCAGGCAAGTGAGAGGCAAGTGGGATGCAGGTTTGCCATTGCTTTCCTCTGCAGGTCTCCCATTGAAGTACTGACCCTGCTTTGCTTCCAAGTTCTGACAAGATTGGTCTACATCATGCTGCCTTCCCTCCCCCAGCCCATATTACCAGAGAGACAGACAGACAGACAGAGATGGAGAAAAAAGCAGTAGACTCAATCAATTATATCTTGTGTCACACATTATCCCTCAGCAAAGAATACATTTTATAAAAGAGTTTAGGGAGGTCAGATACATTTTAGCAAGTCTGCGTACCCTTTACTGATTTTTAAAAGATATCTCAAATAGCATGTTGTACTGATTTATTGTATTTTATAAAATTACTATACCTTTTTGTACTCTTACAGTGCAATCTGGGTGGGGGGCAAAGCGCTCAGGGAGCCAATTGACCTTTGCATCTCTGTATGTCTGAGATACAGCAGCGTTATAATGGTGCAGGCCCCCAGTGCCTCTCCATAGCTCTCAGGCACCAGTGGAAGCCCACAGCTGTTGGTGCAACCAAGGCATAGGCTCCTGCACTGGCATGGTTGTGGGTGGTTTTGGGGGTGTGGCCAGAGTTAGTTGGCTCCCTGAGCCTTTATAGCCTGGGAATGCCCCCTGCCTGAGGTGGAAAGTTATGCCAACAAAAAAACATGGTGTGGCCCATAGGTGCAAATTGAACTGAAAAATCAATTCCCCCCCCCATTGCAGCCATGCCAGTTAGGCTCAGAGGAGCTCAGGATGCCTACTATAGGCTTGGCTAATCACCTCTGTCCCCGGGATGGCCAAGCCCCATCTCCAGCATGTAGGTGGTTGGGGGGGGGGGTCTGGCAGCTGCTCCACTGTACATGGTGAACTAGCTGTCCAGGCAACCCTTTGACTCATTTCCTTGCAGAATCAGAGCCTCAAGCAACAGTTGCAAGTGCTGCTGTGGATGGATTGTCAGCAATCCCTGAGCACTTCAACATAGGACAGGTGAGTGTAACTCAGATGGTACCATCATGTGCCTCAAGGAAGGTTTGTGGTGAAGCCCCCCCCCCCCAATGGGGCTGCATTTGCCGCCTCCATCAGGACAACACATCCATAGCTGAGCCCAGCATGGCACTCGTGCCCAGTTGCCATGGCTGCACATATCTCTGTTTTGCTTTCCTGCAGGTGAAGCTTCAACAGGAAGACTGTGTGTGTGGCTAGTCCTGCCCCTCCCACACACTCTGCTCAGACTGCTGTCCCAGCCCTCCTCTTGGAATGGAGCGTTGCACCCGGCCAGCCCTTCCAAGTTCCACCTGCAATTCCATCCCACTTGGATGCCTGGTGTGCCAGGGATCCTCTGTCCTCTTCCCCATGGCCCCAGGGAGGTAGCAAGTGGAGTCTTCACACCTCCCTGGGGCCATCTCCCTCACATTCACCCACGGTTTGGAGTTCAATAAAGCCAGTGTCATGCCACAACTGTGTCTCTGTCTGTCTGGTTTTGACTACATGACAGGAGCTCCACGCCCCTCACTGCCCAACTCCCTCCTCAGCTCATCTGTGACTCCGCCTGAGGGCTTTCTGAGGACATGTCTAAGAGAAGAAGAAGAAGAAGAAGAAATTGGATTTATACCCCACCCTTCACTACCCAAGGGAGTCCCAGAGCAGCTTATAAACTCCTTTCCCTTCCCCTCCCCACAACAGACACCCTGTGAGGTAGGTGGGACTGAGAGAGCTCTGAGAAAACTGTTCTTTTTCAAGAATAGCTGTGCCAGATCTTATGACTGACCCAAGGTCACACCAGCAGTTGCATGTGGAGGAGTGGGGAATCAAACCCGGTTCTTCCAGATTAGAGTCTGCGCACTTAATCACAAGGCTCTCGGGTGCCTTGAGTGGCTGTGGATGGTTGTGCAGGTTCCACTGGTCATAGCCTGATGGCACCTCCAGAGCTGACCTAACAACAGGTTCCCACCTTCACCTTGCAGGCAGAGAGTGGCCTGGGTGAATGAGCCAGCTTGGTGTGGGGGTTAGAGTGTAAGACTAGATCTGAGAGATACAGATTCTGATCCTCACTTGTACCAGGGAAGCTAGGTGGGTCACCTTGGGCCAGTTGCATAGTCTCAGCATAACCAAACTCACAGGGTTGTTGTGAGCATAAAACAGAGGAGAGGGGAATGACATCAGCCACTTGGGCACAAATGAACATCCTGGGGGAGTGAGTTCCCCAGTGTTGGGGATATATTTTAAGGATGTAAATTCTCTTCTGACTGTAAACAGTTTTGTTGTTGTTGAGATATCAGTTGTTTGGCACTTTAAAAAGACATGTATTATAATTGTAATCATTAGAATTTTTAAAAAATCTTCCAGAATGTGTTGAAGTGATGTTTTCTTCTTGACCAGTAGAACCTGCACAACCATCCACAGCCACCCAAGGCACCCGAGAGCCTTATGGTTAAGTGCGCAGACTCTAATCTGGAAGAACCGGGTTTGATTCTCCACTCTTCCACATGCAACTGCTGGTGTGACCTTGGGTCAGTCATAAGATGTTTTCTTCCAAATACACTAGAATATCAAATGTGGTGAAGTTTAAATAGACTTAAGACAAGTGCAGCAGACAGAAATTCCCCCTTCCTAATGGTGGGTGTTTACTGTATTTGAAAAGGTGAGGGTTTATGCATAGCACTTCTATGCTCTGGGGGTTTTGGGAGGGCGTTAATGGTTGTACATGTTAATGATTTTATATTTTTATAATTTATTCTTTTTATCAAATTTTCATATTTACACGAATCCATTAATTAATCAGTGTTATACAATAAAAATAATAAACTATTAATCAACAAGTACATCACCATGAATCACTGTGACAAACAAGCTACTCATAGACATACATCATCATGAATCACTGAGATTTTATCTTGTTCTGTTTTTTGGTGCTGCCTTGAGCAGGTTCTCTGAAGAGGCTGCATATAAATGTGTTAAATAAATAAGAAAAATAAATACCTTACAAATTGCTTAGGTATATTGATTTATTGGAGAAGGGGAGGAAATCCTAGTTTGAAGAGATTTACAGTCTAGACTTATACAAAATTACTTCCTTTTAAGCCCATTGACTTCAGTGGTTTTAGAAGGGTATCACTCTGCTTAGGATTACACTTTTAATGTGAATTGTGGTTAGAAGCCAAATTTGATGTAATGTGGGAGAGACCAAGAGTCAGTTTGTTTGTTTTCTTCAGTGCAGCTTATGGAGCTATTCTTTTGATGGCGGAAGCAGCACTGAGAGAGAAAGTGTCCCCTGGTGCCATTTTCCTGGTCTAAATAGCAGCCACCACAGCTGCTATTTGTTCCATGGGGAAAAGACTGGTAGAAATGCTCTGCCCGGTCCCCCTCGCCTACATTGTACATGATGTAGGGGAGATGATCTAGGTTGGAGAAATGGTACAAGAGGAAAGGGTTAAACAGCCCCTCCCTCACAGGCACAATACAATTAGCAATACCCTCCCAGCAGCTTCAAACTAAGAAACAAAAGTCAAGAAAGGCTCCTTCTCACAGTTACCCTGTATCATGTCAACTGTTTCTTCAAAGTATGGAAATTCTGTTTCTCTGCTTAAAATGGAATATTCCTCTTTAATTAAAATGTTTCAAATTAGCTTGAAATAATCAGACATATTTCAAAGACCCTTCTGTTGAGAGTTTTCAGATCTGAAGGTTACAGCTTTCTAAAAATCATGAGAAACAGAAGGTGAAACTAACAGTTAAAGGCGACTGAGATACCAAAATGGAAGATAATGTACAAGCGGTGCCAACAAATAGAATAAAAATATTTAAATAGGTTTAACATAATATATGTATGTGTCTATCTAGCATCTATCTATCTACTTTTCTATCATCTATCGATCTATTATCTAGTACTGCTCATACAGCTATCATCTTAGGCAGAAATTAAAATGGGGAAAACCTTAATGGTATTTAATTATTGCTCCTATATATTTTTTCACAGAAAGTGTAGCAGAATCATTCATATCTGATAGTAGCCACCTCATCTGAGCTCTCATATTAGGTAATTCCATATTTTTAAGTAGAGGGGTCATTAAGCTAGCCCTCAGCTCATTACATATAGGACACTCAGTATTCATGTGTTCAGTGGTTTCAGCTTTATCATATGAGCATCTGCATGTTCTGTTAGCATATGGTACTTTATTGCATCTAACCTCCAAAACCACCAAGGGAAGAGCATTCATTCTTGCCAAAGTAAAAGCTCTTCTAAGCTTTGGAACTGTCAAACAATAAAAGTACTTCGACAGTTGCATCAGGAGGGCAATACCTAAATGAAGTATCAAACATACTCTACACGCCCTAACAGATATACTAATAATATCCAGCTTCCTAACACCAGTCGGTCTGTGGGAATGCTTTGAGCCCAGCCTCTACTGGAGTCTCCAGTGCCTGGGTTCATGTTATGAGCTCGTGGAGCTTGCGGTCCTTTGGAGGCCTTTGGATGTCTGGAGCCCTTTGAGCCACTGCCTCCTCAGTTTGGTAATTGCTACTAGAAACCTGCCATGAAGAGGCAGCTGAAGATGGCCTTCAGACCAGTTTGGAACCTGACTGGATCACTTGTGCAGGTTGGGACTGGCCCATTGTGGTCTGGCTTTCCTAGTAACATCACGCTGTCATGCCACCGATTATTAAATTTATCTGTTAACTTACTCTTATTGCCCTCAACCTTGTTGAACTGTTAATTTGCCAACTGTTAAATTGTAGAACTGTTAATTTGTTAATTTCATTATTTTGTACTCAGCCTTGTAGAATTATTATTTATCCCTGTCAATTAGTCGTATTGGAATTGCTAGGAGTAGTAATTATTTAATTATAATTATTTGTGTATAGCATCTAAATTTGTTAATGGGATTGTTCGGTCAGGATGAAATGAAGACTGGGTTAGAAAGGTGATAAGGGTTATTTAGTTAGGTATGAGGTTACATTGGTTTAAATTAGATTAGTTACAAAGGTCAATAATTACAACTCCCAGGATCGGATGTTAATTTGGAGTGACGTGTATGGAGTCCAGGATCATGGTGATTGGGAGACGCAGGAGGTATGGCTGTGGGACTAGGTACTGGAAGGGAAGGAGATGGAGATACAGGTATACTCAGACTCCTTCCATCCTTCATCCCATCCCAAGACATGCTGGTTGTGGGGCGAGGAATTGAAACCTTTCTCTGACACTGATGTTGTGTAATGCCAGGTCTGTAAATAATAAGACCGCAACACCGCAAAGTTATTTTGCAGTGCGTAAAGTGGATCTCACATGTGTGGTCGATACCTGGGTAAGGGAGGGTGAGACAGTCACCATAAAAGAACTGCCCCCTCCAGGTTGATCGGTCTTTCATCAGTCCCAGACACAAGAACAGGGGGTGGTGATGCTCATTCAAGGCTTCAGGCCACTCCCTGCTCCAAAGATCTCCAGTACTGATTGTGTTGGCCTAGTGTGGGAAGCTGAAGAGAGTTTGGCTATCTGGCTGGTGTACTGACTGCCTAGCACACCAGCAGATACCCTGTTGAGTGTGTTGGAAGCAGAGTCAGGCTGGGCTCTATAATTCCCCAGACTGATAGTCCTGAGGGATTTAAATGTCCATGCTGATGATGCTGCCTCCATACAGGCAATGGACCTGGTGTCTTCTATGGCAGCACTGGGACTCTCTCAGGTTGTATCAGGTACCACACATCAAGCAGGCCACACATCAGATTTGATCTTTGCAACAGGGATAAATGGAGGTCCGATTACTACTGAAATAGTGCCATGGTTGGACTACTTGGTCCTGAAGGTCCATTTGGGCACCCCAGCCCCTTCCTGTATAGGTGGGGAACAGATTTATGCCTGCTGGCAAAGACTAATGGATCCAATTGGCTTCCAAAAGGCTCTGCAGGATCCAATGCTCCCGATGACTAGTTGAATGTGGTGATAAAAGATTGGCATTGCTGTCTTTCTGAAGCCATCAATGAGATCGCTAGAGCAAGTTTGGTGGCGGACTCGTGACAAAACCACAAGAACATCTTATAGGACATTTATGAAATTCTATGAGATGACAGTGAAGGCAGTAAAGAAGGAATTCTATACAGCCTCCATTGTAGCTGCAAGCTCACGCCCAGCACAATCAAGTCTCTGAGAGAACCCAAAATATTAGAAATTTGGCAGTTAGCTGTGAAGCCTTCACAAGCTTTTTGGCAGATAAAGTCTTGTTGCTCTACCAGGACCTCCCACCAACTTAGATGCAGTATGGAGGCCCCTTGATTATCTTCTGGTCTGACTCAGAACCAATGCAGCCGACTCTCTTGGGACGAGCCCCCCCAGAAGACATTATAAGCCTGTCCAAGAAAACAAGGGTCTTCCCATGGAGTTTAAAGGAGGCAGTGGTACATTACTCTTAAAGAAGGAATCCTTAGATCCCTCCAATCTACCCAACTACCTCCAAGTGTCCAACTTTCCATTCCTGGGTAAGGTAGTTGAGGGAGTGGCAGCCGAACAGCTCCAGGTTTTCCTGGATGATCCATTGATCCTAGATCCATACCAATCTGGCTTCTGCCCCAGCCATGGGATGGAGATGGCACTGGTCACCCTCACAGATGATCTTTGCAGGCACCTGGATCGAGGTGGGTCAGTGCTGCTGTTGTGTCAGACAGCAGTGTTTGATGGATCATGATCTCTTGACCCACCACCTTGCTGCCATGAGGATACACCTTTGAAGTTGTTTGTCTCCAAGGTTGGGGACAGAGGGTGGTGCTAGGGGAGAGAGTCTTGCCATGATACCCTTTGGTATGTGGAGTCCCCCAGGGGGCTATTCTCTCCCCAATGTTATTTAAAATCTATATGCACCCCCTCACCCAGCTATTGTGAAGATTTGGGCTGGGTTGTCACCAGTATGTGGATGACACCCGGCTACATCTGTTGATGGACAGCCAACTGGACTCTGCCCCTGGAAATCTGGCAGTGGGCTTGGAGGCAGTGTGTGGATGGTTGAAGCAGAGCTGGCTAAATTAAATCCTATGAAGATAGAGGTCCTGTAGTTGGGCCTGGGAGATCCAGGTCTGGGGTGTAAAGTTCCTGATTCTTGGACTGACAGTCAAAATTCTGGGTGTCTTACTGGATGCCTCCTTATCTATGGAGGCCCAGGTCACAAATGTTGCCAGGCCTTCATTTCTATATCTGCATCAGGTTGAGCAACTAGCCCCCTTCCTGTCTCACCCTGACTTAGCCACAGTGATCCATCCAATGGTCACCTCCAGACTTGACTACTGTAACTTGCTGTACACAGGGCTACCTTTGAGACTGACCTGGAAGCTTCAGCTGGTCCAGAATGTGGCAGCATGAGTTCTTCTTCGAACTCCACTTAGAGCACATATTCAAACAGTGCTCCGTCAGCAGCACTGGCTCCAGATTGAATACCATATCTGTTTCAAAGTGATGGTTTTAACCTTTAAAGTCCTCTATGGACTAGGACCAGCATACATTTGGAACCACCCTCTCCGCAAGTGCAAGAAAAATGTATTTGGTTCCTGGACCAAGAAGTATTCGACTGGCCTAAACCAGAGCCAGGACATGGGTGAAATGCTCTATCAGCTGAGATCTGGGCCCTGCGAGCAGGCCCGTAGCCAGGATTTTTCATTTTATGGGGCAAATTTTTTCTTGTGGGGCACCCATTATATTTATACTTTAAAACCTTCTCTTGATACAAAACAAAACAAAACAAAAACATTGTTGGGATTTTTAAACTGCAATTTCAGATGTGGGATCCCTTGGAGACTGGCAAAAAAACACCCCATTCTGATAGTAGGCAGATATTGTTGGAAATGTGATCCCCAGGTCCCACATGGAGTATGACATCCCTTCCTCCCCACCCCCCCATGCAAAAGAAAACAAGTAAACTTCACCCTACCTGTGTGTGGTTTGACTTCCCGGCTTGGGAATTGGGTGGAGGCTTGCTTGCAAAAAAGAGAGATCACTGTAGCCACGTGGGAAGAAGGGAAGGAATCAAGGCTTGCTTATTTGTTTTGTCTGTGAGGAGGGAGTAGCAGCAGGGTGGCTGGGAATGGAGGCGGGGCTTTCTTGCTTTGCTGGCTGAGTGAGAGGCAAGATGAGTAGATAACAGAGTAACTGAGTGCCTGCCGGGTGAGGCCAGACGAGTAGACAACAGAGTAACTGAGTGCCATTGCCAAGAAGAGATACAGGCAGCATTGGTGGCCAGCATGAGGAATAAGTCGGGGGCCTGCCCAGGGTAGTAAGTTGGGGGGCCGTGGTAGAAAGTTGGGGGCCAGGCCCCCAAATCAGCCAATGTAGCTACGGGCCTGCCTGCAAGATCTCTCACAGTGCCGCAGGGTCCGTAAAACAGAGCTGTTCCACCAAGCCTATGGCTGAGGCCCTTGACCAAGGGAAATGACAGCTTCCTCGATGGGCCTCCCTTCTGTTTCCCTTTTTGGCCTCCCCAGTTGTATCTTTCTCTGATGAAATTGTATGACATGCACCATCTATGTATTGTTGTGAGTTTTAATTTTTTAATCATTTTTATAATTACTTATGATTGTTTTATAACATGTTGTTACCTGCCCTGAGGCCTGCTGTAGTAGGGGAGGGGGAGACAGAAATCAAACAAACAAACAAACTAATGTCGAAAAAAATCATACTGAATATAATTCATTCTCTCAGAAGCAACCTGCATCCAGATTTCCATACCATACAAAAAATCATTTTTAAACCTTGGCATTATATACCTTTAAGGTATAGATCAGGGGTGTTGAACTCATTTGTTATGAGGGCTGGATCTGATATTAATGTCACTTTGCCAGGCCATGCATGCCATAAAATGTAACACCAGGTACCAGAGATCTAAGCTTTATAAAGGTGATTCACGTGCTGAATGACAATAGCAGGTGAATAACAACAGCAGGCTTTAAAAAAAATTAGTTTCTAAAATTCACTTTTTAAAAAGGTATGGCCATTGATTCCACTTGTCTCTCGTAAAAATGGAATTTTTCTTTGATTTCTCTTTAGTAAGGTCAGCCCTTGCAACTGTCTTAAGTTACACACCATACACTGGTGCTGTAGGAGGAGGTAGGCACTGTGCCTCAGAGTAAAATTTAAAACTCTGCAGAGCCTCCATTCCTGCCTACCCCTCCCCATTAGAGAGAGACTCCAAATTACTAAAAAAAGGGAAAGAAACAGATCGTGGGATTTCAGGGAGAAACTGGGGAAAGAGGAATCAAGAGAAAGAAACGCGTGGGTTTCCAACAACACACTCCCCCAGAGGTGTGCACTTTGGGTAGCAGCCATAAGCTGAAATCTCTGCAGACCCTTTGCTTGGAAGCAGATCCCATTCACTTTGGGAGGGCTCACTCACACATAGGCGAACAGATGATCACTCCCTTTCATACCACTGGCATCCCCGCATCTTGCACAGTCACGCATCAGGCTGCTATGGTTTTTTCTCCAAGCCAGGGCCTAAAAGGACCCGATCCTTGAGTGGTCAAAAGCGGCCCTGGGATGGACCTCCTCCTGCTCTCCCTCCCCTTTCCCTTCTCTCGCTTTGCATTGCCTTCCTCCGCCCGTCTCCTGCCTGGGTGGCGACTGCAACTCAATGGCTGTGCTGCTGCGAGCAACATGTGGCCCTGGTGTATGCTCACTCATGCGGGATTGCATCTGACACACCCAGCCTCCTCAAAACTCCTGCAGTTCTGGCTGTGCCTTCCGGGGGGAAGGAGATATGAGCAATGAGAGGGGACGGCAAGAAGCCCACCACCTTCTAGTGCAAGCCAGCATTGGATTGATCCCCAGTAAATAAAAACAAGTGGGGGGGGGGAGAGAAATCATCTTGCTTTAAAACCCATTTAATTGAGGCTGCCTTTAAAAAGCCCACCCACCTTACAGATGCCTCTACGAGCTTGTGCAATGCACTGATCGGCTGGCCCTGGTAGGGAGCAGTGTTCCCTCTAAGCTGAGTTAGTGTAAGCTAGCTGACAGCTTTTTAGCCTCCTGCTCACAGATTTTTGCCTTAGCTCAGGAAGGACGGCTCCAGAGCAAACTAATTTATGCAGCAGCCAAATTACTCACTCACAACTTTAATGCCAGTAGCTCACAAAGCGGAATTTTTGCTCCCAAGACTCCACAGCTTAGAGGGAGCATTGGTAGAGAGCGACCTAAAGTAGCTGGTCAGGGAGCTGAAGGGGCATGCACAGTGGCAGCAGCCACCACCTGCTGAATGCAGAAGACCTTTTCCCGGGCAGGAGGGCTGGTGTGTGCCTGCGTGTATGTGTGAGTGTTTGTGTGAAGAGGAGTATCTCTCCCTTCCTCACTCCCTGTTGATTGCCTTCTCAGCTGGTGCTGGCTTGCATGCAGGACACACAGAGAGACTGAGAGCAGCCAGTGAGCAAACAAGCAAAAAGTGCAGGCTCCTCCAGACAGCAGTAGTGAGAGAGAGGCTGGCAAGGAAGTCATAGTCGTGCCAGCAGCGGCAGAGCCAGCAGCAATGGGGGAGGTGGGGAGGGGGTCTTGCTCGCTTTTGTAGAACCCCAATGCAGGAAAGCATGCAGTATATATATATATTTTCCCTTTGGGAGGGCTCACTGAAACAAATCTCTCCTCTCCCTGAAGACAAATGTGAAGGAAGCTGCAGCTCTAGAGAGCTCTTCAGTCTGTACCCCTTACTTTTTGGAAGACCTCAGACCTTGTGGCATAGGAACTACAAATCCAGAGGGACCCAATCCCTCTGAGCAGCTGGTGGGGAAGTCCTTGTCAGAGCTCTCTTCCCCCCCCTCCCTCATACCCAAAGGAGGAGGACAGGGGCAGAGATCTTAGCCAATGGAGAGAAGGGAGGGCTAGGTTTATTCTCTCCAGCACGATTGAGGGAGCCAGTAGAAAGCAAGGTGTGAAGCAGTAGCAGCCCCACAGAAGGAAGTGGGAGAGGAGCCAGCTGCTCACGGGCCAGATATGAGCCCTTCCGGGGCCAGTTCTGGCCCATGGGCCATATGCTTGACACCCCTGGTATACATAGATATATGTTGAATCGTAAGGTGTTCTTGTGTGAGCCAATGGCACTCCAGCTAAATCAAGGGAAGAGCAGCTATTTGGGAGAATTTCTCACTCAAGATGCAGCCCTGTGTGCTGTATCCCACACTGTTTCTGAGGATTTGGTAACCCTCAGGATCTGGTCTCAGGTTCCTTGAGGGGGCTGGTGGAAGAGGAACAAGGGAAGGGGGAAATATTCCACCTATGAACAAGGAAGAGCTTGTTGGTTTTAGGATCCAGCCCTTGATTACAAGTTTGCAAGATTATGTAGTCTTTTTAATGGGCATCCATCCTGATTCCCACCCTGCTCTGCACCTTGATTCTTCAACTAGATACCTTGAAATAAATGCAAGTTTTACCACCATTCATTGCATCTGGGCTGGTACTATGTGTTCTCTGGAGGAAGCATTTTACAAGGTGGTAGGTTTTGCCATTCTCATGGTTCTAGTAATCAGTGCAAGAGGCTAAAGGCGGTCCATCTATGAGAGACCAGTGGTATTCCAATGTTCAAAGGCAACAGGTGTACTCATGGGTAGGCAAGGTCCAGGAAGGCCCAAGGAAAAGGCTTAAGCTCAGTCTAAGACAGGCCTGTCCAGACTGAAGAGGCATTCTACAGCTGAGGTTCTCAGTTGGTCCCAGATACATGGGCCAAGCCAGGTGATGCCTGAAGCTGGAGTGGAGATTGCAGCTCAAATGGTGCAGTTGCACTGCACAGTCCCCGGGTTCTTTGACACTGCAGTTAATTCTACTCCTGTAGGGCACGGGGAGGGGGCTGGTGGACAATTTAGTTTAAGGCCCACCCAGCGCCTCACAGCCATACATCATTCACAGTTACAGTTAATGGAAGTGTTAAATTTCCACCAGTCTTAAAAATTAAATTTTGGCAGGCAATCAAAGAAGAAGGGGAAATATATAGTGGCTAACATATTTTCAACTCACATTGAGACTTAAAGAATCAATGTGTGTAGAAAACAATGGTTTAAGATATTTGACTGAATTTGAAAAGATAATAATAATAATAATAATAATAAAAAAGATCATCTAGGATATATTCACAAACTTATACTTCAATATGATACAGAAATGGAATAATTCAAGATGTGTATGATGAAATGGATGCAGAATTTTGATAAAGAGATTTCACTTCAACAATGGGAAAACTTGTGGATGAAACACAAAATTTACAGTGAGACAAGCACTTGGTATAAGATGTTTTTTCACCGGTTTATCACTCTGAAAGATATTGAGAAGATGGATAAAAATTACAAAGGAATGTGCTGGAAGTGCAAAGGATCGACAGTACTTTTTACCATATGTGGTGGTCCTGTAAAAACACTAGCAAATTTTGCAAAGAAATACATACTGAAATTCAGAAAATTTTGAATATACAATTCGCCATGAAACCTGAGACTATGTTATTGGGAATCCTACCAGTGAATCTAGATAGATCAACATATGAATTGTTTAGATATATGTTAACTGCAGTATGAGTAGTACTCGCCACTAGGTGGAAAACCGAGCTTTGCCCAAATCATGAGAACTGGAAAGATAAAATGGAGGATTGCTCTGTTATGGCAAAATTTATGATTCATATAAATAAAAGACTGAATAGTGAATTTGAGAACAATTGGAGAGCCTTTTATAAGAGGAGGTATAATATTCAGGGACTTCAAATTGATAAAGAACTAAAATATATAATTACAGTAAGCATCATAGTTATTGTTATTAGTTAATGTTGATCTTTTATAGGTATATTTCTAATTTTTATTATACAAATCTTAATTTTTATATTGAATACTTATCTTCTGTTTTTTTCCTTATTATTGAAGTTTGTTATGTCATTATTTTTAAACTATATCCAAAGTTAAGAGAATTTTATTTTCTTCTTGCCTATATGTTTTTCTTCACGGCCTTCTTAATTGGAAATAATGAAAATATATCATGTGGACATAGTAGTATAGTCTATCTATATAGTTATAGTGATTTATTATGACTTTTCATGTTTTATATTTTCATAATAATGTTTGTCCTTAATATTTATTAAAAAATGATGATTTTGTTTGTTTTTCTCTCTATTCTTTTCCTTAGTCCTTTTTTATTTTGCATACTTATAAAATATTTTTTTTTAATTTCCACCAGTCTTTTTATTAAGTTGATGACCTTCAGATCTGCTGCAAATGGTCAAGTTTGACAGTTTGAGATTTCTATAAAGGCTGCTGCAGGCTGTGCAGGACCACATCAACAACAGAGCCACTGTCAGTGAAATACTGCCAGTGAAGCACTGCTTGCATAATTCCTACCTTAGCTGCAACAATATTCCATTCCTAGTTACTGATGGAGGATCTGCAGTAGATTGTACTGCTTCTCACGCAGTGTGATGAATGTGTTCATTGCTTGTTAAACTTTTGTGTATGGGCTTGTCACATGTAACGCAGGTTTCTGATTCCTCTGCAGAAGCTCTGTCTATGTATGAGCTGTGCAGCAAGTAAAAGAACCTTTGAGGAGGCTTACCGTGGCATGTTTTGAGAGCCATTGATTGATCTGGTATATTTTTTCTCAAATATGACTTTTTAAATTAGTAGGGAGTGTGCAAGATTGTTATGTTAGGCAATTTAAAATATTAGCTTTATAATTATGGCTATATAGAAGCATTCAGGACTTAGAATTTATATATGGATTTGGTAATGATGAACAAATTTCCAAATGATATGCTATTCTCAGTTTATTTCTCATTCCTCATACATTTCACATTGTTATTGTTGTTCCAAGGTATGGTACCTAGCAACTTACAATATGTTGTACTTTTAAAACACACATTATCCTGATATACCTGAATGTCTTTGTTGATGAAATTGTATTATATACACAACAAATATGCAAGATTGAAGCTTCAGGTTGTTTGTTAAGTAACTGTGCCATGGAGCTATTCAGTAGAGGCATTCAAATCTCAAACAAAACTGGGTTGATGTTGAGTGCCCTTTATAACTGCTATATGGATTTTGCTGTTTTTGCTCCAAGGGTCATGAGACACGTGTGCAACATTTGTTCTGGAAGCTATTTCCTCTACAACAAGCCCTACAAGCCAACATTACAGGAGTTTTAAAAGGTACCTTTAATTATCAGAAGATTCCCTAAAACAAGCACTTCTGTGAGTGGTGATAATAGTCTAAGTACAGAAAACCTGTTTTCTTTGGCATGCAAGATAAAATTGTTTTTGGGAGAAGAAAACTCCCCCCCCCCTTTGTTATTCGATTTCTGAGAATTTGCAGATTGTATTTTAGTACTATTTCAAAGCTAGGATTTCAATGCAGTGCTAAATTTATTCACCAGGGGTCATCGAAGGTCTGAATTTTCTTTGTCTACCTGTTGACTCAGATGTACTGAGAAACCTCAAAGCTTTCTTTTAGGATCTAGCATTCCAGATTTTTCTTTATTTATTTTCGCAACTATACAATTATACTAAATACATAGTTTGAATGTTTACAACAGAGAAATTCTTTCCTTTTCTCCCAAAGACCAAGATCTTTAAAAGCTTTTTAGATTTTGCCAAGAAAGCTGTTCTTATTTTGATACAGTATATGATTTTAATTATTAAAATACCAGAAAATTAATAAATGCCGTAACTGTGTTAGCTGTTGAATCAGGGGAAGAAAGAATGGTCATGAAAAATTGTGTTGGGAATTGAGCATCTGTTCTCATATTCTTACGTGCTCAATGATCATACACACACACATCTGCAAGACAGGGGTTGAGTTCCATACTTCCTTACAATGTGAAAAATTAAAAGAGAAATAGGTTTAGTTTGTTTCTCACTACAGTCTTTATCTGTGATTCCTGCATGTCTTTATTTCATCCCTTAAAACAGGGCTTGGCAGACCACATCTCACAGGCAAACCTGGCCAGTTTAAGTTTTGCCCCAGCCTAAAAGTACTATGAAATGAGATTGCTGATTACATGCAAGACTTTAAATAAATTACTATAAACAAAATTATAAAGGGTTGCATAAATCCATTTCCCTCTCCAGTTGCAGTACACTGAGCCCCCTATCCCACCCTATATTTGTTGCTGGAAAACAAATGAGCCGTCAGGATTGGAACAGAGTAGGGGGCCAAATAGTGGTCTGCAGTGGGAGGGGGGAATTTGTGCAAATTGCCACTCCTTTTCCCATAAATGGAAATCCTATTCCATCAGAGGATGGATACAGGCCATTATTTTAGAACTACTTAATTAAAGGGAAGTACTATGTGCCAACAGCATGGTCTCCAAATTTATGCCTTAAAGGAAGGGGGGAGGACAAGCGGAGCTGGAGAAAGAGAGTGGAAGCAGAGGCCAGCAAGGGAAGGAGTGGGATTTCCTTTCTCCCATGGATCCTCATGGACCCCCAGCTTGTAAGGGAATCTTGGCCAGCTTTGATGGCTGGACCTGTGTCTGTTTGCAAGTCAGCCATGCCTGTCTATGTCAAATTGGTTTGAGCTCTGCAGGCCATGAGTCTTTAATACAATCATTTGCAGCATTATAGTTTAACCACCACAGGAGCAACTTACAGGAGTGCTCTATGCATAAATGCATGATGTCCAAAGCTTCCCAAGATGTCTTGACTCTTTGTTAGCATAAAAATATCCAAGTCAAGGAAGAGACTTGCCTTCAAGTTGTGAAAAGACTAGCAAGAAAGGTTCCATGCTGGAGTATTCTAAGCCTTCTGGAAGATAGACACCTACATTGTGAATGTGATGTGTGGTTGGCATTTGTGGAGAGAACACTGAGTAAGCCTCTTCAATCCTGGCAAAGATATCCCAAGAAGGCAATCATGGGGAAGTGCTGGCACTCTCATTAAGATGATTCTTTTGATTACAATAATTATTGTAACCAGATGATGAGGATGCCTGATGTTTGCACAAAAGAAATTTAAGTGTATTTTAGAAGTATTTTAGAAGAATACTCCAAACAGTCAGTATGAGCTAGAGCTTCTATAAGCGATTTATTCAACTGTCACCTTCAGGGTTAACAACTGAAAGTCTTTTTTGTTAATGCCATATTTGTAAGCATTACAAGCTGGAGTGAATAATGAAGCTCCTTCCTCCCAGGGACATGACTGAGGCTGCTTCCATAAGGGTACTTTCCCCCTGCATGGAGAGACAGAAGCCACCACATTTATAGGGAACATTCACAAAGCATGATGCTCAGAACATAACTTGTGACTTTCCCAGGGCTTTCCCCTTTAAACTGGATCAAAATAAGCCTACTTTGGTCTGTTTCCAGGGTGGACTTGCAGAGCCGCTGTAGGTATGAAATCCATTTGGGTGCTGAACCTGCTGCTATTATAAGGAAAGGGTGGAGCTAAGCCCCACTTTCAAAATGGTATAGGGCAGGTCGCTACCCCACAATATTCACCCTCCCTTACTTTTCACCCCTTAAAGTGCTTTTGTCCCTTCTGCAGCTCAGCCGTGTTGTCCTGCTACAGCATGGCAGGGGTTGGAACAAGAAAGTGAGGGGAAAGGAGGTTCCCCCGCCACCCTGGCTGCTGCCGCCAATTAAATCTCCTGTGTGCTTTATCTCATGGCAGAGAATGAAAACATGAAATCATATAAAAAATGGATACCCAGGTAAGGAAGTCACTGGTCGAGATACTTGCCACAAAACTTGCAGTGTAATCTTATATTGATGAAATTTAGACTGTTCTGATCCAACTGGGTGTGACAGAGTTGTTCCAATTTAACCAAGAAACAAAAGTAAAGGTCAGATCCATGCTCTTTTGGACATTTTTAGAAAGCGGAGTTTTAAAATAAAGCCCCTATCCAAGAGAGTTATCCTAGGAAAGCTCTTGCAACAATGAATAACAATCAACTTGAGCACTCTCTTTGTCTTTTTCTTATCCAAGGAAGGTGTTTTTCGAGACTCTGAATTCCTTTCTAGCTGTCTCTGCTTACAGAATAATGGGATGTGCCACAGTGAATACTGGCATCTTAACCACACACTAAACCTCAGAATGTCATTAAAAAAACCCCACTGAAAACAAAACAGCAGTAAATATATTTGAAAAGCTCAACTGGTTTTGCTTATTTTCTGCTTCCTGTGGGATAAGAGGAAGACTGAAACTCTGGTTTCTTTTCCATGGATTAGAAGCAAGCTCCTGGGTAACCATTGTTGTATTGTAATCTTCTGGCATGCCCTGAAAATTCTTTGGAAGTGACAGAAGAGGGTGGTTTGTTGTTGGTTTTCTTTTTTCTTTTTTGGTATATTTATCTTTAAACAGAATAATTTATGCAACCTAAAACCTCAGCATTTTATCTTTCATTACGCTGTTTGTGTAAAAATGAGTATTTTAAAAAAATCAATCTCCTTCTTTTCCTCCAACAACTTTTGTTCTGCTGTCAAAGATAATCAGAGCAACCTTGCAGTAGGAAACGAGTGTCAGGTTGTGCCATGACACTGCAGAGAATCAAGATTTTTAACCAGATAACAAAAACAAAGATATCTTAATGGATCTCAGGCACCCCAGAAGGATCTGGCCCTTGTGGTTCTCAGATTTTTGAAATACGGATCCTATGAACCATCCAATTCACCCGTTCAGGTCTTGATGCGGGGAGCCCAAGCCAGGCTGCAAAGAGCAGTCTTAGTCATCACCGACACCACCCCCACCCCACTGCCAGGGCCAAGCAAGAAGTGGCCTTTGCCCTGTGTAAGGTGGCCAGAAGCCATTGCTGTCTAAGACCCAGATGGGCAGATGCAAGAGGCAGCAATTGCCTGACATTCTTCTTCCTTTCCTCCCCTTTGAGGGCACAGGGCTCTAGGCAGAGCTCCCCCCCCCAACACAGGCAACTACCCCTGTTGCTCATTGGCTAATACCATCCCTGCTAGATTGTGGAATTCTAGATAAAGACTTCCCTGGATTCCACCATGATTGCCTGCTATGGAATGAGAGGCAGAATCTGGAGTTTCAAATGGCTGCTCTACAGTGGGAAAGGAAAGGAAATGGGATACTGGAGGAGGAGCCAGACACTGTTGCAACTTGCTCCTCCCTAAGGAACCAGCAGGCTATTGCCCTGTGCTGTCCTGCCTTCCATAGCAGATGGTCTTTGCCTCTGCTTGATGGAAATTGTGATGGCTTTCTCCTGGGAGGCCTTAACGTGAAAAAATAAGATTCAACTGTTATAAAGTAGTGAGACTGAGGCATAGCGTAGTGATTTCAGCTCATACTTTATTCATGCATAGGAGAACTTGAGATAACTAGCGGGGCCCATGGCCTGCTTATATTCCTGTTCTTAACCACACCCAACACAAACACACACACCCATGATAGGTTTATTTGCAAAGAACTCCCACCATTGGTTCTTTTTAGGATCTGGGCTGCCCAATTGGCTAGTTCTTGGATCCTCCGCTTCTTTTGTCTTAGGATGCGAAGCTTAGCCTGTCTGCATGGCCATGTGCGAGCCTGACCGCATGCACGGTCTCCCTTGGTACACAACACCCCTCTTCCCTAGGTCCAGATCCCCCCTATCTGACATAGTCTCTGAGGTAAGTGGGCCTCCTCTGCTCCCTAGTGGAGTGGCGCACATCCGGAGCCAGGGCAGGGCTCTCCAGCATTGTTCTTGCCGGTTCAGGAGAAGGGACCTTGGCTGCTGGGACCTCTGTCGGGACTGGTGTGCTGCAAGGCTTTTGGCTGCCTGCTGGCTCCGAGTTGCCACTGTCCTCCTGTCCTGGTAGAGCACTTGCCCATGGATGTGTTGGAGCGGTTGTCTCTGGTTCCCTGGGGTTTGGGCAGTCATATTCGCTGTCATCTGGCATGTCCAGGTCAGTGGGAAGGAGGCAGTGGCACAATTGAGCAATGTGCTGCCTCCACAACTGACCGTCTTCACAGGAGACCTCATAGGAGAGAGGTCCTGTTACCCGGATGACTCTAGCCAGAATCCAGGTGGGACCCCGGGCATAGTTCCTGGTGTACACAGGGTCCCCTGGGAAGAACCCTCATGGTACCTCCTGATCTTTGGGGCTTGTGCTGTGTTCTGGCACCCTGTCTGGACTCTAGCCGGTTCGTAAGGTGCCATCCCATGAGGAGTTCAGCTGGACTGCGGCCGGTGGTGGAGTGGGGGGTTGTGTGCTGGCTGAATAGAAAGGTAGCCAGCTTGTAGTCCCAATCCCCCTGGTCCATGAGGTGCAGGGCCTCTTTTGTAGTTCGGACCATGCGTTCCACCTGGCTGTTGGTTGCAGGGTGAAATGGAGCGGAGCATATGTGCCTTATGCCATAATATTGCATGAACTCCTGAAACTCCGTGGAGGTGAAGGCTGTGCCGTTGTCAGTTACCAAAGAGTCCAGTATACCATTGTGCAGATGGCCGACCAGGATGAGGTAGATGGGACTGGTACCACCTCCAGCCACTCCGTGTAAGCATCTACCAATAAAAAGAAGATCTGTCCCTAGAAGGGCCAGGCAAAGTCCAGGTGCAACCTTGCCCAAGGCTTGTGGGACAACTCTCATGGCCGCACTGGTGCTTTCGGAGGCTCAGGTTGGACACAAGATTTCATCCTGAAGTCCCAACTTGTTGCCTATCCCGTGCAGATGCAGCAGAATGTGGGACTGGGCATTCAACTTCTTGAAGAGCAGAGTCCCATATCTTATTATCCATGCTGGGGCAATAGCACCCACTACTGTGCTGCACATAGGAGTGTGCATTCAGTATATACCAAGTTGAATAAATACCTGAATAATACCTTATTGGCTCTCATCCAGCACAATTGTTTTAGGTGATTAGGTCTTTGACATCCCTCACAGAGAGTACAAAAATAGATATAGAAATTTGGCCATTTGTGAGCTTTTTTTGTGGAGAAAGTCTTATCACTCCGCTGTGATTTACCTGCCAATCTTGATACAGTATGTGAACTAGAGGACCCTTGGCTGTCTTCAGATTCAGTTTTTGACTCCTTCAGCTTGCTCTCCTCTGTTGATATTGATAGGGTCCTGGATGCTATTAAGCCAACCACGTGCCTCCTTGATCTGTGTCCCTCATGGCTGGTTAAGGCCAGCACTAAGAGGACACGGGGCCCTCTGCTGGACATTGTCAACCTGTCCCTGGAGACTGGGGTCTTTCCAGAGGGTCTTAAGGAGGCCATGGTTGTACCGCTCTTGAAAAAAATCATTACTGGATCCTTCAGGTGCAGCCAATTACTGCCCAGTTTCAAATTTATCATTTCTGCGTAAGGTGATTGAGAGACTGGTAGCTGAGCAGCTCCAGGGTTTCCTGGGTGATACATTAGCACTGGATCTGTTCCAGTCCAGCTTCTGCCCTGGCCATATGATAGAGACTGACAGATTATCTCTGTAGACAGCTGGATCGAGGCAAGTCAGTGCTGTTGTTGCTGTTTGACCTCACAGTGGTGTTGGACACAGTCGATTACAATCTTCTGACTTACTGCCTTGGACAGAGGGAGGCACTGAGTGAGGATGTGTCCTCTAGGCAACCCTTGTTATGTAGGGTTCCTCAGGGGTATTCCTCTCCCTGATGTTATTTGACATTCTATATGCACACCCTTGCCCAGCTGGTGAGGAGTTTCAGGTTTGCGTGTCATCAACACACCAATGACACCCAGCTGTATCTGCTATTGGATGGACAGATGGCTACCATCCTGCAAAAGCTAGTTGAGGGACTGAAGGCCTTAGTGGGATGGCTAAAAAAGAGCAGGCTGAGACTGAATTCGATGAAGATGGAGGTTCTGTGGTGGTGGTGGGCTTTGGGATTGGAGTCCAGGCTTCCAGCTCTTGACAGGGCACCATTGACATCAGTGCTGACCATCAAGAGTTTGGGCATGACTTTGGATGCCTCCTTATTGATGGCGGCCCAAGTCACGCATGTTACCAGACTGGCATTTTTCCGTCTTCGCCATGCTCGGCAACTGGCTCCTTTCTTGTTGCACCCTGACCTAGCCACGGTAATCTATGCAACAGTCACTCCAGATTAGATTACTGTAACTCATTCTACATGGGCCTACCCTTGAGACTGACCCAGAAACTACAGCTAATCCAGAATGCAGTGGCGTGAGTCCTGACGGGAGTCACAGGCAACACATATTCACCCTGTGCTGTACCAGCTACACTGGCTTCCAGTGGAGTACCAAGTCAGGTTAAAGGTTCTGGTATTGACCTTTAAGGCCTTGAGTAGTCTGGGACCAATGTATCTATGGGACCATCTCCTCCGGTATCTCCCCAGTAGAGCTTTGTGCTCTACTGATAACAACCTGCTGGTGATCCCTGGCCCTAGGGATGTCCAGATGTCCTCGGCCAGGGCCTTTTAGGTCCTGGCCCTGACCTGGTAGAACTCTCTGCCAAATGACACCAGGATCTTATGCAACTCCACAGGTCCTGTAAGGCAGAGATGTTCTACCGGGCTTTTGATTGAGGGCAGCAATGGTTTTTTCATTGCACCTTCCCTCCCTCCCCTCTGCATTTTTTTGTTCTGAGTTCCCTCCCCTCTGCCCAGAAAATGGCCAGGCAGTCCAGAATTGGGATCGAAAATTTACAAGATGCCATCTTGGATATTTTTATCCTAGTTCTTTTAGTTTTTATCAAATTGTATATTGAATTTTAATGTTTTGCATATTTTATGGCATTATGCCCCCTTGTACATCGCACGTAGCCTGGTGTAAGCTGGGATGGCGTGATTAACAAATTGAATGAATAATAATTATTATTATTATTTGAATCCGAATTATTTTTGTGCACACCCCTACACACCTGGCAGGCCCCAGATGCTGTTGGTCACTTCTGTCATATTCTAAGGGACATCAAAGCCTTTGCATTTCCTCTCCTGCCCCAGAGCTGCAGCCTCCTGGCAAGTCATTGTTGCAGTTGGGTCAAGGGGAAAAGAGAGTTTTGGGCAATGCTGAACCCCACTTGTCAAGAGTAGGCTGCCACTTTAACTGTTGCAGAACAATCTTAGTAGTGGAGCTTCCGAGAACTGGTACAGGCCCTGTGACAAGGATTCCCATGGGGACCCCCCTGCCATTAGTGAAAACCAACCCAAACATCATGAGAAAGCAAGTCACATGACTTGCCTAGCCTCATGGTTCCCCAGAATTTTGCTTCCTCACTCCCACTCCCATAGATCTCCCCACTCCTCCACTTGCACCTGCTGATGTGACCTTGGGTCAGTCACAAGCTCTGGCACAGCTACTCTCTCAAGGACAGTTTGTGTTAGAGTTCTCTTAGCCCCACCTACCTCACAGGGTGTCTGTTGTGGGGAGAGGAAGGGAAAGGAGTTTGTAAGCCGCTCTGAGACGCCTTTGGGCAGTGAAGGGCGGGGTATAAATCCAAACTCTTCTTCTTCTTCTTCTTCTTCTTCTTAGCAGCACCCAACTTCCCCTTTAGGGTATGACTGTTTTTCTCAGGACTAAAGCATTTGAAGTTATGCAGAGGTTTGGCAAAGAATGTGACCTCTTGGGGAAAAGTATTATTGCATCATTTCTTTTCTATGTTCCTTTACTCCCCCCTCCCTTTTGTTGTGTCCACTTGTTGGTTAACCTGTGTCCCCACTCCAATGTAGAATGCTTGGAATTCCAGCTTGCACTGGTCATAATTCATTATTGGGAGCCCAGTGGAGCGAGGCAAGGGCTAGCCTTCTGCATAGACAAGGAGCCAGTTGCCTTGTAAGGACAAGAATGCCTTCAGAAAGGTGGCAAGTCTTTGCAGCCGCTTGCAGCTTTGAATACAGAACTTTCTTTGGGGCTGCTACCCTTTCTAAAAAGGAAAGTTTATTAAGAGAGCTCTCTCAGGTTCCTGCTCGTTTTACCCAAGACATCTGGGTGAATGATTAACATTTCCCTGTGTCAGGTGTTCTTTGTCCTTCTCCCCTTCCTTCCCCCTTTCTAGATAATTAGTTGGAACTTAGTATTCAATAAAGCTGCCTTTGTTAAATGCCTGGGGGATGAGGTAAGACTGTAGAATTAAGGCCAGTGTGTTGTGAGCAGGGCTTCCACCTCCTTGGGACTTTTTACGAAAGTTGGGCCGGGGATCAGGCCTTTGTAGGAAATGAATAGGAAAGCAGAAACATTTGGGAAACAAACAACACTTGTTCTTTAATATTTGCTCTCTTATACAATACTCTGGGTAATGTTGCATTTACCGTGCATCTACAATAAACGATTTAGTAACCATCCTCTCACCCCATGGAATCTTGGGAACTGTAGTTGTGTAAGTGCAATCAGGCTCCCTAAAGGTACATCCTCAGTGCCTTCACAAAAACTCAGTTCCCAGAGGACAGCCATGACATATACGCGCGTGTGTGTGTGTGTGTATGTTTGCCTTACTTTTTGCGCATCTTCCCCTTCCCATTAAGCGCAAATTTAAAAATTCCACCTTTTTTCTGGCTGGGCTCCTGGGTCTAATAGCATAATGCTAAGCAGGAATTAACCAGGTGGAATCATTTCCTGTGATGTAGAGGCACGGACGAGAAATACTTTAGACTCTGAATCTGAGCGTCATGTGGTTGTTAAAGGCACAGACACCTATAAGACTTTGGGCACATGAGCTTTACAGATGAATTTTAAATTGGTATTTATGAACTTCATAATATTTATTTGAGCTATTTCTATTCTGTTTATTTTATTTACTTCCCTTCTAACCTGCCTTTCTGCCCAGTGAGGACCCAAAATAGCTAACAGAGGTTTTTTGGGGCAAAAGGAAAGAACAGAGTGCTGATGAGCAAACTGAAAGAATTAGATCCATGGATCCATTCCAAAGCCTTACATACAGTTTGCTGCACACATGGACCTCCTGAAAGAAGCTTCTCCATCCATTTCTATGGAGACACTTGTTCAGTGTTCACAGAGGGAATATGGCAGAATTGCAGTGAGTGGCAAGACTTGTGACTTGGGGGACTCCATGCTTACATTAGAACACCCTGATTTATGGCAAAAGATTGCACAGACGTGCTCATTTCATCCGCCTTGCTATGGTCTGCCTAGGCAAAAGCACAATCGTTGATGCCTTCTTTCCTAAAACAAACACATTAAAAGAACTGCTTTCTGCTGCAGCTCTGGTGCAGTACAGTGACATACACAGAGAGACAGAATGAACGTGTGTTAAGCTCTGTCAACAGCAAAGATACCTCTTTGGAGCAATCTCAGTTTTCAAAGATATGCAAACATGTCTTCTTATATGAGTATTTACTAGTCTCTATAGTTTTAGGATAGAGGGACTATGAAGGCTTGGCACTTAGACTGCAATGTGACAACGGTTACCCTCTTATTTTATGCATTTCTTTCATCATCTTGATGTTCAACAATCAGCACATCACACCAGGGCTGCATTTTCTCCAAGAAAAGGAGTCAAGAAATTCAGTGGTTTCTTTTGGCTTGCTGGGGCATACTTGCAGTGGAGTCCCTCTGCCCGCATACCCAGTTGCAACCATGCATGAGGCTGGTATTTGCTAGTTGCTTCAAAGGTATGCTGCGATTTCTAACAAGGAACACAGAAAGGAGTTCTTTGTTTCAGTTGACTAAACTAACCCATCTCCTTTGTGAATCATTAATGATACTGATGGCCTGGTAAATTTACTTTGGCTGTAAATCTATACAAGGCATGGGAAGATGTGGTAGAATGATTTTCATATCTGACTTTAGCATTAAGAAGAACATTGGAGTTGAACAGAGTATATTGGGAAGTGATAAATTAAGAATCTGGGAGGTGAGGCTCAAGTGGAACTGCAGGGAGTGGAAAAGCAAATGTTATTTGAATCTTCAGAAACATCACTAGGAAATTTTACATTGGCTTTAACAGGACAAGACTCAATAGTTACTAGCCAATTCCCACTATGCCATTAACAGGTCATATCCTTTCATCTGATGCAAGTTATAAAGACTTTGAGCTGCTTTATTCAATTGTTTTGGGAAAGTGTGAGACCACCACAGTGTCCAGAACAGGTTTGTGTGCAGGTGCTGTTTGTGTGAACTGGCACCTTTACAGGGGTGGTACATTTTTTAAAAATCTGATTGTTGCATGGTAGTGACACTTGATTTATTTTATTTTTGCATTGTTGCCAGTGTGCCATCAGAATGGTCATGCATGTGTCACCAATGTGTAGTGCCCCATAGGAATCTGACCCTTAGGACTCTGACTCCATTTGAATGTTCCTCTGTAAAAAAAAAAAAAAGAGCCACAGATACACACACACAAACTGGAAATAACACGCTGGAAGACTAGGCTAGAACTGCTATAGTGCAGGTATCCTCCACCCAACTATGACACTCTCCTGCAGTCACCATGAGAAAGGGCAGAGCTAAGATTCACCTTCATAATAGCATAGCTATGCTCTAAATCTCCCCTTTCCAGCTCATTCAAGACTTTTTCCTAGTAGCATTACAGTGCAGCTTGGTAGAGAAAGGAAAGGGTTGGGGGGTACCAGGCCTGTAGCTACTGTGGGCCCCTTGGGACAATGCCCCCTCCCTAATCTGCCCTGCCCCCTGAATCTTCCCTCCATTTGTATTTTGGCCACCAAAGCCTGGTATTATTTGGTAAGCCATGCCATGCTGCCAGGCTCCTCCTCCTGAGTTCCTCGTCTGTCCTCCTTCTTTCCCTATTGTCGGCTCATTTCATGATTAGCCAGCACCCGCAGCTCAGCAGAGCTCCGCCTTCCCTTCCTGTAGGCTGTTTCCCACAGCAAGAGAGTACTGACTGGTTGTGGGAACATTGGACCCAGTTTGAGGGGGCCAATCTGCTGGATCTGAAACTCCACCCTCACTTTGTGACAGCTGGGATTCTAGCTTCCTGAGGCCCCACCACACAGCCACCATGGCTAGAAGCAGGAGCCTGAAGCA
Source organism: Gekko gecko (assembly GCA_029375565.1). Lineage (NCBI taxonomy): Eukaryota > Metazoa > Chordata > Lepidosauria > Squamata > Gekkonidae > Gekko > Gekko gecko. Next base: position 123,323,251 of record JAPDNY010000007.1, read on the forward strand.
CCGCCAGCACAAAATCCCAGGGCTCCTGTCACCAGCCATATCCGCACTACCAACCAGGGACAGAGAGAAGCCCAACACACAAGCACCCCAAGTGGGCAAGTGGTAGCTGGGTGCCACTGACCAAGCAGCAAGCAAAACTTATGAGTGACAAAATTGTGGGGAAGTAGGTGGGTGCTGCATTCCCAGGGCTCTGTCCTGCATGCTGGCACTTCAGCTCCTCTGCCTGGTGTAGCTTTCCACACTGTTTACAGCCCTTGAGGGTTGTGTCAGCTCATTGGCTTGCACTGTAATTAGCCTTTAAACTGAGGGGGGATCTTGAGGGAGTCTCCTTGGAAAGCCGCATTGATACTGCAGAGAGTGGGCAAAGTCAATGTGGGCCAATGCTCTCTCTAAGCTGTGGAGTCTTGTGAGCAAAAATTCTACCTTGTGAACTACCGGCATTAAAGTTGTGAGCGAGTGATTTGGCTACTGTATAAATTAGTTTGCTCTGGAGCCATCCTTCCCGAGCTAAGACAAAAATGTGTGAACCGGAGGCTAAAAAACTGTGAGCTACCTCACACTAACTCAAGTTTAGAGGGAACACTGGGGCCAAGTCAGCTACAACCACCTGGGGAACGAGAAGTGCCACCGCGGGGGGGGGGAGGTACAGTGCAGTGCACATAATGGCTGCCCCATGAGCAAAAAAAAATCCCCCTGAGCAAAACCTTCCTAGCTATGGGCTGGGGGGGGGGGACTGAAATTGCTATCATATTTGTGCTTTAGCACAGCCACAGCAGGAAAACAGGGAGGAGTGGTGTTATGTCCGTGACTACCACTAGGCGCCAGCGGTATGTAACCGGAGCATGGCTCCAAAGGACAATAGGGACTAGGATCCTGAGACTTATAGTCAACACCTATAGGAACTGTGGCAGGAAGTTCAAACCCTCCAATGGGACCTATGGGTGTCACCCGGGGACTGTATATAGTTGGCCATCTTGGCTACTTAGGGTTGTTGTGTGTTGTGCGCAGTAAACCATGAGCTTGTAACCACTGAACATCTGTCTTCATTATGCGCTGAACCCAGTACACAACAATGGCGACAAGGATGGGATCCTGCTGAGCTGGCCGGGCTGCTGGGGCGCCAGAGGAAGACCAGGAACCGCCGCTGCCACCAAAGGCACGCAAGCTGCTTCCCCACCACATCCACGCAGCACTATGGCAGTCACTCTGGGAGCAGGGCTAGTCCCTCCATTCAACCTGACCATGCCTCATCACTGGGAGGCCTGGGTAGAGGGACTCAAGTCCATCTTGGTGTTTTACGAGGTCACCGAAGAAGAAAGGAAGAAGGGCCTCCTCATCGGCTCATGTGGCCCCGCCACCGTGGAGCTGGCTCACAACTTGCTCGCTCCAACCAAGCTGTCCAAGTCCACGTTCAAGGACATAATTAAGAAGCTCCAGGACGATTTTGTTCCCCGGCCATCAGAGATTGCGCACCATGTGGCTTTCCATTCCCGGCAACAGCAACCGTGTGAGTCCATCACTGGGTATCTGGCTGAGCTCTGCCGGCTCACCTCAGAGTGCACCTTCGGAGGGCAACTTGACACTAACCTCTGCGACAGATTGGTGTGTGGGCTAAGTGACAAGAAGCTCTGGCAGTGGATCCTGAAGGACGATAAGTGCACCCTCTCCTCGGCCTTTGCCATTGCCACAGCTTGGGAGAGATCGCACCCCCCCGCATCAGACCAGCACCTCCTCAGAATGTGAGGAGGAAGAGGTACACCGGACCCAGCCTTCTGGATGAAGGTATAACCCAGGAACTGCACCACACTCCGCACATGCCAAGGAGTCCGGCCGCCAGGAGGGTGCAAGCTGTGGAGACCAGCGCGACCGTAAAATGTGTCATTTCTGGGATGCAGTCTGCTGGAGCTGCAGCCGCAAGGGCCACATTGCCTGAGCCTGCCGTTCCCAGGCCTCGCCACCACGCACTCAGCAGGACCGCAGATCTACCACTCACTATGAGAAGGACGTGTCCCAGGAAGAGCTCTATCTCCTCACCAGCGAACCAGAGGCACATGTGTTTAGACTCCCTAGTCAGACCTCAGCCCCAAAAATCCAGGTCTGGGTCAAGATAGAGAAGTCCCCTTGTACCATGGAGCTAGATTCCAGCTCTGCTGCTTCCATCATTTCAAAAGCAACCTTAAAGAGACTATTTCTGAATGGAGAGCCCTGCCTATACCCATTGCCCATGACCCTGATGAACTTTCAGAGAAACCGTGTCCCTGTCCTGGGGGTGGGGAGCTTTCAGGTCCAATACTGGGGGTTGGATGACCACTTGGACTTGATTGTGGTCAAGGGTGACCTAGTCAATTTATTGGGCCACGTGTGGTTCGCTCTGCTGGGAATCTCCATTGCGGGTGTTCAGCTCTGTGCCCCACAGGACTCTAACAAGGTTTGCCAAGAGTTCCCGGCCGTCTTCGATGGAATGCTAGGTCACTACACAGGTCCCCCCCATGTCACTGCAACTGGACCTGCAAGTGGCCCCCATCCACATGCATTCCAGGAAGGTCCCGTTTGCGCTTAAGCCAAAAATAGATGCGGAACTGGACCGTCTTGTAGTCCAAGGGGTCCTGGACCCGATCTCACATGCAGTGTGGGAGACCCCCATAGTCACCCCTGTGAAGCCGAATGGAGATGTCCTCATCTGCGTGGACTACAAGTGCACAATCAATAAGGCTCTCCAGGATCACACATACCCAGTCCTGATAGTGAGCCACGTGCTAGCCTCTCTGGCCAGGGCTAAAATCTTTGGCAAACTGGATCTCGTCCAACTGTACCAGCAGCTCCCAGTTGACGAGGCAACGGCCGCGGCACAAACAATAGTGACCCACGGGGGGCTTTCCTAGTTAAGAGACTGCAGTGTGGCCCCAGGACTTTTTCAACACCTGATGTACTCACTCTTGAAAGGGATTCTGGGTGTCATGCCATTCTTCAATGATGTGCTGATCGCTGTGGCCACGCTGGAGGAGTTCACCACCCATCTGCATGCCATCCTCCGCCGCTTCCAAGATGCCAGGTTGAAAGTGAAGTGGGAGAAGTGACTGTTGGGGGTTCTGTCTATCGATTTCCTGGGCTTCATGGTTGATGCGAACGTCCTCCACCCCGCTCCCCCACCCAAATCGAAGGCAGAACTCCAGGCATTCCTAGGGATCTTGAACTTCTACACGCCTTTCTCCCCCACAAGGTAGCAGAGCCCTTGCACCACCTCCTCGACAAACAGGCCCCCTGGTCTTGGGGCCCCCTCCAGGCTGCCGCTTTCAAGGGAGTCAAAGCACTGCTCATCTCTAATAAAGTCCTGGTGCACTTTTACAAGTCCTTGTTGGTGGTTCTGGCCTGCGATGCTTCCCCCTACTGCATCGGTGCTGTGTTGGTCCACCAGCTCCCGGACGGGCGGGAGGTGCCCGTTGCATGCTACTTCCGGATGCTGTCAGCGGCAGAGCAGAACTACACCCAGATTGACCACGAGGGCCTAGCGATAGTGGTGGGTGTGAAGAAGTTCCCTGACTTCGTCTAAGGCTGGCCCTTCAGCATCACCACGGACCACCGTCCCCCTCTCAGCCTCTTCGCCACAGACTAGCAGACACCACAGGTTCTCTCCCCGCAGGTCCTCCGATGGTCCATCTTCCTGTCAGGCTACAACTACGCCCTCGAGCACCACCCTGGGAAGGCTATGGGCCACGCTGATGCCGTGAGTCATCTGCCCCTGCCATCCGGTGATGCCAACCCGGCCCCTGTGCACCACATCCTCCAGGTTGAGGACCTCCCCGACTCTACCCTCTGGGCTGAGGATATCGCCCACTGTTTGACCAGGGATCTGGTCCTCTCCCAGGTTCTGAGCTGGGAGTTGAGGGAGTGGCCCGTGGCTGCAGCGGGCCTGGAATGTACAGCTTTTGCAACTCACCAGGATGAGTTGTTGGCCCACAAGGGATGCCTGCTGTGGGGGGACTGGGTGGTAGTCCCCAGCGCTCTATGGCACCGAGTCCTGATGGCCCTGCACAAAGTGAATCCCGGGATCGTCCTCATGAAGGCTCTGGCCAGGAGCTATATTTGGTGGCCAGGGATCGACGCGGAGGTGGAGGATTGGGTAAAGCGCTGTCAAACATGCCAAGCCATCTGGCCCAATCCGGCCAGTGCACCCACCCAAGCCTGGGAGTCTACCCGGATGCCGTGGTCTAGGCTACACATAGATTTCACAGGGCCATTCCATGGACTGCTGTTCCTGGTTATTGTAGACTCCTACTTGAAGTGGCTGGAGATTAGCCCGGTCTCTGCCACCTCCGCCAAGGCCACGATCTGGGCACTCTGCAAGATCTTCGCGACCTATGGACTGCCTGACACCATTGTCTCGGACAATGGGACGGCATTCATGGTGGGGGAATTCCAGCTACGTGAGGTCTGTTCTGTTCCACCCCACAACCAATGGCCAGGTGGAGCGGATGGTGCGGACTGCCAAGGAAGCCCTCAACCGCCTAACAGAGGGGGACTGGGAGTTCTGCCTGGCCCGCTTCTTGATGGCGCAATGGACAACTTCAAACCCAGGCACTGGCTGCTGGCTGGCAAAACTCCTGATGGCCCAGAGACCCGCGATTCTATTGGACAGACTTCACCTGGACAGGTCCCTGGAGTCACGTAACCTGTCAGAGCAGAGGGAGGCGCCACGGAGACTATTTCTGGAGGATCCTGTGTACATCTGGGGCTCCATATGGCTAGCTGTCTGCATCATCCGGCCGACAGGTCCTGTATCCTACGAGTTCTCTACGGACAATGGCCAGGTCCTGTGGAGGCATGTCTATCAGCTATGACGGCACCTGCTCCCAACATTGGAGGACGCCCTGGTCATGGGTTCTGGAGATGTGGACCTGCCAGACAGCCCTGACCAAGCCACTGCCAACTGAGAGTTCCTGGAGCAGGCTCCCACCCCCATGATCCAACAGGAAAACAGAACGCCTGCCTCCATCTCAGCACCAGAAGAGGCCCCTCCACAACCACAGCCAAGCGTGCAGGGAACTCTTGCCGCCAGGGCTCCTGATGCCCCGGTTCCCACTCTGAGGCAGTCCATGAGAGAGCGCCAGCCTCCAGCCTATCTCAAGGGCTATGTCACATAGGCTGGACTTGAACTATGGGGGGAGAGGTGTTATGTCCACTGATCGCCACTAGGCTCCAGCGGTATGCAACTCCAAAGAACAATAGGGACTAGGATCCTGAGACTCCTAGTCAGCATTTGGGTTGTTGTGTGTTGTGTGCAGTAAACCATGAGCTTTTAACCACTGAGCATCTGTCTTCATTATGCGCTGAACCCAGTACACAATGAGTGGGTGCGGGGGCGGCAGCAGCAAGTCACTTGGGGGACAGGGATGTGTGGCTGCCCTTCCCACTTGTTCCCAAACTGCTTGCTGCTGCTGCTGCTGCCTCCCTACCAGCATGTGGTCTCACAAGAACAATTCAGTCTTGAGAAGAGATCCATGAGCTCATTGCTCAAACACAGGGCTTTTTTTGTAGAAAAAGCCCAGCAGGAATTCATTAGCATAACAGGCCACTTCCAACAGCAGGAATCTATTAGCATATTAGGCCACAACCCTGACAGCACAGCTCATTAGCATATTAGGCCACAGCCCCATGTTACCAGAAGTGTGGCCATCCAGCCACACCCACCTTTTGCTTCTTATTCTGTTTACCTTCTTTGTTGTCAAAACCCAGGGCTTTTTTTGGGGCAGGAACTTCTTTGCATGTTAGGCCACACACCCCTAATGTAGCCAATCCTAATGAGTTTCTGTTGGATGTGGCCTATTATGCTAATGAGTTCCTGCTGGGCGTGGCCAACTCAGGAGCCAACCGGAACTCCATTCCTGTGCATTCCTGCCCAAAAATAGCCCTCCTGAAACATTAAATTCTCCAAGACTGGCAAAGCAGAAAACACACACCAGGACTTCTCTTGTTATGATGAAAACAAGCTATCGGTTATATTCACTATGTCTTTATTTCATGGCAGAGTGCTTGGTGCTGTGGACATTGGGGGGGGAGGAAGCCCCTGAAAACAATATGAATTGAAAAACTCATCTTTGTTAATTTCCTTAGAGAAGCCCAGTAACACTGAAAAGTAATAAAAGCTGAAGAGTACAATTATGTACACAACTGAGTTTTATGTATCCATTTTTCTAAAGTAGAAGTTACTTTTAAAAGCATTCTTCTTCATCTCCATTTTAACCCCACTTCCCTTACCTATAATTAAGTTCAGTCCTAAATACTGGCCCAAAGCAAGGACATTTTCCCAGATAAACCTCAGATTCCCCTCCTCCCCAAGATGTTTCCAATTATATTAACCAGCTCAAATATTACAAGTCCTTCTGATGGAATGTAGCAGATTTTTTTACATGAGGAGTTGCAATCAGAGGTTCTGATCAGGTCGGTTTGTTATAGATTTCCAGTTTTGCTTTATTTATTTTTTGTACCATGTACACAAACCCTTCATTTCACCTTTTATATTAAAAAAGACTTCATGAAATAAGACAAAAATAACTTATGATTATATGAAATGTAACTGTAACCAATCACAAAACTATACATATTAATAGAAAAAAGACACTCTAATGCTTTTAGGATGTACAATATGTACCAGAGATATGCCAACCACAGTAAATCAGCCGGATATACAAGAACTCAGCCTATAAAAAGGAACATATATAAATATATACAAGAGCGCATAAGATTTATAAGAAACACATTTTCACACTCCCTCCTCTCACCCCAAAGTGCTTTGCATAAACCACATTACAAAAGATGCTCTACTTTGTTTACAAAATGAACATAACATAACTTGGAAATGCATCTATTTGTCTTAGCTGCTCCTTTTAAAACATCACATGTTAATAGTGCTTTTTTGCAAATAAAAATGCCACTATAAATGGCACAATCAAAACATGGGCGATATACAATACTTGTGTGTATGTGTATTTTTAATCCTGTAAAGGGAACACCTGGCAACACTTCTTCAGTAATACTTGTAAACCAGAGTAAATGACTTCTGATATGAACTGCTCTTTGAAGGCATGTGTGAATTCCTGTGTACTTTTCTTCTGAGGGTAGTTATCAACATTTCATTTGAGGGTGACAAGAGATGAATATGGGCAATCCCATTAACTGATTTAGCATAGCGAGCCCAGAAGAGAGCTGTATCTTTATATAAAAATATTTTATATCTCTTTCTTTAACTAGATAGTATCATCCAGCAATGAATAAACTAGGTACGGACAAGTCTGTGTATGTGTTGAGTAAGCTGAATAATTTCTTTTTGCACAAGCACCACTTTTGTTATATGTGGCAAAACATTGTCTGCCTAAATAAAATATACAAGGAAACAGTACTGTAAAATACTAATTCTGATAAATCAGTTAAAGTAAGGCAAGTGAATTGTGAAATCTTTTTATTCTGGAACGCAAATAAAAATGAGTTATTTTGATAATGCAGTAAAATCTTGAAACCATAAAAATGCCTGGAGTGAACCACATGAGGGCTTTGGTATATTAAACTGTTCTGAGCTTTCTGGAGGAAGACCAGGGCATATGGCTATGGCTGCCTATATAAGTGTACAAGACACATCTCATCATTTCAGCATACTATTTTAAGCATTAGTTGATGCTATTTTAATAGATGGTTTGTTTTAAGATTGCGTACCTGTTCACGCAATTGTTTCCTTATTACAATGTGAAATTTGGCTGTCGCTTCACGGTGGAGGCTCATGAGAAAATTTATATTGTAAGTGGATTCACCACTTGCTGGGTCATTATGGAGGGCATTCATAAAACTAGGCTTGACCATACCATAATAAGATTGCTAAAAGTCAACTTTGTGAAGACCAATGCAATGCAGAAAAATGAACCTATATTTGTAAGTGCAATAGGTGCAGTGGCACATCTTGTTTTTTGAAAAATGTTTTAGAAATCACTGATGCTGATGAATCAAGACAGATCTTGTAAAATTCCAGCAAAACTAGAAAAGCCACACCATATCTGTGAGTGGATCTCCCCAAATATTAACTCTCGCTTAAGAGCAGCCACCAGAGTGTGTGTGAACCAGGCATGGGGGGTGGTACAATTACGATCAAGGCTGCAGTGTTGGGGCTTAAACCTCATCCCCTGCATGCTGCTTTCTGGGTAGACATCCCTCCCAAATACCTATTAGTCCTAGTAGGGGAAAAATAGGTTGCCTAATAGCTGCTCAGGGCTATTATTCCTATCTGAAAATGACATGGGGAAGGAAATGGTTGAACTCACCCCACCCCAATGCAGCAGGGAAGTAATTTACATTTTGAGTCAGTACTGTCTCTCTTGGGGGGCTTGATGCAGAGGATGTGATTCACCACTTGGGCCACTTTCTCACCACTAAGCAGTACTGGGTCATACCTTCACCTCTACCCCACTGTCAAAATTCTGACCCAAATTGCCCCACCCCGAAAAACAGCCACAGAAGAAGTCATTTAATCTGCTTATCTATCACTTGTGTTTTCTCTGGTTAAGCCCTGAGGTGTGAATTACACTTGTTCCTGTCTATAACTGTTCTTTCCTGGATACATAATTTCTATGGAACAGTTATTTTTAACTTCCAGCTTTAATAACCTGAGTTGCAGGATTTTTTAAAAAACAAAAGCCATACTTAAATTGCAAGATGTAACAACAGGACCTCAGGATCCATTTTGAAATTTCAAGGTCCCAGTCCAAAGAGTTTGTACAGTATTAGGCTGTGCAGGGGCTGCTGAATACAAGGATGTTGGCATGGCCAGCTTGGGCAGAGCTGATCACTTGTTTAAAGGGAATAAAGAGCCTTGACTCCATCCTCCTTATTTCAATATAACAGGGTACTGGCACTATCATAAAATATCTTTTATGAGTTGTGTGATGGGACTAATCCAGCATGGATCACCAAATGTGCAGTAGATTGCTAGGCCCAGAATGTAGGGTATTTTTTCCAACACAGCAAGGTAATTCTACAAGAGGCCACTACTGGTGTAGGATGCCTTAGTTTTTGTAATAGCTGGGAATATGCAACCAAAATTTGGACATAGGTATAGCTACAGCATATCAATAAATTCAGAAACAGACAACAGGCTTAAAAATAATTAGCTTTTCAAAATAATTTTGGGAAGCCTGATTCATGACTTTAAAATTCATGTATCTTCACTAAATCCTAACTATAGTAATTCCTTTGGCTCTTGACATCTTCAGATTCTGTTCCTCTCTGGTAAGATGCTACTAACAAAAAAACATGCACATTAGGAAATACGTGCTATGTTCTGACCACAATAGGAAGGAATGGCCTTCAAATATACATTGCATTTTTTAAAAAAGGTCACTGTTATAATTCTGCAACCATATAACCATGACAAAAACTGTACCTTGACCATGAACATTCATTTTCCACTACCCACACATACTTACAACTATACAACAAAAAATATCAGCAATATAATTTCTTTTGGGATGGATTTAAAACCTGGCATGCCAAGGTTTTCAGGCTACAGCAAGCAAAGAAAAGGAAAACACAAAAAAGAGAGAAATGTATAGGTTTAAGAATAATTGAAACACTAAAATACTGTACAGATTATCAGCCCTTTCTGGCAGAGTCCCATAGAATTTATGAAGGACAAAACCTAAAAGAAGGCATCACCATATGATGCTAATTTGGGATTCTGCAGGATGATAACTGAGCCCCTTTCTCTTCTGACAACAGTTGTGAGTTAATCTTGAACTGTATATTTTGATTGCTCCTATTTTGCACTATGTTTGAGTATGCCAATAAAAGGTATGACTGACTCACTGAGTATAGTTTATCCTCCTCTCATGAACTCAAACTTCAATGAAGTTTACTGGAAACGACTTGATAGATTTGCAAACATTAATGGGGAACATCTACCCTTAGTGTGTGTGCTTTAAAAAGACTGCCTATAGAATAGAAATACTAATTTAATTAATGAGCATTAGTTGACACTCAGGAGAATGAATTCTCTCTAATGGAGTGCTATGGAGATAGCAAAATTGAATACTTCTCTTTGACAGCTTATACAGTTAATACTGTATTGTTTAAAAAGTGTATTAAATCCAGAACCGATGTTCCTAGATTTCAAGAGGAAGCCAAAATAGTCCTATCGCAACTAGCAGCTGGTGCCTCAGCATGTCTCAAAAGTTATTTTCCCTTTTTTCCCATGAGATTGCGTGCTTATGTACCAGAGCACTAACAGACAGGGTTGATGTGCAACAAACTACTTTTACAGGAAGGTTTACACTGGCTGTTAATTTTCCTGGATTAAAAAAAAAATTTTTTTAAAAAGAATTCCACAGTCTTTACACACACACACACACACACACACACACACACACACACACACACACACACTATATTCTGCTCATTCATTCCCTTTGAGAAGACAGTGATTTTTCCTCGGTGAAAAAAAACTGAATGTAAAAAAATGCTCATACTTTGGCAAGTTTTATTCCCCCTGATCACTTGTATTAGCTGCATCTGTGAAGCTGAGTGCTTTATGACTCTCCGTATCTTCAGTGATACTTTTGAGAAGTTGTCCTGACCAAGAAAAGGTATTAAGTAACAGAATGCTTCTAACTGAAATGAGATGCAGGACTGTACTTTGTCTTCTTCAGCCTTCGGTATAAACTGATGAAAGCTGACTCGGACAACGATCAACAGCATTTATCTGAAGGAAACTGGAGTCTTCAGCTCCATTGCGCAATGAGTCACCAAAGAGACCTGTGGAGCCTGATGGAAGATCATAAACTAGGGGGGGAAATAAAAAAAACATTTAGAACATACTGGAAGAATATTTTTGTGGATACTACATAAAAGAATCTGGGGCATAACAACACGAAATGAAAATAGCTTTGGGCTTTGGAGCACAGAAGCAATGGGACCAGATGAGGGGCACTTCACCCTTTTCTCACCTACCCCTGCTTTATTACAAACTACATCCTGTGGCCAGTTTCCTCTCAGCAGGGTTCCAAATATATCTGTTCCTTTAAACATACATTCAAAACCCTATGTGGGTGAAACAGCTTGGAGGGTAATTTGGAGCAGAAAAATATCAGGCTATGAATCCCTGCAACTTCTTTCCTCCTCCTCCCCCCTCCTTCTCATGCAGATTTCCCTAAGAAAAACAACCATCAGGCTTTTATTACATGTGCATGCATGTGAGATGCAGTTTCATTCTACGGTCTTCTAAATGGGCAAGTGCACAGTGCCAAAGTTAGATGAAATATAATTAGGGAATCTTGGGTAGTTTCCCCTATGGATTTATGGAGTAGTTTTCCCATAGATGCCATGGTAAATATCAAAGAAAGTTGATGCTTACTGGTTGATGCTAGTACTGGTATGGATCAGATCCTATGGATGTGCAAGCAGAAGGAGTTAATGCAAGATGATCACCCTCACCTTCCTTTCTCTGTGTACCCAGAAACCCTTGGCTGAGGGTCATGAGGAGCTACAGTACGGGGAGAGAATCAGGCAAAATCCCCCTTTGCTCTTTTGTGAGTGCAGCAGATGTGCTGTATGCCAGTTTGTTCATGAGGGCCTTTGGTCCCCAGTAGAGGGTATATGAATGCAGTGAAGGCCTATGGCAGAAGGGAAAGACAAAGGAAGTTCTCTTGTACAAGCTCCTTCTGCTGGTATATCTAGAGGATTCTACCCAAATATGTCAGTATATCCTGTAGGAAGTGTTTGTGCCATGTGATTCATTTTTGAGACTTAAACCTGTGGCATACATGTCCTTTTCTGGAGAATGATTAATATAAAGTTGATATTTGGATAGTTATTGAAAGCACTCGGTTGGTTTGCTATTTACTGATGAATGTCATCGTAATCCTCTGACATTGCCCTCAGGGCCACATACAATACCATCCTAAAAAAAGTTACATCCTTCTAAGTGAACTGAAGTAAATTGGCTTAGAAAGATGTAGCTATGCTTACAAATGCACTGTTAAAGTCTTAAAAATACCATCAGTAAATCTCAGTATTCAACAAATTTGTAAGTTACCATAAGCGTGCCATCACTTCACAGCCGAACTGTACTCTAGTACACTACAGACATGAGAATTATATAAGTTCAGTTCATAAGAGTATGCTCGTAACTCATGGAGAAGCATGAGAAGATTATTTGCATGTGTGCTTCACACACCAGTAGAGCATTTATTTTGTCCAGTATCAATTCAAGCAAAATCCTTTTTATTTGGTGCCTGTTCAGCAAGCCATCAATTCAACAATTTTAAAATGTCCATGCATGAATGAACCAGCTTGTGGGTTTTCATGGAAAGGAAAAGAACTATTGTGGATGAATAATGGCTTTCTCTCTGACTTTGTCTTTGGTTCTTTAGATATCTAGGTAACTCAAGGTTAGAGACCATGTGGGCAACCAGTATTTTCACTTCTAGTTTCTGCACAAATGGAAAAGTAGCCATTATCATTTATGAAAAAGCAGATGGGTATTCTTAAAAAATATATTTTATAAGCAGTATCATCACACAACGGTCCATTTAGGCCAAGCAAGGTATTAGGCCCAATGACAGGCACTTTACATATTGTCAGATTCTTACATGGTAGTTACTTCTGTGTAAAAACATGGTAATTGTATTTAAAAACAAAATTGCAAAAACAAGTTTACCTGTAATACCAGAATGAGCTGAAAATGCTCTGTGGAAAACATCAAAACCTGACTGACCCATAGATGTGGGTACAAGACAGTCTTCAAAAGGAGGAACCATATTGAAAGTACCACCATGTTGTACACTTCTCTGATTGTCAGCATAATGTGGAGAACAGAAAGTTTGCAGTTGCCCATAAACGCCTAAAAAGAAGAACACATATCAACATAGCAGCCATCTGTTTTATTGGCTCATGTACTGCAATTTTTTTTGCATTTATATTTCATCATAAACTTTATTTGATTTAGTTTTTTGTCCAACAAAAATTTAACTGTTTGTTCTTAGCTATTTTAAATTTTTCCAGAGAAAAATAATCCTAATTCGGATATTGCCATAGGAATCATTAATTATCCTGATATTTTCTAGAATTCTCATTTAACGTAATAATATTCATAGCCTGACATTCTTTAATTTTTTGGAAATAACACTTTTTCTCAATTATCTTTTGCTCAGCTAGGCAAATTCAGTCTTAGTAGTCTCCATGAAGTGAAACAGATATCCCAGTGACATATATGGGGCTGATTCCCATGATGCAATGTCTACAAGGATGTCAAAGGGACTTTGTATCACACACACCAGAAGTTCCATGTAGGAGCCATATTCCAACTGCCGGTTTCCAATTTGCCCTATTTGGGCAAATTAATTGAGCGGGCGGTGGCAATACAGTTACAGGGCTTTCTGAATGATGCTTCCATCCTAGATCCCTTCTATTCTGGCTTCTGCCCGGAACATGGAAGAGAGACAGCGCTGGTTGCCCTTACTGACGACCTCCGGAGACATCTGGAGAGGAGCGGTTCAGCAGTACTGTTGCTGTCAGATCTGTCGGCTGTGTTTGACACAGTTGACCATCAGTTACTGACCCACCACCTTGCCGACGTGGGGATACAGGGGCTTGCCTTGCAATGGCTTGCTTCTTTTCTCCAGGGTTGGGGACAAAGGGTGGTGCTTAGGGAACAGCAGTCCAGGAGGCACCCGCTCGAGTGCGGTGTGCCTCAGGGGGCTGTGCTTTCCCCGATGCTGTTTAACATCTACATGTGACCCCTTGCCCAGATTGCCCAGAGGTATGGGCTAGGGTGTCACCAGTACGCTGATGACACTCAGTTCTATCTGATGTTGGGTGGCCGGTCAGACTCCAGACCAGAAGATCTGGACCAGGCATTGCAAGACATGGCTGGTTGGCTTAGACTGAGGTGGCTGAAACTAAATCCGGTGAAGATGGAGGTCCTGTGCCTGAGTCGGGGTGGTTCAGGGAGGGGGCTCCCGCTCCTGACCTTCAAAAGGGCACTACTGGTGCCAGCGCTGGAGGTTAGGAGTTTGGGAGTGCTCCTGGATCCCTCCTTAGCAGTGGAGGCCCAGGTGGCAGCCACTGCTAAGTTGACCTTTTACCATCTCCGACTGATTCGGCAGTTGGTTCCCTTCCTTGACCGCAACGACCTGGCTACAGTGATTTACACAACGGTCACCTTGAGATTAGACTACTGTAATGCTCTCTTCATGGGGCTGCCCTTGTTACAAATCCGGAAGCTGCAGCTAGTGCAGAATGCCATGGCCAGGCTCCTGATGGGTCTCCCTAGATGGAAGCACATCCGGCTAGTGCTGAAGGCACTGCACTGGCTGCCAATAGCATACCAAATTCGCTTCAAGGTGCTGGTACTTACCTTTAAAGCCCTATTTGGCCTGGGTCCGACATACCTGAGGGACTGCCTTTCCCCATACATACCCCAGAGAGCACGATGGTCACAACATCAACTAACTATCTCAGGCCCTAAGGATGCCAGGCTTGCTGTTACCAGGGCCTTGGCCTTCTCAGTGACAGCTCCTCTCTGGTGGAATGAGCTCCCAGAGGAGAGCAGGGCCCTGCGGGACCTTGTACAGTTCTGCAGGGCCTGCAAGACGGAGCTCTTCCACCAGGCTTTCAACTAGGAGCCACCCACCATTACCACCAACTACTATTATTATTAACATCAATAGTAATGGGTTGGCCCTGTATGGAGATCGAGCCACAGTACCGTGGGAGGCCGGAATACTGCTGGAACAGAATCATAGTATCATGTCTGATTGTATGCCACCTTTAATCTAATTTAAGTTACTGAAGGAATGACCATCATAGCGAGCACTTTAATTGTTAACTGTTAACTGTTTATTGTATGCCTATTTTAATTGTTTATACTGATTTGGCATATGGTGCCAATAAATGTGAGCTGCCCTGAGCCCATTTGCGGGGAGGGCAGGATACAAATCCAATAAATAAATAAATAAATAAATAAAAATAAACTGTGCATATGGTACACATAGAAAAGGTGTTTCAGCCTTCTCTCCTGTACTATTTTCATGAACTGGAACAGCCCTAAGGAGCTGCTGTTTCCTCCACTAGGAACTGTCCAAGAGCAGGTCATAAGAACATAAGAACATAAGAGAAGCCAATGTTGAATCAGGCCAATGGCCCATCTAGTCCAACACTCTGTCACACAGCGGCCAAAATATACCAGGTGCCATCAGGAGGTCCAGCAGTGGGGCCAGGGCACCAGAAGCCCTCCCACTGCTGCCCCCTCCAGCACCAAGAATAGAGTGCATCACCTGCCCCAGACTGAGAGTTCTCATTCTATACCCTGTGGCTAATAGCCACTGGTGGACTTCTGCTCCATATGTTTATCTAATTTCCTCTTGAAACTGTCCATGCTTGCAGCTGCCACGACCTCCTGTGGCAGTGAATTCCATATGTTAATCACTCTTTGGGTGAAGAAGTATTTCCTTTTATCTGTTCTAACCCGACTGCTCAGCAATTTCATAGAGTGCCCACGAGTTCTTGTATTGTGAGAAAGGGAGAAAAGTACTTCTTTCTCAACCTACTCAATCCCATTCATAATCTTATAAACCTCGATCATGTCACCCCTCAGCCGTTGTTTCTCCAAGCTAAAGAGCCCCAAGCATTTTAACCTTTCTTCATAGGGAAGGTGTTCCAACCCTTTTATCATTCTAGTTGCCCTTCTCTGCACTTTTTCCAATGCTATAATATCCTTTTTGAGATGTGGTGACCAGAACTGTACACAGTATTCCAAATGAGGTCGCACCAATGATTTATACAGGGGCATGATGATACTGGCTGATTTGTTATCAATTCCCTTCCTAATAATCCCCAGCATAGCGTTGGCCTTCTTTATTGCAGCTACACATTGTGTAGACATTTTCAGCGAGTTATCCACTACGACTCCAAGATCTCTCTCTTGGTCAGTCTCTGCCAGATCAGACCCCATCAACGTGTATTTATATTTAGGATTTTTGGCTCCAATGTGCATCACTTTGCACTTGGCCACATTGAACCCCATTTGCCACGTTGACGCCCACTCACCCATCCTCAACAGATCCCTTTGGAGTGCCTGACAATCCTCCCTGGTTTTCACCACCCTGAACAACTTCGTATCATCTGCAAATTTAGCCACATCACTGCTTACTCCCAATTCCAAATCGTTAATAAACAAGTTAAAAAGCATGGGACCGAGTACTGATCCCTGTGGTACCCCACTGCTTACCACCCTCCACTGAGAAAGTTTCCCATTTATACTCACTCTCTGTTTCCTATTTATAAGCCAGTTTTTGATCCACAAGAGGACTTGTCCTTTTATCCCATGACTATTGAGCTTACTTAGGAGCCTTTGATGAGGAACTGTATCAAAAGCTTTCCGGAAGTCAAGGTAAATAATATCTATTGGGTCCCCCTTGTCCACATGTTTGTTCACTCCCTCAAAAAACACTAACAGGTTAGTGAGACAAGATCTTCCCTTACAGAACCCATGCTGAGTCTGCCTCAATAGTTTTTGTTCATCAATGTGCCTACTAATTCTTTCCTTAATAACAGTTTCCACCAACTTACCCGGTATCGATGTCAGACTGACTGGCCTGTAATTTCCTGGATCTCCCCTGGAGCCCTTTTTAAAGATGGGAGTGACATTAGCTACCTTCCAGTCATCAGGAATGGAGGCAGATTTTAAAGAAAGATTACATATTTTTGTCAGGAGATCCACAAGTTCACATTTGAGTTCTTTCAGAACTCTCGGATGAATGCCATCCGGGCCTGGTGATTTATTAGTTTTTAAATTGTCCATCAGTCGGAGGACTTCCTCTCTTGTCACCGCAATCTGATTCAGGTCTTTCAAACCCCCTCCCGAAATCAGTGCTTCTGGAGTGGGCAAACACTTCTCCTCTTCCACAGTGAAGACAGAGGCAAAAAATGCATTCAGCTTCTCAGCCATTTCCCTATCATCCTTCACTACTCCTTTTACCCCTTGGTCACACAGGTCCACCCCCATTGCTACAGCTGCTCCTGAACTTACCCAGGAGCCACATGATGCTCATTTGGAACCCACAGGGCCAGCAACAGGGGATCCCACCAGAACAGTGGCAACAAGGAGAAATGTTGCAACAGCAGCAATACAGGTCCCCCACCCACCTGCCAAAACAGCTGGGACGACAGCAAAGTGGAGAAATGCTGCAACAGCAGAAATGCAGTATGAGTCCTTTCGGGTCTCACTTTGATCACACCAACAGTTGCTGTCAGTTTAGCCTGACCAGAGCAATGGTAGGGAGAAAGAGGCTACAAGTGCAGCCCAAGATTCTCCTACAGTCTCAGGAGGTGACTAGTTCTTGCAAGACTTCAGGGAAATTGACTGAGCATTTGGAGCCTGCTGTACTAGCCTCATATGAGTCTTAGATATAGGCCACAGAGGAAGTGGCTGGGTTCTCTCTTGACACTATATAAGAGAGACCAGCAGCAGAAGATCCCCTTTCTTCTCTGGTTCTGAGCAGAAAAGAGCATGATAGATAAAGGTGCTGCTGCACTTCCGGTCTATGGCGGCTTGCACTTGGATGCATCCCATCAAGCTCTGATGGAGACGTGCCAAGCTGGGGTGATCAGGAGGGGTCTTGGCTGGCTCTAGACCTCCCTGGAGTCTCTGTAGGAGACCCCCAGCCTGGGGAGCTGAGACAAGACTCTCTCAAGGCAACGGCTTAGGGATCGAGGCTTTCCCATCCCCAAAAGGTCCTGATGCTGCGGAGCCAATATGGCAATTAGAGCTGACCGCCAAGTGAGCGGACAAGAGCAAAAGCGAAACCAACTCCAGCAATGAACAATCGTGGCTTCCCAGTAAGTTAAGCAGACCCCTCTTTAAGTGATAAAGTTTCCAATTACCAGATCAATTTGAAAAGGAGCGCCGAGTAGGGAAGGGTTGGAGATCCACCCCCCCTCAAATGAAATGGTCCGTAAGCGATACAAGAAAGACAGAGAAAGCAAAACTAACTGCACAAGACTTTCTTTAAGCGTGAAAGGTGTAATTTAATCTAAGAAGCGCTGAATTTGGACTAACTTTACTTTAAAACAAAAAACTTTTTTTTAACATAAACAATGGCTGGTAGAGGGAGAAAAGTGCCAATGGAAAGGAAACGTCCAGCAGGAAATTCTACACCAACGACTCCCACCCAGTCACATGATGCAGCTGCAGACTTTCCCAATATGCTGGCTTCAGCATTCCAACCTCTGCTGGAGCAGATGTCTAACATCAATACTAAGCTGGATTCTGTGCAAAAACAGTTGTTGCATATGGAAAAAAGAATGGATAAAACTGACTATAAGAAAGTGGAAACAAGAACTAAAGATATTGAGCAAAAGATGGCAGAAGAGAAGAAAGGAACGCAGGGGAAAATCAACTACTACAACTCCAACTGGAAAAATCCATGTATGTGTTACGCTTCCAAGGAGTCCCAGAACAAAAGGGAGAAGACTTAAAATTAATTTTAAGTGAAGCAATAGCATCATTTTCAGATCTCAAGCAAGAGGACCTCCAGAATGACATGTACTTGGTTTATTGTACATACCCAGACTATATAAGAAAAAACAAATTACCTGGCGAGGTATATGTGAAGTTCTCAAAGAGAACCATGAGAGAAAACATTTTGAAAGCAACATCGGGGAAAATTTTAAAAATTCAGGAGGAAGAAATCAAAATTTTAAAAGACATTCTGTTTGAGATCCAGAAACAAAGATGTCAATATAAAGACTTAATCCTTTTTTTCCAAAATAAATCAATTGCATACAGATGGACAGGGCTTTTTTTGTAGAAAAAGCCCAGCAGGAACTCATTAGCATAATAGGCCACACCCATCAGCAGAAACATATTAGCATATTAGGCCACACCCCTGACAGCACAACTCTTTAACATATTAGGCCACACCCCCATGTCACCAGAAGTGTGGTCATCCAGTCTTTTGCTTCTTATTCTGTTTACCTTCTTTGTTGTCAAAACCCAGGGCTTTTTTTGTAGCAGGAACTCCTTTGCATGTTAGGTCACACACCCCTAATGTAGCCAATCCTAATGAGTTTCTGCTGTTGGGTATGGCCTATTATATGAGTTCCTGCTGGGCATGGCCAACTTGGGAGCCAGCTGGAATTCCGTTCCTGTGAGTTCCTGCCCAAAAACAGCCCTGCAGATGGATCTTCCCAGAGGGATTGGTGTTCAATTTCAAAGATAAGAAAATTAAAATCGACACTGTCCAGAGGGCTAAAAACTTTCTAAAGCAGCAATTAAATCTGAAGGAGAAGGAGGAGGAGGAAGAAGAAGAGGAAATGGATAATACTTCACACAACTCCAGCAGTTCAACTGAGTCTGAGAAAGGAGTGGCTCCTAAGACATTAAAAGCCAAGAAGAAGAGATGTAAAAAATAAATGCAACATATTGGATTATAAATCACCTGAGTTTACCATAATTATACTTTAATAAGAACTCTTATAAATCTTTTCTATATATTCTTAATTTACAGAGTGGCAATCATTTTGTAACCTTTAGTGCCTCCCTTTTCCCTTTTTCTGTAGGGTGTAGTATTGTAAAAGTAATAAAAATATTATTAAAAAAAAGATAAAGGAGCTGCTGAGGGCAGGGGCTTGGAGACCCATGAACCCCACAGGCATCAACGGAGCAAGCAGCAGATCTCAGTGTTGTTTCAGTTTGTGGAAATGGAAGGGGGAGAAGGATGAACTCCTTGTTCCATACACACCACAGCTGTAACAGGAATATGTTCTCTGCACATGCCTGGGAGGCATGAAATTTGTATTGTCTTCCTTAAAGAATCCCTCTGGAGTATGTGGGTGTGGGTGTGGAACATTAAGAAACTGTTCATATCTAGGGTTGACAGCCTCCAGGTTGTCCTGGAATTACAATTGATCCCTAGACTACATAGAACAGTTCCCCTGGAGAAAAACAGCTGCTCTGGAAGGTGGGCCATACCGCATTATACCCCAACTGAGGTCCCTCCCCAAACCCCACCCTCCCCAGGCTCCACTCACAAATGTCTAGGAATTTCCCAGACTTGACTTGGCAACTCTAACTAAATTTATTTATTTACTTTATTTATAGCTGTAGGAATAGGATCACAGAACTGGAAAACAGAAACTATCTAAGGAATGACATGCCATAGTACAGAGACGTAGTAAGGCAATGCAGTAAAAGCAAGGTGAAAAATTTAATAACTACTCCAATATACCACAATCCTATTGCTTTATAAAAGTGTCCTCTGAGTCATTCCATTATACTACAGTTCTAATCCCTTCATAAATATGCCCTCCTGAATGTATCTGTTTTGCACATTCTATGAAATGATAGAAGTATGGAGGCCTTCCTGACCACCTCAGGCATGCTGTCCCACAAGGTAGAAAATGAAGATGGAAAATAAACAAACATGTATAGTATGTTATATATTTGGTGAAAGCCTGATGATATTGGACAATATTGTGTTAAATTAAAAAATGCCTTTGAAGATAAAAAAATAGAATGTCAAAATAATGATTAAAGGGTAACAATTACAAATGTATATTCTTATTTCTTAGAGTAAAAGGAAAATGGCCAGTGTCAACCATGATGACATGATGCCATGGATCATATTTTTTAAAAAAACCATTTGGCAACCAGTATTACCCCCAGAGAATTTCAAATTCAGAATAGACTATTATGAAAAGGCATAAATGAGGAATGTGTGCCTGACTTTTACTGTGCTTTGCCAGCTGGCTTCAACTACCAGCGTTAGAAATAGCTGTTTCTGGTAACTGCTGTGACTCAGCTGTAAACTCTCACAGCGTGGCCACTGCTGGTTGGGACAGTAGTTATTTTTAAGAGTGCTTTTCAAGTAAGCACAAAGCACCATTGAGTGTAATGAGCTAAAAACTATTCTGGAAATCTGTTGTTTTCTATCATTTTACTACAGCCATTTTTCTTCTTAAATATCAGCATGATGGAGAGGGAAATCTCTTGCAAATAGCTAGCACAGTTTGCAAACCAGAACTTGCAGAATGGTGCTAGGTTGTTTTTGAAGAGTAAAGAGATGATGATGATGAAAATGTTTGGTTCAATTTTACAGGTGATAAATTCAAAATTTATGTAACTATAGACCCTTGTTCTTACTTTCTGAGGGTGAAACTGTATGCAAACATGATGACTACATATTTCTTTGCACACATCCATCCCATTCATATATAAAGTTATGTGTATGAATTTTTACTTTAATAGTAAAAGGTTATCCCCATCCCATAACCCTCAGCACAGAAGTCCCACAACATAAATAATAGCCACACTGCTAGCTTACTCTGCCAATTAATAGCATAATGAGCCAAGGCTGAAGTGCCATGCTTGTGGGACACTTTAGAGGGTCAACACAGTCTGGTACTGTCACATTCTGGCACTAACAGACACTGCTAGATCTGAGGGGGTGGTGTGCTCAAAAAGGAATCAAATAGCAGATGATAGGAGTGTGCATTATAAAATTCTCAAGCTGAAGATATAGATGGAAATCACTGGTTCAAGTTGTCATAGTGATTTCCTGGAACCGGAATACAAGTCCAGGAATTACAAACCATTCTCCCTTAACAGTCCATGTTTTTTGCCAAGTTCAGGAGTTTACCTGCAATCTAGCATGCACTCATGTTTTTCTTTCATTCTACTGATGTCCCAGGCAATGGCATTTCTCCCTTCCAATCAGATCCTTGTAAGAGGGGAGCACAGAGCACTCCCAGCTGAGTACTTTTGGAGACAAACTACAGAGTGCTGCCATTCTCCTTTGCTCCCTCCTTTGTGGGGGTAGAGCCATTTTCGCCTCTGCAAGTAGGATATCTGAAGGCAGCTTGTTCAGGGGCCCATAGAATTAGAACTTTTGATCCAATTTGTTTGAAACATGGTAGTTCTTTATTGGGCAGGCAGCACTAGAGCCCCTGCAATTTTGGCATCATGTGGTTGAAAAACAGCCACTCCACCTCCAAAAGTCCCCCACAGGGAGTAATGTTAAAGCTTGCTTCTTCTTACCTCTTGGCGTTGTGGGGGTGAAGCCCCTTTTCTCCCTCCAAGTAGGATACCTGGGGGAACCTTGTGCAGGGGCCTTTAACTTGTGGGTTCTTGAGTGGACAGGGAGCAGTAGCTCCGCTGCAATGTTGGTGTCATTTGGTTGAAAAACAGCCTCTCCACCCCCCATCTCTCTTTCCTCATTTTGTAAAAGGAAACAAAGAACAGTCTACAAACAGGAAGGATGGCAAATTCAGAGTTTTCAGTGGACTGGTAAACATTTTTATTGTCAGTCAGTCACTGTAGGAATAGAAAAATGAAATGGGTTTTTAAAATCTTGGTTATGGGCACCAATAGGAATCATCAGAGAGAGCTGCATCTGTTGTGAGAGGGACTTACTTCTGTAAAACCAACCCCCTTGCTCCAATTCACTTGAAACTTGGGAGTTCTTTAGATTAGAGGGAGAACTATTTTCTGTGCAAACTTGGTAGCATTATCTTTATAAACACCTGCCCCAGATCATCTGATAGATTCCCTATTGAAAGTAATGGTCCCAAAGCACTGTAACCAAAAATCCCCACCCCACATGGATTTGAATCCCAAAGCAGCAATGTTTTGCACAAACATAAGCAATTACAGCCCCACTCCAAACTGTAGATACAAAAGTATAATGAATTTTTTCTTGGCGTGCACCCCTAGCAGACAGGCCCTGCTTTTCCCCAATCCTGGGCTGACAAAGCGTAGGTCTTTATCTCCTTCTTCCTGCAAACAAACTCTTGGCCATGAGGCCATAAATCCTCTTCAGAGGCTTTGGAATATCCTCCTTTCACAAACTTTTTTCTTCCTTCTCCTTCCCCCTTGAAAATTGTTGAATTAATTGCTAAACAGCAGTCCAGGCAGCAGCCCTCTGGTCTGCAGAGTTTTTATGTAAATAAAAGAATTCAAGGGAGATGCTGCTAGCCTGTGTATTTGTACTATACTGTGCCATACATAACCATTTCCTCATAATGCTGAATCAAGCAGACAAGGAACAAATACTTTATTGTATTCTTCTCTTTAAGAGAATTTATTCTTCTGTATGAATGAATGGAGAAAACAACAAGAAATATATAGCCCAATGGTGCTGCATAGGGGAACTGAAAACCAACAAAGGCTGCACCAACATGATGTTAGGACCTATGCTTTTCCTGTGGCATTGTGTGCTGAGTGAGATGGATGCATCTGCACATCATCGTGGTGTGACACTTCTAGACCAGCAAGTAGGGTTGGTTCTGCATCTGGCCATTCGCTCCACATTTTCTCAACACTGAGGAAAAAGTGCAGGTCAAAACCACATTCAAATACCCCCGGCTAATGCTGTACTGACTGCATGAAAACCTGATGATCAAAGAAAGTGAAAGCGGCATGCAATGCAGAGGGTACCATAAAATCCAATGATCAAAGAAAGTGAAAGCAGCATGCAGTGCAGAGGGGAATTTCTGTTCCAGTGTGGGTTTGCTAAAACAATGAAGGGAAAAGCCAATGGAGAATTGCCCTAGATGTCGGAATCAAGCAGCATAATATACTGAACAGGCTATCCTGTTTGATCTCCTAAAAATATTTTGCCCACCAAGTTGCCACCATATGTGCAAACCTCCACAATTAATATTTGGCTGATTTTGGGTATAAAAAATCCAAACAAACAGAGGCTTCTTCATGATGTACACAAAGGCCCTGGTCACACGGTAAGGTAATTGCGCTTTGTTCCCGTTGTAATTTAATCGGGAACATTTTTCTTCGCATTGGGCTGACTAGATGCAGCCAGCCCCTCTTTTCCAGCCCCCGCTTGCCTGCTGCCGCACCATCCCTCCAGGTGATCCTGCCGGCCACGGGGAGGCTCAGGCGGCTGCTGCTCCTGCCGCGACTGTGTGTGGGAGGTCCCCTGCTGCTGCTGCTGCCATTGCCCCATGAAAACAGGCTCTGTCGTCTCCACCATCCTCCTTGCCAGCCCCGTCCAGGCTGCCGGAGCCTCCGCCTCTTGTTCCCACCTCCAGGGCCATCTTTGTGAGGTTTTTTTTTTAAAGCTTCTGGTTTGAGCTCTTGACTAAACATGTGCTTAATAAATCCATTATTAAACGTTAAATGGATTTATTAAGCGCATGTTTGCTCAAGCGCTCAAACCGGCAGCTTTTTTTTTAAAAAAAAAAAGCACAAAGAGCATTCAGACAGCCCTAAACGCAATCATTGCGAAAGATGGGCTGTCCAGATAGGCGAAATCGTGCATTCAAAGCGGAAGTGCCAGGAAAACACTTGATTTTCCAGGGGTCAGGAAAACCCGGCATCATTGCGGAAGTGAGCCTGCTTCGGGGCGGGAGGCGGATTGGTGCATGTGAACGTGAAACTGACATGCGCAAGGGAACAGCAGCGATCAAAACGGCAGTGTGACCGGACCCAAAAACTACTTGTTCTTGTGCTTGCACCCTGTTTGCTCTTCCCCCTCTTTCATCCCCTCATATACGGAGAACAATTGAAGAGTTCCAGGTTTTGAAAGTCTTGACTCAAACTCTAATTAACCATGCATTGACATTCAAATGCAGGAGCCTGGATGAATTGGAGTTATAGTTGAATGGCAATAGACCAGATTATCCCCATTTAACAAATGTAGGAAAGTGTCAATAAACAACGCTTGGAAAAGAGATCATTTTCCTCCCAAGATTACAATTGTTGTTTTCCAAATACTCACTTCCTTTCCAGGAAGGACACATTCACATCCCCTCATTTCCCCTTGGGAACTGAAGCAGGCTCTAGACAGTGTAGCAGTGAATACAATATTGGTTAAGAGCGGTATTTTAGAATTTCTTCAGGTGATGGTGGCATGAGCTTTTTTAAATTGACTGGTTTGTTTGGCACAATGTTGAACTGATTAGCTGTTCATCAGGAAAAGCTTTCCCTCAAAAAACAACAGTATAATTTCTCCCCTTCCCCATGGCCACATCTGTACTTTACATTAGGTGACCCATTTGTTTGCCCTGCACTCAAGACATAGCTAAACTTTCTTAAGTGGAAAAGTGCTAGACAGAATAATTGAATTAGGGGACAGACACTTTTTTTGTAAATTGTATACATTCCATTTCAAGTAGAGAGACCTGAGCACACTTCAATTGGGCTCACATCTTGCTCACCAGTTGCAAGCAGGAAGCCAACAGTTTGATGAGACTTCAGATTGTTTGAAGCAATCTACATGTGTTTGCTTGCTGTGATTACACTGCTTTCTTGCATGCACTGGAAAGCATAGTGTTGATTGTCAGCTTCCATAAAAAGCCTTGACATTGGCACTATTACACCGTTACACTATTTCTACTATTACGCTATTTTTTCTATTAGGCAATATTTCTGGTGTCATGGTATAATAGTGTAGATTGGATCAAAGTAAAAAATAACAACCAGACACATACTTCCCCAATATAAGTAAACAAATGGAGAAGCCCTATTTGGCCACAGATTACAATGTAGTTGCAGCAGCCTCTCCTGCCTATGTCTGCCAAAAGGCACTCAGGTTAAAAGAAAAGACTATTTCAGTATCTCTGTATGCCTTCAATGTCTGCTTCTTGTGATCATTAATCTGTTTCCCCCTTTGTTTACTGGTGTAGGTGCGAGTATCTCTGTAATTTTTTTCTGTTTGAGCAAGTTGATACTATTACACCATGATGCCAGGAATATTACCTAATAGTGGAAACTGTGTAATGGTGTAATAGCAGCAATTTAATTTTTTTAAATGGTGGACATGGAAAGCAGCTTAGAGGTTAACAACTGGAATTGCAAGAACTGAAGGTGCAACAACCTGACCCTGGCTACTGTTCAGGCTCAAGGCTGCTTGAAATGACTTTTGACAACAAGCATCAAGGCAATACAGTCAGGAACTTGCCTTGCATCCACTTGCAGGAGTCAGGCAAGGTAAGTTCACCTGGAAATTGTGCTTCTTTCAAAGTCTGCAGCATGCCCAATTTCAAGTCAGTTTCAGCAATCAGCCAACATGTGGCCACAGAGTAGCTGGTTTTGAGTGCCTAGGCACAGGAATAATTTGCCTAACAATAAATATTTTTACATCCTGCAAGTGCAAAAATAGCAAAGCAGAAAAATTTGGGGAAAAGCAGAGGTTTCCTTGGAAGGCATCATGAGCTGGGCAGATTCATATTCAGAGCCCATGGTTTCTGAACTTCATTGATATCACCACTAGGTTATTGGTACAGCTCCAGCTAAGAAAGCTGGTCTATGTAGTCTTGGATATCTATTACCTGAAATCAGGGCTTTTTTTGTAGAAAAAGCCCAGTAGGAACTCATTAGCACATTAGGCCACATCCCCTGACAGCACACCACATTAGCATATTAGGCCACACCCCATGCTACCAGAAGTGTGGTCATCCAGCCACACCCACCTTTTGCTTCTTATTCTGTTTACCTTGTTTGTTGTCAAAAGCCAGGGCTTTTTTGGTAGCAGGAACTCCTTTGCATGTTAGGCCACACACCCCAAATGTAACCAGTCCTAATGAGTTCCTGATGCTGGGTGTGGCCTATTATGTTAATGAGTTCCTGCTGGGCGTGGCCAGCTCGGGAGCCAGCCGGAACTCCATTCCAAAATAGCCCTGCCTGAAATAAGGCCTCAAAATTCACCACCCTGTTCTAAGCATGTGAAGTTGGGAGGAACTTTTTGGCAATTGGCTTCAGTGTGCATGTATGTTGTGAATCGGTGCAAAATGATCACCCTATTTACTAGTGGTGGCAGTCATGGTGGTGACTACCCACTGCTCCTGGATGCCACATTTTCCTTATCTGCAAGGTGCCAGAGTGAGGGCAGGAAGGATGTGGTTTTCTGTCAATGGTACCTAACCAATCAGATTTCATTTCATTATGGTGCCTGAAGCCAAATCTGCCTTCATTCTAACATATTGTGGGTAGTGGGGGGGAAATGGCACCAGCAGCAGTATGCAGTGCAATTGCTACCAATGCTAGGACCACATGAACAGGCAGTAGAAATGAAAAAGCTGAACAGGGATGCAATCCTATGAAACATGTCATATACCACAATCCTTCATCCATGTTTCCAGCTATAGAAGTTCCAGTGAGAATGTCTGCCTCAAGAAAGGAAGGAGGGTAATTGCCCAAGGGAGAGTCAACATGCAATCCGATCTCATAGTAGAGTAGAGCAAAATCCCTGTCAATTAATCTTTCATATCTTAGACTGATCATGGAAAACCAAAGGATCAACAAAAGGGCAGCATTTTAAAATATCTCTGTATCGTATCTATGTAAAAGTGATAACAAAACATGTTGCTATCACTGCACACAAAGATCTCTGTGCTGGAAATGCCAACAATGCAACCAAAGACCAACCCTGAGAGGCTGCCAAGGGAATGTCAGCTGGGAAGAGAACGAATGTAGTAAAGATGGTCAGATAAAGGCCCAGTTAGAAGTCTCTTCAAAATTCTAACATTCAAAAACCATTTGTAGTTCAGATTGTGGCACTGGTTTCCAGATGGTTTGGTGCATCCAGTCCAAGATAACCCATGTTTTGTTTTGTTTTATTGTACTTCCTCTGTTCATCACACCAGTCTCATTACCGGTAAGCCAGATGTTCCTGATCTCCCTTCCTTTTAAATAATCACCACCCATCCCTGTTTAGATTTATTTGATACCATTAATTACTCACCCACTTTACAAGGCAAATCCCAGCTGCAAACACAAGAATTGTAAAACACAGGGTGTCACAAGCGCTAGAGGGAATTCAGAGAACAGGCGCTTTTATTCAAATGTGTGTGACAAAATTGTGTTTCTTTTCATGCACTGCAGCTAAAGATCAATAATTTTCAGATCACACATATATAAGAAAGAGAGGGGAAGGAGACATAGGTTAACATTAAGTTGACTAGATAATGTAAATAAAACTGGCAATTTTGCATGTTCACATGAAGGCATGGAGAATACAGCGGACATTGGAAATGGGAAAATTTGGATATTTCCCCAGGCAGTCAACAAAAAGTGATGGTAAAGAATCTATGCTAAATGACAGCATAAACAAGGAATTTAATACATTGGCTAGTCAAGCTGCATAGCAGCCACATAACACAAGGTGGTATGTATAGTTTCTTGGATAAACTTACATTCTCCAACATAACTTGGAGACCATAAATATTAACTAGGAAACAATGACAAAATCCTGTTGATGCAGACAATTTGTGCATATTCTCTATGCTTTCATGATCATTCTTTTTATCCACATCCATTATGTACAAATTAATCTTGCCCAGCGTTCATTTCGTAGAAAAGGAGGTGCAGGAGCTCATTAGCATAACCTATTTGCATATGCCACACCCCCAGATCTAAGAGATCTCTTAGATCCAAGCCCTGTCACCCTTGCCCTGGGCTCCTGCAGGCTTGGGTGGTCTGGGGGCAAGGAGGAAAGGCAAGGCTGAAAGGGCGTGGATCTAAGAGATCCAAACCCTTTCTACCTTGCCCTCAGCTCCCCACAAAGCTTGGGGAGAGAGAAGGCTGAAAGGGGCTTGGCTCTCTAAGATCCAAGCCTTTTCACCCTTGCCCTGGGCTCTTGAGGGCTTGGGTGGGGGAAGGGAGAGACAAGGCTGAAAGGGGCTTGGATCTCTTAGATCCAAGCCCCTTTCAGCCTTGCCGTCAACTCCCGTGGGCTTCGGTGGGGGAGGAGAGACAAGGGTGAAACCTACTTTTGATTTATTGACATTCACTACAGAAATCTCATGCTCAGTGTTCTGAGCCTAGGACCCAGGGGAAAACATGAAATGACTGGGCATTGCGAGCTTTTGTACATAAATTACTTTGTGTGCTGGTCAAGAACATGAGAAGGCACCATGACACAGACCGAGGGCTATGTGTCTGCAAAACTACAGTCTTCCTCAGTGGTCAGTATCAGCCTACTATCTGGGAAGTCAAAGTTCAAAATCCCCAATGGAAATGTGCTAGGTGAACTTGGCCTGGACACACACTCTCAGCCTAATCCACCTCACTGGCTTATTGTTATTCCTCATCTAAATAGTTCACATTGTTTTCCTACTGAGCAAGATTGGATCATGAGAGCATGAATACAGTGAAAGGGGGAGGGAACCCCGTTGCATCCAGGAGACCCACAGCATAACAAGCCCAACAAAACACACACACACTGTAGCAAGGAACACAAAAGCTCGTACCTTGAATAAAACTTTGTTGGTCTTAAAGTTGCTTTGTAGTCCACCTGTGCAACTGAGGCAGCCAAGCAAAGCAAGCTCTCCCTCCTTCCTTCTCTCTCTTTGGGGAGGAGCCTCGGCCAGTGGAGGGGCAGAAAGGCTTGCTTTTCTTTCCTGTGTGATTGAGGCAGCCTGTCCAGGAAACAAGCTCTGGCTCATTCCCTCTCTCCTTCTACAAGGGGGAGGGGGAGGAGCCTCAGCCAGTGCAGGGAACAGAAGCTTGCCTATCTATCTCTCCTGAGCGACTGAGAGAGTCTGGCAAAGCAAGCTATGATGCAGCAGCAGCAGCAGTAGAACTGGAAGAAGAAGCAGGAGATAGCCAGTTCCACTGCAGGCCTGATAGAAGCCCTTAGGGGGCCTAATCCAGCCCACAGGCTGCATGTTTGACACCCCTGCTTTGTGCCCATCTCTATTTATGACTACCTTATACATAATTCAAGGTACAGGGTTGGATTCAAACAGCTTATTGACTAGCAAAATGGAAGAAGGGGTCCCCTTAGACCACCAAACAGCTGGTGCTGGGAATCATGGCCAAAAACCATGTGGGGCCATGGCTTTATAAAGGAGGGGGGCTAAAGAGACTGAGTGAAAAGGCTAGATGGATCTAACCCATAGCTATGCTCAATAAATAGTTCTTTTCATATTCATTCTCTACCAAAGCTACAAAATAACCTTTATAGATGCTGAATGCATTCAAAGATTTAAGTGGCAATTACTATTGATTTCTTAGTCCCATTCAAAGCTAAAGATTTTAGTTATCAAATATGGCTATGCTTTTCAGCCAAACAAAGTCACAAGCAAAGCTTCCATTGATTTGGATGCATAATCAGGGATTTTTTCTCCTTAAAGTTTGAGATGAAGAAACTATTTTATGTGTATTATACTGAATGTATGTGATTTTCCTTAACATCTTTCTAAGGGCACAGCTATTTACAAACATAGTAAGTGTTTGAATAAAAATTATAGGAATGTTTCTGTACATCTTTTCTTTCTGACACACACATTTTAAAATGTCAAATGCAGTATGTGGGGAATGAAGAATGAGAAAACCTTTATGTAAATAAAACTTTGGCACACCAGGTGAATAGGTCCAGAGGGGATACTTGGAGCTTATGTCAGCTGCAAATTATTGGGCTTTTGGTACCGGTGAATAGAAAGCAAATAGCACAGATGAGCTTCCCTGATCTTTGCAAATACTGCTCTCCTCTCTTCCTTTGCGGAATTGTGGATTTCACCTCATTACATGAGTTGCAGTGGTTCCTGAACTACTGTATTGCAGATGAAGAAGGAATACTTTAATCACAATGACTGTGAAGAGAGTTTCTTTATTCTTAGTATGGGATTGTTTGCATTGCAGGATCTTGGTGTAAAAAAACACTGATTCACCATGTTATTTGTGTTTTGTGACATATCCATGTATGCCCTGGATAGGTGAATGACATACTCAAGGCTCTTTTTGTAGAAAAAGCCCAGCAGGAACTTATTAGCATAATAGGCCACACCCAACAGCAGAAACTCATTAGCATACTAGGCCATACCCCTGACATCACAGTTCATTAGCATATTAGGCCACACCCCCATGTTACCAGAAGTGTGGTCATCCAGCCACACCCACTTTTTGCTTCTTATTCTGGTTGTCAAGACCCAGGGCTTTATTTGTAGTAGGAATTCTTTTGCTTGTTAGGCCACATACCCCTAACGTAGCTAGTCCTAATGAGTTTCTGCTGTTGGGTGTGGCCTGTTATGCTAATGAGTTCCTGCTGGGCGTGGCCAACTTGGGAGCCAACCGGAACTCTGTTCCTGTGTGTTCCTGCCCAAAAATAGCCCTGGACATACGGCAAGTAAATGTATTCTTCATACAAGGTTCTTCTCCCTGCAGCTAAAGTACAGGCAGTCCCCTTCAAAAACACACAGCAGTTCTGGGAGGGATTGGGTTTGGCTGTCCGCACCCCCAATACATTTCTTGTCCTGATCAGCATGATTATTGCTTTATGAAACAGGTTCTATATGTACACAGTTGAATTAGGGCCATAACAAGACATTCCAAGAAACATGGCCAGGAGATCCTGGCCAATTGAGGCTCTTTGGTGCACATTTAATAAGGTCTCAGCTTAAATAATTCCCCTAGTTTCATTTATACTAATGTCAAAAAGCATCTCCCTTATTTTGTATGCTCTTGACTAATCTCTTGAAATTTCATGTACTGTTTGTCCAAGTTCTGAGTAGTAGTAGGAAATATTATACCTTCCCCAAGTTACAATTTTTAAGGATCCAGAGAGATGTACAATTCTTTAGCAGACCTGTCTGAACCCTGCTATGAGATGGG
The DNA here is from genome assembly GCA_029375565.1 of Gekko gecko. Lineage (NCBI taxonomy): Eukaryota > Metazoa > Chordata > Lepidosauria > Squamata > Gekkonidae > Gekko > Gekko gecko. The sequence continues at coordinate 123,354,854 of JAPDNY010000007.1, forward strand.
CTTTTTCTCTGATGAATTAATTATTTCTTCCTCACCCTCAGTCAAAGGCTTCTGGAGCAACTTCTAACATAAAAAATAGCAATTAAATCCAATAAAAACAAATTTAAAATCACTATAAAGTGGTCAATAAAACCAGCCAAGTTCATCAGTATAGATTCAAAGACAGTGCCACTCAGCCCCCCAAACAGGCCTGTAGCCACAGTGAGGCCTCCTGGGGCCCAGCCACTTGACTTCCTGCCAACGCCCCCCAACTTCCTAGGCAGCCCAGGCCCCCCAACTCTCTGGGCTGCCCGGAGCACTTGCTGCTGCCACTGCCCCTTCCCCTTCCCCACCTGCCAGCAACTGCACAACATGCCATCTGGCCAACTTTCCTAGGTGCTTGTTGAATTTTCTCAGGAATTCCTTCAATAGCCTCTGTTTTTGTTGCCCAAGGACATGCAGCAAAAGCTGGGTACTTCCTCCTCACCTGAGGGGGTGGCATGGAAGGAGACCCCCTTGGCTTTCCTCCACAGCAAAAAGGGTGGCACGACCTGGCAGCTGACTGAGCAGCACACATGTAGAGAGGGGCGTGCAGTCCTTGGGGCCCAGCTGGCCTCTCCAGCACTCTCTCCTATATGGTCCCTCCACAGGCTCTGAGCAGCTGTTCTCTAATGGCTGGTGAGTGAAGGCCAATGGCTACAGCAGCTTGCAACAGCAAGACCCAAGCAGCGTTAGGAAGGACAGAGCTGGGCTGGAGCCAAAAAGCTCTGCTGCTCCAGGACCTCTTTTGGTGCCCCAGAGAGAAAGTTGGACAAAGAAGTGCATGAAAGACAACTACAGAGGGAAAGGAGAGCCAGATGGCTGGAAACAGGAGAGAGAAGGATGCCAGGGGATGCTGGCTGCACTGGAGATCTGAGGAGGGGACTTGAGGGAGGGGGGTGAACAGGTAAGGTAAAGTAAAGGTAAAGGTTCCCTTGCTTGAAAGCCAGTCGATTCCGACTCTAGGGTTGCGGTGCTCATCTCCGTTTCAAAGCTGAAGAGCCAGCGCTGTCTGAAGACGTTTCCATGGTCATGTGGCTGGCGTGACTAAACACCAAGGCGCATGGAACGCTGTTACCTTCCCACCGAAGTGGTACCTATTTATCTACTTGCAATTTCTTGCTTTCGAACTGCTAGGCTGGCAGGAGCTAGAACTAGAGACAGGAGCTCACTCTATCATGCGGCACTCTCGGGTCTCAAACTGCTGAACTACTGACCTTCCACAGCCTACAGTTCAGCGTCTTAACCACTTGAGCCACCGCAACTCCAGTGAACAGGAGAAATAATTAAATTATCTAAATTTGCTAAGTGCAAACCAAAAAGGTTTGTTGATAAACAGCAGCAAAGCAAGAGAGGTGGTTAAGGGAAGGACTAGGGGCCTAGAAGAGACTGGGAAATAGCTGGAATAGGCTCACCAGTCATTCTCAGAGAGCCAGACAGAGAAAGTCCAAGGTCTAACCACAGATAGTTACCAGAGAGTGAAATCTGTATCAAAGACAGTCTGTGACCAACTTATAAAACACTAAGCCTATGTTGAGAGAGAGAGAGAAGCACTCATACAAACAGCAGCAATATATCCTGTGTAAAAATCCCACCTCCTGCTGTGTTTCTGTGAAATAAAGAGTTGTACAGTTTGACTTTAAAAAGCACTGGTGCCTGACTTTTTGATAAGGATTCATACTGACAGATATCCTCCATCTACAAACCCCGAAGAGACTTTTAAGTGAAAACTGGTCATCTCTCAGAAAGGCAAGGTGATCAGTCATAATAGGGTAATAATCTGAATCCAGTGTATAGCATATTAGAATAGAAGACACGCTCCACCACTCAGTCACGTTGCACCCCCTGACTTAGAAATTCCTGGCTATGGGCCTGCCCCCAAAGAAGAGAAAAAACAGACTAAAATTCCACAGGATATAAAAAGCCACTCTTCTTAAACTGTACCTCAGTCACGTCAAGGAACTTCGTGAAAGTTGGTCTGACAAACTCAGGAAATACACAGCCCCTTTGCTTCTAATGCTCAGGAGTTTCCCTGAGCACTGCACAGTGATGGATGAACATCCCTGGGTTTAGCATAACAAAAAAGGGCTTTTTACCTAGTGCCAATGTTGACTTGAGTACGTGAAAATTCTAATCCCCCCCTTGAGTGCTAGAAAGGGATGCCGGGCAGCGGTGGGGGGGACGCCTTCAGTAAGGCTCCGAAACAAGTAGATCTCCCCCTCATTTCCTTCCAAGTTCTTCCTTTCCCAGGCAACAAAAGCTTATTTTTGCAAAGTGAATTAACAACTGGCAGGAATGGCTTGTTAAACAGAGCAAGGATTCTTCTTAACTAGTAATATAAACCCAATTCTCTCATAGGGTTGCCAGCATGAAGCTGGCAACCAGAGCATAGGTGTATCAGGAGCTACTAGCCATGGAAATTAGCAAGGGCTTCCACATTCAGAGGCAGTAAATCTTGGAATACTAGTGCCAAGAGGCAACATTAGGGGAAGGCCTCAACCTCTGTGTTGCTGTCCCTCCAGAGTAACTGGTTGGCCACTTTGTGAGACACAGTGCTGGACTAGATGGACCACTGGTCTGATCCAGCAAGGCTCTTCTTAAGTTCTTACTGGTGTGGGGGGCCCTTATTGCAAGCAACATTCTGATATCATCATGTCACCAGCAATGCTCTATCATTTGGTCCAAACACTATGGTTTAACCACAGAGTGTTGGATGAATTCTACAGCATCACCAGCAACACAATGACAGAAGTCCTTCCTTTTAAAAAGTGGTTGGTTTCCCAAAATTAGGTGAACAGAAAGGAGTACAGGTTCTGGCAAAACAAATCTAAATTTTGACAATATGGTGAGCAAAAAGAATCTGAGGAGCACAATGCTAAAAACTGTAAGACAAATATCAAGAATTTTGTCAAATATATCAAGACAAGGAAAACAGGTAGGTGCTTGGGCCTATGGATGACAAAGGAATGAAAGGATTGTTTAAGGAGGATGTCAAATAAATTGAATGAAGTCTTTGTTTTCACTGTGAAAAATGAGGTCTATGTACCCACACAGGAGCTGCAGTTTTTGAAAAGGGTGCCTATAGAATTGAGTCAAATTGAGGTGATGAGAGATGAAGTTCTAGGACTACTACACAAACTGAAAATTAATGTCTCCAAGTCCAGATGGCATACACCCAAGGATTCATACAGAACTGAGAACCAAACTACAAGTTACATTGACCACAGGTCTAACACGTGGCCACCAATGCCATTTTAGAGAATTCAGCCATTTAAAAATTGTTATGAGGGCCCAGTCCTGATTGGCCCACACTGAAGTGGCATCATCTGATCTTGCTCCCCCTGTGCGTTTTCACGTTCCAAAACATCTGTTTTGCAACTTGAAAAGGTGCAGGGGGTGGGGAGAACAACATTGGCTGGTACTGCTGTAATTTTTAAACAGCTAAATTTCCCCTTAAAATGGCATCAGCGTCCACAGATTGTACTGGTGGCCACCGTAACATGTAGTTTGGTTCTCATTACTGATCTACTCACCAGCAAAGGTAACTCATCACAAGCCTGTTAGCCTAACATCTATTCCAGTAAAATCAGTAGAAACTGTTATTAAAGAAAGGATTATTAAGCAAACTGAGGAACAAAACCTGCTGAGGGAAAATTAGCATGGCTTCTGTAAAGGGAAGTCTTGCCTCACCAACCTTTTGGAGTTCTTTGAGCAGATTAAAGCATGCACATAAAGGTGTACTATTAGGCTTCACAGCCTCCAGGTGGTGGCTGGTGATCTCCTGGGATTACAATTGATTTCCAGGCCATAGCAATCAGTTCACCTGGAGAAAACGGTCACTTTGGAAGATGGACTCTGCTATGTCCACGGACCGCCACTAGGCGCCAGTGTTTTGCAACTGGAGCTTGGCTCCAAAGGACAATAGGGACTAGATCCTGAGACTCCTAGTTAGCACCTATAGGAACTGTGGCAGGAAGTTTAAACCCTCCAATGGGACCTATGGGTGTCACCCCAGGCACTATATAGTTGGCCGTCTTGGCTGTTTATGTCATGTGTGTGTTGTGCAGTAAACTATGAGCTGATAATCACTTCACTATGCATTGAACCCAGTACACTATAATGGAGATGAGGATGGGATCCCGCTGAGATGGCCAGGCTGCTGGGCATCCAAGGAAGACCAGGAACCACTGCTGCTTCAACCAATGAGCACCAAATGCGAGCAATCCACTTCCCTGCAACATCCATGCAGCACGATGGCAGTTGCTCCAGGAGCAGGACTTGTCCCTCCGTTCAACCCTACCAAACTGCAGCACTGGGAAGCCTGGGTCAAGGGACTCAAGTCCATTTTAACATTTTATGAGGTTACCGATGAAGGAAGGAAGAAAGAGGGGCCTCCCTGTTGGCTCCTGTGGGCCCGCCACCATGGAGCTGGCTCGCAACCTGCTCTCCCCCACCAAGGTATCGGAGGCAACATTCAACCAGATCATCAAGGCGCTCCAGGACCACTTAGTCCCCTGGCCATTGGAGATATCGCGCCATGTGGCCTTCCACTCCCGACACCAGCAACCACAGGAACCGGTGGCTGGGTACCTGGCTGAGCTTTGCCGGCTCGCCTCAGAGTGAACGTTAGGGGCCCAACTAGAAACAGCCCTACGTGATCGATTCATCTGCGGGCTCAACAATGAAAAGCTCTGGCAACAGATCCTGGAGGATGAGAAGTGCACCCTCGCTTCAGCCCTCTCCACCATCTCGGCTTGGGAGAGGTCTCATCCTGCTGCATCGACCACCACACACTGGACAAGCATGGACCCAGCCGACACAGAGGAGGAGGAGATCCACTGGACCCAACTGCCTGACCAGAGGTGAGATCCAGTAATTGCGTCCCGCTCCATCCCTGCCAAGGAGTCCAGACAAGAAGAAAAAGAAGAAGAGTTTGGATTTATACCCTGCCCTTCACTGCCCAAAGGCGTCTCAGAGCGGCTTACAAACTCCTTTCCCTTCCCCTCCCCACAACAGACACCCTGTGAGGTAGGTGGGGCTGAGAGAACTTCTGACAGAAACTGTCCTTGAGAGAACAGCTGTGCCAGAGTGTGCCAGCTGTGCCAGAGTGTGCCAGCTGTGGCAACAAGGATGACTGGAAAACTTGTCGCTTTGGGGATGCTGTCTGCAGGAGCTGCAGACACACAGGACACATCGTCTGGGCCTGCCATTCCCAGGGGGCCTGAGCCCCGCCATCGCAATCCCAGCAGGGCCACCGGTCCACCACATATTACAAGGACAACGCGTCCCATAATGAGCTCTACCTCCTGCTGTATGAATCTTCGAAGCAGGTACTGCGGCTTCTGAGCCAGACCTCAGCCCCAAAAATCCAGGTCCGGGTCAAAATAGAGGGGTCCCCTTATTCCATGGAGCTGGACTCCGGCTCTGTGGCCTCCATCATTTCAGCAGAGACCCTTAAGAGACTGTGCCTGGGGGGGTCCCCGTTTACGCCCCTCTCCTGTGACCCTGATGGACTTTTAGAGGAACCACGTTCCTGTCCTGGGTGTGGGAAGTTTCCGGGTCCAGTACTGAGGCTTTGATGACTACTTGGACTTGATTGTAGTTGAGGGCAACCTAGTCAGTCTCTTGGGCCATGCATGGTTTGCCCCTTTGGGCATCTCGATTGAGGGTGTCCAGCTTTGCGCCCCACAAGACTTTGGCAAGGTCTGCTGACAGTTCCCGGCTGTATTCGACGGGACCCTAGGGCACTACACGGGTTCCCTCATGTCACTACAGCTCGACCCGCAAGTGGCCCCCATCCGCATGTGTTCCAGGAAGGTGAGTTTAGGGCATATTTTCTGTCTCCAATAGAAAGTTACAATAGAAGGTTTAGGTGGCATATTTTCTGTCTCCAATAGAAAGTTACATGTGTGGGTCAGATGGTCAACAAGAAGCATATTAAATGCTTTGTAGAACAATGGTCCAAAGCCATCACTGCCAGGATCAGTATTAGGTTTTGCCTATTTTATGGCTTCCAGGACTTCTTTAGTTGAGATTTGTTGCTCCAACCTCTGACGATGTTCTGGTTTCAGCTCATTTATTAAATTATTCCTTTGTAGGAAATCTTGTATATTCTCCTGGTTTGGGTTTTTCAAAGCATATAAATGTTCATAAAATTGTATGAAGCATTCACTTATTTCCAGAGAAGTTGTAAGTCTAGAATTATGTTTGTCAATTATGGAGAAGATTCTTCTTTCTGTTTGTTGTTTTTTTACCCACCATGCTAGCAATTTGATGCTTTTCGGATTTTTCTGCCAATATTGTTGTTTAACATATAGAATATTCTTTTGTATTTGGCATGATTCCGTTGCTTCCAAGACCTTACGAGTGGCTAGAAGTTCTTTGTATATTTTCTTGCTTCCTGTTTTTTTATGTCTGGCTTCCAGATTTTGAATATTTTCCAATAATGTTTTAATTTTCTGTTCTCTTTCTTTTTTCAGTTTTGAAGCTACAGCGATCAGTTTTCCCCTACCCACCGCTTTAAAGGCATCCCAAACAAAATGATCTGCTACTTCTCTATTAGTGTTTTCTTCAAAGTACAGTTTGATAGTTTGAGTGATTTCTTCTTTGTATTGGTCCTGTAATAAAGTGGAATTGTTTAACCTCCAAGTGCTTCATCTCTTTGTCTCTTCGTTCTTCTTAAGATGTATTTCCACGAATGGGCGGTCAGACCACATGAACGTGCCAATGTTGGTGCTTGCAACGTTGTTCAGAAGAGAGACCGAAGTTAAAAGGTAGTCTATACGGGTGTAGGTCTGGAATCTTGGGGGAAAGTAGGTGTAGCCTCTCTCCCCTTTGTATGTCTCTCTCCAGGCATCACACAGTTGGTATTTTGCCAGAATTTCATTCAATTTAGTGTATATTTTGTTCTTAGCCATGTATTTTTGTTGTTTGTTTGTTCTGTCAAGTTGATGGTCAGCAATCAGATTGAAGTCACCTCTGATAATCAGTTGTCCCTCTTTAAATTTGTTGAGTTGAGCTAATTTCTCTTCCAAGAATTGTTCCTGTTTATAATTGGGAGCATAAATTGAATCTAAAGTAACTTGTTTTTGATCGAATTTGCATTTAAGAAATAAAAACCTCCCATGTGCATCTTCCTGTTTGTCATCATACTCAAAACGTATTGATTTGAAATTAAAATTGCAACTCCTCTTGATTTCGATGACCCCCCTGCATGATATTGTTGGTCATACCATGGTGGGAAAAAAGAAACTTTTTTCCCCATTATAGAGAACAATGGAGGGAATAGAGGCAACCTGTTTGGGGGCCCATAGAATTGGACCCCCTGGTCCAATGTTCTTGAAACTTGGTGGGTATCTTGGGGAGAGGCTCCATCAGCTACCCTGTGAGTTTGGAGCCTCTCCCTCAAACCCCCTCCCCTCCAGCCCCCAGAATATACCCTATGTTTTCACCATTGACTTCAATGGCCCATAGGATATAATGGGGCTGAATTGCTGCCAAATTTCTTTCATTCCCTCCTTTCCTTTTCTCTTTTTCCTCTTTCCCTCCTTCTTCTCTTCTCTCTTTCTTTCTTTCCCACCTTCTTCTCTTCTCTTTTTTCCTCCTTTCCCTGTTTCCCTCCTTCTTCCCTCTCTTTCTTTCCCTCCCCTTTCCTTCTCTTTCTTTCCCTCTTTCCTTCCTTCTTTCCTTCTCTCTACTCTCTCTCTTTCCTTCCCTCTTTCCTCTTTTTGTGGCCCAACTCTCATGAGAAGGAGTTTAAACTTTAAACCCCTTCTCTCTTAGCTCCTCCACCCAGGCCAGGTTGGGAATGGAAGGGGAGGCTTTTGAAGATGCCTCCCCCCTTTTGCTTCTCCTTCTGACATCACTTCCGGTGATGTCAGGGGGCATGTCATATGCTAATAGCCTAATAGCTCATTAGCATACCTTATGCTAATGAGCTCCTGCAGCTGTTTTTCTACGAAAAGACCCCTGGTTAAAGTTAATAATTGGTTAAGTAAATATCAAAGTTGCTACACCCTATAGTGTGCTTCCAAAGGTGTGCCAATATTGTAAGATAGATTTAATAATATATTAAGCTAGATACGAAGAAGAATTGTGTGTGATATTTCGAACTCTTAAAAAATCCCTTCTGAACAGAGCTCTCCCCTTTCAACAAAACCCTCCTTAATTTGATACAAATCTCAGAAAAATTGCTCTGTAATACAATTCAGTGAAAGAGTTTATCTCTTACCAACAATCAGCAATGTGTTTAACTGTAAACCACAAATGTGAGTAATATGTCTATAATGTGTCCTATTGTGTAATTTTTGTGATGCTTATAATCTTTGTTTTGCTTTTCTGTGTATACGTGTGAACTGGGGAAGCTTAGTAACAGTGACACCAAAATAAACAGTCAACTATTGTCAGTTAGCCTGTCAAATGAACAGTACTATGCACTATGTTCTGTTATTTTTAAAACAAAATTAAATTTCAGGTAGCAGTCTATTATTCTGATAGACTGCTATATATTAAATGCTGTGTCCTGTAAATATAACCAATTAAAATGTGTTAATACAAGTTAATTAAATTTAAATTAATTGGACAATTAATTCAATAGTAAATAGTACAATCTATTACAATCAACCAATCTATAAATCACTCTAACAGTTAATCAATTAAGGATCTTTAAACCTTCTCATTCCCCCCTTCCACCCCCCCAATGAATTAACCTCACTGTACAAGAAAAGCACCCATACATATCTATTATCATTTTAAAATATTTTTCAAAGATATACAACCATACAATTATAAATTAATTTTGACTATGGAACAGTTTTTGCATGACTTCAGAAGTTTTATCCTACTAATAAGAAATAAAATCTTTAACGTGCTGGGATCTTTGTTAGTTTTCCAGGAGATTCAGTTGGGAATTTTCTTTTGTAAGATTTTAATTTCCATTCCATAGGATCATCTAGGTGAAGTGCTCTCAGCAGATGCTGGCCACTAGCTTCATTTTGAGCTATGAATTGCTGTCCATGATATATCACTAAGAGCTTTCCTTGTGCATTCCATTTGTATTTATATCCAGCTTCTTGTAATTTTAAGGTGACTGGTTTCAAAGTTTTTCTAAGCTGGAGAGCCTCTGGTGGTATACCAGGCAGGACTGATATGTTAATTTTCTGAAATGTGAGGTGACCCTTTTGTCTGGCTTGGTTTAAAATCGCTTTGCACACCTGAAGATCTGCCAGGGTTATTGCAATGTTCCTAGGAAATTTCCTGTTTGGGGCATTTAGAGGCCCCCTTCTGAAGGCTTTTGAAATTACAGGGAAGACTCCTTCCTCTGCTCCCAGTTCTGCTGCGATCAGTTTCCCCATGAAGCAAATGAGATCATTGTTCTCTTCAATTCCTTCTGGGAGGCCGCGAAGTTTAAGATTATTTTGGTGCTGGGACATTTCAAGGTAAGCAACATGATCTCTTAGTGACTGGATCTCTCTCTGAAGCATGCGAGTTTCCTCTTGTACTGTCTGTGCTAGAGTGAATGCCATTTCAGTTTTTCCCCCCTCTGTGTCAGTGTTTCAGCTATTTCGGTCAGCTTATCATTCAGTGGAATAAGCATTCCTGCCATTTTCTCAGTTATAGAGTTTAAAATAGTCATTTCCATCAATTGAAAAGATGCTTGTAGGTAGTTTCGTAAAGTTTTGTTTACTGGGTCATTTAAGGGCACTTCTTTAGGCTCGGAAAAAGCTCCGGCCACCATTTTGTTTTCCGTTAAAGCCTCTGACTCATTTTGTTTTTTACTATTTTTGGCCATAAAATAGTGCTTAATTGACTTGTTTTTACACTTTGGAGATTGTGCTTGCGTTCTGCCCGATTTTCCCATTAGTTAAATTGTTTTTCCATTGGCTGCTACTTTATGAGGTGTGCGGGGCAGGGTTTCACGGCTAGAGACAGCGGTTTAGGCAAGTGCCATGTTTCGTAGCATCGCCACGGCCCCCACGGCCCTAGTTGAGGCAAGACAAGCATCCCTGTGGCCAGGGGCTACCAGAAGATGTTGATTTGCAGATTGTAAAGTTCTCTAAGGCTTATAAGAGGAGAGGCAGTCACAAAGATTTGCAGGCCCCTGGCCATATAGGGCTTGAAGGTAAGCACCAGCACCTTCAAAAAGTTCTGGTACTGAATAGGCAACCAGTGCAGTTCGCACAGCACAGGGTGGATATGCGTCCGCATAGATGACAAAGTCAACATTTGTGCTGCTGTTTTCTGCACCAGCTGCAGTTTCCAGAGTATAGCCAAGGGCAGCCCCACGTAGAGAGAATTACAATAATCTAATCTGGAAGTGACCGTTGCATGGGTCACTGTAGCCAGATCCCGGGGGGTGAGGTATGGAGCCAACTGCCTGATCTGTCTTAGATGAAAAAAGCAGACCTAGCAGTGGTGGTGACCTGTAACCAAGCAGTTCAGTCATAGGCTGAGTTCAGATTGGCAGTTTGCCCCACTATATCCACATTTCACAAGCGGATTAAAGGGGGCATTCACACAGGCACATCTGCCTGGCATTCCCCACCAGTGGTCAACCCACGCTGTTCTGCTTCGCTCCTGCGTTTAAAAGATACCTGGTGAAAGTGGTAGCAAATCCCTGAGAGCCCGTTATTCCACTTCATTCTGCTGCCAGGAAGTGTGAATGCCAACCCAAAAAGCTGGGAGCAACCCGTGTTGCACATAAGGCAGCAGCAATATGATTGGCTGTGCTCCGCTCTACTGTCCAGTGGGGTGCCAGCACAACAGGATCCTCCCCAAATTGGCCGGATGCGCTTATGCGCTCATGCACACATAGCCGAATTACCAGGGAAAAGCAGTTTACAACCGCACCTCTGGGCCAGCAGTCTGAACGCTCCCACACGCCTCCTCCCGGTATGTTCCCACATCAGTCAATGTAGTGTGACCGAGAAAACCCATGACTGGCTCCTGCTTCAAACTGCCAGTCTGAACTCAGCCGTAGTGAGGTCAAATGAGCTCAATGACTACAGTAATCTTCAGAAGCCCTGTCTGGGTGTCCCTGTCTTCTGAGATTAGGCAGATGACAATTTGAGACAGAGCCTTCTTGGTCATGGCAACAAAACTCTGAAAATCTCCCCAGGGAAATTAATCTGTCCCCTTCTATTGTCATTTTCCATGAACAGGTGAAGACGTTTTTGTTTCATTTGGCATTCCCTCAGTGATCCCTCCTTCCTGCCCAATGTTTTAATTGTTTTTATCTTTGCATGTATTTTGGCAGCCCTGAACTGGATGGCCCAGGCTAGCTCAATCTCATTAGATCTGAGAAGCTAAGTGGGGTTGGCCCTGGTTAGTATTTGGATGGGAGACCACCAAGGAAGTCCAGGGTCATTACACAGAAACAGACAATAGCAAATCATATCTGTCTCTTGCCTTGAAGAGCCTACAAGGTTGTCATAAGTTGGCTGTGACTTGACAACACTTTTTTCTACCACGCATCTTACCTCTGTTTTTAATGGTTTTAATAACATGCATTTTTTTGTGGGGGGTTGGTTTTAAATTGTTTTAATTTGTTAGTGGCCTTGGGGTAGAAAGACGGGATATAAATTTTGTAAATAAAATGAATAGACAAATGTAAATTGCATTTTGCACAAAATCTGCAACATCAGAACCAGTATTCTTGGACAGGTGCCGAGGCCCCAGTGGCACACTGCTGCCTGGAGCCCTCTGCCCATTTCTTACCATTGCCACTTACTTGCCTATGATGACTCCTATGCCCCCTGACTACAACATATATGCTCACTGAGAAGGAAGCAGGCAGGAGGAACGGTAAAGAGGAGTGTGTGGTGGCAGGGTGCTGTCTCAGTTAACCCACATCTGTCATACTCCCAGTAGCATGACTAAGCAGTTTCAGTTCTGGTATGTTTGCAGGTATCCAATAGGGCTAAATATGAAAGTGACCATGGTAGACAAAGTGCAGCAGCAGTTACAAATGGGACACCTTCCTTTCAACAGCATGAATAAATTATTGTCTTATAAAGAGTGGTTAGGTGGGCAATTAAAGGGTGCACCATAGTAAATACTTATAGCTAAGGGGAGCTGGAGCTGTGTTTTAGAAGAGTTGCCATATCATATGCTCAGGATTACAGATATGACAGCCTGTCTCTGTTGGAGAGAGAAATGGTTGGATTTTACTTGGAATAGCTCACTAAACTCAGGAGTTTCAGACTCTTGAAACAGTTTGTCCTTCAGGATCTTCCCCTAAATCACCTCACATGTCACTAAAACACTAGTTAACCAACCTACCTATCACAGGATATCTAACCTAATCCTGCCTTTTTATTGGCACTTGAGCCATAACCACCTGACTCTGTCAATGTCTGAGCCATATCTGAGGACTTTTGCATTATTGTCCATTTTCCCACTCACTTTCCCTCTACTTTCTTTTTCTAACAAATCCATCATCTCTCATTGGTTGGAAAGTCTAGAGATCTGCATATACAGCAAGGAATCAGTGACTGGCTGTGAGACATGGACGGTGGAACTAGAAGCCATCCTTCATTGAGCTACTGCCAAGTAAGGGGACCACCAGAGAGTAAGCAGCTAACTAAGGCCCTTTGCCTAAAGGCAGAGTCAGTACTGGCCTTAATGCCCATTTCTGTGTGGTATAATAGCTTTGTGTGGCACGAAAACATTCCATCTTCTAATGGTGGCAATTGCTGGTATGGTCCTCTCTTGTGACACAAGTCACAACATTAGGGGAATGTCACAAATGATGACACTGTTGTCAGCATCATTTTTGCCAGAGCGACTGGTCATCAAATTAGCTGTTAGTCATTCTTTCTTTTGTAGTGTAAAAAGCTGTAAAGTTCTGAACGTGTACATTGTAAGCAGAGCACACTGTGGCTGATATTAAAAGGTTATTAGTCTGTGTCTGACTGCAACATCATTTCTTTTAAGTTCTAACAGCCATTGATTTCACTGCGCTTTCTACTCTCCAGTTATTTTTTTCTTTCAACACAGGAAACCATTTACAACCTGTTTTGTTGAAAGTCTTGTTGGCAATGAAACTCTTTTTCTCTTTGGTACAGCCAATTTAAACGGAGCTGACATGTTTAAGACTACATATTGAGACAGAAAAATGTCACTATTGTTTGGTAGCAGATTGAGCTGAAAGTTCAGTGGCAATAGCTACAGCCCTCTAAATCATGTGAAGGCAGCCTAAGAATTGCAGGAGGCAAAGGATAACAAAGCTTTCCCTGCCCCCTGATATATATACCAAATACACCAGGCTGATGAAGTAGCTCCATGGGATTCTTGGAGTGAATTGAAATAGCATGACCTGAGACAACTGGAAACTTTCTTCTCTTTTCTTTTTTTGCAGGCTCCTGAGAAACATAACTAAGTACTCAGCATTATTGTTTTCTTTCTTCTAAAGAGCCAGAAGGAAACACTGAATAAGGAGAAGCGATGATTTAAAGGACAAAGATATTAGGGCAGTGCAAAAGGTTTGCAAGGGTAATGATTTGTAACTTGCTATAAATGTAACTTATAACTTGCTCACTGTGTGGCTGAGAAACCACAGGTGGCTCTTTCACTTGCCGATTTTCCGAGCACTGCTCTCCAATGTGGCAACCGCCACATATTCCTGAAAACTGGGCAATGCCTGTTGCCTGTTAGTGCTTGTTTCTGACAGGTGGTTCCCACCTTAAAACAGCTGCCGCCAGAGGCACTAGAGGACAAGTGACATATGAGTCCCCCTGAGCTGTGGGCCAGCCTCATGCCAGGGATGGAAGTAAAGGGCCCACCTTTTCCACACCTCCACAGCCTCTGCATTCCCATCCAAGCACCCATGTGGTTGCCAGGAGGAGAGCAAGCTGGCAGAGAAAAGTGAATAAAATGACCATCACCATGGCAGCCACTGGGGAAAAAAGCAAACTGGGGTGGTAATGGTTTTACTCCCATTTCTCTATGGCCAGCTTGGTAATCTTACTGTCTAGCTTCAGCTGCTGTGCCTTATGCTCGGGAGAGAGAGGGGTATTGTATGCATGTTGGTGGGATGGCATACAGGCATACATGACTATGTGGCTCTTTTGGCTGATGATAATTGTACAGCCCCTAAGAAATATGGGTTCAAAGCCATGTCTTAAAATTTAAAATGAAGTATTTGTTTGGAATTGTTTTTTAAACAGTGCATAACAGTGCCTTTAAGAATTCCAACACACACTTTTGGAGAAGAATCTGGACCCAATTTTCTTAGACACTCTTGAGTTCTAGTTCGCATCCCAACCATTCCAATGACATTAATGAGGTTTTCTGTCTTACCTTGGATTTGGATGCTGTTTGACTGAAAGGAGGAATTTGTTAATGGCTCATATGGCTTCATGTGGGTTCCCACAATTTGCTGGGTACTGGAAGGCTGCAGTGTCCTTTTCTGATTCAAGGGAGGGGGAGCAGGAATTCTTCTGGGGCTTATATGGTGAGGAGAAAAGGGAGCAGTAGCTGAATATCTGGGAAATTAAGGGAAAAGCCATTATTAGAAATAGACAACTTTGTTGCCTTAAAGGTAATATCTAAATAATTTTATCCTCCATATATTCTTTTAATGCTATAAAATACCAGTTTCTCAAATGTTTAAAGAAAGGCATTAATTATAATGAAGCAAATCTTTTGGGCTACAAAAATACTGTTCTTATTTGGGTTATAATTTATAGATCATAAAATACACATAGATACATGTGCTTGGTAATCAGACTGAAAAAGCTTCTGGTTTTGTATGAGAAAACCCCTGATCAACCATTCATTTCTTTAAAACCCTCTCTGGAAATGTGGCAGCCCCTCAAAACAAGGAACAGTTGACTAAAGCCCTGGATCAGGTACCAGATATCTCCTCCAGGACTCATCTAGTGGAGAAAGACTGTTCTGTGGGAAACCAAGTAGACTGCATTAAAGGAGAAACACAATCCATGAAGCTTCCACCACAAATCTACTTTAGCTGAAATGAAGAGATAGAACAAGGTTTCAATTGATCAAGTTCATCCTTGAGGCCTCCTATCTCCTTCCCCCTTCACCCCTCAAGCCTGTTATTGGCATGAAGTATCTTCAGTCCTGTTTTTCTTTACTTTCCAGCAACTGGTGAAGAAAGAGACTGGCAAGGACAGACCACTTGCTTTCATCATCTCAGAAGAAAAATGAACTTTTCCCTTTGCTCCTTCCTGATGGATTGAGCTCAAGGATTAGTTCCTGTCTTGGGGACTGGCAACAAGAGAGATTGTCAGAAAGCGATACAAAAGTCTTCTCCTCACTGAACTATACTTCTGTTTAACTTGATATATAGAAAGTATATTGGATCTTGATGATGACCCACAGGCACCATAATGACATTCAGGCACTTGTTCTCACAATGGTTTGGGAAAAGCTCACACAAACAAGACCTGCTGGGATTTGAGTAAGCAATTATACAAACATTTTGGAATCAATCTCAATTCCCAAATATTTAGGACTCCTGCTGTATATGTCGACATATTAATACAGCTAGAAGTTTAAGGTCTACAATTGCAGGTTTGCAGATCTTTCAGGGGAATAGAAAAGAGGTGGGATTGCTTTTTACATTTTTGCATTCACATGGAAAGATTATTGATTTACTGCCAGTGATCAGAAACAATGCACAGATGGGTGCCTTTTTGTGTGAAGAATTCTGGGATATTATCCTCTGTGTTTTGCAAAATTCACCTGTGAAATCTAATCAATGAAAAATGGCTTTAACTGTCAGCCAACAACACAGGGGAAAAATCCCTTTGAAAGCTTTACATAAAAGGACAGTTTTAAAGATTTCAAATTGGATTTAACATCTAAGAAAAGCTTCCCAGTGATAATTCAGCATTTTGTATAGCTAGGCTGGTCTCCTTTTTAGCAGACTGTAGTGGTCTTTATAATGATTTATGAATCGCTTCATGAATTCCTGGCTTACTCAAGTTGGTGACTATAGCATCTACTTATACAGTCTGCCCATCTCACAAAAGAGAAACTTGGCCTTGTTTCAATCCAGATTTGTCCCCAAATAAATCACAGAGTGTTACTGGGGGAACAGCAAATTAAATTTTGTGTATGCAACAATCGATACCAGCTTGTAACCACAGGGAAACTGCCATCAGAGATTTTGCCCATGGCCTGAAGTCCATGCATGCAATAAGTACCCAGATTTTTTTTTAAAGTCCTACTTTGTACCTTATTCTGACTTCAAAGGCTACGAAGACCAGATCATTCAAAAGTTTTATCCAATTCTCTATTGCCAAGAGCCTTCAAATGAAGTTAGTGATGGGGAATGGGCCTGTGTGGCTGCAGTAAGGAATTTAATTAAAGTCCAGGAATACTGCGTAAGACAGAAGCATGGTGCCAAAGTCAGGAAAGAAGATGGGAATGAAATTAGACAATAAAATGCCAGAATAACTTTCAGTTTGGAAGGTTTCCAACACTGCTGAACATTGGAAATAATTTTGTTTAGATTTGGAGAATTTACTATGTTTCCAAATAAGGGTGTGGCTCAGGTTGGATTGCGATGAATAAATAGGTGACTGCACATTGCTGCTACTTAATTCCAGGTTCAGCCTTTACCATCAGCCAGATCTGTGATTAGATCTTTTGATGTTTTTAGTTTTATTGCACAGAAGCCCTTGGTTCTGCAAAACTGATCAGTACTGTACCACTGGATACAATCTTTTCAACCTTTTCCCCTCACATTTTAGAAATTTCAATCACAAATGTATATGTGAAGCTGCTATTTATCCCACAGAAGGAAAATATTGAATACCAGTATTAACTGTGACTTGCTAGTTCTGATTCTGCTGACACCAAAGTTCATTTTCCCAGGCATCAGGAAAATCAATGAGAGGAAACAGTTGCCAACTCTGTTGGGAATTTCCTGGACATTTGAGGGTAGATCCTGGGGAGAATATGGGGAGGGAAGGGACCACAGCAGGTATAATGCAATGGAGTCTACCTTCCAAAGCAGACATTTTCTCCAGGGGGAGTGATCTCTCGAGATCAATTGTAATTCTGGAATATCTCTAGGGCCTACCTGCAGAATGGCAACCTTAGATTCATCAGTTAACCCAAATGACCAGTATGTTGTTCAACCCCCCCACATTAGCTCATAGTTTGGGAGAGCTTCACGGTCATAAATAAGCATGAATGTTGCTTGTTTGAGTTATGCTTTCATCTGGGTTGATGCATGTATTACCCAGGCAGAGAAATGGTCATGCAAGTGAAAGAAATTAACAGTAACTTTGTTTAGGATTGCACTGTGGGACTCTTAGTGCAGAATAATCTATGTACTCTGACACATAAATGCAGATCCAGAGAAATGCACATAATAGTTGGTTTCCTTCAAGGATTTATCCTCTTGGGTTTCATATTGCTTTACAGAGTACATTTCTTTCCACAAGAACATAATCATTTCAAAAAATTGGGCTATGCTCAATTCTTACAGAAGAGAGCAGAGACTGCAGAAATTCCTATTGTAAGAAAGGAATAACTTCTCATTCTGTCATAGGCAAGAAGCTAAGCTGGTTCAAAGATCCCTATGAAGAGTTTCTCTCCAGGCCTCAAAGGAAGGTCTTTCAGTTACAGTAGAAAGCCTCCAGTGCCTGTTTCCTTTGTTTCAACCTCTGCTCTTCTTTGGATTATTCCTCTATACATGGAAGCCATTCTTGTCTGGTTAGAACTTTCTGGCAAGTAAAGTGGAACTAAGATAACTGTTTAGTGTTTCCAAAGCTTCTTAATATCCTCTGGGTTTTGTCTCTGATTCTGTTAAAAAGGTTTCATTTTCCCAGCTTCCCAAGAATAGTTCAGTCCCTCTTGAGTCTTCCCTGCAGTGAAATGTAGTGCCTCTCAAAATCAGGTTGAAAAAAGTTCTGGGAGATAGATATTCTATGGCAGTGCTCATTTATGATTGCAGTTGTAGAAGAAAACACAAGAACGTAATATAAGGAATTTGTGCAGTTAGGGTTGCCAGCTCTGGGTTGGAGAATTCCTAGAAATTTGGGGGGGTGAAGCCTGGGAAGGGTGTGCTTGGAGAAGCTCAGCAGGCTGCTTTCAAAGCAGCCGTTTTCTCCAGGGGACCTGATCTCTGTCATCTGGAGATCAGTTATAATTAGGAGAGATTTCTCTCAGTTATATATACTTGTGAACATTGTTTGCAATATCTTATGGTTTTAAACAAATAAAATGAACAAAAACGAACACAATTGAAAGAACATTTAAAACAACATAGGATTAAGAAGGAAGCAAGACTAAAAAGAGAGTGTACAGTGAGAAAACATGAAATAAATTCACTGAACTCCATGGGATTTATTTCTTAATTACTCCCCCTCAGCATGGCTAACCAGTGAGAAAAACTGTCCCCCACACACAAACATTGTGAAAGGAACTGAGAAAAGCTCACTAATGCTTAAGGGAACAGAGCAAGAAAGAGCCTCTGTAGGAACCCAGATTCTCTTATTTTAACTCTTTTCTTAACTGAAAAATGTAGTAGTTGCTGTAATTTTGAGTCAGATGAAGTTAGCAAATATGTATTTGTGGGAAAGCTTCTAGCTGCTGTTGAAGTTCCCATATCTGCACAGCTGGAACCAGTGGAAGCTATGTGATATATTTATTGCATACATTACATGGTCTGCTTCCCCTTTGTTATGCCATGTGGCCTGTCTCGATATTGGGGCAAATTGGCTATGAGACAGAGGAGGCCAGAAGGGTACAAGGGTTTGCACACCTATATATACCAAGGTCCAGTTCAATATGAAGACTCCAGATTTAAAGAGTGTTCAGTAGTTTTTTTAAAAAAAGAATATCCCTGCATACAATCATGCTAAGCAATCAAAATACACACACAATCCAGAACTAAGAAATAAAGAGGTCATGATACAGATATTTAAGGAGCAGACTTCTGGTTTTTGGCAGCTTGCTCTTGGACGTGTCTCATTGATCCGCCGATGGAGACGTGCCAAGCAGAGGCGATCAGGAGGGGTCATGGCTAGTTCCAGACCCCCCTGGAGTCTCTGTAGGAGACTCCCAGCCTGGGGAGCTGGAAGAAGCCTCTCCCAAGATGACGGCTGAGGGATCAAGGCTTGCCCGTCCCTGAGAGGTCCTGACACCCTGGAGCCAGTATGGCGAGCAGAGCTGACCGCCGAATGAGCGGACAAGAAAATAAGCAAAAGTAACCCTGGCAATAATCGAACTCATCTAAACAGTGAGTTAATCAAACCTCTGTATAAGCAAAGAAGTCTCAGTCTGCCAGATTGATCCAAGAAGGAGTGGTGAGCGGGGAAGGGTTGGAGATCCACCCCCCCAAAAAATGGAACAGTTCCTAAGCATTACAGAAAAGAGAGAAAGAATGGAACTAACCGTATGAGACTCCTTTGAAGCTTGAAAGCTACATTTTTAGCCAAGAAACGTTGAATTCAGATAAACTTTAAAAATAAAACTTTTCTTCTTTGTAAACAAATGGCTGGGAGAGGGAGGAGAATGGTGACGTAAAAGAAGCTTCCCTCTGGAAGTACTGTACCAACAACTCCCATCCAGACACAGGAAGCGTCTGCAGACTTTCCCAATACGCTTGTCGCAGCATTGCGCCCTCTGCTGGAGCAGATGTCAACTATCAACACCAAGCTGGATTCCATGCAAAGACAACTTGCTCATATGGAAAAAAGGGCCAACAAGACAGACAAAAGGGTCAAGAAAGTTGAAACAAGGACTATAGATATTAAGCAAAAACTGGAAGAAGTTTAAAAAGAAAGAAATATGGAAAAAACCAACTATTACAACTTCAACTGGAAAAAATCTATGCATGTTCTATGCTTTCAAGGAGTTCCTGAAAAGAAAGAAGATTTAAAAACAACGATAAGTGGAGTGATAGCCTCAATCTCGGACTTAAAACAAGAGAATCTCCAGAGTGACATGGACTTGGCATACCGTACATATCCTCATTTTATAAGAAAAAACAAACTACCTGGCGAAATTTATGTCAAATTCTCTAAGAGAACAATGAGAGAGAAGGTTTTAAAAGCTACAACAGGAAAAACATTAAAAGTTAATGAGGAAGAAATTAAAATTTTAAAAGACATTCCATTCGAGATCTGAAAACGAAGATGTTAATACAAAGACATAATTCTTTTCCTGCAAAATAAATTAATAACCTACAGATGGAGCTTTCCAGAAGGACTTGTGTTCAAATATAATGACAAGAAAATTAAAACTGACTCTGTCCAAAAGGCCAAATTGGGCGCAGGTAAAGACGATGTTCCAAATTTGGAGGAAGGAGAGGAACCCAGCAAGGAAGAGTTGGATAATACTTCAAGTGACTCCAGCAGTTCTACTTCAGAGTCTGAGAAAGGAGCAGCAGCACCCAAAACACCAAAAGTGAAGAAGAAGAAGCACAAGAAATAAACTATTTATTCTGGATTACAAAATATTTGACTTTAGTGTAATTAAATTCTACTTGACAGAAGTTTGAACTTTCTGTTTCTATATTTTTCAGTATATCATTATCATTGCAGGAGTGATTTATTTATCCGTAACCCAATGCAAAGCTCTTGTCTTAAGTTAGTGGTAGTGTTCCCCCGTACCCTTACCTTTAGGTTTTAGGATGTAGAGTATAAAAATAAAAAAATATATATTGCAAAAAAGAGAGAGAGAGATTTAAGGAGCAGTTATAAGGTCATACTACCCATCCAGATGTGCAGATGTCTGTGTAGAAGAAAGTGCAAACAGCCAGTGTTCCATGCTAAGAAAGGAGACTCAAAGAAAGAGGCTTCGGGGTGTACACTATAGTAGGCACTGTCAGGGTGCACACTAAGGCAGGGCTTACTCTCTATTTTTATAGGAATTTGAGGGGCAGTCTCCTGGACCATGACTTGATGAAATTAATGATCACTGATGGTCTTGCCAGGGCAGATTGAATGTGTTCGAGGACTGTTGATGGTCCTATCGAGGTAGGTCAAATGGATTCCCAGGCTTAGACAAAAGGAGGAAATGGGTTGCTGATACTTGTCAGGAAGAATTGTTGATGATTTAATCAATTTGATCAATTTGTCTCTGTATCCTAAGGGAGGGGGGCAGGATGAGCAGGTGTTGAGACAAAAAAATTCCATATAGACATAGTTATCATACAAAGGGGACTTTGTTAGGGTATGGAGATAGAGAAGGTTTCACCAGATGTCTGCTGAATGACTTTGGAAATGCAGATACCTACCTGAAGGAACTTGTGGTCATTCCATATGCATACGTTTGCTGGGTGGAGGGAGATATGGAGATTGCTGTCGAGGGTACCTTGTGCAATCTTAGACTGAAACGCTATGCTGAGCTTGGGTAGCTCTTTAGCACAGGTCAAGAGTGTTCTCTACGGCCTGATTTTGTGGGTCTCTGGTTCAGGTCATAAGTAGGCTACTCTACTTTTAGGGCTACCCCGCAAGCAAGGCAGTGCCTCTGAGCAACACCTGATATTTGTGTGTGTTGGTTTTGTCTCACTGTTTGGAGTCCTTGCTTAGCTAGAAGTATAGATTACATGGCCTCCCTTGTTCTGAAAGCAGTTGCTCATGCTCCTGTATTTCCTTGTTAATAAATAGATGTTTTGAGCACACCCACCTTTAGTGTATGAACCCAAGAGCAGGAACCTGAGTGAGTATCCTCACTCTGACATACAAGTAAAAGAAGGTGGTCTCATTAAAGCAAATGGCAGAATGCAGGCTGCCCAGCTCCCTCCTGACCACCTCCTTACTATCCTTACTGGACAGTTCAGGTGGTGTCAGGCTGCCAGCTATGTAGTCCATCTCTCTTTAATTCAGCACCGTAGACAAGCAAGTCCGCCCCCCCCTTAAACCAGGCACATTCAACTCAGTAAATGTGGTGCTCTTAGATACAGTAGTTAGATTCAAGTCCAATAGCACCTTAGAGACCAACATATAAGCTTTCAAGAGTCAAAGTTTCCTTCATCAGACATGAGTATGAATGGAGATTTCTGAGTCTTTTTATCAGTCACACACAACAAACCTTTATTGGTGTAACAACAGCAGCCTTTGGTACAAAAATGGCAAACAAGCAAAACAGTTAATTCACTACCCCATCTGCCGAAAAAGAACTTCTCCTCCTATACACTCTGTAAAGGATGTTTGCCTTTGGTATCAGCCCTGTTGGAGGCTAGAAGGTTCATTAACTTACTTTCCTCAGATTTGCCCTCCAAGGATCGCAGTATAGAGACAAGGCGATAAGCGTGTAAATCCTGGTAAAATCTACAAGTCAGAAGTACATGGTCCGTTCCTTCAATCACTTTTAGCCCACAGGGACATAACCTATCCAGGAATGGTATTTTTTGAAATCTTTCATATAACACAGCTGAGGGGAGCACGTTAAAACGGGACAGCATTATCACAGTCAGAAGGTGGGATGGGTGTTGTAAAGAATGCTTGTAAAAGGATGCAAAAGTACAATGCATATTGTAATCACCTACCCTCTGAACATAGATATAGCAGTGGCTATAAACAACAGGGCCTGTTGGGGTATGTAGTATTGTAGGACAGGAAACAGGAAATAGAAGGGCAGAGTTTTGGCTTAGGCTGTGTTACTGAATGATGCAACAGTTGTTAAGTTTAAAGATTTACAATAAAGGTTCTTTGGAATCAAAATCATACTCAGTAACTTGATACAACAGCACAGTAGTTTATTATTCAGGTACAGGCATCATAGAATCATAGAGCTGGAAGGGACCTCTAGGGTCATCTAGTCCAGCCCCCTTCACAAAGCAAGAAATTCACAAATACGTAACCCCCACACCTCCAGTGACCACTGTTCCACGCCCAGAAGATGACAAAAACCTACAGGATCTCCAGCCAAACTGGCCTGGAGAAAAATTGCTTCCTGATCCCAAAGTGGTGATCAGCATTTCCCTGGGTGTGTAAGAAAGGGCCACAAGAACAAAGTACTGATGCAAACCTTCCTGCCCTCCCTCTCATGATCTGCCTAAATTCACACAATCAGCATTGTTGTCAGATGGCCATCTAGCTTCTGTCTGAAAACTTCTAAAGAAGGAGAACCCACCATCTCCCGAGGAAGCCTTTCCAATGAGAATCACTCTAAATGTCAGGAAGATCTTCCTAATGTTTAGCCAAAACCCCTTCTGATTTAATTTCAATCCGTTGATTCTATCCGATCTTCTGGGGCAACAGAAAACAACTCTATACCATCCTCTATATAACAGCCCTTTAAGTACTTAAAGATGGCTATCATATCACCTCTCAGTTGTCTCCTCTCCAGGCTAAACATTCCCATATCCTTCAACCTTTCCTCATAGGACTTGGTCTCCAGACCCCTCACCATCTTTGTTGCCCTCCTCTGGACACGTTCCAGCTTATCTATATCCTTCTTAAAGTGTGATGCCCAAAACTGAACACAATACTCTAGGTGAGGTCTAATCAGAGCAAAGTAAAGCGATACCATCACTTCACGTGATCTGGACACTATACTTCTGTTGATACAGCCCAAAATTACATTTGCCTTTTTAGCTACTTCATCATACTGTTTACTAAGACCCCTAGATCCTTTTCACACATACTACTGCCAAGACAAGTCTCCCCCAATCTATAATTATGCATTTGATTTTTCCTTCCTAAATGCAGAACTTTACATTTATCCCCATTGAAATTCATTAAATTTCTTTTAGCCCAGTTTTCCAGCCTGTCAAGATCATCCTGTATTCTACCATATTTGCTACCTCTCTCAATTTAGTATCATCTGCAAATTTAATAAGCATTCCCTCTATTCCTTCATTGATAAATCTGTTGAACAAAACAGGTTCAGGACAGATCCTTGTCACTCCTCTCCAAGAGGATGGGAAACCATTCACAAGCACTCTTTGGGTGTGATCTGTCAACCAGTTACAGATCCACCTAAGAATAATATGATCCAAACCACATTTTACCATCCTTATAGCTCCCTCTAAGTCCATGAGAATCGAATTGGTCCATGAAAATCAAATGACCAGGCCTGTCAATCTTTTTCCAGGTAGGAGAAGAACAAATGACTGTTTCAGATGAGAAAATATGATGGCTACCAAGACCCACATAAATGTCTCTTTGAAGTGGGGTTGCCAGGTCCCCCCAGATCCCCCAGTTTCTGGTGCTCTACCCCGGGAGGAGGGCCTGGCGTAATCTGGTCCATGGGGTCGCGAAGAGTCGGACTCGACTGTGCGACTGAACAACAACAACAACCCCGGCACCAGCCAGCTGGCCAGAGGGGGACAGTTACCACCCCAAACAAGATGTGCCTATGTCTCCCGAAAGTGATGTAGCCACATCAGTGATGTCAGGACAATGCTCTGGTTTTTGGGCAAAACTCTATGGTAGTATTTGCTTCAAGACATAGAGTTTTGCCCAAAAACCAGAGCATCACCCCCTGACATCACTGATGTGCCTACGTCACTTCCAGGTAATATAGGTATGTCATCCCTGACATTCCCAACATTCCTACATCACTTGGAGGTGACATAGGCATGGCGTGCTTCTTCCCTCCCTTCTCCTTAAGCATCCCAGTAAGTTCCCTGCCAGCTTGCTGTATGGACCTGGCAACCCTACTTTGAAGCCTCCATTTCCCTTCCTTTTCAAAATCAGGCTTATACAATTAAACAAATCTAGGGTGGGTTCTTTTTTAAAAAAACACCTATTTTTAAAAATACCCATTTCACTCATGACATTTAACTCAGGCTTCCAGCCCATGCCAATCCAGAGAGAGGTAGCTATGTTCTGTTAATAAATGGGGAATGCCTAGAGGATTCAGACGGACATGTGTTGTTGCTAAGATGGCTGCTGGAGTTAATGCAATTAGGGTCTCTACAGCAGAGATGTCGAACTCATTTGTTATGAGGGCTGGATCTGACATAAAAGTCACTCTGTTGGACTGGGCCATGTGCGCCATAAAACATAATGCCAGGTGCCGGAGATATAAACTATATAAAGGATAGCAACTGGAGAGCTCCAAATTGGTGTATCCTCACTGCAAGGCCCCATGGGCTAGGTAAAGGTTTCCCTTGCTCAAAAGCCAGTCGAATCCGACTCTAGGGTTGCGGTGCTCATCTCTGTTTCAAAGCCGAAGAGCCAGCGCTGTCTGAAGACGTTTCCGTGGTCATGTGGCCGGCATGACTAAACACCAAGGTGCACGGAAGGCTGTTACCTTCCCACCGAAGTGGTACCTATTTATCTACTTGCAGTTTCTTGCTTTCGAACTGCTAGGTTGGCAGGAGCTGGAACTAGAGACGGGAGCTCACCCCGTCATGTGGCACCTGGGTCTCGAACTGCTGAACTACTGACCTTCCACAGCCTGCAGTTCAGCATCTTAACCACTTGAGCCACCACAGCTCCCCATGGGCTAGGAGGGGGATGCAAAGGAAAACCCATATGGTGGACTGGAGAGCCAGCAGTGCAGCACTGGGCAGATGCTCCCATGCTGCTTGACTGCTGCAGGCAAGGTTGCTCTGCCATGCTGGAGCCACATTTGGAGTAGCTCTGCCCACTCCCCTGAGCAGCCTTCTGTTCCTTCCCTTGTACTAGTTGCTTGCGGGCTGCATAAGAGCTCTGGGTGGGCCAATTCCGGCCCCCAGGCCTTATGTTTGACACCCCTGCTCTAGAGTATGGTTGCCATATTCCAGTTTCCCAAGTTCAGGGGACCTCATTTGCATTTTATGCAAATCAGTCATATTAATAGTTGCTTAATTTGAAAAACAAGTATCGAACTCGGGATATGTGAAACAGTAATAACAGAAATGGATTCTCTAACCATGTACTGAGTGCATTCTTCACCACTAAGCAGCAAGCATGTCACTACTAGTCTAGCATTAGGTATCAAGGATTCCAGTATGCTTCAGTCTTGGCACCATTTATATACTAAGTGCACACTGATCTCTGAAGTAACAGCAACAGAAGTCTTTAAAATACTTTAATGGTGCCAATTGCCACACAAAAATATTCCTCGCACTGACAGAATTCAAGAACATGCTGTTCTTCTTAGGAATATCTTTTTAAATATTGTACACTCATTCTGAAGCTTTCAATAGGCCAAAAATATAAACACAACAACACAACAAAAACAACTTCTCATGTTGGATCCTCTTTTCCTGCTGCCTTCAACTTTTTCTAGCATTATTGTCTTTTCCAGTAATGCTTGTCTTCTAATCTGACCAAAGAACAATAGCCTCAGTTTAATCATTTTAACTTCTAGGGAGTTGTTCAGGCTTGATTTCAGCCACTGAGTTGTCTTTTTGGTGGTGCTTGGTATCTGTAAAACTCTCTTCCAATACCACAGGATGCTGCTGATACTTTAAATAGGACGCACAGCATGTGGCAATAATACTTGAGCCTCAAACTGGGTGAACTTGGAGCACACAAGTGAGAATTGAAATGACGGGAGGGGAACCATGGGGAATATGCACTTTGCACAAAAGGGAGGGGACATTTTGCACACAAAAAATGGATAAAGGAACACTACTAAAACATATTGATAACACTTGTGCACGCAGAACTCTTATACATCCCTCACCTCAGAATTCCAGACACAAGCACTTAAAAGGAACTATTATTTTGCTTTTCCAGCTAAGGATTCAAACACCTCACACAAGTATGCAAGAGAAATGCCATGCCTCAAAGTATGACACTTCTACCTCCACCACCACCACAGTATGGCTACTCAAACATGACAGGCAACATCAAAGCAGTGAAGGGTGAAGAATGGGAAACACGAGATCCTCCAGCTGGTGCCATCATTACATAGTTTTTTAAAAATGTTTTTCTTAGTTTACACCTTTCTCCCCAATGGGAACCCAAAGTGGCTTACATTGCTCTCCTTTCCTCCATTTTATTTTCAAAACAACCCTGTGAGATAGGTCAGGCTGAGAGTGTGTGACTGACCTGAAGTTACCCAGCATGCTTCCATGGCAGACCAGGGATGTAAAGCCAGGTCTCTCAGGCCCTAGTCCAATACGAATCACAACACCACCACACTGGGCACATTATTCACAGAACTGGCTTCCCTTGGTACGGGGGGTTTACAGCAGGCCTTGACAAAATTTCTTTTGCTGTGTAAGTCAGCTCCCCAAATTAAGCACCAGACTAATTTTTCAGACTGCCGAGTTTTGTGTTTTAATTACCATATTTTCTAATTATTGCCACCACAGGAAGCTACTACTAAACACTTGACATTTTCTTGGAATTCTGTTCAAGCTATGATAAAAATGTTGAGGGACGAAGGTACCCCTGGCTATAATCATAATGAAATCATTGCTGAAAAAATTAGGTTCTGCAACGAAATTTCTAGGTGCCAGGGCTACTTGGCGCCTGGGATTTGTCAAGCCCTGGTGTACAATATTTTGGTGCTCAGCCATTTCAGATGCAAGAAAGACTTCAGCACAGAAACCACAAGCAAGAAAGCCAATAAGCTTATCAGGAAGTACATTACTGCTACCAACTACCAATCCTGGAAATGGGCTTGGCTTTGAAAAAATGCTGGCAGAGGGTGCCTGGAGAACCCAGCCCAGCACGAAGGAGCAGCTGCTGCTGAATGGATCGCATGGCTTTCCCTGTCTGGAGCATTCAGCCTACCATGACACAGGCCAAGCCCTGCCAAGAGTAAAGTACAGTGGACTAAACTGGCCAGTCTAGAGGTAGGAGTTACAGAGTTCAAGAAGCACCACAGTCCAAAAGTCAGGGGTTTCAGAAAGCAGGCCATCCAAGTCCAGTTCAATTCATGGTCAAAGGTTCCAGAAAGCAGCTAATCAGCAAGGCCAGTAGCTCAGTCTCAAGTGTACTTGTTGCCTCTGCATCTACCATCTGATCTTGGCTGTTTTTTTATAGCTAAGCCTTAATGAGCCGTGCTTACAGCCAGCTTACTTGGCAGTCATCCAGCAACTACTTCTCTAGCTTATCAATTGACAGCTGGTATTGGCCCAGGAGATACACACTCTTTCTCCTTAACTGCAACTCTGCACGCCACTGACATCTCCAGCATTCCAAGAGTGTGGGGGAACCAGGTGAGCCTGGAGTTGCCTCTGGACGCTTGTTTGCTGATTCAGACTTGCAGGGTGTTGGATCGGCCACTGCTGTGGACTGTGAGTCATGATCAGCCAGTATCAACCCCTTGTTGATCATCTACTGCCCCGGCCCAGCTGCAGCTGGCTCCTCTTTTTCTTCTGAGTCCTCACTGCCACTGACTTACAACATAGCACAAAACAACACCAACATAGCGCAAAGCACACTTCCTCCTCCCAGGGCAAACATCTACTGCTTTGCGCTTGGGCTGCCTTGGTACCAGTTGACCTGGACAGCCCAGTATTTTGACAGTCAGTGAAAATACCAGGCTGTGTAATAAAGCAACCAGGAGCTCGGTGATACACTTTGTTTCCAGGCCAGACCTGGCTAGCTGGGTAATATGGCAACCCTATTCTAGACCAAATTGTATTATATGTAAATAAACCTGCTGAGTTCCTTCACAAGTGGTTGGGATCAGTTCTTTGAGGAACTTGGAGGATCTTCCTAAATCCCATTATAACAAGAATATCTGCTTAAGGGAAAAGGCTGGATTGGCCCCTTGCAAATGGCAACTTCCTTGTCCAAAGAAAATCAAACCTTGAGGCTGCAGTTTGATACATACTTGCTTGAGAATGATTCCTATTGAATATAGTAGGGCTTACTTCTAATTAAATACGTGTGGGATACACCATTAGTGACAATATAAAGGCATATATTGTCCACTATTTGGTTTCCAGAATATCTGGAAAATGTTAACTCTTGAAAGCAAAGGTACTCCTGAAAAATGCTTTCTGAAACTAGCAACCTTTAATTAGCTGATTACCCAGTGGTAGTTGTAGTTGATTGCCCAATGGTGAGGGAATGCCTTAGATAGAATATTTCATGTGGCCAAAGGCCTCCTTGCTTTGTGTTACTTTGCAACATGTAAAGTTAATTCTCAAACTAGGGTTTTCATGAGTTCTGGATTAAATGGAGACCTTTTGTATCATAAACCTTAGTCTTCTGACTGCTGTGTTGAGTAGTGGGTTTTAGGAATGTGAGCACATGGCAGGATTTCTGTTCTGCACTGGGTATTCCTAGGCTGAGGTCAGACTGGCAATTTGAAGCACAAGAGGGTCGTGGCAAAAAGACCCGGGACAGGTTTGTTCCGGGTTTTCTGGTCACACTGCACCAACTGATATGGGAGCATACTGGGGAGGAGGCACAAGGGAGCGTTTGCACTGTTGGCCCACCCCTGGTGGAGACGCAGCTGTAAGCAGCTTTTTGTAATGGGATCTGATTATATGTGCTTATGCACTCATCCTACTGGATCAGCTTGTTTGCATTCACACTTCTGGGAAGCGGGATGAACGCGCTCTCCAGGGTTTGCTACCACTATCACCTGGTATTTTTTAAACTTGGGAGGGAAGCGTTACAAGACGGGTTGAGTATGGCTGGGGAACACCTGATGTTCCTGTGTGAACCGGCCCTTTAATCCATTTGTGAAACATTTCTGAAACGTGCCTATATCGGGCCAAACTGCAAGTCTGAACTTGGCCCTAGTGTTGTTGTTGTAAAAGGAGAGTTTGCATTAGGTTGGCACCCGTGTGGAAATCAGGTTAGTTTTAAGGAACTGTACTGCAGTGCTTAATTTTTTTTAGTATCTGTTATGTATTATTATGTATTGTGTAAAACAATGCCTGAGCTTCAACTAAAAGCTGGTATCGTGTAAAGCTCATTCTGATTGGCCTCTCTGTGCAGTAGACCAATCAGAACATAAGAAAGGTTCTGTAGGGAACTGTAATCATTGGTCTTTATCTAAGCAGTTTTATTGGTTGTTATCTCACTTAGGGGTGTGGTTATATTCACCCGGAAAGTTTAAAAGAGAGCCTTCTTGGTTTGTGTCATGTTCAAATAAAGCTGAATCACTTGTTAAGAGCTGACTGACGTCTCATACTTAACAGTAGCGATGCAAGGGAGAACAATGATGACAAAACTAGGTTTAGTAAGCTCTGCCACTGTCTACCATTGACCATCCAGCCCTCTGGCCGAACAGCCAATAGGTACCAGCTGCCACTGACTGGCACAGACCAACAGGCATTGTGCTGGCTGTTCCCCTGCACTTACAAGAGACTTAAAAAAGGCAAATGTACTGCCTGGCTCCTTGGGACCACAAGTCCTGTGAATTTTGTATCCCTACTCTTCATCTCTCAGTGGTCCTGAGTCTATTTAGTCTAACCCAGTCATGACAACTGTTTGGGGGGGTTATATGGACATTGTTCTATAGACTAGTAAAATTTCACAGGAGGCCAAGAAGCTCTCAGAATTTCTGGTATTTCAGTTTCTCTGGGAGATAAATACCTAGCAATACATTCATAACACAAACATAGCAGCAATTTTTTTTTGGTCTGCAAAATATACAGAACAGGAAATTTATATCCTCTAAATTTCTATGGCTAAAGCAATAACAATAGATTTATATTTTTGTTTATTAGGCTTATACAAGAAGTATCCTATTTCAGAAAAAGATGTTCACTTGAGTGTTCATCATGTGATTTAGGGAAACATCTGATTTAATAATCTCAGAAGAAATCAGTGAATTGTTACAACAGATATATAAAATTGGAGCATTTACTGATATATGTAGGTAATGCTCCAAAATAATGAATGTACAACAATCCGATTTCCTATAGCTGACATCTGTCTGAAATAAGTAGCAATGTAGGTTCATAATTTAATCAGCAATGAATAGCTGCTGACTGCCTACAATAAACATTTACTGCAGCCTTTATAATGCAGTGCTGTCTACCAGTTATTAGCAAGGGCCATATGTTTATGATAAATTCTACAGTATATTATCGTAGCTTAACAATGACAAAGTTAAACCCATTATATGGCTTACTATCCTCTGTATAAAAAAGACAAGGTATTTCAAAGGTGCTGTGAAAAGTAGATTTATTTTTAAAACATGCCCTACGTGTTTCAAGCCACCTTCTTTATCAAGGTTATTTCTCTATGTTTTACATAAAGAGACCAGTTTTCTTCTTTTATATGTGTTCTTTCCTGTGTGCCCTAGGAAAGCTGAATGCAGATAAAAGAAGAAAGCTTGTATTTTATGTAAATAATAAAGGACAGTGGCTTGAAACATGTTGAGTGAACTTTATAAATAAATCTATTTTCCACAGCTTCTTTGTACTTTCCCAGACACAATCTAGCACAGAGTTACTTAAGGTGACTGACATCAATTACCTTAAGAATGCCTACCTGAGTTTAGATTGCAGTCTTCATATTTACCTAGCTTTGAGAGCCCAAAGCACTAAAAGTAAAAAAGTGACACATCCCCAGGACATTATTAACCTCGGAGCTTTGGTACTTTATGAATATAATGATATGAATGGTGAGTGATGATGTCACTTTGAGAAGCCATATGCAGTATTTGCTATCCCATTGCAAAAGGGAGTACAGACTGACTGAAATTGGGATATAGTCTAGGAGGATCCTCAACCAATTATTGTAAAGTTGTCACTTATTCCAGATCATAGAATCATAGAGTTGGAAGGAACCTCCAGGGTCATCAAGTCCAACCCCCTACACAATGCAGGAAATTCACAAATATCCCCCCACCCCCCAGTAACCCCTGTTCCATGCCCAGAAGATGACAAAAACCCTCCAGAATCTCCAGCCAAATTGTCATAGGTTGACTGTAGTTCCATACAACCTAACAGATTTTTTTAAAAATCCACTCTCCAAGTATCTATACATTGTGATCGATTTCTCTTTTTAAAGCCACAGCTCAAAATATTCCTTTTTTTTTTTTTTTGAAAGAACACTCCTTCTGAAGTGGTGAGATAGGGTAGAAACATTCATGGCCTTACCTTTCATTTCCTGAGTCCACTGTTGAAAGAGGCTGTACCTGGGCTGGAGGGTTATGTGGGTTGCCCTGTATATTATGGCCTGGTGAAGAGTGGCTCATGGAGTGGGATGGAAGCCCAGCAGCAGTTCCACTTTGACTTGAATGAGAGCTGGAGAATAGCGCAGCTGAAATGAGGGTAAAAATACTCACGAAAGGTGCATTTTCAGATCTTTCATATGTCAAGGATACCATTCAGTTTTCAGAAGTAAATTTAGGCAGAAGCTCTAGCTGAGAAAATTGCAGTAATCAAAAAAGTGGCAACTTTAAAAAATAATGAATAAGAAAACTGCGCATTGGGTTTAAACTTCCCATTCTCTGAGCAGAATGAAGCTTCCACTCACACAAGAAAATTGAACCTTTTCAACTGATTCCTCCTTCCCCCTTCTGTCACTCTTGCATTCAGAGTTTGTCTGCTGAGCTAACTCCATTTGTGCAAGAATGAGGGAGGATGCTTCTTGCCAGGTCTCTCTTCTTGCTGAAGCCTGATACTGCGTGACTATTCTGGAGTGTCCCCTGAAGGAGCAGCTTTTGGGAGGCACAGAAAACTATGTTGGAGGATAGTCTGATAAAAAACACTTCAGTAAATCTGCGACATTCACAGAAGCATTGCATCTGATCCTGTGTTGCTGATATTTTACTAACCTATGAGCTGCAGCAGGTTGGCTTGAGAAGGAAGAGCATTGATACCCCACCTTTCTCCCCAGTGGGGATGCAGAGTGGCTTATATTGTTCTCCCCCCCATTCATTTTATCCTCACAACAACCCTGTGAGGTAGGTTAGGCTGAGAGTGGGTTATTGGCCCATGGTCACGCAGTGAGACCCCATGGCAGAGTGCAAATTCAGTCCTTGGTCTCCCAGATCCTGGTCTGACACTCTAACCACTACACCACTCTGGGCTTTCCTACATGTGTTACTATGTCACTTGTGTGCCCCTGTTGTGTCATCTTTTTTCTGTGCATGTTTTGCTCCCTCTAATGGTTGCTTTGATATTTCATCACTATCTCACCAGTATGTTCCATCCTGAAAACTTTAAATGTGCAGGGAAATAAACTGGAGATAGCAGTGATGAAATAGTGAGGCAACCACTAGAGGGAGCAAAATACATACAGAAAGGGAGGGGACACTGACTCAGTAAAGGAATGCAAGTGAAAAAAACAAGACATGAGAAATAGCCCACTGACTCTCAAGACAGAAGAACTGGATTATGTATCCAACAACTGGTGAACTTAACCTAAATCTTAATGGATAGAGTACATGTGGAACAGAGCATATGTAGGGCAATTTTCTTTCTTGAAAGACATTGGACTTTTGAGGGCCTGCCAAATAGTTATAAGAGGGTACAAATAAGGAAATCTGACCTCATGAAAATTATACTACATGTGTAATTACAGCTATTAATGTGTAATTACAGTATGACATCTGACAGTTTTAATAATATTTTTCACAACAGTATCTTTCTGAATCATTCAAAAAAACCCTTATGGCTTTAGGAGAGTTGTGCCCATTTCCACATTTTATTGACATTATTGCACTGGAAGAAAATAAAGAAGTTTTCTTAAATAACAGTTTTCAGTGCTAAGAGGCAACAAGAATCCTCTTTTCCTTGAATTCACGAAGCACTGAATCAGGCTGAGTACAGACTGGCAGTTTGCTCCGGTAGCCAGTCGTAGCAAAAAAGCCCCGGAATAAACTATAAAGCAGCCGAATTAATGGGGCTGCTGCCGGAAGATATGGGACAGAGGCACGCGGAAGCATTCAGACTGCTGCGCCGGAGGCGTGCTATATTCGCTGTTTCCCCATTAATTCGGCTATGGGTGTATGCGTGTATGTGCGCATGAGCACCCATGCGCTCATGTGATAAGCGCATTTTGCCAATTGGGGGAGGACCCCGCAGCGCCGGCACCGTATTGGGCAGTGGAGTGGAGCACAGCCAATCACACCGCTGCTGCCTTCTGCCCAATGCGGGTTGCTCCCGGCTTTTCGGCTGCGCGTTCAGACTCCCCGGAAGCGGAAAAACGCGCGACACACGCGGGCTTTCGGACTTGCTATGGGTTTTATCAGGTATCTTTTTAATCCGGTGGTGAAGCACAACAGCACGGGTTGGCTACGGGTGGGGGACGCCAGGCAGATGTGCCTGTGTGAACGCCCCATTTACTCCAGGATTGAGTCGTCGCTGGCCCGGGTCCCTACCGGGGCAAATTGCCAGTCTGAACTCAGCCTCAGTCTCTTATGAATATACAATGCATGCACTCAGTAAAGTAGGTGATTTCCTGCTTCTTCAGTAAGCATGAGGACTAGAATGTTGTGCAATAATACCTTTAAAAAGGAAATAAGTAACCTGAAAAAATAAATGCTCACTGTTCTTGTTGCCTTATCCAAGATGTTTATGATGTGATATTTAAAAGAGAATTTTTGTAAGTTGAAACTCAAATTATACGTTTTTAAAAAATGACAGTAATTGTGGTAAATATTTAGGACAAATTAAGCTGTAATTGTTAGTTCCTCATCACAAAGATGCTTACTAACACAGGTACTGTCCATCAGAAACATTGCTACATACAGATCTTCTATAGATGAGTTTTCATATTTAAGCATTCCAAAAACATACAAAAAGAAATGATGTAAAGGTGATGGACAATGATACCTTGCACACAATTAAGAGATGAGAACCTACATTTTTAAACCATTCCCAAATTAAAGCTTTTTTAAAAAATCTATTTTTTCCTTTTAGCAGAGCCAGTACTCTGTAATTTAAAGAAACTTTTTTTTCAAATGGGGAATTGCCACCTTTCATCTCACAAATTACCAGTAATGTTGTAATTTACTTCCATGGGTATATTATTCTTAAATCAGTCCCCTGTCAATCTTTTCCAGATAAAAAGGCCTCTTCTACCTGATTACAAAATAAGCCAAGTATATAAATGCAGTAAGCTTGCCTCACAGCTGTCACAAAAAATGGGGCTGTCGTAGGCCAAAGATGACTCCTCAGTCTGGAAGGGGTCTGTTTCAGAAAAAAGTTTGCTGCTGGTTTTAAGCAAGTGAAATAAAAGGGTGAATTTTGAGGGTTTCTGGAATTACTCAGTTGAATCAGCAGGTAAGTCAACTGAGAAGATAAACTGAGTTTTCATTAAGTGATTATAGTCACTCAGAACAATTCTTTTATTGATTTTTTTTAGTTTATCTTGGTTTTGGGGTATTCTTGTAAGGGAATAGATTATAAACTGTTAAAACAGACTTATAATAATGTGTTCTAAACTCTTGTTTATTGATCTGTAATTTTTTTACCATTTCCTTCTCTATCTTGAAAAAAGTGCCAACACTGTGGTTTGTGGTAATAAGCACATTTTTATATCTAGTCAATTAGCTAATAAATTCATAGATTAAATAGCTGAAGACTATATAGACTATTCTTTTTTAAAAAAAATTAACACATTCAGATAATTTATACACTCTTCTCATTTTTTAAAAAAAATATTGTTCACATGGTCAAGTAATTTAGCCATCCTTGAGGGTATGTCAAAGAGGATTTCTTTATTCATACATTGCTTCTGGTGAGGGGAAAGTATTTCCATGACCAACAGTGAAATCCTAAGCAGAGTTCCACCCTTCAGTGGAGTTCAATGGATTTACAAAGGTGTAATACTATTCAGGATTGCCCTGTAAAAGACTTATACCACACCACATTCCTATGCACAAGTAAGTTTCATTGTCTTTAGTGGGGCTTACTTCCAAGTAAATGTCCATTGGATTGCAGTGTTAATGGCAATTTATGTTGCTTACTTGGTATATTTCAAAAATTACTATTTCCAGCATTGGAAACAGGAAATAACCATAACATATACTCAACCAACAGAACAAAAATGCCTATAATCCCTCCCTTTATCATAAATCATACTGTCCTGTACATCTGATGCGGCAATCCCATTAAAGTCAATGGGACATAAATAAATATGTTTAGGATCTAATGGGGAATATGATTTAAAGTATATTTATATCAAGTGCTATCAAGAATGCATGGCTCTTGTCAGTTTCTTTTTTACATGGTGGTATAAGAGTTCAGAGAGGAATAACCTACAATCCTTTGAGTCTGATAAGAGTTAGCCTTATGAATGGCAGGGATCTAATGTAATGACCTTCAGTTTTAGCAAGACTCTTAGATTTTAATCCAGACCCCACACTCTATTGCTTTGGGGATTTCTCTGGCTCTTAATCACAAAAGCAATAAGAGTTTCCAATATGTTCATCTGCCGCACTTAATCAATTGTTCCAGCTGCCAATCACTAGAAATATCTGAAGGCAAAGTTAAATGATATCAAGCAGCCAACAAAACAGCTGTGACCTCTTGGGAACACTGAAGGGCTGACAGAGTGAACTTCACCCTTTCCTCAGGCATCTCTGACATGTTGTATATTGTATCACAGCAGGTCTGCCATTACTGCAATGCATGCTGGCAGAATAGAGGAATTTTATATTGGTGCTTTTCTCTCTTAGCTGTTAGCTTTGGGAACTGTTGTGAGGGCCATAGCCCGGACACTTCACATAAATCATAAAAGCTATCTCACTAGAACAACATGGGAGATATACAATGAGCCCTCTGTAATTGGATAATAATGCCTTCATGTATCAGCATCTTCATTATGATGAAAGTGCCCAGGATACATTGTGTATCCCTCATTTGGTACTAGCTATCTAGTCTAATTTCTGATGTCTGTAGGGGAAAAGCTAGCAAATTTGTATGTGTATCAATTAATCTTTCATTTGATACTAAGCTGTTCCTTATCATAACTATCTCTGTGATCAGTTCCAAAAGGCTCCTTCACTTTTAATGGTTTAGTAGAAGAAGTTAACCCAGAGCTAGAAGATGGGGTATCCACAAAAAGAAGGGAGTGGGTTTTCAAGCAGAGTAGAGGCCAAACTCTAAACAGCAATGTTGTGGTTATTTCCAGGGGTCATTTTGTAGAAAAAGAGCTGCAGGAGCTCATTAGCATATGTAATAGGCTATTAGCATAATAGCATATTAGCATATGCCACGCCCCCTGACATCATTGAAAGTGATGTCAGAAGGGGAAGCAAAAAGGGGGAGGCATCTTCAAAAGCCTCCCCTTCCCTTCTGGTGGGGGTGGGCTGGTGGGGGCGAGCGAAGAGAGAAGGGTTTAAAGTTTAAACCCTTCTCTCTAGAGTCATCATTCCATTATATTCTATGGGGCCATAGAATACAATGGAAAGATGGCAGCGCGACTCCAGAAAGAAGGGGTTTAAACTTTAAATCCCTTCACTCTTCACTCCCCCTCCCCAGCCCACCTTGGCAGGCTGGCTGGGGAAGGAAAGGGGACGCTTTTGAAGATGCCTCCCCCCTTTTCTGCTTCCCCAGCTGGTCTGCTTCTGGAGGCCCCCCTGTCCCCCTGCTTTTAGAGCCCCCTGCCCTCTCCTGGCTTGCCTGCCTCGGTGCACGAGCCAGAAAGGGCCGGGGAGAGAGCAGAGAGGCATTTAAATGCCTCCCCATGCCTTTCTCGGAGCGTGGGATCAGGGCTGCCGGGTGGGGCTGCTAGGGCATTGCTCCGGTGTGCTCCAGCCCCAAATGACCCCTGGTTATTTCCATACATGCTGTGTGATTACAAATTTTTGTAAACAGAACTCCTTGTATTTGGGGAAGTTTCAAGAGGTGCCTGAATACTATACAGCAACTTGATTTTTTAATCAAAAACATAAAGAGTACGTATGTGCTTTCAAGCTGCAATTATCTTATGGCAACCACAGCAAGGAACTTTCAAGGCAAGTGAAAAGCAAAAGGGGGTTTGCACAAGTCCCACTGCATCACTGAAAAAGTCTACTCTATCTCTATATGAATTTTCAGAATATCTGTATGCCCCCCTCATTTTGAAAGTTAATTAAAAAGAAACACAGTAAAAGCTGCAGCAAAATAGCCCATGGATTCCCTTGTTCCATAAGCATTCCATTCTAGATTGTTCCTTTTTGTTAAGAACAAAAACCGAGAAAATCATGCCGTAGTTCTAGCCAGCATAGTTTTTGAGAAGTGTGCAACAAAAATAGCTGTGCCACCTGCATCCATTAGGGACAAGTATCTTAACTGCAAGGCTATCCAAACAATAATACTGAAAAACTATTCCATTTAGTTTTGATTTTTTTCTCCCCTTGGTGAATTAAATTATATTTCTAAGGCCTACTCCTTCTTTGTTTCCTTCTTTCTTTTTTATTTGATAGATTCACACATGGTACTTTATGTGCAACCAGGGCTCTTTTTGTAGCAGGAACTCCTTTGCATATTAGGCAACACACCCCTAATGTAGCCAATCCTCCCAAGAGCTTACGGTAACCCCTGTAAGAAGAGCTCTGTAATCTCTTGGAAGATTGGCTACATTAGGGGTGTGTCGCCTAATATGCAAAGGAGTTCCTGCTACAAAAAGAGCCCTGTGTGTAACCAAGATTAGTAGATGCTGAAAATTATAAGTGAACTGAGTATTTGTCCTTGAACTATACTCTGGTTAATTATGAGTATAATTATGTTGCTTGCCTTTTGTGTGCCAAGATAAAAAGCAAATAAACATGTTCAGTGATTGATAACTATATCACTGAATACTCAAATGCATTTTGGGTAACCTACCGTGAAATCCTATGCAGAAGTACCCCAGTCTGGCTACTGATTTCAATCTACTTAGACTGGAGAAACTCTAGATAGAATTGCTTTGTGATATGTAATAGTTTGCATTTGTTACCATCTAGTTACTAATCAGGACTCTTTTTGTAGCAGGAACTCCTTTGCATATTAGGTGATACACCCCTAATGTAGCCAATCCTCCAAGAGCTTACAGTAGCCCCAAGAAGAGCTTTGTAAGCTCTTGGAGGATGGGCTACATTAGGGGTGTGTCGCCTAATATGCAAAGGAGTTCCTGCTACAAAAAGAGCCCTGCGTAATGATATCCTGTCTTTCCATCCTAATAGTGATCCTGAGGTGGATTTACAAGGCTTAAAAACAACCTAGTGAAGGGTAAATTCAGGTGGGTAGCTGTGTTGGTCTGAAGCAGCAGAACAAAGTTTTGAGTCCAGTAGCACCTTTAAGACCAACAAAGTTAAATTCAAGGTATAAGCTTTTGTGTGCATGCACACTTCTTCAGATAAAATGAAATGGAAATTACCAGTCCATACGTAAAGGTAGAGGGTGAGCAGTAAATTAGCATACAGCATAATGAGCATGTTTAAGAGATTCAAGGATAAAAAAAAAATAACAACCTTAATTTATATGGTTACCATTTTTTGGGTTTAATTCTGGTACTGAGGGAAATAAATATGTCAGAGTTGGAGATTGATGGACAGATGTATCCTTAATTATGGCATGCTGAGAGTAATTAACTGAGACTCTACCATTGCACTCCATCTGTGTCCTCTCAAGCATAGAGGTGACCTTACAACATCTTCTTCTTTGAAGTGGGGTGATTGTGTTTAGACCAGAGAAATACATTCCAATCTAGCATTCCAAATTACATTACATTCTACTATTCATTACATTACATTACAATCTACTATTCTAAATAAGAAATAAAATAAAGAGCACCTATGGTCTCAGTTAATTACACTCTGCATTCCACAATTAAGGATATATCTGCCCATCAATCTCCAACTTTTATATATTTATTTACTTCACTATATTTTCCCCAGAATTAAACCCAAACAAATGGTAACCATATAAACTAAGCTTATTATTCCTTTTTGGTCTTTGAATCTGTTAAACATCTTCAGTATGCTGTATGCTAATTTACTGTTCACCCTCTACCTATATGGACTGGTAATTTCCATTTCATTGTATTTGAAGAAGTGTGCATGCACACAAAAGCTTACACCTTGAATTTAACGTTGTTGGTCTTAAACGTGCCCCTAGACTCAAATTTTAGTCAAGGCTAAATTGTTTTTTAAAGGTACACAATAAAAAGAGCAAACAACAATTCCAAACTGTAAAAAGTAGGCATAGATGCTGCTAAAAGCACAGTTTGACAGATTTTCAACAGCAGCAATATATTTTCAACTGTAACTGTCTATAACTATTTAGGAGGCACCCCCATACTGTTTAGGAAGCATTCCTAGTGTTATCAAGGTGACAGAGAAACTTGGAGAAGGACATTAATGATGATGATCTTCATGCCCAAGTCCCCTCTATATAGTAGAAGGTGGTTCTTGAGATACTGTGACCCAAGGCTAATGGCATTTTTGTTTAGACAAATTTACTGGCAACCAATGTAGATGAAGCAAAATAGAAGTAATATGCTGCCAGGATTTCATCCCTACCAATTCTTTGTCATCTGTATTTCCAGTCAGCTGCAGTTTCTGAACACCTTTCAAAGGCAAGAGCACACTGGAATAGCATAGTCTGGATATCATTAAGAAATGAATAACTATGGTCAGATTCCCTACTATCTAGAAGGGGGTACAACTATGAACTGAAACTCTCTAAAAAGAACTCCTGAGCAGGTGTCAATCCCAGAACAGTAGCAGATCCAGGATCCCTAGTCCAATCTGCACTTTCAAAAGCAGTGCAGCGCCACAGTAAATGGGCAATATCTGCCCCAGGTCAGTCATCTTTGCAGCTAAGAATAACTTCATCTAGTCTTGATTAAATTCTAGTTTAATACATTAAAATTGCTATCACTGGCAAAGAGTGATGAAGTGAATAAAACATATTACTTTTATTCTGGAATGGAAAATGCTCAGAAGTGTTGTCAGCTAAAAGATTTTAAATATCTATAGGCTAATAACAAATTAATCATATTGTCTTCTAGACTATTTTGATTTAGCATATTATCCAGGGACATATATTACCCACACCAAATATCCATGAAACTTTCCTGTACAAAACAAAGACTTCTGTCATATTGTCATGGACTGGAAAGAAACAGGGACAAAATCCAGTCAAAATGAAGCAATATGAAGTCCCTTTGCTTTCTATGGGAAAACTGAATTAATTTTCTCCCTGTGAAATCAATGGAAAATCAAAGTGCTTAACTTTGGCAAACTTATGCCTATATCCTTCAAGAACTTTCCAGAATAATTCAAACTTCTTATGCTTTTATTGGTCATTAATGATTTAGAGAATGATGTGCTAGGTCAAAGCGTATCTTCCTCCTATACCTGTATAAATGTCATGCACAGGTCCTGGTGATCGTCTGATGGTGCTATCTGAAGTGTCATGTGGAGATGGGGATGGCTGGAGAGGATGGATAGTGAGACAGTCATTGAGGATGTCTTGGTCAAGCTCTGTACTCGAGCGCAACTGAAACACAAGTGCACACACACAAAAAGAAAATCATAGTTGTGAGGAAAGGACCAGCATAAGATTGATGGCTGAGATCAGGAAACTGCATGAAAGACAGTCTGGTATTTAAGAGATTACAAAATAAGTATTCTCTATGTAATAATCATAATAGTAGCTTCTATAAGAATTTTCAAGTGTTCAGAGTACTTCACATACATTGTGCTTTGACCACACTGTAAAGGACAGACTGAGCAACAATAACCCCTCAATCATAATTTATTGGAAACTGCAGAATACACTAGTAGTGAACTTCCACTTTTGTCACAGTATGTCTCAAGCATGGTACCAGTGTAACTTATCCTTGTGGTGGTGGTGATTGATATGTCTCGTTTAAACACTGTAAGTTCTATAGGGGAAAGTATTTTAAATAAATAATATGACTTACACAAACAGAGATCCTGAACAAGGGCACACGAATTCAGCAAACTGCAGCACTCCTGGCTTGATAATTTTATCTCCAAACCCGAATATAGGAATTGATACTTGGTGAGAAAATGTTCCCCATGGTACATTTTGAATACCAGCTATATTCCTTTCCATTGATAATGTGCAGCTCCCTCTGTCTGCCAAGAATAGAGCTGACTACATGAAGGCACTATGAAACATGTAGACTGAATAAGAATGAGTGAAATCATGACCTAGGAAATACTCTGTGCTGACTTTCCCTATGAAACATATTGGAATATTGACTACAATTGTCATAGAGCCCATGTGAGGATTATGAAGAGCCCAGATCTTCTTATGGCTAACTCAGATAAAACTAGAAATATCAAAGTTTTTATTAGAACTAACCAATATATGACAAAGTTGTAAACAAGCTTTAGAATGCTCCAGAACTCTTTGACAAGCCACTGGTTTCCATTTGAATAAAGGATGTGTTGCAGGTTTAAGTGCCTTAGGTGATATTGAGATTAGGATTAGGTAATGCTGGATGCAAGGCAGGAATGGTCCTGCTGTGACCTACAGGCCCTGCTCTCCAAGGTTTTCCCAACACTAGGAGGGTTTTTTCTCTCTCTCTCTGTTCAACTGCCGCCACCACCTGACCTTTATAGGAATTCCCAACTGGGAGGGTCAGGACTCCCAGCTTCCCTTCCAAGTTCTGAGGACTTGTCTCTGTGTCTCCTGCTACCCAAATGCCTGGTTACCACGGGGACAGCTTACTGCCTTGTAAACCACTGGGGGTTAGCCACTTGCCAACTGACTGAAGAAGTGTGCATGTACATGAATTAAACTTTGTTGGTCTTAAAGGCATCACTGGACTCAAACTTTGTTCTGTTGCTTC
The DNA here is from genome assembly GCA_029375565.1 of Gekko gecko. Taxonomy (NCBI): domain Eukaryota; kingdom Metazoa; phylum Chordata; class Lepidosauria; order Squamata; family Gekkonidae; genus Gekko; species Gekko gecko. The sequence goes on from JAPDNY010000007.1 coordinate 123,397,399, forward strand.
AGTCCAACATGGCTCTGTCCACCTGAATCAGGTTTCAAGACTGCCATTCTCCCTTTGAATATATAGTGTGATCAAAAAGCTATGATCAGTCAGAGCCAAAGATCTTGTAATTTGAAGGACTGGGGCTTCATGGGCTCTACTGTTGCTTTGGATCTCATGCTACAGTCCTATCTTTTTCACAGTCTTCCATAATAACAGCAGTGCAATCCTATGCAGAGTCTCTGCCCATTGGATTGCATAGGCTTGCATGATGAACTTTCTATGTCTTCAGAAAGAAGATAGTGCAAAACAATACTATTAATTACTACTAAATCAACTTTTGTAGGGGAAGTTTAGAGTTTACTAAATGCTTAATTTGTTGCACAAATCTAAACGAGTTCTTAAAAGATTTACCATGATTTCTTGATCTTCAGTTATTTAGCTCTTTACTTTAGGACTCAGAAGTTTCTCATGCTTTAGGACTCAGATGTTTCTCATGCTATAACCATGAACTTTGCTCTCCATTACTCAACAGTGCTGACTGCTATCATGCATGCATATTCCTGAGGTCAAAGACCATGACATTATCCTTACCCATATTCTTAGTGTAAGTATTGCAATGGGTGATAATTACTGTGGAACATTGTTCATAAAAAAGAGTAACTTTTCCAAGAAAGATTCAAGGTTAAAGTTACCCTATATTTAAATTTACACCTTTTAAATCCTTTTCAACTTAGTTGGTGGATATTCTTCCATGCTTTTTATTCAGAGTGGAGATGTTCTTGTTCCTTTATGGGCATCACAAGTATGTGTAATTGGGTTCAGAGTAAGGGGTGAGTGGATAATAAGGAATGAAATAAACAAAAGTGTGGTTTGGAAGTTCACACTTTATAGAAGGCTAGACCTCTGAAATGCTGACAGGAATATGCATCAAATAAACTTGCATACCGTCTAACATTTTGCAGATGAAAATATGGACATGCTTGTTATGCTTCAGTTTTTATACTACTGCCCAAGCCTCTAACTTGTTATACGTTGCTGAAGGCCACACTCCTTCTGCTATATGCTCTGTTAATTTATGCTACTGGATAGGGCAGGGTATAAATCTCAAAATAAATAAATATAAATAAATAAATAAATTACCTGTCTTCCAGTGACTTAAAAACTAGGAAACTGTTCATTATAAAAATACAATTGTCCTACACTAATGGTAACTTAATGCTTGAGCATATGCATATTATATAAATGTGCTGAAGAATGACAACTTTATGTTAGCATACATTTTGTTAGTCTTTAAGGTGCCATTGCACTTCTGTTTTATTTTTATGGAGAATTAGGAATCACAGAGGGTGTAACTTTACATATAGTATAAAGCTTATTACACACATTCAAATGGGTATAAAAAAAAGCATGACTGCCTGCTCTCTCTCTCTCTCTCTCTCTCTCTCTCTCTCTCTCTCTCTCTCTCTCTCTCTCTCTCTCTCTCTCTCTCTCTCTCTCTCAAGCTGATGCATGACTGGGATAGTGCAAGTGGGAAAAGCAGCTTGTGAAAGGAGTGGGGAAAGTACCAGCTAGGAAAGGGTTAAGTGCCTTCTGCCTTTCATTAAACATTTGCATGTAACATTTAGTTAGATCCTGGTGGGTCAGTCCTTCTTTTCCTGTCTTTTCCAGGAAGAGATACAATCTAGCATTTGGCCTCCCTAATCTCTTTCCCCACTGTTGTGTACCAAGGAAGACCGCACATGCAGTCAGGCCAACATGTGGCCATGCGAACAGGCGAAGCGAAGGATCCAAGAACACTCCAATTGACCAGCCTGGATCCTAAAAGGAACCAATAGGGAAAGTTGTTTGTAAATAAACGTATCACGGATGTGTGTGTGTATGTTGGGCGTGGTTAAGAATGGGAATATAGTGGGCCATGGGCCATGCTAGATATCTCAAGTTCTCCTATGCTTTAATAAAGTATGAGCTGAAATCACTATGCTATGCCTCAGTCTCAGTACTTTATACTGGCAATGAAGGCGGGATCCCAATAAGCAAGCCTGACTCCGATTCCAGCACCGCACCGCACACCGATCTCCAGGACACTGCACCCCACACCGATCCAACACATTGCCGCTCTGCGCACCAATCTCATCCAAGACACTGCGTCCCACATGGCTCCAGAGTCATGGCTGCCGCTTTGGGTAACCTTTCTGCATTTGACCCTGCTCATCCCGAATTCTGGGAAGTATGGGTAGAACAACTCACAACTTTCATCGAGTACAGGAGGTCACCAACATGGGTAAGAAAAAGGCCTTACTCCTCAGCACATGTGGAGTAGCCACAGTTCGCTTGGCCCAGGGCCTCCTCAGTCCTAAGAAATTGGCGGACACTACCTATGATGAGATCATCAAGGACCTCACAAAGTACTACGTGCCGAAGCCCACAAAGATGGCCAAGTACATGGACTTTTTTGCACACCTCCAGAGGCCTGGAAAAGCGGCCCCCATCTTCATGGTGGAACTCTGCCAGCTTGCTATGGACTGCGGGTTCCGAGATGTCGAAGATAGCATCTTATCCCAATTTGTTTGGGGCATTCGTGAAGGTGAGCTCCACTGCAAACTTGTAGGTATTGCCGACCTCAAGTTGGAATCAGCACTGCTAATGGCAACCCCCTTTGAGGGGTCACACCGTGACCATCCACCATCTTCAACATATCACATGTCCCCGGCCGCTGCATCCAATGTCTCAGACCAAGAGGCAGTTCTGCAAGTACGCACCCTTGGCCATTGGAATCCACTGGCCCCATTGTCAGTGACTGCACATCCCGAGAAGCTAGCCACCCAAGCATCCTGTGCCAGCTGTGGGGAAGCACACGAATGGAGGGCATGCAGTTTCTGTGATGCCGTCTGCTGGTCCTGTGGAAAACAAGGACATATCACCCACACCTGCTGCTCCCATGGGACCTGTCAGAAGACGTCCGCAAATCAAGAGGCAATGGATCTGCATCCCCTGACAGTCAACCACCACCAGCATCAGATACTGAACTTGCCCCCAGACGCCCCTAACAAACTGCATGTTACCGTGTCAATTGAGGGGTCCCCCTGTAGAATGGAACTGGACACAGGCTCATCATTTTCTACAATCTCTGCAGAAACCTTGTAGAAACTGTGCCCTGGGGGGGGGCCTCCTAAAGCAACCATAGACCATGGTGTCTGTTGCTATGGGACTTCCAAAAGAACCCCATGGCCATCAAGGGGTGGGGCAAGTTCAGGGTACAGTACAAAGACTTTGATGGGTTGTTGGAATTGCTGGTAGTGGAAGGGAGGCTCACGAGCCTGCTGGGACTCTCATGGTTTGGTCCTCTGGGGTTTGGGGTGATGGGCGTAAATCAAGTATGGCCACTGGACTTTAACTCTGTATGCAATGAACCTCCAGGTGTGTTCGATGGCATGCTTGGCCGCTATTCCGGGCCCCCGGTTTTGCTAGAACTAGACCCCACAGTGAGGCCAATCCAAATTAAGGCCAGGCGGCCCCCGTTCACATTATGGCCCAAGATTGAGGTGGAACTGGACCGCCTGGTGGAGCAGGGGGTGTTAGAACCTGTGCTACATGCCCGGTGGGAAACCCCCATAGTAACCCCAGTGAAATGGGACAGGGGTGTAAGAATTTGTGCTGACTATAAGTGCACTATTAATAACACACTTCAGGACCACGCGTACCCAGTACCGGTGGTCAGTCATGTACTCGCCTCCATGGCAGGGGCAAGGGTTTTCGGTAAGCTGGACCTGGCCCAGGCCTACCAGCAGCTGCCGGTGGACAAAGCCACCGCCAAGGCCCAAACGATAGTAACCCACTGGGAGGCCTTCAGAGTTAAGCAGCTGCAATTTGGTGTGAGCATGGCACCAGGAATTTTTCAAAATCTTATGGATTATCTCCTCAAAGGCATCCCAGGAATCCAGCCATTTTTCAACAATGTTTTAGTTGCAGCTCCTGACTCTGAAACCTTCGCAGCATGACTCCGGACAGTGCTCCAGCACTTTGACTCCACTAGCTTGAAGGTGAAGCAGGAAAAATGCCTTCTTGGGGTGCCATGGGTGGAATTCTTGGGGTTTGAGGTAGATGCCCAGGGAATCCACCCAACACAGGACAAGATCTGAACCATCATGCATGCGCCTACCCCTTCCTCCAAGGTGGAACTTCAGGTCTTCCTTAGCCTTTTAAACTTTTATCATTCATTCTTGCCCCACAAAGGTGCTGTAGCTGAACCCCTTCATCATCTCCTCGACTAAAAAGCTCCATGGGCCTGGGGTCCCAAGCACGCCACTGCCTTCCGGGTAGTGAAGAAACTGTTGTCCTCAAATGCGGTCCTCACCCACTTTGATGAGGCCCTGCCAGTGGTGTTGGCTTGCAATGCTTCCCCATACGGGGTGGGGGCAGTCCTAGGGCACAGGCTGGCTGACGGCCACAAGGTTTCAATCACCTATTACTTCCACATGTTGTCTGCGGCAGAGCGCAACTACGCCCAGGTAGACAAGGAGGCCCTGGCGATCACAACCAGCGTGAAGAAATTTGTGCCCCGGACCGTCAGACCCCACAGATGTTGTCTCCTTGGGTACTTCACTGGTGGGGTACCAGTACTTGCTCATCCACTGCCCTGGGAAAGCGATGGGCCACGCCGACACCTTGAGCTGCCTTCTGCTGCCTTCCTCTGAGCCTGCTCCTGCTCCGGTGCACCACATCGCCATGCTGGAGGATCTGCCTGACCGCCCGGTACAGGTTGGGGAGGTGTCATGCCACACTGCCCAGGATCACATCCTCTCCCGGGTCGTAGACTGGGTGGGGAGGGGGTGGCCCACTGGCCCAGTGGGACCCAAATTCTCAGCGTTTTCATCTCGTTGAGACGAGTTGTCTTCCCACAAAGGGTGCTTGCTGTGGGGCAGCTGGGTGGTGATACTCCCACCTCTGTAAAGCTGAGTTCTCACTGCCCTGCATGAGACCCACCCAGGAATCGTCAGGATGAAAGCCCTGTCCAGCAGTTACATATGGTGGCCAGGGTTGGACAATGAAATAAAGGACATGGTAAAGCACTGCCAGAAATGTCAGAAGTCCTGACCCGAACCTCCAAAAGCACCGGTGCGGCCATGGGAGTCATCCCACAAGCCTTGGGCAAGGTTACATCTAGACTTCGCTGGGCCCTTCCAGGGACAGATCTTCATTATATTAGTAGATGCTTACACGAAGCGGCTAGAGGTGATACCGGTCCCGTCTACCTCATCCCGTCCATGCGATGTGGCTGATCTTCAGCTCCCACAGGATACCGGGCTCCTTGGTAAAAAACAACAGCATGGCTTTCACCTCCACGGTGTTTTAGGAGTTCGTGCAATATTATGGCATAAGGCACATATGCTCCGCTCCATTCCACCCCACAACCAATGGCCAGGCAGAGCGCATGGTCCAGACTACGAAGGAGGCCCTGCGCTGCATGGACAAAGGGAACTGGGACTACAAGTTGGCTGCCTTCCTATTTGGCCAGCGCACAACCCCCCACACCGCCACCGGCTGTAGTCCAGCAGAACTCCTCATGGGACAGTGCCTAACGACCCGGATAGACTGCCTCCACCCTAACAGGGCACCTGAACACAGCGCAAACCCCAAGGATCAGGAGGCCCTGCAAGGGTTCTTCCCAGGGGACCCTGTGTATGCCCGGAACTATGCCCAGGGTCCCGCCTGGATTCTGGCAAGAGTCATCTGGGTGACAGGCCTGCTCTCGTATGAGGTCTCCAGTGAAGATGGTCAGTTGTGGAGGCAGCACATTGATCAACTGTGCCGCCACCTCCTTCCTGCTGACCCAGATGCATCAGCAGACAGTGGACACAACGGCTCTAACCCCAGGGTACCTGAGACACTCGTGCCAACACAACCACAGGCAAGCACTCAACCAGGAGGGGAGGACAGTAGCAATGCGAAGCCAACAAGCAGCCAAAAGCCTCCCAGCACACCAGCCCCAGCAGAAGTCCTGGTGTCCAACATCCCTGCCCTGGAACCAGCAAGACCAATGCCAGAGAGTCCTACCATGGCCCTGGACGTGCGCCGTTCCACTAGGGAGCGAAAGAGACCCTCTTACCTCAGAGACTGTTTGCTAGGGGGATCTGGACCAAGGGGGAAGGGGTGTTGTGTATCAAGGAAGACTGCGCACGCGGTCAGGCCAACACGTGGCCATGCGAACAGGCTAAGCTTCACATCCAAAGACAATAGAAGCGAAGGATCCAAGAACGCCCCAATCGGCCAGCCTGGATCTTAAAAGGAACCAATAGGGAAAGTTGCTTGCAAATAAACTTACCATGGGTGTGGGTGTGGATGTTGGGTGTGGTTAAGAATGGGAATATAAATGGGCCATGGGCCATGCTAGATATCTCAAGTTCTCCTATGCTTTAATAAAGTATGAGCCGAAATCACTACACTATGCCTCAGTCTCAGTACTTTATACCCACCTAGGTGTCACATTCCTGCCAGGGTGTGAGATGGCTAGAACCATCTGCATACCCAAGCTTTAACTACTGAGTCCTTGAAAGAGCCATCAATGGGATGGGGTTACTTGAGAGCAATTAACCACTTTCCTGCCTCTTGTCATTGTACCAACAGAGGAACTTCTTAAAATGAGTGTGGGGATTTTGTAGCCCCCAAACTTTCCATAATCTAATATAGGCCAAAGTGGAATGCATTTCTCCACAGAAGTAACTAAATTCTACCTATGCTCAAACTTGTTTACATTTTGTAAAGCCATCTAGTCCTAAACTAGATTTTAAAGCAGTAGCACTGTCTTTAGCCCAACGTGCTCATATAAATATTCTGTGCTCTTAGTTATAATTCATGTTTATCCTACAGATATTTGCGGACCTGCTGTGGTCACAATCCTGCTAGATTGCACCTATTCTTTAGAAGAAAGGTATGAATGCATACTGTAATAAGCTACCCTACTGAAAGATAAATTCATTTTGACCAACAAGCTTTGGATGCACAAAGCCATTTTCAAGGTACTTGGAATGAATTCAAAGATGTAATGCAAACAAATTATCTACTTCTTGTTTTCTCCAAAATCTTTCATTTGAAATATATGTTCCAAATAATATGTTTAATGTGAAACTCTTCAGTCACCCAGCTGATAATGCCTACCAGTGCAAATGGAAATTTGAATGGTTCACAGGAGTAAAGGTTGGCTTGTCTAAGTATGTTAGAAACAATACACAAACTATAGCAATTTATAATCTTTTCTCAACAGTTCTACTAACGTTTATAAGCATCTAGAGCAAGAGATGGAAATTCAACTCCCCTAATTTTCTCATTTCAGATATGATCAGATAAATCACCCAAGATTTAGCAAATCAAGTGGAAGCAATTAGAAGGGGATAAGGCCTTTAAATTCCTCAGTTTTAAGCTGCATTATATGTGAATGCAAGAACAGGTATTAATTTGGTCTGATGCTTGACACACTTCCCAAGAAAAGGGATAACAATCAAAAGACCTTTTCTTTTGCATTTCTCTTATCATTGTTGTTTATCAGATTCAGGTGTGCTTCATAGAGACCTGGTAGTCTTATTGTTCAGTGGAAATCAGATGCCACTAAACTGTGGTTCTGAATACACCTGACCAGTAGCTTGATATTGGTTCACTCATGCAGATAAGTTTATCAAAACATATTAGATGGAATAATACCCAAGTCAATGCCTGGACTCATATTTCCTATTATTGAAGCATTAAGAATCCAATTGGAATTTTTGTAAAGTTATACAAGCATATATGAACCAATGCCATAGCTTGGCATGACAACCAAAGGAGATTTGGAATTATGGTAATCTCTCCAGATCAAGTCACGCTAAGCTATAACACTCATGCTAGATATAGACAGCAAAGGAAAACACAAAAATATCCTTAATTACTAGGGTTGCCAGCAGGCCTGGAGAAAAAAAAGTCTTGGCCCTCTAACAGAGCCTTAATGTGAGGAAATGGGCATCTGAAGCTTTTTATGGCATGGAGGTGAACAACATGACTTGGTAAATAAAACCTGCCTGCACTTACCCATAACTGGTGTTCATTGGGTGTTCTTCTGTGCAGGCACAAAAGAGAACTGCATATGCATGGGCCAGCCATGGATATTCTAAATGCTCCTGACAGCACAAGGCACACTCCCATGCTTTGCTGTAGTATCCCACCAAAAAAGCCTATAAAAGGAGGGAAAACATCTCCCTTCTTCAGGTCATTGAGGTTGTTGTTGGAAAAGGTACAACAGGGAATGACCATAAGTGCCCACAATAAAGATAAAGAGAGGGATGTGTGCCCACACAAAACACTTGAAGAACAGTACAGGTAAGTGCAAACATTTTTTCATTGTTGTATCTTCTGTACAGTTCCACATGGGAGATTACCAAGAGATAGGAGTGAAGGTTTTAATGAAACAGACTATTCAGGACAGTTTTGTCCACGGCAGAATCGCCTCTGGCATTTATGTTGGTCTCATTGTGTTTCACAAACATTGACAGCATGGACCACATGAGTGCCTTCAGGGACTCCTCGCCTGAAGACAAAAAGGCCTGAGATCTAGTGGAAGGAGCCATGATCTGAAAGGGCAGGAGATGCTGGCCTCTTTGTAATGTTCATGAATTAGAAATATAATCCAACATGAAATTGTTTGAGAGGAGACTTTAGAACCATTCTTGAGTCTCTTAGAGGCTACAAAAAGTTTTTTGTCTGGCATGTGCTGTGCAATAAAAAATGGGCTATAGAAACAAAATAGTAGTAATTTGGTACCCTATAATAAGCTATATGGTAGAAAAAGACATCATTCCTCATAATCCCCTCTACCATGATATGATTTATTTTTAGTTTGATAAAGAGGGAACAACTCTAGGATGTATAAGCACTTAGATTTAACGACATACTGAATGTGACAGATTTATAGTAGATTATAACAAATATGTGATATGAAATGGTATAATCATGATACAAGGTTATGTGTGGTTGAACTATTGAAAAGCTGTAATGTTAAAAAAGTTAATTTAAAAAATGGGGCATGCTTTGCATCCAGACAATAATACCTTTTCTTTATTACCATTTGGCAAGGGAACAAAGATGGGAAGTACTGTGTTCAGGTGGAAGGAGGAGAGAATGGGACAAAGTGCAACCTTTTCATTATAAAATGTGAGGAAAGGAGGGTCCAAACTGAGTGCCTGAATCCTACTCACTCTCCTGGTAGAAGTGATAGCTACCAAGAAGGCAGTCTTAGTTGAAAGGAGTTGCAGAAAGCAGTTACCTTTGGCTGAAAGAGTTTAGACATGAGCTTTGAGAGGACTAGAGAAAGAGAGGGGAGAAAGGTGGTGGGGCAATAAAGGTTAGCCAATATTTTGAGGAAGTGTTTAGATTTGGATTGTGTGAAGATTGACTTTCTAGGTAAAGAAAGAACAACTAGAGGGTCAGTCCCTGATACAGCAGATCAGTGAAGGGACCTTTTCCGTTTAGATAGTTAAGACCTCCTGGTGGAGTGTCTTCTAGCCTCCAAGAGGATCTTTAGTTCTGATTGGGGAAAAGTCAAGTTAGAGGTTGGATAAAGCAGACTGTGGAAGTGATGGTACAAAACCTCTCTGGGCCATAGGAGATCTGGGGCAGGGGGAGAGAATATACTGTTCTGTTTCCTGCTGTGTGAGCTAGACTGGAGAAACAGTTCTGCCTCAGCCAGTATGGGGTGATGAGGATGGCAGATGTCCCTTCCTGCAGCATTTTCATGAGGGTACAAGTGAATAGAGGAAGGGGGGAAGGCATAGCATACATTGTTCTGCCAAGAGGTTTGAAAAGCATTCTTAAGAGAAGACAGGTCCCTCTTTGCCCTTGAACAAAAATGTTTGCATTTCATGTTGAGAGAAGTGACAAATTGGCCCAAAGAGGGAGTTCCCCATGTCAAGAACAGGGAGATGAGATATCCATTGGTGACAGACCATTCATGACTGCCCTGGAACAAATGTCTCAGAGCATCCACTAGGCCATTATCCTTTCCTGCTATATGAATGGCCTGGATATCCATTCCTAGATGAGAAAGGCCTCCTGTGCCACCTCATAAGGGGTAGACAAGCAGTCAGAGAAAATCTGCTCTGAGTTTGAAGACATTATATGTGAATTGCTATCATGAAGAAGCCCATTCACCCAAGTGTCCTAACACTGAGCCCCTCAGACAGTGAGGTTTCAGTGACTAGAGGCGCATAAATGGGGGTAGGTCCTAAGAGGCTTTTGACAAGGAAATTTGCCCTGTGGGACTACCATGTTAAAGTCTGGAAAATGTTTATGAGGATTGTACTGGTGCAAGAACTATCCAGGTTATCAGTGGCATAAACCTAACAGTCTTTCTTGCTATTTGGAAACCGCTTATTAAAATGCTAGCAATCCTGTCCTTGGGAGGGTAAGCTAACTGAGGACAGTGGCTGCAAAAGTTATGCTTAGGGGGAGGGAGAACAGCCTTCTCTAGGTTCACCTGAAGGCTTAAATCTTGAAGGGTGTTCATAATTAAGGAGATGTGGGCCAACACAGTGTCCCTGGATGGAGCTGTAACTAACCCATCATTTGGATAAAGGAAGATTTTGCACCACCTCTCCCTGAGTTGTGCAACCATCATTGCCACAAACTTTGTAAATACCCTTGAACCTGAGGAGAGACCAAGGAGGACAGTGTACTGGAACATCTGGTGTCCACACAGGAAATGAAGAAATTTTCAAAAATCTTTCTTTAATGAGATATGAAAGTAAGCATCTCAAAACTCTATGATTGTGAACAAAACATGAACATTTAATAGTGGGAAGATATCTCTGAGAGATTCCATGCAAAACTTTTTTTGTAACAACAAGCTTATTTAAGAAACATAGCACCAGAATGGTCTCTATGTTAGGGCTCCTTTTGCTAGGAAGGAATTGACCTCCTGGAGAAGTAAAACAGCTGGAAAGGGAGGAGCAGCAAGGGGAGAAAAATGGATGGATTGTTTTTGAACTCTGCAACATAGTCATGAAGCACAATAGACAAAACCCATTTGACTAATAGCCTCCCAGTTGTGAGTAAAGTACATCAGCTGGTCACCAAATGGATGGTGAGATGGACAGTCAAAATCCCTGCTTGCTCAACCCTTGAGGATCTTTGGGAGAACAAGAGTCTTCCTCAGGCTGAAAGTAATATAATTTTTGACATGGTTGAGGTTTGGGGACTGAATGTGCATCTTGGGATGGTGGGTGAGGCTGTTGTGTAGTATATCTGAGGTACATGTACCTGCCTGGGATAACTCTGCTTTTAAGGATTGAGGTCAGTTGGAGTGATATCTAATGACTTGGTTGCCATGGAATCCTCTTTAATTTTTCTAAAGGCAAAATCTGTGGTTGAGCTAAAAAGATCAGTCCCCTCAGAAGTTTGGTGTAGTCGTTAAGTTAGCAGACTCTAATCTGGGAGAACCGGGTTTGATTCCCCACTCCTCCACTTGCACCTGCTGATGTGACCTTGGGTCAGTCACAAGCTCTGGCACAGCTGTTCCTGAAAGAGCAGTTTGTGTCAGAATTCTCTCAGCCCCACCTACCTCACAGAGTGTCTGTTGTGGGGAGGGGAAGGGAAAGGAGTTTGTAAGCCGCTCTGAGACTCCAAGTGAAGGGTGGGGTATAAATCCAATCCCTTCTTCTTCTTCTTCAGAAGGTAAATCATCTATCCCAGCTCTATTATAAAGATCTAGGGCTGTAGACCTCAACTAGGCATGCCTTCTCAAGGTTATCACAGGGGCTGTTGACTTGGAAGAGCAGTCAGCCACATAACAGCTGTCTAAATTTGTTGCTTAGACACCCTGAGGGGCTCTGTCTACAGTAATTTATTCCCACATATTTTCTCTAGATTATTTTCACAGGAAGAGCTGGCACCTTCCTATTATGATTTTATAACTGCTCACATGGAAAGCCAAGGCAGAGAAGGCATAAACCTTACACCCTAAGATATCAAGCTTTCTGCTGTCCCTATCGAGCAGAGCACAGTAGGCAGGCCCTCTTCAGCATTCTTTTTTCTGCAGCACCTCTGTCCTGTAAGTGGGCTATATACTGAAGAACCCATTCTGCTGTCACTAGCCAGGTATCTGGACTCCCTGTGCCTGCAGAGAAAGCCAAGAAGGCCGCAGCCACTGAAGAGTATGAGCAAAAGGTTGAAGGGGCAACTGAATGGCATACTCTCTGCATTATGGTGTATTCTCAAGTTCCCAGAGCTTCTCAGGAAATGGGTCCAGATAGAGGTTGGCATCAAGTGCCAGGCTGCAAAAACCTCTTCTCCTGCAGGCAAGACAAGGCATCCATGATGCTGTTATTGATGCCTGCAACATGGTGAGCTGAAAATATTATGTTAGTGGACAAACACACACAAACAAGCCTGAGTACCAGGCCCATGCCTCCTTCGTGCCCTTGGTTATTCAAGTGGTGGTGGGGAGTGAAGGCACCCGCTGTGGCCCATGCCAGGAGCACACAGAAAGCCCTCCCTGGTATCACCACTCAACAGATGAAGTTAAGGTGCCCAGGAGTGATTGCACTCAATGTACATTTAGGGCATGCAAGCACCAGGGTGATAAGGGCCTGCAGTGCCAGCAGCTTGTCTTCTGGCAGATGGGACACCCCTTCCACTGAATCCAATTGAATGCCAAAATAGGTTAACTGTGTTGAAGGGCACTCAGTCTTATCGTGAACCAGGGCCTGGAACCAGGGCCTGGAATACCTCCAAATGCTCCATGCAAACTGTACTATCCATCGGACCCACAAAAAGAAAATCATGTAGATAATGGGTGATACGTGGAATGTTAGCCCTGGCCTTCACTACCCATTTTAGGAAGGTGCTAAATGCCACAAAGTCTGCACTAAGCGCTCCATGTCCACAAGCCCTTACCAACTCAACTGTGTGATCAAAGGATCCATATTTAACTGAGCAAAGTTTGGGGGGCGGGGGGAGGAAACTCGCCTAGAGCCTTCTTGGGCACAACCCCTAGATGGGAGACCTGGAGGTTGGGCAATGGAGGGGCACTAAAGGGGCCTGCAATTCAGCCTGCAGTGCGCTCCTTCATGATTTTTGTGGCTGCAACCTTGGGCTTCTCCCTAGTGGATCTGAGGTTACTGGCATCAGTCGCAATTCGCAGACTGGTAAAAGAAATAGGGAACCCAGATGTAAAGCCGTCTTTAAGATAAAAGGTGGCAGCCCTCCACGGGTAGGCATCCAGGAGGGGGCAAAGGGCCTGCTGACAGAGGTGGTAGCCAAGGATGAGTAGTTGGGCTGCCAGAGGAAGAAGTGCTGGTAGACACTCCCCCCTCTATGAGTGGCACATTAGAGGAAAGCCTACTGCTCTGAAAGGGCTGCTGAGCATTGGCTGGGTGCAAACAGGACACCCAGGGGTGACACCCTAAGCAGAGCTCACAACTGTGGTCACATTTACAGTGGGCTTCTGGCAATGCCCCTGATTAAACTCTCAGCATACCCTGAGGGCTGGATCCCTTCAAGCAGCCCATGGCTGCTTTGGATTATTTAGGTTTCCCTTTTATGTTGGGTCCCACCAACAACCATGTCTTATTATGCAACAAGTTCCACTGGGCCTTCTAACTGTGTGATGTCCACTTGTGGAAGGCCTCATCATATTCCAGTGCAGCTGCTTCCTCGGCCAGTGCCCTGTCCTTAAGTACATTGTCCAAGTGGTTATTTAAGTGTTCCCCCCATCAGAATAGGCAACCATCATGACTCCCAGCCAGCCAATTGTGAAAAGTATGTTCAGCCTCCCTATTTTGCTGTCCATTCTGTCTCTTTTTGCAGCCTTTTCTGTCCGGCCCTCATCCCCATCAGGCTTCAGCAAGGTGAAGATATTGACATAAAAGCCATCTAGTATTCATTCCCTAATCTTTCTGGAGAGGTGGATGCCAGGTGTGTCCTCATCATCTGCAAAGGTGGATGTAATTGAAGAGGGATCAGAGGCATCAAGGCCATCCCATACCACCGCAGGGCCCCCAGTAGCTTATGTGGTTTCAAGCCTATGTTGGATACCCAAGCTGGCAGTCTAGGTACTTATGCTGCCGCTCTCCACAATCTGCTGCAGGACATCTGCATTCCCTGTCTGAAGAGGATTCACCTGTTGGTCCATCACTATCCGAATCCCCCCGTTAGCATGCCATCACATCAGTCCTCCTGCTCCCCCACCCTCATGGCCAAGTGAGCTGGCCAGAGCAGTGTGGTGTGTTTTCCTCCTGGTGGCCCCTCCCCTTCCCCTCTCCTGGGCCTTGCTCAGGCCCCATCATAGACCCATGTGGGAGGAGAGGGCCAGGTTTTCCCGCTGTTGCTATTGCCTGGCCCCCAAGCTACCCACGCAGCTTGTCCCACCTTGCAGGATGTGGCCAGTCATGGCCGCTGTTGTCCCTGCTGGTTCTCCCCATCCACATGGGATGGCAAATAGGTGAGTCAGGGACCCACCTTTTACTAAGGCCAAGAAAAATAACTCAACGCAGTGTGCAGTGTGTTTGGTGTTTGGATTTTGCTATGGACCAACCTTTGTCTTACATCTAATGCAGGCATTCAGCTAGAGGAAGAAAATATACATAAGGCTGAAATCACAGGCAGCTTTAGATACAACATAGGTGCGAATGCCTGATGGATCTAAAGGGAGCAATCAGACAGCAATATCGGGGAAGTATTCCACAGTCATCAGCAACCTGTGTTGCTCCGCCATGGAAGTGGAGTTAAAAGACACTGGGGAAAGTCTGGTAGTAAACGGGTTCCTGCGGACAGACTTTCCCCTGTCTGATTGCTCAAGCACACTTTCATGCCATCAGGATGGTCTGATCAGGCCATCCCGACTCTATAATGAGCAGCAGAAACCAAAAAAGGGGAGCCAGTGTACAAAGACAGGAACAAAGCACAAAAACCACTGGCTGAAAATAAACAAGGTAGATATATAATGATATGGAATAACAATTCAGTAAACAGAAATATAACAATAATGGCCAAGGTGTAACCAGAATACAGAAACAAGAATAAGGAATAAAGTCCCAAATATTTCACTGTGTTTCACTCCAGTTGTGTTGTAATATCATAGTCCAATTTGACATGCATTTCATCATGGAATGGACATTCATGAATTCCATAAGCCATAGAAAGCCATTGATGCATAGTCTGGATGCAAGCTGCTGTGTTTCGAGTATTTCTTATTCAAAATCAATAGGCTATAGTGGGATCCAATCTCAGTGAAAGGCACATACAAAGCCAGTATAATCAGAAGGCACCCATGATCCCATGATCCTTCATGACCCATGATCCTTCATGATTGATTATACTGGCTTTGTATGTGCCTTCTACTGAGACTGGGTGCCACTATAGCCTATTGGTTTTGAATAAGAAATTCTGACCTGCAGTTGCTTCTGATCACACAATGATGGGCTGAGCCCGCAGCTTCAAAGGGTTGTGTGATCTCACAACTGCGTGTCAAATTCCTCCAGAGGAAACAGCCTTGCTTCCCCTCCGCTTCAACTGGTGCATGTGACTGCAGCCATAAGAGTTAGCTAGGACAACTGGTATGTTCCTTGGCATGCAAGCACAAGGTCTGATAGATCTTTTTCTGTATGAGATCAATCTCCCATTGCTGTGCCACAGACAGCTATGTTATGCTGTGAGGTGTTAAATAAATAAATACTGGAACTGGCCGTGTATCTTAGCACCAAGGGTCCATTTTAATGCAGAGATAATGATTCTATGCATTCCATGAACAGGACCCAAGAACTGGGTGGTTCTCTAAATACAACACCACAATGCATTAATAGTCTTCTTAGCAACTTTAATAGTATGTTAATGACTAAGGTTTGCAGAAAGAGATAAATTATTTAGAATTCAGTGGTGGTCCTCTGTCCCAATTAAGTCTTACACTAGGTGAACATGGAAGTACAATTCAACAGTATCTAAGTTGCAACAATTGGAAGCAATGATGGTAAAATGGGAGAGGAATAAAAGTAATTCTCTTAATCTTTCAAAGTTAGTATTGTTGTTTTTCGCTGACCACACTCAAAAGAATTGGTCAATTGTAGTTTCACAACAAATAATGTGATTGAATTCCTTAAACACTACTGCCCATCACTAATCTGTGGGTGCCAACATCCCTTTTAAGAAAAACTGCTGTTCTCCTCAGAGTCTGATTTATATTTCATTTTGAGAACAGGAAGTAAGGGGATTAAAGTTGAGGATTAAAACACTTACTCTTTACAGCATTTTTTTAGTGAAGAATGGCTTCTTAGTTGCCATGGGCACTGCTCAGTGACCCTTAGTTTCCAAATACAATTCCTTTTGCATTAATGGAATATTTCATTTGGACTCTATAGAAAGCAAATGAGATATTTCTAAAAGTCAACCTTGCTAAATGTAAGAAAATAGATTATCATTTTCTATTCCACTTGATTATCCTCCTTGCAACTTTTACACTGAACTGTGAAATATAATTTTGAAAAACAGCAGCTGGATGAGATTGAGACTAAAATGCAAACTCTGACGTATTAAGGAGTAGTGCTGCAAAGAACTGAAAACACTGTGTAATCCTCTGATTTATTGTTTGAAATGAACATGAAATGTAATGAGTTTTTTCTGGCCTTTTCCACTCCTTCACTTTTGATTGTGAGAAATAAAAAAGAACAAGAGGTGATTTGATTACTGAAGTTGTAAACGTTTGTCAATATTATTTTTACAAAGTACTCTTAAAACAGTAATTGCTGATTAATGAAAATAATCCCAAAATTGTTTCCTCAGAGGAAAAAAATAAGACTCTCTGGCCATTAAGCTTTCCTAGAAATTCCAGCGAATTGTACTAACATTCAAAATACTTTTCATTCAAAGCCTGTAGAAGCCAACATGTATTTTTATTTTTACCAAGCTGACGACCACTTAGAAATGGCATTGTTGCCACCAAAGCATATTGACAGTCAAGCTGATACATGACACATTCCAATGACTTCCATATAATTTGCAAAAGGGTATCATCAGACTACTGATTCCAAGAGACTACATTTCAGTATATTTTGAAAAGAGAAAGTAATAGCAGGAATATTTTAGTTTATATTTTTCAGGTATATTTTATTTTTGTTTCAGCTTTCTTTTCCATTCTCTTTGGTCTCTACAAATTAAGAACAATTTGTTGAATTTTTTTTAAACATATGCTTTTGAAAATCCTTTTCCAAGTTGTTTACCAGGAACCAGTGGATGCTGCGATTTGGTGCATTCAACTACTTGTACCATTCCTTGGAGCCTGGTGAAAACCTTTTGCTAATTTTAAGAACCTTTTTACATCATCATTGGTATTCCAGCCAATATTAATTTAATAGATGGATCCAAAAGATGTTGTCTCTGTAACACTTCAAGTAGCACAAACAAATATTTGTTTTTATGATAGTTTAAGCAAACATTTTCTATTAATTGACAGTTCCTTTCTTATTCAGTGCTATTTCCTGATATTTACATTTGTTAATGGTAAAAAAGATTCAAAAATCTTTTAGAAGCAATGGCTTTGGAAATTCGTCATTTCCCCTTTCCTGCAGTGTCAGTTTGATGGCTCATTGATTGTAATTCTTTCCTTTCTTATGCTGAACAGTTAGATTTTTGGACACAATGGACTTTTAACCAACTGTGATAAAAGACTGATATTTATCAATAGGCCAAACTTGTGGTGGCCATAAAGTTTTTTCTGTCTGCTGAGTTTTAAATTTCATCTTTCAAAAACTTTTCTAGAAAACCTGCATGTTTGTGAAATGGAGAAAGACGGGATGTTTTGTGGCATCCCTTGAGGCAGTAAACTTATTTTGGCCAGATGCCACCAGCTTAAAATATTTATTGAAATCAATTTTTCCAGAGTTGAGGTTGTATACTTTCCTCATAGTGGTGAAATTAAAAATAGACTAGGGATGTGGAACAAAGATGCAGCATTTACCAAGCACAAGTATTATGTAACACCATTATATTAGGCACACAGCACTAGAAATTTAAAAGTAGCTAATGTTTGTAGCAACCCTTCTTAATCATAGTTGACACTTGACATTAACATGTGTGCTCTTTTGATCTTAAATTGGACAGCTCCCTAATCCCAGATAGTATATTCTCAGTGTTCCACAGAAAAATTGGCAGCTTCTCTTCTAATACTGAAAGCAATAATCTCAGTCAGTTTACAAAATAGGTAATTGTTCTGTTTTCTTTCCATAAACAAAATTCTAAAGCTATAGCTTTTTCAACTGACTGGTATTTGAGACATCTACAACCAACAAATCACAATAAAAAATTGGTATCTAACTGTTAAAGATATTATATATGAATTAATCAAAATGTGATTCAATGAAAATTGCAGTTAAACACATAACAACTAAAAGAAAAGTTTCCAAGCAAAAAAAGGAGAGAGACTGATATAATATATTAGACTGGCTATCAAAAGGTATTAGAAGATTACAGTTCTGTGCACACAAATTTATACCGGGACTTAACTCTGAGTAACTATGAATAGGATTGGACTTCAGGTAGTAGTTTTGCTATGGAGCATCAGCCTAGTATGCATTAAAAATCCACTCCAGCACTATATAACTATTGTAAAGCCTTCATAATACTTTGCCAAAAGTAATGTTTACTTTTGTTTATTAAATATCGATATAATTAGGATATCTGTTGCAATGTTGGTCTCAAAGTTTGAGAGGTGCTGAACAGGTAACCTAATGATATTATTTATTGAAATTATCTTTTAAGTATTGCAAGATTTTTCTTTTAAAAACTAGCAACTAGAACTAAAGGTTTAAGTCCTCTATTAATGTGATCTGAGGCCACTCAGAAATCCAACCTCTTTGGACCTTCCACCCATGTGAAGAACAAGAAATTTAGAACAACTTTTTTCTCTAGTTTACATCCAAATCTCCAACAGCCCCAGGATATGTTAAGACCATAACAAGAGCCTTGTTGGATCAGACCAGTGGTGAACAACCAGTTGCCAAATAAACAGGCATAGAGACCAACACCTTTCCCTAGGTTTCAGAGGTTGATTGTTTCTGGATATCAAAGTTCCCTTTAGTCACCATGGCAAGTAGTCTTTGATGGATCTGTCCTCTATGAATCTGTTTAGTCCCCTTTTAAATCCATGGATGCTCATTGCCATCAATATGTTCTCTGGCAATGAATTCCATAATTTAATTACCCATTTTGGAAGGCAGTGCTTCCTCTTGTCCATCCCATAACTATTGCCTATTGACTTCATTGCCTTTGAGTTTTAGTATGTTTGGAAGGCGCTGGATACAAAAACCTTGCTGAAGCTAAACATGTTGAAGGCTGTTCAGTG
This sequence comes from Gekko gecko, assembly GCA_029375565.1. Lineage (NCBI taxonomy): Eukaryota > Metazoa > Chordata > Lepidosauria > Squamata > Gekkonidae > Gekko > Gekko gecko. Next base: position 123,416,732 of record JAPDNY010000007.1, read on the forward strand.
CCTCAGGACTTCTTGGAACCCTATGTATGCCAACTTGAGTTCCATAATGAAAGAAAAGCAGATTACAAATTTATTAAATGACTATAATGCCCTATCAAAAGGTTGTACAAAAAAAATCTAGGGTTTTTTTTGCTTTTGTAAAAATGGTGTTGAACATAACATTTTATGTAGGATACGTATGAATCAGAATAGGAGATGCATTCTTCCTTACTGCACGATCACCAGTGAAATAAAATGACAATTTATGTTACATATCATACAAGCAAACCCATTTGCTCCATATCTATGAATCGCCACCAGATTCATGGCCCATCTAGATGTGGTAGGCATCCCCTGAAAGACAGGGGTAAAGGACAGAAACCCTCTTCCCATGCTCCAGTGGACCCAACCAGAACTGGGCCCCTATGGTAAAATTTAAAGGAATTCCCCAGGGCCCTCACTCTACTAGAGCAAATGGTAGCAATATTAACTGTCTAGCTGCAGTTTGAATCAGTGCTAAGTCAATAGCATGGTCCAGGGATTTTTAAAAAATTGATTTAGGTTTCTCAGTTCATGCATGAATACTAATTTCAGCAAAGAGGGATAATGAAGGAAAGGGTTATAAACTGGCCAAACATTCATGCAATATTCTCATTTAAATATGTTGATTTATGTGCAGGATCCTATAGTTAATGTTTGAAGATCCTAACCTGAGCCAAGGCTGACTATGAACTACATAAAAACACAAGTACATTCACAATGCCAAACTGCATTGCTCTGCATCTCCATTTGTAAAATTTGTAGTAAAGTTTTGTAGTAAAGTTTTGTTATTGCATAAACTTTCAGTAAAGCTTTTGTTAGGGTTCCCCATGACATGCAGAAAGGTATCAGCTGGATATTAGGAAAAACTTTTTCACAGAGCAGTTTAAAGGTGGAATCAGCTGCCTCGAGAGGTGGTTAGCTCCCCTTCACTGGCAGTTACAAGAAGAGGCTGGATGAATATTTGTCAGAGATGCTTTAGGCTGGTCCTGCACTGGGCAGGGGGTTGGACTAGATGGTCTGTATGGCCCTTTCCAACTCTATGATTCTATGATTCTATAAGCAAGGAAACAGGAATGAATCCTGATTTTCAAAGGACTTGTGAAACTGCACTTCCAGAAAGCAAAAAGGAGAATCATACTATTCTCATAAGTAAAAAGAGAATTATAATCTTCTACTTCATACAATACTTGTGATGATCAAAAAAGCTGTAAAGAAGAGGAGATTGGATTTATACCATGCCCTTCACTACCTTCAGAGCAGTTTACAATACTTTTCCCTTCCTCTCCTCACAATAGATACCCTGTGAGGTAGGTGGGGCTGAGAGATCTCTCTTGAGAACTGCCCTTGAAAGAACAGCTCTGAAATTATTTCTGACTGACCCAAGGTCACACCAGAAGCTGCAGGTGGTGGAGTGGGGAATCAAAACCTGGTTCTCCCCGATTAGAGTCCGTGCTCTTAAACCACTACACTAAACTGCAGTAATGCACCTACACATTAAAAGCATCATCATGATGAGTGCAGAAATCCTGTGTTGCTTAATCTGTATAATACCTACTAGTGCTACTTCTGTGCACAGTTTGTAATTGTCAGTGTACAGTTGCCTACCTACAATTACTCTGAGCACAGAATTTAGTTGATTCTATAATTCACTTGGGGGAAATATTGTGGCTCAGTTGTACAGCATCTGCTTTTCACATAGATGGTCCCAGGTTCAATCCCTGGCATCTTCAATTAAAAGGATCAGGTCATAGGTGATGTGAAAAACATCCACCTGAGACCCTGGAGAGCCATCTCCATCAGAGTAGACAATAACCTTGATAGGGCAGTGACCTCATTCAGTAAATGCAGCTTTTTGCCATATCATCACTAATCATGCCATATCACTCACAAACATTTAAATCATTATACATAAACTAGCAAGAAATCCATAAAACAAGTGGGGATGTGATATTTTGTGAAGCTGGTTTTCTTTTGATTGCCATCTCGCAGCACTTTGTGCTGCTCATTTTCATTTGCTCACTACCACCCCCATGTCTCAAGGTTCCACACCACTGAGCCTATCATTTCTCTATTGCACATTTGTATCAACACAGTAGTAGATCTTATGCTTGTGGTATGCATTTGCTCAAATTTTGCATTTGCTGGATGAACGTCTCCTCCAAACATCACTTTTGTACAGCAAGCTAATAGCTGTCTCCAGATATTCTTGTGGGGGGGGGAGGCAGGGATTATGGCATCACAGCTCCTCTGCCATCACCTCATATGTTCAATGGAATATACGTATAGAGCCTATCAGGGGTCTTTTGGGGCTGGAGCACACTGAGGCACTGCTCTGGCAGCCCAGGAGCCCGTGCTAATGGCGGCAGCGGCAAGCCCCTCCCCTAGCTCCCCACGCTGAAAGTGCTGCGGCTCAGGGGAGGCCGGAGAGCCCTGCTGCCATGTCCCCCAGGCCCACGCAGGAGTGCTGCAGCTCGGGGGACGCCAGGAGAGCCACACCACTGTAAAGTACTGGGTTTCGGGCCTCATGACTCGGACGACGACATAAGAGAAGACGCGTTTATTCGTACTTCACATAAGACAAGAACACACAGTAACGGCCGGAGGCCAACTATATACAGTTAGGGGGGACGGCCCTATATTCCTATTGGCGGGTTTGAATCGCCCGCCAATGCTGCCATTGGTTCACTACTGGCGAGCTCAGGAACCTAGTCCCTATTGTTCTCAGAGAGCGAAGCTTGGCTGTATTTCGCCAGCTCTGCCTTCTGATCCCAGGACACAACACCCCTCCCCCATAGTTCGTCTCCTATCAGGTGACGTAGTCTTTTAAGTATGTTGGTGCCCTCCGTTCTCTTAGCGAACGTCGGGGGGCCGGTACCGGACTGGCGGGGCCCCTATCGGGTGGTCCGCCAGCACAAGGAGCTTGGACCTCTGGTAGTAGCCGAGGCGGTGATGGTGGCGGCTGTAACGGCGGCGGCAGCGGCGGCGGCGGTTCAGCTGTCACCGGGGCCCCTCCGGATTCCGTGGACTTTCTGGCGCTGGCTCCGCTGTCGGTGCTTGCGGTCGATCGGATGATGGGGCGGCGGCAGCATTTCCTGGTAACTGGATCTCTGTGTCGGGGTCTTGCCGCCTCCGGAGCTGGTCGACGTGTTTACGGAGGACCCGGTCCCCATCTGTTAGGACTTCGTATGACACTGGCCCGGTGGGTTTAGGATGCGCCCGGCCACCCACTGCGGCCCCGCCCCGTAGTTCCGGAAGTAGACAGGGTCTCCCGGTAGGAAGCTTCGGGGCGCCTCCCTGTTCTCGACCAGCTTTCTCTCTGGGGCTCGGTCCGGGTGGAGTCTGTCTAATAAGGTGGTAGGGCGGCGGCCCATTAATAGTTCTGCGGGGCAATCCCCGGAGATGGGGTTTGGGGTGATGCGGTATGTGAGAAGGAAGCGGGCCAGCCGGAACTCCCAGTCCCCCTCCGTTATGCGGCTCAGGGCCTCTTTGGCGGTGCGTACCGTCCTCTCCGCCTGTCCATTGGTTGCCAGGTGGAAGGGCGCTGATCGTATGTGCCTGATGAGGTTCCTTTCGAGGAACGCTTGAAACTCAGCAGATGTGAACGCTGCCCCGTTGTCCGACACGATGGTATCGGGTAACCCGTGCGTCGCGAATATTTTCCGCAGGGCCCTTATTGCCGCTTTGGCAGAGGTGGTAGACACTGGGCTTATTTCCACCCATTTTGAATAGGAGTCTACCGTCACCATGAACTGGAGCCCCTGAAACGGCCCCGCAAAGTCTATGTGTAGGCGTGACCACGACTTGTGGGTAGACTCCCAGCTTTGGGTTGGCGCTCTCGGGGATTGGGGCGGACTTCCTGACACCGTGTGCACCCTCGGACCCAGGTTTCAATTTCGGCGTCCATCCCGGGCCACCACACGTAGCTCCTTGCCAGAGCTTTCATTCGTACAATGCCGGGGTGGGCCTCATGTAGCGTTTCTAGAACCCCTTGTCTCATGGGCCCCGGGATGACCACCCTGTCCCCCCATAACAAGCACCCTTTTAAGGCGGATAGCTCTTCCCGCCTGGCTTTGTATGCCGTGAACTCTGGCCCTGTCTGTTCCGCTGGCCATCCCCTCACCACCCAGTTTAGGACCCGGGAGAGAATGGGATCTCGGGACGTGCGGGCGGCCACGTCTGCAGCCTGAAGGGGGGGGTTTGGCAGCTCCTCCATTAACAATACTGCGGGAGCCGGGGCCGGATCTTCCCCTGTATGCGGCAGCGGCAGGCGGCTCAAGGCATCGGCATGCCCCAGCGCCTTGCCCGGCCGATGCTCCAACTGGTACTGGTAGCCCGCCAAAAACAAGGACCAGCGCAACACCCGGGGCGACAGTACCTGTGGCGTTTGTTTGTCCGCCGCAAACAGTCCCAAGAGCGGCTTATGATCGGTTACGAGCGTGAAGGGCCGCCCGTACACAAAGTTGTGAAACTTTTACCCCCGCCACCAGTGCCAAGCCCTCCCGGTCGATTTGAGCATAGTTCCGCTCCGCGGGGGACAGCGTGCGGGAGTAGTAAGCCACCGGGACTTCCCTCCCATCCGGTAGCTTGTGGGCCAAGACTGCCCCGACCCCATACGGTGATGCGTCGCACGCAAGGATTACCGGGAGCTTTTCATCAAAGTGGGCGAGCACCGCGTTAGAAATCAAGAGTACTTTAACCCCCCGAAACGCCGCCGCCTCCCTCGCTCCCCATGCCCAAGGTGTCGCCTTATCCAGCAGCCTGTGCAGGGGTTCGGCCACGGCGGCCTTGTGGGGAAGAAAGGCGTGGTAAAAGTTCAGGAGGCCTAAGAACGCCTGGAGCTCGGCCTTGGACTTCGGGGCGGGGGGCCTCCACGATGGCCTTCACCTTGTCCCTCGCTGGATGCAGGCCTGTTGCGTCTACCCGGTATCCCAAGAACTCCACCTCCGGCACCCCGAGGAGGCACTTTTCCCGCTTCACTTTCAGCCCCGCGGCTTGGAAGCGTTCCAGTACAGTTCGGAGGCGGGCGGCGAAGCTTTCCGGGGTGGTCGCGGCGATGAGGACGTCGTCGAAGAACGGCGTCACCCCAGGGATCCCTTTCAACAAATCATCCATTAGATTTTGGAATATCCCTGGGGCCACACTGACCCCGAACTGCAGCCGCTTCACCCGGAAGGCCCCCCGGTGTGTCACTATTGTTTGTGCCTCGGCCGTGGCCTCATCTACCGGGAGTTGCTGGTACGCCTGCGCGAGATCCAGCTTCCCAAATATGCGCGCCCCCGCCAGTGTGGCTAAGACATGGCTGACCACGGGTACGGGGTATGCGTGCGCCTGAAGTGCCTGGTTAATGGTGCACTTATAATCCGCGCAGATGCGGATTTCCCCGTTTGGCTTGACGGGTGTCACAATCGGGGTCTCCCATCGAGCGTTCGGGACGGGCTCTAGGACTCCCTGGGCCACTAACCGGTCCAGTTCGGCCTCTATTTTCGGGCGGAGGGCCAGGGGCACGGTGCGGAAGCGCCGTCGGACGGGCGTCACGGTGGGGTCTAAGTGAAGCGACACCGGGGGCCCTTTGTAACATCCCAGTTTCCCGTCAAAGACCTCCGGGAATTCCTTGCACACCGCCCCCCAGTCCCGCACCCTGCACTTATTCACTCCCCCAATCGTTATGCCTAGGGCTTCGAACCACGCCCGCCCCAGGAGACTCACGAGATTTCCCTCTACCACCACCAAGTCCAAGTTCCCCTCAAAGTCTCGGTACTGCACTCGGAAAGTGCCGACTCCCCGGATGGGGACAGGGTTCTTTTGAAAGTCCACCAAGCTTAGTGGCGATGGGCGAAGAGGGGGTCCCCCTAATGGGCACAGTCTTTTTAAAGTGTCAAGGGAAATGATGGGCGCCGCCGATCCCGAGTCCACTTCCATGCAACAGGGGGACCCCTCGATCCGCACGGTTACTTGGATCTTCGGGGCAGAGGAGAGGTTGGGGTTGGGGAGGCGAAGTACCTGCAGCGGCTGGTCGGTGAGGTGGTACAACTCGGCGACCTCTTCCGTCGTCTTGTAGGCGGTGGACGATGCGCGGCGCGGTGGAACCGATGCTCTCGAATTCCTGTGGCCCTTGGACCGGCAGACCCGTGCGAGGTGTCCCTGCTTTCCGCACCCGTGACAAACGGCATCCCGGAACTTGCAGGATTTCCTTCCGTGGCCTTCCCCGCAGCTGGCACAGACGATCCGGTTGCCGGAAGGCTTGGTTGGCTCTCTGTTGGCCTGCAGGAATGGCGCCGGCCGGCGTTGTTGAGGTCTGAGGGCGAAGACCTCTTCCGTATCTGCATACCCAGGGCTGGGACTCCTCCCGACCACATGGGCGGTCGCGGCCGGCCGTTCCCCTTCCGCGGCCTCGTGGGCTGTCGCGGCGTCTAGGGCCTCGTCTAAGGAGAGCCTCCGGTGTCCCACCAACTTGCGCCGCAGCTTGGAGTCCGCCAGGCCCCACACGAACTGCGTCAGCAGGTTGTCCTCCACCTTCGGGAATCCGCAGTCCACCGCGAGCGCCCTTAGCGCGGCCAGGAAGTTGGCAATGGATTCCCCTTGGGCCTGGACTCGCCTCTGGAAATCCATCCTCTTGGCCAGGAAGGTCGGTCGGGGGCTGAAGTAGGCATTGAGGACATCCAGGATCTCCCCAAACGAGCTCTCCAAGGCCGTGCGGGGCACCAAGAGGCTCTTGGCGAGGCGGACGGTTTGGGTGCCGCAGGCGTTCAGGAGGATCGCTCGTTTCTGGTCGGGGTGGCGGATTTCGTTGAGCTCCAAGTAGCTGATGAGCTGGTCGACCCATGCGTCCCAGGTTTCTGGCTGCGACGGGTCGAAGTGCTCCAGTGTTACATGGGAAGCGGCCATGGTTCTGTCTGGAACGGCGTGCGCCGGGGCGAGCGGTGCGGTGCTGCTCTCGGGGTCAGCGATGCGATGCTCGGCGAGCGGTGCGGTGCTGCTCTCGGGGTCAGCGATGCGGCGCTCAGCGGTGTCCTTTTCGTCGCTCATGGAGTCACGGAAGGCGCTGAAATCCCACCTTCGTCGCCACTGTAAAGTACTGGGTTTCGGGCCTCATGACTCGGACGACGACATAAGAGAAGACGCGTTTATTCGTACTTCACATAAGACAAGAACACACAGTAACGGCCGGAGGCCAACTATATACAGTTAGGGGGGACGGCCCTATATTCCTATTGGCGGGTTTGAATCGCCCGCCAATGCTGCCATTGGTTCACTACTGGCGAGCTCAGGAACCTAGTCCCTATTGTTCTCAGAGAGCGAAGCTTGGCTGTATTTCGCCAGCTCTGCCTTCTGATCCCAGGACACAACAACCACCATGTCCCCTGGGCCCACGCAGGAGCGCTGTGGCTTGGAGGAGGCCGGAGAGCCCTGCTGCTGAATCCCTCGGGCCCAGGCAGAAGTGCTACGGCTCAGGGGATGCCAGGAGAGCCCCGCCGCTGCATCCCCCGGGCTTGCACAGGAGTGCTGCGGCTTGGGGGAGGCTGGAGAGCCCCGTCGCTGCATCCCCCAGGCCTGCGCAGGAGCGCTGCAGCTTGGAGGATGCCAGTAGAGTCCCACTGCTGGCTTCCCCAGCCCCCACCGAAGCGGTAAGTAAGGGATCTGTGGGGGTGGCGGGGGCTTGATGGGGATGGTGGGAGAGCCTCCCTCCCTCCATCTCTTTGCCATTTTTCCCTCCTTTCCTTTTCTTTCCCTCCTTTTCTTTCTCTCTTTCCCTTCTCTTCCTTCCTTCCTTTTCTTCCTTTCTTTCTCTCTCTCCCTTCTCCTCCTTCCTTCCTCTCTTTTCCTCTTTTCCTCCTTTCCTTCTCTCTTTCTTTCATTCCCTCCTTTCCTTCTCTCCTTTTCCTCTTTCCCTCCTTCTTCCCTTCTCTCTTTCTTTCCCACCTTCTTCTCTTCTCTTTTTTCCTCCTTTCCCTCCTTCCGTTCTCTCTCTTTCTTTCCCTCCTTCTTTCCTTCTCTTTCTTTCCCTCTTTCTTTCCTTTCTTCTTTCCTTCCCTCTTTCCTCCTTCTGTGGCCCAACTCTAGTGAGAATGGGTTTAAAATTTAAACCCCTTCTCTCTTCGCTCCCCTCCCCAGGCCAGCTGGGGAAGGGAAGGGGAGGCTTTTGAAGATGCCTCCCCCCCTTTTGCTTCTCCTTCTGACATCACTTTCGGTGATGTCAGGGGGCATGGCATATGCTAATGAGCTCCTGCAGCTCTTTTTCTACAAAAAGACCCCTGGAGCCTTTGGATATACGCTTATACACATGTAGACTATATTCTAGTGTTCCAATGAATGCAGTAAATTGGGGTGAGATCACAGTTAAGATCTTGCTCCCCCCAATATGTATTCATTGTGCCCTCTTTGAACCTTCAGAAAGGGTTCAAAAACCTACTCTTCAATTGGCCTTAAACTAAAGGAGATATGAATAGCTTAGAATGAGGTACAGATTTTATCAGTTACTAGGAAAACCTTTGAATAGCGTATGCACAACATCTAGGGTTGTCAGGGAACAGACAACAACTCTCAGGAATAATTAGGACCAGTGACTGGTGCACTGTCATCATGCTGCTACTCTGATGTCACTTCTGGCGAAAGCTGTAGAGTTTTTGGAAAAAACCATAGAGTTTTTCAAATCCTAAAGTGTCCATGATGTCACTTACATTTTTTCAGCAGAAATGATGTCAGTGCTCCAGCGTGATGCTGGCATGTCCCCCCATTTCCTCCTGACAGCACTTTAGGCACCAGCAGACAGCAAAGAGAGTTGCTGCTATAGGAGAAAACCTGGCAACTCTGAGAACGCTCATGTTCTAGTTATAGGAGGTGCTTCTAATAATGCTAACAGGAGCAAATACTTTTGCAGTGCTTGGAAAGGTCTATGCTGTTACATGTATCTACAGAGAATACTTAATCATTGCCTTCAAAGGGTAATGGTTGCATTTTGGTACATCTCCACTGATGTAGTATATGTTTATAGCACAAGCAGTAAACCTGTAGACTCAGTATGTCGAGTTTATCCTAAATTACTATCAAAGCCTTGACTGAATTCTCAGAAGGAAAAGCAAAATCCTCTACTGATTTATTAGTATATAAGTAGGAACACAGGTTCATAGTATATTCCTTGCCATGTATATTTTGCTCCTAAGACATGCAGTGTGTACATGGTAGTTTGAAGAGAACAAGTTATATCTTAAGACACCAACATACTGTCATTTAACATGCAGGCAAGAGGTTTAAAAAGAGGATTACAGACCGTCAAGCAGGATATATTAAACAAATCCATGACTAACAGGGTGTAACAGCAAAGGGTCTCATTCTATTCAGCTGAATGGTTCCCTAGGGCTGGAGCTATTACTTCACTGTGGCTTTATCACCTTGGAATTTTTATGGTTATTTCTGATGAATTCACATTTTTGTAAAGGCTTTTTGACATCAAGCCAATTTTCATTTTTAATTAAGTCCTAAACAATCTTAATTCTGACTTTAAAGGTTTATTGTTTCTTACATTTTATTTTTAAGCCAGGAAATGTTTCAAATACCAAAGCATGAAATGAGCAAGACATATAAAGTTCTCAAAAGTCTTGTAGGTACAATATGGCATATAAATGTTAGACATTACAACCTCAGAGCATATTTCTAAATAATCTTTTGATTGATACCACCATTCTTTAGTTAATCACTTAGCAAAAATATTTCCAATTCTAGTTGATAGATATAAAAATAAATCGACAATGAAGCAGAATGTGTGAACTGTGTATAAGTAAGATATAAAAGTGATATTTTCATTTTTTTTCTTTGAGATGTGGGGGGAGGGAGGCTACATAACAGTACAGCAGCCCACATGCGAAGCAAAGTCCACAGGCCAGAATTCCATATATTAAAGCAGTCATTAATTATTATTTGAAAATCATGCCATGTTGTTTTATGTACTCAGAAAGGAACCTGCAAGTGTGGGATTTTTCAGTCATTTGGGTGCAGTCCAAATCTATTCAAATTGATAGTGCATTTGACTAATGTGAAATACAGAACATTTGTATTTGAAGACCATATAATTTTTTTTTCAACTATATATTTCTTTTGCATAATGGAGACCAATGGATATTACCTTTTTCCTAGCCTGTTGATCTTTGCAGGAATGGGCCTTTACATGCTTCCTTAAAGAACTCGGATCTGTGTATCGTTTGGTGCATCCAGGAATCTGGCAAGCATAAGGTTTCTACAAGAACAGAAGGAAAGTTATTATGTCTTGTTTTGTTCTTTTTAAAAAAAGAATGGTGCTTCCCTCTAAATACTACTAATACAGTGAGCAATGGCATAAGCAAAATGGCTATGTATTTATAGCATAGCTAGGAAACAGAAGATAAAGCAGTCTGACAAGAAAAAGAAAGTGAATGGTCTGACTTCTATAAGCACGTTTTGTATTCCGTAGTCTGTATTTTACATGTGACAGTTACAAAACCAGTTGCTTGCTCATCAGCCTCTGCGAGCAATTGTCTTGGTTGCTTTTATGTCAGGGAACATTTAGACTGTGGGAGTAGGATCAGTGAGAAGGTGAAGCTTTTATACAGGAAGCAAAAGTTCTGTTTGGCTAGATGGGAGAGGACCTCAACAGGGGAACATGTGATGGTGCAAAAGAAAAGGGACAGGCAGGAGGGACTGATTTTCATATATGGATCACGTATTTGACATCTCTACTTGTACTTACAATTATGTAACCCCCACAGAAACCTTTGGAATAGTCAGAAATTACATTTCTCTAGTGGGTCAGGTAAAGAAGCTGTAGTAAAGTCCCAGACATAGAGATATAGAGGAAACCTGCTTCAGAGAGAATGAAGGGGAAAGGTTAGTCTGTGATATAGCAGGCTAGAAATAAAAGCAGAAAGCAAATCTTAAATCTTCAAAAGTATCGGTATATGAGGAATTTAAAGGTAATGTACATTTATTACAAAGTTCTGTCTCTCCATGCAATCATTCCAGGTGCACACTGTTAGCAATCAGTTTCTTACACAAAATATTTGGGTTGGTTGCTGGGCTGGCCTGAGGTTTTTGTGCGCACTAGGTGAGGCTAGCTTGTGATACCCCCTCGAGTCGAGGCTGCCTTGTGGCGCCCCCCTCACCGCAGATCTATATTTCTCCAAGGGGGGGGCTTTCTTTCCTGCAACCCCCCCAGGGGGGCTGGGTCTCCTCGCCAGATGGAAGCACTCCTCCTTCCCTCCCTCCCACCCACCCCCATCGATGCTGTGGGAGGTGCTGGTGGCCTTGACTTGGAAAGGAGGTTCGACGGGGCGGGGCAGGTAGCTGGCCACTGCCCTCCTGCCCCAGGCCAGCCTAGAGAGGCCAGACCCGCAGTCTTGCAGGAAGGGAATGACCCTGCCAACTCTGTGCCCTGTCCCCTACCTGGCGCCGCTTTCTGGCTGCCTCCATGACAGGCAGGACACGGCCACCGGAGAAGATGGAGCAGAGGAGGGCCAGCGGTGGCGTGAAACTCAGGCGTTCCATCCCAGTGGCAGTGCTTGCTGTCCCAACACTTGCTGGCTTCCTCTCATAAGTGTGTACACCACCCCCCGCCCCACTGGCTGGGCTTGGCCCCAGACTTTCTGGGCCGCTTCTGAGAAACCAGTTTCCTTCTCTGCGCCTGGAAGCGAAAACGGCCCCACGCCGACCTCATGCCGCCTTGGGAGCAGGGAGAGAAGCCACTGCAGGCAGGCAAGAGGTCCCACAGGAGGGAGGATGTGGGGGCACGAGGCAAAGTGAGCCAGTGGGAAGGGGAGCGCAGTAGAGTGGGCGCCCAGAAAGCCATGCTGGGGGTGGGCGGGCAGTGGCAGCAGGGGCCTTGCTGTGCCCCTCGGAGATCTGTGACCTAGGCCATTGCCCTAGTTGGCCTAGTGGAAGAGCTGGCTCTGGTTTGTTGGTAAATGCTACAGTCCCCTTCCTTTTCTTTACACTACTGAAAGCTCTGCAGAGTGCCTTCTATACTATCTGAGGGTTGCTCCATCAATCATAACTTTTTTCAGGTCAATAACTGCTATGTTTGAAATAACTGTATGTCATAGCATATAAAAGTGCAATGCGAGTGTTCCTACTCTGGATCAGGCCCAGCCTGCTCTTACCCAGGCTCTTCTCCTGCTGGACCTCTGCTTAGAGGGGGACTGGCCTACTGAGATGCATGGTAGCAGAACAAGAACATATGTGGTGGGGAAGGAGCAGGGCTACACTGGCTTATAAGGGGCCAGCCTACTGTGTTCATAGAGACGTATGACCTAAATCTATAATAACCTTTGCTGTATCAAAGGCTGAATTTCAGAACACATTTAATTTAAAAAGCTATTGTCCCAAAGCCAGTTCCCCAGTTTTCCATTTCTGACATCTTTTTAATTTTTTTAAAATGGTCTTTTTGAAAAGCAGATGACAAAATAAGGAACAACACTGAAACAGAGCATTAACAGAAAATCTGAAATCAGTCTTTTTTCCTTACCGTATCCAGGTGTGTCCTCTGGTGCTTGGCTCGATCACTGGAATTACTGAATGCTTTTTGACAACCTGGTTGCTGGCAAAGATAAGGCTTTTCTCCAGTGTGACTCCTTAAGTGAATCTTGAGATTTTCTAGTCTAGAAAAGGCCTTTTTGCAGCCTTCAAACTGTGAAACAAAACAAAATTTCTAAGATAGGAGTAAGAGAACAAAACACTTCCTGGTTTTACATACCTGTTGCCTGTGAATTCAGGTAAACTGTCTAATTTGGGTAGCTGTGTTGGTCTGAAGCAATAGAACAAAGTTTGAGTCCAGTGGCACCTTTAAAATCAACAAACGTTTAATTTTAGGTATATAGCATCTGATATCTGACGAAGTGTGTATGCACCCATAAGCTTATACTCAGAATTAAACTTTGTTGGTCTTAAAGGTGCCACTGGACTTGCCTAATTTAAAGTATGACTGTCTTTCTGTATGGGATGTAGAATGGTATAGTATAGCCTGGTCTTGTCAGATCTTGGAAGCTAAGCAGAGTTGGTACTTAGGAGACCGCCAAGGAAGACTTTCCAGAGAAGGACAATGGCACTTGCCTTGCTGGGGTCACCATAAATTGGCTGTGATTTAATTGGACTTTACATACATGCACGCACACACATCTTTCTGTAAAGTCAATGAAGTATTAAAAGGATGTACTAGATTTTATTTCAATATACGTTCAATGAAATGGACCAGCCCTCAGTGTCCGCAAGGAGACACTGTAGGAAATCTGCTAAGAAAAAGAATTAAGGAATTATAAACCCATTTCAATGTTATTCTAAATAAACACAAGCTCTAGTCTCAGATCCTCAAAGTCTTTGCCTTATGCCCCCCTACAGGGCTTGCAGAAAAAATCTGGGCCAGATGGTGCACATTATTTAATACAGTGAATCTACTCTGAAAGTAATTATTGACAACTTTCAGCAACAATTGCAGACACATAGGTCCAGTTGTTATTCTAGTCTCCTGTCTCCATCCCCTCACAATCAGTGCTCAATCTTATAGTCTATATTTTTATTTTATTTTTTATCCTTATTATTATTGATCTTGTATTGAAATAAACTTTTAACTTGATTCTAGTACCTCACTGTTTAGTTCAGTTCCATGAGCATGATAAGAGAATGACCCAGTAGATATGTAACATATAATATGCAGTCCAACAGGAAAAGTCAATTCTGCTGAGCAGGGCCATCCAGGTTGGTGGGGCTGAGAGAGCTCTGAGGGAACTGGTCTTGAGAGAACAGCTCTGAAAGAATTTGTGACTGACCCAAGGTCACACCAGTAGCTGCATGTGGAGTGGTGGAGAATCAAACCCAGTTCTCCCAGATTAGAGTCCACGCTCTTAACCACTGCACCAAACTGGCTTTCTAGAATGACCCAGTAGGAAATCTCTTAACCACAGATAGGTGCAAATTAGCTTGTCTCCTTAGAGCTTCAAGTGGCAGGTGAAAGGGTTTTATTTTAAGCAAAGATGGAGCACAAGGATAAGGATAAACTTTTTACCCTCCCCCCCCCCGTCTACCTTTCCAGCTCCAATGCTTTCAGCATTTCTCCCCAGCTTTGTTCCAATATTAAAGATCAGATGGGCTGGGTAAAATGCATAAAGTTCTCTGATTCTGCATGGAAACAAACTGTAGTTTACATGAAGGGAAGGAGTTGGCTGTCTTTTCTACCTATCAGGGCTAAGGGTTTATGGACAAAGGAGTTGTATCAGGGACAAAATGCAACCGCTTTGTGATTTTTAATGAAATTACAGACATCGAGAGATCTGGATCTGTCCCAGATATAGAAATGTTTTCATCCTCATTACTGATCTCTCATAATCGTATCCAAGTTGGCTGGCATTGTCTACCAGTACTGAGAGATGGGTAAGCTGTGGCCTCTGTTAATTTGTTTCTTCCTGCTTATAGTGCTAGGGTGGTGGGGCAAGAACATTTGCTTTTTAGAATGAGAACAAGGCATTCAGTTCTCAATAGTAGAATGATGTTTCACAGGAAGTTCTTCTAAACTATATATATAATATGCATGATTGTCTTTGCTAATGGGATTTCAGTCTTAATTAATCTATTCCCACAACAGCTAATGGGATTTCAATCTTAATTAATTTATTCCTACAACAGCTAAAATGAGACAAAGCAACAAGTAACCAAGTTGGTTTTAGCCATCTCTTCAAATGGAAATGTTCATAACTTTTGAGTTATTGAGTATGGTTTTGAAAGGGGATGTAATACCTTTACTACAATTATTAGTCACTTTAATTCATGCCAAACTTTTGCCATTTTAAAACCTTATAGAAGCAAAGATGATTCATCCAGACTTTCTGGAAGTATTAAAATGTTGTGGATTTAATAAAAAAAGAAAAGAAAAGAACTCTGAGGTGTTTTTCTAAGTGGTAATAAAGGAACCCTAGTTACTTTTTTCTGTTTGTAGTATAACATGCAAACTGAAACCATTAACTAACTCATAAAAGACAATTTCTTGGCCCATGGTTCTTCTTGGTTTTGAACTAGTGTTCTTCTTAATAAAAATCCAAAGGAATGCCAATATATTTACATTTAGAATGATTCTTCCTTGTAAAGAGTGTGTACAGCAGTAATCTAAATGAGAGGTTTAGAAATACAAAGGCATGTGGTGACGCTTATGAACAAGCAAAACATGTATTATTGTGTTAATTTCATATGCAAAAGGGTTTATATTATAAATGCTTCATCTCACTGAGGGACAAACTACATGTTATGCTCAGCCTTGGGTAATTTTTTTTATTCCAATGATTTCAGTTTACAAATGGAGTATCATTTTAAATATTAAATTAGCCCTTCCCCTAGTTTTTAACCAGAACATTCAGTCTGTTAACACTACACATCATCATCCATACTTGGTGTGTTTTTGTCAAACATTTTCCCCACTCATATTGCTGCCTCACTGGCTTAGGGAAAGCTCTCATTTTGTATTAGAGTTGCCAGCCCCCAGGTCCAAGCGGGGTTCACTCACTTTGGGGGGCGCCAATCTGCCCCTGGTCAGCTGGCTGGTGGGGGAATCCCCGCCCCAAATCCCACCCCCAAGAATGGCCACTCCCTCAACCCTCTCCCTTCCCTCCTGCCTGATTTAAAGGGCTTCAGCTGATTGTCAGGGACCACATGGCCCGCCGATCAGCTGGAGGACTCTTTAAATCAGGCAGGAGTGAAGGGGGAGGGGTGGTCATGGGTCACACGTGTGGCTCACAAAAGACCCTTTAAAAGATATTTTGTGATTCGGGTGGGGGCTGCGGTGCTGGGGGAAACCATGACTGCCCCTCTCCCTCTCCCCTGCTAGATTTAAAGGGCCCTCCAGCTGGTCGGCAGGCCAGGTGGTCCCCACAGATCAGCTGAAGCCCTTTAAACTGGGCAGGAAAGGAGGGAGTGGCTAGGCAGGTGGTTGGGCTTAGGGGCGGGGCTTGGAGCATTCCTGCTCACCCCCGGAATGTCCCCCAAATCCCCCCCCTGGAGCAACAAAGGGACCTGGCAACCCTATTCTGTATCCAGTGTTGTTCTTTGCCTGAACTGCTACTGCTATCAGACATTAGCTTGCTTGAAGGAACAACAGGCATGAACAGAAGAACAGGTTTCCACATTGACCAGTTCCCTACTTAAGTATGGCATATTTTAAGAGAAGTAACTGTTTATCTTGTGTCAGCTGTAAAACAGAAGGGAGAAGCCAAAGAGCTATTGTCCAATCTGTGCTCCATTTTCACAATAGACAGCTCCACTTTGTTTTGCAGATGATGTGCTGAGGCTTCTACCCAGTCTTCACAAAAGAAACACACACTTATCAGAAAAGGTAAGAGAAAGATCAGATCTCTAGATGTCAGAGACCCTGTCATTTCAAGACAGCCCTGGTGGCACAAGATTATGCACAAATCCTGGAAATGCTAGCTTCATGTTGGGAAATAACCTGGAGATTTGGGGGATGGAGACTGAGGAGGGCGGGGATTGGAGAGAAGAAGGACCAGCTCCATAGAATCCACCTTCCAAAGTGGCCATTTTCTCCTGATGAACTGATCTCTGATGCCTGGAGATCAATTGTAATCCAAGGAGATCTCCAACCACCCCCTGTAGGGTGGCAACCCTAACAGTCCATCTATTAATGTATGAACATCTGAGTGAAGGATGGTAAATCCTGTAGGCCACCGCACCATATCTCATTGTACTTCACTGTTTAAGGCATTTAATTCTTCCCAGGCAAGCCCACAAGCTGCTCAGTGGCTACTGGGAGAAGAAAATTAGGCCTGGGAGGAAAGAGACAGGCTGAAACTAATAAATCTAGCACAGGGCACCCCTTGCCATTTCTATTAATAATAGTCCCCCAACATATGCCTACATCAGGGTCCTATCAGTGAGAAAGGGCAGAGAAAAAAAACTAACCATGCATCATTGTATGCCTGTTCTGGCAGGGAAAATTTTAATAGCCTGTAAAACGAAGATTCTCCTCTCGTGTTGTGGGCGTGGATGAGCCGACAGAACTTGCAGAAACCACATCTGGCCTCTCTGAAGCAGCAGAGGAGGATAGCTGGCAAGTGCCTGTAACAGCAGTCTTCACATCTGGCCCAGATAAGAGGGAAGAACTGCAAGCTGAAAGTCCTCCTGACTCACCCACACGTGTGACTCGTTTAAGGGAGCGACTGTGGCAAAACTTAGCAACCAGGCGAAGAGAGGCCAGGCTACAAGGGAGACGCTCAGCCAGCCCAGAGTTCTAACAGGAGCCTGGACAATTGTGCAGTTGCCTAATTGGTAGCAGCATTTAGCTTCACACTCTGGGCAGTACTCTTTGTGGAAGCAACAAGTCAGCTTTGTGCTTCTTGCAGCCACTTCAGCTCAGCTCTTGCACCTAGACCTTCAGACTCCCCGACTTTGGACTTGGCTCTGTGTTCTTGGCTCCTGACTATGGGCTTTGGGACTATGCTTCTGGTTAGCGCTTTTGGACTTGACTCTGTGTTTCTAGCTCCTGACCCCAGCTTGGCTTTGGACTTTGCACTGTCATCTTGGCTTTGACTGGCATCCCAGCCCATGACACTCCGGTCAGTAGAATTTTGGTGCTCATTAAGGGGAGATAATGCTACCCACAATTATTCTGATACATATGGTCACTGTATTGTGTGAATAAGGCAACACACATATTTGTCTTCTTAGCAAACACAATTGGAAATCCAGTTTTTTAATGAGCATGTATTCACACATGACAAAGCAGGAAAATATGCAAGTTGCCTTATTTACACAAAATGGCAACTGTGCATATTGCAAGGATCATGGGTAGCATGAACTCTGCTTAGCACATGGGTTGAGTACCAAAACTGTAACAACTTAAAATGGATTATGTCTGACATTTGACAAGGAGCGTCCTTTGGGTGAAGACAACAATCCCTGTGTTTCATCTATATTAAAAAGGAGAAACATTAGACCCAGAAGTGTGTGACATCTTTCATTGCCTCTGGAAGAGGTATGATTTCTTCTGTCTACCTGGAATTTGGGAGCGAGAAGACCCCATGGGTTATAATCCTTGAGTCTGTCATTTCAATTGATTGGGCAACAAACCAGTTACAGGTGAGAATGTTTACATTGAAACCAATGTAAACATAATCAGATTATAATAACAATGCCAAACATATGACATAACAATATTAAAGAATCCAAACAAAACAAACAACCCTGCCAAGCACATAAAATATAGAACATACAGCAGAACACATAATAAAAATGGGAGAACATGAAAAGAGTCCAGCTATACCAAACCAGTACCCCTTCTTCCACAGTGGTTAGCAAGTGCTAAATACGGCCCACAAACAGGGCCACAGACACCAAAACACCTCTTAACCTGCTTTACTTGTCGAGTCCCAGAAACCAGTATTCACAGATATAATATTATGCACTGTGTGAAGAAGCACTTCCTTTTCTCTCTCCTGAATCTACTACCATCAACTTCATTGAATGCCCTCAATTGTCATATTTGGGATGAAGGAGACACAGTTCGTTCTCCAGTTTCTGTAAAATATACTTAATTTTGTAAACATTAGTCAACTTTCTCTAAAGTGAGAAGCCCTGAACTCCTTAAACTTTATTTGTAAGGAACATGTTCCGATTGAGTTGCCAGCTTCAGATTGAGAAATACCTGGAGATTTTTGGGGGAGAACCTGAGGATGGCAGGGTTTAGGTGAGAGGAAGGACTTAAATGGTGTATAACTCCATAGCATCCACCCTCTAAAGTTGTCTCCAGGTGAACTGATCACTGATTTCTGGAGATCAGTTGTATCCCAGGAGATCTCCAGCTACCACCTGGAGGGTTACGTTCCAACTAGGTTTTTTTTTTGTTTGTTTTTTTGTAAAACTCTCTTAAAAAAGAGAGAATTTTATTCTTTTTATAAGAAAAGGGAAGGGTAGACAGATGGAGAAAGAGAAAGATGGAGTGAAATTTTTTCTGTTAGTGAGGGTTAATTTAGGTTAATAACCAATACCAATTTTGGCATCTATCATGGTTAGAAGATCTTCTTTTTAACTATTGCAAAGTCCAAAGTCACTCTGTTAATACAGTTAGTAAAGTCCATTGGGGTTAGTAATTAAACAGCTCCTTCCAGATGTTACACGAACAGTCCTCAAAGTATCTTCTTTTTAAATCTCTTCCAGTTATGGATTGAGTCCATTTTAACTTTGAAGTCTTCCGTTCCATCACCACTTTCCCCTGGGCTGCTGTCTTCTTCACTAGTCCCAGTTTTGAGTGCTGCATCTTCCTCCCTGCTGGCGTGTCTCTTCAGAAGTTTCTGTATTTTGAAAATGAAATCCGTCTTCTTTCTTTTCTCTTTTTCCTTAAACTTCTGGCCTTCAAGCTTCCAGGGCTCCATAAACTCTTCAGATGAAATTAGATCTCCAGTTTGTCGCCTGCTATGCTCGACATCCCCTTCTACTGGCAGAATATTTTCTTTTATAAAAGCGGAATAGGCTTTGGGAGCCTTATCCACCTCTTCTTTTAACTTTATCGCTTCGCTGCCAGTTAGGAGTGCCAAGACATTTGTCAAGGTAAATCCGAGATCTTCTTTCTCTTCTTCTTTAACGCCCTGGAAACCTAGAATCAGATTCGATTTCTGTTCGATCTCCATCATTTTTCTAGTTGTTTCCGATATCTGTTTCTGTCGACTGATAAGAACACTTTCCACTTTGAACAGAGTTTCGTTGATTTTCTGCAATTGTTCCAGCAGGGGGCACAGTATCTCCTTTTCCTGTTGGTTGACAGCAAGCTCTTGGGGGGGGGCTGTCTGGACCGGAAGTCCCTCCTCTCTTCTCTTCCGGTGTCTGCAGGACTTTTTCCATTATCGACATTTTATTTTTTTGTTTACTTTTAAAAAGTTCGTGCCGCATCCCCCAGGAAGCTAAGATGATCGTAGTCTTCCATGCAACCCCAACGGTACTTTCACCAACACTTTTTTTTCTCTCTGCCCCCTTCGCGCTCCCTTTGTAGATCTTGCTTCTCAAAGGGGGTGGGAACTCCTCCCTCCTCCCAACGTTTATACGCATGCAGGGGGCTCCGATTTACGCTTCAAAATAGATCTTCAACTCACGATTCGATGCTACTTCTTCTTTTTATGTTAAACCATAGCGCTGTCTTCACTCCTGGAAATCGGTGGCGCCGCTAAGTCCCATTACGGGCATGCCGCAGCGGGGCCGATTGGGGCGGGGAGAAAGCCTCAATTTCCCGGCTGTCTGCCGGCAAAGAGGCTACTCCCCAAGCGCCCCCAGTTCGGAGCCTTTGCCTAAGGCTCACTAGGGTCTTTCGCACATGCGAAGACCCCCCCTAACTGCGCGTGGGCTAACCGCCTCCGGGAGCGTCCCGAGAAGCGGCCGCCATTCGCGACGCCGAAACCGAAACCGGCACGTTCCAACTAGTTGAACATTTTCACTGTGCCCTTCTGCAACTTTTCTAGTTCTGTGATATCCTTTTGGAAATGGGGCAGCCAGAACTGCACACAGTATTTGAAACGTGGTCACACCAGGTCTATACAAGGACATTATAATACTAGCTATTCCCTTCCCTAAAAATGCCTGGTATATAATTTGGCCTTTTCTCTACGGCTACACACACACTGGACCAGGGCCGGCCCCAGCTTATCTTGCACCCTAGGCAAGGATCCCTTCTGGTGCTCCCCCCTGTGCGCTGCTCACCGACTCCCTGCCTGCCTGCCACCCTCTGCGCGCCCCGGAGAGCTGTGGGGCAGCAGAGGAGGAGGAGGAGTGCCACGGGCCCACCTGGCCGCCGCTCCTCTGTCCTCAGAGTCACATGCGCATGGGGGGGCAGGAGTTGCTGGACGGTGGCAGTGGTCACACGGTCAGGGCTTTTGGCAGGGGGACAGGTGCAATTTGGTGCCCTAAGGGCCGGCCCGCCCTAGGCAAACGCCTAGTTCACCTAGTGAGTGAGTGAGCCAGCCCTGCACTGGACCAACATTTTCATTGAGCTACCCACCACAACTCCAAGATCTCCTTCCTTGTCAGTCACTGCTAGTTTAGACTCCATTAGAGTGTATATAAAAATCCAGATTTTTTACATTGGTGTGCATCATTTTATACTTATTTTATACTTATTTACTCTGAACCTAATTTGCCTCACTTTTGTACATTGACCCTGCTTAGAGAGCTTCTTGGAGCCAGTTCTCTGGCAGACAAAACAAGCCATAAGTGGTACAGAATGCAAGGGCACAGCAAATTCCAAAAACAAAAAATTGTATAATACCTTTTACCTGGACCAAAAAACATATCATAAAACCATGTGTTTGTTTTCATGTTCTCTAAAACTCTTTATTAGGCTGGTTGTTCATTACACACACACCCAAATTTTCAAAATGCACCAAGTTGCTGAGGAAAAGAGACAAAAAAAATAACCTTTACATTCTCCCTTTGTGAATATGAAATGCAGCCATTAGTCAAATCTCTATCACTAAATAAGCCACATGGGCCCCTTGCAAGGCAGAGAGGAAAAGAAAAAAATGTATCATATCAAGAAACTTGGGCATTAAGTTGTTGCACTAGGTAAAGATTAATGGAAGTCAAACTGGGTAATACTACTGATGGAGAGCAAACACCCCCATAAGCCTCTCTGAAGCATCCTTCTGGTAAATGGCTAAATTTGGAATTTCCTGAAATAGACAAAGGTTGCAAATAGAAATTTGTCTGTGTTGGTCCACAAACAAATTTCAAAACCCTTCTTTAGAACTAACCAGACTATCACATACTGGAACCATCCTCAGACTAGAGGATGAAGAAATTTGCACTGGCTGCCAAAAACAGAAGGCTGAACATGTTAATCAGGATATCTAGATATTATCTGGCACTTCTTTATTGATTGTAAGAAGCATGAACTCGCTAGAGATAAATGGATCAGAAGTGGGGATGTGTCTCAGAACAAGAAGCAGTTATAAAGCTTCTGGCTGATACTGACCCAAGCATAACTCTTGCTGTGGCAAAATTTTTATCAGTGGTTTTTAATGTCTTTTATATGTAACAGTATATTTTATTCCTTGTTCTTTGTATTTCTGGTTGCTTGGTTATTGTCTGTATTTTTGAATTGTATTATTTTGTATTATATCGACTATATCACTTATGACCCATTCATCTGTGAGCATGAAGTACAGAATAAAGGAAATACAAGACTGAACATGTTAACTGTAAAGTTTGAGTCTAATGGCACCTTTAAGACCTACAAAGTTTTATTCAAGGAATAAGTTTTCGTGTGCACGCATACTTCAGATACTTCAGTCTCTATATGACTTAAACTTTTTTTCTGCTGCTTCAGACCAACATGGCTACCCACCAGAATCTATGTTGACAAAGTATTGTTCTATACAAGGTAAGAGGTCTCAAAATAAGATTGAGAGGAAGAACTCATATGAAAAGGGTTTTTTTCATTGCCTACCCTTGTTACCATTTCATACTATACAGTGAACTACATGGATGATTGAGTCTAGGACAAGGGGGGGAAATCTGCTCTGTTTTCAGAAACTTTCAATTAAGTACTGGAGCTGGTCCTTGGCTCAGATCTTAGTGATAAATAAATACTTAGCTTTGATGCAGAATCTTTTATTGCTGTGCAAAATAGTGATCTCCTGCACAGGGTTGTGAGTTTGAATGAAAAAAGAACTGTCAAGAACTTTGTACACAAAGTTATTTTATTCTATACCATAATTATATTTTAAATCCAATACAGAACAACATTTTATAAAACAAGAATGCTCACAGTCATATTTGATTCTATACTGGTTTATTCAAGTCAGGATTATACTTAACAGGATAAAAACTCATGTTTTTTGAACAACCCATTATGATCCCAAATATATTGGTAAGTAAGGCTGTACTACAATGCAAAGTAATAGAGGAAAACAATAGATTGGGAAGGACTAGAGATCTCTTCAAGAAAATTGGAGAAATCAAGGGAACATTCCATGCAAAGCTGGCCATGATAAAGGACAAAAACGGTAGGGACCTAACAGAAGCAGAAGAGATTAGGAAAAGATGGCAAGAATACACAGAAGAACTATACAAGAAGGACCTCAATGTCCTTGACAACCACGATGGTATAATCACCGACCTCGAGCCAGACATCCTGGAAAGCAAAGTTAAATGGGCCTTAGAAAGCATTACTAACAACAAAGCTAGTGGAGGTGATGGTATCCCAGCTGAGTTATTCAAAGTCTTAAAAGAAGATGCTGTTAAAGTGCTGCACTCAATTTGCCAACAAATTTGGAAAACAAAAACAGTGGCCACAGGATTGGAAAAGGTCAGTGTACATTCCAATCCCAAAGAAGGGCAATGTCAAGGAATGTTCAAACTATCGCACAATTGCACTCATTTCACACGCTAGCAAGGTCATGCTCAAAATCCTACAAGCTAGGCTCCAACAGTACGTGGATAGAGAACTGCCAGAAGTACAAGCTGGGTTTCGAAGAGGTAGAGGAACTAGAGATCAAATTGCCAACATTCGCTGGATTATGGAGAAAGCAAGAGAGTACCAGAAAAACATCTACTTCTGCTTCATTGACTATGCTAAAGCCTTTGATTGTGTGGATCACAATAAATTATGGCAGGTTCTTAAAGAGATGGGAGTACCGGACCACCTCACATGTCTCCTGAGAAACCTGTATAAGGGTCAAGAAGCAACAGTTAGAACCGGATATGGAACAACTGATTGGTTTAACATAGGAAAAGGAGTACGACAAGGATGTATATTGTCACCTTGCTTATTTAACTTATATGCAGAGTACATCATGCGAAATGCTGGCCTGGATGAATCACAAGCTGGAGTTAAGATTGCTGGGGAAAAGATCAATAACCTCAGATATGCAGACGATACCACTCTGATGGCAGAAAGTGAAAAGGACCTAAAGAGCCTCTTGCTCAGGGTGAAAGAGGAGAGTGCAAAAGTGGGCTTGAAGCTCAACATCAAAAAAACTAAGATCATGGCATCTGGCCCCATCACTCCTTGGCAAATAGAAGGGGAAGTCGTAGAAGTAGTGACAGACTTCACGTTCCTAGGGTCCCAGATCACTGCAGATGGTGACTGCAGCCATGAAATTAAAAGACGCCTGCTCCTTGGGAGGAAAGCGATGGCAAACCTAAACAGCATGATAAAAAGCAGAGACATCACCTTGCCAACAAAAGTCCGCATGGTCAAAGCAATGGTATTCCCCGTAGTAATGTATGGCTGCGAGAGTTGGACTATAAGGAAGGCCGAGCGCTGAAGAATAGATTCTTTTGAACTATGGTGCTGGAGAAGACTCTTGAGAGTCCCTTGGACTGCCAGGAGATCAAATCAGTCAATCCTAAAAGAAATCAACCCTGATTGTTCCCTGGAAGGCCAGATCCTGCAGCTGAAGCTCAAATACTTTGGCCACCAAATGAGAAGGGAGCGTTCACTGGAGAAGACCCTGATGCTGGGAAAGATTGAAGGTCAAAGAAGAAGGGGACGGCAAAGGATGAGATGGTTAGACAGTGTCATCGATGCAACGAACATGAAATTGAGCAAACTTCAGCGGACAGCGGAAGACAGGAGGGCCTGGCGTAAACTGGTCCATGGGGTCGCGAAGAGTCGGACTCGACTGTGCGACTGAACAACAACAACAACAACAACAACACAAGGCTGTACTGGAATGCCACAGCCTCCATTTACCACTCTCTTTGTAGCCTGTAAATACAACCTGACTTTTGCGGTTTTCTTTTCTTTTTTTAAGGAGGGTGTGAGGGGCTGCTTCCACTGGTAAGCACTTTCTTTTACAATGGGGTATAATTTTAATCTCTTTTTAAAGAACAATGCAAAATGACTGAGTGACAGAACAACCTTCTCTGTGTTTCACCTTCAGATTTCATTCAACAGCCAGATCTCACTGGCTATATAGCTTCAACAGCAAGCTGAACCAGAGAGCACAGTGTTGCCTGCTCTCAGTATTTGTTGGTCTCATGACAAAGCCATTTTGTTAATGAGATTCAGCTATTAAATGATAACTGAAGGTAAAACAACGTAAGGAAAGTTCATCCTGCCATCATCCTGCCATGCTACAAGGAAACGGGGGGGGGGGAGCAAATATGGGAACCTAGCACAAGATGTTTGGCAAAGATGATGAAATAGCTGAACAGGGAGGGTATTTTTGTGAAACCTTTCATACCCTCCATGCCTCCCCCTCCAGTTTTGTACTGAAAAGGTTTGACTTGGAAATTTTTGGCAGAGTCCTACTTGTAAGTAAGTGCTATTGAAATTAATATAATTTATTGGATCCATGTACGTGTGTTTTGGATTAGAGTGCTAGCAGCAAAACACATTTTTGCACCGTTTCCACATGTCATGTGTGCATTCTGTGTGGCAACAGTCCTAGACCAAAAATTCCTACGCATGAAAAGGTCCTTTTAATTACACTTTAATACTAATCTCTAGATAGGGGAAATTAAGCAACCAGGATCTAGATGGGCTATGGCTCTGTAGAAAAAGCATTATGAAAATAGAACTGGATGACAGCTCTCGTAAAAGGCAAAACTTCTCCCTATGTTTCAATTAAGAGCCATAAATTCTTTCCAGTTTCAATTTCTAGGTACATTTAATATCACATCTCAAATGGCTGTCCATTAGTTCCAAGTAGGACCACTTGGAGTGCAGCAGGAGAAAAAAGCATCAATGGAGACATCACCAGCATTACTTATCTGGAAAACCCAGAAGTAGAATCATAGAATGTTAGAGTTGGAAGGGACCTTGCAGGTCATCTAGTACAACCCCTTGCACGCTGCAGGAGCATAGCCAAAAGATAGCCCTACATACCTACAACATACCCAAAACATGGTCGTCCAGCCTCCACTTGAAAACGTCCAGGGAAGGAGCATCCACCACCTCCTGAGGCAGACTGTTCCACTGCTAAACTACTCTTACAGTTAGGAAGTTTCTCCTGATAGCTAACCAGTAAAGACTCCCTTGTAATTTCCACCCATTAGATCTAGTCCTGCAATCCGGAGCAAGAGAGAATAGATCTGCTCCATCTTTTACATGACAGCCCTTCAAATACTTGAAGACTGCAATCATGTCCCCTCTAAGTCTTCTCTTTCCCAGGCTAAACATACCCAACTCTTTCAGCCTTTCTTCATAAGACTTGGATTCAAACCCTCTCACCATCCTGGTTGCCTTCTTTTGGACACACTCAAACTTGTCCTTTCTAAAGTGTGGTGCCCAAAACTGGACACAGTACTCCAGGTGAGGCCTGACCACAGCAGAATAGAGCGGAACTACCAACTCCCATGATCTGGACACAACATCCTAAGATTGCATTAGCTTTCTTCACAGCCACATCGCACTGCAGGCTCATGTTTAGCTTGTGATCAACCAGAACACCTAGATCCCTTTCACATGTGCTGCTGTCAAGCCAAGTCCCTCCCATTCTATGGCTGAGTTCAGACTGGCAGTTTGCTCCAGTAGCCAGGCGTGGCAAAAAAGCCCCGGAATAAAATACCGGGTTTTCCCGTTCACACAGCCCGGGCTGCTGCCGGAAGATACGGGTCAGAGCCAGGCGGGAATGTTCAGACTGTCACGTGTGGGGGGCGCTATATTCGGCGTTGCCCCATTAATTCAGCTGTGGGTGTATGGGTGTATGTGCACATGAGTGCTCATGCGCATAAGCACATAAGCGCATTTTGCCGATTGGGGAAGGACCCCGCAGCGCCAGCACCACATTGGGCAGTAGAGCGGAGCATGGCCAATCACACTGCTGCTGCCTCCTGCCCAACGCGGGTTGCTCCTGGCTTTTCGGCTGCGTGTTCAGACTTCACAGAAGCGGAGAAATGCGCGATACACGTGGGCTTTCAGCTTTGCTACCAGTTTTATGACGTATCTTTTTAATCCGGCAGTGAAGCGCAACAGCACAGGTTGGCTACAGGTGGGGGACACCAGGCAGATGTGCCTGTGTGAACGTCCAATTTACTCCGGGATTTAATCATCATTGGCCCGGGTCCCTACCGGGGCAAATTGCCAGTCTGAACTCAGCCTATATCTGTGCCTTTGATATTTTGTGCCCAGGTGTAGGACTTTGCCTTATCTCTATTGAATTTCATTTTATTTGCCTCAGCCTACTGTTCCAGCCTATCTAGATCATTTTGAATCCTGACTCTTTCAGAATTAGCAATCCCACCCAGTTTTGTGTCATCTGCAAATTTGATAAGCATCCCCTCTATGTCTTCCTCCAGGTCATTTATAAAAACATTGAACAACACCAGGCCCAGGACTGAGTCCTGTGGCACTCCACTCGAGGGTAACTCTGAGAATCTCCAGAAATGTGAGCTACCCTGTGTCACTGATGTCACATATCTCCCATGTCACCCCTCTTCAACTATCCCACTAGTTGCCAAGTTCAGCCAGGCAACCCAAATTCACACTGTGACCCCTACTGGAATAAAAACCATTTTTAAGTGATGTGCTTTATTCAGTTTTAGGGACTGCATAAGCAGAAAATATATACCTTGCCATTGTAGGCATCATGAAAGTCCTACACCTGGGATTTGAAGTCCTAAGTATATTTACCAGGTAATTAGTCCCACTGAACTTCAGCTACTCCTTGAAACAATGGGTGATTTCCCACTAAAGCTGCCTCGGGGTTGCGCCGCCGTTTGCCCCGATACTATTAGTCAATTTCACACCCGAAGCCGCGGGGCTGCATTTTGACCCGCGCTTCGCCCGATTTCCCCCGCAGTTTCGTAATCCTCAAAAAACAGGATTACGAAACTGCGGGGAAATCGGCGAAGCCGCGGGTCAAAATGCAGCCCCACGGCTTCGGGTGTGAAATTGACTAATAGTATCGGGGCAAACGGCGGCACAACCCCGAGGCAGCTTTAGTGGGAAATCACCCAATGTCTTAATTTCATGTCTTGTATTCCTATGTAAAGTACCTTAACAGTGCTACATTTATGTTATATGCGTACATAAAATACATATGTATTTACAAAGTCCGTGGGAACTGTGTCCAAGTGAACACGTTTAGAATTGGGCTGCAAGATTAGAAAGCCTCATATTTCAGCCCTGGAAGACTTTTATGTTGTTATTGTGAAGAAAGTAAATATTATGACAAGATTCTTGGAAAAGAAATTACTTCTGAATGTGTCAGCTGGTAATAATTTGAAAACCATGTGGAACAAAAGCCATTAGAAGAAAAATGAACGACTTGGAAAACACTTTGGCTTGCTAGACAACATCTCTCAACTTTTCTCCTTCTCCCTCTTCCTCTTTTTCTCCCCCCCCCCCCAGAATATAGCAATACTTGTACTGTTTGTTGATAGACACCATTAAAACATACTTTCATTATAGCAGACCTGATCTGACCATTATGAATCTTTCCTCTGGGTTAATAATTTATTTTATTTTGCTTATTTAAAGTATTTCTACCTCAGTTTTTCAATAAAATGTCCAGAGACTTGTATTATTTAAACATCATTAAAATCAAGCAAAAGAACAAACCACAAATCAACAACGTTGATTTTTTAAAAACATTAAGGATCAACGGTAGATAAAACCAAGCAAATGTTGAAGAAAACAGAATGGTCTTTGCCTGAATGACATCAACACAGATGCCGGGAGAATTCCAGAGGAGCAATGCCACTCAGAAAGGTTCTTTTTACCAGTCATCATTTGTCTGATCCTAGGGTGGGGGTTCCTGAAGGAAGATTCATATAAGGACAGTTCTTCCAGTTGTTTGATAGCCATCAGGCAGAAGGATCTCACTGAATGTACACCTCAGATCTGTGTGTCATACATATATGTCATTATACTTATATAAAGTTGCCTTGTCTGGAGTGCTGTTTTTATGTCCTAATTTCTCACTTATGGCTTGGTGGGGGCACTCAGTGGTAATGTTGTGTATTCAATAGGTGTTAAGAACCACTGATCTAGATTGTTCACACTTACAGAAGAATGGTGTGGTGGAACTATTCCAGACAACATTGTCTTCAGGTGGTTTCCAGTTTTGAGTGTTTGGTCATATTTTAGGGTTACTGTACATAAAACACTGTACATAAAAAAGAATAGTAGCATAAAGGTTTAACCCTTCCTTCCAACTTGATGAGCATGTAGAAAATGTAATCATCCACCCGCAGTTTGAAGTGATGCTGTCCATTCTACCACCACAGGTCTCTGTCACCTCATTATTCTGCAGGTGTGAACTAAGCCTTAGTCTTCTGCATTGCCTTGTATCACACAATAGCCATGCTGATTCCATGCTTTTCCGCATGCTCAACTCACTCCTGATTTTCTTGGCAGCTGATCCACAAGCACTGGAATCAGTTTGGGCATGATTCTTCTGCACATCTGCCCTTCCTCTGCATTTTCAGTTATGGAGTCAGTTCATTTTCTTCCACATGTGCATTAAATAATCAGGATTTTCACAAGGGAGGGCTCTATTGTCATCGATGGCATCACAGCACCTCTGTTTATTTTTTGTGTGTGCATGCTTATATTGATATATCAATATTATGACTTTTTAAAAGCCCTACAATAGCAATATATATACTGCTGTAATGAGTTCCTGGCTTTTTTTTAAAGTAAGTCCATCCCTTTGTGGAGATATGACTTTTTCATTATATCTCTGTGACATGAAGAGGAGAGGGAGGAGGAGGAGGGTGGACTTATACCCCACCCTTTACTTGGAGTCTCAGAGTGGCTTACAATCTTCTTTTCCTTCCCCTTCCCACAAGAGACACCCTGTGAGGTAGGTGGGGCCAAGAGAGCTCTTTTGAGAACTGCTCTTGAGAGAACAGCTCTGAGAGAACTTATGACTGATCCAAGGTCACACCAGCAGCTGCATGTGGAGGAGTGGGGACTCAAACCTGGTCCTCCCAGATAAGAGTCCACACTCTTAACCACTACACTAAACTGGCTAGGGATAGGGACTTTTTAAAATGAAAGCTGGCAATTCAGAGAACTTGTTTAATGTATAATTACAGCAGTATATTGATATATTGATACTGTAGTGCTGCTTTTAAAAAAATTTAAAAATGAAACCACTCCTCTTCAGTATGGAGGGGAGGAAAGGGACTGGTTTGATGACAACAATTCAATCATCAAAATGTAGAATGGAGGTGCATGGGAATGGAAAGGACAAAGAAAACTGACAGAAGTATTATGGGGGGTGAGAAGCTGACTCAAAATTGGCTTCCAGAAAAAGAGCAGGGCAAAAGTGGTCTCAAAAGAAATGGAAAACAAAGGAAAACAAACAAACAAAAAAGTGAAGCCACAAAAATGTGTGTGAAAATCAGGGAATAAAGCGAAGCAGTTTGGGGCCAGAATTGATAAAACCCATGCGGAAAAGCTGTCTTTTTTGTCAATGTATTAAGGGAATTCTACTTTGATTAGTCAGTCCTCTCCTCCCCAACACCTTCTTGTACAACATATGGCTTGTTACCAAAAACAAATTCCCTTTGTACTTTATCACATTTTATCCTGGTCTTCCTCCACAGAGCTCAGGGCACTGTATGCCATACTACCCTTAATTTTGTCATAGTCCTCCATTTTATCCTGACAACACCCCTGTGAAGTAGGTTAAGCTCAGAGAGATAGTGACTGGACCAAGGCCATGCAGCGAGCTTCATGACAGATTATGGATTTGAACGTGGATCTCTCAGATGCTAGACTGTCATTCTAACCATCATACCATGCTTTATAGATCTTCATAGCTTTTTGCAATAGTTGGGGGACAATTTTAGGAAACAGTCCTAAAGCATTGCATTGTTACTTGGGTTTGTATTCAAGGGCCATTTTTGCTGCAGACCTCCACTGCAGACCTTCACATTTTGACCAGCACTGTTCATGCAAATCCCCTGAACCCAGGAGGCAGCATTTCACGATGTGCAGAAGGCTGTAGCAAGAAGTGGGCAATGCAGGAAAGTTCAGTTCTAATTAATTCAGGGGGACTTACTTCTGAGTAAACATACACTGGAATAGGCTGCATATTATTTCAGAACAAACTATCATCATTCAGAACAAAGAGCAGGGAAAAGCAGTTATTGTGCCTTTTGACCTCTCAAAACATAGTATTTATTGTCAAAAAGTCTAAAATGCACTGAAGCACATTCATAAGCATAAACTTTATGACTGGGTATTATTTACTTAAGAGAAGAGAGAGCCCTTGAAAATAAATGGTTGTGTTTTTATGTCTTCAAAGTGTTTAGATAAACTAACATTGATTTTAATTACAGCTTGAAGAGTTCTCATTAAGCGGAGCACTGGATACAGTGTAATTGGCTGTTGAGTTATTTATGCTCACTGGCATCAGAACTGAGACAGAAAATAGCATGATCAGAAAAGGGTACCTGCAAAGAAATGAAATATCCTTTGTCAAACATTGACCTCAGAAATTCAAGATTAGTTTGAAATCCCACTGAATAAATCAACAACGAAGTGCACTCCAGTGTTTTTACATAGGCACATTCTTGTGGGCACAGGCTTTCTCATTTCCACTGACCTTGATGGTACTTTTTTAAAAAAAATAGAAAAACAAAGTTGCACTTACCTGTAACTGTTGTTCATTGAATGTCTTCTGTGCAAGCACGTATGGGGATTGCACATGAGCAGGCCTGCTATCAGATAGGTCTTTACAGCTAAAAGCTTCCAGGGCACTGCACACCAGAGCCAGAAGCTTGTTCCTGCCCAGGGACCATGCACTCCTGCACAGTAGGGCCCTCTCTACCCTCAGTACCTCAAGTGCTGCTGAAGCCGGAGCATGCAGTGCAGCTAGAAGGAGAGTATGTGTCA
This sequence comes from Gekko gecko, assembly GCA_029375565.1. NCBI lineage: Eukaryota > Metazoa > Chordata > Lepidosauria > Squamata > Gekkonidae > Gekko > Gekko gecko. The sequence goes on from JAPDNY010000007.1 coordinate 123,448,551, forward strand.
CAGAAGACACTCAATTAACAATAGTTACAGGTAAGTGCAACTTTGTTTTCATCATCAATCTTCTGTGCAGTCCCACTTGGGAATCAAGCAAACTACTCACCAAGTGGTGGGGCATGCTCTTCTTGCTTGAAAAAGGAATGAAGAACTGCCTTGCCCACTTGAGCCTCACATCTTGCCTGCAGATCCAAAGCGTAGTAACATACAAACATGTCAGAGGAAGAGGAGGAGGAGGAAGAGGAAGAAGAGCTGGATTTATACCCTGCCTATCACTCAGAGTTTCAGAGCAGTTTACAATCGCATTTCCTTCCTCTCCCCACAACAAACACCTTTTTGAGGTAGAATGGGGCTGAGAGAGCTCTGAGAGAATTACTCTTGAGAGAACAGCTCTGAGAGAACTGTGACAGACCCAAGGTCACCCAGCTAGCTGCATGTGGAGGAGTGGGGAATCAAACCCAGTTCTCCAGATTAGAGTCCACCACTCTTAACCACTACATTGAACTGGCTACACCAAAAGACCAGGTGGCAGCTCTGCAGATCTCCATCAAAGGCACTCCATCCAGGAAAGCTGCAGAAAAAGCCATTGCCCTAGTGGAATGGGCATGAATGTTCAACAGGCATGGTAATCTGGCCCTATCATAACAATCCTTAATGACCCTGACAATCCATCAGGATAGGAACAGACTGGAAAGGGAAACTGCTCAGTTACAAGTTATTACAACAGTCAGAACACACACACCCAGGACTTAACAGGGATATTGGTTTCTTATCTCACTATATATGCTAAACTCATTCAGTTTTTACATCTGTATTCTCACCAAGAACAGCTATACATCTTCTTTATTTTAGTGTATTTCTTATTTGGAATAGTAGATTAGAAAAGTTATTGTAATGTAATGCAAAGAATACTAGAATATAATATCATTTAGAATGGTAGATTGAAATGTATTTCTCTGGTCTGGTGACAAATGAGATGTACCGAAAAGGGAAGGGGAAAAAAACTGAACCCAAAATAAAGAATTCAGTACCTGAAAAGGTTAGTCCAAAACAAAAAAGGGCCAAATTTAAAATTCACTTAGAAAACATACAAAAACATACATGTATTTATTAAACACAAATTAAAACCTTATATAAAGGCCCATTCATGCCTCATAAAAAATTATAAAAATATATACACAAGGGCTGATGAGATAGACCTGACGCGTTTCGGCCTGAGCAGGCCTTCTTCAGAGGTCTAATACAAAATCCATATGGAACACATTGGCTATTATATAAACAGAAATGCATACAACCATACATACAGAAAGTTTAGAATCCATAAAGACCAGAAAACAAAGGTTCCAAAGTTTACCCACTGGGCAAGGAAGAAAAATACAAAATTGCAAATGTTCGCCCGCGGCTTCACCCGATTTCCCCCATGGTTTTGTGATCCTCAAAAAACAGGATCATGGGACTGCGGTGGGAATTGGGTGAAGCCACGGGTTAAAATGCAGCCCCATGCCTTCAAGTGGGAAATTGACCAATGGAAATGGGGCAAAGGGAGGCATGACGGCGGTGTAGCTCCTTGTGCGAAATCAGTCTCAATGACTGTGCTATGGAACAGATGGTCACAGAACCTAGCAGGGGAGAGGCGATCCTGGATTTGGTCCTAAGTAATGCCCAAGACCTGGTGAGAGATGTAAAAGTGATTGCACCACTTGGGAACAGTGACAATAATGTTATTGAGTTCAACATCTGTATAAATAGGGAGTTGCCCCAAAAGACCGACACAACCACTTTTAATATGTTGTTGAAGGCTTTCATGGCTGGAGTTCATTAGTTGCTGTAGATTTTCCAGGTTGTGTGGCCGTGGTCCTGGCATTGTAGGACCTGATGTTTCACCAGTAGCTGTGACTGGCATCGTCAGAGGAATAACACAGAAAGATGGAGTACTCTCTGGGAGTCATACCTCCGAGGATGCCAGTCACAGCTACTGGCAAAACGTCAGGTCCTACAATGCCAAGACCACGGCCACACAACCCGGAAAATCTACAGCAACTAACAACCACTTTTAACTTTGAAAGGGGTAACTTCTCTGATATGAGGGGACATGTGAGGAAGAAACTGAAAGGAAAAGTAGAAAGGGTCAAAACCACTGGGGAAGCTTGGAGACTATTTAAAACTACAGTCCTAGAAACTCAGAAAAAAATATACCACAGGTTAGGAAAGGCACAAATAGGTATAGAGAAAAGCCTGCATGGTTAACAAATAAAGTAATGGAAGCTGTTAAAGGTAAGAAGGATTTCTTTAAGTGGTGGAAAGCTAGTCTCAGTGAGGCTGATAAAAGGGAACACAGGCTGTGGCAAATAAAATGCAAGTCTGCGATCAGGCAGGCAAAGTGAATATGAGGAGCATATAGCAAAAAACAAAGACCAACAATAAAACTTTCTTCAAATACATTAGAAGCAGGAAACCAGCCAGGGAAGCAGTGGACTTCTGGACTTCCGATTTCCGGCTCAATGTGACTAGATGCTTTTTGCCTCTGTCTTCACTGTGGAAGATGAGAAGTGCTTGCCCACTCCAGAACTGCTGATTTCAGGAGGGGTGCTGAAAGTCAGATTGAGGTGATAAGAAAGGAGGTCCTACAACTGATAAATAACTTAAAAACTGATAAATCACCAGACCCGAATGGCATACATCTGAGAGTTCTGAAAGAACTCAAATGTGAACTTGTGGATCTCCTGACAAAAATATGTAATATCTCATTAAAATCTGCCTCCATTCCTGAGGACTGGAAGGTAGCTGATGGTACTCCCATCTTTAAAAAGGGTTCCAGAGGAGATCAGGAAATTACAGACCAGTCAGTCTGATGTCGATACCGGGTAAGTTGGTGGAAACTGTTATTAAGGAAAGAATTAGTAGGCACATTGATGAACAAAACCTATTGAGGAAGACTCAGCATGGGTTCTGTAAGGAAAGATCTTGTCTCACTAACCTGTTAGTGTTCTTTGAGGGAGTGAACAAACATGTGGACAAGGGGGACCCAATAGATGTTATTCCTTGACTTCCAGAAAGCTTTTGATAAAGTTCCACATCAAAGGCTCCTAAGTAAGCTCAATAGTAATGGGATAAAAGGACAAGTCTTCTTGTGGATCAAAAACTGGCTAATTAATAGGAAACAGAGTGAGTATAAATGGGCAATTTTCTCAGTGGAGGGTGGTAAGCAGTGGGGTACTGCAGGGATCAGTACTCAGTCTGATGCTTTTTAACTTGTTTATTAATGATTTGGAGTTGGTAGTAAGCAGTGAAGTGGCTAAATTTTGCAGATGACACAAAATTGTTCAGGGTGGTGAGAACCAGGGAGGTTTGTGAGGCACTCCAAAGGGATCTGTCGAGGATGGGCGAATGGGCGTCAACATGGAAAATGGGGTTCAATGTGGCTAAGTGCAAAGTGATACGCATCGGAGCCAAAAATCCTAAATATAAATACACTTTGATGGGGTCCGAACTGGCAGAGACTGACCAAGAGAGAGATCTTGGAGTCGTAGTAGATAACTCACTGAAAATGTCTAGACAGTGTGTGACTGCAATAAAAAAAGGCCAATGCTATGCTGGGAATTATTAGGAAGGGAACTGAAAACAAACCAGCCAGAGTCATAATGTCCCTGTATAAATCAATGGTGTGACCTTATTTGGAGTACTGTGCACAGTTCTGGTCACCACACCTCAAAAAGGATATTATCGCATTGGAAAAAGTGCAGAGAAGGGCAACTAGAATGATAAAAGGGTTGGAACACTTTCCCTATGAAGAAAGGTTAAAACACTTGGGGCTCTTTAGCTTGGAGAAATGACAGCTGAGGGAATTAGATAAACATATGGAGCAGAGGTCCATCAGGGGGTATTAGCCGCAAGAAATAGATAGGAACTCTCGTTCTGGGGCAAGTGATGCACTGTACTCTTGGTGCTTGGGGGGGGCAACAGTGGGAAGACCTCCTGATGGCACCTGATGTTTTTAGCCACTGTGTGACAGAGTGTTGGAATGGATGGGCCATTGGCCTGATCCAGCATTGGCTTCTCTTATGTTCTTATACAGCTTTTAGCAATTCCTAGAGAAGACTAATGTCACTTCTGGGAGATCTCCTGCCCTCAGCAGGCATATAGCAACCTAGTCTAGTCCAGACTCTTGTTTTCCAAAACAGGGTCATCCAGATGACTCTAGGAAGCTCATAAGCAGGACATGAATGCAACAGAAATTGGGAGGTTTGATATGAATTACAATCTGGTCTCACTATAGTTTAGATTCTGACATGTCAATTCCAACTGGGGGCCAGGTTTCCTGGGAAAGCTCCAGAAATTGGCCCCCATTCCATGCAGCCACTTCTCAGAAGGGGAAGCAAAAGGCGGGGAAGCATCTTTAAAAGCCTCCCCCTCTCCTTCCCAGCCAGCCTGCCAAGGTGTGGGGAGGGAGCGAAGAGAGAAAGGGTTTAAAGTTTAAACCTCTTCTCACTAGAGTCGGGATGCAGGAGGAAAGAGGGAAAGAAAGAAAAGGAAAGAAGGAAGAAAAGAAAGAAGGGAAGAAGGAGGGGAAGAGAGAGAAGAGAAAGAAAGAAAGAGAGAGAGAGAGAAAGAGAGGAAGAGAGAGAGAGAGAGAGAGAGAGAGAGGAAGGAAGGAAGGAAGGAAGGAAGGAAGGAAGGAAGGAAGGAGGGAAAGAGGGAAAGGAGGGAAAGAGGGAAAGGAGGGAAAGAGGGAAAGGAGGGAATGAAACAGGGCAAAGAGATGGGGGGTTCTGGGGGGCTCCCCCACCCCCCATCAAGCCCCCGCCACCCCCACACTTACCGTGATCAAGCTTCCACCGGCGGGGGGCCTCTTTGGGCGTCCCCCGGGCTGCAACACTTCTGCGTGTTCCCGGGGACACCAGCGGGGGCCCTCTTTGGGCATCCCCCAGGCCACAGCACTTCTGCGCAGACCCGGAGATGCCAGCGGGGGGTCTCCTCAGGCATCCCCCGGGCTGCAGCGCTTCTGCGCAGGCCCAGGGATGCTGCCGGGGGCCCTCTTTGGGCATCCCCCGGGCCGCAACTTCTGTGCAACTTCTGTGCAACTTCTGCGCGGGCCCAGGGATGCTGGCTGGGGGCAGGGCTTGCCACCACCACCACCATTTGTGGTGGCTCTTGAGCTGCCGGAGTGGCGCTCTGGCCCCAAAAGACCCCTGCTTACCTTGATTTGTTCCCGCTGTAGATTTGATCAGGAATATTTTTTTCCAAGTTGGGATGACCACACAACCCTCCCTTAACCACTTGCATTGTGTAATGAGGCTTTGGGCACCGTTCAGATAGCTGCGCCACCGCTTGGGCGGCACGTTTTGTTTTTTAATTTTTTTAAAAATAGTTTTGTGCATGCACATATACACATGGCCATATCACCGATCCCACTGGGACTCACCATACTCCCTTGTTCTTGCAGTTCCCTCCCCAACAGCAAACAAAATTAATCGGTGATGTACAACTCTGCATTGGATTTTATATGTGTGCTTTAATATTTATACATTGATTTTATTCAGTGCAGAGTTGCGCACGATGGAAGCTTGTAAAAAAAACAACACAACATTGCGAGAAGGATGTTCAGATGATCTAATAATGATCATTGCGAGAGATAGCTGAACCCAGATTGGGTTCAAAGAGCCAATATCCAGAAAGTATAGGAAAACTTGCTAGGGAACCGGGAGGATTTTGTGAGTGAGCCCACTTTGGTGCAGGAGACAGATGTGGCCGTCTGATCAGCAATTTTAAATGCAAGAGGGAACAGTAGTGAAACCCGATCAAAATGACCATGTGACCATGGCCCTACTTAACTTCAACAAGCTTATTGCCACATGTGCCTTCAGAGCATACCCTCAAACTCTCAGTTAATACAGTAAGGTAAAGGTAAAGGTTCCCTTGCTCGAAAGCCAGTCGAATCCGACTCTAGGGTTGCGGTGCTCATCTCCGTTTCAAAGCTGAAGAGCCAGCACTGTCCGAAGACGTTTCCGTGGTCATGTAGCTGATGATTATTCCCGCCCTTACTGACAATTCCCTATAAGCCATTCTGTAAAATGAGTACTTTGTTGTAATACAGCCTATATACCATAGGTCTTTCATAACTCAGAAATCATGCTACATATTTTTGAAAATACTTCTGGCACTTTGTATATAACATGTTGTGTTCCTTTTATCAACATTTATAATTATAGCACCTTATAAAAACATGGTAATTCTTACTGAGCAGGAATTCAGAATTGAGCAGGTGGCTCTCTACAGGATGCTATTATTTGATTAAAGTATATTAGCATCTGACATCTACATGCTTTTATGTAATAATCCAATGTAGAAGAAAATCTGCATTTTCTATCAGACAAACCTTCACCTTCATTCAATTATCCTTGGTTTAAAAAGGAACTGAATTAATATAGCCTAATATTTAAAACCTAAACAGTCTCCTTCTCTTATGTGCCCATTCTTGCTTTTTTGTCCAGGGTAAAGTACAAAAACAGAATATTCAATTAGAGGTTGAAGAGAAAAGATTGCCAAAAAGAACAGTTGGATTTAAAAGAAAAAGGCAAAAGGACTTGTATTTCAGTCAGTGGGAGCCCATCAGAGTAACAAACAGGCTGAGAACGTTTCTATTTTTCTCCTCACAAGTAATCCATATGCAAATTTCCTGCAACATTCAGTATGTACTTCGGAGCTCAGTAAATGTTTTCTATTCTTTTCTGCTTAGCTCCCTCAGCTTTTTCCAATTAGGCTATGTTTGTTTGGAAACGGATTAAGCCTAGTGTTTTATGGGGAAGGAACATGTACTTGAAATATACTAGAAATTCTTTTAAGCATATGAAGTATGCATTCTTTATTCCCTGTCCTGCTGGTAAGTAAAATATGATGGATGGGGTGTAGGGGGGAACCTTTTGTTCCATTTGATTCACTCAGCTGAAAACACTCTTTTCACTATCTGGAACAACATCCAAAATTCATGACAAAACAGACAATAGTCCCACGAGTTACAAGCTGCCTTTCCAGATTAAAAAATAAAATAAAAAAATCCTATGTTTTCTTTTAGAAATAGCCTAGATCAAGCAACAGGAGCACAATGTTTTGTCCCCATAGAATGGCCATTGGATGGCCTTGCTGCAGGGTAGTGGGGGTGTGTGTGGAAAAAAAAGAGATCTGTTTGCTCTAGCTAGCCTCATCATTTTTTAGACTAAATAAATAATTTCTTAGAATAAATAAACCATGTGTTCTGTGCTCTTGTGATGCTGCAACTATTGTTTCATCCAGTGGATATAATAAGCCTTAAGACTCGGCTTTCTGTTCTTTAATACACTATAATTCTGTGGCAGCAGCAACAACAACAACAACACAGTTTCATACAAATGCATTCACTACATACACAAAATTCAATATTATAAGCGGGGGACCCATAAGGACATGTGGGGGACTTCTCATTTTCTACTTCCCCATTATTTACTCTTTCCTTCTCTGGAAATCCCCACAGCCTCATCGCAGAGCCAGTTTGGCGTAGTGGTTAAGTGCATGGACTCTAATCTGGGAGAACCGGGTTTGATTCCCCACACCTCCACTTGCACCTGCTGATGTGACCTTGGGTCAGTCACAAGCTCTGGCACAGCTGTTCTCTCAAGGACAGTTTCTGTCAGAAGTTCTCTCAGCCCCACCTACCTCACAGGGTGTCTGTTGTGGGGAGGGGAAGGGAAAGGAGTTTGTAAGCTGCTCTGAGACGCCTTTGGGCAGTGAAGGGCGGGGTATAAATCCAAACTCTTCTACTCTTCTTCTTCCGGCCTCCTTCACTTCTTCCCACTCACCCAACAACCTACTGTTATCTCCCCCCCCATCTTCAGTTTTTCCTCCTCCTTTCCTCCGGGCAGCCTCTCCCTGGAAAAGTCTGGTGAGGTTGTACAGCACTGGCCACTAGGCCAAGCCCAGGTGCACAGTGGGAAACTTGCAAGGACTTGTGAGGGTCACCACCAGTGTTCCCTCTAAGCTGAGTTAGTATGAGCTAGCTCATAGTTTTTTAGTTTCTAGCTTACACATTTTTGTCTTAGCTCAGGAAGGATGGCTCCAGGGCAAACTAATTTACTCCAGTAGCTAAATTGCTCACTTACAACTTTAATGCCAATAGCTCACAAAGTAGACTTTTGCTCACAAGAGTCCACAGCTTAGAGAGAGCATTGGTCACCACCATTTCCCCCATATCCCCTTTCCCCACACTATTTTCTCTTTCCCTCCTCCTATCAGCCCTCGTATCATTGCCTTTCCCTGCTTCCTTCTCTCCTTCCCATCCACCAACCAAACTATCTTTTATGTGCCCTCCTAGTCTTTAGCTATATTTATTATTTATTTACTGCATTTATACCCCACCTTTCTCCACAATGTGGACCCAAAGCAACTTACATTATTCTCTTCCATTTGATCTTCACAACAACGCTGTGTGGTAGCTGTCCCGGTCCTGGGGGCCCGGGATGAGGTCTGCCCCCCCCAACCGACACCCAGCCAGAGCATCTACCCAGAGAGGAATGTGGAGTCAGAGAGCAGCCAGGCCAGACTCGCTTGCCCCAGAGGGAGCCCAGCTCCCAGCCGGCAACAGATGCCCCCGCCGAAGTCGTAGGAAGCCCAGAGGGAGAGAAGAAGGCAGGCTGTGCAAGGCCCCGTTGCCGAGGCCCGTGGGAAGCAGCAGAGAATGGTGGCGGGCCAGACGCCCCGTCCCTGAAGATCTGAGACAGCGGAGCTGGCGGTGCGGCCCTCGGGCCGGCAAGGCCGCCACCACCACAGGAGCAACCACACCCCGAGCATCAGGAGGGCATCCTGCCTTATTGTAATGTATCCACTTGAGGACATGGGCTCGGGGCAGCCATGTGCTTGGACTGGTTCTAACCGGTCCACCATGTGGCCAGGCGAAGGGCCTGAGCTTCGCTCCGAAAGACAATGGACTAGAGGATCCTAGCTCCCTTCCAATTGAGGAGCAGGAGATAACTCAATCAATGTAAATAGCGAATCACCGGGTGTTGTGTGTTTTTGGGTGTGGGTTCACTTGGGAATAAAAGCCAGCCTGCGAGCCGGCTTAGGTTGTCTTGTTCTTCAACTAATAAAGTATGTGAGAGCTGAAATCACTCGTCAGTCTCAGTACTTTTCACTGGCGACGAAGGTGGGATGCCAACTCCCTCCCTGAACAATGACGACGAAGAAGAGCATCACATCGAGCCCAGCCGCTCATCGCACTGCTCCCGAGCAACGCACCGCTCACCGCAACCAAAGCCGCCAACGCTCCCGAGCTTCGCACCGAGCCAGCCGCTCACCGCACCGCTCCTGAGCCTCGCCGTTGACCCCGAGAGCAGCACCGCACTGCTCCCCGCCACTGCAGCCCGTTCTTCCAAGCAGCGCCGAGATCAACGCATGCCACCCAGCCTCGTGCCACATCTCCGGCGGTTCACCGCACGACCCCACTATGCGCCGCATCCCCAAGGGCCGCCCGCCTTGCACTGCGCATCGCCTTGCTGACTCCGCGCACAGCACCGCCACGCGCCACACTCATCGGCCGCCACCGCTCCATGTTTCGACTTCCCGTGCCTCGCCAATGGGAGCCGCTCCTCGAAAGCATCCCTCTTTGCAAGCATCGATCTCCGTAAGCACCATGCCTCGCCAGCATCGCACCGCTTCACCACCCTCTTGCGCTAGCTGTGGTGACCCACATGATCGACGGTCGTGCCACTTCAGGACTGCTGTCTGCCGAATTTGCAAAAAGACGGGCCACATCGCCCGGGCCTGCCGCTCCCGGGGTAAGCGCCTGAGGTCTTCTCCACCCCGCCCGACCAAAACAGATCAACCGTCAAGCCTCCACACCCTCGCATCCACCCAGCAGCCGCACCTGGTATCTAACTTGCCCCCGGACGGCCCCAACAAATTACACGTGACAGTTCTTATTGAGGGGTTCCCCTGTTCAATGGAGATCGATATGGGTTCGTCATTCTCCATAATTTCTGCGGACACGCTTCGCAAGATTTGTCCACAGGGGGGACCCCCCCTGCAAAAGCCATGAGGTTTGACCTTATGGGACTTTAACAATAACCCCGTGGCGGTCCAGGGCTGGGGCAAGTTCCGGGTACAGTTTAAGGACTTTGACGGAATCCTGGATCTACTGGTGGTGGAGGGACATCTTTCGAGTCTGCTGGGACTTTCATGGTTCAGGCCCCTAGGACTCACGGTTACAGGGGTGAATCACGTGCGGGCGCCGGACTTTGCTAAGGTCTGTGACGAATTTCCCCGGGTTTTTGACGGCACACTGGGGCGGTACACTGGGGACCCCATTTCACTGGATCTCGACCCCAGCGTCCGGCATCAAGGCCCGCCACCCCCCGATTGTGATGAAGCCTAAGATTGAGGCTGAGCTCAACCGCCTTGTGGAACAGGGGGTGCTGGAACTGGTTGCTTCAGCACGCTGGGAAACCCCCATAGTCACCCCCGTAAAGCCAAACAGTGACGTTCGCATTTGTGCAGACTATAAATGCACTTTAAATAAAGCCCTCCAGGACCACGCGTACCCAGTACCCGTGGTCGGCCATTTTTTGGCGGCACTAGCAGAGGCCCGGATCTTCAGCAAACTAGACCTCGCCCAGGTGTATCAACAGCTACCCGTTGATGCCGCCATCGCCAAAGCTCAAACAACAGCCACTCATAAAGGAGCTTTTAAAGTCCACCGGCTCCAGTCGGGGTGTCCGTTGCGCCGGGGATTTTCCAGTCCTTCATGGACTCCCTCCTGAAAGGGATCCCTGGGGTCAAACCATTTCTGGACAACGTGATCATTGTGGCCCCAGACTCATCCTCCTTCGCAGACCGGCTCCGGTACTCAATCAATGTAAATAGCGAATCACCGGGTGTTGTGTGTTTTGGGGTGTGGGTTCACTTGGGAAGCCGGCTTAGTTTGCCTTGTTCTTCAACTAATAAAGTATGTGAGAGCTGAAATCACTCGTCCATCTCAGTACTTTTCACTTATCAAGGCGGGTGGGGCCTGACAAGGGGTGGGGACAAGGGAGAGCACGGGTGAAGCTGGGAGCAGAGCAGGAGGAATAAAAGGAGGTGGGGACGGAGAGGCCGGGGAGAAAAAATGTGCCAGGGACGCACAAGCTGGGAGAGTGAGAGAGAAGCGGAGTGGGAAGCAGTGAGACGACCTCCAGGGCACGGGGCAGAGGGACTAGAGGGGTGAAGGCAACCCCATCCCCTGCTGGTCGGAGGCCTCAACGTCCCCTCTACCCTTGGACTGGCCTCTGCCTCCAGCACCACACCCCTGAATAGGCACGGGGCGCCATGGCCACCAGCGGGAGAGTGCCCGGGGGAGAGAATGAGCTCAACAGTAGCAGAGTATATGACTGATCCAAGATCACCTATCTGGGTCTTCCAAAGTCTAGTCTAAGACTCTAACCACTACACAGCATTGGCTTTTGTGGAGCGGCTACTGCTGAACAGTAGCAAGCACCCTGGTGTGGGTAAACCATGCAAGTTGTATGGTATTAAGTTGTCTAGTGGCTGCTGCCAGGCCTGGCCCTGATGAGTCTTCCCTCAAAGGCCAAAACAGCCCTGGAATGGTTGCTGCTGTTCCCTCTGCCTTTTAGTGACAGAAACCAAGGCTTCAACTGGTATTATTATGGTTGCCCAGCAGCAGTCACTGAGGGCATTCATCTCTTAAAGCTACATGTGTGCTTCTATTATTTAGGATTTTTAAACCCGCACAGTGTAATTTTTTTTTCTTTTTTTAGCTTTCAGAATTTTCTGCAGACCTAGGAAGTTTCTCAGGTTTGTAGAAAGATTGGTCTTGTCTGTTCATGCCTTCAGTGTCTGGATTTAATTATCCACAGATCTGGCCACACTGAGAATTAGATATATTGATATATCTCTATGAGATACAAGTTTTAAGGACCAAATAAGAGTATTTTCTTAATGGATACATGCAAGGATATACCCAGATACCTGGTAATGTTCAATTTACAATGACTACCACAGTTCCAAACAGTTCTCCTAAAGCCAATTTCCTCATCGCTGTCTACTTAACTTTATACCATAAGCATTGGTTGAAAGCCCCAATTGTTCTTCTCAATGTCCCACCAGATGAAATTCAATGGATTGAAATAAACCCTGTTGTTACTTTTGTATGCCTATAGAAGCTGATGGCAAATTTCCATCCCCACCTCTGCTGAACAGTGAAATTGGCCTGCCAAAGAGGATTTGGGATTTTTAACACATTCCCTGTTTGGCTAAGCTTACCAATTATTCTGCACTTGCTATCAAGACTGTAGACTTTTCTTCCTTGAGGTTATTAAGCTTGTCAAAACTAATTTGTCACCACAGCTACTGACCCTTATTGCCTCTGACAGCAGCACAAGTATCAAACTAAACAGTCCCTTGCACTAGAAGGATGCAAATGACTGATCAGAGCCCCAAAGTATGTTCGGATTGTATGGTGTGTGGTGGCCTTCTGACCTCATAATAGGAGAGAACAGTGTCAGTTAAGTTATACACATCACAAAAGCCATGTACTAATCTCTTTTGTAAAGAGGAATACAGAAGTCTGGAACATTGCATCTCATCTGTAGTTAAGGGTTAGACTCATTGCATAATATATATATTCAAGGTGCTTTCAGCCTGTAATTTCCAAACAGACTTGCTGATTGAGGCAATCAGTATAAAATCTGACTCTATACTACTTGTTTGATAGAAATGGGAACTCTGAAACAAGACATTAAGACAAAATTTAAACTGAATAATTGTCCAACAGTGCATGAGTAGAAACATCTGGGCTTAGTGCAGTTCCACTTGCAAAGCATCTTGTATAATGCCTAGTGTTTTCCTCCCAATATATTATAGTGCTCAAAAACACGTTGTGCAAAATCTTGTGCAAGTGGTAATGCAAGCAGGAATGCAATAACTATGACTTTGTGCAAGCAGCTACCATAGTCTTTTCTTTGCATTTCCACTCACCCCAAAGCTCTAGTACAAGTGGAAATTTTGTACTGGATCCAACCTGTTGTATATAACCCTATTATAACAGCCATAGGAATTCGCGCCCACATATACACATGATAAAAAAAATTGCCATGCTGGCATTCATACTGGTAGACCAGGTTCTGTTCTAGTTTGGGCAGGAAGCTATATGATGGCATTGCCTTGACTAAAACTTTGGTCTTAAAGGTGCCACTGGACTCAAACTCTGGTCTGCTGCTTTAGACCAACACCGCTACCCATCTGAATCTATTTTCAGCTGCTGCTCTACTGCACTGCCCATTCTACTATGACATTCAGTCACAGTACATAGCCCCAATCCTATCAACTCTACCAGGAAGGTCTGTACAGCTTTACATCTCCCTCCTTGCAAATTCCTCCCAGGAGATAACAAATAAAGTAGCTAAATTTTGCCTTCAGGCATGTGGGATATGCAAGCAGTTGTCCAAGTCTTAATAATAACCTCCCTGCCTCAGTTCCCTCACAATCAGTGCTCAATCTTATATTTTATTCTATATTGTTATTTTATTTTATTACCTTTATCCTTATCATTATTACCGATCTTGTATCGAAATAAACTTTAAACTGAATCTATTTCCAGAGGACCTGGAAGTGATCCAAGTCAGCAGACAGCTATTAGGCATAATACAACTAATGCCCTGTGACAGATTTTGCCTCAATGACATACCAGCATTTGGTTGCTAAACTGTAACACTGGTTCTCTTGACCATGGCTTTTATGTGGAACGTTTTTTGCTAGATGCATAAGTCAGTGCAGGATAGAATGAATAAGTATGACAGAGGTCTATCTCAAATCAAATACAGATTTGTTTTTTCATTGGTTAAAAAAATCTTACTGAAAATATATGGAAGCAATGCGGTAAATAGAATTTATTACATGAGAAACTCAGGCTTAGCCTGCCAAAATATATTCAAAAGATTTTCATGGGCTCATATTTAATCTCTGATGTAACTTTGCTTAATAGCAGTATATTTTCTGAACAAGCAGCTGAAGATAAAAAGGAGGAAAAAAGTAATGGGGGGGGAGAAGGAACAAGAAACTGTACTACCAGGGACCCCAAGGATTCTGTTTATTCCCAGTGATATCATTCTCCTTTAATTTCTGGTGACAGCAAGCAATCTGTGTTGCCAAAAATCTGGGCAAACCCTAAATTAATAAAGCCCAACTTTACAAGCCAAGGGCTGAACTGGAATTTTAAATTGTTCCTTCCCCAACGAAAGCAAGAACTGCTATAATTTAAAAATAGAAAGTGAAAAGATTGTGGCATTTTAAGTTTTTTTCCAATGATCACATGGGTGACATTTGACCTAAATCTATTAAAATAATACCAATAATGGCAGAACAAGTACTCTAGTACCTTTTTACATAACACAGTGTGGAGTGATACATTTTCCCAAAAACGATACAATAGTAAGGACAGTGGTGGGATCCAAGATTGTGAGTGGGAGGAAAAGACCACTCATGCAGTCCTGTGCATTAATGTTCAAGTCTGTGCAAGGTTGTAGGTCTACGAAGACCTACAACAGCTCGTAGAACTAACACCAAAAAATGATGTCCTCATCATCATAGGGGACTGGAATGCTAAAGTAGGAAATCAAAAGGTAACCGGAATAACAGACAAGTTTGGCCTTGGAGAACAAAATGAAGCAGGGCAAAGGCTAACAGAGTTTTGTCAAGAGAACACGCTGGTCATAGCAAACACCCTTTTCCAACAACCTAAGAGGCGTCTCTACACATGGACATCACCAGATGGGCAACACCGAAATCAGATTGACTATATAATTTGCAGTCAAAGATGGAGAAGCTCTATCCAGTCAGTAAAAACAAGACCTGGAGCTGACTGTGGCTCAGATCATGAGCTACTCATTGCAAAATTCAGACTTAAATTGAAGAAAGTTGGGAAAACCACTCGGCCATTCAGATTTGACCTAGATCGCATCCCCGACGAATATACAGTAGAGGTGAAGAATAGGTTTAAGGGACTAGATTTGATAGACAGAGTGCCTGAAGAACTATGGACAGAGGTCCGTGACATTGTAAAGGAGGCAGCACTCACCGCCATCCCAAAGAAAAAGAAATGCAAGAAAGCAAAGTGGCTGTCTGATGAGGCTTTACACATAGCAGAGGAAAGAAGGAAAGCTAAAGGCAACGGTGAAAAGGAAAGATTTGCCCAACTGAATGCAGATTTCCAGAGAACAGCAAGGAGAGATAAGGAGGCTTTCCTGAATGAACAATGCAAAGTAATAGAGGAAAACAATAGATTGGGAAGGACTAGAGATCTCTTCAAGAAAATTGGAGAAATCAAGGGAACGTTCCATGCAAAGCTGGCCATGATAAAGGACAAAAACGGTAGGGACCTAACAGAAGCAGAAGAGATTAGGAAAAGATGGCAAGAATACACAGAAGAACTATACGAGAAGGACCTCGATGTCCTTGACAACCACGATGGTATAATCACTGACCTTGAGCCAGACATCCTGGAAAGCGAAGTTAAATGGGCCTTAGAAAGCATTACTAACAACAAAGCTAGTGGAGGTGATGGTATCCCAGCTGAGTTATTCAAAGTCTTAAAAGAAGATGCTGTTAAAGTGTTGCACTCAATTTGCCAACAAATTTGGAAAACACAACAGTGGCCACAGGATTGGAAAAGGTCAGTTTACATTCCAATCCCAAAGAAGGGCAACGTCAAGGAATGTTCAAACTATCGCACAATTGCACTCATTTCACACGCTAGCAAGGTCATGCTCAGAATCCTACAAGCTAGGCTCCAACAGTACGTGGATAGAGAACTGCCAGAAGTACAAGCTGGGTTTCGAAGAGGTAGAGGAACTAGAGATCAAATTGCCAACATTCGCTGGATTATGTAGAAAGCAAGAGAATACCAGAAAAACATCTACTTCTGTTTCATTGACTATGCTAAAGCCTTTGATTGTGTGGATCACAATAAATTATGGCAGGTTCTTAAAGAGATGGGAGTACCAGACCACCTCATATGTCTCCTGAGAAACCTGTATAAGGGTCAAGAAGCAACAGTTAGAACCGGATATGGAACAACTGATTGGTTTAGCATAGGAAAAGGAGTACGACAAGGATGTATATTGTCACCTTGCTTATTTAATTTATATGCAGAGTACATCATGCGAAATGCTGGCCTGGATGAATCACAAGCTGGAGTTAAGATTGCTGGGGAAAAGATCAATAACCTCAGATATGCAGACGATACCACTCTGATGGCAGAAAGTGAAGAGGATCTAAAGAGCCTCTTGCTCAGGGTGAAAGAGGAGAGTGCAAAAGTGGGCTTGAAGCTCAACATCAAAAAAACTAAGATCATGGCATCTGGCCCCATCACTCCTTGGCAAATAGAAGGGGAAGTCATAGAAGTAGTGACAGACTTCACGTTCCTAGGATCCCAGATCACTGCAGATGGTGACTGCAGCCATGAAATTAAAAGACGCCTGCTCCTTGGGAGGAAAGCGACGGCAAACCTAAACAGCATGATAAAAAGCAGAGACATCACCTTGCCAACAAAAGTCCGCATGGTCAAAGCAATGGTATTCCCCGTAGTAATGTATGGCTGTGAGAGTTGGACTATAAGGAAGGCCGAGCGCCGAAGAATAGATTCTTTTGAACTATGGTGCTGGAGAAGACTCTTGAGAGTCCCTTGGACTGCAAGGAGATCAAATCAGTCAATCCTAAAAGAAATCAACCCTGACTGTTCCCTGGAAGGCCAGATCCTGAAGCTGAAGCTCAAATACTTTGGCCACCAAATGAGAAGGGAGCATTCACTGGAGAAGACCCTGATGCTGGGAAAGATTGAAGGTCAAAGAAGAAGGGGACGGCAAAGAATGAGATGGTTAGACAGTGTCATCGATGCAACGAACATGAAATTTAGCAAACTTCAGCGGACAGTGGAAGACAGGAGGGCCTGGCGTAATCTGGTCCATGGGGTCGCGAAGAGTCGGACTCGACTGTGCGACTGAACAACAACAACTGTGCAAGGTAAGGTAAAGGTAAAGGTTCCCTTGCTCGAAAGCCAGTCGAATCTGACTCTAGGGTTGCAGTGCGCATCTCCGTTTCAAAGCCGAAGAGCCAGCGCTGTCCGAAGACATTTCCGTGGTCATGTGGCCGGCATGACTAAACACCAAGGCGCACGGAACGCTGTTACCTTCCCACTGAAGTGGTACCTATTTATCTACTTGCAATTTCTTGCTTTCGAACTGCTAGGTTGGCAGGAGCTGGAACTAGAGACGGGAACTCACCCCGTCATGCGGCACTCACGGGTCTTGAACTGCTGAACTACTGACCTTCCACAGCCTGCATACTCATAACTGTGTAAAAAAAGCTCATCCAAGGTACCTTCTCCTAAATAATGCAGGAGACATTGAAGCTAATTTTAGAGGGAAGATCATCAATAAACTCATTCTAATTTTGCAGGCAAACCACACTTGGTAGCCGTTCATAGCCTCCTTTCTTTCAGACAATACCATCCAGGATCCAAATGCAGCTAGCAAACCATTGCTGGCTTGCTTATCCTCACTGCACCAAGAGATTCCAAGCTTCATTGCCCTTCACCTGATCCATACAACAACTAAGGCTTTGGCAGATACTGCTCAGTTCATAGATCTTTCCTTCCCAATCCACCCCACCGTATCACTGTTGATGTACTGTTCTAGAAAGACCCTATGTTTTAGCATAATGTCTCAAGAGGCCTGCCAAGTCTCCCCACCCACCATGAGCAACCTGCTCAGTTCTTGCCCCCCAAGGGAGTTAGCCTACTCAAACAACATACAGTAAAATGACAGTCAGGGTCTTTATGCTTCTCCTGTCACCTACCTGCCTGGACCTGGATAGCCCAGACCAGCCCAAACTTTCATATCTCAGAAGCTAACTAGGGTCGGTCCTGGTTAGTACTTGGATGGGAGACCACCAAGGAAGGGCTGTTATGCAGAGGCACGCAATGGCAAGACACCTCTGAATGCCTCTTGTCTTGAAAAAATTTTTTTTGTTTTTGTTTTCTAAGAAAAAGCCCAACCTCATTAGGCTGGACTATTGCCACCCAAACCAATTTCTGCCCTGTGCCTCCTTTGATTTTCCTGAAGGGATTAGGACAATGGTAACCCCAGCCATAATGACTAGAAATGGGCTTCTTCATGCAATAAAGAACATATAGATCTTGACACAAAGCTTTTGGAAATTTAGAATATTTCTACCCTCTCCCTTATATCTGACTAGGGCCATGCAGCCTTCTTTTAAGTTCATATTATTACCATGGGTTTTCAAATTACCTACATGCTTTTCATATATCTAGTTCTCAGAATATACTGCATAATGTGCAAATAGCTTCTGTTCATGTTAATAAATAATATTTTCAATCTCTGACCTGATGTCTACCCATAACTTAATATCCAGTCATCTACAAAAATTCTAACTAGACTTCTGGTCGTTGGCTCAATGATAGCAGCCACTCTTCCCCTCACTCAGGGGAGTGACATGCACACCAGCGGTATGGGGGGAGGCTGCTGACGCAGTTTCCCCATGGAGCCCAAGGGTAGGGCTCCTAGCCACAGGGCTTTTGAGGGGTAGCCTCTTCGATGGCATAATGCTGGAGAATTGAGGCACCCCTCCGCCCTGATGGTCCTGCTACTGTGTGGCCTTCGGGCACTAGCTGGGCTGGCCGGAACAAGCGCTGGAGATCGAGCGAAATTGCGATAACAAAACCAAGGTCGAATGGGACCGACAATGAATGTGAGTTAGACTTAAACAGACTTTAAATCAAGTGGAAACCCTTACACACACCCTATCTTAAGAACAGGAGAGAGGAGGGACACCTCCTGCTTACATAAACTGATAAGCGAAAAAGAAGGGGGGGGATGGGGAATACAAGCGACTGACTTGTTTTGAGAGGCTTACCAGAGCGGATTCGTTCCAAAAGTGATTTTCAGAGGTGTTGAAACAGCAATCGGCTTTTGTAAACAATTAGCCATAATGGCGGGCGCGGGGAAGAAAGGTGTGAAACTGAAACCACCAGGCAGCCAAAGTTTGAAGCCGGAAGAGGGACTTGATGTCATAAAGCTCCTAGTGGACACCCTCAAGCCCGTGATGGAACAACTTGCTGGTATTAACCAGCAGTTGGCCACACTCAACCAAAACTTTGTATCACAGCAACTCCAGCTGGAAGAGACGGTTAAAAAGACGGAGCAAACAAAGGAAATAGTTAAAGAAATGTACTCTGCAAGCAAGAACATGAAGAAAAAGATGGGAGAATTAGTGAATAAACAGAAATACCAGGAAAACTGTTTATTGCAACTACAAATGGAAAAGGCAAATATGGTTCTCAGATTTCAAGGGGTTCCTGAAGCACCGAATCAGGACTTGAAAAAAGTGCTCAGCGGAATTATAGCACCAGTAACAGACTTGAAAGCGGAAGAGATCATTCACGATATGGAAGCAGCGGATAGGGTATACTCTAACTGCACCAAAAAAAATAGCCTGCCTGGGGAAATAACGGTCAGATTCTCAAGAAGACAAACTAGAGATGTAATTTTGAAAGCAACATCAGCAACTCCATTGAAACTGGGAAGCACAACCATTAAAACTCAGGACATTCCATTTGAAATTCGTCAAAAAAGAAAGAACTACAAGGGCCTGATTATTTTTCTCCAAACTAATCAAATCCCATACAAATGGGCAGTGCCAGAAGGGGTCATTTTTAAAATTAATGATAAAAGAGAGAAGATTGACTCCATCTTCAAAGCCAAGGAATTTCTAAAACGCCACCTGGGAACAAAAGAAGAAGGAGAAACCGGGTCGAGTGGCTCTACTCCCTCAGAGACGGACGAGGACTTGGCTGAGGAAGAGGCCGCTGCAGCCATTAAAACATCTTATGATTTAAGATACAGAAAGCCTAGATAAAGGCAGAAGGACTCTGATAATTGCCTTTATGAAGCGAGCTGATGGGGATGCTCTGGAATTCCCTCATAAAAAGTAACAAATTAATACAGTAGCTGAGTTAAATAGGAACTTACAGTTTGCATTGTTTACTAACACTAAAGTACTAATATCTAGATTAACAGGGATAAGATCTCCTTCTCTTGGGTTTTTAGTTTAGTGTGGGTTTCTTTTCTTTATCCTTAGTTGTAGTCCCCCCCTTTTTTTTCCTTTTGTAGTTTGTAGTGCATAAGCAACAAATTAATAAAAAATCCCCTTTGGGGGGCCAAAAAAAAGAAAATTCTAACTAAAGCTGCAAGTGAATGAGCTGTCTGCACAGGCAAATATCAATGAGTTGATTATGCAAAGTCTGCACACTGGGCTAATGGGAGCCTTTCCACTAACATCCAGCTAACTTTGGATCAAGCCTTGAAAAATTAATGATATATAAGAAACATACAGAGAGAACCTTCCATCTAGTATGACTTTTTCCAACACTTATTGACTACTCCTAGATGTTTCTCAGGCATAGCACCGAGAGTAGAACTAGGTGAATTATCAATGGAAGCTAGGGCTTGGATTAAAACATTTCTCTTCAAAATAAAAGTTTTAAAATCTGAGGGAGGATCTACTCTACTTGGGCTTATCCAGGCAGATAAACATTATGGCCAATGGAATCAGCTATGGGAAAAAAATATGAAATGCCTAGGAATAACAAATGATATGATTACGAATATAGAAACTAAAGGCATTATAAGACATAGTAAAGAACGTGTAAGAAAGTTGAATGTTACAAATAAGTCTATTAGAATGCACAGGATATGTTCGACACTCCATTTGGGAATTGTCCCCCCGATTAAACTGCAGAAATATTTTTATCAATTGACAGTCCCAAATTAAGAAGAGCTTTTACTTTGGCAAGAATGAATGTTCTTCCCTTGGCAGTTTTGGAGGGCAGATGTAATAGAGTATCATACTGTAATGGAAAATGCAGATGCTCATATGATAAAATTGAAACCATCAAACATATGATTATGGAGTGCTCTATATTCAACCAGTTAAGGGCTAATTTAGTCACCCCCTTACTTAAAGATACACAATTGCTAAATGTAAGAGCCCGGGTGTCATGGCTACTATTGGATACAAATGATCATGCTACCCTCTCAGTGGCAAAATTCATAGGCACAATAATCAAATATAAGAGAAATAATGCTAAGATCTTTTAAAATATTTTTGTTCTAATTTCTGCTTAAGATGATAGCTGTATGAGCCATAGGTAGATGATGACAGATAGATAGATTAGATAGATTAGATAGATAGATAGATAGATAGATAGATAGATAGATAGATAGATAGATAGATAGATAGATAGATAGATAGATAGATAGATAGATGATAGCAGAGAGAACTCAGCTGATCTCACAAAAACTTCACATTTCTGAAAGCTGCAAAGCCTAAAGGTTAGGATTTCTTAAGAAGCACCAGCATGTTGCTTGACATTTATCTGAGCTGCACTGGAAGAATCACATATGCAAATCATGTGTAGATAATTTATATGGAAATATGTTTTACTGTATGTACAGTTAAGGCATAAGACTAGCAGAACTGAAATGCTACAAAAGAATGCAGTGCAGATCTTGCTAGTAATGTCTGTGAAATATTACAGCAAAAGAACAAGAGGCCTATAGCCAGTAGAGCTGTCAACAGGCCTGAAGAAAAGTATGCTGTTCTTTTAGCAAAAGTTTAACATGTGGAAATGGGCAGTTGAAGAACTTCATGGCATAGAGGTAAATAACATCACCTGGTAAATAACATCTCATTAAACCCCTATCAAAGGGACAGCATTTTTTTCTCCAGACAGTTGGCAAGTCTATCCAGATGCATATTCCTAAATACTTGAGCAAGAAAAGCTATGTTTGTTTTTCATAATTAGTGTGAAAAAACTTACATCATAAACAATTTGTAATATTCAAGAGGAAGAGCCATTTAAGGGGGGGGAATGTAAATTCAAGATGTCCTGAAACCATAATATCTAATACCACAAGTGAGTGCAAATACAATAAAATGACATATTGAATGTTCCTTCATTTTCTGTTTGTTTTTTAGCAACAATTGACTTCATCAGGAAGCTCTAGACAGTACAATGAAAAGGGAACAGATGCCATAAGTTAACTGAGTCATGTACATTGAAGAAGTCTTTTTTGAACATTAAAGTGCTCTAAGGTACATTCTACAAATAGCAAGCAATGTGGTACTCCCACTTTCTGTGTCCAAAACAATGTGCATTCATATTATGTTGTCAAACCAGTTAGTCAAATGCTTCTTTTATAAAGCTGCAACCCACATTCAAGGGCCAAGTAACATGGAGGTAGAACATAGCTTTTCTTCAAACTGGGTTTGGCTTTTTCTTCTGGCAACTAGTTTGAATCAATACAAAGCGGTTGATTCAGAGTAGAAGAAAAAATGTTGATTAAAGTCTATTCTGAAAAGTGTGCAAATGTGGTCAATGTAAGCCCAAACGTTGCTGGTTTTGTACATAGTCACTAACAAAAATTATATCACTAGAACATACACTGAACCCATCCAGAGAACCAGTCACCACAAACCAATTAAAACTGTGTTACAAGAAGAAAACCTGGCTTGAAAAAGGCCCCCAAATATTTGTATAAATCAGGCCTCAGTCAACAGTGCATTCCTTACCTTATAAGCCAGTTCTCAACATTACGTAAAAGACTAGGTTCTTTAAACAAGCAATATGTTTCACTGCTGTTCTTGTTTAAGATGGCATGTGGAAAATAGTTTAGACTCAAAATCAGCCCCATAATTAAGATGTATCTGCAACTGAAATGATGCGTCTCTTTTGGGATCATGCCTGCCAGGCTGCCAAGCCAAAATGTAAACATAATAAGCACTAATCCATGATGCAAAGAGCAACATGACAGGCCTGTGGTTATCTGATTGGCACCTTTGAAATGCTTTATTTGCTCTATTTACATTTAAGCCTATAATAAAAGTACTTTTTGAAGACTGTCTCATATTTAACAAATTATTCTGCTACAGCAATTAAAACTTATTACACTCCAGATTTCTGAAATATCTTTCTGCCTGCCTGATTCTTTAACTCACGGTGGGGAGAGGAATAAGTTGAGCCACCTCTGAATGTTTACCTTTTCAGCGTGCCAGCTATATACAGCAGTTGGAAGACTGCCCGAAATATGTACTCTAGTTAATTATTCTAACTCTGGCTAGTTAAGTCTCCTAAAATCATATCAGGGGGAAAATGTTTGTTTGAAAAATATTATCAGTAGGTCAAACAAGTTACAGCAAATTGATACTTTAAATAGGAGGGGAAGAAAGCTCACTCGAGCAACGAGTATAGAAGATTTGAGATCAATTGTATGTTACAATTTTTAAAACCAAAAGTGCATCACAACAAGAGACAAAGAACTGCCAAAAACATGTACTCCAAGTGACAATATAAAACCAACTATAATCCACCGAAGATATTTTTGTTTTGCAACCCATCACACTTCCTTCAATGTTCACATGTTAGTATAGAAAGCATGCATATTACTGTTAAGTATTAAGAAGAGGCTGCACTTCCTAGTATGGTAAGCCAGGAAAGCCAATACATCACACCAGCCATTCTGTGTTCTTCCTTCCATATATACATATTTGATAATGAAGTATGCAGAGATATGGGATTTACCTTGGACAGTGTTACACTCTTTCTGTTAGATTCTCAGGAGACAATACCAATGGATACCCAGTTAACTTCATCTACAAGAGTGGTACAGTGTAATATAGGGGTTTATTGTCTCAAGGGTCAGGAAAACTCTTTTCCAAGACATCAAAATCCAGAAGGCAAATCAGAAAGCTGATAAAATCATATTAGTTAGCCCTATTCCCATAAAATGAATGATGTCTTTCCTTGAACCAAATATACCATGAGTACTGGAATTGTTAAGCTTTACCATGCATTTAAATGTAGGATATGGAGCTATGGATGAAGCACATAAAAATCAGGAATAATAAATTATTATTTCTACTATATTTTCTGAGAACTGCATATTTTTATTATGTGTATATTCTGTCTTTCAACAGAAATTCTCAAAACTTTACTAAGAGCCAGCATAGGTTTCTCAAGAACAAGTCATGTCAGACTAACCTTATCTCTTTTTTTGAGAAAGTTACTACCTTGCAGGATCAGGGGAAGGCTATCTTGATTTCAGTAAGGCTTTTGATATTGTTGACAAATTGGAAAAATGCGGTTTGGATCCTATGATTGTTAGGTGGATCTGTAACTGGTTGACAGATCACACCCAAAGAGTGTGAATGGTTCCTCATCTTCTTGGAGAGGAATGACAAATGGAATGCCTCAGGGATCTGTCCTGAGACCTGTTGTGTTCAACAGCTTTACCAGTGATTTGGATGAAGGGATAGAGGGAATGCTTATTAAATTTGCAGATGATACTAAATTGGGAGGGGTAGCAAATATAGCAGAAGACAGAGTCAGGATACAGGATGATCTTGACAGGCTGGAAAACTGGGCTAAAACAAGTAAAATGAATTTCAATGGGGATAAATGTGAAGTTCTGCATTTAGGTAGGAAGAATCAACTGTATAATTATAGGTTGGGAGAGACTTATCTTGGCAGTAGTACGTGCAAAAAGGATTTAGGAGTCTTAGTAGACCATACACTGAACATGAGTCAGCAATGTGATGTGGTAGCTAAAAAGTCAAATGCCATTTTGGGCTGTATCAACAGAAGTATAGTGTCTAGGTCATGCAAAGTGATGGTACCACTTTATTCTGCTCTGGTTAGACCTCACCTAGAGTATTGTGTTCAGTTTTCAGCACCTCAGTTTCAGAAAGATATAGACAGACTGGAACGTGTCCAGAGGAGGGCAACAAAGATGTTGAGGGGTCTGGAGACCAAGTCCTATGAGGAAAGGTTGAAGGAGCCGGGTATGTTTAGCCTGGAGAGGAGATGACTGAGGGGTGAGATGATAACCATCTTCAAGTACTAGAAG
Organism: Gekko gecko; assembly: GCA_029375565.1. Lineage (NCBI taxonomy): Eukaryota > Metazoa > Chordata > Lepidosauria > Squamata > Gekkonidae > Gekko > Gekko gecko. Next base: position 123,473,543 of record JAPDNY010000007.1, read on the forward strand.
GGCTGTCATACAGAAGATGGTACAGAGTTCTTTTCTGTTGCCCCAGAAGGTCGTACCAGAACCAATGGGCTGAAATTAAATCAGAACAGTTTTCGGCTAAACATCAGGAAGTACTTTCTGACAGAGCAGTTCCTAGTGGAATAGTGGTGGGCTCTCCTTCTTTGGAGGTTTTCAGAAGCTAGACGGCCATCTGACAGCAATGCTGGTTGTGTAAACTTTGGCAGATCTTGAGAGGGAGGACAGGAAGGGTTGCCTAAGTGCTTAGTTCTTGTGGCCCTTTCTTACATGCCCAGGGAAATGCTGATTGCCACTTTGGGGTCAGGAAGCAATTTCTATCCAGGCTAGTTTGGCCAGAAATCGTGGAGGCTTTTTGACATCTTCTAGACATGGAACAGCAGTCACTGTGGATATGGAGGGGGAGGTATTTGTGATTTTCCTGATTCTATTAGTCTAATCACAGTTAACACAGGGTTCCCAACCCAAGTTTGGAAAATTCCTGGAGATCTGGAAGCAGTATCTAGGGAAGACAGATTTTGGGAAGGGGAGGGAACTCAGTAGGAATGTGATGCCATACGATTCATCCTTCATAGCTGCCATTTCCTCCTGGAGGACTGACCTCGATAATCTGGAGATCAGTCGTAATTCTGGGAGATTCCAGGCCCCATCTGGAGGTTGGTAACTCTAAGTTAACAACAATATAAAACTTTAAAATTCATTTTTTCCTCTTCTGATATTTGATGAACATGTGGCTTATGTGAAATGTTTCATCAACTCAGGAGACTACAGGGTTATCCTATATCCACTTCTTATCAGCAACAATGGCCTTCACAATGCAAGAATATACTTCTCTGTTTCAAATTTTCAAGCTCTTGTTAATACTTGATGTACTTGGTAGAAATGACATTTATGTTATAGACAGATTTAGCTGCTCTCCAGAAGTCAAGCAGCACTACTCACACCTTCATGAAGAGATATTTTTCTAGTAATGGAAAGACCAGAAAACTAGGTGGAATTTCAAATGAAATTGCTAAAAGTTTAAAAGAATCATCTCAAAGGGTTCTTTTAAATAAATACATATGAACTATGTAAAACTGTTCATTGTATCTGAATGAAAACTTAGGACCCCCCACCCCAGGTGCAATATCTCAAGCCGCAGAAAAGCCAAGGAAAAATGAGATGGAAAGAATGCAATTTATTGAAGCAATTTCACCTTCTTAGTCTGAATTAAATTACTCACTACCATCTATTCACTTCCATTATGTAGAATGAGGACTTCATAGGTCAAGAACTGTAAGGGAACACTCTTCTGAAATAGGCAAAGTCAGTATTCCCTAAAAGAAGAGTAATATGTTTTGAAAATATGTTAGCACTTCTTATGCTTTCTTACACTAAAAAAGCAAATAATAAAGATAAAGGTTGCAGTTCTGTACAAAGGCTGTTTAACTCCCACTGAAATCAATTTAACCAAAGTTAAGAATCCTAACTGTTTGTAGCACAGTAGCCCAATAAGCTATACAGCTATAACAAAAGGTATTTTATCAATGCCACCAAAGTGATGAATGCTGCTGATTGCACAGGCACAAAACTCCAAAAGCAGCTGATTTTCAAAGATACATAACCTGCTCATAATGACCTTGGACATATATAAACCCACCAATCCAGGAAACAGTTAGTATATGCCAATAGTGCTAAATTGCTAATTCAACTAGCTGCCATATTGAATGCTGCCAACTATACAGATATGAAATCATGAAAAACACTGCTCGTTTTGAATTGTGTGTGTGTGGGAATCATCAATGCAAACATACAGGGTACTTCAGTTTGAGAAAAGCAGACCATTAGAGTGGGGTCAGTTAATTTCTCAGGCATTTCTTGTGGATTGCAGAGTTTCAACAATAGAAGTCAGTTGCTATTTGTTATTAGAACAGATTTGTTTTGATTAATTTTACTGTTCAAAATTTTTATTACTGTTGTTAGCCCTAGCTACCTTGAGTGTTAAGATGGATTAACAGAAAGGCAGGATATATATTTTATAAAATAAACAGTTTGATTCTGCACTGCTACGTTTTGTACATACTGCAATCATCAGAAATTCTGCTAGACAGAGACTGAAATAGGAATGTGTGTTTGAAATGAAAAAACAAAATGTCCTGTTTGTTACCATCATTACGATAATAACAATAGGCAAATTGATGACATTCATCAATATTAATCTTCATTATTCTGGTACCTAGCTGTCTGGTTTAGCAAGCTAAAACAGAGTGGAGAGTCGACACAGAGTGCAAAGTCAGAGAGAAGAGGAACATGTCAGGAGAATTAAAGTTGTCAAGTCAGCCCTACAAAAACAGATTGTACCACATGTATTTCCTTGCAGTGTTTCCACCAATTATTGCATTCTTGAGGAACACTTTTTTGATTCTGTATGAACAGCAGTTCTGCATACAGTTGCCAGCCTCCAGGTGGTGGCTAGAGATCTCCTGGCATTAAAATTGATCTCCAGGCAATAGCAATCAGTTCACCTGGATAAAATGGTCGCTTTGGAAGGTGGTCTCGATGGCACTGTACCCTACTGAAGTCCCTCCCTTCCCCAAACCCTGCCCTCCTCAGGCTCCACTCCCAAAATCTGCATGTATTTCTCAACCCAGAGTTGGCAACCCTAGACCTGCAACAGATTATCTTTATATAATTTTTATTGAGACACTGGGCATTTTCAGATTCCTTCTGGCACTTTGCAAATTGAATAATGTGTGACCTATTTGTGTGACACAAACATTGTGATCCACAAACAGTGAGTTTTTGCTAGTGTGGGAGAGTGTTCCTATGTAGCTATTCTGTGAATCCCCTCCCTTATTTCCCAATCCATTAGTGTTAGTTCTAAGGTAAGTCTATCAGTACTTCATCTGTTAAATTTTTTAGTGCCACTACATGTTTAGCACACAAAAAATATATTGCATTACTCAAGCTGAGTGCACACACATTAACAATCCATTTGTATGGCTCTTGCTGTGTTAATCATAGCAGTGCACATATAGTTAAAGTGATTTCCATCAAGCATTATTGTCCCAGGGTTTGTTTCCACCATGCGCTCGCACTCACTGTTTGAACAATGAACAAGAGGAGGGGTGTGGTGCCTAAGACCAAGGCAGGGGTGGTGATCTTCTCTGTCTAGGGAAGCTGGAAAAGGCATAGTGTGAAGGAAACCAGTACTGTTTTAGCACTGCTGCTTCCTGCTTGCTTGCCTTCCTTTAGGCTCATAAATGATTGCTTTGCCTTGCTGCCTTTGTATTCTTCTTAGATTATCTTTGCTCTCAGCAATAGCCAGCAATCCATTTGGACTGGATTCACTCACCTCAAGAGAATTACAGCATCCCAAGTTCTCACCTAAATACATGCCCACTCTGCCACAGTATTTGCCTTTCTTGGGGTGCCAACTGCCTCCCTTTGTATGCTGTTAGCTCTGCCTGATTTCTTGGAGTATCAAATTCCTCCCAGTGCCCATTCTATAATGTTGTTTACTACTGACTGCTTTGCCAGTGAAAGTTTTAGTTGCCTATATAACTGGGACTCATTCTCTTATCTTCCTGGTATTTTGCAGGGAGGATTTCTTATGTAAGGAGTATGATCTCTGAAATGTCATCCAAATTGGATGGGAAACAATGCCCCCCACAAAAAAATTATAGCCAGAAATGTGTTTTCCATTGTAACAAAGGGAAATGAAAATGAATAATTAAAAAAACGACAAGTGCCATACCCCTGAAAGAAGGAATTTGCTGCCCCCACATGAGAAGACAGAAATCTCAGTAGTCAAGAAGGCCATGAACTGGCACCTCATTTAATATTGATGTGGGGGAGAGCATCAATCTATGATTTCAAGTATGAAAAATGAAATATAGTTCTTACAGATCTGAACTTTTTAAAAATGAATACAACAGGCCATTTCTAACAGTTGTGTTGCCATTGGACAAGTTTACTAGCAGTTTAAGAAATCAGAAGTCTAGTCAGTTTCACAGTGTTTGTAACCTTAATAGTAATCAGGCTCAAGTAGGGCAGCACACACTGTTAAGAACATAAGAATATAAGAGAAGCCAATCCCGAATCAGGCCAATGGCCCATCTAGTCCAACACTCTGTCACATAGTGGCCAAAAACACCAGGTGCCATCAGGAGGACCAGCAGTGGGGCCAGGACACTAGAAGCCCTCCCACTGCTGCCCCCTCCAGCACCAAGAATACAGTGTATCACCTGCCCCAGACTGAGAATTCCCATCTATACCCTGTGGCTAATAGCCACTGATGGACTTCTGCTCCATATGTTTATCTAATTCCCTCTTGAGACTGTCTATGCATGTAGCTGCCACCACCTCCTGTGGCAGTGAATTCCATATGTTAATCACTCTTTGGGTGAAGAAGTACTTCCTTCTATCTGTTCTAACCCGACTGCTCAGCAATTTCATGGAGTGCCCACGAGTTCTTGTATTGTGAGAAAGGGAGAAAAGTACTTCTTTCTCAACCTGCTCTATCCCATGCATAATCTTATAAACCTCGATCATGTCACCCCTCAGTCATCGTTTCTCCAAGCTAAAGAGCCCCAAGCGCTTTAACCTTTCTTCATAGGGAAAGTATTCCAACCCTTTTATCATTCTAGTTGCCCTACTCTGCACTTTTTCCAATGCTATAATATCCTTTGTCAGATGTGGCGACCAGAACCATACACAGTATTCCAAATGAGGTCACACCAATGATTTATACAGGGGCATTATGATACTGGCTGATTTGTTTTCAATTCCCTTCCTAATAATCCCCAGCATAGCGCTGGCCTTCTTTATTGCAGTTACACACTGTCAAGACATTTTCATTGAGTTATCTACCATGACTCCAGGATCTTTCTCTTGGTCAGTCTCTGCCAGTTCAGACTCCATCAACGTGCATTTATATTTAGGATTTTTGGCTCCAATGTGCATCACTTTGCACTTGGCCACATTGAACCCCATTTGCCACACTGACATCCACTAACCCATCCTCGACAGATCCTTTTGGAGTGCCTCACAAACCTCCCCGGTTGTCACCACCCTGAACAACTTCGTGTCATCTGCAAATTTAGCCACTTCACTGCTTACTCCCAATTCTAAATCGTTAATAAACAAGTTAAAAAGCATCGGACCGAGTACCAATCCCTGTAGTACCCCACTGCTTATCATCCTCCACTGAGAAAGTTTTCCATTTATACTCACTCTCTGTTTCCTATTTATAAGCATGGCCGGATCGCCCATTGGGCAGACTAGGCGCTTGCCTAGGGCGCGCCGGCCTCAGGGGCACCAAATGGCACCCCACTCCCCCCCCAAAAAGGGCCCCCCCGCTGCCCTAACCAGGCACCCGCGGCCCCCGTCGCTAGACCCCCCACCCCCTTCCCGGCTTCCCTGGGGGTCCCGCAGCCAAGGAGCCCCCGGGAAAGCCGGCGCTGGGAGGGAGGGGCGGCGGCTAGACCTCTGGCCCCCTTCCCTGGCTTTCCTGGGGGCCCCGCAGCTGCGGAGCCTCCAGGAAAGCCAGCACTCCGCCACCGCCCCCTGGTCTCCAGGACCCACCGGGAGGTTGGCATCCCCAGTGGGGGCACCCCAGGCTGTCCTGCCTAGGGCGCCCAGACACCTGGAGCTGGCCCTGTTTATAAGCCAGTTTTTGATCCACAAGAAGACTTGTCCTTTTATCCCATGACTATTGAGCTTACTTAGGAGCCTTTGATGAGGAACTGTATCAAAAACTTTCTGGAAGTCAAGGTAAATAACATCTATTGGGTCCCCCTTGTCCACATGTTTGTTCACTCCCTCAAAAAAACTAACAGGTTAGTGAGACAAGATTTTCCCTTACAGAACCCATGCTGAGACTGCCTCAATAGTTTTTATTAGTCAATGTGCCTACTAATTCTTTCCTTAATAACAGTTTCCACCAACTTGCCCGGTATCAACATCAGACTGCCTGGCCTGTAATTTCCCGGATCTCCCCTGGAGCCCTTTTTAAAGATGGGAGTGACATTTGCTACCTTCCAGTCCTCAGGAATGGAGGCAGATTTTATAGAAGGATTACATATTAATGTAAGGAGATCCACAAGTTCACATTTGAGTTCTTTCATAACTCTCGGATGAATGTCATCTGGGCCTGGTAATTTATTAGTTTTTAAATTGTCCATCAGTCGTAGGACTTCCTCTCTTGTCACCTCAATCTGATTCAGGTCTTTCAAACCCCCTCCCAAAATCAGTTGTTCTGGAGTGGGCAAGCACTTGTCCAGGGCTGGCCCGAGGTGTTTCTGGGCCCTAGGCGAGGTCAGCTTGTGGCACCCCCCCAGGCGATGCCAACCTCCTGGTGGGGCCTGGAGACCGACCAGAAACACGCCCGGGGGGCGCCGGGGTGCCACAAGCTAGCATTGCCCATGTGTGCCTGCTGGAGCGCAGCACGCTGGGCAAAACAGCAAGGAGCGGGAGTGGGTGGGTGGGTGGGCGGAGATGAGTCCAGCCCCGCATGGATCCTCCCTCGAAGTCTGGACCATTCATTCCTGCCTCCCTCACCCAGGACGGGCTGGAGGTGGCAGCGGGGCTGGCTGCTGCAGACCTGGCAGGAGTGCAGAGAGAGAGAGAGATCCCGGCCTCCCTCGCTCTCCCCCCCACACCACCCTCCTACCTCTGCCGCTCCCTCCTCCCCTCCCGGGTCGCTCTGTAGGGCAGGCTCAGCCAGGGAAGGAGGGGGAAGGGGAGGGGGGAGTTCCTCCGGCCGACAGATTGAGTACGAGGTTTCTCCTGGTAGGTGTCCGCAGGTCCTGCTTGGCTAAGGAGGAGGGGGGCAGCAGGGGAGGGGGAGAGGGGGAGAGAGAGCATGGGCGGCTTGTGCAAGGTGGGCAGGAAGGTGGGATGCTTCCAGTAAAAAATAGTTTTTGCCCTTACCAGAAGGCTCGAACCCGTGCAAGTCAACTGCCATTTGTGACATTTTTTATATACCCAAGGGGCCTTCAGGCAGCTCCGATTATTTTCAAAGGGAAGTAGTTTTCAAAAGGCATTTTCTACTGCCCCCTTCCTCAGAAACAAAACATCACAATAATTGCACTGCAAAGCACTAAGAGGCTCCCGTGGCTGGCCACCAGACAGCAGCCCAGCCCACATAGTGCTTCTGCCTCCTCCGTCCATCGTGCTGTATCAGTGACCCCACGCAAGCCATATGGGGGCGCAGCTGAGCACCGTAAGTTCTGCCCTTTTCCAGCAATGACATGCGGCTTGCTGGCATGATGTATGTATGAGCGTTTGGGCTCGCGAGCTTAAGAATGCAAGTTCTCCGGCTGATCTGCTTTCCCAGCCTTGCAGGCGGGAAGAGAGGGAGGAGACGCCTCCAGGCGCTGCTTCCAGATCACTGAGGAGGAGGAGGCCGAGGAGGAGCCAGCTCCATGATGAGCTCCAAGGTCGGGGCCCGCCCCCCCGCCTGCCTTGGCTTCCTTCAGCCATGTGGCAGCTGGTTTAAACCCCCGCCTCTTCCCTTTCAGCGCCAGCCGCCCCCGCCTCCTCTCCCCCCGGCAAGCTCCACTGCTGCCTCCTGAGCCCCGCCAGGGCACTCTTCTCTGGCGGCGGTGGCAGGGAGGCGGCGGTGGCAGTGGGCTTTTTGCGGGGGGGCAGGGCGTGGTTTGGCGCCCATGCAGGCTGGCGCCCTAGGCGAGCAGCTAGCTCACCTAGTGGGCGAGCCGGCCCTGCACTTGTCATCTTCCACAGTGAAGACAGAGGTAAAAAATGCATTCAGCTTCTCAGTCATTTCCCTGTCATCTTTCAGTAGTCCTTTTACCCCTTGGTGTCAGGTATCCCTGCCATAGGGATGGAGAAGGGGGAGGATGGGACTGTAGTGTGCTGATTGATGTTTCTGGACTGTTGGGATGGAATGTGGGGAGATGCCGATGTTGCCTGGGCAACTGGGCTATATCTCATCTCCCAGGCCAGAAGTGGCCTTGAATGCCAGGCTGCGCGTCTCCTATCGCTTTGTAAAGACTCCAGCTAGGCATGGGAAAGGTGGGATGGCGGGTATACGATTATTTACTGCTTTCTGGTATTCCCGCGCGCGCGCTACCCATCTATTGGTAGAGAGATGGGGGGCTTTCCCCCCCTTGGAGTATAACCCAATGCTTTGTGTATCCAAGTTATTCTTAACAATGCTTCTGTTCTAGTGACCTAGTATTGCAGCTTAATAAACACTATTCTTGTTTCAATGAATAAGGCCTGGTGTTTGGCTGACTAACTGAGGACTCTGACACTTGGTCATCCAAGGGCCCTGCTGCCTCCCTGGCTGGTTTCCTACTTCTAATGTATTTGAAGAAAGTTTTATTGTTGGCCTTTATGTTTTTTGCGATATGTTCCACATATTCCCTTTTTGCTTGCCTGATCACAGACTTGCATTTTAATTGCCACAGCCTGTTTTCCCTTTTATCAATCTCACTGAGACTAGCTTTCCACCGCTTGTTGTTTACAAAGGGTATGGCAATGTATTAGTGCTTCATTTGTGCGCGCGTGCGTGTGTGCTAGTAAAGTGCCATCAAGTTGCTTATGGTGACCCTATGAATTAACAACCTCCAAAATATCCCATCATTAACAGCCCTGCTCAGGTCTTGCAAACAGAAATGTGGCTTCCTTGATTGAGTAAAGGCATGTCATGTTGGGTCTTCCTCTTTTCCTGCTGCCTTCAACTTCTCCTAGCACTATTGTTTTTTCCAGTGACTCTTGTGTTCTCAAGATGTGACCAAAGTACAATAGCCTCAGTCTGGTCATTTTTGCTTCTAGGGAGAGTTCAGGTTTGATTGGATGTAGAACCCACTTATTTATCATTTTGGCAGTCCATGATATCTATAAAACTGTCCTCCAATACCACCTTTCAAAGGAATCAGCTTTCTTCCAGTCTGCTGTCTTCACTGAAGTACTTCCTTTATTCCATCTTGAACCCACTGCATACTAAACTGATGATCCCAAATTGTAGTAATTAGGAGAAAAACCATGGTTTCATCTGGGTTAGCTGGCTGAGATAGGTATTGGGGCCTCTGTGCTTCAATGACTGCATCCCTATGTGACCAAGCAAGGAAATACTTGGGGTGGGGAATTCATTGCCTTTTTTGTTAGTTGATCAGCAAATAAAACATGGCCTTAAAAGGGGGGGGAAAGTGGTCTGGGAAAAGACCTGTTGGTCCCCGTGGCATCTGTGCTGCAGAGTCCCTCAGAATTCCATTTATCCCCATGCTATTTAGCTGGGTACAGTTATTTTGAGATGTGATGACCAATGCTCCCTCGAAGCTGTGGAGTCTTGTGAGCAAAAATTCTACTTTGTGAGCAACTGGCATTAAAGTTGTGAGTGAGCGATTTGGCTACTGCATAAATTAGTTTGCTCTGGAGCAATCTTTCCTGAGCTAAGGCAAAAATGTGCAAGCTAGAGTCTAAAAAACCCTGTGAGCTAGTTCACACTAACTCAGCTTAGACGGAACACTGGTGATGACACTCAATTCTATTGCTCAGTCAGGTGAGCCAGTAAAGAGTCTAAACTGGTGCCTGGATGGGGTAATTGGCTGGATGAATATACTTCAGCTCAGTTCAGATAAGCTAGAGGCACTATTGGTTGATAATATAGTTAACTAAATATTGAGGAGTCACCCTATTCTAGATGCAGTATAAGGAAGCTTCATGTTTTCATGTCTGTTTAATGCTTAACTAGGTAGTTATATATTGATTTATTTATAAATCTGTTGCCTCCTCCACTTCAGTAATAAAAACGGGTGGGGTGGAATATGCACTATTGATTTCATTAATGCCTTTCTTCCATCAGGGAACTTAAGCATTCATAAGCAACTAATATGATCCATGAAGATTCTCTGGTCAAACACTCATCTGCCTATTTTCAGCAAGGTTGCTTCACCGTGTGCCATCATTTTTACAATGGTACTTATGTAGATGCTGCGCTTTCTTTTTTCCAAGTTGTATAAATGCCTGGATCTTTTCTGTGCTGTAGTGTATAGTGGTTTGTTAGGATAGGATTATGTTTATTTACATCTCATTGTTTTAATTAAAGTTCTAAAAGAAAGTCATCATCCTAAAGATGGGGCCAGATCCACCCAAACTTTGATGTATAAGGGGCTTTGAGGAAGTGGGAAGAAGAGGATTGGCAGGGCTGTCTCCAGGCTCTTCCACAGTACCTAATGCACCGTGGTGCACACTGCAGCTTATGAAAGGCAAATGAGTAATTCTAGATATAAGAATATCAGAGCCACTTTAGTCAGTCCAATAAACAGGATATTGGGCTTAAATTTAGGAGGTGGCTAAATCTAAATTGAGCCATGGGGACTCTTATCAGACTCTTTTTTTAAAACCAGAAAAGCTGCTTCCAGAGGAGTAAAGTGGACAGGAGGAGCAGTGATGCTGGATAGCTTAACCCTTTCTCTGCTCCAGGTAGCTTTTGCCCAAGGAGAATTTAAATGCCTATTTGCCCAGGCAGTATTCAGTACAAGGAAAATTTGTTAATGATGATCATCAGGAATAAGAAACTCTTTAAAATGGTATTTTAATTGTGTTGATAACCCACCCTGAGCCTGCTATGCTGGGGGAGGGCGGGATAGAAATTCAATAATAAATAAATAAATAAAAATTGGTAAGAAATACTGGGAGAAATGTGAGTCTGATCAGATGGCTCTTTAGATCTGCGCAAGGCACGATTGCCTCACAGATCTAAAGTTAATGTCCAGACACAAACATCTGGGAAACATCCCTGTTCCGTGGGCATCCCATTTTGCCGTGCTTTGGAGCCGTACTTAAAAGATACCACTTTAAATCTGGGGTTTTCAGTTACCTGCGGGACAACTACATCTGTCTAACCATTCCACCAGCATGCAATCCTCCCATCAGGGTGGTCTGATGTCAGACCATCCCGAGCGGGGCCATTTTAAAAAATCTCTACACATGCGCGGATCAACAAGGATGCGCTGTCACGTCTATGCGCATGTGCAAAAAGTTTTTTTTAAAAAACCCACCATGGACCTCCTTCAACAAGGATGCGCTGTGATGCCTATGTGCATGTGCAAAAAAGTTTTTTTAAAAACCCATCGCGTGCGCCTCCTTCAGTGGACGCTGTCTAGCCAATCCACAATGGAGGCAGTGCGTGGTAAGGTGATTCCCCCGGGGTGTGTCTGGTTGTGTGATGATGGATTAAAAAGATTGGGATCAAATTCGAGCTGGCATAATGGTGGGATTAGCTGCCCATCTGAATGTACCCAATGTTATATATTTCTCCCATCTACAAAAATTTAAAATAATCAGTTTCTCTCAAATGAACAGAGGGCAACCTGAGAGTATAAGAATAACTTAATAAGCTAACATTATGTTCTGGATATCCAGAAAATTAGATAGAATGTTTGCCTAAATATTAATTTGTTCAGCATCTGCTGACACCTTGTTATTTAAATGTGAAGAATACTGGAAGGATTTAGATGCACTTCATAACAGATGAAGAAATAAAGAACCAACGTGCAGAGAACCAAAAAAATATATAAATAAAAATCACAAGACAATTGAATGATCTTATCAGGGTATTCCTGAAAAGAAAGATAAAAGAGTCTAACTGATTAGTGATTAGGTTAATTAAGGAAGCTGATTGACCCAGATAACAGATAAAATATATATTTTAATTAATGACACTGAAAGTGAACCAAAAATATTTTCATTTTAAAAATGGTGAACATCATGAAACTACAAATTCCCACCCAAAGAACCAAGAAAATACAACTTTATTTAGTAAATATCAGCACAACAGTTACTCGGGAACAAGCACCTCAGTTGGTTATTTTAATCAACATCTTAATGATTCAGTCTGACTGTGAAAGCTCCAGCCTGCCACTTACTTCATCAGGACATCTGCTGGTAGGGAGGGCTTGAATCAGCTTGCTACTTCAAATAGTAGGCTGAGATTCCAACCCCATAAGTAAACCTTCCTGTGAAATTTGACAAAGGAGCCTAGTTACACTGAGAAATGTACACATGTACACCAGTACATATCTAGGCTGTTTGCACGAGTTCAAAATAGCCTGTATAGACCAGGAGCACAGCATGCCACTTCAGCCCTGCTACAGCTTTTACCTCAATGCTTTCCTTTCTGTGCCCTCCAAACATCTGAATTTTATATAAAATGCATGAGACAGCCAGATTTGTAATACTTTGCATAGTTCCAGCATTCCCATCACTAAAATGAAATGGTAGAGCTAGAAAAGGTGCAGAATGGGGCAATAAAAATAATCAAGAGGTTGGAGCATATTTTCTACAAGGAAATGCTAGAGTGTTGAGGATTTCAGTTGGAAAAGCAATGACAAGAAGAAATAATGATGAAGGTACTTAAGACCAGTTAGACCATTTCAGAGGTCAGGATCCACAATATATTAAAGTTCCTCCAAGAACATTACCTTGCAGGGCATCTTTGCAGCATGAATTGTTGCTGTTGCTTTGGAAAAGACAGCCCTCTGCCACCATGCTCAGCCCAGTTTCCTGTGTTAGCTGTCAGGGCTTCCACGGTATTTACCTTTTGTATTATTTCTTAGTCCATAGATAAAAAACTACCAGAATAAGGAATTGCTTAAAACAACTTGATGGTGGAAGACATTTCACCATTTTATTTTACACAGGTTATTTTCTCCTTACTTTGATGTTGTTGGGGAAAGGTTTTTTTAGCCTGCTACCCCACAGAACTGTGGTACATTTGTGCTCCTCTCAAGGTTTCCCCAATTTTTCTCTGATCTTTCTCAAACCTGCTTTGCCATGACATTTTGGGAAACACAACAGCAAAGCTAGGATGACTGCTATGTGGGTGGATTTTCCTAGTCTAACCAACCTGGTGGCCAACTTCCCTGCCCCTGTCCCTGCAGCGCTCCTGTGTAGCAACATGGTATTCCTTAGTGGAGTCCTATCCAAATACTTACCAAGACTAAGCCTACTTGGCTTCCAAAGTCTGACGAGATCAGGCTAGTCTGGGCTATCCAGGTAAAGGGAAGAAGAGTTACAGCTTCTTAAATCCATTAAAGGTTGCACTGTAAAGAGCCACATGCCACCACTCTTTTTAATCTTCTACTGTGTAGTTCACAAATAGGCATTGTCAAAATAAAATGCAGCACCTACCCCTGAAGAATTGTAGTTGAGGACACACTTGGAGCAAGCCAGTGGCGCTGCTGGTATCTCAATGATTTACTTTGGATTTGGCTTGTGGCTGTGCAGGTCTAGGAGGCGATGACATGCATAAGCCATGCTTTTCCCACACCACTGGCCCCAGCAGTATTACCAACAACTCAGTTGCTTGGGTGAAGACTTGGCTTTGCATGCCAAGCAAAAATGCTCTGGAGTGCTGCTGTTGGCCAGCATGATGGCTTGTCAACCCCAATGTAAACTAACAATTTGTTCAGTCTAAATGTCTCCATTCAAAGTTTTCTGAGCCAAAATAAATGATTGCATAAGTTTCAACCATTCAAAAACCAGTTTTTAAAGGCTATGTGTATTATGAAAAGATCATAACTCCCTGTTTTGTAGATTACTAAACCATGCTTCCAAAAGTATGATTTATTTCCAAAGGCTTTATTTGGAAATGCTTAATCTTCAAGATCATCTTTTTGTTCGTTCTCAACATTAGCATCATTTTATGCATGTTGTAAGAAATCCTACTCCTCTTGAAACAATACAACTTTCAAAAATTCCTACTCATTGCTTGTCATGCTCTCCCAAGTCTTTTGATGATTCCATTGTTGCTCAAAACTCATCCAATCCTATTATAGCTGGCAACTGAGCACTACACTGACCACACATAAACATTGGAAGGAATTAGTGTGATCTCCTTGTCAAGCAATAATTTTCTGATATATGATAAGTAGTTCCACATACACAACTATTGATGCCTCCACTATTTAACAAGTAGAACATAATTGTCCATCATGTGAATGTTGTGACAAAGATCCCATCCTAGGAAGTACTGAACTATCCCATGGAAATATACCTCAGAATTTAGAACTTTACATTCTCTTCCTTCATTGGCTTTCTCTTTGGGGAGGGAGGGAGAGAGAGGTGCACACATTCTGACTATTTTTCATCAATCCTATGTTTTGAGTTGATAAGCTCTCCTTTCAGAACACTAAAAGTTCTTTACAAAGGAGCTGCATAGCACACTAATTCCTAGTAAGCTGGCATTACTGCCCATGCCAGTGTTGAGGTATTGCAACTATGTTGACAAGGAACAGTTTAAGCCAGGGGTCCCCAGGCTTTTTGACTCTGTAGTCACCTTTGGAATTCTGACACAAGGCAGAGGGTGCAACCACAAAATGGCTGCCTCAGGAGGCAGAACCAACTACAAAATATCAGGGAGTAAGGTTATGCATAACTCTAACATTAACTCTCCAACAGTTATTGCTCAAGACTGTAGTCATAAGAGCAGAGAATAAATATAAATGTAAATGCAACATTTCAGGCAGAAGTTCTTTTTAACAGAATGCTGTTTAAAATTAACACATTGTTCAAAAATATTTTCTTGCATACACACAGCTTACCTTCAGTTATGCAGTGAAGATCCTTGTGCTGTGATAGCAGCTGCTGCCAAAGCAACTTTTTAAAAATCTGCCACTCTCCAATGGCGAATCAGAAGTTCTGCTGGGCAAAAGCCCCACCCAGTTCCTTAAAACATTTAGTGGATACTAGGAAAGGTGCTGGCAGGTGCCATAATGCCCACGAGCATTATGTTGGGGACCCCTGGTTGAAGTGGTCTCTGCCTGCCAGAGGCCAGTAGGATGTAGAAAATGAAAACTAATCATGCAAAACCATAATTCATTTTCCTATTTTATCTTTGTCTCCACCCTGTCTCCTGATTTTATCTTCCTTGTCTCTAATTTTAGATTGTAAGCTCCTTGTGGCAGGAACCTGTGTTCTTGCAGTCCATAAAGCAACAAGGATATCCATATGCTGTATCAATAATAATAAATAAATAAATATAGGATAGGATATACTGTTCAGTATCATAATAGATATTAACAGCCATTGGTTTCTACAACTGATATAAGGCAATCAATATAACTGAATGATAATACTTTGTAAAATTTGGAAGTGCCAATCTTTTTTCAGCACTCGCTAAATTCAAAGTGCAATCCTAATCACAGTTATGATCTTCTAAATCCATGGAAGTCAGTCAGTTTAAGAAGAATATAACTCCATTTAAGATCGCAGTGTCCGCCACATCCCGTTGCCCAATTACTGTTAGGCAACAACCATAGCTTAGTAGTAAAGCATGTAGTTTACAAGCTGAAGGTCTCAAGTTCAGTCTCTGGTTTCTCTAGTTACAGTACCTTGGGACCTCTAGGATTGAGAAAGACCTCTAACTAAGATCCTGTACAATTATTGCTGGTCAGAGAACACAGTACTTGTTTGGATGGTCTAACTCAATAGAAGATAGCTTCACGTGTTCATCCTACTGTGTACACAGTTGTGAGAAATCAGTCCACAGTTATGCTACTTATGAAATACAATATGTGAATGTGGCTTTCAGGGGCTTTGATAGTCCTCTTAACCCCACCTGGAGTTCAGTTTACCCCTAGCAAAATTCCTCAACAAGTTATACAAATTCTAAGATTATGGCAATCATGTAGGAAAATCTGAGGAGAGAATAGTTCTAATTATTTTACTTATACAAATAGAAGAAACTTCTGCAGATCTCTGCAAGCTACTCCACAGCCAACATACCATTTCTCCAACCTAGATAAATCACTTATCTAAATAATACTTGTTTTTATGAATCAAAACCATCAACTGGAAATGTCTAGGATGTGCAACTTTGAAAATGAGACTCAATGAATCACTGAGATAGAAGAATAATTCATTAAGCAATTCATCAGGGGCATTCTTTTTAATGTGATTAACAGCCAGTCATTTGTCAGTTTTGACATTCCAAAAATGTTATCACTTGAATGATTATCTCTTTTGAAGTTCTTTACAGAGAGTTGCCCAACTCGTTACTAAGCAATAAAGATTCTTTTTGTTGACACACATGGAAACCTCTAATTATATGAGTCACTGTCATTTTACAACTGAATAAACCGTTAGTTAATTGTAAAAAAAACCCCTGTAATAAAAATTGTAACGACTGCATTACAGTCCCATACTCTCACCTGTTATCTTGTGCCATGATTAAGCCAATCACTTGCACAGAAGAAAATGTATGCTTGGAAGACTGAATCTAAATTTCCATGTCACCTGAAGTAATCTTATTGAAAGGTATATCCAGGCATGTCCATTGAGCCATACACCCCTTGGCCTGCTTTGATAAAAGCACATCCCTTAAGCCAGTCAGGTCCCTTGGCTTGCTTTGATAAAACATTGACTTGGCTTTTCAAAAGGGAGGGGGAATTTGAAAAAGAAAGGCATTTTGTATATTTGGAACAAAAACATACAAATATATGTTAGCTTGTAATGTCATGCTGCTTTTTGGGTTATCATTAAGCTATCAGATTGGTCCTTTCCAACATTTGAAGGATTGCTAAAGTTTGCCATAAAAGTCATTCATAAAGATTCCTAAAATTCAAGACTATACATTACTATGAAATGCCATTTAATCACTATTGGCCAAGGAACATAGTCATCATGCCTACATATTCTTGGGTTTACACTGTTACATGAAGGCTTTCCCTTGTTTAATCTTTAGTCTTCACATTCTATATTGTGATAGGGACTAAAAAATGTTTCCCGTATGCAGAAACTGCCTTTCAATCTCAAAAGGCAGGTTTTTCACATTTATGTGGGCTTTTATGCTAGTACAGTGAAACTAAGGCTGAGGACAGACTGACAGTATGAAGTGCGAGGGAGGCGGGGCAAAAAGACCCGGACCAAGTTGTGCCAGGGATTCCCAGTCACACTGCACCTACTGATGCGGGAGCATACTGGAGAGGAGGTGCAAGAGAGTGTTTGCACTGTTGGTACACCCCTGGCAGAGGCGCAGCTGTAAGTGGCTTTTTCTCACTCCAGGGACATGCGCCTATGCGCATAGGCACATCAGCGATTATCAATGAGGCCTGTTCATGTGGCTTTTAGCGTGCACACTTCCAGGAAGCGGGATCAACACGCTCTCTAGGGTTTCCTACGGCTTTCACCTGGTACTTTAACACGGTAGGGAATCATCATAGGATGGGCTGAGTATGGCTGTGGAACGCCTGACAGCTGTGGCTGAGTGAACTGGCCCATTTAATCCGTTTGTGAAACATGCCTATATCAGGCCAAACTGCCAGTCTGAACTTAGCCTAAATCTAAAAACTTGTTGAAGAGTTTCATCCTGTTGCACAAACAGTAGCATGGGGACTATTATAGAATTGACCTATTGAAAAGCTGCTATTGTCTCACAAGCATTTGAAATCATTACTGTTCTCCCATAAAAACATTTTCTACTTCTACTGCAGAACCTTGTATGGTCCAGTAATATCCTGGGGCAGGATTTCAGCAGGCATGGCAAGCTAGGGTGGGAGGGAGGAGTTCAGAAAGTTAACTTCTGCAAGGGCTGTTGCACTTGTATAGCATAACTTCCAGGTCATTGTCCAGATTTTTAAGGATTAACTGGACTTCAAAACTTCTACTTGGTACCAAGGAAGTGCCATCTGTGAAAAAGTCTGATAGATAAAATACCATGTTTGACAGCCATGAGATTCCATGAGTCAAACCTCCAATCTCTTCCAATGGTTTTGCAGCTGCACAGAGGCTGCAGTGGCAAAGTTTCATTTCCTAGACTTGTAGGCACTTTTGCATCTGTATAGGAGACAAGATAGCTGGATCAGATAACTATTTGTATTCTGCCTTTCCTCCCACTTACAACTCATATTGACTTTAAGTATATGGTTGTATGGTCCAAATGGGAGCCATGAATTTCAAAGGTGGTGCAACTGTCTTTCTCTGGACACTTCAGGACTGCTAGACTCTTTTGCAAGAACATTGGCTGCAGTCAGACATGCAGTTTGATCCATTGCCATGTTGTTCCCTTCTGGACTTCAAATGCACAATCATACAGTAACATCTGTCTGTCGTGCCCCAGTCATCTTCATCCTGATCTCCCCACCTTTACTGTGTGTTTCTTTGATACCTGTGAAAGTCTGGTCCTTTCCTGTTGTCTGATTGCTCTGTTGCATACCCAAGCCATCAGGCAGATCTGACTGGTCTCATTTTCCAGCTGCCACTTTTTTTACTAGTTAGCAATGTACACATAACTGCATATTTGCACCTCTCTCTCTCTCTCTCTCCCACAGGGGTATCTCAAAACTGTGGTTTTTAATGAAAACTTTCAAAGAAAGACACCTCTGTACTTCAGCTTTTTTCTGCACTTTGGGGAAGAAGTTAAGTTTAAAGATTAGAGAAGGAGGACAGCAGTAAACTACATATCCCAGCAGGCTCATCAGCACTTGTGCACTTGCTCAAAGGACAAACTAAAAAAATGGCCAATGGCCCCACTCCCTGGCTGCTGCATCTGATCATTCAAGGATGGGGTGAAAGCGCTTTAAAGAGTGTTAAGGTAGTGAGTCGGATCAAGGGAATTAGTCGGATTAAAGAGTGTCAAGAGAGTGAATTGGAGGGGCTACAATGGATCAAACAGCATGTCTGACTGCAGCCATTGAAATGTAGCAGAACAGAATGATGTAATGAGCCTTGTGAATCTGATATTATCTGGACTATGGCTGAGTTCAGACTGGCAATTTGCCCCGGTAGGGACCCGGGCCAACGACAATTCAATTCCGGAGTAAATTGGGCGTTCACACAGGCACATCTGCCTGGCGTCCCCCACCCGTAGCCAACCCGTGCTGTTGCGCTTCACCGCCGGGTTAAAAAGATACCTCATAAAACTGGTAGCAAATCCGAAACCCCGCGTGTGTTGCACATTTCTCCACTTTCGGGAAGTCTGAACGCACAGCTGAAAAGCCGGGAGCAACCCGTGTTGGGCAGAAGGCAGCAGCGATATGATTGGCCGTGCTCCGCTCTACTGCCCAATGCGGTGCCGGTGCTGTGGGGTCCTCCCCCAATCGGCAAAATGCGTTTATGTGCTTATGCGATTATGCGCATGAGCACTCATGCACACATGCACCCATACACCCACAGCCGAATTAATGGGGAAACACCGAATACAGCTTGCCCCCTGGCGCAGCAGTCTGAACGCTCCTGCCCAGCTCCGCTCCGTATTTTCCGGCAGCGGCCCCGGCTGTGTGAACGGGAAAACCCGGGACAGTTTATTCCGGGGCTTTTTTGCCACCCCTGGCTACCAGAGCAAACTGCCAGTCTGAACTCAGCCAATATATCTGTCTTAGTTAGCAAATTATTAAATCAGTCTAAATATTTATAATATAAATCTTTTTTTAAAAAAATGCTTACTTTGCAAAACTCAGTTTCTAAATTGGGGGCAGTTGTTGTTTTAACTCTTCATCATGCACTCTTCAACATAACAAATTAAACAACTGAGACACTTTTGAAATGCAAGCCGGCCTAGTAACCAGTCAAAATAACAGAGCTAAGAAAAATAATTATAATTCCTCACTTTTATCTCCCTCTCTCTTTGGACAAGTCACTTAGCAGCTCCATGACTCACTTGAACCACTTGTAAAGTTTTATTATCACAGCAATATTTTATATGTCAAAAGTTCCAAGTATACTGCCAGCAGCTCCTTGGTGAAAGTAGTGGATTTTCATGAAGCATATTATAAATATATTCCCTACTAATAAGCATAGCTTGCATACACTGAAAAAACGTGGTGTATGTTTCAAAAAAGAAGACTACACCACACTGTTAATGATAATAATGCTATTATATGCTTACATTTATAACTGATTTTGAATGTAAAACTTTACACTTTTGTGCAGGATCAAGGCAATTGTAAATATTTTAAATTTGAAATAACTGCAATCACTCTGTGAAAAATGTGGTTTGTGATTTCAACCCTGTATTTGAAGTACTAAATTAATCATATAGTTCGTACAACAAAACCATTGGTACATACAGTATGCTAAAGGTCAGATGGGTCCATCCGTATAGGGGGCAATGGGTAAGATAAAGAAAGTTATCAGTACAGTGAATTGAGTATTAGGCATGGACTTGGAAGAGTCAGGTCCAGTCCTAACTATAAACTTATTGAATGGCTTTTGGCAAGCAATTTTGTTTTCATCTCTGTTCCAATTCCTAGTAATATCAACAAAGAACATAATTACCTAGTTCAGCATTTGAATTGCTCCAGCTCATAATGTTTGGATCTATTACAAACAGAATGTCATTTCCTCAAGAACCTCAACTTTGGCTGAGAATTTAAAAGAAAATTTTGCATGTGTACAACAAGCAACTGGACTGATCAGGTTGCTTTGCAGGCACTTGTGCAGGAGGTATTTATTGTGGGATAGCTTTTCACTAGATAACTTAAGCAAATCGCATAATATATGCAAAACTGTTTATTTTTAACCCTATTACATTTTTACAAAAGCCTCCAAAGGCTTCAGCCTTTCATGAAACTGTGCAGTGCTTGAACCATCAGGTCACTGGCCAAAACTCAGAGAAATTCACCTTTGGAGCAAGGGAGCTATGCAATACTTGAGTTTATTTGGAGCAAGTTCCAGGCAAACTCCCTGACCCGAAGCACAGGAATTCATCCACACAGTTCCTATGACTTTGCTTAGAGCTGGGGACAGGACTTTTAGTAGTCACATGGGAGACAGCAGGGTCCTTACTACTCAAATAGGCTGGGAGCAATGCTCCCTCTAAGCTGTAGAGTCTTGTGAGCAAAAATTATACTTTGTGAGCTACTAGTTGTGAGCGAGCGGTTTGGCTACACACTAACTCAGCTTAGAGGTAACATTGGCTGGGAGCTAGCTCACAGTTTTTTAGCCTCCGGCTCATGAATTTTTGTCTTAGCTTAAGAAGGATGGCTCCAAAGCAAACTAACTTATGCAGTAGCCAAATCACTCACTCACAACTTTAATGCCAGTAGCTCACAAAGTAGAATTTTTGCCCACAAGACTCCACAGCTTAGAGGGAGCATTGGCTGGGAGGACTCCCTCTTTTTCCCTCCCCAGTTGCAGTGCAGTGAGATCTAAGATGGAAATCTTTAACTCTGATTAGCTGTGATAGACAAATGCAAGTGCCTTCGTTAATGAGGTTTGTTACTAACTTGATTCTCTGGTATTTTTAATCATAGTTTAATCCTAGTCGACCATGGTTTAATCCTAGGCCCATTGTGCATCTAGCATTCTATCCACTGCTTTACCAAACCCACATTGGAACAGAAATTCCCTTCTGCCTTGTATGCCACTTTCACTTTCTTTGTCGGATTTTATGATAGCATCCACATTGCGTGCTGGTTTCACTTCCTTTGATCTCTGGGTTTTATGGTACTGTCTGCATAGATTTATGGCTGTTTTATGGCCACCTGGGGTTGATTCTGCAGTCAGTATGGTGTTGGCCTGGGGTATTTCAATGTGGTTTTGAGCCGCATCTTTTTGTGTTCCAGTGTGGGTTTGGTAAAACAACGGAGCAAATGCTAGATGCGGAATGGGCCCTAGTCAAGATATTGAAGGTGCTTGCACTGTGACATTGTAATTAACTGAAGCTACACTGAAGACTTCCAACTATTCCATACAAGGGGAGAAGGAAAGAAGCATGAGAGCCAGACTATTAACTAATTTTGCAACTGGTATGAACAATCTGAGACGGACTGCAATCACACACACTAAATAATCCACTTTCAATGCACTTTCCAATGAGATTTTACTGTGTGAACTGGCAAAATCCAATTAGAAAGTGCATTGAAATGGATTATTTAGTGTGTGTGATCACAGCCTGAGGCTGCGTTCACACAAGCAATTTGATCCGTTCCCCTTGCTGTTCCCTTATGGATTTAAAGTGCACGATCAGACTGCAACATCTGTCATGCCTGAGTCGTCTGAGTTGCATTCCCTCCTCTCCTTGCCCTGTGTTTTTTTGATACCTGATAAAGTCCAGTCCTGTTGGTCTGAGCGGCTTCAAAAATTGATTTTCTGTCCTCTAGTCCCACTGTTGCGCAGCCAAGCAGTCAGGCAGGTCTCACTGAGCTCTTGCTTTCCGGCCGTCATTTCCACCCCCCCAGTTAACGAGGATTGCATGACTGTATATATGCACCCCCCAGGGGGGCTGCTCAAAACCTCATTTTCTTTTGAAAAACTCTTAAAGACACCCCTTTTTCTGCAGCTTTTTAACACTGTTTGGGGAAGGGGTAAATGGAAGATTAGAGGGAGGACGGCAGTGGACTCCATTTCCCAGCAGTCTCTTCACCACTTGTGTGATTGCTCTGTGGACTTAATTTTAAAAGAAAATGGCCAACAGCCCCATGAACTCCATATACCAGAAGCACTTAGCATGCTGGGATATGGAGTTCATGGGGCTGTTGGCCATTTTCTCCTAAAAAAATGGCTGACAGGCTGACTCCCTGGTTTCTGCCATCTGGTCATGCAAGGAGGGGTAAAATGGCATTGAAGTGTGCTAAAATGGGTGAGTCTGGTCAGGATTCTCTGCCACAAAATAACCTGGCTTAATTTGAGGTGGGGCAACAGTGGATTAAACTGCCAGTGTGAACGCAGCCTGAGTCTAGATCTTCTCTGATCTTAAAGGGCAGGCAGATTCATAAGGGAGCAAGCAGACCTTTAAATACCTGGGGTCCCAGCCTATTTAAGGCTTTAAAAGGTGAGATGTATTGCTTTGAATGAAGCCCTGAAGCGAACAGGCAGCCACTGTTGTACTTTAAAAACTGTAGTTTATGATAGGTTACACCAATTGTGTTTTCTTACTGTTGTGTTTTGTTCCTCTTGAAGATTAACATTCCAGTTTACCAGTGTTTGTTACAGGCCCTATTTGTTACAGTCCTTATTACTGTTGTAAATTATTATTTACCTAAAATACTTATATTCTGAATTCATATCCATTGTTTCTGAGGTGTTACTGTCTATGCTTTTCCCCCCTAGAAAAATAGCTGTGTGTGGAAAGCAAAAGCAAAAGCATGTGGGCACTATTCAAGGTTAAATGCTTGAAACCACAATTAAAGGACCACATGGCTAGCCAGTGCTGGCAGCCTTGAAATCATAGTCCCACAGAGCACTACAGAAGGATTGCGAAGCTGCAGTTGCTGGACCCTAATGCCACTGAACAAGTGCCACCAGGAAATTTTTGACCCTTTGCTGTCAACTCCACCTGGAAAAAAAGGAGTCTTCCTCTCCTTCTTAGGGCTGCTTTTGGGACACATACAACAAGCACTGCCTAAGAGTTATGTGTGTACACATCAGCCCTGTAGCCAGGATTTTTTCCAGGGGGCACTAATTAAATCTCCAACCCTTTCTTCTCCTTCAGAGTAGATCAATCTTCCTCACCCCCCCTGAAGCATTTTCCATGGACCTCAAAAGTTGCTGCATTTCATACAGCCACCTGCTGCTGGGGCTCAGCCAACCAGGAACTCCACTGGCCCCCAACAGGCGCAGCATCCAAAGTGGGGATCGAAGCCACACTTTGCCTCCAGTCCCTACTAGAGACTCCCCAGCTCTCGGCCTGGCAGGGGGCAGAGTGTAGCAGCAACAGTGAACTGAGCCAGGGGCAGCAGGAAGCTCACCCAAGAGCTTTTCCCAGAGGTGGGCTTGACGCAGGCCCCTGGAACTGCGCAGCACAGCCTGCCTTCCTCCCTCCCCATCATGGGAGTGCCAGCACGAGGCAAGCAGGAGCTACTTCCTTCCCCAGGGCAGGAGGAGGAAGACTGGAAGCAGCCACTCGGCAGTTGGGGGGAAGGAACAGCTGGCTGGATCTCACCAGGGACCAGTGCATTCAGGGCACTGCAAATTCGAAACCCTCACTGGCTAAGGACCTGGCACACATACATACACAATTAAGCTGCTGCTTCTAACTCATGCATGTAACATGTGTTTTTAATATACTCCTGAAATTCCACACAAGTACAAAACTAATTAATGTGCTGAGTATAACGAATAATGGTTATGTTAATAAAACGCACAGTACTTTTATCAGTGTCCCCAAATGAATCAAGGCAAGCTTCTCTGTAAAAACTCATCATCAAGCTACATAAAACAATATTTTCCAACTTTCATTTCTGTGGTTTGCCAGGCCATTCCTGGAAAAATGAATCAAAAAGCCAATACTTTGAACATTGCATTTGAACATAAGTTCTTTCTTCATCTTTAAAGACATAACTGAAATCATAAAAAGGATTATCCATAGACAAATGCAAGATCAAAGCGTAAGAACACCATACCTTGTATGCGATGACATTCTATAATGTTTGATTGAATATAAATCTTCAGATGCTGCAAAAGAACTTGTTCTCAGCTTAATACAGACAGAAAATTGCTCTTTGGAGTTGGAATGCTCCCAGCATTTTTCTTTTTTATCTCCTTGCTTTTGGGGTCTTTTTTCTTTATAGCTTGGTAACTGTTATTTTGTGTTGTTGTTGTTATTGTTTTAAAATGCTTCTTTGGGCTACCTGCCAAGGAGGCTTCAGCAAGGAATCATAAATGGTTTGTGTGTGATAGTTGTCACCACGTATCTAACATTAAACCCCATTGACATTGTAGATTTTGTAGCAGTAGAAAACAGCAAGAATCCAGTAGCACCTTAAAGACTAAGAAAATTTGTGACAGTGTATGAGCTTTCATGAGTCACTATTCACTTCTGAAGAACCCTAACGGGAAGAAGTGAACAGTGACTCATGAAATCTCATACCCTGCCACAAATTTTGTTAGTCTTTAAAGTGCTACTGGACTCTTCTTCTCTACTGCTATAGACAGACTAACACAGTTACCCATCTTGATCTATTGTAGATTTTGTAACATAAGTACCATTCTATTAGAATCTGGGTTGAGAATACGCAACTAGTTTTAGGAGCCTATAGATGCCACATGTAATTCAGTGCCACAGGAAAGTCAATTACTTGCATGACAGAAGATATAAACAAAAAATGCCACTTCGACCTATAGATTTAGCATTATTTTGTCAGTATCTGTAGAAATGATGTATATATGTTGTTCTAGGCATTTCTACTCTTCCACTATCTCTAAAGCTTTTCTGGTTTTACTCTCCCCCTTATACATGCATTGTATCTTCTTCCTATTTAAATATAACACCAGATATTTCCCTGTAACCTCCAGCTATGTAGCAGAAACAACCTAATAGATTCCTTTTGACTATGAAATGGATTTTTTTTCATTCGTTGAGAGGCCAGAAAGTGTGTTACCCAAGAGACTCAGAGACACATTTGTATGTTGAAGGAAGAGTTCTTGCCAGCACAGCCAGAAGCAGAAACATTAAGTGTTGTTATTCTCCTCACGCAGATCAGGGCTGACCTGTGACCAAGGGAACATGCCCAGTCTGGTTTTTTTTCCTTAGGTGCACCAAAAAATATATGTTAAGACAGTGATGGTATGACAGAAACT
This sequence comes from Gekko gecko, assembly GCA_029375565.1. NCBI lineage: Eukaryota > Metazoa > Chordata > Lepidosauria > Squamata > Gekkonidae > Gekko > Gekko gecko. The sequence continues at coordinate 123,499,025 of JAPDNY010000007.1, forward strand.
TTAGCATCGTATGGAGTATTTTCACTCATTCCATTTGTTCCTTTGCCATCCTTGACAAAGCACATTTTGGGGATTTTTGAAGCACTGGAAACCTGTTTAATCAGAGACTAGAGAGGGACACAGAAAACTGTTCAGCTGTTCAGGATGAGAAAAAAATGTATAATTGTCAAGGGACGCTGTGAACAGGAGAGAAGAGTACTGCACCTCTGTGCCCCAGTGAGAGGTCCAGCAGCAAGTGAAAGAATATGAGTATTGTTCCTATCTCAGTAGAATTATTCTTATCTCAATTTATCTACAATGGTAAAAGCTCTGATACAGTGGCCCCATGCATATGTAAGAAGTCAGAGGCACAAATGGAGCTCCTGTGCATACAAGAACTTTACTGAAATATCTGCTCCAAACATGCATTCCCATTGTTTGCCAGTGGAAACTCATCCTTCTTGGTACATGCACTAGAGCACTATTAGAAGTCTGGAATGACAGGCTACAGATCCAGCAAAAATGTAAGCAAAATCAGTGTTTCTTTGTGTGTACACACTATACACAATAGTGTATTAACAGTTGCAACCCATATTTTATTACAATCCAAGATTCCTGCTGATTTTAATAGATCAGAATTGCACAGGTCGCTCTATGTGTGATCTGTGGAGCATATGAAAACAATTTTTGAAAAATACTTGCTTTCAATAAAATGAAAAGTGAATTGCCCTTTCCAAAATTAGCCTGCCAAAAACAATGGGCTCCACTGTATGATAGCATCCTGGAAATGACTGAGAACCAGTTTGGTATAGTCAGACTAGGTTCTGCTTGGATTCAAATCTTCATCTTTTCATGAAGCCCACTGGATGACTTTGAGCCAATCTTTCAGCCTCGCAGGGTTGTTGTGAAAATAAAATGGGGAAGGGAGAACAAATCATGCCACCCTGAGCTTCTTGGAGGATAGGCAGAGTAAAAATAAATTAGATAAAATGAATGCTACATAATACAGATCCTTCTTCCTGTTCTACAACTGTGCATGTTGCAGCACTTATATAAATCTAGGGCTTGGTTTAAAAGAACTGAATGAGACCTAAATCTACCACTACTGCATGATCTCTTTACCACTGCCATTATAATCATCACTGCTGCTGCTATAGAATGACACCAGGTTTCTCTATATGCCATTAGGACCAATGTTATGAAATATTCATTAATATACCTGAAGGGCCACCCGTCCTGCTATAAGCCTGTGCAGCAGCTTCACTCAGCACAGTAATGCCTTTTAGATTTTTGGCCTCTATAAGGGTATGTTCTGTTCCTGCCCACTCACAGGCTTTTTCTATGGCTGCTCCAATGTTGCCTGCCAGAGAAATTGGTTGACACTGGAATTCAGGGGATTGCCTTGCAGTGGCTTTCCTTGTCCCTTCAGGGTCGGGGACAAAGGGTGGCATTAGGGGAACAGCTGCCCTAAAGACACCCACTGGTTTGCAGAGTGCCCCAGAGGGAAGTACTTTCCCCAATGTTATTTAACATCTACATGCACTCCCTTGCCCAGATTGCCCAGAGGCATGGGCTAGGATGTCGCCAGTATGTGGATGATATCCGGCTCTATCTGCTGTTGGGCGGCCGGTCTGACTCATAAGAACATAAGAACATAAGAGAAGCCAATGTTGAATCAGGCCAATGGCCCATCTAGTCCAACACTCTGTCACACAGCGACCAAAATATACCAGGTGCCAACAGGAGGTCCAGCAGTGGGGCCAGGGCACCAGAAGCCCTCCCACTGCTGCCCCCTCCAGCACCAAGAATAGAGTGCATCACCTGCCCCAGACTGAGAGGTTCCATCTATACCCTGTGGCTAATAGCCACTGATGGACTTCTGCTCCATATGTTTATCTAATTCCCTCTTGAAACTGTCCATGCTTGCAAATGCCACCACATCCTGTGGCAGGGAATTCCATATGTTAATCACTCTTTGGGTGAAGAAGTATTTCCTTTTATCTGTTCTAACCCAACTGCTCAGCAATTTCATGGAGTGCCCACGAGTTCTTGTATTGTGAGAAAGGGAGAAAAGTACTTCTTTCTCAACCTGCTCAATCCCATTCATAATCTTATAAACCTCGATCATGTCACCTCTCAGCCGTCGTTTCTCCAAGCTAAAGAACCCCAAGCCTTTTAACCTTTCTTCATAGGGAAGGTGTTCCAACCCTTTTATCATTCTAGTTGCCCTTCTCTGCACTTTTTCCAATGCTATAAATATCCTTTTTGAGATGTGGCGACCAGAACTGTACACAGTATTCCAAATGAGGTCGCACCAATGATTTATACAGGGGCATTATGATACTGGCTGATTTGTTTTCAATTCCCTTCCTAATAATCCCCAGCATAGCATTGGCCTTTATTGCAGCTACACACTGTCTAAACATTTTCATCGAGTTATCCACTACAACTCCAAGATCTCTTTCTTGGTCCGTCTCTGCCAGTTCAGACCCCATCAACGTGTATTTATATTTAGGATTTTTGGCTCCAATGTGCATCACTTTGCACTTGGCCACATTGAACCCCATTTGCCACGTTGACGCCCACTCACCCATCCTCAACAGATCCCTTTGGAGTGCCTCACGCTCCTCCCTGGTTTTCACCACCCTGAACAACTTTGTGTCATCTGCAAATTTAGCCACTTCACTGCTTACTCCCAATTCCAAATCATTAATAAACAAGTTAAAAAGCATCGGACCGAGTACTGATCCCTGTGGTACCCCACTGCTTACCACCCTCCACTGAGAGTTTCCCATTTATACTCACTCTCTGTTTTCTATTTATAAGCCAGTTTTTGATCCACAAGAGGACTTGTCCTTTTATCCCATGACTATTGAGCTTACTTAGGAGCCTTTGATGAGGAACTGTATCAAAAGCTTTCCGGAAGTCAAGGTAAATAATATCTATTGGGTCCCCCTTGTCCACATGTTTGTTCACTCCCTCAAAAAACACTAACAGGTTAGTGAGACAAGATCTTCCCTTACAGAACCCATGCTGAGTCTGCCTCAATAGTTTTTGTTCATCAATGTGCCTACCAATTCTTTCCTTAATAACAGTTTCCACCAACTTACTCAGTATCAGTGTCAGACTGACTGGCCTGTAATTTCCCAGATCTCCCCTGGAGCCCTTTTTAAAGATGGGAGTGACATTAGCTACCTTCCAGTCCTCAGGAATGGAGGCAGATTTTTAAAGAAAGATTACATATTTTTGTCAGGAGATCCACAAGTTCACATTTGAGTTCTTTCAGAACTCTTGGATGAATGCCATCCGGGCCTGGTGATTTATTAGTTTTTAAATTGTCCATCAGGTGGAGGACTTCCTCTCTTGTCACCGCAATCTGATTCAGGTCTTTCAAACCCCCTCCCGAAATCGGTGCTTCTGGAGTGGGCAAACACTTCTCCTCTTCCACAGTGAAGACAGAGACAAAAAATGCATTCAGCTTCTCAGCCATTTCCCTATCATCCTTCACTACTCCTTTTACCCCTTGGTCATCCAAGGGCCCCACTGCCTCCCTGGCTGGCTTCCTACTTCTAATGAATTTGAAGAATGTTTTATTGTTGGTCTTTATGTTTTTTGCGATATGCTCCTCATATTCCCTTTTTGCTTGCCTGATCACAGACTTGCATTTCATTTGCCATAGTCTGTGTTCCCTTTTATCAACCTCACTAAGACTAGCTTTCCACCGCTTAAAGGAATCCTTCTTACCTTTTACAGCTTCCATTACTTTATTTGTTAACCATGCAGGCTTTTTTCTATACCTATTTGTACCTTTCCTAACCTGCGGTATATATTTTTTCTGAGCTTCTAGGATTGTCTTTTTAAATAGTCTCCAAGCTTCCCAAATGGTTTTGACCTTCTCCACTCTTCCTTTCAATTTCTTCCTCATATGTCCCCTCATACCAGAGAAGTTACCCCTTTTAAAATTAAAAGTGGTTGCATCAGTCTTTTTGGGCAACTCCCTATCTGTACAAATGTTAAACTCAATGACATTATGGTCACTGTTCCCAAGTGGTGCAATCACTTTTACATCTCTCACCAGGTCTTGGGTGTTACTTAGGACCAAATCCAGGATCGCCTCTCCTCTGGTAGGATCTGTGACCATCTGTTCCACAGCACAGTCATTGAGAGTGTCTAAAAACTCAATCTCTTTTTCCCGACTAGAACTCATATTGACCCAATCAATGTGTGGGTAGTTAAAGTCACCTATTACAACACAGTTATTTCGTCTAGCCACTATCTTTAATTCATTCATCATTTTATAATCCTCCTCTATCTTTTGATCTGGTGGGCAATAACAAACTCCCACTGTTAAGCCTCCTTTTGGACCCACTATTTCAACCCATAGCATTTCCAGAAGGGAATCCAATTCTCTTACCCTCTCAATCTTACTGGACAGTATACCCTCTCTGACATACAGAGCCACCCCACCTCCAACCCTTCCCCACCCATCCTTCCGATATAATTTATAACCAGGAATCACCGTATCCCACTGATTTTCCTCATCCCACCAAGTTTCTGAAATACCCACAATGTCTATTTTTCTCCCCAACACCAAGCATTCCAACTCCCTGATTTTACCTCGGAGACTTCTAGCATTTGTGTATAAACACTTATAGTTTCCCACATTTGTTAAGCCCACAGCCTTCCTCTTGCTGCCTCGAGACCTTGCTAGGCAGTTCCTATCATTAGTCACAGTCTCAGTGGACAATTGTAATCCATTTCCTTGTACAAAAGTAATAGCTACCCCTTCATCTCTTTGAGATGAGCCATTCTGAACCAGAGACTTTTCATCTCCTGTCGGCTTTCCCCCATTATTCAGTTTAAAAACTGCTCTGCCACCTTTTTGATTTTGAGCGCCAGCAGCCTGGTTCCTTCTCAGGACAAGTGGAGACCGTCCCTTTTGTACAGCTCCCTCTTGTCCCAAAAAGCATCCCAGTGCCTAACAAACTTGAACCCTTCCCCCCTACACCACCGTCTCATCCATGCATTGAGACTTCTGATCTGTGCCTGTCTCTCCGGCCCTGCGCGTGGAACAGGTAGCACTTCTGAGGAGGCTACCTTGGAGGTCCTGGCCTTGAGTTTCCTGTCCAGCAGCCTAAATTTCTCCTCCAGGACCTCACGACTGCATTTCCCCACATCGTGCACCACAACCACTGGCTCCTCCCCAGCACTATGTACCAGCCTATCTAAAACACGCGTAATGTCCGCTACCTTCGCACCAGGCAGGCAAGTCACCATACGGTCAGTACGTGGGTTCGCCACCCAGCTGTCTACCTGCCTAAGGATCGAATCACCAACTACCAAGAGCCCCCCTCCCACCCTTCCCAGGGACGGTTCCTTGGTACGAAAGGATACCCGTTCACCAGCTGAAGAAGAGGTCCCTTCTGAGGGCACATTCCCCTTATCCTCAGCATGGTGCCCTGTTTCCCCTTGACCCTCATGCTCCCTGGCAGCAACCGGGCTGCCAGATCCAGAGTGGGACATATCTAACAAGTCCCCGAGAGTCTTCTCCGTGCACCTAACTGACTGTCTCTGCTTCTCCAGGTCAGCCACCTTGGCCTCAAGGGAGCAAACTCGCTCCCTGAGAACCAAGAGCTCCTTGCACCGAGCACACACCCAAGACTTCTGACCAGTGGGCAGATAGTCATACATGTGACACTCCATGAAAAACACTGGATAGACCCCAACCCCCTGCTGGCATTCTGGCTTCATAATTGTTTTTAAACAAATACTTTTCTATAACCTCCCTTTTAAAACACTTTGTATTTATACGGCTCCTGTTGTAGAAGTCTACTTACCTTACTGGGAACCCAAGGAGCCAAGGTCCTGGCTTTCTGGCTCTTCCTGGGCTTCTTACAGAGCCCCTAGGCTGAGAGTCCCTAGGCCAAGAGCCTCACCCTTTTGCTCTCACCCTTCGGCTCATGCCAGAGGCTCGTGCCTCTTGCAAGTTTCCTGCCTTAACTAGAATTGTCCCCCAGGAGAGGGTGTGGCCAGCAGCTACTCAAATTCACCCAAGGCACTTAATGACAGGCAAACAATGACCCTTTCACACCCCAACTCCAGCAGCCAGGAGTCTGCTATTCAATTTCACCCAAGCACTTAATTACAGACAAACAATGACCCTTTCACACCCTGACTCCAGCAGTCAGGAGTCTGTTACAACTAAAGCTAAAGCACCTCAGCTGAAAGTAAATAAATAAAAATACCACTCACCCCTCTGGCAGCTCAAACACCTTGCTCCTTCTCAAGAGCTCAGCTGGGTAAGCCTCTAGGCTGGAAGATCTGGACCTGGCGTTACAAGCCGTGGCTGGCTGGTTCAATTCAACTGAAATTGAATCTGACAAAGATGGAGGCCCTGTGTCTGAGCTGAGTCGGTTTTGGGCTAGGGATCCCACTCCTGACCTTCGATGGGGCCCTGTGCCTGAGTTGAGGTGGTTTGGGGCTAGGGATCCCACTCTTGACCTTCGATGGGGTGCTGATAGTGCCAGTGCCAGGGGTTAGGAGTCTGGGAGTGCTCTTGGATGCCTCCCTAATGATGGAGGCCCAGGTAGCAGCCACTGCCAAGTCTGCCTTTTATCACCTTCAACTGATCAGGCAGCTGGTTCCCTTCCTTGAACGCAACAACTTGGCTACAGTGATCCACATGATGGTTACCTCGAGATTAGACTTCTGTAATGCACTCTACATAGGGCTGCCCTTGCCCCAAATCTGGAAGCAGAACACTGTGGCCAGGCTGTTGTTGGGCCTCCCCATGCAGGAGCATATCCAACCTGAACTAAAAGCACTGCATTGGCTGGTTCCTTTAAAGCCCTGTATGGTCAGGGGCCTACATACCTGAGAGACTGCCTTTCCCAACCTGTTCCCCAGAGAGCACTGCGTTCAGGGTCTCAAAACTGTCTGGCCCTCCCAGGTCCCAAAGATGCCAGGCTCCACATTGGTGGAATGAGCTCCTGGAAGACACTAGAGCCCTGCAGGACCTTTTACAGATCCCTGGGGCCTGCAAGACGGAGCTCTTCCACCAGGCATTTGACTAAGGAGTTGCACCTAACAGCAAATAGCTGAATAGAAGATTATGACCCTGTGCCCTAATACTACCACGAACAACCTCTGCTCACCAGCATGAATCGGACTGAGACTGTACTTCTCATTAACTTAAAAAGGTGACAGAGCAGTTTTTAAACTGAATATTGTGAGAAAGCCAACAGGAGAAGAAAAGTCTCTGGTTCGGGATGGCTCATCTCAAAGAGATGAAGGGGTAGTTTGTTACTTTTCAACAGTGAAATGGATTAAAATTGTCCACTGAGACTGTGGCTAGTGATATGGACTGCCTAACAGGGTCTTGAGGCACCAAGAGGAAGGCTGCAGGCTTAACATGCCTGGAAAATTATAGAAGTTTATAGACAATCCTAGAAGTGTCCGAGGTAAATTTGGGGAGTTGGAATGCTTGGTGTTGGGGAGAAAAATAGACATTGTGGGTATTTCGGAAACTTGGTGGGATGAGGAAAATCAGTGGGATACAGTGATTCCTGGTTATAAATTATATCGGAAGGATGGGGGGGAAGGGTTGGAGGTGGGGTGGCTTTGTATGTCAGAAAGGGTATACAGTCCAGTTAGACTAAGAAGGTAAGAGAACTGGATTTGCTTCTGGAAATGCGATGGGTCGAAATAGTGGGCCCAAAAGGGAGCTTAACACTGGGAGTTTGTTATTGCTCACCAGATCAAAAGATAGAGGAGGATTATAAAATGATGAATGAATAACTGTGTAATAATAGGTGATTTTAACTACCCACACATTGATTGAGTCAATATGTCTTCAAGTTGGGAAAAAGAGATTGAGTTTCTAAACAATGACTGTGCTATGGAGTAGATGGTCACAGAACCTACCAGGGGAGAGACAATCCTGGATTTAGTCCTAAGTAATGCCCAAGACCTGGTGAGAGATGTAAAAGTGATTGCACCGCTTGGGAACAGTGACCATAGTGTTACTGAGTACAACATTTGTATAAATAGGGAGTTGCCCAAAAAGACAGACACAACCACTTTTACCTTTAAAAGGGGTAACTTCTCTGAAATGAGGAGACATGTGAAGAGGAAACTAAAAGGAAAAGTAAAGAGGGTCAAAATCATTGGGGAAGCCTGGGACTATTTAAAACTACAAACCTAGAAGTTCAGATAAAATATATACTGCAGGTTAGGAAAGGCACAAGTAGGAATAGAAAAAGGCCTGCATGGTTAACAAACAAAGTAACTGTTATGTATTGGGGCTGGAACATCCCAGGACTGTCTACTGGAGACTGGCTGAGCTTGGAGCCACTAGGACTCTGGAGGTGACCAATGAGGAATTAATGCAATGTAAATAGCCTGTCTTTGGGAGTTGGCTGTGGTTGGATGAGGTCTTTGCATGCTATTTAAACAGGGCTGTTGCCCTGGAGTTTTGCCTTATAGCTGATGAATCACTAATAAAGCTGAGCTGATCACTAGACTTGGGGTCTGCTCATCCATGGAACCCAGTATTTAACAGTAATAGAAGCTGTAAAAGGTAAGAAGTATTCCTTTAAGCGATGGAAAGCTAGTCTCAGGGAGGTTGATAAAAGGAACATAGGGGGAAATGCAAGTCTGTGATCAGGCAGGCAAAAAGGGGATATGAGGAGCATATTGCAAAAAACATAAAGACCAACAATAAACTTTTTTCAAATACATTAGAACTTCTAATTTAGAAGCAGGAAACCAGCCAGGGAGTCAGTGGGGCCCTTGGATAACCAAGGGGTAAAAGGAGTATTGAAGGATGATAGGGAAATGGCTAAGAAGATGAATGCATGTTTTGCCGCTGTCTTCACTGTGGAAGATGAGAAGAGCTTGCCCACTCCAGAACTGCTGATTTTGGGAGGGGTGTTGAAATACCTGAGTCAGATTGAGGTGATGAAAGAGGAGGTCCTACAACTGATAACTTAAAAACTGATAAATCACCAGGCCTAGATGGCATACATCCAAGAATTCTGAAAGAACTCAAATGTGAACTTATGGATCTCCTGACAAAAATATATAATCTTTCATTACAATCTGCCACCATTCCTGAGGACTGGAAGGTAGCTAATGTCACTCCCATCTTTAAAAAGGGCTCCAGGGGAGATCTGGGAGACATTTTATTTATTTATTTATGCAGACATTTTCTCTCTGTGGGAAGAAGTCAGAAGACTTCCACAAAAAGAAACCCCTTCTGTGTATTCCTGTGGGCAACTTCTCTGTGTATAAGAGAAGCAGGCTGACTGGAAAGTCTAAATGGCCCAGGAACAAGCCCAGTTCAACAGCCTTTCTGATGCTCAAGTCAGGGCCAAGCCATCCAACCTCCAAGTATTACACATCTTCTTTATTCAGACTTGGCGTCTCAGAGCAGCTTACAATCTCCTTCCCTTCCTCTCCCCATAACAGACACCCTGTGGGAATGTGAGGCCTCTGAGAGGACTGCTGTGACAGCTGAGACTAGCCCAAGGCCACCCAGCTGGATGCATATGGAGGAGTGGGGAATTAAACCCAGTTCTCAGATTAGAGTCCACCACCCTTAACCACTGCACCAAACTGGCTTAGAAGGACAGGGTTTAGAAGCACACACCCGTGAGGTGGGGAAAATCAGAGACTGTGTTTTGTATTTTTCATTCTTCCTAGTTTGAAAATTGGTGGGCTCATGGGGGGGGGGGATGCCAGAAGGTAGCCTCACCTACTGCACAAAAAACCTGGCCCTGGCCCTGGCTGGAGCACCCAGGCTAGGATCCGTGCAGGAACTCAGGCCATGGGCAAGTTTCTCCCTCCGCCAAGTCAAGCTTTAGGAAAAAGTAGTAATGCACCTTATATTTTCCTGTGGTTTTTTTCAATTTGCTATAAATGCTCCTGCACAATTTCAGTTCAGAATAGCTCTGTAAATTCCAGGATTCTCAGTTCAAATCTCCTTCACCAGACCTATATGCTTTCCTTGAATGCTATTCCTTGTATGCCACGGGTATTTAGCTGTCAGTGAGCCTTGATGGTACCTTGCCACAGAATGCATTTTCATGTTCTCTCTTTCTCGATAATGCAGCAATATCACTGTGAAGAGGGCATTTTCCCAATCTGAAGAGAGTTGGCTAATGATTTTCAAATAGCATTCTCAGTGTTGGCTCTTAATTAAAATAAAATACCATGGCTGATTACTCTGGAGTTGGCAGGCAAAGGGTGTGTGTGCTTTATTATTAGAAGCGGAGGGGGGGGAGATAAGGCTAAGGCATGAGGCTAGGATGACTTCGCTAACTTGATGATAGTATTCATGGCTATGATGTTTAAATCATTTCTAAAATACAGTTTGAAACAGTCATATAGTATGTTCCATATAAATATAAATAAGTTTACTATAAATACATGGTTTGTAATACAAATGATAATAGTATATATGTTATGTCTATATGTTTTGTATGTTTGTACACCGAAATACTTTTTTTAACAAAATGTCAGCCTGCTCACAGTTTTAAAGCTAGCACCACTTTTGGCTCAGAGGGTAAAATTTCTGCTCACGAGACTGTACGCCTTAGAGGGAACACTTTTCCTATGAAGAAAGGTTAAAGTGCTTGGGGCTCTTTGGCTTGGAGAAATGATGACTGAGGGGGTGACATGATCGAGGTTTACAAGATTATGCATGGAATAGAGCAGGTAGAGAAAGAAGTACTTTTCTCCCTTTCTCACAATATAAGAACTCATGGACACTCAATGAAATTACTGAGCAGTCAGCTTAGAACAGATAAAAGGAAGTACTTCTTCACCCAAAAGAGTGATTAACACATGGAATTCATTGCCACAGAGGGTGGTGACGGCTACAACTATGGATAGCTTCAAGAGGGAATTGGATAAACATATGGAACAGAGATCCATCAGTGGCTATGAGCTACAAGTTATAGGTAGGAACTCTCGGTCTAGGGCAAGTGATGCTCTGTATTCTTGGTGCTTGGAGGGGCGTCAGTGGGAGGGCTTCTAGTGTCTTGATGGCACCTGGTATTTTTGACAGAGTGTTGGACTGGATGGGCCATTGGCCTTATCCAATATTGGCTTCTCTTATGTTCTTATGCTACCAATGTTTCACCATCGTTACATAATATCGCCTACTAGCGCTTTATGATTGATTTTATATTTGCTCTGTTTTTATCTGTTTAAAATTTTATGTAAGCTGCCCTAAGCCTGCTTCAGCAGGGAGGATGGGGTATAAATCAAATAAATAAATAAATAAATATTAGAATATCTACATTTCTCTTGTAGTTTTGAAGGGCTTGTAAAACTGAACTCTTTAGTAGAGCTTTTGGCTTCTCAACAGAGCATGTATTGACTTTTAAAGCTTTTTTCCCTTGATGGTTGTTTTAATTTTGCTGTATTCCTGTTCTTCCCTGCCTTGGGTCCCAGTTATTTGGGGGAAAGGTAGGCTTGTCAATGTTTCAAATAAATAAATAAACATTCTAACAGTAAGGATGTGCATAGTCCCTGTTTTCTAAGCAAAGTGAAAGTCTGTTTTTAGCTGGGAATGCTCTTACACTCCATTAGTGATTATAAAAATGAAAAGCTGAATTGGAAGAGGTCTGAGGCAAAAATGGGAGTGTGCTGAGATAGGAAGGGGCTAATGAAAGATGAGGAAGGATGCCATTTGCCATGGGGCAATGGGCAATCTCTTCTTCCCAGGCTCCAAGCCGTGGGGGAGAGGGGATAAGATAGCACAATGCCACAATATCACTTCCAGTTATACCCTAAAGTATCACCACAATATTGTAGGAATCACCCAAATATCCATGGTATTACTATAGAGTTTTACTGTAGAGACAGAACACAATGATGTCACTTCTGGGTACTCAATCAGAAGTAATGTTGCAACATCACTTACCAGGTTCCAGCTCTTGTCTTGTCTACTTTGATCCTCAGAAAGAACTTACAGATTTTGAACAACCATTATGGTGTTTACATTTCTATAATGTACAAAATATAAAGAACTTGGAGATTAAATAAAACTTTGGAAGAGTGGTCCTTTCTGATGACTTCTCCCTGGATATCATCTTTAGCTAATATAAGTATGAATAGTAAGAAAGCAAGCATAGCTGCTTCTTTAAAAACTGGGATGACAAGGGAATGGGGTTTTCCTTGGGAGGCTCTGAAAACTGTAGCTATCTCAGTTAAATCAGAACAGTTGGGCAAAAAGCATTTAACTCGCTCCTGTTTTCAATTATAGTCAATAAGTTATTATTTGGGACCCAATCAAATCACAGCTATAACAATTACTATTTAAAAAAGCTGACATGCTTTGTTACATGTTCAACTATATTTGGTCAGTTACAATAGCTTCTTTTTGATGGTCAATATAAACTGTTTGCACAGTGACAATTGCCATGAGATTTTTAAAAGTAATTAATCACCCTTAAAATAAAGGACTTGGCTCAGACATTCTTATAAGCTGAAGATATCTGTTTACCTATAGTTCAGTGGGACAAACAATAGAAAGGAAGCTTGACAATGTTATTTACTTTGGCACAAGGGAGTGCAGAAGGCAGTTGCTGCAGCAGCAAGGCTTTTATCTTTGCCTTGTGTTGCCATGCTCGAAGTATTCAACACGAATACTACATACAATATGTGATCATCACCATTGCAAAAGTTAAATGTGCTGACATCATCCTGGACAGGATCCAAAAAGCATTTTTAGAACATATCAATATATCTAAATCTCAACATGGCCAAATCTATGGATACTTACATCTGGAGATTAGAACCATGAACAGACAAGATGGATCTTTCAAGAAACCTGAAAAAGCCCCAGTTTAAAGAAAAAAAATCTGAAATCTAAAAAAAAAGAACATTGAGGCATTAGCCCCCCACCCCCCCACCCCAAATAGAATTATTGCCTGTAGCATAGGGTTGCCAGGTCCTAGGTTTTCCAGATCCTAGTTGCGAAACTCCTGGAGATTTGGAGTTGGAGCCTGGGGAGGGCTGGGATCTCAGTGGAGGGCAATGCCACGGATTCCACCTCCAAAGCATCAATTTTCTGCAAGGGAACTGATCTCTGTAGTCTGGAGATAAGCTGTAATTCCAGGGGATTCACAGGTCCCACCTGAAGCCTAGCATCCCTATTGTAGCTTTAAGAAACAAATGCCCTCTCAGTGGTAATTGGGGGGGTTGCTAGGCAACCACAACAGTACTGCTAGCCTTCAAGCCTTGGTTTTGGTTAGTAAAGGTCATGGAGGGGGTAATCCCCTTTCCAGGGCTGTTTCTGTCTTTGAGGGAGGGCTCATCAGGGTCCATGCCTGACAGTAACCACTAGCAATCTGCTACCACGCAGCTTGCATGACCTACTGAAGACTGGCTGCTTGCTGCTGTTCAACCACAGCAACCCAATGAAAGCCAGTGTCATGTAGTGGTTCAAGTTTCAGGCTAGGATCTGGGAGACCGAAGTTTGACTCACCACTCTATTATGGAGGGTTACACATTCTCAACCAAACCTGCCTCACAGGCAGGGGTCATTTCCTAGAAAGAGAGGTGCAGAAGCTCATTTGCATAACTCATTTGCATATGCCCCCCAGGCAGTGGAGGCTCTGCAAGCCTTCCCTGGCCTGTCCACCTGCATAGGCGGGCCAGGAATGGCGGCAGGGGGGCACCCTGGTCTCCTTACTGCCTGAGCGCTGCTCTACGGCGCTCCAGCAGGAAATGACCCCTGCTCACAGGGTTGTTGAGAGGAAAACATGGAGGAAAGGATAAGGATGTAAATTGTAGGATTGCCTGGCCGTGCTTCACTCAAGCACCAGCTAGCTCTCTGAGACTCAGGGGGGTGGAGAAATCAGCTGTATAGTAGGAGAGGGCTGTCAGCCAGCAGCCTAAGACCCCAGAGAAAGCAAATGACTAGCAAAGCCCTTTGATGCATAGGAAGGGAGGAGACACCTTACCCAGACAAGCCCTTCTTTTAGGGGTGGTGCCAGGGGGCTCCCCCTACTTATTCTTGGAACCCATCCTTGAGTACTGGCTGAGGCCCCAGTATCATGAAGACTGCCCCTGCATTTTGGACTGCTACTGCAGGAACAGTTTGTAGAACCCTTAAATTATAGCTTTTTATAGCCTCGCGTATTGACACATGTCATCAGCCCTAGTCTATAAGGATTTTTTTACCTTGTCTCTCCCTCAGGATGGGTTCAAGGCAGGTTACAATACAGCACAAACAACATCAAGAATAAAATCAAACAATAATAAAAATGCAGCCAAAATAATACATTCAGTAATAGCATTCAGTAAGGAACCATAAAAACAGTTAAAACCACTGAAAACACAACAGATTTCAACCTCTTCCTGAATATCAGTAAAGGAGGGGTGGTATTCTTTCCTAAAGGAAGGTGTCATGACAGAAAATGAGGAACACATAGGCAAAAGGATGGCAAGGATGACACAAAGGGAAAACGAATTCATGTAGGAGAGGCAGTCTTTTAGATATGTGGATCCTAGGTCATGAAGAACTTTAAGATCAGAATCAGCACCTTAAACTGAGCTTAGAATCACTTAGTAGTCAGTCCAGTAAATTCATGCTGACCAGCCTGACAACAAATGGGCCATCACTTTTTGCACTAATTGGCATTTCCAAGTTGTTTTTAAAAGCAGCACCGTGTAAAGCATGTTACAGCGGGGCAACCATGAGGGTACAAAAACATGGGTCATTATGACTAGATTATCTGGGTCCAGAAAGAGAGATCTGACAAATCACATAGTTCATAGAAGGTGTTTCTAGCAACCACCACCACCACCACCTGTTTTTCAAGTCACGGGCTGGGGCCAAAACTAGCACCCCCTATTTCCTCTTATGCAACACAGATTTCTGATGCTGACAATTTGTGAACACAAACATCTACACAGGTACTAAAAATGGCTAGATAAATTTCTGTTGGTTTAGAGGAAATAACTGATTTTCTATTAATTTCCTTGAGCTCCAACCAAGCTCAACCCAGAAGGAAGGCCCTTGTTTTACTGCCACACCTTTAAATGTAAGTAACAAGAAAAACTTCACCAAGCATACTTTCCTTATACTGTTATGGGGGGGGGGATTCTCCCTTCTATCCAGCCATTGACAGTTGTTGCTTAACAGGAAAGCCTTGGTAGATTACACCCAAAGCAAACAACCCCAACCTTATCCTAAGTGTAAATTAACTTTTCAAGAGTCATGGAACTTTATTAATAAACAAACTGCTCAGATTGTAGTACTAGAACACCATCAAATACCCATATAAAACAAGTTACAACATGTGTGGCTGAATTAGTGGAGCAGAACATGGAATTCAGAAGACTAGAACTTTGTCATGCCTAAAAGCACCTGGGGGAAAATGTCCATGTATTTCA
Organism: Gekko gecko; assembly: GCA_029375565.1. Lineage (NCBI taxonomy): Eukaryota > Metazoa > Chordata > Lepidosauria > Squamata > Gekkonidae > Gekko > Gekko gecko. The sequence continues at coordinate 123,514,412 of JAPDNY010000007.1, forward strand.
AGAAGTAAGCAAGGCAAGCTTTCACCAGATAAAGCAACTTATCTTGCTCTATGAATCCTAATTAGAAGCAAGGATATGTTATTGTTGGTACAGAGAAACTTGTTTGTATAGTTGCATGCTCTTAACACAACCTTAAAAGTAATTTGGGAAATTATAAAGTTGTTAAAATTCTGATCCCAAATAATACAAGACAAATCAAATAAAAATAGCATCTTCTGAAAGGCTGACTTGGTGGAAAGAACATAAAAATAAGGTTTTGGAAATAAGCAAAAATGTCAGTGTAAAATTTTTAAAAGACATACAGATCTAAATTAGGTGTATAATTAAAAGTAGAGGCTCAAAGACAATGAGTAAACTCATGTATAGGAAAGAAAATAGTGCCAATAGCCATAATAGGGTTCCCAGGAGTTGGGGGAGGATATGAGAAGCACCATTGGTGACACCATGAAATCACTTCTGGGGAAACCCAGAAGTAACATCAGTCATCTCTAGGAATGCATTTCCAATTATTCCTAGAAAGGCATGATGTCACTTCTGGGTTTCCTCTGGAAGTGATGTCACATCGTGGGCACAATGGCAATTTTTTTTATTTCCCCCCACACACAACTGTTTCAAGAGGCAGGAGGAAGAACAGGTTGCTGATGGGACGTCTGCTATCATAGCAAGAGACCTGGTAAATCTGAACAGTAAAATCTATTTGATTAGAGAGTTAAATAATGCCAGAATTCTATTTTTCATGGAATAGAACCCTATAGCATTTTTCTTGCATTTATCCTTTACTGGATAAAAGAAAAAGAAGAATTCCCATACCTGATAACTATATGTTCAAGTGGATTGCTTGGGGTTGCTTTACTTGCAAAATATGCTACGGTTCAAAAATTCTTTCTCATAGCTGTATTATGGGCTGGAAAATACATCCATGACCTGTACAAAATCATAGGCCTTGAACTAGACTCAGCATTATGTGATGTTTACAGCTGTTCATCCTTGGGGATGATTCTGCAATTGTATAATGCTCAATTATGTAGTCAAAAGCCAAATCAATTTCTTTTGTGCATGAATGTATCCATGAAAGTGTTCTAAACATATTCATAAAGGCTTATTATGATTTTATTTCATCCATTTAGACAATGCCAGTTTGTGACCAAAGAAATGCATTCAAATGGGGATGAGGTACAAGAAAAGTTTTTTACAGCTTTCTGACAAACATTCTTTTAGATGAGAAGATGGGAATATTATTTTGCGGGTAATAAAGTTTGGTCCAGGGATTTAGCTGTTCCATGTCAAGTATCTGTGCACATGGAGCAGAGAAATGAAGAAAATCTCCCCCACCTCCAGAATTTTTTGCATGGGAAAGCAGCTTAGGAGTAGAAGCAAAACCCTTCCTTCCTCTTAGTGCTATTCCAAACCCTTTGGCTTCTCTCTCTTTCTCTTTCTTGAGGAGCCACTCTCTGCTGCTGCTGCTGCTGCTGTGGCTATAGGGAATCCAGACCAAACTCTTCAAAAACAAGAATATTTAGTTTGGCCCTAACAACACACAGGTCAGGGGATGTTGTCTGGACTGCCAACTATCATTCCTGTCTCCCTCCTGCTGCTCTTCTAACTTAGAGCTGGAGAGACAAATGACAACCTGAGTAGGTAAGAAGGAAGAACCATTTCACACCCTAATCATTGCACCAAAGACAGCAGAAATCCTCCTTTTCTGAGCATGCTTTAGGCTATATTTCCTACCAAAAGATGAGCCAGTATCTTCCTGAAGTGACTACCATGGAGGAATATTTATAGGGTTGTCATAGGGCCTGGAATTCTCCTAGAATTACAACAGACTAAGATCAATTCCTTTAGAAGAAACAGCAGCTTCAGAAGGCAGACGCTACAGAATCCCATTCCCACTGAGTTCCCTCCCCTTCCCAAACTCTGCCCTCCACGAGTGCTCCCTCTAAGCTGAGTTAGTGTGAGCCAGCTCATAGTTTTTTTAGCCTCCAACTCACAGATTTTTGTTTTAGCTCAGGAAGAATGAGCAAACTAATTTATGCAATAGCCAAATTGCTCACTCACAACTTTAATGCCAGTAGCTCACAAAGTAGAATTTTTGCTCACAAGACTCCACAGCTTAGGGGAAGCATTGCCCTCCATCCCCAAATCTCTGAGAATTTCCCAAGACAGAACTGGCAACTCTAGCTGTGAGTGTTACAGTCAACCCTCAAGCTTATAGTAACCTCTATATTGATCAATCCCTTCCCCCTAGAAGTATGTTAGCATTTCCAGAGGGTCTAAAAAACCTGTATGGCCATGATTGAACTGTGCAGCAATTATGTGATTTCTCTTAATGATTAATCAGAAACTGAAAAACACAAAAGAGCCGTGGAATAACTGGGTGTTCTGAACTCTCCTATGTGCAAATAAAAGCATAGCCATTAATTTAGGCATAACAAGGTCAATGAAATTAATTGTTAGCACTTGTTGCTGAGAATTACCCATTTTAACAAGATTTGAACACAAAATCATAATTTGTGACAGCACACCAATATAAAGAAAAGGCTCAGTCCATACAAACGATAAACATAACAATATACTACCCAAACAGTTTAATTATATAAATTAAATTCATTAAATGATTATTAAATAATATTCAAAATGTTTTAATGAATAAATACTAACACTTTTTAATCAGCATCTTTCATAGTAGCTATAATTGAACAGTAGTAAAATTGAAAATGGAATTTTCTGGAAGTGTTCAGGGCTATATTTATGAAAAACTGCATAAATCTCAGCATGCCCATGCAAATTAGCACTGAAAGTACATGAGTTATAAATATGTTATACCACTATATAAAAAGTCCTGTATCCATTCTGAAATCAAGAGTTCCCACACATCATATCTGAAGATGAAATTTTAAAGTCAGGAACTTTGTTACTTTTTAACTATGGCCACTGCAGAAGATGCTGGTTGAAATGTTTTTGGTGGTTTTATTCATGAAAGCATTTGGAATATTATTGAATGGAGTTAAGTGGATCAACAAATTTTATTTAGTGAAAATATTTTGTGAGACATGTATTAAAGTATTTTAACTGGGACCCCAACCTTCAACATTTAAAACATCTGGTCATATAAATAAATCCGTACTCCCTGGAGATAAGTCATGTTTTCTTTTCAGTCTTAAGATGACTTCCCTCAAGGCAAATAAATGAAGAATATTTACTGGGAGAAACGGTCTGGCCATAACCTAATGTGTTGGTTTATGTTCCTTAGATATCCTCAGAATTGTTTTAATCATGGTGTTAGAAATCCTTTGACTACTTGCTATATAACACATGCTATATAACACACACACACATTGCTATAGCACTCAAAGAATATGCTTTCCTTTTTCACATTTTGTGGTCATTTATCTTGGCTTTCTCATCCTCATCCTCTAATAAATTATAATAAAAGTAATTAACTTGAAGTCATTTGAAAGTTTAAGAACACAAAATAATAATCTTAAAATATAGTTAAAACCTTTACTTTAGGATCATGTATTCTATAGTTTGATTTTCTTTTTAATAGTTTTTATATGTTTTAACTGTTTGATATCCAGTGAGATTTTTTGTTACCATATATTTGTCATTATCTTGGAGCTGTCAGCAGCACATAAATTGCTGTTAAATAAAATATTCTTTTCAATCATATTAGGTGAACTAGATTCAAGGATAATTAAAAATACTTTTAAAATAGCTACCCTTCAGAAATATTATTAGCAGCAAAAACATATTGAGGATGCTTCTTATAATACTAAAATAAAAAAGTTATTTCAGGAATATTCTATTGTTTGTCTATGAAAATGTGAACAGAGCAGAAGATCTTTCAATATACCTGCAGAAGCATATTTTTTCCATTCTGCCAGAGTCATTACTTTGTGTTTGTCATCTGCATAATATACACAGAAAGCTCCTTAAATGCCATTCATTTGGCAGCTGAACTTTAAGAACAAAAATCATAATTTTATAAAACTGAACTAAGTTCATGGGGGCAAATGGAAACAGTGAAAACAATTACATTAACTGCATTCATCAACATTTTCCATATAGAAATCCTGAACCTGGAAGGACATACATGTCTGCAAATTGTCACGAACAAAAGACAAGAAAAACTCCAAAACCTTCTACTGCCACCAATTGGTACTGCTTGTTGAAGTTCAGATCATTTTATAAAATCATCTGCTGTTTTTATTTTTTTATGTATACAGTTATGTATACAGTGTGATGTATACAGTTCTGTATCAGTCTCATTATTAACGTTTATCCAATACAAAGATGTGCATTAATGCAATCCTTAAAATTCATAAGACAAAATATTTGAAGCAGCCAATGAATTGTGTTGCCTTAGGATGAAAATCTATATAGCATCCATCATCATCATCATCATCAACAACAACAACAACAAAACAACAAAAACAATAGATAAATTGCTGCATTTAAGGGCACCCAGAACAACTATGGCTGTTTCCACACCAAGATTTTTCTCAGCTTTGGCTTCCAAACTGGGGAGCAGGAGAGAACATTTCTGTATGGCACTGTGTTGTAACTGTCCTCTCCGCAGGCTTTCTCCATCATCAAAACACTCTACTCCAATTTTGTTTTATTCTGATCTCTTTTGATACAACTCTGTCTGAGGGCATATTGTGGTGCCTGTAAGAGATGGTGTACATTTTGCTGCCTTTCAAAGATCCCTCCCACATTGGTGTCATTTTTTTACTGTGAGTGCCATTTCTCCATCATTTTTTCTGCTGAGACACCACAGGACTTTTTGTGAACTGTTACTATAAAATAACATTATTGCCACTTATTTATTTCCATTTCAAAATTTTGTTCTTCTGAATTCCCAGTTTTCATATTTTAAAAAATGATGATGTTTCCAGCCCTTTTCATTGCAGAGATATAAAGGGAAATGTGCTGACTTTTATCTAGGTTGCATGGAAAGGAATTGGTAGAGGAAGCTGCAAGATAGCTGGTATGGGACGGAAATTCACTACTCAGTCATAATTTATTTATTTATTATTTAATTTCTACCCCGCCCTCCCCGCAAGCGGGTTCAGGGCGGCTTACAACACGGGCACCATGTGCCAGATATAAAACATCAAAAACACATAAAACACACAATTTTATCAGAATAAAGTGCTCAAAGATGGTAAACATACAATCGAATCAAGATGGTAGCCTGTAGATATTGCCCAAGCCCGTTTTGAAGGAACCGATCTACCGGAATACTAGGCATGGTCTTTGTAATGGGCCATCCTAATCACCCCATTATTCCTGCGAAGTAGCTGCTGGTGGTGGTAGTGGTGGCTCCTAATTAAAAGCCTGGTGGAAGAGCTCCATCTTGAAGACCCTGCGGAACTGTGAGAGGTCCCGTAGGGCCCTGATCTCCTCTGGGAGCTCATTCCGCCAGGTAGGAGCTACTACTGAAAAGGCCCTGGCCCTGGTTGCAATAAGCCTGGCCTCCCTGGGGCCTGGGATCACTAATCGGTGTTGAGACCCTGACTGTAGTGCTCTCTGGGGTATGTATGGGGAAAGGCGGTCCCTCTGGTATGTCGGACCCTGACCATATACGGCTTTAAAGGTAAGTACCACCACTTTGAAGCGAATTTGGGAAGCTATTGGCAGCCAGTGCAGCACTTTCAGCACAGGTCGGATGTGCTCCCATCTAGGGAGACCCATCAGAAGCCTGGCCGTCAGCATTCTGCACTAACTGCAGCTTCTGAACTTATGACAAAGACAGCCCCATGTAGAGAGTGTTACAGTAATCTAATCTCGAGGTGACTGTCGCATGGATCACTGCAGCCAGGTTGTCGCAGTCAAGGAAGGGGACCAACTGCCGAATCAGCCGAAGATGGTAAAAGGCTGAGCCGGCAGTGGCTGCCACCTGGGCCTCCATAGTTACGAAGGGATCCAGGAGTACACCCAAACTCCTAACCTCTGTCGAAGGCACCAAAGGTGTTCCATTGAAGGTCGGGAGAGGGATTCCTGTCCCCAGACCACTCCAACTTAGGCACAGGACCTCCATCTTCGCTGGGTTTAGTTTCAGCCAGCTCAGCCTAAGCCAACCAGCACAGCTTGCAAGGCCCAGTTCAGATCTTCTGGGCTGGAGTCTGACTGGCTGCCCAACATCAGATAGAGCTGGGTGTCATTTGCATATTGATGACACCCTAGTCCATACCTCCAAGCAATCTGGGCAAGGGGGCGCATATAGATGTTAAACAGCATCGGGGAAAGCACAGCCTCCTGAGGCACACCGCATTCAAGAAGGTGTCTCTGGGACTGCTGTTCTCCTAGTGCCACCCTTTGTTCCCAACCCTGGAGAAAAGAGACGAGCCATTGGAGGGCAAGCCCCTGTATTCCCACATCGGTGAGGCAGTGGGCCAACAGCTGATGGTCAACCATATCCAATGCGGCTGACAGATCTAACAACAGCATTACCACCACACCGCCTCGATCCAGATGTCTCTGAAGGTCATCCATAAAAGTGACCAGCGCTGTCTCTGTCCGATGCCCTGGGCAGAAGCCGGACTGGAAGGGGTCTAAGGTGGAAGCATCATCCAGAAAGCCCTGCAGCTGTATCGCCTCCGCCCTCTCAATTAATTTGCCCAAATACGGCAAATTGGAAACTGGCCAATAGTTGGCCAATTCAGCCGGATCCAATGATGGTTTTTTTCAAGAGGGGGCGGACCATCGCTTCCTTGAGTGCCCCCAGGAACCGCCCCTCATTAGTTTCAAAGTCCAACATTAAGTAATTTCTCCATATACTAGCTAAATGAAACAAAAGGTACAGTGCAGTGCTTCAGGTGGAGGAACACTATTTAGATTACATACTGTGCTATAGCGCATGCATGGTAGGTATCAAGCCCTGCTGCAGAGATAAAATGTCTCAGATCCAGTGGCAAAGTGTCTGGAACGAGGGAATAAACAGGCGAGTTTAGCAGATGTGTGAGGAGAGGGTTAAGAGGCATTATTAAAAAAATATACATACACACACATATACATATATATGTTTTAATATAAAATTCTGTCAAGATAGGCTAAGTGAAAAAGGTTAAAATAGGAAGTCAAAAAGTTAAATATACCTTTAGGTACCAACACTGTGTAACTTTTCAGTATTGTAGCTGCTCAAACCACTCAGGTGTAGCTAATTTTAGTTCAAATTTTAGTTCTGATCCAGTTTTCTAGTCTAGTTCTAATTTTAGTTTGGTTGCAGCTGCTCAGACTACTCAGGTGTAGCTAATTTTAACTCTAAACAGGCTCAGAGGTCCTTGGCTAGTTTTACTGTAGTACAGGAAGTGTTTAAGAGAATGCCAAAGGACAAGGATTAAAACTAAGGGCACAGGGCTATCTTAAGGTCTAATGTCATTTTGGAACTTTACTACACCTATCTATAACTAATAGCCACTATATACTAATCCACACATTGGGGGCACTTAGGGGGCAAAGAGATATTCATGCATACTTGGGGCACTCCCCAGATGTGCAGAAAAATCTGAAAACTTTTAAAAACTATACAGGGGAGATTGAAATCCCACAAAAGTAAAAGAGTGTTCCCTGCGCACTCACTGTTGTTGGGGGGAGGCTTGACAGGCCAATGGCTGGAAGCCACTCTGGCCTCGCTGCCAGTGCAGGGGGGTGGGAGAAGGCTCAGTGGGCTGGGCAGCTGGCAGCAGGGCTGGCTCCAGGTATTTTTGCGCCCTAAGTGGGCGCAGATCCCAACCTCCCGGTTGGGCCTGGAGACCCAGCCATGCTGCCCCCTCCTCTCCCCCCAGGGAAGAGGGGGAGGGCGAGTTGTACGGCAGCCGGGCGCTTTTCAGCGGCGGCGGCCAGCGGGAGGAGGGGGAGGGCGAATTGCACCCTGGCTGGACGCTTTTCAGCGGCGGCGGCAGCAGCAGAGAGATCCCACTAGCTGCCACCTCCTCCCCTCCGAGGAGGAGGGGGAGGGCGAGTTGCACCCTGGACGGGCGCCTTTCAGCAGCAGCAGGGAGATCCCGCTGGCCGCCACCACCTCCTCCCCCCCAGGGAGGAGGGGGAGGGCGAGTTGCGCCCTGGACGGGTGCTTTTCAGCGGCGGCAGCAGCGGAAAGATCCCGCTGGCCACCACCGCCTCCTCCCCCCCGACAGAGGAGGGGGAGGGCGAGTTGCACCCTGGCTGGGTGCTTTTCAGCAGCAGCAGCAGCGGGGAGATCCCGCTGGCCGCCACCGCCTCCTCCCCCCAGGGAGGAGGGGGAGGGCAAGTTGCACTCTGGCTGGGCACTTTTCAGCAGCGGCGGCGGCAGCAGCAGCAGAGAGATCCTGCTGCCCGCCGCCTCCTCCTCCCCCCCGAGGGAGGAGGGGGAGGTTGAGTTGCGCCCTGGCCGGGTGCTTTTCAGTGGCGGCGGCGGCAGCGGGGAGATCCCGCTGGCCACCGCCTCCTCCTCCCCCCGAAGGGGAGGGCGAATTGCCATCCCTGCCTCCTGTCCCCCAAGGGGGGAGGGAGGGCAAGCTGCTGGGCGCTCTGGAGGCAGCGGCAGTGGGTGCCTGTTTAGGGCGGCAGGGGGGCTTTTCGGGGGAAGCAGGGTGCCATTTGGTGCCCCTGAGGCCGGCGCGCCCTAGGCGAGCGCCTAGTTCACCTAGCAGGTGAGCCAGCAGTGGCTGGGAGCCTCTCAGGCCTTGGGGATGGGGGGAAGGCTCAACAGGCCTGGTGGCTGGGAGCCACTCAGGCCTCGTCACCAATGCCGGCGGGGGGCGGAGAAGGCTTATCTGCAGCTGCTTCTTCCTAAATGCAGAGCAGCTTCTGTAGGCTGGAAGCCTTCGGGAATACTCCCCCCCCCGCAAGTACCATGGGTCCCACTTCTTGTAAAGTACTAATATCAGAGACTAGGGATAGTGAGTTCACAGATAAGGCTAAACCTTAAGACAAGTTTTTGTAACAGAAAGAAAGCAGATAACAAAATGAACTGCAGCTAGAGTTTAAATACAGCTACAGCTTAAAACTTAACAAAACAGGGGGTCCAATTTTAAACTAAAACTAAAATTTAAAGCTAATTCTCACATTCTTTAAAAGTGTTTTCCCTACAAGAAAACAAGCAAGTTTATTACTTCAAGAGAAGGATGATCATATTTTCACCAAAAGATGGGCGCGGGTATATAAGTGGGTTAATAAGGCTTGGAAACTTTAGACTCAAATGTATATATAGGAAACATATGTAAGTTGATGTATAATGTGGAAAATTGATAAATAAACTTTATAAACAACAACAAAAAAGAAAACAAGCAAGACACACACCTCCTGTCACTGCTGAGGCTATTCAGGTAGAGTCCACTTTAATCCAAGCTTAGAAGGGCTAAATTATCATTTGAAATTACATTAGAAGAAGAAGAAGAGATTGGATTTATACCCTACCCTTCACTACCTAAAGGAGTCTCAGAGTGGCTTACAAACTCCTTTCCCTTCCCTTCCCCACAACAGACACCCTGTGAGGTAGGTGGCACTGAGAGAGCTCTGACAGAAACTGCCCTTTTTCAAGAACAGCTCTGACAGAACTACAGCTTGCCCAAGGTCATCCAGCAGGTGCAAGTGGAGGAGTGGGGAATCAAACCCAGTTCTCCCATATTAGAGTCCACGCGCTTAACCACTACACAAAATAAAAGACAACCTGAGAAGGAGAGGAGGTCTGAGCAAGATCTGTTGTTAATCTGTAAAGTACTGAGACTGATGCATTGCAGAGTGAAAGCAGCTCATACTTTATTAGGAAGTGAAGAACAAGAGAGAGAATGCCAGCTCATAGGCCGGCTTATATCCCTAAACAAAACCACACTCAAACACACACACCACACCAGTGATAGGGCTATTTACAGTAGCAAGAATTCCATAGGTCCTAACTCGGATCCTACCCCTCTGATAGTTGTGGACTAGGATCCGTTTGGGCTATTGTCTCTTGGAGCGAAGCTAGGGCTCTTCGCCTGTGTGTGGACCTGAGCTTGCACGCGGTCAAACTCAGTATACAACACCCCTCCCCCCTTGGTCCCAAGCACATTACCAGATGTAGTCTCAGAGGTAGACTGGCACTTTTTGTTCTCGGGAAGAGCAGCGAATTTCCAGGGCTTCTGGAGCTGGGGTCCGTTCGCTCAGAGGTGCGCCAGGCGGTGGTGGAGGTGATGCTTCTTCCCCTGTGAGCTCGCTCGGTATGGGCGTGCTGTCCGGTTCCTGCCTTCCTGAGGCAGTTGTGGTCATTTCCGGGAAGTGTCCCGTCTGTGATGGCGCTATGGCTTCCAGGGTGTCTGGGTCCTCGTAGTCGCAGTCATCTGGGTTGGCCAGAAGGACCCATCAGCGCAGCTGGTTGATGTGCCACTTTAAGAATTGTCTGTCCTTGCTAGAGACCTCATAGGACAGGGTCCTAGTTACTCTTAAGACCCTTGCAGGAATCCATGTGGGGCCCCGGACATAGTTCTGGGCGTACACCAAATCCTCTGGAAAAAAATCCCCAGGGAGCCTCCTGCTCTTCGAGGATCAGGTCGCGTTCAGGGGCCTGGTCTGGGTGAAGGTGATCTAATCTTGTTGTCAAGTGCCTACCCAGAAGGAACTCGGCTGGACCGCATCCAGTAGTGGTGTAAGATGTTGTGTGCTGGCTGAACAGAAAAATGGCCAGTCTGTAGCCCCAGTCCCTGGTGTCCATCCAGTGTAATGCCTCTTTGGTGGTCCTCACCATGCATTTGGCTCGGCCATTTGTTAAATGGGGTGGAACGAATGTGCTTTAACCCGTAATAGCTTGTGATCTCTCCAAATTCTGCAGAAGTAAAAGCCGTGCCATTGTCCATGACTAAGGAGTCGGGGATGCCCTGGGCACTAAAGATCTGCCACATCGCTTGGATGGAGGATCGGGATGAGGCAGAGGGTACTGGCGGTACCTCTAGTCATTTACTGTATGCATCCACCAGAATAAAGAAAATTTGTCCCTGAAACAGCCCCACAAAATCCAAGTGTAATCTGGCCCAGGGTTTGTGCAACGACTCCCATGGTCGCATCAGTGCCTGGGGGGGCACTGGCGGTGACTCTTGACATCTCTGACAATGTCTTACTTGTTCCTCAATGTCCCGGTCCAACCCTGGCCACCACATGTAGCTTTTGGTTAAAACTTTCATCTGGACAATCCCGGGATGAGTCTCATGGAGAGTGGTGAGTACCTGTTTTCTGCAAGGGGTCCAGGATCACCACCCGACCTCCCCACAGCAGGCACCCTTTGTGCAAGGACAGCTCATCCTTGCAAGAGGAGAATGCCGTGAAGTCGGGGTCCCCCAGGCCCATGGACCATCCCCTCCCCACCCAATCCAAGACCTGGGAGAGGACGTGGTCCCGGGCTGTGTGTCGAGCAACCTCCCCCACTTGGACCGGCTGATCTGGGAGGGCCTCCAGGAGGGCTATGTGATGGGCCAGGGTGGGATCGGAGGAGGGCAACAGGAGGCAGCTCAAAGCATTGGCATGGCCCATCACCTTTCCTGGGCGGTGGACGAGCTCATAGCAGTACCCTGCCAAGAAAATGGACCAGTGCAGCACCCAGAGGGACAACATCTGAGAGGTTGGGCGGTAAGGGGCCAAGAGACCCAAGAGGGGCTTATGGTCCATGACTACAGTGAAGGGCCTGCCATACAAGTAATTGTGGAATTTCTTAATCCCAGCCATAATTGCGAGCGCCTCCTTGTTGATTTGAGCGTAATTGTGCTCTGCCGCCAACAAGGTCCTGGAATAATATGGTACCGGAACCTCCGCCAGCTGGTGCCTCAGGAACGCACCCACCCCGTAGGGAGATGCATCGCATGCTAGCACCACCAGCAAGGTCTTGTCAAAATGGGTGAGGACCGTATTTGACGTCAACAGTTCTTTCACCGCCTGGAAGGCGGTGTCATGCTGTGCGCCCCAGGCCCAGGGGGCATGTTTGTCCAGGGGGCGGTGAAGTGGCTCCACGACAGCAGCCAAATCCCATCATTGTGGGGCAGAAATGAGTGATAGAAATTTAAAAGCCCTAAGAAGGCTTTAAGTTCCATTTTCAATGAGGGGGTGCGTGCCTGTATGATGACCCGTATTTTCTTGTCCATGGGGTGAATTCTTTGGGCGTCCAAAGCAAACCCCCAAAACTCCACCCTTGGCACCCCTAGGAGGCACTTTTTCTGCTTGACCTTGAGGCCCACGGAGTCAAATCTCTGGAGAACCATCCAGAGCTGGTCGGCAAACATTTCGGACTCCAACGCCGTGATCAACATGTCGTCTAGAAAAGGTTGAACTCCTGGGATACCTTTAAAGGGACAGTCCATGAAACTCTGAAAAATTCCCATCGCCACACTCACCCCAAACTGCAGCCTCTTTACATTGAATGCCCCCTTGTGGGTAACTATAGTCTGCACCTCAGCGGTGGTGGCGTCGACCAGGAGTTGCTGGTACACCTGGGCCAAGTTCAGCTTTCCAAAAACCTGCGCCCCTGCCAGCAAGGCTAAGACATGCCCGACTACTGGCACCAGGTAAGCATGGGCTTGCAGCACCTTATTTAGGGTACATTTATAATCCGCACATATTGTCACATCCCCGTTCGGCTTCATGGGCATGACTATGGGCGTCTCCCACCTCGCATGGGTGACAGGATCCAGCACCCCCTGTTCCACGAGGTGATCCAGCTCAGCCTTGATTTTCAGTTTAAGCGCCGGAGGGGATGCTTGGCCTTCATGCGAATGGGCCGCACTGCGGGGTTGAGGTCCAGCATAACCAGGGGCCCGGAATACTGACCGAGAGTGGCGTTGAACACCCCGGGGAACTCATCACAGACTGAGGTGAAAAGCCACGGCATGACCTAATGCACCTCAGTCACATTAAACCCCAGCAGCTCAAACCACGATAGTCCCAACAGGCTCATGAGCTGTCCCTCCACCACGAGCAAGTCCAACAGTCCATTAAAGTCCTTGTACTGTACCCGGAACTTGCCCCAGTCCTTAATGGCAATCAGGTTTTTTTGAAAGTCCCACAATGACAAACCCCATGGCTTTTGTAGGAGGAGTCCCCCCGAGGGCAGACCATGCGAAGGGTGCCCTCAGAAATTACTGAGAAAGATTACCCCATGTCCAGCTCCATTTTACATGGGAACCACTCTATTAGCACCGTGGCGTGCATCTTATTTGGGCTGTCAGTGGGCAAGTTCATTACCTGGTGCTGCTTCTGGTGGACCATAAGTGTGCGCAGATCCGTTGACTCCTGGTGAGTGGATGCCCTTCTGCACATCCCGTGAGACTTGCAGACCCAGGCAATGTGTCCTTGCTTGCCACAGGTCCTGCAGACAATGTCCGAAAATGGCAGGTTCAGCTTTCATGCGCCTCTCTGCAGCTGGCGCAGGGTGTGGAGGACTTCTCCAATGGGGCAGCGGTTGATGCTTGGGGTTGTGAGGCCCATTGAGACTGTTGGCACAGCAGCAAGACCTCCTCTTCGTCCGAGATATCGGAACTCTGGGCTGCGTGGGTGAGATGGACCACTCAGCCGCAGGTCTCTTGGTGTGCTTTCTCATATGCCGCCACTTCTTTCAAAGCCTTGTCCAGGGTGAGGTCATTGTGGCTGGCTAGCTTGCGGTGCAGTTTGGTTTCCCTGAGGCTCACGACAAACTGGTTCATCAGGGTATCACTGAGGCTGGGAAACTCATAACGGGTGGCCACACGGCGAAGCCCCGCCAGGAAGTTGGTGGCGGTTTCGTCAGGGCCCTGGACACGTGCAAAAAAATCGATGCACTCTGTGATTTCTGTAGGTTTGGGTGCAAAGTGATTGTTTAGCGCCTTCAACAAGACCTCTTTCGTCTTCTTCGTGGCGATCAGGTCTTTGAGCAGACATAGCGTGGTGATCCCACAGGTGCTCAACAGCAAGGATTTTTTCTTGCCCGCCTCCGTGATGTCGTGGAAACCGAGGTGGTTCTCCAGTCATTTGAACCAGGTCTCCCACTGCTCAGGATGGGTGGCATCGAATTCTGGGAAGATTCCTTGAGCAGTGGCCATTTTGTAGAGTCCACATGTAAAACAGAAGCCGATGTGATGCTGGAACCGGGGCCAGCAGTGCGAGGCACGGTGCTTGGTGGCAGAGCAGTATGAGGCATGGGGACCGGAGAAGCAGGGTGCAATGCGGTGCTGGGGCACAGTGCTCGTTGCGTCGGGGCACGATGTGATGCTCAGTGCTGCGTCTTAATTCAAATCCCATCCTTGTTGCCAGTGTAAACTACTGAGACAAAACCACACCCAAACACACACACCACACCCATGATAGGGCTATTTACAGTGGGAAGAGTTCCATAGGTCCTAACTTGGATCCTAGTCCTCTGATAGGTGTGGGCTAGGATCCATTCGGGCTATTGTCTCTTGGAGTGAAGCTAGGGCTCTTCACCTGACCACATGCAGACCTGACCTTGCACGTGGTCGAACTCAGTATACAACAAACCAGAGGCGGACTCACTCATCCTCCTTTATTGGTTAGCTCCCAATCAGTGTGATTGGCTATAATAGGGGTGGAATTTTGGCCCAAGCTATTTCCTAAGGGTTCTTATGAGTAGACCCAGCTCTGTGAGGTAGTAGGCTCTGCTCCAGTGATCAAGTGTCTGGAATGAGGAAGAAAACAGCAAAGTTTTATAGATGTCTGAGTTCAGCAGCAGGTTGAGGAAGCCAGGTCACTAGTGTCTCCACATCCCTAAAAGGGTAAGCACACTTTCTACAAACAAATCTACATAAATAGGAAGTTTTATAAAAAGGGGATAAAAAAAACAAATACTAAAAAGGCTATTATGAAGGTCAAATGCCAGCAGGGGGTTGGGAGCTATCCAGTGTATTGCACTGAGTGTAGCATGTATGATTATCTGCCAACTGGACAGAAGTCATGGGTGTACACTTAGTGCAAGGAGCTCCTGGTTCTCAGGGAATAAGTTCACATCCTTGAGGCCAAGGTGGCTGACCTGGAGAAGCAGAGACAGTCAGTTAGGCACTCTGTGTTAGATTTGTCCCACTCTGAGAAAGACAGCCCTGCTGCTGTCAGGGAGCATAAGGGTCAAGGGAAAACAGGGCACCATGCTGATGAAAGGGGGACTGTTCCCTCAGAAGGGATCTCTTCTTCAGTTAGTGAACTGGTATCCTTTCACACCAAGGGACCATCCCTGGACAGGAAGGTGGGGGGCTCTTAGTAGTTGGTGATTTGATACTTAGACATGTAAACAGATGGGTTGCGATGTGAACCTGCGAATACTGACAGCATGGTGACTTGCCTGCCTGTTGTGAAAGTAGCAGACATTATGCATGGTCTAGATAGGCTGGTAGACATTGTTGGGAAGGAGCCAGTAGTCGTGGTACATGTGGCACCAACAATGTGGGGAAATGTAGTTGTGTGGTCCTGGAGGAAAAAATTATGTTGCTTGTCAGGACACTCAAGGCCAGGACCTCCAAGGTAGTCTTCTCAAAAGTGCTGCCTGTTCCATGTGCAGGGCCAGCTAGACAGGCACAAATTAGGAGTCTCAATATGTGGATGAGATGATGTTATAGGGAGGAAGGGTTTACATTTCTTAGGCACTGAAATGCTTTAGGGAATTACTACGATCTGTACCAAAGAGATGGCCTCCACTTGTCCTGAGAAGGAACCAGGCTGCTGGTGCTTATAATCAAAAAGGGAGAAGAGCAACTTTTAAATTAAATCTTGGGCGAAAGCTGTCAGGAAATGAAATGTCTCTCGTTCAGGACACCTAATCTCTAAGAGATGAAGGCATAAGTGTTACTGTTCTAGAGGAAAATGGATTAGGACTGGCTACTGAGAGGGTGACAAACAATACTGACTGCCTGACAAGGTCTTGAGGCCACAGGAGGAAGTTCGCAGGCCTAACGTGTCTGGGAAATTATAGAGGTTTATATACAAATGCTAGAAGTGTCCAAGGTAAAATGGGGGAGCTGGGATGCTCAGAGGAGAACATAGATATTGTGGGCATTTCAGAAACTTAGTGAGATGAGGATAATGTGGGATACAGTGATTCCTGGATATAAACTATATCAGAATGATAGGGAAGGAAGGATCGGAGGTGGACTGGCTCTGTATGTCAGAGAGGCTATTGTTGTTGTTGTTGTTCAGTTGCACAGTCGATGCTGACTCTTTGCGACCCCATGGACAACATCGTGCCAGGCCCTCCCGTCTTCCATCGTGCTCTGGAATCTGCTTAATTTCATGTTCGTTGCATCAATAACACTGTCTAACCATCTCATCCTTGGCCATCCCTTTCTTCTTTTACCTTCAACCTTTCCCAGCATCGGGGTCTTCTCCAGTGAGTGCTCCCTTCTCATTTAGTGGCCAAAATATTTCAGCTTCAGTATCTGGCCTTCCAGGGAACTGTCAGAGTTTATTTCTTTTAGGATTGACTGATTTGATCTCCTTGCAGTCCAAGAGACTCTCAAGAATCTTCTACAGCACTATAATTTGAAAGGATCTATTTTCGGCGCTCAGCCTTCCTCATGGTCTAACTCTTGCAGCCATATAGTACCTCTGGGAATACCATTGCTTTGACCATACGGACTTTTGTTGGCAGAGCGATGTCTCTACTTTTTATTATGCTGTCTAGTTTTGCCATCATTTTCCTCCCAAGGAGCAGGCGTCTTTTAATTTCCTGGCTGCAGTCACTGTCTGCACTGATTTTGGATCCCAGGAATATGAAGTCAGTCACTGCCTCCATGACTTCCCCTCCTATTTGCCAAGGAGTGATGGGGCTAGATGCCATGATCTTAGTTTTTTTGATGTTGAGCTTCAAGCCCACTTTTGCGCTCTCCTCTTTCACTCTGAGCAAGAGGCTCTTTAGATCCTCTTCAGTTTCTGCCATCAGAGTGGTATCGTCTGCATATCTGAGGTTATTGATCTTTCCCCCAGAAATCTTAACTCCAGCTTGTGATTCATCCAGGCCAGCATTTTGCATGATGTACTCTGCATATAAATTAAATAAGCAAGGTGACAATATACATCCTTGTCATACTCCTTTTCCTATGCTAAACCAATCAGTTGTTCCATATCAGATTCTGTCACTTCTTGACCCTTAAACAGGTTTCTCAAGAGACATGTGAGGTGGCCTGGCACTCCCATCTCTTTAAGGACTTGCCATAGCTTGTTGTGGTCCACACAATCAAAGGCTTTAGTGAAGTCAATGAAGCAGAAGTAGATGTTTTTCTGGTACTCCCTTGCTTTCTCCATAATCTAGCAAATGTTGGTAATTTGTGCCTCTTCAAAACCCAGCGTGTACTTCTGGCAGTTCTCTATCCACGTACTGCTGAAGCCTAGCTTGTAGGATCTTGAGCATGATCTTATTAGCATGTGAAATGAGTGCAATTGTGCAATAGTTTGAACATTCCTTGGCATTTCCCGTCTTTAGGATTGGAATGTAAACTGACCTTTTCCAATCCTGTGGCCACTGTTGCGTTTTCCAAATTTGCTGCCATATTGAGTGCAGCACTTTCACAGCATCATCTTTTAAGATTTTGAATAGCTCAGCTGGGATACCATCGCCTCTGCTAGCTTTGTTGTTAGTAATGGTCTCTAAGGCCCATTTGACGTCACACTCCATGATGTCTGGCTCAAGGTCAGTAATTACACCATCATGGTTGTCAAGGATATTGAGGTCCTTCTTGTATAGTTCTTCTGTGTATTCTTGCCATCTCTTCCTGATCTCTTCTGCTTCTGTTATGTCCCTACCATTTTTGTCCTTTATCAATGTTTCCTTGAGTTCTCTAATTTTCTTGAAGAGATTTCTAGTCCTTTCCATTCTATTGTTTTCCTCTATTACTTTGCATTGTCCACTCAGGAAAGCCTCCTTGTCTCTCCTTGCTGTTCTCTGGAAATCTGCATTCAGTTGGGTAAATCTTTCCTTTTCACCTCTGCCTTTTGCTATCCTTCTTTCCTCTGCTGTTTGTAAAGTCTCATCAGACAGCCAGTTTGCTTTCTTGCATTTCTTTTTCTTTGGGATGGTGCTGATTGCTGCCTGCTGTACAATGTCACGAACCTCCATCCATCTTTTTTCAAGCACTCTGTCTATCAAATCTAGGCCCTTAAACCTATTCTTCACCTCCACTATATATTCATAAGGGATGTGATTTAGGTCAAACCTGAATGGCCTAGTGGTTTTCCCAACTTTCTTTAGTTTAAGCCTGACTTTTGTAATGAGTAGCTCATGATCTGAGCCACAGTCAGCTCCAGGTCTTGTTTTTACTGACTGTATAGAGCTTCTCCATCTTTGACTGCACATGATATAATCAATCTGATTTTGGTGTTGCCCATCTGGTGATGTCCATGTGTAGAGTTGCCTCTTAGGTTGTTGGAAGAGGGTGTTTGCTATAACCAGCATGTTCTCTTGACAAAACTCTGTTAGCCTTTGCCCTGCTTCATTTTGTTCTCCAAGGCCAAACTTGTCTGTTATTCCGGTTACCTTTTGACTTCCTACTTTAGCATACCAGTTGCCTATGATGAGGAGGATATCTTTTTTTGGTGTTAGTTCTAAGAGGTGTTGGAGGTCATCATAGAACCAGTCCACTTCAGCCTCTTCCGCATTAGTGGTTGAGGCATAGACTTGGATTATTATGATGCTGAATAGTTTACCTTGGATTCAGACCGAGATCATTCTGTCATTTTTGAGATGGTATCCCATTACTACCTTTCTCACTCCCTTGTTGACTATAAAGGCCACACCATTTTTTCTCCAGAATTCTTGAACACAGTAGTAGATATACTTAGTTAAATTTGCCTATTCTCATCAGCTTCAGTTCACTGATTCCCAAGATGTCGATGTTCAGTCTTGCAATCTCATTTGTGACCATATCCAACGTACCTTGATTCATAGATCTTACATTCTAGGTTCCTATGAAGTATTGTTCTTTGCAGCATTGGACTTTCCTTTCACCATCAGACACGTTCACAGCTGAGCATCCTTTTGGCTTTGGCCCAGCCACTTCACTCTTTCTGGGGTTACTTGTACTTGGCCTCTGCTCTTCCCCAGTAGCATATTGGACACCTTCCAACCTGAGAGGCTCATCTTCTGGTGTCATATCTTTTAGCCTTTTGTTACTGTCCATGGGGTTCTCCTGGCAAAGATACTGGAGTGGATTGCCACTTCCTTCTCCAGTGGATCATGTTTTGTCTGAGTTCTCCACTGTGTCCTGTCAATTCTGGGTGGCCCTCCTTGGCATAGCCTGCAGCCTCATCAAACCATGCAAGCCCCCTCACCACATCAAGGCAGTGATCCATGAGAGCAGAGAGGCTATACAGTCCAGTAAAACTGAGAATGTAAGAGAAATAAATTCACTTATAGCAATGCTATAGGTGGAAATAGTGTGCCCAAAAAGAAGTTTAACTCTGGGAGTGTATTGCACACCAGATCAAAGGTTAGAGGATAATTTAAAAACAGCAAAAGAATGAAGGAAAGCAGCTAGGCAAAATAATTATGTTGTTAACTAGCCACACATTGATTAGGTCAGGGCTGGCCAAACTTGCTTGACATAAGAGCCACATAGAATAAATGTCAGATGTTTGAGAGCTGCAGGACATGAACAAATATTACATGTTTTTACTAGTAAACACGTAAATTTGCTTTTTATTAACATTAAATGAGACTGCCAAAAATAGTAACAAAAACAGTAAAAGCAGATATTATGTTTATTTGTCCAATTATATTTGTTTGCTAATGATATTTAGCTTCCCCAGCCACCCTGCTGAGAGCCACACAATATGAGTGAAAGAGCCGCATGTGGCTCCCGAGCCAGATTGGCCACCCCTGGATTAGATTGGGTTTTTAAATACTCTCAATGACTGTGCCATGGAGCAGATGGTCACTGAACCTCCAAGGGGGGAAGTGATCCTGGACTTGGTCCTAAGTAATGCCCAAGATCTGGTGAGAGATGTAAATGTGATACACCAGTTGGGATCAGTGACCATAATGCTATTAAGTTGAACATTTATGTAAATAGGGAACTGCCCAAAAAGACCAACACAACCACATTTAATTTTAGAAGAGGTCACTTCATTCAAATAAGGGGGCTTGTGAAGAAGAAAATGAAAGAAAAGGTAAGGAGGGTCAAATCCCTTCAGGAAGCTTGGAGACTATTTAAAATTACTATCCTAGACCCTCAGATAAAATGTATACCACAGGTTAGGAAAGATACATAAAGGTATTTAAAAAGGCCTCCATGGTTAATGACCAAAGTAATGCAAACAGTAAAAGGTAAGAAGGATTCCTTTAAGTGGTGGAAGGCTAGTCTCTGCGAAGTAAATAAAAGGGAGCACAGCTTTGGGAAATAAAATACAAGTCTGTGATCAGACAAGCAAAAAGGGACTATGAGGAACATATTGCAAAAAACATAACAATAACAAAATTATCTTCATTCCAAATTTGAGAGCCAGTCTGGTGTAGTGGTTAAAGTATGCGGAGTCTAATCTGGGAGAAGCGGGTTTGATTCCCCACTCCTCCACTTGCACCTGCTGATGTGACCTTGGGTCAGTCACAAGCTCTGGCACAGCTGTTCTTGAAAAAGAGCAGTTGCTGTCAGAGCTCTCTCAGCCCCACCTACCTCACAGGGTGTCTGTTGTGGGGAGGGGAAGGGAAAGGAGTTTGTAAGCCACTCTGAGACTCCCTTGGGTAGTGAAGGGTGGGGTATAAATCCAATCTCTTCTTCTTCTTCTTCTTCTTCTTCTTCTTCTTCTTCTTCTTCTTCTTAGAAGCATTAGTAACAGAAAACCAGCCAGGGAGGCAGTGGGACTCTTGGATGACCAAGGGGTAAAAGGACTACTGAAGGATGACAGGGAAATGGCAGAGAAGCTGAATGTGCTTTTTTTGCCTCTGTCTTCACTGTGGAAGATAGGAGGTGCTTGCCCACTCCAGAACCGCTGATTTCAGGAGGGATATTGAAAGACCTGGGTCAAATTCAGGTGACAAGAGAGGAGGTCCTTTGACTGATGGACAAATTAAAAACTGACAAATCACCATGCCCAAATGGCATACATCCACAAGTTCTGAAAGAAGTCAAATGTGAACTTGTGGATCTCCTGACAAAAATGTCCAATCACTAAAATCTGCCTCCATCCCCAAGGACTCAAAGGTAGCTCATGTAACCCCCTTCTTTAAAAAAGGTTCCAGAAGATATCCAGGAAATTACAGTCCGGTCAGTCTGACGTCAATACTGGGTAAATTGTAGAATCCATTGTTAAAGAACTGATGAAAAAAGCGACTGAGGAAGAATCAGTATGGATTCTGCAAGGGAAGATCTTGTCCCACTAACCTTTTAGAGTTCTTTGAGGGGGTGAACAAGCACATTTGGTGGAAAGCCAGTTTGGTGTAGTGATTAAGTGTACGGACTCTAATCTGGAGAACTGGGTTTGATTCCCTACTACTCCACTTGCACCTACTGGATGACTTTGGGCAAGCCATAGTTCTGGCACAGCTGTTCTTGCAAAAGAGCAGTTTCTGTCAGAGCTCCCTCAGCCCACCTACCTCACAGGGTGTCTGTTGTGGGGAGGGGAAGGGAAAGGAGTTTGTAAGCCACTCTGAGACTCCTCTGGGTAATGAAGGGCAGGATATAAATCCAATCTCTTCTTTATCTTCATGTGGACAAGAGTGACCCAATAGATGTTTTTTACCTAGACTTCCAGAAAGCGTTTGATAAAGTGCCTCATCAAAAGCTCCTAAGAAGAAAAAATTATGAAAGGAATAGACAAAATCAAGGTATTCAAATTTAAATAGCTGGAGCATAAATTTCTTACAAAATGGTATAAGACACCAGCCCAATTGGCTAACATGATTCCAGGATTAAGTTCCCTTTGTTGGCACTGTAGACCATCTAAAGGCTGATATGCACACATGTGGTGGGAGTGTAGTGAAGTAAGGTTATTCTGGCTAGAAATTATTAAAGTTATAAGGAAGGTAGCTAAAATTAACTTAAATATAGAATTCAACTTAATGCTGACAAGTGCAATGCGAAACCCGAGGTTGGATAAGAAAGACCAAACCTTAGCGAAGGCTATGATACTGGCGGGTAAAGCAGCTATAGCTTGGGGTTTGGAAACATAAAAGTAAGTAGACAGCTGAAATCTAGCACAGCTATCTGCTTGATTTTATACAGACAGACATCACTGCAACTCTGCGTTAGGAGACAACTTGGGGAAGGAAATCCGCTGAAATTCAGAAAAGATGGAAGACCTATATCAACTGGATATCCAATGAGGGAAGGAAGGACACCTCAAATATATATATATACTAGTAAGCAAAGCCTGTTGTGTCAGTAGACAACAGGCCCTAGATAGGAAGGCAGGCCGGGTGGAAGGAAGGGAGGGACTGAGAAGCGGAGGTACAGAGAGAGAGAGAGAGTTGGGGGGAGGGGAGGGGGGAGGGGGGAAGGGGGGAGATAGAGGGAAAGAGGGGGAGTCAGAGACAGAGGGGGGTGATGATAGTAAGTTTGAAAGGAAGAAAGGAAGGGAGCTAGGAAGGAAGGGAGAATGAATGAAAGTCAGGAAGGAAGAAAGAAGGGTAGAAAGTGAGAGATGGAGAGCGAGAGAGTGGAAGGGAGGGAAGAACAGGAGAAAAGAAAGAGGGGGGAACAGCGTGTGAGAGAGAGAGAAAATGGGGAGGGGAGAGAGAGAGAGAGAAAGGAAGAAAAAAGGGTGGAAGGGCAGGGGTGGCCTGGGCGAGCTTCTCCCATCTGGCTGGATTGGCGGGCAGCGAGAGAAGCGAGGGGGGGCTGGGTGTGCAGCGGTTCCCTTGTTGCTACCGCAGACTGTCTCCTGGGCAGGTGGGAAGGAGGGCCTGAGGCCGGCGCACAGCGGCTCCCTCACCGCCATCGCCAGCTCTCTTATGGCCAGTTTGGGGGGGAGGGCCTGATTCGGGCGCGCGGGAGCTCTGTGCCCACTGGTGCTGGGTTTCTCTTGGGCGGGTGGGACTGTGGCCGACGCAGAGGCTCCCTGACCCCCGCCGCCGGCTTTCTCATAGGTGGTTTGGCGGGAGGGCCTGCGGCCATCGTGGGGAGGCTCCATAGCCGCTGCCGCTAGCTTTCCGGGGCCCTCCCAGGCCTTCCTAGGGAAGCCTGCCTCTTTGGGGGGGGCGAAGTCCACACTCACTCTGTTGGTGGTCCTCTCTTGTCAGAGGTTCAGAGCTGAGTGAGCGGAAGACATTGGCCGGGGCTGACGTGGGCAGAACTGCACAGAGCAGCCACCCAACCCAGCTAGCGTCTTCTGAGTGACAGTTTGTGCTGCCAAACACTGTTGGCGCGCATCAAAAGTTGTGGAACCAAAATTCAATTATTAAAAGGAGATATATATATATATATATATATATATATATATATATATATATATATATATATAATTGCATTGGAAAAGGTGCAGAAAAAAGAAAACTACAATGATTTTTGTTGTTGTTCAGTCGCACAGTCGAGTCCGACTCTTCACGACCCCATGGACCAGATTACGTCAGGCCCTCCTGTCTTCCGCTGTCCGCTGAAGTTTGCTCAATGATTAAGGGGATTGGAATTCTTTCCCTATGAAGAAAGGTTAAAGAGCTTAGGGCTTTTTAGCTTGAAGAAATCATGACTGGGGAGTGTCATGCTAGAGGTTTACAAAATTATGCATGGGATAATAAACTTCCTTGAAGAAAGATGAAATCTGGGAATTCAATAGGTATTTATTAGGATGTATGAATATCTAAAGAAGCTGTCTAGAAAAAAACAGATTAAGTACCACTGTGTTCAGTGAGGTATACTTTCAGGTAGGTGTGCACAGGATTGCAATCTTAACCTGGATCAACTTGCACTGTAAAAAGATGGTCAGGAGTAACAGCAGAACAAAGTTTGAGTCCAGTGGCACCTTTACGACCATCAAAGTTTAATTCTGGGTATAAACATTTATGTGCACGCACACTTCAGATTTTTCAGGAATAAGAGTGGCATTTTAAACCATGCCTCGGAACAGTCTAGGATGGCAGCTCAGCCTTACACTGGTGTCAGTATTTTCTTGGCTTTGTAACTCTGGCACCAGCAAACCATGGGGCAGCACTATGGTTATGTCAGAAGAGGGGGAGGCCTGGTCAGCATCCTAACACTCATCAGCTCCAGGCATACCCCCCCCCCAAATCAGCATAATGTTATGCCAATAAGAATCCTGGTGTCGTGCCCGTGGTCCAGCCTGGGAGGGTGGGCGTTGCATCCCGGGTCAGGCCGGTTGAAGGGCAACTCCGAGGGGTAACGCCATGAGCCTCAGATGTAGGAGAGAGCCTGGGGTTACAGCACCGCCGGCAACCTACTCTCCTGAAGCATATACAAGGAAGAGCCCCCGTGTCTCACTGTGCTGGCAGGCCCTTCCTTCAAGCTCCTTCTCTCCTCCCTGGCTCTGGCTTCCACCACTCTGTTATTCCCTTCCACCAACACCTGACCCCTCCCTCCCCCCTTGACCACTGCTCCATTGGCTCCCGGTGTTGCCTGTCTCCCTGTCCTCCTGCTTCCATTGGTTTGGGTGTTCCTCCTTTTAAAGCTGGCTGATGGCCACGCCCCTCCCAGGTCTCAGGGCTGGGAGCCAGCTGCACGTTCGTTCTCCTCTCTGGCTGGACCTGGTGTTGAGGAGCTCAAGGTAAGGAGATCCCGGAGGAGGCAGGCATTTGTTGGGGATAGCTGGGACTGCCGGGCCATCCCCGATGCGCCCCCGTGAAGTTGCTCCTGAGGGTTTTCTGCCAGACTCCCTCTGAGAAGGCTGAAGCCGCTGGTCCCCTGCGGCCGCCTCTGACACTTCCCCTCGTGGCTCTCCCACCCAGGCTTGTCCCCACCTTCGAGTCCTGAGCAGTTGGGCTGGCATGGGTGGGTTGTCGCTGGGCAGTGGAGCAGGGGAGGCCTTCTTGGCCAGCATTCCTTGCCGGCAATTGCGTCTCCCACAGCCCGCATTCTCCGGGGTGTGCGGGACCTTTGGCTGGGCCATCTGCGGCTCACCCCCTTGTGCCCACCGACCCTGCCTCCCATGACCAGCCGTTGCTGTGTCGCGACCGGGCAGGGGCGGCCGGGCAGTGCAGGCTCCTGCAGACCCGGGTGGGGGGTTGAGCTGCCAGGCGCCGTCCCCGCTACTTCTTCGGGCCCATGGGGTGACGTGGCTTCGGGTGTGTCCACCCCCCCTTGCCCAGGTCCCGGACAGATCACCGGACGCGGCTTGGGGTTCTCCGAGCTGCGGCAGAGCGGCCACGAGACAGGACACCTGGTGTAGCTTTAAACACATGGAAAGTGAAAATAAAACTGGCCTCATTCAGTCTCCTACCTTGCCCACAAGGTCATGTCTCAGTTTAGGATACTAAATCTGCAGCCAATCATAGCTCTTCTAAAGAGCATATAATTCCCAGCTTGGAAAATTATAGCTCATGGCATAGGACTATACCACTCTGGTTTTCTGCCATTTACACTTAGTATCTGGGAGTACTTTGGTGATGGGGATTATTAGGAAGGAAACTGAAAACAAACCAGCCAGCGTCATAATGCCCCTGTATAAATCGATGGTATGACCTCATTTGGAGTACTGTGTACAGTTCTGGTCACTACACCTCAAAAAGAATATTATAGCATTGGGAAAAGTGCAGAAAAGGGCAACTAGAATGATCAAAGGGTTGGAACACTTTCCCTATGAGGAAAGGTTAAAGCGCTTGGGGCTCTTTAGCTTGGAAAAATGACGACTGAGGGGTGACATGATCGAGGTTTACAAGATTATGCATGGGATAGAGCAGGCAGAGAAAGAAGTACTTTTCTCCCTTTCTCACAATACAAGAACTCGTAGACACTCAATGAAATTGCTGAGCAGTTGGGTTAGAACAGATAAAAGGAAGTACTTCTTCACCCAAAGAGTGATTAACACATGGAATTCACTGCCACAGGAGGTGGTGGCAGCTACAGGCATGGACAGCTTCAAGAGGGAACTGGATAAACATATGGAGCAGAGGTCCATCAGTGGCTATTAACCACAAGGTATAGATAGGAACTCTCAGTCTGAGGCAAGTGATGCACTATATTCTTGGTGCTTGGGGGGGGGGGCAACAGTGGGAGGGCTTCTAGGGTCCTGGCCCCACTGATGGACCTCCTAATGGCATCTGGTATTTTTGGCCACTGTGTGACAGAGTGTTGGACTGGATGGGCCATTGACCTGATCCCATATTGGCTTCTCTTATGTTCTATAGAAAGGGTACTACCAGCCACCCCAATCTATCCATGCTACTACTGGTCAAACACCTATGATACCTACTTTCACGCAGAACCAGAGCCCTCTGCAGCATCCTAAGCAGACACTATTTCAACTCAGCTCTCTTCAAAGGACAGCTAACTATTGGCTTAGGAGTTAAACCATAATCTCCAGTAGGTGCATTCCACCACATGGGAAGGTAGAGGTGGAAGCTGTGGAACCTGCAAGAGCACCATGCACAGATCTTCGGAATACACTTGCTTTTTGCTGCTATGGTGGAGCACTGGTCATTACTGGTCGTGTGTCTCCTTGGATTGTTGCAGGAAGCCATCAAATAGGGTGAAAGTCTAGGATGCACTCCATTCACAGAGCAAAACCAATCGCTTGCTGAACTGACATCATAACCAATGGTGCAGTGACTAATGTGCTTCTAGTTGCCCTCCTGCGGGGGATGTTCCTGCACCACTGCAAGCTGCTTTTGTCAGTCCAGTGTAAATTCTGAAATGGATTAACATGCAGTTAATCCCAGACAATTTTACTGGCCTAGATTAAGGAATGGTGTTACAAAAACCACAGGGATCAGTTCCTATCTCCTGCTTGTTACTGAACTCAGCTGTCTTCACATACAACTCTCAGGGGGGAGGTCTAATGTTTGAATTGGTATGCTCTTGCACAGAAGGGGATATCCTCCAGTTGCAGCATCCTCCAGACCACTGCTGGTATCTGGATGAAGCCTGCATGGTAGGGTGGGCTATGTATGTAAGGTGCCGCAAGACTCCTGTTTGGTTTTGCTGCGGCAGTCGAATATAGCTATAATCTATCTGTAGAGTTGTGAGCTTTTAAACTGGTACCACAAACTGTCCCTTTAATATAAGTTTGCTGGGCAGCAATTAGCAGGTGATGTTACTGAGCTCCATGCCATGAAAAACTTCAACTGCCCATTACTGCATATTTAACCTCTATTAAAGGGACAGGGCTCTTTCTTCCCTGGCCAGTTGGCAACCTCAAACCCCTCCCCCCATGATTAACTCAGGCCCTAACACTTTGAGTGCAGCTTAACCACAGCTGATTTAGGGGGCAGCATATTTGTGCATGCTAGTGTGTGTAAAGTGCTGTCAAATCACAGCTGATTTACAGCAACCCCATAGCATTTTCAAGACAAGAGACAAACAGAGGTGATTTGCCACTGCATGCCTCTGCAGAGAAGCCCTGGAGTTCCTTGGTGGACTCCCATTCAAGCACTAACCAAGGCCAACCCTGCTTTAGCTTCCAAAATCCGACAGGACTGGGCTAGTATGGATCATCCAGGTCAGGGCTAGTGGTAGGTGTAAATTAATATACCTATAACCATATATTAGCATGTTACTGCTGTATTTTAACTGTCTGGGTAACTGAATTGGAACTTATGGAGCCTGGCTGAAAAGCATGGCATCTCTCCTTATAATAATTATCTTTTGGTTTCGTAAGATTCCATGTGCTCCCATTGGCTGTAAAATGCCCTCCCTCAGCCATTGGCCCACCAGCCACCACTCAAGAGTACTTGTGTGCCATTGGCCGGGTGCTGGGTCTGCTCCTCTTCCCCACCCACTCCCCCTTCAGACAGATTTGCATGTCAGATTTACTGGCGGACAGCTCTCTCTCCTGAGGAAGACAGTTCTCTTGACTCCTGTGAGGGACTGTCCCCTCAGTGGCTGTTGGTAGACAGCCAAGCTTGGTTCTGTGAGTAAAAGAACAAAGGACTTTCAGCATAACCCCCTCCCCCACCCATAACCCCCTCCCCAATGGCCACTTTCCTGTCAGAATAAATGGAAAAAGGCCCTTTCTCCTGCTTAGCTTCAGCATGGCTGGCTGGTTAATGAGGTGGGCCAGAGACCATCAAACCATTTTCTTCAACTCCCCGCTGTGTGGCTGACTTTCCCCTAGGGTTGCCAATCTCCAGGTGGGACCTGGAGATCTCCCACTGTTACAATTGACCTCCAGATGACAGAGATCAGTTCCCCGGGGAAAATGGTTGGTTTGGAGGGTAGACTCTATGGCATTATACCCTGCTGAGTCCTTCCACACACACACCAAATGCTGCCCTCCACAGGATCCACCCTCCCAAATCTCCAGGTATTTCCCTAATCAGAGTTGGCACCTGTACTTTCTCCTCTGTCAGTAAAAGGCCCTTTCCACACCTATGTTGGCCTTTGGGAGAAAACTCATTGGGCCCAGTCCTGATCAGGTTGCAAACTCCAGGTGGGCAATTCCTGGAGATTTGAGGGATGAAGCCTGGAGAGGGTGAGGTTTGAGGAGGGGTGGCACCTCAGACAGGTACGATACCATAGGCTCCACCCTCCAACCCAGCCATTCCTTGATGGGAACCATTGTTGCCAATCTCCAGGTGGGGGCTGGAGATCACTCAAAATTACAACTGCTCTCTAGGAGGGAGGGGGAGGAGATGGAAAACTAAAGGTAGGTTGATGGTTGGCTGGGAGGGAGATAGGGTTATCAACTCTAGGTTGGGAAATTCCTGGAGATTTGAGGGGTCGAACCTGGAGAGGGTGAGTGTTGAGGAGGGGTGGGACCTCAGACAGGTACAATGCCATAGACTCCATCCTCCAAACCAGCCACTCCCTCCTGGGGAACCACTGTTACCAATCTTGGGGGTGGGCTGGAGATCACTCAAAATTACTACTGCTCTTCAGGTAGTGAAGATCAGTTCCTCTGGAGAAAATGGTGGACTCTGTCATTATACCCTGCTGAGATTGCCACAGCAAATTGTCACTGAGTGCCCAAAGCCGGGGCACTCTCCCAGAGCCTCTTTCTAGAGCCCATTGTATTTATTTCCATAATGGGCCTTATTCCTAGGTATGTATAAAGGTCATGAACCAGAAGCAGCATTCATCTAAAAATTAATCTCTGATAATACACAAAGGCCCTTATGTAAATTCTGTTCCTCCCACTGTATAACTATGAGTTGTGTGTTGCCACCTCCCTCGTATGCTTCACTCTTTGCCTGAGGTCTGTCACTTTTTCCCCCCTAGCAGGCCTTTTCTGTCTTTATCAGGTGTCCAGCAGGTAAAGGAAAGCTTCACCTGCTGTATGCCTGCCTCTTGGGCAACTGTGAAAGGTACAAGAACCATGCCAAAGAAAAGCTGGCCTCATTTTGGTGAGACACCAAGATCACACTGGCATATAAATAGTCCTATAGTGGGGAGGGGGGATCTGCTAAATAAAAACAACCTGTGTATATTCTAATGTAAATTGGATGCCATTTTAAAGCCAAAAATTGCAGAGCAGTAAATCCTTTCTCAGGTTAGCTTATCCTTGCTAAAGCTTTCATCTCACCATTAAGATTTCTGAGGGCTGTGATTTTTTTCCCCAAAGGAATTTAAAATCTCAAAAAGGTCACACTTTTATAAAGGTTTAAAGTAGAAAATATCAGCTAGGTACTAGGACTATAAACCATTTACCAGCGTTAGAAATTAAGGAGGTATTTTATGTCACATTCTAAGTTATTGGTATAAAGTTGACAGTTTCCCAGTGTACCTTTTACTAATAGTTGTTTTATTTTTAAGGATTCTCTCCTCCTGCATGTACATGTGAGGAGGGATGGGAGAAGAAAAAGGAAGTCTTTTTTTGAATAGGATAAAAACATCTTCCCTATGGAAGAATTTAAATATACTTTATTCAGCATGAGTATTAACCTTCTGCACCATACAGGAAAATAAATAAATTCTACTGAATTGAACTCTGTACAGCAGCTATTTCTAGAAAATATAGTTGTTCATTATGAAGCAGAGTACAATCTGTACTGAACATATTTTTACAGCATTTCTCATTTGCATTACTCATCTAAAATTAGAATCTCCAGGATTTCGTCAAAATTTTACTTCGACTTGGAATTTGGGGGGAATGTATAGTTTAATAAGCAAATGTGTTTAGACCCTAACACTTGATTGGTAAATTAAACAGGACAGGTTCATCCTGTAGTGTTGTAGATACAATCCCATTTGGGTACATTAAAAATGGTGTTTAGGTTTGTATGTCTGGATTTCCACTCTATAGGAGACTGACATTCCAAATCAGCTTCTGACCTGACAATAACAGAATAGCCATTTGCCTACCTATTACTTGAAGGATCATCTTATCCCAATATGAACCTGTGCACTCCTGCAGAATTCTCTTCTGGCAGTACTCTTCTTTAAATCCGTTAGATTGGCTATGACTTGAATGTGCTATTGCACCAACGCTCAGAAACAGGGAGTTAGGGTAAGCCATCTGATAAGGCTGGTGTCTTTTTCTGAGGTGTTTTGGGGTGATACCATGTGAAGCAGCACTAAGTCCTATCAATTCATCCCAAAGAAACAATGATTAGGATTATATCCATAGGAAGTTTTTTAAAACCCAGTTATTTTCATATTAAGACTCACACTCTAGGCTACTTCAGATTTGTGAAACAGCCTGGAAGACTCTTTCATGGCTTTCTGCATTGATTGGCATCCCTGCTTCCATTAATAACTCCATACTGGGGTGCAGTAAAATTAGAGGATTCTAGGCCCTATACTAATTCAGTAGGACCACCAAATATGTTCAGTTCCCAAATCCTGCATGCAGATTCTCACATTTCAGATCTCAGCAGTGATTCTGGTTCTGTGATTGGATCACTCAATATGTAGTTTAGCTTTAAAAAACAGTTGCAAGGAGACCTGAGATGGATCAGGGGTTTGGGGACATTTTAGACTTACCGTACATTTGTTTGGCTTCTCTCCTGAATGCACTCTCATATGAATCAGCAGTTTGTAGCGGGCATTAAATGGCTTGTATCTTCGAGGACATCCAGCCCAGAAACAAGTGAAATCTTCTCCTTTCCTCTGGTCTATGTGAATTTTTTCTATGTGCCGCACAAGTTCCTCTTGCTGGTCATAAGTGACACTGCAGTCTATCCATCGACAGCAGTGTTTGCCATTAAAATCATCTAGTTCACCATCCTCATCCAAGACAGGGCCTTTGACAGATGGTGGCAAGGAAAGGTGGTGGGAATGGTTTACAAGGTCATGTTGATGTGCATGGTATGGTGGTGGAGGACCGTGTGGAGGAGGATGAGTAGAGGGAGCCAGAGAATGAGCAGAGGGCATATCAATTGTACCCCCAGGAAAACCATCCACATGTCCATTTTTTAATATTTCCATAGATTGGTTGTCTAGCACAGGCATACCTTGTTGAACAACCATGTTGTTTGTGACTGCCGTCTGTAAGCTATTTTGCTCCAGCTGTTGCATGCGTTGGTATTCATTGTTTCCATTTTCATTGTAACCTGGGAGGGCAACATTGCCATTAGCCACAATAAACCTTTTTTGAGGATTTGGAATAGAGCAAGTCTGGGGAATACAACTTCCCCTTATTCCTAAGAAATGCCCATAGACCTCAGGTTGAGGAGACAGATTTGATGGAGATGTCCTTGAACCATTTATGTAAGCAACAAGGGAAGTGGGTGATGTACGGATAATTGTATTGAAGTCAATTCCAATGCCATCAGACAAAGGGGACAAAGAAAGGGCCCTCTTTTTGGCTGAATGAGACCTATTTGAAGAATAATGAGGACTAGGGTAGGGTGAATGGTTGCTGTCCATACCAAACAAGTAAGATGGTAATGAGTTAGAGACATTGTTAGGCATGGATGTCCCAGATGGGAAACTTGTGATGTCCCCTAGTTCACCGCCATTTTGGGAGCAATTGTTGGAAGGAAGAGAAGGAAAAATCCTATAACCATGAAACCACTCTTGTTTTACACTCTGTATTGATTGACTTTCTGATAGGCTTAGAGTTGTAGATGCCAAAGATTCACGTGACATGAGTGATCTGTAATAAAAACAAAGTAAGAGAAAAAGAATGTGGTCTTAGCAACTTAAAATCTAGACCTTAAAAGTTATATGAAACAATCAACATACATACAAAACAACTGCCAGAAATAATGATTAGAAATTAAGATCCATCTTTTAACTATTGATTTTTAGCTTCTTGTTCAAAACTGTAGATGCTGAGTTATTATTTTATGAGCATTAGCAAGTATGGATGGGCACGAACCAAACCATGAAGTAAAATTCATAATGAATTTTGCCCTGTTCGTGGTTCGCAAACAGAGGTTTGTAATGGGTCTACCATTATGAACTTCCACAAACTTCTAAAGCAGTTCATGATGGTTTGAGGATGGAGCAGAAAGCGGGGGTTTAAAAGAACTCTGAGTCCCTTTAAACCCCTGCTTTCTTTTCCCCACAAAAGCTGCATAAACAGCTCAGTGGCAGGGAGGCTTTAAACTTTAAAGGGTCTGCAGAAGACAGCCCGAAAAATAGATGAGTGGGAGGAGGCACTCCCCACTGTTCAATTGGTTCTGGCTGTCTTCTGCACTCCTTTTAAAAGTTTAAAGGGACTGCACAAGACAACCTGAAAAACAGCTGAGCAGCAGGGAGTGCCTCCCACCCACTCTACTTTTGGTGGGCTGTCTTCTGCAGTCCCTTTGAATTTTAAAGGGACTGCAAAAGACAGCCTGATACAGCTAAGTGGTGGGGAGTGCCTCCCCACCGCACAACTATTTTTCAGTCACAATCCACCAACCAGTTTGGTTCACGAACAAACCTCCTAGTTCTGTTCATGATTCAGTTCATGGTTCAGCCATGAACCACAAACTGAACTGCATTTTCCCAGTTCAGGCCCATCCCTATTAGCAAGTATCACCTATGATGACAATGGCGAGGGCATATATTAGTTAATGGTTACCTACATTTTACAGTTTTAGAAGGCAGGGGAGGTAAAGAGCCTTTTCCAGGTATGTTTTGGCCTTTGTGGGAGGACTCATCGGGACAAGGTCTGGCAGCAACCACATGGCATGACCTATCCAAGCCCAGATACTTACTACTGTTAAACAGCAGCCACCACAAAAAGCCAGTGTGGTGTTGTGGTTAGAGTTTCAAAACTGGGAGATCCAAGTTTGAATCCCCACTCTGCCATGGAAATTCTAAGTGAACTTGGACAAGTCACACTTCCAGCCTAAGCTTCTCACACAGCTGTTTTGAGGGTTAAATGGAGAACAGTAGAATGATGTAAGTTGCTTTGGGTCCTTACTGCTGACAAAGGTGGGTTATAAATGAAGTTTATTTGAGCTACAGGGGCAAATGAGGTGACCCCTGAGAGTCCATGTGGGCCCTCCATTTTGCTGTGTGTGTATGTATTCCATTATATATAACTTTGTACACTTGAAAACACTAAAGATAAAAAACATAGCTGAAAACCTTGTGTCTGATGGAGGTATATTCAAGTTTGTAGCATTCTGCAAGCTAGGGCTGATTTGGTTGCATGCTGTCGAGACCTGGTTTGCAGGAGGAGACAAAGGTCCCAGCCGCTGAACCATCATGGGACTGTTGGTGACTATTAAGTTGTTGCAGCTGCTTTTTCCAATAGTCTTGTACCGAGGCCCATAGGTAATACCCCCTACAAATAAAGGAGTGAGATTAGCTTGCAGATCCTTTAACACATGATAAAACCAGCAAATTCATAGGATGTTAAACTTATTTTATAGCACCAATGAGGAAAAATTAAACACCTCAGTTTCTTGCATGCTTGTTTTCAATTAAGACAGTGTAAACATCACCGAACTAGCCCAAAAGACTATGAAAGCATAGTCATGGAAGTGGGGTACCTAAAGGTTGGGTGAGAGAATCTTTTTTGAGAAATAAATTAAACAATATATATGTAATATATATATATTACAAAGTGCACTAAAACTATACACTGGCACAATTCACCCTTGAATTAATGAATATTTGGACAAAGAAATCCTGAATCTATATAACCTGATACATTTGATATTTCTAGGTTAAAAGCCTTGAACCAATAAAACAGGACCAATAATTCAATATATCTAGGCTGATAACCTTTAACCACATTAAAACAGGACCAAACACGTTTCGGTCTCCAAGGTCTCCCTCAGTGGTCAAATTTTGTGTATATACATGCACACTATGACATTATAAACGTGTTAGTGCCAAGGCAGGCTGATTATAAGGCATTTCAAATATCCCGTGTGGCAAAAGAATTGGGTTGTGTGAGGGTTTTCTTCAACTTTTAAGCCACACATCCAAGGAATGCAGGTTTAATAGTTCTTTGTGACCATGGCTATCATAACTCTCGTAGTGTACATATATGTATCAACCAATCTGTCAAATTGATTGGTTGGGTTTTTCCCCCTTCTGTTTTGGTTTAACATAGTCATGAAAGCAAAAGCAACTGATTTAATTACAAAAGGGAGGAAAGAGCCAAGGAAATAAAGAAATGTTAGATTAATAGCTTATGTGAGATGATGGTCTGCTGTTTAGGACTTTGGTTGTAAAAATAGTAGGAAGTAAATAAAAACTCAACAAATGCCTTTTAATCAGTTTCTTATACTCCTTTGTGAATATATATTTGCAAGAGATGATCTGACTGAGAATTACAAATCCAATTATTCCAATTCATAAGCAAACTAAACTTTTTGAGGTTAGTTTTAATGTCTTGGTTTAAATAGTAAAAGACTTTGTCTTTTCATTTCTAAACCCAATTAACATGTTTGCCTTTAAGACCAATGAACATGTAATGTTTTGTAGGCTTTTCTGCAGATGTTGTAATAGTTCTTATATCTGCATTAATTGCAACATCATCATGGGTGAAGCTGTAATTCACAGATATCATCTGTGGACAGACCTATAATCTCTGATTATGGATCACGCATGGAAGTCACATTTGTAAAACTTCTTTATATCAAAACAGAGGAAAAGATGTCCTTTTAATTTCAACATGAGGCATCTCAAACTAAATTATAACAAATCTATCCCATACCAAAGAATTCACACCATTTGCCAGAGTGATAATTTGCACCATCTGAATGGATCAATGCACAAGCCAGTAAGGTTACAAATAGATTACAAACATCCTTTTTAACCTAAATCTGAAGAGAACTGCAGTAATTTCCCAGTAAACTGGCTTAGTATATTACAATTCTTATGAACTGCTTCACAGTAAAATCTGGGACAATACTTTAAAACCATCACCATTTTGAAATACCACAGTGACACCAGTAGACGTTTTCAAAACACACTTTGAAGAGATATATTTACAGGGGGGAAATGGTTTCATGATGCAGCAATACATACAAATCTTCACTGCCAATGTCCATGTCAGTGCATAGCCCTTTATCCATTCATGTTTTAAAAATCAGTTCAATTACAGGAATCAATCCTGGGTCCCACAAGGATCAGTACGGGAGTGGTGTTATTTAATTTGTTCATAAATGATCTGGAATTCGGGGTGAGCAGTGCAGTGAAATTAGATGCTGATAAGTGGAGACCCGCAAGAAACTTGCGGGAAGGTCATCCCATTCCTCACACCTTTGCTTCCTCCCTTCTTTCTCCCTTCTGGGGGTGGAGCCATAGACTCAACCCTCCAAAGCAGCCATTTTATCCAGGGGAACTGATCTCTGTCACCCGGACAACAGTTGTAATTCTGGGTGATCTCCAGCCCTCACCCAGAGGCTGGCAATGGTAGTTCTCATGGAGGAAACGGCTGGTTTGGAGGGTGGAGTCTATGGCATTATACTGGTCTGAAGTTCCTCCCCTCCTCAAACCCCACCATCCCCAGGATCCACCCCTTAAATGTCCAGGAGTTTCCCAATCCAGAGTTGGCAACCCTATTTCCTTCCCACCCAACAGCCAACTTTTTTTTTTTTTTTGCAAAAACCCTCCTAAAAAGGAGAGAAATTTATTCTTTTTATATATAGAAAAAGGTAGGGTATATAGAGGGACTAAGAAAAGGGCAGAGTGAGTATCCTGTTAATGGTAGTTAGATTAAGTTAGTATAGATACATTTTTTGACGGTCACCGTGGTCGAAGAGTCTTCTTTTTAGATTAACAAAAATCCAAAATAGCTCTGTTAATCAGGTTAGTAGTGTCCTTTGGGGTTAGTTATTAATCAACTCCTTTCAGACGTCTCATGAACAATCATTTCTTAGGTTGTCTTCCTTTAGTGTCTCTCAGGTTATACGATGGGCCCTCTTTAGCTTTCCCACCTCCCACACCGGCACCTCCCTCCTCTGGACCGCTGTCATCTTCGCTACTTGTCCAAGTTGCGAGAGCTGCATCTTCCTCTGAGCTGGCGTGCCTCTTCAGGAACTCTTGTGCTTTGAAGATAGAGTCAATCTTTTCTCTTTTATCCTTGTACTTGAACACTAGGCCTTCCGGGAACGACCATCTGTACGTGATCTGGTACTTTTGTAGAAAGTTGGTCAATCCTTTATACGCTTTCCTCTTCATCCGAATTTCATATGGCACATCTTTCAGAGTTCTGATAGTCTGTTCTCCAATTTTCAAGGGCACCGCTGAGACTGCACGCAAGATTTGATCTCTAGTACTCTGTTTAACAAACTTGACCACCACTTCTGCTGGCAGGTTATTTTTCTTTGTAAAGGTGGAATAGGCCCTATAGACCTTATCCATCTCTTCTTTTATTTCACGCTGATCCCTGCCAGTCACTGGTGCCAAGGCATTTGCTAGTATAGATCTGAGATCTTCATTATCTTCTTCTTTAATGCCCTGAAAACGAAGCATCAGATTCGATTTCTCCATTTGAAGCATCAAAATCCTTTTTTCTTGCTCATCTTGATGTTTTTCTAGTTTGTTGACCTTTTTCTTAACTTTTCCGATGTCTTCCATCGAGACCAAGCATTTTTGCGCAATATCCTCCATCTTCTTAGACGTTTCTGTCAGTTGCTTTTGTTGGCTGCTGAGGACACCTTCCATGCTAGTTAAAGTTTCGCTGATTTTCTGTATTTGAACCAGCAGAGGGTGCAGTAACTCACTTGTCTGTTGACTGACAGCAGGCTCTGGGGGGGTTACCCGGGCCGGAAGTCCCGCCTCCCTTCTTTTCCGGTTTAAAAGGGACCTTCTTCATGGCCGACATCTGTTTTATTTGTTTACTTTTTAAAAGTTCGTGACACGTCCCTCAGGAGGCCCGCTTACAATCAGGCTTCAGTAACACCCCAAAGGTATTTTCATCAACCCTTCTTTCCTTATAGCCCCTTCGCTTTCTTTTAAAAGTCCCGCTTCTCACTGGGGGGGGATTCCCTCGTTCATTCGCTCGAGGGGAAAGGATTCGGGTTTTCGCTTCAAAGTAAGACCTTCGACTCACGGTTCACCGCCGCTTCTTCTTTTGCTTTAGTTCATATCGCTGTTCCTCACTCCTGGAAGTCGGTGGCGCTGCTAAGTCCCATTACGGGCACAACGCAGCGGGGCCGATTGGGGCGGGGAGAAAGCCTCAATTCCCCGGCTGTCTGCCGGCAAAGAGGCTACTCCCCAAGCGCCCTCGGTTCGGAGCCTTATCCTAAGGCTCACTAGGGTCTTTCGCATAAGCGAAGACCCCCCTGACTGCGTGTGGGCTAACTGCCTCCGGGATCGTCCCGAGACGCGGCCGCCATTCGCAACGCCAGAAACCGAAACCCCACCCAACAGCCAACTTAACCTTTATCTGCCTTTATCTGTCTTCAGCTTTTCGTCTCCACCCCCCTCCCCCACAGCTTCTACCAAGGAAAATTACAGTCTTTCTCCATAGTGGCAACCAAACCAGCTTACATTGTTCTCACCTCCTTTTTATCTGCACAACAGATAAGACATGGGGGCCAAATGACCAGTGCAAAATGAAAAATACTACAGCAAGCTCATGGTAAACAGCATTATGACTGGCATGTAGCTTAGTGTGAAAGGAAACATGTCTCTGTTACCAAGGGAAAGATAGGAAGACACTGAACCATTGAGATCCAGCACATTTTGTGGTGTTTGTGACAACTGTGTTCTGTTATGCCAGGCCAGGGGTTCAGACTGCTTCAGTCCATTCCAGGACTTAGTGCGGGCAAGAACACAGAAAAAGGAAGTTGTTGGTCCTGCACTTCCACACAGAAAAAGAACCCCTTATTAAACTGTGCTCCTGCTAGAAACTATGCTGCCTGCTTAATCTGATGCCTAGCATTAAGGGGACAATCCTTTTGTTACTGATCCAGTTACAAGATGGTGGCCAAGTTGAAGAATGTCAGTTTTGGTGGGGTATCATGAGGATCACCCCTCAGCCATTGTGTATCCCATCATAAGACAGATGAGGTGAACAAGAAGCAGGGGAGCTGATCAGCTAATTATCCTATCAGACACAAAGGTGTCACCAGCACAGTTTTTATTGAACAGCATCCAACATGGAGTGCGTTCAGATACCATTGTAAAGGAATGGAGGTGCTAATCTTATTCTTGTAAGTCTCCTGCCTTTTGGATAGCTGCATATCAGGAGGAGGAGAAACAGATGCAGCTTTCCCTATCACTGCACCTTCATGCAGGATATGGCTGCACTTTTTAGATTTTTTTTTTGTCTTGCATGCACTCTGGAAAAGTTCAGGAGGTGGCAATTTCACAGTGGAACAATTGGCTGATTAGATGAGACAGAGTTGGGTTGAGGGGGAAACATATGGAACAAGTGGTAAGATAAACAGCCCCCCCCCTTTTTTCCTGCCTATAGAAGTGTGCTGGGTGGAAAGGAGGAAATGATGGTTGTTGAATCATGTGCCTTCAAACAACACACGACCGAATCACTATATCCTTCCTGTGACTCCATGCTTAGAGGCTATTATTACCTGTTTTAGCTGATGTTGCTCTTAACTGTTTTACATGGATTAATTTTTATGGCTCTTCTGATGTGTTCTTATGTATTTTTAATGTTCAAATTGCTGGCTTGATTTTTTTTTTCATGGAGTATGAGAATTTTCCCCTGACCTGGATGACCCAGGCTAGCCCAATCTTATTAGATCTCAGAAGCTAAGCAGGGTCACCCCTGGTCAGTATTTGGATGGGAGACCCACCAAGAAAGTCCAGGGCTGCAACACAGAGGAAGGCAACGGTCAAAACAAACTCTGAAAGTCTCTTGACTTGAAAACCCCAAGGGTTTGCCATAAATCAGCACTTTCCACCACTGGAAGTATTTCATATAAATAAAATTAGGATTTATAGCTACCTAATACTCCATGATTCTCATCCTGCCACACTCACTTGATCCTTGGGACTTGACAACTGGTAATCTTCCTGACATTTATATTTGAAGATTCCACTTTGTGGAGAGAGATAAGGCAGAATTTGAGACAATACTCAACCATCTGTTATAGGGACTTTCATTTTCTTTGGCTATTACTCTGCTTCATATGCCCTGCTTATACAATACAGCATCATAAAATACAAAGCATACCAAATCACAGTACAAAATAGAATAAAGTGCTGGTGGTGGTAGCATCCCAGTGACCATAATAAGATGATCCAAAATATGGCCCTTGTCAGTATCCAGCATGGCCAGCTATTGGTGTTAGCATAAGGGCCTTAACAGTTCAGTTAATATTGTTGGTGTTGTTGATGTTGTTCGTGGCGGCTCCTTATCAAAAGCCTGGTGGAAGAGCTCCATTTTACAGGCCCTGAGGAACTGTAAAAGGTCCCACGGGGCCCTAATGTCTTCTGAGAGCTCATTCTACCAGTGTGGAGCTGCCACTGAGAAGGCCTTTGCCCTGGTAGAAGTCAGCCTGGCGTCTTTTGGGAGGGCCAAATGATTTTGTGACCCTGACCTCAGTGCTCTCTGGGGGACATGCAGGGAAAGGCGGCCCTTCGGGTAGGCAGGTCCCAGGTCATATAGGGCTTTAAAGGTCAAAAATAGCACCTTGAAGCGAATCCGGTATGCTATTGGCAGCCATTGCAATGCCTTTAGCCCATCAACAGCCTGGCCGCCGCATTTTGCACCAACTGCAGCTTCCGGAGTTGCAACAAGGGCAGCCCCATGTAGAGAGCATTGCATTAGTCTATCTATATTTTATTATATGTTTGTTCCTGGCTGATTGTTGAGCAAAGTGCTCCCTGCAGCAACTGTCTAGTTGTGTGTTCTTAGTAGTATGCTATTTGTCTTTCAGTTGCCTTGCTAGGTCTTACATAGTCATGGTGGTGAGTCTGCAGTATTAAGTTAGATCCACATGTCATTAGATCTTGTGTTGTTGTAATCATTCATATTCTGGATTTTCCTGAGGACAGGAAAATATGAGTATCATACCTTAGTCAGAATCACAGGTGTAAACTTTGGGGGTGCTGAGAGGCTCAAGCCAATTTTGGCCAGGGAGTGCTGAGCCTCCCCTGGGCAACCAGTGCCAGTGCCAGGCAATATTGACAAACTCACATGAGGGGACTCAGTTACAGCTGAAGCACAGGACTGTCCACCCCTCCTGTTATATCATATTACAATTTCCCTGATTCTTTAGGGATTTGTTCCTGTTTGCTAATATGTAGTTGTGTGTTTACTAAGAATTTATAACTGAAAAAAGGACTCACCATTTATAGAAACAATTTACAAATATATGTTACAGAACAATTCAGATATATGATTTTGGAAATCAGGCTCCCAGATGGCAAGATTTACACATTAGCAACAATATATGCCCAAACATTGCAAGAGAAAAAAAAAATGAAAATATTTTCCAATCCAGTTTAGATTTTCAAGAAGGACAGATAATGTTGTTTGGAGATATGAATGGGGTAATGGATAAAAAAAATGGGGGGGAAACAAACTTCCCAAAAATGTGCTTAATTATATGGAAATATTACAATTGGAAGATGCTTGGAGGATCAAAAATCTGAATATTAGCAATTATACTTTCTTTTCTGACAAATACCAAACATACTTTAAAAAAATTAATGATTTTATTTACCAAGCACCACAAGACAATACATATAAGTTCCATAAGAAAACAAACAATGTGCTAGCTCATCTGAGTACAATTAAACCATCAAAACATTCAACCTTCAACAAAGAAAAAAAAGATATGAGGCCAAGAAAGAACTAGGAAAAGATCATATCTTTGTAAACTGGATTATCCGGAATGATATCCTGAGCAGACAGAAATTGTGTTAGTGGAAACCAAGGTGTAATAAAATTATTGAAAGCTTTCTCAGGGTATGGTTGCATAGTGCCAACGGTAATCTTTGCCATAACAAAATAAGACCAAATTCAAGTAAACCAAGTATCGATATGCCAAGGCAAAGGATTTTTCCAATAAGCAGCTACAGTATTTCTTGCTGTAAAAAGTAAAATAGAGATTAATTCATTATGCTCTTTATCTCCTATGGGAGGGGTTGGTATTTCAGTAAAAAGACTTCAGGGAGAAAATTTAACTTTACACCTGAAATTAAAAGTATACTTTGGTGATCCTGTTTCCAAAAAGATGCAATGATTTGGCAAGACCACCATATGTGGAGGAAGTCACCAATCTGACCACATTTCCTGGTACAGCGAGGGTAGTTTATCGAACTTATTCTGTGACCAAACATACTTAAGGATTGATATGTGCTGGATATCAAAAACCTTAGTTATTAATCTAGAGAGTGCAAACTGCAAGGACACAACTAAAATCCTTTGCAGATCACAATCCATTAGTAGTAACTTGGCAAAGGAATCCGAACATATGACCAAAATTGAAAAATTTGCCATAGGAGAGGATAATAGTACATACATTCTAAACTTTTACAAAACTGACTTGGATGCTCCCCAACTGCAGCTTCATCATTATTTGTTTTTGGATATTGCAAGGGAGCAGAAAGTTAAACTTTTAGCTCTTCATGATGTGATTGATCTATTCAGTAGAGAACAAGAAAAAGTCTGCATCAACTACTACCAGAATGAGCTAAATGTATCAGAGTAGACCTTACCATACCTATTTCCTCCTGTACCTCAGAAAGGACCTTCTCATGCCTTCGTAGCACAAAGACCTTTTTACAGTCAAGCATGAAACAGGCAAGGCTCAATCACATGGCTCTTCTTCATGGACATAAAGAGATCTCTTAGGAAATTGATCTTAATGTTATAGCTAATGAGTTCATTCAAAGAACATGAATTAGAACACATTCAGTGTCATTTAAGTACAGGGTTTTTTGAATTGTTGCCACTTAACAAGTGGGTTGTACTTAGATGAGGCAATCTGTACAGGTTCACCACTAATCATACCAACACACGTCAACTATTGGGGTAGGGAGGTGAAGGAAAATTGGGAAGGATAGGTGGGAAGAAGAGAATGCTTGTGGGAGCAGGAGAAGGGGTAATAGGGGATTAGGAGAATATTTGATGTTATTGTAATTTTAAAAATATATAAATAAACAATTTGCATTGTTAATTAAAAGTTAAAGTTGTGTTTCAGCTGTCTGAAGATCATTTGTTGAAGCCAAATGTGTTTTGCAAGCTGAACCTAAACAGCAGAAATTAATTATGCACAGGAATGCAGTTATTTCCCATAAACTTAATTA
This sequence comes from Gekko gecko, assembly GCA_029375565.1. Classification (NCBI taxonomy): domain Eukaryota; kingdom Metazoa; phylum Chordata; class Lepidosauria; order Squamata; family Gekkonidae; genus Gekko; species Gekko gecko. The sequence continues at coordinate 123,556,993 of JAPDNY010000007.1, forward strand.
TGAGATTTTTTATTAATAATTTTTTTGGAGTTTCTAAGCAGTGTGCTAAGAAAGCAAGGTATATAAAATCCTAGGTGGCATAGCTGTGAGTCTTCTTTGGGGTCATGGCTATGGGCACTGTTCTCAATTACCTCAAAATGTACTTGTAGGATATGAGTTTGAATTGGACTCACTTCCTGGTCAGAATTTCCTGCTTAGAAGTGAAGTCGTGGTTCCCTAGGAAAACTTAAAATGTGTGGGAAGAGATTATTTTAATCTCAACAACATCTAAACCATTCAGGAGTCACTGTTACAAAATCTATGAGAACATACTATTAGAATTTACAAATAGAAGCATTGAGAGTTTCATTTCAAACTGACATGCTACCTATAAATCAAAAGTGTCTTTCACCAATAATTAAGCATTAATAATTAACAAGTGCAAACAGCAAAATACTTTACAGAAATGCTTTAATCTGTCTAGTTCCTCATTCCTGACCCTGCTTATTTTACTTTTTCTTCTCCATAGTTAGTTAATATCTAAACCTTGGTCATCTTAGACACGCAACAATATTCCATAATAATCTATCAAGAATGTGGCTCCCAAACAGATTTTTAGTTTCTTCACTGATGCAATTCAGGACATTTGTTTCATATAAATCTTCTTTTCAGAAAAGACTTTTTGTCTATGTTACTGCAAAATCCCATAAAACCTTTGCCTTCCTAACGAAACCTCAAGTGTTAGGATTATGGTCCGGCATCCTGTACTGGAACCACCCATAAAGTATGTCACATATAAAGTGTGGGAAAGCAATAGTAAAAGTGTAAAGAAGTAGATGTTTAGTATTGATTAAAATGGGGGAAGCATGACAAAGGGTGATGGGCTTTTAAAAGTATGATATGTGTTACAAACACTTCTATTAATATCATTCCAATAACCAACAAAATTCTCAAAAAAATAGCTAACAATCCAAATATTGTGGAAGCTCCTTGTTATTCATCCACAGAAAGCAATAGGACTTAAACTCGTGTGACTGTCTTGTTCCATTGCTTTATAAAGGATGTAATGACTGACAACTAATTTTAATAGGGTTGCCAGCTCTCCTGCTCAGAGCAGCAGCAGGAGAAAAAAAATAGTCATTAGTCAAAGGCATGACATCATTAAAGAGAAAACGTGGAAGCATCATGCTTCTCTAGGAATTGAGGAAACCATAGAGTTTCAGCCAATTCCTAGAGAAGCATGCTGTCTGGAGAACCCAGAAGTGATGTCATGCCATCAACCAACAACTACTTGGCCATGTCCCTCCCTATGCCATTGGTCTCCCTCTGGTTGCCATACTAGGCCTAACAACCCTACTTTAGCAGGATATGGGCCAAAATCTAGAAGGAACCAGTGGAGCAAGATGCTCCAGCTAGATGTAGAATCATTGGTTTCTACAATATTATGAACAATATTAAGGCATGCCTCCTCGGATTACATTTATAGCTCAGCCTTCTCTGAAGATACAGGGTGACCAACAAAAGACACATTTTTAAAATGCCTGTTTAAAACATGATACAATAGTTAACACAGCACGACTAATGTGGATACAGATGGAGAAGCCACAGGAACCACTTATAAGATTACTTCAAAATATTTATAGCCACAAAGGCTACAATTTATAGTCTGTATTTTATTTTGAAAATGTGTTTGCCTCTTCTCTGGTGATTTACTTGATGTGGCTCAAAAAGTACAAAGTAACCTTAGACCCTACAGTTAATTGTAGCATTTTCACTCTGCAGTTCAAAATGCTATAAAAATCTGATCTACATCAGACTCCATTCAAAAATATTGGTAATGTTCTTAGACCAACTAAAATTATTTCCAGTGTTCAGAACAGGGTTGCCAGGTCTCTTCAAGACACCAGTGGGGGGATAGGGAGACATTCCAGGAGCCAGAGGTGACATCACATGCCATGCCTACATCACCCGGAAATGATGTAGGCACACTGGGGTAATGATCTGGTTTTTGGACAAAACTCTATAGTAAAATTGCCTTCAAGCCATAGAGTTCTGCCCCAAACCCAGAACATCTCCCCCTGACATCACCAACATGCCTATGTCACTTCCGGGTGACATAGGCATGTCGCTCCATTTTGCTATTGTGGGATTTCCTCCCATCGGTCAGCTGGGCAATGGGGGGCAGGAACCCGCAAACCTGAAGGAACCCCTGACTTCAACTGAGGACTGGCAACCCTAGTTTAGAAGTAGGTTTGGTTAGCTCAAGCAGTGGGAGAGTCTGAGAGAACAGGAGATGACAGCAACTCTGCCTCAACAGATGTGTATATTATCTATGGTTGCCACCTTTGGAGTTGCCAACCAGCTTGGGAAATTCCTGGGGATTTAGATGAGGTACCTGGAGAGGGCAGGAAGCTCAGCAGAAGTGTGATGTTATAGAGTCTGCCCTCCAAAGCTGCCATTTCCTCCAGAGGAACTGATCTGTGTGGAGTGGAGATCAGTCGTGATTCTGGGAGAACTCCAGGCCCCACTTTGAGGTTGGTAACTCTAACGTTGTCCATTTTTGTTGTGCTTGGCAGCAGGAGGGGCTCAGGTACTGGAGAGATAGAGTGACTCAACACTAGGAAATATGTGTGTGACAAAGATGCTATTAAACAGGAAGAGTCCCAGCAAGTCTTTTTGATTCTACATACATAAACATATATACAGCTGTGCCCTGGATATAAGGCTGATAGGGATGATGCTTCCCTTATATAAATTGGCAGGAAGGCAGGGCTGAGAAGATGGGACAATGGGAGGCAGATGCCCAGAATTTGCCCTCCCTCCATTGACAGGCAACTAAATGCCCTGAGAGGGAAACTCTTTGCTTACAGAAATTTCAGTATTTTGATTCCTTTGTGACACCACATTCCAAGTTCTATGTGTCATTACATTACACTGTTAAAATTCACAACCATTTTGGGTTAAATGAGAGGTCCGCATTTGCTGATTTAGGGCAGGACTTAACATTTGGTCTTAGTTTTCTGGTATCTGCAGTAAAGTAGATCATTTCTAAGACACAGACAAGATTCAAGGCTCCTGCTATTATAAAAAAGGAAGGTATCAGAAACAGTAGCCAAAGGAAGGCTCATATTTTATGATGATCAATAAGGTTCCCAAGGGATACAAGGCTGATGTGATTCACTTCCTCTGGCCACTCACACATGGAATACTGAATTGAACATTCATTTTGTCTGGGAGAAACACAGTTATAGGATTAATCTATTTTCTTAGGGAAGAGGGTATGCTCATAAAAGTAACCAGAGATCCTCACCACGTCATCTCTTGTAAAGGCAGTTTCCTTTGCATTTTGCTTTCCAAAGCATTCTTAGTAAATTAGACAGCATTAATTTCCAAGGCCTATTTGCAGTTCAGTGCCATGAGGTAATCAGGCATGCCCTTTCAGCAGTGCTTATGAGAGGCTGACAAAGCAGCACAGAGAACAATGTCTCCCTTCAAGTGGAACTTGGGGTAAGAAATTATCCAGCACTGACCAGTGCAAACAATACCATGTAGGTAATTAACTTGGTTGGTTCAAAGCAGAGAGCAATGAGATCACCACCTTCTATGGAAATACTTTTTAGTTGCTGAGTTTATATATAAATTAAAACAGTGAGGTTTCTAAGAATTGGAATGAGAATACTTGAATAATACCTACGTAAAACCTGGGTGGGGGACCTGTATGTTTTCAGCACCTGTAAGAATCTACGAATAGAAAGTGCTTCCTGGACAATTGTTTGGAGGTTTCAATTCTTATTTTGCATAAGGAAGAATAAGTTATTAGCTAACTACACTTGCCAGTTAATGTTTAACAGGAACACTGAGAATGTTTTTAACTCTCATTAGTTTTCTCTAAACTTAGAACGCTATGAATAGATCATAATTAATTAGATCAGTAACAGGAGGAAAATGAGTTATATATTTATTCCTATGTAAAGATTATCTTAATCTTTAAAGATCAGTACAGAGAATATTCAAATTAATTAAAATATAACTGAGGCTTAAGGATATGTATATAAAAGAATTAATGCTAGGCACATTGCCTTATTAGCCTGTTGTAACAAAACCAAAAGTTCTTATAGAACCATTCAGCCCAATAATTTTATTGTGGCTTAGGTTTAGGCCACAATAAAGTTGCTAGTCTGTCAAATCCCACAAAACAAAACTGTAATTCTGAACTTCGCCTACAAAATAACTTTTTTTTAAAAAAAAACACCCTAATATTAAACTTCAGCACAAAACTAAAATGTTGAAGGCATGGAAAAACTGCAGGAACATGGGGGGGACAATCAACCACCCCCCAGTGCTGAATTGGAAAAACTAAAAATCTGGGGAATTTAAACATCTCTTATACAAGCTCTCTTTTAAAGGATTAGAAAATACCTCTTAAAACATTGCTTTAAAAATAATGTTATACCAAATTTATGCTGCTTTAAGTCTTTAGGGAAAGATTCAAATGTAATCATGATAGCGGTGGAAATACTGCTGCTGCTACTGCTACTGCATTACTAAACAAGCACCACATTTTAGGGCCTCAGTTTGTTGAGAGAGGCCTCTAAATAAAAAAAAAAATCACTAAATTATCATTTTTTGTTGTTGATGCTATTACATCTTTTAAACTTGCCATAGTGCTATTTCGTATGTTCCTTTGGAAGCATTGTTGTTGCTACACGTGCAGCGCAGCAGCATCAGGGCTTCCAAACAATGGGTTTGTTGCCATTTTCCCTGCCCCAGTTCCCATTGCAGCCATTAGTACTTACTCTATTAGGAGTGCACTCTTCTGAAGTTTCTTTAAATTAGTAATTGACATGTAGATTTACATGTGGCAAGATGCCGATTTAAAAAAAAAAAATCAAAAAAGCACCCAGGCTGCATGTGTGTGTGTGTGGGGGGGGGGTGAGGACAAGGGTAGGGGAAATGGATGTGACAAGGAGAATCCAGACTTTCTCACCCACATGGCAGCCAACTGGCTTTGCTGCAACATGTCCCAAAATATCACAATTCCAAAAGCAAGTTTGGAAAAAGCCAAGGAAAATCTCAGTGGTACACAAAAGGGTGGTACCATGTTGTGGGAAAACGGGGGGGGGATTCCTTCCCAGAAGCACTGAAACCAGGGCAAATCATCAGTGTGGAAACAGACAGTTTAAGGGCTCAACATGTCCTAATTCAGCCCTGGATTTCTCAGTTGTCTGCATTAAATAAACAAGTGATTGTTTGAAAATGTACACACGAAGTCAAGAAATAAGCTACATTGTTAAAGAGTTGAGAAGTTTCTTTCAGTTCACGTAAACCTTCCATCTTCTGAATTCCATTCCTCTCAAAGTGGAAATTGACAATCAGAAGCAATAGATCAGCAATGTGCACAAATCTTTTTGGTTCCTGTGAGTTTTAATTTTTAAATCCTTTTTAATTTTCATAATTATGTGTATTCATGTTTCAGTTTCATCTCCATTCATTATAACAGGAAACGTATTTCCAGCTGTTACTCTTTTTCTCCATCTAACTGAAATAAAATTTCCAGGAATCATATCCTTGCTGATGAGGCACAGGGCAGTCACCAAAAGCAAGCAGCAGGCACAAACAGTTGCAGTACTGAACATTATGGTCAAAATAGGCCTATCAACTCTTAATGCAAAGTTTTCTGCTTACTCTATGCACTGATATGGAGAAAAATATGATTATATATATAAAACTCATCTCTCAAATTGTCTAATGCAGTAGTTCTCAAACTATTTAAATGAGGAGACACTTCTAACTTAGCACACTTCAAACCTTGTACTTCTCAGGACCACTTGCAAAGTAACACCATGCTACTTTTTCCTTCACCTGCATAAAATGCAGAAGTCTTACATTACATAACACTGAAGTATACCATTATTTTACTAATTAGAAATATATAGAATTACAGAGCAACAGGCTGTGTTTCTTGGCCATTTTGCACATAAACACAGGAGACGTTCTAATGCTGATGTAAATCCCATCATTTCTATGTAAAGAAAGCAGTCTGAAGGTCCATTTTAAAACAAAAAACTGAGTTCATACATAAAGAAAACTAAATCCTTCTAATTTCATACTATAATTTGTTCCACTCTGTTGCTTAAAGCATTTTTCTCCCAGGCTACCTATGATATTGGAAATTAGATGGGCTAGAAGAAAAATGCTGAAGGAGAGCGAGAAAAACTGAGAAAAGCATTGGGTAAGGGAAGGATTTAGCTCTATCTTTTCTTAAATACACACAGCTTCCCTATCATGTCTAACTTATCCTTTAATCAGTGTACAGACATACAAATACTGTTTGCCTTTTTCTCCTGCAGGAGCTAATTGCAAACAACTGGGGTAACAAAGCAGGTGAAAATGGTTTGATGAAGAAAGAGGAGGAGGAGGAAGATTTACACCCACCCTTCACTCAGAGTGGCTTACAATCTTTGTCCCTCTCACTCCCCACAACAGACCCAGTGAGATAGGTGGGGCTGAGAGAGCTCTGAGAGAACTGCTCGTGAGAGAACAGCTCTGAGACAACTGTGACTGACCTAAGGTCACCCAGCTGGCTGCATGTGGAGACATGGGGAATCAAACCCGCTTCTCCAGATTAGAGTCCGCCACTCTATTTTCTAATATGTGCATGTGTCTGTGTGTGCGTGCAAGTATTCATGCAGCTGGAAGCAGGGTTTTTTTCTGGGAGAACATGCTGGAACAGAGTTATGAAACCTCTTCAACAAAATTATTTTAAAAATGTTTAAAAGTTCATGAGTTTTCAGTGTACAGATGAAAACTTCATTTCCCTCTTGAGAGTTCTAGCACCTCTTTTTCTAGAAAAAAAGCCCTGCCTGGAAATCATGGTAACCCCTGGTGACTGACAGTGTGTGCACCTGGAAGTCATGGCGACCTCTGGTGACTGACGGCTGGAGGATACTCAGAGGTGGCTGGATAAAGCCTACCCCTGTCCTCCTGGTATTTCGAGGAGGTCTCCCATCCAAGTAATTTCCAGGTCAACCCTGCATAGCTTCCGAGATCTGACTAGATCAGGCTTGCTTGGGCTATCTAGGTCAGGGCAGAGTCCACCACTCTTAACCACTACACCAAACTGGCTCCCATGTTGCATATTTCTCCCAGATACAAGCATTGCATATTTCCCTCAAATTTCCATTTTTCTGAAATCAATTAGAAAGAAAATATTTTCAAATAAACATCTGAGACTTATGGATGATAAAAACATAAAAAAACTAAACAAGAACATAGGAGATTGTTTCACAATCTCTTGTAACTAATTTTAGAAAATGTACCACTGTTTAAAAGTGATGGAAAACTATTTGTACTTATAAAAAAAAGGATATGATGAATTACTACATGTAGTTGTTCAACCCCCACAATGCCTTCCTAGTAATATCATACACCTTACATTGCACATGTCTGCTCTTATTTAGATAAGGGATACATTCTTTGCATATCACATGAAATTCCTCAGTTTGTCATTAATCTTATAAGATACCAACATGAAATAGTTCTTGATGCCAGCATTCCTAGGGTTACTAGAGCTTTTTTGTGTGCATGGTGCAATTGAAAGATCAAATGTTTGCAAGATTTAAATTTTCTAAAGCTCCCTAATATAACAAATTTAACTGTAGTTTATTATTTATTTGTTAAGACATTTTTTTTTTTTAATAGGTTTATTTTTTGAATTTTCTATATATTACACAATATCTTTTGTCTCCTTACTTTACTTAACTCAATAAGTTCCCCCCTCCCTCCCTCTACCCCTTGTTTATTGATCTTTTATTCACAGCCACGGGCACAAAGTCTGAATCTTCCACCGAATGTCCTGTCTTCCTTCCTCTGTTATCCACTTTAGATAGATCTTCCACCTCGCTTTAATTTCTTCGGCTTTATCCTCCCATGTGGTCTTCTGGCGCAATTTCTCAATGATGTCCGACTGCACAAAATCAAACAAATAAGTGTGCCAGGTATCTATTGTCCATTTGCTCTTATCTTTCCAGCCCAGAGCTATCACTGCCTTGCCTGCTAACACCATAGCTTTGAGTATAGCCTGGGTTTCCTTATTGACTGCCTTATTTCCTAATATACCCATTAACATTAGTTTAAAGTCTACATTCAATGAAATTCTACATATTTTCTTTATAATTTGTATTACTTTTGACCAAAAGACTCTCACCTCTGGACATTCCCACCACATATGAGAGAACCAGCCCTTAAATTGTTTACAGTGCCAACACATAGAACTCGATCCCGGAAACATGTTTGCTATCTGCGCTGGTGTTTTATACCACTTTGTGAAAAATTTATGTTCCAATTCATTAAATTTAATAATTTTGGTTTCTTCTATTCCCTTCATTATTCTATTTGCATCGTTTTCCGATATCTGGCCTTCCTTACACCATGTTTTCTGTAAATAAAGTATTGCCTTATCTTTATTGGATAACATTTTCTTGTAAATATATCCTGCTAATCCTTGTTTAAATTTTTGCATCCTATTATGTATTTCTTCAATTGGTTCTTCTGTCCAAATATTTCCTTTTTCATTAACTTCCTTAGTCATTCTATAAAGGCCTGTAATTTTTAACCAATATTGCTTGCCTATCTCCTCGATTAATTCCTGTGCTGGTTTTAGAGTGCCTCCTCTAAATAAGTCTCTTAGCCTATAATATCCCTTTGATCTCAGGAGTTCGCACCATTTATTGTCTTCTGTTTCGTTATAGAGGGACTTTAGTGGTGCCCATTTTGAGGTTCTTTTAAGCCATGAGGGCTGCCACTTGTTCCACACTTAGTTTGATCCATCCACTTGCTGGTCCCAAAACTCCCTATGTTATTATTGATTTCGTTCTCAAAACTCACCCATTTTAGTCCCTCTCCATCGCCTATCTCCAGTATCGATTTTATTTGGAAGGCTTCGTAATAGCTAATCAGGTCAGGGACTCCCCATCCCAACTCTGATCTGTGGCTATAAATTATCTTTCTCTGTATTCTGCATTTTTTACTACCGAAAATCCATTCCTTAATCACTCTGTTCCATTGGTCTAGTTTTTTGGTATACATTCCTAGAGGTATTGTCTGAAAGAGGTATATTAATCTTGGCAGCCAAAACATTTTAACACTTTTTATTCTAGTAGATATATTCATTATTTTATTTTTCCACTTTTTCATATCTTTTTCTATTTTCTTCCAGACCTTGTTATAATTGTTCTCTGCTATTTTATCGATATTCTTCTGTAGTACAATGCCTAAATATCTGAATTTTTTGGTGCCCATTCCAATATTAGTAATCCCATGTATTTGTTCCCTTTCCTCTTTAGTCACATTAAGGTACATAATTTCTGATTTAGCCATGTTCACCTTCAGTCCTGAACATTTTTCGAAGTCCTCTAATATAACTTTTATTTCTTTTACTGCCTCTTTGGGGTTTGTCATAGCGATTATAATGTCGTCGGCAAATAAATTGATTTTAATTTCTTCCTTCTTTACCCTGTATCCTTCCACCCTTGCAGAATTTCTTATTCTTTCAGCTAGCTGTTCTATTGCTAGTGTAAATAGGAGGGGCGAGAGCGGGCATCCTTGCCGGACTCCTCTTTGAATCTTGAGGGGTTGTGAGTGTTCTTCATTAACTCTCACCACTGCTGTCCCTTCTCTGTACATTTCTTGGATCGCTTTTATATATGGCTCCCCCATCTCGTATTTAGTCATTACCTGCCACAGAAAATCCTGGGAGAGTGTATCGAATGCTTTGTAGACATCTAATTTCAAGAGGCCTAGCTTTTTTTTGTGGCCATGTTGTAATACATTTATAATATTCCTTATGGGGTGGGCTATATTCCTGTCTTTTACAAATCCATATTGGTCCTCCTTTATTATGCTAGGTATGATCTTCTTTAATCTATTTGCCAGTATTTTTGCAAAGATTTTATAATCCTGATTTAGTAAACTAATAGGTCTATATGAGCCCACTTCCTCTGGGTCTTTATGTGGTTTAGGGATTACCACTATTTCTGATTGCCTCCACGAATCTGGGGCTTTTTTCCCTTTCAATATTCCATTAAATACCTCTTGGAGCTCTGGGGCCAATATGTCTACCATCTCCTTATAGAATTCACTTGTGAAACCGTCTAGGCCTGGGGATTTGCCCTTTTTCAATTCTTTAATTACCACCTTTATCTCCTGTAGTGTTATTTCCTCCTTTAACATAATTTTATCATTTTCTTTGAGTGTTGTTCTTATATCTTCCTCATATATGACTATGTCCTTTTTTTTATACAGCTCCTTATAAAAGGTCTCGAAGGCTTTTACTATATCTTTTGAGTTGCCAGTTCTTTGGCCATTCACTTTTATATTTTCTATCTTTTGCCTTACCTTCCTGTTTTTCAAATAGTTAGCTAACCTTCTGGCCGAATTAATACTATTTCTATGGAAGTCATTTCTTACCATTGCTTCTCTCTTCCATAATGTAACTGAGTCCAACTCATCTAATTGTTTTTTAATTGTTGTTATCTGACTCTGTACTTTTAAATCATGATTGTTGATTTGTTCCTTTTGCAACCTCTCCAGTTCCTGAATTTTAGATTGTCTTTTTAGATAGCGTTCTCTTTTGATGTACTTTTCCTTATTTATGCAGTGTCCCCTTATCACCGCCTTCGCGGCATCCCACAGGGTATTAGTTGGGACAGTCCCTCTATTCTCCTCAAAATATAATCTTATCTGCTCCATCATATAGCTCCTATCTTCCTCTTTAGCCATTATTAAATTATTGTACCTCCAAGTTCTATTTTTTGGTTTTTGATTGCCTTCTATTTCTATAGTGATTGGTGCATGATCCGATATCCAGATTGGGTGCGTTGTAATTTTTTTTATAGTCAGGTTGCTGCTTTTTTCTACAATTATGTAATCTATGCATGATGGGGTTTTGTGCCGGCTGGATACATGGGTGGGTTTTGGCTGCTGTCCTATCAATTCATGTGCTTCCCTCAAGCCCCAATCTCCTATTTTAATTGCCTTATTTTTAGTCAGATCCATGTTCAAATCTCCTGTCATAATTAATTCTCCCTCTGCGAATTGCTTAGTTTTTTTAACTAGCCTGGCTAAAAATTTCTTTTGTCCTTTATTGGGTGCATATATATTTACCAATGTAAATTTCTTCCCCTCTAATCTGAATTTAGCCATCACATATCTCCCTTCCCTGTCTGTCCTTCTTTCTAGTACCTCTACTCTAAGTTTCTTATGAGTCATTATTGCCACTCCTCTGGCCTTGGTGTGGCTCCTAGCTTCCGCTAACATCATCCAGGTCAAGTCTTTTAGCAAAGGCTTGTTGTCATTTCTTTTCTTATGTGTTTCCTGTAAACACAGAACGTCAGTTTTTTGCTCTCTTGCCAACTTGGCTATCCTATATCGTTTAATTTCTGATGTTAAACCATTGACATTCAGTGATAAAATTTTTATTGTTTTATCCATATCCCACATCAATTAAGGCTTTGACATCTCGTGGCTGTGAAAAATCTGAATGGTTAGTTAGTTTACTCTTCCCCTTCCCTTCCCCCCCGTGGTTGAGAGTAAAGGTGGAAAGAAAATCTCTTCCCCTCTCTCCACTGCATGGGGTGCACGCATCCCCCCTCCTCCTCCTTCTTGATACTGTAAAAAATGATAATACTATTAATAGTCATTAGCTCAATCAATAAAGGTATACTTCCCTTAATTGGTTATCGGGAGCTGGTCCTGAGGCGTTTCCCTCCTCTCTCTGAAGTTCCTTCATCGCCATCTTCAGGAACCCCCGATTCCGCTTCCATTTCTTGCTCTCCCATATCATCTGTGTTTATACCTAATTGTTTAAGTAGTTCCTTTGCCTCTGTAGTGTTCCTTGCCATCAGTCGCTTTCCTTCCCGAAATATAATTATCGAGGATGGATAGCCCCATGAAAATTTCACGTTATTTGCATAAAGCTTTTGGGCAAAGGGGCGCATGAGGTTTTTTTCCTTAAGGTCTCTTGACAAAAGTCTTGTCTCACCCAGACTTTTCTTCCTCTAAAAGTCAGGTCTTTCCTCTTCTTTAGTGCTGTATATATTTGCTGTTGAATTTTCTCTCTGGCAAATTTAATTATTACATCTCTAGGGGCCCCGCCCCTCCCATTCCTTTGTAGTCGATGCACTCTCTCAACATCCTCTATTTTTATTTCTACTTCGTTTGTCTGCAGCCATTGTATCAGCGATTCCTCCAATTTATTTACAGAAATTTCTTCAGATATCCCTGATAAAATAAGGTTAGCTCTTCTGTTTCTGTCTGACAAGTCATTTATTTGGCGGTTCAGAGCGGTTATTTTTTGCTCATTAGCTTCAGCAAGCTCTTTGGCTGTTGTAGCTGTCTGCTTTATAGAAGCTATTTCTGTGCCTATTTTACTAATTTCTCCACGCAGTGAGATTAACTCACTACTGATTTTCTCTTGAAAGGCAAGGACTGTATTTTGGAGTCCTGAAATTTGTTCAGATAGGTCCTTAATTGTCTTCGCCATATCTGGTTCAAAGCTTTGGGAGCGGCCTTAAGAATCTCAAGGCTTTCCTTTCTAGCACAGCAGTAAATTAGTTTCTTACCACTCTGAAGTTGTTCTAGCCAGCTGCTTCCTGGTTATCAGCCTCTTATCTGGGTTTGCGTAGTATTTACAAACTTTGAGCTATAAATTCTTTAGTTCGAAGGAGGAGCTCGGAGGAAACACAGCCGGCTTGGTTTAACGCATGCGTGCAACCTCTATTTGTTAAGACATTTATCCCTTGCTTCCCCCCACCCCATGAGGACCCAAAGCAGCTTATAAAATTCCCCCTGTTCTCTGTTTTATCCTCACAACTCCCTAGAGGTAAGCTATGCTGAGAGCATGTGAATGCCTCAAGGCCACCCAGCAAACCTCAATGACAGAGTGGGGATTTCAATCTGAGTCATCCAGATTCTAGTCTGACACTCTAACCACTGCACCATGCCAGTTCTCATAGCATGTTTATTCTCTGATTCTGCACAAGTTCAGAATTTGCTATGGCAATCAGTATTTCACATCTAAGCTTTCATTTAAAAACATTCTAGACCTATTTGCCAAGCTATTCTTGAATGCATTAGAAGGGCTAGCCTTTAAGAGAGCTGAATAAGACAGCTGTCAGAATAAGGCATTCCTAGTAATGTGCTGCCCTGCTTAATCAACTGCTTTATGTCTCTGTTCTTATAATCTATTAGACTTTTGTATTTATTCTTGATTGTAATTTACCAGCATCTTTTATGCCGATAAAGGTCTAAAGAAGAAGGAATGTGCTGCCTTGACCCTGACAGCCCAGACTATCCCAGTCTCATCAGATCTTGGAAGCTAAGCACAGTTGGCCCTGGCTGGTATTTGGGTGGGAGATCTCCAAGGAGTACCAAGGTTGTGATGCAGAGGCAGGCAATGGCAAACAATCGCTGAATGCCTCTTGCCTTGAAAGCACTATGGGGTCACCATAAGTCAAGCTGTGACTTGACGGCACACACACATACAGAGCAGCATGGTGCTTTCAGTTAACTTCTGTCCAAGGCGATACCACTATATACCAGGAAAGCCGAGATATTAAAACTGTACATAACTACACAAAAGTGACATGATTGCTGAGATGTGGTTTCATGTACATATTAAAGAGCATGGGGAGACAGAACAGAGCCCTGTGGAACCCTATAGCTTAATTGCTAGGGTGCAGAGCTAGTCAGCAACACCATCTGTCACCATCTTGCAGTAGGAAGCAGAACCACTAGTACCCTCCACTTCCAATGCCAAAAGGTGGCCGAAAACAGGCCAAATGTGTTCACCGTAGTCACAGATGGCACTTCCATAAGGCAGGGTTAGGCAGCTGCCTAAGGCCACCACCTGAGGTAGGCGCCCTGCTGGCCTGCCGCCCCACCCCCGCTCTGGTGCCCATCCCTCGCCAAAAGCCCTTCACTGACGCTGATGCACTCCCACAGCCCACCCACCATCGAGCGCCAGGATCTGACTGGTGCCTGGCATGGCTGACACGGGGCCGCCACCTCCTCCTCCTCCTCTGTCTCCCCCGAAGCAGCAGTGGCTCCCTCTCTGGCTGGGTGAGTGAGCAAGCGAGGGAGGGACTGCCAGCCGGTGCCCTCCAGGCTCTTTCCCCACGCCATGGGGGAGTGTGGTGGTGGGGAATGGAGAGGCCAGTGGTGAAGGCAGGAGAGGGGTGGTTGAGTTCGGTGAGCCTGGGAGGGAGCGAGGGAGCGAGGGAGCGAGGGAGCGGGTGCAGGCTGGGGAGGGCGGAGAGGGTGTGCGAGGCTTTCAATAGCAGGTTTGCAGCCCATTAACTAAAATTGCCTACAAATCTGGAGCAGAAATTCAACTGCCTGGTAGAAACTCCTCGGTCAGGACTGAGTGAGCTAAAGCTCTTTCTGACAACTTCTTTTCAGTAGGAAAGCTGGTTCCCTGTATGCTTAACCAGGCAACTTTTTCCCCCCCTCATCACCCTTATGGAGAACCATTCTGTTCTCAGGAGAAATTTATACAGTCTGAACCCAGAGGGACAGCGGTGTGGCCTCCCTCACCAGGAGACGGAGCTCCTGCAGGAGGCCGCTGGACACGCTGCCTCCGAGCAGAGGAAAGATGCCTCCATGATCCTGGATGTGAGTGGGGCTGGGTGGTTTTTTTTAAAAAAAATGGTGTTTTCCACCCCAATTCACCTCCCTTCATTTGCTACAGTGCCCCCCACTCCAGCTGAGCTGCCAGGAGAGAGGCTGCCACCAGCACACCAGGCAAGGGAGGCTTGGCCATCCTCAGTGGGGCAGCCACAGCTCAGAGGAGCAAAGGAATCAGAATTAAATTGGTAATTCCAATTACCCCCCTCCCTCCAACTGATCTCACAGTTGCCAGGTGACTTGAGTCTTCTTTTAATGACTTGAGAATCCCCCCCCACATGACTATCTGGCTCAGTGAGGAGGGAAAAGGTGCTTGCCTAGGAGATGCCAGCAGTGGAACCCCCATGTGCAGAGGCAATCTATCCATGCTCGGGGAGGGGCAGACAGATCACCAAAGGAGGCTGGCGCCTGCTTGCCTTACCCAGTTAGAGAGCATCTCAGAGCTCTGTTGGGCTGAGTGGATTCTGATCTAGTGAGGCTCTTTTGGGGGAACACCTTAGAGGGTCTTTCCCCTCCCCCCCAGCAGATCCACACCATGCCTAAAAAAAGCAGAAGGGGCTCAGAAGGAAAGTTGCTGCTTCCCTGATACAGGAGTGCCCAGGGTTCTGATCTAGTTTTGGCTCCAGAGATTAGACAGGCGTGCTTTGCCCTACGAAGTTCAGTCCTAGGCACACTTACCAGGGAGTGAGCCCCACTGAATACTGTGGGACTGGCCCTTGAGTAAAACTGCACAGGACAGGGTGGGAAGCTTGCAGGGCACCTTTCATCACCCCTGAAGAAACTAGAGGCAGTATGGAAAGGATGCCACCTCCCCCACCCCAATCTCTCTGGGTTTTCAGTGGCTTGCTGTTGAAGAACAACGAAAGGGTCCAGTTATTTTCCTCTGTGTGTCAGAAAAGTTTTAGCAGCTAAATGTCTGCATCTCAGGAATCTGTTGAAAGCACCAGAGCTCTCCAGGGGGCAGCAGCTGGCAACCCCACAATCAAGGCTTCTGAGACAGAAGTGGGCATGTCTCAGGCACTAGACTCTTGCTGGGCAGAGTTGGGAACCTACCAACATCCCATTAAGGGATCAGGGACTGGTCTTTCTTGGGCTATCTGCTCCAAAGTCACTCAGTCATTAGTGTTAATGGGCAGTGGAGATCCTTAATTCTCAAAGACGGGCAGGATGGTGAAAATAAAAGTATTGAGCTGCTTCTAATTGCTAGCTTCCAGATGGACGTCACAGATCTGCTGCTCTGGATCTTCAAGATGATCCCAAGCATTTTATCATTTCCAGAGTGGTATATGCGTCCTGCCCCCCCCCCCTTTTATCCCCACAGTAGCCCGGGAGTGTGGACTGGGTTGCGGTGGCTAGTGACTGGACCAAGGTCATCCAGTGAACTCCATGGCTGGGTGGGTATTTGAATCCAGGTCTTGGAGATTACATTCCAACCCTTGGACACGCTGCTCATCCCCTCTGCTGAAAGGAACTAGTTCCCAGTGATATAACGCTGCTTTGCATTTATATAGCACTTTAGATGGTTTGTGTACATTCTCTGCCATCTTTGCCACAACCCTGTAAGGTAGGACAAAACTGCCTTCCAGAGTTAAAACGCCATGCTCTGTATGGAGCAATACAGAAGAAAGGGGAAAGGGGAAAATGAGGAGGTAGGGTTTCTTGATAGTACCCTCTGCTCAAGATGAGAAGTTTTAAACGGAACTATTTATTCAACAACTGTTTTTACTGAAATCACATTTTCTGACCTCCTTCCTCCATGGCAGTCAGAGAGAGAATACAGCACTTAGGTGGAGCATGGCTCAAAACCGTAGGAGTCTGTAGTTGCTGCTGAGATTGCAATGGGGGGAGCAGAGAGGACTTCCCCTTCAGATTAGTTTAATTTAGAAGGGTATTTGGTGGATTCAAAGGACTGAAACAAAAGTATCTTGCATTACTGGTGGATCTCTTCCGTAAAACTCGAGAGGAGGTACTTAGAAATTATACCTTTAATCAGTGGGTGCTCCGTGCTTAGGAAGTGCTCATCATAGTTGGTGTAACAGAGACTACTTAGTTTGGCAACTATTTCAATTGAACATGCTGAAGCATCAGCGCTTGACCTGAAGGAATTGGTGACAAAATTTGCTAAAGAAAAGGCACACAAAATGAGATTCTGATGTGCCTGAAATGGAAACATTAAATTTCAACATCACAATTAACAGGATTTTTTGAAATGCTTTGTGATTTGTGTTTTCCAGTTTGAGAGAGAAAATCAGAGATTGTATTACTTGTTCTCACAATTTTTTTAAAAAATAGCAATTTCAAATTTTGTGTTTTTCATTCTTCCTAAAATGCATTTATGTTTGGAAACTGGTGGGCACACGGGCGGGGGGGGGGGGTAGCCTCACCTAGTGTGCAAAAAAAACCTGGCACCAGCCCTGACCATAGTCTAAGGCAGGACTCAATAAATCCCAGGTGTCATGCCACCAATTGTCTTTGTGGCGCCTAGTATTTTTTGCAGCGTTTTTATTACTGCCTGGTTCTTTATAATGCTTGTTTGAAAATGTGGCTGAATTATGCATCAGCTCCGTACCTCTCAAATATCACTTATGAGAGATATAGATGGACCTTTTCGAGAGCACACTTTGATACATTTCCTTCTGCAGTACTATCTGGCAGATTTTCTCAGTTGCCACTACAGAAACAATATTATCCCTGTTCTGGAAAAGTGATTGAATCTGTTACACATATTCTCCTGCACTGTGAATTTTATCAAGAAGAAAAATTGCAATTAATTATTCCAGTCCTCTCTAAATTCATACCACTGAATTATTTAAATGAACTTCAGGTCTGAAGTACTCTGGAAATATCTCTTAGAAGATATGCAGAAATCTGTAACTTATGTGGTAGCAAAATTTTATACTATATTAATTAGAAAGTGAAAAAGTTTGAAATTATCGTAATAATTTTTTGAGGTCCAAGTTTTATGAATATTAGATGGTTTTAAGAGATGTCTTGATCTTATGCTGGTTTTTGACCATAATAAACATTGACTGACTGACTGGCTTATATAACTTTACACTATTTATTGTTGGTGAATGAATTCATTTCTTAAACAGTTACTTCCTATATTGGCTCCAATATTCAATGAAAAATTGAGCTTTTAGAAATAACAAGTGGAGACCCGCAAGAAACTTGCGGGATGGTCATCCCATTCCTCACACCTTTGCTTCCTCCCCTCTACCCTTACCTATCTCACACTCCTTCTCCCTTCTGGGGGTGGAGCCATAGACTCAACCCTCCAAAGCAGCCATTTTATCCAGGGGAACTGATCTCTGTCACCCGGACAACAGTTGTAATGCTGGGTGATCTCCAGCCCTCACCCAGAGGCTGGCAATGGTAGTTCTCATGGAGGAAATGGCTGGTTTGGAGGGTGGAGTCTGTGGCATTATACTGGTCTGAAGTTCCTCCCCTTCTCAAACCCCACCATCCCCAGGATCCACCCCTTAAATGTCCAGGAATTTCCCAATCCAGAGTTGGCAACCCTATTTCCTTCCTACCCAACAGCCAACTTAACCTTTATCTGCCTTTATCTGTCTTCAGCTTTTTGTCTCCACCCCCTCCCCCACAGCTTCTACCAAGGAAAATTACAGTCTTTCTCCACAGTGGGGACCAAAGCAGCTTACATTATTCTCACCTCCTTTTTATCTGCACAACAACCCTGTGAGGTTGGTTAGGCTGAAAGTATGTGACTGGTCCAAAATCACCCAGTCAGCTTCCACCGCAATATGGGGATCTGAACCTGGGTCTTGCAGACCCTAGTCTGAGGCTCTAACTGCTGCATCACTGCTGGCTTTCATAGGGTGGCTGCTGAACAGCAGCAAGCAGCCAGGCCAAGTTGAGTCATGCAAATTAGGTGGCATCAAGTCACCCAGAGGGTGCTGCCTAGGGATGCCAGCCTCCAGGTGGGATCTGGGGATCCCCTGGAATTACTGCTCAGCTCCAGACTACTGAGATAACTTCCCCTGGAGAAAATGGATGCTTTGGAGGGTGGACTCTAGGGCATTGTACCCCACTGAGGTCCCTGTCCTCCCCAGGCTCCATCCCCAAATCTCCAGGAGTTTCCAGACCTGGAGCTGGCAGCCCCACTACCCCATCCCCTGCCAGTGCCCGTGGGGGACCTGGCAACCCTGCCAGGCCTAGGGTTGGCAACCTCCAAGTGGGGCCTGCTGGAGAGTGAACTCCAGAGATCTGTGAACAACAGAGATCTGTCTCCCTGGAGAAAATGGCTGCTTTGGAGGGTGGATTCTGTGGCATGATACCCAGCTGAGGCCTCTCCCTTCCCCAAATCCTGCCCTCCTTGCACTCCACCCCAAAACCTCTAGGAATCCCCCAGCCTGGCCCCAAGGCTCCCTCTCCCTCCCTCCCTCTCCCTCCAAGGCCGAAAGAGGCCTGGAAAGAAAGGGCCCTTCCCCCACACACCCTTTGACTGACAGAGCCAGTCAGAAGCCTCTCCCTCCCCCCCCTCCAACGTTCTAATCTCTCACCGTTGCTGCCTGGAGTCAGGTCCCTGCAGAGGCCATTTCAAAAGGCTTTTGGGGGGAATTCAACCGTCCCTGCAGGGATTTCCTTACTTTTCGGATTTTTCTACAAACCCAGGAAGTCTACTGACTATGTAGGAAAAGCTGTTGGGGGACAGTGAGGCCCCTGTTGGAGGGAATAGGTATCCGCACAGAAAAAAAAAAGTCTGGGATTAGAATATAAGATAACAGACATACAACAATTTGAGGGGAAGTTAGACTAGGGTTAGAGCTTAGCTTTTGTGGCAAAGACTTCCACCACCACTTGCACCCACCTCCTCCAGCTCTCTGATAGGCAGCTCAGTGGTGGCCAAGTGTGCTCACCCCTCTGGGGCTTGGGCAGCAGTTGGCTCAGTTATCACATCTGGAATTTTTACTTGCCTGCTTTCTCTAATAAATCACAGTAGGGATAATCCAAGATGATATCAAATCATTAGCTACGGATCAAGATACTCAACCAAGTAAATGAGATTCCATATTTCAGTATCCTGATCAACAGCTACAGATTCCGTATCATCTTTTATGATCGTCGCTGAGATTTATTAGAGAAAGCAAGCAAATAGAAAAACCACCCAGGATAACTGTAGGTTTAGTAGGGTATCACTCTTCTAGGGGAATGGAAGGTTTCTTTCACTTACCGTGAATCTTCCTTTCTCTGTGGTTCTGAAGTGGGACATTCCTCATGTCTGGGATAAGCTCCGCCCTCTTTCCTCAGGGTCGGCTCCAAACTTTGATCCAGGCAGGGAGGGGCTTATCCCCTTGAAGGCGAACCAGTCCTTCTCAAGCCCGATTATCTTCCCCGCCGGAAAGGAACTAGAAGAAAACACAACATTCCCCCCCCCCAACAAAGGGGGTACCAACTGCCCAAACACTACAATAGGGCAAGGAAATTAGCCCACAAAACATAATAGGAACAGCGTGGTCTCTCGAAGCCACTGCCCCCCGTATCAACTCTGTAAAGAGGGGAAGCACCCTAAAAACGGGTGGGCAGGAATGTCCCACTTCAGAACCACAGAGAAAGGAAGATTCACGGTAAGTGAAAGAAACCTTCCATTCTCCAGTGGTTCTACGTGGGACATTCCTCACGTCTGGGACGTACAAAAGCTATGTTACCGGGTGGGCTTGCATTCCCAGATTTACAGAGTGTGTTGAAGCACCCTACGACCAAATGCCGCTTCCGCTGAAGCTAGTGTGTCCACTCTATAATGTTTAGTAAAAGAATGGACCGACTGCCATGTCGCCGTTCGGCATATGGTTTCTAATGAGGGAAAAGAACGATATGCTACCGCGGTAGCCGTCCCCCGAAGGGAGTGTGTAACGATCCCGGCCGGGACCTCTAACCCTTTAGCTTTATAGGCTAAGATAATGCACCCCTTAATCCACCTACTCAGCGTGTAAGTGGAGACTTGTGTTCCCAATGAGGACTTTCTGAATGATACAAAAAGTGTCTCCGATTGTCTCCACCCTTTAGTTCTGTCAGTATAGAAACTAAGGGCCCTCCGAACATCTAAACAATGCCATTCCCTTTCTTTTTTATGTTTAGGATTGGGACAAAAAGAGGGAAGAACAATCTCTTCTGACCTATGAAAAACCAAATTCACCTTTGGAATACATGCTGGGTCTAAGCGAAGGACTACTTTGTCCTGGTGGAAAATACCGAGCTCCTTGTTAATAGACAAGGCCCTCAATTTTCGAAACCCTCCTAGCTGAGGCTATGCCTACCAAAAAAGGAGTCTTGAAGGTTAGGTCCTTCAGAGGACACTCAGCCAAAGGCTCAAATGGATATACACATAGGGCCCTAAGCACCACGTTAAGAGTCCAGGTGGGAATCCTGTGAACCTGTGGAGGATTAATGGACATCGCCCTTTTTAAAAAACTCTTAATATGATATGCCTAATCAGAGACCTTCCATGTTTGGCACTTTGGATGGCCAAAATGGCGGATACTTGTCTACTGAGTGTGCTAGTGCTTAGGCCTTTACCAAGCCCATCTTGTAGGAAAAAACCAGGACTACTCTCCCTGAAGCCTTACCCGGGTCGTGTTCCCAGTCCAAGTTCTAAGACTGAATTACCGAGCCCTTCCAGGTGTGATCGTAGGGTTTGTTGGTAGAGACCTTTCTAACTGCCAACATGGTACCAATCACCTTATCTCGATACCCTGGTCCCTCTAACATTTTCTGCTCAATCTCCAGGCTGCCAGCCGAAGAACTACTGGCCATGGGTGCCTTGTTGGGCCCTGCGTAAGTAGGTCCACCCAACGAGGCAGGTGCCATGGTTTTGTTATTGACAGACTGCAGTTCCTGAAACCAGGTTTGACGTGGCCAGAAAAAGGGGCAATCAATACTACTTCTGCCCTGATTGGTAGGGAAGGAAAGGCGTAAAGGAGGCCTGGAGGCCATGCATAATTTAGAGCATCTATTCCATTTGCCAGGGCATTTCGTTGACGAGATACGAACTCTGGAACCTGATGATTCAGTTCTGTGGCAAACAGACCCATGACCATTCTTCCGAACTTGTAGCAGATCTGTTCAAAGACTTCCTGTTGTGTCCTGAGATCAGAGGGCTAAGCTGGCGAAACACTGCCAAGCTTCGCTCTCTGAGAACAATAGGGACTAGGTTCCTGAGCTCGCCAGTAGTGAACCAATGGCAGCATTGGCGGGCGATTCAAACCCGCCAATAGGAACATAGGGCCGTCCCCCCCTAACTGTATATAGTTGGCCTCCGGCCGTTACTGTGTGTTCTTGTCTTATGTGAAGTACGAATAAACGCGTCTTCTCTTATGTCGTCGTCCGAGTCATGAGGCCCGAAACCCAGTACTTTACAGTGGCGACGAGGATGGGATTCCAACGCCTTCCGTGACTCCATGAACGACGAAACGGACACCGCCGAGCAACGCATCGCTGACCCCGAGAGCAGCACCGCACCGCTCGCCGAGCATCGCATCGCTGACCCCGAGCAGCACCGCACCGCCGCCCGGCGCACGCCGTTCCCGACAGAACCATGGCCGCTTCCCACGTAACACTGGAGCACTTCGACCAGTCGCAGCCAGAAACCTGGGACGCATGGGTCGACCAGCTCATCAGCTACTTGGAGCTCAACGAAATCCGCCACCCCGACCAGAAACGAGCGATCCTCCTGAACGCCTGCGGCACCCAAACCGTCCGCCTCGCCAAGAGCCTCTTGGTGCCCCGCACGGCCTTAGAGAGCTCGTTTGGGGAAATCCTGGACGTCCTCAATGGCTACTTCAGCCCCCGGCCGACCTTCCTGGCCAAGAGGATGGATTTCCAGAGGCGAGTCCAGACCCGAGGGGAATCCATCGCCAACTTCCTAGCCGCGCTAAGGGCGCTAGCCGTGGACTGCGGGTTCCCGAAGGTGGAGGACAACCTGCTGACACAGTTCGTGTGGGGCCTGGCGGACTCCAAGCTGCGGCGCAAGTTGGTGGGACACCGGAAGCTCACCTTGGACGAGGCCCTCGACGCCGCCACTGCCCACGAGGCCGCAGAAGGGGATCGCCCGGTCGCGGCCGCGCAGGTGGTTGGAAGGAGCCCAAGCCCCGGAAACGAAGAGACGGACGAGGTCTTCGCCCTCAAACCCCAACAACGCCGGCCGGCGCCGTTCCAGCAGGCCAACCGGGAGCAAGCCAAGTATTCCGGCAACCGGGCCGTCTGTGCCAGCTGCGGGGAGGCCCACGGACGGAAATCCTGCAAGTTCCGGGATGCTGTCTGTCACGGGTGCGGAAAGCAGGGACACCTCGCACGGGTCTGCCGGTCCAAGGGCCCCCGGAATTCGAGATCGTCGGTCCCCCAGTACCGCGCATCGTCCACCGCACACGAGACAACGGAAGAGGTCGCCGAGTTGTACCACCTCACCGACCAACCACTGCAGGTACTTCGCCTCCCCAACCCCAACCTCTCCTCTGCCCCGAAGATCCAAGTAACCGTGCGGATCGAGGGGTCCCCCTGTTGCATGGAAGTGGACTCGGGATCGGCGGCGTCCATCATTTCCCTGGACACTTTAAAAAGACTGTGCCCACTAGGGGGACCCCTCTACGTCCATCGCCACTAAGCTTGGTGGACTTTCAAAAGAACCCTGTCCCCATCCGGGAGTCGGCACTTTCCGAGTGCGGTACCGAGACTTTGAGGGGAAATTGGACTTGGTGGTGGTAGAAGGGAATCTCGCGAGTCTCCTGGGGCGGGCGTGGTTCGAGGCCCTAGGCATATCGATTGGGGGAGTAAATAAATGTGGGGTGCAGGACTGGGGGGCGGTGTGCAAGGAATTCCCGGAGGTCTTTGACGGGAAACTGGGATGTTACAAAGGGCCCCCGGTGTCGCTCCACTTAGACCCCACCGTGACGCCCATCCGCCGGCGCTTCCGCACCGTGCCCCTGGCCCTCCGCCCTAAAATAGAGACCGAACTAGACCGGCTGGTGGGCCAGGGAGTCTTAGAGCCCGTCCCGAACGCTAGATGGGAGACCCCGATTGTGACACCAGTCAAGCCAAACGGGGAGATCCGCATCTGCGCGGATTATAAGTGCACTATTAACCAGGCACTTCAGGCGCACGCATACCCCGTACCCGTGGTCAGCCATGTCCTAGCAACACTGGCGGGGGCGCGCATATTTGGAAAGCTGGATCTCGCGCAGGCGTACCAGCAACTCCCGGTAGATGAGGCCACGGCCGAGGCACAGACAATAGTGACCCACCGGGGAGCCTTCCGGGTGAAGAGGCTGCAGTTCGGGGTCAGTGTGGCCCCAGGGATCTTCCAAAATCTAATAGACGATCTGTTAAAAGGGATCCCTGGAGTGACGCCGTTCTTCGACGACGTCCTCATCGCCGCGACCACCCCGGAAAGCTTCGCCGCCCGCCTCCGAACTGTATTGGAACGCTTCCAAGCCGCGGGGCTGAAAGTGAAGCGGGAAAAGTGCCTCCTCGGGGTGCCGGAGGTGGAGTTCTTGGGATACCGGGTAGACGCTTCAGGCCTGCATCCGGCGAGGGACAAGGTGAAGGCCATCGTGGAGGCCCCCGCCCCGAAGTCCAAGGCCGAGCTCCAGGCGTTCTTAGGCCTCCTGAACTTTTACCACTCATTTCTCCCCCACAAAGCCGCCGTGGCCGAACCCCTACACAGGCTGCTGGATAAGGCGACACCTTGGGCATGGGGAGCGAGGGAGGAGGCGGCGTTTCGGGGGTTAAAGTCCTCTTGATTTCAAACGCGGTACTCGCGCACTTCGATGAAAAGCTCCCGGTCATCCTTGCGTGCGACGCATCACCATATGGGGTCGGGGCAGTCTTGGCACACAAGCTACCGGATGGGAGGGAGGTCCCGGTGGCTTACTACTCCCGCACGCTGTCCCCCGCGGAGCGGAACTACGCCCAAATCGACAGGGAGGGCTTGGCACTGGTGGCGGGGGTAAAAAAGTTCCACAATTTTGTGTACGGGCGGCCCTTCACGCTCGTAACCGATCATAAGCCGCTCCTGGGACTGTTCGCGGCGGACAAACAAACGCCGCAAGTTTTGTCGCCCCGGGTGTTGCGCTGGTCCTTATTTTTAGCGGGTTACCAATACCGGCTGGAGCATCGGCCGGGCAAGGCGCTGGGGCATGCCGACGCCTTGAGCCGCCTACCGCTGCCGCAGACAGGGGAAGATCCGGCCCCAGCCCCCGCTGTCTTGCTGATGGAGGAACTGCCAAACCCCCCTTCAGGCTGCAGATGTGGCCGCCCGCACGTCCCGAGATCCAATCCTCTCCCGGGTCCTAAACTGGGTGGTGAGGGGGTGGCCAGCGGAACAGACAGGGCCAGAGTTCACAGCATACAAGGCCAGGCGGGAAGAGCTGTCCGCATTGAAAGGGTGTTTACTATGGGGCGACAGGGTGATCATTCCGGGGCCCATGAGACAAGGGGTGCTAGAAACGCTGCACGAGGCCCACCCGGGCATCGTACGAATGAAAGCTCTGGCAAGGAGCTACGTGTGGTGGCCCGGGGTGGACGCAGAAATTGAAGCCTGGGTCTGAGGGTGCACACGATGTCAGGAGGTCCGCCCCAATCCACCGAGAGCGCCAACCCAAAGCTGGGAGTCTACCCACAAGCCGTGGTCACGCCTGCACATAGACTTTGCGGGGCCGTTCCAGGGGCTCCAGTTCATGGTAACGGTAGACTCTTATTCAAAATGGGTGGAAATAAGCCCAGTGTCTACCACCTCTACCAAGGCGGCAATAAGGGCCCTGCGGAAGATATTTGCAACGCACGGGTTACCCGACACAATCGTGTCGGACAACGGGGCAGCATTCACATCTGCGGAGTTTCAAGCGTTCCTCGAAAGGAACCTCATCCGGCACATACGATCCGCGCCTTTCCACCCGGCAACTAATGGACAGGCGGAGAGGACGGTACGCACCGCCAAAGAGGCCCTGAGCCGCATAACGGGGGGGACTGGGAGTTCCGGCTGGCCCGCTTCCTTCTCACATACCGCACCACCCCAAACCCCATCTCCGGACACTGCCCCGCAGAACTATTAATGGGCCGCCGCCCTACCACTTTATTAGACAGACTCCACCCGGACCGAGCCCCCGAGAGAAAGCTGGTCGAGAACAGGGAGGCGCCCCGGAGCTTCCTACCGGGAGACCCTGTCTACTTCCGGAACTACGGAGCGGGGCCGCAGTGGGTGGCAGGGCGCATCCTAAAACCCACCGGGCCAGTGTCGTACGAGGTCCTAACCGATGGGGACCGGGTCCTCCGCAAACACATCGACCAGCTCCGGAGGCGTCAAGACCCCGATAGAGAGATCGAGTTACCGGGAAATGCCGCCCCTGCCCCATCATCCGATCGACCGCAAGCACCGACAGCGGAGCCAGCGCCAGAGAGTCCACGGAATCCGGAGGGGGCCCCGGTAGCAGCTGAGCCGCCGCCGCCGCTGCCGCCACCGTTGGCCCCGGTAGCAGCCGAGTCGCCGCCGCCGCTGCCGCCACCGTTACAGCCGCCACCGTCACCGCCTCGGCGACTTCCAGAGGCCCAAGCTCCGGGTGCGGGCGGAACAACCGATAGGGGCCCCGCCAGTCCGGTACCGGCCCCCCGACGTTCGCTAAGAGAAAGGAGGCCACCAGCATACTTAAAAGACTACGTCACCTGATAGGGGACGAACCATGGGGGGAGGGGTGTTGTGTCCTGAGATCAGAGGGCTAAGCTGGCGAAACACTGCCAAGCTTCGCTCTCTGAGAACAATAGGGACTAGGTTCCTGAGCTCGCCAGTAGTGAACCAATGGCAGCATTGGCGGGCGATTCAAACCCGCCAATAGGAACATAGGGCCGTCCCCCCCTAACTGTATATAGTTGGCCTCCGGCCGTTACTGTGTGTTCTTGTCTTATGTGAAGTACGAATAAACGCGTCTTCTCTTATGTCGTCGTCCGAGTCATGAGGCCCGAAACCCAGTACTTTACACTTCCGTGTCTGTTTCTCTGCCCTTATCATTATCAGGGATGCTGCCGCATGAAGGGAGCGAACCTTGGTCCCCCCTTGGCGATTCACATACGCTTTTGCTGTAGTGTTGTCCGTTTGTACTGGAACATGGGTTCCTGACAGTATATCTGCAAGATACAGACGTCTGAGGCGGATCACCCTCAGTCCCAGCAAATCGATGCTTTCTGTCGTCTCTGTAACCGACCATTCTCCCTGGTTCATCTGGCCTCCCGAATACGGCCCCCATCCTGACAGACTGGCATCCGTCATCATTACTGATCGTGTGGGGTCTCGGAGGGTAACTCCGAGGTTGAATCTCGGTGGGTTTTGCCACCAGGCCATCACATTCCGAACCGGTGGAGAAAAACTGATCCATTTACTCTCTTGAGTATTATCGCCCCTTGGTGTGGCAGTAACAACCATTGCAGAGGGCCTGACATGGAATCGAGCCCACTGTACTACCTCCTGACAGGAGGCGAGCATTCCTAGCAGTTTGACCAGAGTCATTAGCTTTGTCTCTGAACTCTGAAGAACCTTGTCCATCAGAGATTTGGTCGTCAATTTCCTTTTGCTGGGACAGGAACGCCCTGTCTAGCTTCGTGTCTATCTCCACCCCCAGGTGGGACGATCTCTGAGTGGGTAGCACGTGACTTTTCTCCAGATTCACAATGAAGCCATGGGCTTCTAATGTCTGCGTAGTCAGGTGTAGGGCCCGTGAGCATTCCACCTCTAGGGGGCCTTGATTAAGACGCCGTCCAGGCATGGAAGAAAGACTCACCCCTTTCAACCTACCAAGGTCACCAGCACCTTTGTAAAGACCCTGGGAGAAGACTAGCAGCCAAAGGGAAGAACTTTGTACTGGAAGTGAAGATTTGCATAACTGAATCGTAGAAATTTCCGGTGTGAATTGTGAATGGGTATATGGAGGTAAATTTCTGACAAATCCAAAGATGTCAGAAAATCTCCTTCCTGGATCAATATGTTTGTTTAGCCATTTCAGATCTAAATTGTTTCTCGTGGACCCGTTTTCCCTTGGAACCACGAAGAATATAGATTAAACGCCCTGTCCCTGTTGGGACGCAGGTACTTACTCTATCGCCTCTATGTCCAGGAGGTGAAGTATCGCCTCCTTAAAAAGGAGGTGAATGAACCGGTTTCTGTACTTAGGCATTCCGATGTACCTTTGATAGGGAATGGAACTAGTTTGTACCCATGGGACACTGTCTCTAATGCCCATTGATCTGAGATTGTTGTATGTCACGCTTGAGAGAATGCCTGTATCCTTCTCTCTATCTACCGTTTCCCGGGAAGGCCATATAGTCATGCCGAAGATTCTTTCTTGGGGCCTTTGGCAGTTTTTTGTTCACTCTTCATGGGAGGTAAGGACTTCCCCCCTTGATATCAAGATTGCCATTTTCCTTAGAACGATCTTGTAAATGAGGGTTTTTGTCCTCTTTACTGATCGCGAAAAGGCTGAAAACGTTCTCTTTATCTTCCACTAAGTACCTATCCGGACCGTCTCCGAACAGGTTAGTACCTCTGAAAGGGACCACTGCCATTTTTGCCTGTGCAGATGAGATCACATCCCAATGACGGAGCAATTGTTTCGACTTGCTGTCACACTGCATGCTAATGCTCTTGCTAACAGCTGCATGGCAACCAGTGTGGCCTCTGCCGTGAAGGCAATTGTCAGAGCTATTTTCTGCAGTTCATTTTTGAACTCCTTTGGCACCTTGCTATCTGCCGAAGCCAATTTATCTGCCCAGTCATACGCAGCCCTGGCCAAGAGAAAGCCAGCAGTAGAGGCCTTGATAGCGGAAGAGGAGGTTTCTTAGCTTTATAGGCTAAGGTAATGCCCCCTTCTATCTGTATGATCTTTAGGCATCCCATCAGCATCCGGTGGAAACACCGAGCTGGATTATAACCTGGTCACGGGACCAACTACTTCTGGCATTAGAGAATAGAATCTCGAGAGCACGTGGTGATGAGCCTTGGGTGTAGCCGGTTGTTCCCAGTCCGCCTTCATAATAATGTAGAAAGGAGCGGGGAAAGGCAACGCAGTTTAATAGGGGGCACCGGACTTCCTCGGTGGTCTCCCACCCGAGTATCAACCAGGGCTGACCCTGCTCAGCCCCCGAGATCCGACGAGACCAGCCCCACCCTGGGTGTCCAGGCTGGGGCTTAGTGAAACTGAGACCTTAGTAATAATTTTTCAGCCCCGTTTTGAAAGTCTGGCTCCTGTACCATCTCCTCTTGAGGTCTAGATGAAAATCTAGGGTCCTTAATACTTTAGGCAAGAGACGGTGTTATAATTCTTGCGGAAAGAGTCTAGATTGCACCAAAGGCACAATCATCTCATCCTCTCCCGCTGAAAACTCCCTTTCTTCTTCTTTACCAGAAGAGGAGGTGGTAGAATCTGGTTCAGAGTCCACATGCCCCAGAAGGGGACTTTGTTCTCTAGACTTATGTCTGCTATGTTTGATCTTACAGGTGGCCTAGGCACACTGGTCACCCTGTCTCTGTTCCTCTTAAGGGTCTACAACCGACATCTACCTCTTTCCACTAAGGAATGATGTGGTGTGGAGCCATGAATGGTCTCCTTTCACATTTGTCCTCTGAACCAATTTTGCATAACAGCTGAAAAAAGGACTCCCTGGGTTCCAGACCGGGGTATCCTAAAGTATTGGCAGATCTGAGAGATGGATGGCCCATCTGTGCTTTGTCCTCAGAGGAACAGCCCTCTTGGGATGCCCTCTCAGCCATAACCAGAACCTGCGGGGTGTAAATGAATCTGGGAACAGATCCATGAAAAATAATGAAGAACTCCCCCCACAACCAAGTGAGATTCTGGGGTTTAGTCCCCTGGAATAGCCTCAAAGGCTTCAGAGGCAGTTTTTAACTGTTTAGTTCCCCACAGGTTGGTCTAGCCTATCTGCCATGAGAAGACTCATTAGGGTCCATGGGGAGTGCTGACCATGCACGATAGGCCCATCTATTTGGGGGCCTAAAATGGCTGCTCCCAGCATTTCCCGCCGATATTTCCCGCCTTGGGACAGAGGAAGGCTTGGAAAACACTCCCCCCCCCCGCTTACGCTCATGGGGGTTTTGAGGAAGAAAAAAACTCCACGGAGGGTTCTGCTTCCCGGGGGTATAAGGAACGGACCTCTGCATTCCTTAGGCAATGTCTCAGCCTCTTCCAGGAATACTGGAGAGGGTAGAAACTGTCTGCCTGCTTCTGCTTACCGCGATTCAGTCGGGAAGGTAGAAGACTGTGTGTGCGCACACACACGCCGTTTGTTTCGTCTCTCTCTCTCTCCCTCTGCACTCTCTGTAATAGGAGCAGGTCCTCCGCCCCAGGGACGGGTCAGACCGGCAGAGGAGAGAATGCCGTAGGGCTTGCGATTCAGGCGGGAAGGTAGAAAACTGTGTGTGCGCGCACACACGCTGTTTCTTTCGTCTCTCTCTCTCTCTCTCTCCCTCTGCACTCTCTGTATTAGGAGCAGGTCCTCCGCCCCAGGGACGGGTAAGACCGGCAGAGGAGAGAATGCCGTAGGGCTAAGGAAGCGTCAGCACTCCCTAGACAAAGCCCGTCATCAATCAAATCCAGCCTCGTCAGGCTGTAAATCTTTCCTGTAGTTTCGTTTCTTCTTTCAATAGGCGCGACTCCGCACCTCCGGAGCACGTCCTGCTGAAGCAGGGTCGGCAAAGGAACTGGTTCGCCTTCAAGGGGATAAGCCCCTCCCTGCCTGGATCAAAGTTTGGAGCCGACCCTGAGGAAAGAGGGCGGAGCTTATCCCAGACGTGAGGAATGTCCCACGTAGAACCACTGGAGAAAAAAATTGTATTAACAAGATAAAAAGAAGAAGTCCTTAGACATTTCCTAATAGCAAAAAGGAGGATATAAGCAGTAACATCAAAAGAGCTGCAGAACACTGGTCAAGAGCCCCATGTAAATAGAAATGGAAATAACTTGAATGTATATGAAAATTCCTGTCATGGTTTACTTCTCAAACCAAATGCATTACAAAAGGATTCTAAATTAAAACCTAATGTGGTCAAGTTAAATATCCAATTTGTAGCAATTATAAATAGAGATTTTTGTCTGTACTTCAGCACTGAGAAGAAGATATTGAATGTTGTCTCTCTAAAAAGCTTACATGAGAGTTTTACCCTGGATGTCAATTTAATCAGGCAGAAATAATACACATACAACCCACATAACATATTTATTCTGAGAGCCTTTATGTTCAGTTAATTAGTTTAGCTATTGCTTTCATGGTTCATTTGAAAACTTCATGCTTCATTAAATATCAATACATTTCATTGCCTTAAAAAAAAAGCTTACAAGAAAACTATAACTGTTCCTTCAAGTGATAATCTTGTTAACTGACATATACATTTCAAGCATTCATATCAGGAGCTATCAAAGATAGGATTAATATAGCAGCTGTATTCCGAAACAGTATGCAACTCTTGCTCCATGCTGAAAAGGCCTTAATTTTTTTAATCATCATTTTCTGAAGAAAAATCCAGTGCTTTTTGCAATTTTATTTCTCACAATTAAACATCATTAAGACTGCAATCCTAAACAGAGTTATATTACACCTTTCTAAACCCATTGATTTCAACAGACTTAGGAGGGTACAACTATGTTTAGGATTCCTTTGTCAAACAGCTGGATTTAAGCCACACAGGAGTAGCTTTAGCATTCTTAGGCTGTGTTTGTTATAGAAAAGATGGGTTCCTCACCCACCCACTGGTTACCCACCGAACCCCAAAAAAATATTTTCTTGTAAACAATTAAGTTTACAGTGCTGGCATAACATTGAATTTTGTGATATTATGTTAGTGAAATAGTCCGTGTACTATAGCTGTAGACTTTGGTAAATCTCATTATTGGAGCACTTGATTTTTCCTGAGAGGCTATTCTAAGTCAATTGTTTTACATGAATATTTATGGTATTGTAATTATGAACCTCTGACATAGGTGCCATGGGTAGTCTTGGATTTTCTTATGCTATAAAACCCTGAGCAGGGTTTTACCTGCACAGATGTTCAAAGCCCATTTGATATCTCCTGTCACCCTCTTTAATGCCTTTCAGTGAAGGCTGTTGCTTCAGTGGTAGCAGGTTGTGGTACTAGCATTAAAAAGATGGTCTGTCCCCTAGCCCCAAAGCCCCTCTGAGATGCATCAACAACTCGAGAAGGTGATGGACAAGACACCTTGTGTACGTTCTTTCTTCCATAAAGCTATGGACATTTATTTTCACACCTGCATGTATCCAAACATATGCAGATTTCATGGAGCAGAACTTTCCCACTTCCCCTTCCTGCTGCAGCCCACTAAAGCTCCTCCAGTTTTATTTCTCAGGGTTTAGCAGATGCTCAGGAACAGCAGAGGGGGCAAACTGGAGGCCTGCAGCAGGGACAGAATCAGCAGAACTTGCCACTCCTTCTCCCACAAGCCAAAATGACATTTGATCAGAGCAGCTGTATGATTGGATATATGCCAATATAATTCAAGGAGTTCCTTATGAAACACATTAGCCATACGAAGACTGTCAAAGACTTTAAAACATAAGATCTTTTGCTTAGCATCTCTCCAGTTATGTTATTGTTTAAAGAGGATAAATGATCAAACTTCCAAATGCATCCTAAATTCTGTTATTTTCCACCGATTTTATTGTATTTTCTCCAACAGCTGCTGACACTGCTATTAGCATTGCTTTGCTGTATTAAAAAAAATCAAGCAGCCAGTTTCTTATTAGCTCCTTAAAAGCTTAAAACTTATTAGATCATGAACTAGTCAAAGCCTTCCACTTGCCTTGTTTAAAAAAACTTGGCCCTTCATGTCTCAGGGAAACAAATTCATACAAATAGTTGTAAATATTTAAAACCTGAATTGTTCCTACATACTCCTAATCAGCATTTTTCTTTCAGTATTATTGTTTCTTTAGCCCAAAGCACGCTAATTAATTGGAATTTTCCAGGACTTTTGTCATTGCAATGTGCACACACACAACAGCAACCTCATTCCTTCACATTAGAGGGCCAATCTACCATCCATAATGCCAGTGAGAATAAGAAGTAGGATTAAGGCCATTTTGAATTACTTGAACCCTGTAAAGACAACTGCTTCAGTTCCTAGCCTCAGCTTTCATCCTGCCAGAACTTATTTATGTAAAATGACATCTTAACCATGGCTTTTATTTCTTCAAACACAATAGTATTTGCTGAATGGGCACTGATTAAAATCTGAAATTGGCTCCTGAACAGTATCTCATGTAAAGACTTGATTTTTTTTTTTAGACAAAGTGTCAAAATGGCATAAGTACACATTAACTACAGTAAGCTGAGAAAATGTCAGTGTCCTGTTAAGACTAGAACATTCACCTCAAGCATGCTATGAAGAATAAACTATCTTAGTTTACAATTTGGTTCTACAGAATGCCAGTTAAAAGGCAAGTCTGAAAGTGGTACATAATGAAGAACTTTTAAAAATATCTATTAAAAGAAGGGTCATATATAGATCCATCAGGAGACTATATTAAGGGGGGATTAAAGATGGTAAGAAAAATACGATGAAATGTTTTTTAAAATGGCAGGGGGTTGTCTACAAAAACAAGGGACTTTGTATTGTGGGTTTCAGGAATTTTAGGCCAGATTTAAAAATTATCCTTTTGACAATCAGGAATAGCAAAGTTCTTGGTCCACCAACATGCTACAAACGATTGATCAGCATGAGAGGAATGAATGACCAGCATGCTAGGAATGAAAATAAGCACCACATGAAATAAATGAAACAAAATGTAACTCAACAAATTTCTGGAATTCAGTTGGTCTTTGTCCAGAAAATGTATACCTTTGTTGCCTCATGCACAAAGAACAAATTCCTCTTTTTGACAATATTGTACTGGAGTATAAATAACAAACCTTTCAGCCTTAAGGAATGTAAATTGAATCCTCATTTAGTTGATAATAATCTTACAAAATTACCAAGAGCTGCTGCTGAATACATTCAATATTACCACACATTGTAAGATTACATGAAGACACACATAAAAGATGCAAAAATGAGTGCCTGAGCTGAAAACATGCAATGCCTGCAACATTTATCCCACCTTTCCCATGGAATGGGATGAATTAGCCAAGAACAGCCATGCAAGAATTAGCAATGTTTCATGTCCAGGCAAATGTTCAGGCATATAATAATATCTGATGTACAGGCATGATCCTGACCAGTGTTCCCTCTAAACTGAGTTAATGTGAGCTAGCTCACAGTTTTTTAGCCTCCAGCTCACACATTTTTGTCTTAACTCAGGAAGGATGGCTCCAGAGCAAACTAATCTATGTGGTAGCCAAATCTCTTGCTCACCATTTTAATGCCAGTAGCTCACAAAGTAGAATTTTTGCTCACAAGACTATACAGCTTAGAGGGAGTATTGATCCTGACCACTACAGTCACTTTCAGAGGTCCTGCTTCAGGTGCCCTGCCTTCTGAGATTAGGTGGGTGTCAACTGACCAAGGCACCAAAGCTCTAGAACTCTATCCCCCAGGGAGATTTCTCTGTCCCCTTCTGTTGCCTCCTTCTACCAGCAGGTGAAGACTTTTTTGTTTTGTTTGGCATTCCCTCAGCAGTCCCTCCTGCTTTAATTGTTGTTTTTATTGCATGTACTTTAGCTCTGTTTTTAATTATTTTAATGATGTGTGCCAGGAGGGTGGTTTCAAAATGTGATTTTTATTATGTATGTTTTAATTTGTTAGCCACCTTGGTGGCACTTGTAACGGTAGAAAGGCAAAATATAGATTTTATAAAATAAACAATCAAACAAATAAAATCCTCTCCATTGAGGCTCATTTCCACAGGAGCTGTTGGAACTGGGCATTCTGCACAACATTGCTATACAGTTAATAGTAGGACACACCAGTAAATGTCATCACAGACATTAGCCAGTTGGAGAATTAGTGTTACATAGTGGATAAAAGACTTGACATACATACCATTTTAAAAATTATTAAAATATTTATACTCTGGCTTTTCTTGTGGTTCAGGCAAACCACTCTCTATCAGCCCCCCCCCCCCAGTCTGCACTATGAGGATCATAATAATGATATATCCTCCAGGGTTATGGATGAACCTCAACAGTATAATGTAAAGTGCTTTGAACCATCTACAGTGCTAAAGAGACCAGGTATCATGCCTGCCCCTGATCCGGTGCCTGAAACTTCGGCCATGAGCTCAGAAACACCTCCAGACCCGGCACCAGGGAGCTCTACCCCCGATTTGGCACAGGACAGCTTGGCCACGACCTCCTCAGACCTGGCGCCAGGGATCAGGGACGCGGCACCTTTAAGTCCTCCAAGGCGCCGGAGTCCTCAAAGGATCTAAGTGCTGGGAGGGATGAGCTCCCAGCTACGAGTCAGCAAGCACCTGGGGTGGATGCTTCCCCACCCGACTCGCCCTCACGTGCTGATCATTTGCGAGCTCGCAGGCGCAAAGACTTAGCGGCTCGACGGAAGGAGGCACATGCATGAGGGTGACGATCAATGAGCCCAGAGTATTAACTGGA
Source organism: Gekko gecko (assembly GCA_029375565.1). Lineage (NCBI taxonomy): Eukaryota > Metazoa > Chordata > Lepidosauria > Squamata > Gekkonidae > Gekko > Gekko gecko. The sequence goes on from JAPDNY010000007.1 coordinate 123,592,229, forward strand.
GCAGGGACCTAACAGTGACCGGTTAATGCGTTAACAAGCCAGCACGGTATTTAAGAACATGCCCAGCCACAAGCAAACCGTGCTGGCAAACTCGTCGAAAGACAGCTCACCTTGCGCCCATCCTTGTTCCCGCATCTTGACTCCCAACCTCGGCACATCTCTGAATGCTCTTCTGGCTCCTGATCTCGGCTCAGCTTCTGGACTCCGCTTCGACCTCTGGCTAACGGTAAACCTGACGACGGCTTTGCGCTCTGCTTTGAACCTTGTTTGCTTGGACTGGACTGATACCTTGGCTGATCCCTGGAACGCTCTCTGACTACGGCACCTGGCAGCCCCCATGCACCCGGGCCCCGTCATGACACCAGGTCTTTAACTTTAGCAGGAGACTTCCTGCTCACCAGCCCACTGAGGGCCAGCAGGAGAAAATCTTTTTGTAAAATGGAGCCACACTGGTAGGATGATGTCATTTCTAGCAATTACTCAGAAGTGATATCAAATCACTGGCATGACATTGATGGGGCAATCTAGGATTTGGGCAAAACTCTATGGTTTTGTGTTTTACCCAAAATCTTAAAGCACTTTGCACAAATCCTAGCGCTTCCCATCACTGTCACTTTTGGTATTTGCCAGGCATGATGTCATGCTGCTGGTGCTACACCACCACCCTCCACTGGTTGCCAGCCATTGGCTGTCAACCCTATACAGTGCTAAAATAAATAAACCCTAAGTATTCTGCAAAACACTTGTCAACACAATAGGAACTGAGTGTGGCAGTTGAAGTTCTTGCAAACAGTTCTTCCCACAATGGGGATGCTTGCTAAGGAATATTCTCTGGAATGTGTTCATCAAATTAGTAGCCATCACACATTCCCTGAACAGAAACCACATTGTCTAGAAATGACCCATAGACTAAATATTGTGAAGTCATCCTGAGGTGCATGCATATGAAAGAAATGTACTACTTTTTAAGCTTTTGCATTCCCTAAATGTGATATATCCATATTTGGCAATCTGGCTATACCACATGGCATAAAGGGAGAAAAAATTACATGCTTTCTGTAATTATAGATAGTCTTTTAAAATGGATCCCTTTCAAGGAATTTTCAGCAAATCTATTTCTGAAACTTTGCTTCTGTGGTCTGAGGGGAAAAACCATTTGAATCATTATGACCTTTTATGAACTGATAGTTCACTGTACAGTGAAGGCATTCATGGCAAAATCCATATGAAGAAATTTGCCTATGATTCTCCATTTATTGTTTTCTATGTTAAGAATTAGCTATATTTTATTTTAAAATTTGGTTGCTACAGTATTTCTTAGTTACCTGTGTTGGGAATGAAACAATCAAACACTTATAGACTTCAAAAGTTATGCAAGTTTTGTACAAAACACTTATAGACTTCAAAAGTTATGCAAGTTTTGTACAAATGCCCCATACTTTAATTCCTTCCTATTAAATTATGTAATTTAATATAATTATAGTGATAAAAAGTAAAACACTGCAGATCATATAGTTGCAGACTGGCCAGAAAAAGCTGAAGCAAGGGACAAACGTGGCACTATACCTAAAGGAATTTTAGAAGGGTTTTTTAAAAATGGAACACACATTCCTAAAACACCAGTTCATCAGAATTGTAACATCATTCTAGCAAGATATGTTTTTACAGGAGAGCCAAACTACATGTGACACAGTGATAGGGTTGCCAAATATACCTTGGGAATTTCATGGAGATTTGGGGAGTGCTGTGCCTGTGGAGGCATCTATGGTATAAGATAGAGTCTACTCTCTGAAGGTTTATTTCCTCTAGGGTAATTGGTCTCTGTAGTCTAGAGAAAAACTATAAATCCAGGAGAACTCCAAGTACTACACCGTGACCAGATTTCCATTTTGTAACAACTTAAAATAAGCACAATAGAACAGAAAAACAACATACATGAGAGATGTTTTGCTCATACTATTTCCCAAATTGCAGGAGTAGGGTTGTTGCTTAGTAGAATGCCTGCTTTGTACATAGAAGGCCCCAGGTTCAGTGCCTGGCACCTACCTGGATCCTTGGTCTAGGGTAAATTTCTATCCCAGCTGCACTTGCAAGGGCAGAATTTATAGCCAAATGCCCCATGTGTTCTTTCCTAGAAAACATGTCTCTATGAAAGTATTTTTAAGGCTCTGGAGAGATACGGCCTGACATGATAACTGGTGACTCCTGATAATCTGGAGAATACTTACCTCATTACAAAGAGATATTGCCATACCCTAGATCAACAGCAAAATTTACAATTGTTAATGTTGTTGTTATTAATGCAATTATTTTCTGCCACATGTAAATGTGTGTTTTCAGGCTCTGGGCTTGTGAGTTTTGTAAAGCGTGATGTATTCTGCTACTACAAAGATTTGTTTTTTCTGTTCCAGGATACATTGAAATTTGGTTTGGGGTAGAAATACATTTCAGAATATAATTACTATTAAGTGTTTGTTTTTTGAATGCTTCCAAAGTGATATTCATACAAATGTTAGGGGAAAAGAACTTTCACTGCCTGCTACTTGGTTTATTTCTCTCCCCACTTTGCTCCTTTCATCACTAGACACTCTAGTTATTTTCTGTACATGGCAGACGTCTAAAGGGATAGAATGCAAAGTTCTACAATATAGGGAAAAAAGAGCAAGATCTTCTAACATTCACAGGTATGCTCTTCAGCCTAGCAAGCCTCAGTACCCCTGCTGTTGACTGTCTCTAATCCAGTCCCGTAGAAATTAGGAACTATTCTAAAGGATGAATTCTACACCATTCATTCTAGGGAAAGCTAAATGAAATTCAACTGAAATTTAGGGATTGGTTGCAATTTATAGCCCACAGGAGAATCTTAGACAAACAACCCAAAAAGCAAAACTTTTTATTAGCAATACAATAGTAATTTCCTGCTATCTGTAAATTACCAATTCTCTGTTATACATAGAGTAACAAAAAAAAACCAGCCAAAAAACCACCCTGCAATTCATTTAAGATGATGGAAAAGAAGCAGACGAAATGGCAGGGGAAAACACTCTAAAAGAAGGCAGTGATTTAACTGCTGGTGATGGGAAAGAAAGCCCAGGAAGGAGACAAAGCTGAAATACTTGTGCAGCTGCTATTGGTTCCATTTGTGAAACCACATTACTCATGTAGCTGCATGTAAGTTTTGCAATGGCTGCAACAGCAGCACCACTGGTTGGTTAAGGAAATGAAAATGGCATGGGAGGGAGGCTCAGACTTCTACCACAGTCACAAGGAAGAAAGTGCCATCGTTGCAAGGAAGAATGGGCATGAATGAGTGTGAGAGGCATAACACTGCCATTGATCTTTTGATGCAAGGTTCTCATATTATCCATCAACAAACAAGAGGACTTTATAACATGGTACTGAGTGGAGAAGGCAGCCAGAGAGTATTCTATGTGCAACAGGAGACAGCAATAAAGCTCCCCCCCCTCTAAATCCAGACTACAAAAAAGCACAGAGAGGATGAGCATTGGATGGTTTAAAACAATGTTCCTTTCCCCCTTCTTGCTAAGTCACACAACAGATCGTTTATCATAAATTACAACCATTTAAAATATTTTCTCTTTCTTTGGAAAGAAGTCAGCTATTCACCACGCTTTGCACTTTAAATAAATGACTGCACAGAACTCTCCACAGTTGCCAAGAGCAGCAAAAGTTCACAAAAATTACAGCAGAGCTTCCCAGATTGTACCATTCCCTGATTAAGATTCTAGTGCTAAATTGGTATTTTGAGGCACACTTTGTTCTGAGGATACTGTTTAATGAGGGAACAGTTGTAATTTGATTATCTGTGACTAGGAAGGCAATTGCAGATTTGATACCACATGTTCAAACAGCACCTTCAACAAATATACCCTGCATCACTTATACTGGAGATGAACAACGATCCTTAGAAATGTGATAACAGGATAATGACAGGGAAATGAAAGTATATGTTCAAAATAGCAGTTTTTAGCAAATCGCTGAAAATATATATTTCACATTGATAACATATGAAAATGATAAAATAACATGAAGATATTTAACAGCATTCTTTTTATAGCCACACATATCTACATGTTATGTTTATGGAAAATATTACAGAATCTAAATATCACTAGTAAATTCTCTCTATTTGCATGCTGGCACAAATCTAATAGCCCCTGAAGAAATACATTTTACTCTCCCCAACATCACCACTCTCCCATCTGAAGCTGGTCCTCTCTAACACAAGGGAACTTATGTTGTATCCTTATGACTTTACAGCAGTGGTCTTCCACTCAAGAGTTTAAAACCTCAGATGAAAGACTCATGAGTCATGAACCTTTATAGCACCCAAATCATTGCTGCTTTTGGAGGAATCTACTGCTGGGCACACAAGTAAGGAGCAAAGGTGCCATGCCTCCTGTCTCTTTTCATGCACGCTGAGAGGATCAGCAGGATGTTAAGCGGGGTCATTCAGAAGGGTCAGAGACCACTCCTCCCTGCAAAACTTCTCCTTTGCTTTCTCCTTGCCCCTGACCAGCACAGCCTGACCTCCTGACAAGCAATCAGTTTTCCAATCCTCCATTCCTGCTTTCACCAAAAGCCAAAGCGTCAAGAATGAGGTCACATCTGGGAGACAATAACACTGTTATATCATCCTGTCCTTATATATAATTGAATTTTGGCCACCAACATTCTATGCTTGCCACAATTGATTGGGCGCAAGAAGACGCTGGCAGGGGCTGACTGACTGCTTGGCGGAGTCCCGCCCATGTCAGCCCCGGCCAGTGTCTTCGGCTCAGTCTGCTCCAGTCCTCTGATAGGAGAGGACCATCAGCAGAGTGAGCGCAAGGACAGGCCCTCAAGGCCAAGGCAGGTGAGAGAAGCCCGTTCCACCACCACCCATCCTCTGGCCCTTCTATGGACCCAGTAGGCCCACAGAAGCCCGTTCCGCCCCACACACACATGATCCTCTGGGCTTTCTCAGGACCAGTAGGCCCAGAGAAGCCCATTCCACCCTGCCCCCCATCCTCTGGGCCTTCTCAGGGCTCAGTAGGCCCAGAGAAGCCCATTACACCCCTCACACAGACCATCCTCTGGGCCTTCTATGGGCCCAGTAGGCCCAGAGAAGCCCGTTCTTCCCCCACACCATCCTCTGGGCCTTCTATGGGCCCAGTAGGCCCAGAGAAGCCCATTCTGCCCCCCACACCATCCTCTGGGCCTTCTCAGGGTCCAGTAGGCCCAGATAAGCCTGTTCCACCCCCCACACCATCCTCTGGGCCTTCTATGAGCCCAGTAGGCCCAGAGAAGCCCGTTCTGCCCCCACCCATCCCCTGGGCCTTCTATGGGCCCAGTAGGCCCAGAGAAGCCTGTTAGCCCCCCACACAACATCCTCTGGGCCTTCTCAGGGCCCAATAGGCCCAGAGAAGCCCGTACCATCACCCCCATCCTCTGGGCCTTCTATGGGTCCAGTAGGCCCAGAGAAGCCCATTCCGCCCCCCCCACAACATCCTCTGGGCCTTCTCAGGGCCCAGTTGGCCCAGAGAAGTCCGTTCCACACACACACACACCATCCTCTTAGCCTTCTATGGGCCCAGTAGGCCCAGAGAAGCCTGTTCTGCCCCCCCACACCATCCTCTGGGCCTTCTCAGGGCCCAGTAGGCCCAGAGAAGCCTGTTCTGCCCCCCCACCATCCTCTGGGCCTTCTCAGGATACAGTAGGCCCAGAAAAGCCCATTCTGCCCCCCCACCATCCTCTGGGCCTTCTATGGGCCCAGTAGGCCCAGAGAAGTCCATTCCACCCCCAAAAACCATCCTCTGGGCCTTCTATGGACCCAGTAGGCCCAGAGAAGCCCACTCTGCCCCCCCACACCATCCTCTGGGCCTTCTCAGGGCCCAGTAGGCCCAGAGAAGTCTGTTCCACCCCCTCAAAGTGTCCTCTGGGCCTTCTATGGGCCCAGTAGGCCCAGAGAAGCCCATTCTGTTCCCCCACACCATCCTCTGGGCCTTCTCAGGGCCCAGTAGGCCCAGAGAAACTTGTTTTGCCCCTCCGCAAACCATCCTCTGGACCTTCTGAGGGCCCAGTAGGCCCAGAGAAGCCCGTTCTGCCCCCCAAAACCATCCTCTGGGCCTTCTATGGGCCCAGTTGGCCCAGAGAAGCCCGTTCTGGCCCCCCAAACCATCCTCTGGGCCTTCTATGGGCCCAGTAGGCCCAGAGCAGCCCGTTCTGCCCCCCCACACCATCCTCTGGGCCTTCTATGGGCCCAGTAGGCCCAGAGAAGCCTGTTCCACTCCCACCCCCACTCCCCATCCTCTGGGCCTTCTCAGGGGCCAGTAGGCCCAGAGAAGCCTGTTCCCCCCAAAAAAACCATCCTCTGGGCCTTCTATGGGCCCAACAGGCTCAGAGAAGCCCATTCTGCCCCCCCACACCATCCTCTGGGTCTTCTATGGGCCCAGTAGGCCCAGAGAAGCCTGTTCCACCTCTCTTCCCTTCCTTTCCCCCTTTCCTTTCTTCCTCTCTCTTTCTTTCTTTCACTCTCCCCCTCTTCCTTCCTTCCTTCCTTCCTTCCTTCCTTCCTTCCTTCCTTCCTTCCTTCCTTCCTTCCTCCAACCCTCCCTCCCTTCCACCCTCCCTCCCTTCCTTCCTTTCTAGGGCCCATTGTCTTCCTCCACAACAGGCTTTGCTCCCTAGTAGGAAAATAACTCCTTTTTCTTTTACATGACAGTGGTATCATCTGACTTCATGTCACATGTTTTCTTCAGGGGAACTGACCTCTGTAGTGTGGAAAATCAGTTGTATACTTGGGTGATCTCTAGGCTCCATGCAGTTTTTTGTGGTTAAAAGTAGTCTGGAAAGCTTCTAAACCACTTCTTTAGACTCTTCCCCTCCATTGGCCAGGTATTCATCAACCTAGAATTTCTGTATGATCCTCAAGACTGCATTTTCCAGGAGACTGTGGGGAGAGGAGAGGCATGCGAGAAAGAAGAATGTAGGCAAAATATGGGTAACGATTATCAAGACAAAAATAGGATGATAATAAAGGAAAGCGTGTTTAAAACCCTATTCAATGTGTCCTCCTTGCAAAGAAAAATCAACACTAACGTGTGTATATTTGCTTTATTGTTGACCTTTACACCTTTCCCACTACCATCTATTGAAATATTTATTCACCTTAGTGCAATGAAATTATTTGTTTGTCATCCAGGAGAAGCTATTCATAATTATTCAGCTTTCCAATTGGGGCTGCCAATGCCCTGGTGAGGATGGGAGTCCTGTTGTCCCACACAGCTCTGTGCTGTAGGGGTGGAAAAATCAAGGGGGAAAAGCAGCCTAGTCTACTTACTAGAAGTTTATAAAAGAAGTGATATGAGAGTAGCTCTAGGAATCACCAGAAACTCTATGGTATTTTAAAAAATAAAAATCAAAAACTTTCTCCCACAACACTGGGCCCCCCAGACAGCCCTCCCACCAGTTGACAGGCAATCCAATCTCTCCCAGCACTAGTCCTTCTAAGGCTGTGAATGTTTTAAAATAAAAAAGGATGAACATTCTTTTTCTATAGCTGAAACAAATAATCAAATAATAAGGTCGTGTTATGAGGTGATTAAGCCAACTAGAATTCACCCAGACCGGAACAAGGGGGTGAAAAAAGCCCAGTTCATGTTAAAAGCTGAAATGATTCTGTGAAGTAACTGAAAATGTAGGTGACGGGGTGGTAACCTTGTGGGTGGCTAATACACAGAGGTTTGCAACTACCCTGGAAAATTGTTGTATGCCCTTTGGGCAGGCCTGTAGCTACAGCGGGGCACTTTGGGGCCCAGCCCCCTGACTTCTTGCCAAGGCCCCACAACTTCCTTTTAGAGCAGCCCCCCCCACTCTCTGGCATGATGCTGCTGCTGCCACAAACTCACCCTGTGCCACCACATCCACCACTTCCTCCTTGCCTTCCCCCTGCACCACACCTCTCTCTGGGCCAGTCGCCAATCAAGAGGCAACTTCGACCACACTCCTCACCCCACCTACGTGACTTGTGCTGATTCAGAGGCTCTTGCAGAATGAACACAGGGCCAGCTGGAGTGCTGCCATTGCCAAGGCTGCCTCCCTCGCCTTCCTCCTCATCTTTGGTTCTGTAGCTCAATGATCCCCTGTCCTGTACCAGCTCCTTCTCCTCCAGCTCCACCTCCTTTGCACCATCACTGCTGCCCCCCGCCAGTTCAGCAGCCAATGTAGCCAGACTGCCCCCGCCACCTTGCAGCTATTATTTGCCAATGATAAGCTGCTGCCATGGAAAGCCAAGGTCTGGTGGTTCCTCTTGGCAAACATGGGGCCAGCTGGGGCAGTAGCAGCCACCAAGTCCACAGAAGTGGTGGGCAAGAGCAAGAGCTCCTTCCCAGAGGCATCCAGGAACTCCAGCTCCACTTCCTCCTCCACCCCCTGGCCATTCAACTGCTTTCTCCTGGTGGACCCATAAGAACACAAGAGAAGCCAATGTTGGATCAGGCCAATGGCCCATCCAGTCCAACAGTCTGTCATACAGTGGCCAAAAATACCAGGTGCATCAGGTGGTCCACCAGTGGGGCCAGCCCTCCCACTGTTGCCCCCCCCAAGCACAAAGAATACAGAGCATCCCTTGCCCCAGACTGAGAGTTCCTAGCTATACCTTGTGGCTAATAGCCACTGATGGATCTCTGCTCCATATGTTTATCCAATTCCCTCTTGAAGCAGTCTATGCTTGTAGCCACTGCCACCTCATGTGGCAGTGAATTCCATGTGTTAACCACTCTTTGGGTGAAGAAGTACTTCCTTTTATCTGTTTTAACCCAACTGCTCAGCAATTTCATGGAGTGCCCACAAGTTCTTGTATTGTGAGAAAGTACTTCTTTCTCTACCTACTCTGTCCCATGCATAATCTTATAAACCTCGATCATATCACCCCTCAGCTGTCGTTTCTCCAAGCTAAAGAGCCCCAAATGTTTTAACCTTTCTTCATAGGGAAAGTTTTCCAACCCTTTTATCATTCTAGTTGCCTTTTTCTGCACTTTTTCCAATGCTATAATATCCTTTTTGAGGTGTGGTGACCAAAACTGTACACAGTACTCCAAATGAGGTCGCACCATTGATTTATACAGGGGCATTATGATACTGGCTGATTTGTTTTCAATTCCCTTCCTAATAATCCCCAGCATAGCGTTGGCCTTTTTTATTGCAGTGACACACTGTTTCAACATTTTCAGTGAGTTGTGGACTGCCTTAGGGGCCAGGAGGCTCTTTGCAAGCCGGATGGTTGCCACTCCACATGAGCTGAGGAGGAAGGCAGCATCGGTCACCTCGTGGTAGGTGAGGTAGCAGGTCAGCTGGTCCATCCACGAATCCCAGAACTTGGGATGTGTGGGGTCAAAGACTTCAAGATGTCCCAGAGCAGCTGCCATGACTCTAGTGCGGTGCGGGGAGCAGAGTCGGGGAGAGCCAGGCGTGATGCGGTGCTGCTCAGGAGCAGTGTGGGGCGTAGCAGCTTCCTCTGGATCGGTGCTTGGTGATACGCTGGTTGGAGAGCCAGGCCTGCTCATCAGTATCCCACCTTCATCGCCACTGTAAAGTACTGGGCTCGCTGCATGGAGACTTGGACTACGACATGCATTCAGACGCATTTATTGTACTTCACACACAAGACTGAAAACAGCCCTGCAAGGGTCAACTATATACAATCCACCTGGCACACCCACAATCCCATTGGAAAGTTTGAATTTCCCGCCAGAGGTCCCATTGGTGGACACAGAGTGTCCTATTGTGTTTGGGGACCAAGCTCCTTACTTTAGCCACGGACCCCTGGTGGTGGCCCACATACATAACAATCTGAAAAATGGGGGAGAGGAAGAAGCTTGCTCCATCTCACTGCTGTCAGGTTAATTATTATTTCACCCCACATGAGAAGCTAAGAGGCTGCATACATAGTCATGAGAAGGAACTGTATGGACAGGGGCTATGATTATGTAGGCTTGTATCCTGATCCTCCCCGGGAGTTTCCGAGACTAAGCCTCCCCGCTGGCCCCACAGGCACCCCCGGGCACCAACTCACCTGGACAAGGGAGGCAGTAGACGGCGATGGCACAGAGGCAGCCCGGGGATGGCCAGGAAGCGTGGCGACCCTCCAGGACCCAACAATGACGTGAAGGCAGCAGGCAAGGGGTAGGGCCAGCCGCAACTGAGTGACACAGCAGAGGGCCAGGCCAGGCCCCAAGGATGGCGGGAGCGACCAGGGTGACCCAGGCTGGCAGGGAGTGGGAGCATGCCGGGATCCCAGAACTGACCTGGGGAGATCCACGGTGACAGGAGATGAGCAGAGGAGCTGACCCAGAGCCTCTGGCAGGCAGGGGGGTGGAGAAGGAGGAAGCAGCCTTGGCGTCCCTGGCTTTAACAGGGGACGGAATTGAGGGAGAAGGGACAGGATTGTGACAAGGGGGTAACAAAAAGGCAAGCGAGGAGAGGGCCGGGGAGGAAGACAACTGGCCTGGCTGGGGAAATTGGTGGATAACAAGAGAGAGAGAGCCCTGTAGCTGCAAAGGACAGCTGAGAAGCCAGAGAACCAGGACAGGGAAAGGGTGGTGAGGCAACCCCCTTACTGACCCCGTCATTCTGAGGTCCTTGCTCCTCCTTACCTGCTAGGACCCTCTCGCCCCTGGCCCCAGGAAACGGGGTGGAAAGAAGCTGGAAGCCCAGGAGGATTCCTGTGGCTGGCACCACCTGCATCAGGACAGCAACTGGGGGTCAGCCAATCGGGGACACCAAATGGTGTGACAGCCTGTTACTGATTTATCAGTGTCAGTATCCTTTTTAATTGCTGATATGTCTTTTTTTGTGCTGCATGTTAAAAATGAAACCATTTAATTCAAAATCTGAATGTCACAGTTTATTAGGTAATGGAATAGAAAGGTCAAAGGCTGAACATAACAGGGAACAGCTTTTAACAAAAAGTGACTGAAACATGACATGGTCTTATACCCTTTAAGGCATTGTACATTTTAAAAATATAACAGTACATAAAATCTGATGACAAAAGTGGATTATAAATACAGTAAATAAATATTGTTCAGAGACTTTTATAAGTGTCTTGTGGCCTTTTGGATACGCCTCTCTATGTTTGCTAGTTCTTCTAGCTATCAGGTTCCTTCTAAGGATGAAAAAAATAATTACATTTGGAAAACTGTCAGGATGACTCCTGAATCTGCTGGAATGCTGTGTGAAAAAGTTGAGTTTCCTCAACTAGGATTTAAGCTAACAATTGCTCAGCAGTTACATATGAACACAGTATTTTTAGAACTTCTCTAAAGTAACCTGTGCCAATGGAAATTCTTACAACAATAACAAACATTTAAGTTTAAATGGAAATTATGGAAAATAAACCACAAGTGTGCTTTGTTTGTAGCCTCACAAAGTTTATATGTGAGCACACACAAAAAAAAAACCCCAGGAATATTAGCCCTGGAACTATTATGTGCTAAATCCTGTCCTTTTGGCAAGAAACATAAACACTAGAGGAATTTACTCAGACCTATTTCTATTGGCTTCAAGTGAATCTCTCACCCAATTGCTATAAGTCTCCATTTGTGACTGTGATTCCCTTGTGAATCAAATCTTGTTTTGTATTTGAGTTTTGTTTAACCATTTCAGAGCTGCTGGAATGCACAAAGCTGAAAAGAAGTAGTCTGGCATGTTGAATATAAACTTATGCATTTATTGTTTAAACACTTCAGTATTAAACACTGTCAATTGTTAGGCTTTACTGAGCCACTGGAAACTGATTAAAGGAAGCCAGTGGGGAGAGAAAAAATGAAGATGCAAGGAGTTTTGTGCAAGGAGTCCCATAGCATACTGATGAACTTCTTTTTCAGACCATGCCAAATGAAAGATGAAAAAACAATGGCCCTTAAGAGTAAAATAATAACTATGTAAACGGGATTTCAAGTGTGGCTCAAGCTGCTTAGTGATTAACATTTTTGCCCATAACACTGTTCAGAAACTTGTGCACCTATTATTTATGTTAAAGGATTTCTTGACAATTACACAAAAATTTATTCCAGCTGATTAGATGTTCATGGTTCTCACACAACTTAAAGTCGGATGGCTATACATTTTTCCCCAGTGTCATAACCACACCACCACCACCACTGACATCTTTATGAACAAGTTTTGAAAGATGTGGTTGGATTTTAATGGACATTTTAAATAAATTATGTGAATTACATTAATATTTTCCTTGAATTATATAAACTTTATTCCACTCCATTTTAACCATCCTTGATAAAACTTCTTATAAATGTACAATGAATAAATAAATATGTTCATGAAAAAGTGCTAAGGATGGTTCGTTCTGTTAATTCATTTATAACAGGCAGTGCAGTCCTAACAAGAGTTACATTCCCTGAAGTCTGAAGGCTTAGAATAGTATAACTCTGCTTAGGATTGCACTGTACATATAAGTAACCTAATTTACTACTATCTTCTCTTGAAGATAGTATAAAGAAATTTTTAGACTTGCATTCAAAAAGGTCTCTGTGTGTGTAAATTACCATCAAGTCGCAGCTCAATTATTGCAATCCTAGCCAGGGGTTTTCAAGGCAAGTGAGAAGCAGAGACAGTTTGCCATTGCTTTCCTCTGCAGAGTCTTCCTTGGTGGTTTCCCTTCTAAATGCTGACTCTGCTTAGCTTCCACGATCTGACGAGTTCAGGCCATACCATGCCATCTTCCTTCCCTTTCAAAGAGGTCTAGGAATGGTGAAATAGCTGATAACTGTGAGAATCCTGGCATCCTTAGCGTAACTGTATTTAAAACGCATTTGGGGCAGTTATCAAAGCAGCCAGTCCTATTGATTATGTGTATTGTCTGCCACTTGGGCAACAATTGAAAGTAATTGCTCAGACTTCCCCAGAGAAGTGTCAGGTAGAAATTCTATCCTTCCTGGAATTTCCAGTTTAAGTGCTAATGGTAGTTACCAGGCAAAGTAGCTTACTGAGTTCTGCTGTGACTCTCTCAGGCCTAATGGCTCCAGAAGCCTGAAGGTATAGCCCCATGATCTTTTTACCAAAATGAAACTTTGAACATTTAAAAGAGGTGGGAACATTCGCTTTTTTCTTTTTCAGCTCCCACTGTACCAAATCAATATATAAGAGATGGCCTAGGGAGCCTCAGAAATTATGTGGTCAATTTCGTATTGAACATCTGAAATGGCCTGAAAGACAGGAGTTTCTAAGTCTTCAGGCCTACTTGAAACTGACACCCAAGAGAAGCAACTGAAATATCCTTCTAAGCTTTCTGTTAACAGTTTATAGATGTAGTTTAATAGTTTAAAGATGAATCTAAGGTTAGTGTGTAAACTGCTTTAGATAGCAATTCAATCCCATTCTGGTTTAACTGGAAGATATACACCTGATTTACACTACATAGGTGTAAACCTAAAGCCAGTGTAGCTACAATGGCATAGGAACCAGCCTGCAGGGCAGCAGCAAAGTGTTGGAAAACTGCAGAATTTTTAACATTACATTATTGGTATTCCAAGCTATGGCAAATAACTATGGCAGAAGAATTGACATATCAACTTAGAGCAGCAAAAGGTAAAGCTAAAATGTCAGATTTTTATGAAACATGGCATGATTTCATTTCATATACAAATCAGAAAGGTATTCAAGATCTATCCAAGTCCTTCTTCAAATTATGGAAAAGAAATTAAGTATATAGTATACAAAGAATTATCTTTAAAAAAAATCCCCTGTGCCATTATTAACTTCCTCTCTTAGCTATATCTTGTAAGATAAATTGAAAAATGTGTCAAATGTTAAGCACTCTGTCAATAATTTGATTCAACATTGTCTTCCCCTTGAATTTTGTGCATTTTTTTCTGTAATTTCGATTCTATGTTTCTATGTTTTGTAACTTAGAAGGTCTTTGTTTGTTTGTTTGTCTTAAATGGTGGTTGTTCCTTTTTGTTCTTCTGTTTGAAAAAAATAATTAAAAAATGTAAAAGGAACCAGAAATCAACACTGCCAGAGACATGCCGAAGAAAGAGTAGGCTCTAGTTAAGAAGTGTCTAATTTATTTGTTGCGAGGGCTGGATCTGATATAAAAGTCACTTTGTCAGGCTGGGCCATGTGTGCCATAAAATGTAATGCCAGGTACCAGAGATATAAACTTTATAAAGGACACAGGCAAACCCAATTAACGCTATTATTTTTTACTAAAAATACAAACATGCTTAAAACAGTAACACTCTTACAGTATTTCCTTTATTTAACAGTCTTCGATAACTGGCACGTCTTGCCCTGAATTATTGCATCAAAATCTGGAGTCAACATCTATGCTGCAGCAATCTCTCCTTATAATAATTATCTTTTGGTTTCGCAAGATTCCATGGGCTCCCATTGGCTGTAAAATGCCCTCCCTCAGCCATTGGCCCATCAGCCGCCACTCAAGAGTACTCGCGTGCATTTGGCCGGGTGCTGGGTCTGCTCCTCTTCCCCACCCACTCCCCCTTTTGCATGTCAGATTTACTGGCAGACCAGCTCTCTCTCCTGAGGAAGACAGTTCTCTTGACTCCTGTGAGGGACTGTCCCCTCAGTGGCTGTTGGTAGGCACCCAAGCTTGGTTCTGTGAGTAAAAAAACAAAGGACTTTCAGCATAACTCCCTCCCCCGCCCATAACCCCCTCTGCAGTGGCCACTTTCCTGTCAGAATAAATGGGAAAAGGCTCTTTTTCCTGCTTAGCTTCAGCATGGCTGGCTGGCTAACGAGGTGGGCCAGCAACCATCAAACCATTTTCTTCAACTCCCCACTGTGCGGCTGACTTTCCCCTAGGGTTGCCAATCTCCAGGTGGGACCTGGAGATCTCCCACTGTTACAATTGACCTCCAGATGACAGAGATCAGTTCCCCGGGGAAAAATGGTCGGTTTGGAGGGTAGACTCTATGGCATTATACCCTGCTGAGTCCTTCCACACACACACCCCAAATGCTGCCCTCCACAGGATCCACCCCCCCAAATCTCCAGGTATTTCCCTAATCAGAGTTGGCACCTGTACTTTCTCCTCTGTCAGTAAAAGGCCCTTTCCACACCTATGTTGGCCTTTGGGAGAAAACTCATTGGGCCCAGTCCTGATCAGGTTGCAAACTCCAGATAGGCAATTCCTGGAGATTTGAGGGATGGGGCCTGGAGAAGGTGAGGTTTGAGGAGGGGTGGCACCTCAGACAGGTACAATGCCATAGACTCCACTCTCCAATCCAGCCATTCCCTGATGAGGAACCATTGTTGCCAATCTTCAGGTGGGGGCTGGAGATCACTCAAAATTACAACTGCTCTCAAGGAGGGGGGGAGGAGATGGAAAACTAAAAGTAGGTTGATGGTTGGCTGGGAGGGAGATAGGGTTGTCAACTCCAGGTTGGGAAATTCCTGGGGATTTGAGGGGTCAAACCTGGAGAGGGTGAGTGTTGAGGAGGGGTGGGACCTCAGACAGGTATAATGCCATAGACTCCACCCTCCAAACCAGCCACTCCCTCCTGGGGAACCACTGGGGTTCTTGGGGGTGGGCTGGAGATCACTCAAAATTATTACTGCTCTTCAGGTAGCAAAGATCAGTTCCTCTGGAGAAAATGGTGGACTCTGTCATTATACCCTGCTGAGATTGCCACAGCAAATTGTCACTGAGTGCCCAAAGCCGGGGCACTCTCCCAGAGCCTCTTTCTAGAGCCCCTTGTATTTATTTCCACAATGGGCCTTATTCCTAGTCTTAAATATGCTGTTTAGGTGTGTATCTGTAAGCTGACTATGTATTTTTGATTTATTGACATTTATTACAGAAAAGAGCTGTGCACAGATGTATGTTGTCCCAAATATAGACAGAATTTTAGAAGCAAAGCCTTAAGTTGGGGGTAATTCAGACCCCAAAACTGGTAAAATTTGCTAATGCCAGTTTGAGAAAGCTTATCCTTCAGTACAGCATAACTCTGCTCCCCCACCTACCTGTGATTTGTGACATCCTTTCATTGGTAGGTAGGGAGCAGTGTGAATGTCCCATTTTGTTGACTGTACTGACTCACTATGTGCAAACTGCCTGGAGTACATCTCCCACCTTAGAGCAATTTTTCCTGTCCATCCACCCCTCTCCCCGGCACAAGTAATCCCAGGGGTCCTCTTCCCTCTCTCAAATACACTTCCACACTACACTAGATCAGCAACTTGTTTCTCTGCAACCCTGTGTGTGAAGCATGGTTTCTTCTTCACTTAGGAAGGTCCACCCCAAAATGTACACATATAAACTCTCCAAGGAACTGCAGCCACCGCCCTCAACACTTGCTCAATCCACCACAAAAATCATGAACTCTCCACAGATTCACCAGCCACCTGTCAATGACCAGAACTCCTCGTTATAATCCCATCTATACTACACTAGTTTATAATTGTTCCCGTTGAACTTAAATTGAACTGAAGAGCAACATCCTGCCTCCCACTAAACACCATGCCTACAAACCCAAAGAACAGCATAAGACATTGATTAAGCTTACAACCAAAACACTATATAAACCCAGCCAGGATACCTATGTCTCAGGTGACAAGGAGTGCCATCAGACTACATGTTCTGGAGTGCCATGGGCCTACATTTTCTGGCCTCGTGACAATTAGAACATATATGGGAGGACTTTGGTGATGGGAACTGTACAGAAAAAAGCACTTTACATAAAGGGACACTTTACACTAATAGCCATGGAGGTCAGGAAACACTCACAGCATATTGGTAACACTGCTTTGCTAAAAATCTTTACAGGTATTTCACTCAAACATAGACCTTGATCCTCCACTCCTCCAGAAAGGAATGCAAGGGAAAGTACCCCATCCAGGGAAGCAAAAGAGGGTCACTAGCAGTCTCCCATATAGAGGGCACAGGGTAAGTATGCACAGTGCAGAAAGAGGGTTCCTTGGGAGAAATGCTAGCAGGACATCACTGTAATGTCTTACAGCTGTTTCTCCACATGCAAGCAGGAGAAACAGAATCATAGAATCATAGAATCATAGAATCATAGAATCATAGAGTTGGAAGGGACCTCCAGGGTCATCTAGTCCAACCCTCTGCGCAAGGCAGGAAATTCACAACTACCTCTCCCTCCCAGGCCCCCAGTGACTGCTGTTCCACACCCAGAAGATGACAAAAAACCTCCAGGATCTCCAGCCAAAGTGGCCTGGAGAAAAATTGCTTCCTGACCCTAAGGTGGCAATTATCATTTCCCTGGGTGTGTTAAAAAAGGGCCCCGAGAAATAAGCACTGATGCAACTCTGCCTGCTGTCCCTCTCATGATCTGCCCAAGTTCACAGAATCTGCACTTTGTTTCTTTCTTTGGTGTGTTCTGCATATTGGCAATGGCACCTCAGCATCAGCATGCACCAGTTGGTTGTTCCCAGTTTCCTGTCATGGTGACATCAGAGGCATGTCTCTCCTTGTTTAGTGGGTGTTAGCAGAGTTACTATGGGTGCTGGTGCAATTGTAGTTTGCAAAGCAGTGTTTCTGTTGATTATTCTGCCTGTACAGAATGAGCATAGGATACCAACTGCTATGCTGACATTGGGGTGCACCAGTGTCAGGATCTTAGGATGGGGCTGTTAGTTTAATTTCTATCCATAATATTAATTAACATATCAGTTAAAACCTACTTCCCCCACTTCTGTCCAACCATCTGCCCTCCCTCTTCCTCTGATACCATGTTGACCTTGCTTTGCTTCACTCCTTTCATCTTGCCACCACTACGAAAACCAGCCCCCATGAGCAGACTAGAGGCAACTGCAGTTTTGACTCAATGAACATCTGAACTATCAAGGCTGGCTGGCTAGTGGGCACAGAGATTTTAACTTAAACTAACCACACTGATTGAGTAAGACACAACAACTTTTAATGGGGAGTTTTAGGGCAGCAAAAAGGGGGTTAAAAGCTAATAATATTTCCTGTCAGTCTTTCTGTCAAATTGGTGGACCTGAATATTACCACACACCAGATACTTGACAAAACACTTTTTCCAGCCCACATGCAAGTTTGCTAAGTTGCCCATGAGTTTCACATATGAGGCATGGCAAGAACCCAGCACATACAGACAAAATCTAAATTACCTTTTTATGTATGCAGGTCTTACTTGCTCAGCCCAGCATGCTGAGATCACCTGATGATTCATTTGAAGTTAGTACTAATGGTTCAAAATCTGGGAGAATTTAACATCTCAGTTCAGGTAAATTCATATTTTATCATTTGTAAAGGTAAAGGTAAAGGTTCCCTTGCTCGAAAGCCAGTCGAATCCGACTTTAGGGTTGCGGTGCTCATCTCCGTTTCAAAGCCGAAGAGCCAGCGCTGTCCAAAGACATTTCCATGGTCATGCGGCAGGCATGACTAAACACCAAGGCGCACGGACTGCTGTTACCTTCCCACCAAAGTGGTACCTATTTATCTACTTGCAATTTCTTGCTTTCGAACTGCTAGGTTGGCAGGAGCTGGAACTAGAGACGGAAGTTCACTCCGTCATGTGGCACTCTCGGGTTTCGAACTGCTGAACTACTGACCTTCCATAGCCTGCAGTTCAGCATCTTAACCACTTGAGCCATTGCAGCTCCTAGAAGATAGCAAAACATATGCCTACTTGATGCCATGAACATTTACATTATAATTCTTATTTGAATCAGAACAATCAAGTGAAATATCCCTACCACAACTTTTTTGAAAACCTGTCATACATTTTCCAAGCATCTATATATCTAATTCCCAAGTGGCCCCCTATGTGCGGATATCTAAATCTGCACATCGGGGGCACCTGGGGGCATGGAGATTTTCCTGCGCACGTGGGGCAGTCCCCACGTGTGCAGAAAAATCTAAAAAGTGTTAAAAAGTCTAGGGGGGATATCAGAATCCCCAAAAAAGTAAGAGCGTTCCCTGCGCATGCGCAGGGAACGCTCTGGGAACTCTGCGGCGGCTGGCGGTGAAAAGCCGCTCAGTCCTCGCCACCGGAGCGGGGGGAGGGGAGAGGAGAGAGCTGAAGGGAGGGGAGGAGATCGGCAGACCCGGCGGCTTCCAGCCGCTCGGGCCTCGCCTCCGGAGCCGGGGGGTGGGGGGAAGGAGGAGGATCGCCGGAGCCAGGGGGGGGAGAATCTGTTGGGGAGGGGGAATCTCGGCGGGCCGGCTGGCCTTGCCGCTGCCGCTGCCGTTGCTGGGGGGAGGGAGGGGGAGGCTTGAGGGGCCGGCCAGCCTCGCTGCCCCTCCGCTGCTGCTGGGGAGGGGGAGGGGGAAGCTTGGTGGCCAGAATACTCCCTCCCTCCCCCCGCGAGTATCGCGGGTCCCGCCTCTTGTTTACACACTAATTTCAAAGAACACAGTGGCAGTGCATATGACACCTGATCCATGAGAAATAGGAAATCCTAACATAGAATTGAAGGTTTAGTTCAGACATAAATGTTTTAATAGTTTGTTCATGTACAAACCTATTTCATTGTCAGTTTCATGTCCCATTGTGCGGCATGACAAGAATAAGGGAAGGGACTCTTCAAGATCCATCAGTTAGTCATGACATCTACATGTAGATGCCATAATAAATGGAGATCAATTCATTTCCCAGCATCTAGGATTGTTAACCACAGTTTAATCCCAGCCAAGAAGTCAATATGCTAGGATATAAAATAATGCCAAATAGTTAGGCACCCACATTTGAACATCACAGCTTATTACAGTTAGCTGAAGACTTATTTCTTCAGTCTGGAACACTGTGGGAGGGAAGAAAGAATAGGAAAGAATAAGGATGTGCCAGCAGAAACAAATTCTGGCATGTTCATAACCTGGAAATAGAAGCTGAGGCTGAATTTAGATATGGTAGTATAGTTTACAAGCAATGTTTGATCAAATTCCAGTTAGTTATGACATCTGAATACATACTAGATCTGTTAACATGAATTTCCTAGTACAGTAGAAGATTGACAAGAGTACATAACTAAACTACAGTGTTGCAGCTGTTGTAAGCCTCTCAACATTTTATAGTCTTTAAATAATGCTTTTACATCATGGGAGAGTAAAACAACTCCTAAAGCTCATCGATAACTCATCATGACAATGCTGACAGCTGCCAAAGCTCTTGTAGCTTCATGTTGGAAAAAAGAATCCCTCCCAAGCATACAACAGTGGCGTACAAAACTTTGGGAGTATTGTACATTAGATAAGATTTCAACTAACATACTTTGCCACAAAAATAGCACAAATCAAAAAGATTTAATAGACAAGCAATGTCTAGATATTGAGCAATTTCTGGATTTACTTACCTGACTATATCTTGACATTTTAGGTTGATGGTTTTTTTGAAAAGTTTGTATTGCTTTTCTCTACATCCTATCTTTACACACTACAGTCTAAACTAAAATCAGACAGAGTAGGCAAGGATCTTCAAAAGTCTACATTACATTTAAGAGTTCCCTATTAAGTATTATTACGAAAAGTTATGTCTATTAAAGTATCGCTAGTACGAAATTCTATAACATAATGTTACAGTATCACATTTCAATTTGCCAAGTAAGTTCTCAGATCTCATTTAGGCTTCTTCTTCTGCTTGTACTTCTTCGTCTTGTTGAAGGGGAGTTTGACCTTGTATGATTTAGGAGCAGTTGCTCCTAGTTCAGATTCAGATTCCGAGTCCATAAAGTCATCCAAGGAAACCGGAGAAGAGTCAGAGGTACTGCTGGTTGCTCCTTCTTCGCCTTTGTCTGTAGCATTATTATCTATTATTTCTCCTGTTGGTTTTGCTGGAGTCTGCTGTAATTCCAAAAAAGGTTTTGGCTTTAGTCAAAGAGTCAATCTTTTCTTTTTTTCCTTTGTAGTTGAAAGTCAGTCCTTCGGGGATGAGCCATCGATATTGAGTTGAATTTTCTTGTAGAAATGTAGTGATGCTTTTATATTGCTTTCTCTTCTTCCGTATTTCAAATGGAATGTCTTTCAAAGTCTTTATTTCTATTCCTGGGTTTTTAAAGGAGAACCATTAGTTGCTTTCAAAATCCGGTCTCTTGTTGACCTTTGAAATTTCACATATATTTCCCCTGGAAGATTATTTTTCTTGACAAATTCTGGATAAACCCGATAAACCATATCAATGTCCATCTCCAAAGTTCCTTGTTCATAATTTATCAGGGGAGCCAATGCAGGTGGCAGGGCAGGTGATGCACTCTATTCTTGGTGCTGGAGGGGGCAGCAGTGGGAGGGCTTCTGGTGCCCTGGCCCCACTGCTGGACCTCCTGATGGCACCTGGTATATTTTGGCCGCTGTGTGACAGAGTGTTGGACTAGATGGGCCATTGGCCTGATTCAACATTGGCTTCTCTTATGTTCTTATGTTCTTATGTAGAACAGTGTTGAAATTGTACTCCTTCTATTAATATTGTGCATTTTTCCTAAAGAATACCCACTATATAAGGTTTTACATATTGTAGCCTCTGATCAAGCTGTATATATCTATGTTACTGTTGTTTGTTGTCTGTTAATCTATAGCCTTATATTTTAATAAAGTACATAATTTAAAAAAATGAGAACCTTAGCTTTAGCTCTCCTGATTGTGGACTGAAGCTAGGCTTATTGTGGCAAATAAATGTTGATTTGATTTTTATACTTATCAATTTAAATTGTAATGCCTGAGCATCAAGATTTATCAAGGCAAAATATGTGATATTAATAAGCAAGTAAGGTTTTATTGAAAAAGTATCTTTCCATAAGACTCTTCAGGCATATAATCCCTCTGCAGAAAGAGATTTTGTTTAGTCTTTAGCAGAGGTAGTAAGTATTTGGACTAATGGGATGTACATTTTTTTCTCTATTAGAACCTCTTGGTTCTAATATTACTATATAGTGGCTAAAGTTGCAAACTGAGAAATAACTTGGAAAAAAGTATCACAAAAGAAATTTTAATATGAACATTAGGATGCAAAGTTAGACATACCACTTCTCAGTGCTAATCACCCAAATATGCAAAAATCTAGTTTGAAGATATAGACTTCAAAAATATAAGCATATATTATTCTAATCCTATTGAAAGCTCCAGTGGTACAAAACATAAAATGTTTTCAGTACTTTTAAATCTGCACTTGTAACCATATTATGCAATCCTGAACAGAGTTACACCCCTCGTTGAAGTCAATGGGCATAAAAGGGTGTAACTCTGTTTAGGACTGTATTGTTAGTGTGTAGAAGGTAATACAATATTAAACAAAATCAAGAGGCATACAACTGTTCTTGTTCAGACTTGCCCTTCTCATCCAGAGTGTAAAGTGGAAAAAATCTGTTCTGAATTCCTTTCAAGCATATAGTACAAAAATTATCCTGTTCAGGATCAAAGGAAAGTAATGTGTCAAATATCTCTTTCTAATGTTTCCATTCCACTGACAAATTAGGAGTGTATGCTTTAAATTCAAACCCTCTGCTAGAAGTAACTGTAGCCCCCCCTTCTAATCCAAAAAAACCTACAAATACATTATCAGTTACAATTAAATTCATCCCAAAGCATGTCAAACAATTGTTGCCAACAAGAACCTTCTTGATTCGTTACATGCACAGAAGAAACTATATTCCCTGAAAGCCTCCTCAACACTTAGTATTTTATATATACACAATCATAGAGAGAAATTAGGGCTATGAGAGGCATCCTGTCTTCTTAATGAATATCCTTCAAAACAATCCCAGATTCCTCAAATTCAGTTTAGTAAGCTCCCTAAAATTTAGGTGTCATTTTTTGCTATGTTATCACTGCTCTGAGGGAGAAGCTGTACCTGCAAAACGTAGCATTGAAAAGCATGTGGATATTTGACACAGGTGCCTAACTGTAAAGCTCTCACCTTGTGAAGAAAGAGATACTTAGCATACCTGATCTCTTTACCAGACACCCCCTCCCTAGCATAGTAAGAATCATACCAAGAATAAGGTGCAAGCACACCTAGTCTCCTGCAGGGCCGGCTCCAGTTATTTCTGCGCCCTAGTATGTTTCCTGTCTGATTCATTCTTTTCATTAGACTCCTGTGTTATAATGCTAAGGATACTACCACTCTCCAAGAATCCCAAAGATTTCCAACTTGTAGTCTTCCATGTTAAAATGAGAGCGAGAACTACAGTGCACAAGCCATACTAGTTAGATTTTCACATTCGTTTTCTTCATTTAAGGAAATTATATAGATTGCCAGGCTTCCCTATGAAGGCAGAGATTGCGGGCCAGGATCAACACCAGAACTCAAATGCTATTTTTGTCCTATGCTAAAACATATTGACGATGCTCACCAAGCAGATAACCACTCCGCCCGATAAACATCAGTTGAAGATCAACCCCATTATTTAGATTACACTACTAATAATCCATGACGAACAGCTGTGGTCAGTCACATACAAAATACATGACCTAATCATGAAATGGTCAACAACTTCTTGAAAGCTGCAAGAGAATTCATAAATAGTAGGCATATAATTGAATATTATTCTGTCTTAGCAATGCAGTTTACACAATAAACAAAAAGATGGTACTAGTGTTGCCAACTCTGGGCTGGGAAATTCTTGGAAGTTTAGGGGTAGAGTCTGGGGGAGGGGTTTGGAGAGGGGAGGGACCTCAGCTGGGTATAATGCCATAGAATCCAGCCTCCAAAGCAGCCATTTTCTTCAGGGAAACTGATTTCTGTAATGTGGAGATCAGTTGTAATTCTGAGAGATCTCCAGGCCCCACCTGAAGGCTGGCATTCCTAGATGATGCCAAGAATATATGCAAACTGAGAACATATTAATGATATAATGGCTGTAGCACTCTTCTGGACCCAAGACTTCAGAACATTTTAATGGAACAATGGCTTTATTACAATTAAATGTGAAGGAAGCCACACTGAAAGTATAAGTAAACAGAAAGGCAACATTTGTGGCTGTGCCACAATAATCATTAGCTAATATAGAGACAACATTCATTCCAGACTCTGAACTTTGTCTAGCTCTTCAGAAAATTCATGCCATAACCTTTTATGCTCAACTCTTGTAATCATTCTTTGAAATGCCAACGCTATGAATAGAAAATACATAATGCTCAATACCAATCTCAATATCAAAGGAAAAACTAGATCCATTTATGGAGGGCATGGTACTTTGACTGTGCAAGAAACATGGCTCTGACTGCTTGTTTACTCCTTCTTGTATTTCCTCCCACCCTCTGAAAACTAGCAAACTGATCTTATAACTGCAAGATAGAAGCAGTACCTGTTTTAAAGGAGGAGAGAAGGGATGTAGAAATAAAATCTGCCCCACTACAATATCTTCATAATCAGAGAGTTTAACACAGCTCCTGATGTAGCACATAATCCTTGGGCATTTCCAGGATCTGCTCATATATCACACCTCGTTGTCAACAATTCTTCTGTTGACTTAATTCTGCCACAGTGCTCCTATTCTCCATCAAGTTTTATATTAATAGAATAGAACTGTTCTTAAGTTCTTTGCTGGGCATATATTGTATTGTGATGCAAAGATAACAGGAACCTGTACTATGCAAAACATTTACACTGTACAGCTATGGCAGTCTGAATGTATAGTGCAGGACTAAAAATGGACAGAGAAAGGGCCATGCTTAGGTGAGGGTAGGACTAGGGGTCATAGTGGCGTTACTTGACATCCTATTCTTCACTACCCTTTCTGCCAGTGTAGTGCTAGACAGAAAATAAGTTAAAAACATATTAAGTGAGCACAATGGCAAGGCTGTTAACAACAGCAAGATGTATCAATAGGGACTTTTCATAATGACCATATCATGACTGTATTGCAATTATTTACATAAGATTTCAGTTTATTTCTGGGTACAATTCAGCTTGCCTGTTTTGATCTATAGAACCCTAAATGGCTCAGGTACATGAGAAGCCACCTCCTCTTGTTTAAGCTTGCCTGTTCTCTCATATCATCATCAGAGGCTTTCTGTGGATGCCATGCTTCCGAAATAAGTTACGCAATGGCTTTCCTTGTAGTGGCACTGCTTCTTTTGAACATACTTCCAGAGAAGTCAGCTAAAGGCTCCACTATTCTCCCATGTTCTCAGTTTGAAAATCCTCTTTGCTTCAGTTTTGCCTCTATTTTTTCTATTGTTTTAAGGCATTTAAGACTTCATGTTTTCATTTTGTTGCCGTTGTATACACTTTTTGAAACATTTGACAAGTTCTGTGTTGCTTTGATCAGTACACTGGAGGAGTAGAGTATAATTTTTTAAAAAATAGGCAGGTTAGAGGTTCAGAAAATGATGATGGACAAGAGTGGTGAAAGGGGACAAAACAGCAAACACAGCTCTCGCATGGACACTGAAGGGTTAAGGACAACAGAGTCCCACAGAAAACAAAAACATTACTAGGACTAAAATATACTGAGAATTTCTGTGAAATAGGATATATGTGCATGTGTGCATGTGACATAAATTTTGTACTGTATAAAGCATTCTCACAGTACAAAAAGGCAGGCTAGCAAAATAATTCCACAATATTACTAAGGCGTGTATGAAAACAAAATTAGGTATTAAAGGAGTCCTACCTTTCACTGTGCTTACAGGGAAACTGTTTCCAAACTCTTGCTGTTTTGACTTCAGAGATTGTGGAGCTGGTAGCACTGGAGGTTGTGGAATGTGGAATAAAGGCTTCCCATTTGTAACCATTTGTCTCCTGGGACTTAAAGCAGGAAAGTGAATATTGCTATCAGTAACATTGCTCTGAGGAGCTACACCTCCTCCAAGAGATGTCTTTAAATGTAAGCTAGTAGATAGGTTTCCAATAGCTGGGCTTGGTGTGTTACTGTTAGATGAAGAGCTCGGAGTTCCTGCATGAACTCTAATAGGTGGGATCTGCTGTCCATTCATCATCCCAGGACTGTGAGGAGTGCTTTTTGTCCGATGGCTCATATTGCACGATCTCACATTCATTGTCAAATGGTTCTGCTCTCAAAAACATGCAGTACAAATCCCCAGGTGGCAAAGACATCAGTCCACAGTCAGTGAGTTATCCATAGTGCATTAAACCTGTTAAAAGGGGAAAGGAGGAGGTGCAATAAAATAACTTACACTGTTATAAAATACGAGAGGTCAAAGCAATGCTTCATGTTTAACAGCACAGGGAAAACTATTGATTGTTTGAGCATCAAAGTAGAAGCAATCACAGAGTAAAAGCTCTGGGGATAGGGATAAATGATTACTGAGAACTATAATGAAGGGAAATCGTGCCCCTTCAAAAGCATGTTAATGGTGAGGTCAACTGCTTTTGTACTAGCTAACTAGCCATGAAATGGATTGAACACTGAGCAAGCGAAAGAAGTCAGGCCAGAGTGAAAAGCCAGCTATTGACTAGAAACTCACATTGAGAAGAGCATCACTGTCCTATTCTTTTATTTCTACCTAGCGTTAATGTGCAGAGAGGAATAGAAAAGTATGCATGGCTGTTCAGCAGCAGAATTTGAAATCAGAGGCAGTTTATTTTCTAAAGGCTAGAGGCTCAATAAAACGGCATACTTCAGTACACCAGTAAGGGAAAATTGTAAGGAAATCAATGCAAAGTAAATTAAACACCACGTGCTGTATCAATTTCAATATGCATCCAGGCTTAACAGTTACAGATACGTTTGCTAATTTTACAGTATTTTACCATATGTAAACCAAAAAGCACTGCTAGGATGGGGAATTCCCTGCCCCCAGCCATGGCTCCCTGCCACTGATCAGCTGGCCAGTGGGACAAAATGGCATGAAAAATGGGACAGTGTTCCAATGTGCTGATGACATTCCCCATGGAAGTTATGTCAGCATGTTGCTGAGGACGCCCTGGTATCTGTGCAAAACTTTTATAGTAAAACCAGAGTTTATGGTAAAACCAGCATCACTTGCAACACACTGACATTATTTCCAACCAGTGCATGCTGGAAGTGACATCACCATGTCCCTGGCAATGTCATCATAGGCCTTCCCCAGTACTGGTAAGTCCCCTCACCTTTCGCCAATTGCTATGGAGGATCTGGCAACCATAATTCCAAAACTGAGTTCCAACCTAACACAAAGCCATGGTTTATTTTAACTATGGCTGCATTCACACGGGCAATTTGATCCATTCCCCTTGCTGTTCCCTTATGGATTTAAAGTGCACAATCAGACAGCAACATCTGTCTGTCGTGCCTGAGTTGTCTGAGTTCCATTCCCCCGTCCCCTTGCCCCGTCTTTTTTTGATCCCTGATAAAGTCCAGTCCTGTTGGTCTGAGCCGCTTCAAAAATGGATTTCCTGTCATCTAGTCACACTGTTGCACAGCCAAGCAGTCAGGCAGGTCTCACTGAGCTCTTGCTTTCCGGCCACCATTTCCACCCCCCTCAGTTAACGAGGATTGTATGACTGTATATATGCTCCTCTTCCCCCCGGGAGGGCTGCTCAAAACCTCGTAAAGAAAGACACCCCTTTTTCTGCAGGTTTTTAATATCATTTAGGGAAGGGGTAAATGGAAAAGATTAGAGGGAGGATAGCAATGGACTCCATTTCCTAGCAGTCTCTTTGCCAACAGCCCCATGAACTCCATATCCCAGCATGCTGAGTGCTTCTGGGCATGCTCCTAAGGGCAAACTTCTAAAAAAAAATGGCTGACGGGCTGACTCCCTGCTTTTTGCCATCTGGTCGTGCAAGGAGGGGTAAAACAGCATTGAAGCGTGCTAAAACGGGTGAGTCTGGTCAGGATTCTCTACCACAAAATAACCTGGCTTAATTTGAGGCAGGGCAAGAGTGGATTAAACTGCCAGTGTGAATGCAGCCTATGATTACTTTGTGAAATCAGGATTCAGCTCACAGACAAGTACTCAGATCCTGGTTTAACTTCATAAATGCTGTTTTCCTTTCCTTCTCTCTATAGCCTGGGAGGGCATCACCAGAGAACAAGACAGGATATTTGCATTCATAATTTAGGTAAACTATAGTTAAGATTAACTAGCTGGTCAACCAGTTTTGGATCCTGGCTTGATAGACTCTACCAGACCATAAGTAATGGAATGGCCTACATTCAGATGTTCAGACTAACAATAGTTACATTAATTAAACCATGGTATAACCCTAATTGTTGTCTTCTGCCAGTGGGTGAAGACCTTTTATTTATTTTGGCATTTCTTCATTGACTTTTATTAGCCCTTCTCCCTGTTTTTGTGTTATATGTGTTTATGTGTTTTATTTAATTGCTTTAATTTTTATATATTTGTATTTTAAATGCTGTTTAATGTTTGAAATGTTGTAACAATTGCCACCTTGGGAACCCTGAACTGAGTGGAAAGGAAGCATAGAAATGTTTTAAATAAATAAATAATGGTATACATTCGGCATAACCTAAGCCAAAAAAACCCTGAAAAATACCTTATTGGTATGGGGGGGATTCAGCCAGTAAGCCAGAGAGTTATTTATCTGGCTATCTGAAAATAGTATTTTCGGGATTTTTCAGGACCACTGGATAACCACAGTTAGAGGGCATTTAAAGGGCTCTCAGTCCCTTTAAATGCCTTCAGAATGAACTCTCAGCTTGGAGAAAGCATTTAAAGAGACTGAAAGCCCTTTAAATGCCTTCAGAGTTCACCTGACATGGAGTCACACAGCTTGGAGAAGGCATTTAAATGCCTTTTCCCCATCATTGGAAACAATAGAGGATGGGGGCACCTTCTTCTGGGACCCATAGAATTGGACCCCCTGGTCCAATCTTTCTGAGACTTGGGTGAGGATTGAGAGGCACCAGCAGCTATGCTGCAAATATGGTTCCTCTACCTCAAAAAAAGTCCATCCAGAGCCCCGGATACCCCCAGTTCAACTCCCCATTATAGCCTATGGGGTATAATGGAGCTGAAAAAATTTGGCAAACCCAAATATTTCCTGAATCAGAATCCCATATCAGTATTGGGATTCAGGAATATCAGGAAATACCGATATTTTTCAGGTTCGATATACCTGAACCCAAAAATTACTGTGGGGTTGTTGTTTTTTGCACACCCTTATTTCACACAATGTCTGGACTGAACCCAACTGCTTTCACACTTACCACCAAAAGTGCCTTTGATCTCCATCTTCTATTATTATAGGCAGGTGTGAATGACTTTAGGATAATACCGAATGCACAGGAATCCAGTTTTTAAGTCACCTGAAGGCCATACTAGAAGACAAATGTGGAGTTTCATCTCTGTTTTTCTCACCTTTTAGTTCCACCTTAATTCACGTATGTTCTACCTGCAGCACATTATTTCTTCTTTTGTTCTGCCATTACTATTTCAGCATTTCACTGTCTTGACTAGGCAGCTGGAGAACGTCATGACCATTATTAGCTGGTAAAGAGGGAATTTTTCATCCCAGAGAAACCTGAACTTGAAAAGGGGGGAAATGTGAACACACTGAAGAACTGTAATGTTCCAGGTGATAATCTGAAGTGGTTTCCAAGGAATGTGCAAAACCATTTGGGCCAATAACATTTTAAAGAAGCAACTATCCTTATCTCATCCCAAACACCATCTCCCATCCCTCTTAAACAGGTGGTGATTTCACTATTTGTACCCTGGCAACTATTTAACATAAAGCAGTGATTTAACAGATCTGGGCAACTGATCTTGGAAACTGTGAGACTCAGTACTGCTCTGTATTGATCAAAAGTAACTGTTCCTGGAACTAGAGAGGGACTCTAAATCTGGAAAGGGTAGGGTTGCCAACAGCTTGAAGAGAAGAAAAAAAATCTTGTACTTTTAATATAGGCTTAGTGGTGTGTTATTTACCAGGAGATTTTATTTATCATCCTGTCATGAAAACAACATCCAATTTCCACACATTAAGCCTCTATTAAAGGAACAGGACTGCTTGCAACCCTAGATGGGTGGTATCTAGAGACAGGACCTTTTCATTGTGGTATGTGTGCAGAATGCCTGTACTCTGAAGGCTTGCCTGGCACCTACGCTACTCTCTTTTGGATGCTAGGCCAAAATATTTCTTTTTACACCAGCTCTTAATTAGGGGTTGATATTTTAGCATTATCTTTATAGTATGCTTTTAGCCTGAGAACTCTGTGAGACTCATTTTAAGCTGATCAACGTGTTATATCTTTATGCTCTGGGTGAGTTTTTAATGCTTTTTTAAAAAACAACCTTCTATGTTGTTTTATTTTGTAAGCCATTTCAGGAAAGTTCCATGTAGAGGGGCAGCACAGAAATTTTCTGTTTTGAAAGTCAGTGTGGTATAGTGGTTCAAGTATCAGACCAGGATCTGAGGAACCCAGGTTCAAATCCTCACTCTGCCACAGAAGCTTGCTGGGTAACCCTGGGCCAGTCACATGCTCTCAGCCTAACCTACCATACAGGGTTGTTGTGAGGATGAAACAGAGGAGAACAATGTAAGCTGCTTTGGGCCCCCATTGGTGAAAAGGGTAGCATATAAATAAATAAATCTAGTGATTCTTTCCCAGAGATATTGCCAATACATCAAGCATACAGATATTCTAAATTAAATCAACGCAGATAAAGTCAGAATGTTCATTACAGAAGGTAGAAGAAATCGTTAGCCTTATGGTACTGAATCGAAATGTCATTTAGATATCTATTTTTTGTTCTGAAGGATCTTTCCTTGTTCAAGATTGATTGGTTGATTTGATTGATTTATTAAATTTCTACCCCGCCCTTCCAGCTGAGCCTGGCTCAGGGCAGCTTACATAAAATACCTAAAATTTTAACAATGCACATAAAATAGATTAACAACAATAATTAAACAGTTAAGCAATTCTAAAACTATAAATATAATAAAGTGCTAGTGTCAATAACTTCAGTAATTTCACAGTGATAGTTGTTACACATGAACACCAAACTGTTAATGTTAAATGTCCCTTTAGAGATATAGCAGGATGGCAGGCCCCATACCCGATATGCCAGCATAAAATACAAATAAGATGCATGGACTAAGCTATGAGGGAACCTATTATTGATTAGTCAATCTCCCAATGTTAAAGATGCACTTGAAGAGTGCATAACCCTTGGGCAAGTGTAAATCCTGGAATCTCTCACTGCTACTGAGAAAGAAGAATTGCATTGTACTAGCCATAATATCCAGGCAGTTTTAAGTTCCACCACCTCTCAGTACAAGAAGAAGCTCCTTGGGGGAAACTGAACTCAAAATAAACTTGTTCTCGATGCCAAGACTATAAACAAAAAAAAAGTATTCTTGGGCCTTTTTTTCACTGCACACTAATCAAAAACATATTTACCTACCAGGTAGTAAGGAAATATGTTTCTAGATTGGAGAAAGTCATTTGTAGGCAGGTAGAACTTTGACATGTCTCATTTTAACGACAATCTTGTTGAGGATCTGACTGCTGCCTGGAATGAGAAGATGGCCTGGGCTGTTGACAGAATCACCCCTAAGTGCCCTCGCCCCATGGATAGAGCCAAGCAATCTGCCTGGTTCAACAGGGAGTTGATAGTGATGGAACAGGAAGAACAATGGCTAGAACGCCACTGGCAGAGCAAGACTGACTGAACATAGCATAGAGCCCACATTAGAGCTTATTCTGTGGCAGTGCTGATGGCAAAAAAGGCAATATTTCTCCACCACCATTGCATCTGATTGTAATTGTCCAGCTGAGCTGTTTCATGTGGTTCAGGGACTTATACACCATAGCCCTAAGGATTTGGGCTCTGACCACATGACTGCCTGCTATGACCAATGTGACACTTACTTTGCAGACAAAATTGCACAGATTTGCTCCGGGTTAGATGCCAGTGTGTTTGCATGTGCAGATTACATATCTTTGGCACCAGCTTGTCTGTCAGCTTGTATATCCCAAGGATGTGGACAAGATTCTTGGACAGGTGAAACCTTCCACTTGTGCTCTTGAACCTTGTCCTTCCTGGATGATAAAAGCTGCCAGAGGGGGACTGGATGAGTGGGTAAGGGAGTGATAAATGCTTCCTTGAGAGCAGGAGTTATGCCTCCTGTGCTCAAGGATTCAGTGATTAGGCCTGTTTTGAAAAAACTATCACTGAGCCCTACTATGTTAGAAAACTTCCAGCCAGACTCCAATCTTTCATACCTGGGCAAGTTGCTAGAATGGGTTGTTGCCTCTCCAGGGGTTCTTGGAAGAGACTAATTTTCTGGACTCATTTCAATCTTGCTTCAGGCCAGAGTTTGGAACAGAGACTGCTTTGGTCACCTTGGCTGATAACCTCTATCAAGAACTAGACTGGGGGCATGTCAATTAGTCAATGTATTAATACGGCAATTGACCAAATACATAAAAGAGTCAAAAAGACATCAGCCGATAAAACATTAAAATGCATACAGAGGCAATCCAGAATATCAAACATTAAAATGTTAGGGATAAGAATAAAATATTATTAAATAATTAAAATTTCTATTTAATAGCTTGTCTCCAGATTTTGATAGCCTGTATGGCAAATTTTGCCATGTTTAAAGTAGTTTCCTGCTCTTTGTCAGCCAGCAACTTATCTAAGTAAAATCTTTAATTTCTCCCAGGAGATCAAGAACAAATCGGGATAATGTAAATGTCTCTAATACTTTGATACATTTTACATTCGAACATCACATGTTCCCTCGTTTCTACCTTCCCCTCTCCACAGATACACAATCTTTCTCGTAAGGTTGTCGCTGTATTTACCTTCTAAAACTGCAGATGGAAGCATATCGGTTCTGAGCTGGGTAAATGCTCTTCTGCAGTCAGGTTTATCTAAATTTTGTAAATATAACATTGGTATTACCTTATTTAATCCCACCCTTCTTGGCAGATATCGCTTTGTCAAGTTCAAATCATGTTGCCTTTCAACATCCATAATTCTTTGCTTAACAAATTTTTTTACTCAATTATAATCCATATTCATCAGAAATTGCTTAGAAAGTCCATAATAGCCTAATTTAAATTCTATTTCTTTAATCCAGTGTGGTACTATAGAATCTCTAAATACTAAACCTGTTAATCTAGTGGGACTTGTAAGTAATTTAAACCAATAAAGAATGGCAGCAATCCAAAGGCATGCTTTTACAGTGACCATACCTGTTTCTATTCGAATAACTATACTGGGAACACATGAATTGACTTGTAATATATATCTTAAAAATTTGGATTGAGTTTTTTCCATAGACTGTATATGGGATTGAGATGTTGTAATATTTAAGGGAGCTCCATATAATAACTGGGCAAGTGGTTTGGCCTTGAAAATCCTAACAGCTGCCATTACATTTCGGCCTCCCAAGGTCCAAAAAAACTTCTCTATAGCACCAGAGGTTTTGGAAGCATTTGATGTAATGTATTCCACATGTCCTTTTCTAAGGCCCGAGGTCTGAGAGACGACTCCTAGGTATTTAAAGCATCGTACTTGCTCAATAGCTACTGTGTTGATAGTCCATTGGTGCAATCTAGGTCTGTTTGCAAAAACAAGGACTTTTGATTTTTGATAATTAATTTTAATATGATTAACCTGGCAATATTGGGCAAGTTGCTAGAATGGGTTGTTGCCTCTCCAGGGGTTCTTGGAAGAGACTAATTTTCTGGACCCAGTTCAATCTTGCCTCAGGCCAGAGTTTGGAACAGAGACTGCTTTGGTCACCTTGGCTGATGACCTCTATCAAGAACTAGACTGGGGGCATGTGACCCAGTTAGTTCTACTGGATCTCTCAGCAGCCTTTAATACTATCGACCATAGTTTCCTACTGAGCTCCTGGAAGACATCAGGGCCCTGTGGGACCTATTACAGTTCCACAGGGCCTGTAAAATGGAGCTCTTCCACCAGGCCTTCAACTAGGAGATGCCACTGGTGAATGAGCTATTAACAACTGGACTACTATGGCCCCCATGCTACTGGCTTCTAGAACAGACACCACCCTAGCTTCATCAGACCACCTCATAGAAATTTGCCAACTGGATTCTACTGCACTTTATGTAATTTATTTGTAATCTGAAATTTTATAATATTGTATTTATTTGTGTTTTATTGCATTTTAAACTGTTGTACGCAGCTTTGAGCCTGCCTGTGCAGGCAAGGTGAGATATGAATCAAAACAAACAAACAAGCAAATAAATAAATAAAAATTCAAGCCCTATCTGAGGGGTTCGTCTCAGAAGCTAGTGTTGGGGGATTCCTGCTCTTTCTCACAGACATTGACCTGTGGGGTGATGCAGGGTTCTATCTTATCTTCCATGCCAGTTTGGTGTAGTGGTTAAGTGCACGGACTCTAATCTGGGAGAACCGGGTTTGATTCCCCACTCCTGGCTGGATGACCTTGGGCAAGCCATAGCTCTGATAAGAGCTGTTTGTCATGCCTGCCCCCGATCCAGCGCCTGAAAGCGTGGCCGTGACCCCAGAGACACCCCCTGATCCGGCACCAGGGAGCTCTGCCCCCAATCTGGCACCTGACAGCTTGGCCACGACACCCTCAGACCCGGCACCAGGGAGCTCAGATACCAGGGACGCAGCGCCTTTAAGTCCCTCCAAGGTGCTGGAGTCCTCAGGGAATCTAAGTGCTGGGAGGGATAAGCTCCCAGCTATGAGGCAACCAGCACCTGACTCGCCCCCATGTGCGGGCCGACTGCGAGACCGCAGGCGCAGAGACTTGGCAGCTCAGTGAAAATAGGCACGTGTATGGGGGCGACGATCAATGAGCCCCGAGTATTAACTGGAGCAGGGACCTGGCAACGACCGGTTAATTAGTTAACAAGCCAGCACGGTATTTAAGAACATCACCAGCCATGAGCAAACCATGCTGGCAAACTCGTCGTAAGACCACTCGGCTTGCACCTCGCGTTGTTCCCTTGTCTCGTCTTGACTCTCTGGCTCCCGACTTCGGCACATATCTGGACACTTCTTCCGGCTCCTGACCTCGGCTCAGCTTCTGGACTCCGCTTTGAACTCTGACTAATGGTATGACTGACAACGGCTTTCCTCCCTGATTTGAAACTCATTTGACACTCATTTGCTTGGACTCTGACTGATACCTCTGGCTGATCTCTGGAACTCTCTCTGACTACGTCACTGGACTATCCCTCTGTACCCGGCCCCCAGGCCCCATCATGACACTGTTCTTGAAAAAAGAGCAGTTTCTTTCAAGAGCTCTCTTAGCCCCACCTACCTCACAGGGTTTCTGTTGTGGGGAGGGGAAAGGAAAGGAGTTTGTAAGCTGCTCTGAGACACCTTTGGGTAGTGAAGGGTGGGGTATAAATCCAATCTCTTCTTCTTCTCTTCTTCTATTTAATATTTATTTGACGCCACTGGGAGAAGTCATCAAGAGGTATGGGCTGCAATGTACTGTAATGCTCTCTACACAGGGTTGCCCTTGTCACAAATCTGGAAGCTACAGCTAGTGCAAAATGCTGCAGCCAGGCTTCTAATGGGCCTTCCAATGCGGGAGCATATTCAGTCTGTGCTGAAAGCATTGTGTTGTATATTAACTGGAATAAGATGGCCACCACGGGGTGGCCAGACCATGCGGTCCAACAAACCTCAGAGGTTCGCTCCAAAGACAATAGCCACTTCAGATCTGAAGGCGCACCTATGGGTTCGCCCGGATCCGAAAGTAGCCCTATTGAATTGTAGATGTGTAAATAAGACCAATCACAGGTGATGGGTGTGGGTGTGGTGTGGGGCACGCATATAAGCCGGGCACTTACTGGCCCATTTATCTTTCATTCCTGATGTAACCTAATAAACAAGAGCTGATTCACTATGCTGAGTCTCCGGCCTCAGTACTTTTCACATTGAACTGGCTGCTGATAGCATATCGAATACACTTCAAGGTGCTGGTTCTTACCTTTAAAGCCCTTTATGGTCAGGGATCTATATAACTGAGGGACTGCCTTCCCCCACATGTTCCCCAGATGGCACTGCAATCAGGGTACTAAAATCGACTGGCCCTCCCCAGTCTCTGCGATGCCAGGCTGGCTATAACCAGGGCCAAGGCTTTTTGGTGGCGGCTCCTCTCTGGTGGAATGAGCTCCCAGAAGAGATCAGGGCCCTGCAGGACCTCATGCAGTTCCACAGAGCCTGCAAGACGAAGCTCTTCCACCAGGCCTTCAACTAGGAGCTGCCCCCAATAGCTGGAATGGCAAAGAACCCTGTCCCCTGGAGTCACCAGAAACAGCCTGTGCCAGCTGCACAAAGGATTAGATCTATGGGCCGAGCACTAGGATACATCACTGAAGGTCATCTAATAATCTAATAATATTTTTTTTTTAAGTATTGAGTCAGGAGATGATGGCCAAACGAAGAAGGCTTTATTCAGAACATTGCTCAGCTCAGGACTGCTCTGTGCAGAATGGCACTCAAACTTATACAATTTCAACAGTGAACTATATACATTGTAACTATAAACACAAAGTCCAATTGGACCTAAGCAGAGTTCTACGATTGGTTACCTTGGGTGGCTTCATGGTCTTTATTAGACAGCCAATCATAGTGATGGAACTAGGATACTAGTGGTAATTCAAACAGCATAGCATTAAACCCCAGTACACAACAAATTTATTAGTATTATTTAATGTCTAGCACCTTTTAATGTTGGAGTGTTTTATATGATTTTAGGATTATTTAAATTGCTTACTTGTGTGTTTTTATTCTTTTATGTAAGCCTCCCTGAGCTGGCTTCAGCTGGGAGGGTAGGGTATAAATCTGATAAATAAATAATTAAATAAATGTCACCAATATGTGAATGATACCCAGTTCTTCTTTCCCACCAAATTCCAAGAATGCTATTGATATTCTGAACTGGTGCTTCGAGTCTGTGATAGGCTGGATGACGGTGAACAAGCTGAAACTTAATTCTCACAAAACAGAGGTTCTCTGTGTCAATAGAAATGCAGAGCAGGGACTTGAGATCTCCCTTGTTTTGGATGGGGCTATAGTCCCCCAGAAAAGCCAGGTTCGCAGCTTGGGAGTGCTGGTTGACACAGCAGTCACCTTAGTAAACCAGGTAGCAGCTATGGCTGACAGGGCATTTGCCCAGCTCCAGCTGGTGTATCAACTGTGTCTGTTCCTGGTTTAGTCAGATTTAGCCACAGTGATCCTTAGTTATATTGAGACTAGACAACTGCAATGCACTCTACTTCAGGCTAGCTCGAGGAGTGTTCAGAAGCTGCAGCTAGTGCAGAATGCTGTGGCTAGACTGTTAGTCGGGACCAGCTAATGGGAGCATATGTCCCCACTACTACAGCAATTACACTGGCTACCAAACTCCTCCCAAGCCTAATTCAAGGTGTTGGTTTTATCTTCTAAAACCCTACATTGCTTGGGACCAGGGTATATGAAGGATCATCTTCTTCCACACATTACTGCCTGGGAATTAAGATCACAGGGAGAGGCCCTCCTGATTGTCCTACCACTTAAAGACACTCAATTGGTTGGTACACAAGTTGTTGTTGTTCAGTCGCACAGTCAAGTCTGACTCTTCGCGACCCCATGGACCAGATTACGCCAGGCCCTCCTGTCTTCCACTGTCCGCTGAAGTTTGCTCAATTTCATGTTCGTTGCATCGATGACACTGTCTAACCATCTCATCCTTTGCTGTCCCCTTCTTCTTTGACCTTCAATCTTTCCCAGCATCAGGGTCTTCTCCAGTGAATGCCCCCTTCTCATTTGGTGGCCAAAGTATTTGAGCTTCAACTTCAGGATCTGGCCTTCCAGGGAACAGTCAGGGTTGATTTCTTTTAGGATTGAATGATTTGATCTCCTTGCAGTCCAAGGGACTCTCAAGTCTTCTCCAGCACATTGTTCAAAAGAATCTATTCTTCAGCGTTCGGCCTTCCTTATAGTCCAACTCTCGCAGCCATACATTACTACGGGGAATACCATTGCTTTGACCATGCGGACTTTTGTTGGCAGGGTGATGTCTCTGCTTTTTATCATGCTGTTTAGGTTTGCCATCGCCTTCCTTCCAAGGAGCAGGCGTCTTTTAATTTCATGGCTGCAGTCACCATCTGCAGTGATCTTGGATTCCAGGAACGTGAAGTCTGTCACTACTTCTATGACTTCCCCTTCTATTTGCCAAGGAGTGATGGGGCTAGATGCCATGATCTTAGTTTTTTTGATGTTGAGCTTCAAGCCCACTTTTGTGCTCTCCTCTTTCATTCCGAGCAAGAGGCTCTTTAGATCCTCTTCACTTTCTGCCATCAGAGTGGTATCGTCTGCATATCTGAGGTTATTGATCTTTTCCCCAGCAATCTTAACTCCAGCTTGTGATTCATCCAGGCCAGCATTTTGCATGATGTACTCTGCATATAAATTAAATAAGCAAGGTGACAATACACATCCTTGTCATACTCCTTTTCCTATGCTAAACCAATCAGTTGTTCCATATCCGGTTCTAACTGTTGCTTCTTGACCCTTATACAGGTTTCTCAGGAGACATGTGAGGTGGTCTGGTACTCCCATCTCTTGAAGAACCTGCCATAGTTTATTGTGATCCACACAATCAAAGGCTTTAGCATAGTCAATGAAGCAGAAGTAGATGTTTTTCTGGTACTCTCTTGCTTTCTCCATAATCCAGCGAATGTTGGCAATTTGATCTCTCGTTCCTCTACCTCTTCGAAACCCAGCTTGTACTTCTGGCAGTTCTCTATCCACGTACTGTTGGAGCCTAGCTTATAGGATCTTGAGCATGACCTTGCTAGCATGTGAAATGAGTGCAATTGTACGATAGTTTGAACATTCCTTGACATTGCCCTTCTTTGGGATTGGAATGTAAACTGACCTTTTCCAATCCTGTTGTGTTTTCCAAATTTGTTGGCAAATTGAGTACAGCACTTTAACAGCATCTTCTTTTAAGACTTCGAATAACTCAGCTGGGATACCATCACCTCCACTAGCTTTCTTGTTAGTAATGCTTTCTAAGGCCCATTTAACTTCGCTTTCCAGGATGTCTGGCTCGAGGTCAGTGATTATACCGTCGTGGTTGTCAAGGACATCAAGGTCCTTCTTGTATAGTTCTTCTGTGTATTCTTGCCATCTTTTCTTAAACTCTTCTGCTTCTGTTAGGTCCCTACCGTTTTTGTCCTTTTTCATGGCCAGCTTTGCATGGAACGTTCCCTTGATTTCTCCAATTTTCTTGAAGAGATCTCTAGTCCTTCCCAATCTATTGTTTTCCTCTATTACTTTGCATTGTTCATTCAGGAAAGCCTCCTTATCTCTCCTTGCTGTTCTCTGGAAATCTGCATTCAGTTGGGCAAATCTTTCCTTTTCACCGTTGCCTTTAGCTTTCCTTCTTTCCTCTGCTATGTGTAAAGCCTCATCAGAAAGCCACTTTGCTTTGGGATAGCAGTGATTGCTGCCTCCTGTACAATGTCACGGACCTCTGTCCATAGTTCTTCAGGCACTCTATCAAATCTAGTCCCTTAAACTGAAGATCCAGTAATTAAATTACCGTTGTTGATGGAAAAGATTAAAGAATTTGGAGATTTGGCGGGATTTTATGTGAATAAGAATAAAACAAAGGTGCTTTGCAAAAATATGACAAAAGAAAAGCAACGGGAATTGCAAGAAAAAGTTCAATGTGAAGTGGTGAAAAAAACCAAATATTTAGGAATTGAGCTTACAATGAAAAACATAGATCTTTTTAAGAATAACTGTGAGAAGACTTGGTGCAAAATTCAACAGGATATAAAAAAGTAGGATACCTTGAATCTGTCAATCTTGGGCAGAATTTCGGTAGTCAAGATGAACATTTTGCCACGTTTGTTGTTTTTATTCCAGACGATTCCGATTGTAAAAGACTGTAAGGTGCTGAATTTATGGCAGGAGATTTCGAAATTTGTCTGGTCGGGAAGGAAACCAAGGATCAAAATGAAGATTCTATGTGATGCAAAGGAAAGGGGAGGATTTCAACTCCCAAATCTTAGATTGTATCATGATGAGGTGTGTCTGTCTTGGCTTGAGTAATTGATTAATAATAGAAAAATGTTGGCGCTGGAAGGACATGACCGTAAGTTTGGATGGCACGCCTATTTATGGTATGAAAATCCAAAGTGGACATTTTTTTCAAACACCACTTTATAAGAAGATCACTGTTTATGACTTGGATGAGATATAAAAGATTTTTCTTTGAAGCAAGACCATTATGGATAGTTCCGGCAAAGGTAATTAAACCACTTTCAAGGCACAAAGGACAAGATTGGATACCTTACAGAGACATTTTGAAGGTAGAGGGGAGTAGTTTCATGATGAGAGCCAGGGAGGAACTGGCATTTGAATATGACTGGTTGAATTACAGACAAATCTATGATTTATTTAAGGTGGATAAAATGAGATATGGTTTCAGGAAAGAGAATAATGATATTGAAGTGGTATGGGCAGAAAAAGGTAAAAAAATGATTTCAAAAATTTGCAAGGTTTTGTTAAAATGGTATACAGAGGATGAGATTATAAAAGAGCAGATGGTGAAATGGGCTATAAATATAAATAGAGAAATAGATATGTCATCATGGGAGTGTCTGTGGAAAAAGTCTTATTAAAATTTCAACATGTGTTAATGTGAAAGAAAATTGTTATAAAATGATGTATAGATGGTATATGAAACCAAAAAAAATTGCTTAGTATGAATGAGAACATGTCTAACAAATGTTGGAAATGTAAAAAAAAGGAAGGCTCATTTTATCATATGTGGTGGACGTGTGAAAAAGCGGTAGCTTATTGGACTGAGATCCATAATGAAATTCAGAAGATCCTGAAATGTACCTTGAAAAAAGAGCCAGAAATGCTACTTTTAGCTCTTAAAATGGAAGAATGTAACGTGACAAAGAGAACATTGTTATGGTATTTGATTACAACTGCAAGAATGACATTTGCTCAATTTTGGAAGCAAGAAAAGATACCTGAAAAATGGGATTGGATAAAGAAGATGCTTTTTATGGTAAGTAAAGGTAAAGGTTCCCTTGCTCGAAAGCCAGTCGAATCCGACTCTAGGGTTGCGGTGCTCATCTCCGTTTCAAAGCCGAAGAGCCAGCGCTGTCCGAAGACGTTTCCGTGGTCATGTGGCCGGCATGACTAAACACCAAGGTGCACGGAACGCTGTTACCTTCCCACTGAAGTGGTACCTATTTATCTACTTGCAATTTCTTGCTTTCGAACTGCTAGGTTGGCAGGAGCTGGATCTAGAGACAGGAGCTCACCCCGTCATGCGGCACCCGGGTCTCAAACTGCTGAACTACTGACCTTCCACAGCCTGCAGTTCAGCGTCTTAACCACTTGAGCCACCGCAGCTCCATGCTTTTTATGGTAGAAATGGACAAATTGACAAAGAAGCTCAACAGAAAAGAAGATGAAGAATTCTTAACAGAATGGAAAGACTTTAAAGACTATTTAGAACTGAACTGGAATGTAAAAAATAAGTTACTCTGCTTTGATAATTATTAAGATTTGAAGTCTAGAAAGTAATGAATATTAACTAAAATGTTACCTACGAATGAGATATAGAAATTGAAAATGTTAGAAATGAAAAATCGAATATTGGTCAAGTTTTTATTGTTAGAGAATACTGACTGAAACAATAATGGGGGTGGAGCATCGCTGGAAGCCAGGGGAGGGGGAGGAGGGAATACTAGAAAAGGATGTATCAAAAATTATTTTGAAATATGAAACGTGTTTATATATCCTGTCAATAAAAGTTTTTTTTAAAAAAAATCTAGTCCCTTAAACCTATTCTTCACCTCTACTGTATATTCATCAGGAATGCGATCTAGGTCAAATCTGAATGGCCTAGTGGTTTTCCCAACTTTCTTCAATTTAAGTCTGAATTTTGCAATGAGTGGCTCATGATCTGAGCCACAGTCAGCTCCAGGTCTTGTTTTTACTGACTGGATAGAGCTTCTCCATCTTTGACTGCAAATTATATAGTCAGTCTGATTTCGGTGTTGCCCATCTGGTGATGTCCATGTGTAGAGACGCCTCTTAGGTTGTTGGAAAAGGGTGTTCACTATGACCAGCGTGTTCTCTTGACAAAACTCTGTTAGCCTTTGCCCTGCCTCATTTTGTTCTCCAAGGAAAAACTTGTCTGTTATTCCGGTTATCTTTTGATTTCCTACTTTAGCATTCCAGTCCCCTATGATGAAGAGGACATCAGTTTTGGGTGTTAGTTCTGTGAGCTCTTGTAGGTCTTCATAGAACTGGTCCACTACAGGCTCTTTTGCAGCAGTGGTTGGGGCATAGACTTGGTTTACTGTGATGTTGAATGGTTTGCCTTGGATTTGGACCGAGATCATCCTGTCATTTTTGAGATTGTATCCCAATACTGCCTTTCTCACTCTCTTGTTGACTATAAAGGCCACACCATTTTTTCTACGTGATTCCTGGCCACAGTAGTAGAT
This sequence comes from Gekko gecko, assembly GCA_029375565.1. NCBI lineage: Eukaryota > Metazoa > Chordata > Lepidosauria > Squamata > Gekkonidae > Gekko > Gekko gecko. The sequence continues at coordinate 123,634,598 of JAPDNY010000007.1, forward strand.
ATAATGGTCTTCTGAGTTAAATTCGCCCATTCCTGTCCACTTTAGTTCACTGATTCCCAAGATGTCGATGTTCATTCTTGCCATCTTATTTTTGACCACGTCAAGCTTACCTTGATTCATAGACCTTACATTCCAGGTTCCTATGCAGTATTGTTCTTTGCAGCCTCAGACTTTCCTTTCACCGTCAGACACATCCACAACTGAGCGTCCTTTCGGCTTTGGCCCAGCCGCTTCACTCTTTCTGGGGTTACTCGTACTTGCCCTCTGCTCTTCCCCAGTAGCATATTGGACACCTTCCAAACTGAGGGGCTCATCTTCCGGCGTCATATCTTTTAGCCTTTTGTTACTGTCCAGACTTGGCAAAGATACTGGAGTGGGTTGCCATTTCCTTCTCCAGGGGATCATGCTTGGTCTGAGTTCTCTGCTGTGGCCTGTCCGTCCTGGGTGGCCTTCCACGGCATAGCCCACAGCCTCATCGAACCACGCAAGCCCCCTCACCACGACAAGGTAGTGATCCATGAGGGAGTGGTACACAAGAGAGGGCCCTTTTTTGGTGGCAGCCTAGGGTTGCCAACCTCCAGATGGCACCAGGAGATCTCCTACTATTACAATTGATCTCCAGATGACAAAATTAGTTCCCCTGGACAAAAATGGCTGCTTTGGAGGGTGGACCCTATGGCATTATACACTTCTGAGATGCCTCCCCAAATCCCGCCCTGCTTAGGCTCCCCAAATCTCCAGGTATTTCCTAAACCATAGCTGGCAACCCTGTGGCATCCCCACAATTATGGAACAACCTCCCCAGGGAGGTATGCCTGGCCCCCTCATTGTTGATCTTCAGAGGCAATTGAAGGGGGTTTTATTTAGACTGCATTTTGATTGATTTAGCCTTTATTATTGGCAGTCCTGATTGGAATTTTAAACTCTGATTTTTATGGGGTTAATAGTTGTTTTTACTTTATTTTTATAATGTTTTATTAATATTGTAAACTGCTTAAGACAAGATGCAAGACTATGCATTTATGGCAAAATGGACAAACTACATTAACCAATGACTGATAGAAGAATTCAAAAACAACTAGTGAGTTTTCTACAACCAGTCTCTCTAGTTATACATCTGAAAGGTCTAATATTATATGATGATACTATAAGACAGTTTTAAAAGGAAATAAAAAGGATAGTACCTGTTGTTTATTATAACAAACTGTTGTGTGAAAATTTTTATTAAAATTCTGAGGTTATTTATGTTATACCATATAGAATCATAGAACATTAGAGTTGGAATGGATCTTGCAGGTCATCTAGTCCAGCCCCCTACGCATCCACCACCTCGCAAGGCAGATAAGATAATAGATAAGATTGATAAGATGAAAATGATAATATATGAGAAAATGGTAAAATATACCAAGTAGGTCATTATATTGATTTTTAAAATAAATATGTCATATATATATTTAAGATATATTTTATGCCATTGCACCATATATATCCTGTCCTTATATATATTTGAATTTTGGTTCCACAACATTCTATGCTTGCCATAATTGATTCGGCTCAAGAACTGGCAGTCAGAAGACACTGACCAGGGCTGACTAGCTGCTTCACAAAGTCCTGCCCACGTCAGCCCCAGTCAGTGTTTTCAGCTCAGTCCGCTCCAGTCCTCCGACAGGAGAGGACCATCTGGAATGTGAGCACAGGGACAGGCCCTCAAGGTTGAGGCAAGTGAGAGAAGCCCTTTTCCGCCCCCCCCCCACACGCCATCCCCTGGGCCTTCTATGAGGGGACTAGGCCCAGAAAAGGCCTTTTCCGTCCCCCACACGCCACCCCCTGGGCCTTCTATGGGGCACTAGGCTCAGAGAAGGCCTTTTCCGTCCCCCACACGCCATCCCCTGGGCCTTCTATGGGGCACTAAGCCCAGAGAAGCCCTTTTCCGTCCCCCACACACTATCCCCTGGGCCTTCTATGGGGCACTAGGCCCAGAGAAGGCCTTTCCCGTCCCCCACACGCCATCCCCTGGGTCTTCTATGGGGCACTAGGCCCAGAGAAGGTCTTTCCCGCCCCCCATACGCCATCCGCTGGGCCTTCTATGGCGCACTAGGCCCAGAGAAGGCCTTTTCCGTCCTCCACATGCCATCCCCTGGGCCTTCTATAGGGTACTATGCCCAGAGAAGGCCTTTTCCGTCCCCCACACGCCATCCCCTGGACCTTCTATGGGGGCACTAGGCCCAGAGAAGGCCTTTTCCACCCCCCACACGCCATACCTGGACCTTCTATGGGGGCAGTAGGCCCAAAGAAGGCCTGTTCCGTCCCCCACACACCATCTCCTGGGCCTTCTATGGGGCACTAGGCCCAAAGAAGGCCTGTTCCGTCCCCCACACGCCATCCCCTGGGCCTTCTATGAGGGCAGTAGGCCCAGAGAAGGCCTTTTCCGTCCTCCACACGCCATCCCCTGGGCCTTCTATGGGGCACTAGGCCCAGAGAAGGCCTTTTCCGTCCCCCACACACCATCCCCTGGGCCTTCTATGGGGCAGTAGGCCCAGAGAAGGCCTTTTCCGTCCCCCACACACCATCCCCTGGGCCTTCTATGGGGCACTAGGCCCAGAGAAGGCCTTTCCCGTCCCCCACACGCCATCCCCTGGGCCTTCTATGGCGCACTAGGCCCAGAGAAGGCCTTTTCCGCCCCCCACACACCATCCCCTGGACCTTCTTTGGGGGTACTAGGCCCAGAGAAGGCCTTTTCCACCCCCCACACGCCATCCCCTGGGCCTTCTATGGGGCCAGTAGGCCCAGAGAAGGCCTATTCCGTCCCCCACACAGCATCCCCTGGGCCTTCTATGGGGGCAGTAGGCCCAGAGAAGGCCTTCTCCTTTCCCCCACACGCCATCCCCTGGGCCTTCTATGGGGCACTAGGCCCAGAGAAGGCCTTTTCTGTCCCCCACACACCATCCCCTGGGCCTTCTATGGGGGCAGTAGGCCCAGAGAAGGCCTTTTCCATCCCCCACACATCATCCTCTGGGCCTTCTATGGGGGCAGTAGGCCCAGAGAAGCCCTTTTCCCCCACACACTGCCTACTGCCCCCATAGAAGGCCCAGGGAATAGTATGTGGGGGACAGAAAAGGCCTTCTCTTGGCCCAGAGAAGCCCTTTTCTGACCCTCTTCCCTTCTTTTCCCCCTTTTCCTTTCTTCCTCTCTCCTTTCTTTCACTCTTCCCCCTATTCCTTCCTTCCTTCCTTCCTTCCTTCCTTCCTTCCTTCCTTCCTTCCTTCCTTCCTCCAACCCTCTCTCCCTTCCACCTCCCTCCCTTCCTTTCTAGGGCCCATTGTCTTCCAGCACAATGGGCTTTGCTCCCTAGTCATGTTATATATTTGTTAAGTTATTATACCATATACTTTTTAATATATACATGTGTATTCTGATAAAGGAATGTCCGCAATACCTGTAAAATTGCCCTTACATTATGTTTCTGGTAATTGTATTTCCTTTGTGTTTTTCCCTATGCCTTTTTTCTTACTGTATCCTTTTAAAAAATTCAAAATAAAAAAAATATTTTTTAAAAAATCGTAAGCTGCTTTGGGTCCTGCAAGGGAGAAAGACAGCTAAAAAATGTTTCAAACAAGCAAATAAATAATTCCCAACACAGTCTTGAATCCTATCACACACACTGTCTGGAGCCCTTGGTCTCCTATGTTTCTTCAGAGAAGAATATAGGTACATGAATTAAATTAACACATGGCTCACAGTATGTTTGTAAGCAAATCACTTTTCACTGGACAACTAACAGAATGCATTGTTAATACATCTGTAGTATGTACAGCATCTCAAGTTAAGTTTGTACTCTTAGTAGTATGATATTACCACAGTCCTATAAAAATGTTAATCTTTTCAACAATTTTAAAATTAAGAAATCACTACTGAAGCATGAGTGAAAGTTCACAATGAATGCATACATTATTTTACAAACTAAAGTAAGGTGTAATTGGATTATACATATTTAATTCCACATTAATCTTGGACCTCTCAGTTAGCTGAATGCAGGAGCCCTTCTCAGAGGCTACTTTTGAGAAGGAATTCAGAATGACACATTCCCACGTCAACATCACTGCCATCCTTGCAGGGCTTGGAGATCTCCTGGAATTACAACTGATCTCCAGATCACAGAGATCTAGAGAAAAATGGTTGCTTTGGAAGGTGGAGTCCATGGCATTATACCCTGCTGAATGTTCTTCCCAAACTCTGTCTCCTCAGGCTCTCCAGAAATTTCCCAACTTAGAGGTGACAACCCTACCATTCTTCCAGCTGTTTAGAGGCTCCCTGGTTACTTACTAGATGGATATTATTGCTGCCACTAAATAAGGTTGTTGTTTTATGTTTATGTGCAAAAATTATTTGATCAATGTTATATTAAACACACAAAACCACCCTGAAAGGAGTACCAGTACTCATCATAGAATTTAGGGCCTGTATGAACTGTTGGGCATATGTGACTGACAATCCAAATGAATTTAAATTAACTAATTAAGTTTACTTTTAGCATACTGGCCATGTATTTAAGCTCTTACTATTAAGATTATTTACAATATCCTTACCCACTGTACCCTCAGATTTCAGTCACCATGAAACTTCTGACTGTAGGCCTGGCACAGTAAACGCCACTTAAAAACTAAAATAGATTATGCTTATTTTGAGCTACTTAAAAAAAAAAAAAAGTATACTAGGCTTGCCAGGTCCTGCTTCCTTTCCAGCAGGGAACTTTGGGGCATTCCTGGAGGGGGGGACATCCCTAACGTGATAATATCATGCAGAAGTGACATCATCAAGTTGGGGACACAGCCCCATGGAAGGCACCCTTGGCGCCAGTTTGCAAGAACCATTTAAAGGGAACCTTCCCTTTAAATAGTTTTTGCAAGTGGAGGTGCTGGCACCCCACATGCCTGAATTCCAAGCAGCAAATATTCCTCTTGGAGCTCAGGCTTGCACGGACCCCGCTCCTGAAGAAACTGAAGTAGTGAAAGATATAATGATTTAATGGGCAAAAACTCTGGGGCATAATATAGACTTAGATCAATGGTCACAAGTATGGAAGAAAAATATAAAAATTACTAAAACCATCTCTTATAAAGAGAATATATATAAGATGTTCTATAGATGATATATTACCCCAGAGAAACTTGCTAAATTTGACTCGAATTGTTCAAATCAATGTTGGAAATGTCAAAATAAGATGGGATCCTTTTACCATATGTGGTGGTTTTGTGACAAAGCCAAAAATTATTGGGCCCAGATACATGAAATATTGCAGAAAATGTTAAAATGTTCTATACCCTTTGTACCAGAAATATTCTTGTTAGATATTTTACCTGAAATCTGTAAAAAAATGACTCTTATTTGATTCTGTATGTAGTTACTTCTGCTAGAATTTTATATGCAAAATAGTGGAAATTCCTACTAAAGAAGAGATTATAAACAAAATCCTGGAAACAGCAGAATGGATAAATTTATTATTGAAAGAATACCCAGAAAAAGCACTTGAGAATACATGGAAAAGGTTCTACACTTGATTGGAAAATTATAACAATTTAAAGCTATAGTCAAACAAAACATCGGTGAGGATAAAGAGAAGAGTTTTTTGCTATACTGGCAATGAAGGACTAAACATTTTTGAGATGGACATTTGACCAACATGGTTTAGTTATTAGGCATAAGCAGGGGTCTTTTCGTAGAAAAACAGCTGCAGGAGCTCATTAGCATAAGGTATGCTAATGAGCTATTAGGCTATTAGCATATGCCATGCCCCCTGACATCACCGGTAGTGATGTCAAAAGAGGAAGCAAAAGGGGGGGCATCTTCAAAAGCCTCCCCTTCCCTTCCCCAACTGGCCTGGGTGGGGGAGCTAAGAGAGAAGGGGTTTAAAGTTTAAACTCCTTCTCACTAAAGTTGGGCCACAGAATGAGGAAAGAGAGAAGGAAAGAGAGAGAGTAGAGAGGAGGAAAGAAGGAAGGAAAGAGGGAAAGAAAGAGAAGGAAAGGAGGAGGGAAAGAAAGAGAGGGAAGAAGGAGGGAAACAGGGAAAGGATGAAAAAAGAGAAGAATATGGGAAAGAAAGAAAGAAAGAAAGAAAGAAAGAAAGAAAGAAAGAAAGAAAGAAAGAAAGAAAGAAAGAAAGAAAGAAAGAAAGAAAGAAAGAAGGAAAGAAAGAAAGAAGTGAAGAAGGAGGGAAAGAAAGAAGTGAAGAAGGAGGGAAAGAGGAAAAGGAGAGAAGGAAAGGAGGGAATGAAAGAAATTTGGCTGCAATTTGGCCTCATTATATCCTATGGGCCATTGAAGTCAATGGTGAAAACATAGGGTATATTCTGGGGGCTGGAGGGAGGGTTTGAGGAGAGGCTCCAAACTCACAGGGTAGCTTATGGAGCCTCTCCCCAAGATACCCACCAAGTTTCAAGAACATTGGATTAGGGGGTCCAATTCTATGAGCCCCCAAACAGGTTGCTCCCATTCCCTCCATCTTTCTCTATGGTGGGAAAAAAGAAACTTTTTTCCCCACCATAGAGAACAATGGAGGGAATGGGGACCACCTGTTTGGGGGCCCATAGAATTGGACCCCTGGTCCAATGTTCTTGAAACTTGGTGGGTATCTTGGGGAGAGGCTCCATAAGCTACCCTGTGAGTTTGGAGCCTCTCCCTCAAACCCTCCCCTCCAGCCCCCAGAATATACCCTATGTTTTCACCATTGACTTCAATGGCCCATAGGATATAATGGAGCTGAAATTGACATTCGGCTGCCTGAAAGACTCCCCAGGACGCCAGCTGGGGGCGGGGCTTGGCTCCTGAGCTCTCAGAGCTGCGCTCTGGTGCGCTTGCCCCCCAAAAAAAGACCCCTGGGCATAAGCATTATAATTACTTGAAGATTTCCCCCTGAGTATGTATGTATCTCGGTGTGTTGAATGTACGCATGGAAAATATAATTAAAAATTGTAAAAAAATAAGAAAAGAAAAGAAACATTTAAAGGGTCCCTTGAAATGCTTTTTGAGAGTGGGGGCCGCACACGCCTGAACTCCAAGCAGCGAATTTGCCACTTGGAGCTCAGGGATGCAGCCAGTGGCTGGCCCTCTCCCTTCCCTCCTGCAAAATTAAAAAGGCCCCCCAGCTGATTGGTGGTCCATGTGCTCCTGCCAATCAGCTGGAGGGACCTTTAAATTTTGCAGGAGGGGAAAGAGAGGGGTGGTTGCAGGTGGTTGCTGTTGGAGGCAGGGCTTCCCCCGCTGACCAGTTGGCTGGCAGTGGGCAGAAGCCTGCAAAATCAGAGGATCCCCCACCCCCACCTGGGGACTGGCATCCCTAATGTATGCCAGTGTATAGAAGTGACCTTTGTTTTAGAAATTTCAAACTGATACTCCTACATTTAGGGAGCAAACATAAACAGGCCTACTCAAAAGTAAATCCTATATTATTCAGTGAAGCCTACTCTCCAGAAACTGTTCTCAGGATTGCCACCTAAAAGATAACTAAGATCACTTTATAAGATAAGTGTCCGGGATGGAATCCCCCATTCCCCTTCTGAGGAACCTGGTAAGTCGAATGGCTTCCTGCAGCCTCTAATGATGGCTGGCCTTGCCTGGGTGGCAGGGGCCTCAAGCAACTGTCCCTGGCTGTGATCAGCAAGGGAGGGAAGGTGAGGTATTGCCAGCAGGGGGTGACTGGGCAGTCACAGTAAATCAGGAGAAGGAAGGGCGACCTCTGGGGACTCCCTGTTGCAGTTAGGAAACCCAGCAGGCCAAAAACAGCCTGGGGAAACTTAAGGAGGAGGAGCTAGGAGAGGTTTTTAAAGGCTGTTAGAGATAGAGGCTTTTAAAGACTTGGAGGAGTCACTGAAGAGGCTTAGGACACATTGGTGGGAGCCCAGGTAAGTCCCACCCCAGGCACTCCTTTATAAGTCCTGCTTGGAGACAGCAAGGAGGAAGGAGGCCACTAGTCTTGTCCTCAAAGCCAGAGGGCAGACAAAGGACAGAGAGAGAAGGAAGGCGGGCGAAGGAATACCCTCTTCTCTCCATTGATGAAGCAGTGCACACAGGAACACTGGAAAAGTAGAAGATGGAATTAGGGTTGCCAGTTCCCAGGTGGGAGTGGAGGATCCACCTATTTCATTTTTTATAATCTATCTCTCTCAAATAACAAATGACCTAATCCTGGTTGAGTTAAAGGCAGCAGCAGAAGTCCTATTGACATCTCTGAGAAGTCACAGACTTCAGCTCAATTTATTTAATTCAAAAAGATAAAAGCTAAATTGTTAGTTTTCATTGTTCAAGTTGTAGATTGCAGGACCATTTATTAATTAAAAGGAATATAATTTATTTTCATGACCAGCTGCAACATAAATCACGTTTTACAATTCAAGCCGGGACAGATGGGGCTAAATGTTCTTAGATTCCCAGGATTTGTTTTAGTAAAGCAGAATGTACCTTGCCCTAACACAGGTGACTGGCTCTCTAGAAAAAGAACATGAAAACAAAGAGGAATCATTCTGTTGGCAAAACTGAGTATACTACAGCATTATAAATCAGCAGCAAATCGAAATCACTCTTGTCTGTAGTTTTAAAGTATATTAGAAAAGTGCAAACATAATAAACAGGAGATTACACATTGCACATTCATTAGTTTTTCGCAGAAACAATGTGCTCTGATTACCTGAGAGAGGTGCATTTGTGTGCAACACTGTACGCAAAGGGACTTATCAGGTCTACGTCAATACATTATTGTTCTAAATAGTGTGTTTTCTTGGGGGGGAGGGTTGTTTCTTTTAAAAATGTGTGTAAGAGTGAGAACCAATACATTTGCGATCAACTTTGCAGATGGATAGATAAACAGCTGGTGAGATGGTTCTCTGGCAGGAACCAGTCACAGCCACTCCTGGGCAATGGAGGAGGAGGAGAGAGGCCCTCCTTGCCAGAATTTGGAGGAGAGTTGTCTTAGGCCCTGGTCACATGGCAAGGTAATTGCACTTTGTTCCCGCTTTGTTTAAATCGGGAACATTTTTCTTCGCATTGGGCTGACTAGATGCAGCTGGCCCCTCTCTTCCAGCACCCGCTCGCCTGCTGCTGCGCCGTCCCTCCAGGCGATCCTGCCGGCCATGGGGAGGCTCGGGCGGCTGCTGCTCCTGTTGCCACTGTGGGGGGGGGGTCCGCTGCTGCTGCCGCCATTGCCCCACGAAAACGGGCTCCGTCATCTCTGCCATCCTCCTTGCCGCCTCCAGGGCCGTCTTTGTGCGTTTTTTTTTTTAAAGCTTCCGGTTTGAGCGCTTGAGTAAACATGCACTTAATAAATCAATTATTAAACGTTAAATGGATTTATTAAGTGCATGTTTGCTCAAGCGCTCAAACCGGAAGCTTTAAAAAAAAAAAAGCACAAAGAGTGTTCAGACAGCCCTAATCACAATCATTGCAAAAGATGGGCTGTCCAGATAGGCGAAATCGCGCATTCAAAGCGGAAGTGCCAGGAAAACACTTGATTTTCCAGGGGTCAGGAAAACCTGGCATCATTGCGGGAGTGAGCCTGCTTCGGGGTGGGAGGCGGATTGACGTGTGTGAACATGAAACTGACATGCGCGAGGGAACAGCAGCGAACCCCGATCAAAACGTCAGTGTGACCGAGCCCTTAGTCAGCAATGTGTGTGCGCGTGATTCGTTACTGGCAAGGAATTCCCAGCATGGGTTGCTGGTGTCGTGGCAGCTGCTAGCCAGCATACAACAGTGTCCTCAATTGGTATGGTCTCATCCATCTCCACCAAAGGCTCCCAATGGTTAATACTAAGTGCATTTTCCTTTTCCTCTCAATTGCCACTCTCCAGTGGCCTAATTGGCTGTTGCAGACTTACCCATGTTATTCATGGGACAAAAGTTAATGTACGATGAACTTCCTTAAGAAAGAGGGAGCAAATATGACAATAATTTACTGTTGTTGTTGTTGTTGTTGTTATTGCCCATCATGTTTAGGCATCTGTTATCGGCAGAAGTCTTTCTTTAGTGAAAAATTATTTCTCACTTGCATGGCATTTTTAGTATTCAAACAACTTAACAGTAATTTTCTCAATTAGGCGTATAATAGTTCTACAAATGCAGAGTTAATAAATTTTTTTTGTTGTGTTTATTAATTATTTGTTATATGTAAAGTTAATATATATAGTTGGGTTGCATTTGAGACGTTCTCCATAAACAAGCTTTTCTACATAGTTCCCACTGATTTTATGGGGGTAGCATGGATTCTCTTGCAGTTTCTACTCATTTCAGTGGGGATAGGTTAAGATACTTTCTGACGTACTGCATCCTTAGACATTTGTTATAACAAATTTCAAAAACATAAGGTAGGTCAGCTTCAAACAAAAAATAAATAAGCTCCAGTACTGTTATGATGAAACAGCACAGTATCCAGTTACTTAACGAATCATATCAATAGTTATACTGCTTTTGAGCTGGCTTGGTCTTTTGCAACACCCATTTGACAAGCTGTTAAAATTCTCATCTAGGAAAAATACAGTGATGGAGAAATATGTGTGAGGCCAGCAGCCAGGCGAAGGTCAACCATGATGACCTGGGCAGGGCACAGGAGGGGCCCAGCAATGCAAGAACCAACAAGGAGCCAGGCAGGAAGGGCCTTGCTGAAGGCCTCTGGGGAACTGGCCAGTGAAAGGGGAAGAGCCGGCAAGGATGGAGCAGGAATGGGGGCAATGGTGCTCCAACTCCTGGCCAGATAATGGCTCAGGCCATAGGGGCAGGGCTGAGGGTGGGGTGGGAGTGTTGGCAGGGCACGGAGTAAGCATAAATGGTGGCTCCACATTCCACAACTAGGCCAGGGAGGAGTATGCTGTATTTTGGAGACACTTCAGGAAAGAAAAGCAGGACTTGGGTGGTGCAATTCTGTGACCTCCCCGTTCGTATTCTGATGCTTGAGAAGACCCTGGGGAAGTAAAATGGTGCAATGGCTGAAGGCCAGGGAGTGACGTGGGTGAGGGAAGAGCCTCACACCTGTAAAAGTAATCACAGCTGTAACATGTGTGGTTTTAGATCTAGATACGGGGGAGAACTTGCTACTGAAGCTTTTAGAAAAGGAAGACCACTCTTGCCTTTTCTTAAAACTCTTTAAAATGTTGCTTTTCCCCTTTTTATCTATATTGAACAGACTTCAGTTGATATCATGCAGAAGTTTCTTCAGTCACTCACTGGTGCTGCTGTCTCAGCTGAATTTATTGGAACTCCCATTTTGTTAAACGTAAGTGCTCCACCTTTACTTGATTACATATCAAAATGTTAGACACAAAATGCACACGCTTGCACATATCAAAATGTTAGACACGACATATGTAGCAGAAGCAGCATGAAATGAATCAGGACACAGCATATATGTCAGTTTTTACCATGAAAGACTGGAATTTGCTTCATGTACCTAAATAAGTGGGCTCTATCTATGAAAGATTATTCTACAATCAATCAGTTAGTCTTTAAATTACCACAGGATTCTTCCTTTTTTCATGAAACAAATTAATACAGCTACCCAGGGGTCATTTTGTAGAAAAAGAGGTGCAGGAGCTCATTAGCGTAACTCATTAGCATAATTTATTTGCATATACCACACACCCTGACATCACCAGAAGTGTGTCAGAAGGCAACACCCACCGCTCAGGCTCCATCCCAAAAATCACCAGGTATTTCCCAACTCAGAGCTGGCGAGCCTACCTGGAGAAAAACTGCTTCAAAAGCACAAAGAAAATTTGTGGCAGGGGATCAGCTTTTGTGAGCCACTGTTCTCTTCTACAGATACTTCATGGCTGAAGAAGTGACCAGTGTTCCAGTTATGAACAGAGGCTACAGTTCCCACATTTGCACAAGTCTACAGATATGGGCAACATCCTCCTCACTTGCTACCTACATGTAATGGTTGATGACTCTGTTTCAATGTATCTGAAAATAAGTGCATGTACACAAAAGCTTACACCCAGAATTATACTTTGTTGGTCTTAAAGGTGCCACTGGACACAAACTTTGTTCTATTGCTTCAGACCAACACAGCTACCCACCTGAATTTATGTAAACCAGAATTATCAAGAGGGCTCTTTTACACAGGCAATAGGGTTACACTGTACAAAAGACTTCACAAAGTTATTTGAACAAAGTATTAGGGTAGACCCAAGACATTCTGTCCTCACATGCTTAAGGTAGGATAGCGCCTCAATGTTTCATTAGCAGTGGTACTTAAGAATATCTGTTCCAGTGAAACAGAACGAAGTTTGAGTTCAGTGGCACCTTTAAGACCAACAAAGTTTATTCACATGAAAATTAGACCCAGAATTAAACTCTGTTGGTCTTAAAGGTATCACTGGACTCAAACTTTGTTCGGCACATTTTGTGTTTATTGACTGTTAACCTTTATTTAAGCTGGTTATAGCCTAACTCATCAGCTGAAAGAGAGGGGGAAAGGAAGGAAGGAAGGGAGGGAGGGAGGGAGGGAGGGAAAAGAAAAAATGGAAAGAAAGGGATAGAAAGAAATGGAAGGAGGGGAAAGGAAAGAAAGGGAAAGAAAATGAAACTCTCTGTGTATGTTTGCTTTCCCCAAGTTCTAAATTCCTCCACCAGCAGTTTAAAAAGAAGTTGAAGGCTTACATTTGAAATGTCCTCCTTTGGCTGTGAGTTCCCAGGCTAGAGTACTCACTCAGCTACCCTTTCTCTGGTCCATTCAACATATAAAAAGAGCTCCACCCAACAGGACCAAACTAAATCACACAAATATTAAGGGAAGAGCAGACTGTTCCATTACACATAGACATGTATACAAGAGCAAGACCCTTTGGGAGGAGTGAGAGACCAAGAAATATAATTAAATAAATAAAGCAAACCAACTGAAAACAGTGGGGGGGAGGAGAGATGAACTTCCTCCAGTATATACTATAAGCTGTGGGCAGGCTGGCTGAAGAAGGAACAGGAGGCGGGGAGACATGCCTGCCTTCCCTGCTTGATCTTCTCCAGGTGCCTGGCAGGGGGAAAGGAGGCCATTTCTGCCCAGCTTCCCTTCCTGTCTCCAGACAGCCTGGGCTGGCTGGAGACAGGAAGGGGAGCCCAGCAGACATGCCTGGCTACCCTTTGCAATCTGCTCTGAGTGTCCCGCAGCCAGAAGGTCGCGCAGGGAAATCCGCCCCCCCAGTCTCTCCACAAAAACGGAGCGGCTTAAGGGGAAAGGAGAGTATATCTACCTGGCTTCCCTTCCTGTCTCCAGCCAGCCTGGCTTCCCTGCATGCTCTGCCCCACAGCTAGAAGGTCGCGCAGGGAAGCCAGGCTTTTAAATTGCCCCCCCCCAGTCTCTCCACAACAGCAGAGCAGCTCAGGAGGAAAGGAGGGCACCCACCATAGAGAACAATGGAGGGAATAGGGGCAACCTGTTTGGGGGCCCATAGAATTGCACCCCCTGGTCCAATGTTCTTGAAACTTGGTGGGTATCTTGGGGAGAGGCTCCATAAGCTACCCTGTGAGTTTGGAGCCTCTCCCTCAAACCCCTCCCCTCCAGCCCCCAGAATATACCCTATGTTTTCACCATTGACTTCAATGGCCCATAGGATATAATGGGGCCGAATTGCCGCCAAATTTCTTTCACTCCCTCCTTTCCTTCTCTCTTTTTCCTCTTTCCCTCCTTCTTCTCTTCTCTCTTTCTTTCTTTCCCACCTTCTTCTCTTCTCTTTTTTCCTCCTTTCCCTGTTTCCCTCCTTCTTCCTTCTCTCTACTCTCTCTCTTTCCTTCCCTCTTTCCTCCTTCTGTGGCCCAACTCTCATGAGAAGTAGTTTAAACTTTAAACCCCTTCTCTCTTAGCTCCCCCACCCAGACCAGCTGGGAAAGGGAAGGAGAGGCTTTTGAAGATGCCTCCCCCTGCTTTTGCTTCCCCTTCTGACATCACTTCCAGTGATGTCAGGGGGTGTGGCATATGCTAATCACCTAATAGCTCATTAGCATACCATATGCTAATGAGCTCCTGCAGCTGTTTTTCTACGAAAAGACCCCTGGAATCGGTCCTAGTCTTTAAGGTGCCACTGTACTGTAGTTTTATTTTGCTGCAACACACTACTCATCTGGAACCATTCCATAAGGACTTTCTGGAATATGGAACAAAAATATACCAATCCAAGAAACTGAACCCACAAGGGAAATAACACCCAATTGGATTTATACAGGCTGCTTACTGTTAGAGTTAAATTAAATTTTTAGTACAATATCAGTTGTAGAGTATGGTTGTTGGCCTTTACCTTTTGGTCATCTGACATCAATATTGTGTATTAATTTTTTTCAAGCCAGCAGCTTGGCTAGAATACAACATTGCTTCTGAGGGTATGCACAGTGCCCTCTTCCCAATACTGAAGACTGGTTTGTGTTCTTATTTTTATTAAGCACACCATACCTACTACATAAGGATTAGCAATTATTACTTGTTGCAGTTATTTGCAATTGCATATCTAAGGATGCAGTTGCACGAAAAAGTTGTCATGGCATATTTTTCACTAGAGTATCTCTATATGGGACACCAGAAGAAATTGCTATTAACCCTTTCTGTGTGTGAATGCAAATGTGTGGGGAGCACTACAAAAATGCTTTGGTGCGTAAAATGAGCTTGCAAAACCATCCTAAGCCATCAAAGCCAATTACTATGAACCTATTATTAGCAGGTAATGCTTTCAGATTAGAATACTTTCAAATGCTCTTGATTCCCTAAGTGGTTTTTTTTTTCAGGTTAAAAATCCAGAGCCATGGAATTGGAAACAAGGACATGGTCACTCTGCACTTACATATTCATTATACCTTTACAGGCCTCAAGTTGGGTTCCCATTCACCTGCTTGTGGAGGGAGACCTTTAGATAATTGTTGCTGCCGCCTGCTGACACTCAGTTGGTGGGCAGGCAGAAACTGGGGCACTGCCTGGCAACCCTAACCTCAACACAATATATCATGACTTTACATCTGCATTAGTTTGTATGCAGACATTTCTGCCAACTTTAAAGCATTTACTCACAGATAAAATGAACTTTCCTTTAGGTGCTTTCCCTCCTATTTTAGCATAACGACTCAGAGGAGGACTGGAGTTTCAGGCTACATGGCTAACTTATATTGCTCAGAGAAATCTTCATTCAGAAATCCTCAATGTCTAGTAATTTACCTCTCTGTCTCCACTGCCTCCTCATATATCATCCCTATTACTCATTATGAGTCCTTATCTTCTTGCCCAACATGGTTTTGCTCATCTAATTTAAATGCCAAAGACCCCTAACTATGGATTGCATTTAACACCCAGGGCTATTTTTGGGCAGGAACGGACAGGAACGGAGTTCCGGCTGGCTTCAAAGTTGGCCACACTCACTGCAGCCAAAAGCTCTGTGTGCGTGGCTACAGATGGAAGGCCTGGAGAGCAACACCCCCGGTGACTCTGAGGCAGACGGGCCGGGGGAAACTGGAAGGATCAGGGAGGCATTTAAATGCACCTCCATGCCTTCCCCAGCCTCTCCAAGGGCTGGCTTGCCTGGGCTCCTCACAGCCGCAGGGCGCCCGGGCAAGCCAAGGGAAGGCATGGGGGTGTGGCCTACTATGCTGATGAGCCATGCTGTCAGGGTGTGGCCTAATATGCTAATGAGTTTCTGCTGTTTGGTGTTTCCTATTATGCTAATGAGTTCCTGCTGAGCTTTTTCTACAAAAAAAGCCCTGGTAAAACCTATATTACTGTAGTGATTTATAAATACTAAGTAGTAGTTCTTCAGTCAGAGTCAGTGATATAGGTTTTTGACTGTATTTCTGAACTAGGGATGTACAATCAAGACATCACTAATCGAAGTCCAACCAAAAAAACCTCTTTCCTCTCTCCACTTAATAGAGCTCATGCACATGCCAGTCCACACCTTCCTTTGCCTGTGTAACATGTAAAAAACTAGTTGTCTATAGAACAGGATCTAGAACAAGAAAACATTCTCCTGTATGTCTGAAATTTGGGTGCAAGTGTACAGTCCCTCAGAATTTCAACCCAGCAGAAATGCACTTCATATTAAAATGAATTGGAAATCACTATCAGATCAATTTCCTGATAAAACTAGCTTTAATTCTGGTTTTGAAGAATCCAGCTCAAATTATGATCTTTTTTCTTTTTTGTACACCCATATTCTGAACTAGAAAAAATAGATTTCCCATTCAAGTTTGTCAAGTCTTGCAATCAGAAGTCATCTTCTGTTTGCCCATATGTTTTTAATCTCCTGCCAAAGAAGGAGAATAGTAATGAAGAAGGAATTTAGCATTTACCAATGTAAGCAGTCATTATAACAGAAACTTTACCTCATCTGTACTAGCCTTTCTACTGTCATTAGCCACTTATATAATTGGACAGAAAGAAAAGAACTGATATTTTATTGGAATAAACTAAACAGCAATATGTAATAAGGTAACACCTGTCAGCAACTACAGTACTGTCTACAATTTACCAACAATTGTGGCGAACAATCATGGGCAGCAGGAGAGATAACACAATAGCTGAGACATACGTGAAAGTCAAGGGGACATAAAAATGGGGGAAGGGCAACCCATTTTTTTCCAGTGGAATTTTTTGGGGGAACCCTCTTAAGAAACAGAGAATGATAAGTGAAGGAAAGGTTTTGAAATGTTTTTACTACTGTTCTAAAAAGCTTTCTGACAACTGTGTAATAACATAACACACTTTACCATACTAGGTAATTACTTCTGCAATTCTAAGCCCCTCCTGGGGGGGAAATCCCACTGAATAAAATGGGTCTTACTTCCTAAGCAGGTCTCTAGGATTCCTACAATTCCTGTGTACCATAGACATATACTATTTTCATATCCTCTTGCCTCCTTCAGATTTTTTCCATCTTCTGCAACAGTTTAAAGAAACTACACTCCAAATCAATGAACAAGCTAGCAAGTAAAAGAACAAAAAAAATATTTTTAAAATTCATGCAGGTCTTCAGTTTGCTTAATTGCTGGTTCTAATTAAAGAAACAAACTTGAAAATAGTATTTTCAAGGATATGTAGATATAGATTTAATATTTATATGAGTGATGTGATACAGATTCCAAGTGGTTAATTTTACCCTATATTCACAACTGAAGATAGCAGAGTTTAGCTCAATATCTAGACTTATAAATGATAAATGATCCTTGATAGTGATATTTTAGAATGCAGTCAGACAAGTTAGAAGCTTTTTAAAATCTGAAAGTAGTTTGAAGGCTGAACATTGCTTGTGGTATGTGCACTAATTCCACTGCTGCCTCTGGTATAGAGGTACTACAGGTTTTTGTATTAAGAACATAAGAGAAGCCATGTTGGATCAGGCCAATGGCCCATCCAGTCAAACACTTTGTGTCACACAGTGGCCAAAACCATGTGCCATCCACCAGCGGGGCCAAAACTCTAGAAGCCTTCCCACTGTGGCCCCCCAAGCACCAAGAATACAGAGTTTCACTGCCCCAGGCATAGTGTTCCATCCATACATTGTGGCTAATAGGCACTGATAGACCTCTGCTCCATATGTTTATCCAGTCCCCTCTTGAAGCTGTCTGTGCCAGTGTTCCTTCTAAGCTGAGTTAGTGTGAGCTAGCTCACAGTTTTTTAACCTCCGGCTCACACATCTTTGTCTTAGCTCAGGAAGGATAGCTCCAGAGCAAATTAATTTATGTAGTAGCCAAATCGCTCACTCCCAACTTTAATGCCACTAGCTCACAAAGTAGAATTTCTGCTCACAAGACTCCACAGCTTAGAGGAAGCATTGGTCTGTGCTTGTAGCACCACCACTTCCTACTGCAGTGAATCCCACATGTTAATTACTCCTTGGGTGAAGAACTACTTCCTTTTATGTGTTCTAAGCCTACTACTCATTAATTCCATTGAGTCCCGTGAATTCTTGTATTGTGAGAAAAGACGAAAAGTACTTCTTTCTCTACGTGTTCTATCCCATGCATAATTTTGTAAACCTCTATCATGTCACCTCTCAGTTATCGTTTCTCCAAGCGAAAAAGCCCTAACCTCTTTAACCTTTCTTCATAGGGAAGGTGTTCCATCCCATTAATCATTTTAGTTGCCCTTTTCTGCACTTTTTCCAATGCTATATTTTTGAGGTACAGTGACCAGAACTGTACACAGTATTTCAAATGAGGTCACACCATCAATTTACACAGGGACATTATGATACTGGCTGATTTGTTTACAATTCCCTTCCTAATAATCCCCAGCATAGTGTTGGCCTCTTTTATTGCAGTCACACATTGTCTCGACATTTTCAGTAAGATCTACTAAAAATCAAAGATCTCTCTCTTGGTCAGTCTCTGCCAGTTTGGACCCCATCCAGGGGTCATTTTGTAGAAAAAGAGGTGCAAGAGCTCATTAGCATAACTCATTAGCATAACTTATTTGCATATGGCACACCCCCTGACATCACCGGAAGTGTGTCAGACCCACTTCTCAGGCTCCACCACTAGGGACTGTCTTTCCACTCTGGGGGCTGTCATTCCAGTCCCAGAGTAGCCTATCTGGGCCCAGGAGGAATGCTACACATGCTGCTTTGTGCACCTGCTGGGAGCTGGGGGCGGGGCTTGCCACTGCCTGTGCTTCTAACTGCCGGAGCTCTGCTCCTGCGCACTCCTGCTCCAAATGACCCCTGACCCCATCAACATGTATTTATAGTTAGGATTTTTGGCTCCAATATGTGTTACTTTGCACTTGCCTGCACTGAACTTCATTTGCCAACATTGATGCTGATTTACACAGCCTTGACAGACCCCTCTGGAGTGCCTCACAGTCCTCCCTGATTCTTACCACTCTGAACTTAGTGGCATCCACAAACTTAGCCACTTCACTGCTTACTTCCAACTCCAAATCATTAATGAACAAGTTAAAAATCACTAGGCCTAGTACTGAGCCCTGCAGTACCCCACTGCTTACCACCTTCCACTGTGAAAACTGTCCATTTATACTCACTCTCTGTTTCCTGTTAATTGACCAGTTTTTAATCCACAAGTGGATGTGTCCTCTTATCCCACGACTGCTGAGTTTACTTAGGAGCCTTTGATGAGGCACTTTATGAAAACTTTTCTGGAAGTCTAGGTGAACAACATCTATTGGGTCACCCCTGTCCACATGTTTGTGCACCCCCTCAAAGAACTCCAAAAGGCTAATGAGACAAGGTCTTCCCTTACAGAAGATACTGATTCTTCCTCAATAGCTTTTGTTCATGAGAGCCAGTTTGGTGTAGTGGTTAAGTGCACGGACTCTAATCTGGGAGAACTGGGTTTGATTCCCGACTCCTCTATTTGCACCTGGCTGGATGACCTTGGATGACCTGATAAGAACTGTTCTTGAAAAAAGAGCAGTTTCTGTCAAGAGCTCTCTCAGCCCCACCTATCTCACATAGTGTCTGTTGTGGGAGGGGAAGGGAAAGGAGTTTGTAAGCCGCTCTGAGACACCTTTGGGTAGTGAAAGGCAGGGTATAAATCCAATCTCTTCCTCTTCTTCTTCTTCATCAATATGCCTATTCAGTCTATCTTTAATAACAGATTCCACCACCTTACCCGGTATCAACGTTAGACTGACTGGCCTGTAATTTCCTGGCTCTCCTCCGGAAGCTTTTTTAAAGATGGGGGTTACATGAACTACCTTCCATTCCTTGGGATTGGAGGCAGATAGATTGCACATTTTTGTCAGGAGATCCACAAGTTCACATTTAAGTTCTTTCAGAACTCTTGGATGTATGCCATCTGAGCCTGGTGATTTGTCAGTTTTTAATTTGTTCATCAGTCGTAGGACCTCCTGTCTCATCACCTCAATCTGACTTAGGTCTTTTGACACCCGTCCTGAAATTGGTGGTTCTGGAGTGGGCAAGCACCTCCCATCTTCCACAGTGAAGACAGAGGGAAAAATGCATCCAGCTTCTCTGCCATTTCCCTATCATCCTTTAGTAACCCTTGTTTCTGGAGACTGCTGATGAGAGAATGCTCTAATTACATAATTCTTTGTCTTTACTACATTATTATAGATTTTATTTTTAATTATTCTTTCTCAAAGTCTTCTTACCTGGCAAAACTCTGACATGTACAACAGCTTCCTGTTCTATTGGATATATTGGCGATCATTATTTGAATAAAACTAATTATTTGAATATATTTAAATTTCATATGTATACCAAACAGTACAATTTATGTGGTAACTACATAGTATATATACATTTTATATACAAGTGAGAAATACATTTCATTCAAATGACGAACAAATATTACGTATATTTCCCTTTTCCCAAAATATGATTATTCTTAGAACAGGTGTAGAGAAAATCCCCATCCCCATATTTCTCATCTAGACGTATGGGGAAAAGTACCAAACTAATTAAAAATGCATCTTATATCCTTCTGCCTCCAAATTCCCACAATGAAATTGAAAATTTGACGTGGGCATTCAAACAAATTAAAATAGTGAGTGTATGAGAAGAAAAATCTTTTTTGAAATCAATAATTATATCTCTTATAAAATTCTGCAGTGTGTCCACATACACATGACTATCTATAGCAACATATGTTGCTACTATAATACATAGCAGGAGCGGGAGAGAGATAAAGATGTATCCCCTCATTTCTTTAAGCTAATGTGGTTTCCTTTTGCTGTCAGTTTGAATCAGGTGGGAACACTGCAGACCTTATTCCTAATATCTCTAATATTCACACATTGGTGGTAGCATAAAGAATGGCCTGTGGAAAAACTACAACCTGGATGCTAACTGCTTCCCTTCCCCAGTGATTCATTTCTATGAACAGAGGCTTTCATACTAACTATGTGGTGATGACGCAGGAGAACATATTCATTGACCTGAAAACACAGCCTCCAGATCCAAGATGTGTGTGTGTGTGTGTGTGTGTGTGTGTGTGTGGAGAGAGAGAGAGAGAGAGAGAGAGAGAGAGAGAGAGAGAGAGAGAGAGCACTAGTTGTGGTACTCAGTGGTAGAGAAAGGAACTTTGCATGTGACCAAAAGCATTCTTTTCTGCATTATTTTCCAGACTCTCATATCGGAGGAATCAATAATAGGCCAGAAGACAATAAGTAGCACCTCTTCCTGAAAACTATGTGTGGAATTCCAACATCAAATTGGTGACCACTGTGAGTGGTGATACAAGCCATAACAATTAAACTTATTCTCTAGTTAAGCAGGGTTTGTTTTTCTGAATCGTATTTCTTTTGTGTAAAATGGCAGTCCTCAGCCAGGAGTACAGAAACTGGCAGTTTTAAAAGGAAGAAATTTCAGTTGCTGTTGCTGCCTTGCTAAATAAAGCATGAATCTCAATTATATTCCACTCTAAAGAAGAAATAAGAAAGGGTAAGGCTGCATGTGCATTTATAATCAAAATATACTGAATTAAAATGAACACTTGTAGTGTGGTGGATTTTATCCTATGGACAACTATCAAGCTCAGTCCACAAGGTGCAGGCCCATTGTACTGGACATGTCTGAAATTCCACAATATATGGATCACTCAGATCAAACCAACACCTCTCCCTTTCCTTTGGACCATCCACAAGAAGATGCAGATATTAAGATGTCACCAGTGCATCATGGGAGCCAACTACACCAGTGCATCATGGGAGCCAACTAATAACCACACTACAAAGGTAATGACTGAACCAGACTACAGCGGCTTTGACTACACAGTGAGGTTAGCATTCCTGGGGTTCTCAGAAACTTTAGAAATGCAGTAAAAATTGTTTCATTGTATGTGGAGCACCCTGATCCTTTCCATGCAGTTCAAGCTGCTACACAGCACATTTTAAGCTGCAGTCCTAAACACACTTGTTAGGGATATAGCCCTGAACAGACTGGCACTTCTTTCTCTGTAAACATGCTTTGGACCATGCTGTGGGCACATGTGTGTAGTCTGAATCCACATTAAGTGGCTTTTTACAGCATGGAAAACAGCACTTCACCACTCAGTGTTCTCTTTCTTGTTAATTCTGCTGGAGACTATGAACCTGCTTCACCTTCCAGACAGTCTGAGATTCATGTGTTCTGCCCTGGAAACTATTTGTTTAACTATATGTGTGTGAAAAGGGAGGCTTGTTGTTGTGGCACTCTGGACATGCTCCTAGGTACTCTCTTAGTTTATGATTGCTTCTCTGGGGTTTTAGCTCAGTCCAGTTCTGGAAATCTGAAGTTAAATCGCAGAAGAGATGCTGGATGGGGAAAGCCATGTAAAGACAGTCCTTGCTGCGTGTCCCACGAGGAGCTGCCCAGAGGTGGAAAGCTACACTGCAGCCACTTTTCCACAATATGAATCCCAAGGCTTCCAGTAGACAGCTTCGTCCTAATTAAAAGGTGGCCTTCTAAACTGGCTGCAGTGCAGATTACTTGATCGGGTTCAGGCCACGGCTAAAGGGAGGTGTTTTCCTAATCGCCAGGTCGCTCGCCCCAGCATTCTTTTTCCTTACTCTAGTTAGGAGATGACATGGCACAACTGGGACTGTAGCGATGCATCTGCCCTCCAAATCTCCCGCTAATGCAACAGCGGGGACCGTGAAGGTTCATCGCACACAAAACAGACCAATGGAGAAGTCCGCCAGAGTTATCTTGAACTTTTGAGCGCAGGTAGCAAGCAAACCCAGAGCTCCGCTTCAAAGCAAACGCGAAGGGAGGTGGGAAAGACGCAAACGGGTCCTATATCTTTCCCAGTTTAATCATCAACAAGATGACAAATCTCCCGAAGGGAATATTTGTCTCAACTTTTTCAGACACTGTTCTCTCTCCTCCCATTTCCTCCGCAGACTTTCAGTAACTTGAGAGAAAAATTAGAAAAAGCGGAGACACGGAGATGAATGCTTTCAACAAGCAATCTAAACAAAGTCTAGCGGAGGGCGATGAATCTAGTTCATAAAAATGTAGGGCTAAGAGCCGGAACGAGGCGAAATAGAGGACAAAGTGGGTTACGGGAAGCGAGACAGAAACATTTCGGCGACGCGAGGGCTGACCTTAGGAAACGGGGCCCCTTTTGTCGCAGAAGACGTGACAACGTTTCCAAGGCTGAAACATAAAATCGGGCGACAGATATCCCAGACACGGAAATCGTGTGAAGCAACCTATATGCTAAAACCGCAGATAAGGAAGTGTCCGCTCCGGTTATCCGAACACTCAAACGAAAAGAAGGCTGTGTTGTACTTACATCAAGCATTTCCCCCCTTCCCTTCTCCCTCCTCAACGGGGCAAAAGTTTACGCCGGCACTACAAGCCACCGAGGCTTTCTGTTATGTCTGAAAAGGCTTCACGCGCTTCCTGGCCAGGGCTTGTTGTCAATTAACCGCCCCCTTCCTGTAATAAGCAAACCTCGTCGCCGCCTCGGAGCCCGCTCCATAACGCGGCGGCGGCACTTGGGTTGCGTATTGTCTCCCACCAAAATATGTGCATATGTATATACGTACCTACCTACTCTCTCTGATGCCATCGCTCTCCAGGTCCCTTTCTTGGCCTGGGCGACGAAGGCGCCCCCACTCTCGCCTGCCCCGGGCCCCCCGGAATGAAGCCGCCGCCGCTGCCAAAGCGGGGCGTCCAAATCCCTGGCTTCTGCTGACTGCCGACGGGCGTCCCTCGCTGTGGTGCCGGGGCTGGGTCAGACCCCGCTTTTTCTTGCGTGCTTGCGAGCAAAGTTCCTATGGCAGCATCCACTTACCAAGTAACCAGGTTTTCCACAACAGAGCTCCAGGTGCGCATATTCTTTGGTCGAGCGCAGTCTGCCGCCGCCGCCACCCCCCCCAACCCCCGCCCTCTCCTCTCAGTCTCTCTCTTCAAGAATGACAGCAGCTACTTGCAAAGGGGGAGTTGCTGATCCGGGAAGAGCTGCTCGGGTCTGCAACACTGCCGTCCCCGTGGAGAGACACTTTCCACTGGACCAGTTTCCATCACGGCTGGGAGCACAGGGAAGCAGTACGAGGGCGTGGAAGCAAGGGGTGTGTTCGTTCCTCCCTCTGTCTGAACCCCATTTAAAAAAAAATAGTTTGTTAAAGTTGTCCCTCCTGCTCCTCCTCCTCCATTTAAAGCATTCTCTCGCTGCCCGCAGGTTGGCAAGCAGCTGTCTTTGTGCAGCTGAAAAGATGCCCTTTGCTCAACTAGAGAGGCTGGTTGGCTTTGGGGATGAGGAAAGTTTGCCGTCTGGGGTCTCCCACCCGCCCCAACGCATGAGTCCTGTTTGGAGAAGGGGACTGGCGTCGGAAACAGCGATGCCCGCGCTTTTCTGGGGGCTCTTTCGGTGCTTGTGTCAGGGACTGTCAGGGGCGGAGGCGGCAGAGAGCGGGGTGTCCCTGAGCGCGCGAGAGCAGCCAGCAGCCGGTCGAGTGCCAGAGCCTAAGAGGGGAGGGAGCCGAGGGGCGGGAAACTCCTCGACCAGCCGCCTTTCCTTAACACAAAGACCGAATGAGGTGTCTCTCCCCTCACGCCTCTAGCGCCAAATGAGTCACCGGCCCAGCCGGGAAAGCCCATGACAAGCTGGTGGTGACACTTTTCCCGTCTTCCCGACCCGTTTCCGGTTATAGTTGCTGTCCTCTTGGTTCTTGACCAAATTACCACCTTCTTTCTTACAGAACTTTCCTGTTTTTCCTCCTTCCTTCTCAGTATCAATTCCCATTACTATTAAAGAGATCTCACACCAGCACACACTGTCCACATGGAGTTCCAGACAAGAGATACATCATCCTAGTTCTTCTAAATGTTGTGATTCAAACTGAACTTTTGAGGTAGGAAGGGGTGAAATGGAAGAATTCAGTGTCAGGGACTTTCATTGCTGGGAGGCAGGAGTATTGGAGGTGACCTTGGGGGGGGGGACTATTTCTGACCCAGCCCAGACCTCTGTTTGCTTACTCAGACTTAAGTCCCACTGAGTTCAATAACATTTACACCTAAGCAAAAGTGCACAAAACCAGAATCTTATTGTAACTCCTTCACTTCCAATCTGCCATACATGACAACAGGTAATGTGTATTAAGGACTGCAGAAATCTCCAGGATGGTCCCTGAGAGTCAGGAAATGGTATCGTTCAAGTGCCCATCAGGGCATATAAGAGGTGATCTTCCTGCCTAGCAAGAGGGAGGGAGCAGATGTATAAAGACAAAGCACAGTACTGATACTGGAATAGAGAGAAAAGCAGGCAGACAAGGTTGGCTAAAGCACCTTGAGGGTGCAGGATCTCTCCCTCTCTCCAGATTTGATATGGGGTGCTGGATATCCCACCCTGTGCCTCCACCTACTTTTATTCCCAAAGGGACCCAAAGTGGCTCACAATAACAGAAATACATTATCCATAAACCAAATAAAAACAACAATAAATCTCTACTGGCATATTCATAAATACAAAAAAACCTACAAAAAATGACATGTCTCCAAATTTCACACTACTTGGAGAACTGGAGCTCACATAACAGTGTCCATTCCTTTAATGTTTTGTATAACTCCAAAAACAATTCTGGTATCTAATGAATGTTAGTTTTTAAAAAGCTAGAAAATATATCTAGAAAACTTGTAGCAAGTTTTTTAAAATGACACGGTATGACTGTGTGTGTGTGTGTGTGTGTGTGTGTGTGTGTGTGTGTGTGTGGAAAATTCACTTTTTCACCTGTGTGGTAACTAAAATGACTGAGCCTGGCAGATATTACCAATATTAAATTTCTGATCAGGTTTTCCTTTTCAAAATTCAGATTTCCATTTATGATTGGCTTCTTTGTTCCTATCAAAGCACTTGTGCCTTTAACAGCTTTGGTGACATGCATACAATTCAGCAAGAACATCTTTTTACAAGAGAAAGATGTAGTGAAGTGAAAGGTTTCAAAATTTCATCCAGTCATTGTTAGAAGCACAAAGATCTCTGTTAGGAAAAAAGTTGGCAATCCTATTGGATAGTGCGCCGTAGAAACTGCTATCTACAGTGCCCTATGGGAAACAGAAAACTGTGAAATTAATGCATCAATGAACATGCTAGGATCTGATGTGAAATTTCTGTTATCTCAGAATTTCTCCAGGATGGAACTGAGGAGGGAAAAAAGAAGCTGTTATCACAAGAGTGTGCATAACCTGAATTCCATGCAGTTATGGAAAGTTGGCCAGGATAATTGTGAAGAATTATTTGGCTTCCCTTTAGTTATCTCCCGTTTGCCAATTGAGGCCCACTGTAATTCTGTCAGGTTCTTCTTGTGATGCCTGTTCTTTCTTTCATACTCAGCATTTAGTGAAGTCACAGAAGCCTAAATTACTTTCCCTGAAAAGTATTTTGTGTTTAAGGTAAATACTAACTGCCATGCAATGAAGTTGTACATTAACTCAGATATGAATGTACAGAGCTGCCTTATACAGCATCAGACCATTGGTCTATCAAGGTCAGTATTTTCTACCCTGATTGGCAACAGCACAATCCTCTCAAAAGCACAAACCCCAGTTCAGCTATCATACCTATGTTAGAGAGTGCCAAGACAGATATAAACATAAACATAATACCAAGTGATCTCTCCTTTGAAATCTGAGGGATCAGAATGAAAGCTGGTCTGTGTTCAGGAAAGCATTCTACATTTCAAATACAAACCAAGCTCACTTCCCACATACAACACCACCTAGTATCTGACTCAAAGACTGAGTCATTTTCATCACAATGAAACAGGGTATATATGTTACTTAGGATCCAACTACACATTTCTAAGTCCTCATGTTTGTAGGGCGTAGAGTTTTGTGCCTCCCAGACACACACTGGCTCATTTCTTCTTCTTTTTTTAAGGGAAAAGTGGCTTTAGCCTCCCTCCCCAATTTTCACATCCTCAAACCACCCCATTGAACAGCTTATTGGTTGCATTGTGCCTTTTTACAGCAAAGCCAATAGCAGCTTCAAGAGATAGTTTGTGTGTGGAAACCAGTATGGGCTGGTGGGGGTGGTAAAGGATCTTCTCCCTGTATGCTGTGGTCACAAACAGAAAATAGCCAGTGTGCATATGAGAGGAACAAAACTCCCATCACACCTTTGATACAAAATCCTCAGGTTGTTCTGCAGCAACTACAAAGGTTCTGTAAAGTGTAAATGGAACCTGAGTAAACTCAAGGCTTTGATGGCCTAAGACTTCAATGGACCTAGAAGGGTGATATTACTGTGATTCATTTTTTCAAAAACGCAGATCCTAGCAAAAATTAATATGAAACAAATACTAGTAAAAAGAAAAAGTTATTAATAGGTCAAGAACTCTGTATAGAAAGGGTAGAACAGCATGCAGCATAGCGACTGTCTGAATGGCTAAAGGCATGGTTTGAAACCTCAAAGAAATTCAAGCCATTCTAAAACTAGGAAAGGTGATTTGGGGTCAGATAAGATGCTCTGCTGTGGTCTCTCTTGAACAACTACTCTATATACATTTTTTCCACTTTTTATTTTGTTTAATTAGCTGCTAGATTTTGAGGGCTTTTTTCCTTTCCTGTTCTTTTCTCTCCTTGATGCTTTTGAATGAAACAAGTAATAATAACAATAACAATAGCCACAACAACCCTGGAAAGCCTGCAAAAACAACTGAAGAAAGCGAAGAAATTGACAGTGCCTGGAAGAGATAAAGCACACAGCTTTTGGCTTAAAAAACTGACAAGTCTTCATCCATGATTGGTGTAACAGCTTAATGATGTGCTCTGTTCCAAAGCAGCAGAAGATTGAGAAATATCCTGCCAGTTGTTATCCATTCTGAAGAACAATGAGAAAGGAGCAGTGACTAGCAACTTCTGCCCCATTACCTGCCTCCCAACAACTTTTAAACTAAAACTAATGACAGGAATTGTAGCAATTCCATTCAAGAATATCTAGAGCTCAAATCAGTTTTACCACATGAACAAAAAGGAATTTCATGAAAATCCCAAAGCACTAAAGATCAGTTACTGATTGATAAAATGGTCTTACAAAATTGTAAAAGGTGGAAAACCAACCTGAATGTTGCTTGGGTTGATTACAAGAAAGCACTTGAGTTACTCCCTCATACATGGATCCTGAAAACACTAGAAATTGTAGGCATCAGCAGAACTGTAATAATGTTTCTTAAAAACACCATGAGTAAATGGAAACCAGGATGACAATGAATGGAGAAGAAATTGGAACAGTTAATATCAAACAAGTTATTTTTCAAGGAGACTCACTATCCCCGCTGCTCTTCGTCATTGCCCTAATACCACTCACCATCATTTTCAACAGCACAGGCCTGGAATACCAGCTTTCAAAGATAGGCCCAAAGATTTCATACTTACTGTATATGGATGACTTGAAAATGTATGGAAAGTCATCCTCAGAGACTGATTCATTACTAAATACAGTTTTGAATATTCAGCAAAGATATAGCGATGGAATTTGGCCTTGACAAATGTGCAGCATTAGCAATGAATAGAGGAAAGATAGTTGAACAAGAAGAAATCAAGATGCCAAACAACAGCAACATCACACTGGGCTCTGAACTACAAATATCTGAGAATTTTGGAAGCTGACATCAAACATACCCTTGTTAAGAAAAACAACCACCAAGGAGTACTACTGAAGAGGGTTTTAAAAATATTTTTATTAAAATACATACACAAAACTTATCATCCAAGAATATAAAACATTTTTCATAGAGAAGATTATTACAAATACCATAGTTTATGATAATAAGGATTATTAGAGGGGAATAGCTTTGTTGTAGACATATATTCAACAACTGAAGACCACAGTGTAATAAATTTCTGTTGTCTGCAGACCTCAACAGAAGTTGATGCATTAGTAATTTTTCCCATTATAAAAATGTCCCATAATTTAATGGCCCATTGTTCAATCATGGGTGTTGAAGAATCTTTCCACTTTGCTGCAAGTAAAAGTTTAGTGGCTGTTGACAATATGACCAGCCTTTCAGAGTCTATTTTATTTAATTGTAGGGCAGGCCAATATCCTAAAAGAACCATTTCAGGTATATTATCTATTTCCCTATTTGGGAAAGAATTAAATCCCCAAAAGCATAAATTTAAGAGCAAGCCCACCAATTATGCAAAAAGTCAGAAGAATATCTGTATAACTTCTAACATTTATCAGAACCAGTCTTATATATTTTCTGAAGATGGTGTGGAGATAAGTACCATCTATGAGCAGATTTAAAATATTGATAATGAATAGATAAAACAGGAGATAGATTACTAGAAGCCCACCAAACACTAGACTAATCATCTGGATTCAATTAGATTGACAATCTTGAATCTATCTATTTTGCATATGGGCTGAAACTGGAGAAAGTGTTGGAATTGACTCTAATAAATGATATATATGAGACAAAAGACCTGTTAATGAACCAGATTGTACTTTAAGAATTTGTTCAAATAGAGATAATGAACATGACAATGTTGCTTTTATTGGTTTAGAGGTCAATAAATGATACAATTACTGATATTTAAACCATGGGATAGTACAGTTTATTTGTGTTTCAATTTGATCTTTAGATAGCAGTATACCTTTCTGGAATAAATCTATCAATCTAATCAGGTTAACAGATCTCCAATACAAATAAGTCCCAGGATCTTGTCCAGGTTTACACCAAGAAGAGTTTAAAAGATATTGCGAACAAAATTAAATGGAGGCAACACAGTAAAAGCAATTAGCACGTGGGCAGTACTAGTTCTAAGATACACAGTTGGCATTATCGATTGGAAACAAACAGAATTAGAAGTAGTAGATCACAAAACTCACAAGATAATGATGGCACATCACTCACTAAGCCATAAAAGTGATGTTAATAATCTTTGATTACCAAGACAATTTGGTGAAAGAGATCTCCTGAAAGTTAAGCATGCAATTGGAAAAAAATAAGCACTGAATGACTACACCAAGAAAAGCAAGGAGAAAGTTCTTGTTGAAGTGTACAAAGCAGATTTAAGGTTACAGAAGCCAAAGAAGATTACAAAAAGATTGCAATCAAAACTCACTTCGACAACTTGAAACAAAAACACTTGCATGGACAACATTTGAATGGCATAGAGAACAAAGCTGATAGTGAAAATATCTGGAAGTGGCTTCAAAATGGGCACTTGAAGAAACAGAAGGGCTAATTCTAGCTGCACAAGTACAGGTACCCAAAATGAATAGTATGAAAGCCAAGATTCAGAAGATCAGTGATGACAACAAATGTCAACTTTTCAAGGCAAAGGATGAAAAATCAACCAAATGGTCAAAACTTGCAGTAAAATTGCTGAAACTCACTATAATGAATGTCACGATAAGAGTTGCAGCTATGTTGCACTGGAATCTTCACAAAAAGCATGGCTTACCGTCATCCAGAAATTCATGGGAGCACAAACCAGACAAGATCATGAAGAATGATGAAACAAAGATTCTTTGGGACTTCCAATTATAAACAGATAAACACCTGGAGCATAACACCCCTGGTATCACAAGTAGAAAAAAAATGAGAAATATGTCTTGGTTCATTGACCTTGCAATCCCAGGAGACAGAATAGAAAAGAAAGGAGATCACTAAATACCAAGACCTACAAACAGAGAGCGCTTCTTGGAGAAGGTTACCATCATGCCACTTGTTATTGGAGCCTTTGGAGCAGTGCATCAAAGTCTCAAGAAATAACTGTGGCATTCAGCAAATAACACCAGCTCAGTTCCAGAAGACAGTATTGCTTGGAATCCTGCAAAGATACATCTGCAATTCCCAATAACTTGGCTAGATCTTGATTTGCAGAACACCATTTTCCATTCAAATATCTGACTGGGACAATTCATAATAATACTATTGATAATAATAAAAACACAACGAAAGCATCAGTGGGTGTATTTGATAATATTCCTATGTCTAATTTTGGAAGACCAGAATACCTTTTTTGAACAATTCCTTGGCAAATTTCCCTTTCTTCCCCAATTATGTTGAATTATACACAACAAACTGCTTTCCAGCCTTCCCCAATTATATTGAGTTATACACAACAAATTGCAAGCACAGCAAATTTCATGGAACAGGAGTTTCCTTCCTCCTCCTCCTCCTAATGCAGCCCAATGAGCCTCCAGAAATTCTGCTCCTAGGATCAGGGGGCAAAGTGGGAGGGGACTGGCAAAAACTGCTGTCCTGTCTATCAACAGTGTCTCTCTACCAAAAGGGAACAAAGCAGTTGAAGAAAATCCATTGGCAAAATAGCCACAATAAAGTATTTAAAAGAGCTGATACATTACAGAGCAACTTCTGCTGTAATAAGAATGATGCACATGCATCTCACCCTCAGTAACGCCATGAACGATTGGAGTCATCTGTAGCCATCACAAGTATTTTCTTTCAACAATATATACATACTTTCAGCAATATGTACGTACATACTAGCATTCAATCTTTCTAGTAACAAATGAAAAATGTATTATCATAGATATACATGTGTTGTTTCTGGTGAATTGTCAACAGTGTATAAATGTGTGAAACTCAGTTAATGTTGATTTAGATGGCAACTTTTATCGGTCAAAAATCTTCACCTGTAAACCTGAAGGCTAATTGTATACCTCCAGTAAAAAGTCCAGTTTCATCTCACTTTGCATTATGTACTAAGTCTGGTTTCTAATGTTCAAAATATGCCTTGTGAAACAGGCATTTCTAACAGTTACTGGTAAATGTCAGTGCCAACAAAGGAATCATATCATCCTTTCTCAGATTTATCTAAAATATTGTCATGGGCTGGGTGTAAATGTAAACCTCATAATTCAATAATATCCGATATTTACCATATCAAGAACCACAAAGTGCCTTCATTAAATAATCCAGTGTAATCTTGATTCCCATCAGTTGCCCAGGAAGCTGAGATAGGCCCAGAATTACAAATAAATTATTTATATTTCAGATATATTCTTTATTTTGTGTGATATATTTTAACAAGATTAAAAGAATTCTAAATTCTTTCAAAGGACTTTGTTATCCATTCAGGATATCATTTGACTAAAAAATTATTATCAATAAATTTAAACATTACCAGGTTTCTGATATTTACCTTAATTTATAGTGATCAAAGGCTTGAGGCATTTTTTCTTTAACAGGGGCCAAAATAATATGATATTCAGAGAGTCATGACTGTATTTTCCATACATTTAAAAGAGCACAATAACAACTGAACAAGGCCCCAGTTTGGACCAGGACCATTGTTCAAGGGGGCAAGTGGATTTAACCCTTCAGTTCTTAGTGCAGTTTTGCTGATCACCAGCTAACACACATTAGCCTCACAATTTTATTAGCCCTTGAAAGGTGAAAAAGACAAGGTGTCTGTCTTTCCCCCTCCCAGGGCCTGTAAAAGTAAGGAGGTGCTAGTTTTGATCAGTGAAACTGTAGAGGGTACTCCAATCTGAATCTAGTCCCTAGGCAGATGCTATTTTGTTCTTAAAAACACTGGGAAGACCTGTTCATAGATCTCCCAGAATAAGCAATCAGTATGAATAAGCATGCACTGAACTAAGCATATTCTTACAACTTTCAGTTGAAAGACAAATTAACCTTTGATATCTCTGGGTCAACTGAAAGAGACCAGGAAATAAAATTCAGTCATTCAGCTCTTGCTTTTAATAGCTCCTGAAACACAGGAATACTGGAGAACAGGATGCCTTAATTGTTCTCCCAAACTAACCTACTCATTTTTTTAGAAGGAAATAGGCAGTTGTTTTTAATACCTTGGCACCAGGAAAACATTTTTGACAACTAAATTAGGGTCCCAGGAAATAAAACTCCAAGCTATTATGTATGACGATATTAATGGACTCTAAAGAGACGTGTTTGCATATTAGGTAGTGGCAATTTTAAATGTCTTCAGTTTGCATATGTGGTCAAAGCATTTTTGGTTCTGTTTTAATCTTCAGATTGGTATAATAGCTTTCACCTTCAGCCTTTATCATGCCAAATGATCAACAAAGGAACCACGTATACTGGCAAAGTTATACTGGAATTATAATTGTTCATTTGACAACAGGATATAAAAGAACAAATGTAGATGGTAAACTTCAGGAATGTTTGTTACCATTATTGTTTAGCATGCAATCACATTTGTAATTTGCATCTATGGTTGCCCTTACAACATTACTGTGAGGTATTTCATTATTATTCCACTATGTATTTACAGGATACTGAAGGTGTGAGCCAGGTATTATTTTCCAAGGCCACACAGTGATAGTGGACTTGAACTTTGGTCTTCCAGACCCAGTTCAATTCTGACTGGGTAGCACATGTGGTATCTCTGCAGCTTTTATTGAGCATAAACACTACCTCTACATAATGCGCAAAATGGTCACAGGATTGTAGCTATCACCTCCATGGGCCTTAACTGTTAGGAAATGACTCTGTGCCCATCAGAAATCAGAGGAAGTAATGCCTACTTGAAAAGAGGGTCTGGGTTTGTATCTGTGTGTGAAGAATCAGCAGTTTAAATTTTGAAAGAGGCAGAGAGAAAGGCCTATTACACATGCACAGCTTACTGCAGAGTTTCACTGTAGCCGAGTTGTGAAGCTTCAATTCAGATTTTGTGCTTAGTTATTTATTAAATTTGGGGCTCAGGGCAGTTAACAACAAGTTATAAATATAATTATAATAAACACTATAGATATACAGAGAGAGGTAAAAAATTAAAGCCAACAATAATCAGACTAGTCAGATGGCACTAAATATTTCATATCCTTCTCTACAGGGGAGGAGATGGGGAGGCCAGGTTTGATGGCCAGGTTTGATGGCCTGGTAGAACATCTCTTGTACTTCACACCATTCTTTTTCGTCCCTTTTTTCGTTTCTGAATTGCGGTGTTTCTATTCAGCAACCTAAACAAAAAAAATTGGACTTTTCCTAATTAGAGTGGTGACATTACTTGTGACTTGGTGGGTGCTGCAGTTTTGTTTTTTGCTTTGCACAGTTGCTCTATCGCAGCTGCGCAGTAGCATCGTTAAATCCTTCCATTCAAGTTCCCAGTATTCAATGTTTGCACATGGCCTTTAGCTTTGAGCCTCTTTTTAAAAATATTCAACATTTCTCCTTGAGATTCTCTCATTTGCCAGTCGCCATCTTGGTAGTGTATTAAATAATCTCTGCATGTCAACTGCATCCCTTCCTATACCTATGTGATGGGAAATGAAAACTCAATAGGGTTTTCAAAGCAAAAGACAAACAAAGGTGGTTTGCCATTGCTTGCCTCAGATTCTGTACCTATACATCTGCAAATAAAACACCATACACCGTAAATAAATATTCCATAAACCTCCAATGCTCTCTCCTCCAAAAAGAAACCACTCAGGTAAGCATTAGCCCTGGAATTTCTCATTGCTCAGAAACATGAGTGCAGGTATGTAATATCATATATTCCAACAGCCAAATTGGACAAATCTGAGGATACTTAAATCTGGTGACTAGAGCTATGAATGGATAAGACAGATGTTTCTACAAACCTGAAAAAAGCCCTAGGTTTGCAGAAAAATCTGAACTATAAAAAAAATGCATTTGGACCAACCAAAATTATAAAAGGAGTGTCTGTACCTTTTTAAAAAATGGAAGACCTCAGTGGCAGCTGCTAGGCAACCACAGCATTCTAGACTTGATTGCTGTCAGTAAAAAAGCATGAGGAAGGAGCAGGGCTCTTTCCAGGACTGTTTGGTCTTTTGAAGGTGAACTCATTGGGTCCAGGCCTGGCAGGAACCACTGGGTGACTTGATACTAACTGACTGCAAGACTTACCCTAGGCCTGGCTGGTTGCAGCCATCTTATGAAAGCCAGTATGGTGTAGGAGTCAGAGCTTTAGAGTAGGGTTTGGGAGACTTGGGTTTAAATTACCAGTCCACCATAGAAGCTCACTTGGTGATGTTGTGCCAGTCACATACTGTCAGCCTAACCTACCTCACAGGGTTGTTGTGAGGATGAAAAAGAGAAGAATGATATAAATTGCTTTGATCCCCACTGTGGAGAAAGGTGGGTTATAAATGAAGTACATATATAATATATGCAGTTGAAGATTGAGATGCAGATAAAAGATGGGTGGGTGGGAAGGAAAGAAGAAAGCAGAGAAAGTTGAAGATATGGAGACTACCAGGTAGAGGACAAGAGAAAACAGTATGGGGAAGTTGAGACAGGGGGAAATGGGTGCACTTAGCAAATCCTTACAGGTTCTCCAATAGGCAACTGCACCTGCCCTGGCAACCAGCAACATGCAGCTGGATCATAGTTTTCCCGGGTAAATGATGCGGGGGGGGAGAGGAAGAGGAAGAAGAAGAGATGGATTTATGCCCCATTCTTTACTTGGAGTCTCAGAGCAGCTTACAATCCCCTTCCCTTCCTCTCCCCACAGCAGACATCCTGTGAGGTAGGTGGGGCTGAGAGAGCTCTGAGAGAACTGTGACTGCCCCAAGGTCACTCAACTGACTGCAGGTGGAAGAGTGTGGAATCAAACCCGATTCTCCAGATTAGAGTCCACCACTCTTAACCACTACACCAAACTGGAAGGTCAGAAAACTGAAGATAGGGAGAAGATAAAGGTAGGTGGGCTGGTGGATGGGAAGGAGAGGAGGCAGGAAATGGGAAGAGTCTATCATGGAAGGGAAAGAGGAAATAGTGGGGGAGAAGGAACTTCACCCCACAAGCCCTTGTGCATTCCTACTTGTACTAACTAATTTACTAAGTTTCAGACCTATGTGCAATCCTCAGCACATAACTACAGATTTTATGGTTTTAAAGTTATTTTAACAGCACATTTGTTGTCAAGGAACACAGATTTTATAAAACGGTAAATTACTTTTCACATCAAAGAGCCTAGAAATATTTGTGTAAAATATCTTAAATCAAAATTGATGAGTTCACCTTACTGAGCAAATTCATACATTAAGAAAACTTCACCTTCATCATGTTGGCTAAATTAAATAAACAGTATTATTACTAAAATTCTGTCTGTATATTCTGAAATTGGTAGCTTAATTTATAAATTATAATAAATGTAGGATTATTTATTTATTTATTTCATTTATACCCAATTTTTCTCCTAACTAGGCCCCCAAAGTGGCTTACAGTGTTCTCCCCTTCTCCATTTTATCCTCACAAAAACCCTGTGAGGTAGGTTTGGCTGAAATGGGTAACTGACCCAAGAGCACTCAGCAAGTTTCCATGGCAGAACGGGGTTTTTAAGTCTGGGTCTCCCAGATCCTAGTCCAACACTAACCACTATACAGTGTTGGCTATAAACTAGGTAAACTACAGTTTAAAGCCTCACAATATGTAGGGCCTTTGAATAACCACCAGGACCAACTGTGCCACCAACTGCTTTCATCTTTATATTTTCAGTGTCCCTTCGGTAAAAACAATAAACTACTGTTTTATCACATGGGGCTCTTAAACTGACATAGTTTAGGGCCTCATGATGTCCTAATCCACCCCAGCTCTCAATCTCTAACCATTCTTAAAATATTAGAAACTTTTTCACTTGCTTTTTGAAGGAGGCAGGAATAACAAGGGCATGAGCCTCAGCATACAAAAAATTTTATATATCTGAACATATTTTAAATATTGGAGCAAGCATATTAACACAAAATACTAATCAAGAGGGGGTTGTAGGGTCTCTAATGGAAATAATAGAATTTCAATGAATCACAATTAATGTTTACTTTTTAAAAATATATATATAACATTTCTGTGCCACATTTTCTCCCAGTTCAGGTTCCCCAAGTTGGCAAACATTAAAACATTTCAAACATTAAAAAGCATTTAAAAGCAAATATATATAAAATATTTCAAATAATTAAATAAGCAGGACTCAGATGTGAGTTTGTCTGGATTGTGCCCACAATTTTAGCCAGTACTCATCATTAAACATATGAATGTTCTGGCAGGGAATGGGTAAATCGGCACTGTGAGAGTTAGAACATGTTTGCTTTTTATGCAACATGTACTTTTTGTCTCACTTTAAATCTGTCAACAATGGAGAAGGAAAATGTGCAATCTTTTATTTGCTGGCCTAATAAATTATATTATCTTTATTGACTGCTATTTCATTGTTACCATATGTCCAAATGTTCCATACAGCCACATCATCATCAGATCCCATTACTAAGAATGCAGAAGGCAGAATGACACACATAGTTATTCTTCCATGCGTCTTGCTGAAGCCAGTATGATGACAAAGGCACTGCCCTAGAGACAATTACTTTTGTTATACAGATAAATATCTTTATTTGCTTTGAAAAATACAAGGAGTTTGGTATCCGAGGGAACAAAATCATTAGAAGTTGTTTAAACATTTATATCAAATGTACAAATCAAATTAAATAAGTACTGAAAATGTTACAGACCTCAATTGTATTATGCAAAACATCCTCTCTCTCTCTCTCTCTCTCTCTCTCTCTCTCTCTCTCTCTCTCTCTCTCTCTCTCTCTCTCTCTCTCTCTCTCTCTCTCTGTAGAACTTGCTAGCACAGAGAAGAACAAGGTATTTTAGCACTCTGTACCTCTGCTCAGCTCTGGAGCAATGCGAGGGGGAAGGAGGGCCTTTCAGCTTCCCTCCTGGGCAGTGTTCACCAGCACAGCAGAAATAGCTGCTGGAGGGGGAGGGTCCTGTGTGCACCTTTCTCTGGCTCCATGTATCTGTTCTAAGACACATGGAGCCACAGAAAGGAGCAAACATACTCCTCAGCGCATGGCTGTTTCTGCTGGCAAACACTGGCTATCATCACACTGGCAGCTCGGTGCACTATGGTGCTGCCTCTAATTGAACCAGGTTAAAGTGTAGTGGGATATATCAGCCACACAGCACACCCTGCTGCGGGTTACCCACGGAGACATCCTGTGGTAAAGCATCCACATTATTGTGGCGCCTCAGCCATGGAGCGAACTGCAAAAAACATTTCAGACATCTGGCCATGTACAATGAATGTGCAGGGAAACAAAAACACCAGTTCAGAGGTGGTGACTTTTTAACCTAGTTCCAAGTCATCCTCTGATGGGGTGAGTACACCTGGGGAATGCCTGACAGATGTGGCTGTATGACCGAGCCCATTTAATCCGTTTGTAAAATGTGCCTATATCGGGCCAAACTGCTAGTCTGAACGCAGCCACTGTTTGGGAGGGAAGCTGGAAAACCCTCCTTCCCCCTTGCTGTTAAGGTAAGATACTCTGTTCTTCTGTGCAGCAGCAAGTCAGGACACTCACCTGTGTCCCAGCTCATGTCAGATGTCACATCTTGTCTTGTCCTCAGTTTCTGTATTGGCTAGGTTTCTGTACTGGCTAGGGCTTGATGATCTTAATGAGCAATGATTCTTCTATAACCCTGAGAATTCATTACACCTGTCTGATTTAGGGCAGAAATACATGTGTTCTTGATAAGTTTCCAAACGTCTGTTTTGTCAAGATAAAGCAGAGAGGTGTTTGTAGGGGAGATCAAAGTACAGAAGGAAGAGATCCTTAAATCTTCCCTGTACCAGTTGATTCTCCCTTTCTATTGCTCACCCGAGGCCATTTTCTGGCCCCTGGGCTTGGAGCAAGTGTTGGGGGCAAAGACTAAAACTGGAGACAGGCAAGCTAGAGCTTCTCTTTGTGATCATAGCATGATATTGAGTTAATGTAGTATTTGCTACCTATGTGCCTGCTTGCATCACTAAGCGCTCACTCTATATCTCTCTAAATAAGTAGATGCTACATGTATATCTCTAGTACTCTTTCTGCCTCCCAAAAGAAACTGACTCCACTCTAGAAAGTCTATCTTTCAGGAAAATGGGGAGTGCTGGCCTCATTCATAGGGTCTCCTTTCACAGCATGCCTTCCAAAGAAGAAAGAGCTGATTGCTAGAAGGGTGAAAGTCTTTGCTCTGAGACAGAAGCTTAGCTTGACTCTCTTCAGTACCCTGCTCCTGCCTTAGCAAAGGTCTAAGACTTAACTCTCTTGTGCTTTATCATGAACAGCTGTTGAGCAAGGAGCTGCTGTCAAGCCAATGCCTGGATTATTGACTTCCAAGCATGCCTCGAAGCTGGACAATAGCAAGTGGGGTAACACAGATCAATTTGAAGGGATCACTTCAAACATTCTGGTATAAAAATCTGACACATGAAGAAGATGATGCCTACAGCATAATGATATTGAATTGAATAAAACTGAGATTGTTATCTACTTAGAATTAATCACTTTCTCACTTCAGTTCTAATGTCCACGTAATCTTTCAGTGTCAGTATTAATGCTGAGATGTGCTCTTTCATGTCCTTCGGTATATTGTTATTTTTAGACAGTATTAAAATTACCTATGATACTATGAAAATGGTATTAAAATGACCTATGATACAGTCACGGTACAGTCATCATAGCTCTTTTTGGAAGCAAAGAAAGTAATTTCCTATAAATTCACAGATACTTTAATAAATGAAATGGGTAGAATCACTAACTGCTTGCCCTAAACCAAGATTTTCAGATATTAATACCAATTCTTCATGTAAGCTTAAACCCCTGTAGCTTGAGATTGAACAGCAGATAAGTACAGTAATGAAACTCACTTTTCTTGTTTCCTAGCATCAACCTTATTGAAATCACCACAGTGGCATGCATATTATTTCAGTCTTCGTTTCAGTCTTCTTTTCCTCTTATTCCTCTCTTTGTTATATGCACCATTTGGGGTCAGTTAGTGGGTGGGCAAAAGCATTTTCCATTGTTAAGCTATTACTTTTACATATAAATGCATGCAGAGAAATACTTCATAGAGTAAAGTGGAAATTTTTATTTAGAAAGAATGCAAGTCAAACCCACCTCTTATGCAATAGGAGAGCAAAGAATATCAGGACAATGGGGTCCAAAACTTGTTACTAAAACGATATAGCAACAATACTTTTTGAAGAAGTTTGGCACCTACACAACGCTTGCAACAGTTAACTGAAAATAAAATCTGAAATGCTTCTGCATTAGCCAAAGTATAATTAATAGGGCGATAATAGACTCCCATGACTAACTAGTGGGTTGGGAATCATATTTGGGAACAACTGTTATAAAGGCCAAGAGTTGCAACAGTTGCACTGGAACAGAACATTGTTTAATGAAAAATAGAGACAAAGTAAACATGTTCAAAGACGTTGCAGGCACTGTTTTTCTACTACTGAAAGTATACTGGCTGAAGCCTCTCACTGATAGGCCTTCTTTTCATTCATGATTTTGATTTCTGAATAATGTAAACATAGAGCACAAGAGCAGATGTAGATATCAACTCTGATACTCTTGTAAAATGTAGAAAACAGCTTGCTCCATCTCTGCTGATTCTTTCACTCTGTTCCCGAAGTACCTAAACCTTTATGTAGCTTGAGAGCTTGGTGGTGACAGGGAATTGCTAAACAGGCATTACCCAATTTACCCATTGCAGTCATTTCAGCTTGGCCAAGGAGTGTCTGGCTGTTCAGGCAGAAGGCATTTATCACTGATGCAAAATATACTTCATCTTCTAGCTTCCCACAAATTAATAGCAGACTATTACAGGGCTCTTTACTTTTGGCATATTGGTATACATCATTATAAGGGTTTTTTAATGACTGAGAATAATGTGAATACCTTTTACTAGCACAGTGTGTGTTTTAGTGTAATAGAATAGGTAAGTTCTTCTGTTACCACTGAGTTTTACAGTTAATTTAATCTTCTTTTCCCAACAGAGTTGTGTGGTACCCCAAAGGCACAGAAAATTCTTTCCAGCAAATGTTTACCAGTTTGCATTTCCATGTATTCCTTTAGAATATTGGAATTAGTCATATCCCATTGTTTCATGCCCCACCACAGTTTTACTTTTAAAAGTGTTAAAACCAGACTGCTTTTGGTGTGTGATTGGGCCCCCACTGCAGACCCAAGCTTATGTGGTCATATTGGGCCCAAACACTACAAATTTTGCCTGTTTTTATGCTATTTTCTGAATGTACAGCTTTTTTTACTATAAATTAATTGGAGATAAATTATAATCCAAGCAAGAAACTTTGGTTACTATCTCACAAATTCAATTTCATTTTATGTTTTTTACACAGTTGTTGACCTTCGTATAGTGTGATGTGTCAATGCTGTTTTCTTTTTTCACTTGCCGGACTGTGTTGCCAAAATATGCTATTTCACCAAAGAGGTCATTTCAGCACCCTCTGTTAGTCACAATGTCAGCTAGCCATTGCTACTCCTTGTTCATTAGGTTTCAATTCTTGCTAACTAAACTGGCTTTGCCAAGGTGTTAACTGCTATTAATGACCCTTAAGTGCTCTCAAGTGCATCCCCCAAAGACAATTCTCCATATCCCATAATTACAAGGCCTAATGCACAGCTAAATGGCAGCTTCTAATCTCTCTAGTGCTTGCAGATTTACAGTAAACCAAGCAAGGGTCACCTTGCAAAATTCGAATGTGGGGCTATACTGACCCCAATAGCTCTCATGCTGGATGTATATTTTAGCATTTTTTTGTTAATTTGAAGTAATTTTCAAATCAACCCAATCAATGTTTTTCATTTGTGATATAATCAGGGGTATATCATACACCAAGAACTGTTAATACTCTGGTATATACTTCCTCAAGAGATCTTGCAGGGTAAGGTTGAAGGAATTGAGTATGTTTAGCTTGGAAAAAATTAGGAGAGACATGATCACATTCTCCAAATAGCTGCCACATAGAAGAAGGCAAAGATTTGATCTCTGCTGCTCCAAAGGGCAAGATTAGATCTAATGGGTTTAAGTGTTTCAGAGGGTAGGTTTCAGTAGAGCAGTAATAATAACTATTACTGGGGAGGGGTTCACTGCAAGTCTGCAAGGGAATATGCTAGGGAAAGTGTAGCTTTGGGTTTCTTGCACTGAGCATTAGACTAGACAGCCTACAGACCCTTCCAACTCTATAATTCTGTGATCTGGATTGATCTTCGTTGATGGCCTTCTTGAGATTAGGTAAAACAATTTCCTTTATAAACGGTTGTTCAATTAAATTATCCTTGAAAGTTGGTTAGTTTGTGGCAGGATCTTTTTTTTCTGGCCTTCAGGTCAATTAATGTTGGGGAGGTTGTCTTTTGTACTGTTTCTGCTTTTAAAAGATTTTTAGTTCATATGGTATCTGTTTAATTGCTGTTAGTTTTTATTGTTTGCTTCTGATATTATCGGTTAAAGTGCTTTATTTTTGTATTTAAAAGTTGTTTGTTCATATCAGTGCTTTGATCTTGTAAGCACCCCATCACAGAAGAAAAGTAGTAGTCTTGTATGTAGATTTTCTAGTCTACTGGAGTTCATATGGGGCTATATTGGGGAAACAGTGCAGCTCCTATTACATGAGATTAAATTGTCAAGGTGAGACCTCAAAAATTTGATCCTGATGAATCTCTCCAAAGGACCTGTAGAGAGAGACAGGTCCTTTCTCATCATTGGTCTATAACATCTTATTAGGTTTAGTGTTGTCCTTCATTGGGGAAAAATTAATTTGCTTCCATATCCCTGTATGCTATGCAGTCATCTTCTTGAGTGCAATGTTTGCTACTGTTCCCTAGCATTGGGCTGCCTATTAATGGATCATGTAGCCTCTGACTATGCTCCATTCTGCAGCATCAGCCTTCAGAGTGGGGCAAGCAAAATGTTTGCCCCTGCATTTAGGCAGGAACAACCTCAGATAAAAGAAATAGTCTGCAAACAACACTGCTTAAGAGCATCAAGAAAGCCCTTCTCAAGTCAGTAGGAACCCCAAGGCAATAGATGCACAGTTGGCCCTAATTCTGTCATAATGAAATCACTACACTCTTAAACTATGCTAAAGAGTTCGTTTAGTACTGTATCTAATGCTGCAGTTCTATGTGAATTTACTTTGGACTAAGCCCCACTCAGAATCAATGGGTCTTATTTTAGGTAAACAGGCATAGAATTAAACAGCAAAAGACTGCTCAATCAAGAAATCCTCCATTCAAATATCATTAGGTCATCTTAGATTCTCTGGGTATTAACCCCCTTTTGTTCCCCATCTACAATGAAATAACAAGCTATAAGATATGGGAAGTAATTTGAATACTTTAAGAGGAAGGACTTGCCATCAAGTCATAACTGATTTATGGCGACCCCTTCCACAGGGCATTCCAGGCAGAAGACAAGCCAGGATGCCTTCTTCCACACAGCAATGCCAGTCTTTCTTGGTGGTCTCCCATCCAGGTTATCGACCATGGCCAGCCCCACTTAGCTTCCAGACTCTGATGAGTCTGGCCAAATTAGGCTAATCAGGCTTCTTTGAATACTTTGATGTACTAGGTCAATTTCTGTTGTCATAGTGGCTTTGTGTCCTGTCTGTGAGGCCTTCAAAAAGTCTGTGTTACTATTGTTATTAATAACCTGTAACTTGTCAAAGTCTCGCAGCAATCAGTTCTCAACAATGGTCCTTCATGAAGGTTCAAGTTTATTGAGTACGGTAAAGGCAAGTCATCTGTGCATCAGTGTTCCCTCTAAGCTGAGTTAGTGTGAGCTAGCTCACAGTTTTTTGGTGTCTGGCTCACACACTTTTGCCTCAGCTCAGGAAGGATGGCTCCAGAGCAAACTAATTTATGCAGCAGCCAAATCGCTCGCTCACAACTTTAATGCCAGGAGCTCACAAAGCAGAATTTTTGCTCACAAGACTCCACAACTTAGAGGGAACATTGCTGTGCATACATTCAGTATCAGGATTAACACTAAAAGCAGGAGGGGAGTAGATATAAGGGATTTGAAGTGGGGTCCCCTGATGAGGTCGACCCAATCAGGGAATTAGCTGGAGCGTGCCTAAACGAATGGGTTCATATTCCCAGCAAAGCATCAGGAGAGAGGTATCAAGGTCAGACACTCAGGCTATGAGATAAGACTCAGCACGGAGAAGTGAAAGTTAAAATTCCAGCATAACAAGAAACACTACATCAGCTGCCTCTCCCCCCACCACCTATAATGGCAGCGTAGCTGACATAACTTCCCCTTTCCTCATAAATATAGGCATTATCCTTCTTCCTCTGTTCTTCCCATTTTTAGCAAATGTATTTAAAATATCCTGTGGTAGGCTTCATTTGAATGT
The DNA here is from genome assembly GCA_029375565.1 of Gekko gecko. NCBI lineage: Eukaryota > Metazoa > Chordata > Lepidosauria > Squamata > Gekkonidae > Gekko > Gekko gecko. Next base: position 123,678,651 of record JAPDNY010000007.1, read on the forward strand.
AACATTATACATGATAGTTCCTTCTTTGTTTCTCCCATTATAAACAGTTGCGGCCCAAGTGCAGTCAGCATTCCTACAACAAAGCAATTGGGATAGTTGTGCTTCCTGAGCAAGAAACACAGGCTGATTTCCCACTACAGCTGCCTCGGGGTTGTGCCGCCGTTCGCCCCGATACTATTTGTCAATTTCACACCCGAAGCTGCAGGGCTGCATTTTGACCCGCGGCTTCACCCGATTTCCCCGCAGTTTCATAATCCTCAAAAAACAGGATTACGAAACTGCGGGGAAATCGGGTGAAGCCGCGGGTCAAAATGCAGCCCTGCAGCTTTGGGTGTGAAATTGACAAATGGGGCGAACGGTGGCGCAACCCCAAGGCAGCTGTAGTGGGAAATCAGCCACAGTTTATAAGCCAGGGCAGTTATTGACTTAACTGTTGGCAAATACCAAGGGACAAGGATCTTGACGCATTCAATGAACCTACACAATGTCAGTGGCAAAACAAACCAATCAAGGTAATCATCTTTATATCTAAAAGCCTGGGTGGTACTATGTTGGAGAATAGATATATCAGCCCTTTTCATCCAATTGCTCCTCAAATGTTGAAGGTTTGTGCTTCCAACATATTCCTTTTATTAATCTGAACAAGGGACAAAAATAACTGTACTGATACGTTTAGCACATGCATATACTGAAGAAAAAATGCTTCATGCTTTGACATAAATAGATCTTACATACCCTAGTACATTATGTACCTTAGGTACATTGACAAAGGAATTATTTGAGCGTGTTGGATTTTAATAATTTTTACTGTAATGTTTCCTCCATCAAATACAAAACATTAAACTTTGATCTGTTTCACAGAAGTATTGTAAAATCCCTTTAAACTACAAGTCTACCTTAAAATGGGGAAATAGAAAAGACAACAAGAACTGCTTTCTCCCACTCTCAAGTCCATGGTTAAAGAGCAATATGCAGCATAACCTGCAAGACATCAGAATCTGGTTTGCATTAAGATGTTTGTGTTTATGGCTTGCTGCCCCATATGTATCAGGGCTTATTTCTATATAACAAATGACATTTTTATTTGCCTCTGAACAAGCATATATAATTGACTCAAGGAGTATAAACTATATAACAGATAGAAGGCTTCCCTATGAAGAAAGGTTAAAACGCTTGGGACTCTTCAGCTTGGAGAAACGACGGCTGAGGGGTGACATGATTCAGGTTTATAAGATTATAAATGGGATTGAGCAAGTTGAGAAAGAAGTACTTTTCTCCCTTTCTCACAATACAAGAACTCATGGGCACTCCATGAAATTGCTGAGCAGTCGGGTTAGAACAGATAAAAGGAAATACTTCTTCACCCAAAGAGTGATTAACATATGGAATTCACTGCCACAGGAGGTGGTGGCAGCTACAAGCATGGACAGTTTCAAGAGGGAATTAGATAAACATATGGAGCAGAAGTCCATCAGTGGCTATTAGCCACAGGTTATAGATGGGAATTCTCAGTCTGGGGCAGGTGATGCACTCTATTCTTGGTGCTGGAGGGGGCAGCAGTGGGAGGGGGCTGCTAGTGTCTTGGCCCCACTGCTGGACCTCCTGATAGCACGTGGTATTTTTGGCCGCTGTGTGACAGAGTGTTGGACTAGATGGGCCATTGGCCTGATTCAACATTGGCTTCTCTTATGTTCTTATGTTCTTCAGTCTACTAGTGTTATTAAGATATGTAATTTCTTCAAAAGGTTTACTGTAAAAAATAAGACCAAATGGCTTATTTCTAATCTACTGAAAATTTGAATAGGTACAAAGTAATTTATTTCCTGCTCTGTCTTACTGATTTCAGTATTAAATTAAATTGATCCAACAGGAATAACACAAATTTCTTATATTTTTAGGGCTATATCATTTATTAGTACTGAGAAAGCATGCAATTTCCAGATATTTTGGCAAGATCAAATTAAAGGTCTTTGATTTTATAGTTTTAAAATATGTTTAGAAAATGCAAGTAGAGTAAGAAAATCATCACCTTTTAAACAGATTTGATAAGGAATATATATAAAATGCATAAGAGTTAATTCAATATGGTATTAGGACAAGATAAATAATATGAAAGATTTTTATATCCATGTCTAATGAAGACTGCTCTTATTTACATGTTATATTTTGATCTGAATACATTTAAAAATCATTTGTAAAAAGTAGTATTATATATCTGCTAGACTAAGGAAAGTTTATCAGCATCCTAACGTTTGGTGAAGATTCATAATGCTAAATTTTTGCACATCTGGTTAGGTTATATTAAAACTAAATCTTATTGAGAAAGAGCAAAAGATATCAAATTATTGCAAAAGATATCAAATTAATACATAGGATTCCCATGCTATCAAAACTACTTATTTAAAAGTACAGGAAAGCCACACTGCGGTTTAGTAAGGAGACTTCTTATGGCAGGCAAAACAACAGAATAAAGAAGACAAAAAGTATTCCAGGTGAATGAAGTCTAGGACACTATGTTCATGAAAAAATATATGACAAGAAAAAGCAATGCTACAACCACCCTTTATTTTTTAAAATAATGTAAAGCAAGACATAAATATGCCAGACAATGTTTTATTCTTGCAAGTTTTTTTTAAAAAGTATTATTTCTTCTTTCTAATTTTATTTTACTAAATGCTGTAAAACATTTTTTTCCCCCAATCTTTTGGTCACCAGCAGGTTTCCAGTGCCCTCTATAGGGCAGACCTAAAAGTTTTAAAAGTACAAGCATGTGAAGACAAGCCTTGAATTCTTCAGGCCATAGTATGTTCATCTGTATATGCATTTGGGTTGCCAGGACCCTCCTGGCCACTGGTGGGGGATGGGAGAGTAGGGTTGCCAGATACAGGTTGGGAAAGACCTGGCGATTTGGGGATAGAGCCTGGGCAAGATAGGGACCTCAGATGGGTACAATGCCATAGAATCCACCCTCCAAAGCATCCATTGTCTTCAGGGGAACTGATCTCTGTAGTATGGAGATGAGCTGTAATTCCAGGGGCTCCCCAGGTCCCACCTGGAGGCTGGCATCCCTATCCACCTTTTACAAAGATATGTATTAGCTTGTCTTTGTTTCTGTGTCTGTGGATTGTTTGCTTGTGGTTAAGTACTGAAGAGCAGAACAAGCCTGGAACTGCTTAAGATGACAGACTAAGTCCCCACATTGGCATAATTTGAAGATACAATGGAGCATCTACAGATACATCAGCACAGCAGTATGCTATGTCGAGGTGTTTAGGGACTGGGTCGCCCATGTCTTTTGATGTAAAAATGAAAATCTAGGCTCCAGACCTAGGTATCTGGAACTCACCAGGAAGACACATTCCTGGTGATACATTTGTAGAAGCCCTCTTCCCATCTGTATAAGTGCTTATCATTACTTGGGTGAGCAGACTGGAGAAAAGACAGTACCTGGATTGAGTCCAGCAGCCAATTCATGTCCTCCACCTTCCACTTATCAAGTGAGGCTGATAACACTGGTAGTGCAAGGGGTGCAACAGCACAACAAGGTGGTAAATGTATAGTTTCCATAATTTACAGAATGTTGCATAACAGTTAAAAAAGAATAGCACATGGGAAAACAATGGTTTTGTCTGCAGAATACTCATACTGAATTTGGTAAGTGCCATGCTGATGGTTGCTTAAATTTAGTTTTATATATCCATCTGATAGGCTTACAATGCAATCCTAAACAACGCTATATCCTTCTAAATCAATGGGTTTAGAAGAATGTAACTCTGCTAAGGATTGCACTGTTAGTCATATTATCTAATTGTTATACAAAATGAAATACAGAAATATACCACTGTGTGAAAAGGCTTTGCCAACTATCAAATGACTCTTATTGCACCATTCAGTAAATGGTTGTTATATAAAATGTATGTTATATACTACTTCTAGAAAATGGTGGATAATCAGCTCAGAAAATGTACAATGTTGCAGCCAACCATATGATATAACAACTTCATAGAAAAAGTAGCTAATCAGCTATAAAAATAATGCATTGTTTCTGCCTGTTTCCAGTTGCCTCTAAAACACACCAGAGATTCTACTTTAAAAGGTTTACTAAATTAAATATTATGCAGAAGTTAGACATATGGCAAGATAAAAAAGATGACCTATTTGTCTTAATGATACATTAGTTATTACTAATTTGTGATAGTTCTCTAGCTATGTACACATAACTGATTAATGATGCTATATATTACTAACTTTTGTTATAAACAGGAACAAAAATAATAATATATCACTTGAGATAATGTTGATATTGCACTGTAGTAAGAAGCATGTCTATCTGTAAATTGTAGCAGGCATATAATAATTATAATTATTTTGTATTTCAGAATATTAAAAGCACTAAGATTGGTTATTTTCTCTGCTGCAAAAATACAATAAGAAGGTATTGATTTTAAGTGTAGACATCAGGATGTTATGGAACTGAAATGTGTCTATTGATTTGCCTTTGCTTCTGTCAATATTTGCTTGAAAAGACTGTTCACATGAATAAAACCACTGGCTAATGTATACATTTTAACCATTTCTTGTTTCACAGTAATATTGACTGCAATGTTAGTGCTACTATGTTCATGCTTGATAAAAGAAAGTTAAAAGAGACAGCTTGTGTATATGGTCCAGGAATTCTTTGGCAGTTAACAAAGCCATGACTAAAATCTGTTATTCTGATGCAGTTTTACTTTTATATGGTCAGTTAAGCCACACTATATTGAAGTGTGTCTGCTATCAGAAACATTTTCTTTTTGGAGAGCGCTTCCAGGTTGGCAGGCTGATGGCAGCCATTTCTCCTGGCTCCTGGGGACACGGACTGCCAACCAGTGGGTAGAGAGGGGGTGCGATTGTACCCATCCCCCCAGGGCTCGAGGGATGAGCCCTGAGCCAGGGGGCACTGAGGTTTGCCACCCACCCCCCGGCTTTTAGCCTGGGGGTGGGGGCGTCCTTTTGCCCTGATGGTCTCTCCACTGTGTTCCAGTACTCGTCAAGGCTTCGTGTGCCAGAAAACCAAGCGGGCGGTGATCAAGTTTTAATTAAGCGACTGGCTGAATCGATTAAGTAACTGAAGAAGTGTGAGTACAAGTTAATGACGCACTAGAGGGAAGAGTTTATCCTTGCAAGCATGGGGGGGAGGTAATTGCAGACCCCCCCCGGATGATCAGATAAAGGAAATTACTACTGGATAAATGGAGCTTGAAGGGACTGTGATGGAGGAACACTGAGATCTAAGAACTGAGTAACAGATAAGCAAACATTTGGGACTTTAAAAACAGTATCTGAAAGTACACTATATGGCTAGCTAGAAATGGCTAGAAGGAAGAATCAGAACTTTCTCTTAGACAAAGTGATTGTGTAAACATTTGAAAATAACCTTTTTAGGCATTGGAAAGCATCCTTTTTCTTCTTAAAGAGATTCTAAACATCTCTATGAGTGGTGGCTGTGAAGTGTTGAATGGGGGAGGAAGTCCCCCCTTTTAAAAATAAAATACTTTGGAATTAACTGGAGATAAGATGGATAGACCTAGAGAATCATTGGAAGTGGCGGAATGATTTGATGGCTTTACGGGATCTGGCAATAAAAAGAAGATAAACAGACCCCTAGCTCTGGAAATGGCACCTCTGGAAATGGCTCCTGTTGCGTCGAAAGAATTAAAACGAAACTGAGTCTTCTTCAGGATGTTGAAAGTTTAACTGAACAACAAATTCCACTGAGAAAGATTGGTGGGGCAGCAAAGCAGCTATGTTCACCTACAGCAAGCAGGGGGGAGGGGAAACTCTCCTCCTAAAAATAAAGTTACTGTATATTTTGATGTGGGGACATAGCTAATGAAATGTTTGGTGAAAAGTGGCTATGTGGATTAAAGGTTCAGGAGATAGCGGAGTTTCAGAAGATATCAACAATATGGACTGTGAGCTGAAGAAGATTGAGACGAGAAGATTCTACAGCAAAGATCCTTTTTGAAGATAAGACTTTTGGCTGAGGGGGGGATGTTTGGATAAAATAGTGGGGAAGGGTTTACACAGAAAAGATGGATGTTTGATGATGAGTGCTCAAATGAAATTTAAATGCATTTTATTAACTTAAGACTAGTACCATAAAAGGAAGAGGGTAAGGGGATGTTATTTGATGCCTACTTAGGTTCTTTTTTTCTGTCTTTTTTCTTTTTTAATAACACAGTAAATGGAGAGCCTTTAGGAGAAGCATATTCAAGCCTAATTTCGATGTATTTAATAACTTTACTTAAATAATTTTGGATTGCAGGTAATGGTTGGTTAAAAAATTTTAAATAGCCAGATGGGCAGAAAGTAATAGCCAGATAGGCAGAAATTATTGTAACCAGATGATGAGGATGCCTGATGTTTGCATAAAAGAAATTTAAGTGTATTTTAAAGGTATACTCCAAACAGTCAGTATGAGCTAGAGCTTCTATAAGCAATTTATTCAACTGTCACCTTCAGGGTTAACAACTGAAAGTTCTTTTTTGTTAATGCCATATTTGTAAGCATTGTATACGATCACCACACCTTGTATTTTCTTTCTTACCATCCCTTTCTTGTAGTTGTTTATGTTAGTACCCTTTCCCTTTTCTGTAGATATTTAGAAAATGCAATAAAAAATCCCCTTCGGGGGGCCAAAAAAAAAAAAGAAACATTTCTTTTGTTTGGGTTTCCCCCCCTTTTTCTTCTTTGTGGGCTACCTATGATCAAAAAAGATTTTGTGCGCTCCCATTACATGTGGAATTCTGCCCCCGTTGAAGTCTCCCTCCACATTTAAAATATCTTACTGTTCCTAGCAATCACTGTGCATTTAAGCTAGGTTGACTAAATGCTTTGCTACAGCAGAATTGAAGGGGCCATTTGCAAAAACTTTCTTCTCTGGACACTTCTGTCATTGTGCCTCTATTGATCACATCTTGTTATTCTGTGACCAATGGTTTTCACTGTGAAAACTCTGGATTCCCCCCACTTCAAGCAAGTACCAACTTGCCATTGAACCGCAGGTAATTCTTTGTGGGCTGACATTATTCCTGCAGTTAAATAAATAAATAAATGTGTTTGTTTCTAACCCACCCACCCTGGTAAGCAGGCTCAGGGTGATTCACAACAAAAATTCAACAGAATAAAACATTTTAAAAACAGTCAAGCAATAATTCAGTTTAAAACCCCAACAGCATAACCACAAGATGGCAAAAGTATTATAGAAGCTCCCAGAGGACACTACGTGTATGCCCAGATTAAACAGGTAATTGGGGGATGGGTGCTAAGCAGGGCTATTTTTGTAGGAAAAAGCCCAGCAGGAACTCATTAGGCCACACCAGTTGAAGTTTCTGGAGCAGGGTCAAGGGCAGCCTTGCATAGAGCGAGTTGCAGTAGTCTAACCGGGAGGTTACCATTGCATGGATCATCATGGCCAAGTTACAGGGAAGAGATAAGAAACCAGTTGCCTGACCAGCCGAAGATGATAAAAAGCTGATCTGGCAACATTCGTGACCTGGACCTCCATTGCAAATGAGGCATTCAGCGTCACACCTAAACTCCTCACCATTGGTCCTGGCACCAATGATGCCCTGTCAAGGGCTGGGAGATGGATTCCCAATCCCATCCCTGCACTGCTTAGACACAGGGCCTCTATCTTCGATGGATTCAGTTTCAATTAACTCTGATGCAACTATCCAGGCACACCCTCTAATGGCCTGGCCGAAACACCCGGCCATCCATCAGTAGATACAGCTGGGTGTTATCAGCATACTGGTGACAACCCAGCCCAAACCCTCGGACCAACTCAGCAAGGGGGTGCATGTAGACATTAAATAGCATAGGGGAGAGGATTGACTCCTGAGGGACACTACACACCAATGGGTAATGTGGCAAAACCATCTCCCCAAGTGCCACTCTGTCCCAGCCATGATCTGTGGCCAAACATTTGTCTATTATAACATCTTTTAGACACTCTCCTGCTAAGTATTAATGTGATCATCGATAATCTTCCCATTATATCAGTGGCATAATTTTCTCTTATCATTTTATCATTGTTATTCATACTTGTACTGAGATTTTATTGTGTGACTCAAGACCCCTAGTTGACAGAGGAGGAAGAGGAGGAAGAGGAAGAAGAAGAAATTGGATTTATACCCTGCCCTTCACTCGGAGTCTCAGAGCAGCTTACAAACTCCTTTCCCTTCCCCTCCCCATAACAGACACCCTGTGAGGGAGGCAGGGCTGAGAGATCTCTTTCAAGAACTGCCCTTTCAAGGACAGCTCTTGTCAGAACTATGGCTTGCCCAAGGTCATCCAGCAGCTGCAAGTGGAGGAGTGGGAAATCAAACCCAGTTCTCCCAGATTAGAGTCCACGCTCCTAACCACTACACCAAACTGGCTTATTGTTAACAAAGCTTCTTGTCTTGTTAATAAAGAAAAGGAAAGAACTGTAGCACTGAGGAATTTAGCTTTTCCTACCACATACATTAACCTGATAGAAGCTATACCCCGTTGCTGCTCCATAAGAAGCAATTAACTATGGGAAAGAAAAAAAACAAACAATATTCTGTGGAAGAAGTTCCTGGGGAAAGCTGACCATGGAAATGGAGAAAGCCAGTTAGCGAAGGAGTGGCCATCTTCTGGACTGAGCTGTCAGTCTTGTGAGGGAAAGTGGCTTCTTGGTGACTGTGAGAAAAAGATAGCTTCTCAGTGTCTCTGAGAAGTGACTAGAATACTTGCTTCTCTTTTTGCCCTAAATTTGGGACTACCATTATAACTTTTATTTATTAAACTTCCCTTTCTGACCTTATTGTTTCGGTTACCTTTTGATAAATGTTATTTGTCCACGTTCAGGATTTGAATGGGGCATCTACAGTCCTGTGGCCAATAACCTGGCCCTTGTAAGGCAAAAAGTGTTAGAATATCATGACTTATAGCGTCAGTTGGGCAGTTGTGTTGGTCTGAAGCAGCAGAACAAAGTTTGAGTCCAGTGGCACCTTTAAGACCAACAAAGTTTTATTCAGTTGTTCGTCTTAAAGGTGCCACTGGAGTTATATGGCAATTGGGGTGGAGCTGGTTTATAAAGGAGAAATAGTGTGGTGAAAAAGGTTTAGCCTCTTTCTCAGTGTCATAGCCCAGACGAATCCCCCTCCACACAGTCGTTTTTTAATGTTTAAGAGAATGCCAGGAGATCCAATCATAATTCTCCCACATTCTATATATATAAAAGAAAGTCCCCTCACTGTAAAACCCCTGGACCTAGAAACACGAAATTCAGGAAGAGCACTCCTACCATGATGTAGATGCTCACTAAGAAGGGATTTTTAGAAATTCGACTCCTAAGGGGGTCAAAAGGGGTAAAATGTTCTCCCCCCCATTGTTTCCTATTTGGCTGCCAGGCTGCTGCCTCCTTGCACCCCCCACTGTTTGATTGGTCAGCTGCAGAGATCAGTGTTCTGTGGTTAAAAAAAAAGTTACAGGAGACTGCAGAGAGCTAATGGCAGTGGAGGCAATCAGGAATGGCCAATGACCAGTGAGGTGCAGCAATGCTGCTGGCCTAGCCTCCCCATGGCTTCAAACATGTCCCCCACCTCCTACAGGCAGCTGTCTGTCAACTGCAGCAGTGGGTGCAGGGTGCTTAAAACCATCAGGGAGCAATGATGGATGAATATGGGATAGGTGAAAAATTTAAGGGTGCCATACAAGAAGTATATAAGGGAGGGAAAGCAGTGGTAAGGGTAAACGGAGGGCATTCAAGGGAGTTTAGCATACAGAGAGGAGTAAGGCAAAGATGCCCCCTCTCCCCATACATATTTATTATGGGAATTGAGGTCCTAGCAGAAAGAATAAGGAATAGCGGCAGAATAGATGGATACCATATTGGGAGTGAGGAATTAAAGATCAATTTGTTTGCAGATGATATAATGATTGCGCTGCTAAACCCTAAAGAGGGGATTAGAGAAATAAGGACTATATTGGAGGATTTTGAAGCATATTCAGGGCTAAGGGTGAACATGGACAAATCCAAAATTATGTACTTCAATGTCAGTAAAGCAGAGAGAAGAGAAATTGCAAAGATGACAAAAATGGGCCCAGGAGCTAAGACAATAAAATATTTGGGGATCGAAATCAGGAAGAATTGGAAAAAAACAGGGGAAGGGAACTTCAAAATGGTCTGGAAGAAGATCTGTAAGGACATGAAAAGATGGGCAAATAAAAATTTGTGCTTTTCAAACAAAATAAGAGCTGTAAAGATGTTCTTAATTTCTAAGATGATGTACCTATTCCAAACACTCCCAGTAGAATTAAGTATACAACAGTTAGAAAAATGGAATGGAATAATTAGGGAATGGATCTTTGGAAGTAAAAATCCCAGAATGCAAAAGAAGTTCATTTATAACCCACAAAATGTATTGGGGTGGGGTGTACCCAATCTAACAGATTACTACGAAGCTTTTAATGTCAAGTCAATGATAGAGATAGGAGAAGATACAGAGCAGAAATGGGTTAGATTGGAAAATGAATTAAACGAAGGAGCTGGGAGGCTGGGTATATTTACAAGAAATGTGAAGAAGGAATACGGCAGAGTGGTGGGACCTAGGAGAACAGCGTTGAAAATATGGGAGAAATGGCAACCAATCTGGTTGAGCAAGCTCTCTGAGTGGGCACCAGTGGAAAGTGTATATGGGGAATCAGACGATCCCCATTGGTGGAAACTACTCCAAGAAAAAGGGTTTGCTAGAATAAGAGATATGTATGGAGAAGGTGGCCGGCTTAAGCCACTACAAACAATAATTGAGACAGTAGGGAAACAGTATTGGTTGAAGGCGACCAGTCTATATAATGCAATAAAAAAGGAGAGGCAAAAGAGGGAGGGGGACTCAGAAGAAGTCGCAGAAATCTTGTACAAAGAAAAGAGGAAGACAAGTAAGGGTCTAGCGGGTAAGATATATAAAATAATGACAACTAATGAGGAGTCAGTAATTAAAAGTACTCAAACGAGATGGGCTAGAGAGGGACTAACCTCAGAAACAACCTTAAAAAAATTAATGGTGGGGGTCAAAAAGATCAAGTTCGATAAATTTAGAGAAATGGAGCTGAAGTACTTTACCAAATGGTACTGGACGCCAGCCCAGCTAGCCAATATGATATCGGGGATGAGTTCGAACTGCTGGCACTGCAATCAAGCCAAAGGGTGGTACTCACACATGTGGTGGGAATGTGCCAAAGTCCAGGAGTTTTGAAAGGAAATATTAGCCAGAATAAAGGATAGGACAGGTGTATCAATACCTATAGATGTTAACTTAATGACATTAGGAACCTTAAAGATCGAGGGCATAGAAAGCACATATCAAGAGGTAGTTAAGGCAATGATACTAGCTGGAAAGGCAATCATAGCATTAGGATGGAAAGACAAGAATAAGTGGACAATTGAGAATTGGAATAACTATCTGTTTGAATATATTCAATCAGATATAGTGACCCTGACAACGGAAGAGAACACCTGGGAGGAAAAGAAGACGCAAACAAGCAAGAAATGGTCATCGTATTTCGATTACATCAAGGAGGATGAAGCTATGAAGGATGCCTACTGGAAACTTTGGATTCTGTGCCCGTGGCTGAAGCAATGAAGAAAGAAGAGCAGGGGGAGGGACTGAGGGGAGGGGGGTGGGGGAGAAAAAAAATCTTGTATCACGGTAGTGGGAAGATTATATGTGTGAAAGCCTGTTGAAATAAAAAGATGTTAAAAAAAAAAAACATCAGGGAGCCTGCCCCAGCAGTAACACCTTAGTGATCCTGCCAGCCCAGCGTCCACAATGACTTGCAATACCCCACCCCTACCCCTCCTACACTGGACAGGAAGCTGCCTGTCAGGTGTAGGAAAGGATGTGGGATGCTGACAGTGTTGGGGAGGTTTGCTCAGCAGGACTGCCTTAAGGCTGCTGCTGGCCCAGCATCCCTGATGCCTTTAAACACAATCCCTACACCACAGACAGGTGTTTGTCAGGTGTAGGAGCAGGGCCAGGGTACTTTGATCCATCAGGGACGCTGCCCCAGCAAGATCACCTTAGCGATGTTGCTGGCCCAGCCTTATCAATGGCTTTAGCCACACTCCCACCCACTATGGAAATATACCCCAAATTTGTAGAAAAGTGGTTTCCTTTATTAGGTTATTTAGCTTCTCAGAATGAGGTTTCTAGAAAATTGGTTCATATGAACTTGCTTAATATCTGATTGCTTGGATGGTGTTTTGAATATGTAGTTATGTACCACTTCTTAAAAGTAACATAAATGAGGCAATTTTGTAAAAAAAAGGGGAGGTATGCCTTCCCCCCAATTCAATGCCAGGCAACACCACTATACCAAGAAACCCAAAATAAGGAAGCTGCATTCCTACTATGATGTCACCCCCCTCACACACAAAGAGATTTCTGAGAAACATAACCCCTAAGGGGGTAAAAAGGGGGCAAAATTTATTTCCCCAATTGTTTTCCATGTGCCTTGCAGGCTGCTGCCTCCTTGCCCCCCTCCCGATTAGTTAACTGAGTAGCTCAGAGTTCTGAGGTAAAACCTGCTTGCTTGCACCCACCTCCCTCTGATTGCTCAACTGTGGATCTCAATGTTCTGAGGTAAAAACACAGTTAGAAGAGACTGCAGACAGTTGAAGAAAGTTACATAAATCAGTGATTCAAGACTCCTGAAAAAAGCCAGCATGGCAATTCAGTTAATGAATGTTCATGGGGAGATAGTAAATAGGGTTCCCAAGTACTTACTGCGATCCGGTGGGGGAAACATACTCCCTGGCCAGACCATTCCTCCCTATAACGCACCATGCCATCGCCAGGAAGTGACACCAGGCGACGCTCTGGCAATGGGGCTGAAAACTCGATGCCAGAGTGTTGCCCGGTGTCACTTCCTGGAGACGGCATCGTGTGGTGCGTCTTTACTTCCCCCAGGGATGGTCCTGCCAGGACGTATCCATCCCCTGCTGGATTACGGTAAGTACTTGGGAAGCCTGATAGTAAAGGACCTTTTTGATGTGTGCCTCCCTCACGAACCCGAAGAAATGTCCACCATATCACCACTCCCTCACACCAACTCCCACCTCTCACCTCTTACTGCCCCCAAGAAAGCTCCTGGCAAACGTCGAACCAGATACACCAACGCTACAAGGAGGAGGCAACTTAGGAATGCAGCAAAGACATTTGCACATTGTATTCCTGTGGGGCACTGAGCTGCTCAGGTCAAGTACCCTGAGGTGCTCAGAACAACACAGTCTCCATATGAGCAAAACCATCCAGGAATGCAAGTATGAGAGGCCATCACTTTCGTGGAAGGTGACAGGAGTTGACTTCTTAAATGGACAGTTCTATGTTGCCTGCTCCAGAGTGAGCTCACCAAGCAGCCTGGTGATCCTAGCACCTGAAGGCAGAACCACCAATGTGGTCTACAGAGAGGTCCTTCAGTAGAGGAGGGGAAAAGTACATATGTCTCACTTCATTTTTTACACTACAATCTTCTCCATTAAAAATCCTACAACAAATGTTACATTTCAAACTTCACGTTATCAGTATTATAACTGGATTTACGGAACTTAAATACCATAGTGAAGCATGGGAATCAGGCTGTGTATAGTTTGGTCTTTAGTAACTCTAGCAAAGCAGAACTTCCACTTAGGCTAACTTGCCACAAGATGTCACCACTACCAAATAAAAGGAAATCCAGAAAGCAAACTATTTTTAAAAAGAATTAGATGTTTCGACACAGAATGTTCTGTTGCACTGATATAGAAAAGCCAGGTATGCTGGAGCCAATATCATCCTAACCACAGAAACCTAAACTTGGAATGACACCAGTATAATAAAGATCGGCTCAAACAAGGCCATATGCTACTGAGTACGTCTATGATGTCTGAACTGTCAATTGGATCGTTTTATTCTCAGTTTTTAAAAATATTCTTACAACTGTAAAAGACTTAGATATAAATTTTAAGAACCACTGTGGCACAGTGGTTAAAGGATCAGACTACCCACAGGTGGCCCAGGTTCAAGTACCTGCTCAGCCATGAAACACGCTGGGATGCCACTAGCTGATCACTCTCAGACTTTTAGGGTTGCTGTTAAGAATAAAATGGGGAAGCAGGAAGCTCACATACACTGCCATGGAAGAATGCCCTAAAAGAATGGCAAGATAAAAAAGTATAATAAAAAGATAAAATATCTTGTAAGTCTACATAGATAATTCAAGTTAGCTTAGGTGCTGTTCTCAAATGGCACTCAGAATCACAGATTTAAGCAATGATCTGAAGAAGAAAGGAAAGTCAAGGAACAGACAAAAGGATAGCTTGTGAAGTATTGTCATATCAGAACTCAAGCAACAATGAAGGGCAGGGACTCTTAAGGGACAAGCATAGGCCACGTAGAATACCACAGTGGGGCTAATAGGCCCCCACTGCAACGATTTCAGTTTGGGAGAAAGGAGGGAAAGCTGATATCCCTCCTCCAACTATGCCACACTCCAGAGCCAAGCCAGGGCCTGACATACGTGAGAACATTATTTCCCAAGATCATGTCTATCTGTAAAACAGGTCAGGGAATCTCAGTATAACTTAAGGCACATACTACATCTAGTCTGAACAGAGAAGAAGAATACAAGAAATCTGTATTGGCTTCTGCATACTGGAGAAACCATAAGCAGTTGTTCTAACAGTACATCAACCCATGTCATTGGCAGTTAAGATCAACAGCATGATGTGGTTGCCTGTCATATGATGGTGTTATACAGTCAGTTTAAAACATAAGAAATCTGTCCAAACCTTTGTTTTATTCTTATTCATATAAAATCCAGCCAAATCTCCAAATTCTTTGATCTTTTCCATCAACAACGGTAAATTGATTACTGGATCTTCAATCAAAAACATTACATCATCCGCAAAAGCCCTATACTTATAGGTAAAACCTCCAATTGTTAGTCCCCTTATATCCTTATCTTGTCTTACCTTCCCCAGCAAAACTTCCAAAATCCAAATATTAATAAGGGGGATAGTGGACACCCTTATTATAAAAACAAAGGTGCTTTGTAAGAATATGACAAAAGAAAAACAACTGGAACTGCAAGAAAAAATTCAGTGTGAAGTGGTGAAAAAAACAAAATATTTAGGAATTGAGCTCACAATGAAAAACATAGATCTTTTTAAGAACAATTATGAAAAGACTTGGTGCAAAATTCAACAGGACATAAAAAAGTGGGATACTTTGAATCTGTCACTATTGGGCAGAATTTCGGTAGTCAAGATGAATATTTTACCTCGTTTGATGTTTTTATTTCAGACGATTCCGATTGTAAAAGACTGTAAAGTACTGAATTTATGGCAGAAGGAGATCTCAAAATTTGTCTGGTTGGGAAGGAAACTGAGGATCAAAATGAAGATTCTATGCGACACAAAGAAAAGGGGAGAATTTCAACTCCCCAATCTTAGACTGTATCATGATACGGTGTGTCTGTCTTGGCTTGAACAATGGATCAACTTGGATAATAGAAAAATGTTAGTGTTGGAAGGACATGATCGTAAGTTTGGATGGCACACCTATTTATGGTATGAGAAATCCAAAGTGGACGGGGGGGGCGGAGCCAGCCACGGAGTATGGCAGACGTGCTTTGAGCTCGCTCCCGGCTTTACTCTCCTAAAATCTAACTTGAAATCATCCTGCTCCCTTGGATAATGCCAAAAAGATATGGGAAGATCTTCTAAGGGGAAAGCTTCAAAATCCACAACTTCAACAACATCGGTAAAACATTATTTTACCAGAAGAGCCACTACCGGGGCCTCCGGCCTACCTCATTCTGATACTGCCATCTAAGGTACAGAAAAATTTACTGATTTTAAAGCAAAAATATGTCACAAAAACCTCTAAATCTATTAAGATTTTAAAGCATAGAATAGACAAAAAAGAAGCAAATACAATAATACATGCTATCAGGGACTCCCAGGGTATAATGCAGGTAACTTCTAAAAATATTATTAAAGTATTCTATGATTATTTTCAACAATTATATTCATCTACTAATCCAGACAGGCAATCTATTCGGGACTATCTAAATAAAATTAAGTTTAATATTAAATTATCTGAAGAGCATCAGGATTTCCTGGATAAACCCATTACTATTGATGAACTAGCTACAGCTATGTCTAAAACTAAAAATAATAAATCACCTGGAAAAGATGGGTTCCCGATTGAGCTTTATAAGAAATTTTTTCCTGAACTAGGTGAACATCTTAATCAGACACTGAACTCAGTTCTTACCACTGGCCTAATGCCTCCTTCTTGGTCGGAGGCTAGAATAATAGTAATCCCAAAGCCTGGTAAAGACAGAACTAATCCAGGTTCCTACAGACCTATATCAGTTTTAAACCACGATTTCAAGCTCCTTTCTACTGTTCTAGCCTCTAGACTTAACATGATTATAACGAAATACATTCATCCCGACCAAACGGGATTTATGCCTGGTAGATATATAACTGATAGTATCAGAAAGACATTGAACATTATAAACTACACATCAATCAATAAAATCAGTACTATCCTCCTGTCAACAGACGCTGAGAAAGCCTTTGACAGAGTGGAACCTGTATAACTTCAAGAATTGATGCAGGTAATGAACTTTGGTCCTGTATTTCGAAATATTATTCAAACTTTTTATCAAAAACCATTGGCCCAACTTTGTATAAATCATTTTAGATCAGAAAATTTAATTCTTGAACGAGGAACTAGACAGGGTTGTCCCCTTTCCCCTTTACTTTTTGCTCTTTCAATTGAGCCATTAGCCTATGCCATTAGGCAAGACTTAGCAATTTCCGGTATACAGATTGATCAAAATCATTTTAAAATTAGCCTATATGCTGACGATATCATTTTCTATATCACCAACCCACAAAGTACTCTATCTATCATATTGAACCATATTCAGGATTTTGGTGTGGTATCAGGATTTAAGGTTAACTATCAAAAATCGGAAATATATCCGGTTGAGGTAGCACCCTCACAAAAGGCATCTCTACAGACACAATTTCCTTTCAAATGGGTGGACTCTACTTTGCGATATTTAGGGATCAATATTCCTATAAATCTTATGAATCTTTATAAAAATAATTATGTCCCTCTTTTTCAACAATTTAAAAAGACTCTTGAGGATTGGAAGTCTTTATATTTAACATTATTAGAAAAAATAACATTATTTAAAACTATATTAGTGCCAAAATTTTTATATCTTTTCCAAACCCTTCCTATAGAAATTCCTGCTAAAGACCTTATGTCATGGAAAAAGCAATTATTGGAGTTTATTTGGGAGAATAAGAAAGCTAGAATAAATTATGCCACATTAATTAAACCCACCAATATAGGAGGACTTGGTTTACCAGATCTCGAAAAATATTATATTGCTTCCCAATTAAGAATAGTACACTACTATGCAAATCCATCAATGACAACACCTTGGTTACAAATAGAGAAACGGGAGATTTACCCTAAAAAGTTATACAAAGTTATTTGGCACTCCCTAGGGAGCGGATACTTTTCAACAATTCAGAACCCCTTTTTAAAGCTCACAATGCAACTATGGCAAAAATACAGATCAGCTCTTTGTCCGGGGATTTCCCCTATAACAGCTATGTTCGGTCAACCTTGGTTCATTCCTGGCACTAACCCTTCTTTTCTACAACCGCTAAATGATAAAGGCATTTTTAGAATAGTTGATTTTTTAATTAATGGAAAGATAGGTACCCAACAACAGATTGAAGATAAATATGGGATTAAACTCCCCTGGATGCAATATTATCAACTCTACCACGTACTACAGGCCCTTGCTACATCTTCCCAATTAGATAGGCCTTTAACGCCTTTTGAAAAATTTTTAAAACTCCAAGGTTTTAAACTTCAAGGTTTATTGGCAATTATTTACTCTGGTCTAAATCATAAAGTCTGGCAGTTACTTTCAGCGATACAAAAAGCATGGCACAAAGACTGTGGAATAACATTTTCTGAACAACAATGGTTTCAAATATGGTCAAATTCTTTGTTTTCTCATTGAGCCTTACAGTGTCGACTACAACATCTCAAAATATACATGAGATGGTATCTTACCCCTGAACGTCTATTTAAAAGTAAATACAAAGCCTCGCCGTTGTGCTGGAAAAGGTGTAATGAACCTGGCTCGTTCATCCACTGTTGGTGGGCCTGCCCTAAAGTTAGAGTTTTTTGGCAAGCAGTTTTAGTAGAAATTAAAAAATTAACGGGTTATGAACTTTCTGACAATCCAGCATCCATTCTTTTACATTTTTGGCCGGACCTACAAGTAACCAAACAACAAGCTGAATTTATTTCTCTTTTACTTATAGCAGCAAAAAATCTTATTGCACTTAACTGGAAATTGCCTAGGGTCCCTACTTTAGCACAATGGAAGGTCAAGCTATGGGATATAATAGCATCAGATAAAATGGCTACTCAATTAATTGTATTTGATAACCCTAAGATTACCAATAATTTTGTAGAAAAATGGTTTCCTTTTTTGCAGTATGTGACGGAACACTCAAATTCTCAATATAACTTACCTTTGAAATATAAACATATTGTTTTTTATTAAGAGATTGTTGTTAATGATGAGTTTTATTGATAAGAATTGTTAGTCGTCTTGATATACACAAGTTTGTATGTATATT
The DNA here is from genome assembly GCA_029375565.1 of Gekko gecko. NCBI lineage: Eukaryota > Metazoa > Chordata > Lepidosauria > Squamata > Gekkonidae > Gekko > Gekko gecko. The sequence continues at coordinate 123,697,390 of JAPDNY010000007.1, forward strand.
TGAAAAGAATTTTTATTGTTTGATGTACAATGTTGTTTGTGACACTGCGTTGTGTTGTGTTAGTTGTTGTGTTTATATGGTAAAAAAAATTAATAAAAATATTAATTGCAAAAAAAAAAGAAATCCAAAGTGGACAACTTTTTTAAACACCACTTTATAAGAAGATCACTGTTTATGACTTGGATGAGATACAAAAGATTTTTTTTTGAAGCAAGACCATTATGGATAGTTCCAGCAGAGGTAATTAAACCACTTTCAAGGCACAAAGGAGAAGATTGGATACCTTATAGAGACATTTTGAAGGTAGAGGGGAGTAGTTTCGTGATGAGAGCTAGAGAGGATCTGGAATTTGAATATGACTGGTTAAATTACAGACAGATTTATGACTTATTTAAGGCGGATAAAATGAGGTATGGCTTCAGGAAGGAAAATAATGACATTGAAACTGTATGGGCAGAAAAAGGTAAAAAAGTGATTTCAAAAATTTATAAGGTTTTGTTAAAATGGTATACAGAGGATGAGACGGTAAAAGAACAGATGGTGAAATGGGCTATAAATATAAATAGAGAAATAGATATGTCATCATGGGAGTGTCTGTGGAATTAAAATTTCAACATGTGTTAATGTAAAAGAAAATTGTTATAAAATGATGTATAGATGGTATATGACACCAAAAAAAATTGCTAATACGAATGAGAACATGTCTAACAAATGTTGGAAGTGTAAAAAAAAAAGGAAGGCTCATTTTATCATATGTGGTGGACTTGTGATAAAGCGGTAGCTTATTGGACTGAGATCCATAATGAAATTCAGAAGATCCTGAAGTGTACCTTGAAAAAAGAACCAGAAATGTTACTTTTAGGTCTTAAAAATCGAAGAATTTAACGTGACAAAGAGAACATTGTTATGGTATTTGATTACAACTGCTAGAATGACATTTGCTCAATTTTGGAAGCAAGAAAAGACACCGGAAAAATGGGACTGGATAAAGAAGATGCTTTTTATGGTAGAAATGGATAAATTGACAAAGAAACTTGACGGTAAAGAAGATGAAGAATTCTTAGCAGAATGGAAAGACTTTAAAGACTATTTAGAGTGGAACTGGGATGTAAAAAATAAGTTACTCTGCTTTGATAACTATTAAGATTGGAAGACTAGAAAGTAATGATTATTAGCTAAAATGTTACCTAATACTGAGTCAGAGAAAATGAATGTTAGAAATGAAGAACTGAATATTGGACAAGTATTTATTGTTAGTGAATATTGATTGAAATGATAATAGGGGTGGAGCATCGCTGGAAGCCAGGTGGGGGGAGGGAGGGGATATTAGAAAAGGATATATCAAAAAAAATTGAAATATGGAATGTGTTAATATATCCTATTAATAAAGTTCTTTTTTTTTTTAAAGAAATCTGTTCAAACCATTGTTTTCTACTGCAATAGCTGTTGGTGTATTTCTCCACTTTTTAAATTCATTTTTCTGAGGTAGTTTCCCTGTATTATTTGACACAGATTGGCCAGCATGGATCAAGCTTTTCTTTTTTTAAATATGGCCATCCCAGGTACAACTATTTCTCTGACAAAAGCAACTCTAATCTAGGAGCTCACAGATTTTGGCTTTAACAATCTTCATGATCTCAGAGGCAGGTGTTCCATCTTCTGAGATCACAGAAGCCACAGTTGAGATTTATGAACATCCAGCTATGCATCAGGTTGCTCATGCAAGCCCATACTCAGTGATCGCCAGGACTGACTGTATAAGTGAAAAAGTGCTGCCTGAATAATGGCATACAAAGATGGTAAAGGAAGATTAATTTCCAAAAGGCATTGCAAGCAGGGTTTCCTCTAAGCTGAGTTAGTGTGAGCCAGCTCACAGTCTTTTAGCCTCCGGCTCACACATTTTTGCCTTAGCTCGGGGCAGATGGCCCCAGAGCAAACTAATTTTATGCAGGAGCCAAATCGCTCGCTCACAACTTTAATGCCAGAAGCTCACAAAGTAGGAGTTTTGCTCACAAGACTCCACAGCTTAGAGGGAGCGCTGACTGCAAGTCCCATAAACTTTCTTCTTCATTTAAAAAAAAAATTGCATGCCACCTTTCTGCCCCAATAGGCTTCCAGGGCAACTCACAATTAATAAACAAAACAAAACAATTGAACCACTGAAATGCACCAGTAAAAGTTAAAAACAGCAGCACATTTACAACTATTTTTTTAAAAAACCTAGAAAACAAAGAATGAGTTGAGTGGAGGAGGGAATGGGCTCAAGCAAACTGAGCAACCTACCCTGGAGCCTAAAAGATAGTGCCAATAGGCCCATGTCCTGCAGGCACACAGGAACAGAAAAGGCCCTCTCTTCATAGCTCCCTGCCTTAGCTTCAGAAGGTAAAGGCACTCAAAAAGGCTTTCTGATGATGATTTCAGGTGCTTCATCATTTCAGAGAGCGGGTGTGTCAAATGCTAGTGAAGGTTTTCCAGTGCTGAGGAATATGTTGAATCTTATTCAGTACTAAACATCTTTTTTGTACTCTTCATAGTTCTCTTGCAAATAAAGTCTTATCGTATACCTTTCTCCTTTCACTCTGTTTTAATTTCAATACACACAACTAGTCAGATTTAGCAAGTACAAATTCATAGGCTTATATATCTTTTTTGTATATCCTTTTGATTGTTGGGGGTGCCTAGTTCATGCACATCCAGTAAGTCAACTGCTCTCATATCTCATCTCTGAAAATGGCAGTCACAATCCAGTGCAGACTTAGGCAAATGAATGAATCGACAAAAGCCGCACTCCATTAGATTAAGGCCTTCAGCTGTTGCACTGAAATGTCATTTCCAGAAGTGCTATCTCAGGTCAGCTGTATACAATATGAAGGGGGAAATGACAGAAATATCCAATTATCTTTTTTTCTTGCAGTGTATTGTACATTTCCCAAAAATTCTTCATAGCTTTCCCCCTCCCTCCACATATTAACCATAGGGCACTCTCCAAATTACTTAACTCTAAAAATGCCTCCTGCCAAACTATAGTAACATGTTAATGGTAGAAGGAGAAATAGTATTCCCTGGGCAATTATACACGAACCCTGTTAATATGCTGTTACAACAGCAGCAAGAAAACTATCCAACTATGAAAACTGTATCAACACAAATTGTAAAAAGCTACATCCACACATTGCTAGCTATTGCATTATCACTGCACAACCTTATTGAGGAGTGGAACCGCCAACAAAAGATTTAGAGTGAAAGACACTGCCAACAAAAACTACTCAAAGGGTCTATACAGGGAACAGACCCGAAGACTGTGAGCAGACTACAAAGTGCCTAGGAGTTACCATCTGGTGTCTGACACAGCCAGACTTCCTGCACAGACTTTTAACACCTTTAATCCTTCAGCAGAAATGGGCTGCTGCTGGTTGTGTATATTTTATCATGTGCCTAGGTAACCCTTTGGAGGAACTATTGAGAGGTGCCATTGTTGAGGTACTAGTGGGCAGAGGGAGATATGACAGTGAGAGGAGGCCAGGTAAGGGGAAGACGGGATTGGTGGGTTGTGCCCATCCATTCTTCCAGTATTTCTCTCAAGCAAAGGAACCCTAGCAATCTTGCTAATCACCCATCAAGCCTAAAGTGCTGCTGCTAAATGCCAGGTAGGTTCAAAACTAAACAATCCTCATCCAGGACTTACTACTAGGTGAGGATGCCAACCTGGAATGTATCACAGAGTCCCAGATAGGTACAGAAGGAGAAATGGCTGTCTCCCAGGCTTCCTTGTGTAGCACAAGCCTAGGCCTGGTGGGGGGAGGGGGAGTGGCTCTGCTCTTTCAGGCCTCTGTGGCACTCACCAGGTGCTTTGATAAGCAGAACCCCCAGGACTCTTTTTGTAGCAGGAACTCCTTTGTATATTAGGCGACACAGCCCTAATGTAGCCAATCCGTCAAGAGCTTACAGAGCTCTTCTTACAGGGGCTACTGTAAGCTCTTGGGGGATTGGTGTTGGGATTCTTGTAAAAATATAGTTAAGCAGAGATAAAAATAGTTATCAGCAGAGCAAAACAGAGTGACTGAGTCATGTGTATGTTTGTAAAATATAAAAGTTTACTAGAAATCTAACAGAAAAGGTAAACAGGATGCAATATACGAAAAGGACTAAATCCCTACATCTTTACAGAAAGAAAATGGCAGGAAACAGAAACTTCAATATGTTAAATAGCCAATGCATTAATCTCCAGTCACAGGGCTAAACTTCAGATCAGTACAATAAGATCTCCCACAAAATTCCTGGACTTTTCTACTTAGAAAACAGATTGGGTATAACAAAACATGTACTTCCTGTTGGCTAAACACAGACAAACTTAACTCTATAATTGCTGAAGTGTTTTAACTTGCTAAGCCCAACAGTTGGCGTCATTAGGGGTGAGTTGCCTATAGGGGTGTGAACCCCTATTTTGAGTTAGGATTGCCAGGTCTGGGCTGGAAAATACCTGGAGACTTTGGGAGTGGATCCAGAAGAGGGCAGAGTTGGAGGGAGGGACCTCAGCATGATACAGTGCCATAAAGCCCACCCTTCAAAGCAGCCATTCTCTCTAGGGGAGCTGATCTCTGACAGCTGGAAAGCAGTTGTAAAAGTGGGAGAACCCAGGCCTCACCTGGAGGCTGGCAACCCTATTTTGAATATGTACCTGATGCTGATAAAACAAGTTCTATTTGCCTCTGAGACTTTGTTCTGGTTTCAGTGAAATAAAAACAGCCAATTAATCCATGAATGAACACTGGTAAACAGCAGCAGTTGCTTTGAAACACCATCTTCTCTCTTTTACGCATGAGATTATAAAAATAGCCTGTTTATAATTACCAAACATCCTCTTTCTAATTAGGTTGCTTTCATATTTGTGCTCATTCACTGACTGTAGCACTACAGAACAACATAATCTGGCCAGTTACCATTCTTGTTTCCTCTGAAGTACAACATCTGGGTCATCACTGCTAGCATTATTTGATGGCTGTGGATGAACTGTTTGCTACATGAGAGGCATTTTGTATTCTGCATTATGTTTTTACAAACAATATTCTGGGTATTGCTTCCCTTTGTGTTATGATTTCTCCAATCTTCCACTAATTATACTTGTCTTCAGCTAATCAGAACTTGACTTGTCTTAAACCTAGAGCAAACGCAGCAGCTGGGTTTGCTGTTCCTTTAAAAGAACAAAATTAAAGTGCATTTCTTAATTTTCCTTAATTCTGTGCTTGCACGATGATGGATTCCTTGATCTCCTAATCTTGCTCCTTAGACACTATAGAAAGCATGGCATCCTGTGAGTATCTGGTTGCTGGATGGTCTTTTGGCCATTCTTGGAACCAGGGCTATTTTTGGTCCAAAATGCACTGTAACGGTGTTCCAGCTGCCTTCCAAGCCCAGGGGGTGGGGCTTGCTCCTCAGACTGCCCACGAGCAGCAAGAGGCAGGGAGGTAAGAGCCCTTCTCCCACCCACTGGCCTTCCCAGGCCCGTGCCAAGGCACTGGGGCCCACAGGAGACCCAAAGTGTCCGCCCACCGGCCTTCCTGGGCCCGTGCCGAGGTGCTGAGGCCCACGGAAGGTCCAAAGAGTTCACCTGCCAGCCTTCCCAAACCCATGTCCAGGTGCTGGGGGCCACGGGAGGCCTGAAGACCCCACCTGACAGCCTTCTCGCACTAGTGCCAAAGCGCTGGGGCCTGCTGGGGCCCACCTGAGGCCCAAAGACCTCACCTGCCGGCCTGCCCGCACCAAAGCACTGGGGCCCGCCAGAGGCCTGAAGACCCCACCCGCTGGCCTTCCCATGCTTGCACCAAGGTGCTGGGGCCTGCGGTAGCCCGAAGACTCCCCCAACAGCTTTCCTGCACCCGCATCAAGGCTTTGGGGCCCTTGGGAGGCCCAAAGACCTCACCCGCAGGAGGCCCAAAGTTCTGCCCACTGGCCTTCCTGGGCCAGCATCAAGGCAAGACCCCACCCACTGGCCTTCCCGTGCCTACACCAAAGCACTGGGGCCTGTGGGAGGCCCAAAGACCCTGCCTGCCTGCCTTCCTGCACCGAGGTGCTGGGGCCCACAGGAAGCCCGAAGGGTCCACCCACTAGCCTTTCTGGGGCCACGCTGGGGGCCACAGGAGGCCCAGAGATCCTGCCCACTGGCCTTCCTATCTGGCACCTGAAGAGCTTGATTGGGATGAGTGAGGGATGTCCGCAGGAGGTGGGTGCATGGGAGAGCCTCCCTCCCTCCCCCCATCTCTTTGCCTTCTTTCTTTCCCTCCTTCTGTCTTTCTCTTTCCCCCTTCTTTTCTTCTCTTTCTTTCCCTCTTCTTCTCTCTTTCTCTCTTTTCCTCCTCCTTTCCTTCTCTCTCTTTCCCTCTTCCCCCCTCTCTCTTTTGCTCCCTCTTTCCTTTTCTCTTTCGTTCCTTCTTTCTCTTTCTCTCTTGTGGTATCATCAGGGACAGATTGCATAGGAAATGTTATTTTGGATTTACCCTTAAGACCTAGGAAGGTGAAGGTTTCAGATTTTTATAAAATGAATCAGGGATTACTTAAATGTAGTGGTTATGAAAGTTCTGTTTTAGGTAAGTTCAAGAAATGTGAGCAGTAAGTAGTTAGTAATGGGGAGGAGGGAGTTTCAGAATTGATGCATGCTGAATAGTTGACCTTTGTTTGCTACTGTTACATCATTCAGTCTGCTCATTATATTAGAGAAAATGAAGTTACACTAAGAGAAAGGGTGAATCTATTGTTCTACAAAGTGCTTCCATTATACCACAAGACTAAAATCTCCTAGTTACAGTTTTATATCATGATCAGTAGAGCCCTGAACCCTTGTAATCTTACATCTACTTTCAATGTCCTGCTAACATCCTGTTTGGATTAATGTAATATACCTTATATGGTACAGACCTTGCAAATGTTTTGGAAGCTTTGGTTGCTGTAACATGCACCCATTGGCCCAATGAATGGAGGGCAAACAAAAAAAGTCATATATTACTTCTATCTTCATTGCATCAGTTGCTTATTAGCTCCTTGTCCCAGTTCAGGGTGCTGTTTCTTACCTTTAAACATCCTAAACATTTGGCGCTTTCCTGCTTATTAAAGGCACCTGGAGAGGTTTTAACTCTGCATTCTCCTATTTACTGTAGTAAGTTAACATAAGAACATAAGAGAAGCCAGTGTTGGATCAGGCCAATGGCCCATCCCGTCCAACACTCTGTCACACAGTGGCCCAAAATACCAGGTGCCATCAGGAGGTCCAACATTGGGGCCAGGACACTAGAAGTCCTCCCACTGTTGTCACCCCCAAGCTCCAAGAATACAGAGCATAACTTGCCCCAGACCAAGAGTTCCTATCTAAGTTGTTGTTCAGTTGCACAGTCGAGTCCGACTCTTCGCAACCCCATGGACCAGACCATGCCAGGCCCTACTGTCTTCCACTGTCCTCTGAAGTTTGCTCAATAGCCTATCTATACCTTGTGGCTAATAGCCACTGATGGACCTCTGCTCCATCAGTTCTGAAATGGAGCACAACTTTTATGCTGTGGTATTCGACCTATGGAACTCCATTCCCAGGGAAGTAAGATTGCCCTCTTATAATATATGGCAGCAAATGGAAACACTTTTTATTTGCAAAGGCATTTCTGCTACATATACTTTTTAAAAATTATTGTATTTTGGCTTTGTTGGTTTACAGTCTTGTTTCAGAAGGATAATGCATTGCCTTGAGTGTCATGTGGCTGGAAAGGCACCTAAGATACTTTACGCATGATCCAATGAATAAAATCAGGTCCAAATGAAATTATGACCATCAGTCTCTAGGGATAAAAAAGCCACAGTATATCTCCCCAGCACAATGCACTTGATGTGAATTTGAAGTACAGCTTGGGTAAGTTCCTCTGCCCACTAGGGAACACACACACAAAAAATACTACGTGGAAAAACTCTGTCAAGAACGCTTCTTGAAAAATGCAACAGTGAGCTCTATATGCAAGAAATCATGTCCTTTGCAGGCATTGGGAAGGAAATTCCTGTAACTGAAAGCCTGCCCATGACAGAGAGAACTGCTTACACACAATATCCAGGACCTTGCCTGAACATGCTGCCTGGATTACAGAGATGCTCAGCTGTTCCAGTTTCTCAGACAAGATTTTCCTTGTGTGTTCTGAAAAGGTGAGAATGTTAGTGAACAAGACAATGGCACCAGTTCCGGTAACAACTCTGGAAGATCACTTTTCAACATTTCTGCTGTACTCCTTTGACTCTGAGAGACATATAGAGCTTTTTTACCCCTTCAAGTTAAAGGCTGGTGCAGCAGCCCCCCCCCCTCCAGAGATTCCCAAGACTTAATCAATGGTTGTTGACTCTTTGTTATTCTTTCAGAACTATACACACTCCATCTATGCTGCTTCTAAAAGAATCCCAGTAAAAGGAGTAACCATTTATTTCCCTCTTTTTAGGAATATGGAGTGAAATTCAAAGGGCAGAGGGGCAGAAAGGGAAATTATACAGAATTTGGAATTACATTCTGCAGATGCTCAGAGGCAGCCAATGTCTTCCCAAACCTCCCTACCTTCCTGCTAGGGATAGCCAGTATTTTTCCTTATATATTTTTTTCTCTATAAATAGTGCATAGAATAGTGGTGAAATTATGTGCTTTGACAGCAATGTCCTCTTGATACAGAATGAAATCCTTCCTTGCTTCCAGTTCAGTTTTCTTTTCTTCCCTCTTTTTTCTTCTTTCTTTCTTTCTTTCTCTCTCTCTGTGCTGTCAGGGTGTGGCCTAATATGCTAATGAGTTTCTGCTGTTGGGTGTGGCCTAGTATGCTAATGAGTTCCTGCTGGGCTTTTTCTACAAAAAGTGCCCTGCTTAGAACACAGGTGACATTCGAGAGGTACAACAAGAACACTGTCCACACCTGCTCCACATGCCCAAGTCCATCCTCTGTTCTCTTTGACTGCAGTTAGACAGGCAGTTTTATCCACGTTCCTCGCGGTTCCCCTGCAGGTTAGAAGTGCATGATCAGATGGGCTTTTGTTCCCCAGTCATTGGGCTCTCATTCTAATCTATCTTCCAAATAGATTAGACGGATACCCAGGAAAGTCCAATGTTAACAGGACCACTCCGCAGTTCCAGACGTCTGATCATTCCTTTGCGTGGCCAAGCTGTTTGAGGAAGCCTGGAGGTTCCAGTTCATGGCCGCCATTTTTCGCTTAGTAAGCAAGGTGTGCTTAAGTGTTTACATGTGCCCAGCTTGGGAGTCCCTGACAACTGGAAGACCACACTTATGTGCATGTGGGCACAGGACTCCCTTCAGGAAAAAAGGTGGCCAAGTCTGGATAACTGGCAACAGGGTGATCGCATGCCCCAGCCATTCACCAGGGAATGTGTGATTGACATTCCCTGGCACAAGGAACACCGAATTAAAGTTGAGGTGAGATCAGAGCAGCCAAGTTTGTCATCTGACTGCAGCCCATCATTCGGTCCTGCAGTCAGCAGTTGGAACTTACGGGACAGGCTCAAGTCTTTGCTGCTGTGTGGTATGACTTGTAGTCCTAACTACTGATGATTGCACACTCTCAGAGCAAAATCTGAGTCCTGTAACAAAGCCCCTCTTAGATGCACACTTTAACATGGTGAAGGGGGTTTTGTGTGTCAGTGAAGCTGAAAGCAACACTGTAAGGAGTCGAGACTGTGCCAGTTCACTCTGACTCGCCCTGATTCCTTGATTATTACCCGCTTTTGCTGGGAGGGCAAGAGATGGGGGCACATAAGTGGCCTAGAGAGTAGACTGAGTCAAGGACCACCCAGACCTCTAAACAAAGCAACACTGAAGATTTTCAAGTTCAGCCTAAGCCTCCTGAGTTTAATGTTCCTAACTTCTAACTATACAGGCATCTTTTAGACTTGGCGCTAACTTTCTTAACCTGTGGAGTGAATTCTACCTGGGCTTCAATTAATGTGGTTTTAAATAAGCATGATCTAGGTAGGGATTTGACTCTCTTGTGTTTCCCTTTCAACTCCCTTCTAACCAGTCCCCTCATTTTTGTAAAGTTTCCTCTTTGATCAGAAAAAGGAACTGTGGCTGTGCCTATGTGGCCCTTCTGCCCACAACCAAATCAAGGAGGAGAGAAGGGAAGAGCTACATTCTGCATTTCCCCCTGCCACTAGACCTTTAAGAGGCTTTTTTTCTTCACAGTTGAGCCTTGGTGTAGTTTTGCACCACAACTCAGCGGCGGGGGGAGAGGCAGGCTGCAAAAGGGACTAGTGCTATTGTTACACTGGCGTTTCTGCTGATGCAACAGAGGGAAAGGGGGAAGCACAGGTGGCAGCATCAGAAGTGAGTGGCATGGGGACAGGATATGCTAACACCATCCCAACCCACTTCCACTTGGCTCACTGCTGCTTCGACTGCAGGGAGGGGCAATTTTTTCCTGCACCCATTTGGAAGCAAGCCTGTGTTGCTTTCCAGATTCAGACAGTCACAGTATTATCATCTTTCAGTTTTTTGACATCTCTGTTGCTCTCACATATGTCTCTGTACATCAAATACCAACTGTCCCATACTGAAGCAGAGATCTCTTTCAAATTACCTGTGGGTTACCATACCATACATGAGACTTGAATCTGCATTTGCATTTTTAAATCAGTTTCATGCTGTATCTGCATTTTTAAATCAGTTTCGTGCTGTTGTGACGCTGTCTTTCTCTATGCTTGATGGTGTCACAGCAGCATGAAACTGATTTAAATATGCAAATACAGCACGAAACTGATTTAAAAATGCAGATTCGACTACAATGTCACTCTGTTCCATGCTGATATTTTCAGGCTGCGGACACACTCTAAATAATCTACTTTCAATACACTTCCAGTGCACTCTCCAGCTGGATTTTACCATGTGAACTGAAACCCGTCAGGCAGTGCTGCCATTCACAGAATCACAGAATGTTAGAATTGGAAGGGACCTTCCAGGTCATCTAGTCCAACCCCCTGTACTCTGCAGGAGCATAGCCAAAAGATAGCCCTACATACCTACAACATACCCAAAAGATGGCCATCCAGCCTCCTCTTTAAAACATACAGGGAAGGAGCATCCACCACCTCCTGAGGCAGACTGTTCTACTGCTAAACCACACTTACAGTTAGGAACTTTCTCCTGATATCTAGCCGGTAACAACTTCCTAGTAATTTCCACTCATTAGATCTAGTCTTGCAATCCGGACCAAGAGAGAATAGATCTGCTCCATCTTTTACATGACAGCCCTTCAAATACTTGAAGACTGCAATCATGTCCCCTCTAAGTCTTCTCTTTCCCAGGCTAAACATACCCAACTCTTTCAGCCTTTCCTCATAAGACTTGGATTCAAACCCTCTCACCATCCTGGTTGGCCTCTTCCGGACACACTCGAGCTTGTCAACATCCTTCCTAAATTGTGGTGCCCAAAACTGGACACAGTACTCCAGGTGAGGCCTGACCATAGCAGAATAGAGTGGAACTACCAACTCCCGTAATCTGGACACAATGTTTCTGTTAATGCATCCTAAGATTGCATTAGATTTCTTCACAGCCACAGCGCACTGCAGGCTCATGTTGAGCTTGTGATCAACCAGAACACCTAGATCCCCTGCACATGTGCTGCCGTCAAGCCAAGTCCCTCCCATTCTATATCTGTGCCTTTGATTTTTTGTGCCCAGGTGTAGGACTTTGCACTTATCTCTATTGAAATTCATTTTATTTGCCTCAGCCCACTGTTCCAGCCTACCTGGATGATTTTGAATCCTGACTCTGTCTTCTTCAGAATTAGCAATCCCACCCAGTTTTGTGTCATCTGCAAATCTGATAAGCATCCCCTCTATGTCTTCCTCCAGGTCATTTATAAAAACATTGAACAACCCTGGGTCTAGGACCGAGCCCTGTGGCACTCCACTCGAGACTTCCCTCCACGTAGACCCAGAGCCATTTACGAGCACTCGTTGGGTACAATTTTTCAACCAACCATGAATCCATCCAACGGTTGCTCCATTCAGCCCACACTTAACCAGCTGATCCTCAAGGATATCATGAGAAACTTTGTCAAACACTTTACTGAAATCTAGATACACTATGTACCCAGCATTGCCAGAGTCAACCATTTTAGTAACTCTGTCAAAAAAGGAGATAAGGTTGGTATGGCATGACTTATTCTTGATAAACCCATGCTGGCTACTACCAATTAACTCATTCCGTTCAAGGTGCTCACAGACACAGCATTCGATAATCTGCTCCAGAATTTTTCCAAGTACTGATGTCAAGCTGACAGGCCTATAATTTACCAGGTCCATCTTTTTTCCCTTCTTGAGGATTGGGACAACATTTGCTCTTCTCCAGTCTTCCGGCACAACACCGGTACTCCAGGACATCTCAAAGATCAGAGCCAGAGGCTCTAATCTTCTTCTTTTGATGAAATCTGGTTCTTTTGATGAAAGAGATAGAATTTATCATCATGCCCTGTCAGGGAAATCTGACAGAGGGACTAGACTCCAGAGAGGGTACTCACACAAGAGTATAGTACTAACAGCACACTCACAGTAAGACACCCTTTCACAAAAGGGTCATAGAAGACAGACTTTAAACAAAGCTCAGCTTCTCTGATTACTCCTGAATATTTAAGGTCAAGGTTCCTTAATCTGACAACAGTCCTATGCCAAGCATGCTGAATATTATTATTAAACTGGCCCACTTCTGTGAGACCTGAGCAAAATAGAGAATTATATTTCACAGAACTTTTACTGAGTTGTTTCTAAATTGTATTTTTACAACATGTGGAATCATGTAATTTACAGCAGATTGCTGCATTCAAACAGTTTTGCTTTATTTACCAAAAGAAGAGTACTGGACTCAGTCAATCACACTTTCAAAGGTCAGTTTGACATGACCCCAGGGGCCTAAAGTTCACTTATCCTTTGAAATTAGCCCCAATCACAGCAGGATCACCGAGTGCCTCCAGTTAGTTCTTCATCCTGCTGTGCTCTAATGAAGGCCACTTTTCAACCATCTCTGTGGCAGCAGGGAACAGTGACTGCTAGGCTGTGTATTACCAGACAAGAGACCTTCCCAGCTGCTTTCAGCAAATGATCTTACACTTTTTGTTGGTTTCTGGTGAAAGAACAGGTGAGAAAAGAGAGACAGCAACACTAACAAAGAGTCTACTTTGATTATTCCTGTTTTGTCGGAAAACTTTTGGACAGAAACATGAAGGTGGAAAATTCCAAGGAAGTTCCAAGGATGTCTGACATATAGCATACTTTCAATCAACCTTCTTAAGAATGTAAGAAAACCATTGTAGATCAGACCAATGAGCCATCTAATTAGCATCCTGCATTTTCAGTTACGGCCAATCAGCTGTCACTGGTGACTGTCATCTGCTGACTGATGAACCCAGTGGTCCTATTTGGCTCCTCTGCTCCAGCTGGTTTTCTCCCCAGGTCAGTTCAACCTTTTAAATATTAAGCCACAGCAATCTGGGCCCATTTTAATTCAAATGAAGCCCATTCCTTCTGTACTGGCTTAGCTTGTCTGCAAATGTCACCCAGTTCCTAATAAATCCATCACAACTGGCATCAATGTACTGAGACATCTCATTTCAGCCTATCTAGCTGCCCCTGCTTCTGGTAAAATTTCTGATAATGCTACCTTAGAATTCTTAGACTTTAATACTCTACTCAGCAGCCTAAATTTAGCTCCAGAACCTCCCAACTACATTTCCAACTGTCATTAGTGTCAATATGTATTATGATAACTGGCTCTTCCCTTATACTACCTAAAAACTTATCTACACAGGATAGACCATCCATGACCTTTGCATCAGGCAATCAAGTCACCATGTGGTCATCATGGCTGCCTCTAACCCATTTCTCTGTAGTTATCAGAGCACCCTCTCCTCTTCCAAAGAGCATATGCTTGGTGTGAAAGAACATCTGCCCACCTTCCCCCTGAGGGATCACCTCCCAATACCTCAGTCTCATGTTCTACTCCCTCAAGGCCTCATCCTTCACAACATGTTCTTAGACTTGAAGTAGGAACTCTCTGTCAGATCCTTGAAAGTCTTGTCCATAAACCCAAAGCGGGTTCAAGGTATTTTGTCACCCCAAGCAATATAGAATTTTGCCTTCCCTCTCCCATGCCATTATCTCCTAAACAGCATAACACTGGTCTGTCGAAAACATCCTATAGTTTTCCGATACATACTTTTCTTTCTTTTATAATTTCTTAAACACTAAACATATAATTCTAAATTATATATTTATATATTAAATTATAAATACAATGAACACTAAATTCATTGCAAGAGATTATATAAACAAAAAGGAATTTTGTGGCACCTCAAAGTTGTATTGTAGCATAAATAATTTTTAATAATATTCATACCCTCTACAGCTGTACAATAGCTAAAGCAGACCAGCGGTACCGACGCATAAGATTAGCATTTTATTATTATACCTAGTTTCATATATATATGAATTTTTATTGGTTTCGTAGACAAAACAGACAGAAAATAAGAAATAAGATAGAAAGACAGAAAACGGAGTCTATACTCATCTAACAATTTGGTTCACATATAACCATAGAATCAAAGTTTTTTAAGCCATCTATACATATTATATCTTATGGCTTAAGTTCTCCTAAGCAGACTTGTATCCATTTATAAAATCTCACCCACTTTCTTTCAAAGTCTCTCTCTGGTTTTTCATGTAATGGTAAGGTTAATTTGTCCATCTCTGCTGCATCCAGAAGTCTAAAAATCGATTCTTCCTTTGTAGGTATTTCTTCCTTTTTCCAATATCTTGCATATAAGATTCTGGCTGTAGTAAGAACATAGACTATCACATGTACATCATAAAAGTTAAAATTTGTTAGTATAATATTCAATAAAACAATTCTGGTATAAATGGTACATTTGTGTAAAGCATTTTTTGTAATATTTCATGTATCTATATCTAATATTTTTTCACAACATCACATGTCCACCACATATGATAAAAAGAACCAGTTTGGGATATACATTTCCAACATACAGCAGATTAAAATACTCTTCTTCTGTTGGAAATGTAAGAAAGCAGAAAGCACGCTTTACCATATGTGGTGGCCTTGCAAAAAAATGAGGAAACACTGGATTGAAGTACATGCAGAGATTCAGAAAATTCTTAAATTAAATTTCCATTGAATCCAGAGACCATGTTATTGGGAATGATTCCAAATAATGTTGAAAAAAAATCACAAGAGTTATTTAGACATCTGTTAACAGTGGCAAGAATACAGTTTGCATCTATTTGGAAGAAAGAAGATTGTCCAACAAAAGAAGCTGGGGTGGCAGATTAGCTGAATATGCTACAATGGCAAAGTTAACAAAGCATATTACTCATATCATGGTCAAGGTTAATAACTGATACAAAAAGTTGGAAGCTCCTGAAATAACCTCAGAAATATACATTGTATAATATAATGTATAATATTTTTCTAGTTTTCCTAGTTTTCCATATATGTCACAAAAAGTTTAAAATATTACTAAGTAAACAATATATATAGGATACCTAAATAAAAAGAGTTAAAAATGTTATTTTAAAATAATTTTCCTATATTGTTCATAATTGGGTTTGCTTTGGTTTGATTCTAAAAAGAAAAAGTACATTGATATACTGCAAAATTATTGTAATCAAGTTGAAAAGATATCCTGCTCTTGTTCTGTGTAATAAATATCAGAACTGTGTCTTCAACAAAGGTAAATGCTCATGATTAACAACTTTCTGATTTCTTGATACCTCCCTCGTTTCTCTTTTCTGTACCCCTTTAACTATACAACAAAATAAAATATATATTAAAAAAAGAAACTTGTCTTGCCATCAATAAGCTTTAAGCTGGCTGTACCAGGCTTTAGATCACATATTTTCCCCTAGTGATAAATCCTGGAGTTTATTGTAATATAGTTTTGACATTTGCACAGGTTCCAACAGTTATGATGCAAATCCATAACAAAACCTGGTATTCAGGCACAGTTGAATTCTGATTCACCCTACTGCCACCCCAGTGTTTCAAACCAGAAACAGAGGAAACTACAAACAGATTTTAAAGGAAAAGGTTATTTTAGTTGTTATCTCCTAAATTCTGACTAATTCCCCTTTCCCCCTCTCCTTAAAATATTTTACTGGTTGTCACTAGTTATATAGAGGCAAGTTCACTAGTCAGGTAAGTAATTTTTTTTAATAGATTGTTATTAATTTTCTACAAAAAAGGAAAAAGACAAACATGACAGTATACAAGATACATTAACACAGAACAGGCAAAAAGCATGTACTCATTGTAATTAATTTTGTTTTACATAGATAATAACCTTCTTATATGCACCTAAAGCACATTTAATAGTATATATGTCAGAAAATGTTTTGATAAATCTAATATATAGTTACAGTGTGCATCTTTGCAGATACACCTCAATCCATTTATAAAGCCTTGACCATGTTTTTTCAAATATTTCTTCTTTTTTACCTTGTAATTGTAAAGTTCGTTTGTCCATCTCTGCCATTTCTAATAATTTGTAAATTAGTTCTTCTTTTGATGGAACTTCTTTCCTCTGGTATTTTGCATACAAAATCCTAGCCATGGTTATCACATGTATGATCATATAAGCATCCATTTTTTTAATCTTTCTGGAATGATATTTAATAAAAAAAATTCTGGTACAAATGGTACAATTGTTTCTAACATTTTTTGTAATATCTTGTGTATCCAAACCCAATATTTTTTCATTATATTACAGGACCACCACATGGAAAAAGGAACCAGTATTTTGTTTACACTTCCAGCATAATTTTGACATATTTGGATAAAATTTTGCTAAGTTATCTGGTGTTATATGCCATCTATAAAACATTTTATATATATTTTCTTTATAAGGTATAGCTTTGGTAAATTTTATATTAGTTTTAAGAACATAAGAACATAAGAACATAAGAGAAGCCAATGTTGAATCAGGCCAATGGCCCATCTAGTCCAACACTCTGTCACACAGCGGCCAAAATATACCAGGTGCCATCAGGAGGTCCAGCAGTGGGGCCAGGACACTAGAAGCCCTCCCACTGCTGCCCCCTCCAGCACCAAGAATAGAGTGCATCACCTGCCCCAGACTGAGAGTTCCCATCTATACCCTCTGGCTAATAGCCACTGATGGACTTCTGCTCCATATGTTTATCTAATTCCCTCTTGAAACTGTCCATGCTTGTAGCTGCCACCACCTCCTGTGGCAGTGAATTCCATACGTTAATCACTCTTTGGGTGAAGAAGTACTTCCTTTTATCTGTTCTAACTCGACTGCTCAGCAATTTCATGGAGTGCTCACGAGTTCTTGTATTGTGGGAAAGGGAGAAAAGTACTTCTTATTATATAAGATTATATAATCTTATATAATCTTATAAACCTCGATCATGTCACCCCTCAGCCATCGTTTCTCCAAGCTAAAGACACCCCAAGCATTTTAACCTTTCTTCATAGGGAAGGTGTCCCAACCCTTTTATCATTCTAGTTGCCCTTCTCTGCACTTTTTCCAATGCTATAATATCCTTTTTGAGATGTGGCGACCAGAACTGTACACAGTATTCCAAATGAGGTCGCACCAATGATTTATACAGGGGCATTATGATACTGGCTGATTTGTTTTCAATTCCCTTCCTAATAATCCACAGCATAGCATTGGCCTTCTTTATGGCAGTTACAAACTGTCTAGACATTTTCATTGAGTTATCTACTACGACTCTAAGATCTCTCTCTTGGTCCGTCTCTGCCAGTTCAGACCCCATCAATGTGTATTTATATTTAGGATTTTTGGCTCCAATATGCATCACTTTGCACTTGGCCACATTGAACCCCATTAGCCACATTGACGCCCACTCACCCATCCTTGACAGATCCCTTTGTAGTGTCTCACAATCCTCCCTGGTTTTCATCACCCTGAACAACTTCGTGTCATCTGCAAATTTAGCCACTTCACTGCTTACTCCCAATTCCAAATCATTAATAAACAAGTTAAAAAGCATCGGACCGAATACTGATCCCTGTGGTACCCCACTGCTTACCACCCTCCACTGAGAAAGTTTCCCATTTATACTCACTCTCTGTTTCCTATTTATAAGCCAGTTTTTGATCCACAAGATGACTTGTCCTTTTATCCCATAACTACTGAGATTACTTAGGAGCCTTTGATGAGGAACTGTATCAAAAGCTTTCTGGAAGTCAAGGTAAATAATATCTATTGGGTCCCCCTTGTCCACATGTTTGTTCACTCCCTCAAAAAACACTAACAGGTTAGTGAGACAAGATCTTCCCTTACAGAACCCATGCTGAGTCTGCCTCAATAGTTTTTGTTCATCAATGTGCCTACTAATTATTTCCTTCATAACAGTTTCCACCAACTTACCCGGTATTGATGTCAGACTGACTGGCCTGTAATTTCCTGGATCTCTTCAGAGACACATCTTCTCCTGCCTCCCACTCCTTACCCACAACAGACACCCTGTGAGGTAGGTGGGGCTGACAGAGCTCTTTTGAGAACTGCTTGTGAGAGAACATCTCTGAAAGAACTGTAACTGACCCAAGGTCACACCAGCAGCTGCATGTGAAGGAGTGGGGAATCATCCCCATTCTCCCAGATTAGAGTTCATGCTCGTAACCACTACACGAAACCAGCTCTCTCTCTAAACTAATGTGATCTTATTGGACAGAGTGGGATCCTAACAAGCCAAATAAATACTTCAAGAAAATTGCATCGTCCCTAACTCAATCTCATAAAATGTTCTTGCTGAGCAATTCAGAGACACATCTTCTCCTGCCTCCCACTCCTTACCCTTACATCTTTTACAACTTTTATTTTACTGTTTGATGCCCTTTAAACCAAAAAAAATTGGTAGATATTTGCAAAGAGCCAGTGTGGCATAGTGGTTAAGAGCAGCGGACTCTAATCTGGAGAACTGGGTTTGATTCCCCACTCCTCCACATGAAGGCTGCTGGGCGACCTTGGGCCAGTTACAGTTCTTTCAGAACTCTCTCAGCCCCACCTACATCAACAGGTGCCTGTTGTGGGGAACAGAACGTGATTGTAAGTTGTTCTGAGACCCCTTAAGGTAGAGAAAAGTGGGATATGAAAACAGTTCTTATTCTTCCCTCTCTGGAGCTATACGCAAACCATTTGAGAATTTTTCTATTAAAAAAAGAGAATTGAAAGCTGTACAACCCTCCTACTCTCAAGTACTGCAGTTTTTTAAAATGTCTATTTTACTAGCCTGCTTTCCATTAGAAGGAATTTGATTTATCTAGCAACAATTTGATCACTACAAGTGACTTCCATTCGTTTATCCTACATGTTGCAGGGCTGAGGACATAGATGAAATCACACTGGAATATGGGCTTTCTACAGGACATTTCTACTGGCTTGAATCTGTATAAGCTTCCTCTGATTGAGGATGTATAAGCTTTGGAGCTGGAGCTGGATCATGATTCATACATCCTTCCTTTCCTTATACAATCTTTCTACAGATGTTTCGTATTATTCAAAGTCTCCTCAACTATATTACATCATAAAATTTTAGAAAAACAGTGGCTTGAATTAGTAAATCATTTTTAATCTTATTTTCTCTAACATTTTTTATCTTATTTCCCTTCCCCAGATTCCATTGATATTTCTTATTATTGCTAATGCAACTTTCATGCAAAAAAGTATTTGCAATATATTGTCATTAAAAGTGTAGCAAAGAATTGGGGCTAACTTCTATAATTTACATCTCCACACAATAGCAATTGCAGTGCAATTGAAGGCATTCATTAGATAGCTTAATCACTATGCCTGCTAACAAAATGACACTGTTTGCAATGAATATTCACTCTGCAACTAATGGTGGTGTTAAAAATTCTGTCACATAGCACTCCTGGATTTATAACTAATGCTACATGTTCCTTCCTGTCTATCAGAGGGAAAATATAAAACTTTTTTACATGGAATTAATATTTCTGGTGGTTTTTATTTTAACTCCCAACATGCTCACAATAAAAATGAAGCGAGATGTATGTAAGTTAAAAAGGAGCCTCAAAAGTCATTGGCATTAAAATATAAATTTGGAAATTAAAAAATTAAATACTTGCTCATCTCTGACTGAGCAGTATGTCTGAAGTTTGACTGCTTAATGGAATACCCTCGATTTGACACTGCCATTACTTTTTGTCTTGTTTTAATTTACAAAGGAGATGGGTGCAATGTGTCACATCTGGACACAGAGGAAAGGAAGCTGGAAATTAAGTGGGATCTGAGCTGAACTTTTGCCCCTTCCTTATTTTGGAGTGGGTGTGGCCAGAGGTATGCACCAAAAAGCAAGAACCAGAGGGCTCTTGTGCCCTGGCTCTTTGCCTGTGGCCCTGTGTGGTTGGATCATTGTATCCAGAATGCTGGAATCTTGTACTATGAGTTTGTTGTATTTTTGTGTTTTGAAAGTTACTCTGAGTCACGACTGAGGTGAAAAATGGGAGATAAATAAATAATATATATATTTATATATGTATATATAAATATTTATACTTACTTTAAACTTCCAGCTTATTCCCCAAACACTAAGTGGGAAATGTATAGCAGCTGTGGACTCCATAGTCATAAAAACATAGCCTCTTTAAAAGTTGATCCAACAGTACAATCCTAAATATATCTATATCTAAAACTACTGCAGTCAGGGCCAGCCCCAGGTGTCTGGGCGCCCTAGGCAGGACAGCCTGGGGCGCCCACCCCACCGGGGATGCCAAACTCCCATTGGGGCCTGGAGATGGCCCAGCGCCGTTTTCCTGGGCGCCTTGCAGCTGCGAGGCCCCCAGGAAAGCCAGGGAAGGGGCGGAGTTAGAACCCTCGCCCCTTCCCTCCCAGCACCGGCTTTTCTGGGCGCCTCGCAGCTGGGCGCCTTGCAGGAGACCCGGGGAAGGGGTGGGGTTAGAACGCCCGCCCCTTCCCTCCCAGTAGCGGCGCCAGCTCTCCTGGGTGCCTCGCAGCTGCAAGGCGCCCAGGAGAGCCTGGGAAGGGGCAGGGTTAGAACACCCGCCCCTTCCCTCCCAGCGGTGGTGCCGGCTTTTCTGGGTGCCTCACAGTCACGAGGCGCCCAGGAAAGCCGGGGCTGCCGGCACTGGGTGGGAAGGGGGACTTTTCACAGGGGGGGCGAGGGCATTTTGGCGCCCCTGCAGGGCCGGCGCCCTAGGCGAGCGCCTAGCTCGCCTAGTGGGCGAGCCTGCCCTGACTGCAGTCAATGAACTCAGAACAGTGAAACTCTATTTATTTAGAACATTTCTATGCTGCCTCTTTAGAGTCCTGCTTGAGGCAGCTTACAATTAAAAACAAAAGTATGTAAAAAAATAAGTCATTAGGCATAAGTAACGTAGCAAGTATCCATAAAACCGAGAACACCATTAAAAGCTAGTAAGATAAACCCCCAAGATGTGTTTCGGCTGGGCACCTAAAAGAAAGTAAAGTAGGCACCAGGTGAGCCTCAAGGAGAAAGGGATTCACTACAGATAATGCCCTGTCTCTAGTTGCCACCTGCCTCACCTCTACAGACAGGGGAACAAAGAGCAGGGCTTGAGAGGTAAATCTTAACTGGTGGGCTGGATAGTATGGGAGGAGATAGTCCTTCAGGTACCCTGGCCCCAAGCTATCAATGTCTGTAAAGAAGAACCAGCACTTGAAATTGTCCCTGGAAACAGATGAGTAACCAATAAAACTCCATTTAGGATTTAACTAAGCCTTTCTAGTCTACTTATCCTTTGAAAACACATGAGGAAATTGATTAAGGTGATTGATATTTGCATGGTTATTGGCTTTTTTGTTGCAAATGCAGAATGAACACTCCATTTCAAATGAGTGCATATTCTGGCATTTATTTAAATATTCTTTCTTAGTATGTAAACATCCAAGTTCCACTGACAATGATGTTCTGAACCTTGGCATATTCATCTCAGCAAAAAAAGATAGGAAATCAACAATAAATAATGTTAGCTTCCAATAAGAACAGTGAGTAGAGGTTACTTAACTAAGGAAAGACTTAGGTATGAGTAAAGAGTTTTAGACAATTATCTGGGATGGCACCCCTGCACTTACCCCAGAGGATTGCAAGCCCCACCAAAGGTGTGCTGTACCAGCAAGCCTTGAAGCTAGGGAAGTTGTCTGCTGGGTTGCCTTGACTGAGTCTTCTCAGGAGTCAGCCAGCTTGAAGGAGCCCAGGAGCTCTCAGCAGCAGAAGCCAACCCAACACAGTTTCTACCGGGAGTGACCCTGGAACTGAGATCCAGAGGAGTTCTGCCAAGGGAACAGGGAGAGCAGGCAGCACTAATTTTCTTAGAAGAGGTTAGGTAGAGGAGCCAGCTCTTTAAAGAAGTTCAGGGGAAAGTGCCAGGGAGTTTACTAATCTAAGGCAAGTATCCATTGGTCCAGGGGCCTGTCACTCTCCAGGACTGGATTGGGGAGAGAGGATTGGCTGAGCACAGGGTTGGCCCTCTCTTGGGGAAGCATTTGAAAGGCATGCCCAGGAACAACCAGGGAGGATGAGCTGGATCTATTCCCTGGCAGGTGGGAGTAGTTACTTGTTGTCAGACTCTTTCTATATTCTCCTTTTAATCCATGTTCACCATGGTAGTCTCCAAGCAATTCTGTACTAAAATTGAATTGAACCTTCTCTTTAATCCAAGGTTTTTTTTCCATTCTGCACTAAAATTGAGTTCAACCTTTTTTTCTGGATTTCCCCCCCCATTCTGCATTACATTACCTCCCTTCATAGGTCAGCCCGGTTTCAGCCTGCTGTTGCCCTGGGTTACTTGGATTATGTTTTGCTGTCAACTTAAATTGCTTATCATAGAAGGGTCGTGAGTTCAAGTCCTGTGGTGAGCAGATACATTTTGCAAAAAAAAGTCTTTTATTTTTTTTTTAAACTCAGTGATGAGTGTAATGATGCTTTAACACCGGGATGAGTTTATCATTAACATTTGATCACTAGTGAAAAATTTTTGCTGAACTGTGAGGTGTGTTTGTGTGCATTCTTAGGGCATCAGTGTGACTTCCTCCTTTCCTTTTCTGTTAAAGGTATAGTGTCCTATTCTCTGTTCTCCAGCCTCATCAGAGGAAATGCCAGCAACATTCAGCTAGGATCCTGTTCAGCTCTCTCCTCCCTCACTAATACTTTTATTGATTTTTTAACACTCTTCATGCACAACAGGCCAGCTGCCTCCAACCTGGCTGACCTTGTACTCATCCTCACCTCCCTGCCACCTCCTAAAGCCACGGGTGGGGGCTGCCCTGCTGAGATCTCTTGTGCAGCAGGGGGAACTGTATGTTGGTGAGGCCCCAATAACTGAAGCACGGGAGGGGGCTCACTTCTCCTTCTTCTTCCTTATGGTCTTGGCTTTCTGGTGGCAGCCTCCCCAGCTGCTTGTAGAGGGAATGCATGTGACTACAAAGTCAACCCTTAAGGCTTGACTCTTCGGATTCTCCGGAGCAAGCTGTCATTGCAGAAAGGGCCCAAGTTAAAATGGCATATCTGCAGCAGAAACACAAAAGAACAGATTCCTAGTAGTTTCCTCCTGGGGCCAAAGTTATATGTGGTGGTGACACTGATATTTTTCTTCCTTTTCTACAACTGGTTTGACAGAGCTGCCATTTGCCTTTGCATTCAGTATTGGTCATTCTGAACTATGGGCAATGCCAGAGGGTTGATTCACACATTATAAAGTCCACAAAGAGTGCTGAGAGTTCTGTACCTCCAGAGTACATAGGACCAATATAGACAGTGGCATGCAGGGACAGTGACACTTCCCAAGCATACAGACAGTGACATGCAGGGACTGTGTTGCTTCAAACTCCCTTTCCAACTGTTTTCCTAACCTGAAATGTCTCCAGGAAGCTGCTTCCCCATACTGGGGAACATGTAAGTTTTCCCTCTGAGGCAAAGAGCAACTTGCCAATGCCATTTCAAGTCAGGAAAATGGCAAAGGAGGCAGAAAGGAAGAAGCCTCTTTTCCCCGAGTGCTGCTGCTAATCCAAATTTGGCCTGTGCGTGCCTGAGAAGCATGCATCTGACTGAAAGTCCTTGTGGCAGCCATGATGATGGTTGTTGACAAAACCCTGGGATCTGTGAATGCCACTACTTGGAACCTTGCCTATTCTGGCTGCTAAAATCATGTAAGGACCATATCAGCAAACCCTTACTATCTATTATAAATCAGTCGACAACAGGGTCCCTTCTGTCAACCACTTAAAGAGGCAGTTATCTGTCTACTACTTTAAAAAAAATCCCTAAAAAAATTATGTTGCCAATTACTGCCTGGTTTCTAATCTACACTTTCTGAGAAAAATGATTTAAGCAGCAGTAGTGGATCAACTCCAGGTCTTCCTGGATAACACATCTGCTCTAGGTTAAGAACATAAGAACATAAGAGAAGCCAATGTTGAATCAGGCCAATGGCCCATCTAGTCCAACACTCTGTCACACAGCGGCCAAAATATACCAGGTGCCATCAGGAGGTCCAGCAGTGGGGCCAGGGCACCAGAAGCCCTCCCACTGCTGCCCCCTCCAGCACCAAGAATAGAGTGCATCACCTGCCCCAGACTGAGAGTTCCCATCTATACCCTCTGGCTAATAGCCACTGATGGACTTCTGCTCCATATGTTTATCTAATTCCCTCTTGAAACTGTCCATGCTTGCAGCTGCCACCACCTCCTGTGGCAGTGAATTCCATATGTTAATCACTCTTTGGGTGAAGAAGTATTTCCTTTTATCTGTTCTAACCCGACTGCTCAGCAATTTCATAGAGTGCCCACGAGTTCTTGTATTGTGAGAAAGGGAGAAAAGTACTTCTTTCTCAACCTGCTCAATCCCATTCATAATCTTATAAACCTCGATCATGTCACCTCTCAGCCGTCATTTCTCCAAGCTGAAGAGCCCCAAGCATTTTAACCTTTCTTCATAGGGAAGGTGTTCCAACCCTTTTATCATTCTAGTTGCCCTTCTCTGCACTTTTTCCAATGCTATAATATCCTTTTTGAGATGTGGCGACCAGAACTGTACACAGTATTCCAAATGAGGTCGCACCAATGATTTATACAGGGGCATGATGATACTGGCTGATTTGTTATCAATTCCCTTCCTAATAATCCCCAACATAGCGTTGGCCTTCTTTATTGCAGCTACACATTGTGTAGACATTTTCAGCGAATTATCCACTACGACTCCAAGATCTCTCTCTTGGTCCGTCTCTGCCAGATCAGACCCCATCAACGTGTATTTATAGTTAGGATTTTTGGCTCCAATGTGCATCACTTTGCACTTGTCCACATTGAACCCCATTTGCCACGTTGACGCCCACTCACCCATCCTCAACAGATCCCTTTGGAGTGCCTCACAATCCTCCCTGGTTTTCACCACCCTGAACAACTTTGTGTCATATGCAAATTTAGCCACATCACTGCTTACTCCCAATTCCAAATCATTAATAAACAAGTTAAAAAGCATCGGACCGAGTACTGATCCCTGTGGTACCCCACTGCTTACCACCCTCCACTGAGAAAGTTTCCCATTTATACTCACTCTCTGTTTCCTATTTATAAGCCAGTTTTTGATCCACAAGAGGACTTGTCCTTTTATCCCATGACTATTGAGCTTACTTAGGAGCCTTTGATGAGGAACTGTATCAAAAGCTTTCCGGAAGTCAAGATAAATAATATCTATTGGGTCCCCCTTGTCCACATGTTTGTTCACTCCCTCAAAAAACACTAACAGGTTAGTGAGACAAGATCTTCCCTTACAGAACCCATGCTGGGTCTGCCTCAATAGTTTTTGTTCATCAATGTGCCTACTAATTCTTTCCTTAATAACAGTTTCCACCAACTTACCCGGTATCGATGTCAGACTGACTGGCCTGTAATTTCCTGGATCTCCCCTGGAGCCCTTTTTAAAGATGGGAGTGACATTAGCTACCTTCCAGTCCTCAGGAATGGAGGCAGATTTTAATGAAAAATTACATATTTTTGTCAGGAGATCCACAAGTTCACATTTGAGTTCTTTCAGAACTCTCGGATGAATGCCATCCGGGCCTGGTGATTTATTAGTTTTTAAATTTTCCATCAGTCGGAGGACTTCCTCTCTTGTTACCGCAATCTGATTCAGGTCTTTCAAACCCCCTCCCGAAATCGGTGCTTCTGGAGTGGGCAAACACTTCTCCTCTTCCACAGTGAAGACAGAGGCAAAAAATGCATTCAGCTTCTCAGCCATTTCCCTATCATACTTCACTACTCCTTTTACCCCTTGGTCATCCAAGGGCCCCACTGCCTCCCTGGCTGGCTTCCTACTTTTAATGTATTTGAAGAAAGTTTTATTGTTGGTCTTTATGTTTTTTGTGATATGCTCCTCATATTCCCTTTTTGCTTGCCTGATCACAGACTTGCATTTTATTTGCCATAGTCTGTGTTCCCTTTTATCAACCTCACTAAGACTAGCTTTCCACCGCTTAAAGGAATCCTTCTTACCTTTTACAGCTTCCATTACTTTATTTGTTAACCATGCAGGCTTTTTTCTATACCTATTTGTACCTTTCCTAACCTGCGGTATATATTTTTTTCTGAGCTTCTAGGATTGTCTTTTTAAATAGTCTCCAAGCTTCCCCAATGGTTTTGACCTTCTCCACTCTTCCTTTCAATTTCTTCCTCACATACCAGAGAAGTTACCCCTTTTAAAGTTAAAAGTGGTTGCATCAGTCTTTTTGGGCAACTCCCTATCTGTACAAATGTTAAACTCAATGACATTATGGTCACTGTTCCCAAGTGGTGCAATCACTTTTACATCTCTCACCAGGTCTTGGGTGTTACTTAGGACCAAATCCAGGATCGCCTCTCCCCTGGTAGGATCTGTGACCATCTGTTCCACAGCACAGTCATTGAGAGTGTCTAAGAACGCAATCTCTTTTTCCCGACTAGAACTCATATTGACCCAATCAATGTGTGGGTAGTTAAAGTCGCCTATTACAACACAGTTATTTCGTCTAGCCGCTATCTTTAATTCATTCATCATTTTATAATCCTCCTCTATCTTTTGATCTGGTGGGCGATAACAAACTCCCACTGTTAAGCCTCCTTTTGAACCCACTATTTCAACCCATAGCATTTCCAGAAGTGAATCCAGTTCTCTTACCCTCTCAGTCTTACTGGACGGTATACCCTCTCTGACATACAAAGCCACCCCACCTCCAACCCTTTCCCCCTATCCTTCCGATATAATTTATAACCAGGAATCACCGTATCCCACTGATTTTCCTCATCCCACCAAGTTTCTGAAATACCCACAATGTCTATTCCCCCCCCAACACCAAGCATTCCAACTCCCCGATTTTACCTCGGAGACTTCTAGCATTTGTGTATAAATACTTATAGTTTCCCATGTTTGTTAAGCCCACAGCCTTCCTCTTGCTGTCTCGAGACCTTGCCAGGCAGTTCCTATCATTAGCCACAGTCTCAGTGGACAATTGTAATCCATTTCCTTGTACAAAAATAATAGCTACCCCTTCATCTCTTTGAGATGAGCCATCCCGAACCAGAGACTTTTCATCTCCTGTCGGCTTTCCCCCATTATTCAGTTTAAAAACTGCTCTGCCACCTTTTTGATTTTGAGCGCCAGCAGCCTGGTTCCTTCTCGGGACAAGTGGAGACCGTCCCTTTTGTACAGCTCCCTCTTGTCCCAAAAAGCATCCCAGTGCCTAACAAACTTGAACCCTTCCCCCTACACCACCGTCTCATCCACGCATTGAGACTCCTGATCTGTGCCTGTCTCTCCGGCCCTGCGCGTGGAACAGGTAGCACTTCCGAGAAGGCTACCTTGGAGGTCCTGGCCTTGAGTTTCCTGCCCAGCAGCCTAAATTTCTCCTCCAGGACCTCACGACTGCATTTCCCCACATCGTTGGTGCTGACGTGCACCACGACCACTGGCTCCTCCCCAGCACTATCTACCAGGTTGTTTTCAGTGTGGCATTATGTCAGGCTACAGAGCACTGATAGCTCTGATAGCTTCATCCGATGATCTCCGTCTGAGTGTAGAAAAAGGCCATGCCTCACTGTTGCTCTTACTGAATTTTTCTGTAGTCTTTGATACAGTAGATTATGCCATCTTGTTGAGGTGCTTAAAGGCAGACAGGTATCAGGCTATGTGTCTTGAACTGGTTCAAATCATTCTTCATGGATCAGACTCAAAGGCATGCTATTGAAAACCAGTTGTCATCACTGTGGGACCTATCTTGTGGGGTTCCACAAGGCACAATACTACCCCTCTTCCTTTCCAATCTCTATTTAAAGCCCTTAGGATGAATCATTTGTAGTGTTGGGGTTGGTTGTCATCAATATTGGTTGACAATACCTAGCTCTATAGATCCTTACTCAAATTTTCTGGTGATGATGTAGAGGTCCTGAATAGCTGTCTGACTGCTGTGGCTAACTGGCTAAAAGTGAACAAATTGAAACTAAGCCCTGAAAAGACAGAGTTAATACTGGTTGAGAAAGTAGAGGTAGAATAATAGAATCATAGAGTTGGAAGGGGCCATACAGACAATCTATTCCAACCCCCTGCCCATTGCAGGACCAGTCTAAAGCATCTCTGACAAATATTCTTCCAGCCTCTTCTTGAAAGCTGTCAGTGAAGGGGAGCTAACCACCACCCTAGGCAGCTGATTCTACCTTTGAACCACTCTGATGGTGAAAAAGTTTTTCCTAATATCCAGCCAATACCTTTCTGCATGTAATTTAAACCCCTTGCTTTGGGTCCTGTCCTCTGCTGCCAACTGGAACAGCTCCTTGCCCTCCTCCAAATGGCAACCTTTCAAATTTTTGAACAGAGCAATCATGTCCCCCCTCAGTCTCCTCTTCTCCAAACTAAACATTCCCAAGGCCTTCCCAATATCTTCAAGGATATTGTTCTCCACACTTTTAATGGAGTTCAACTGACCTTTGCTGACTCAGTTAAAATCCTTTGGGTAATACTGGATCTGGCTTTATTACTGGAGACGCAAGTTAATGCAGCAGCAAAAAACACTTTCTAGCAATTCAGCCTTGTATGCAAGATGGCCCCTTACCTTGATACAGCTGATCTGGCCACCTAGATCCATACTACAGTAACATAAAGACTAGGATACTGTAATACATTGTGCATTGGTCTCCCCTCAGTTCAGAAATGTCACAGCTTGGCTATTATTGGGAGCTAGATGGGGCAATTCCGCAGATACTCCATTGGCTGCCCATTTGTTACCAGGTTCAATTTGAAGTACTGGCGATCACATACAAAGCCCTTCTTAGCCTTGGTCCCTCTTTTCTGTGGGATCAACTCTCCTCCTATGCTCCAGCGTGTCAGCTTTGCTCATATCTACAGGGCCTTCTGCGGGTTCCAACCTTCAAATAGGCAAAATCAACAACAGCCAGTTTGGTGTCGTGGTTAAGTGCACAGACTCTAATCTGGGAGAACCAGGTTTGATTCCCCACTCCTCCACTTGCACCTGGCTGGATGACCTTGGGCAAGCCGTAGTTCTGATAAGAGCTGCTCTTGAAAAAGAGCAGTTTCTGTCAAGAGCTCTCTCAGCCCCACCTACCTCATAGGGTGTCTGTTGTGGGGAGGAGAAGGGAAAGGAGTTTGTAAGTCGCTCTGAGACGCCTTTGGGTATTGAAGGGTGGGGTATAAATCCAATCTCTTCTCTCTTCTTCTGTACATGTGCTTTCTCCATTGAGGTTCCCACCATACAGAATGGCCTGCCTGAGCAGTTCAGAAAGTCTCTCAGTCTCCTGGGTTTCTGCAAGCTGTGCAAAACTGAATTATTCATGAAGGCTTTTCTGCACAGGTGATAGGGTTGCACTGTACAGAATGGTTCACAAACTTACTTGGTCTATATCGCTGTGTATAGCTTACTGTAAGAAGGATCCTATTTTGTAACTATTTCCACTGCTTAATATGTTATTTTAACACTTGTCCTGTGCTTCAGTTCTATCTTTTAGATTCCTGGTTGGTTTCAGACTCCTAATGCATTGTTTATCAAATGTCCCATTTTGTTGATTCTGTTGACTCACTCTGTGTAATCCACCATGAGTCCCTGTGAGAAAGATAGACTATAAATAACATAAACAAAAATAAATAAATAAATAAGCAATGTGTAAATAGACCCTAAATTAAATAGACCCTAGATTTCCAGAGAACAGCAAGGAGAGATAAGGAGGCTTTCCTGAATGAACAATGCAAAGTAATAGAGGAAAACAATAGATTGGGAAGGACTAGAGATCTGTTCAAGAAAATTGGAGAAATCAAGGGAACGTTCCATGCAAAGCTGGCCATGATAAAGGATAAAAATGGTAGGGACCTAACAGAAGCAGAAGAGATTAGGAAAAGATGGCAAGAATACACAGAAGAACTATACAAGAAGGACCTCAATGTCCTTGACAACCACGATGGTATAATCACTGACCTCAAGCCAGACATCCTGGAAAGCGAAGTTAAATGGGCCTTAGAAAGCATTACTAACAACAAAGCTAGTGGAGGTGATGGTATCCCAGCTGAGTTATTCAAAGTCTTAAAAGAAGATGCTGTTAAAGTGCTGCACTCAATTTGCCAACAAATTTGGAAAACACAACAGTGGCCACAGGATTGGAAAAGGTCAGTTTACATTCCAATCCCAAAGAAGGGCAATGTCAAGGAATGTTCAAACTATCGCACAATTGCACTCATTTCACACGCTAGCAAGGTCATGCTCAAAATCCTACAAGCTAGGCTCCAACAGTACGTGGATAGAGAATTGCCAGAAGTACAAGCTGGGTTTCGAAGAGGTAGAGGAACTAGAGATCAAATTGCCAACATTCGCTGGATTATGGAGAAAGCAAGAGAGTACCAGAAAAACATCTACTTCTGCTTCATTGACTATGCTAAAGCCTTTGATTGTGTGGATCACAATAAATTATGGCAGGTTCTTAAAGAGATGGGAGTACCAGACCACCTCACATGTCTCCTGAGAAACCTGTATAAGGGTCAAGAAGCAACAGTTAGAACCGGATATGGAACAACTGATTGGTTTAGCATAGGAAAAGGAGTACGACAAGGATGTATATTGTCACCTTGCTTATTTAATTTATATGCAGAGTACATAATGCGAAATGCCGGCCTGGATGAATCACAAGCTGGAGTTAAGATTGCTGGGGAAAAGATCAATAACCTCAGATATGCAGATGATACCACTCTGATGGCAGAAAGTGAAGAGGACCTCAAGAGCCTCTTGCTCAGGGTGAAAGAGGAGAGTGAAAAAGTGGGCTTGAAGCTCAACATCAAAAAAACTAAGATCATGGCATCTGGGCCCATCACTCCTTGGCAAATAGAAGGGGAAGTCGTAGAAGTAGTGACAGACTTCACGTTCCTAGGATCCCGGATCACTGCAGATGGTGACTGCAGCCATGAAATTAAAAGACGCCTGCTCCTTGGGAGGAAAGCAATGGCAAATCTAAACAGCATGATAAAAAGCAGAGACATCACCTTGCCAACAAAAGTCTGCATGGTCAAAGCAATGGTATTCCCCGTAGTAATGTATGGTTGCGAGAGTTGGACTATAAGGAAGGCCGTGCGCCGAAGAATAGATTCGTTTGAACTATGGTGCTGGAGAAGACTCTTGAGAGTCCCTTGGACTGCCAGGAGATCAAATCAGTCAATCCTAAAAGAAATCAACCCTGATTGTTCCTTGGAAGGCCAGATCCTGAAGCTGAAGCTCAAATACTTTGGCCACCAAATGAGAAGGGAGCATTCACTGGAGAAGACCCTGATGCTGGGAAAGATTGAAGGTCAAAGAAGAAGGGGACGGCAAAGGATGAGATGGTTAGACAGTGTCATTGATGCAACGAACATGAAATTGAGCAAACTTCAGCGGACAGCGGAAGACAGGAGGGCCTGGCGTAATCTGGTCCATGGGGTCGCGAAGAGTCGGACTCGACTGTGCGACTGAACAACAACAAAAATAGACCCTTTTATTAGTGTGGGATTTTTCTTTCTTTTGATAGCTTGCTAATTGTTTATGGAGAAAAACATTAGATGAGAGTTTGACTATTGATTCCCATTCTAATTGGATGCACTATTACTATACCTGTTATGTCCTGAAGCTGGAACCTGTCATATCTATTCCCATGTTAAGCTTTAGGCATAAGATGGGATTGTAAGTTGTCGCATTCCCGTTGGTCGGTTTCTGTGAAACCTTGTAAATATCCAATCAGAACTGTACATAGCTTTCTGGAGGGAACAGACCTCATTGGTCTTTATCCTAGCATTGTTACTGGATGTTAACTTATTTATGGGTGTTGCTTTGACAGCCCGGATCATTTAAAAAGGGAGCTGTGCTCCACTGTTCTGTGTGTGTGTTGTTGAGTTGAGTTTGCTGTTACAATAAAGCTGAAATCACTTTTGCTGAACTCCAATCGTTTTGAGTTGCATACTTAACAGTATCCCCTTTAGACAGGCCTGCAGTCGGGCAACCATTATTGTGCCATGCTTGAGCTTGCAATAGCTAGTTCATAACTGTGAGGCTTCCCCTCTGCCATACTGGATGGATCTGGGCCAGCATCCCTGCCAGCCTCAGAATTGGACGGAGAGACGGTTCAGGCACTCTAATTCTCTTCCTTCTCTTCAACTGAGACAACCTTGTGCTTTCTCAGTCTCTGGTCCTATGTGCACCACCTGGTTTTTCCTCGGCCTGGCTTGGAAGGCTCCCTTATATACCACCCTTAGCCCTACTCCCTGGACTTTGACTCCAATTAGGATTTCCTCCCCCTTTTCCTGGAAGTGATGAAAGGAGGGTGGATACCCAGAGCTATCCGTCCTTCAATGTCTCCCCTCCTCCATCATCTTCTTATCCTGGCCCTTCCAGGTTGTTGGCCTTCACCCTTACAGGTCACTGCTAGGATGCCCACGTCCTCAGTTTCCTCTCTAGCAGCAGTGGGGCCACTACTTGGTTGGGGTCCATAATTGCCTGTGCTGCCAAAATGGCCACCATTCCTGGGTTCCCTCCATTTCTGGGTAAAGGCCCTCAGGACACTAGGTTGTTCATGGCTTGCCCAGTGGGAGTGGGGCTAAGTCAGAGACAGGAGCCAGATAATAACAAATAACCTGTAGTCTGGTTTGAACTGCTTTTCTCTCAATGGCAATGTAAAACTGATTGTAAGTATTGACTTTAAAAGCCTAGCTCAGGGGTATCAAACATGTGGCCCAGGGGCTGTTTCCTGCATCATTTTCCAGTTCTGCTGCTGCTACATCACAGCTTGCTTTACCAGACTCTCTCAATCACACAGGAAAGATAGATAGGTAAGCCTTTCCTGTGTGACTGAGAGAGTCTGCTGAAGCACTGGCTGAGGCTCCTCCCCCTCCTCCTCCTAGAGGGTGGGAGGGAACCAGCCTGAGCTCGCTTCCTGGTCAGGCTGCCTCAATCGAATACAGGAGACAAAGGGAAGCCTTTCTTTCCTTCCACCGCTGAGGCTCCTCCCTGAAGGGAGGCAGAGAGGGAGGAAAATGAGGGAGAGCTTGCTTTGCTGGGCTGCCTCAGTTGCACGACAGAAATACCAGGCACCTTTAAGACCAACAAAGTTTTGTTCATGGTATGAACTTTTGTGTGCCTTGCTACAGTTTGTGTGTATTCTGTTGGGCTCCTTATGCTGTGTGTGTGTGTGTGTGTTTTGTTGGGCTCCTTATGCCAGGGCTCTCCTGGGTGCAACTGGGCTCCCTCCCCCTTTTCACTGTGTTCATGCCCTCATGATCCAGTCTTTCTCAGTAAGAAAGCAATGTGAACTATTTTAGAGGAGGAATAACAACAAGCGCGTGAGGTGGATTAGGCTGAGCATGTGTGTCCAGACCAAGTTCAATCAAGAACCAAAAGGGTGAGAAGAAAGTCTAATGAAGGGCCAATATTAAAAACCTTGTTGGAACTTAAAATATACAAAAATACATGTATTTATTAGAAAGACAGTTAAAAACATACATAAGGGCCCAATGAAAGCCCTGTAAAAATGTAAAGGCTAAACACAAGGGCCAGTACACATGACCTGACACATTTCTGCCCTATTGGGGCCTTCTTCAGAGGTCAAACAATATTGAGGTACACATAACTTAAATACATATTGCCATAAGATAACCAATAAGGGAATATTGGACCAGAAAAAGGAAGGCTATAGAGAAAAGATAATATTGAATATGAATAATCAAATATTTTTTATTTTACAATGTAATAAAAATGGCTATATTACTTACTTAAGCAGCAAGATCTAAAGACACATGACAAAGATGTTTGTGAGGCCTCAAAAGGTGAAAGTCATGTGTCTGGTGCCAAATGCACAGTTGCTGAATTAGAACATCTAAAAGATATGTATAAAAAGCTAATGCAGTAAATAAAAGCCAATATAATAGCAAAGATAAAAAATCAATAGTATATAAATTAGCTTCCAATTTAGGTCCAAAAAGCACCTGTGTGGCTATCGAAGTCAGAGCTAGAATGTCCTCAAACAAATAGCAGTGCTATTGAGTAGGTGTGGTTAACCTTTATAATTTGATGCTGGATGATGCAATCCTAGTAAAATGCTTAGTCATGGCTGATGCAATCCCAAGGGAATGCTTAGTCATGATTATACACAGCCCCTCCAGCAGTGTGGCAGCAGACACAGACATTGAATACATATACATATCAAATCAATTTAACACAGGAACAATAAAATAAACACCAAACTGAATTCACACTGCACACCAGTCCACCTGTTCATTCAAGCCCAATGGAGTTAAAGATTTAAGATCATGAATTCAAAACAGTTCTCTGGCCTTCAGACGTTCAATACGCTGGAAGTTGCCAGTCCTGACTTGTTCCCATGCCAAGAAGTGAAGGTTTCTTCAGTGGACCGCCAAAAAGACAACTAAGTGTGCTCTAAATCAAATCAAGTCTGAATCCTCTCTAGAAACTAAAATGACTAAACTGGAGCTATCATACTTTGGTCACACCATGAGAAGACAAGCTCAATAGTAAAGACAATAATGTTAGGAATAGGTAAAGGAAGTAGGAAAAGAAGAAGACCCAACATGAGATGGTTTAACTCAATAAAGGAAGCCATGATGTTCAGTTTGCAAGACCTGGACAAAGCTGTTAAAGATAGGACATTTTGGAGGTCATTAATTCATAGAGTCACCATATGTCAGAAGTGACCTGGTAGCACATAACACAAAAAAAGATACAAGTGCATACCATCAACTGCATACATTCGCTTTAAAGAAACCATGAACTACAGTTAGCTAAAAAGGGTATTGGAATGTATAATAATTGATTCATATGTGATATATTCTAACAAAACTCAGTTTAAAATCCAGTCAGGCAGATTCAGTATGATTCTGAATTTTAAGTTTTATAAATGCTGCTCATCTGCTTTACTTGGTTCTTTTATAGTAATCTTAGATGTCCGTCTTCAGTAACGCCATTTTAAAGGCTCATTTTAATGCTTATTTTAATGGTGATAATTTTATGGTGATTGCTTTTATGGTTTTATTGCATTTGTTTTTTACTTTGTGAGCTGTCTCTAGCAAATTACTGGAGAGGCAGCATGTGGATTTTCTAAATAAATATTACCTTAAATAAAGCATGGACCATTCAAGTTGGACTTATTCTGTTCAATCAAATGACAGTTCTCCAGAAGTGGTTTAAGAAACTATGTGTTAATCTTGCTTTTAACAATACCACTCATAATTACTAATTAGCAAGACTCTCGTTGTTATGACAGATGGGATGAGTGTAGATAGAGAGCCTGTCTATTATGGAGATCCCTGTGGTGACACAATATGTCTCTGTGCTTTGTGCCTAGATAAATATTGTATTTCCCATGAGTTCTTGATCATGGAGGCAAGGCTACTGAATTTCCAGAGCAATGTTCATCTCAAGTGTAGTGTTCTGCTTTTCCCATTGGATTGAATGGCAACCTATTACTTACTTGGGATATAGTAAAATAGACTACTTAGGGGCATCATTTGGATGGTGTTAACTCTTCTCATTATCACTGGGTGAGCCCAATGTTTGTGATCTTCAATAGGTTTT
The DNA here is from genome assembly GCA_029375565.1 of Gekko gecko. Lineage (NCBI taxonomy): Eukaryota > Metazoa > Chordata > Lepidosauria > Squamata > Gekkonidae > Gekko > Gekko gecko. The sequence continues at coordinate 123,733,548 of JAPDNY010000007.1, forward strand.
TCTCTCTCCCAACTGTGGTTTAGGTATCCTGTCTGGTTTATTTCAAAGAACACATTATGAACCAGTTTGAACTGAGAGAGCATCTATCTGCATGACTTCATCCTTTCATCAGCACAGTCCTGTCCTGTAACATTTTCCACACAGAATAGCCCTTTTCAGATGTTCAGATTTGGTGCTCCAACCATGTATAACAGGCATGCATGTGGGCTACTTGCAATCCTCCCAGTACTCATGGTTGCCATGTTGTGTGAAAGGGGGCAATGTGCATCTTTTCCATGAATATACCACTATGGTAAATGCAACCAGGACCAGATTTTTAAAGAGATGTGTTTGGGTGCACCAAAGCTATAAAACCATGGAAAATACATATAATCTTCTTTTATCACAATATGATGACTGTGGGTATTGGGAGGATTAGAGGTAGCACAAGCTCCTATTACATGTGGTTGGAGTGCCAAAATCACGTGTTTGAAAAGGCTACAGTGACTCTAGAATGAGGCAGAGAGGAAGGGAGGAAGAGGGAAGAGACATAGGTTGGAGGGGAAGTATTAATTACAATTGTTATTGTTTTATTCCTTTAAAGAGTTCAAGGAAAGTTCGGAGGGAAGGGAAAGAGAAGGCAACATGTAAGACAGCTAAGCTTACAACAGAATATAAGTCTCTCTTACTACAGAGTCTTTGAAATCAGTGATTTTGGTTGATAAATACCAGGTAATGTCCACAATGTTCACTAAGTAGTGTGCCTTCATGGGGATGCAAGAATGATAAGTGCATGTGTGCCCCCTCTATAACTCTACCAGGTATCTTGGGGTATAAGAGTAATATCTACTGATCTGTCTTCTCAGTAACCATGTCTGCCATACTTGGAATACAAGCAAAATATCAGCCTCTGACCCCTCTGTACTGCTCACTGCCAGCTGTGCCTTCTGCCTGTCTTAGGGAGGGATAAGCATAACATTTGACTCTGTACCCAATCTGCATTGCTCCTTTTTTGGCAAGAAAAATGCCTGTGTCTGCACTAGCTCTGTAACTGGACTGGGTGTCTGGGGGATGTGCCTTTTTAAAAGATTCACTATTGTTGTCATATCTTTTAAAATTAAAACCTAAGGAACAGCACTTCTCAGTTCAATATACTATTAATCTGTTATTGTATCAGGGTACTACGACCTTTGAAGTGTTCTGCCAGAACCAATGGAAGCCAAAACGATACAGATTTCTTCAAAACTGGCACAAGCCACCAACTAGAAATGTGGAAGAATGAATACATTTCAGCCAGTGTTCTAGTACTTCGTGAAACTTCATTTGTAATGTACATAATGAAACAAAAACCATATTGCACTAAGCATAAGCAGTTGGGCTTGTATGAGCTTAGCAATGTTCTCTCACCAAAACACAGTTAACAGAAAGGAAAAAGCTCTGGTATAAAGTCTGTAGACAACCATATTCTTAAGCCTAAATCAAATGTTGATATCATCCAGTCTTTAAAGTAGGCAGGTAAGGGGTTACAGGCATCCCAAGAAATCATATGTCGATATGTTGTATTTGTACATATATAGCAGACATTGCTTTGGCCAGAGGTATGGAGACAAATTTCACAGTGAGCTGGCTGACTATAAGATGGCTAAATTGTGAGCTGTATCTCTTAACATGAAGTACAGGTGACATTTTTGCCAAATAGTTTAAAAGCTGCATATTTGGCCCCTTAGAAGTATAGTTAGCAAAATCTCAAGCCTAACAAACTAATGCATGCATTAATTTTGCCAGAACAATCTAATGCATGCTGGAGCAAATGTAGCCAAAGGCCACATCCTTCCTTCCCTATCCCCACAATTGAAAAACATTCAAAACAGTTTCCTGGCTAAGGTTGCCATCTCTGTGTGGGGAAATTCCTGGAGTTGTAGGGGTGGAGCCTGGGGAGACTGACATTTGGAGAGGGGCCTCAACTGGATATAATGCCATAGATTCACCCTCCAAAGCAGCCATTTTCCCCAGGGGAACTAATCTTTGTAGTCTGGAGATCTCCAGGCTCCATCTGGAGGTTGGCAACTGTATTCTTGGTCTTTCTCTCTGGTTTTTGCTTTTGTTATTTGATGGATTGATAGATAGATACTCATGCATACATAGATACACACACAGAGAATATACTATAAGTACAACTGTTACCTAACTTTAAATAAAATGCAAATTTGTACATCAGTTTATTTATTTTAACCACAATTACTCACTTTACATGAATGATCTAATTTCCCTGCCATTGTTTGACTATTCTTTAGGGTTTTTTGCTTCCAGGAATGCAGGGAGTCCCAGTTGTCTCTGGTTTGCCTTCTGTACACTACATCAAACAACTGTCTTTCAATTATTTCCCATCCCAGAGGATTATCTAATCAGAGCTGGGAGTCATGAGTGAATAATCTTGTTATACTAAATCTTGTTTGCATGGAATCCCATCTGTATGGCAACTTCTTTTAATGGGCTCCTTTAAGAGGATTTGGAGATTTATCTGTTCCTGACTGGGTCCTAATTAAGTGCTAAATATTGTACAAAGTCCTACTTCCTCTGGATGTATTTCTTTGATGTTTCATTTTAAATGTTTATTATTGCATATCTTTTTCTAGACACTAAGTTGATGTTCCTCTTTATTAATCATACACTTACAGGTGGTCAAGAAATGAGTTTAAAGTATTTGCAGAGCAAAGAGCTTTAAGCAAGATAATCTTTTTTAACCCATTCTCATTTCCCAAGAGGAAGCTATAATCATGGCTATTATTCTCAATAAGATCTACAAAGAACTGAACACTTTAGAGTAATCCCCTTCCTCCACAATAAGCATATATATCAGAAGTTCTCTCAAATTAAACTTCCAGACATAGGCCAATCTGCGAGAAGCTAGGCCTGGCCTTGCATATTGGTTGAAGCCAAACACTTAATTCTAAACATAATCCAGTCTTGCTTGAAAGCTCCTTTGTCCAGGATGGCCCACCAAGGAAAAAATTAGGTTGCACAAGATTTAAGCTCAGTTGCTGTATAATAAACATAAATATCATGTGTGAAATTTATAGGAAGGGAAGAGAAGCCAGCTGTACCCTACAGCTACCGCATCAAGTATCAGTTCGATAATTTTGAGTTAGAAAAGAAGGCTGCCAGAAAAGATGAATCTTTTGAAGTATTCACTATATAATTTCCTATGTATGATGGCTCAAAGCTGCCAAAAGGATCCTTGTGTGTGTGTGTTTGTGTGGGGGGAAAGGCAATAGGGACTTTCCTTATGCTCAGAGACACTTTTCCACATTTCTTTGCTATTCCAGGACTCAATCCCATTGTTGGCAGTAGTTTCCAAGGCCGAGTCATGGTACTAATTAAGTTCTTCTCAAACTTTATGTTTCTAGTGCTTGTATCCTGCAAACAGCTGAGTTTTCCTCATGGCTTCACAATTTCTAGAAATGTTACATTTGAACACAGATGAACAAAGTGTGAAATGTTTGAATCCAATTCACCACCTGCTGGCAGGATGCAGATTAAACTGGCAAGTGATTCACTCTACCTGGTAAGGGAATAGATTTTGATTTGTGAAACAACTCTTTTAACATAATACTAACATACCTGTCTAATTGACAGCCAGCCTCAACAGGGAAGAATTTCCCTAATGGAAGATAGATTTTTCCACTCCCCGATAAACATAAACAGCTAGCTAAGTCTTTTGAAGGTATCACCCTGTAAGACCAGTAGCTGCTTATACCAAAGTGCTTTCTTCTTTGGCTGTTATTTTCTGGAAGGGCCTGCCGGAGAAGGTTATGAAGGCACTCAGACTTCTATAGTGCTGTGGCATGTATCAAAGGAAATTGTTCAGGAGGATATGTTTATGAAGGGATATATTTTTTTTTTGCTGTCATCACAGCTGAATAATGGTGACCCCATAAAATAGAACAGAATTGAAGTGTGACCCAAATCAGTCCCCATGTTAGGCCCAGCACATGTAGAGCACCTTATATATGGAGAACTAGAACACAAATTGGGGGGGGGGGGGATCTTTTAGTTTGTTGCATCCATCCATCCCAGTTTGGCACAAAAATGCTTGAGAAGGGAAGGAAGGAAGACAAGCACCTAACTAGTAAGTAACTTTAATGCCCTATGTAAAATATAGTGTAGAAAGTGTGGAACCAAGATAAAAGTACAAGACAGCAAACAATTGCAATAGAATCATGGCAATATATATCAGGCAATCCAACAAACCATTCATGCTGCACAATGCTATTGTTAGGTTGTATTACTGAAGCCAGCATGGTGTAGCAGTTAAGAGTGGCAGACTCTAATCTGGAGAACCAGGTTTGATTCTGCATGCATCCACATGAAGCTAGCTGGGTGACCTTGGGTCAGTCACAGCTCTCAGAGATCTCTCAGCCCCCCCAAAAAAAAGTCTAGCTTGCCAACACTAAAAGAGTTAGAACTTAAGACTGTCCGACAATCTCTGGATCTCCTGGTTGTACCACATAGACTGCCATACAATAATTAATTACTTAAATATCCAATTAAAGTTACTTTTACACCAAACTGTGTTCCTCCTACTGGCTAGTCCAGAGTAAACCAACCCAGGGGAAGGAGATAGAGGGGAATAGGACCATAAGTTTCAGTGGGATAAACTGGAAGAAACTTTGGGTACAAAGGAGTCTATGACAAGAAGGGGGATGCAGTTGAAAAGGACTGGCTTGTGGTAGGCAGAAGGAGTAAGATGGAGGACAGAGAAACATACTCTGCCTGTTTTGAAGAGGAGGGATATGGTGATTTTATGCTTACAGTTCTGGAAGAAGGCTCTGGAGGGGATCCAATTATAAAATGGAGGGCTTGAAATGTACTTCTTATGCACCTGGGCTCTAATGAGGAAACCCACTGTCTAAATTCAGTGCAAAACTAGGGTCCATCATGGCATTGGACCTAAAGTATAGGATCCTATTTCGTATTAGTGGATTTGGATATTTGTAAAGGAGACAAGAGAGAGGTGGAAATATAACACATGACATGTACAATCTAATAAATCCAAGGAAAAAATATAGTTTGAGTCTCTAGATCAGGATAGACAACATACAAAATACTCATTAGGGATGAATACTACTGTTTCTTATGGCTGAGGAGATTAGTTTATTTATACATTTATTAAAACATTTATACCTCATCTTCCTCATGGCTTAAGGCGTCTTACAAGTAATAATTAAATCATTACAGATTAAAACCAAATAAATTTTTTTTAAAACCAACAAAAGATACCTGCTGCTGGTAACCAATCATAAGATTTCTGTGAAAATTAAATCTGTAACAGAAGGGAAAAGCCACAAACAGGGAAACTATAGCTACAGTAGGTAATCCTGGTAAAAGTGATAATAATGCACTGAGTTGTAGCCCAGAAGTCAAAGGGTAGATGGGTACAGGAAAGCAAGTGAAGATGCATAATATACAGGTATTGCAGGACCTTAGCAGTCACTATCAAAGAAATTGACTGGAGATTGGAGGAGAAATTGACTGGCTAGTCTTTAGTTTTTGTAGCAGGAACAGCCTTGGTCAATCAACCTGGATTCCCCCCCCTTGTTGTCTCAATAGGGCACTCTCTGGCTGTCCTGCCTGACTATGGATGGTACTGTGGATAAGGCTGGTGTGGAACTAGAAGCTGGGCTGGAAGAAAGAACACAGGAGAAGTGAAGGTGAGTGGGTTTGGGGTTTTTTTTGCCTTTCCTAAACTACTAAACTACTGGGGAGCATTAACTGAGGTTGATTTGAGAGAGGACAGAGTTTGAGGGTGAGTGGATACTTGTAGCCCACTGGAAAGTAGTGTTTTTTGTCTGGTTCTGCTTGGGTCTTTTGTATTGTCTGTTGCTCCTTGAGCAAGATTTGTTTGCCTGGGGCAGATTGCAAGCCCCACTCTCTGCTGTTGCTGCTGGGAGGCAGGGGCTGCCAGCCACACCCAGGCACAGATCAGGCATCTCAATGTGTGGATGAGAAAATAGTGCCGGGAGGAAGGGTTTAGATTTGTTAGGCACTGGGGAACTTTCTGGGAGAAGTCAAACCTGTATGAAAGAGATACTGTCATTCTTGGGAATAAGCTCTATAGGCAGGACAAGGAAGGACAGGTTGGGGGAGGTGTTGTGTTGTACGTCAAAGAAGGCATAGAATCAAATAAGTTAGAAAACATCAGGGTAAATAATTCCCTCACAGAAGTGATATGGGTGGAAATACTGGGCCTTAAAGGTTACTTAAAAGTGGGGATGTACTATTGCTCCCCTGATCAAACCCTTGAGGCTGATCGTGAGATGGAGAAGGAAATAAGGGAGGTGACTAAAGCAGATACTTTTATTATACTGGGTGACTTCAGCTACCCTCACAGTGACTGGGTAAACACAGGGACCCCACCAAAAGCCCTGCTTCACCCCACCCTGCCTTCAGTGAAAGAAGAAGTGGCAACAAGCACGCTGAGCAAGTGCACATCCCGTTGCTGCCAACTGCTGCTTCACCGTGCCTCCACGCCAAAAGGACTCCTGTTCTTCGGGGCCATGCTGGTGCCTTCCACTGCCTGGCCCATAGCCGCCAATGCCAGGGCCACCCTGATGGTGCTGGTGACGGTAGGTGTGCTGCTGCCGGAGCGGAGCTTCGCAGCCTGTGGTGAATGACACCTTTCCCTTTGTCTTTCTTCCTCCACTAGGCTCAGGGGCACCTCGGCTGGCAAGGTAGGAGACTAGAGCCTGGGGGTCCGCTAGACACTCTCTCCATCTTGGGCTGTGTCGCCCTTCTCTGCTGCTGCTCGGGTCTCATTTGAGGGGGGCGGTCATGTTCACTGGGGTGTCAACCGTCTCCTTGGCTGAACTGAAAGAGAACTTGTTGGCACCTTACAGGACACCCCATGAGGGTTTCCTGAGGGGGAAGTTCGCTTCTTCAGCCTCTGGGTGTTTCCTTGAGGGGGTGCAGACTTCCCCCAAGGAAGAGAAGCTGCAGGGTGGGTTTTATCTTGGAAAACAGCAGCTAAGTCCCCCCACACTGGATGTGTCAACTCAGGAGTAAATCCCCCCACCCACGCTCAGAGTTTTAAAATCCTTGTTTGTTCCCAAATGATTTTTTTTTAATTTTCATTATTTATTATTCTTTTTATTATTCATTTGTTAGGAACCTTTCATCCTTATGGAGCTCAAGGCAGCTTATGGTATAAATAATAATCGTTCTTTAAAATGGTTTACTTAGCACACTTTCTTATGGAGCTCAGGGTGGCTTACAAATAAATTATTTAAAACGTCTTGTTAGCAGACTTTCAAATGGAGCTCAAGGTGGCTTAGAGAATAAATAATAATTATTTAAGACATCTGCCATATGGCAAATAAAGAAATAAATGTAAAACATTTTGTAGCAGCCTTTCTTATAGAGCTGAAGGTGGCTTGCAGTATAAATAATTATTTAAAACATCTGCCAAATTATAAAGAAATAAATTTTCTTAGCCTTTTTTATAGAGCTGAAGGTGGCTTAACAGTATAAATATTTAAAATGTCTTGTTAGCAGCCTTTCTTATGGAGGGCAAGGTGACTTATGTTATAATGATTATTTAAAACATTTAGCAGCTTTTCTTATGGAGCTCAGATTGGCTTACAGTATAAATAATTATTTAAAACATCTGCCATAAGATAAATATATTTAAAACATTTCTTAGCAGCCTTTCTTATAGAGCTGAAGGGGGCTTGCAGTATAAATAAAAGAGAGTGCATAAAACATTTTTAAAAAATCACTATTTAAGACTGTTGTAATTAAATGCAGCCCTAAATAAAATCTCCTACGGCTGCCTCCCAAAGGCTGGAAGTGGGGGGGTTAGGCACACCTCTCTGGGGAAGTGATTCTTCCAGGCTGCATCCTCCAGCATGGTTAGCTAAGCCCTGCTTGTTTGCAGGAAGGAAATTTGGGGTTTTTTTTAAAGTATTGTGTTTTGATGGGATGTGGTGGTGGAGCCTATTGGAGCAAGCTTGCACATTTTGCTTCTCAGGAAGGGCATCCTAGTTATGATTAAAGCAGCATGTTTCCAAAAGGAGAAGGATGCAGAGAACCTAAGTTTTAAAGCAACAGCCCTGTGAATAGTCAAGCGGTGTATCCCCAAGTGCAACCTGTAACCCCACAGGGACCGCTGGAAGAAAGAAGTGTGGTGTTGTGCATCAACAGCTGTAGGTTTGGTTATCCAGGCTGATGGGAGGTGGGGTAAAAGGGTTGTATAGGAGCTATGGGTTGTTGCCTTTGAGGATAGATCAAAGTGGGCAAGCTGTGTTGGTCTGAAGCAACTGAACAGAGTCCCGTGTTTGGGAAGGAATCCTTGTGCACTGCCTCATGGAATTGGCCCTGGTCTCCCTGGAAGGAGGAAGGGCTGGGATGTTCCAGGGATCCTTCTAGGACTCTGGCGGGGTGGCTGGCCACTCTCCCAAGTCTGTGGGTGGGGCAAGGAGAGTGCCAGGCCAAGCTGAGTGTGACATCCGGAAATCACGATGAGAGAGATCAGCATGCTTTTCATGTGTATCTTGCAGCCACAGTACTCAAGAGACAAGCAGAGGTGGTTTACCATTACCTGCCTGTGCACAGCAGCTCCTGCCTTCCATGTCCAAGTACTGGCTCTGCTTAGCTTCCAAACTCTGACAAGGTTGGGGTAGTCTGAGCTATTAGGGCTACAATTTGGCAACAGAAACTAAGTTGATCAATTCCCAAAATGATAGCTGTATAATGCCCAAACATTACAGAATAGCAGCCTTTCCTGTTCCACAGGACACCTTCACTTAGAATGAGATCAAAAGTGTGTGGGGGGAGGTGTTTTAGGACAGCCTTATCTATACATACATATCGTACAGGATCTGTTGTGTATTAAGATGTAAAAGATAGTCGAGGCCTGCCAGCCGGGCCGTGCGGTCAGACAGACCCTCGGACCTTTGGTTCTAAAGATAATAGCCACCTTGGATCCTAGAGCACGCCAATGGTCTTGCCCAGATCCTAAAGGGAACCTATTGAAAGAAAGACTTGTAAATAGAGCCAATTATGGGTGATGGGTGTGTGTGGGTGTGGTACGGGTGTATGCATATAAACCAGGCATGGACTGGCTACAGAATGCTTCATTCTGTGATGTAATCAATAAACGTCTTGCTGATTTCACCATGCTGCACCTCCAGCCTCAGTACTTTTCAGGATCACCTTGCAGATGTAATCAAATTAAGTGCTGTTGGATACAATAGGTTCTAAAATGTGTGAAGCACAACTGGGATAGAATCATAGAGTTGGAAGGGACCTCTAGGGTTATCCAATACCCTGCGCAATGCAGGAAATTCATAAATACCTCTCCCCACACCGCCAGTGACCCTTGCTCCATGCCCAGAAGATGGCAAAAAAAAAAAAAACCACCTCCAGGATCTCTCGCCAAACAAGCCTGGAGAAAAGTGCTTCGTGACCCCAAAATAGTAATCGACATTTTCCTGGCTGTGTATAAATAACAGGAAAGAGAGTAGAATGTGCATATGAGATCCAGCTGCACCCAGGATGCCTGAAAACCCTTCTTCTGGCTGCATGTGGGCTGATGTTACTCAATCTCATTACATCTTACGCTTCTGCACATTGTGCCTGCAGTATTTGGCACATCTGAGAAATGCTCATGCTCAAGGCTGTCTCATGATACCTTGGAGCCAAATGGCCTTACTAATTAACAAGGGACCTGATCCTTGGAGACAAGGTGAACAGAGTAAGAAGCAAAAGGTGGGTGTGGCTGGATGACCACACTTCTGGTAACATAGGGTGTGGCCTAATATGCTAATGGACTGTGCTGTCAGGAGTGGCCTAATATGCTAATGAGTTTCTGCTGTTGGATATGGCCTGTTATAAGTTCCTGCTGGGCTTTTTCTACAAAAAGACCCCTGGGTAAACATATGTTCATCATGCTGTAGAAATGATATTTGGCAAAGGTTGTTGCACCAATTGGAAACAGTGACCACAATGCTATTAAGATAGATTCAGCTGGGTAGCCATGTTGGTCTGAAGCAGCAAAACAAAATTTGAGTCCAGTGGCACCAACAAAGATTTATTCTGGGTATAAGCATTTGTGCGCATGCGATACATTGAAACAGAAGTCACCAACCATTACATATAGGTAGAGGGTGGGGAGGGTGTTGCCATGAAGGGCTAATTAGAGTCAAGATGCATAAGTAACTGAGCAATAGATATAACATTAATTAAGGAATTGGACTTAACATTAATGACATAGTTTTGCTCACAGAGAAGTAGGCTTTTGCCTTGATTAAGCAAAGACTTATTGATCTTGAGACACAAGAATTGAAAAGCCTGGCTTCTGATCGTTGTTCCCCATTGCATTGGGAACTTTCATCTGGCCCTTCCTTTCCTCAATACCTATCTTGTTTATGTGATCCTCATCTGCATAGGGCGTTTATTTTAGCCCGTTTTAATGTTCTCCCATCTATGGTGTTATATGGGAGATTCAAGAAAATTCCATATACAGATAGGTTGTGTTCTTGTGGGATGAGTGAGATTGAAGATAATAATCATATTATTTTGCACTCTGGAGAGCCTGAGACAGTGTAGTTGATGTTGTTAGGTCCAGTGATTGTGTTGTCTGGTATATGTGGCAACAAACTTGGCATCTGGGCTTATTGCAAGCTCTGGTGCCAGTGTCCATGTTAAGATGTATTATTGTGGGTGAGGAGTTGTTTGGGAGGCTGTCTGTGGGCAAGAAAAGTTTGCCCCCTGGTACTTCTGACATAGAACTGTCATTATCCAGTAGAGGTTGTAGGTCGCTGATGATACATTAAACTGTTTTGTGTTGAGAGCTGTATGTGACCACTAGTGGTGTTCTATTATTGTCTCTTTTGGGCCTGTCTTGCAACAGTTGGTAGGGGGCGGGCGAGTTTGGTACCATTCTGGCTTTTGTTAATCTGTTTCTTGACTTCATCAGATGGATATTTTAGTTCTAAAAAAAGTTTTGTTGTAGATCCCTCAGGTGAGAATCTCTATCTGTAGAACTGGAACAGATGCAGCTGTAGTGTAGAGCCTGGCTGTATACAGTGGATTGTTTAGTATGTTTAGGAAGGTAGCTGGAGGCATGTATATATGTTTGTTGGTTAATAGGTTTCTGGTATAAGGTGGTGTCTATGAGTCCATTGTGTATTTTTACAGTTGTGTGCAGCACATGTATTTCTTGCATAGATTTGTTCATTGTCAGGGTGATGGTGGGGTGAAAGTTATTGAATGCCTGGTAGAATTTTTCCAGGGCTTCTTTACCATGTGTCCAGACAATAAAGATGTAATCAATGTATCGCAGGTATAAGAGAAGTGTGAGTGGGTAGGAGTTTCGGAAGTGTTGCTCAAAGTTGGCCATAAACATGTTAGTATACTGTGAGGCCATACGGATGCCCATGGCTGTACCATTGATCTGAAGGAACGAGTTGTCACCAGATTTGAAGAGGTTATGGGTGAGAACAAAATGACAGTTTGGTATGTTTCAACTGTGCTGTTGTCAGAAATCATATTCTGTATGGCTTGTAATCCATCATTGTGTGGGATGCTGATGTACAGAGATTCTACATCCATGGTGGCTAAAACAGTGTGTGGTGTCATGCACATAACTAGGAGCACTGATGGCATAAGGTCATAGAGCAAAATCCATATATCCAGATACCCTCACAGTGATAGTGCTTTGCCTGAGACAATGGGGCATCCTGGGTTGCCAGGTTTGTGTATTTTGGGTAGAAGAATAAAAGGTACCTGGTTGAAGTTCCTGTGATGTGTCTGAAAAGATTTGTTCTTGAATGTGCAGGGGTAAGTTCAGCATTCAAGTCCATGGAAAGTTGCCATAAAGTCCAAAACTGTAACATTTGATTTCAAAAGAGGGAACTTTACAAAAATGAGAGGAAGAATAAAAAGGAAGCTGAAAGAAAAACACAAGAGAGTCAAATCCCTAGAGGATGCTTGGAAGGTATTTTAAAACCACACTGATTGAAGTCCAAATAGAATGCATTCCACAGGTTAGGAAAGGTGCTGCCAAGTCTAAAAGAAGGCCTGTGTGGTTAATAATGCAAGTCAAGAAAGCTATACAAAGTAAAGAGGCTTATTTTAAAAAGTGGAAAGTCTGCCTCAATTAATTGAACAGGAGGGACCATAGGCTCTGGAATAAAAAATGTAAATCAATAATTAGGCACACAAAAAGAGATTCTGAGGAGTGGGTAGAAAACCAGCCAGAGAACCAATGGGGCCTTTGGGTGACAAAGGAATAAAGGGATTGCTAAAGGAAGATGGGGAGATGGTAGAGAAGCTCAATTATTTTTTTGCTTTTGTGTTCACTGTGGAAAGTGTGGGGCATGTACTTCAGGAAGGGAGTCAGAAGAACTGAGCCAAATTGAGGGTTCCCTCTAAGCTGAGTTAGTGTGAGATAGCTTACAGTTTTTTAGCCTCCGGCTCACACATTTTTGTCTTAGCTCAGGAAGGATGGCTCCAGAGCAAACTAATTTGTGCAGTAGCCAAATTGCTCACTCACAGCTTCAATGCCAGTAGCTCACAAAGTAGAATTTTTGCTCACAAGACTCCGTAGCTAAGTAGGAGCATTGGAGATGAAGTTCTAGAACTATTAGGCAAATTAGAAAGTGATAGGTCTCCGGGTCCTCATGGCATATACATGAGAATTCTTAAGGAACTCAGATGTGAGGTAGTTGATCTACTAACCCATATATGTAACCGATCATTAAATTCAGCCACTGTACCAGGAGACTGGAGAGTAGAAAATGTGACTCCAATTTTTAAAAAGGGATCCAGAGGAGGACCAGGAAATTAAAGGCCAATCAGCCTAACATCTGTCCAGGCAAATTAGTAGAAACTGTAATCAAACTGTAATTGTGCATGCACTTCTTACTGCAGATCTTCCGAGCAGTAAACTTTTAATCTTAACTTCAGATTCCTGCCTTACACACCATTCATTTTCTCTGATGTATTTATTCTGCAGCTACAATTTTAAAAACACACTTTTCTAAAACAGGGTGCAATGTCACTTGTGATGTATGGGGGGTGGCATCCAACTTTTTTAATGTACACAATTGCCCTATCATAGCTGTGCAGTAGCATCCAGCAAGCACCTTTCATTGAAATCCTTGTTGTTCAGGGTTTGCGTGTGCATTTTAGCATTAATTCATTGAATGAAAGGTAACAGAAAGGAATGCAGACAAAGGGGGAAAACCTACTGCTGAAGCAGAAAAAACTATTTTTGAAACTAACAACAACAGCTGAAAAGCCCCATTTTCCATATTGCTGAGCACTAGGGGATTTGGTGCTGAGTTACTGACAATTGTAAAAAATGGGAAAGATCACACAATCTCATAATATGGGGAAACATATTGAGTGTACAGAATGCACGGTAGAACCCACTGACACTGGCATTACAAGCTGTGATTGTTGGCAACGTGTGTGTGTGTGTGTGTGTGTGGAGGGTGTCCTCTGGCAGAAGCTCTGGAGAGCATTTTTGGTCTTGTGCCAGTACACTGAAAAAAATGGGAGGTATTTTTACCAATGCCCTAACGCAGCTGCATAGTAACAGTAATTTCCTGCCCTTCCTTGCACATTTGCATGGTTTTCTCTTTGAGATTCTCTAATTTGATCCTGCACACTGGTCATGATCTTGGCAGTTTTTTAAAGACTTTCCTATGTGGACTGTTTATTGAGAGGTAAAGAGGTTTCAAGCATAGACAAATCTGTGTCAGAACTGCCGCCTTGGGTGCCAGTTCCCTATTATACATAAATCAAACGACCTCCCCCTGGTGACCAGTCCAATCATACCTTTACATCCAGCCCACCAAAACTACGATGCACCGTTACCCCTAATCCAGCACCTGCAAGCATTCAGTTACATTATCAAGCAGTGTCTATTACTTCAAGGTCAAGCAAGTATTCTTCCCAGTGTCAGAAGGCCCCGCTTACAAGCAGTGACACACACACACACACACACACACTCACATATTCCCCCCCAATTCCCAGCTGAATGAAACAAGACAGAAACTGAAGACCTAGAGTGGAAAAATACATGGTAAATGAGGCCTGAGTTTGACATTAAGAGGACAGGTTCTCTTATGGATTCAAAACTAGTTAAATGACAGGAAGCAAATAGGAATCAGTGGACAGTTCTCACAATGGAGGGAAGTAAGCAGTGAGGTTCCACAGGGACTGGTATTGGGGCCACTACTATTTAATTTATTTATAAATGATCTGGAACTAGTGATGAGTAGTGTAGTGGCCAAGTTTGTAGATGATACAAAATTATTCAGGATAGTGAAAACCAAGGCTGACTGTGAAGAGCTCCAAGAGGACTCCACAAACTGGCTGAGTGGGTGACAATGTGGCAAAAGAAGTTCAGTGTTGGTAAGTGTAAGGTGATGCACATTGGGACAAAAAAAATCCCAGCTTCAAGTATAGGCTAATCGAGTCTGAACTTGCTGAGACTAAGAGGGGAAAAGACTTGGGGGTGTAGTGCATAGCTCAATGAAAGTTTCAACCCAGTGTGCCGCAGTGGTGAAAAAGGCAAACTCTGTGTTATGGATCATTAGAAAAGGGATTGGAAATAAAATAGCCAATGTTTTAATGCCCCTGCATAGATCTCTAGTGTGGCCTCATTTTGAATATTGTGTACAGTTCTGATCACCGTATCTCAAAAAGGACATTGCAGAGCTGGAAAAAGTACAGAGAAGGGCAACCAAGATGATTAGGGGATTGGAGCACCTTCCTGATGAAGAAAGGCTGAAGAGTCTGTGACTTTTCAGTTTAGAAAAGAGATTACTGAGGGGGAGCATGATAGATAGTTATAAAATTATGTATGGGGTGGAGAGAGTTGACAAAGAAAGTTTTCTCCCTCTCCCAAAATACTAGAACTCAAGGGCATCCAATGGAGCTGATGGGCAGTAGGTTCAGGACAGACAAAAGGAAATACTACTTTACACAGAGAGTGATTAAAATGTGGAATTCACTGCCAGAGGATGTAGTGATGACCACAGGAATAAATAGCTTTAAAAAGGGATTAGATAGGTTCATGGAAGATAAGTCTTTCAATGGCTACTAGCCACGGTGACTGAGGGGAACCTCCACATTTGGAGGCATTAAATCCCAGAGCTAGGAGACAACATCAGGGAAAGGCCTCAGCCTCTATACCCTGTTGTTGGCCCTCCAGAGGAACTGGTTGGTCACTGTGTAAGACAAGATGCTGGACTAGATGGACAACTGGTCTGATCCAACAGGCCTCTTATTATATTCTTATATTCTAATTCAAGCCCCATATTTCCACAAAAATATCTGTGGAATTTGTGGTGCAATGTTATGGACAGGTGCTAAAATGTTTGTTCTGCCTTTCAAATATACTGTCCACATGGAGCTGTGTGAAATCAAGGATTCTTTAAGTCTGGAAGAAAGAAAGGCCTTTGTTCAGAGGTTCATTCTCTTTATTTAATTAATATTATCATTGCTCAGTACTTCATGATTTTTAAAAATAGTAATGCTACAAGAGGCGGGACCCATGATACTCGCGGGGGGAAGTATTCCCCACAGCTCCCAGCTTGCAGAAGCTGGAGACATAACAGCAGGTGAGCCCAGCCTTCTCCCTCCCCCCCTAGTGGTGGCAGTGAGGCCAGCCCACCAAGGTTTCTCCTTCCCCCCTCCCTCCCCAGCAGCGGTGGTGGTGAGGCCAGCCTGCCAAGGTTTCTCCTTCCTCCCTCCCCAGTAGTGGCAGGGGCGAGGCTCACCCACCTGCCAAGCTTTCTCCCTCCCACCCTCCCCAGCAGCGCTGGCGAGGCCGGTCCGCCAATCTTTCTCCCTCCCGCCTCCCTCCCCAGCAGTGGTGGCAGTGGCAAGGCTGGCCTGCCAAGCTTCCCTCCCCAGCAGCGATGGCAAGGCCGGCCCGCCAAGTCTTCCCCACCCACCCCGTTCCTGTGGTGGCAGCAGCAAAGCCTTCTCAGAGCGTTCCCTGTGCATGCACAGGGAATACTCCTTTACTTTTGGGGGATTTAAGTATCCCCCCTATAGTTTTTTTTACAGTTTTTAGTTTTTTCTGCAAATCTGGGGATTGCCCCAAATGTGCAGGAAAATCTCCCTGCCCCCCAGGTGCCCCCAATCTGCAGATTTAGATATCCACATGCAGGGGGTGCTTTGGCTATTAGATATATAGAACAAAAAGTTTTATAAATGAAACAATATGTTGTTCACTCCCAGCAGATTCATCCCACATTTTTTATAACTCATAAAATATAGAAGCATCTATGGCTGCCAACTCCAGGTTGGGAAACTCCTGGAGAATTGGGGGTGAATCCTGGAAAGGGCAGGGTTTTGGAAGGTACCTCAGCCTGGTATAGTGCCATAGAGTCCACCCTTCAAGGCAGCCATTTTTTTCCAGGAGGATTTGATCTCTGTCATCTGTCGTAATTCTAGGACATCTCCAAGCTGTGCTTTGTCTGAA
The DNA here is from genome assembly GCA_029375565.1 of Gekko gecko. NCBI lineage: Eukaryota > Metazoa > Chordata > Lepidosauria > Squamata > Gekkonidae > Gekko > Gekko gecko. The sequence continues at coordinate 123,750,028 of JAPDNY010000007.1, forward strand.
ATGTCACAAAGATATTTTCCAGGAAATGATTAGAAGGAATAAAAACCAGGGTGACTGTATAATCTTTTACATATTTACAGTAGCAAGTTCCACTGACTAGCATGGTACATAGTTTCAAGAAACTGTATATGGGGCTGCAGTCTTATGCTGTTTATTATATTTTTCCACCAGTGGCAAGAAAAATAATTTTGTATTTGTAAAAGATCCCTAAGGGTGGAGGCTATCGATATGTTTATCTTATCTGACCTGACCTGCTCTACAAAGCTGATCTTTGTAGAGACAATTCTTGTCAACATACAGCAATGTATTGCACAATCTCTTTTAAGGAGTAGGTGTTACATGGTTCAGAAACGCTGCTAACAAGTTGAGCCATGACATTCCTTACATATTAATCATAATCTTCACAGGCTCTTTTCATCTCTATTGCCAAAGTGCCATTCAGCAAGTATTGTCTGAAACTAATTGCATAACTCAACCACTCACTTCAAAACCTCTTTAGCCTCTGGCCACTCATAATAAAGTATTTTAAAAATGTGTCCATGTAGACTTTCTCCAAGAAAAATCAGGTTTTTTGTCTACTGAGCTGCACATGTGGATCTGTTCCAAACAAATATGCCATCATTTCACTTCTGTTCTTCATTTTTTCACCCCTATTCTGTCCTTATCTTTTGGTTTCTTTGCTCTGTTATTAATCAGCATTTGCTTCCCTGGTGATAAAACTCTACACAGCACCCAAATGCTACAACCAGTTCCTTCTGCTGGAGACTGTGCTGGTTACCTCTTTAACAACCCAGCTTACCTCAGATGTTTCCACAAGTGATTATAAGAATGCCTTTTAGTCCCTAATCAGTTACTTATGACTGTCCTTAACATGCAATAAAATGCAGTAGAGTCCTTTCTAAATCAGATGCTAATTCTATCCAAAGTAGCTAATTTATGAGTCTCTTATAGGTTTAGGAACTGTTGAAGCTGATACAAACATCAACATAAGAAAAATGGTATTTGGCATCACCGGAATTTAATTTAAATGTTGCTCTTCATCTTGTTATTACGAGAGCATTTAGGTTATGGTTATATGTGTAGGAAAAGATAACATGGCCATTTGTAAAACATTGTCAGTTTCATTGTCCCACCTCAGGCAACAAGCCAAGGATCAGGAGGTCTGAAGTCTAATTTAGGGCTAGCAATAGACAAACGACACGTCAAAGATCGGGTTGCACAGGCTGGAATTTAACTAGGAAACAGGGCTACCTTTCTATGTAGAAATCCAAGAACCAGGTCCAGTTTTTCAGCATGGCTTGCAAATCAGTCTGAGGAAACAATGGTGTGTGGCAAACTCAGAATATATACCAGAAACAAGGTAAACAGGCAGGAGGGAAACTGCAGTCAAGTGCACTTGCAGCAAACTACCACACTCCCTTTTGATGAGGATGGTAATTTACAAGTTCCATTGCATACTAATGCCTACTGTCTCCATGCAGAAGGATTTCAGTCATCACAGATCTTGAAAATCTCACTGTCTCAACTTGCAGGTGTCAATCACTTGGCTCTTTGGAGCCAGAAAAGACTGAAGGCCAGAACACTTGAACCTACTGGTTCAACCTGTAAGAGATTGTCTAGGTCAACTGCCAGTAGATCCTTAATTAAAACTTATCCAGTCATCCATCAGGGATGTTGCATGCATCATAAAAATGCAATCTGCATTCAAACTTACCTCATTCACAAAGCTCAATTTGTTTCAAGATCTCATATCCCTTGATATTTTGCTCTTAACTCAAAAGGAGCAGCATCTTGAATAATAATGTATCATTTGACCCTCAGTTTCATGGCAAACAGGAATTTGAACTCAAGTCTCTCAGCTCTAATCCAATATTTATACTATACTATCCAGCCTCTAACCTGATAGAATATGCCAATTATATGGTTCATTAAACTGTGATGTTTGTTTTTATTAATCGAGTAATCAGATCTTTGAAATCATTCCATCCATCTATCAGTGCTAATAGCTTGGAGCCAGAGTAAATGCTGAACAACCTGTGCTCATACTGTCTAGCCTAGTGGGTTTTCAGTGGTGGAGCCTACCCTGTAAAACGACCTTTCCCTTGAATCTCATCTGGCACCTGTCCTCTGCTTTTTTAGGTACCAGGCCAAAATGTTACTTTTTACCCAAGCATTTAACTGAGAAATTTGATCTGTTTAAATTGTTTTTACTATCTGCTTCTGGTCAAGGACTGCTTTGATAGGATCATTATAGGCTGCTAAATGTTTTAAGTCATTCTTAATGGCTGGGTTTTTATTAGTTTGTAATTTTAATGATTTTATGCTGTTTTATAATTTTATCATGTTTACTTTGTGAGCTGACTTAAGTAGGTTCTCTGGAGAGGCAGCATATAATTTAAAAAATCCATATATACATCTAAAAATAAGTCAGCCTTAAATTTAGGTGGGACTGTCATGATGTAAAATAGGCATAGGAAAGCTCAATCCTGTATAAAACATAGGGCTTAATTATTTTTTGGTTGTTTATTGTTGTCTTTTTCTTTTCTTTTCCCATTATCTTTTACAGGAAAAGCATTATGTGTCATTAAATAGCTTGTGGATGAACACAGTCCTCCATTAATACAACTTGTAGGGAGCAGCAAAGAACATTATCACTGCCTGTAGGAATTATTAAACGTATAATTATGACCTCACTAGAATTTTTATAACAAAAGAAGTGTAGGAAAGCAGAAGGCTATATTGGTACTTCACTCTTTCATTTATCTTTATTGTATATTTACACTTTGCCCAAGAATTTACCAGAAGAAAAGAGAAATCCATGACAACATGTCATGACAACTTAAGCTCTTATAATCTTCTGAATGCAGTTGTACTGCCTTTTAGCTAAACAATGATGATTTAACTTCCGTGTATTTATTTCTCAGCTTCACAAAAGGGAAGGGATCAGCACAATCATGACTAAATATTTTAACAGGCTCCTGAAGCACAAAGCATTGGTATGCAATTCAGTACCATTGTGATCTTTAAGAGTTTTGCCAGGTTATTTCCAAGCATTTGAGAACTTACAAATACAACCATAAAAGGCTCTCATCATCTCAAGAGATTATCATAAAGTAGCATCCATGTCATTCAAATGTGTTAAAAAGAGCAAATATCTTTGAGAGGATTTTGGTGGGGATGTATGAGCAGTCTACGTAAGTAAAAGAAGTAGACTTCAGAACAGCTATGTCTTGAATTTAGGATATATTATTCTTTCTGCAGAACACCTCTATTAGGACAAATTATAATGAACCCAATTATTTCTAAATAAATATTTTACTTTATGGTTTTAAACAATACCTTCAGCACAATAAGAAAGGAAAGACCCTGTTGAATTATCTTTGCTAGGAATGTGAAAGAGGAAATTGCTTTCCTATTAGTTCTGTGGACCTCTCAAAAGCTTTCAGTACCATTGGCCGTAGCAGGCTTCTGGCTTGCCTGGCTGAGGTGGGAGATGAGGGCCTTGCACTGCAGTGTTTCCATTCCTACTCCAGGTGACTACAGACAGTAGGATTTGGAGGGAGAGCTGTTCAACACCAGGCCATCTATGTCATATTCTGCTTCAATGTTCCGTTCTCTGTCTCATGCTGTTTAACAATTATGTGAAACTGCTGAGAGAGGAATGCAAATCAGAGACCTGCATTCCACTACTGATATAGCTGACTCCGAAAAAAAATAGCCATTTTTTTCTGGTTTTTATTTAGGTGCATTCAGCTATACTGAGAAGGCATTTAAAGAGATCGCAGTCTCTTTAAATGCCTTCTCCTCCAAGCCCTGCCACTGTGGCAATGGTGGTAGTGTGACTCGGTGAGTGAACTCAGAAGGCATATGCCTTCACTTGCTGAGTTGCACTGCCACTGCACATGAAAAGGTCTCTTTAAATGCCTAGTCCTCCAAGCCCCATCGCAGTGCGACTTGGCAAATGAACTCATAATCCTTCTGAGATCACTCGCCAAGTCACACTGCTTTCCGTGCTTGGAGAAGGCAGTGGCACAACTTGGCAAGTGATCAATTCTCCATTATACCAGATGGAGCTGAAAAATTTCTGGTTTTCCAAAAAATTCCTAAATCCCAATGCCATACCAATATTGAGATTCAGGAATATTGAAAAATACCTATATTTTGGGGGGTCAATATATGCAAACCGGAAAAATACCAGGTTTTTTTTTTTGCACACCCGTACTCTTAACCCTTTCCCTCCCAGATCCTCTTGCATGCAGAGTCACAATACCTAACATGTTAGTGGTGTGGGAGATTATTTCCTTCACTAGGAATAAGGTCTGTTGTGGAAATAAATACAACAGACTCTAGTAAGAGGCTCTGGGCTGGTGCCCTGGCCTTGGCTACTCAGTGTCAATTTGCTGTGGTGACCTCAGCAGGGCATAATGACACAGAGCCCACCATTTTCTCCAGGGGAACTGATCTCTGCCATCTGAACAGCAGTTGTAATTCTGAGTGATCTCCAGCCCTCATGTCGAGATTGGCAGCAGTGGTTCCTCAAGAGAAAATAACTGCTTTGGAGGTTGGATTCTATGGCATTCTATTCAGCTGAGGTCTCTCCCCTCCCCAAACTTTGACTTGCATAGACTCCACCACAAAATCTACAGGAATTTCCCAACCTGGAGCTAGCAACCCTTGTCAGGACTGGCCCCAATGAGTTCCCCACAAAGGCCCAAAGGAGGCCTGGAAAGGGCCTCCTGCCTTTGCCTTTTTACTGACAGAACCAAGCCTGGTTGCCTAGCAACAGCCACTGAAGGGAAAGTTAGCTCTACGGTAGGAGGAGAAGAGAATGGTTTGACAGCCAGTGGCCCACCTCAGTAGCCAGCCAGGCGCAGAGGAGCCAAGCAGGAGAAGTATCTTCATCAGGACAGTCATTTTGGCAGTTTATTCTGACAGGAAAGAGTGCCCAAGTTGGCAGTGAGTGGGAGAGAGGACTGGACCCAGCACTGGTTGATGCACCAATTGCTGATGGAGCGCACAGCACAACCAGTGGGAGAGCTGGAAAGTGCCAATATGCCAGGGCTTTTATATATATCAGATACTCTATGTCTGGTTGGTCAGTGTGGAAGACTGGATGCCGAATCAGATATAGTCTTGCTCTGATCCAAAATAAAACAGTAAGATAACTAAGTGTTCACTGCATCTTTCCAGATTAATCTTCCTCATTGCTCTTAGATATTATTTCTACTATCTGGTATGACATACACCTGTTTTCTCCCTCATGGATCACTGCCTTGTCATGGCGAGGGGGCTTGCGTGGTTCGATGAGGCTGTGGGCTATGCCGTGGAGGGCCACCCAGGACGGACAGGCCACAGCAGAGAACTCAGACCAAGCATGATCCCCCTGGAGAAGGAAATGGCAACCCACTCCAGTATCTTTGCCAAGAAAACCCCATGGACAGTAACAAAAGGCTAAAAGATATGACGCCGGAAGATGAGCCCCTCAGGTCAGAAGGTGTCCAATATGCTACTGAGGAAGAGCAGAGGGCAAGTACGAGTAACCCCAGAAAGAGTGAAGCGGCTGGGCCAAAGTCAAAAGGACGCTCAGTTGTGGATGTGTCTGACGGTGAAAGGAAAGTTCGATGCTGCAAAGAACAATACTGCATAGGAACCTGGAATGTAAGGTCTATGAATCAAGGTAAGCTTGACGTGGTCAAAAATGAGATGGCAAGAATGAACATCGACATCTTGGGAATCAGTGAACTAAAGTGGACAGGAATGGGCGAATTTAACTCAGAAGACCATTATATCTACTACTGTGGCCCGGAATCCCGTAGAAAAAATGGTGTGGCCTTTATAGTCAACAAGAGAGTGAGAAAGGCAGTACTGGGATACAATCTCAAAAATGACAGAATGATCTCAGTCCGAATCCAAGGCAAACCATTCAATATCACAGTAATCCAAGTCTATGCCCCAACCACTGCTGCAGAAGAGGCTGAAATGGACCAGTTCTATGAAGACCTACAACAGTTCATAGAACTAATACCAAAAAATGATGTCCTCATCATCATAGGGGACTGGAATGCTAAAGTAGGAAATCAAAAGGTAACCGGAATAACAGACAAGTTTGGCCTTGGAGAACAAAATGAAGAAGGGCAAAGGCTAACAGAGTTTTGTCAAGAGAACACGCTGGACATAGCGAACACCCTTTTCCAACAACCTAAGAGGCGTCTCTACACATGGACATCACCAGATGGGCAACACCGAAATCAGACTGACTATATAATTTGCAGTCAAAGATGGAGAAGCTCTATCCAGTCAGTAAAAACAAGACCTGGAGCTGACTGTGGCTCAGATCATGAGCTACTCATTGCAAAATTCAGACTTAAATTGAAGAAAGTTGGGAAAACCACTATGCCATTCAGATTTGACCTAGATCGCATCCCCGATGAATATACAGTAGAGGTGAAGAATAGGTTTAAGGGACTAGATTTGATAGACAGAGTGCCTGAAGAACTATGGACAGAAGTCCGTGACACTGTAAAGGAGGCAGCAATCACCGCCATCCCAAAGAAAAAGAAATGCAAGAAAGCAAAGTGGCTGTCTGATGAGGCTTTACACATAGCAGAGGAAAGAAGGAAAGCTAAAGGCAACGGTGAAAAGGAAAGATTTGCCCAACTGAATGCAGATTTCCAGAGAACAGCAAGGAGAGATAAGGAGGCTTTCCTGAATGAACAATGCAAAGCAATAGAGGAAAACAATAGATTGGGAAGGACTAGAGATCTGTTCAAGAAAATTGGAGAAATCAAGGGAATGTTCCATGCAAAGCTGGCCATGATAAAGGACAAAAACGGTAGGGACCTAACAGAAGTAGAAGAGATTAGGAAAAGATGGCAAGAATACACAGAAGAACTATACAAGAAGGACCTCAATGTCCTTGACAACCACGATGGTATAATCACTGACCTCGAGCCAGACATCCTGGAAAGCGAAGTTAAATGGGCCTTAGAAAGCATTACTAACAAGAAAGCTAGTGGAGGTGATGGTATCCCAGCTGAGTTATTCAAAGTCTTAAAAGAAGATGCTGTTAAAGTGCTGCACTCAATTTGCCAACAAATTTGGAAAACACAACAGTAGCCACAGGATTGGAAAAGGTCAGTTTACATTCCAATCCCAAAGAAGGGCAATGTCAAGGAATGTTCAAACTATCGCACAATTGCACTCATTTCACACGCTAGCAAGGTCATGCTCAAAATCCTACAAGCTAGGCTTCAACAGTACGTGGATAGAGAATTGCCAGGAGTACAAGCTGGGTTTCGAAGAGGTAGAGGAACGAGAGATCAAATTGCCAACATTCACTGGATTATGGAGAAAGCAAGAGAGTACCAGAAAAACATCTACTTCTGCTTCATTGACTATGCTAAAGCCTTTGATTGTGTGGATCACAATAAATTATGGCAGGTTCTTAAAGAGATGGGAGTACCGGACCACCTTACATGTCTCCTGAGAAACCTGTATAAGGGTCAAGAAGCAACAGTTAGAACCGGATATGGAACAACTGATTGGTTTAGCATAGGAAAGGAGTACGACAAGGATGTATATTGTCACCTTGCTTATTTAATTTATATGCAGAGTACATCATGCGAAATGCTGGCCTGGATGAATCACAAGCTGGAGTTAAGATTGCTGGGGAAAAGATCAATAACCTCAGATATGCAGACGATACCACTCTGATGGCAGAAAGTGAAGAGGATCTAAAGAGCCTCTTGCTCAGGGTGAAAGAGGAGAGTGCAAAAGTGGGCTTGAAGCTCAACATAAAAAAAACTAAGATCATGGCATCTGGGCCCATCACTCCTTGGCAAATAGAAGGGGAAGTCGTAGAAGTAGTGACAGACTTCACGTTCCTAGGATCCCAGATCACTGCAGATGGTGACTGCAGCCATGAAATTAAAAGACGCCTGCTCCTTGGGAGGAAAGCGATGGCAAACCTAAACAGTATGATAAAAAGCAGAGACATCACCTTGCCAACAAAAGTCCGCATGGTCAAAGCAATGGTATTCCCCGTAGTAATGTATGGCTGCGAGAGTTGGACTATAGTCAAGTCAAGTCAAGTCAAGTTTATTAGTACGGTCAAGCGACCAGCCAATATAAAATATTTCCAAAAAAAAAGGATTGAGGTAAAATACATGGTAGATACATAAAATTAAATAAATATATAAAACAGCATTAAGAGCAAAAGCGGGAGCAACACAGTGTATCATTAAGGTGGAAACAGGAGCAATACTACTTTATCATTGACTTGCTGTCTGAGGTACAAGCTTCCTCTTTTTAAGTGCGAGGAAGCAAAATTTTGCCACAGCTAAAGATATCCTCTCTTTCCGATCTTCCAACAAAAAGGTTAGAATCCTTGGTTCTGCAAATTTCAAGTGGACATCCAGAGGTTTAAATGTAGACAACAATGGGAAAATTAACAGCTGCCTCTCCGTAGCGTAAAAGTTACAATGTAAAAGAATATGTGGGACCGACTCTATCTCAAGACCTGTACAGGGACAACATCTTTGGGAGATAGGCCAACGCAAGAACCTTCCTTGTAATAAATTAGAGGGTAAGGCATCAAAACGAGCTCTAGAAAAAGCCCATCTATAGCCATCATATATAATGTTAGAAAGATAAGGAGCAGGTGCAAAACCTGCCCAAGATTTTAAATCTCCATATCTCGAGGGTAGAAGCGCTTCTTCTGTCTGCGCCTCTATATCCATTAGACGTTGGGATACTATAGATTTAGCTTTGGTCAATCCTAGATCGAAAAGACTTACAGGATGAAGCCCAATTGAACCAAGTTTGACCAATATTTTGGAGGACCATTCGGGATATGGGGTGGCAGCTAAAAAGGATGGAATTAGGCCTGTAGGTTTCAAATGCGTTCTTAACCAATAATAAATTGAAGCAATCCAAATTTTCATTTTCACTCTTGGCACCCCAATCTCCTGCCTAAGAACTACATTTGCTGTACATTTAGGCGCATTAAATAGTGCTCTAATAAATTTAGATTGAACTTTTTCCAGGTCCTTAAAATTATTATCACTTAAATTAATTACTTGCATACCATATGTGAGTTGGGTGAGTTGGACTATAAGGAAGGCCGAGCACCGAAGAATAGATTCTTTTGAACTATGGTGCTGGAGAAGACTCTTGAGAGTCCCTTGGACTGCCAGGAGATCAAATCAGTCAATCCTAAAAGAAATCAACCCTGATTGTTCCTTGGAAGGCCAGATCCTGAAGCTGAAGCTCAAATACTTTGGCCACCAAATGAGAAGGGAGCATTCACTGGAGAAGACCCTGATGCTGGGAAAGATTGAAGGTCAAAGAAGAAGGGGACGGCAAAGGATGAGATGGTTAGACAGTGTCATTGATGCAACGAACATGAAATTGAGCAAACTTCAGCGGACAGCGGAAGACAGGAGGGCCTGGCGTAATCTGGTCCATGGGGTCGTGAAGAGTCGGACTCGACTGTGCGACTGAACAACAACACCTGTTTTTCCCCTGTATCTATTTGCAATCAGGAAATTCTACAAGCATTTTATGAACATTTTTATGCTTTTACACTAGGCAATAACATTAAAAAAAAAAAACCACATGGAATCCTTTTAATTATTACACAGCTATAGCCTATTTTTGTATCCATTTTAGTCTAAGCACTGGCTTCCTTAAGGAGGTTGAATTAGGTCACATATTAAACATATTCTTTTTATCACAGCAGTTACCCGAACACATTCTGATCAACATATCCTCATAGTATGACTCATCATTTTTTATCATCTCACCCAATGGAAACCTGTTACAAATTGATGAATGCTCATCATGTTTTAGCTCTCAAATAGGTCCTGTTAATCTCACGCACCCACTATATAAGGCATTCACAGCAGCAATGGAGCATGCACACAGTAGTTTTCCTCACACTTTCCTTGCCTCAGCTCCCTGCTGCCACTTCTGTCATCCCTCCTGTTTTGGGTTGTGTTTAAGTGATATGTGTTTTACCAATCTTTTAAAGCCCAAAAAAGTCCTCCAGAGGGAAGCTACAGGGAACTGAGGCAAGAAAAACGGTGCTGATGTACACAGGACTTGCAAAAATGCATGCCCCCTTCCCATCCACACAGCCTCTGCCTGCTGCTTTTCCCAAAAGGTTGTACCAAAAGGACAGTTGGGATAGATGTTGTGTGGATGCTGCAAACAAACCTGCTCCAGTTCAGCAAAACAAACATACAAACTGAGCAAAATCTCTGTACAGAAGCAGGTGTTATCATCAAATAATTTCCTACCTACTACTTTTGCTCAAAAGTTTTAAGCAGAAATATGTCTCCCAGTTACTTTAAATATGCAGCATATTTTATATATTTTTCTGCTTCAATCAACGAGGTCAGGTAAAATCAGCCACAGTACATTTAGGAAAACATGGGATGTTTTTATAGATGGCACCTGATATAATCCTATAAAGGTACAATTGTACACAAAGAAAGAACCTTTATCCATGTCCATCATCTGCCCATCTCAATTCACACATTATTACCAGCAGCCTGTCTCTGTAGCTCATGTCATGTACAGTATGAAGTGGCATGTACAGTATGAAGGAAAGTAGTTAATGAAAATGCACTCTGAGATTTGTTCAAACTGTTCTGAACAAATTATTTTGTGGCAGTTAAGACTTGTCACTGATCTGGCAAAGGTACTATAGGTAGAACCTATGAAGTCTGCAAATGAGAAGTTAAGTTTTCACTGAATATCTTATGAAGAATATATATATATATTGCTGTAGGACTCCAAGCAAAAGACCAAATTTTCCCACAGACTAATTACAAAGACAACCAATCAGTACCAATACATCAGTACATGCTGCCATTAGCCCTGGAATGGAAACAGACAAGCTTCTGTCTTTTGCCTATGATACATTCTCAAGGCACAATTTAGACATGGATTTATATAGCCATGCCATTTGGTCATTATGTGCCCATCCCTAATCAGGGGATATCAGGTAGAAGGTCGCCTTGAGCAATAAGGAAAGATACAATGATATACTTGAACATTGTTAAATCAGATGTACAGTGTGTCATCAACAACTCAGCCAAGGTGACAAAGGTTGTACAGTTTTCCTAGATATACCTGAAAATGTACCATGTACCCTATGCCGTAATTCATCTAAATGCCAAGAAGTAACTGAAAACATTTCCAGTACTTGCAGTGGCATATTTTAATCACATTATATTGTTCTAAGAAATTCACTGAATTAGACAGAGTTCAGATTACTAATATCTAATATTAAAGTGTGTAACAAAAGCTGGATAGTGCAGCCTCCCTAAGACAATATAAGGTTCTCTACCTACTGAAGAGGCTCCTGCGGTATGAAAAAAAAAAAGACCTTGTAAGTTAATCAAAGGGGTGGGGGACTCTAAAAATGACCTGTTGAGAAAAACAGGTTGCTTACTTGTAGGTGATGATCTTCAAGTGGTCATCTGTGCATTCACATCTGTGTGATTAAGGTGGTCCTGACTGGTAAACTTTCAAAGCTGAGGCAGAGCTGAGTCACCTGGGCTGAGGCAAGGAGTGGAGAGCACATGGTGAGCTCCTGCTAGAAGGTAAGGGGTTTTCTTTTCTTTCTCTATTTGCCTTCCTAGCTGCTGACTGGGAAGCTGGAGTGAGTTGGGTTCTTTGTAGCCTGATAAAGAGTGGTTCTGTTAAGGGCTGTTTGTGTTTTGGGGATTGTTGGAGGCTGAATTGCTGTGGAGTACTGTTGATTGCGAGCCCCGCCTCCTACTGTGCTGGGCTCTGCAGTGCTTGGCCGGAAGTGGACTTTTGAAACAAAGGGCTGCTCCTCACCAGAGGCGTGAGCTGAAGGGCTCTTTCCCTGTGGGTCTTGCTTGGAAGCCTTGTAAGTACCTGAGAAGAGGGCTGCTGCTGAGTTCTGGAGAGACAACTGCTGGAAAGGTAGCCATTTGGTCAGTCTCAAAGTTTTCAGGGTACATGGGGCGTCGCGTCGGCGCTGACAGTAATGGACGCCTGAGCATTTAGCTCCTGAGAACCCTCCCCCTGTTTTACGTCTAAGTCGATCTATTTACAATCAACAAAACTCCAAAAAAGCTTAAGAAGATATGGGAAGAAATTCCGGACCCAAAACTAGACATGCTACATCCATGAGTAAAGCAGTTTCCTCTTACTTCCCTAAAACTCCGAGCACTGGGCCTGTTGGAAGCACCGCTACTGTGAACCATAAAATGGTGGCAAATCTCACTGACCAACAGCTGGAGGGCCTTATGTTTTCCCGGCAGGAATTCTACGACTCCCTGCAATCCCTAGAGAAAAATATGACCGCTACAATTACTGAACTTTTAGTGCCACTAACATCACAAATGAATGAACTTAAGCAATCCGTAGCTCAAATAGCACAGATGGCGGATTCAGCAATGGAGTCCCGCCTTCTTCTCCGAGATGATACCAGCTACTTCTATAAAAATATGAATGGGCTACAGATAAAATTATTATGCTTGAAAACCAATTAGAAGCTAATAATCTTAAATTTAGGGGGTCCCTGAAGACACAGAACAAACAACAGAGTTAAAATCATTTATTGCATCATGGCTAGCAGGAATATTAGATCTAGAAGGAGTCACCCTGCTCCCAACATGCACGCCAGAACAACATACCCAGGGACGTTATTGTGCGGTTTATGGACTCCCATACCAAAACGAAAATACCATGGCTAGACCAACTGGTTTTCTACAGCTACAAGACAACAAAATCCAGGTTCTACAGGATCTTTCCACAGAAAGCTGACTTTGGAACGGAAAAAATTAGAATCCATTGAAGTATCTCAAATCCAAAAAAGAATAGCATATGTCAAACAAAGATACTGGTTTAAAATACCTCAATCAATCAAACTATTATCCCGGAAATTTAAGAAAAGAAGGTCTGACAATGCCATTCAGGCAATCAGAAACAAACATGGTCAACTGAAACATGAAAACAAAGATATTTCTGAAATCTTCTTGGATTACTACAAATCTCTTTATAAATCTGATTCTCCATCCTTAGAAGCTATACAAGGTTTTCTATCACAGTATCCCCCCCAAAAAAACTTATCACCACAACATACAAAATGGTTGGAAGAACTGATCTCAGCACAAGAAATCCAAGCAGCAATTAAAACACTCAAAAACAATAAGTCCCCCAGCAGAGATGGGTTCACTATGGAGTTTTATAAAAAATTCAACTCAGTATTAGTGGACCCCCTGGCACGAACCTGCAATCAAGTCTTGGAAGAAGGAACCCTACCTCCAACATGGAATCAAGTGAAAATAGTACTCATACCTAAACCTGATAGAGACTCAACGATGCCTGGCTCTTACAGGCCAATTTTGTTATTAAACCAGGACTACAAAATTTGTACAGCAACAATGGCTTTCCACCTCAACAAAATAATTGAATCTTACATCAACATAGACCAAACTGGGTTCATCCCTAACAGGGAAATCACCAACAACACATGCAAAGTGCTAAACGCCATTCAATATTGCCAAAAACACTGTATTCAGTCCTTGTTTATTTTATCAATTGATTTCAAAAAAGCCTTTAATAGAGTCAAAACTGTTTATTTAAATTACCTCCTAACTCAAATGAACTTTGGACTTAAATTCTTGAGTCTAATTAAAGCCATTTATCACTCATCCTTAGCCTGCATTCAAACGAATGGACAGTGTTCAGATGACTTCATTTTATCCAGAGGTACCCGACAAGGTTGTCCCATCTCGCCATTGCTGTTTGCAATTGCTATTGAGCCACAAGCACATGCAATCCGGTCCAACCCATGGATCCATGGCCATTCAATTGGACATCATCACTTGAAACTCAGCCTCTTTGCAGATGATCTGACTTTATTTTTAACTCAACCAGAAGAATCCTTATCCGAAATACAGTCATTGCTGCACTCCTTTGAAGACCTAGCAGGCTTAAGAGTAAATAACTCCAAGGCTCTCATTTACCCTATCCATCTGTCAAGCAACCATATAGACTACATCAAGCAAAATTACACCTTCAGCTGGGTGAAATCTTGCTGGAAATATTTAGGAATCTTAATTCCTCTCAAAATATCTGATCTACTCAAACATAACCATATAGTGCTTGCAAAGACATTGGAAGACCTGCCCAACGCTGCTTCATCACCCATACTATCTTGGATTGAAAAAAATACAAGTTTTAAAATCCTTTATTTTTCCTAAATTTTTATATCTTTTCAGAGCCATTCCGATAAGAATTCCACATTCATTACTCAGATCATGGCAGATGCTTTTCCTGAAATATGTCTGGAATAAATCATTACACAGAATTAGCTTTACAACCCTAAGAAGACTTCCCAAATATGGAGGTCTATCTCTACCAGACCTATCATTATATTATGAAGCCTCTACCTTATTAGGAATTATAAAACAGTACAGTGGAAACTACCACGCTGACTGGAAATGGATAGAACTTTCCTATTTAGAATCTAGATCATTTCAGGAGATCCTCTTGGAAAAATCCTCCCAGAGACCAGCAAGCCTGAATGACAATATCTTTCTAGATAACTCGCTGCGAAATGGGATAAACTGAAATTGGCAATTGCCCCTCACCCATCTCAACTCACCAGTTGTACAGGCCAATCATGGTTCAGTCCTGGTCTCCCTGTTACTTCCTTTAAAAAAGAGGCCATAAAATCACACGTTTTATTGATATCAGCAATAATTCTGCTCTTTTAGATAAACCTGAAATAGAACAAAAACATAAATGTGTAATCAATTGGTTTGAATATCCACAAATAAGACACCTCTGGAACTCTATTTTTGAAAGTGGGAAGGAGACCAGAGTTTTTACCTTTTTTGCAAAAATACTATCTGTAGATGTCAAGTCTTGCAAAGATCTGATCTCAATTCTCTATAAGGCACTATTATCCTATTCAATAGAGCCAACGGCATATCAAATCTCTTGGAATGCAGATTGTGTGACACCAATGACTGAGTCCACATGGCTCAAAATTTGGTTTTCACCTAGCATGTCATCCAGATCCTTGAACATAAGAGCTCAAACATTTAAACTGATATCAAGGTGGTATCATACACTTGCTAAATTACATAATATTAATTAAAAATACTTACCTTTATGCTGGCGTTCATGTGGCGAAGCAGCGAATTACCACCACTGTTGGTGGACCTGCAAAAAGTTAAAGCATTCTGGGTTACAATTTTGCATACTATAATTACCAATGCGGATTTGCCTTATTCTCCCGAGCTGGTATTGCTTGATTTATGGGAAGGTATTGTGATCTCTAAGATACAAAAAGAATTAATATCAACATTGTTAATGACAGCTAAGTCTGTCATTACACGTAACTGGAAAAGCTCTAACTCATTAACCCTTCAACAATGGTACATGCAAATATGGGAATATTTTACTATGGAAAAAATTGCTACATCTATACCTCCTGCCAGTTCTTATAAAACCCGATCCTTATTCTATTCCAAATGGTTGCCATTTCTGGAAGCAACTTATGTTAATACAGTTGTACCTTCAAGTTCTATCCGTCAGAGGTACTTAGAAATTATTTCAACTTTTTAAAACCACATAACAACCTGTTAAATTGTTCATATTTTTATTTTTGTTGTTATTTCAATGTTGAGGTATGCACTGTGAACTCTGATTAATAGTTTCATATAATACCTTTTCTTTTTTCTTTTTATGTATACTGTTTTGTTTTCTATGTTCATATTGCATTTTACTTATTACTGCAATCTTATTGTTGTAAAGTTAAAAAGTTATAAATAAAATTTTGGGGGGAAAAAGTTTTCAGGGTACATCACCACAACAAGAGTTTACGTCAGACTTTGAGGGAAGTTTCTGGAGGCTGTAGAAGGCTGTAGAAGATAACATTGCTCCTAAGGAGATGGATGATGAAGGATCTATTCTGGTGACCTGCCAGGGTTGCACCATGATCATTTTTCTGCCTTGACAAGAAATGCATTATACATGCTGCAAGTGCAAGCTTATAAGAATGCTTGAGAAGGTGGGAGAACTCGAGGTACAAATCTGTACACTGAGGAACATCAGGGAGGGAGAAAGGTTTTTAGACGTGACAGAAGGGGGTCTCCTGAGAGAACGGCAAGAGATAGCAAATCCTAAGCAAGAGGAAAGAAGGAACAAGGAACAGGTGGTTGAGTGGAAGACTGTGACTTTGAGGAGTAAGATAATCAGGAAACACTCACAGCAGTGGGTCTGCAGAATCGCTACCAGCTGCTTCTGATGGTGGAAGATCAGAATAGCAAATCAAATCAAATTTATTATTACCAATTGACCAGCAGTGCAGTAAAATAGTACAATAATAAAATAGTACAATCATAGACAATAATACAATCATAGTACAAGCCACAAACCCCTATTAAAACCATAATTCTATTCCCCAAATTCTAAGTCTTGTTTAAAATTCTCCTCAGTCTGTGCTTTTTGTTAAAAACTTTTACTTATTTATTACTAAAAAACAATATTTTGCTACTACCAGAGTTACCAACTTCTTGGTGTCTTCCAACAAATATTTCAGCAACAAATTTCAAGTAATTGTCCAAGGGTTTAAATTGGACAAGTAAAGGAAAAATTAGCTAGTGTGTCTCTCTGACATAGAGTTTACAGTGTAAAAGAATATGTGTGATTGTTTCAACTTCTTTATCTGCACATAGACAACATCTTTGATGGATAGGCCAATGGAGATACCTTCCTTGCAATAAGTTAGATGGGAAGGCATCATAACGCGCTCTGGAAAAAAAACCATTGGTACTTTTCATACGTAATGTTAGAGAGATATGGTGCTGCTGCAAATCCAGGCCAAGATTTTAGGTTACTATACATCTTGGGTAAAAGCGCTCCATCAGTTTGAACCTCAGTATCAACCAAGCGCTGATGAACCAAAGTTTTGCTTTACTCAGACCCATTTCCAGAAGATCTGCTGGACATAACCTGATCATACCTAGCTTATCTATTATTCTGTCAGACCAGTCTGGATATGGGGTAGAAGCTAGAAGCATTTGCTTGAAACCATTTGCTTAAAGTGTGTGGTTAAGATGATTTAGTTCATCACTGAGAAAGTGTGGTTGGTATATCCGTCTTGCACAATCTACTAATGTTTTTATTATGCCTCTTTTTTGCCAAGGGTGGTGATTGGAGTTGGTTTTCTGTAGACCTTGTGACCTAATTGAAGGCTTGCTTTGTGGATGACCATGGTATCTAGAAATGGGAGTTTTCCTTCGACTTCTTTTTCCATGGTGAATCTTATGTTGGGGTGGATGTTGTTGAGGTGGTCTAAAAACTCCATCAATTCTACTTCTCCATGGCTTCATATGATAAAGGTATCATCTATGTACAGGAACCAGACTGTTGGTTTGTGGGGTGCAGATTCTAAAGCTGTTTTTTTCAAAATGTTCCATGTAGAAGTTTGCTATAACTGGGCTGAGAGGGCTTCCCATGGCAACCCCATCCATCTGTTCATAGTATTCATTATCCCATTAGAAGTAACTGGTTGTCAAACAATTGGTGGAATAAGGCTGTTATGTCATCTGGAAAAATATGATTAACCAGCGTGTGTCTTTTAACGGAACCTTGGTAAAAAGAGATACCACATCAAAACTGACGAGTATGTCCTGTGGATTAAGTTTCAGAGAACTGATTTTGTTGATGAAATGTGTTGAATCTTTGATGTTGTGGTTTTTCTGATGTGGCTATGTAGAAGATTGCCCAGGTATTTAGCTAATTCATAGGTAGGGGAACCAAAGGCACTCATGATGGGTTGGAGTGGGACTGAGTCCTTATGAATTTTAGGGAGTCCATATTTAGAGAGTGGTGGCTATGCTTCTGTCTTGCATAGTTTTTTATGTTTGTCGGGATGAAGTGAGGAATTCCTGATCAGTGAGCTTGTTTGTCTGGTGATTTTGCAGGTAGGGTCTCTTTTTAGTTTTTTGTAAGTGGCAGGGTCCAGCAGATCTCTAATCTTATTTTTGTATTCTTCCGTTTTCATGACCACCGTGGCATTGCCTTTGTCAGCTGGTAGAATAATGATGTCTGGATCCACATTGAGGGTCTTGATGGCATTTCTCTCCCTACGTGTTATATTGCTGGTGGGAAGCTTTGCTTTTCGTAGAATCCTTGTTGTCTCCCCTCTTATTTCTTCAGCTTCTTCTTCAGGTAGATGACAAATGGCAGCTTTTACATTTGCAATGATGTCTTCCACAGGAATTTCTGTAGGGGTGACTGCAAAGTTACCTCCCTTGGCTAAGATGGAGGTTTCTTCTGGTGAGAATTGTCAGATTGATGACAGTGCGTGCGTTGTTGAGTACTGGGTTTGTCTGTCTTTTTTCCTGGATTTTATTAAACTTCTGCTTCTGTCTGGAAGTATGGCTTGTTAATCCATTTTCCATTTTTCTGTAGGTGAGGTTATCAATTTTGTCCCAATCATGACTTCTCATTTTTGGCTGATGTTAATGTGTAAAGAAACTCCATCTTTCTGTGTTATACCTCTGAGGACATCAGTCACAGCTACTGGTGAAACATCAGGTCCTACAATGCCAAGACCACGGCCACACAACCTGGAAAATCTACAGCAACTAATGAACTCCGGCCGTGAAAGCCTTCGACAACATATTGTGGATTGTTTTGTTCCTAACTGAAAGGTAAATTGTCCCGGGTAGTCCCCCTTGACCGATCCATTTAGTATAATTAAATTTAATTTGGAGACAATTTGGGTCATTCATGAGCTGGCAAAATTTGCCACTGGATCTAGAGATATACGGCTTGAAAAGGGCTGATCAGTTTCTAAGTCATTAAGTCCAGATATTTCCAACAACTGGTTATCATTATGCCCCAATCTAGGATTGAAATCTCCACCAATAATCAGCATTGCAGAAGGGAATTTTTGTGTATAATCGAGAATATATCATTCTACCTCCATCCATATTCTTTTGGTTTGTTCCTGCGAAGATTGGGGTCGTAAATATAAATTTATACATATAACTGAATACTTGTGGAAAGACAATACTACAGCTGTGACCCATTCTTTATCACTTATCAGCTCTTTAGTAGAGGCTTCCAGAGAGGTGGATATGAATATTCCTAGGCCACCTGAGGGTCTCCCCCCTTTTAAACCTGGGAAAGCAGGGGTTAATACAGCCATGTGATTGGGGATATTAAATTCCTTTGTCATCCATGTCTCCTGTAAAAAAAGATGTCATATTGTGTGATATAATCCATAAAATCTCTGTCATGAGTTTTATTGAGCCAGCCTGCAATGTTCCAAGAGAGGAGGGAAACTGATTGTCACTTTGATGTTTCGATAATATCTAAAATATTCTCTGTGTCCTTAAAAATGCATCTGTTACCGACAACTTTCATGTGATCCTGTTGCATCTTCTTATTGTGAGGTCTTGGCGATTTTACATACTCTTGCATATTAGAGATTTTGCCATTCATCCCCGAGGTTGATCTATCCGCTTTCAGAGGCTTAGCTGTGCTAGCAGATGTCATTCTTTGCTCATCCTTAAATAGGGCAGAGAATGACTGGGCTGAAGATAGTGGAAGAGAAAGGAGTGGTGTCTGCTGTAAAGGGTTCAGATCAGATTAGCATACTCCAGTGTCGAAAGGATGTAACTGACACAGATCAGAATAGCACACTCCGTGATTAAAAGGATGTAACTGACACACAAACACATAAGCAGATAAGGAACCAAGCTATCGCACAGAGGAAGAGACGAGTAGTGGTGGTTGGTGACTCCTTACTGAGAGGGACAGAAGAAGTCGTGTGTGGACTGGACAAGGAATCACAAAAAGTTTGTTGTCTTCCTGGAGCATGTATCCAAGATGTGACTGAGAGAATTCCAAGACTGGTCAAAACCTCTGACCACTACCTGCTCCTGCTGATCCATGTGGGAACAAACAATATGGCCCAAAGAAATCTTGAATGGCTCTCCAAAGGCTATGAGGCTCTGGGCAAGAAGGTGAAAGATCTTGGGGCACAGGTAGTGTTCTCCTCCATTTTACCTATTGATGGACATGGAGCTGGAAGGGAGAACAGGATACTGGTGATGAATGGCTGGTTATGTAGATGGTGCCATCAAGAGAGATTTGGCTTCCTGGACCATGGTATGTACCTCCGACATGAACGACTGTTGGCGATGGATGGGGTGCACCTTACAAAGAATAGGAGGAATGTCTTTGCTGGAAGACTTGCGAACCTGATCAGGAGGGCTTAAACTGAAGCCATCAAAGGAGGGAAGAAAAAGCCCGATGTTGTGCAGCATCCCCAACACTAAGTTCAAGAAAGGGAGCGACCAGAGAATAAATGAACAGGAGAGAGGTGAGTTCAGTAATTTTCAGGTAAATTTGAAGGGACCTAAGATAGGAAAGGTTGTCTGTAATCTGAGATGTCTTTATACTAATGCACAGAATATGGGAAATAAAAAGGATGAACTAGAACTTCAAGTGTTGGAAAGAAAGTATGATCTGATAGGTATCACTGAGACTTGGTGGGTGAGTCTCATATATGGAGCACAGCGATTGAAGGAGATACGTTGTTCAAATGGAACAGATTAAACAAAAAAGGAGGTAGGGTGGCACTATATGTCAAGAATGAATACACTTGCACTGAAATTCAGGATTTCGATAGTTGCCCTGTTGAAAGTGTGTGGGTAAGGATAGAGCGAGGGAAAAAAGAAGGGGATATTGTTTTGGGGATATACTACAGACCTCCGAACCAACCGAAGGAACGGGATGATGCATTTGTACAACAGCTTGCTAAACTTCAACAGAGACAGGAGGCAGTGATTATGGGAGATTTCAACTATCCAGATATTTGCTGGAAATCTAACTCTGCTAGACATGAGGCATCCTGCAGATTCTTGAATAGTCTTGTGGACAACTTCATCTCTCAGAAGGTAGAGGTGGGAACCAGAGGATCTGCTATTCTGGATTTAATCCTTACTAACAGGGAAGGGATTTAATCCTTACTAACACGGAAGAACTGGTTGATGAAGTGAACGTTGTGGGATCCTTGGGGAATAGTGACCATGTCTGCTTGGAATTTGACATAGAAAAGAATGTGAAACCGGGACATAGTAGGACTCGTATCCTGGACTTTAGGAAAGCTGATTTCAAAAAACTCAGAGAAATATTAGGTAGGATCCTGTGGCTGGAAATGCTGAAGGGGAAATCTGCACAGGATGGATGGGAGATGCTGAAAAATGAAGTGCTTAAGACACAATCACAAACTGTCCCAGTGAGAAAGAAAGGTGGGAGATGGGTAATGAAGCCAAGGTGGCTGAACAAGGAACTCTCTGAAGAGCTGAGACTAAAACGGGAAATGTACAGGAAATGGAAGGAGGGACAAATTACTGAGAGTGAGTACAAGAAGCAGGCTCGAATCTGTAGGAATGGTGTCCGAAAGGCTAAAGCTTAGATGGAGCTGAGGCTTGCGAGGGATGCTAAAAATAACAAGAAAGGTTTCTATGCCTATGTTCAGAGCAAAAAGAAGAACAGGGATGGGGTAAGCTCATTGCTAGGCAAAGACAGTCAAGCCTTAACAAGGAATGAAGACAAAGCGGAATTACTTCTTTCATTTTGCATCGGTCTTGAACTGTAAGGCGAACTGTATACAAACTGGAGAATGCAGGCCATATGAAGGAAGGAGGAATTGCCAGTCTAGAGTAAGTAAGAAGATGGTTAGAGAGCATCTAGCTGCCTTAAATACTTTCAAATCTTCAGGGCCGGATGGCTTGCATCCCAGGGTGCTAAAAGAAATTGCAGCATGGGTTTATCAAGAATAAGTCATGCCAGACCAACCTTATCTCCTTTTTTGACAGAGTTACTAAAATGGTTGACTCTGGCAATGCTGTGTACATAGTGTATCTAGATTTCAGCAAAGCATTTGACAAAGTTTCTCATGATATCTTTGAGGATAAGCTGGTCAAATGTGGGCTGGATGGTGCAACCGTTGGATGGATTCATGGTTGGTTGAAAAATCGTACCGAAAAAGTGCTTGTAAATGGCTCTGTGTCTACATGGAGGGAAGTCTCAAGTGGAGTGCCACAGGGCTTGGTCCTGGGCCCAGTGTTGTTCAATGTTTTTATAAACATTGTCCTGGAGAAGACATAGAGGGGATGCTTATCAAATTTGTGGATGACTCAAAACTGGGTGGGACTGCTATTTCTGAAGGAGATAGAGTCAGGATTCAAAATGATCAAGATAGGCTGGAGCAGTGGGCTGAGGAAAATAAAATGAATTTCAATAGAGATAAGTGCAAAGTCCTACACTTAGGTACAAAAAAATCAAAGGCACAGATATAGAATGGGAGGGACTTGGCTTGACAGAAACACATGTGAAAGGGATCTAGGTGTTCTGGTTGATCACAAGCTAAACATGAGCCTGCAGTGTGATGTGACTGTGAAGAAATCTAATGCAATCTTAGGATGCATTAACAGAAGCACTGTGTTCAGATCACGGGAGGTGGTAGTTCTGCTCTATTCTGCTATGGTCAGGCCTCACCTGGAGTACTGTGTCCAGTTTTGGGCACCACGTTTTAGGAAGGATGTTGATAAGCTCAAGTGTGTCCAGAAGAGGGCAACCAGGATAGTAAGAGGGTTGGAATCCAAATCTTATGACAAAAGGCTGAAAGAGTTGGGTATCTTTAGCCTAGGAAAGAGAAGTCTTAGAGGGAACATGATTGCAGTCTTCAAATATCTGAAGGGCCGTCATGTAGAAGATGGAGCAGATCTAGTCTCTCTTGCTCCGGATTGCAAGACTAGATCTAATGGGTGGAAATTACAAGGGAGTTGTTACTGGCTAAGTATCTGGAGAAACTTCCTAACTGTAAGAGTGGTTGAGCAGTGGAACAGACTGCCTCGGGAAGTGGTGGATGCTGCTTCACTGGATGTTTTCAAGTGGCGGCTGGACAACTATCTTTCGGGTATGTTGTAGGGCTATCTTTTTGACTATGCTCCTGCAGAGTGCAGGGGGTTGGACTAGATGACCTGCAAGGGAAAGGCTGGGCAGGCCACTCGAAGATCATCAGTTATAAGTAAGCAACCTGTTCATCTTTGTCATGGTTTCTGTACATTACACCTGTGGGAGCGTTGCAAGCTCTGGCTTACCTGGAGAAGGGTGCTGGCAGCCCTCTGATCGGATTTGGGGGATTGCACAACAGTCAGAAGGAAGTGGAAGGACATGCGTGGTGGGAGTTCCTGTGCATGGCACAGGGACTGGGCATGGGATAAAGGCTTTGCTGAGCTTTGAAAATTTACTGGCCGGGACTGGCACAGGAACCTTAATTCCTCAAGTGTGATGCACAGATTTGTAAAGCCTACTAAAACCACGGTTGTCTAAGGCTTCATCTGCACCAGAGTCCACCCATTCTTGAATCTGTTTGCACTACCACAGCTGTGTCCTGAAATATCTGAAAGGAAGTATCTTTGGGCACATGCACTTCTCTAAGTAAATATTGAACAGTAACAGTTTACCCCATCCATGTACATTCATACATTTAGAATTAAAGGTCACAAGTGGGGGGGCCGTGAAACTCTTGGAGGGAATCACACTCCCCCCATTGCCATCTGGCACAACTCCCTGGGAGGCGAGCCACAGAGGCAGTGGTGTCTGGGATCTGCTCTGAGTCCAGAGGGGCTGCTGGCTCCACTGCCACTGCTGGGCCTGGAGCAGCTGCCAGGCTTTGCTGCTGTGGCTGGGCTCAGAGTGGCTGCTGGGCTCCACCACAGCTATGGCCAGGCCTGCTGGCAGCTCCCAGACTCTGCCACCTCCATGGCCAGGCCAGAGTGGCTCCCAGGCTTTGCTGTTGGAGTATCAGACTAGATCTGGGGCAGCCAAGCTCAAACCCCACTGATATGAAGCTCACTGGAAGACCATCTCTCTCTCATTCTTGGGGGAACTCCTGAGTGGGCCTGCCACTTGCTGCTGTCCACACATTTGCCCTTTCCTCTGTTGCCTGGAGGGAGATGATAAGTTTGATAGTGGTAGCTCCTCCTTCCCTTTACTCCTCTCACTTATTCAAGGCATTAACAGCAGCAGCCAATGACAGAGGGCTCTAGAGCTGGCCAGGTCCAGTCAAAGTGAAAAATCTACTGCAAATGTATGGCTTTTTTTACAAATCATTAAAAGCTGAAGTGGCAATATTCCAATCAGAATCTCTAAAAGCTGTGCTTATTAAAATTCACAGCAAGTGTAAGAACAAGGGCAAAAGACATAGCTGCATCAATCTCTCTTCAAAGATCTGATGGATTCTTTTGCATGTATTCAATATGAGCAGTTTATACTCCCACAAGTCTTCTGCCTTCACAAGTCTCCAGGCTGTGTGGCACCTGTGTAATTGTAAGTAAGCAGCATACACCCAGATCATGAGGCTGGCAGAGTGCACAGAATGGAACTCTGAATCAAAGCTACTATGTTGTGAAACCTAGTTCACACGATCAGTTGAGTTGGTAGTTTTAAGGGCTGACTGAGATGTAAAAGCAGTGCCAGAGGGCTGATGGCCAGAGGGCTGACCA
This sequence comes from Gekko gecko, assembly GCA_029375565.1. NCBI lineage: Eukaryota > Metazoa > Chordata > Lepidosauria > Squamata > Gekkonidae > Gekko > Gekko gecko. The sequence continues at coordinate 123,774,615 of JAPDNY010000007.1, forward strand.
TGATGGCATGACAGTCTTGCAAAGCACATCATCAGTCTGCAAAGCCCATAGCAAAAGATCCAAAGGACAGCACCAGCAGAGGTGTCAAGGGATCAGATGCATGCTGAGTTCCGCAGGGCCTGTAAAACAGAGCTCTTCCACCAGACTTTTGGGAGCCTCCACCACCAATGAAGAACATTGGTTGGTTGAAAATGAGAGGGCCCTGGACTCCGGAAATTGCCATCAACAACCTAAAGAACAGCAAGTCCTGCAAGGACAATAAAAATGAACACCGAGAGCTGACTATGAGCGGAGAACTTTGAATAATAGTTGCTACCGTCATACAAATATCAACGACTACTAGCACTTTATTATGGTTTTGTTTTAATTGTAACTTATTTTTTAAATGCAACTATCTGCTTTTATGTAAGGCACCCTGAGCCAGCTCTGGCTGGGAGGGTGGGGAAGAAATTTGAAAAAATAAATAAATAAATAAAATTCCAGGAAATCTATACAAGGCAAAAGCAAGGGGCGGCAGAAGCAAGGGGCATAGAGATAAATCCTGGATAAAAATACCTAGCATAACCTAAGACTGAAATCACATGTACCACTTAAAGCACTTTTCACTTGTGCTCCTGCTATTAGTGGGAGAATGTAAAAAAAAAAAAAAAGACCTACCCCCCCAATACAAAGACAGTATTTAATACACTCATAACAAGTTTCTGTTATGAACAGAAAGGCCGTTTTGAGTTGTGTGCATTCTAGACTTCTGCATTGGCTGATGGCTGTGCAGGAAGACTGCTTCCACAAGGCAACAGCAACAGCAAATATCCCTGCAGTAGTTCCTAGCATGAGACGCGACTGGAACAGCATCCTCATACCCCATCCCTGCACTGCTCATTGGTACTGTCACACCCTTTTCCTCCACCACATATGTGCAGAAGCACAGATGTGACAGAGATTGCCCTAGGAACCCCCAAAGCCTAGCAACCCCCTTTCCCCTTCCTTCCTTTTTGCTTGCTTAGCAACGCTGTAAAGCTACAGTGTGGTTCCATTTGGGGGGGTTGCTTGAAAGGGTCAAAAGGGGGGAATATAGAGTTTAACTCTGCCATTTTGAAGACCAAGTTTAGATTCATCCTCCTCCCCATACTGGTTGTGTGTGGAGCATCCACATGGACTCTCTACTCAAAACCACTCTGCAGTTTCTCCTTTGAGTTAAACTTGGGGCTCCTCATTCTCCATGTGGGGGGGGAAATGGGACAGCAGCCTTATATTCACAGTTCAATCATCCTGTATTTTACAGTGTACAAATGACTTTGGCATAGGTCAAATCATTTTGCTAATCTTCAATATTATGATATTATGGTGCTCTTGTAATTCTATATTTATTGTTATGGAGTTTCTTAGGTTCATTTATTAGTTGTTAAGTTGTCAGTTGTTGTCCTCTCCACCGTTACACATTGTATGGTATTTCCAGATATATTTGTATTATTACTTGTCTGCTGTTTAACAATATTGTGGACATTTGTTTCCAATTGTTCTGTTTATGTACTGGTTGTATTTCTTTTTAAAATATTCTAATAGAAAGTTATGGAAAGTTTAAAAAAATCGTCCTGCAGGTCTAGAGTTTTTACATATAGGCCAGCTAATCTGGGCCAGGAACGTTGTTCTGTAGACACAAAAGAAGGCATAGGGGAAAAAATTCATCCCACATAGAATGTAAACTCTAGGAACCTACGTTAACTTACTCAGCCATACCATGGACTGCAATGGCTCAGGTTCACAGGCCAAATTCCTCATCTACAAGCCGTGACTATCAAGTGATGGGCCTATCACTCTGATAACCTTGGTGGAAGAATATTAACCTCCTTCCAGGAAATTCTAAATAGGTGACAAGTTCTGATGTAATGTTTTCCATATGTATTCCTTTTGGAATTCAATCCCCTGGAGCTATCTTGAGAGGGAAATGTTATCCTGAAAATAACTCATAATAAATACAAAGATCAAAAAGTCTTTCTTAAATAAGATATGGTCTTTTGTTTGCTGACCAAGTATGTTCACTAGAGACATCATTTAGATAGGTGCCAACCATTCCAAAATAGAAACAGTGTCATTTTCCATCATTGTATTCATCTTTTATATAACTTCAGAATCTTTTGGAATGGTCCATCAGTTTGTGGCACCTTGAATTCCTTTTCATTTTATTGGGACATTTTTATTAGAGAATTGTGTTTGGTTGCCTATATAGAAACCGCCAAGTTGAATTTTCATCCAGGTTTGGAGCCAGTATCTGTCAACATATAATATTACAACCAATTTTTTTAAAAAAATACCTATTCATCTTAAAGTTTAATATATCTGCTTTTTCCTAACTTCTATTTTAAATAGTTTGGTATCCATTTTGAGAATGTTATATATACATTATCCAGAATATATCATGAGAGGCAAAGAAAGTTAGCACAAATATTTCAGTTATTTTCTTCATGTGTATATATAATCTGTTATTTTGGTCTTCTTTGTTTTTAAATTTACAGCACAATCCTATGAAGATTTACTCAATTTTATACCAATTTACTTCAATGGACTTTGCCCAGGGTAACTTTGCTCCATAGGAGTGAACTGCTAATTACTTATCACTTCTTCCAAGAAGTTCAGGGTGATGTTATCCCATTTTATCATCACAGCAACTTGGTAGACAAATAGTGAAATCCCAATTAAATCAATGTGCTTAGACTGGAGTAACAATGCACTGTAATGATCTATTGCTTCATAGAATAGTTGGAATTTGAACACAGCCTCTCCAACCTGTCCAGTACTCTCTCTCCTAAAACTAGCAGTCTATGCTTCTTCTTATACCCATGAATTTGCATATAAACATGTGCTCAGATCAATTTATGAGATGCTGTGTAAAATGCCTCTACATTTTGAAACTGAGCCAATGGCTACAATGAGCAGGGAGTTCTCAGTAGTGGTTCATTCTCTGGAATTCTCTCCCAAGAAAAACATCAAGTTGGCCTTCCAATATTTTCTGCTTGGCTTGGGGTAAGCAGGCCTTTTCAAAGATGTAGTTCTGAGCTGGTTCTTGGATTCCATTGCAGAATTTGATATGGTTCCAGAAGGATTTTTAACAATTGTAACACTGGAGATTTTATAGCATTTGAACTATTATTCATTTACTCTGTAAGCCACCTTGTGGGTCTGGTACAAGTCTCAAGGCAGGGACAGAAATCAAATAAACAATCCTTTATAAAATAAACATAATGGCTTAGATGGGCTTAGTAGATGATTTCTACACATAAAGGCTGGAGCAATTCACACCTTCTACTGCAGACCACCAACTACCCGTTTATGCTGTTTCTGGGGGTCCCCTGTCCCCCACAAGCAGCACTTCAAGGGCCATTCTGGGCTACAGCTGGAGGAAGGGAGGGAGGAGATCATTTCCATCAGCAGAAATTACCTGGATCCAAGCCAGTGTTTATCCATCTGTATCCTTGTTTACTACCAGATTGTTTAGTTTGCAGTTAGAAAGGTGTGAGCTATATTTTATGTTATTTATTTTTCTGTTTTCTTCACTACTGGAGGCGGTGGTGATATAATAGAAAACAAGTGGACATCTTTATTTGCTGGTTACTCCGACTGATGAGCACATTTGGAAATGCAGTATCTTTTATCTAGTCAAATAGGCTTTGAATCTTATCAAGGGAAATCCTGGGATACATAATGCAGTGTTCACCTGATCCTTACTAAATATTATGGAATCAGATATATTTGATATAGAAGAGGATGCATGTTGCACTCCGGAGCAACTAGCTGCACAAATTAAAATACGGGATGGACACCAGAGGCTTTGAACACACATTTTCCAGAAAGATTTAGAAAAGCTTTGGATGAAAGAGTTTCTTTGTGAAAAATTACTATGGAAAACACATCTGAATATACATGTATCCATAACCTTTTTCCCTCCAGGAAAAAAAGTTAACCAGACAGGTCAAAGATAGCAAATATGAGAGAAAGATCTTCTTCGTGGTCTCTGTGCATCACACTTCTGGGATATAGTGTGCCTGCGCTGACCTCGATCGGTTCCTCTTGAAAGCAAAAGGGATTTTTGCACCTGCTCCCCCGTCACATGCCAGCCCCACTGCGTATAACTAAGGGAGGGGCACAACAATCCCACCAGTTCTCTTCTGACTGCCAAGCTGGTAGGATCCTCTCTGCTTCAGTCAGTAAAAAAATTGGGCTTGTAGGCCTATTCCTTGTTTTTCTTTGAAGCTTTCTTTGTTTTTTCTTCTTGTTTATTTGTTAAGTGAAAGGACTTTGTTTCTATGGAATTATTTCTTTGAACTCTGTAGTGTTCCCCCCCGGCCTATGGCCAAGAGGTGGGGTTTCTTTAAACAGTGCCTTAAGTGCGGCAGCAAGATCGTCCCCCCAGATGGACATTAGCTTTGTCTTTTATGCCTCAGGGAATCACACCGAGTGGACTCTTGTGCTCTTTGCACGAAGTTCTCGAAGCAGACAAGGAAGAACAGAGCTGCCAGACTTCACACTGCGTTTTTGGAGTTAGCGCTTTTACTGATGTCGTCAGAGGACACTTCAGGGCATCAACAGCTGCACTGTCCCTGATACCAACTCACTTAGATGTTGACCGCCTGATGCTGAAACACTCTGCTCAGATATCTCAGTCCCAAGCCCATACTCCCTCTAAAAAATGCAGGGAGGGCAAGGACAATTGGCCAGTCAAGCTAAAAAAGCATAAGAAAACTCCCCCTCTGCAAACTCCGCTGACCCCTCAGAGGGCCATGGGATCAAATCCTATGGGAGCTGCTTCACTTGACTCTCTGAGCTGAGATCAGCCACAAGTGTACCTCGATCGTCTTTGCTGCATCCTATCCAGTTTACCGACTCCGAGCAGGATATGGACTTAACACAGATCTCCTGGTCCTCCAGTGTCGAAAGCCTACGCTCCGACTGTGGAGCCGAAGCCTTTGTCCATCCATCACAGCTCCGACCTGATGACTGGGGATGGCCATCAGCACTGATCCACCCGCCACCACCGCCCTCTTGGGACCAACAGCAGTGGAAATACATGAATGGGGCCTATCCATTTACAGGCAGTATGCCGTGGTTCCCACCCCAACCAATGGAATGGGACCATCAGTCCTTCTCTTCACGTCTCTCCCAGTATTGAGATCCACCATCGATGCTGGAGTTTGTGAGGCCCCAACCATCGAGGCCAATGGGCAAACCTCCCAAACATCACACCTGACAATTCCAAAGTTTAAAGATTCTTCGACTCTGACTCCATCGGTACTGATGCTGCCTATGTCTTTTTCTGAGCTGTCTGAGCACTCCGCCTCTTCACACGCCTCCTCCCAATCAGGGGAGAAACCCCCCAATCCTCCGATGGAACCCTCGCTGCCTCAACAAGTGGACGATGATCTCCCAATCTCCCCTTCAGAAGATTTTAAATCCTATGGAAATTTTATCAAGCGGATAGCTAACACGCTCACTCTGTCTATGGTGCAACCACCGCCTGCTGTGACAGACTCCACATTCGATATCATCCAGATGGACACCTCTACTCCAATTGCTCTACCAATGACTTCAGTCCTCCTTCAGGCAGCTAAAGTCCCATGGTCTCAGCCAGCATCTACCCCCATCTTGAGCTGGAGGATAGATCATTTGTATAAGGTGCAGGAACAGGGTGCTGAATTTGTTTACCCACCCTAAACCTAATTCTGTCATAGTGACCTCTTCCTCCAAGGGCAGATGCAGTCATTCAACCCCCTCTGAGAAAGAGGGAAGGAAACTCGATTTGTTTGGAAGAAAATTTTATTCTGTGGGAGCTCTCAGCATCAAGACCTCAAACTATACAGCATGTACGGGGAGATATCAGTTTGCTTTCTGGGAGCAGATGTCTGAATTTATTGCCACTCTCCCTGAGGACTCTAACCATCAGGCTCGCAGGAGCCAAAAGGAGAGAATGCTTTTGGCTAAGCATCAGCTCAATGCAGCTAAGCACACTTTAGATGCGGCCACCAAAACACTGACTTCAGCAGTCACCCTCCGATGTCACGCTTGGTTGCGTTCTACTGCCCTACCGCAGGACATTAGGACTCTCATTGAAGAACTTCCATTGGAAGGTGAGGGCCTTTTCAGTACCACGACTGCAAAACCTAGATAAAAGTATAAAGACGTTGAGAAATTTAGGAGTCAGGTCAGCTCCTAAATTATCCAAGGTGAAATCCTGGAACAAACCATGGTCTTGTCATCTCCGGAAACACAATGGCAACGCTCACCCACTGTGTCTTCCTGCCCTTATGGGCACAAACCAAAATTCTCATCCATCTCCCAGCCTAAGGCTAAGACTCTGAAAGCTTCCAAGCAAAGTCTTTGACTTCTGTCGCCCCACCCCTACCCACCGGTCTCCCTACCTGCCTGCTTGGCAGCGCATAACATCAGACCAGTGGGTCCTTTCCATCATCGAAAAAGGGTACCTCTTAGAATTTATTCAGGTACCCGAGGGTCCCAACGTCATAACTACTCCACCATCCACTACGCTCCTAGAAGAAATCCAGAACCTTCTTCAAAAGGATGCTATAGAACCAGTCCCGACAGCACAACACCAATACGGGTTCGATTCCCATTATTTTACAGTCCCCAAAAAAGACAGGGGACCTCAGGGGACTCAACCAATTTATCACCTATTGGAAATTGTGAATGACAACATTACAAAGTATTCTCCCCCTTCTCAGTGAAGATGTTTGGATGGTAACCCTGGACTTGCAGAACACATATTTTCATATAACTATCCATCCCTCTCACAGGAAGTTTTTGCGTTTTGCAGTCACGGAAGGCCATTTTCAGTACAAGGCCCTCCCTTTTGGACTCTCAACAGTGCCCAGAGTCTTTACAAAAATGATGATTGTCATCGCGACGCACCTCCGCCTTCAGAGCATATGGATACTTCTGTACATAGACAATTGGTTGTTGGTAGCAAGTTCCAGAGAGACTCTGCTCACCCATATCAATTTAATGTTGGTTACCCTAGATGCATTGGGCCTGAAGGTGAACCTCAAAAAGTCAATGCTCCTTCTGTCATTGAGAGTCCAGTTTATTGGGAAAATTTTGGATTGAACTGTTTGTTGAGCATTTCTCCCTCCAAAAAGAGCAGGGGACATTGTTGCTCTCATCAACCTGGTAAGAATGCAGGGAGATGCATCAGCAAAGCAGATCCAATGGCTCTTGGGTCTGATGGCTGCCACCACAGCAGTACTTGTTTTCACCAGACTACAGATGAGACCACTTCAAGACCACTTCAAGCAGCAACCTGGGCTACCCCCCACATGTTCATGAAGCATTATGCCCTGGATGTGCGTCTTCATCAATGTTCCAGGGTGGGATGGGCAGTGTTGCAGGCAGCGCAAGCCTAGGACCTTCAGCTCCCTCCTCCAGGTAGGCCTATTGTTTTTTGCTTGCTAATCTCCCAGAGGTGTGATGCACAGAGACCATGAAAAAGATAAACAGGTTGCTTACCAGTAACTGATGATCTTCAAGTGGTCATCTGTGCATTCACACCACCCTCCCTCCTTCCCCTCTGCTTTTGGTCCTCTCCTCTTTTTACTCTGAGACTGATGGCAGCAGTCAGAAGGAACTGACAGAATTGTCGTGCCCCTCCCTTAGTCATGCGCAGTGGGGCCAGCACATGAGAGGGGAGTGGGTGCAAAAATCCCTTTCACTTTCAAGAGGAACCGATCAAGGTTGGCACAGGCGCACTATATCCCAGAGATGTGAATGCACAGATGACCACTCGAAGATCATCAGTAACAGGTAAGCAACCTGTTTTTCCAAGTGGTTCAGTGGTTGACTGTCTTTTACTGATCCTCCTGGTAGGAGCTGGGAGAATGTGGATGAAGAAGAGCCTGAAGGGATTGTGAAAGTCAGCTTGATAAGAATCCATGTGTATGTATGTATAAGGAATGAGTTACGAAGAAAAAAAAAGGCCAGAACTTTGTAAGTAAAAAGACACAATGGCATCCCTTCTGTCCATTTTTTAAAAATTCCAGAGAGATAGCCATGTTAGTCTTGTGTAGCAAAATAAACCATAATAAAATAGTCTATTGTAGCAAAATAAAACTCTGGATTTTATTTCTTTAATGACACATTAAGATGAAGGTCACTTAGGAGGTAGAAAAATGGCATTTCTTTTGACAACTGCTACCTGAAGCAACTTCCTCAGATTATCAGAGCAATGCTAGACCTGGCTGTGTGTTACAACACAGAATGCATGTCTGTGTAGGAAAAAATAAGTGTGGAAGTAATTCCACAGTGAAATTTTCTATGCCAAAAATGCACAGCGCTTGAAGAAGCTCAGCCTACACACAGAAGAGTGTAAAGGGACTGTTGAGAAAATAGGAAAGGTTGTTTTCCCCACCTTCTTTCACTCTTTTCTCAGTTTACCAGACTTGGGGCCCAAGTTCACCGGCTGAATGAAAAGTGGTTCTATCAAGAATGTAAAGCTAGAAGGCAATTCCCCTCCATCCATCCATTCTTTAACATGAGGGAAAGGAGAACCTAACTGAGGAACACATAAATATGCTGGCAATGAGAGGCTCTCTCAAGATATGTGAGTCTCTCTCCACCATTGGGGTCAGGCAAGGCTGACATGTTTTCCAGAGCCTGGAGAGGCCTGGGGCTGGAGAGGGGAAGGGGTTAACAGTACTGTAGGTCTTCCTCTTTCTCTACTGCGCTCCCATGTAGCTGGCAGGAGAGCTCACATGCCTGCTCAGGCCTGAGTCCCTGGCCCTTATTAGAGAGCAGGGTTAAATTCTGAGGTATGTGGTCCACTGCCAGGCAGGCTACTCCAGGTGGCCCTCTCCTCTTCACCTCTGGTAAGTATGAGGGTGTTGGGGAGTTATCCTGGAAAAGATGCTTTATCACAGCTGGATTATTTGTTTGGAATCCTTAAGCCCCATAATTGAAACTTTTGTTCATAGCTCTTGTGCATGGAGACAGAATCTCCGCACTTCAAAATGTAACCCCTCCACAAAAACTGGTGCTGCAGGGGTGATGTGGCTCAGCAGGCCAGAAGATGTATTAGCTCTAGCCACAAAATGATAGCAGTGAAGAAATATAGCCTGCCTGGTGCCCTGGGGGCCGCCCCCCCCCGCGGGTTTTCTGAGCCCCCACCCCCGATCCTCTGCTCCATCCTCCTCCCTCCAGGCCCTCCCCCGACCCTCGCTGGGGAGCCGCTCCTGCCACCCACTCCCGCGCAGGGCCCGCTCGCCTAGAGCGCGCCGGCCCTACAGGTGCCAAACTGCGCCCCCCCAGGAAACCCCCCGCTGCCACCGCCGCCTCTGAAGAGCGCCCCAGTGGGGTGCACGAGGCGGCAGCGGAGCTTGCCTGTCCTCCCCCTGGGGGGGAGAGGAGGGAGGGGCTGTGGTTGCCAGCAAAGAACGCCTCCGCCACACCAGACGTTGCTCTGGCTCCCCCATCCTCAGAAGTCCCGCGGGAAGAGTGATGGCCGTTGGCATCGCAGGCGCCCAGCGCGGGGGGGAGGGGCAAGAAAGGTTCCCGGGGCCCTCTGAGCTCCGGGGTGGCGGCCCTGGACTTCTTGCAGGAAAGTAGACCTCTCGCGGCTGATGTTCATAACCAACCTCTCCTTCATAACCAGCGGCTGATACAGGACTGGAATTCACCTTTGCACAGCAAACCCCAGCCCACCAATTTCAGGGAACGGAAGGAAACTTGTAGCATCTCTCCAGCCACTCTCCACGTTCTGTTCGTCATGCTCTTTTGCCTGAGCCTTTCTGGCCACCCGTGGAGCCGCCACTACAGCTGCTCAAGCGAGGCTACCGCCCCTCGCCCCTCCTCCTTCTTACAGAGACCTTCCAAGGGGCGCCAACACCAACACATCCCGCGCTACTCGGGCACTGGCGCAGCGCCTCAAAGTCCCCTCCCCCGGAGCCCCCCCTCAGAAGACGTCGAGCGCGCACGAGCATCGCTGTGGTGCCAGGTGCGTGGCAAAGCGAGAGAAAGCGAGGGGGCGCGCGCGCGTATCGGCCGCCACACCTCTCCTCGCCTGCTTGGCTAAGTCGGAGCTGCATTGCCAGGCAGACTCGAGCAGCAGCAGAAGAGGGCGGGAAGCGAGACCTGCAGGGAGCTCCGAGCGCGCCCCCTCGCCAGCGCACACGCCAGGGGAAACAATCGCCGGCGGAACGCGCGCGAAAGCTGTTCTCCCGTCGCAGCGAAAGCCCCGGCAGGCGGTCGCTCCCCTCGCCGTCCACCGCCTCGTCTGCCTCCGCCGCGCGCTCCTGCTGCCTCCTGGCCCGGCGCTTTTCAACGGCCACGGACGAGCGGCAGCCCCGGCGCCGAGATGAAGCAAGCGGGCACCAAGAAGGGAGGATGCGGCTGCTGCAAGCGGTTCCTGGCGAACAACTGGCTGCTGCTCAGCACCATCCTCGCCGTGGTTCTGGGTGAGTCGGTGAGACCTCGGTGGTAGCGAAGGCGATGGGACCGTGGTGTGGAACCGTCTCTTTCCCTGAAATGCGTGTTTCTTTCGCTCGACCAGGCGACCCGCTTCGGGAAAGGCAACCGAGCAGCCTTGCTTGCTGTCTATTCGAAGCTGCTGGCTGCCTGGGTCTCTCTCTTCCCCTGAACTGTGGCATCGATCCGTTATGGGTTCTCCTCGGCCAAATTAGAGATTTCCTATTTGCTTTGTTTTGCGGGTTTTATTTTTTAAGGTGGCGTTGGTAACCAAGAAAAGGGAGATGTGCTGTCTCACAATGAAAATATTCCAAATATTCAGAATAGCTCTGAACGTCTTTATGGTTTCCTTCTACAACCTTCCTAGAGAATTGAGATTTTCCCCTTGCAACAAATGCAAATGTGTTAGTACAATTGATATAGGCTGGCAAAAGGATAGGCATTGGGTGTCTGTGGGTGGGTGTTATATGATAGGATAGTCCCGCATGGTGTTGATAAAGGTTCATAATCCCCACTGTAATATCTGAAATACTGGAAATGACTGAATATCTAGAATTGCTGCTGTGATGAAATACTGGTGACAGTGAACTGATTTGGCATTTTTGAACATCCCCAAAGGGCTGCTGATATTAAACATAAAGCCTGATCCTAAACATTTTTAACTTAGAAGCAGTTCATTACCACATACTTCATGGAAAGTATGCTTAAGGCTGCAGCCTGATCGGTTTACACAGATCTAGTCCCATTGCTGGTAATTAATCCATATTCATGTAAGTGATCATTTACCCTTCCCCTTTGAAATGCCTGGCAGTCTGTTCCTAACCATCTTGGAAGGCAGACTCATTCATTTCTGGAGTGTTTGCTTCCACACAAGTGTGTTCCGAATCCCAACTTACAGTGAAAATCAAGTCCTCTACCACCACCTGTGAATGGCTACTGCACTGAAGCTGTGTAGCCATAGCCAAAACATGTATACTAACTTGGACAAGAATCCTACTAAATTCAGTTGAACTTTATTAGCATTAAAGAGACTTAAGACTGCAGGCAGACAGTGATATCCGAAGCATGTGTGAAATCAAAAGTAAGTGCCACTGAACTTAGAAGGTATTCCTCAAGAGTTATTATTCATGTAAGGAAGAAAAACCATGACTAGTCACACTTTCCTCCATCTCTCTGGAATTTCCCAAGCCATCTGTAACACAGGAAAATCTTCCAGTGTAATTATTTGCTAGAGACTGGTGCATGTTTTCACATACAAATAGGCCTATCATTATGGCATGAATTGCATCACTGTCAAAAATAAAGCACACTTGGAGGTTGTTTCCAACTAGGATTTTACTAAATAATTCATCTCATTCATTTCATTTAGTTGACTGCACTCAGTTATTGGTATCTCTGTGGCTGTTAGAAGTGTAAATCATGCTTATTATTTCCATGAAATATTAATCTGTTTTTAAATGCCAGTGGAAAATTATTCCCTAATAACTACAAGCAAATTAACAAAAAAAATCCCTTTGCCATGTGTCTAAATGGTTTTCAATAAAATATATCAATATTCCAAAATTATGCTACAAAGGACAATTTTGCTGTTTTGTTTGAAGAAATCTGATATTAAATTATGAACCTAATTTTTAAACTTTTTTGAAACATATTTATATCCATATGTCCAGTTGAAGCCAATGGGATTTAGAGGCACTTTAGGTTTGTGGACTTAGTTGATCATTAGAAACAAAGCCCTATACATACTTATTTAAGAGTAAGTTCAAACAATGGGACTTCTAAGTAAATATGTATAGGATTGGGCTATATAGATACAGGATGATCAGTCAAGTTTACACTTTGTTCAATGCCACATACTTCCAAGTATATATAGCCAGGCTTTCAGCCTTCAACAAATTTAGATACCGAGTGATATATTTATGATAAAGGAATGATGAATAATAGTTATACTCATTTTGTTTTTCTCTTTAAATTGTTAAAAAACAAAGACAAAATTCATCCAAAGTTATGTAACCCTAAGTGGAGTTACCCTCTGCTGAGTCTGTGGGTTTTCAAGAGTTTAACTCTGCTTACAAATTCACTGTTAAACTCTGTTGGTTATACCGGTAAGATTTAAGATTGATTTAACTCTCCCTTTGAAATCAGTAAGACATGAAAGTGCTTAATTGGCTAGATTGTGGCCAGATTTTGCACACATGAAAAAACCTCTCCTATATAAATTACATTTCTTTTAATGTTTTAAAAGTATGACTGAAAGTTTGAATTTTTAGACATTACAAGTCAAAAATTGTATTAATTTTTTATATGAGAGGTAATGCAGAGACACTCTGAGAAAGCTTTTGCAACATGGGTATAATTGAAGGGAACGTCCCTTTAAAAAAACAAAACAAAACTGAACCTTGGTGACAAATGAAATTATCAGAAATGAAGATGAAAACACAAAGCTGTCTTATAATGAGTCAGAGCACCGGTATATCTACTTACACAGCAATCATAACCAGAGATACAACTTTCTAAACCCTATTAAACTGTGCTCAGAACGACACTTTGGGTTATTGTGATAATTCAGGGAAGAGAGTTCTGCCTGATACTCTGTCCAGAGGGGGCCAGGGATTGAGCCTGGGACCTTGTACATGTAAAGCAGATGCTCCTTTAGTGAGCCACAGTCCCTCCCATTTGATAGTTTTGTGACACTTAAAAAAAGTTGACGTTTGTCTACTGAGAGCGCTGCTGCACTTTTTAACATCCTATTTTAATATAAATGTTGCCAACTCCTTCCAGTTGGCAGTAACATTTCTTTATTTCTGGTAGTTGGATTATGACTAGAAGTTCACCAAAATAAAAGGGCCACAATCCAACAAAGTTAATAATTTTTAGATTCCATTAATTTCACTGTGCCATATCAGAGTACATATTTAACTTTTTCCCTAAAGGCAGTGGGACTTCAAAGTGTTTAATCTTCACCAACCATGCAGAATTCTATTTAAAAAAAAAAATCTGTGGGCAATAATATAGCTAAATTTAATCACATTTATTGGCCATTAATTCCAATGGGAAAGTTAAGCATATGCTCTCTTCCTGTGAAATCAGTGGAATAATTTAAGATAGTTTCCTGTTATCTGTGCCACTTGCATATAGTCAGGTGAGGGGATTCTAAATGGCTAGGAGTGTTTTAGGAACACCTCTTGACTTCTTGAAACTGCTGGGAGGAAATGATAAATTAAACAAACATAGCTTATGTAGTCTTAATAGCATTAGGTATTTAGACCTAGTTTTCACAGAAAAGAGATGAGATGCCAAACCTGTATCTCAGCTGAACATACTAGGACTGTCAACATGACATATTGGTATACATACCAACACATGTGGCAAGGGGATAAGAGCAAGTGTGATGGCCATACCTGTGACTAAGGGCCAAACTAGAGAGCCAGCGTGGTTTAGTGGTTAAGAGCAGTGGAGTCTAATCTGGAAAACTGGGTTTGATTCCCCACTCCTCCACATGAAGCCAGCTGGGTGACCTTGGGCCAGTCAGAGCTCTCAGAGCTCTCTCAGCCCCAAAACAAGTCTAGCTTGCTACCTAGAGGTACATAATGCAAAAAGAGCTAGAACTTCTAGCTGCCAGACAGTCTTAGGATCTCCTGGCTATACTACACACACTGCCATACAATAAATAATTAAGGGCTAAACATCATGTCTGCCTTGGGGCTGCCACCATTCTAAAGTGATTTTAAAATGCCACAAGGGCCCAGCCTTGATCAGGCCCACAGCACAGTGGGCTGAAGTGCTCTTATTCTCCTGCACACACCTTATCATGTGCCAAAACAGCTGCACCTCCCCCCACCGCAGCTGTTTCAGAACTTAAGAAGGCATCAGAGGGAGAATAAGAGTCCCATACTCCAGTATTTTTAAATCAGTTTAAAATGGTTGCCATGTCCTAGTGGCAGGCATGAGGATGCCATTACATCTAGTTTTGCCCTCAGTGCATGCCTCTTCATGAACATGTTCACCCAAATGTGGGCACAGCACCTACTTGTGTTCAAGGTTCTGTTGCTGTGTTCAGGACTATTTGTTCACAGTCATGGAGACAGACTTTGCATATGCAGAATTTGTGTGGGTAGGGTAAGTGCCTGCTCCACCTCTATGTTTATTGGCCTCTGTGTTGATGTATTCTGTATACAGACCTCTTGTAGTGAGGAATCACATGATGGAATGCTTTCCTATGAAATTAGGTTCCTGGGACTGAGGGAGAAGGCTAAACATCTTCTATGTTTAATTTTCTATATGTTTGAACAGAGGAGCACTGTCTAATTTGTTTGAATAGAGGATCACTGTCATGTGATTGCCACCTGCAATCTTAAGTGTTATAGTCCAGAAATAGGTCTGTAATCTCATTGGCTACTTCTAAGAAGTAGGCTTTATCAATGTGTGGTATCTGTGTTTGATGTGCACTCAGTGACAGGCCTAAACTGCACCTGGGTTAGGCTAAGTTATCTCGCCCTCCTGGACTTGAAAATATGTTACCATATTGAAAAAATATGTTATCATATTGAAAATATGCTGGCTGTTCAGGGGGCTTTTTAAGACAGGATCCCCATGATTTCACCATTTTAAATGTAGGGGAATACAAGGTTATTTATTTAGAATATTTCTATCACACTCTCCAAGAAATCTTGCCAATGATGGCTAACTACAAAAAGTGAAACAAATAAAACAGTACAATTAGTTATCAGTGCAGGCAGCCATAGAGAGAGGAATAAAATACTAAAAGTGGGTAAAAATAGTATCTAAAAGTCTAAATAGTATCTAAAAGCATGCAAACAAAAGCTCGTACCTTGAATAAAACTGTGTCGGTCTTAAAGGTGCCACTGGACTCAAACTTTGTTCTCCTGCTTCAGACCAACATGGCTACCCACCTGGATCTCTTGTTTTCTATATGTTTTCACCTTAGAAAACTGTAGATTAAAAGTCCATAAATGAATACATATCTAAAGAATTTAGTCACCCGGTAAATCTAATGACAAGTCCTATCTATGCATCTTACCTTTTTTAATTGTATAAATCAGAATTTTTAGTTAAACAAGGTAACTGCTGTTACAAGTTTCTTTTGCTGTTCCTGTGAATATATATTCTCAACAGGTTGTGTGTGAGAATCACCAACTCTTTCCTTTGTCAAATGAATGGTTGGTACTGTCAGCTTTGAAAGTGCTGAATGTATATTGTGAAGGGAAGATCCAAATTTCTACTTAGTCCTGCTACTGTAGAATATTTGAAGAGCCATTTGTCCCAATGAAATGTCACAGATAGTTTTTGAAATTCACATAATATGTTTCCAGGGTGTTGCAGTGGTCAAGGTAGATTCTGAGAAGCCCAGGTTGAAATTCTCTTCCAAGAAGCTCATTGGATGATTTAGTTGGCCCTGTCATACACTCTCAGCCCAACTTTCTCATTAGATCATTATAAGGCTAAAATGAATAAAATGAGCCAGTATGCTGTCCAGAGCTTGAAGAGTGAAAAGTACTGAGATTGACGAGTGATTTCAGCTCTCACATACTTTATTAGTTGAAGAACAAGACAAGTGAAGCCGGCTCGCAGGTCGGCTTTTATTCCCAAAGGAACCCACACCCCAACACACACAACACTCCATGATTGGTTTATTTACATTGATTGAGTTATCTCCTAGGATTCCTGCTCTCTGATTGGGAGGGAGCTAGGATCCTACTGTCCATTGTTCTCTGGAGCGAAGCTCAAGCACTTCGCCTGGCCACATGTCAGACCTGCTGAAACCGGTTCGAGCACATGGCTGGCTGGAGCACATGTTTTGAGCTGGATACACTACAGAGAGCTAGTGTGATGTAGTGGGTAGAGTGTCGGACTAGGATCTGGGAAATCCTGGTTCAGACCTCCACTCTGCTATGGAAGCTTGCTTTGGGCCATACTCTTTGTCCTAGCCTCACTCACAGGGTTGTTGTGAGGATAAACTGGAGGAAAGGAGAATGATGTAAACTGCTTTGGTTCTCCGTTGGGAAGACTTTAGATAGATGGGTGCTTCTGTGGGGGGGGGGAGTCCAGAGCCCTGTATTGCTTTTGGAACTGGTTTCATGGTTCTTTGGAGTCTGTTGTTTTGCAAGCTCAGGGTCACATCCCAAAGGCAAACTTGCATGTTGAAATCTGTTTCTGTCAAGATATGACACAAAGATTTGAGTTTTGTCAGCTATTATTACATTTTCCGTTCTAAGGAAAAGAAATTTGGATCTGCTATTAGTAGCACTATTTCTCTATCTAACAGTGTTGTTGGAATCTTCTAAGAATAACACAATTGCAATTCTAATGAAATATCTAATTCCGATTGTTGGTCCCCTGCTGTGGATCAAAAAAAATCCACCAAGGGGAGGGCTGTCCGGGGACAATGTAGTAGTTTCTGCAAACCTTGGAACTGTCAGGTTTGCATGAAAAATCTTCAAACTTAAAACAACTGAGAGATTTTAAAAAATCTAAAATGGAGGAGCAACATTGTACTGCACTGAGCAAGCCCAGACTACAGCTGCCATACAACATTGCAGTGGAGAGAGCTCCCTCCTCAGACACAGTGTTTTGTAGAATTTGCTGATGGGCCTTATCCCAAGCATTAAAGTTTGTCTTTCTGATACTTGGGAAAGGGCCTTAACCTCATCCACAGATTCCGTAGAACATATCTAAGGCAGAGGGGTTTCAGTGATGTTATAAGGGGTTAACCCCAGAATAACAGCTGAAATCTCACAATGTAATTATGCAACATCTCACATTTTGGATAGTCCAAGAAACTGGGGAGAGGGAGAAGAGTCTGTAGAAGCTGCAAGGGGAGGGGAAGACCTGGGTGGGAAATTCGTAGCCTGGGGTGGAAACTAAATTGAAAAGGTAGGTGTGAGGGAGAGAAGGAAGCAGAGAGAAGGGAAACAAAGGCCAGCAATGGAAGGAAGTAGGAATCAGAACAAACAGGTTCAATTTTTGTGTAAGTGAATGGAGATGAAGAATAAAAGGGGAAGGATGCTAAGATCCCTTCCATGAGCTCAGCTCCATACATGGAAGTTTAGATCCAGCCTCACACAGTGCTAGACTCTAGTTCTTTGGAACCATGAGGATCCTAAGTATTATAGGTGTATTTTTAGTATTTGGATTGACTTAATGTCATATTTCAAAGCAACCATGTATAGCAGTGTTAATTGTTTTTTACATCATAGTAGAAGGTCATGTCCTTTCATTCTAGGCAATTTTTCTAGTATTAATCAAATCTAATGGGTACTGTGAACTTCTAGTTAAATTGTATCCTTGCTGATTTTTTTCCAGGGGAAAAATATGTGATCCTCCCTCCCTCCCTCCCTAGAAGAAACTGCTAACCTGAGATTTAAATGAACCCTGCAAATTAAAGAAGACCAATTTAAATCTCATATTGTACACACAAAAGTCCTGCAAACTTAAAAAACTGTGTGAAGAAATGCATTTTCTCCCTGAAGGTTGGCATGCAGCAAGCCTCCACTTGGCATTTTAAGGTTGTTGTTTTTTTTCTCTAGGCAGGGAAGTCTGGACAATGGCTTTCCAGCTTTCCTTTAGAAATGCTAATCGATCTAACAGAAGAGATGATGGGGATGGGCCAGCTCATCACCCTTCTCCTAGGCAGGGAATAGAGTTTGGAGGACTTTAAGCTAGATTCAGCTCCAAGGAAAATCTCCAGGAAGGGGCTGGAAGAAATGCTTTTTTGACCCCCACCTGACCTGGTCAAGTGGGAGGGGAAACAGAGGGTATATTAAGCTCCTTGCAACAGGAAATACCTCTCTTTCTCTGGGATGCTATTTTCCTGACAGGACACACAGAGACTCTCCTCTGAGTCAGTGGCCATTGAACATGCAGCCTGCCAGAACATCTGAAGGGAACCTGAAGGTAATGGGACATCTTTAGAGAACTAGAACACCCAAGATAGAGCCTGTCCTATATTTTTCCATCAGATAGAGCATGTATATTGAGCAAGACAGAGGATTTGCATGTTTTTATCAATTTCTTTTGTTTTCCTTGCTCAGATCCGGTGTTGTGCTAAAAGTATGCTTGTAAACATTTTCTTTTTAATAATTGCTTTAAACTTTTGATCCTGGAAGTGGTTCTCTGTACCACGTAGACCTCCACTGTTGTGGACACACTATTTTAAAAGGAGCAGCAGGAGGGGGGAATTGGCTATTCCCTCAGGGGCACGCAAGGCAGTGACCTGTCCCCGTGATAGCCATGTGCTGGCAGTGGGAGACACTGAGACCTCTGAGCTTGAGAGGGGGGCTGAGAGGCCTGTCCCTCCCAGTGGGCAATCCCTACAGAGGGCAGATGAGGCGTGGCAGGCTACTGGGAGAGAGAAAGAAATGCCCCTCCAGGGAGTTGGGAACCCCTAGGAGGGCAGGGCAGAATGGGGCCTGCAGGCCAGAGCAGGCACAATCTGCCACAAACTGCTGTCCTCTATGGAAAGCATGTGCTATGCTGAGAATCAGGGAGTCTACATGTACAAAAGCCATGTGGGATGGGGGGAAAGAATGAGGTGTGATTGAGTGAGAAAGCTGGCTGAATCCAACTCAGAATGTGGGGAATGAAGGTTTTGTATTCCCTTTTTCATTTGTGTATTTTAAAGAGCCTGAGTTAAGAATCTGAGCTAATTAACAGTGCAAGCCTATGCAGAATTACTTTATTCAAAACACATTGAAATCTAGCCAAAATGCACTGTAAAGCTAACTTTATTTGGTTTAAGGACAATATTCATTTAGCAGTTTTTTGGGAATTATATTGAGTTTAAGAATGCATTTCAGTAACCTCTAAATCAAAAGAGATGAAGTATTTATTTAACAAAAGTTATTTAATAATTTCTGTAATCTAATTTTGAGTAAGGAATGGTGTATTATCTGAACTGTGACTCTTGACTGTGATTCAGCTTTTCTCTGTCCTGGCTGACTGTTTTGCTACTGATGTAAGTGTCAGAGTTTTCTTTATCCACATTGTACCTGCTTAACTGTGCTGGTCAGTGGAGAGGAGGAAAGGAATCAAAAATCTACTTCAGCAGGTACTACTGTCTGTCAACCTTTATGTTTAGCCCCAGTGCTAAAAATGGAACCCACAGCATGTCAGTACAACTCCTTTCTCCTCTATAAACTGCGTGGTCTTATGGCAGATAATATAACTTATGGCAGTATAATACAATTAAATATATCTATTTTGATTAAACCGGCATAAAGACTCGGGGTTGTATCCTGTCACTTTGGTCAGCTAAGTACAGAGCCTTCCTCCAGCAGAGGAGCCTTCTGTGGAAGAAGCTTGTCCCTCTTCCTCTAGAGGAAGGCTCCTTAGGTGCTAGAAACGTATGTGGAGGGGCTGTGATTCTGAAGCTTCCAAGTTTGCACTGCCATCTCCAATTAAAAGGATCAGGTAGCAGGTGATATGAAAGACCTACACGTGAATACCCTGGAAAACTGCTACCAGTCAACATAGACAATACTAACTTTGATTAACAATTAACAATTAGTCTGATTCATATAAGACTGCTTGACATATTTATATAATGTAGAGTGTTAGGATAAAACCCAATGTCATGCAGTACCCCCCCCCAAAAAAAAAAAAAAAAAAGAATCTTGTGACACCTAAAAGCCTAGCAGATTTATTGAAGCATAAGCTTTTGTGGCTAAACGGTACTTTGTCCGATGGGGCAAAAGTGGGCTGTGGTTAATGAAAACCTATTGTTTAGTAAATATGTATTTAAAATGCCACAAGACACCTTTTTGGGTTTGCTAACATGGCTACCCAACTGAAATTTGGAGTCATACAGTGCTTCACCATGGAGTTTTATCATCTTAAGATCAACATTCACAGGCCAGTTATGTAGCATGGTACTACTGAAGTGAAATGCAGGCTTGTAAACTTATGAAATTTTGCAAATTGATCTTCATTTTATCACTTCTTACTGTATTTACAGAGCAATGGGGGGGATTGGAATAGGGAGCCGACTGACCCCAATACCAGCGTAACTCAGATATACACTGGTGTGAAGGGCATTTACACCAGCAGGGGTCACAACCAACGCAAACCCCAGCACTGGTGAAAATATAGGCATTCAGATACAATTTTCCAAAAATATATTCCAATATATATATTCCAATAATCCAATATTGACGATATTCTCCAGAATGATACAAATCATTTCGATGTTTCTTCTTCTGAACAGGGTGAACCTTATTTCAAGAAGACAACAAGGAGTATACCATAAGAATACAATGATAATGTACCCTTCAAGTAATCTTAACAAAAAATCTTGTAAATCGTACATACGAAAATGTCTCAGTCCATTATTTGTTCGTAACAGGAAAAACAGGCGTTGGTTGTTCATACATATCTTCTGCAAAGGTCTACAAAATAGCACTCTATTGGTATCTATTGCACAAACATAGTATAAGTTACACGAAAAATGCAATCTAATTACAATAGCATAACTCAATAGCATAATTACAATAGCATAACAAATCGAACTCATGAATTTCAAAAGAAACTGTCGCATCGGGCATACAGTTGCAAAGTGAATAGCCTTAACAGCTATTCATAGCGATATTTATTTATTATTGTTTTAACTTTTACCCCGCCCTCCCCACCAAGGCGAGCTCAGGGCGGCTTCCAAAAACAGACACACAGTATACAATTTACACATAATAAAATACAAGAAGTCATTTAAAACACAAGACAAATCAATTTAAAACATAACTTTGATGGCAATAAAAAATAAAGTGCAGTTTAAGGACACATTCCGCGGTGCCACCGCGCTAAGTCATACTAAGTCTGAGTTCACTCAGGGCGCTGCTGTTAAGATGCTGCTCCTAACGGAATGCCTGCCTAAAAACTGTTTTCACTGCCCTGCGGAACTGTGACAAGTCCCGCAGGGCCCTGATCTCGGCAGGGAGCTCGTTCCAGTAGGATGGAGCTAGGAACGAGAAAGCCCTGGTCCTAGTTGCCATCAACCTGACTTCCTTTGGGCCAGGGAGATCCAGGCAGTTTTGGGATCCTGATCACAGTGCTCTCTGGGGAACATGCAGGGAAAGGCGGTCTCTCAGGTAGGCTGGTCCTTGACCATAAAGTGCTTTAAAGGTCAAAACCAGCATCTTGAAGCAAATCTGGAATGCTATCGGCAGCCAGTGCAGAGTCAGAACAAACACCTGGAGAGATCCATCAACAGCCTGGCCACCGCATTCTGCACCAGCTGCAGTCTCTGGAGTTGCACCAAGGGCAGTCCCATGTAGACAGCATTACAGTAGTCCAACCTCAAGGTGACCATAGCATGGATCACTGCAGCCAGATCATTGCATTCGAGGAAGGGAACCAACTGCCTAATCAGCTGAAGATGGTAAAAGGCTGCCTTGGCAGCAGCTGCTACCTGGGCCTCCATTGTTAAGGAGGCATCCAGGAGCACTCCCAAACTCCTAACCCTCAGCGCTGGCACCAACGGCGCCCCACCGAAAGCCCGGGAGTGGGATCCCTACCCCCATACCTCTCTGATTCAGGCACAGGACCTCCGTCTTCATTGGATTCAATTTCAATCATCTCAGCCTAAGCCATCCAGCCATGTCCTTTAACGCCTGGTCGAGATCTTCTGGGGTAGAGTCAGACTGGCCGCCCAACATCAGATAGAGCTGGGTGTCATCCGCATATTGGTGACAACGCAGCCCATGCCTCCGGGCAATCTGGGCAGGGGGGTGCGTATAGATGTTAAATAACATCAGGGAGAGCACAGCCCCTTGGGGCAAACCACACACTAGTGAGTGCCTTCGGGACTGCTGCTCCCTGATGGCCACCCTTTGTCCCTGACCTTGGAGAAAGGAGACAAGCCATTGCAAGGCCAGCCCCTGAATTCCCATGTCGGCAAGGCGGTTGGTGAGCAGCTGATGATTGACTGTGTCGAACGCTGCCAACAGGTCTAACAACAGCAGCACCGCTGTCCCACCCCAATGTCTCCGGAGGCCATCCATGAGGGTGACCAGTGCTGTCTCCATCCCGTGACCCAGGTGAAAACCAGACTGGAAAGGATCTAGTGTGGAAGTGTCATCCAGAAAGCTCTGCAACTGTATCACCACTGCCCTCTCAATTAACTTGAGCAATTAGGGCAAGTTGGAAACCGGCCAATAGTTGGCCAATTTGGCCGGATCCAGAGATGGCTTTTTAAGGAAAGGGCGGACCATTACTTCCTTGAGAGCCACCGGGAACAGCCCCTCAGAGAGGGACTTGCTAATAATATCCCTGAGGGCACCTCAAAACCCCTCACAGCCAGCTTTAAATAGCCAGGAGGGGCACGGATCAAGGCTGCATGTGGTTGGGCGTACAGTTGAGATCAGTCTGCTGACTTCCTCTAGACCGAGTGGACTGAAGTAATCCAGAATGGAACCAGAAGATGTGCATGGAGCCTCAAGTTCACTCACTGTCTCAACTGTGGCGAGGAGGTTGCGGCGGAGCGCCAAGACTTTATCTGCAAAATAGCTCACAAAAGCCTCACAGCCAATATCCAATTCCCTAGTGTTTTGTTTTCCCTGTGGCAGAGCCGTTAGAGACCAAATTGTTCTAAACAATTGTGCTGGGCATGAGCTAGCAGACACAATTGAGGCTGCGTAGAACTCGTTCTTCGCAGCTTTGACTACCACCTCGTAGGATTTCATAAACGTCCTATAAAATGTTCTTGTTGCTTCGTCACAAGCGTGCTGCCACTGTCTCTCTAGCCGTCTAAGCCTTTGCTTCATCAGCCTCAGCTCCTGGGTGTACCATGGAACCATCCTGGTGCGCGGGCACAGGGGGCGTCTGGGAGTGATCTCATCAATGGCTGTTGAGAGTTGGACTTGCCAATCCTTGACTAACTCATCTAGTGAGCCACCAGGGGGCATAGGATCCCGAAGAGCCATCTGAAGCTGCACTGGGTCCATTTGGCTCCGCGAACGAGATAAAATATGCTCACCGCCCAAACAGGGTTGGGGTGACACATTCACTCGGGCCCTCAGGACATGGTGGTCTGACCATGGAACTGCTGTAGCAGTAATCTGGTCCACTGTAACCCCGCTGTGAAGATCAGATCAAATGTGTGACCGGCTCGGTGGGTGGGGGCCATTAGATATTGGGAGAGTCCCAGCACCGCCATGGACGACACAGGTCCATCGCTTGTGAGGAAGCCGCATCGTCGGCATGGACATCGAAGTCACCCAGGACTATAAGTCTAGGGTGCTCCAATGCCCAGCCCGACACAGCCTCCACCAGGGACGGCAGGCTGTTGTGCAGTGCGTTGGGCAGTTGGTACACCAACCAAACAGCCAAACTCCCTCTGGCTTCCCGCACAAAGCCAGCACACTCAATTCCTGTGAGCCTCGGCACCAGGAGTGCCCTGAAGGAGTAAGCCTCCTGCATGAACAGAGCCACTCCCCCCCCCGCCCAGTAGTCTGAGATTGGTGAAGGGCCGAGAACCCAGGCAGAGCTAACTAGGAGAGTGCAACTGTCTCCCCATCTCGCACCCAGGTCTTGGTCCCACATGCCAGGTCCACATCCTGCTCCAGCAGGAAGTCCCAAAAGACTGCGGTCTTATTATTTATGGGCCTGGCATTGCACAACGCCAATGTCAGAGTAGAGTTTCTAATCCTTGCCCCACTGCCTGCCTCCTTTGGGATGGGACACAGGCTGGAAGGTGGCTGAGCTTCTCTATTTCTCTGCCCCCTTCCCTTCCATTTCTGCCTGGTCCCACCGCTATACCTTCCCCTCCCCAGGAGCACTGGTGTACCCTGGCCCATCATTCTAGCCACTGATGATCTTCGCTTTCCTGAGCCTCAGATCACTGGTCACTTAGATAGATGGTATATCAAGTGCAGTGCTCCTGCTGGCAGTTCACAGAAGTCTAATAGTGCTGTTAATCTTATAGTGCTGTTAACCATAAAACCTAATCTATCCTAACAAATCTTCCATTTAACTAACTGCCCTCCCCTCAGCTAGACAACTTTTAAGTAACAATCCCACCCTCTTTCTAGGCCAGTAAAATTTATAAAGGCCCGGATCGTCATAGGCATACAGTTGCATTATGAGCTAATCAATTCACACATTAGGATAGCCAATCACAGTTATTACTCAATAATTAATTTAATCCCCTCCTCTAATCAGTTGATTTAATCATTTCCAAAGACTTACGTGCTGTAAATTTTACTACAACTGATATGTGAAGAGTTAGATTCACATATCAGTTGTAGTAAAATTTAGAGTTGTATAGATACAAGTTTAGCCCCTTAAGCCTTCGTCACACTTCAGCAAACCCAAGTCAGATTTAGGCAGACAACCATTGTATGGGCATGTGACTCTTTACAGAATGCAGGCTTTTTTGACACTCGGACAATGGATTAGTGCTTAGGCAGCTAGGAATGTAAGTTTTTTCAGAATGTCGGAGATTTCAGGATCCTCACAAGATATATTGTCTATTGCAATGAACAGCTGTTAAGGTTATTCACTTTGCAACTCTATGCCCGATGCAACAGTTTCTTTTGAAATTCATGAGTTCGATTTGGTGAGTTATGCTTTTGTAATTAGATTGTATTTTTCATGTAACTTTTATACTATGTTTGTGTAATAGATATTAATAGAGTGCTATTTTGTAGACCTTTGCAGAAGATATGTATGAACAACCAACTGCTGTTTTTCCTGTTATGAACAAATAATGGACTGAGACATTTTCGTATGTACTGTTTACAAGAATTTTTATTAAGATTACTTGAAGGGTACATTATCATTGTATTCTTACAGTATACTCCTTGTTGTCTTCTTGAAATAAGGTTCACCCTGTTCAGAAGAAGAAACATCAAAATGATTTGTATCATTCCGGAGAATATCGTCAATATTGGATTATTGGAATATATATATTGGAATATATTTTTGGAAAATTGTATCTGAATACCACTTGAACAATTCTTTTGTATATTTGTATCAAAATCACTGTAATTTTATTAGATTTTCTTAAAATTAATTATTATTGTGCATTAATTAGATCCTTTATTATTTAGCATTATAATTTACAGTATTTGTTTATTTCCTTCACTTTTACTGTCACTACTGTAATCCCTCTGTTTAGCACTGGGAAATGTAGGCATGCCAGGGGTCACAGCACCAGACAGATGGCTTCCAAAGCGTTTTCACTCCCCAGAACAGGCACAAAATTGCACCACCAAAAATGGCAGCACAGCCCTTTGGCGGCCCTTTTCACTCCTCCCTGTACTCAGCTGTGATCATGACCTCAGGCTGCATTGACAACACTGTCTAACTATCTCATCCTTTGTTGTTCCCTTCTTCTTTTACCTTCAATCTTTCGCAGCATCAGGGTCTTCTCCAGGGAGTGCTCCCTTCTCATTTAGTGGCCAAAGTATTTGAACTTCAGCTTCAGTATCTGGCCTTCCAGGGAACAGTCATTCTTTTAGGATTGACTGATTTGATCTCCTTGCAGTCCAAGGGACTCTCAAGAGTCCTCTACAGCACCATAATTCAAAAGCATCTATTCTTTGGCGCTTGGGCCTTCCTTATAGCCAGGGCTTTTTTTGTAGAAAAAGACCAGCGGGAACTCATTAGCATAATAGGCCACACCCAGCAGCAGAAACGTATTGGCATATTAGGCCACGCCCCTGATGGTACAGCTAATTAGCATATTAGGCCACACCCCCATTTTACCAGAAGTGTGGTCATCCAGCCACACCCACCTTTTGCTGCTTATTCTGTTTACCTTATTTGTTGTCAAAACCCAGGTCTTTTTTTGTAGCAGGAACTCCTTTGCATGTTAGGCCACACACCCCTCATGTAGTCAATCCTAATGAGTTTCTGCTGTTGGGTGTGGCCTATTATGCTAATGAGTTCCTGCTGGGGGTGGCCAACTTGGAAGCCAGCCGGAACTCCGTTCCTGTGCATTCCTGCCCAAAAATAGCCCTGAGTCCAGCTCTCGCAGCCATACATTACTACTGGGAATATCATTGCTTTGACCATACGGACTTTTTTTGGCAGGGTGATGTCTCTACTTTTTATTATGCTGTCTAGGTTTGCTATCGCTTTCCTCCTAAGGAGCAGGCGTCTTTTAATTTCATGGCTGCAATCACCATCTGCATTGATCTTGGATCCCAGGAACGTGAAGTCTGTCACTGCTTCCATGACTTCCCCTTCTATTTGCCAAGGAGTGATGGGCCCGGATGCCATGATCTTAGTTTTTTTGATGTTGAGTTTCAGGCCAACTTTTGCACTCTCCTCATTCACCCTAAGCAAGAGCCTCTTTAGGTCCTCTTCACTTTCTGTCATTAGAGTGGCTACATTTTAGGTATGTTAATGTCAGATTAATTATATGCTATAGTTCAATTCAATTATTCCATTAAAACGCAAACAATTTTTATGAGTATTTGGGTTCTTCTTGTGGTAGTGATGTTCCTTTTTAATGCATGTACTTGGTATTGTATAAGCCTGATGAAAAGCAAATATCTAAAAACTAAATAGGGAAAAAATATTTTTAAAAAAACAAAATTTCTATCATTTTTCTTAGTTGTACTGGCTTGCAGGCTCTGACTACCAGGTGCAGGGAGTCAGGCAAGGCAGGATCATTCAGTCCAAGGTCAGGGTTCCAGAAGTCAGGCAAGGCCAAGTTGTTCAGTCCAATGTCAGGTTCCAAGAATCAGACAAGGCAGAGTTGGTGGCTTAGCATCTATCATATGTGTTGTGTCCACACCTAACAGACTCTCTTGGCTGGCTTTATAGCCACACACAGGGGTCAGTTGGAGCCGGAGCACACAGGAGTGGCACTCCGGGAGTGAGGAGCCCAGGGGGCAGGCACATGATCTAGCCTCGTCCCCTGCTCCCAGCAGCCCTCGCAGGGCTCCCAGTAGCTCCCAGCAGCGCGGGCAACCAAGAGGCCATCATCAGGTTGCTGCTGCAGGCGGCTGTCTCTGGCGGCTGGGGTCCCGCCTCCTCCTCCCCCGTGCCTTCCACCCGGCTCGGTCCTTCAGTCTGCTGTGTAGCCAGTTGCCTGCCTGCAGCCGGAGGGAAGCAGCAGAGAGCCGCCACTGATGCCACACTGGAGAGAGGGACCCCGTTTGTGGCCGGGAGGCGCTTCCTCTGTGAGTCACTCATGGCGCTTGGCCACTTCTTCAGAAGAGGTGCGGTGGCGGCCGGAGATGAAGGTACCCTTCCTCTTGCCTTTGTGCCTCTTCCCCCCCCACCGCTTCTCTCCTTCCTCCACTTTGCGCTCCTCCGTCCACTTCCTTCTCCCCACTCCCCCTGCTGCTGTGCCGAGAGGAGAGGGAGGTGGTGAGGTAGGCATGCATGCCAAGCCCCTTTGCCTGTTTGCCCGCCCGCCCGGAGGGCAACCCAGCTGGATTTGGATGTGGGGGGCAGGGGAAGCTAACCAGCCAACAAACAGGGCGACCACCCCACACTCCTCCTGCCTCTCTGGCTGCAGAGAGTCTCGCCTGGGTCTTCTCCTCCAAAGTGGGACTGAGAGCGGCAATCCTCCCTTCCTCTCTCATTCTCCCGCTGGCTGACTTGAGTCTTTTCTTTCTCACTTGGCTTGCACGTCGTGTGTCTGGCCTGGCCTGGCCCAGCCTGGGGGTCATGGGGAAGGATCTCTCACCCACCACCATGGGGATGTGTTCCAGCTTCCACCCCAGGCTGCTGAGGTGGGGGGCACCCACCTGCCGATCCCTCCCTATGTCCCGGGAGACACAGAGGTCTTGGAGGGCAGTGGCGGCCCCTCAGGGCTGACGGCAACCAGGCAGGAGATCAAAGCCAAGCAGAAAGCTGACCAGAAGCAGAGCAAAAGCAGAAAGCCAAGAAGCGGGAGTACAAGCAGACCCATCACTGCCTGCTCTTGCTGGGTGAGTGGCTGAGGCCAGAGGATTAGCAATCTGCAAACGCTGGCTTTTGCAGCTGGCGGTGACAGATGGGAGAAGGGCCAGAGTGTTTGAAAACAAAGTTGTCTCTCCACCACCCCCAGCACCATTTTGCAAAAGGCTCGGAGAGGGCGCACACCTTCCCATTGGCCCTCCTGGCAACAAATGGCAAGTGCATTGGAAGCGCGCTTTGGTACAGAGGGCTGGGAGATGCTGGGCGATGTGGTCTGCTTTGTTTTCAAAAATCCACTCAGTAGCTCCACTTCCAGTGACTTCTTAAGAATTGGCCCAAAGAGACCAGTCCTAAAGAAATTGCATGTTATCTTTAGAATTTTGTTCTTCTCCCGCCTTCTGAAAATCTGTTTTCTGCTCTGATGGCTAGAAATCTGTGTGTGATCGAGGGGCTTTTCAATGTCAGTTTTGGCAGGTTATTGCTCATTTTATTAATCTGTGAATCAATTAATTTATGTCAGGTACAAGCTCTCCCTCCTCTGTGAGGGCAGATCTGCGTGTTTCCCAGCCTCCCCCATAGCTAGCAGCCCAAAAGAGTCCAGTGGCACCCTTAGGACCAAAGCTTATTCAGGTAAAATCTCTCCCTCCTCTGTGAGGGCAGATCTGTGTGTTTCCCAGCCTCTCCCATAGCTAGCAACCCAAAAGAGTCCAGTGGCACCCTTAGGACCAAAGCTTATTCAGGTACAATCTCTCCTTCCTTTGTGAGGGCAGATCTGCATATTCCACCCCCCCCCCATAGCTAGCAATCCAAAAGAGTCCAGTGGCACCCTTAGGACCAAAGCTTATTCAGGCACAATTTCTCCCTCCTCTGTGAGGGCAGATCTACGTGTTTCCCACCCCCCACCCCCATAGCTAGCAACCCAAAAAAGTTCAATGGCAGCTTTAAGACCAAGGGTTATTCAGGTACAACCTCTCCCTCCTCTGTGAGGGCAGATCTGCATTCTCCCCCCCCCCCGAGCTAGTAATCCAAATGAGTCCAGTGGAGCCTGAGCGGTGGATGTTGCCTTCTGACACACTTCCGGTGATGTCAGGGGGAGTGGCATAGGCAAATGAGTTATTCTAATGAGTTATGCTAATGAGCTGCACCTCTTTTTCTATGAAATGACCCCTGCACACACCTAAGGGTCATGGTTGCAGCCAGCTGCTCAGAAGCAATTCTGCAACTACTCATCTTCATTATCTTCAAGTAGTTGGTGTTGGGCCAGGAGATGTGCACTTTGCTGTCTTTTCTGTAGCTCTGTTCTCAGCCATGGTCTGCAGCACTCTAAGGGTCTGTGTGATATTGGTGGGCTAGGAATGGCCAATTGAGGTTCACCTGCTGAATCAGGTCTGTAGGATGTTTGTGGCTTTGCACCAGCTGTTGGCTGTGAATCTCAACAAGCCTGCAGCTCATTTTCTTGCTGGTTAGCTTCTGTTAACTCAAGGCAGGCTATGTGAGGCTCCTCTTCTCCTGAGAAGTTCTTGCTATTGCTGAGCCATGGCTGACTCATGCCACTAGTGAATCAAAAAGACCATGCAGAAAGCAAGCCGTATTTAATATTTTTGGTATATATTTTAGTTCTACTATGACCTGTTATGTTTCTATGCAAAGAAGAGATTATCTAGACAGTCACTTCAGAGTGGCTTAACTACCTCAGTTTGTTGTTGATTGTCATATAAGTACTCATTAACAGTCAATAGTGTTACATTAGAGAGCCAGTTTGGTGTAGTGGTTAAGAGCAGCAGACTCTAATCTGGAGAATTGGTTAGATTCTCCACTCCTCCACATGAAGTCAGCTGTGTGACCTTGGGTCAGTCACAGCTCCTCTCAGTCAAAAAAACAGACCTAGCTTGCCACAAAAAGAGCTAGAGTTTCAGGCTGCCAGACAATTTTTGAATCGCCTGGCTATACTACACCCACTGCCATACAATGATGATGATTAATTAGTGTTACACTGGACAAGTTAGTAACCTTTTTCCAGGTAAGGGAGGACATGTACCTTGGTTCTGTTCCTCTTTCTTTCTTTAAAGGCTAGATTATAGTCTGCTTCAGATGTTTGTCCCTGCATTTAATGAATGTACATAGCATACAAGGAGCTATAGCACATCTACTAGTCCCATCTCCCATCACCATGCATTAAACTGAACATCTGCAGTGACTCCTTATTTATAGACAAATGCAGACAAATTGACTCTGCCACATGAATGAGGAATCCTGAAGAAGTCAGGGTCCATATCACGTGAAGGAACCTACATGTATACACTTTCATGCCTGCAGGAATTTTTAGTAATTCAGCTGGAAATGTGGACATTGTGGCAAGGGCAGGGAACATGATCAGTGAGTGCACTGATGGACATCTGAAGAGACTACATATGTGCTCCAGTGCATGAGAAAGAATAGTCCTCTGTCATCCAGCTTTGAAGCTGATTAGTGCCAAGGCAAACTCTGAAGAAACAGCTTCTTCAGTTCATTTCAGCATCCTGTCCAGCTGCATTTATTTATTTACTTATATTCCACTTTTCTCCCCAATGGGGTGGACGTTCACTGCCTTGGTTCGAACTAACAAGACTATAGATTACACTTGGCCTTAATTCTGCATCATATGTAAGCACCTCAATGCATTCTGGGCACCAGAATTATGAATGCATGCATTTGCAGCATTCCATTGTCCTTAGTCAGTGATGTCACATGCTATGAAATCAGCATTCTAAATAGCAGCAGACTTGCTGGAAGAAGAATTATATTTTTGCTGTAGTTTGAGTGCTGGGAAAATGCAGTACCATTGAAACAGAAGTGTTTCCCTGAGGGAAAATGACTGGACTCTGCACAACAAATAAAAGACAGCTGTGTATTTGTTTCACTATGAACTGATAAGCTGGAAAAGCCCAGAGGAATGGATGGAATGTTATTCTAAATGTACTGTGAAGGGGAGGCAGGAGCTGTCCATGGTAAAAGTTTAGGAATGGGATTATGGGGAACTTGAAAAAGAAAACAATAAAGGTTAAAAAATGTCATGAATGAATGATGAAGAAATCAAGGTGGCTGGCAAGTAGATAAGTGCAGAAACAGGAAAGATAAATCCCTCATGTGCCATGTGGTGCTATAAACTGAATTAGCGCCCTCTCAAAGGAAATCTTATAGAAATCAGGAAATTTGAGCATAGCCTTCCAATAGCTTTTAAAAATTCTTGTTCATTTCATTAGGACTAGCTGTCATGCAGTGCTCTGAACTGTAAATTATAAGTTCCTTAACCAGTCAGGCTATAGTCCATGAAAGTCAATGCTAGAATAAAAACTTGTTAGTCTTTGGGGTGCAACAAGACTCCTTGTGTTCCCCCCCACACACTAAAAGTTACCTGTTTAGGCTAAAAGGAGAACAGAGAACTGAGTTTCCTAATTTTGTACATGGGAAGTGAAAGATGCAATTCTGCCCACCCCATCCTCATCATTCTTGTTTGTCGGTTTTCTTGACATCATGACTTGGGAGTAAGAAAATTTAATATCCAATGTAGAAAGTTTGTTGGGTTAAACAAAACAAATTCAGAGACAAACCTCATCCAGAATTTTGAGGAGTTAATTCTGCAAGTACTTTGAGCTTCACTTTTATATATGGATCTAGTGATAATATATCTTATTTATCCAAGAAAGTAATTATTTTAACAATTAAGCCAGAACAGTTCTCAGATGGACTCCCTGAATACATTCATAAATGTAATGATCACTACATAAACTCTTCTGATACAAAAAGAACATAGCATATTACAATCCTGCACCTTCAGAAACACAGGCAAGGGGTGATTTTGTGCCAGGAAATTCGGCGGAGTAATTCATAATGCAATCTGTTTTTTCTTTGGATTTATATATAGGCAAAAAAATTAAACAAAATGTTGAAGTTTCATAGTTCAGTCATGATAATCCTTATTTTATGTTCAGCACAATACTTAGTATACTCTTAATGGCTGAAATAATAATTGTAATTATGGAGATGAGTCAATGTGGTGTCAAGTATGTTTTGGGGGACCAGGCTGAGGGCAAACAGAGAGGCAGATGCCATTCTGTTCCTCCTGCTGACCCACATTTCCACTCACCAGCCCTCCAACCCCACCTTTATCCTCTCATGTCCATCCCACAATGAAGAGGAAACTGTCAGTGAGAGAAGAAGGAAAATCTGCCTTGCCTTTTCAGTCCCCCTTCCTTTTCATACAAAGCAGGGGTTCTCAACAAGTTGAGCTCATGGTCATTTTTAAATTTTTGAGAAAAGACAGCAGGAACAATCAGAAAATGGCAGGCATGGGGAGTGAGGCCAATCACTGAAAGTTGCATCCACAGCTGTGACATGCCTGACTGGAATGAGCTTTGCACTTTGCTATTCAGTCAGATTGGAGGGAGCAACCAGAATCTCCCTATTTTCTATTACATCCAAGACCCTTTGGATTCGGTCCCCAAGACTGAAGAATTAAACAAGTACCACAAAACACAACATCAGGTTGCAATTGTGGCTATGGGCACTGCAGTTTAAAGAATCTGCCTATTGGTAAATTCTTTCTCATTTTTGCTATCCAACCCCCTTCTCTCCCATGGAGTTTTGCAGGAGCTAATGTAATTCCTATTCCATTATAAAAACCATATCCATTGTGTGCTGTTTTTTACTGAGATATGCAAGTCAAGCAGAAGTGTGCTTTCCTGTTCTGCCCATTTGTAGAGTCTGTCAGTCCTGTAGAAAGCCATAAGGATTTCCATTTACCTGTCTCTGAGCTGTATGTTTTAAAATAAATAAATTCTCAGGTGATTTCTAAATTATTAATTTAATAGGCACTCACCTTCCAAGTTGGGGAATAGTGAATGTGTTCTAAGTCACAGACTGAGTTCAAATAGGATAGGCTCAAAAAGCCAGGCCAATTCCTGACAGGTGATTATTTTCCCTAAAATATGCCCCATAATACTATGCAATGTGTTAGACACATGGATGAGCTGCCATTAAAAGGGTTCCCTGAGGTAGAAAGTAGGGGAACCTATGTTTTATTATTAGTTTGAGGCCTTTGCCTATAATTCAGGTACTAGGAAAATAATATGAAAACAAAAATCTGTTCTATAATCATAAGTATTTCATTTCACCCTTAGTGCTATTATGAGTTTTTTTCTAACTGATATCATTTCCCTTCCTGACTAGATTGAATGTTAAATAAGTATAAAATAATTTATAGGATGATACATTTTTGGAAATAAATTTGTAGTAACATCCCATGTGCTACATAAACCACTCAAATTAATGACAAACTATACAGATTCTCTCTTTTTTTGTATTTTTTATATGTGCATATGTGTGCATATTTGAGTGTATGTGCACCTGGGCGTCATGGTGACCTGTGGTGACAGACTGTGTGTGTACCTGGAAGTCATGGCAACCTCGGGTGACTGACCCCTACTGAGGACCTGGAGGATATACAGAGAGGTGGCCGAATAAAGCCTGCCCCTGCCTCCTCAACTGCTGGTATTTCAAGGAGGTCTCCCATCCAAGTACTTGCCAGAGTTGACTCTGCTTAGTTTCCAAGATCTGACGAGACTGGGCTTGCCTAGGCTATCCAAAAGAAGAAGAAGAGATTGGATTTATACCCCACCCTTCACTATCCAAAGGAGTCTCAGAGCAGCTTACAAACTCCTTTCCCTCCCCACAACAGACACCCTGTGAGGTAGGTGGGGCTGAGAGAGCTCTGACAGAAACAGCTCTTTTTCAAGAACATCTGTGCCAGAACTGTGGCTTGCCCAAGGTCATCCAGCAGGTGCAAGTGGAGGAGTGGGGAATCAAACCTGGTTCTCCCAGATTAGAGTCCGTGCACCTAACCACTGCATCAAACAGCCTCTCAGGTCAGGGCTCAAACTATATAGATTCTTGTTTGATATATGTACAAAAACAAACACATCCTGACTTTTTCAGATGCATTTGCTATATTTACAAATTTATAGTGAGTGCAGGTAAAGCTTCCTGAATAAAGTATGACTGCCTGGAAGTATAAGAAGTGGCTTCAGTTTACTTCCTGCTGTAATACTGAGCAAGAAATGTTGTTTAGTATGCCACTGTGCATTATGGTACTTCCTTAAACAAATGAAATGCTTATTCTCTCTTTTCATCATTCAGTTTAATGCAATTCATTCAAACAAAATAAATTCAGCGTGTTTTAAAAAAAACAATAGATGTGGATGGCATCTATCTTAAGACACAAATCCAGTACAGATGTCAGATGGTTTCATTTGAAAACTTCAAGCTTTAAACTGAAGTACTAAACAAGCATTCTGAGACTGGAAATGTTTTATCAGAACAAAACACAGATAATTTATATTCAGTTCATTTCCCCCTTTTTGTGTGTGTGGAAGCAGACTACTACACGTTTTTTCTTAAGGTCAGGGTTTTGTTGCACAAGAGATAAAAATATTATGCTAATTCTGAATTATTTTTTAAGTTTCTAACAGTGCAATCCTAAAGACAGTTACTCTAATCTAAGCCTATTTAAGTGAATGGGCTTAGACAGGAATAACTTTCTTTAGGATTACACTGTAACACCCTAGAGCAAGGGTGTCGAACTCATTTGTTATGAGGGCCGGATCTGACTTATATGAGGCCAGGCCACGTGTGTCATAAAAAGTAATGCCAGGTAGCAGAGATATGAACTTTATAAAGAACACAAACACAAAGATTTTTTTAAACTTTAAATAAAACATTTCCAGTGAGTTTGACACCCCTGCAAGAGTCTCAGATCAATATGTACTGACCTCATGTTGTTAAAAATACGTGCACTGAGGATGCAACATGAAAAAGAAAAATTACATTTTTGTCATATGCATCATCATCAATATAACCAGGGGTCTTTTAATAGAAAAAGAGCTGCAGGAGCTCATTAGCATATGATATGCTAATGAGCTACTAGGCTACTAGCATATGCCACGCCCCCTGACATCACCGGAAGTGATGTCAGAAGGGGAAGCAGGGGGGGAGGCATCTTCAAAAGCCTCCCCTTCCCTTCCCCAGCTGGCCTGGGTGGTGGAGCTAAGAGAGAAGGGGTTTAAAGTTTAAACCCCTTCTTATTAGAGTTGGGCCACAGAAGGAGGAAAGAGGGAAGGAAAGAGGGAAAGAAAGAGAAGGAAAGAAGGAGGGAAAGAAAGAGAGGGAAAGGAGGGAAACAGGGAAAGGAGGAAAAAAGAGAAGAGAAGAAGGTGGGAAAGAAATAAAGAAAGAGAAGGGAAGAAGGAGGGAAAGAGGAAAAGGAGAGAAGGAAAGGAAGGAATGAAAGAAATTCGGCAGCAATTCAGCCCCATTATATCCTATGGGCCATTGAAGTCAATGGTGAAAACATAGGGCATATACTGGGGGCTGGAGGGAGGGGTTTGAGGGAGAGGCTCCAAACTCACAGGGTAGCTGATGGAGCCTCTCCCCAAGATACCCACCAAGTTTCAAGAACATTGGACCAGGGGGTCCAATTCTATGGGCCCCCAAACAGGTTGCCCCATTCCCTCCATTGTTCTCTATGGTGGGGGGAAAAGTTACTTTTTCCCCACAGTGCTGTTAGTAGCTCTGGGGGGGAGGGGGTTTGAGGGAGAGGCTCCAAATTTTCAGGGTAGCTTCAGGAGCCTCTCCCCACATACACTCCCACATCTCAAAGCAGCTGGACCAATGGGCCTAATTCTATGGGTACCCAAACAGGTTACCCCCATTACCTCCATTGTTTCCAATGGGGAAACCCAGCCAGCAGCACTTAAGGCGGGCAAGCAGGCAGCACCAGCAGTCAGACTCTCCCAGAGAAAGTGAACTGTCTTGGCAGGTGCTTGTTTGCCATGAGAACAAATAGCAGACTCCAGAACAAGTGGCACTGTGGCAGTGCAAGCATACCACAGTGCCACACAGAAACGCCAAAAGACCAAAAGGAACATCATTTATACATGTATAAATTGATGGTGCAACCTCATTGGACCACTCACACCACACACACCTCAAAAAGAATATTTATAGCACTGGGAAAAATTGACATTTGGCTGGCTGAAAGACTCCAGAATCGCTTGTAGTGCCGAAACTGACATGTGGGAGCCTTTCTGCCCTCTGAAACTGCTTGTGCCTGATTTGGCCGAACCGAATTGGGCTGAATTTTTTTTGCACACCCCACCAGGGATGCCGGCTAGGGGCGGAGCTTGCCGCCACTGCCATTTGTTGTAGCTCCTGAGCTGCCGGAGCTGTGCTCCGGCACACTCCCCCCAAAAAGACCGCTGAATATAACTAATGCTCAACATGGCCTCATCTATTTAAATTCAGAGACTGGGGCCATGAACAGATAAGAGACACCTTTCTGTAAACCTGAGAAAAGTCCAAGGTTTGCCAAAAAAAAATTGAACTCTCCCTAGAAGCTAAAATGACTAAACTGAGGCTATCATACTTCGGTCACATTATAAAAAGACAAGAGTCACTGAAAAAGACAATAAGTTGAAAGCAGCAAGGAAAGAGAAAGACCCAGTATAAGATGGATTGACTCAATCAAGGAAACCATGGCCTTCAGTTTGCACGACCTGAGCAAGGCTGTTACTAATATGAAATTTTTGAGGTCATTAATTCATAGAATCATTATAAGTCAGAAGCGACTTGATGTGTTTAAGACACATGTGCACATGCACACGCACGTACATACACACACACACATGGTGAGGTTAACCCCCAAAAAAACAGAAGAGCATCGGTAGCTTTAGGAAACAAGTGCTAAGCAACCATGACAATATAGCCAGCCTTCAAGCTGTGGATTCTGTAAATAAAAGGCAAAGGGAGAAGAAGATCCTTTTCAGGGTTGTTTTGGCCTTTGAGTGAGGTCTCATCTCATTAGGGTTGCCAGCTTCCAGTTGGGGCCTGGGGATCACTCAAAATAACAGCTGGTCTCCAGACTACATACAGCACTTATTTATTTAAAACATTTATTCCACTTCTCCTAAAGAAAATGGGTGCTTTGGAAGGTGGACTGCATGGCACTATATCCTCCCCTCCCTAAACCCTGCCATTTCCAGGCTCCATAGCCGAATCTCCAGGAATTTTCCAACCCAGAGCTGAAAACCCTGCATCTCAGCTAGGCATAGCAGCAATCACCAGGTGTCTTGATAACGCACAGCCTGAATGACTCAGGACTAGCTGCTTGCTACTGTTCAACAGCAGCCGCCCCACCCATGAAAGCTAGTATAGTATAGTGTTTAGAGTTTCAACCTAGGATCCAGGTTCAAATCACCAGTCTGCTGTGGAATCTCTCTGGAAGACCTTGGACACTCTCATCCTAGCTTTCTTCACAGGGTTGTTGTGAGAATGAATTGGAGAAAAGAAGACTAATGGGTCCCCATTATAGAGAAGGTCAGGATATAAATGAAGTAAATAAATAATAACTATATCTGAGGATGGGGGCAGATAAAAGGTAGGCTGGTAGATGGGAAGGCGAAGGTAGGGATATGGAGGTTGCCAGGAGAAGGGAAAAAGAAAAGATATGGGGAGGGGGATACAGGGGAAGTGAGGTGCCTCCCCATAAGTCCTTGTGGGTTTCCCGCTATATAACTGGGCCTGGCCCAGCAACTAGCCCTGTAGAACAGGGCCCCAGTTTTCCCAGGGAGAGGTTGCCAGGAGGAGAGAAGGAGGAAAAGACATAGGGACAGATAAAGATAGATTAGCTGGTGGGTGGGGAAGAGAAAGGAAACAGGAAAAGGGGAGAGGTTATGGAGGTTTTCAGGGAAGGGAAAGAAAAAATAGTGGGGGAGGGGAAATTGAGATGCCCCCGCAAATCCTTGACGGTACCACACTTGTCACAAACTAATTGGCAGATATTGGCAAGGATCTTTCTGCATGATTTGTACAATGATAATATAGTTATTTTCCATATGAAAAATAGATCATACCTCTTCCTGGAAAGCTGTGCTTTCATTTAATGTTTATCATATTTCCCATACAGTTAAAGCACTATGTTTGGGTGTTAGGGAAATACGCCTTCCAAATTGTGCATTCATAGTATTTGTAAATGCAGTATGAAGTATGGTTGTGTGACTATCTGAGATGTATACTGACTATAGTTTGTGATATAACTTCCACTGGAGAG
The DNA here is from genome assembly GCA_029375565.1 of Gekko gecko. NCBI lineage: Eukaryota > Metazoa > Chordata > Lepidosauria > Squamata > Gekkonidae > Gekko > Gekko gecko. Next base: position 123,813,082 of record JAPDNY010000007.1, read on the forward strand.
TAACACTGTTCCTTCCAGCTGTTCATTACATATAACACTATTTTGCTTAAATCTTTTTCTTGAGTTTCAATATGTGTTTGAAGCCTGTACTCTTCTCCACAGCACAATTTAAGAATGGGATGAACATGTCTGGATAAAAAAATCCAATATGTTTTTTGTTTTGTTTTGTTTTTAAGGGCCAGGGAGCATAAGCAGGGCCAGTAGCGACAATTTATCTATTTTTGCTTTAAAAACTTGTATGTTCCCTTTTCTGAAAAGCATATCATAAAAACAATTAAAACCAAAATTATGTTTTAATTATTGTTTTATGTGCTTTTAATATGTAAGGAGGGATCATTGAGGAAATTTCAAGGACATCTTGAATTGAGCTCAGAAGCAAACTGAGAGCCTGTGTGGATGGGTCAAGACCAGATTGATATGGTCCCTATAACTCACTCCAGTCAGCGTCCTGGCTGGGACATTCTGTACAAATTAAAGTTTCTGAGCACTTTTCAAGGACAGCCCCACTGCAGTATGTAATCTAGATATAACCAGGGCATGCCCCACAGCAGGAGCTGCCTGCCCATTAGGCAGATCTAGGCAGTTGCCTAGGCTGTCAAAGGGCAGGGTATGCCAGTAACACCAAAAGATGCTTGCTGGAGCAAGATGCAGTTCTGAGTGATGCCCCCTGCCCCCACAGCCTGGGATGCCCTGCTCACCCCGCCTGCCTTTCCTCGTGAAAGAGGACGGAAGGAAGAGCAGGCAACTGCCAGCTCCACCATACTGGAGTCTGCTCTCTTCCTTCCATTTCTCAGTTGGGCAAGGCAAATTGTCCAGCCTCCTTTTCCTGTCCTATCCCATAATGGAGGGAGGGAAGAAAAGCAGATGGCTGGAAGCTCCACCGCGTTCCCTCCCACCAGCTTGGTGGTGGCTTTGAGCATAGCGGCTCTCTTGGCCTGCTTTTCTGCACCCCAGCCCTGTGAAGGAGGAAGAGCAGGCAGCTGCCAGCTGTGCCATGCTCCCTCTGGCTTTGAGGCTTGGAGTGAGCCTGGGCTGCAGCAGGCCTGTGTGCAAACCCAGGCAGGGGTGCTGCTAGCAGTTGGTCTGGGGTGACAAAAGGCCCTGGATCAGCCTTGCACCACCATGGCCTGATCTGCTGTGACCACAAAAGGCCACAGCTAACAGGTCAACGCCTCTTACCTGTAGCTATCATCAGCTTATCCAGCGGTAGGCCTGGTCCAGGAGCACGCCCAAGTTGCATTGCCTTCAGGCACCAGATCAGAGTTTTATAGCCTTTCTGGAATCCGTGAGAAGCCTGAGAGAGCTGAGTGTCATCTGCATATTGCTGACAGCCTAGCCCAACTCTCTGGATGACCTTGCTGAGTGGTTTCATGTAGATGTTGAAAAGCATGGGGGACAAGAGGGAGCTTTGCATGGATAAGTCACATGTTATACTTGCCTCTGCCACATATAGACAGGATGCCATGATATTGTTGCTGTCATGTCCATCGTCCAACTTCTGAGAAATGTCTAAAATGCAGCACAGCAGAGTTTGACTGTTATTCTGTAAAGTCTCTAAGACCTGTTGTGTCAGCGCACACATATTTTAGATGGAATGCACCAAGAATTATACCAGCATAGCACTAGAAAACTTGCTGTTTTCCTTGTGACAATCACATTAAATGATTAAATAGTGCTATCACAAGCAGATACACTTGTGCAAAATAGATCTTTAAGATTAGGGTGTTAAACTCCAGTGACAAACATGCTTATGGGAAAGTCCAGTGCATTTGATGCGAATCAGATTTCCTTGCATAAGTATTAGCCCACCAGCTGGATGGCAATCCACCAGATATTTAATAAACCTCCTTTTTCATTATCTCTCTGTAATTGAGGAAACAGGCAGGTTGCCAAACATAGCAGAAACAAGACGTGGCTTATGAACTGTTTTTAGCTTGGTAGGTCACAGATTGCTCTAATACAAGGACATCTTCACTAAATTATCTGTTTAAACTATGTCTTTTCACCATTCTGCAAGTATAATGATCCCACAGACAAAGCTAATTGAGGCGAATGAATCATACATAGTGTCTATATTGCTAACTTATTTCCTGCTTTTCAAGATAACCTGGATTTCTCATACCATCATTCATTTTAAGAAATTGTTGGTTCCAGGAAATACTTATTTCATAAACACCAGTTGGTTTTCAGAAACAGAACTGTCCAGCCCAGCCCTAAAACTTTCACAATATATTGCAAAACAAATTTGTCATGCCTCCTTCTCCTCTTTTAAAGGTTATAAGCAAACTGAAGTTGCTTAACCTAAGTCTTTAATTTTTTTGATCTTTCTCAACAACTTTCCTACCCAGAGGCATTTCTTGACAGTGCTTTCTTAGTACCTCACTCTAGATAGGGGTTATCATTCTCACCCATCCAACATAGGAGCTCAGCACTTATGCAGAGGGGGAGACTTCTAAGGATTCAAGGTGGCCTTTCTTATTCTTATATAGCCCTGGCATGTGAATGAATTCTATTGGTAAGGCCCTTAGCTTAGGGATAAGCATCTACATAGTCTTGTTTACCTATAATATTTTTCCCCACCACCACCCCAGTTTCATTTATTGTATCATGTACTTCAGGGACTTATGAATTGTCTTCTATCACCATCTTGCTCTGGTAGGTTTTATTAATTGTATTATGCTTTTAATTGTTTAAATTATTGTATATTAATTGTTTATAATTATTGTTATAATCCACCCTGAGTCCTGGTGTGCAGGGGAGGGCAGACTAGAAATCCAATTAAAAAAAAATTCTGGACCACTATCTGACTAGGAGCCAATATAAATGATATGCATGACATGAGTTATTACACAGGTACTTGAATAAATTTATAACATGTAGGATCAGTGTAATTCTTTGGAGGCATTATGTTGCTCTGCACTACTCCTAGCTCTGCAAGGGGCGGGAGGAGGCTTCAGGCTTTTCTGTCATGCCATCTTCACCAGTAGAAGTTACCTCAGGGGAGGCTTGTTTGCCCCTTTATCAGACTGTCTTCACAGCTGTTTCTGCTGATGAAAATGGCACCAGGTGAACCTCCCCCCTGCAACATTTGGAGCCATGCAGAACAACACCTTACTTTCAAGGTGAGCTACACTGATTCTGCATGTGACTACAAGTATGGTCAGGCACCAGTGTTGTGAATTGTGTCATGGATATTGTGTATTTTGGCCCTAAGAGGAAGGTTGCTGAAAGAGAACAAAAAGAGAAGGGAGAAGAGAGTATTAGAAGGAAAATAGACTCTCTGTTCCTAGAAAATCCCCTCCCCTGCACCACTGTGCATGTTGATCTATAGTTGGTAAATAAATCATAGAAGGAAGAGTGGTGGTTCAGGTATATTTTGCTACTTTTTTCAGCACTGTGCTTTATGCAAGTACTAATGATTTAAAGCAACTTTTCAGTCATTTTACCTCACTGTAATTCAGTGATACACACACCGCTTTAGGGTAGTAGTGACATGGATCTTCCAGAGACGTCCAAGTAAATAATTCTCTGTCAAGCACAGAGTTGTCTCAGATTATGCTGTTCCCACCATACAAAAGGTCCCACTTTATGAGTGTATGTACCACCAGTTATATACTAGTATAACCGTCATAGACTCCACTGACGAATCCTACAAATTGTAGTTTGGGAGTGCTGAGAGTTCCAAACCCCCCATCCCTCACACAGACTACAGTTCCCTGGGGAGAAAGATTTACTGCTAAACCAGTCTCTAAGTCTGTAGTGAATAATAAAATGCCATCCGGTCACAACCAAGGTATGGTAACCCCATTATTGGGTTTCTTTTTTTTTTGAAACAAAATTTTTATTGGGATATATTCAACATTTCCAATCACGTTACCAATACAGTTTCCAAAAAGTAAGATCCCAATCCCCCACCCCCTAATAGGCTTCCAACACTGCTAATAACAAACAGAAAAAATTATAAGGCAATCAAGTTTAGACTTAAATACCTCGACAAACCAGGTAACACATTTAAATTATATATAACCTCTACAATTTCAGCATATTATGTATAACAGTACATACAGTTCAAAATTCATTTCACTTCTCATTCAATATCTGTACGTATCCAAATTATATATTTTCCCCTTCATTCTATATTCAGTTTCTAGATACAATTTCAATCCTTCCCAGTCTTTTAAGTACTGTTCTGCCATTTGTCCATTTAATTTCTTTGTCATTTTGTCCATTTCTGCTAAAAATAACAATTTTCTCAACCAGTCATGTATATCTGGTACCTTCTCCATTTTCCAATGCTGAGCAAAGGCCATTCTCGCCGACGTAATCATGTACCATAACAGTGTCCTTTTCTCTTGTGGAATTTTTTCCATTGTCAAACCGAGGAGAAAAAGTTCAGGCTTTCTCTCAATTGGGGTTTTCAATATTTTCTGCATCACACAATGTATATTAGACCAGTATGCTTTCGCTTTATCACATGACCACCACATATGGTAAAAAGAACCCTCTACTTTTTTACATTTCCAACATTTATTACTCAAGTTCTTATCCATGCTAATATTAGCAATCTTTTTTGGTGTCATATACCATCTATACATCATCTTATAGCAATTTTCTTTTACGTTAATACAAGTGGACATTTTAAAAGATCTTTTCCACAAAAATTCCCATGATTCCATAGAAATTTCTTTGTTCATATTTATGGCCCACTTTATCATTTGTTCTTTAACGGTTTCATCCAAAGTATATACAGTCAACAAAGTTTTATACATTTTTGATATCATTTTCCGTTCTTTTTTCAACCATATATTCTCAAAATCATCATTCATAGCCCTAAAACCAAACTCTTTACAATCTTTTTTATAAATGTCCCTTATTTGACAATATTGTAGCCAACCATACTCAAATTCTAATTCATTATTTGGTTTTAAAACATATTTTTTCCCTTCTCTTTGCAACAATTCCTGATACTTCAACCAATCATTGCCTCTATATTCTGAAAACAAATGTATAACTGCAGCTGGAACAATCCACAGAGGCCTTTCATCCGATATTGTATCCTTATACCTGGTCCATGCATCAAACAATGTCCTCCTTACATAATGATGCTTAAACATAGAGTCAGCTTTGTTTTTCCCATACCAAAGATAGGCATGCCAGCCAAATCTGCAATCGTGCCCCTCAAGAGCTAAAAGTTTTCTATTTTCCAAATTTACCCATTCAGATAACCAAGACATACATACTGCTTCATGATACAAACGCAAATTCGGGACTTGGAAGCCACCTCTGTCCTTAGTATCATACATTATCTTCATTTTAATTCTTGGCTTCTTCCCTGCCCAGATAAACTTAAAGATTTCTCTTTGCCATTTTACCAACACTTTTCCATCTTTCACAATTGGTATTGTCTGAAACAAAAACATTAACCTGGGCAGTACATTCATTTTAATAACGGCAATTTTTCCAAGAAGAGATAACCTTAGTTTTTCCCATTTTTCTAAATCACTCTTTATCGAACCCCACAATTTTTCATAATTATTCTTGAACAAATCTATATTTTTCATTGTAATTTCAACTCCCAGATACTTAACCCTTTTAACCACTTCACATTCTGTCACATTTTGTAACATTTGTTGCTTTGTACCAATCATATTTTTACACAGTATCTTAGATTTATTTTTGTTGACATAAAACCCTGCAAGATCACCAAACTCTCTTACTTTTTCAAATACCTTAGGCATATTATTAACAGGATCTTCAACAATAAACATGATATCATCCGCAAATGCTCTTAATTTAAATGAAAAACCTCCAATATTCAACCCTTTTATATTAACATCATCTCTGACCGCTTGTAGCAAAATCTCCAAAATCCAGATAAATAACAATGGTGACAGGGGACAACCTTGTCTAGTACCTTTTCTTACCCGGAACATATCTGTTGATTCTGCATTAACAGTCACCGAAGCTTTTTGTTCTTTATATATCGATTGGATCATTCTTGTAAATTCTACGCCCATCATAGACTTCTCAAGCACTTTAAACATAAATTCCCAATTTAAATTATCAAAGGCCTTCTCTGCGTCCAAAAATAAAAAAGCGACTTCTTTTTCAGGATGTTTGTCATAATACTCAATTGCGTCCAATACAACCCTCATATTGTCTTTAATTTGTCTATTTGGTAAAAAACCAGCTTGATCTTCCACAATAGTATCTTTCAAAAACTTTTTAAGGCGCTCTGCCAATATTTTTGCAAATATTTTATAATCGTTGTTCAATAATGAAATGGGCCGATAGTTTTTAACATTTGTTAAATCTTGCATTTCTTTAGGAATTAAGGTGATTGCAGCTTCATTCCAGGAGTCAGGGATCTTTCCTGTCTTTCTAATTTCATTTAAAAGAATCTCCAGCACCGGAACCAAATCTTCATGAAATTTTTTATAAAATTTAGCTGAAAAGCCATCCGGGCCTGGGACTTTGGAGATTTTTGCCTCGGCTATTGCTTTACTAATTTCGTCCTTAGTTATTGCAGCATTTAGGAGTGTTTTCATTTCTGGATTTGGTTGTATCAAATTAACTTTGGATAGGTAATCCAACATTTTTTGAGGATCTGCTTGTTTCGATTGAAAGAGAGTCGCATAGTATTTGAAAAATTCCCTTTTAATTCCTCCTGGGTCCAAAATCTCTTTATTTCCATCTTTCAAACAAGTGATTGTTTTATTCTCTCTTCTTTTCTTTAATTGCCATGCTAAATATTTGCCAGGTTTATTTGCACCTTCAAAGGATTTCTGTTGCAATTTTTTCAAGTTCCAAAATACTTCTTTGTTCAACCTTGCCGCATATTGCTCCCTTAGGATCCTCAATTCTCTCAAAATCTTCTTTTTACCAGGCCTTTTCTTAAGTTCTGTTTCTTTTTTCCGAATATTTTCCATAATTTCTTTGTCTATTTTCATTTGTTGTTTCCTTTCATTATTATTAATTGCAATCAGATGTCCTCTCATCACAGCCTTGTAGGCTTCCCATACCGTTTGCGTCTGTACACTTTTATTTAAGTTCAGTTGAAAGTATGTTTGGGTTTCTGTCCTTATTTTATCCACAATATTTTGCTTGTCCAGCCAATCTTCGTTGAGTCGCCATCGAAATTTTTTTCTCTTAACATACGTTGACCATTTTATCGGACTGTGGTCAGAAAGAGTCCTAGGTAGTATCTCAATTTTGCGTGTTTGCAAGATTAGGTTCTCTGTCATCCACATCATATCTGTCCTGGAAAAAGACTCGTGTCTTGATGAATAAAAAGAGTACTCACTGTCTCTGGGATGTTTAGTTCTCCAAACGTCTGCCAAATGTTCATGTTTAATCAATTGGAAAAAGACTTTAGGAAGTTTGCCCATGGCCTCAATTCCTTTTTTTGATTTTCTATCAACAACATTGTCAACAGTACCATTAAAATCGCCCATTAAAATCATTTGCTCATAGGTCAACTGTCATAGTTGTTCCCACAAATTCTGAAAAAAGTTTTCTTTTGCCCCATTGGGAGCATAGAGATTAACAATTAATGTCTTTTTATTCTGCAGCACAACTTCTACCGCCAAAAATTTCCCTTCATTGTCTTTGAAAATTTCTTTTGGTTCCAACTCTTTTTTAATATATGTAACTACTCCTTTTTTCTTTTGAGAGGAGAGTGAATAAAATTCCTCTCCTAATCTTTTTTGAATCAAAAATTTGGCATCTGATTTTTTAATATGTGTTTCTTGCAAGCAAACAATATCACATTTCTGTTTTTCCAACCAGAGTCTGACATTTTTCCTTTTTTGGGGTGAGTTCAGTCCATTAACATTCCATGAAATTATTTGACTCTCCATGTTGATTCTGTAATTATTTATCAGAGTCTATAAAATTATCATTGATGAATCTGGTCATTTGGTCAACTGACTTGATGGTGACTCTCTTCTGTTTGAACGAAAAACTGCCACCTTTAGGAATTTCCCATCTATATCTTATGCCCTCTGATTTCAGCTTGTCAATCAGGTCTTTAAAAAGTCGTCTGTCCTGAAGCATCGCTCTGGGTAGTTCCTTTAGGACCATGATTTTCTTGTTGCCAATTGTGAAGTCGTCCTGAAATTGTTGCTTAAACAAATCCTCCTTCAACTTCTTAGATATAAACTGGACAATTACATCTCTAGGTAATTTTTTCCTTTGCGCAATCGCAGAATTGACTCTGTATACCACATCAATCTGTGCCGCCACTCTCTCCTCTTCCATTTTCAAAAAATCTGCAACAGCATCTACCATGACTGAATGGATGTCCTCATTCTTATCTTCAGGGATCCCCCTGAATCTCATATGATTAATCATTGCATTGTATTGGACCATCACATTCACTTTATCTGTTTCTAAAGTGACCTCAGCTATATTGGATGCTACTCCCTTCACCCTTACATCCATCTCATCTGCTCTTTTGGTCAGCGTCTGTATCTCTTTTGTAATTCCAGACATTTCTTTTTTCAGCTCTGTTACCTCTGATATAACGGTCTTTTCAAGCTTCAGAATCGTGTCCATCACTCGTTTTTCCATAGCTTCCATCATGCCCTGTAGCTTTTTTTCCTCTTTTCCAGCCATTTTCGGGGAGGACCAGGTATTTGCCCTCTGTCGTTGCCGCAGGTCGTAAGCCGTTGTTCACAATCTTCCCTCCAACACACTCTAAATCAAAGTCCTTCTTGTGCCCACCTAAATCGCACTGGTTTCACTTTTTTATATTAAGTCTTTCGTTTAAAATCAAAGAAAATTTTTCTGACCTTCCCAAAATGGCGGGCGCAATTTCTCTATGGTAAATGGTTCTTCCGGGTACTCACTTCCTGTCCGGCAATCTTAATGGTCCCCCTTGTTCCTGATTTCTTCCCTTCTTCCGGCCTCCTTGGTCTTCTCTAGGATGATTACTTGTCTGTTCTGAAGTCACTTCCTGTTTTGCCGATTTCTGCTGCAGCAGCTCCAGTACTTTTCCACTGCAATTCTCGCGGAGTTACTGTTAGTTTCTATTTTAAAGTCAATAATTTAACCGCAGGAATGATCAACAATTCGGCTTTTTGGCCTTTTTTAGCTGTTTAACTGCACTTTTTCCGCTCCAATGTTAGTACAACAGATAGTGCACGATCATGCGCTTCATCGGATGTTGTTTATTTTCGGCCGAAACGCGTCTCCGGTGAGCAATTTTAAAAAGTTACCTTCAAAGTCAGTGTCTTGTTATAGCAGTGTTTCCTTGATATCAGTTTCTTGGACTATTCAGGCTGCTGTAGAAAGTGCTGTCAAGTCACAGCCAACTTATGGTGACCTTGTGGGGGGTTGCAAGGCAAGAGAGGTTCAGAGGCAGTTTGCCATTCCCGACCTCTGTGTCACAACCCTGGACTTCCTTGGTTGTCTCCCATCCAAACACTAGCCAGGGTTGACTCTGCTTAGCTTCCAAGATCTAGTGAGATCAGGCTAGCCTGCCCTAGCAGATCAGGGCACTTTAGTCAATTCACATCAACATTTTCTCATACGGCACTGAGCTAACTTACTCCAACATACAGGAACACATCTTGCAGCTCATATCTTACACTTAAAAGTAATTGTACTGGGAACAAGAGTTAATTGTTCAAGACCTCTCTCTTCTGACTAGCTTTGCACTGTACTGATTAACTATTTATGATATCAGTTTAATCAGAATTGTTAATAAAGTCTGTCTTGAAGTTCTAGATTTATATGTGAATGTTCTTCTATATTATAGATTGAATTTGATAAAAACCTAACTCATGAAACTACTTTTTTTTAAAAAGCCACAATAGTATAATGAGAAAATACTTGATTTAATCAAATTGATTTTCACATAGTTCAGATCAGTTTCAAGACTCACATTTTTCCTTTGATATTTCCAAGTAGTTAAAGTAGTCTGACGATATATGTTGCTTGGTACAAAGTGATGATAAAATTAAAACCAAGATTCTGAGTGAAAGAACATGCAATCTTTTGTCCTTGAAAGTTCTCTTAAAAATTACATATACATGCACATCACATTTCATACTACTTGGCAAAACAGCTGCAGAGTTTCAGTTTCTGTGAATATAGATTGAGAGCATAAATAAACTCTGTAAAATTATAAATGTTAGCCAGATCCATGCATCTGTGATTCCCCTTAACCAATTATTTACATTTATCTGTATTGCTTAAAAAATAGGATGCCATACAAGATTGCTGTAAAATATTCATCCTGTCTTCTACATGTATCAGCTTTGCATTAATTACCATCTTGCTTTTTGTCAAACCCCTCTATATTTATTACCTTCATGATTTCTTGGCATATATTTAACTATGCCTACCTAAGTGATCAGTGTTATGATATTCAGAACTTTTCTTTCAAGGCTACACTGCACTAGATTTGACCATGCAAGATTCATCTCTGCGTGTGGATCATTCCCTCCGTCACCACACAAACTGCCATTTGCAGCTGGGTTTTGCATTTGTGCTGCAGCAGACCTGCATACAAAAACATGTTTATTGCTGGAGTGGAGTTTAAAAATATAATGCTCTACAGCTAGTTACTGTATTTTGCTGCATATCGTGTGAATAAAAGTTACCACTCATTGAAAGATTTTTGTCAGCAGAGTGCAACTTTCTCGCCTTCCCCCATTCTGCTCTAAATGCCTCATGAGATGCTCCCCCTAGTGGATAGAGGACCACAGGAACAGCATGCAGGGAGAACTGGAGGTCTGCAGTGGGAGGGGAGAACCAGCAAAAATCTTTGTTGGGATCCAACCCATATTAAACTAAGGCTGCTTTCTGAAATAGCATTGTTCCTTCACTGTCCTTACACGATATTTCTTGATGCATTGTTTCTTTGTTGTCTGCATATACTATGGCAGGAGGTCTCCTGCTGGCCATTCTTGTTGCCTGCCACCATTCTGGACACCAATGGGATAATCTTTTTAAACATCGGCATTGTGTGCAGCACAACAGCACTTCCAGAGAAAACCCAGAAATGATATCAGGTAGCTCTAGGAATTGCCAAAAACTCTGGCATGGCCTGGCAGCCATAATGTATTCCTAGAATTCTGCGCTCTGTGTAGTGGGCCATGTTGTAAAGTACCATGGGTTTTGATGGTATGCGTTCATTATGATTTTCCCTGTTTTTCCACTTTTTCTGGTCTCTGTGACCTTCTTAGGCCCTCAAGGCACCCTCTTTTGCTTTTGGACTTTTAGGAACCATATGCTTAATGGAGAATTTCTCTCTATGCAGAGTAGGGACTAGTCTTCACTTAGAGGTCACAGGGGAAATTCAGGAATCAGGATTGACTTTTGTCTGTTCTAAAGGGTAAATTGTAACCAAACCTAAGGGAACAGAGATCTTGAGAACCTTATAAATCCTTCCATGTGCATTTTCTGGAATTGCTCAACAAGGTAGCTGCTGTGTATAAGGAAAATATACCCCACTCAGACAGCATGGGTTTGTTGGCTTGATACAGGATCTGGATTGAAGAAAACAAGTGAATATAATAGCACCATTCTAAGCAGAGTTACACCCTTCTAAGACCATGGCTTAGAAGGGTATAAGGACAGCACTGTTAGGAACCAGTTAAGAGAGAGCCATTTTGTTGATTTTCTTGTGGGCTTCCCTTTATTCTGTTAGCCCCAGGAGGATATTAGATCCCTTCCAGTCTGGCTTCCGACCAGGCCACGGGACAGAGATGGTCCTGGTCGCCCTCAAAGATGATCTCCGGAGGCATCTGCATTGAGGCAGTATGGCAGTGCTGTTGCTGTTATACCTGTCGGCGGTGTTCGACACAGTCAACAATCAACTACTGATCCACCACCTCGCTGACACCGGGATTAAGGGGTTAGCCTTGCAGTGGCTCTCCTCGTTCCTTCAGGGTTGAGGACAAAGGGTGGCCATTGGGGAACAGCTATCTGGAAGGCACTCACTTATTTGTGGAGTGCCCCAAGGAGCGGTGCTCTCCCCAGTGTTATTCAACATCTATATGTGACCCCTTGCCCAGATTGCCTGGAGGTATGGTCTGGGTTGTCACCTGGCATTGAAAGCCATGGCTGGTTGGCTCAGACTGAGTTGACTGAAATTGAATCCAACGAAGACAGAGGTCCTGTGCCTAAGTTGGAGCGATCCAAGGTTAGAGACCCCTCTCCTGATCTTCGAGGGGGCACCACTGGTGCCAATGCAGGTTAGGAGTTTGGGAGTACCCCTGGATGCCTCCTTAACAATGGAGGCCCAGGTAGTAACTATTGCGAAGTCTGCCTTCTACCACCTATAGCGGATTAAGCAGTTGGCTCCCTTCCTTGAGCACAGTAATCTTGCAACAGTGATCCATGCAATGGTCACCTCGAGATCGGATTACTGTAATGCTCTCTACGTGGGGCTGCCCTTGTCCAAAATCTGGAAGCTGCAGCTAGTGCAGAATGCAGTGGCAAGGCTGTTTTTGTGTCTTCCTGTGCGGGAACACATCCAGCCTGCCATAAAAGCACTGCACTGGCTGCCTATAGCATACCGGATTCGGTTCAAGGTGCTGGTTCTTACCTTTAAAGCCCTATATGGTCAGGGACCTACCTACCTGGGACCACCTTTCCCCATACATTCCCCAGAGAGCACTAGGATCAGGGTCGCAAAACTGTCTGGCTCTCCCAGACCCTAAAGAAGCCAGGCTAGCTGTGACGAGGGCCAGGGCCTTTTCTGTGGTAGCCCCTTACTGGTGGAATGAGTTCCCGGATGACATCAGGGCCCTGTGGGACCTGTTGCAATTCTGCAGGGCCTGTAAAATGGAGCTCTTCCACCAGGCTTTCGATTAGGGTGCCACCTTTTAATATCATGGCCCTGGCCCCAACATCAGCACTAACTTAACAACTAACAGCCTGGCAAGAACCCGGAGTATGGTAGTAGTTGACCACCGGATGCTGAGAGAATGCCACCATCTTTTATTAATATTTATGTTCCTCAAAATCTAAATTTTATATGCTATGGTTTTAATTTAACTTTTGTGTCTTAATATATTTAGTTGTTTTAATACTTATATATACTCTGTAAGCTGCCCTGACCCTGCCACGGCAGGGAGGGTGGGATATAAATTAAATTAATTAAATAAATAAATAATATTTCCAGAGACCAAAATTTAGGCCAACTGTTCAGTATTTTTGTAACTACTGTTTAATTAATCTTGTTGAAATTCTGCCAGGGTTTTTACATCGCTGACTCAGTTGCACATCTAGGCCTTGTGAAGGGAGGTGCTGCACAGGGAACTGGAGGAGGCAAGCTGGGTGCTCCCCAAATTACAGTAAAATTCCCAAACCAGGATGGTGGTAGCAAATACCTTCTCTATTCTGAAGGATATGGGGAAACAGGTGGAGGTGAAGGGTGCAGATTTTTCTGCTAACCAAAAGGGGCACCTTCCCCATTCAATTACCTAGCACATTACCTAGCTATTACCTAACACATAGGTAATAGAGGTCTTCTTTATGCTCTTTGTGTAATTGAATGTGCCATTCAATGATGGAGAAGGTTCAAATCTATTAAGAATCTTATGTAAACTCCTTTGAGAAATACTTTGAGTATTACATAACATAAGAACATAAGAACAATGTTGAATCAGGTCAATGGCCCATCTAGTCCAACACTGTCACACAGCAGCCAAAATATACCAGGTGCCATCAGGAGGTCCAGCAGTGGGGCCAGGACACTAGAAGCCCTCCCACTGCTGCCCCCTCCAGCACCAAGAATAGAGTGCATCACCTGCCCCAGACTGAGAGTTCCCATCTATACCCTGTGGCTAATAGCCACTGATGGACTTCTGCTCCATATGTTTATCTAATTCCCTCTTGAAACTGTCCATGCTTGTAGCTGCCACCACCTCCTGTGGCAGTGAATTCCATATGTTAATCACTCTTTGGGTGAAGAAGTACTTTCTTTTATCTGTTCTAACCTGACTGCTCAGCAATTTCATGGAGTGCCCACGAGTTCTTGTATTGTGGGAAAGGGAGAAAAGTACTTCTTTCTCAACCTGCTCAACTAGAGTATTCTCTAGTGGAAGAGGTGAATCATCAGTGAGGGCTGTAGCAGAATGGAACTTTCCTAACTACCTATAAGTTTTAAGTGCCTCACTTGCTCATGGTCTGAATGAATCTTTTCCTGTTGACATCATGCTGCTTTAGGGAGAATGCATGTTTTAAGTCCTATGATAATTTGCTTTGATGCTAAAATTAAAATTGCATTTAAAACATTTATTACCTGCTCTTTCTTGATACTAAATCTGCATTTATATGTCTCTCTGGTTTTAGGCATTGGACTAGGAGTTGCTGTTCGCGAATATGGCAAACTCTCCAGTCTTGACAAGTATTACTTTTCGTTTCCAGGAGAAGTTCTGATGAGAATGCTTAAGCTCATCATATTACCACTAATTATATCAAGCATGATAACAGGTAAGACAAAAATTGTAATCATATTTTATTTTGGCTTATTCTATAAATAAAACCATGATCACACTGGCGGCTTGGCACGATATGGTGCTGCCTCTAATTGAACCAGTGTTGCGGGGCATATCATCTGCACAGCACACCCTGCTGCGGGTTACCCACAGAGATATCCCATGGTAAAGCATCCACATTATTGCAGCACCTCAAGCACCTCAGCCATGGAACATGCTGCCAAAAACCCCCTCAAAATTCATGTGCGCACATAAGTGCGCATGTGCGCCCATGTGCATATAGGCAATTTTTTAAAAAAAAAAAAAAACCCTCAGCAGCAGAACAGATCTGCAGGTTCAGACTGCCAAATCTGTTCCACACATGCTTCCCTGTATTCAAGACATCCGGCCATGCACAATTTCTGTGCGGGGAACCGAAAACACCACTTGTGATGTGGTGCCTTTTTAACCTGGCTCCAAGTCGTCCTATGATGGGATAAGTATGGCTGGGGAACACCTGACAGATGTGAGTGTCTGACTGCACCCATTTGATCCAGAGGGGAGGAGTGGCTGTGTCGGGCCGAACTGCCTGTGTGGTCACAGCCACAGTAAAAATGCCACATGGTTTTATTTATAGAATCAAGCATTTATAATTTACTCTAAGATCATACTAGTTTTGTTTAAGTTTTATTATTAAGGCACCAAATTTATGTGTTTGTGGGTTTTTATTTGTTTCGTAAAACATTAGAAGAGTAACGTTTTCTGACTGATTTTCAAAGTAGCCCTAAACCAAATTTTGTGTATTTTTTTTCCTTCTTTTTTTAAAAAAAGTCTGACAATTCCAGTTAAAGAATGTTATGTTCATATTGTTTTCATAGATCTTAGGCTAGCTGCCCGGCCAGGCCAGTGATATATCCCCTGTAAAAATCAGCAAGAATTGGCTTAAGCTGGTCTTTGATTATCATTTATTGAATAGAGTTATGTACCAGCTTTAGAAAACTGATGCCAGCTAGATTCACAACCAATCTTCTAAGTTTTTCCTTCTGGTTTGGTATATAGAATAAAGTTGATTAAGAAATGAAACTGCAGATTTAATGTGAATGAGGAGTCAGGAAAGCTATAGCTGTTCACCCATTCCTTCACCATACATTTCAGTATGAGTCCAGTGATGGGTTCCATTGAATCAGGATATTTTGAAAATGTGCTAGATAATAGAACTAAAGTCTATTATTTAGTCTTTCAGGAAATTCCTTAAAGTTTTGCTATAGATAATATTAAACATGCCCTGAAAGCATCAAAAACAGGCCAGCTGCAGACAAGGTAAGGTCCCTTTCTACTCAGAGGACTCTCCAAATATGTAAAAAAAATGATGTAATACATTAATCAAAAGGTGCAGAATCATGAGGTTGGTCAATGTTGAGAGCAGTTGAGTCAATTAATAGAAAAAAATAAGATAAATAAATTATCCTGCTGAAGTCCTGAGGGGTTATAGAATCCTAGGCTAGACAAAAAAAGAAAAGAAGCTGAAATGAATTCAGAGAGTGCAGTGTTTGTGTGTATGGATGCTCATATGTGCATTCAGGGTCTGGGAACCCTCACCCTTTCATTTCAAAAATGGGCTTTAGACTGTCTCCTACAAAGCAGCTTTGCTCTATAGGTTAAAGGGAAGGGAGCAAGGGAAAACATGAGAACAAACCTCTGTGTCTTTGATTGCCCTGACCCCAAGTTGCCTGGTAGCCCTTCCTGCCTTATATAATATACAAGCAAAGCCTTTGCCTTCCCTGAATATGCCAGATGGCAGTTTAAGGTGAGGCACTGGATGCCAAGGGCTGGGTGCAGGAAAGCAGGAAGCTCCTCCACAGTACCGTCAAATTTCTCAGAGGGAATTACCAGGCATTTTGGTGGTGTGGCAGCGGCGGCGGTGGCTTGCTGCTTCAGTTGCTGCTGTTGCTTGTGAGCAACCATTTGCGTGAGATGCTGCATTTGCCTGCTGCACAGAGCCTCTGCTCGCCCCCTCTTCCATCTTGTGGAGCGAGTATAGGGTGGAAGCAATCTATCAAGGGCTGGGGTGCAGGCTGGGGATAGTCCAAGTTCAGTCCGGGGTCTAAGCCAAAAGTGTCAGAGCAGAGCTGATAATGAAAGTCCAAAGCACGAAACCAAGAGCAGGGTCGTTCAAAGCTGAGGCCTGAAAGCTGAGAGATCCAAGCAGGAACAGAGTCCGAAAACCGGAGGCATAGTGGATGTGAGAGCATCATGAGGTTGACTAGTTGCTTCCACGAAGAAGCCAGCCTAGAGAATGAAGCTAAATAACCCTCTGCTGCTGTTTCCAGTTAGTGAACGGCATGAGCAGCCAGGCATCTGTCAAAACTCAGGGCAAGCGAGTTTCATGCTGCCGGGTCAACAAGTCCTGGTGGAGTCGGTCCCTTAGGTGAGCAACCTACGGAAGTGAGTGGGGGGGCTTTCTACGTGTAGCTCCTCCTTGTCAACTGGTGCTGAGCCAGGTGTTGTTGCAGGCAGATGGCAAACTGTCAATATCTGAACCTTCAGAGGAGCCAGCTGTGGGTTCTGCCGAAGCTGTCAGCTCCACATGACAGTGGAGAAGGCCAAAATCTCTGCCTCCATTTCTCTCCTACCCCTGCCTTCAGCTAGCAAGTGAAATACTGAGTAGCTTGAATGGCCCTGCAGCTTATTTAAAAAGTGAGAGTTCAGCCAGTGCCTGTAAGCCAGCATTGGGTTTGGGAAAAATGCTTTGCCATCAGGGATGCCACTCTGCATGGCCCAAACTTGATCTAAGCAGTCTGGTAGTTCAGGTACAATTCTGCTGAAGCAGCACAGCAAAGCAAGCTGTCCCCCGTTCCTTCCCTCTCTTCAGAGAGGAGCCTCGTCCAGTGGAAGGAAAGAAACTCTTCCCTTTGTCTCCTGCAGCCTGGCCAGAAAGCAAGCTTGGGCTGTTTTCTACCTCCCCCTGGAAGAAGGAGGGGGAGGAGCCTCAGCAGGTTCTTTACTAGACTTTCTCAATCACACAGGAGAGGCTTGCCTATCTATCTCTCCTGTGCAATTGAGAGAGACTGATAAAGCAAGATATGTGACATGGTAGCAGCAGCAGAACTCGAAAATGAAGCAGGAAAGAGCCAGGTCTTTGCAGGCCGGATTGGGGCCCTCCAAGGGCCTAATCCAGCCCATAGGACACATGTTTGACACCCTTGCCCTAGATAGTCTTGCATAAAAATTTTCATGCTACACATTTTTGAATGAGTAAAACCTTGTCTTAAAAAGCATTTCACTCATTACAGAAGAAAACATTTCATAAAGTTGTTTTTTTTTAGTGTTCCCCCAAATGTCTCAATTTTGCATTTGAAAAATAAAAGAAGTCCATGGGGGGGACCCCCCCCCAGATTTTCTTCACATTTAGCAGTGCAGAAGGAATAAACTTGACAAATTCCACCATGAAGATGGAAATCTTAACTCAGGATGCTCTTTGGATCCCAGCCATCCTAAGCAGGATTACACCTTCCTAAGTTTATTGACTTCGGTGGACTCATAATAATGTAAAGGATACAGGCCTGTAGCTGGGGGGCATTTGAGGACAACACCCCCTACCTAATGTGCCCTGCCTCCTCACTGCCCATCCCTCCTGGTTCCCCCTCTCCTCCCCATCTCTCCTGAGCCCGCATGAGCTGCTGCATCTCTTTTTCGCAGCCCTACTGTAGCAGGGAGGGGGCAGGAGGCCGGCTGCAGGAGGTACAGTGAGGCTCTGGGGCTGTGCTGCGCTTACTGCCCTCCTCTTTCACCCTCCTGCAGCATTTCAGGAAGTTTGGAGCTGGCTGTACTGAGAGTCTCATCCCCCCTCTCCCTCCCCATTCCTCCAAACCCCCTCCCGCATAGGCTGCCACGTTTGGGTTTTTTGGGGTTTTTTTTTGCAGCTCTGTGGTAGCAGGGAGCTGGCAGGAGGCTGCTGTGCAGGCAGGCCATGCTCGGCTGGCTGTGCAGGCATAGTGAGACTCCAGGGAGGGCCATTGTCTCCTGCCTGCACTGCACTTACTTCCCCCTGTCAGGGAAAGTTTGCCTATCTCTTTTGCCCTTCCGCAGCATTTCAGGAAGTTTGGAGCTGGCTGTACTGAGAGTCGCTTCCTGCCTTACAAGCCTGGGAGAAGCTGTGGGTGGGTCCAGCAGGAACACCCCGTTCCCTCCTCAGCCCCAAACACCATGGAAAGGGCTATACCGCAACCAGAGTCCACCCTCCGTGCCCCCCCCCTTTCTCTGAAGGAACTGGATGCCTGCCTGAAGTTTCCAAGGGGGAAGTGAGGAGGAAGTGGAGAAAGCTGCATGAGTAAACTACAGAGGGAAATGTGTGTGAGCCACAAGTTACAGAAAGGAAGAGAAAGAGCAACACTGTGAGAAATTTATTTATTTATTTATGATGTTGGAAGTGACATAGGCACATGCCTCTGGGTGGCCCTCCACCAAAAATTTTCTGGCTGCGGGCCTGGCACTATACAGCTACTATTTAACATTGAAAAAATATAAATAGACTTTTAGAAGCTGCTGGATGTAATTATATTCATATGGATTCCCATGCCTAATACAAAGGAACTGCTTCAACAAAAATGATTGCTTGGAGTGCAGTAATCAAACCAGAGCTGTCTTCTAATGTCAGGAGCTGCTAAGCAGCTATCTATGATAATTTTTTTTAAATGATGTTAAATGATGTTTCCTGTGCTCCATAAACAAAAGTTTGCTGTTAAAGGAAATGACTGAACCTTGTAATCCTTAGTTTTATTAGAAAGTAAATATGATTATAAAATAGTGAATTGAACAAGCAGCTATTCTAATTTAATATCAGATAGGAAGGAAATGGACAGAACTTGCTTGGAATAGGAACATAGGTACTTCATGTATTTTTATCACAAAAATCGCCGGTACTATGTGGTGAAGTCTTATTATGACTGCTCTGCAGAAGGAAGTTGATATCCATAGTGTTGCTGCTGTATTCAGTGTTAGCTGGCTTTACTTTTTCCTGGAGGCGGATTCCAGAAGATGGTTGTGACGGTTTCCTGGAGGCTTGCCACGTCCCCATCCAGGACTTTTCCTACCTGTTACCATACAATTTCCTGCCTACCCCAATGTACCAGGGTAGTGACATAAGCCAGCAAAACATTGTTATAGGTTTCATCAAACATTAGCACTCTGACCTCACACGTCTCTGATTGACGGAAAGCCTTTTGGGCCAGGCTTTCCTAAATACAGTTCATTCTACCTTTTACCCTTTAATAGACAATGAGTGCTTTTCTCCCCCAGTCTGTGAAGTTCTAAAAGTATCTATTTGACTTAATATAAGACAGAGTGTCTTTGTTCACCATTTAACTAGGCTAGCTGATATAGAAATATGTTCTGGTTATAGCTAAAATGCAAGGCCATGAGGCCTGTCTATGGGTTAGGCTTCAACAAAATAATGGCATGTTAGCAGCTTTTTATTCTCCCAGCATGCATTTTTAAACAGTGGCCATTAATGAACCACAGTTAATATCTGAATATATGTTCATGATTGATTTCTGTTTGTATGATTAGAATAATAAATGGCACTCAGCATATCATGGAAATGCTAGGTGAAATGAAGTTAACATTGCCCTTCACAAAGTAGTAATTTTGATTTGAAGTGAAATCTGTGATATCTCCAAAATGATGCTGGAAACTTTTACAGGCTGCTAAAACTGCCTTAGTAAAAGGTACTGCAGGGGATAGTGCTTGATACAATTTTAAAATGTATTTACTTATATATAGCACTCTCTTGGAATGCCTTTCTCCTTCGCATTACTCCCTTTTGTCCCCCCAGCATCAGTTAGGAAATAAAATAGGAAAGTAAGCAGTGTTCTAGATACTGTGCAGATTTTGATTAGTTGGACTTCTCAGAACCAAGTTGATATCCTTGGTTCAATTTGAGTGGTTGGTATCATTTAGCATGCATAGAGGATAGTAATGTAACTAAGCTGGCAAGCACAAAAACAAAAATTCTATTCCTGTTAATGTTCCATGGGTTTATGACCATGTTGCAAATTGATAAATAATACATCAAATACAACCCCGTTTGGCACACCAGTATTGGTCATGGGTCATGGGAGACCATAGTCTGAGCAAAGGGGCTAAGCAATCATACTGGATCACAGTCCATTCTAATCACACTGATATTTTGTGGCTGTTGGGGTATGACACATTCTGCTATAGGGGTAACCATCATCTAAGATATAAGCATAACCATTCCCATCTTAAATGCTGTGATCGTTGGCTTTGCTAGAAAGAGGCTATGCATTGGATGCTCTGCTGCAGTACTAAGGACACCTTCCTACGAGTAAGCCCCTTTCTTCTGAATAGATCTGCTTAGGCTTGTTCCCATTGTGTGGCCAACTGACCATATAACTCTACTAAAAAGTTCATATTGTAACCAATATTTAAAAAAATCAGCTACTTTGCCAAACAAGGCCCCGAGGTGATTATATGAAACAGACCTTAGTCCACATGCAGTTTCAGTGTTTGTTTGTGCTTGATAAAAGACTAATTACACTCTTAAAAAGTGTGGCAAAGGAAGTGATTCAGTTGCTTGAAGACAGAACTTTTGTCTTTGCTGTCTATATCTCATGTAAGCACAACAACAACCCATTGTCTGTCTTGGGAACAGGCCAAGTATGCAGTATAAAATCAATCACTGTAAGGAAAGGATTTATGCCATGATCATCAAATATAGCAGTGTTGGCAGAAGCAGTTAAACAGGCCAGGCATTTGCTGGTTCTGTTTAATGATCAATTTATTGTGTGGGCTAAATGTAATGAAAGAAGAAATGGAATCTGTCAGTCTCCCTCTAATAACTGGGTGACTTGTTCTGGCCTTACTGAAAACTCTAAGAAAGGGATGAGGGATATCTCTTGATTTACATTGAGTGATGACTTTTAGATTGCATCAGTGGTTAATTTCTAAAAAGAGAGGTGGTAGAATTCAAGTTTGTCTGAAAGACACCCTGGAAGGCATGCTCTATATTCTCATATTGTGAGGGACCAACCAAGGTCCCCCACAATAAGAGAATATGCCCTCCTCACATATTCAGGGGCACAAATTCTATTACTGCTATCTTGCATGATCTAGAACTGAGTCATGTTCAATTAAAGTCTTGTTTAGGGGATCAGACCTAGCAAATTTTGTCAGATTAAGTCCTGGAACTGTAGGTGGTCCTTTTAAAATGCTGAACTGTTTAAGGCCAGCATGTTGGAGCAGCCAGTCATAACACAAAATTGGATTTCCAACTTTGCATGGAGACCTGCTCATAGTGCAGGGGAGACCAGCAACACTCCTCTACAGACTATGGTCTCCTGGCTGTAAAGAGACAGCATACAGCAAATAAACAAGCACTGCACAAATAACACAGACCACAAGTGTTCAAAAAGTTATGCACAAAAATCCATTTATATAAGATAAAATCCATATATCAGTGAAACCAAAATTACATCATATAGTGTGCAGGTCTATAAATAGTACAAGTCCATAAATGGTATACGAACAAAATGAATAGTACAAGTCCATAAATGGTACACAGACAAAATGGACGAAGACGCCAGATTTTGATCTTCGTTTCGATAATTCTTCTTCAATAAGTTCACACTACTACAATTGCAAATAAAACCAAATAATTATTATCATATATTACAGCCAAACCCATGTTCTGAATACTAATATAAATTTTTTTTTTACCTTCATACAGTACTCATAGTGTACAGAAGACTCTTAGAAGGAAAAAACCTTAGTATAGCACTCACAGTGTATAAAAGCCTTCAATTCAATATTACAAGAAAAATTCTGAAACAAGGAAAAATAAGGAAAATGCTCTTATAATATTATTATTTGCAGTTACAATATACAAAGAAATATTAAAAAGGTCACTATGCTCATAGTTGCTACTTACGAGTAGAAATAGTAATGGT
Organism: Gekko gecko; assembly: GCA_029375565.1. NCBI lineage: Eukaryota > Metazoa > Chordata > Lepidosauria > Squamata > Gekkonidae > Gekko > Gekko gecko. The sequence continues at coordinate 123,835,481 of JAPDNY010000007.1, forward strand.
TTTTTCAACTCTTTGTCACCTTAAACCTTTGACTGCTATGGTGCCTAATAGAGATTAGCTATAGTATATTAAGCCTTGGGTGTTGACTACTCTTTGAGGCTTACCGACTTATTGCAAAGCATGTGCTATTGTTGATCAGATGCCCGGCTTTGAATGATTATAAATAGGAATGGTGAGCATTGCTTGGAATTATTGGGAGTTTTCATGGCAGTGCTCATCGTTTCAAAATCAGGGTTTCCATTTTGTTTTTCTTGCTTCTATAGCCACTTTTGTATATTTTATTTCTCTTTCTTTTGTCCTCTTTGGGTTCATAAGGAAAGTGTACTAAGAATATGTCTCATTGAATAAAATGGAGCTTACTTCTAAGTAGACCTGTTTAGGCTTGCTTCCTTCTTCTCTACCCCCTCCTCTGCTCCATTGTGCTTAATTAACATCTCAACCAGGAATTTGTAAGGATATGCACAGAGATATTTGACCTTGGCTCATTTTCTTCATTAAAAATGTTGGTTAATTTATTTAATTTCATTATGTCATATATTTGGGGTCATTATTGTATTTGAGTGGCTTTTATATTAAATGGGAAATATATTCCCACCTGTTACTTTACCTATCACTAGTAAACTAAGATGGAATTCTCTGGGTTCTCTTGCCCAAGGGAACCTACTTCCCAAATTTCAGCTAGACTGGGGGGGGCGGAAATCTCTGGTTGGGAAGCAATGAAAGTTATAGTTGGTTTATGCAGCCTAAAATTTTCTTTTCTGGGGAGAAATTTTTGTCAAAGATGTTTGCTTTAAAACTCTCTCCTCTCCCAACTCTCATACTGTTAAATAGTGGGGGTTCCATGGATGAGCAGGCTCGAGTCTAGTGATCAGCTCAACCTTATTTGTGATTTCAGCAAGAGCAAGACCGCAGCTCTGTTAAATAGCATGCGATTGCCGCACCCAAACACACCCCACTCCCAATGATAGGCTATTTACCTAATATTACTACTTGATTGGGTTACTTCCAGAGTCCTGGTAGGCTATTGTTCTTGTGCTCCAAGCTCAGCCAGTCTCTGGTGTGACATACCTGGAATAGTTCAGTCCCAGAACACACCATTTGCCATGCTGCTGTTGGCACCAGCAAAGAACAACTGACTTATGTAAAATGAGAGCTGTCCCCAAATCCATGAATCAGCAATGTAACTGAACACAATATTGTGTACAGAAATGCCAACCAGGAAAATGTTGTATAGCATGGACATAGCCCAGTGTTGATTGTTCTGATTTATTGAGGTCCTGTCAGGCATGTTTCCAACATGGGGAGTACCTGGCCACCATGAGGACTTTGGATCAAATGCCCTTCTGGAGTTTCATGGTGGAAACTCAGTTCCCAAGTATTTGAGCCGCCAATTATGATTGGGACCAGAGCAAATGGGGGAGAAGTTCATTGGTCATTTCATGTGCAGAAAACAGTACATGGTATGGGAGCTTCTCTCTTCAGTCTTTGGCCCATTACAAATTGGGGGCCCATATTCCTGGGAATGGAGTTCCTAGAATGGAATTCCAAGTGCATAATTGTTGACAATCCATAAGTCTATCATGTGGATTTTTATAACATATGAATTGCCCTTTGAGTCACTCTCTCATTTTTCTTACCCTTCAGTGCCCCTTGCTTCCACAGATAAACAGAGACTTAAAGACTTTGTCCAACCTAAGGAGTCTTTCTCCAAGAGCTACTTGTCAGAGGAAGTCTTAGTTTGGCAGAATGCATCATAGGAGTGGTAGGATACAAGCTGATGGCTCCAGTCCACAGTTCCATAAGTGTAATACCCTGAAGATAGGCATGCATGACCCCTCACCCCAAATACCAGAGGAGCTTGGGTTCATTTGTTTAATTACATGGGAATTTCTTCACTGTGAGGGATTTGAGCACTATAAACCTGTTGTATTTTTTATTACTGGCCATTTTAAAACTATTATTCATGAAGCTCATAACAATCACAGTATAATTCATAATAATATACTTACTGGTATACTTAGATATAAATTAGAAACTTTCCTGTTTTATTTTTTCCTTTCACCCTCTGTCCCCTTCTTCCTGTCTTTCCCCCTTAATTCTGTCTCCTTCCCCCCACACTTTACTATCCCAACTGCATCACTATATTATACCAATAAGCTGCCTGTCAACTTCTCTCTACAGCCTACAGCACCCCCTCTGCCAGACCTTTGTTGTTTTTCTTTTCCTCCCTACCCCACATTTTCCTTGTTTCTCCTCACATTGGCCCATTGTCCTTCCCCTGACAAAATTAACTCTTCGTTCTTACCACAAAGCTTTTCATTCATGGGGGCAAGCAGAAAGTCCCAGATTCAATCCCCAGCATCTACAGTTGAACGGATCAGGTAGGAGACTGTGTGAAAGACCTCTATCTAAGACCCTGGAGAGCTGCTGCCAGTCTGACTGGACGATACTGAACTTGATTGATTCAGTCTAAAGCAGCTTCACGTGTTCTTCTGTTTCTCCCTTCTCATCTCACCATGCTCCTTTCTTCACCAAGGCCCCACAGAGGAACTCCTGCTGAGGATGCTAAGACAATCACTATAGCACCTGAATTCTCTTGAGATAATCTGGCAAAAATTTGGTTGCCATTTTGATTGTCATAGCAAACTCATTATGGAGCAAGGTAGGCAGTAGGGCCTTTGCACACATAACCCTGTCTGTTCCTTTCCCCCAGTTTTTCGTCAATATGGTGGTCAGGGATGTTCAGGACTCTGTGTGACCTTTGTTCTTGGACCTGTTGTGTCTCTTTCATTACCAACACAAGGAGCAGGATTTTGCTATTAGGCATAATGATATTTTATTAACTTCATCTATATGCCATCTTTCTCCTTTGCGGGGATGCAAAAATAGCTTACATCATTCTCCTCACCTACATTTTATCCTCACAACAGCAACCTTCTGAGGTAGATTAGGATGTGACTGTCCCAAGCACGTTTCTGTGGCAGAGTGGGGATTTGAACCTAGGTGTCCCAGATCATAGTCCAGCGCTCTAACCACTAGACCATGACATGCTTTTGGGATATGGAATGCTTACCATTAGCAGTTATAATTAAAGGGAACCTCCATGTTCAGAAACAATATGTCTTTCATTATCAGATGTTGGCAGTGAGCAATAGCTGAAAACCATCACCTTCACGTCCCTCTTGGGGATTCTTGAGGCTCCTGTCTGGTGGCTACTAGAAACAGAAAAGCTGTGCAAGATAGACCTTCATGTGTTATCCAGAAAGCACAATTCTCATGGCATGAAGATGAGGGATACACTGAATTTGTTTATAAATGTATTAGTTTCTAATTCTTTTTTTCCTTTTATTTTGGTCATCTCCATAGGTGTTGCTGCTTTGGATTCTAGTGTTTCTGGAAAGATTGGCTTGAGAGCAGTTGTATACTACTTCTTCACTACAATTATAGCTGTAATCCTAGGTAACATGCTATCCTGTCATAATTATAATCCTTAACTGCCACCAAACCCATATTCTTGGAAAATAAGAACAAACTGCCATGCCACTTCATATTGTACCCAGAGGGCCATGTGCATGCTTCATCCCCCCATGTACAATTTCATATGAAGAGATTTCTTTTGCTGCACAACCAAATCCCTCTGTGTGGGATTACCTCATGGGAATAATAATGTCTGCTGTTTCTTCCACTGATATTTCATAAGGATATTAACTTTGTGTGGGAACAGAATTGGACCAGTTGTCACTGGTATTTCTGTATACAAAATATAGCAAAGGTTTTGTTTTTAAGAAGTGGCATGCTTTTCTAAAGTAGTGTGGTAAGATAATAATCTGCATGGAAAGCTATGAGTTTGGGGAAAACTGGACATGGCAAGGATAGCTCAACAGTCTGTCTACTGTGGACAGCCACAACATTTAATAAAATGTCTTATGTTCACACCCTATCAATTGGCAGTCCTGATCAGCACCAGATGCCACCATCTCCCATATAGGTCATAATGTGATCATTTCAAATCAGAGAATAATAATGAACTGCCACCAATCCTGGAAGAGTCAGACTCTCATTCTAGGGAAAGTGTGCACCTGGCCTGGCATTTCCCACACAGCAGACACGAACAGTGGGGCTTTCTGCATGACTTCAACCATTCAGAATAAAGGATTTTTTCTCAATTGCAGGGATCGTACTGGTTGTGACCATCAAACCAGGAGTGTCCCAGAATGCTGAAGAAATTGATAGAATGGGCAGCACACCTGAGGTATCTACAGTGGATGCCATGTTAGACTTGATTAGGTGAGTATTTGAAGTTCTCTTTTGTTGCTAAAAAAGATTACACAATGAATGCTAGTGTCCCAGACCCCAGAAACGTTTTCGGACAGCGCTGACTCTTCGGCTTGGAAACAGAGATGAGCACCGCAACACTAGAGTCGGATTCGACTGGCTTTCGAGCAAGAGAACCTTTTACCAGTGCTTAAGTCTTTGGCAGATCAAATGTAATGTGCTCTAGAACTTTAGGCAATATATACATAGCAGTACAGAATGGCACAACAGATGTTCATTGAGAAAATAGACAGGACAACAGGTGCAGTTTATTAGCTTTTTTTGTTTGTCTGACATCCTCATTGTTTTCCAGAAAGGAAGTTCGCATTTACTTTTTGCTTGATTTTGCAAAATGATGTTGCCATTAAAACATCAAAGAAGAAAATGTTGCAAAGCTCTAGATTTTCAGCACACTAACATTTGTCAAAGCAGTTTCACCCGACTACAATACAATAAATACTAGATAGATAGATAGATAGATAGATAGATAGATAGATAGATAGATAGATAGATAGATAGATAGATATAGATATAGATATAGATATAGATATAGATATAGATATAAAATGTGCTGTATGTCCCACCCGAGTGAGAGAGAGAAACATGCAGGATTGGATCCAGAAGAAAAGTTCATGGCTAGCAGAGCCTTCCCCATTCCCCAAGAGCAGCCTGTCTCAGAACACCCTTCTGATAATCTGGAGAGCCTCACAAGCAAAATGCATTGAAGGATAGAGTGCTGCAGTGAGAATGGGGAATTGAGTAAGTTCACCCCTTTCTCCTTCTTCTGCTGACTCAAGCCACAAATGGAAGAGGGAGAAAAAGGTGATTTTACCTGATACACTAACATCACAACAGCACCCCGTCCTCTGGCGGCATTTTGCTTAAAAGGCTCTCCTGATCTTCATAGAGGAATTTCAGAACAACCTGCAAGCTACCTGAGGAAGAGGAAGATGAGAAAAGATCCACTCCAGCAGTTCTTTTCATGGATTTTCTCACTGGATCCAGCTCACTGGAAATAATGGGCTTGTTCGTTAAGACATTTATAGCCTGCCTTTCCTCATGATTGGAGCCCATTGGCTAAAATGTCAGTTGATAAAAGCTGTATACAAGAATTCCATCTCAAGTTTGTATAGCCAGATGAGTTCTTAACAGTGCAATCCTAAACAGAGTTCCACCTTTCTAAGCCCGTTGACCTCAATGGACTTAGAAGGGTGTAACCAGGCTTTAGATTGCACTGTAAACCTTGTGTTTTCTGAATATGCTTTGCATTGTTACATTGTGATGTCTTTAAATCCTTTTACAGGAATATGTTCCCAGAAAATCTTGTACAGGCCTGTTTTCAACAGGTAGGTTCAGTTTGAGTATTTGTGAACATCTGTTATATGGTTATTACTGCATATCTAGAAAACAGTAATATGTGATTTACTAGCAGCAAAGCTCATTGTAAAATCAATACAACAAACTCTAGAAAGATCTCGGCCTCCCCGCCAAACAGCAGTCCTCCTCTGCTCTCTGGCGACTCACTGGGCTCGCAGGGGGGCATGGTGACAGGTGAGGATGGGGACAGCTGAGGCACACCTTCGCTGGGGGAAGGGGCAGTGGGGGAAGACAGCAGATAGCAGTGAGGTGTGGGCAGGCAGCGATGGCACAGCGATTGGAGGCAGGGCAGGAGCTTCAGCTGGCAGCTGTGCAGCTGCCAGCTGCCTGGGCCACAGGTATCCAACAGACTGAGCAGCACCTCCCCGGTGCTCCCCTCCAGCAGGGCGGGCCAGCACTCAGCCTCGTTTCCCCGGCTCAGACCAGCAATGAAGGGCCTGTTTCGGCCGGGGGCTCATCCATTGCGGCGGAGGGGAGACCTGAGGCACTGACGACTGACGCCCCGCTCCCCTGAATGGCTGCTCGCGACAACTGCAGCTGCCTGTGGAGGAAGAGTCGTTGCAACCAATGGTGATGCAAGCCTCAGCCTTCTCAGCCTCCGCCCACAGAGCGTCTGTCCTGCCCATCGCCTCGCACGACACTGAGGCCGGGATGCTGGCCACCACTTCTGTGGGTGGGACTCCAGCAACGCAGCCACTAGATTGGCACACAGTTGGAGTGACAGGTCAGGGAGCCAAATGCTGTGGGAGTGTGTGGAATGTTCAGGAAAAAATCACCGAAAACAACATTATATATAAGGAGAGATATGTTGTAGAGTATGAAATAATGTTTTGGATAAGCGTACTGTGGAATTAATTGACATATTAATAAAAATAAGATTTCATAACTTTAAGCTAAGAGGTGTTCATAGCTGACGACATACTCAGATAATTAGCTTCTCTTTCCAATGGCAATTGTTTCAGAAAACATTTAGAACCAAAACATCTAATCATACATTCAGAGATGACATTAAAATAGAAAGCTAAAGGCCCTAGCCAACAGCTCCCTTTTCTAGTGGCACAGAAACTTATTTTGGATACATCTGCCCAACATTGAATTAGAACCCATGAGGTCACATCTGTTTAGCTGACAAGAAAAAAAAAGACAAAGAAAGGAGTCTTTGCAGCCTCCATAACTACTTGTAAGCACTAGAACAATGGTTACCTGAGTTTTGATTGAGAAAGAATTAAGGATAACAAAGACAAGTTAATACAGAAGTTAATGGTTCCATGCTTCTTCATAGTGATTTTCCCACTGAAATCAAGGTCCAGTTTGTTATCAGACAGCAGATTCTATAAAGAGCTAAAGATAGTTTTATCCATCTGTAAAGAAAAGCACTACTGTTGCTATGACAGAAGAGAGGCTATTAGGGTGCATGCCTAAGGATGTCTACTGAGAAGTCCCATTTTATTCAGTGGGGCTTATTTTCGGGAAAGTGTCTTTAGGATTGCAGCCTTGACTATTTATTATCATATTCTGTTATTTATGATTTTTTAAAGTAATAGATTAATAACAATTGTTTTGTCCACTGTTACTAGCATGTTGCAACCATGAATAGCATACATAAGATTTCTGGCCTCAGCTTGCATCCTAAAGAATGCTTTGGAAATCTAATCTTTCCTTTTCCTCATATTTCAATATATGTATTTTCTTACCTTTCAGTATAAAACCAAACGTGAAGAAGTAATCATTACAAATGAAGCAGACAAAAATGACACTATTCCTACAGAAATTCCTGTTACAGCTGTAATGCCAACAGAGACTTCAGCGGTATGGTTATCACTGTTGTGTTTCACTAAATGTGGCACAGGAAGGAATAGAATCTCTAGTGAGATTCTGATTGGAAATGTGGTCATTAATCATAAAGAGAAGTGAAACTGATCTATAAGATAGAATGGTTGAAGATAAAAGCTTCTTCTCAATTTCTGAATTCTGTTTTTCAGATGCTTCATATACTATTTATGTACATCAGAAGTACTATGTAAATAAGAGCATGTCAAACTATGACCCTTGATATTAACAACCCAAAAAAAAAGACCTCCAAATTGATCTAAGACTCCATTGTTTCCCAAACAATAATAATGCTTCTTAACTATCTCTTCAATAAGATGTATTATCGCAGCTTGGTAACTTTTTTCCTCCACTGTCAATCTGCAGAACAACACAAAGGAATACAAAGTAGTTGGAATGTACTCTGACGGGATCAATGTGCTTGGCTTGATAGTCTTTTGTATCGTCTTTGGAGTTGTCATCGGCAAAATGGGAGAAAAGGGACAAGTACTGGTGGACTTTTTCAATGCACTGAATGAGGCCACAATGAGAATAGTTCAGATAATCATGTGGTAAGTAGGATGGTATGTTTACTTTTGAAGATTTTTTTTATTATCTTCAGCAAAACAGTATTCACCTTCATAAACCCTAGAGAAAGCTTCTTTTGTATGGTCAAAATGATTTATGGTCTTTTCCCTGTGCTTTCTAAGGTTAGAAATCTTTGGATGAGAAGTTCGTCCCTTTGTCTATAGAACGTTTTTTTAGCTGTAATAAAAGTAGGGTATGTCTGGGAAAACTTTATGTTTAGTGTTTATATATTTGAATACTCATACTGAAACTGTGCTTCAGCATAAGTCAGGGGTGGCCAAACTTGCTTAATATAAGAGCCACATTGAATAAATGTCAGATGTTTGAGAGTCACAGGACGTGAACAAATATCACACACACATTTTTATTGAAAAATGTGCAAATTTGCTTTTTCTAACATTAAATGAGACTGCCAAAAATAAAAACAAAAGGGGTGAAAACAGATATTGATAATGATATTTATTTGTACAGTGATATTTATTTGTTTGCTAATGATATTTATTTGTCTAAGAGAGAGAGAGGTGGAAAGAAACAGAATGAAACAAAGCAAATAGATGAGGGAGGGGAGAAAGAGAGAAAGGAAGGAAGGGAGAAAGAGAGAAAGGTGAAAAGAAAGAGGTGGAAAGAAAGAAAATAGATGGGGGAAGGGGAAATGAGAGAGAAAGAGAGAGTTGGAAAGGAAACAAATAAACAGGAGAGGAAGGGAAGGAGAGATGGAAAGAAAGCTACATTAATCTTAAATGCATCCTCTGAGACCCCCCCACCCCCCGCCAAGTAGCTTGGCTTGGAGAAGGGATTTAAAGAGACAAATCCCTTCTCCAAGCCACCTGGTGGGAGGGGGTGCTTTCTTTCTCTGTCCCCCCCCACCCACCCACTGAAGCCTACCCAGAGAGGGGAACACTGGCTGGGGAAGGCAAGACCAATCAGGGAGGCACGCTTCCCCAGCCACCCTACCGGGAGCCACACAATATGTATGAAAGAGCCGCATGTGGCTCCCAAACCACAGTTTGGCCAACCACCCACCCACAGGCTTAGAAGTCTCCACTGTTGATAAACTGATCCTAATGAATGCAGAATAAGTAATCCTTTTTTTAAAAAAAAATTCTTGTGACTATATAATTTCACTCAGTTTTTCAAGAAATCCAAACTAAATAATTGTTGGTCTCCCTTTCTCAGCTGTCCAGTCTTTATTTAAATGTCATTATATGTAACTGTTTGATACAAAACACTGATCAAATACAAACAGATTCTGAAGTAGTGTCTTGTAGAAAATAACATCAGAAATCAGAATGCAAATTTATTTCCATTTTTTGTTATTCACCTCATAAAAGGTGATGACAATTTTGTTATAGGTATATGAAATGGCACTTCATCATTATCACACAATTACAACTTATGATGGTTTATGTATTATAGGTATATGCCGCTGGGTATTTTATTTTTGATTGCTGGAAAGATAATACAAGTTGAAGACTGGGAGATCTTTCGCAAACTGGGTCTATACATGGCTACTGTATTAAGTGGGTATGTTACTCCTTAACTGACAAGAAAATATGTAATAGTTACTTTTCATTTTTTTAATTTATAAACAGTACATGAGCTTCTTCCATACTGAGATATAAAAATATTAATTTTATTTAGTCTCTAGTTTCATTATGTTTCAAAATTGTTCAAAATCTAGTGGAATGGAAGTGGTGTGGTCGTTAAGACTGTCAGACTAGTATCTGAGAAACTCAGGTTTGAATCCCCACTTGTGCCATGGCATCTTGCTGGGTGACCTTGGGCCAGTCACATTCTCTCAGCCTAATTTACCTCACAAGGTTGTTGTGAGGATAGAATGGAGGAGAGCAGAATGATGTAAGCTGCCTTGGTCCATGCTGGGGAGAAAAGTGGGGTATAAATGAAGGAAATAAATAAAATATTTTTTTCAGTGCTTGTACTTGAGTAATATAAAAGATGAATGCACACATATTCGCTGGTACTTCTCTTGAAGCCAATAAAATTCAATAAATAATATTTTGTGGAGAATGGAGAAGTACTATTTTTTAAAATCCATGAGAGGGTCTATTTTTCAAAGGGCTCTCTGTGCTCAATTGTCGAAATCTTTTATCTCCTTAGAGAGGTCTAATTTCTGGGATTTTGCTGAAATTTTTTTTTGTAACCCAATGCAAGTATTTTTGTAACCCAATGCAACTGTAACTGCAGCTCTGTTTCACTGTAGTTTCATAAAGTGAAATGCTGCATGAAGAAAATGAATCATTTTAAGAGAAAAAAGACACATCTCTTAAAACCCGTCAGGCAAAGCACCCCTGGCCTCCTGTCAAGGGTTAATGTGAATAGTAACAGGCATGATCTATTCTGCAGGTGTTACTAATTGGTCTTTGGGCCTACACAGTTCTTATCATCTTCAAGGCCAAAGTAGTTAGCTTCTCATGATAATCTGCAGTCTGTGTAATGGAGTGGGGAGCCGGAGGTGATGAGGTAATTTTCTAGAAGCTTCTCTTAGAAGCGTGTTCTGATTGGATGTCATTCTCACCTGATTTTGCTGGGCCAAAAACTATAATTCAGCTAAGGCCCTGAAGAAATTTTGATGGACTAAAGGCCTGAACTATGACATGCAATTGCTAGTAACATAGAGAATGCCTGAGCCTTGGCCTTTGAAACTAAAGGTCTGTGCCGTCTAATGCAAGTTCTGAAAAGTGTTAGACAGTTGAGCTAGCTTTCTTGTTTTCTTTCTGTATGATCATGGAGTAATGTGTTTTGTGCAGTATAATTCTTTGTTTGACACTGATTTAATAAACTTTATAAAATATCTTTAAAAATAAACATCTGTCTGGTTGCTTGTGTGTATCTGCCCTGGGGACTCATGGGGTTCAGTCCTGGACTCCTTGACATCATCGTTTTTCTCTTTACAATGCTAATAACAGCCAAAGTACCCCAGTTTCAATTAACAAAAACTGAATGTAGCCTCAAACTAAATCTGGGCTACATAAGTGTTCAGTTTGCCTTCTATAAACAAGTAGATCTCTGTGGTGGCATCATGTGTTTTGGGGTCCTTAGCATTATGATACCCAAGGATGCATATCTCATATGAATATATGGCATCTGTCATATTATATTATAGCTGTGGTTATCTGAGTCAAATTGGAATACTGCAGTGGACTTTGCAGCAGGGGACTTTTTCACACCCCTTCCTGTTGCAGGCCCTGATTCCCCACCCCATTTGGTTCTTAGAGGTCATCAGACTCTCAAGAGCAGCTTTGATGTCAAAGAGGGAGTGTGGAATGGGAAGTGGAATCAATAGAAATCTCTTTCTCCCCCTTCCCAAGGCTTAAGTGCCATTAAATTATCAGAACTACATGGCTGGATACTTGCCACTAATTCTAGAATAGTTTGTTTCGGTATATTCTGTATCTATATATTCTGAAATCCATGAAAAACTTTTTAACTATGTCTTTATTGGAAGATATTGTCTAATATGTGTTTCCTTTTTCAGGCTTGCAATCCATTCTGTTGTAATTCTGCCACTAATATACTTAATAATAGTCCGGAAGAATCCTTATCGATTTGCCATGGGGATGGCTCAAGCACTTTTGACAGCGCTCATGATCTCCTCCAGGTAAGAGTAATAAAAGTTCTTCTCTTTCAGTGGGGGAAGTCATCCAAACTGATTAAGTCATACTTCCTCTCACTCCAGGTAGGACTATGCACATTTGTATAGATTGGCTCAGAGTGAGGGTGACCCTTCAGTTTCAGTGCCCTGACTGCTCCAACAGGATGCTTGCACCTGCCTTCACTTTTTCGGAAACTCCTGCCTTATTGGTCTGGAAGACAGAAAAGCTTTGAAAAAAGGCCCTGTCACCGGTCTTAAAAAGAAAAAAGAGACCGTTAAGACAAGCCTCTCCCTCCTGAAGTTCCAGGCTCCAGAGACTGGCCAATGGCAGATACCTCTGTAGTGGCACAAGCTGCCATCAGTGCTGGCAGGCCTGAAGCTTTGGGTTGTTCCACAGCTAGCTCCTGACTGCACAAGAAAAACCCAGCAGAGACCTACTGGGTCAAAGCCTGGACCCACTCTCTTGGAGTCTCTTACCTTGTTAGTATGGAAGACAGAAAAAGGCCTTGAGGAGGAGCCCCATTGCCAGCTGAGACCACTGTCGAATGAATAATAATAGGAAGGGAGGGGGAGGCAGTTGAGACAAGCCTCTCTTTTCTGAGGCTTCAGGCATCGGAGAGTACTGTGTCCAGTTTTGGGCACCACACTTTAGGAAGGATGTGACAAGTTTGAGCATGTCCAGAAGAGGGCAACCAGGATGATGAGAGGGGACGTAATTGCAGTCTTCAAGTATTTGAAGGGCTGTCATGTAAAAGATGGAGCAGATCTATTCTCTCTTGTTCCGGGTTGCAAGACTAGATCTAATGGGTGGAAATTACAAGGGAGTCATTACCGGCTAGACATCAGGAGAAACTTCCTAACTGTAAGAGTGTTTGAGCAGTGGAACAGTCTGCCTTGGGAGGTGGTGGATGCTCCTTCCCTGGATGTTTTCAAGCGGAGGCTGGATGACCATCTTTTGGGTATGTTGTAGGTATGTAGGGCTATCTTTTGGCTATGCTCCTGCAGAGTGCAGGGGGTTGGACTAGATGACCTGCAAGATCCCTTCCATCGCTAACATTCCATGATTCTATGAGACTGGCCAGTGGCAGAATCATCTGCAATGGCATGGGCCATTGTTGGTACTGGCAGACCCAAGACTTCAGGTCATTCTGCAGCCAGTCCCCAACAATGCTAGAAAATCCTTGCAGAGCTCTACTGGGTCCAGACAGCTATGATGAAATCGCAGCAGGTGGCCCGCCCCATACAGACTTGGGGGCTTCCGGACCTACAGAGAGTGAGAGGATTGGAGCTGAAGGTGAGACCCCTCCCCCCAAGATACATAGGGGCAGTGGGATGACCTCCAACATGAACAAGGGGCCGATCCAAGCTGGGATGGCAACGCAGCAGAGCAGTTTCCCATCCCTTAAACATCTCTGAGGCCTTTTCCAGCAAGTTTGGCAGTTCATGAAAATTCCAACAGGGGCCTGCTCAAGTTTTTCCCCACATTTTTTCTGCTCTCTCTCCATAGACTGGAGGACGCAGGCCTTTAGTCCAGCCAGTGTCTCCCCCAACCCTATGCATATGCAACCAGGAATCATGTTGGCCTTTCTGTAGCTAGGAATAGCTGGCCAAGCAGTGTCCGTGGCAGATCTCACCCACAAGGACTCTAGCACCAGCGACATCAGGATGTTCCTTTTCTCCCTCACCACCCATATCAGGCTTGGGTTTGGGGGTGGAGGAGCTCCTTTCAACCACAGGATCTATGGCAACAAGCTTTGATAAAGAGGAAGGGGAATGGTCAGAAAATTCTCCTAGACTTTTCTCGAGAAAATTCTCTTTGGCCTTTCCAGCTAGAACATTTCTGGAGATTTTAAAAAGGTGTCTCTTCCCTTCTCATAACTACCAGTTGGATACAACAGAAAAACCTAGATCATTGGCTTCAGCCAATTTAGATACTAGAAGTTTTAAGAGACCGTCCAAAGGGTCTTCAGCAATGCTCCCTCTAAGCTGTGGAGTCTTGTGAACAAAATTTCTACATTGTGAGCCACTGGCATTACAGTTGTGAGTGAACGATTTGGCTGCTGCATAAATTAGTTTGCTCTGGAACCATCCTTCCTGAGCCAAGACAAAAATGTGCGAGCTGGAGACTAAAAAACTAGCTCACACTAACTCAGCATAGAGGTAACACTGGTCCTCAGTTTGCCCATTCCCTGAATTCTTTATTACATGCTAAAGGCAGAATGGGCAGTTCCAAGCAACGGCACTTTCTTGCAGGCATAGGAAAAAAGGTAGGCAACATGCAAGACCTCAGGTTGTTCTGCTAGATGCTCGGGTAGTAGTCTTACATTCTGGTAGTAGTCTTACATACAGGAGCAGAATTGCCTAAAGATGTGGATAACACATTTAAGGATTCAGTGGATAAGAATAATTATTATAATGAGATGGCCCTAGGGAATCCCATGAAGCAGCCTCTCTGACAATCTGAGCCCCTGGCCATGCTCTCATATTTCGCCAGGGTTTGGGGCTGAAAACCTCCTTTAGGAGCCGGGCACTGACCCTTTGACATTTAAGAGATCTATCCTAAAGATTAAAATGGCTGCTAAATTTGCAGCAGACACATCCCAAGAGGCCATGCAGCTTGGTACCAGAGCATAGGCCACCGCTATAGTGGTTAGAAGGAATCTGTAGCTAAAGCAGGGCTCTTTTTGTGGCAGGAACTCCTTTGCATATTAGGCGACACACCTCTAATGTGGCCAATCCTCCGAGAGCTCATAGAGCTCTTCTTACAGGGGCTACTGTAAGCTCTTGGAGGACTGGCTACATTAGGGGTGTGTCGCCTAATATGCAAAGGAGTTCCTACTGCAAAAAGAGCCCTGGGCTAAAGTGTTGGAAAGTGAACCCTCTGTCTATTTCAGATTTATTCACATTAAAAACAAACAAAAAACAACAAAAATGGGAGCAAAAGGATTTTAGGAGCTTCTGCACCTTTGACTATAGGTTCCAGATTCCAGTAGAGACAGTTCCCGCTTAACAAACAGGACAGGAACCAACAAAACAAAGACCAACCACCTGACTATATGTTTTTGGAAGTCAGCTCCAGGAGTTTCCCCACATCTGGATGGAGTCTATGACCTATGAGTGGGAATTCTCCATCATCCAGGAGGGACAAAGGATAGAATCCCCTCCCATATTGCTTCTGTGCTTCCCCGCTTCCCAAGACAGAACAGAGACACCTTTCTTCTTTTGTGACCTATTCAACATTTAGTGCACATAGTGGAACCAATGCCTTTAGAACAGCATTTCCATGGGATTTATTCCATTTTATTTGTAGTCCCAAAAAGATCCGGGAACTGGAGAGAAAGAAAGTTGAAGTTACGGGTAAAGAAGCACAAGTTCCAGTTTGGATCACTTCACTGCATTCTGCAGAGTATTCAGCTGGACGATCATATGATGTCCTTAGAACTTCAAGATGCTTACCTGCATATTCCTCCTTCCAGACAGTTCTCCCCTTTTTGATTTTCTGGGCCAGCATGTCCAATACTGGGCTGGCATTATCTATGAGGGTGTTTACTGAGGTCCTGGTAGTTCTAATGGCGTACCTACAACAAGGACTCCACCTTTATCCTTACCAGGACACCTAGTCCACTATGCAATTTCTTCAGGCACACAGCTGCCTGATAAATGTGTAAAAAAAACCACTTCATGCCCTGCAGGGACATAGTCCACTTAGGGGCCAGGATTCAGACAAGGACAGCCAAAGTGTTTCTATCTACAAAGAAAAAGGTAAAATTGTTAGAAGGGGTGAAAGAAATCTGGCAGATTGTCCAAGACAGGTGGAGTCCGTTGGAAGAAAAGAACAGTATGAACTGGCTAGAACTTGGGACAATCAGAATAGCACTGAGGAACAAGTATATGCTAGTGCACACAGTCAATACTATGGCCAAGGTGAACGTCAATCAGCAAGGAAGCACCAGATTGGTGGTGCTCCTCCAGGAGTCCAAAATCCTGTTCAAGTGGGTCGTCCAAAATCTTGTTCAATTGGTCAGACTGAAAGTGGTCTTACAAACCTCCAATCCAACTGGCTGAGCAGGAATGGAGTCTAAACAAAAAGATCTTCCAGCCAAGTCACACTTTGTTTTAGGATCCCTATCTTGGATCTTTTTACAATAACAACAATCAAGTCACTAGGTTTCTAACCAGTTTCTGTGATCCTAGGGTATAGGGCACGGACACACGCACTTGCCTTTGACCTAGTGGTCTGCTGTATGCCTTTCCTCCAACCACGCTGATCAGCTGAGACCTGAACAAAGTGTCAAAGGAGGCAATGGAGATGATTTTCATAACTCCCTTCTGGCACAGAAGTTTTTAGGTCTCAGAGCTAGTGAAGCTCCACCATGGAGATTGCCAAGCAAATGGATTCTCCTTGTACAAGAATCAGTCCACCACCCAGACTCCCGCTGACAGTTTAGAAATTGAATGGGCAGATTTAGAAGGATCAGGCCTTCCAAGTTAACAACATGGTGCAGTCAAGAAAACCTGCTTCAAGTTGTCTCTATAATCGTATGGCTGACATTCAAAGGAAGGACAGTAACCAAAATGCTGGATCCACTGAAACCTACTTATAAAGACATCATTCCCTTTCTACATGAAAGTTGGAACCATGTTCTAAGATTGGATACCTTAAAAGACAAGTTGCAGCACTGACTGCTATGTGGGACCGCAAAGACTGTGTAATTTTTCTTCTCATAGGCACGTTAGGCTTTCCTCAAAGAAACCATACAGTTGGTACCTCCCATTAGGTGTAGGTTGCCTACTGGGAACTTGTCTAAAGTGTTACAGGCCTTGAGCAAACCTCCATTTGATCCTTTCAAATCATCAGAATCTAAAGTTTCCTTCTCAGAAGACGTCTTTTTTCTTGTGGTGATGACTTCTGCAAGAAGGATTTCTTAATTAGGGGCTTTATTGCCCAGGAAGAAATTGTGTGTATTTCATAAGGTCTTGGTGGTACTCAGGAGGGATCCTTCCTTTGCGCCAAAGGTATTTTCCCCTTATCATGTTAACCAAGAGTTGGTACTACCATCCTTTTGTCCTACACCACGTAATCCCAAAGAGAGAGTCTGGCATAAACTAGACGTGTGCAGGGCTCCATGCATCTGCTTAAATAGGATGGTGTACATGAAATTGAGCAAACTCCAGAGGACGGCAGAAGACAGGAGGGCCTAGCATGACGTAGTCCATGAGGTCGCGAAGAGTCAGACTCGACTGTGCAACTGAACAACAACAACAAACAAATTAGGCTAAAGGATTTTCTGTCTGTGTCTCACAGCTCACAGCCTTTAGGTAAAAAGGTCTCAAGCCATGTATCTAAAAGGCATATGAAGAGCAAGGCGTGGGACCTCCCAAGGCTCTGGTGGGAGAAATCTGTAGAGCTGCAACCTGGCCCACCTTTTATACCTGTGTGAGACAATATAGGTAGGACCAGTTAAAATCAATGGAAGCTTCATCTGGTAGAGAGCAGGTGGGCATTTGGGAACCTGTAGCCACAGGTGGGCATTTGAAAACAACGCTCCCCACAGATGAGCCCTGGCCCACCCCAGGAGGATGCCAGGACCCCCTCAGTGCGCCCTCTGCCCACTGTGACCTCGCTGGCTCTTCCTGCTTCAGGAGCCAGAAGGGAAAGGGTTGCACATCAGCGAGTAAAAGTAAAATATTTAAAGAGAAACACATAATATCTTTAAATATATCTTTCAATGCCTTTAAATATGTCTCTTTAAATACCTTCCCTTCTCTTCTCCACCTGTGCTTGCTGTTGTTGCACCCTCCAAGTGTAGGGACACCCACTGCTTCCGCCACAGGCGCCGCCCCTCTGGAGTTCAGAAGAACTGTGATAAGTGATTATGTTGCTAAGGCCACTTTTCCCTCTGCTTCCTCTTTCTAGATTCTCCTTGGGTCTCTCTGGGCCCAGCTGTCAAACATTGTTGGGGCTTTGCCTCGCTTTCTGCTCATCAAAGTTGGTTCTCTCAGGCCTCTTTTCACCCAAACAGTCCACATTATCTTGGATGCTGACTTGCTGCATTAATCTCCAGAGTCCTCCAACTACATGCCTCTTTTGCCACTATTTACTTCCATAGTTCTGTAATCTTCTGCAAATGGGAGCTAAGGACAAAATAAGAGACCCCAGCCCGGTGTTCAGAATAGACTGTGAAAGTGGACAACCTCCAGGGCAGACAGTAGCGCTCATTTCCAAGAGTAAGCATTACAAGGGTAATTATATGAAAAACATGAAATATGTTCAGCCAGGTGATTTGTTTCATATCACCCCCCCCCCCAATTCTGTCAATTAGATCGTTACCCCCAACATTTCTCAAAAATGCTGAAGGCAGCATACGTCCCCTCTAGGGATGCGGCTGCAGCAACCCGGCAGCAGCCAGAGCAGCTGCTGTTTGACCCCACCCAAAATGTGCCCCCACTGTCCCCCCACCAAATTTTTTCTGCCTATGGGGCTGGTAGAAAGGTGTGCAATGTAGTGGTGGAAAGGAATAAAAATTAAAATGAGGATCCCACCCAGGTTGTAGTTTGGGCATATAACCAATCTGGGTGACTTCCCCCACTGAAGGAGAATGAAACAGTGGAACTTACTTGAAGGTTTCATCGCTTCAGCAAGGCAAAGTCATCCACACCCTACTGCCAAAAAAAAAGAATCTAGTCAGGTGCAAAATCTGTTATGGAGCTGGGCCATACTAAGACTGGAAGGTCAGCCTTGCTTTGAGACAGTACAGTTTACACAAATTTGCATAGTCCTGCCTGGAGTGAGAGGAGGCGTGACCAGTTTGGATGACCATCTCACTGAAGAGAAGAAACCTTCAGGTAAGTTCCAATGTTTTATTTTCTTGAGGTGTTTTTTTTTTAATTAATATAGCAGCAGTTATGGGGGGGGGGGTTGGTTCAGTATCTTGCAGTGCCTTCTAGCTATTTTCCACATCCTGATTTCAAAGCTTGTCATTAACTGTGTTAATCCAAGGAACAAACTCCAAAAAAAAAAATAGCACAAAACGACACAGATTTTTGTGTTCCCAAAACTCTCCATCAATCTGCATGTTAAGAGGGTAAAGGAATAAAATAAAGTATGTTAGCAGAGTCCAAAGGCTTGCAGTTGGGTTTTTTTAATAGAGACCAAAAAATATCACAGATGTAATTAGATGATATGGTACTGGTTGTAAATCAGATTGCAAAATGCTCCAGAGACTACTGAGATAAATAAGCAGAAACATGGACTCTTCCATTGAAATATAAAAACAAGCAGTTTGTTAGTACCCCACAGTTCAAAACACACACTGTAAGGCTCAAATAACAGGCAAAAATATTGATACATTAATGAAGTAATAGAGGAATTTTGGACAATGCATCTGGCAACAAGCTAATAGAAGCCAAACTGAGTAGTGTAGCCTAGTGGTATGAAAGCATGTAACCTCCATAAGCAGAGTCCCACTAGGAGATCTTTCTCCAATTTTAGAATTCTTTTCTTGGATTGCTAAATGAAGTATTTCCCTAACTGATTTCAATATATGATTAAGAAATCACTGGGTATAGCTCCAGACTTCTCCATTAATTGTTTCCTGATAGCTAACATAACAGGCATATGCATTGGCAGGTTAGTGGTATTTTCTTAAGCCTGTTCCCCCCTTTTTTCCCCCAATATGCTCATTCCAGTTCAGCAACTTTGCCTGTCACCTTTCGCTGTGCAGAAGAAAAAAACCACGTTGACAAGAGAATTACCCGATTTGTTTTACCAGTTGGAGCTACAATCAACATGGATGGTACTGCACTATATGAAGCTGTGGCAGCTATTTTTATTGCACAGCTTAATGACTTAGAACTGGATATTGGCAAAATAGTTACTGTTAGGTAAGAATTGCACTAACACATGTTTCGCTTTTATTTTTAACTAATAAAATTTTGGTTTTTGTCATCTGATGCTTAATGGGCCAGTTGCAAAATGTAGAAGCCTTGCTGAAAATAGAAACCTGTTTATAAGTGAATGCATTCCCAGTGAACTAGGTTTGCCAGCAGGCCTGGAGGAAAATGTCCTGGCCCTTTCATTTGAGGCTTAATGCGTAGAAATTGGCAGCTGAAACTTTGCATGGCATAGAGTTAAATAACATCACCTGTTAAATCATAACCCATTAAGATACCATTGAAGGGAGAGAACATTATTCCTTCATGTGGTTGGAACCCTACAAAGAAGGGGCTATTTAGGTGGATAACAATTGAGCACTCTGCTAGTGACTGGGGCTTGTGGATTTGTATGGACTTGCAAACCCATGAGCCCAGTTCCTGTAAAATTCCTCCATTACGTTGCTGTCATAAAACAGTACTGAAAAGGCTAGCTCAGCCACACAAGCAGTAGAAGTGTTCTGTTGGGGACATGACATTTGGGAGGATAGATATCACTGACCTGGATAAGTAAGCGCCAAGCTGTTTACATTGCAAAGAAATGCCTTGTTCATCAGCTTTCTTGTGCTATAGGCAGTGCCTCAGATGGAAGAGGGGTGGGATAAGGAAAGTGAAACATAGAAGACAGATGACCTATTTATGTTTTTAAATGCGCATACAGTTCAGCACAAGAAGGTGCTCATGTTAGCTTGCATGGTGTTTTGCACATCACTCAAGGCAGAAGTATCATTTTCACTTGTCTGAGCACTGGTGAAGAGTTGCTTTTGCAGGTTCAGACAGTTTCTCTGATTTAATCAGGCAAAGGCCTCAGCTTGCCCTCCCACGCACCACCCAGCAGGTTTGCTCAGCAGGCAGCCATTGGCTGTGTAACCAGTTGTGTACATGATTCGATAATCCCTGAACCTTTGTTATGCCTTTCTGTGGATTATACATTGCAAATTGTTATCATATTCTGGGGGAAGGGTGTATCTAGTCATATTGAACTGTAAAGTCTTCTAACAGGCTACCACAGCTGTTATGTATTGAGCCCTTGCAAAAGGGCTTAATTTAGGATGCATAACAATGGCTTGCTAGGATCCTAGAATGGACCAGTAGGGAGACAGGGATTCTAGAGAAAACCAATTGGGAGACAATGGAGTGTAAATAGACAATTGTTGGGAGTCGGGGGTGTTTTGGGTGTAACCTTTTCCAGGCATAAATACCAGGCTTTGGGGGCAGAGATTTCAGTCTTCTGTCTCATGCTGAATCACTAATAAACTATGAGTTGATCACTTCTACATGTCTGAACCCAGTATATTGCACCCACGACGAAGGTGGGATCCCGCTGAGCTAGCCAGGCTGCCGGGGCACCAAGGGAGAAGGACTACCACTGCCTCTCCTGCTGATGAGCACTGCTGGCACCCAGATTGCTCCCCCGCCTCAACCGGCCAGCACAATGGCAGTTGCTCCGGGATCAGGGCTGGTTCCCCCATTCGATCCAGCCCGGCCACAGCAATGGGGAGCGTAGGTCGCAGGACTGAAGTCCATCCTGGTTTTCTACCAGGTAACTGATGCAGAACGGAAGAAGGGTCTCCTCATTGGCTCATGGGGCCCTGTCACCATGGAATCGGCACAGACCCTTCTTTCACCAACTGTGTTGGACGCAGCCACGTTCGACCAGATCATAAAGGCCCTACAAGATCACTTCATTCCCAGACCATTGGAAATGGCGTGCCACGTGGCCTTCCACTCTAGGTATCAGCATCCTCACAAGTCAGCCACGGAATATCTGGCTGAGCTTCGGCACATTGCAGCAGACTGCAAGTTTGGAGACCATCTAGACACGGCACTCCGGGACTGGTTCATATGTGGCCTACAGGACGAGAAACTTAGGAGGAAGATCATGGAAGCTGAGAAATACACCCTCGCCTCCGTCCTCTCCACAGCGGCCACTTGGGAGCAATCACAACCATCCCCCTCTGGGGCAGCGGCCAGTCATCAGGCCGCCACAACGCATTAGGCTGCTGCTGACCCGGGCAGTTTTGGCACAGAGGAGGTCCACAAGACTCATCAGCCAGTGAGAAGGAAAGAATCAACGGCCCCTCCGCGCTCCAACTGAGGCCAGGACCGAACCTTCAACTAGGAGTGCACCAGCTGCAGGTGTCAGGTACTCCAATAATTCAGTATCAACAGCAGGTCCTTAAACAGGTTCAGTTTTTTTGATCAGAGAGAGATGAAGTCATCATGGACTTTTGAGTCAGGAATGGAGTATACAAAATGGCCATAACAGTTATAGTGGTTTCATACAATACCCCCTGACACTTAGAGGCCAATAGGCGATTATTGCAAAGGGTGGAGAACTTCATAATGGTTCAGGGGTGAGCGGGAGACAGAGGAGGCCAAAGGAATCAAGTGCTCAAGGCCAGCATTCAGATAAGACACACAGAGAAAGAGAAACAGCTGTACACAAAAGCACATTCCACAGAAGGAGCAAAGCTCCGTGGCAGGGCTACCCGACAGCAGGGACCAGCACAAGCAGAGGTCATGCCGGTTCTGGGACGCCATGTGCAGGAGCTGCAGATGCTCCGGCCACATAGCTCATAGCAGCTTGACCCCGGGGTGGCGCCTATCCACATGCTGGCCTCTAGTGTCCTTTCGCCCTCAGACCAAAAATAGATCCTGAGCTAGACTGCCTGGTAGCGCAAGGGGTCCTGGAACCGGTCTCCCATGTGGTTTGGGAGACCCCCATTGTAACGCTGGTGAAACCCAACGGCAACGTCCACATCTGTGCAGACGACAAGTGTATGCTTAACAAGGCGCTGCAGGATCATGCATACCCGGTCCCAGTTATGAACCACGTGTTAGCCACCTTGGCGGGGGCAAAGATTTTCAGCAATCTGGACCTCGCCCAAGCATACCAGCAACTGCCTGTAGACGAGGCCACTGCAACGGCCCAAACTATAGTCACTCAGCGGGGGGCATTCAAGGTTAAGTGGATACAGTTTGGGGTGAATTTTTCAGCATCTAATGGACTCTCTCTTGAAAGGGATACCTGGCGTTACTCCATTCTTTGATGATGTGCTGATTGCTGTAGCAACCCCGGGGGAGTTCACAACCCACCAGCTCACCATTCTCGACCATTTCCATAAGGTCTACCTCAAGGTGAAACAGGAGAAGTGCCTTCTCAGGGTTGACAGGGTGAATTTTTTGGGATTCATCATTGACACGGATGGCTGGGACAAGGTTAAGGCCATAGTGGAGGCCCCAGTGCTCAAGTCCAAGGTGGAACTCCAAGTGTTCCTCGGCCTTCTCAACTTCTACCACATTTTCCTCCCTCACTAGGCAGCAGTGCTGGAACCCCTGCATCGACTGTTGGACAAGGGGTCCCCCTGGCTCTGGGGCCCTCGCCAGGCTGTGGTGTTCTGGGCCATCAAGGCACTGCTGATCTTTAACTCGGTGCTGGCCAATTTCAATGAAGCGCTGCCGGTAGTCCTGGTTTGCGACGCCTCCCACTATGGGGTGAGCGCTGTGCTGAGGCACCAACTCCCCGATGGCTGGGAAGTGCCAGTGATCTGTACACACTCTTGTACCTTGTCAGCCGCCGAGAGGAATTATACACAGATTGATTGTGAGGGCCTGGCGATCGTGGCAGGGGTGAAGAAGTTCCATGACTTCCTGTATGAGAGGTGCTTCACCATCATGACGGACCATCGCCTTCTCCTTGGCCTTTTCACAGAGAATAGACAGATGCCCCAGGTCCTGTCCCTGCGAGTCCTCCAGTGGTCCATCTTCTTGACAGGCTACAACGACCATCTCCAGCACTGCCCTGGGAGAGCGATGGGGCATACGGATGCCCTGAGCTGCCTGCCTGTACCTGAGATCGAGGAGGACCCGGTGCCAGCACACTGCATTCTGATCATCGAGGACCTCCCAGAACAACCCCGCCAAGCCGCCGACATCACCCGCCACTTGGCCAGGGACCCCAGGTCCTTGGCTGGGTGGGGAGGGGGTGGCCCACTGCCGCTGCGGGCCCTGAGTTCACAGTTTGCGCAGCCGGCAAGGATGAACTCTCAGCGTACAGGGGATGCCTGCTGTGGGGGGACAGAGTAGTCATTCCCGGCACCCTGTGCTGCCACGTCCTCCTGGCGCTACATGAGGCTCACCCAGGGATTGTCTGAATGAAGGCCCTGGCCAGGAGTTACATGTGGTGGCCAGGGATCGATGTGAAAATCAAGGCTTGGGTGAAGAGATGTCAAGCATGTCAGGCTGTCCGTCCAAACCCCCCTAGAGTGCCCATCCGGGCTTGGGAGTTTACCCGCACGCCCTGGTCCAGGCTACACATTGACTTCACCAGGCCTTTTCATGGACTACTATTCCTCGTCACAGTTGACTCCTACTCCAAATGGCTGGAGGTTAACTCAGTCACCTCTACCTCCTCCAAGGCCACCATCTGCGCACTGCCCTGGATCTTCACAACCCATGGGCTACCTGACACAATCGTCTCAGACAACGGGACTGCCTTCACATTGGAAGAGTTCCAGACGTTCCTTCGGGGGAACTTGATCCAGCATGTGCAATCTGCACTCTTTCACCCCATGACCAATGGACTGGCGGAGCACATGGTACAGACTGCTAAAGAAGCCCTCAGCCAAATCACGGAGGGGGGCTGGAAGGCCCGACTGGCCCGATTCCTCCTGTCCCAATGGACCACCCCAAACCCAGTCAGCAACCGCAGCCCAGTCAAGCTACAGATGGGCCACTGGCCCACCATTCTTCTAGACAGTTTGCACCTGGACAGGGCTCCCAAGTCTCGGCAGCTTTCTGAACAGGTCAAGTCTCCCAGGCGGTTCATTCCAGAAGACCCTGTCTACATCAGGAACTTTGGGAAGGGGCCTCCATGGCTGGCGGGCTGGGTCATGTGTCCTATGGGGCCTGATTCATATGAAGTCTCCACAGAGGATGGCCAGGTCCTGCAGAAATGTGGACCAGCTCTGGGGGTGCCTGCTCCCTACGTCCCCAGAGACACAGACGTCGGCAGCCCCTGAAGGGGCACCGGCCACCGACCTCCCTGAAGCACGAGTTGGGGAGCCTGCACTGCCTCCAGTTCCAGGGACCAGAGAAGTGGCACCAGCCCCCACTCTGGAGCCTGAAGAGGATTCCTTACTGCCTCGAGACATCCAGGATGGTTCACCCAGGGTAGCTCCTGAGGCCCCGGTTCCAGAACCTGGGCGTTCACAGCAGGAGCGCCAGCCAGCTGTCTACTTATCAGACTATGTGCCTTAGGCACAATTTGAACTGTGGGGGGAGGGGTGTTATGTATTGAGCCCTTGCAAAAGGGCTTAGCTTAGGACACATAACAATAGCTGGCTAGGATCCTAGAATGGACCAGTACAGAGACAGGGATTCTAGAGAAAACCAATTGGGAGACAATGGAGTGTAAATAGCCTATCATTGGGAGTGGGGGATGTTTTGGGTGTAATCTTTACTAGGCATAAATACCAGGCTTTGGACTTCCTGTTTTCGGTGCTGCAATGGCGGTCGCTCCCCACGACACTCGAGGGAGCAATTCACACACCAATGGCATGGAGGGAAGCCGCCATGGTTTCCCCACGGAGCCCTAGGGATAGGCTCCAAGCCATAGGGCTTTTGAGGAGTAGCCTCTTCGACGGTGTAATGCCGGAGAATTGAGGTGCCCCTCTGTCCTGACAGTCCTGCCACTGTGTGACCTTTGGGCACAAGCTGGGCAGACAGGAACAAGCGCTGGAGATCAAGAGGAATTGGAAGGACTGACAATGAATGTGAGTCAGTCTGTAAATGAACTTTGAAATAAGTGGAAAAACTCCCTACCCCCTCCTATCTTCAAGATGAGAGAGAGGAGGGATGCCTCCGACTTGCGTGAACAGATAAGTGGAAAAGAGGGGGGGGACGGGGAAAAATAAGCGATTGGCTTGTTTTGAGAGACTTACCAGAGCGGATTTAGTCTGGAAGCGATTTTCAGAGGTGGTGAAATAGCAGGTGGCTTAAGTAAACAATATGCCATGTTGGCGGGCATGGGGAAAAAAGGAACAAAAGCGAAACCAATGGGTGGCCAGAGTCCAAGGCCGGAAGAGGGAGTGGATGTCATGAAACTCCTAGCGGATACCATCAAGCCCGTGATGGAACAACTCACTGTTATTAACCAGCAGTTGGTCACACTAAATCAAAACTTTGCATCACAGCAACTCCAGTTGGCGGAAACAGCCAAAAAGCCGGAGCAAACAGTGGAAGTTGTGAAGGAGATGTATGCCACAAATAAGAATATGAAGAAAAAGATGGGAGAGTTAGTGAATAAGCAGAACTACCAGGAAACTCGTTTGCTGCAGTTACAAATGGAAAAGGCTAACATGGTCCTTAGATTTCAGGGAGTTCCTGAATCAGCTAAAGAGGACCTGAAGAAAATACTCAGTGAAATTATTGCACCAGTAACAGGCTTGAAAGTGGAAGAAATTACCCATGATATGGAAACAGCATATAAGGTGTATTCTAATTACACCAAAAAAAATAACCTGCCTGGGGAAATAATGGTCAGATTCTCAAGAAGACAGACCAGAGATGCAATCTTAAAAGCAACATCAGCAACTCCACTGAAACTGGGAAGTACAACTATCAAGACCTTAAAAGACATTCCATTTGAAAATCATCAAAAAAGAAAGAACTATAAGGACTTAATTCTTTTTCTCCAAACAAATCAAATTCCATACAGGTGGGCGGTGCCTGAAGGTGTCATCTTTAAAATCAACGACAAGAGAGAGAAGATTGACTCCATTTTTAAAGCCAAAGAATTTTTAAAACACCATCTGGGATCTAAAGAAGGAGGAGAAACCGGGTCAAGTGGCTCCACCCCCTCAGAGACGGATGAAGACCTGGCTGTGGAAGAGGGAGCTGCCACCATCAAATCACCTTATGACTTTAGAGATAGAAAGCCTAGATAAAGGTAGAAGGACTCTAGAAATTGCCTTTATGAAGCGAGCTGGAGAGGGTGCTCTGGAATCTCCTCATAACAAGTAACAAATTAACAATTTAGCTGAAATAGACAGGAACTCACAACATGCATTGTTTGTCAACACTAAAATACTAACATTTAGCTTAACACGAATATGGTCTCCGTCTCTTGGGGTTTTAGTATAGTGTGGGTTTACTTTTCTTTATCCCTAGATGTAGTTTCCTTTCCCTTTTTTTCTTTGTAGTTTTAGTAGTATATACAAAAATCAATAAAAAATCCCCTTCGGGGGGCCAAAATAAAAGAATATCAGGCTTTGGGGCGAGGGATTTCAGTCTTCTGTCTCGTGCTGAATCACTGATAAACTATGAGCTGATCACTTCTACGCGTCTGAACTCAGTATATTGCAACAGCAATCTGTTTTAATCTTATACTTACATGGAACATCAGGTAGACTTGCTAATTAGCTGGCAAAAAAGAATGTCCTCTCCCTTTAATAGAAGCTTAAAGAGATTTGATTTACCTCCATGGCAAGAAAGTTTCCATTGGCCATGACCATGCACTAAGTGTTTATTAAAGGGACAGGGATTTTTTGCCTAGCCTGTTGGCAACCCAAGGACCAACTCTGAGCTACTCTGATTTTAGGGCCTGGTCTAGGGGGCATAAGGTGTTTATAGCTTGGTTTTTATGTTTCTTTTAGTTGTTGTTTTAATGTTTATCAGTCTTTTTATATTGGTGTTACCCATTTTGAGTCTTGAGAGGCAGGTATATAAATATTCTAAACTAGGAATAAGGCCCGTTGTGGAAATAAATACAACGGACTCGAGAAAGAGCCTTCAAGTCAGTGTCCTGGCTGTGGCTGGTGGGGCGGCAGAGGGAAGGGGAAAATAAAGGGAGGCGAGCCATGTTTATTTCTGTCTGCTTAGCTATAAGGTAGAACTGTCTCAAGTCATTTTGCTGCCCCAAGCAGGTAATATGGGAGGAGAGCCACATGGTAACAGGTATGGTTCCCTCCACCTTTGACTTATGTTGATTTGGAGCTATGCAGTAGCAGCTAAGGTAGAAAAGCATCTCCTCCTATACCATGTTTTCTGGGTTTCAAAGGTCTGGAAAGCAGTTCTGTAGCCAGTTCCTGGCTGGTTTATGAACCTGTCTGAGGTCCCCTCCTCCTCAAACTCCAACTTCTGGTCCGAAATCACCCAATTAGCTTCCAAAGCAAGAACCTGTGTCTGGCAGACTCTGCACCATCTCAGTAGGGTATAATGACATAGAGTCCACCATTTTCTGCAGGGGAACTGATCTCTGCCATCTGGACAGCAGTTGTAATTCTGAGTGATCTACAGTCTTCACCTGGAAATTGGCAACAATAGTTCTCCCGCTACGGTGGAGGACATCTCTATGGGTTATTCCCACCATGCCTTTAGGGAGGCAGGAAATAGTTTTTTCCCCTTCCTGTTGGAACCTCCGGAATAGCCCATCCTCAGTTCTGTTCCTGCCTTGTTAGGGAGCAGCAGCAATCCTTGTTAGGCTTTAGCTGTGGTCTCTTTTGTTTTCCCTTCCTTCTAATTTGTGCTAGTCTACCTTGCTATTTTTTCCATTTCTTTCTACCTTTTTCTACTTTTCTGCTCCTCTTCTCATTTCTGCTCCAGCTGGAGCGAAGTTTCAAGGGGTCTGCTGACCCGAAGAGAGGAGTCACGGCTGCCGCGATGGCAGCAACGGAGGTTCCCAAGGAGTTTTCCTCAGGCGATGAGGGATATGTGCTTGCTGCGGTGGCAGTGCACAGCAATCTACCTTCGTAGTCTGATCATGTTCCCCGATGACTGTGGCTGGTCTGCCGGTGGCGCAGTGCATCCAGAAACACTGCTGGCGGCCTGAAGATGAAGTGCCCGCCATTTCTGTGGCGCGCTTGCGAGCTGGCAGCGGCCATTTTGAGGACCAGGCTTCAAGCCTGGCCAAGGGAATTTTATCCAGCCTGTTGATCTTATGGGCATCATCCGGCAAACTATTCAACAGGAGATAGCCCAGTTCCGGCCCGCTGCTCCTGTGCCTCCTGAGATTTCCTCTCCTGGTATTTCTCCTTCTGGCTGGCCAACCAAGGCAGCTAAAAAGGCCCTCCCCCTCATCTTCCTAGAAACCCAGTTGAAGAACCTTGGAGGGCAGAGGTTGAATCTACTGCATTCTCCCTTGAGGACAGGGAGGAGGGCGAATTTTTATCAGATGAGGAGGTGAAAGAGTTGAAACTTTCAGAGCAGTCCAGTCATTTCTTTAAGGCTGAGAACTATCAGTACTTTCTGACTAAGGCCATTAAAGCCCTTGAACTGCGTGATTTGCCACCTTCAGAGTATCAGAAGGCGGCTAGAGCAACATTTAAGTCCAGATCTGGAGGCAATTCTGAATTCTTTCCTCCAGAAGAGTATACGGAGAAGGTGTTCCCATTCCCTGAGTATTTCAAACGTCAGCTTAGATCAGGGTGGGACAAGCCTGTAGTCAATAGGCAATTCCCTGCATTTGCCAAAAAATTGTATGCACTACCTAACTATGCTAATGAGTTGTTACAGGTGTCACCAGTTGATGGTCCCGTTGCAGCGATACAATCATCTGGTCTCATGTCCAAAGACGGTTCGGATAACATCAAGGACCCTACTGATAAGAAGGTGGAGGCAGCGCTCAGAAGGATCCATGAGACGGTGGCCATGATGGTGGCTGCCATCGTTTGGGTGAGGAAGCTGATCCAACTCATTCCAGAGGACAATCGTAGTTTACTTGAGGGAGCTTCTTGCATTTTCAAGGCCAACTCCTTCACGGCAGATGTCACATTGGACATTATTTCCTTTGCATCCAAGGCCATGGCTTCCACTGTGATTGTGAGGAGACTTCTTTGGATAAGGGCATGGCAGGCTGATGCCTTATCCAAGTCCATTGTGACAGCTTATCCATTCCAGGGAGACCAGAGACAAGAAAAAGGCCATGCCCAGGTCTCTCAGGCGACCTGACAAACAGAACTTTCAGTCCTTTCATTCCCACCACTCCTTGTCAAGGTTTCGTGATGACATCAAGAAGCCGTTTTGGGAAGCATCCAAGCAATCCGGCTAGCGTGGTTCCTTCTCATCCAGGTTCCACAGATTCCCGTTCAACAAAAACGACAGGGGAGACAGGGACAACAAGCCTAAACAGACATGATAGCCTCCCATTCCGATGGGGGCATGTCTTCTCCATTTTGCAAAGACTTGGTCAGAGGCTCAGGCGGATGCTTGGGCAGTGGAGGTCATGTCACATGGATATTCAATAGAGTTTCTGTGTCAGCCACCAGAGAGGTTCCTGAAGTTTCCCTGGAGGGACTGGAGAGCCATCTTGGATCTCAAGTTCTTGAACAAGTTCATCCAGCTGTGGCATTTTCGTATGGAGACTCTAAAGGTGGTAGCGGACTCCCTATCTCCGAATGAATATCTGACCTCCATCGACCTCACGGAGGCATACCTGCATGTACCCATCCATCGGACTCACAAACGATTTCTTCATTTTTGTATCTACAATCTCCATTTTCAATACAGGGCACTCCCATTTGACCTGTCCACGGCACCCAGACTGTTTTCCAAGTTAATTATCAATCCTGTGGTACACCTCAGAAATCAAGGGATACATGTCCATCCCTACTTGGATGATCTGTTGATCCGGGCCTGCAGTCCAGAAGCCGTCAGGAACACTGAGAGGACATTGCAGTGTCTGCAGAGCCACGGATTTATGATCAACCTCGAGAAGAGTTCTCTGAAACTGGCTCAACGTGTCGAACAACTTGGCGTGGTGATAGATACGGCTCGCAAATCTCTTTTTCTTCCACGGTCCAAGGCCACGAAATCCTCTCGCCTTCATGATCAACACATCCTGGTGAGAACGGACAACATGTCTGCCAAGGCGCACATCAACAAGCAGGGTGGATCCCGATCTTCGCAGCTGCACAAGGAAGCAATGAAGATTCTGTCCTGGGCAGAGAGTAACATTGCTTCTCTGAGGGCTGAACACATAAGAGGGATCGAGAATGTACAAGCAGATTGGCTCAGCAGAGAAAACATACAGGAGGGATAGTGGTCGCTTCACCCAAGACTCTTCAACATGCTGGTACACCATTTCGAACGTCCGCTAGTGAACCTGTTTGCATCTCCAGAGAATCACAAGATTCTTCTCCAGTACTTCCACCAGGAGGTGGAGGAGATGGATGCAGTCATGGCACCATGGCCTCAGGGCTTGATGTATGCATTCCCGCCATTCGTACTGATCTCCAGGACCATCTGCAGGGTCAGGGAACTGAAGGCAGAAGTCATCCTGGTAGCTCCGGGATGGAGGCGTCGGCCATGGTTCTCAGCCCTGCGGGAGATGTCGACACTTCAACCATTGGTACTACCAGTGTCCCCGGATATGCTGTCTCAGGGCCCAGTGTGGCACCCAGATTCAGCCTGGTTATGTTTGACCACGTGGAGATTGAGCGGCGCAATCTAGCAAGACAAGGATATTCTCCACAGGTCTTGGACACCTTACTGGCATCCAGATGTCATTCCACCATACGTATCTATAATACTACATGGAAGGCATTCGTGCGATGGTGTTGTCCCGGTCCCGGTCCAGGAAACCCACTCCCCCAAGATACAGCTCAGCCCGACCACTTACCAGGTGAAGGCCAATGGAGCCAGGAAGGTCAGGGGCGGGCCAGCACGGCGGAGCAGGAGCCCGGTTGGGGCAGCGGGGAGACAGCTCTCCCGGTGGCTA
Source organism: Gekko gecko (assembly GCA_029375565.1). NCBI lineage: Eukaryota > Metazoa > Chordata > Lepidosauria > Squamata > Gekkonidae > Gekko > Gekko gecko. The sequence goes on from JAPDNY010000007.1 coordinate 123,866,833, forward strand.
CAGCGGGGGCCGTGGAGTGGGGGCGGGCGAGGCCCCGGAGCCACGCTCTGCGGAGGACGGCAAGGGAAGACAGGGCCCAGTCCTCAGGGGCTCCCGATTGTGGCAGCGATGGTGCGGCCCTCCGGCCGACGGGCCTACTGATGGCTGGGCCGCTGCCCCTTCCTCAACGCTGAGAGAGCATCCATGGCTCCACTTTGGGAAGAGACGGGTGGCGGGGTTGGTGCTGGGAGTGGGGCCGGGAGCATAAGAGGAGGCAGGGAAGGAGGGGCCAGGGAGGAAGCAACATGGCACGAAAGGGACAGCAGGGAAAGGAGGCTGAGAGAGAGGGAATCCCAGCTTCAGATTTCGTGACGCAGGGGTAGAGGGACAACAGGGGTGACATCAACTCCGTCCCCTTCCCATTCTGAGGCCTCTCCTCCTCGCCCAATCTTGTGCCGACCCTGTCCCCAGGACCGACCCACCTCCCCTTGAGCGTCAGACACCATGGCATCTGGTGGAACTCCCGCAGGGGGGCGGCAGGAGCATGACAGGTGTAGATGTAAGAGTGTGAATCCATTGTCACCTTTGGTGGCTTCTCTTCTCTTGTTTCTACAGGAGGGATTGGACACGGGTCTGAAATCGTCTACTCTTCGCAGACAGCTAGCAGCATTATCCACAGTCTTGCCTGCCTTAGAGGGCTTCAAGCTTAGTTGACATCTGCACATTCAGCTCTTTCTGCAGGGTGCAACCGTCAAGTCTCCAGCACAGTTAAATCGTTTTCCAACGTGGAGATTGAATACAGTGTTGAGGGCTCTCACAAAGGCCCTGTTCGAACCTCTCAGGGAGATAGGGCTGCGATGATTGAGGATGAAGACATTGTTCCTAGTGGCTATCATGTCAGCTAGGAGAGGTTTGGAGCTTGGAGCCTTGTCAATAAAGTCGTCACTCTGTGTCTTTCATAAGGACAAGATAGTGCTCTGGACCGATCCAACCTTCTAGCCAAAGGTGGCTTCCACCTTCCACCTTTCACAGGAACTTTGTTTGCCTACCTTCTGTCCTCATCCCAAGCATCCGAAGGAACAACTCTGGCATACTTTGGATATTAAAAGGGCACTAAAGATCTTTATTGCTAGAACAAAGACTTGGAGAAAGATGTAGTCTCTATTCATCAACATTTCTCTGCCACGCAAGAGAGAGAAGATGTCAAAGTCTGCGATCAGTTCGACACTGAAGGCATGTATCGTAGAGGCATATCGGGCATCAGGACTGGAAGTCCCTTGTGGCATTATGGCTCATTCCTTGAGGAGTGCAGCTACCAATGCAGCATTTTCCAACAGAGCATCTGTAGAGGAGGTGTGTAGAGCAGCCACCTGGTCTTCCATTTCCACTTTCATCTGTCATTACAAGATCAACACTGTTGCTTCTGTAGATGCGGCCTTTGGGAGAAGAATTCTTCAGCACATCATTCCAGTGGAAGAAGATGACAACCCACCCGAATGAAGGACACTGCTCTGGGAGGTCCCATAGAGATCTCCTCTACCTCAACGACCATTGGTACTTACCGTGAGGGGTCCTTCTCCTCTGAGGTCAGGAGGACATCTCGGCCCTCCCGCTGTCATCTTCTCTGATACCATTACCTGTGCTAAAATTCTTCTCTCTCCTTTCTTATCTTTCTAGGGATCTGCGTGCTTGCAGAGTCCTTCCCTTTGAAGTTGCCATGTTTGAGTAAAGTTAAGGTTACTGTTTGAAGTTATGTTTTCCAGGGCACAGTTTTCAGGCTAGACAGCTAGCACTGCTTTCGGAGTCCCAGAACTGAGGAGGGGCTATTCCGGAGGCACCAACAGGAAGGGGAAAAAACTATTTCCTGCCTCCCTAAAGGCACGGTGGGAATAACCCATAGAGATGTCCTCCTGACCTCAGAGGAGAAGGGACCCCTCACGGTGAGTACCAATGGTCATTCCCCAGGAGGAAAAGTACAGTCTTTCTCTGCAGTGGGGACGAAAGCAGCTTACATCATTCTCCTCTTCCGTTTTGATCTGCACAACAACCCTATGAGGTAGGTTAGCTGGAAGTCTTCGACTGGTCCGAAATCACCCATTCAGCTTCCACAGCAATAACCTGGGTCTGGCAGACCCTACTCTGAAGCACTAACTGCTATGCCACACTGAATGTCCTGGGGGGCTGCTGCTGGTGAACAGGAACAAACAGCCAGGCCTCGTAAAGTCATGCCAGTCAGGTGTCATCAACTCGCCCAGAGGGTGCTGCCAGGCCTAGGGTAGCCAGCCTCCCAAGTGGAGCCTGAAGATTACCTGGTATCACAACTGAACTCCAAACAACAGATCTCTCTCTCCCCTGGGGAAAATAACTGCTTTGGAGGGCAGACTCTATGGGATTCTATTCAGCTGAGGCCTCTCCCCTCCCCAAACTCTGGCTTCCATTGACCCCACGACAAAATCTACAGGAATTTCCCAACCTGGAGCTGGCAACTATAGTCAGGACTGGTCCCAATGAGTTCCCCACGAAGGCCAAAATAGGCCTGGAAAGGGTCTCCTCCCCCCACCTTTTTACTGACAGAACCACACTTGGTTGCCCAGCAACAGCTACTAAGGGGGAAATTAGCCCAATCACAGAAGAAGAGAATGATTTGATGGCCACTGGCTCACCTCAATAGCCAGCCAGCCTTGGAGGAGCCAAGCAGGAGAAGCGGCAGCAGTAGAAGCCTCTTCCTGAACAGGGAACAGTTGTTTCAGTAGCCAGCCAGACACAGAAGCATCTTTGTCAGGTGAGACGGCCATTTTGGCAGTTTATTCTGACAGGGAACAGTTGCTGAGGTGGCAGTAGGCAGGGAAGAGGAGTGGACCCATCAGCCAGTCAATGGCACATGAGTACTCTTGAGTGGCAGTTGACAGGCCAGTGGCTGATGGAGCACACAGCACAGCCAGTGGGAGAGCTGGAAAGTGCCAACGCATTAGAGCTTTTATATATATCAGATAAATAAAATAAGTTATAGCATTATCATTGCCCTGCTATATTTTAACAATAGCATGTGTTTTGACACTGGCTTGGATCCCATGATAAATCTCCACTGATGGAAGGGATTTCCGTCAATGGAGCAGGATTTTCTTGCCCCTTTCCTTTCTGCTGCAGCCAAAAATGCTGTTTCTGAGGGATGGGGGACCCCGCTCCCCAGGAATGGCATTAGGAAGGAAGAAGAAACTGGTATTTTATTTATTTTTATTTGATTTGATTTGTATCCCTCCCTATCCCAAAATGGGCTCAGGACTGCTCACAACAGAATTAGATATAAATAAGCAGATGAAAACAAGTTAAAACATTCAGGCAATCATACAACAAACAGTAGATCAAGATGACAGAACCAGGTAAAATTTCCATGGCAGTTCTTAAGGCCTCCTGCAGGATGATTCGGCTAGCAATTCTTTGAGCAGTTCTATGGGCAGGTCTGTGGGCAGGGGAGGCTGAGATGGACTGAGCATCTGCCACCTCAACTGAAGGCCTGGTGGAACGGCTCCATTTTACAGGCTCTGTGGAACTGTAGCAAGTCCCCTAAGGCCCTGATCTCACATGAGAGCGCATTCCACCAGCTCCGGGCCTGGACAGAGAAGGCCCTGGCACTGGTTGAGGCTAAGTGGACATCTTTTGGGCCAAGCACCACCAGTAGATGTTGATCAGCAGAGTGCAAGGCTCTCCAGGGCACTTAGGGGAGAGATGGTCCTGTAGGTATTCTAGTCCCAGGCCTCATAAGGCTTTGAAATTCAATATAACATGACCTTGAACTGGATCCAATACTCTATTGGCAGCCAGTGCAGTTCGCGGAGTACCAGCTGAATGCGCGCCCACATAGGTGTCCTCATCAGCAAACACACCACCGCATTCTGCACTAGCTGCAGTTTTTGGGTCAGGTTCAAGGGCAGCCCCATGTAGAGCAAGTTACAGTCATCGAGCCTGGAAAAATCCTTCTTTTCAAATACAGAAAGGTTTTCATGTGAAGTTACACTATCTTTACTTTTGGGTTTTTTCTATGCATTTTTGAATTGCTAAAGGTGGATTTTGTACCATGTGTTCAATATTTTGCAAGAATTTTTTTTGTTTCAGCTAATAAATTACAAATCAGCATAGTCTGTATCCATTTTACATTTTCACAAAGTGCATATTCTATAATACTTCCTATGTGATATAGTGTTGGGATAGGCCTGGAGAAAGCCATGTTCAAATCCTTGTTTGCCATGAAACTGATCTGGACTAATAATTCTCTCTAAGCCTACTACTACTTCATAAGGTTGTTGAGAGAATAAAGTGGAAGAACAATTTTGGCTTCTCTGGGCTCTTTGGAGGGTGGGTTAGAATAAAAGTGTTCTAAATTAATAAAAATTTAAAACATCATTCCAGTATCCCTGTAGAATATTATACTGCCACCAAATGTGCAAAAAGCTCAGCATCCTTAACATGGGATGTAAAGTGCTGGGTTCACCACATGGAGGACTTGGACAATGACATGTGATGTGACGCATTTATTGGTACTTCACAACAAGACTGCAAAACGGCCCTGTGAGACCAACTATATACACCCACCTCCAGTTTCATTGGGGGGTTCAAATTTCCCACCAAAGTTGCTATTGGTGAATGCTGGGGGGAACTAGGATCCTAAGTTCTATTGTTCAGAGGAACGAAGCACCACACTGTAGCCGTGGACCCCTAGTGGCAGTCAGCGTTCATAACATGGGTTTCCCAGCAATTTTTTTTTTCACTAAAGAGAGCTAATGTGGTATAGTGGTTGAGTGTCAAACGGGAAAAGGAGACCTGTGTTCAAATACTGACTCAGCCTTGAAACTCCTTAGAGGAGCTTGGGCAATCCACTCTCTCTCAGTCTTAGCTCCAGTATAGGATTGTTGAGAGAATAAAATGGAGGAAAGAAAACCCACAGAGGTGCTGTGAACTCCTTGAAGGAAAGGAAAGGTTTGTTGTTGTTGTTGTTCAGTCACACAGTCAAGTCCAACTCTTCGCGACCCCATGGACCACATCATGCCAGGCCCTCCTGTCTATCACTGTCCTCTGGAGTTTGCTCAATTTCATGTTTGTTGCATCAATAACACTGTCTAATCACCTCATTCTTTGCCGTTCCCTTCTTCTGTTATCTTCAGTCTTTCCCAGCATCAGGGTCTTCTCCAGTGAGTGTACCCTTCTCATTTGGTGGCCAAAGTATTTAAGCTTCAGCTTCAGTATCTGGCCTTCCAGGGAACTGTCAGGCCAGATTTGATCTCCTTGCAGTCCAAGGGACTCTCAAGAGTCTTTTCCAGCACCATAATTCAAAAGCACTTATTCTTCAACACTCAACCTTCCTTATGGTCCAACTCTCGCAGCCATTCATTACTACTAGGAATATCATTGCTTTGACTATGCGGACTTTCGTTGGCAGGGCGATGTCTCTACTTTTTATTATGCTGTCTAGGTTTGCCATAGCTTTCCTCCCAAAGAGCAGGCATCTTTTAATTTCATGGCTGCAGTCACTGTCTGCAGTGATCTTGGATTCGAGAAATGTGAAGTCTGTCATGCTTCCATGATTTCCCCTTCTATTTGCCAAGGAGTGATGGGGCTGAATGCCATGATTTTAGTTTTTTCAATGTTGAGTTTCAAGCCAACTTTTGAACTCTGCACTTTCCGCCATTAGAGTGGTATTGTCTGCATATCTGAGGTTGTTGATGTTTTTCCTGGCAATCTTAATTCTGGCTTGTGATTCATCCAGGCCAGCATTTTGCATGATGTACTCTGCATATAAATTAAATAAACAGGGTGACAATATGCATCCTTGCCATACTCTTTTTCCTATTGTAAACCAATCAGTTGTTCCATGTCCGATTCTAACTTTTGCTTTTTGACCCTTATACGGATTTCTCAGGAGATATGTAAGGAGGTCTGATACTCCCATCTCTTTAATGACTTCCCACAGTTTGTTGTGGTCTGCACAATCAAAGGCTTTAGTGTAGTTAATGAAACAGAAGTAGATGTTTTTCTGGTACTCCCTTGCTTTCTCTATAATCCAGCGAATAGTGGCAATTTGATCTCTCATTCCTCTACCTCTTCAAAACCCAGCTTGTACTTCTGGCAGTTCTCTATCCATGTACTGCTGAAGCCTAGTTTGTAGGATCTTCAGCATGACCTTGCTAGCGTGTGAAATGAGTGCAACTGTGCGATAGTTTGAACATTCCTTGGCATTGCCCTTCTTTGGGACTGGAATGTAAACTGGCCTTTTCCAATCCTGTGGCCACTGTTGCTTTTCCAAATTTGTTGGCATATGGAGTGCAGCACTTTAATAGCATCATCTTTTAGGACTTTGAATAGCTCAGCTGGGATACCATCATCTCTGCTAGCTTTGTTGTTAGTAATGCAAATGGAGTGCCCATTTGATTTTGCACTCCAGGATGTCTGGCTCGAGGTCAGCGATCACACCGTTGTGCTTGTCAAGGGCATTGATATCCTTCTTGTACAGTTCTTCTGTGTATTCTTGCCCTCTCCTCCTAATCTCTTCTGCTTCTGTTTGATCCCTACTATTTTTGTCCTTTATCATGGCCAGCTTTGCACAAAACGTTCCCTTGATTTCTCCAATTTTCTTGGAGAGATCTCTTGTCCTTCCCATTCTATAGTTTTCCTCTGTTACTTTGCATTGTTCATTCAGGAAGGCCTCCTTATTTTTCCTTGCTGTTCTCTGGAAATCTGCATTCAGTTGGGTAAATCTTTCCTTTTCACCTTTGCCTTTCACTTTCCTTCTTTCCTCAGCTATTTGTAAAGCCTCATCAGATAGCCACTTCACTTTCTTGTGTTTCTTTTTCTTTGGGATGGTGTTGATTGCTGCCTCCTGTACAATGTCATGAACCTCTGTCCATAGTTCTTCGGGCACTCTATCAAATCTAGTCCCTTAAACCTATTCTTTACCTCCACTGTATATTCATAAAGGATGTGATGTAGGTCAAACCTGAATGGCCTAGTGGTTTTCTTGATTTTCTTCAGTTTAAGCCTGAATTTGCAATGAGTAGCCCATGATCTAAGCCACAGTCAGCTCCAGGTCTTGTTTTTACTGACTGTATGGCACTTCTTCATCTTTGACTGCAGATTATATAACCAATCTGATTTCGATGTTGCCCATCTGGTAATGTCCAGTGTTCCCTCTAAGCTGAGTTAGTGTGAGCTAGCTCACAGTATTTTAGGCTCCAGCTCACACATTTTTGTCTTAGCTCAGGAAGGATGGCTCCAGAGCAAACTAATTTATGCTGTAGCCAAAGCGCTCGCTCACAACTTTAATGCCAGTAGCTCACAAAGTAGAATTTTTGCTCACAGGACTCTACAGCTTAGAGGGAGCATTGGTGATGTCCATGTGTAAAATCATCTCTTAGGTTGTTGGAAGAGGGTGTTCGCTATGACAAGCATGTTTTCTTGACAAAATTCTGTTAGCCTGGCTTTGTTCTGTTCTCCAAGGCCAAATTTGTCCGTTATTCCAGTTACCTTTTGACTTCCTACTTTAGCATTCCAGTCCCCTATGATGATAAGGACATATTTTTTTGGTGTTAGTTCTAGGAGGTGTTGTAGGTCTTCATAGAACCGGTCCACTTCAGCCTCTTCTGTGGTTGGGGCATAGACTTGGATTACTGCGATGTTGAATGGTTTGCCTTGGATTTGGACTGAAATCATTCTGTTGTTTTTGAGATTGTATCCCATTACTGCCTTTCTCATTCTCTTATCTACTATAAAGGCCACACCATTTTTTCTACGGTATTCTTGGCCACGGTAATAGATATAATGGTCATCTGAGTTAAATTCACCCATTCCCATCCACTTTAGTTCACTGATTCCCAAGATTTCGATGTTCAGTCTTGCCATCTCATTTTTTACCACGTCAAGCTTACCTTGATTCATAGATCTTATATTCCAGGTTCCTATGCAGTTGCGACGAACCCCCTTATTTTAGAGTATGAGGGGTTTGGTTCCTTTAACCTTTCTCAGGCTGGAGAAGGTTTATTTTCTACTGACACTATCTGCCAGCTTCTTTCAACCCAGAAACCCACACAGTTCATCCTTTTGTCAAAACTCAAGCCACTTATTGTCTCTGGGGCTTTTTATGAACACTGCCTTTTATAAGTTGAAGTCTACTGTTTAATTTTGTCAGATACTATCAGACACTGAGGCACATGCAACTTGGAACAGTAAAACCAACTGAAGAATTTATTTACAAAGTCAGGCAGGAAATATATTTACAAGGGAAAACTGATGCTGGTTGCAGTTGCAGATGGTATATTTCAGCTTTAGGTTAGTTCCTTTATAATCCGTCACTTCAGATGACACAGTACAAATCACTCTCTCCAAACTCAACCCTTATGCTGTTTTAGACAGCCAGTTTTTGTGTGGGTTTCTTAGGTACTCTCCACCTTCACAGAGAAATACCTCTGCTGTGCCATAGTTTGATCCTTGGACGTCCACTAGTCCAACAAACACTCCAGCTGCACACTAAACCCCTAAACCAGGCTCTTTCTCCAGCAGGGTATAATTTCTAAGGAGAGGAATGTGTATTTCTTATTTAACCACTAGGAGCTTATTTTCCTTGTTAAGACTCCTTCGTTTTCACTATGGTTTCCACGTTCAGCTTTTCTCAGTTTCCCTTAATATTGGAAAAATATAGATATCTCATTTGTTCCAACAAGACTTGTCAGTCCCCTGGCTCAGTACCAACTGACTACAAACCAACTGCCAGTTTCAACTGCCAAACTCCAACTGTCCAGAGTTTGTTTGTTTTATTTAGAACTCCCCCTTGAGTTCTGCATCAGGCTTACATCACCATTGCTAGTCATGTGACTTGTAGGTGTCTTTGCTTGCAGGCTGATCTCAAGCCTGGAATCCTTCACAGCAGTATTGTTCTTTGCAGCATCAGACTTTCCTTTCACTGTCAGACACATCCACAGCTGAGTGTCCTTTCGGATTTGGCCCAGCCACTTCACTCTTTCTGGGGTTACTTGTAGTTGCCCTCTACTCTTCCCCAGTAGCATATTGGACACCTTCCAACCTGAGGGGCTCATTTTCCAGTGTCATATCTTTTAGCCTTTTGTTACTGTCCATGGGGTTCTCTTGGCAAAGATACTGGAGTGGGTTGCCATCTCCTTCTCCAGTGGATTGCATTTTGTCTGAGTTCTCCTCTGTGGCCTGTCCATCCTGAGTGGCCCTCCACGGCATAGCCCAGTCTCATTGAACCACACAAGTCCTCTTGCCATGCCAAGGCAGCGATCCATGAGAGGGAAAGGCAAGGTAAAATGTAATAGAAGTAGTGCAGACAAATGTACCTCTTTACAGTAAAAAATACAGTGCTAATTTCCCATTGAATCTTGTACGCATAAAAAAAATCCAGGGCTCCAAGCCTTGCCATGAATTTTGCCTTTTCATCACTGAAACTCCAGTTTCTAGATGTCCTAATTTTTGCCTTCCAGATCTATCTTAGCATAATTTTATGTTGCAAAACAAATCATTAATACAGTTTTTTAAACAGAGATATAATGTGTCCCTTGGAAAGATGCTGAGTTTTTGAACTCTGAAATACTGTGCAGGTGGCGTTCCCAGTGAAGTATATGACTTGGAGCAGCTGGAGACATTTTTAAACAACTTTCTTTCCTTTAAAAACCTCAGGAAGTGTTTCCATGAATGGAGGTAGAAATATACGTAATGTCTTCTTGTTGGCTTGTTTTGGATGTAGCGTAACAGCTACAGCAGCTAGCGTTGGAGCTGCAGGAGTGCCCCAGGCTGGACTAGTTACCATGGTGATCGTGCTGAGTGCAGTCGGCCTGCCTGCTGAAGATGTTACCCTCATCATAGCCGTGGACTGGCTTTTGTAAGTTGCTAATCTTGAGTGGGAGTACTTCCACCTGCAGAAATTGTAGGTGCGATTCAAACCAGCATTCGCAATTGTACATATTTTGATTTGTGTTGAAATATGCGAGAAATAGTCCCAAGATCTATGACTACTCATTAGCCCATCACTGTGGGTTTTCAGGAGTCCATGAGAAGGCAAATTTGAAAGTATAACTATTTTAATGAAAGGCATTTTCATATGTTGATATAAGGAGCTCATCTCAGTCCTTATCTTGCCTTTTGAAGCAAGTATGAATGCCAGATAATGTAAGAAAGAATTTGGAAGATAAGTCAAATATACAATAGTGTTGGGAACCATGTAATTGTAAGGCTCAGGTGAAGATAACAACCTAAGAATTTATGCACATGGCTTTTTAAATATATATATAGTGAAACTCTGAGTTCAGTAAGAGCAGAGACAGGCGGGATGGCAGGGCCTGGATTGAAGGCAAGGAGCAGGACAAGGGATTAGCCAAGGCCCTTCCCTTCCTTACTGAAATGTCTGGAAGAGTAATACCACAGCATAGGCTAGTAAGGTTACCAACCCCAAGGTGTGGTCTGGAGTCACAGAATTACAACTGGTCTCCACTTTACAGAGATCAGTTTCCCTAGAGGAAACTGTAGATTTGAAGGGCAGACTGTATGGCAACACATACCTGTTGAGCTCCCTTCTCCCCTCTCTGCCGTCCACAGGTATACCCCCTAAAAGTGCAGGAATTTCCAAAGCTGGTGGGCAGCCATAAAGGCTAGAAAAATTGCCAGAAGGAGAGTGGACTTCATTGCCCTGCATAGCTTTATGCTTAATTTACATGGTTGTACTGGGTTGGCACAGAATTCTGAGTTCACATCTTTGGGTGCTGACGAAGGTGGAAATTTTCCAAGAACAGTGTCTTTTCTTCCATGTCTATAGAAGAGGAGAAGCATGTAAGCAGGACTGCTGGTGAATAGGTACTTGACAGTTTATTGGGAGCATCAGAGTTCCAAGGTTACAATATCTAACACACCCAGTTTCTTATCAAGACCTGCCTTATCTAGGCCCATAACTTTTAACTTGTTTTTCATTCCATGTAATTGGAGACCTTTTGATTTAAAGCTGCAATGCTAAGCATAATTACCATGGAGAAACCTCCCTCGAATTCACTAGAATTTTTTTGACCACATATGGAGACGATTGCACTGCATGGAGTCTCTGTTCTTTTTCAGTAGGCACCTTCTCTTGTGGGGAGAAATGAATGAGCAGAACATTTCAGAAACTTTGGCTTTATTGGCACAGACATTTTCACACTGTCATTCAGAAAAACAGCACTTACATGGTTGAAATTGTGGATGAGCTCAGTATATAATCGCACGAGAACCTATTCCATTGCATAGGTATTTATTAACCATACAGTACACATGCAGCAACACTGAACTCAGCTACCAAATGAATACAATCAGTGTACTAACATCAGTGCATTTCAGAAAAAAGAACTTCTGTTAACACAGGGTTAGACATTTCACAGCCATTTAATGCTACCTTGGTATTCAGTAACCGCTCCAACTAACAATATTAACAGATGTCAAGTTATTTAGTTCCAAAGATCCAAGACTCACGGTTTGCATAGACAGGGCTAAATACATTCAGTAATATACAGTCAGTAATGAGTTCAATCTTATCACAATCCCTTCTTTATTTTTTTATTTACATCACTGATCGTCTGCCTTTCTCACTGAGACACAGGGTGGATTACATAGTGCAAATTGAATACAGCCCACAGGATGGGTCATCCAATAAACAGTGCAATAGGGTTTGGATTGCAGAAATCTGAAAACAAGCAGAAATCTGAGATAGAGCTGAAATAAACCTGATAACAAAGCAAAAGCATTTAAACATGCCACATTAAATGATGAAGGAATTACAAAGTAGGAGTATGTTTTAAGTGCTAATTTATAATTGCCGTCTCATCAAGTGCATTTATGTGGAAAATGTGTAGTTATTTTTCCCGCCAGGAAGCAAGTGGTATGTTATTTCTACACCCCCAGAGTCATGAGACAGGCTACTGATTTCTTCACTGGATGGGTCACATCATGGTGCCATGTAGATTAGTATTTTACTTATTAACCTAACATGTTATCTTAACCCAGGAAAAATTACATCACTCACAGTCACTCAGAATGTGGAAAGCTGAATGCCCCTGTGCCACTCATGAAATGAAGTATTTTTTTAACAAACAAACAAACAAGGAGGTTGGTACAGAAGAGGCAGGCAACCTGGCTTTAAACTGTAACCAGTTCCACTGACCCTCTAGCTTCTGCAATGCTCCTATACTGCACATTATCATCATCTTCATCATCATCATCATCATCACCACTGAATTGCCCCACCCCTGCTACTGCAGGGCTCTGGGCAATGTACAACCAGAAATAAAACAAGATAAATGGCAACTTGGCCATGCATGGTTAAAGTATCTTTAAAAACTGCTCGATCCAATGAAAGGACAGCATGTGAAAGCACAGCCTTGGGTTGGATTCAGCCAATATTGCTACCTTGCAATCTCCATTATTCTAAAAAGTCATGTGACACAAGGTTTGGTGCAATATGTAGGGCCAAATCTGAATAAATCAACATTTACAAATTTAAAAAATTGTGATTTGTAACTAGGTTTCAGAAACCAGTGTTTAGTCAAAATTCACATCTTTAAACTAAAGTGTGATCTCATTCTAAAGGCTGAGATAGACTTTTAGAAAACTGATTTACTTACAATTTGAAGTTTGTGTTGAGTTTGTTAAATGCAAATTTTAAAGTTGAAAATATGGCATTTCAAAATCAGATTTTGAGAACACGTTTTGAATATGTCCTTCATTAGTTTCAGTTCTAGTACTGTATCTTTCATTACAAGGAGAGTCCTCTTAAGCAGGGTTACAGTCTTCTAAGTCAATTCAAGTCAATGGGCATGCATAAAGGTGTAACTCTAATTAGGACTGCACTCTACTATACATACCAATGTACCACTTTGTAGAAACTGATGGCTGTGAAACGAAGTGCTGATGTTTATTTTTATATAAATACACTGAGGCCAGCCAGTAGGGTTGCCAGCCTCCAGATGAGGCCTGGAGCTCTCCTGCTCCAGATGAGGCAAGTGATCTCCACCTGACAGAGATCAGCTCCCCTGGAGAAAATGGCTGCTTTGAAGGGTGGACTCAATGGCATTGTACCATGCTGAGGCCCCTCCCCTCCCCAAACCCTGCCCTCTCCTGGATCCACCCCAAAGTCTCCAGGTATTTTCCAACCCAGACCTGGCAACCCTACCAGTCAGCTTGCCTTGTGTGACCTCATATGTTTCTTCTGTAGGGATCGATTCAGAACAATGGTGAATGTTCTTGGTGATGCCTTTGGAACTGGAGTTGTGGAGAAGCTCTCCAAAAACGAATTGGAGCAGATGGATGTCACTTCAGAAGTCAACATAGCAAATCCTTTTGCCTTGGAAACCGCAACGCTTGACTGTGACGAAGCAGAGACCAAGAAATCCTATGTGAATGGTGCTTTCGCTATTGATAAATCCGACACTGTATCATTCACCCAGACATCCCAGTTCTGAAGCCGATAGACTAACAGAGGAGCCACACTGGATTGAAGGACCTAGGAGCCCATATGCTGGGCCTCTCACCTGCTGTACTTTCTCCTCTGCCTGTATTCCTACAGGCACACAGAGGGAGGCACATCCCCTCTCTTACTAACCCCGCTCCTGAAATCTGCTACAGCACAGCCATTCTGCTCCTTATAGTTTGCAAGCTACCTATATTCTATATTTCTCTACAACTGGGAATATGACTGCTGTTCCTTTCCCAACATTTTCTGGTGAGGCAACAGCCAACATGCTTTAAGCTGTGGTGATTTCTACGGGAGCCCCAATGCAGAAAAATAGGTATATTCTCAGCACAGATGTGCTCTCAGACAAATGCAGTGTCAGGGGATCCACATCACTGATGTCCTACAGTGTAACAGATTTAGTTTACCCAGCCCTACTTGCATAGGATCTCTGAAGGATATCATCACACATTAAGATAATTTAGCAATCTAAGAAGTGTGTTCTTTTGATACAGAGACTTCACAGATTTCTTCCCTCATAGTTTTCCCAGCATTTGACCACTGTGGGCAGAAAAAGACAGATTGTTTAAAGATTTTATTATAAGTTTCATGTTACTGAGGTTTCTGGATGCCTGCTTGCAGTGAGCATGCTGATATAACATAGGGAAGGATGTGCTGTTTTCTGAGGAAAAGTGCAGTATTTTACATCTTCCAAGCTGCTAGTTTGTGCATTGAATTCTTTTTTTAAACGAAATAAACCTCTTCACCTTCCTTATTTTAATTGCACCTCAGACACTGCTCTACAAATTGATCTTGTGCCAAATGTTTATTCCTGTAGCTAATGAAATATCAAATAAGAAAAAAGTGATAAGAATAGACCTGTGCTAAGTGAACTTTTTAAAAGTGTTTGTGTATGTGTTTAAACATGCTTATGGAAACTGAAAATTATCTCTTAAGAACTTATATTAATTATATGTTCCTTTCCATCTTAAATTGTACCCAGAAGACATAGCTGGAGTTCAAAGGCTAAGATAATCACAACAGCTTTGCTGCAAATTGAAATTTTGACAGCGTCTTCATATCTTATTCCTCATTTGAACTGGCAAGAAATAAGCAAGAAATAAGCTACCAATATTTTATTCCAATGCAATATTTAGCAGCCACAGAATAAACTAAGGTCAAAAAGATAAAAATAGACTGCAGAGTTTATTCACAGCATGTCTTGCAGACACTTTATGCTTTTTAAAAATACTGTTGTACAGTTGCTAGTGGCTAGTGAATTGTCAGTTTGCTTGCTCCTTGATTTAATTCTGTGACTGAACCTGAAAGCTTGCAGTGGCAAAAAAAAATGTTGGGCCTCAAGGCAAATAACATATCTTTTAGGGTAAATGAAATCTCCACCTTATTAAAGTGTTCTACCAGCATATGACCCCTGAATGGTGAATGAATAGTCATATTTTGCATAGTGCAATAGAGACATGTTCTCATATTGGCCACAAGAAGTGGCACATTCATTAAAACATTCCATAATGTAAAATGTTTTCCCAATGCCTACATCAGGTGTATTCATGGTGCGTATTCCTTCTCCTTTGTGACAAAAATTATTACAAAGTATAAACTTCTTTTGCATTGCACATCACTTGTTAGCCATCTTATACTGAAATTCAGAGATCTTTATCTGTAAATAAGCTTATATTAAAGGAAAACAAATTGCACTTAATTACTATCAAGAAGTACATAAATTTCTGTAGTGTTAGACAAATTCAGTCCTATGTTTTTGTATTCAATAAATAAGCCAGGATCTGTGCCAAAGATAACTGAAAAGAACTCACATTTTAGTGTAGATTTTTATAAATTGCACCTTAATTGAGTGAGTGGCATTATATGTATTTAAATATAATAAGTTATAAATGCAGTGTGCATACAAAATACAAGTGTTGATATGTTTCTATAAAATAAAGGGATGTACAGTGTAAATCAGTCCTTTATCTTGTGCACAATTTTTTTTTATGCTAGAGCTTTGTTACACTAGAGAAGGAAAAATGTCTGTAATCTCCTAGGTGTACCCTTTCTTTGCAGCTTTTTTTTAACCAATTCATTCTTCACTGTACATGTTTCCTTTCTTTCATGTCAATAAATAGTTTGGTCATCCTATGTACAATCTATCCCCTTTCACATCAATAACAGATACATTAGGCAGCCTTTTGCTCCTCAGATTTAGTTCTGTAGAAGAATAACAGCCATGTGAATGCTTGCAAATTCATATTCTTGTTTTAAAGGTATACTCCTGTTAAATGCAGTGAGAACCCTCCAGAATAAGGGGTTGTCTCTAAAACTTTATTTATTTTGTTCGTTATTTACCTTTTTAAGTCTGTTGAATATAATAGACATTCATATAAAGCCTCCATGGACCATCTAAAAAAGCTGGTAGACAAATCCTGAGGTTTGTAAATGAAAGATGAAAAGAGAAGTGGTTCACTCACATGTTGAAAATGAGGGAGGCTCAGGAGAAAGACCTCCCTATCCAGCATTTTCTTTGGTTCTAGAGAATCCAAGCATTCATTCTATATCTTGCACATGAAGCAGCAGCATTACAGTGCAATCTCATGAAGAGTTAATGGATTTAAAACTGGAATAACAGCTTAGGTTCATGCTGTAAATATATGCATATTACCAGCTTATTGGACTGATTGTTTTAACTGAGATCTCTTAGGCAACTTAGGGATTTAACACTCTCTCCAGTCACTTAAAACAGTGTTGCCAGGTCTTACCTGGCTGCCGGCAGGGGTGGTCCCAGCCCTCCCCCTGGAGTACCAGTCCCCCAGACTGACCAGGCTCCTAGTGCTGAGCCCTGACTCAACCAGGCAGGAGCAGGACATGGCAACCCTACCCCAAGACACTCAGATGCTGCTGAGGGGGATGAAGAAGTCAGGACCCACTTGAGCAAGGAGCTGCCAATGAGAAGAGGAGGAGCAGGGACAGTGCTGGCAAGATGGAGCAGGCCTCAGGACTCTTTGCAAAGATGTTTCAGCCAGGAAAGGCCAGTGACATGATCAGCCAATGCAACAGCAGTAGTGCCAGCCAAGAATAAGCCCCACCTCAGGACAGCCTGGCCCTGCACAACAGGCAGCACCAGCCTAACATCTACCCAACTGGGAGCGAAAGGATGGATGCCACAGATGGGGGAATGCCCAGGGTGGGCCACAGCCAGGGCAGATGCTTAACCCACCTCAGAAAAGGGGCAATCAGTGAGGGGGAAGGTGTTAATCCAGTACTTTTTTGGTCATGAATTGACCTAGTTACAACCTCCATCTTTGAACAAAATGGGTTTCAGACCTTGACTCTATGTAGTATATGGCTGTCAGGTTCCTCCCAGCAACTGCTGGGGTTGGGGGGGACTTATCAGGAGAAGGAGGGAGGCCCAGGCAATGTCACCAGCAATGTGGTGACATCACTTCCAGCATACACTAGAAGTGACAACAACATATGGTAATGTCATGGCAATGCTCTAGTAGTTGGGCAAAAATGTCTTCTGCCTTAGAGTTTTTGCCTAAATACCAGAGCATTGCCTAGAAATTGCCTGCATAGATGTCACTTCTTGTGCATGCCAGAAGTGGTGTCTCCACATCACTGGCGATGTGGCTTGGGCCTTCCTTTTTCGTTTGATAAATCCCCACACTGGCCAGCTGATCTGTGGTAGGGGGTGGAACCTGGCTGTGGGGGACACCCACCTCCACTGTGGGGCTGGCAACCCTTGTGTAGTATGCCATCAGAAATCATAACTTCTGCTGAGACTGAAATGATACAGTACCAAGTGATTGTTGTGCATTGTACAAGGAACATCTAACTGTATTTAGCTATGAACACTGGAAAAAGTACCTCCTAATATTGAGAGAAAAAGGGTAGCCAGTTTCCAGGTGGTGGCTGGAAATTTCCTCTGTTCTCCAGTTCCCCTGGATAAAATGTTTACTTTGGAAGGTGGCCTCTATGGTATTTTACCCCACTGAGGTTCCCTCCTCCAAAAAAACCCTGGGCCTTCCCAGTTGCCCCCATATCTCCAATAATTTCCTAACCCAGAGCTGGCAACCCTATAAGACAAAACATTCATTAAGGGGGGCAATTTGTTTAAAGCTTGTCCAAATGGATTTTTAGAACAGAAGACCCTCTCATGAGAAGACCTCAACTATGTGACAAGCTTACAGGATTGTAGGAACACCATAGATGTAGTTCACCTGGATTTCAGTAAAACTTTTGACAGGGTTCTACATGATGTTCTGATAGGTAAATGGAGAACTGCAGACTGGACTCTAGGATAGTTAGGTGGATAAGGAACTGGTTGGAGAACTGGAGGGAGGTTTCTGGGCCCAGTACTTTTTAATATTTTTATAAATGATCTGGATAAGGGGGGAGGGACTACTCATATTTGTAGATGACACCAAATTGGGTGGAGTGGTGAACACACCAGAAGAATTCAACAAGATCTGAATGTGCTGGAAAAGTGGGCAGATGTGAATAAGACACAATTCAACAAGGATAAGTGCAGAGTTCTACATCTAGATAACAAAAATGAGAAGCCCACATACTGGATGGAGGACACACTTCTGGGTAGCAGTATGTATGAACAAGATCTTAGGGTACAAGTGGATTGTAAGCTAAATATGAGCAGTCACGGTGATGCAGCTGCAAAAAAATGCCAATCCAATCTTGGGATGTATCAACAGAGGCAGAACATCCAAATCACAAGATGTTATAGTCCTGCAGCACTGCGATGTCTGCAATTCTGGATGCCTCACTTTAAAAAAGGATGTGGACAGAATGGAGCAGGTACAGAAGAGAGTGACAAAGATGATTACAGGACTGGAGACGGAGCCCTATGAGAAAAGACTGAGGGACTTGGGAATGTTCAGTCTGGAGAAGAGGATGTTGAGGGGGGCATGACTGCTCGTTTTAAGTATATAAAAGGTTGTCACTTAGAGGAGGGCAGAGAGCTATTCCTGTTGGTAGCAGAGGATAGGACTTGCAATAATGGGTTTAAATTACAGGCAGAAATATACTAGCTGGATATTAGGAAAACATTTTTTGCACTAAGAATAATTCAGCAGTGGAATCAGCCGCCTGGAGAGGTGGTGAGCTCCTTCTCCCCAGCAGTATTCAAGCAGTGGCTGATCGAACACTTGTCAGGGATGCTTTAGGATGATCCTGCATTGAGCAGGGGGTTGGACTAGATGACCTGTATGACCCTTTCCAACTCTTATGATTCTATGCTTGACGCTACATGATATTATAGGGAAAGGAAAAGCCTTGATTGCTGCATTTTTATCCTATTTTATGTGATTGTTTTAATTGCTTTGGGAAATCTTGTGGAATCAACTCAAGGAGCCCAGAGACTGGTGTGTCAACTGGAATATTAACTTTGAATTAAGATAAACCAACAACTATGTATAAATAAATCAATACTGTTTATGAATATTAAAGTGTGTAATGTCCTTCATTAATGTTATATAGCTTAAACTATTTTACATAACCCTATTCAAATCTGTAAGACACTAAATAATCTTATAAAGAAATTATAGCTTTACAACAAAGTAGCTTTACAACAAAGAATAAATACACCCACTCTCATCCAGCAGTTCTGACTAGATGAAATACTGCCCAAAAGTTCCAAAATTCCAGCCAAAAGTTCCCAGAGTGATTGTCTAAAGTCCAACTGACGAGCTGTCGGCTAACAGGCTTGTTTCAATGGCTTCACACTCATAGAACAGCAGTTCTCCCTTGATAATTGGAAATGAGATTGGAAGGCTCCTGTGCCACATGCCAAGGGGGAACTACTGGAAAAAGAAAATGAGTTCCAGGGTATGAGCATAATAACAATCGAGAAGAGAGTGATAACACTCAAGAAGCTATGAAATTTCATCAGCTTGTTTGCTAAGGAACTGAGCTATAACTAGAGGGACAGAATGGTGGGGTGGTAATTAAAGGTTTAATATTTAGATTTAAACTGGCTAAGTTGCCTTCAGTTTTTTCTCACATTTGCATCTTTTTGTTATTTACAAGGTTTAGTGGTTTGTGGTTAATCTCTCCATCATCTAGTGTGTTCTCTAAAGACCTGGAATTTCATTTTATTTGCTCATGCTTCAGCACTGCCTGTTTATACATTTATATTATTTTCTGTAACTATCTGCATTCTGACCGTTTTGCATCCATGCCGTTTTCATATGTGTTCCTGTATCATGCATCTGATCTAGTCTATAGTTTGCTTTTGTAATATATTATGCAGTAACACCTTCCACTAAACTGTTAATTCGTATCAGTAACACTTCGGAGCCTGTGGGTGATTCTTCATCTGACATTCACTTCACATTTTCTCCACACTGAGGAAAAGATACAGCTCAAAATCACATTCATATACCCCGGGGCAACGCTGTACTGACTGCAAAGTCACCCCTGAACAGCCACAAATCTATGCAGAAGGTACCATAAAATCCAATGATCAAAGAAAGTGAAAGCAGCATGCAGAGCAGAGGGGAATTTCTGTTCCAAGGTGGGTTTGGTAAAACAACAGAGGGAAAAGCCAATACAGAGTTGCCCTGTATCTTTGTACTGACAGTTCCATACCCACCGGGGTGAGAACCCGTAAAAAAGAGAGACCAAATTGCTTAAGGGGACCAAATTAACAGAGAGCAGGGGAGGAAAGGCAGCTAGGGGCCTTCAGACCTAAACTCTTGTTCCTGTTGAAGACACAGGGCTGGTGCCAAAGAATCGTGAAAGAAAATAGCCTCAAGAGCTACTCCACAAATTCTTGCAGAATTCACATAGTACTATCACAGCTAGGTTCTATAGCACTTATTTATCCACTTGTGTTGTAGCACAGAAGGACACCTCTGGATCTAGTCGTAAAGAGTAAAAGTCCAGTAGCATCTTAAAGACTAACAAAATTTGTGGTAGAGTATGAGCTTTTGTAACCCACTGCTCACTTCTTCAGATATCCACCTCTGGATCTAGTTCCTACCAGCAGTGGAAAACACCTTCTATATGCAGAAGAGCAACTACTGATACCAACATCTGGAAAGAGTGTCCACAGCTTCAAAGGCTGTCTCCTGAATGTCTTAAACTCAGTCTTTTCTCATTTGGTAAATTCAGATTGCCAAGGTAGTGGGCAAGATTATGGCTGCATCCATATATCTCTCCTTATATATAATTGTCACTTGGCTTCGTAAGATTCCATGCGCTCCCATTGGCTGTAAAATACAGTTCCTCATCAAAGGCTCCTAAGTAAGCTCAATAGTCATGGGATAAAAGAACAAGTCCTCTTGTGGATCAAAAACTGGCTTATAAATAGGAAACAGAGAGTGAGTATAAATGGGAAACTTTCTCAGTGGAGGGTGGTAAGCAGTGGGGTACCACAGGGATCAGTACTCGGTCCGATGCTTTTTAACTTGTTTATTAATGATTTGGAATTCGGAGTAAGCAGTGAAGTGGCTAAATTTGCAGATGACACGAAGTTGTTCCGGGCGGTGAAAACCAGGGAGGAGTGTGAGGCACTCCAAAGGGATCTGTCGAGGATGGGTGAGTGGGCGTCAATGTGGCAAATGGGGTTCAATGTGGCCAAGTGCAAAGTGATGCACATTGGAGCCAAAAATCCTAAATATAAATACACGTTGATGGGGTCTGAACTGGCAGAGACGGACCAAGAGAGAGATCTTAGAGTCGTAGTAGATAACTCAATGAAAATGTCTAGATAGTGTGTAGCTGCAATAAAGAAGGCCAACACTATGCTGGAGATTATTAGGAAGGGAATTGATAACAAATCAGCCAGTATCATCATGCCCCTGTATAAATCATTGGTGCAACCTCATTTGGAATACTGTGTACAATTCTGGTCACCACATCTCAAAAAGGATATTATAGCATTGGAAAAAGTGCAGAGAAGGGCAACTAGACTGATAAAAGGGTTGGAACACCTTCCCTATGATGAAAGGTTAAAATGCTTGGGGCTCTTTAGCTTGGAGAAACAACGGCTGAGGGGTGACATGATCGAGGTTTATAAGATTATGAATGGGATTGAGCAGGTTGAGAAAGAAGTACTTTTCTCCCTTTCTCACAATACAAGAACTCGTGGGCACTCCATGAAATTGCTGAGCAGTCGAGTTAGAACAGATAAAAGGAAGTACTTCTTCACCCAAAGAGTGATTAACGTATGGAATTCACTGCCACAGGAGGTGGTGGCAGCTACAAGCATGGACAGTTTCAAGAGGGAATTAGATAAACATATGGAGCAGAAGTCCATCTGTGGCTATTAGCCACAGGGTATAGATGGGAACTCTCAGTCTGGGGCAGGTGATGCACTCTATTCTTGGTGCTGGAGGGGGCAGCAGTGGGAGGGCTTCTAGTGTCCTGGCCTCACTGCTGGACCTCCTGATGGCACCTGGTATATTTTGGCCGCTGTGTGACAGAGTGTTGGACTAGATGGGCCATTGGCCTGATTCAACATTGGCTTCTCTTATGTTCTTATATAAAATGCCCTCCCTCAGCCATTGGCCCATCAGCCGCCACTCAAGAGAACTCTTGGCGTGCCATTGGCTGGGTGCTGGGTCTGCTCTTCTTCCCCACTCATTCCCCCGGTAGACAGCTCTCTCTCCTGAGGAAGACAGTTCTCTTGACTCCTGTGAGGGACTGTCCCCTCAGTGGCTGTTGGTAGGCAACCAAGCTTGGTTCAGTTAATAAAAAAACAAAGGACTTTCAGAATAACCCCCTCCCCGACCATAACCCCCTCCCCAACAGCCACTTTCCTGTCAGAATAAATGGAAAAAGGCTCTCTCTCCTGCTTAGCTTCAGCATGGCTGGCTGGCTAAGGAGGTGGGCCAGCGACCATCAAACCATTTTCTTCAACTCCCCGCTGTGCGGCTGACTTTTCCCTAGGGTTGCCTATCTCCAGGTGGGACCTGGAGATCTCCCACTGTTACAATTGACCTCCAGATGACAGAGATCAGTTCCCCAGGAGAAAATGGCTGCTTTGGAGGGTAGACTCTATGGCATTATACCCTGCTAAGTCCTTCCACACACACCCCAAATGCTGCCCTCCACAGGATCCACCCCCCCAAATCTCCAGGTATTTCCCTAATCAGAGTTGGCACCTGTACTTTCTCCTCTGTCAGTAAAAGGCCCTTTCCACACCTATGTTGGCCTTTGGGCCCAGTCCTGATCGGGTTGCCAACTCCAGGTGGACAATTCCTGGAGATTTGAGGGGTAGAGCCTGGAGGGGTGAGGTTTGAGGAGGGGTGGCACCTCAGACAGGTATGATGCCATAGACTCCACTCTCCAATCCAGCCATTCCCTGATGGGGAACCATTATTGCCAATCTCCAGTTGGGGGCTGGAGATCACTCAAAATTACAACTGCTCTCTAGGAGGGGGGGGAAATGGAAAACTAAAGGTAGGTTGATGGTTGGCTGGGAGGGAGATAGGGTTGTCAACTCCAGGTTGGGAAATTCCAGGAGATCTGAGGGGTCGAACCTGGAGAGGGTGAGTGTTGAGGAGGGGTGGGACCTCAGACAGGTACAATGCCATAGACTCCACCCTCCAAACCAGCCACTCCCTCCTGGGGAACCACTGTTACCAATCTCCAGGTGAGGGCTGAAGATCACTCAAAATTACTACTGCTCTTCAGGTAGCAAAGATCAGTTCCTCTGGAGAAAACGGTGGACTCTGTCATTATACCCTGCTGAGATTGCCACAGCAAATTGTCACTGAGCGCCCAAAGCCGGGGCACTCTCCCAGAGCCTCTTTCTAGAGCTCGTTGTATTTATTTCCACAACAGGCCTTATTCCTAGTCATTATATATTGTACTAATGTACCATTGCAATCACTAGCTACTGGGTTTTCTTGTATGGACAAGTCAATCCAGAAGTTGAGAATGGTATGTGTAGCGTAACAGCACACTATACAACAATGTAGAGATGCAGTCACTGAAAAGCATTTAGCACTGGCTTTTATTTGCATCACAGATTAAACAAGCCCTCAAAATACAATGAATGCATCTTCTTGGGCAGATGGAGGGTTCATGTGTAACAGAATGTCCCAGGAACACTGTGCGAAGCTAGTTTCAATATAAAGAAGAAGGCAAAGGTGTGATGGATGGCTTCTATTTCTTCTTCTGCATGACTGCAATCAATAAACCATGAAACCATCACACTCCCACTCCACAATCTGTGCAGACAAATCAAGAAGAGAGAGAAGAAGCCTGATTCACATTAGGGACAATTTCCGCCCCATACAGCCATTGTTTGCACAATTAAGAACTCACAAAACAACAGTACTTTCTTTCAGAAAGGATAAGATCCAGAATGCAGCAGTGCTAGTCCTGATGGGAGTGTCACAGATGGCACACTGGCTTCCAGTGGAATACCGAGTCAGGTTCAAGGTTTTGGTATTGACCTTCATGGCCTTGAGCGGTCTGGGACCAACGTATCTGTGGGACTGTCTCCTCTGTTATGTCCCCAGGAGAGCTTGATGTTCTTCAGATAACAACCTGCTGGTGATCCCTGGCCACAAAGATGTCCAGCTGTCCTCGACCAGGGCCAAGGCCTTTTTGGTCCTGGCTCCAACCTGGTGGAACTCTCTGCCTAATACCACCAGAGCCCTGCAGGATCTTATGCAATTCCAGAGGGCCTTCAAGGCAGAGATGTTCTGCCAGGCTTTTGGTCGAGGACAGCACTGGTGTACTATCATGGCTGGCACCTCCTTCCTCTCCCCCCTCCCCTTAATTCTGATTTTGTGATCCCACTCCCCTGCCTAGAAAGTGGCCAGGCAGTCCAGAACTGGGATGAAATTTTTAAGGACGCCATCTGGGACTTCTTTTAATGTTTTTTTTAAATGTGTTATTCCAATTTGTTATTTTGAATTCTTAATGTTTGTATATTCATTTTATGGCTTTGTGCCTCTGTTTTACATCACCCAGAGCCCCGTGCAAGCTGGGATGGGGTGATTAATAAATTAAATAAAACAATAATAATAATAATAATAATAACAGCAGCAACAACAACAACAACTTTTTTATTTTTAAAGGATTTTTGAAACAAACTTCATTTCTTTATAGTTGTTTTGGAAGTTTGCAAATCAAAGAGAAAACTTAACGAAATTATAACTATGAATCAGATGTTTACAAGATCGCTACAAGATTGTTACATCACATACATTATCTAGATATATATAAAAGGCTAGCCATGATCCTGACAACTCACCTTCTACCTGATTGGGCCAGCCTTTCAAGGTCATTTGCATATGCAGCCTGATTGGACCTTGCTCCAATCCACACATCATCCTCTCCTCCCCCACATAGCCAGCCAGTACACAGAGGTTGTCTGGATATGCAGCCTGATTGGCCCTCACCTCCAACATTCTAAACAGTTTGCTGTTGCTGTTGGGAGTCATTGAATGTGTCCTAAAGTAACACATATCTCCCAATTTTCCCTAAATGTTCAGTGGGGTTGCCAATCCCCCTGCAGGGCCTGGAGATATCCCAGAAATCTCCATGTTCCCCAGCCACAGCACATCATTTCCTCTACAGAAAACAGGTAGTCAGCAACTCACCTGCTCTCCCATTGGCCACTGGGGAAGCTGTGTGGGCATCCTATTGGCCTGTCCTGCCAGCTCCTCTATTCTTACATCCCCACTTTTGACACATTGCATCTTGGAAGTTGTAGTTCTCAGCTGGCCTTAATGCAACCATAGCAAAGGGAATTAGAACTACAGTTCCCAAGTTTAGAGTCCCAAGAGGCCATGGGGCATTAGCAGGGAGTTAGTTAAAGTGTTAATCAGTTAAACTGTTAAAGGAGGGTTGGGGGAAAAGGAAGGCCTGGACATCTCCCTGAATTACAATTGATCTCCAGGCTATAGAGATCAGTCCCCATGGAGAAAATAGTTGCTTTGGAGGGTGAACTCTATGGCAGTCCTTCAACAAACCTGGCCCTCCCCTAAGTATTACCAACCTCCAGGCAGCACCTGGAGATCACCAGCTATTATACCTGATCTCCAGATGACCAAGATCAGTTCTCCTGGAGAAAATGGCTACTCTGGGCAGTGGACTCTATGGCATTATACCCCGCTGAGATCCCAACCTCCCAGTGGGCCCTGGAAGTCTCCAGGGAACCACTGTTTCCAGCTGCCAACCAATATCACTTGCCCTGCATACACACGCGACCTCAAGAAACAGTCTCAATGGTTTACCATCACAAGCATTTCCCAGGGCAAAAAAGGCAGTTTGTACCAAGCCACAGCCTCTTTCTAGAGCCCATTGTATTTCTTCCCACAGCAGGCCTTATTCCTAGTAAAGTAATATTGAGCTTGTGACACCCTCTGGATATGTACAGTCAGAAAGAAACAACTTTAAATTGTTAGAACAACATGATCTTAAGGATTTTCTTCTCTTCACAGAGTTCATCTACTTTCTCTGACTTCAGAGCCCAGCGTGAAAAGGGCTGTTAGATATTTGGGGGAAAATCCATGCAATATCTTTTTATTAAGGCCAATCAAAATGACACAAAACACTGTGCAAGTGTTCAGGTTCACACAAACTCTTTGTCAAGCAGATGCTGGAAAAATAAAGGAGGGAAAAGGCAGACATTGTCATGCCAGCTCTAGTAGTGCTGGATGCTGACAGGTACACTAACTTGTTTAATTGCTGAAGGTGTTAGACTCTGGCAATTGCATTCTGGGAAAAGGTAAATAGTGAAGGCACATCTCAGGTGAAAATTCCTAGAGATGTGGCAATGTAATGGGGATGACTGGAGTTACAGGGGTAGGCATAGGCAACCACAGGGAATTCAAATGGCTAGGGAATTCAGTTTTGTCAGTTCTTGGAAACTAAGCAAGGTTGGTACTTGGATGGGGGATCACCAAGAAAGGCTCTGCAGAGGAAAGCAATGGCAACTCACCTGTGCTTCTCAGATGCCTTAACAGCCCCTTGCTGGGGTCGCCATAAGTTGGTTGTGATGAGGTCATGTTCATATGTATTCAAGTGCCTAATGAGGAACATGGGACAAGCAAGAATTCAAGTCCAGCTGGAGTTTCTTCTTCATCTGAGTGAGACTGGTGCTTCCTTGTTCAAGCAGGGGCTTAAGGTAAAACATCTGGATGAATTACTTGTTATTTAGAGGGACATAAAATAATATATAGGAAAAATACAGAGAATTCATGTATAATTAAGCTATTTCAGAGATTATTGAAATATTATAATATAGGGACTTATTCATATATGAAATATTTTAATACGTGAATAGTTTAGAATAGTTTAGAGGCTGGAGCACATTTCTAAAGGTTAAACTGATTTATTTAAATTAAGGGAATGAAGGCATGAACAGATTTATTTCAACTAAAAACTGGTTATTAGTAAAATCAAGGATAGGATTAAAAGGTTTTAATTATAGTTTAATTGCAGGTTTTAAAGAACTCTTACATTTTGTGTGTGATATATTTATTCATGACTTGCAAGCTATTGAGCGTATGTTGAGAATCCATATGGAAATGTAGCCAGCGAGATGGAATGCATCTGGATGGATGTCTGGATGTCTGAGTGAATGTCTTGGTCCATCCATTCTTTTCCTTGATCCCTCTGCCCCCATTTTCCCACTCCTCCAGAGTAACTCAGTTTCTAGATAGGAGTACATGAGGCTAATCTGACCCTGCACCTGCCACATAAAGAATGGTAAACTATATCCTCCACTGAAAGTTTTATTGGTCTCCCTGGTTAAAACTGGCCATTGCCAATAGAATAAGAAACATTTCTGTTGAGTTTCAGCAGCTTAATCAGATTCAGGCTTTGCCACACTCTAAAGGACACAGTCCTTTACACTAATACTAATCAGCATAAAGACTGGTAGCCGTGTTAGGTCCCGATCAGACGGCTCTTTAGATCCACGCCAGGCACGAGTGGTGGATTTAAAGGTAATGTCCAGACATCAACATCTGGGAAATGTCCCTCTTCTGTGAGCATTCCGTTTTGCTGTGCTTGGGAGCCGCACTTAAAAGATACTACTTTAAATCTGGAGTTTTTGGTTCCCGACGGGTCAATTGTGGATTTACCCCCCGTCTGATTGGACCAGCACGCAATCCTCCCATTGGGCGCCATTTTAAAAAAATCTCTACATTCAATTCCATGCATGCACGGATAAACAAGGATGCAATTTCACAATTATGTCCATGTGCAAACCTTTAAAAAAAAAAAAAAAACATCCCTCAAGCCTCCTTCAGTGGACGCCGTCTAGACAACCCACAACGGAGGCAGCGCGTGGTAAGACGATTCACTGGGGGGCTGTCTGGTCATGCAATGCAAATTGGGATCAAGTTAGAGCCAGGTTAACGGTGGGATTAGCTGTCCATATGAACGTACCCTCAGTCTGTCTGTAGCAGCAGAAAAGAGTAAGATCTGTGGTAGGGTAAAAGCTCTTACCCTGCCACAAATGTTGTTAGTATTTTAAGGTGCTACTGGATTCTTACTGAATTCTGCTAATCAGCATCAGCCCTCAAACAATGTCTAGCCTTCTCAGTTGCCTTCCAGCTTTGTCGGGCATCCATTTTCAGGACAAAATTCTTATACTGATAAAGAGGCTGGCAGGAAAATATTTGTAATTCTCCCCTAAGCATATTCTTGAAATCCTGAAGTGGATAAAGAACACTGCTTTGCCATGTGGAATTTTACTCCTTCCAAGGTTAAGTAACTACTGATTGAAATGAATTGGAGAGTACAGTCCAATGTCTGTGCAGTGTGGAGCATCAGAGCAGAAATAAAGAGCCCTGCCATTGCATTAAGGTTCCCATCTTTATAAATCACTTCCTAAAAGGTGCGAAGGGTGGACAATAATTTAAAGCAGCAATTTTGAGAGAAAATTACTTTGATCCTCTTCCAACTGTTGAGACGTAACTTTGACTTGGCAATTTGCTGAAAAGAATACATTAATAGAGTCCAAGGTCATTTTTTTTCTTCCTAGCAAAAGTAGCTTAAGAAGTGAGGCATGAAGGTTAATTTAATGTTTAATTAAAAAATCAGCATTCCTTTCCAGGCAAATTCAGAGTTTATTTTCTAAAATCAGATGTGTTACTCTTAAGCCTGCCTAGAAAACACATCTTCCAAAACTAGAAGTGCTTCCCCCCTCCATATCCCAGGTGGGTGGTTAAGGGAAATACACATGATCATCAGGAAAAGAGGAAGACCCAACATGAGATAGATTGACTCAATCAAGGAACCCACAAATCTCAGTTTGCAAGATCTGAGCAAGGCTGTTAATGTTAAGACCTTTTGGAGGTCATCAATTTATAGGGGTGCTGCAGGGGTCTTTTGGGGGGGAGCGCACCGGAGTGCAGCTCCGGAGCTCAGGAGCCAAGCCCCGCCCCCAGCCGCCTTCCCAGGGAGTCTTTCAGGCAGCCGCATGTCAATTTCAGCTCCATTATATCCTATGGGCCATTGAAGTCAATGGTGAAAACATAGGGTATATTCTGGGGCTGGAGGGAGGGTTTGAGGAGGGCTCCAAACTCACAGGGTGGCTGTTGGAGCCTCTCCCCAAGATACCCACCAAGTTTCAAGAACATTGGATCAGGGGTCCAATTCTATGGGCCCCTAAACAGGTTGCCCCTATTCCCTCCATTGTTCTCTATGGTGGGAAAAAATAACTTGTTTTCCCACCATAGAGAACAATGGAGGGAATAGGGGCAATCTGTTTGGGGGCCCATAGAATTGGACCCCCTGGTCCAATGTTCTTGAAAC
Organism: Gekko gecko; assembly: GCA_029375565.1. NCBI lineage: Eukaryota > Metazoa > Chordata > Lepidosauria > Squamata > Gekkonidae > Gekko > Gekko gecko. The sequence goes on from JAPDNY010000007.1 coordinate 123,896,039, forward strand.
TTGGTGGGTATCTTGGGGAGAGGCTCCATCAGCTACCCTGTGAGTTTGGAGCCCCTCCCTCAAACCCCTCCCTCCAGCCCCCAGAATATACCCTATGTTTTCACCATTGACTTCAATGGCCCATAGGATATAATGGGGCCGAATTGCCGTCCTTTCCTTCTCTTTTTCCTCTTTCCCTCCTTCTTCTCTTCTCTCTTTCTTTCTTTCCCACCTTCTTCTCTTCTCTTTTTTCCTTCTTTCCATGTTTCTCTCCTTCTTCCCTCTCTTTCTTTCCCTCCCCTTTCCTTCTCTTTCTTTCCTTCCTTCTTTCCTTCTCTCTACTCTCTTTCCTCCTTCTGTGGCCCAACTCTCATGAGAAGGAGTTTAAACTTTAAACGCCTTCTCTCTTAGCTCCCCAACCCAGGCCAGCTGGGGAAGGGAAGGGGAGGCTTTTGAAGATGCCTCCCCCCCCTTTTGCTTCCCCTTATGACATCATGTCCGGTGATGTCAGGGGGCGTGGCATATGCTAATAGCCTAATAGCTCATTAGCATACCATATGCTAATGAGCTCCTGCAGCTCTTTTTCTACGAAAAGACCCCTGGGGTGCTGTAAGTAGGAAGCAATTTGATGGCACTTAACACACATACACTGTATCCAGAGGCACTGTTTTAGAACATAAGAGAAGCCATGTTGGATCAGGACAATGGCCCATCCAGTCCATCACACAGTGGCCAAAACCCAGGTGCCATCAGGAGGTCTACCAGCAGGGACAGACTCCAGAAGCCCTCCCACTGTTGCTCCCCAAGCACCAAGAATACAGAGAATCACTGCCCCAGACATGTAGAGCAATGGGGGGGGGGGGCACTGAAAGCACTCTGGGAGCTGACTTATCCCTACAGTGTTGCAAGCCCCACTTACACCAATGTAAATGACCAGGCCCGTAGCTACAGTGGGGCATCCTCTTTTTTTTACTGTTTTTACTGTTATTGTATCTGAGCTGAGCCCATATACAGAAAGCAGATTTCAGAGTAGAGTTAGGAGGTACAATCCTAAGCAGCAGTGCTTATTTCCCACCAGGTAACTTCTAGTTATAACCCGTGGACATGTAAGGTTAGTTTTGAAAGAGTGTTGACTATATACCCTTCAGAAAACATAAGATCTGTCATGACTCCAAAAAAAGAATGGTAAAAATTTAATTTTGTGAAAGTACTACCCTAAGATCTCTAGTACAGAGACCAAGCCACACCTGCACAATTTTTGACCCATCTTGCTAAACAGAGCCCACCTCTAGTAGTCCTAAATGGTACCCAACCAAGAGCCTAATCTGTCTTGGCTGCCTTAGAGGTTGCCAGGTCCCCCGGCATGTGGGGGATCCCCTGGTTTCCAGCACTCCCCCCTGCGCCAGCCAGATGGCTGGCAGGGGAGAGTTACCATCCCAAATGTGACATGCCTACATCACCTGGAAGTGACGTAGGCATGTTGGCAACGTCGGGGAGTGACACTCTGGTTTTTAGGCAAATCCTATGGTAGAATTAGCTTCAAACCATAGAATTTGCTCAAAAACCAAAGCATCACTGTCCCCCCCCCCCCGATGTCCCCAACATGCCTATATCACTTCTGGCTGACACAGGCACATCGTCCCTGATGTCCCAGCCTGATGTACCTACATCACCTTCAGGTGGCAACCTTAGCTGCTTTTCTGGGACTACAAAAACAGGAGATCGTACCCAACCTTGTGGGTTGAGTTCAGTTTGAAGGGTGACAATATAGCCCATGTCATTTTCATTTTAACATTTTATTTCTATTTTAAAAGTTTACAATTTAGGGCCTAGGGAGCAAAAGGTCATACAGCATGGGCAGTTGGTAAAGTTGCTCTCATATTAGTAACTGCAAGAACCTCACATCCTCAGTCAGTCTGGCCTACAGTAGGAGAGAGAAGGCCAGAACTTAACTGAGGGAAACTGCTAGGTTTTTTTGCAGGTATGTGATGGGTGCATGGGCCCAACAACCAGGGAGAATTTGCATCCTAGAAAGGGTTTGCCAAACTGAGTTGTGGTTAAAGGTATGATTTAAAACTCTTTTGTTCACTGAGTCAGTCTGGCCTGCAGCAGCAGAGAGAAGGCCAGAGCTTAACTGATGGAAACTGCTAATTTCTTTGCAGGCTCAAGCCAGAGTCAGCATCCAGAGCAGCAGCAGCAGCAGCAGCAGCAGCATCTACAAGTGCTACTGAAGAGCTTATGGGGAAGAAGCAGCCCTCCATTTCTTTAAGTTAACGTTTTGGACTTTCTCTTTTTCCTTGTGTTAATGGGCCCAGTTTGCCTTTGTTCTGGGTGCTCTTCCTGAAGGGCACTGAAGTTCCTGTCTCTTCAGATGTTGATATGTTCATATACATATCTTTCGAATTGGATTTTGCCAGTTCACACAATAAAATCCAGTTGGAAAGTGGATTGAAAGTGGATTATGTAGTGTGTGTAATCACAGCCTGAGTCTGGCAAATAAACACTCATCATACCCAAAGCAGGCAGCATTATTACCTCGACTATGTCTGTCTTACCAAGCAGCATCACTCCTGCCTTTTCTGGGTTCAGTGTCAGCCTGCCTTCCCCCAGCCACTTGTCTAGGAAATGGCCTAGAACCCAGAAAGAAACTTCCAGAAGATTACTTAAAGAAATATAGAGCATCAGTATAATGGTGACATCCATCTCCAAAGGTATGGATGATCTTGTTGGACCTGGTAGAACACCATATATCCGAAGCAGCACATTCTAAATCTTCAATGGTATCTTTCTTTACCTGCCCCAACAGAAAGTATCTAAACCACATAAACTCCACACTTGCAATCTCTGTTTTCTCTTGCAAGCAGCACAACACTGTCTTAGGGTAAACTGTGTTGAAGGCAACCAAGAGGTCAAGCAAAAATTAAAAGGGAGGCATTCCTTTTATCCACCAGTAAAAGATAGTTCTTCAGAGCAACCAAGGCCATACTCTTTCCAAAACCAGGACTGAAGCTGTACAGAAAAGTCAGGGGCAGATGAATCGTCCAGGACCCCTGGAGTTGCTCTGCCACTGCCATTCAACCATTCTTTCTAAAAATGGCAGACTGGAAACTGGTTGTTTAACCTTCTTAATCCTATACTGGCCGGGGGCGGGGGGAAGCACATACAAAACTTGCATAGAAAACTTGCAATATTAGGCAATAAAACACAGGTAAAGAATCTTTTTTTTCCACAAACCCACAGGGACTTGTATGACTTTTTTTCTTTTGCAGCAATTGTCCTATTTAGCCAAAGTATATATACTAAAATTGAGAAGCTTTCATCTATCAGCTTGCCCTATAATGAAGCACAATAAACTACTGTTATTATCATAGATAATAAAAAGAAGGCAAACATCAAAATGTACAATACATGTTAGTTGGTTTTTAAAAAATAATTTTGATGTAATTTGTAGTCCCTTAAGTATATAGGTTTCCTACAGGAACATATAGTCTGGGGAATACCCCTACCCCCAAAAAAGGTTACATAGACCTATACAGTTACATAAACAGAAATGGAAATAGTTTCCAGTTTGATGTAGTTTGGTGTATGGTTAAGTGTGTGGACTCTAATCTGGGAGAACCAGATTTGATTCCCCACTCCTGCACTTGCAGCTGCTGGATAACCTTGGGCAAGCCATAGTTCTGTCAGAGCTTTTTCTTGAAAGAGCAGTTCTTCAAAGAGCTCTCTCAGTCCCACCTACCTCACAGGGTGTCTGTTGTGGGGCGAGGAATGGAAAGGAGTTTGTAAGCCACTCTGAAACTCCAAGTGAAGGGTGGAGTATAAATCCGATCTCTTCTCTTCTTCTTCATTATCATTCAGTTTTATCTTTAATGGTAAAGTTGTTAGGTTTATGATAAAGGTTTATGATAAATGTTTGTTATATCGCAAACCATTTAACACCTTGAATGTTTCCCCCCTAAACTTTTGAAGCAATTTCACATTTCTTTGCCAAGTCATAAGGGTGTTCTCATTTACTGATTTGAACTAACCCCCCCCCCCGAGAAGGGGTTACAACAAGTTACAACAAGCTTTTTGGTTGGAACCATGGTTATTAAACAACCTTGAATCTGATTTAAACACATAATGTAAACATGTCTTAAGGAAGTGGTACACTAATAATTGCTTACATTTTTGTCAATGCATGTCACAAAATGAAATTATACAAGGTGGAGGAGGAAGAGGTTAATGGCCTCACTTTCACTGGAAGATTGTACCAGTATACTTTCATGTCAATGCACAATGCTGAGCATGCTCCTGTACAGTATTATATATACTTTAGGTGGTAAGCAGTGGAGTACTGCAGGGCTTGGTACTAGGTCTGGTACTTTTTAACGTTCATTAATGATTTGGAGTTGGGAGTAAGCAGTGAAGTGGCTAAGTTGGCAGATGACACTAAGTTGTTTAAGGTGGAGAGAACCAGGGAGGACTGTGAGGCACTCCAAAGGGATCTATCAAGGCTGGGTGAGTGGGCATCAATGTAGCAAATGAGGTTCAACATGGGCAAGTGCAAATTAATGCACACTGAAGCCAAAAATCCAAACTATAAATATACACTGAGGGAGCAATAACTGACCAGGAGAGAGATCTTGAAGTCGTGGTGGATAACTCACTAAAGATGTCAACTCAATGTGCAATGGCAGTTTTTAAAAGGCAAATGCTATGCTGGGGTTTGTAGGAGGGGGATTGAAAACAAATCAGCTTGCACCACAATGCCCCTGTATAAATCAGCGGTGCGGCCTCATTTGGAATAACGTGTACAGTTTTAGGTCACCATACTTCAAAAAAGATATTATAGCATCAGAAAAGGTGTAGAAAAGGGCAACTAAAATGACTAAGGGGATGGAACAGCTTCCCTATGAAGAAATGTTAAAGAGGTTAGGGCTTTTTAGCTTGGAGAAATGATGATTCAGGGGTGACATGATAGAAATTTACAAAATTATGCATGGGATAGAGCAAGTAGAGAAAGAAGTCCTTTTCTCCCTTTCTCACAATACAAGAACTCGTGGGCACTCAATGAAATTACTGAGCAGTAGGCTTAAAACAGATTAAAGGAAGTAAGTTCAAAGACTAATTTAGAAAGTAAGTAACATGCGGCATCCACTGCCGCAGGAAGCAGTGGCAACTATAAGCAGAGACAGCTTCAAGAAGGGATTGGATAAATATATGGAGCAGTGGTGCATCAGTGACTATTAGCCATAAGGTCTAGATGGAACACTATGTCTGGGGCTGTATTCTTGGTGCTTGGGGGCATCAGTGGGAGGGCTTCTAGAGTTGTGGCCTGGCTGGTGGACCTCCTGATGGCATCTGGCTTTTGGGCACTGTGTGACACAGAGTTGGACTGGATGGGTCATTGGCCTGATTCGTCATGGCTTATGTCCCGATCAAGGGAGACACACACTACCTTCAGGCTTACAAACAAACAAAAAAGGGAGAGGATACAGAAGGGAAGGGGACAGCAACATTAGAGGAAGGAGACCAGTTTGAAAGTGGCAAAACACAGGTAGAATTTATATCTAGTTGGGGCCTAACTGACTTCCTCTTGCTCATGGTTCTTTCTGGTAGAAAGGGGGTGCAACTGTTCAGAGGGCCACTGGCCATGACAGAGGCCAGAGGCTCTTTTTCTTAATTTCTGCAGTCCCCAGGCAGCCCACAGATCAAAGCTCTTCCTGGGAGGAAAGCGGGGAAGCAAGTTTCCTGCAGTTGCTTAATCTCTGGTCTTCTCCTTGAGATGGTCTTCTTCCTGGGACGAAGGAGCTAAGGTCTCCTGTTGGTTTTCTAGCTGGTAGAAGATGCCAACACATCCTTCCCCTGATTTGCAATGGAAAGGGCTCCACGTATTTGCAGTGATGCATGCAGTAATGGCATTGAACGCTGCCATGCTCAATGTGGAGTACCGGTACATGGCACAGTTTTTGAGGAGCAATCTTAGGCAGCGCTTAAAATTGGCCTTATCTGCAGAAACAAATTGCTATTTGAAATTGCATGATGAAATTGCATGATAAGAAAGAGCTGGATTTGAAATAGTAAGGAGTGTATTGCCATAGAAATTGGATGTCTTTTGAATAGTTCTTGATTAGTTAATGAAGTGCTTTTTACTATTACAAAGTTTTTAATGACTTATTTCAAAATGATATTAGAACAAAGTTGAATCAGAAATGCCTGTGAGGTAGGACTGCCACCCTCCAGGTGGGCCTGGCGATAACCTGGATTACAACTGATCTCAGTTGTCTGAAGATCAGTTCCTCTAGGGAAACTGACTGCTTTGGAGGGTGGACTCTATGGTATTATACCTTGCTGAGCTCCCTCCCCAGGCTCTACCCCCAAATTTCCAGGAATTTTCTAGCCCAGAGTTGGCAATTCAAGTGATGGTTAACATCCTCACTTTAGAGCAACCTAGATGAAATAGCATACTTAAAATTCTCAGACTATACAATGCCTTTACTTTGGCAGAATTGGCAAAATTTCTAAAGCCAGAATGGGCAAAAATTTCTACTGGTTTTTTTGGTGGATCTGCTGTGTGGTAAATAATCCAACAGAGATAGCCCCCCCACCACACACACACACACACACAGTCACAGAATAGCCTTATATGAGATTTCAGTCCATTATGCAATAATCAAAAGCACAGACTCTCTGACAGGAAGAAACGAGGCAGCCCTCTTTCTCTAATAAGCTCTTCTGCTTACTGAACGTGGCTCTTCATAGAAGATTCCACAGAGGCATAACTTATCAGAACACACAAGAAACCAGATTTAATTATAAACATATGAAGCTACATTATTTGGAGTTGAATCCTTGGTCCTCCTCACTCAACAGTCTCTGCTCTGATGAGCAGTGACTCCCCAGGGAGCTGCTTAGGACTGAAGTTGGGACTTTCTGTCTAAAAATCATGTGCTGTCCTCCCTAACTATCCTAGGAGTATGCTGTTACACAGTGCAAGGAATCCTCCTGCAAATAGTTAGACCTGTATTTAGGTTTTTTAATTTATTTTTCCTGCCCTCCCTTCATGGGGCGCCGGACAGTGTACATGGCTTGCCTACCCTTCATTTTATCCTCACAAAAACCTTGTGATGTAGGTAAGGCTGAGAGAGTAACTGGCCCAATGTTGCCCTGTAACTTTCATAGCAAACAGGAATTTGAATCCAGGTGCCCCATCCTTGCCGAACACTGAAATTACTACACCAGTCTGGCTGCTTTAACAGAGCAGAGGCAACACTTAAGGGTAGGGAGGGCACTAATATCCAGAATACCTGGTTCTGTACTGAGTTCTACATACACAAAATTAAATTGGCATATGCGTATAGTTCAACTAAAAAGAAAAAAAGGAGAATGACAGTCCTATTTTTGTGTCAGAAATGCTATATGTTACAGTTTGGATGTGGAAAGCACTTGAAGTTATTTATTTATTATTCATTTAGTATATCTTATCCCACTTTTCTCCCTAATGGGGACCTGAAGTAACTTATAAAAACTATACTTCAAACAAATTTATAAACACAGCAGGCTAGGAACACCAGGGAAAAAGATTCAACCCAATTCTTTCAAGCTGGCACCCATCTTCGCTCAGTTTCTTCTTCTGAATGCAGAGTCCTGTTGGAGTGGACACTGAGGAAGAACCCTGGAATATATACCTTGGAGAACAGATGAGAGTTTGTCCTAGGACACCTTGAAAACAGCTTTCAAGAGCTACCTACAGTGCCATCATAAGCAGAGCTACACTCTTCTAAATCCATTGACTTCAATGGACTTAGAAGGGTATAACTCTGCTTAGGATTGCACGTTTAGCCCCTCAAGCCTCTCCCTTGGTGGTGTAGTGGCTAGAGCATCATTCTAAGATCTGGAAGGCTCAGATTTGAATCCACACTCTGCCATGGAACACAGGGTTGCCAACCTCCAGGTGGGGCTTGGAAATCTTCCAGAATTACAACTGATCTTCGGATGACAGAGATTAGTTCCACTGGAAAAAATGGCTGCTTTGGATAGTGAACTCTGTGGCGTTATACCCTGCTGAGGTCCCTCCCCTAGCTAAATCCACCCTCCTCAGGCTCTATCCCCAAATCTCCAGGAACTTCCCAACCTCAGAGTTGGCAACCTTACATAGAAGTTTGCTTCGTGACCATGGGCCAATGACACAGTCTTAGTCTAACCTATGTCACCGAATTGTTAAGAGGAAAATGAGAAGGGGAGATGTAGTAAGCCACTTTGGTTTGTGGGGGGGAATGGAGTACATATGAAGTAAATAAACACATTTATCTTGAATAATCTGGGAGATTAGGGATCACAGATCCAGATAGGATTGGACTACTGATTATCTACAAGTATCTTATTGCCCTTATGTCTGATTAACTAGGTAGATCCTATTTAGCAACTTTTATAATGAAGTTTAAATTCTGGTTATTTGAATCTGTCTCAGTGTCCTGGTTATTTCACCCCTACATCTGATTGCCAAACTCCAGGGCTCTCCTTGAGGGCTGTAAGTATTTCCACATGATGGCAGCTGTATTGTTTATACACAGAAGAGAGTGGGAAAGATATCTGGTGTTAGAAACCTGTCATCTTTTTCTACTCACAAAGGACTGAATCTTTGCTGACTATGTGTGGCCACTTTGGAATTTTCAGAAAAGGTACTGGGAATCACCACAAAACGGCTACCATGATCAATGGGGTAAATTACAAACTGGCTGTCATTAAAGTGTAACCAATCACAGAAGGTTGGGAGATTCCAAAAGATGGTTCCTAGGTTAAATTGTTCTATGCTTCCATGCACCCACAAAGGTGATACCTCCTGAGCTTTTAAGGAACATACCCTGAATTGCCAACCCAGATGAAAGCCAGGACTGGCAACATATTGGACACCCACAGTTAACCTACTGAGGATTTCCAGGCTAGACAATATACCATGACACCTTACTGTTATGAAATACAAAAAGCAGTCACAACAAAAGCTCTGAAAATTCTGTACTTTGCAATTTAATCTTGAACATATCCCCTCAGTAGGCCTTTAATTTTTGAAGCTGGGAATCTTCCTAATACATGAGTGACATTTTGATGAAATTCAGAATGACACCCCCATATATTAGTAGATCAAGATGGGTAGCCATGTTTGTCTGTAGCAGTAGAAAAGAGCAAGAGTCCTGGACTTTTACAATTATCAGTAACTCTATTTTTTTCAAAACTACTTCAGCTAAGCACAACCATAAGTTGTTGATGGAAAAAACCTTATTGGCATGAAAATTCCAAGAAGATTTTTACAGAAAATACTTTCAGCAGCCAAAGACCAAGGATGTATTATGCCATTAACATTGTTACCGCTTCAGTCCTTAATAAGCTGATATGTTTGCAGTCTATAGAAAATATATAAATCAGCCATTTAATCAAACACCCTCTTTCAGCACAACCATAAAATATTGAGATCGGTTTTCGAGCCAGTTTGGATATAACATCACACAGAAAAAAAATTCATCCATGAGTCTGTTCTGGAATGGAGATTTGGCACCAGTAGGTCTTCTGTACCCAAGGGTACTGCATTATCTCTGCGAAGGTACTACATTATCTGTGAGCAAAACAGTGGACAAAATATTACAGCAAAATCATGCACTTAAACAATGTATTAGTTCTACTATGGGGGGGTGATGTTTTTGCTAGAGTACATGCAGAAGGTTACAGGTTCAATACCCGGCATCTTCAGTTAAAAAGGACCAGGCAGTAGTTGATATCAAAGACCTCTACCTGAGACCCTGGAGCACTGCTGCCAGTCTAAGTAGACAGTACTGACTTTGATGGACCACTGGTCTGATTCACTATAAGGCAGCTTCATGTGTTTTCATGTGTGTTCAAGGGTGCCCACTCAGTTTACACATCAATTGACTTCAAAAGGAATAGAATTAAACCATATATATATAATGTTGCTGGCTATAATTTTCCTTTTTGGGAATCCCACAGTTAAATAGTTGCCCTTATACTTGCTCCATCATAATGGAAAGTTCAACAAATGAAAAAATATGCAAATTATTACTGCCATGCAGCAAATGTTATGAGATCATCTGAGTGATACATGCTACCTAACTGAGAAATCCAAGTAGAAAACTCCTCTTCATATCTCCTGTGAAGAGCATATATGTTTGAAAAACAATGGGATTTTTTGCACTCAATAAATTGCCTTTCTACTTAACCACCTATCACTTGGATAAAATGGGTTTATCCCCTTATTTAATGAGGAATTAAAAATAAATTCCAATTATGCATTTCTGTACACATTCAATACAAAAGATACGGTCCCAAGTTAAGAAAATATCCTTGAAATAACCATTTCAAAGCTTAGCAACTGGATCAAAATAATCTGTGTTCTTGATGTGTAAGTAGGGTTACCAGCTCTGGGTTCGGAAATTCCTGGAGACTTGGGGGAGGAGCCTAGGGAGGGTAGGGTTTGGGGAGGAGAGGAGAGGAAGTGCAGCTGGGATGTGATGTCCACCCTCTGAACCTGACATTTTCTCTAGGGGATCTGATCTCTGTTGTCTGGAAATCAGAAGTAATTTCAGAAGAATGCCAGGCCCTATCTGGAGTTTGGGAACCCTATGTACAAGACATATACGAGATATGGAAGTACTACAGGCATAATTCAGAAGTAATAACAAACCCCGGTATTAATTCTGAATAAGAATTAGTGAATGAGATAGCTGGGTGAAATCCTTTGACACAAGCACTCCCTCCCCAATCTCTCCTGTTTTTCCATACAGTTGTAGGATAATTAAACATTTCTGCTGGTGTAGCAAACCAGTTTATCAATGCATCCAAATAATAAGTTATAGTTTGCTGTCTTCACTGTAAACCAGGATTATACCAGAACTTGGAATCCTGGTTTGTGGGGAAGAACACGGACCATACCAATAAATGATTTACTACCAAAACAAAATTCTTTCATGACTGAACTGTATGTAAGGAGAGAAGGGAGGAGGGAGAGTTTGAACCTGAGCATTCCCCCCCGGCTCATGCACATAAAAACAGACCTGGGCTTGTTACACCTGGGTTGTGCTGCTGAGTAAGTCCGTCTATGGCAGAGTCAGGTTGCTTCCACACAGCAACGTCTCTCAATGTAGCTCTCGTTGCCACTAAAATGCAGAGGCACTTGCAGCTGCAGTGCAGCGTTTCCCCCCCACACTTTTGTTAACTCAGCTCCCTGTGTTCTCCAGTCCGCCCCTCCAAGTGACACTGGAGGACGTTTTCCAGGCTTTAAAAAAAAATGGAAATTGCTATATTGCTACAGCATTATGCTACAGTAATACAGAAATTAGTATGTTTTTTCAAAGCCTTCCAGTAGTGTGGTGGGGAACTGGCCATGGTGTGGGACTGTCACAAGGAAAATGGAGCTGGTATGAGCAGGCCTTGCAAGAATGCCCACCTTCTTGTCCACACAGCATGCAAACATGTTTGACTGCAATCATTCCAAAAATATCATATTAAACCAGGTTTGGGAAAGAGTGGAACAAAGCAGAGAGAAACCTGGAGAATGGATGAGTGGGGGATGACATTATATGAATTCTCCCAAATATCTACTCCAGTTTAGAGCAAAATCTCTGTGTGGAAGCAACCATTGAGGAACCTTCATGGCTATGTCAGTTTTCAAAGGAATCCACAGAACCTGCTTTGAGCAGTGATGCCTCACTTTCTTTGTTCCTTGTTTGGCTGGATCTATTTTGGATCCACATGCCTTTTTTAAAATCTCTGCTCTCAACTGTCTATTTGTGCAGCTCTTTCTCTCTTTCCTTTCTTCTCTTGCTGGTGGGATTTATTGGGGAAGAGGGTAGAGGAAGGAGGGGTGGCGGGGTTACATGGGGTTTGTTATATTTACTATTCTATGTGCAGAAACCATTTACAAATTTAATTTTAAAAAGAATCAAATAACAAAACAAATAGAGAGAGCATCTTTCAGCCAACAGGTATTCAAGGCAGTACACAATAAAACTGCATATCTTATTGGTCAAATACACAGCTGCACCTCTGGATCCAGGCAATGGCTTGTACTTGTTTTACAGCTCCAGGGTGAGGCAGAAGCTTGGCAGGTCTAGTTTCCTCTATTATTATACTACAGGACTAATATTATGACCCTAAGCCTATTTGTTTGGACTGAACTGAATAGAATTTTGGTGTAGTGGTTAAGTGTGTGGACTCTAATCTGGGAGAACCGGGTTTGATTACCCACTCCTCCACTTGCACCTGCTGATGTGACCTTGGGTCAGTCACAAGCACTGGCACAACTGTTCCTGAAAGAGCAGTTTGTTGTTAGAGCTCTCTCAGCCCCACCTACCTCACAGGGTGTCTGTTGTGGGGAGGGGAAGGGAAAAGAGTTTGTAAGCCGCTCTGAGACTCCAAGTGAAGGGCGGGGCATAAATCCAATCTCTTCTTCTTCTTCTAGAATTTATTTGCTTGGAACAGCAACATACCTATTCAATAATCCAAGCTTGCCCTCTCACTCACTGAACTCAACTTGGACCTTCAAGATTCTACACTGAAGTCCCAGAATTCAATCTGACATAGTTAACTTCCACGGATAAAAGCACCATAAGGATTTAATAAAGCAACACCTGAACATCCTTAGTGATCCATAAAGTCACCTTCAAATGACTTTGAATCTTAGCTTGACCTTGGAGCACCTACACATTCAAGGAATATGGCTGTCTAGAATACAGGCATGTACTCAGATGTTTGTAGCCTTCTTGGGTCTTTTTTTTGTTATCATCCTTTTTAATACCCTGTTACCTTCCTTTTTAATACTTTCCCTTAAATAAAAAAGGCTTTTAAAGCTGCATACCTTGCCAATGACAGCTATGAAGAGTATCTTTGTCCTAGTGAGTCACACAGTGGGGAAGACCTCAAAGAGACAGACCTTCTTTCAAGGACATCATCAATCTCAGAATCCGTGGCTCCCTGCAAAATACTCACCCTGTTAGCTTGGTTGTTCATCGTCATCAGCACTGAAAAATGTGCCTAACTAAAAACAAATACATCAGGCGTTCTAGGTTAATTAAAGCAGCTTATCACTACATGTTCAAGAAGAACTGATGTACAGCACTTCCTCTGTCCTTTGCAGCTTTGTTGGTCACAGCACATTTCTATTAAGGTTCATTAGGAGAATATCATTTTAGAGGGACAACAGCAAGTAATGTCAGTTTGGGTTAATTCACATAGATCTGTGTCTCCCAGAATGTTTGAAATTAGTGAGTGAAAGCAGGTTCTGATTCAAACAAAGCATAATACCAACATTATAAAGGCAGACATGAAACTCTCACGACAATTTATGAGCAGAAAGAGGACTCTTCAGGAGAGTCTAAGAGTTAGAGACAAAAAAGTGAGCTATGCAGTCAGGTGGGAGGAAGAATTGCCTTCATATTATAAAAACCATCAGATCCACAGTTCCTTAAAAGGGGCCACTCTCTTCACAAAATATTGTCACGTTATTGCCTGTACAGTTATTTATTCAAGGAAATTGTGCTTTAACATTTTTCTAGACTGCCTTTAGATCCGACATAGGTGTGAATGCCTGACAGATCTAAAGGGAGTGATCAGACAGCAACATCTGGGAAGTGTCCTGCAGTCGCTGGCAACCCGTGCTGCTCTGCCACAGAAGTGGAGGTGCGATTCCTCGTTTATGCACATGGGAAACAAATGGCCAAAAAAACCCCAACTCACCCGCAGTTGCGTCAGATCACACAGTGACGGGCTGCACCTGCACCTACAAAGGGAGGTGTGATCTTGCAACTGCACGTCAAATTCCTGTGGAGGGAATAGCCTTGCTTCCCCTCTACTTCAACTGGTGCGTGTGACCGCAGCCTCTAATCTCTCTTATCAAAATTGCCCTCCAGCTGTTTTCCTTTCTGCATGGTAAAAGATACAGTGAGGGAGAAAAGCAGATGGGAAAGAACCTTGACTGGGAAAATGGCCTGAGAGGAAAGGATTAAAGCACCTGTCTCCCCCACCCCAGGTATGACCAAATTCACAGCCTCTGTGATTACTTGTGGGGGTGGAACAAGCTGTCAAGAGACCTAGAACTTATGATGTATTCAAAGTCTTCTCTTTACCCTGCAGGTTACCTGCTGAGGGAGGCAAGATACATCAGGGGCCAGTGAAAAGAAAGTGTAAGAAAGGCGGCTGCTAAAACCTAAGCAGCAACAGCAGCAGCTCTTCTGAAAGTGCATCATACTCACACGGAATAGTCTCTGCTTGGCCTCCTCTGAAGTTAAGAGATTCCTCACTCTCTCATTAATCTCCTCCCAGGTGGCACTGGGACTGGAGTACAACCTGAAAAATGTTAGATGATGAGTCATGATCAGTGTTCCCTCTAAACTGAGTGTGAGCTAGCTCACAGTTTTTTAGCCTCCAGCTCACACATTTTTTTCTTAGCTCAGGAAGGATAGCTTCAGAGCAGACTAGTTTATGCAGCAGCCAAATTGCTCACTCACATCTTTAATGCCAGTAGCTCACGAAGCAGAATTTTTGCTCACAAGATTCCACAGCTTAGAGGGAGCACTGGTCATGATATGCTTTAAATTACCTCACAGACAGTCCCCTCATGTAATTCAAGTAATGTCAAGCACTGTTATTTAATCAGGGCGTGGTAAACCTTTGCATTACAGGCAGAAAGCCAGAAACTAGTTTAAACCTCAAATATCAAGGACATGAGGAACACGGTGAAAACTGTGCTGAATGAAGGCCGTGTGATGCGCTCAGATTCCATTTATATTCTCAAAAAGCCTCATGGAGATACCAGTGAAGGAACAGGCCAGGATCCAAACAGCATCATGCATCTACCCAAGAGCTACACATTCCCTCTTCCATCTAGTAGCTTCTTGTGATGCACTAAGGACTCCTCCTAAGGGTCTCATGATCTTCTGGAGTGAATTCAGGGAAAGGGAAGGGATATGTGACTGCTATGGGAAAGAGTGTTCCTGAGCTCAAGAGCTTCCTTTCCCACAGAGGTAAATGTTTCTTCCTTTTCCCCTGAAGCTTCTGGTCAAGAGGAACCCTTCGGCAACCACAAGAAGTAACAGAAGGGAGAGGAAATCTGTAGCATGAGCATGATCCTGGCAGAAGCTCAGAGTCACATAAAGAAGCTTCATTTCTAAATGCTTGGTGTTGTGTCCGTGGACCGCCACCAGGGGTCTGTGGCCTCAGTCCTTAGCTTGGTTCCAAACACAATAGGGGACAAGGATCCTAGGCCACCCTTAGTCCTCCAATAGGACCTTTGGTGGGAGATTCAAACCCCCCAATGGAACTGTGTGTCTGGGATGGGTGTATATAGTTGGCCCTTGCCAGGCCGTGTGTGTCTTTTGTGTGAAGTACAATAAACGCGTGTTGTTCAGTATGTCGTAGTCCAAGTCGTCATGCTGCGAATCCAGTACTTTACAATGGTGACGAGGATGAGATCCCGATGAGCAGTCCTGACTCTTCACCTCGCATAGCACCGGCATCGATCCAGTGGAAGCTGCTGTGCCCTGCACCACTCCCGAGCATCACCGCACCGCACACCACTCCCCTGGACACCACTCCCCGCTCCATGTGAGAGTCATGACTGTCACTCCGGGACACCTCGAGGTCTTCAACCCCACACACCCTGAGTTCTGGGAATCGTGGGTAGACCAACTAACATGTTTCTTCACCTACCATGAGGTCACCAATGCAGGCAAGAAAAGGGCTCTCCTCCTCAGCATCTGTGGAGTGGCCACCATTCGGCTAGCAAAAAGCCTCCTGGCACCCAAGACGCTCATGGACAATACATATGATGAGATTGTTGAGGCCTTGATGAAGTACTATGTGCCCAAGCCCACAATGATGGCTAAACGAATGGACTTCCAAGTGTGCCTCCAGAAGCCCAGCGAGATGGCCACCACCTTCATGGCCGACCTCCGCCAAAATGCGCTGGATTGTGGGTTCACGAAGGTGGAGGAGAACATCTTGACACAGTTTGTCTGGGGCCTGCGAGACGCCAAACTCCATCGCAAGCTGGTAGGCACCGCCAACCTCAAAACTGAGGATGCCCTACAGACTGCCACTACATATGAGGCCTCCCATCGCGACTGTCCACTATCGACAGCACACCTCGTGTTACCCGAAGCGGCGTCCGACAACGCAGATGAAGAAGGACTCTGGCTCGTCCACCCCTCCAGCCATAGGAAGCCACCCTTACCTGCTGGAGTGACCAGACACCCAGACAAGCCTGCCGCCCAAGCACCATGTGCCAGCTGTTTCTGCGATGCAATATGCCACAAATGCAGGACGTGCTGTTTCTGCGATGCAATATGCCACATGTGTGGGAAGCAAGGACACCTAGCATGCACTTGCAGGTCCAAAGGTGCCCAGGCTCTGAACAGAGCCACAATACTGCTGCTGGGCCACGACACACTACGAGGCCACCACAGACACAGAGGAACTGTACCTTCTGACGAGCCAGCCTTCACTCCAGGTACTATGTCTCCCCAGCCAGACGGTGACCTCAAAAATACAAGTCCAGGTTCTGATAGAGGGGTCCCCCTCCAGGTCTGCGGCATCCAACATCTCAGTGGAAACTCTTCAGAGACTTTGTCCGAATGGGGGGCCCCACCTGCGACCCTCACCCTTGAACCTGGTGGTCTTCTAAAGAAACCCAATTCCTATACGGGATATAGGGGCCTTCCGGGTAAAGTACTAGGGGTTCGAGGGCTCCCTGGACTTAATAGTAGTCAAAGGGAACCTGGTCAACCTCCCAGGACGGGCTTGGTCTGCTGGGAATCACAATCGGGAGGGTTAAGCAATGCACCCCAAGAGATTTTATTGATGCTTGCGGGGAATTCCCCACAGTGTTTGATGGGGCTCTAGGATGTTACATGGGCCCCCGGTTTCCTTACAACTTGACTCTAAGGTGGCCCCCATCTGCATGCAATTCTGAAGTGCCCCACTTGCCCTATGGCCTAAAACTGTCATGGAGCTGGACCGCTTGGTGGCACAAGGGGTCCTGGAACCAGTCTTCCATGCGGCATGGGAGACCCCCATAGTCACCCCCGTGAAGCCCAATGGCGATGTCCACATCTGCGCAGACTATAAATGCACCTTGAACAAGGCTCTGCAAGACCATGCATACCCGGTCCCAGTAGTAAGTCACATGTTAGCCACCTTAGCAGGGGCCAAAATCTTTGGCAAGCTGGACCTCACCCAAGCATACCAACAACTGCCAGTTGATGACGCCATGGCCGCTGCCCAGACCAAGGTGAAATGGCTACAGTTGGGGATGAGTGTGGCTCCAGGAATCTTCCAGCATTTAATGGACTCCCTTTTAAAAGGGATCCCTGGAGTGACATCGTTTGTCGACGATGTCCTCATTGCCGCAGCGACCCCGGACGAATTCACTACCATCTCTGTGCAGTCCTCCACCGCTTCAACGAGGCCAATCTGAAGATGAAGTGGGAAAAGTGCCTGCTAGGGGTCCCCAAAGTAGATTTCTTGGGGTACGGTCAATGCGTCAGGCCTCCATCCGGCGAGGGACAAGGTCAAGGCCGTCATGGAGGCCCTGCCACCCAAGTCCAAGGCAGAACTTTAGGCATTCCTCAGGCTACTGAATTTTTATCATGCCTTCCTTCCCCACAAAGTGGCAATGGCGGAGCCGCTGCACACATTATTGGACAAAACGGCACTGTGGTCCTGGGGTCACCGGGAGTCCGCAGCATTCCAGGGAGTAAAGGCACTCCTGATCTCCAATAAGGTGCTGGCTCATGTCAATGAATCCCTGCCAGTGATTCTTGCCTGCGTCACCTCCCCTTATGGTGTGGGTGCGGTTTTGGGCCACCAACTCCCTGACAGCCACAAGGTTCCGGTGGCCTACTATTCCCAGACCTTATTGGCCGCTGAGAGGAATTATGCCCAGATTGACCGGGAGGGCCTGGCGATTGTTGCTGGGGTCAAGAAGTTTCACAACTTTTTGTATGGGCGGCCCATCACTATTGCGATGGACCACCAGCTGCTCCTCGGACTCTTCATGGCCGACAAACAGACTCCCCAGGTGCTTTCCCCCCAGATCCTCCGTTGGTCCCTCTTCCTGGCAGGTTACAACTACTGCCTGGAACACCACCCAGGGAAAGCGATGAGACACACTGATGCCCTCAGCCGGCTGCCGCTCCCTTCCATTGATGCCAACCCAGCTCCTGCTCATAGGGTCCTCCTGCTTGAGGACCTTCCCAAGCCAACCCTGCAGGCCACAGATGTCACCGGACACTCAGCCCACGGCCCTGTCATCTCCCGAGTTTTGGGCTAGGTGTTGAGGGGGTGGCTCGCAGCCTCCATAGGTCCAGAATTCACCGCCTTCACTGTAATGAACTGTCAGCCTACAAGGGGTGCCTACTGTGGGGGGA
This sequence comes from Gekko gecko, assembly GCA_029375565.1. Lineage (NCBI taxonomy): Eukaryota > Metazoa > Chordata > Lepidosauria > Squamata > Gekkonidae > Gekko > Gekko gecko. Next base: position 123,914,431 of record JAPDNY010000007.1, read on the forward strand.
TAGGGTGGTCACCCCCAAAGCCCTGCAGCAATGCATCCTCACCGCGCTCCACGAGGCCCACCCGGGAATAGTCTGAATGAAGGCCCTGGCCCAGAGCTATGTCTGGTGGCCTGGGATCGATAAAGAGATTGAGTCCTGGGTACGAAGGTGTCAGACGTGCCAGGCAGTCTGGCTGAATCCATCGAGCACACCCACTCAGTCCTGGGAGTCCACCCACAAGCCGTGGTCTTGGCTTCACATAGATTTTGCCGGCCCATTTCAAGGACTGCTCTTCTTAGTCACTGTGGACTCATACTCCAAATGGTTGGAGATTAGCCCCGTCACCACCATGTCCTCGAAGGCAATCATCCATGTGCTGTGCCAGATCTTCGTGACCCATGGGCTGCCGGACATGATGGTCTCTGACAATGGAGCAGAGTTTACTTCCAAGGAGTTCCAGGAGTTCTTCCAGAGGAATTTAATCCGGCAAATGAGGTCCACACCCTTCTACCCTGCTACCAATGGATAAGTGGAGCGGATGGTGTGAATGGCAAAGGAAGCCCTCAGCAGGATCACAGGTGGGGACTGGGAGTTCCAACTAGCCCATTTCCTTCTAACTCAGAGGACCACGCCAAACCCCGTCAACGGCCATTGCCCCGTTGAGCTCCTGATGGGTTGCTGTCCCACCATTCTGCTGGACCGGCTACATCTGGACTGGGCGCTGGAGTCACAAGGGCTGGTCGAACCAAGGGAGGCTCCCTGGGGGTTCTTCCCAGAAGACCCCGTCTTCATCCGGAACTTTGGGAAGGGACCCCCATGGCTGGCGGGCCAGGTTGTTAGGCCCACAGGACTGGTCTCCTATGAAGTGTCCACAGATGAAGGCCAGCTCCTCGAGAAACATGTGGACCAACTATGGTGGCAACAGCTCCCGGCAGAGGAAGAGGCCCCACCGCAGCTCATGGGACCTGAGAGCTACACCCCAGAAGCAAGAGTAAGTGAAAGTCCACCTGCCCCGATTGAGGCCCCAACAGCCGTGGCACCACCCACGCTGCCGGGCTGAGAAGAGGTGCTGCCGTCGCAGAGTATTCAGGCCGACAGCCCGGAGCCGGTCGCGAGCAACCCCATCCCGGTGCCCCGGCATTCCCAACGAGAGCGCCAGCCGCCAGCCTACCTATAGGACTATGTGACTTAGGTTGGTTTTGAGCTATGGGGGGAGGGGTTTTGTGTCCATGGACCGCCATGAGGGGTCCACGACCTCAGTCCTTAGCTTGGTTCCAAACACAATAAGGGACAAGGATTCTACACCACCCTTAGTCCTCCGATAGGATCTTTGGCAGGAGAGTCAAACCCCCCAATAGAACTGTGGGTGTGTCTGGGATGGGTGTATATAATTGGCAGTTGCCGGGCCATGTGTGTCTTTTGTGTGAAGTACAATAAATATGTGTTGTTCAGCATGTCGTAGTCCAAGTCATCATGCTGCAAACCCAGTACTTTACATTTGGACCCTATCTGTATTTGCTTGCCATTTGGCTGAGGCAAAATGATCAACTTTGATACATTTTCCTCTCCAAAATGCGAGAATTATGCCATTTTTGTGAGAGAATCTTAACTGTGGTGTGGATAACGTGGCTGATTATAGAGTTCTTCGTCAACAGCCCCCTTGAAAGCCAGCAAAAGTGACAGCAAAAAAACTGTTCCAGTCTTTGATCTCTATGTTGTACAGTGTAGGACCAGGAGAAAACAACAAAATGACTCTTCTTGCAACTATCGACAACAAATGGCACCATTCTGCTCAGAAGGTCAACTTTTGCCAAAGCGCTGACCATGCATCTCAAAGTGCCTCTTTTGCAAGGCAATGACAAAGGGATTCAAATGTACGGAATTCTCTCTGATCTGTTGAGCTATTTATATCACAAGGTCAGGATTGTTTATGGGACCTGACTAGATCTCAGCTCATCTGTGTAGTTATTTTTCTTAATCTCCCTGGATCAGCATCGTTGCACTGCATCCAGTCAGCATGGAACAGAAGGAACAAGAGGAATTGTGGCTAGGAAGGAACTCTCAAAATCAGCAGTCCTCCACAGTCCCATCAAGCCTCACATAAAGTGATTTATGAGAGACAAATCTGCGTCATCTGCAGAGTACCTGGCACTCATGTGCATATATGCTACAACGACAGCAACTAGTATAGCTGTTCCTTGCTCTCATCACCTCTCCCCAGAATCCATTATATATTTTTCTACTGGATGCTCCCTCATGACCTTGGGAAGGAATGCACTGGCCTGGCTGCTTTAGAATTGGGCAGGTTGTCCCTCCATACTGACAGACAGGGCCATAGTGAAGAAGGTACAGTCACCATCTAGCAGTGGGGAGAAAAGCCTGGATGTTATGGCAACAGGATGGAACTTCCTCAACAAGGCCAGACTCAATAAAGCTGCAGTTTCTGGTGGCATTGGTGGGAGAACTAGAGAATGCTGCTGTTGGCTCAAGTGAGGAAGCAGGCGGTCATCAGCTTGCTTCAGCCCATGGCAGTATGAAACAGTCACCCACTGCACTGACTACAGGTTCATCTGGCAACAGTGAGAGGACATCTGCCTGTTGCCAGAGAAATCATGCTGGTGGTTTCCTCACCACTCCTGTGTAGTGACCACCACTTCCATCTCAGGTCAGCCTGCTCAATCTTCTCCATTTCCCCATGGGGGCATTTGCCAGTCCTGGTAATAATGAGAATGAGGAGCAGTAACAGCAGCAACCAGCAGCCATTTTGATAGCCTTCTCTTCATTGTGGGTCACCTGCTGGTGCCAGCCAAGACAAGCCCTGCACTTAGTGATCTACTAGTGATAACCTCTGTTGGGAGGATTCCCATTTCCCAATGGGACTTAGTGACCGATAACAGTTTGGGGAACTAAGTGATGTTTTGTGATCAAATGTTGAACTGCTGCATGAGTAATCAAGAGGTCCCTCTGTTTCAAGAGATGATGAAACATGATTGGAACTGCTCCAGTCATCTGGCTCTCTGATAACCTGTGAAACAAGGAAGAATTTTCCAGTAGTTAGAACAAGAACACTGGGAGAATGGAACATGTCAGATATACGCTACAAGTTTCCTAGAACAAGCTCTTCAGTCAGACCAGGTCTATAACACCCATTAGTATATATATTCCTACACTCAGTCATCAGCAACCAGTGGTCCAGCTACCCATCACAAATTCCTGGGCACTGTCAAAATCAGATGTGTTACGGGAGTTCCATGTTTGAAGCTTCCAGTGATTCTTGAAACTTAATTCTCAGGCATGTTGAGGCTTGATTCAGATGAGGACTGTGGTGTGAAGAGAGGCTTAATATCCCTGCCCGTGTTGTTTTCTCAGCCTGTCCCAAACCCAGGACACTGTGGTTTGCTTTGCTAGGAAAATTTATGTGTACCAATAGAATACAGAAGTCTGCATCCATCTGATCTTGACAGGACCCAGGGCAGACCCGGGAACTCTGTGATGTGCAATTGGGCCCTGAGTGTACAGAGATGGAGCTCAAGAGGAAGAAGACATTTTCTAAGATAAACTGAACCAGAGCCATTCAGGACTTTAAAGCCAATGTTTAATATTGTTTTTGAAAACTACTTGGGAGCTGCTTCAAATCTCTCAGCAGAGTTTTCTGTGCTTCCTCACTCCTGCATTTTGTACGAATTAAAGTTTCCAAACATTCTTCTAAGGCAGAGCCCTATAGACAGTAGCCCAGCATAAATGTTAATCCCCTCCCCCTGCCACACCATTTTTCCAACATGTAAAACCCTAGGAAGTCCCAACAAAGAGCTACCAGAGCTACCAGAAGTGATTCCAGAAGTGCACCCAAACTCTGTCCATCCACAGCAAGAGAATCAGACCTCCCAACATCAAAATCCCCATCTTGCTGAACTTCAGAAGCAGCCATAAGCAGGTATGAGGACCCTGAATGCAGGAATGTATGCATAATTCCAAATGTTCTTTACAGCAAAAGTAAGCGGAGAGATAAGTTGACTGGTCTAGATCTGGACCAGCTATGTATACTTTTTATTGCACAGTAAAGGGTGTTTTGCTGAAAAAGTTTACAAATGGCTGTGGTCACACATGCAGAATAATCCACTTTCAATCCACTTTCAGTGCACTTTCCAGCTGGATTTTTACTGTGTGAACTGGCAAAATCCAGTTGGAAAATGGATTGAAAGTGGATTATTTAGTGTGTGTGACCACAGCCAAATCACATCTATTATCCACCTACAAAGCTCTTGTTTTTCTTCTGTGTTCATTTGCAAACTTCTTTCAGTATCATGACAGACAACTAGTATTAGCCACTGCCCTACTAAGGAATGGCATGTGTCTGAGCAATTCACTTACAAGCTATGATTTTACAGGTGCAGCTTCTTACATTACCTTAGCTGCGGGACATGATGCTTTCCAGCTATCAAAAGATAATGCTGAAAGAAATAAAATTCGTATTACAAATTAAAGTAATATTTATATTATATTTACAAAATGTATACATATACAGTTGTATAATATAAGGCACTAGGACTAACAAGATGATGAATTAATATTTCCTTTCCATGGATATGCATCTTTCATTTACAGCAATATTTTATATTTAGAATTTAGAAGCTTCCTGTGGAAACAGGAATTACAACAGCAGCTCTTTACAAAGTTATTTCTACCTGTACCAGAAATCCAGCATTCTTGTACCAGGAAATGGTCCGGGAGCAGAGCCATTTGGGGCTGGAAGGGAAGGCAAGAGCCATCTGGAGGTGGGGACCAGCAGTTTATGAGGGTCTGTAGATAAAGCCCAATTTTTCTGAAGGGGCTAAATACTTAGCTTCAGCCACTGCTAGACTTCACCTCTGGATGGCTTTTGCCTTCTCCTTCAGACCCACAGGCCTAAGATGTACAGCTAAAAAATGTTCCAAGTAAAGAAGAACTGGCCATGCCCACAGCTTTTCTGGCACCTACCCTCAGAGCAAAAACATACACAGAAAAACCATTCAAGCAATTTTTGTTCCTGGTCAGTTGACAACCCTTATATTACACACTGCAGCAGTGTTTGATCAATACAAAGATGATCAATATATGAAATGCTTTAGTTGGGATTTCCTCCTATATTTGTAGTGGTTTTGCCAAAGAACTCTGGTGTGTTCAGGATATTGGACGGTGGTTCAGACAATCACTGTAGTTTCTCTCCATCTTGTGAAACAGCACAGCAGAAAAATACTCTGTAAATTAAAACTATGTAACCCTCACAAAATTATCTGTTGTCACATTTTTCCAAGGACAAAAAAACCCTGACACTTATTTTAAGTAAGTTAAAACACTACTGTTGTTTACAGAATCCAGCAACCCTATAGATCCATAACTCATCTAGAACCACTTTCACCAATCCAGATGGTGTATCTTTGTTACAAATTTGGGAATTATAGTTTGGAGATACTATTATAATATAGTCATGCTCCTCATGCAGGACAGAGACCTTTAGCACCACTCACCAAATTCTGCTTTCCAGGAGAGGAAACTAATACTGAACCAGTGCAAGTCTATGATATAGAATAGATATACCCTAACCTTATTTGAAAGACAGCCTTCCTTAAGGAAGGAGCCAAGATGGCATCCTGGGTAGACACACCGGCGTGTTGTTCCCACCTAGATTGTGATTTTAAGATATTTATTTTACTCTGAGCACTGAATTTTGATAAGGTACAGCTAGTTTGAGGTCTATGGGAACAGAATTACAGCCTTTCCTAATCTGTAAAGATCCAGAGGTTTCCTGACTTCGGTAGCTACTTATCTTCATGGACTGGAATTGCAGGCAAGTGAGAAATTGTGCACTGCCTCTGGGAACAATTAAAAAATTAGTTGTGCTAATCTCTGGGCATTTGCTCTGGGCATAGCGTTGCTATGATTTATTTCTCAGATGCTGCAAGTGGAATCCTTCTCCCCACACCTGGTTTTCTGCTTTTTCTCCTCTGGTTCCTGCCCAATTGGGAATACTAAAGTCCTAGGCAAACTTGTGTGATTGTTGGAAGCTGAGATGGGGTGAAAAGGAGAAAAGGAAACTTGTGCTGCCAGACTGGAGTTGTTTGGCCCATCTGACTCATCCCAGCTCCCCTTTTGGTTCTCCCTGAGTTCTGAAGCAGTCCAGAGGAATTTCACTCTTGTGGGTATATCTAGCTATGGCAGAGGTATTTCATGAGCAGCTAGCCGTCTCCTGGGGAGACCCTTCTGCTCCTGCACGTACATTAACAGACTGCTGAGTCATCTGCCAGTGCAGAGTCATCTGATGTTTCAACAAGCACTGTACTGTGGCTTCTGAAGAGTGTGTTTCTTAAAGAACTCAAATCCATTCTTCAAAGTTGTGAGTTCTTTGGGCATCATTTTTTAAAATAACTTTGGACTTTTCCAGACAATGAAAAGGATTTCACCATTTTATTTTATTGTTAGTGCTAGCCCCAGTGCAGCACCAGCAACATCAGTACGGTGTAGTGGTTAGAAACTCCCTCAGAGTCTTTGGGCCAGTCACTCTCTCCCAGCCTAACCTACCTCACAGAGTTTCTGTAGATAAAATGGATGGAGTACCATGTTGGAGTTCTTCAGTGGAAAGGTGAAATAAAAATGAAAATAATAAATATTGAATTCCCTCATGATGCATGGTTTCATTACCCTTGCAGTTGGCAAAACAGCCATCCTGAGGTGAGAATGCTTAGCCACAATTGTCGTTTTAAATTTGTTAATACTCAGGGCCATTTTTGGGCAGGAACACACAGGAACGGACTTCTGGCTGGCTCCTGAGTTGGCCACGCCCAGCAGGAACTCATTAGCATAATAGGCCACACCCGACAGCAGGAACTCATGAGGATTGGCTACATTAGGGGTGTGTGGCCTAACATGCAAAGGAGTTCCTGCTACAAAGAAAGCCCTGGGTTTTGACAACAAACAAGGAAAACAGAAGAAGAAGCAAAAGGTGGGTGTGGCTGGATGACCACGCTTCTGGTAACATGGGGGTGTGGCCTAATATGCTAATATGCTGCACTGCCAGGGTGTGGCCTAATATGCTAATGATTTTCTGCTGTTGGGTGTGGCCTATTATGCTAATGAGTTCCTACAAAAAAAGCCCTGTTAATACTTCATGGGGGACATGTATTCTATTGCTGGAGTACACTTAGCCTCCAATGAGCTAAATAAAGAGGAGGGGGGGAAAGATGGAAAAAGTTCACCATATTGCTGTAAAGGAGTCTTCCCTGTGTTTGCCCCTTTTTATTGCTTTGTTCAATGGGCCACCTGAACCTTCCTGCACCTGCCTATAAATTGCTTAGAATATCAAATAAAATACTATAAACATTCCCGCCACCCCGATGTTTTCAAAAGGGTGCAGGCATCAGGGAATTTTTCTTCACAGTCCAACAGTTGTCTTTGACACTCATGGAAGTGATATACACATAGCACTGAGAATTACAGGAGGCACTAGCTGGAGGAATAGAGAAAAACAGTATTTTTTCCCAAGGACAGAATGTTGTAGCTTGAGAATGTGACATCACCACATCAGTAGCACTTTGAGAAAGATGTATGAGTTTCTTCCACAACTAAGAAACAATGTACATGTAATTCATTAATAAACTAGTATCTGCAGAGACTCTCTAATTTCCAGCAAAAGTATTTAGATTAGTAATTCACAAGATTACAATACCTATCCAACAAAGTGAAGAAACAGATTGATCAGACACTCAGGAGTAGCCAGCTACAAGATAGGCCCCAAAGAGAAAACAACAGAACTGCAGCGGATGTCACCTGAAGCTTCCAGCTCAAACTGGTCAACACAGTGGTCAATGACCAGTCAATTATCTACAGTTAATCTGGAACAGTGATTTTTTTTCCTTATAGGCAGGCTTTGTGCAGTAGACTGTTTCTGATTTATAGGCGGCACCTTAAGCTTCTTACCAGCAACAACAGGCCACCTATCACAACAAACAACAAACCCAGATGCTAACTCTGTCCCCATACCCACTCAGGCGACAGTGTCACAGGTCCAAATATATATCATCCATAACACCAACAGCTCATTCACTAGTTCATTCTCCAGTGTGATATATGCCATTATTTGTCATCAGTGCTCTTCTACTATCTGCATAACGCAAACATAAGTTTCTACTCAAATTATAAATGGGCAAAACTCTGACAAACAGGGGTCTTTTTGGGGGGAATGCACCGGAGCACAGCTCCAGGAGCTCAGGAGCCAAGCCCCGCCCCCAGCCGGCATCCCAGGGAGTCTTTCAGGCAGCCGAATGTCAATTTCAGCTCCATTATATCCTATGGGCCATTGAAGTCAATGGTGAAAACATAGGGTATATTCTGGGGGCTGGAGGGGAGGGTTTGAGGGAGAGGCTCCAAACTCACAGGGTAGCTGATAGAGCCTCTCCCCAAGATACCCACCAAGTTTCAAGAACATTGGATCAGGGGGTCCAATTCTATGGGCCCCTAAACAGATTGCCCCTATTCCCTCCATTGTTCTCTATGGTGGGAAAAAATAACTTGTTTTCCCGCCATAGAGAACAATGGAGGGAATAGGGGCAACCTGTTTGGGGGCCCATAGAATTGGACTCCCTGGTCCAATGTTCTTGAAACTTGGTGAGTATCTTGGGGAGAGGCTCCACCAGCTATCCTGTGAGTTTGGAGCCCCTCCCTCAAACCCCCTCCTTCCAGCCCCCAGAATATACCCTATGCTTTCACCATTGACTTCAATGGCCCATAGGATATAATGGGGCCGAATTGCCGCCGAATTTCTTTCATTCCCTCCTTTCCTTCTCTCCTTTGCCTCTTTCCCTCCTTCTTCTCTTCTCTCTTTCTTTCTTTCCCACCTTCTTCTCTTTTCTTTTTTCCTTCTTTCCCTGTTTCCCTCCTTCTTCCCTCTCTTTCTTTCCCTCCCCTTTCCTTCTCTTTCTTTCCCTCTGTCCTTCCTTCTTCCCTTCTCTCTACTCTCTCTCTTTCCTCCTTCTGTGGCCCAGCTCTCATGAGAAGGAGTTTAAACTTTAAATGCCTTCTCTCTTAGCTCCCCCACCCAGACCAGCTGGAGAAAGGAAGGGGAGGCTTTTGAAGATGCCTCCCCCCTTTTGCTTCCCCTTCTGACATAATTTCCGGTGATGTCAGGGGGTGTGGCATATGCTAATAGTCTAAGAGCTCATTAGCATACCACATACTAATGAGCTCCTGCAGCTCTTTTTCTACAAAAAGACCCCTGCTGACAAAGATATGGAAACACTGAGAGAACATTTCAGGCTCTTCGTAAAAAATAATAAAAAGTGTGTGTGTGTGTGTATATATATATTTAATATATATATATTTAAAAAAACATTTCAGGCTCTCTGTTGCTGACTCAGAAGTCATTACTCTTCAGCAAAAGAACTTCAAAGGGAAATTCTGGTGTGAAACTGTTCAGTCAGAATTAATGTAAAAAGATGTGATTGCACTTCCTGAAACTTGAATAAATACTGGGGATCCCAGAGACATTGCAGGTGTTAAGGAGAACAGCAAAACTATAGAGAGGGCATTATTTCCAAATATAGCTGTTGTGAATTATCACTGAACTTTCCTTGATTAAGTATTAAAAATTTCACACCTGTATTCCCTCTAAGCTGAGTTAATGTGAGCTAGCTCACAGTTTTTTAACCTCCTGCTCACAGATTTCTGTCTCTGCTCAGGAAGGATGGCTCCAGAGCAAACTAGTTTATGCTGCAGCCAAATCACTCGCTCACAACTTTAATGCCAGCAGCTCGCAAAGTAGAATTCTTGCTCACAAGACTCCACAGCTTAGAGGGAGCATTGTTTCACACCCTGTACTTCTTGCACTTCATGACCTTTTGACCCTGCTGTACACAACTTATTTCTGCATTCCATATGTGTATATGTATCTGCCAACCAAGGTTCCAATCTATGTATTTGATTAAGTGGGCTCTAGACCATGAAAGTTTAATTCTAGCATAAACTTTCATGGTCTAGACTAGAGCCCACTTAATCAGATTAACACTGTTAATCTTTAAGGTGCCATAAGACTCCTGTTTGGTTTTGCTGCAAGAGTCTAATGCAGCTCTTTCTATTTGCATCTGACAAAGTGAGGTTTGACTCACAAAAGCTTGTACCCTGGAAAATTTTGTTGGTTTTAAAATAATCCTAAATCAAATTTTGGTCCTCTGGAATTTATTTCCAAGTCATATTGTACACTTTGCTTTAATCTCAAATAGTATTTTGCGTTCTACATAGATGAAAGGAGCAGAGAACATAAAATGTTAAAACTGAAGGATAACAGAATTAAATCCACAGATTAAAAAAGCAACAGGTTCCTGTGGTATCATCAGTGATATTTTCATTACATTATCAGTATTATTACAATATATTACATTTTAGTCGTCATGTCTAGATCATGACATACCTCGTTTCAACTGTGTTTTGTGAGAATTCCTTGCTGGACTCATGTTTCGTCTTGCATTTTGATATGGTACTCGTGATGGAGTTGGTTCAGCAAATGATTTTGAGGGGTCTACCTAAAAGTTAAGAAATAATATCAAGATATAATCTTGGATGCAATATAAATTACATCTGAGTGAGAACCAGAGGCACAATGGGGAGAGAAAAGGCCATGGAAAAGAGCCATACCCTGAACTTCCTCTAGCACCACCTCCCAAAGGAGGGAGGCAGTACCTGCCTGTCCCATCCCTCACTGGATCAGGTGTGGCTTTGCAGTGTAAGACTGTGGTGAGGCCTGGCTAGACAGTCATGTCCCATCTCTCACCAGAGTAAGGCTGGGCTAGGTGGGTGCATTCCTTCCTTCACCATGGTGAGGGTGGACTGGGAAGGTGCATGCCTTGCCATAGAGAGCCTGTACCTCTGGTTCATACCCACCCATCTCTTTGGATTGGAGGGTGGCCCCCCAGTTTGGGTGATCCCAGTGGGAAGGGGGGGCAGGCCTTCAGCCCACAAGCATGAGAAGATCATATTTGTGATTTGTGACATGTATTTTTTAAATTTCAGTTTTTCTTTGTATTTTCTGCATTCCCTAATGTGTTTTCTTTGCCAGATAAGAACAAAACAATTAATTAGTTAAAAACCTCTAATTAGCCAAAAATATATTTTCAAATAAAGCCGTTATGGCAGTCATTCCCAAATGGGGTGTGGAGACATGCTAGGATGCTGCAGAGAACTGTGTGCCATGGTGGTATAGTCACATGTGTGTACTGGTATTGCCATTTTGACAAGGTGAGATGGAATATACAGTTCTACATATTTTTTGGTTTTATATTTTTGTATCTTTTGGATAATATATGTGTGACAGACTGCACTTTTTAAGAGGTTTAGAAGTGCTGTACCAACAACTAAAGGATTGTGGAGTTAATCTTCACTGAGCCAGAGAGCCTTGAGTGACATGCTGCTCTAAGCAATCTGATTGGTTGGCATCAGCTGAGCAAAAAAAAGTCTTGAGAAAGCTGGATGCTGAGGAGAGTCAGCAGATTCCTCCCATAACTGAGAAGAGACTTGTACCGAGAGCATCTTGAGACTAACCTGACAGAAAAGGGTTTAGTGCTGACAAAGTCAGATTTTAGCTGTGACTGAATACAGTCGGAATTCAGCAAATTCGGCTGAAAACAGTTTGAACACAGAGAACTGAGGGGAAATTTGGGAAGCAGGTTTGGGTAGTAGAATAAGACTCCCATTCAGGCCAAAGGAAAGGGGATAAATCTTATAGAAAGAGAGAGAGAGAGAAGAAGAATCCCTCCCAAGCAAACCGGGAGAGTTATGTCAGAGGAGTACAGAGACACCTGGTCTGGTGTGATTAGGAACTGCCTTTAAAGACCTTAAAAGACCTTAATTTAAGAACCTCTCATTAGCCTGACATATAAAAACAAAAGTCTGTGCTTGCAATAGCTTTACCCCGTAATTTCAACCCCTGATTACACCTGACCTTTCCCTTTGATGTTAAAACCTTTTGTTATTTTTGAATTTTGAAAGCATCTCAAGTGCCATTTTCAAGGGTTTAAGTTAAAGGGTGAACCTATCCCTTCCTTCAAGTTCCTGAGCTTAGCTAATAGCCAAATATACCTTACTGACAGGGTGGGACAGACAAGGTTTCTTCAAGGGAAGAATAAACACGTTACCAGGACTGCTCAGACAGTGAAGGCAAATAGAAATGGAGGGAAAATCTTGCCTCTGAGGGAAGGAAGTGGCTGGGGTCTGTCATAGTTTCAGTTCAGTTCAGTTAGCCTTTATTGGCATAAAAATACCTTAAAAGAGAATTACTCTAAAAAGAAATATACTTATAAAACCATAAAAAACATATAGAACCATACATATAAAGCCGAGCATTTTACCGACTACATAATATTGCATAATGTTACATAAAACAATTACTCATTTGGTAGGTTTTCTGGCATAGCTTTATCTTTAATTGTAAAAACATGGCTACGTTCACTGATATTTCTGGAACAGAGTCATTTAGAAGATGGTGCACTTTTAAAGCATCAGGAAGGTTCGTCATGTTGGCTAAGATAGGATTTAAATATCTAGAACATATATCCACATAAAATTGACAATGCAAACAAATATGTGAAACAGTCTCAGTGCATCCAGAGTTGCAATGGCAAAGTCTGTCTGCATATACTATGTTACTATATTTCCCAGTCAAGACTGCTGATGGTATTACATTGAATCTTGCTAGAGAAAAGACCCTATGCTGTTGCGGTGCTTGTATACCAGATAGGTATGGGGCCATTCAGCCTACCATGAGGGGCATCTAAAAGTTCAAAGGGGAACAAGATTTATTGGCTAAGCTTTATAGCCTTTGTGTTTCAATATGATATCCAAATGTGAATGATAGTATTGAAGCCAGGTGTTTTTTATAAGGAGTCCATAATATAGTCCATGTATAGGTAATTTTTAAAAAATAAATTATGATTGTTATTTATCCATTTATTAGTTTTAAAGTCCTTTTTTAGCAAGTTTTTAATTTGGTCATCTATCTGGTCTTTGAGGCTTATTATGATTTTTCACTGTGAGTGGGATGTGATTGTAATAATTATGCTTATGTGTGCTTTATGCACATGAGTGAATTGGTCATTATTTGAATATTGCACCATATACTGATTTTGTGTTTTCTCCGCCTTTTGGTTTACTGTATCCTTCTTTGGCCATTTTTTTCTGTCCCAATTTGGCCTATGCAGGTAGGAAAAGTGAGATGGCACATTAAAAGGTTTGAAAAAAGAAGGAAAAGGAAGTCACAGAAGTTGTCCTCACTTCAAGGTAAATATGGTAGGGTTAGACCATCTCACGTGTCAATAAAGAACTGTGAGTACACGTTCCCAGTTTGTGCTGTCATTGTATCAAAGTGTAACTTTGGCCATTTCTTGTGTTAGGATCACAAACTCGATAAAACATTAACATTTTAAGTGCATTTGTGTTTCTTTTTACTTCATGTGTACTGCAGAAATGTGCAGAGGGCTGGGACAACTCCCTTCATAAATTTCACACAATGCACGTACTAACAGAAAGACACACATATGTTTATAATGTCGAAATATAGACAATATGTGGGTCTGTAGTATGAAGTCATTGAAACCATTAAAGGGACAGATAATGAAATTCTAAAGCCTTTTGTAACGCTTGGAACTGCATGCCAAAGCATTGTATACTGTTAGTTATGAAACAATCTTTTAAAAAATATAGTACAGATCCTGTAGGTTGCCAGGGTCTGGAAAACTTTAAGTAGACTGTGGCCTAAAAAGTAGCAATTGGTCCCTCCCCAGTACACTGAGGAGGAATACTTCTCGGCATGTGGAACTTCATGATGCCAAAAGGCCTATACATATGTGGTTGTATCCAGAGCCTTTGAGGAGGATACAGTTTGTACGACTGGAATCTGCCCTAGGATTGCCAGCCAAGAGCTAGCAACCTCAAGGAGCTTGGGGAGGAGGGATAGGGCTAGTTGTTACACAGCATCACACAATGCTGCAATGTCACTTCTAATAACATGTAGCTGTGATGCTCTAGCAATAATCCAAATGGGGGGGTTGCTAGAATGTCATGGCAATATGTGATGTCACTGGTGGTTATGCAACTGGAAGTGACATTGCGGCACTGCAATGGTGCTCCCCCTGCTCATGCCAGGTCTCATGCCAGGGGCAGGAGGTCTCCCACTGCAGTGGTGCCCTGGACTCCCTACATCACACTGTTCCACCAAGATATTCTGATCACCTTTTACTAGAAGAAAAAATGCTGAATACACAGTTTGTTTCTCTGAACAATTCCTAGAAGTTACTGTCACTCTCAGGACTTACATGTCTAACTACAAAAGGTGGCCTGGGATCTGACTCTGCTGTGAACCTCACAGACTTCAGGCTCGAGGGAGAGAGTTGCTGCTGACTGTCTCTGCCAAACCCATGGAAGTGTTTTGCTGCGCTTGGAGATGGAGAACGGGATCCTAAGGATCTTGTAAATCTCTTACAGATGCTATTCCTCCTTGTTGCTCTACATCGTATTGGTGAGATGCTCCATCGCTGAGGTGATGCAGAGGCAGCCCTTCGTACCTTGATTTTACTTCTGTCCTGAAAAATATAGTAATATTGACACTTGCCATTTGGAGATTTAACTATGAAAAGCAACACAGGCACCAGAGCAAATAAGCAGTACTCTAGGTCCACAACTCACACTTCAAAGAATGGGAAATATTTATTTCATTGCAAAGGTTTTCAGCTTGTCTTACCATCAAAATAGCCAAAGTGGCTAACAATCATGAAATACAATACATTAAAAACACAATAAATTTCCCCTATAAATATAAATTCCCATTATAGATATCTCATCTTGTAACATCTTCAATGAACGGCACCCCCATCTCAGTAGAATGAAGCCAACTGTACAGACTGTATATCCCACAATTCTCCCTGTTAATCAAAAGAACAGAGTCATGACTAGCACTGGTTAAAGCTTGTTCAGAAGTCAACAGCAGAGCATGATAATCAGAGTCTAAAATGCCTGGGGCTCTTTAGCTTGGAGAAACAATGGCTGAGGGGTGACATGATCGAGGTTTATAAGATTATGCATGGGATAGAGCAGGTTGAGAAAGAAGTACTTTTCTCCCTTTCTCACAAGACAAGAACTCGTGGACACTCGATGAAATTGCTGAGCAGTCGAGTTAGAACAGATAAAAGGAAGTACTTCTTCACCCAAAGAGTGATTAACACATGGAATTCACTGCCACAGGAGGTGGTGGCAGCTACAAGCATGGACAGTTTCAAGAGGGAATTAGATAAACATATGGAGCAGAAGTCCATCAGTGGCTATTAGCCACAAGGTATAGATAGGAACTCTCAGTCTGGGGCAGATGATGCACTCTATTCTTGGTGCTGGGGGTGGGCAGCAGTGGGAGGGCTTCTAATGTCCTGGCCCCACTGCTGGACCTCCTGATGGCACCTGGTATTTTTGGCCACTGTGTGACAGAGTATTGGACTATATGGGCCATTGGCCTGATTCTACATTGGCTTCTCTTATGTTCTTATGTTCTATTTCCTTTTAAAAAAACACCTACAGATGTGTCCAGGGGATCAAACTTCTGGGACTTGCACATATAAAAGCTTTTTTTTTCCTATAGGGAACCTTCACTTTAAATTGTGAAAATGTTTGTTTCTATAAAAGAGAGAGTGTGTCCCAGAGAAAAATAAATCGAAAACAGTTTCTCTCTTTCTGTACCCATTTTATCAAACATTGATAATTCCATGGAAGCTGAAAGCAAGGAATCTCCGTGAAAGACACTCAGCAAATTGTAAGACTGAGTCCCAAGAGAAAGGTAATGACATTTGAATGCCCATTTTAGGGCAAGAAGAGTATTAAACGGACATCTGCACTCCTCCAGAATAGAAGCCTCCAAACTACAGACTATCAAGATTATCTATATCATCCTGAGAATTTGTACAATAAACAAATGCTACCACTCATTGTTAGGCCATGTTTAATTCATATTCAAACTTAATTGAGTGACTCGGGTAAAAGGGCTTAATTAATTAATCAGCTGACAATTCTAATCATTTTTGCCTCAATCCAGAAAAATGAGATTTGTTTTCAAAAGTTGTCCTTCTCACAACTGTGGATGCCTATCTGCATCACAATGCTCATCCAAGCCCTTGGTGCATCTTTATTAAAATTTTATGATAAAACAATAAAGCTGTGACCCAAAAAAACTGAATTAGGATACATGCATCCCCTCAACACAGCAGCTCCAGTGCTTTTGCAGGTGAGAAAGATGGTGCGAGGAGGACACTGGAGCTCCCCCTGTCTTGCCATGGTCCTGATCCTAATCAGGTCCCTTTGTTATTGGCAATTTAGCTCCCAGCAACTGATACCTGAATGTAAAGAGTATGCAAGTTGGGTCAGAGGAACCCAGACTTTGTTTCGTAGACGTATTTGACATCAAGTTGGCCCTTACAAACAAGTACAAAAGGGAATCCACCTTTTCATGTGAAAAGGCATGCATATCTAGGAAGCCAGTTACTATGAATAATGTACAATGGACTGGACTGGAGCCTTTGACTACATCAGTACAGATGTATGAAAACATGGCTCCTATATCCTGGGGCCTGAATGATGGATAGATGACTTCATATTATTTCAGATAAATCTGAGAAAATGGTGGAACAACTGTATAGGAAAACTGCTGAACCAATGGCACGTAATACAGAACACTCATCAAAACAGGACAAGTCCTGGAAGCCAAAAATCTCTTTTCCCATCAGCTCCTTTTCTAAAGGCATTAAACATATGACAGTTTTTCAAAGATGGAGTTCTATTTGGGATAGTTAATAAGCTGAGCAACATTTAAGAAATCTGCCTGGATACAATATTAGTATGAAAGCTGTATCATACTAAATGAACTGGTTTCATGAGATACAGTGAGATCTGGATTTGATCAAATAATTTCCCTCTATATTTGTGTCGTTTAGATAAAAAACAAGAAGAGGGATCCGTGATACTCGTGGGGGGGAGAATTCCCCCGGCTCCCGGAAGCAGGAGGGCCTCAGGGCTGAGAAGGAAGTGGCCACAGGTAAGCTTCCCCTCCCTGGCTCCGGTTGCAAGGCCTGAGCGGCTTCCAGCCGCCAGGCCCACCAATCTCGTCCTCCCCCCAGCTCCAGCGATCTCCTTCTCCGCTGCCGCTGATCTCGTCCTCCCCCCAGCTCTGGCGATCTCCTCCTCCTCCACCACCATCGATCTCCCCCCCCCGCCGGCTCCAGCAATCTCCTCCTCCCCCCTCGGGCTCCAACAATCTCCTCTTCTGCCACTGATCTCCTCCCCCTGCAGTTCCAGCAGCAAGGCCTGAGTGGCTTCCAGCCACCAGCCCACTGCAGAGTTCCCAGAGTGTTCCATGCGCATGCGCAGGAAATGCTCTTTTACTTTTGGGGGGGATTTAAGTAGTTTTTAATAGATTTCAGATTTTTCTGCACATCTGGGGATTGCCCCAAATGTGCAGGAAAATCTCTTTGCCCCTTAAGTGCCCCCGATGTGTGGATTAAGATATCTGCACGCAGGGGACGCCTTGGCTATTAGATATAGAGATACTTACATGATACCATCTTCTGGGCTGAAGTGGAAGTTCAGTAATGGTTGTCCTTGTAGAAAACTCTAATTTTGGTGCAATGCCCTTAAAGATTTGAAAAGAAGTAGAAATTAGTCAAACAATATGCAGTGAGTGGCCAAACAGCAAAAGCCGCAGAGCAGAAGACAGAATTTTAAACCAGTGGCCTAAAGGGATGTAGTTTTAATACTTCCATCAATTTTTGGTTTGAAGGAACACCAGTAAGTGGCCATATCTGTAAATCCTAAGGGAGAAATGAAATTGTCTAATATGACAGAGATTAAAATCTACTAAATTAATTACATTGCAATCCTAAACAGCTGTATATCCCTCTGTCCACTGTACATTCTGCTTAGGATGGCACTTGTAGATACCTCCAACTGAAAGCTATTCATGCAATTGCTACACCAAAGTAAACATCCAAGCTATCATATCATTCCAAAATCATTATAGGAAATGTGTACTCAATGAATAAACATTTCAGTCACGCTAATCTAAAACACTAACAAACTATTCTGATTTTGAGCAAACACGAGAACGCTTAATTAACAGTACAATGCTAAGCAGAGTTACTCCAGTCTAAGTCCATTGATTTGCTAAGTAAAATGCATAGGATTGTACTGATAATATACTACAGATAATCTGTCCTTGACCTACCTCACACATTCAATAAAATGCTACTATAGTGGTTCAAGCATATGAATTACTTAAAAATATTCCACTGTAATAAAGGAATATTGAATTGCACATATCCCATGGCCACTGACATCACATTAAAAAGTTATCTTCCTAGAATTCTGAGAGTAATAAAAAGTTATCTCCAAGAATTTCCAGAATGTTACAGGGAACAGAAAGAGAAAAAGGAAGCTAGCATCCTTTCAAAGGGATGAGACATACTCCAGCTACTCCCATGGGCCTTTTAGGGTTTTTTTAAATTACAAAGGGAAGGAAGCAGGTGCAGGACCTACCCTGCTTGGTCCGTATTAAGAGTAAAAAACAAACAAGGATGGGAAGAGCCAATTATCAGAAAAACCAGTAGTACAACTCCCCAGAGACACAAAATAACTTTCCAAAATAACAAGAACAATAAAATATAAATTGAATATTAATAAGAAAGTAGTATCTTCATAACAACATATAAGGCATAAAGAATGCATAGAATTATCCAAGTAAGCTATAAAGTACAACATCAAAGTTACATAAAACATGTAAATTTCCTATTATCATTATAATGCTGACATGAGTGGCTGAAGGAAGAAAGGATACTGCCAAATGTCAATCAGCATCAAAGAAGGCACAATGAAGTGGTAATTAAGTCACTAATCTCTTTTCTTCTTGACAGTATGGTTTCATGTAACCCACTGATCCAGGAACAAAAATCAACCAATATCTCATTATTATTAAATACCAAAAAGAGATCATCAATAAATACTTTAAAAATAAAGATCTCTTTAAAGAAGGGATTGGTGTCCTCACTGTGAATGTAGCTATCTTCGAACCATACCATGAATAAACAAGCAATACTGGGAGTGAAAGGGTGGTTTGTGAACCTTTGGTAATGTATAAAAAACTGGTACACGCGCATGGATCTTCAACAAAAACATGCTCTGTGTTGGAAATGTGTCCTAATTCCCAAGCCTCATCAACCATAACCTAATTAATTTAAAGATCCTTTCTGTGGAGTTATATGGGAGAGGAGTATAATATGCTGTATCACTCAATTGCCTCTCAGTTTTTGCATAGTAATCCGATGTGTTTTGAATCACTATAGCCCCACCTTTATCGGCTTGTTTAATGACAATGGATGAGTCTTCTGCCAAAGATCTTAGAGTGACCCAATCATTGCAGAAAAAGATATAAGCCCTAAATCTCCTAGAAGCCTCCAATTTCTCTATCTCCCTGAGAATGAGTTCCTCAAAAACAGTAATAGACGGGTTAGAATGGAGAAGTATAAATGTTGACTTAGGACAGAATCTGTAAGTTTCTACATCTTATGATTCTCCAAAAAAACCTTCTTAACCGTAGTTGTCTGATCAAAAAAATAGACCTGTTTCTCAATAGGTTGTAAATTTTGCCATTACTGTATATTCAGCAAGTTTATTTTCCCGTTCTTATAAGCGTAGACAGAAGTCTAGTTTCCATTTTGCTGCGTAAATATTTCTAGCAGTTGTCACCATGAATTTAAATAGCTCTTCTAAAAATATTGGTAATTCATTAGGCAGAACACCTAATAGCATGCTCTCGGCTTCCATTGGGAATTTAAACTTTAATGTATTCTGCATTTTTCAATGTATTTATTTCCAATATCTTTTTGCTTTTTTACAAGTCCACCACATATGAAAGAAAGCCCAATCTATGTCTTGACATTTCCAGATTTTCCTTTATAGTTTTTATGTACTTTCTCAATATCCTTTGGAATTATATACCATCTGGAGAACATTTTGTACTAATTTTCTTTTTGTGTCTGGCTGACTGTAAATTTGATATCTTTCCCCCATAGTTATTCCCATTGTTGCACAGATATCTATTCTTTAAGGTTTTACATCCACTTATCATACATTTTTGTACTTGCTCATCTTCCATTTGTAGCTGGAGTAAAGTCTTTATATCCATCGTAGTAAATGCTCTTTTTGTTTTATAATCAGCTGCTCAAATTCAGTCACATCTCTTAGAACTCCACCTTCAGTTCTCATTACCTCCTTTAGTCTTGAGACTAATTGATAATATATCAGCAACTGAATCGTCACGATCACACACACAATTAGCCATGCCATAGGTGTGAATGCCGGGTGGATTTAAAGGGCGCGATCAGACACAAACATTTGGGAAGTGCCCCGCACCCATCGGCAACCCGTTTTGCTCCACCGCAGAAGCAGAATAAAAAGACACTGGGGAAAGTCTGGTAGCAAACAAGTTGCTATGGGCCACAGACAGACTTTCCCCTGTGTGATCACTCCAGCGCGCTGCCATGGCATTGGGAGGGTCTGATCAGGCCATCCCAACTCCATGCCGGTTCCCCCCCCCGTCTCGGTATGCACATCATTGCACACTGCATAGGGAGCCCTCAGTGCGGAGATGCAAATCATCAATCCCTCATTGAAGCGCACCAGAAACACACAGGGGGAAAAAAAGACTCACCCATGGTTGTGTCTGATCATACAGTGGCGGGCTGTACCCGCAGCTTCCAAGGACTGTGTGATCGCACAACTGTGGGTCAAATTCCTACGGAGCAAACAGCCTCGCTTCCCCCCGCTTTATCTTGCATGTGTGACCGTCACCAATGTTTACACCTTCATCTTTACTATTTTGCCAAGACTTGATTTTCCCGCTCATCATCATGCCATAAGTTAAGAAATCATTTTTATTTCTTGTATTTAGCTTCTACTGGAGACATAAGCAAAGAGTTTGAAGGACTCAGTAAATTCCAGAGTTTAAACCATATTCTCAAAAGTCCATCTCTGATTACGTGACTTCTTTCTTGTGTTATGATCTTTTTAGTCGATTTATTAATCCATAAGTAATTGTGTAGGCCTTCATCAAGATCTGCTGATTCTAATTTTACTATTCTTTTTCTTGGGATTTTAATCCAGTCTACAATCTGGACCAGACCTGCTGTATGGTAATATAATTTTATATTTAGGACTGCTAAACCTCCTCTCTTTTTCTCATCTTGTAATATTTTGAAGCTTATTCTTGTTCTTTTTTTGCCATTCCATATAAATTCCTTTATCTGTCTTTGCTTAGAGATCAATACATAATTTATTCAGGTGTGTGTTGAGTGAGGGACTGAATAATATGTGTAGTCTCTAACTGTTGGATGTAATTCACGCCAAATATCATGAAATTTTGTGAATAAGTCATAGAGTTTTGTTTTATTTGAGGTTTTGCTATTTTTGTGACTTTTTAATGAAAGGAGCTAGATTCAGGTCAGAAATATAGTTTAGGTCCCCTCCTACAATGACATCCCTTTCTTGAAACACTTGCAATTTTAAAAATGTATCCCATATAAATTGTAATTGAGCTGAATTTGGGGCATAGATTGAAGCCAGAGTTATTTTCTTATCATCCAATAATCTTTTATAAAGATAAATCAGCCCTGTGGGTCCACTTCCACTCCTTCACAGCTAAATCTAATACTTTTTGCTAATAAAATAGCTACCCCTTGGGCTCTAGTTGAACTAGGAGCTTGAAATTGTTTCTGGAACCAAGAAGATTTTAAAACTGGGTATTTATTGGTTTTAAGATGAAGGAAAAGTATATCCAGGCATATCTCTATCATTGTAGATGTAACTCTCTTTTGTTTAACTTTGTTCTGTAAACCTCTGACATTAAGAGAGAGAATTTCCCAAGAGATACTCACGATTTCTTCAAAATATAAATATATCAAAATCTAGCTTATAGGTATAATGGTATACACTACAACAAGGGTTCGACCTCTAAACAAAATGTAACTGAACAATTTTAATACCAATGAACTGATAAATTTATAAATATTCTTAATAGGCATTTTATCTTATACTCAATTTACTTCTCTATTTCAATTAAGAAGCTAACTATTATTAACTACTCACTATACTATCACTCTAACAGGCAGAAAAGAGATAAAACCATCTACTATTTATTATAAAAATTAACATATTAAATTTTCTTGATATCTAATATAAACTTCTATTGTTTTTAACTGGTGTAGTTGAACTGACTATGAGCTAGATAAAAACCTCTATAACATACTAATTACTATCTACTACCTTATACTATAAAAGGTAAAGGTTTCCCTTGCTCGAAAACCAGTCGAATCTGACTCTAGGGGGTGATGATCATCTCTGTTTACCAGCTGAAGAGCCAGCGCTGTCCAAAGACTTCTCCATGGTCATGTGGCCAGCATGACTAAACGCCAAGGTGCACAGAATGCTGTTACCTTCCCACCGAAGCAGTACGTATTTATCTACTTGCAATTTCTTGCTTTTGAACTGCTGCTACTAAATTCTAAACTAACCTACTATTTACTATCTACTTCCCAAAACTATAACTATTAAATTCTAAACTAGTATTCCCCCTCACTCCCCCACCACCCTTCCCTGAATAAAATAAACTATAATGAAATTTAACTCTTTTAAATATGTATTACTAAAGTTTTGACTTATATTAAACCTTAATTGGAATGAAGGATGTCCCACAGATGCTCATCCAAGACACCTCCTAGGCCTAAGGCACTAGCCTTAACTGTAAGACACCCAAAACTACAGGGGATTCTGAGACCCCAGATCTACCCCTTCCCCTATCCCTCATTAAAAATATACTATTGAATAGCAAAATTATAATAATAACACATGTTGACTACTAGTAACTAAAACTTATTTGTGAACTTATTCATTATGCAAAAAAGTCAGAAACTGATTGTGAACTGCTTGCCAGAACTCTCTCAATATTCAGTTTAAGTGTCTTCCATAGATACTCCTAATCAGGTCTGCATTTTGGAATCTTGTGAAGGAGATGCTAGAAAATCCAGTTTTCTCTTTGGAGATTTCCATTCCATGTCTAGATTAAGATCTAGACGGAGGGCTTTTAATATCAGTCACCCAATTCTTCATCAGTGATTTCATAACTCTTGCCTCGGTTAAACAGATGGATTCTTGCTGGGGTGATCCACCTATACTTTAAATTTGCAGCTAGAGGTCTGGAGGTAAATATTTTTAAGTCTCTCCATTTCTGAACCGCCTCGGCTGAAATGTCCAGGAATACATGGATTTGTTTACCTTGATATTGTACAGTGGCTCTCGATCTTGCCACTTCAAAGATTTTTTTCATGGTTCTGAAGTCACCAAAAGTAATGATAATGCCCCTGGGGTTTTTCCTGGCTGGATTGTTAGGAGTTCCCATACAGTAGGGCATTGGTATTCGTTGGAGCTATTCCTTCTTCCAAACTCAGTTCACTTGCCAACCAGTTTGCCAAAACTAAACTCTACCGTACCTTCCACTTGCTCCTCAAATCCCCGAAATTTCAAATTGCATTTTTTAAAGTAATTTTCCAATATCAGGGTTTTTTCTTTTAAATAGGAGTCTGATAATTGTAGATTAAGAATGTCTTCTTGCATCAGGGTAGTCATTGCCATTGCACTTTCAGCTGCCCAAGACTTTTTTGCAGAGAGATTTTGATTTCTTCAAATTGTGTCATCAATGGGTTGAGTAAGGTGAAAGCCACTTTGGTATAGTGGTTAAGTGCGAGGACTCTAATCTGATTCCCCACTCCTGCTGCTGGATGACCTTGGGCAAACCATAGTTCTCTCAGAGCTGTCCTTGAAAGGGCAGTTCTTGAAAGAGCTCTCTCAGCCCCACCTACTTCACAGGGTGTCTGCTGTGGAGAGGGGAAGGTAAAGGAATTTGTAAACCACTCTGAGACTCCAAATGAAAAGTGGGGTATAAACCCAATCTTCTTCTTCTAAGGTTGAGAAAGTGTCCAAAAGTCTTTTTTCCCTGTTTAATATGGTTGAATTAAAATTTTCTGTTGTTAAAAACAGGCCAGTATTAATCTGCATACCTTGCTTCATGCTGCCCATTTTGTTGTCGTCTGCGGGTTTCGCCATCCAAGCTTCTTTCTTCTCCAGTGAGGAGTAATAAGCTTGAAGAGGCTTGGGTTTTTGTGGGGAAGCTGTCTTTTTTGGTTCTCCTGGATGTGACATTCTTTTGGGGAGAGTCTAATGTTGGAAATATGTGTGTTGCAAGGCCTAAATTCAGTCATTATAGGGTTAATCTGCAGTTCCATGATCTTACCTGCTATGCAAGTATGCTTAAGTAAAAGCAAGTTTTTAAATGCTCACTGGATAGAGAGAGAGGCTCATTAGCAAGGCCCCGGGAGGCTTGATTTTAAAACGACCACTTTTTCCCACTCTCCCTGACAAGCATACTGCAGCTGTGAAAGGTGGCAACATAGGTTCACATTTGATCTAAGAAATCTCATCTATGCCAGCTTATATGTGCTACAGGGGAGCAGCAGAGATCTATTTCTTTTGAAGTTTGGGGTACTTTTGCCTTTTTGTGTATTTGGAATCGTGGCTGAGGAGGAGGGACTCTAGGAGCTGATCGCTTGCAGTCAGCTCTTGCATCCCTGCTCGGAAGACAGGATTAACTCTGTGAGTGCCTACCAAGTGCCTGCTAAAAGTCTGCAAGTCAAGATGAGTGATTCACAGACTCCAAGCACGTCTTCTGAATCTACCACAGATGTGAGTATGTTCCAAGCCGGAGATCTCAACCCGGGGGGTTACATCAACTCAAGTTAACCCAGCATAATTTTAATTGGTGGCTCAGCCTCCTGAAGAATAGACTGCAAGTGTATGGGGCTCAAGATATTTTAACAAAAGATGTCCCTACAACTGAGCCAGACAAAAGTGCCTTCAGAAGACTAGATGCCAAGTCCTTGATTATGGGTTCAGTTAATTGTCATGATGTTCTCAGCCTGCATACCATAGAAACTTCGAAGTTAAAGATTGAACACCTGAAAGAGAGGTATGGAGGGGAGACAACCAGTAAGATTTATTACTTGAAGGCTCAGATTTTTGACTTTAGAGTAAAGGAAAGTGACTCTTTGCCTGCTCAATTGAAGAAGCTAATGGGGACTTACAATCAATTGAAAGAACTTGGGAAATCTCCTGACCAAACAGACATGATTGTAGCCATTTTAAATGGGCTCCCTACAAGTTACAGAGGGTTTGCAATGATTTAAGACACCAAAGGGATCTAACACATGATGCTTTGTTGATGATTTTAAAGGAAGAATATGACTCCAGAAATAGTCAGGATGTTTTGTCTAATGAGATGTCTGTTTTGAGTTTGAAACATACATGCAGATTTAAAAGGAAAAGGAAAATTGTATATGCAGTGAAAATCATCTTGCAAAAATTGTGAATTTAAAAATGGTGCAAGGCAAAAGCCTATTGGCTCATGTGGTCACACTGAAAAAGCGCCAAATGGTGGAAGAGGAAATTATAGCAATCACAGAGGTTTTAGACCTCAGACAAAGGAAAATTCCACCAATGCAGCCAATGTTAACAGATGCTCAGAGGAATGAAAATAGTTGTTATGCTTTTAGAATCTGTGATGATGATGATGAAAATAAGAGAGTGTTTTTAATAGACTCTGGATCCTGTACACACATTTGCAAATATCAGGACTTGTTTTGTGAACTTGATACTGAAAATAGACTTGAGGTTTATCAAGCAAATAAGGAAACTCTTAATGTAGAGGTTGCTGGGACAGTGCCAATCAAATTCATCACTACAACAGGAGAAGTGATGGATGTTAAATTAAAGAATGTGGATCTGATTCCTGAAGCAGCTGATAATTTGATTTCAACCAACAGGCTCAGGCTTATGGAGAGTAATCACAATGTGGTCCTTAAGAGAAGGAAAGGAAGTAGGATTGTTGGTGAAATGTCTGGAATTAAATTTAAAGTGGAGGAGAGAAATGGATTTCATTATCTTGTGGATATTAGTGGAGAATCAGAAGTTGCTAATGCTGATGAGAGACAAGTTTATCAAACTAGCAATGGTTCTAGTAATCATCGGAATTGTTTATATGCATGGCATTTGATGTTTGCACATTGTGCGATGCAGAGTGTTGAAAAGTTGTTAAAGGACTGTGGAATTTCTGCTGTAAGTTGTGACAAGGCAAAAGAGAGATGTGACACATGTTTCAAAGCAACAGGAACTGCTCCAAAGTACTCTGGCAAGTCCACTACTCACAATGAGAAGTTCCTAGAGACTGTGTATAGGACCTTGTTGGCCCATAAGCACCATGTGACTTTTACTGAAAGCAAAACAAAATATACTTTTGTTTATATGATGAAGAGCAAGGATAAGACGCTCAATAAATTCAAATGCTATGTGGCCAAAATTAAAAACAAGTTTGGCCAAGCAACCTATAGCTTATGCACTGATGGGAGTGGAGAGTATTGCAATGCAGAATTTAAAATATTTCTAGAACTTGAAGGGATTGAACACAAAGTGTCTATCCCACACTTGCCTCAACACAGTAGCTCTTCTGAAAAGCTGAACAGAACAATTCGGAATGCTAATACATTCTGGTTTACCAAATAGCCTATGGGGTGAAGCTGTGAACACAGCAGTGTATTTACACAATAGAGTACCATCAAAAATTACAGGAACCACTCCATTTGAGGCTTGGTTTGGAAAGAAGCCTGGACTAAAGCATAGCAAAGCTTTTGGTTCCAAAGGGTATGCTCACATATCAAAAGAGGAAAGGGAAAAACTTGACCCTAGAGCTGAAATTGGACTTGTAGTTGGGCATCCTGTTGGTGGAAAAGGATACAGGATATACGACCCTCAAAATCACACAATTGGGGAACAAAATGTTGTTTATGTAGATCAGAGCAATTTGCCATGTGCTTCCAATGCAACTGATCCAAAGAGTTCTGAGACTGCTCCTGAAGAGTTGGTTGCATGGTTACCTTCTGAAGAAACTACCAGAACAGAAGGGGAAGTGGGAATCTCACGAGAGGAGGCAGCAGAACCCATGACAGAACCCACAACCAGTGTGAGACGATCAGAAAGAAGCACTAAAGGACAACCACCAAAGAAATATGGATTTTGTGAAACTGTACAATCTGCAAAAGAACCTAAGAACTGGAAAGAAGTATGCAAGCTGCCTGCAAATGAAAGACACATATGGATTGAAGCAATGGAACAGGAAATACTGTCCACATATGAGAAAGATGCATGGACTCTTACAAATTTATCTCCAGGCAGAAAGCCTGTTGGATGCAAATGGGTATTCAAAATCAAGTATAAAGATGATGGGACTGTAGACTTATACAAAGCATGCCTAGTAGCCAAAGGTTATTCACAAGAATATGGAACTGACTACTTTGAAACTTTTGCTCCAGTTATCAATCGTGCAACGTTCAGAACACTTCTTAAGTGTCACAGCATCAAGAGACATGATTGTAGAGCATCTTGATATAAAGACAGGATAACTATCTGAGGAAATATTTATGAAACAACCTGAAGGTTTCAAAGTCAAAGGACAAGAAAATTACGTTTACAGACTCAACAAAGGACTCTATGGACTAAAACAAGGAGCAAAGACATGGTATGACAAAATTACAGGACTACTGCAGAAGCAAGGGTTTGAGCAAGGGAAAGCCGAACCTTGCGTGTACACTAGAATTAAAAATGGGCAATACCAGTACGTTCTTGTTTACGTTGACGATTTGATCATGTCTTGTCAAAACAGAGAGGATATTAAAGAAATAGCTGATGCACTGAACAAGGAAGTAGAAGTCAAACAGCTTGGAGATGTAAAACACTACCTCGGAATACAAGTTGACTCGAGGATGGAACCTTTCTTCTATGCCAGAAATGAAAAATTATGGACTTTATAGAATCTGTTGGCATGAAAAACTGCAAAGCATCATCCATACCTCTCAGAGACATTGGAGAGTACAGAGAAGCAGTTGGAAAACTTCTCTACTTGAGCAAAACCACAAGACCTGATATCACAGCAGCAGTTGGTATCTTATGCAGAAAAATGAGTTCATCTAACTATCATGATTGGAGTACAATAAAGAAACTAGCAAGGTACCTGAAAGGAACTATGGACTTAGAACTGAAAATTGCACCATCTGAAGGGCCAAGACTAGTCGAATATATGGACGCCAGCTGGGGAGAAGAATCAAACAATTTCAAGTCAACAAGCGGATATCTATTCTTCTATGGAGATGGACAGGTAGAAAGCAAATTGTTGTGGCAGTTTCCCTGCAGTGCCTGCAGTGAACTTGAATGGATTTTTCATTTGTTTAAGGACTTTGGAATAAGAGAACCTGTACCAGTAGTTATGTTTGAGGACAATCAAGCTTGTATTACCAGGGCCTTTTTTTGTAGAAAAAGCCCAGCAGGAACTCATTAGCA
Source organism: Gekko gecko (assembly GCA_029375565.1). Taxonomy (NCBI): domain Eukaryota; kingdom Metazoa; phylum Chordata; class Lepidosauria; order Squamata; family Gekkonidae; genus Gekko; species Gekko gecko. The sequence goes on from JAPDNY010000007.1 coordinate 123,942,952, forward strand.
TAATAGGCCACATCCAACAGCAGAAACTCATTAGCATATTAGGCCACATCCCCATGTTACCAAAAGTCTGGTCATCCAGCCACACCCAGCTTTTGTTTCTTATTCTGTTTACCTTGTTTGTTGTCAGAACGCAGGGCTTTTTTTGTAGCAGGAACTCCTTTGGATGTTAGGCCACACACCCCTAATGTGGCCAATCCTAATCAGTTTCTGCTGTTGAGTGTGGCCTATTATGCTAATGAGTTCCTGCTGGGTGTGGCCAACTTGGGAGCCAGCTGGAACTCCATTCCTGTGCATTCTTGCCCAAAAATAGCCCTGTGTATTACTATATGGAAGAGAGAAAACACCACAGTGAAAGTAGATCGATTGGTATTAAGTGTACACTAGTGAAAGATTTGTACCAGAAGGGGCCAATAGAGATTGAGTATTATCTCACAGAGGAAATGGTGGCTGACATTTTGACTAAGCCACTGACAAAGAAAAATTTGAACTTCTTCATGAAACGTTGAATGCAAATGTTAAAGTGAATCATGAGTGATGTTTGTTGTATAATAACTTACATGTTAGACCTTGAGAAGGGGTGTTGGAAATATGTGTGTTGCAAGATCTAAATTCAGTCATTATTGGGAAACTGGAGCCGGAGAAACTGAAGTCTATTTACTAACAATCATTGGTTAATGCATTCAGGTGATTTCCTTCTAGAGGTCAAGAAGAAAGGAAGAATCTCCATTACTATCTGTGTGTCTGTTGTTGCAAGCATGTAGACTTAAGTGTTTGTTGTTTTATAGATTTTCCTGTGTACCCTTCCCTTTAGAAATAAAAATTTTTACTTAGAAAGAAAATGCCTCCTCTCCAGTGAACAAAGATTCATTGCAACCTCTGAATATTTAACTATTTTTACCAAATTTTCCAACATCTAATAGCTCAGTTCTCACTATAATTAGAAAGAGGGGATCAGGGAGAAGGAGCACCGTGCTCAAGCATCCACCCTCTTAGTTGAATGCCGCCACCCCCAGCATTCCACAATCAAGAAGGGTAAATTTACACATTAGTCTCCAATTTTGATATACTTATTTGATTCACTATGTTTCCCCCTGGAATTAAATCCAAATAAATGGTGATCATATAAACTGAGCTTGTTATTTCTGTTTGGTCCTTGCATCTGCTAAACATCTTCATTATGCTGTATGCTAATTTTCTGCTCACCCTGTACCTATATGCATGGGCTGGTGACTTTCATTCCACTGTATCTGAAGAAGTGTGCATGCACACAAATGCTTATATCTTGAATAAAACTTTGTTGGTCTTAAAGGTGCCACTGAACTCGATTTATTCTCTAGTAAGGAGGTTGCCCATGTTGGGCTTGCAACTACATTAGCACAAGCCGCTCTGTCTGCTATCGCAACAATGTGAGAAGTAGCATCTTATACTTGGCAAGGGGAACAAGTCAGTCAGTTGCACACCTCAACTCACACAGAAATCCAAAGCCTGGCAATTGCCAGCTGCTGAGCATGTATTACTCCCATGGATGTAACAGCACAGGATAACTTCCAGGTCTAGTCCAAGCACCAAACATCACCTTTAAAGTCCTAAATGGTCAGGCCTACATACCTTGTTTATTTATTTAAAACATTTATTAGCTGCCTTTTTACCTTGTGGAACTCAAGACAGCCTACAAAACTTAGGACAAATTTCCGCTCACATAGGCCCTGAGATAAGCAGGTGATGTTCTGTTCCAGCTTCCTTCCATTCACAGTTAGAATGTCACTGGCATTCTAACCAGGGCTTTTTCAGCTGTGAATCATATACAACAACCTTTCCATTAAGCTAAAACATTACCCCTTTTCAGATGCTCAGTTGTAGTACTCCAGCTACACCTAACAGGAGAACACACAACTCATGATCAATATGAGTGGTCACTATTTTGCGAGGAAGGGGCAACAAATATATTTTCCATGCATGTACAGGTTTGATACGTGCAAATGGAAATTGCAGATTTTTGAGGGAACATATTCACACATACAGAAGCTGTACATGCATAGAAAATATGCTTTGCACAAAATGCCAACTGTACATACTGGTAACCTTGTACGTAATTGGAGCAGTCACACATGGAATTTTTTGTGTGTTTACTTGGTTTTCTGTAATTGTTCTGCTGCTGCGGTCTAGATTAGTTTTATAGTTTTAATGGTCAGATTGCTTTTATTTTAAACTGTTTTTATATGCAAACAAGCAATTTTAATTGGAAAACAGAAAAATTAAAAGACAAATGTGATGTCTAAATATTAGTAATAACTCCACCATGAATAAGACCAGGTCACAAACAGTCTTGAATGCTGGCATAGCATTCTGCAACAACTTACTGGGAAAGCTGGATGTGTTTTCATCAGTAACTCCCTGTCCACACCAGGATACACAGGAGTAAGCTTGGGCTCTGGAAACAGAAAATCTCGAGTATTCACTTCATAAAATGCTAGCTCTTCTTTCTCTAAAAGACAAAAGATGCACATTCTTTATATTTTCATATAAAAGGAAATTTTAACAGGATTCATTCTTTTGTCCTCCAAGAAATATTCTGTCAAACAGTGTACACCTTCATTGAATCTTGTGGTAACTAACATTTACCATCTTGGGCATTCTTTGTCATAGAGGTGCACTTCAAGAAATTTGAACTGTCTTAATGCATCATTACCCAAAAAGCCTTGTGGCACCTTAAGTTTTGAGGGCTTACAGACCATCAGGTGCTCACTGTTAATGGGTCTCAGTCCCATTTTTACCTGCCTTTGCCCTACTGGGCCAACACCCTCTCTCCCCAGCTTTGAGTTGGGAGTAACAAAACTGAGCTGCCAAAATTAATCACAACACTTACTCAAAGAATAAGGCCAGAAATGGGTCCTACCCACTTACATAGCATCCTATGGGCCACATGAACCTTAGAGACTAGTTCAAATGTGCCAGTGTGGTGCAGTGTTAGAGAGGGGTGTGCAATATTTTTTTAATTGGTATGTTTCTGTTCAGGTCTATTGGACCAGAAAAAAATTAGGGATTTCCCCCAAAAAATCCTGGATCTCAATACTGGTACTGTATTCAGATCCAGGACTTTTTGGAAATCCCAATTTTTTTCTGGTCCAATAGACCCGAGCGGGGAAAAGGCCAGCCTGATCCTGGGGTTGGCTTGGCTTCTCCTGCAGCCCGGCAGGAGAAGCCAGTACAAACCTGAGCCTGTGTTGTTGTTCAGTCGCACAGTTGAGTCTGACTCTTCAACCTGAGCCAGTGGGGAACGATTTGCTCCCTATGGGCACAGCCGATCCTGGCTGGTCTCACTTCTCCTGCAGCCCAGTTTAAACGGAGCACATTGTTCCATGGCACAGGAGATCCTGGCTGGACTCACTTCTTCTATAGTCCAGTTTAAACTGGGCTACAGGAGAAGCCTGGTGGCATAGCAGATCTTGGGGCTGGCTTCTTCTGCAGCCCAGTTTAAACCAGGCTATATGAAAAGTCAGTCCCAAGCCTGCTCCCCACCAGCACAGCTGATCCTCAAGCTGTCTTCTGAAGTCCCTTTAACTTTAAAGGGACTGCAGTAGAAGCCCGACAAACAGATGAGAGGCGGGAGCAATCTCCTTTCACCCCTCCACTGTTTTCAGATCTACCCAGTAATTCCTGAATATTCAGGATCTTTTCAGAATTTTTTTTCCAGTTTTCCCAAGAACCCGGATACTTTTGTGATGCCAAAATCTACCTGAAAAGTACTAATAAGGTATTTTTCAGGTAGATTTTTGGCTCAGGTAGATCCGAATACAGCGTTAGAGCGTCAGACTAGGGTTGGGATACCCAGGTTTGAATCCCTCCTCTGCCATGAATGTTGGCTGGGTGACTTTGGGCAAGTCATGGACATTATATACCTGCACTTTCAAAAGGCTTTTGACAAGGTATCTCACCAAAGACTCCTGACTAAGCTCAGCAGTCATGGGATAAGAAAATGGGTGCTCTTAAGGATTCAAAACTGGTTAAATGAGAGGAAGCAAAGAGTAGGAATAAATGGACAGTTCTCACAGTGGAGGGAAGCAAGCAGTGGAGTCCCACAAGAATTGGTATTGGGGCCAGTACTATTTAATTTATTCATAAATGATCTGGAACTAGGGGTGAGTAGTGTAGTGACCAAGTTTGCAGATGACATGAAATGATTCAGGATGGTGAAAACCAAGGCTGACTGTGAAGAGCTCCAAGAAAACCTCCACAAACTGGGTGAGTGGGCGACATTGTGGCGAATGAAGTTCTGTGCTGGTAAGTATAAGGTGATGCATACTGGGACAAAAAATCCCATCTTCAAGTATAGGCTAATGGGGTCTGAACCTGCTGAGACTGAAAGGGAAAAAGATCTTGGGGGTGTAGTGGATAGCTCAATGAAAGTATCAACCCAATGTGCTGCAGCGGTGAAAAAAGAAAAGTCTATGTTAGGGATTATTAGGAAACGGATTGAGGATAAAATGGTCAATATTGTAATGGCCCTGTATAGGTCTATGGTGCAGCCTTATTTGGAATACTGTGTACAGTTCTGGTCACCGGATCTCAAAAAAAAAAATCGCAGAACTGAAAAAAGTACAGAGGAGGGCAACCATGGCCGAGTTCAGACTGGCAGTTTGGCCCAATATAGGCACGTTTCAGAAACGTTTCACAAATGGATTAAAGGGCCAGTTCACACAGGCACAGCTGTCGGGTGTTCCCCAGCCATACTCAACCTGTCTTGTAATGCTTCCCTCCCGAGTTTAAAAAATACAGGTGAAAGTGGTAGCAAACCTTGGATAGCGCGTTCATCTCACTTTCTGGAAGTGTGAACGCAAACAAGCAGGCCCGGTAGGGATGCACTTATGCGCATGAGCACATAAGTGCATATAACTGGATTAGAGGAAAAAGCCACTTACAGCCGCGCCTCCATGAGGGATGGGCCAACAGTGTGAACGCTCCCTTGCACGTCCTTCTCAGTATGCTCCCACATCAGTCAGTGCAGTGTGACCAGGAAAACCCTGGAACAGGTTGTGCCAGGTCTTTTTGCCACGACTCCCTCGCACTTCAAACTGCCAGTCGGACCTCAGCCCAAGATTATTACAGGTTTGGTGCACCCTCCCTGTAAGAAAAGGCTGAAGAGTCTGAGACTTTTCAGTTTAGAAAAGAGATGACTAAGGGGGGACGTGATAGAGGTTTATAAAATTATGCATGGGGTGGAGAGAATTGACAAAGAGAAAGTTTTCTCCCTCTCCCAAAATACTACTACTCAAGGACATCCAATGAAACTGATGGGCAGTAGGTTCAGGACATAAAAAAGGAAATATCACTTTACACTTTAAGAGAATGCCTAAAATGTGGAATTTGCTGCGAGAGGATGTAGTGATGACCACAGAAATAAACAACTTTAAAAGGGAATTTGATAGAGTCATGGAGAATATCAATGGCTACCAACCATGTCAGCTATGGGGAACCTCCACATTCAAAGGCACTAAACCTCTGAATCCCAGAGCCAGGAGGGAGCGGTGGCGCAGGCAGTAAAATGCCTGCAGTAATTTATCAATGAACAGCCATAAGCCTGTTCGAGTCCCACCGCAGCCGGGGTGAGCTCCCGGCCCTTATCCTAGCTCCCGCCTACCCAAAGGTTTGAAAGCCTAGCAAGTAGATAAATGGGTACCTGCCTAGGTGCAGGGGGGCACCCACCTTCTGGCAGTGAGGAGAGACAAGGAGAGGCAACAGCGGCGGTGGCAATGGGCAGCGAGACGTTCCAGTGGAAACACCATGGCAGCGAATCAACAGCAGCCGAGCGAGCATTCCGGATGGACTGGCCAGAGACGAGGCGACGCGACGACGCAGCACAGCCGGAGCCAATCAGGACGGAGGCTGGTGCAGCAGTCGTAGCACAGCCGCGGACTATGGAACCAGCCCAGTGGGAGCCGCTGTGGAGCCACGCCGAGCCGGAAAGAAACAACAAGCCGGTAGGGCGCCTGGTAGGCACTCACCTCCCCATTCAAGTGTGGCCCTAGTTAGGTAATAAAATTACTATGTAAACCACTCAGAGCCTCCGGGATTGAGTGGTATAGAAATCGAAATAATAAATAAATAAAATAAATAAATAAACATCAGGGAGAGGTCTTAGCCTCTATGCCCAGAGGAACTGGTTGACCACTGTGTGAGACAGGATGCTGGACCAGATGGACTACTGGTCTGATTCAGGAGGGCTCTTCTTATGTCGATTTGGGTCCCCACAGGAGCAAAAGAAATGGTATAAATGAAGTAAAACAAAGTATAAATAAATAATCTGCACCAGTTATAGCTGCCTTGTCGGACCCTGTAAGGGCAGAAAGGTGGGATACAAATTCTGTAAATAAATAAAATAACTGAAAGTAACGAGGGGCACTGAGGTCTCCAGATAGCTTTATCTCACTCTCCAGGCATAGGATCATGCTTCGAATGTAGTATGGAATGTCACTGCATGCACTAAGGTAACTGAATGCAACCCTTGGGGAAATCTGGAAAATATAATAGGGATTGCTGTTTAGCAAAATATGGAATTTTTCAACCTTAAATTTCATCTTCTTCACAACTTGCCTGGGACTGTAATTCTATATATGTTTAAAATTTCTTGGGGAGGTGGCTTTCTGTTGCATGAAAATGTCATCTCTTAATTTTCAAGTATGTTCTCAGCAGAGGCTTGCTTCAGATTTCAGTAGCAAGAGATTTCAGCTGGGAAGGACAAGACGCACAGCAAGGCTCAGAGGCCTCTCATATATATATTCAAAATTCACGCAGCATATTTTAAGATCAAAATCTAGGGTTATTTTCATACCTCATAATAACCTAGGGATACTGGCAATCTTGAGAAATCACCATGGACAATTTGAAATGTGGTGTGAAGGAAGTGGAGCAGGGAGGACAGGCCGCTTGTGCCCTAACGAACTGTGCAGTCAATGAGCTTAGAAGGGTTTGACTCTGCTTAGGACTGTATTGCCAGTGGCACATCTGCTGATCAGCTCAACACAATACCAGTCAACTGCATATACTACATAACTCTTCTTTCTGTGGTCCAACAGGAGATATACTAAACAAAGAGAACCTCTGTCTACTTTGGTTCCTCTCACTGGTTTTATTCAGAAATAAAACATATGAAGGAACTCTAAACATGGAGCACCTAACTAAGCAGGCACTGAAGTGAACATCCTATAAAATCACTGATAATTAATGAGAAGCCACTTATTGTGTGCTCCTTCCAGAATTTGCCAGAAAGACTCCAGAGCGGACATTCTTGTCTAGGATCAAAAGCCTAGAAAATGCCTTGAAATCAAGTGACTTGCATTCCAATGGCTTTGGCTGCTGTGGTGGTACTTAATGTTTGCAACTAAAAAATAGAAGTGAAGTAGAGCCCATTTATGCTTTCTTCTGCAGTAGAACACTTGGCTTAGCATAGCAAAACTAGAACATGATTCCATCTTTAGTTCTCAGTCAGGTAATCACAAGTCCCCCATTCTATTTTGAGGCAGGATTGACACTAAAAGGATCAGTGCCAAACTGCCCAGCTGATTTGTGAGGAATTCCAAAATTATGTGGCATCAGGGGACATGTAGAAGTAGAACTGCATTTATCATCATAATAATCAGTTTATTCTCTGTTTCTTGGGAACAGTTTATGGGGAAAAGATGTACGGCCAGCACTATGAATGTCAAAGATGTAGGATGATACAGGAATCTTTATTAAAAAATGTTTTAATGTGATAAATTGGAATCATTTTGCATATTGATCTCCACAAAAGCAAAACAATAAAGATTTAATTGCCCAGTCCTGAAACAACCATCCAGACTCTTCTAGGTTAGACAACCATACCACAAAATCAGCTGCATACTTTCAGATTTTTTAATACATCCATTAGGACTAAAAACACATGCTTTATTTTTAAAAAGATCCACTTCGAGAATAACTCCCTAGCTGAATTTCAGAAAGGCAAATCCTGTGCTTTGAAGTACAATTCTAAACAAGTATCGCTATACCCTCATTTATACAGATGGTATCTGTAGTAGCCAAACATCCTACTGTTAGATCAATTAATAGTTGAGAAATTTGAATACTCTTATGAGACATCATCAAGCAGAGTAGCATTTAAATCACAAGAGCCATGGAGCAAGTGAGCAATGCAAATGAATAAGAATATGTTTCAGTTTGGCCTAATTCAATAAATAAAAATAAAAACAACTCAAGAATTAAAATACTATTTACAACTAAGATTAACAAGAATCACAGAAGAGCTATTCTCCGATTACCTAAAAGCTACTACCCACTGCAAATTGCTCTTGCGTACAGACTCTACAACTTACCTAAGCAACTTTCTATTTCTGAACTGCTCTTAATATCTGGAATATTCCATTCAGCATTTATATCTACCTACATTTAAGCCTTTGGAGCTTTTAGTCCTGCCCCTAGTGCATGATTTTTGCCTGTAACTATTCATACTTTCTTCCTTTAAAGAAACCTTCCCACAAAGACCTGACTGATAAGGAGCCCAGTGCACCAACATGGTACAGTGGCTAGAATATTGGACTTTGACCAGAGAAATCCAGGTTCAAATCCCCACTCAGTCATGAAACTCACTGGGTGATTGCCTGTCAGTATTTTTCAGCTGTACCTACCACATAGGGTTGTTGTGAAGATAAAATTTGTGTAGGGGACACCTGATGAACATTGTTGAGCTCTTAGCAGGAAGGCATAATAAAAATGTGATAGTATGCCTTGCAAATCCTGTGCATTATATATAACTAGTAACAAAGCCCATTGTAAAAGGAATACAGCAAGTGCTAGCAAGATCTCGCAGCACACCGAGGGTGAGAAGCTGGGCACCATTTCCATGGGCATGCCGCCCGGCCAGCTTCCTATACCCTGGCACAAGGGCATAGATGTTCCAATTTCCCGGGGGGGGGCTGGGCCTGGGTTCTTTGGGACCAACCTCTCTCCCCTCCCGCGGCAGGCGGACAAAGCTGGGTCACTGTCCATCTCCACCTCTGGTCATCCAACAGGGTGGGGGGTGCTGCGACAGGTCTGTGTGCAGATTGGCTGGGAGGCTGGCTGCACTGGGCGGATGGAGCGAGGCGAGACTGGGCTGAAACCCGATCTGTGAGGGGTGTCTGGCTGGCTCAGCTGGCTGGAAGGCGGTCCCACATGGCCCTTCCTGCACTCAGCCCAGCTGTGCCACACCCACTCCCCTTTCCCTCACCTAGGCGTGTCCCCCACCAGCCCCTGTTTCTCCCCCCCGCTGGCTGATGGTGAGTGGCGCTGCTGCTCCTGCAACCTGTGATTGCAAAGCAGGTGCTGCAACACCCCCCCCATGCGCAGTCACTCACTCAGGCCACGTGGAACTCTCTGTGCCCGGGGAAGCGGCACTGGGTGAAAGTCGACCCTCCCGGATTGGTCTGCCTCATTTCCAGCAGGCTCGACTTTGAGACTTGCGGTCATTTTGACAGGCGCAGGTTTAGGAGGTTCAGGAGCATATAGAATGGATCCTGTGCAAGCTAGAGACATCAAAGTCACAGGGAACCCCCTCTGGATGCTTCTCTACATGCCCTCCAAATTATGCTGCTTTGAAGTTTGGTAAACATTTAGCTTGAGCAGAGACAGCCTGTCTGGAAATGTATTCATTCACGAACCACCAGGAACAGCTTGAAAGTTCATAGAAAAGTTGTGCCAGTTGACCTGCCATGAACTTCACTTTGTGACCCATAGAACCACAAACTGGCCAAAATTTGTCACAAACTTTAGTTCATGAGCCACTTTGTTTCCATCCCTATATGCCAACACTCTTCTGTGCCTGCCCATTGCAGAGGAAGAACCGTAATGTAGAAAAAGGGTATGGAGGTTTGTCTACCATTACTGACCTTTTTACTGAAGCTTTCAAGAAACCTTTGAGTTCTCCAAAAACTGGTTTGAAAACCACCAGAGTAAGCTTCTCTTCTTGCAGACTTCCTTTTAAATGCCTGAAAATGGTAAATATGTCCTATTCTTTTTCTCATGACTAGGCTCGGCTTTCCTAGCTCTTTTTCATTTTTCTTCCCAGTTCTATCTGGAGGAACTTTCCAGTGTGCCAACACCTTTCTTGCACTATGGTATGCTGCACAACACTTATTAAATGACCAAAAGAAGGCTTATTCTGCCACCCTGTGTTCAGTTATCAGAAAGCCATATACACACAGGAAAAAAACCCTACCCATAGCCAACTATATTTGCTACCACAAACTCGTGCTATGATCCTATCTTGTCCAATAAATGACTTCCCAATTTTGCTAGAACCTCCTTTTCCTCATATCTGGTAACTAATATTGATGGGAAATGGGAATATCAGAGATGGTGTGTGCCTGGGAGTGTAAAGTTCCAACATCATCATAAGATAGTCACCCTTTCATGATCAAGTTTGTGACAGTTTTAAATAATATTTCCTTCACCATTTACCTGTCGGTATCAGTTCAGATAAACGAAATTTCGTAACATTTTCTAAAAGAAGACAAATAAACAATGTTATTCATGACAGCTGAAGAGGTATTTTGCATTTAAAATATATTTTCAGTAAACAAAACGGCCAGGTTTCCAGAACCAGTAACACACACACAATTCTAATTTTGCTGAGAGCCACAAAACAGATAATTTTGTTTCTTTCACCTCTCCCCACCAGCATGCCCTATACTTCCTCTTATTGAGACCCAGGGTCAACCATTAATGTCAGGTCATTTTGATGGAGGAAATGAATAAAGATGCCTGAGCTATTCCAGTGAAATTGGATTCCTTGTCCTTTTCTTATTGATCACATATTCCTGATCACATATTCCCGACTTGTTACTGCAGGGGGACAGAAGATGTCCTCTGGAATGACCCACAAACCACACACAACACGGGAGCTTTTCTTTAAGCACTACAGAAACCTAATGAGGAGAAATGCACAGAATACACCAATTCATATTTGGGATAACAACAGACCCAAGAATACTTTTTAGATACTTACTTTCTAGTTGTTCTACCACATCAACAGGATCTATAGCTTTTTCAAATACCTACATAAGCAAGGCAAAATAAAGAATATAATATTAAAACCATTACCTCAACCAATAAAGAGCTCTTCACTGAGTAACTGTTTTTCCTTTAATTGAGTAATAAACATATATATCTCTCCTTATAAATAATTATCTTTTGGTTTCACAAGATTCCATGAGCTCCCATTGGCTGTAAAATGCCCTCCCTCAGCCATTGGCCCATCAGCTGCCACTCAAGAGTACTCGCGTGCCATTGGCCGGGTGCTATGTCTGCTCCTCTTCCAGGGCACTCTCCCAGAGTCTCTTTCTAGAGCCCGTTGTATTTATTTCCACAACGGGCCTTATTCCTAGTATGTATGTGTGTGTGTGTATATATATATATATAAATCAAAGCTGTAATCTGGGGTGTTTTTTTGAGATACTGGAAGAATATAACACACTATTCAAGAAATACAATAAGATCTGTTAGAATGAAATGTCCTTTTAAATATTTTCTTTATCACATCAACACAGTAGGAGTAATAGACCTCAGATTTATTTTTAGCATGTTCACTTGCCACTTAATAAAGGTTGTCATCCTAAAAAAAAACAACACTAGCAATCCTTATGCTACCAGGAAGAAATGACTACTCAACATTGTCATGTTCAGAATTTCAGCAATACTACTGACATCAAACCAAAATGAGGGCCCACAATCCGATAAATCCACAGCAAATGATCTGCAGTAGAATCCAAAGCAGAGTCACACTCTTTTAAATCCACTGAAGTTAGTGGGTTAAGTAGGGTGTAACTCTACTTAGGACTGTAAAATTAACGTCCTTTATAAGCTTAAAAAAATAGGAAAAGATGGCAAGAATACACAGAAGAACTATACAAGAAGGACCTCGATGTCGTTGACAACCACGATGGTATAATCACTGACCTCAAACCAGACATCCTGGAAAGCGAAGTTAAATGGGCCTTAGAAAGCATTACTAACAACAAAGCTAGTGGAGGTGATGGTATCCCAGCTGAGTTATTCAAAGTCTTAAAAGAAGATGCTGTTAAAGTGCTGCACTCAATTTGCCAACAAATTTGGAAAACACAACAGTGGCCACAGGATTGGAAAAGGTCAGTGTACATTCCAATCCCAAAGAAGGGCAATGTCAAGGAATGTTCAAACTATCGCACAATTGCACTCATTTCACACGCTAGCAAGGTCATGCTCAAAATCCTACAAGCCAGGCTCCAACAGTACGTGGACAGAGAACTGCCAGAAGTACAAGCTGGGTTTCGAAGAGGTAGAGGAACTAGAGATCAAATTGCCAACATTCGCTGGATTATGGAGAAAGCAAGAGAGTACCGGAAAAACATCTACTTCTGCTTCATTGACTATGCTAAAGCCTTTGATTGTGTGGATCACAATAAATTATGGCAGGTTCTTAAAGAGATGGGAGTACCGGACCACCTCACATGTCTCCTGAGAAACCTGTATAAGGGTCAAGAAGCAACAGTTAGAACTGGATATGGAACAACTGATTGGTTTAACATAGGAAAAGGAGTACGACAAGGATGTATATTGTCATCTTGCTTATTTAATTTATATGCAGAGTACATCATGCGAAATGCTGGCCTGGATGAATCACAAGCTGGAGTTAAGATTGCTGGGGAAAAGATCAATAACCTCAGATATGCAGACGATACCACTCTGATGGCAGAAAGTGAAGAGGACCTAAAGAGCCTCTTGCTCAGGGTGAAAGAGGAGAGTGCAAAAGTGGGCTTGAAGCTCAACATAAAAAAAACTAAGATCATGGCATCTGGGCCCATCACTCCGTGGCAAATAGAAGGGGAAGTTGTAGAAGTAGTGACAGACTTCACGTTCCTAGGATCCCAGATCACTGCAGATGGTGACTGCAGCCATGAAATTAAAAGACGCCTGCTCCTTGGGAGGAAAGCAATGGCAAACCTAAACAGCATGATAAAAAGCAGAGACATCACCTTGCCAACAAAAGTCCGCATGGGCAAAGCAATGGTATTCCCCGTAGTAATGTATGGCTGCGAGAGTTGGACTATAAGGAAGGCCGAGCGCCGAAGAATAGATTCTTTTGAACTATGGTGCTGGAGAAGACTCTTGAGAGTCCCTTGGACTGCCAGGAGATCAAATCAGTCAATCCTAAAAGAAATCAACCCTGATTGTTCCCTGGAAGGCCAGATCCTGAAGCTGAAGCTCAAATACTTTGGCCATCAAATGAGAAGGGAGCATTCACTGGAGAAGACCCTGATGCTGGGAAAGATTGAAGGTCAAAGAAGAAGGGGACGGCAAAGGATGAGATGGTTAGACAGTGTCATCGATGCAACGAACATGAAATTGAGCAAACTTCAGCGGACAGCGGAAGACAGGAGGGCCTGGCGTGATCTGGTCCATGGGGCCGCGAAGAGTCGGACTCGACTGTGTGACTGAACAACAACAACATAAGCTTAGAGCATCATCTGACAGACTGGCTGATAAGAATAACTCTAGAGCTGAAATGTTTAGCCATGGCTTTCAGCAAAGCTCATAGTGACACTATGCAAACAATAAAATGTAAACAAAAATGTAAACAAAATATTCAAAACCGTCCCCTCTTTTGACATTCATTCTATACAAATATGCATGTCTACACAAGGACTTTATGTCTTGCTTGTCAATTGCTCATGAGGCACCTGGCTAGCCACTGCTACAAACAGAACACTGGAACTTTGGTCTGTCCCTGCTGAGCAGTGGCTGTGTTCAAAGAAAAAAATCAAGATTAAAATCCTTAATAGGTTACCTTCTCAAACCACATTTTCTCATGAAACAAGAGAGGAAAAATGGGAGGAAGGCAATCAGATTCCTTGCTCTGACCCAGGAGGCAAACAGTAAGGTAAACATCATTCTTCTCTGTCAAGTATACTCCAGGACAGGAGACCTATGAAGACAGGAAGAGAAAGATCACAGCAGTTAGAAGAAGAAGAAGAAGAGATTGGATTTATACCCCACCCTTCACTTGGAGTCTCACAGCGGCTTACAAACTCCTTTCCCTTCCCCTCCCCACAACAGACACCCTGTGAGGTAGGTGGGGCTGTGAGAACTCTGACACAAACTGCTCTTTCAGGAACAGCTGTGCCAGAGCTTGTGACTGACCCAAGGTCACATCAGCAGGTACAAGTGGAGGAGTGGGTAATCAAACCCGGTTCTCCCAGATTAGAGTCTGCACACTTAACTACTACACCAAACTGGCTCTCAGAAATGGGGGGGGGATCACATAGCTATTCCCACTTGTCACCAATTGCAAAAAATATTTATTTATTTAAGATACTTAGATGATCTCAAAAAAAGTTAGATAGACATATTGGGAGGGACAGGAGAACTACAGCCATCACAGAGCTAGGAATCACTCAGACACTTATTCAGCCATTAAGAACTTAAGAACATAAAAACATAAGAGAAGCCAATGTTGAATCAGGCCAATGGCCCATCAAGTTCAACACTCTGTCACACAGCGGCCAATATACCACGTGCCATCAGGAGGTCCAGCAGTGGGGCCAGGACACTAGAAGCCCTCCCACTGCTGCCCCCTCCAGCACCAAGAATAGAGTGCATCACCTGCCCCAGACTGAGAGTTCCCATCTATACCCTATGGCTAATAGCCACTGATGGACTTCTGTTCCATATGTTTATCTAATTCTCTCTTGAAACTGTCCATGCTTGTAGCTGCCAACACCTCCTGCGGCAGTGAATTCCATATGTTAATCACTTTTTGGGTCAAGAAGTATTTCTTTTTATCTGTTCTAACCTGACTGCTCAGCAATTTCATGGAGTGCCCACGAGTTCTTGTATTGTGAGAAAGGGAAAAAAGTACTTTTTTCTCAACCTGCTCAATCCCATTCATAATCTTAAAAACCTCGATCATGTCACCCCTCAGCCGTCGTTTCTCCAAGCTAAAGAGCCCCAAGCGTATTAACCTTTCTTCATAGGGAAGGTGTTCCAACCCTTTTATCAGTCTAGTTGCCCTTCTCTACACTTTTTCCAATGCTATAATATCCTTCTTGAGATGTGGCAACCAGAACTGTACACAGTATTCCAAATGAGGTCGCACCAATGATTTATACAGGGGCATTATGATACTGGCTGATTTGTTTTCAATTCCCTTCCTAATAATCCCCAGAATAGCATTGGCCTTCTTTATTGCAGCTACACACTGTCTAGACATTTTCATTGAGTTATGTACTACGATTCCAAGATCTCTCTCTTGGTCCGTCTCTGCCAGTTCAGACCCCATCAACGTGTATTTATATTTAGGATTTTTGGCTCCAATGTGCATCACTTTGCACTTGGCCACATTGAACCCCATTTGCCACGTTGACGCCCACTCACCCATTCTCGACAGATCCCTTTGGAGTGCCTCACAATCCTCCCTGGTTTTCACCACCCTGAACAACTTCGTGTCATCTGCAATTTTAGCCACTTCACTGCTTATTATTTTACAAAGTATTCTACAAGACAGATAACATCTTTAGGGCTCCCATCTGATTACTACCGTGTATTGTGAAGTCATTTTGCTGGGGTTCAAAGATGAATATGATGGTTAGTCCCATTTCTTCTTCTATCAGTGATTTTTGGGCAAGCAGACATCTATGTCGGCTCACAACATCAATGCAGGTCTTGTGAGACAATGCATCTCTTCAGAGATCCAAATGTGTAATCAAAGGCTGCCTTTGCCAGTTGCAATTGGTTTTCAAGGGCAGACTGGGATAAGCAAACTTCCAAGGGTTAAAGGGGACAATAATATGGATGAGAGCGCCAAGAACCACCTGCAGATCTCTCTAGATGTCTTTCTCTGGAGAAAGGCAGGGATTCCATCTCTCTAGATGCTGCTTCCAGATCTCTCTAGATGTCTCCTTTTGGAAATAACCTACACACATCCAAGTTCCCCACCCCCCTTGCCATCGGGCCAGATAATTACATTACCTGGGGGCATTACAAACTGGGCACTGGAAAGAAGACACGTGGAGAGAAGCGTGTGTTAAACGACAAACATCCCGGCTACCTGTTTGGGATTCTCCCCGGGGGTCTTCACCCTTCCCTCCCTCGCTGCCCCTCTCACCGCATGGATCTGCAGCTCCACCACTACCTTCAGCGGCATCCCCGCCCTCGGCCAGGCCCAGGGGGCTCGGAGTGTGACGGAGGACTCTCCCGCTTAGCCCGCCCGCCCGCGCCAGCGTACCTGTTCCAGGGGAAAGCGTCGTGTTGCCGTGGGAACGCCAACGTTCTAACGCTCCTGGCGTGGAGAAGAGCTGAGGGGAGGGGCGTTCTCAAAGTCTCAAGCAATTAGGGCCGATCCCTGAGCAAGCCCCTGCAGAGAGCAAGGCCGGAATCGCGCGCGACGCTCTGTTGGGAATTCGTCTTACACCGGGGGGAGGGACGGGGGAGCACACAAGGGTCCGCGAGCAAGTGAATTCTGGCG
Organism: Gekko gecko; assembly: GCA_029375565.1. Classification (NCBI taxonomy): domain Eukaryota; kingdom Metazoa; phylum Chordata; class Lepidosauria; order Squamata; family Gekkonidae; genus Gekko; species Gekko gecko. Next base: position 123,959,462 of record JAPDNY010000007.1, read on the forward strand.
TCAGGGGAGAACTGAGGTGGCAATTTAATTAGATTCTGCATCAGAGCAATTAGAGATACGTTGTTGTGTGCAGGAGGTCTTGCTTGTGAAGCAAAAATACCCACTAACAGAAAGTGGTTCACTAGATGCGGAGAATAACTTCCACTGCAGGCTGCAGCATCTGTAAGTACTATTTAATGAATCCTCAGAGTCGAACATACTTTCATTAATGCGATTCATAATCAAAGCATACATCCAACTTTTTAAGCCCTTCGGAACAGCTACATCTATAGGTGTTGAAAACAGAACCCAATTATTTATGAAAAAAAGTCAAAGCCGGATGGATCTACATGGATCCTAATGGATCCTCTTGTTTTTGTCACCAACCCCCCTGAAATCCAGTATCGAATCACATGTCAAAGCCAAGACCACAGAATTTCGAACCTTAAGAACACGGATCCAGTACTTTGCAGAGCAGCAATGGCAAGGGAACATGGATCCAAGGCATGGATCCTCATGAATTCATAAGAATTTTACATTGAAACAAAATAAAACCACCTTCATATTGTATATCATGGCAGCAGCACAGAAGTCATGCATCCACTGTTTTGTGGCACCACAGTGGCACAAAAACGTAGTTCCAAAGCATGGATCCTCATGGATCTTCATGATTTTTGTTTTGAGTCACCCCAAATCACATTATGTCCATAGCCACATATTACAACAGAAAAATCACAGATCCACTGCTTCATGGTGTCGCTATGGTAGAAAATGGTAGTTCCGAAGCACAGATCCTCATGGATCCTCGGGATTTTTACACTGGGTTTCCCCAAACTCACTATCCAATCGTACATCATTTTCAGATTGCACAACAGAAATCATGCATCCACTGCTTCATGGCATTGCCATGTTTCCAAAAGATGGTTCCAAAGCACAGATATTCATGGATCTTCAGCATTTATTTTTTGGGTCACACCAACATTATCCAGTTACATATCAGGTCCGTGTCCATAGCCCCAGGTTGCACCACAAAAACCATGCATCCACCACTATGTGGCACTGCCAGAGCACAAAAATACAGTTCCAAAGCATTGATCCTCGTGTTTTTTTTGTATTGAGTCACCCCAAACTCACCACCAAATCATGTATCATGTCCATAGCCACAGCCTGCACAACAAAAATCATAGATCTACTGTTTTGTGGCACCACCATGGCACAAAAACAGATCCTCATGGATCCCCAGGATTTTTGCATTAGGACATCCCAAACTCACTATCCAATCACATAGCATATCCAGAGCCACAGTCCGCATCACAAAAATCATGTGGCACCACCATGGCACAAAACTGTCATTCTAAAGCATGGATTCTCATGATTTGTATCTTTCGGTCACTCAAAGGTCGCCATCAAATCATATATCATGTCCATGCCGACAGACTGCACCACAAAAATCACAGATCCACCCCTTCCTGGCATTGCCATGGCACAAAAGCATGAATCCAAGGCATGGATCCTAATAGAGCTCCAGGATTTTAAAGTTAGGTCATGCAAAACTCACAATCAAATCATTTATCACATCCATGGCCACAGAATTGCACCACAAAGTTCACAAACGCATTGCTTCATGGCACTGTCACAGTGCAAAAACTTGGATCCAAAGCATGAATCCTCATGAGTTTCATGTGGGGTCATCAACAAATCATACATCACATCCATGGCAACCTATTGCACCACAAAAAGGTTTGCCTTTTCATGGCACCACCATGGATCAAGAAGATAGATCCAAAGATCCTCATGAATCCTTAGGAATTCTACCTCAGCTCACCCAAAAATCATTAGGAAATCACATATCACATCCATGCCCAGAAAATGAATCACAAAGAATATAAAGCTTAGTCTTTGTGACATTCCCATGGTGCAACACTGCATTAAATACTTGAATCCTTATTATTGTTAAATGGCATTCTCATTTCACACTGCATTTTGGAATATTCTACAAGGAAATTCTGAGGACTAAAAATTTTTCTGCAACAGAGTCTGGTGGGCAGCTGTATTGGTCTGAAGCAGCCGAACAAAGTCTGAGTCCAGTGGCACCTTTAACACCTTGGTCTTGTTGTTAGTCTTAAAGGTGCCACTGGACTCAAACTTTGTTCTAGTTTTTCTATAAGTGTCTGTGTCATATTAGGCCACACCCCGACAGTGCAGCTCATTAGCATATTAGGCCATACCCCCATGCCTTCCCTTGGGGAGCCTGGGCAAGCCCCCCCCCCCCTTTGAAGGGAAGGCCTCCCTGATCCTTCCAGGGGATTCCCTGAACTGCCTGCCTTGGAGTTGCCAAGGGGGGTGCTCTCCAGTCCTTCCCTCTGTAGCCACGCATACAGAGGTTTTGTCTGTAGTGAGCGTGGCCAGCTCTGAAGCCAGCCGGAATTCCGTTCCTGTGCATTCCTGCCCAAAAATATCCCTGTGGACAACCATGTCCCTGAAGGAATACTGAGTACCAGATATGCCAAAAACAAGATCCCCAGACTAAGATGTTCCATACTAAAAAGGCATCATGTCTAATCATGCTAGTCATGGAGACCAGCAGGCTAACTTGGGACCTTCCAGTAGGTTGCAGAAAACCTACTGGGTCATGAGACTCTACAGCTATGATTCTTCCTGGTGGGAAGGACTAGAGCACCAGTAGTGTTGCCATCTCCAGCTCGGGAAATCCCTAAGAACATAAGAACATAAGAGTGGCCCTCCCACTGCTGCCCCCTCCAGCACCAAGAATAGAGTGCATCGCCTGCCCCAGACTGAGAGTTCCCATCTATACCCTGTGGCTAATAGCCACTGATGGACTTCTGCTCCATATGTTTATCTAATTCCCTCTTGAAACTGCCCATGCTCGTAGCTGCCAACACCTCCTGTGGCAGTGAATTCCATATGTTAATCACTTTTTGGGTGAAGAAGTATTTCCTTTTATCTGTTCTAACCTGACTGCTCAGCAATTTCATGGAGTGCCCACAAGTTCTTGTATTGTGAGAAAGAGAGAAAAGTACTTTTCTCAGAAGTCCATCAGTGGCTATTAGCCACAGGGTATAGATGGGAGCTCTCGGTCTGGGGCAGGTGATGCACTCTATTCTTGGTGCTGGAGGGGGCAGCAGTGGGATGGCTTCTGGTGCCCTGGCCCCACTGCTGGACCTCCTGATGGCACCTGGTATATTTTGGCCGCTGTGTGACAGAGTGTTGGACTAGATGGGCCATTGGCCTGATTCAACATTGGCTTCTCTTATGTTCTTATGTTCTTATGTACTTCTTTCTCAACCTGCTCAATCCGATTCATAATCTTAAAAACCTCGATCATGTCACCCCTCAGCCGTCGTTTCTCCAAGCTAAAGAGCCCCAAGCGTTTTAACCTTTCTTCATAGGGAAGGTGTTCCAACCCTTTTATCAGTCTAGTTGCCCTTTTCTGCACTTTTTCCAATGCTATAATATCCTTCTTGAGATGTGGCAACCAGAACTGTACACAGTATTCCAAATGAGGTCGCACCAATGATTTATACAGGGGCATTATGATACTGGCTGATTTGTTTTCAATTCCCTTCCTAATAATCCCCAGCATAGCGTTGGCCTTCTTTATTGCAGTTACACACCGTCTAGACATTTTCATTGAATTATCTACTACGACTCCAAGATCTCTCTCTTGGTCCGTCTCTGCCAGTTCAGACCCCATCAACGTGTATTTATATTTAGGATTTTTGGCTCCAATGTGCATCACTTTGCACTTGGCCACATTGAACCCCATTTGCCACGTTGACGCCCACTCACCCATCCTCGACAGATCCCTTTGGAGTGCCTCACAATCCTCCCTGGTTTTCACCACCCTGAACAACTTCGTGTCATCTGCAAATTTAACCACTTCACTGCTTACTCCCAATTCCAAATTGTTAATAAACAAGTTAAAAAGCATCGGACCGAGTACCGATCCCTGTGGTACCCCACTGCTTACCACCCTCCACTGAGAAAGTTTCCCATTTATACTCACTCTCTGTTTCCTATTTATAAGCCAGTTTTTGATCCACAAGGGGCCTTGTCCTTTTATCCCACGACTATTGAGCTTACTTAGGAGCCTTTGATGAGGAACTGTATCAAAACCTTTCTGGAAGTGAAGGTAAATAATATCTATTGGGTCCCCCTTGTCCACGTTTGTTTACTCCCTCAAAAAACACTAACAGGTTAGTGAGACAAGATCTTCCCTTACAGAACCCATGCTGAGTCTGCCTCAATAGTTTTTGTTCATCAATGTACCTACTAATTCTTTCCTCAATAACAGTTTCCATCAACTTACTCGGTATTGATGTCAGACTGACTGGCCTGTAATTTCCTGGATCTCCCCTGGAGCCCTTTTTAAAGATGGGAGTGACATTAGCTACCTTCCAGTTCTCAGGAATGGAGGCAGATGTGGGGGGTGGAGCCTGGAAGAGAAAGGATCTCAGCAGGGTATAGAGTGTTGGAAGTGGAGGACTTTACACTGTCTCTTGCCACAGACTTCAGAGACGGCACCATAGACTTAGAGAAGTCAGGACACACAGAGCACCCTTTCCTTCTGCTATCTGATACTATCCCTTTGAAGTGTAGAATGCTATTCTCAGGGACAAGCTTCCTTCTGGCACTTCTCCTGCACACATTGCCATCTCTCTCCATCTTGGCATCGTTGATGCAGGACATGCTTTCCTGTATCCCAATCCATCCTAGCTAGTTAGAATAGGTTACTAACCTATCTCTACTCTTTTCTACTTAGAATGGAGTTCCTTAAATAAAAGGACTCTTATTAGCTTGAAAAGTTAAACAGGCTCTGTGTAACTTTGTCAGCATATACACACAGACTGGAGAAGCTTTTGCTCTGTGTAAGCCTTTGTGCACTCTGCTAAATTGTTGGTGGTTCCTGGTTATACCAAAACCAGAGAATCTGACCAGGCCTGTGGCCAGGATTTTTCATTTTGTGGGGCAAATGTTTTTCTTGTGGGGCACCCATTATGTTTATACTTATACTTTAAAACCCTCTCTTGATACCAAAAAAAAAAAACCATTGGTGGGATTTTTAAACTGCAATTCCAGACGTGGGATCCCTTGGAGACTGGCAAAAAAAAAAACCACATGCTGATAGTAGGCAGATATTGTGATTCCCCAGGTCCTACATGGAGTATGGCATCCCTTCCTCCCCACCCCCCTTGCAAAAGAAAACAAGTAAACTTCACCCTACCTGTGTGGGGTTTGACTTGCTGGCTTGGGAATTGGGTGGGGGCTTGCTTGCAAAAAAGAGAGATCACTGCAACTACATGGGAAGGATGAAAGGAGCTGGGGCTTGCTTGTTTATTTTGCCTGTGACGAGGGAGTAGCAGCTGGGTGCCTGGGAATGGAGGTGGGGTTTTCTTGCTTTGTTGGCTGGGTGAGAGGCAAGATGAGTAGATAACAGAGCAACTGAGTGCCGGCTGGGTGAAGCAAGACAAGTAGACAACAGACTGAGTGCCACTGCCAAGAAGAGATACAGGCAGTATTGGTGGCCAGCATGAGGAATAAGTTGGGGGGGGGTGCCCAGGGTAGTAAGTTGGGGGGCCCTGGTAGAAAATCGGGGGGGCAGGCCCCAAAATCAGCCAATGTAGCTACTGGCCTGAATCTGACAGAGTCCACCCTCCAAAGCTGCCATTTTCTCCAGAGGAATTGCCGTGTCATCTGGACACCACCTGTAATTCTGGGAGATCTCCAGGCCCTGCCTGGAAGCTAGTAGAAGGGAGTATAAATGTTATGTAGCCCTAAACTGCTCTAAAATAGAAACTTTATTAACAATACTATACTATCAAATGTCTTAAAGACAATACATTTAACAATCAATGTTACAACATAAACATACAGTAAAAAATCATAAATGAAACCTGGCTTATAACTTTGAACTATGCACAAAAAGAGCTATGTAGTACAAATCAATATATAAACAATTGCAGGGATGTTGTGAACATCTTTGTGAGTAACGCAGCTCCAGACTACATACAGCTGTGGAATCAATAATACACATTTGTCATGAGACAAGGATTCTGGATGTGACCTTGTTTCAAGATCTTTTTCAATTGTGTCTGTTGTATCAGTCAATGTATCATATCACAAAAATGACAACTTCACATGATTATCATGGACCCAAAAAAGGTTCACAGTCTGGTGTATAACAATCCACATAAATGGGCTCCCAACTAGATAATATTAACAAAGGTGATAACTCAAATATAACTTACTGTAGTTGGAGGTGCCAACCTGCAAATGGCCAGAAATCAACAACTGCCTGTACATGGTTTTTTCAGGTACTTTCTCCCTTGGGGCTCCCACCTTGCAGAATGGCCTGCCCTAGGAGGTCAGGAAAGCTCCCACACTCCTGGCCTTCTGCAGATGATGCAAAACTGTACTATTCAAGAGGGCTTTTCTGGTGGTGTGGTGTCGGGCTGCAAGATGGCTGATGCCAAGTAAGTTCTCTCCTATCCCGATTTCTTTCTCCCCTGGCAGCTTTCCTCCTCTTGGTTCCAAAGACAACGTAAGATTATGAGCAAATCGGGCAGTAACCACACTAAATGTCTAGATTCACCCAAAAAAACTCTAACTGTTTTTTTCACAGAGGAATCATCATTGCAGTCAACGAAGACAAGATGGGAAATGGAAACTAAAATGGTGACTGACCCTGCAGACTCACAACACAACCAAACAACACTTACTAAACAAGATTTGCTGGACTATTTTACAAACTTTAAAACATAAATGTTGGAAACAATTAACATACTAAAACTGGTAGCAGACCAGTTAGAAAGTCTGGAGACTTCGCTGCACCAAATATTGCAGGCAGTGGAAACTGTGATGGAAAACAGCATGGCAAATCAAGAAAACATAAGGAGTCTGCAGCAACACGAAAACTGGGCCAACACGAAAACTGGACCAAGATGACTCTGGAAAACGCACTTCGAGATCATCACTTTAAATTTCGCGGTTTCCCAGAGAACACAGAAAGCACAACTGATCTGGCTGCATTTATGGGAACATGGCTAACATCTGCCCTCCACTTGGAAGATGGTATTGCACCAACAACTTTAAAAGCCTACCGCCTGGGTTTATTAAATTCCAGTCGACAGCAGCTCTCTGACAACATTTTGGTAGAGTTTCTGGACTCTCACACATAGCAATGTATTTTGCAGGTGGCATGATCCAATGGAGGCTTACCTTTTCAAAATGAAAAAATCCTTGTGTTCCCAGATCCTTCTACAGAAGCTTTACAGATTCAACATACTTTAAAACATGTCACCCTTACACTAACGGAAGCAGGCATCTGATACAGCTGGATGAAGTCAGGATCTCTTCTGGTCAGGCATCAAGGTACAACGCTGCTGGCACCCAATGAAGAAACAGGGCATGCTATTCTACAAGCCTTGAAACTGCCCGATAGGATTCCTCTTTGAAGAAATCCTCTAAAAGAAAATTGGAGTTTCCAGCTTCTACTCTTCAATGGAGCAAGATTCTGGTGAGGAAATCACTTTAAAACTCCGCAAGGAGGAAGCACAACTATTTCTCATTTGGGGAGCCAAGTGAACATACTCTATGGTAACAACTACTCTGGCTGTCGGGGGAGAAGGGATGGGGGAGTCTTCTTCCCTCTCTTTGTTTTGGGGATCACTATGGCAGAGCTTTCCAAGCTCTACATGGATGTTATCCACGTTCCAAGTGGTTCCATGCCACCTCTCTTCTGTAACTTGGTAGTCATGATTTTACTTTCTTTGTTATTGTTGAAGTTAATAATTTCCAAATACGGAGGTTCATCAGAGTTACTGGTTTGGACTGGGGGGAGGTGGGAGGGGTCTCAGGGGGTGGGGAAACAGGGTATATTATTGTTGAATATTGGGGAGGATAGAGGGAAGAGGAATCCAAGTTGGGATCTTTTTGTTTTGTTAGGCATATGTTTTGACCATTTTTTTACCCTGGAAACCAATTATTCACCTTATATCAAAATTTGGATGTACAGTGTTATAGATGTATGGTATTACCATCTATCCCTGTTTTTATGCTTGTTGTGTATTAATGATACAGGTCAGTCTGGATTAGAAAAATTTTTGGTTGTGATAATAGTGGGTTGTGTATTATGTATTAATTCTCAGTTCAATGGCAAGATATTTTAGACATATTACAATAAGGTCTACTTTACTATGGCTAATGATGTGAAATTTATTTCATTCAATTGTAGAGGCCTGAATAGCAAAATTAAAAATAAAAGAATTTTAACTTTTTTGAAACAAACAAAAGCTGTAATTATACTCCTCCAAGAGATGCATCAAAAAAAGAGCCACAAATCTGTTTTTACATCTACTTGGTTCCCTCGACAATTTACTGCACCTGGCTCATCCAAGTCAAGAGGAGTGGTTATTTTGTTTGCAGAAACAACTAGATTTCAATTTCTGGACTCAGTAAGTGACCCAGAAGGTTGTTATATTCTTTTGAAAGGTCTCCTTGATGGTGAGTTATTTAAGTTACCAAATATTTATGCTCCCAACACAGGACAACTGCCTTTTATAAAAAACATCTTAGATAAACTTCAAGGCTTCAGTGATGGCATAACTGTGATAGGTGGTGACTTTAATTTTGTTGCTAATTCACTAATAGATCACTCTAATCCATCTAAAGCATCTTTAAAGAAACAAAAAACACTTCAGTCGCCTGAAATACTGAATGACCTTTTAAAATCATTTAACCTTTGTGACATTTGGAGACACCAACATGACACAGGAAAAGACTTTACATATTTTTCTCCAAAATAGAACAGATTACTTACTTATATCAGACTCTTCAATAGATACAGTCATATCATCATCTATTGGCATCAGGCAGTGGTCAGATCACGCTCCAGTAATAAAAGGGAAAGAAAAAAACCAAGCAATTCAACTGGATATTGAACAAAGCTTTATTGATAGACCCGGTAGCCTTTTTGACAATAGAAACTGATATTAAGGACTTCTTTGACATTAATTGTGATGTCCCTCTAGAGCTGATATGGGACTCTCTTAAGGCGGTGATACTAGGCAAGTATATTGCACTTTCATCTGCCTATAAAAGATGCAAAAACAAAATACAAGGACAGTTAAAAAATGAAATTCAATGCCTGGAAAACATCCACAAGAAGACCTGCAGCAAGAAAATCTACCAATGTCTGTTAGTACAAAGAAAGAAACTGGAAGTATTAGAAATTACACAGATTTTTAAAAAATCAATATTAAAACAAAAATTTAACTTTAGAAGTCACAAATCACTACGTTTTCTGTCTTGGAAGATTGAATAGTGAAGGGTGGAATGCTTCATTACCTGCATAAAAGACCAGCAGGGCAATCTGCAAACATCCTCCAATAAAATAATACAGACATTCGAACAATACTACAAATTGTTATATAGTTCTTCTAATCCAAATAAAAATGAGATGAACTCCTATTTTTAAGAAACTAATTACACAAACAAGTTATCCTGGGCTCATCAACATTACTTGGATAGCCCCATAACCACCCAAGAGGTTATAGATGCAATTAAAATGTTAAAATGCAATAAGACTCCAGGACCAAATGGTTTTCCCTCAGAATACTACAAATGATTCCACCATTTATTGGCTCAACCTTTAATGGATGTATTTAACCACATACTGAACAATAACCCTATTCTGCCATCCTGGAACCATGCCAAAATAATTATCCTTCCTAAACCAGGCAAAGACAAATAATCCCCCAAGAGTTATTGACCGATCTTCTTTCTCAATAATAACTATAAGATTTTTACAACTCTTCTTGCAGCACGACTCAGCTGGATTATACCCAATTATATACACTTGGACCAGACAGGATACATTTCACAACGTGATATCACAATGTACGAAAAAAACATAGATGTCATCCAATACTGCAAACAACATAAAATACAACCTTCTATAATTTTATCTTTAGACTTTGAAAAAGCCTTCAATACAGTTGAAGTCAACTATATTCAACACTTATTGAAACAAATGAAATTTGGTAAATTTGGTAAATTCATAAACGCAATTCACTCTATATATACTTTCCCAGTGACCAGCTTAAATATAAACAATTTTGATTCTCACATCATTCCTCTTCAAAGAGGCACTTGGCAAGGATGCCCTTTATCCCCTCTTCTTTTTGCTCTAGCAATCGAGCCTTTAGTAACGGCAATCCACAACAACTTTAATCTCTAATATATGAATTAAAGAGCATCATATAAAAAACAGCCTATTTGTGGACAATATGACTATATATGTGGCTGATCCAGTTAAATCAATCCCAGTACTCTTTCAACTCCTTTCTGATTTTGGATCAGTGTCAGGACTCTGTGTAACAGTCAAAAACAGTACTGTACCCAATTCTACTTACTCCGACCACTACCTCAGTCTAAAACAAAACTACTCATTTCAATGGACAAGTTATTACTGGCAATATCTGGGCATCAAAATACCACTTAACCGTGATGAACTTCTACAGTGCAACTATATGAATGTTAATAATCTTGTTCTTACACAATTTAAAAAATTGGACAATAAAATCCTATCCTGGTTTGAGCACATCACAATAGTTAAATCTTTCATACTACCAACATTTTTATACTATTTCAGAGCACTGCCTATCAGTTTCCCGCCTGGCAGAGAAACATGGCAGAGAAACTTAACCCAATTTATCTGGCAATTTAAAAAACCTAGAGTAAACTTTCAGACAATTAGTAGACTTAAAATGCATGGAGGCCTTGCAGTCCTGAATCTCCATTTCTATTATTCAGCAACCAACCTCACAAATTTGGTCAAGCAGTATCACAACCTATACAAAGCCGACTGGAAAATTATTGAAGATACTTACCTAAGATCCGGCTCCTTCTCTGATGCATTATGGAACCCACCTCTTTAAGACAAGTTCAATACTTAAGTCATCCTTTCTTAAAGGCTATTTTTAGAACTTGGGACAACTACAGAGGAAAGCTAGTACCTACAGGATCCCCAATCATTAGTTTTTTTGGACAATCTTGGTTTAAACCAGGGAGCGATCCTAAATCGTTCCCCAAATGGAAAGCCTGAAACCTAACTAGATTTATTGACATTAGCAAACAGGGCATCCTATTAGAAAAATCTGTACTGGAAAACTCAACAAAAATTCTACCATGGTTTGAATACTTACAGATAGCTCATCTCTTCAATTCTTTTAAAGATAAATTAAATTTCAAAAGAAAATTAAATTTTTTCTAAAGTCTTTTAACATTGAAGTCTTTCATTAAGAAAGGTTTAATCTCAATGATATATAAATTTCTCTTATCAGAATCTCAGTCTACACGCCTGTCCTTTCAAAATCATGGCACAAAGACCTTGGTAGGTGTCTTTCAGAAAAACAGTGGGTACAAATCTGGAATTGTCCAATCTACAAACCAAGAGCCACTCCAATACAAGTACAAGCAGTCAAACTTTCACTTAGATGGTATATTACACCAACCAAATTATCTTTTATGTTTCCTTCACAATCACCTTTATGCTGAAAGCAGTGTGACAACCACGGTTCATTTTTCCACAACTGGTGGACATGTCCACAAATAGGGAAATTATGGAGCACAGTACTTCTGGAAATAAAACAGATTACAGGTTACAATATTATAAAAGACCCAGCATTAGTTCTTTTAAATTTATGGCCTAAGACACAGATTAATGCTAAAAACAGAGAATTAATTTCAATTCTTCTCACTGCCGCTAAAAATGTTATAGCTATGTACTGGAAGAAGCAGACTGTTCCAGCATTGAACTCTTGGTATAATAAAGTTTGGGACTATTTCATTTCAGACAAAATCTCTGACTGGGTAATTCATCAAGAAAAACTAGATGACACCTATAGTCCCATGTTGAAATGGTCCCCTTTCATAAAAGCATACGAAGATATAAGACACACTGTACTATCCTCCCATTGAGCTGACGCTTCTCTTTATTTATTTTTATAAGGTGGAAGCATTTATAAACATGAAAATTTACTTTGAAAACAAGGTATATTCAACAGGTGACTACTGTATAATCAAATTATAACTTCAGTTAAACTGTTTTATGTATTGTATGTTGGTTTTAATGCTCAGTTTATAGTTCTTTGTATCTTTATACTTTGGGAAAAAATTAAAAGAGAGCTTTTCTGTGCAGGCAATAGAATTGCATTGCACAAAAAGGTTTTACAAACTTGGTTGGATAAATGATTAAGGACTATGGTCTATACTGCTGTGTTTAGCTTATTGTAAATAGGATTGTTGATGTAATTTCTGAACCACTTCATGTTTCATGTGAATACTTATGCTATGCTTCAGTTCTTTTTGGTGGTTCCAGACTTCTAATATCCAGATGCATTGGTTATTGAATGTCCCATATGGGGGGTGTACTGGCTCACTGTGTGTAACCTGCCTTGAGTCCCTATGAGAAAAGCAGAAAATAAATAGCACTAACAAATAAATAAAGATGGAGACACTCAACAGTGGGAGACAGTTTGTCTTTGGCACATGCTTTTTCAGACGTAGCAGCAGAATGGACTCAAAGCTGTTTGCGTGCAAGCTTAAAGCATGCAAAAGTTCTAATATATATCTCCAGGGACACCAGCTGTAACTGAAGCAGTTTCTTCCTAGGCTTGCTAGGCCCCAGATCAAGGCGGGGGTTCCCTGTTTTCGGGACTTCTCCCTGCCCCCCACCAGCCACATCCCTGCGTGACTTCCCCAACATGATGACATCATCATGTGGGGATACACTGGTTTCATGACAAAACTCTACGACTGTCCATGGAGTTTTGCCCTTAAACCAAAGTGTCCCCTGTGTGATGTCCCCAGCATGATGATGTCACTTCCAGGTGACAGCAGCATGTTGGGTGCATCCTGGAATGCCACCCAAATCCCCCCACCGGAGCAACAGGGGGACTTGCCAACCCTTTGTAACTGGAATACTGTGAAGTAGCTTTGCTGGGAAAATTGTAGACTTTTCTGCAAAAAGAGTCAGTTTGCTTCAGAGCTTCCTCAAGCTATTCCAACTCTACAGAGACAGGATTTTTGCCTCCAAGATTTTCAATAAGCCCCGTACTGCAACAGAGAAATGGTCTAAGCAGTGAGACTTGTTTTAATCTCATTTTATTGACTTTGCTTCTTTTGGATCTTGAACAGAGCTCCTGTTACAGTTGCAGCACCCACAAGCCCATGAGTCATATGACAGGTGATTTTATAAGAACATAAGAGAAGCCAATGTTGGATCAGGGCAATGGCCCATCCAGTCCAACACTCTGTGTCATACAGTGCCAAAAATACCAGGTGCCATCAGGAGGTCCACAAGTGGGGCCAGGACACTAGAAGCCCTCCCACTGTTGTCCCCCCCAAGCACCAAGAATACAGAGCATCACTTGCCTCAGAGTCCCTATCTATACCTTGTGGCTAATAACCACCAATGGACCTCTGCTCTGTATGCTTATCTAATTCCCTCTTGAAGCTGTATGGTGATACAGCACAAAAATCCTTAAGATCCATGATGATCTGTGTTTCCGAAGCATGTTTTTGTGCCATGGCAGTGTCATGAGGCAGTGGATCAGTGACATTTCTGGTGTAATCTGTGGCTATGGACATATGTGATTTTATGCTGAGTTTGGGGTGACCCAACACAAAAGCCGTGAAGATCCATGAGTATCCATGGTTTGGAGCTACATTTTTGTGCCATAGTGGTACCACGAAGTGGTGGATGCATGATTTTTATGGTGCATGCATGATTTTTATGGTGCTGCCTATAGACTAAGACATGACTATGGTTTTATTTTGTTTCAATGTAAAATGCATATGAATTCATGAGGATCCGTTTAAAATTATCTAGAACAGACTTTCACTCAAAGCCATTATTTATGATCCTTGACATTCTCCAGGGTAAACAGAAAGTATGGATTAAAATAGAATTCAGTGCTTTACACTTAGTTCTGTAGAATTCAAGAAGTAGATTTTTTTGTAAATGTGCAGAGTATAAGAGAACGCTCAATAACATAGGAGGTATTGGAACATCCAAAATTCATGCCTGGAGTTACTAAGTGGGATGGGGGGGGATAAGAGTTCCTGTACCTTTCACTAGTGTGGTAGGCAGAAATTCAGCAGATTCTTTGCACTGCATCAGCATGCCGGGAAGGATCACCCTATTGACTTTCTGCTTGCCATATCAGCTGTTAAAGGCACAAGAGCCCAGTCAGTGAAAAAAGTTGTCAACCTTCTTCAAATTCTCACAGTTTAGGTTACATCAATCTCCAGTTCTGACATATTTATTACCCATCTTGTTCTTCCCCTCAATTGAACGGAAACAGATGATAACCAGAAACCAAGCTTGTCATTCTTTTTATCTGTTAAAAAACACTTCACTACTTTGCATGCTAATTTAACAAGCTACCTTGTATATATATAAGTATGATCTGTAATTACATTTCATCGTCTGACGAAGTGTGCGTGCGCAGGAAAGCTCACACCCTAAATAAAACTTCGTTGGTTTTAAAGGTGCCACTGGTTCTAACCTTATTCAAAGTATGCGATGTCTTGAACAGTGCCTGATACCGAGTTACTTCTATGTCTCAACGCTAGTAATATTTACTAAGAAATATTTAACATTAATAAACCACCATTTAAATCAATAATGGGATTTTAAAAAATATTCCGTTATCTGCTCTCTCGAAATTTATGTCTCATCGAGAACACTTCAGCTATTCAGACAACCCAGGCTTGTCTGTCACGCAGTCGCACTAGAGCCTTCCTGTCGCCTAGCGACGGCTAGGTCCGCACGGTTATGGTCACGTGATACGTCCAGGAAGCGGGACCTCTCGATGAAGTCATAAGCACTGGACGCTTTGTTGTGGGTGGAAGTAGCTTGGCCAATTTCCGGTGGGATCCATAACGGTTCCAAGTACCAGCGTGAATCAGAGCAAGGGGGATCTTAATTTTTTATCGTAACAGAGTGCGGGGATGGCGGTGTGGCCGCCACGCTCCCTTAATTTATGCCCGAGTCGAGAAGAGGAGCTGCAGCCGCCTGATTCGCAGGTACTGCCTCTTTCTTCGTGTAGAAGCCCCATTTCTTTCCCAAGAGACGCACTGATCCAGTGTCCCTGAAATACTGTCTGCTTTCTGTTGGGGAGGTGGGCGTGGGGGGGCTGTCGGCCCTGGTATCCTACCCAAGAGGAATGGAATCCTGCTTCGCCAGCGCTCAGATTTGTCTTTGAGTCAGCGAGCTGATCTCGTCGCTTCTTTTCTTTTAATTTTAGCCCTTTACTCGGTTTAAATGCTTTGTTTCACTCCGCTGTATAGTCCAACGTTGCTGTCCAGGTGGCTGACAAAATCCTTCAGAAACACAGCAAATTTGCAACGCGCAGCAGACCAGGGGCGGTTTAGTGTCTTCTCTCCAAGTCTCCAACATTTCGTGGCCCTGTTGCCCTGGCTTTTGTTCCTCCTTCCAGGATCTGTGTCCTCAGATCTCACACACACAGAGAGACACCCGTCAGAAGTAGCCGGCGACTTTTTAGTCTCTGTGGGGTGTGGCTGCTTTCTCTGTGCAGGCATGATGGGCTGGACTGGGGGTTGGGCCATCTCCTCCCTTCTAGCTTTTGGGAGCTGGAGAGAGATAAACTATGTGTAACAGGGTGTTAAACAGGAAACTGTTCCCATCCAAAAGGGCACCTCTTTTGTTAAGTTTTTCTCCGCTAAAGGTGGGTCAAGGCCCCATGGATAAGTCATTGCTTGCTCCCCCCCTTCCCAGCCTTGGACTTCTTCCTTTGCATCTTGGATGCTCTTAAGGAAAAGATGTCAAGGGCCAAAGTCTGCTTTATTGGTCTAATCTGGTGATTTCTACTTCAGAACATCACAGACATTCACTGTCAAAAGACTTGACTTTTTATTTATGTTATTTATAGGCTGTTTTTCTCACAAAGACTCAAGGCAGATCACACAGTGTAAGTGAATACGGTCAACAGGATGGGACATCTAAGGTGATACAATAGGGTTAGGATTGCAGAAATCTGAAAAAAGAGCTGAAACAAGAATAAGTATTAACATCTGTTAAACAATGCAGAAATTATATAGTAAGACATACATGCAGCAACAGATAGTACATAATATACACAGTAGTACAGTCCACAATCCCTATCCCTTTACTAAAGCATATTTTTGAACAATTTCATTCTAGTATAGCTGAATTACCTGTGCAAAAATACCCTCCTGAGAAATTCAGTTTTGTATCGTTTGCAGAATGTTTGTGGGGAGAGCATGCCAGTAAGTGGCTGGCTGTATTTGTGACTTATAGAAAGAGACAGGATGACTGTGAAGAGATGGAAATCCCTTTTTTTTCTTTTTATTATCTCCTAGAGTTTGCCCTTTTGCCTTCTTTGTTTTCAGTGCATTGTTGTCATGTTGTTTCTATCTCTGTAGCAGACTAAAGGGCACTCACTTGCCCCCATGTCACTGAAGGTCGCAAGCATGTTGGTATGTTTGCTATTTAAAAAACAAAATGAAACTGTTCTTGTTTACTGTCACCATTATTGGCCTACTAGGGTTTTTCTTGTTTTGTTCCTGTCTGTTAATGGAAAAACACTTCTCCAAGACACCATTCATCCAGGGGGGGCGTTGAACAGTAAATTCTCTCTCTTGAGTATACTGAATGGGCACAGAACAAGAAATTTAAAAGTACTTATTGAGTATAGAGCACCCCACAGCCTGTGTGTGTGAATTTGTCTGTGTTACATAAAATACAGAATTATAGGTACGCCCAATCCTGCAGATTTACATGGAAGGAATCCCTTTTATTTAATGGGATCTGCTTCCATGATACTATGCATAGAATTTCAGCCATGCAGAGTGGGGTCATGTATGTTCACTGAGAAAGAAGCCTCATTGTGCTCAGTGGGATATAGTGCCAGGTAAATGTGCATAACATCACATACTTAGTCACATATGAAACTCTGGGTCATTGAACAGAGCTTAGTTATCCTGACCCAGATAGCCCAGGCTAGCCCAATCTTGTCAGATCTCAGAAGCTAAGTAAGTTTGGCCCTGGCTAGTATTTGGATGAGTGACCTTCAAGAAATATCAAGGTCATGATGTGGAGGCAGGCAATGGCAAACCACCTCTGAATGTCTCTTATCTCGAAAACCGTACTGAGTTGCCATGTCAGCTGTGACTTGACAGCATGCACACACAAACATAGTTTAACATTTTGTTGTACTCACCAACTGTGTATGCTTACCAGTAAAATTGGGATTCTGATTCTGTTGTCTGCTAAAGGAGTATGGATTTGCCGGGTGATATTTTTTCCATATTAATTAACGTGATTTGCAATAATGTGATCTTTGATGTGTAGGGAAGAGGCTGTTTTCTGTCTTTGGTGCTACATTCACGGAATAAATATTTTTATAGGAAAAGTGGCAGTATATTTCAGAAGAGTAGTGCTGAGTTGTATCAGCCAGTCAGAAAGTGACATCTTTCCTTGTGTATACAAAATGATGTTTTTGTACTTCAACTTCAGAAAAGACAATAATCATGCAGAACTTCCCTTCTAAAATCATTGTAATTTGGAGACAAGCCCTTGGCTTTGCAAAAGTCAAGAATGGCTATCTGAGAAAGGTGTTGGATTGGATAATTTTAGCATCTTGATACAGCTGTATCAAATTTTGAATTAACCTTTTCCTTGAATGAGAATAGGCTCATTCTCCTGAAAGAGGCTAATGAGGATAGGCCAGTTTGCTCAAGCAGTTACCTTTGCCAAAACATCTTGAAAGGGTCCATGCCACCTCTGTTATAGTCCTGTTATTTTTTACTTCAAAAGATTGATCCCACTGACAACCTTAGAGGGCTCTTGTAATGTCTCACAATCAAAAATTAAACAGATCAAAACATAAAATTATTAGAATAAAAAAGCTAAGCAGAGCCCAGCTACAAGTCCACGTGTGGTAGTCATAAGCCACCAAGACACCTTATTGCAGTGGTGACCAACTGTCAGGCTGCTTGAGTGAGTAATTATCTAGGTAGAAAAGGAGTCCATGAGAGGCATTCTAATCAAAACGTGTATACAAGTTTTCCCATGTGATTTCATAACCACAAATCACTAATCTTATGTAACTGCTTAGTATACAATATCTTATGCAAGAGTATATTTAAAGAAGCTATTCTGTTTGCTGATGCTATATAAACCAGTTTGTTTTATTCAGAAATAATTAAAAGGGGTTTTTTTAACATGCAGATTTATAATGATGGGATTGAACTGGCCTGCCAGCAACAAAACGCATTTGTGAAGAGTTCTGTGGAATGCAAATGGAATTTAGCAGAAGCCCAGCAGAAACTTGGCAGTCTAGCCCTGCACAACTCAGAGTCCCTAGACCAGGAGCATGCCAAAGCACAGGCAGCAGCTGCAGAGCTGAGGTATGGTGAAGAAGAGTGGCGCCGGAAAGAAGAAGTGTTAAGGCAACGGGAAAGGCAGGATCTGTGGAATATAGATTTCGTTAGCAAGGAAGTATTTAATAAGGTATGGACTAATTAGTTTCTAAACAATAGAAACACAGGCACAAGTCAAGCGTAGATACTGCAGAGCATTTTTAAAGTGGGCATATAGCACCTATAACTGCAGAATCTTTGTGCATCTTGTTCATGTATTTCTGACAGTAAGGGTGTGGTTGGGAGGGGGTTGGGATTAAATTCCTAGAAATGTGATATGTGGTAAATGTTTCATTCTTTTCAGTTGCACTGATCCAAGTCTTAGAAGAGGTGGGCTTTTGTTTCAAGTGGTGGCTTTAGCCTGTCTCTGTATTGTCATATGTGATCTTGAGTAGAGCTGATCAAATGTTAATTACATAACTACCAAGATTTATAGCACAGTCCTGTGCTTGGTTATGTGCAGAAAAGCTTTTTGCTTTCAGTTGGCTTGGGTGTATCTAATTCTCCATAGGTTTGGGCTGCTAAGTCTTTCTGCTTCCCAGAAATAATATTGTTGAGTGCTTGTATGTAGAATGGACTTCATACAGTAAACACAATAGCAGGCATGAAATACAATCCACAAGGCATTTTAGCCAGTGTGGTAGAATAGATTAATTCCTATGGCTTGGATCCACTGGAGGATTTACATAGGCAGAACTGTTTCCACTAGGCTTCCCAAATACTTACCTCGTGCTGGCGGGGGACGGATACGTCCTGGCAGGACCATCCCCGGGGGAAGGAAAGACGTGGTGCACGATGCCATCGCCAGGAAGTGATGCTAGGCAACGCTCTGGCAGTGCGGCTGGAAACTCAGTGGAACTTTCGAGTTTTCAGCCCCGTTGCCAGAGCGTCTCCTGGCATCACTTCCTGGCGACGGCATGGTGCGTTACAGGGAGGAATGGTCCCGCCGGGGAGCATGTTTCCCCTGCCCCCACGCAGTAAGTACTTGGGAACCCTAGTTTCAACCCTTGGAGCAGAACTTTCTTACCTCCCCCCTCTCACTGTAACCCAGAGCCCTCCAAATTGCTGCTCCATACTACAGCAGGAGGAAGAGGCAAGAAAGTTGTGCTCTTCAGGTGGAAATCCTTTGTCTGTACAATTAAACCAGTTAATGGATTGGATCGTTAGGTCCTTAATATATAACCACATGATATTCTGTTTTCTCCAGTCCCTTGACCTCAACGACAACTCCTAGCAAGGGGTTATTTGGGAAATTGCTCTTTAGCTTCTCAAGTCTGGTCAGGCTTTTTCTTTTTTTTGTGCTCTGCATAGTTTCGATTGATAGGTGGCTGCTGAATGGTGATAGCTTTCCCATGTAAGATTTTTTTACTAAAATATTGTGATATGTTGGGTATTTCATCAGTGTTGAAATTCTGTTTACTAGAGTTTCATTAATCAAAAAGAAAGGAAAGAAATGGAAGAAGATGCATCTGAATCTTTCATTCAGAAACATGAGCAGAAGATTAGGCATTTTGGTAAGTACCAGTAGCTTGATGGTGATCTTGATTACCGTAACCTTCACTTAAATCACTCAAGTGTTGGTTAAATGCAGACTATTTTGTGTGTAAGGAAGAACATAATGATGTAGTTCCCCCCATATTATAACAGTTGGATATCCAATGTAGGACTTGACTTGTATCAAAACATTTCTGCAGAATAAATTATTCTGCTCACCTCTTATTGTTTTTCCAGGCATGTTGAGCAGATGGTTTGACAGTCAGCGATTTCTGTCTGAACATCCCTACCTTGTCTGTGAAGAAACTGCTAAATATCTCCTTTTATGGTGTTTCCATCTAGAAGCTGAACAGGTATTACTTCAAATGGTCTCCTTCTTTGATGTAGAGGAAGCTTGTTCTTCCACATCACCCTGTCTATTCTAAACCAAGGCTATCCTTACAGATAAACTCAGCTGTCCCCAGTTTTTTATCTGTTTCTGGACTTCTTAATATCTTAATGCATGGGGGGAAAGCATACAACATTCAGAGAGAGCTCTGAAGTTACCAGTAGCCTGTAATCATGTGATAATTATGGCCAGTCTGTCTATTGAACATCAATTTCATGATGGAGGATAACATTGACCAGATTTTGAAGGAGGTACTCTGGTACTTCCTAAAAAATGGACCTAGCAGTTTCTTTGTACCATACCATCTTCCATCCTGTTTAGCTAGTCTTGCAAAGGGTGATGCAAACTATAAGTGCATGCTGCCATTTAAGAAGTGGTACATTCATTTTTAAATGGCAGTGTTGGTTCTCAGCCAACAGCTAGTTTACCTAATGTCCTCTTGTAGGTTTTGCAGCATCCTTACTGAGCCGCAAATTGAAGCTGTACCAGGATTGCTGCAACTCTTTCTGCTTTGGTCTTGCTTTGATTCTGCTTTGTGGTCATGACATTTTTCAGAAACGAGCTCTGATGGAGCAAGTAGCCCACCAAGCAGTTGTGATGCAGTTCATTATTGAAATGGCCAAAAGCTGTAATGTGGATCCACGAGGCTGCTTTCGTCTGTTTTTCCAAAGAGCTACAGTGAGTTGTACCTTCTTTTTAATGGGGGGAGCTTTGAGTAGTTTTGAAGAATTTGTGCTTTTATGGTCTAGCAGAAGATTTCCTTTATCACAGCTCATCAGTGTGTCTTAGTTTTCACACTTTCATAAGGTGGTGGTAATACAGGCCCAGCACATTCTGAATAAGCCAGTGTTGATTGCATTTACTCTTTGGCTCCTTTCCTGTCTTAAATTCTGGACCACCCTTTCCACTTCTCTTTGAATTTTCATCTGCTGTCCATGTTGAATACTTTGCTGCTATATTCTAGGGTAACTTTGATTTTTCTCTAATATAAATTATCACTTATGAAATTGTTGGGCAGGGTACACGACATAATTGTTAACCCATTGACATATATATGTATCATGTTTATCATGCATGCATACCCGTGCATCACTGTTTATGGTCATACACACATATCTGCAAATGTTTCACTAGAAATTATACACACTGCTCATGTCATTATGATTCAAGGGTGCCATATGTCCATAAAATTGAGTACATTACTGTACCCTTAGCAGAATTCTGGAAAGTTGTACAGGGATATGCAGATGTGAGGGAGGGACACAGTTGTATAAGCAGATACTTTTGTAGTTCCTTGAGAAAGTGAACAAGCATGTATACAATGGTGATCTGGTAGGCGTTATATACCTGGACTTTCAAAAGGCTTTTGACCAGGCACCTCACCAAAGACTCCTGAGTAAACTTAGCAGTCATGAGATAAGAGACAGGTTCTCTTATGGATTCAAAACTGGTTAAATGACAGGAAACAAAAAGTAGGAATAAATGGACAGTTCAAACAATGGAGGGGAGTAAGCAGTGGGTTCCCACAAGGATCAGTATTGGGGCCAGTACTATTTAATTTATTTAGAAAGGATCTGGAACTAGAGTTGAGTAGTGTAGTAGTTTGCAGATGACACAAAATGATTCAGGATGGTGAAAACCAAGGCTGACTGTGAAGAGCTCCAAGAGGGCCTCCACAAACTGGATGAGTGGACAACAATGTGGCAAATGAAGTTCAGTGTTGGTAAGTGTAAGGTGATGCACATTGGGACAAAAAATCCCAATTTCAAGTACAGGCTAATGGTTCAATGAAAGTGTCAACCCAGTGTGCTGCAGAAGTGAAAAAGGTGAACTCTATGTTAGGGATCATTGGAAAGGGATTAAGAATAAAATGGCCAATATCGTAGTGCCTCTTTGTAGATCTATGGTGTGACCGCATTTGGAATACCATGTACAGTTCTGATCACTGTATCTCAAAAAGTACATTGCAGAGCTGGAAAAAGTACAGAGGATGACAACCGAAATGCTTAAGGGGTTGGCGCACCTTCCCTATGAAGAAAGGCTGAAGAGTCTGGAACTTTTTCATTTTAGAAATAGACAACTAAAGGGGGACATGATAGGGGTTTATACAATTATGCATGGGGTAGAGAGAGTTTTAAAAGAATTTTTTTCCTCTTTCCCAAAACACTAGAACTTGAGGGCAGCCAATGAAGCTGATGGGCAGTAGACTCAGAGTGTGATTTACACAGAGAGTGATTAAACACTGAGCATGCTTAAAATGTGGAATTTGCTGCCAGATGATGTAGTGATGAATACAGGAATAAACAGCTTTAAAAGGGGATTGGATAGATTCACGGAGGATAAGTCTATCAATGGCTGCTAGTCATGGTGACTGAGGGGAACCTCCACATTCAGAGGCAATAAACCTCTGAATCACAGAGCCAGGAGACAACATCAGGAGAAGGTCTCGGCCTCTCCTGTTGGCCCTCTAGAGGAACTGGTTGGTTACTGTGTGAAATAGGATGCTGGACTAAATGGACTATTGGTCTACTCCAGCAAAGTTCTTCTTATGTTCTTATACTGAGGAGGTACAGGTCGGATCCAGGCTTTTTTGGCAGTAGTGGATCTTCCCTGTTTTCTGATTTTCTCTGTATGTTCTTGTATGTTCCCATAAAGCTGCTGTTGAGGTTTGGAGAATCTCACATGAGGAGCTGCTGCATGAAACAGGAATCAAATGAGATATAGTTTGTCTCTTATATTAAGGAGGAAGTTCCACAAGCAGAGCAACACCCCAACTCTCCGTGGTGGCTTTTGGGGAGGATTCAGGGAGAGTTGGACTAAGGGAAACAGAAAGATCTGTTCTACAGATTCCATCTTGGATCCAGCACATAATGCGGAGGCAGCATGTATGCCCCCCCATTTGTTGTTGTTCAGTCGCACAGTCGAGTCCGACTCTTCGCGACCCCATGGACCAGATCACGCCAGGCCCTCCTGTCTTCTGCTGTCCACTGAAGTTTGCTCAATTTCATGTTCATTGCATCAATGACACTGTCTAACCATCTCATCCTTTGCTGTCCCCTTCTTCTTTGACCTTCAATCTTTCCCAGCATCAGTGAATGCTCCCTTCTCATTTGGTGGCCAAAGTATTTGAGCTTCAACTTCAGGATCTGGCCTTCCAGGGAACAGTCAGGGTTGATTTCTTTTAGGATTGAATGATTTGATCTCCTTGCAGTCCAAGGGACTCTCAGGAGTCTTCTCCAGCACCAATGACCCCCCTAGTGCCCCTCTAAAGGGCTTGATGAGTTTGGCAAGCTTCAGGAGGTTCCAAGATTTTTTAAAATGAGCTAATAATTTAAGAATAGAACACCCATGTCTATTTTAGAGTCAGTGTGCTGTATTGAACCTTAGATTGGGTTCTGGGAGACCCAGGTTCAAATCCCCACTTTGCCACAGAACCGTGCTGGGTGACCTTTGGTGAGTCACAGTCTCTCAGTCTAACCTACCTCACAGGGTTATTGTGAAGATAGAACGGTGAAGAGAACAACAGAAGCCACTTTTGGTATCCAGTGGGCCGAAAGGTGGAGTACAAATGAAGTAAATAAATACCAGAGTTTTGATAGTAGTTCTTGATATAGAATTATATTTTTAAAGAGCTCTACATTCCATTGCTATAAATAGACTTGTGGAGCCTGGACTGCACTTGGCCTGAGCACAGCAAAGCAAATGGATGTCTAAAAATATTCACAGGTCACTAGCTGTGTGTTCTGGATAGCTGTGAAAAAAATCTGTTTCCATTTCAAGCACTTGGTCTTGCTGTCAAATGCACTTGCAAAGGAATGCCTTAAGCTTTAAAGAGGGACGCTGTGGGATATATGCTCTTTTGTCTTTTAGTACTCAGTTTCATTCTGTGGTATTCAAGAAGGCACTTTACATATTATCAAGTCAAAAAGTTACCCTGCAAGTTTCTCTTATATTTAAATTCTCACTGCAGGAAAGATTTATGCACATAATTTATGTAGTTTAGCATGTGAGTAGTTTGAGAGAGGGCCATTCATGTTTAGTTTCTTTTTAGGGGCTGTATGCAGTAGTAGCTATCAGCAAGGCTGGGTGCATGCAGAGATTCTATGATGGTGCAGAATTCAGCTTTCTGATAATCTCTCCTCTCTTTTTTAAAAAAGGAAGACAGTTTCTAGTTCTTGTGCTTGCAACAATACTTTATAGTGTGTGGGCAATGTTTACAGAAGTTTCAGAAGTCAACAGAGTGGTAGAGTGATATTTCCATCGGTTGCTGGTAGGGCTGTGCTATTTAGCATAGCTATTGGCTGATCAGACTGCAAGACAAGAAGAAAACTGTTGCCATTTGGTATCTAGTTATAGGGTGCGTTCAGACAGCGTGCTGGAGCAGTTTAAATTGCTCCGGTCCAATGCGTGTTTTTTTTAAATCTGGAGAATCACGATCATACTGACCTCCTCGTTCCAGGCTCCCCGCCGTCCACATGCAGGCGGAGTTTTTTTCCTCTCAGTTTGAGCATGCACACAGGCAGCCCTCCCTAGAGCTAAAATTTTCACGTGTGCGCAGAACAGCAATTTCCACACATCCCTTTAAACTTTAAATGAAGTTAAATGAAGACTTCTCTTTAAACTTTCACCCCGAAACTGGCCTCCCTGAGATCCCAGACTTGTTTAAATGCTTAAATTAGGCACCATTAAAGCTTTTCTTTCATTAACTTAGGAGTGGAGCTCCGCTCAAGCGCACACCGCCAAGGCATAAAAAAAATGGCGGACGAAAAGCGGAAGCCTGAGGCAGCTTCCCAGAGGGGAGGGGGGTTGAAGCACCCGGAAGTGGCTCGATGGAGCAATTAGATGTCAGAAAAGTGCGGCTCAAAACGGAGAATCAGGAAAACACCACTTGGTAAGTGGTATCAAAATACTCCGTTGCAAAGGGGTCTGCTCCGGAAAGCCACGGCTGGGGACAGTGCGCAGATGTTGGGCGTGTGAACGTGCACATAAAATCCGTTCCTGAGACGTGCTGAAAGCAGCTCAAATGGAGCGTCTGAATGCACCCACAGATTACTTAACAGAGCGTGAAGTGTTGCCTAATAATACATTTTATAGAACTCTACTGTATTTTTAAATTATGGTTTGATGTTCTTGTTAATATTATTATTGTTGAGTTACATTTATTTGTCTTTCCTTTTTGAATTGGTTTTAGTGAAACTATGGCTGATAATAGGCTTACCTTTTTGGATATTGATTGTTATAGTGGTAATTAACTCATGATATGTATTGTTCTTAATAAAAATGAATTCCAAAAAAAAGTGACCAGGAAAACTAGAACAACTTAGTGGGGGGGGAGGGGCGAATCCTACAAAATAAAGTCAAGTTACATGCATTTACTGAATTGTCATATTTATACAAGTCATTGCATTCAGCTTTTGGGCACAGAGTGTGGATTATCTGGGCAGAGAAATTTTATTTTACTTCTTTAGTAGAGAGTGTTTGTAACCATGAGCATGAAATCTGAGAATCACATAATTGCTTGTGAGTCATTACTTTCTTTTTGACAGATGGGCGAAGAAGGCTATTTGGAGGCTTTTAAAAACGAACTTGAAGCATTCAAATCAAGAGTGAGAATTTGTTCACAGTCCCAAAATTTTCAAGCAATGTCTGTTCAGAATCCTTCAGTTCACACCAGCCTGAATTCTATAGGAGGGTTTACGTCTTTCACACAGGTAGGTCTTGTTATAAATGTAGTTTTCTGCCACTTTTAATTCCTAGCAGCATCTTCACAGAAGAAACTTGTTTATTTTCTCATTTTTCTTCCCTCCTTTCTCAGCACTGTGCCAGCTGAGTAAGGCAACATTTCTGTGGATACCAGGTTATAGCAGGACCCTAGTGCTTGTGTGTTAAAGGCCCTTAACACCATGAAGGAGGGAGTGAATGTCTGTCATGATTGCTTCCATTCTCCCTAGTTGTAGTTGTGGGTAAAGGCAGCAATACGTCCAGCATCCCAGTGATTAAACCTTCAGCCTTAACATACACTGCTTTAGCTGATACTGCTCCATATAAAAACTGAACCTAAAATTAGAAACAAATTGTAATTAACATGAAATTCATGAGGAAGACTTCTTAGGTGAGGTCCCACAAGATGAATGACGTTTCAATTTTTCCCCTGAAGCAAAAAGCCTCTTACAGTAGGAGATTTGAATGAAAATACTAGGTCTTCAGTAAACCAACTTGTATGTCAAAATGATCATCACTTGGGGCTTTCTGGATGCTGTAGCTTTGCCCAGATAGAACTCCATAGCCAACATTAAACCACCCAAGAATTGCTGTTTACCAGCTCTCCCGCATGTTTTTGTCCCAACTAGCGTGGCTATATCTCCCCTTCTACTGTGTGGAGAATGATGATGCCAACATATGAGCCCTGTAGAGCACCAATCAACACCTTTTGGTGATCCCCGGCCCTAGGGACATCCAACTTTCTCAGCCCTGGCCCCTGCCTGGTGGAATGAGCTCCCAAGGGAGATCAGGGCCCTGCGGGATTTATTACAATTCCACGGGGCCTGCAAGGTGGAGCTCTTCCACCAGGCTTTTGGTTGAGGCAGCAGGTGTCCCCGTCCTCCCCTCCTTGGGTTGGCTCCACTTACAGCATGGCCTATTTTATAGCCTGGGTCTGAGACTCTGTATAGATCTCGGGGAAACTATTCCGTGTTCTAACAACCACTGAGGCATTTGGCCTTTTATAAAAGTTGTATGTATGTTTTATATGTTTTAATGTGGTTTTAAATTGTATTGTATTTATATGGTTGTATTATATTTACATTGTTGGAACCTGCCCTGAGCCCATCAAGGGGAGGGCAGGATATAAAAATAAATAAATAAATAAATATGTAATGCGCTCGGAACCTGCTCCAGCAGGGAGGGCGGGGTATAAATTGAATAAATAAATAAATGAACATGACAGGGGAATGAGACCTATTTGACCCAAAAAGTTAAGAGACTGTGCAATCGTAAGCAACATTTGTATCCTTCTAAGACTTCTTTGGAAGAGTTAAGATTGCACTGTGAATTGCACAACCTAACTACAGTATGTATGTCTTGAAGTATTCAAAATGCTACCTTAATCAAGAATAGAGTCCTTCATATCCAAATGTGTGTGTGGGCTAACTTAGTTTATAAAGCAACAGACAAGGAGCCCTATGTTAGACATAAACCTAGGTTACCAAATCAAGACTACTGCAAAAGATACAAAAGAACTTTGCCATGCTTTATGGGATAAGGCCAAAATGCCCCCCAATTTCCAAATAATCTGGCCTAGGATTTTTTCTTTAAAACCTCTGGGGTAACAGTAGGATATAAACTATTTAAAGCAAGACTTGCAGGTCACTTGCTCAGCTCTGTAACACTTGCCTATTCAGACATTAGATTCGGGGTCACAGGGCACACATCTTTCTTGACTTCAGCAGGCTGTGGCAGTAAAATAGCAAATACTGTTGTTCATCCTTATGTGCATAACCGTATATTTCTGCTGATTCTCCTATTTCTATTATTCCAGTCCATGGGGTTCATCCTTCTAAGCTATATTTTTCTAGTCACCATTTGCATTGATGTCTCCTAGGTAGTGGCTGCCAGTTCTATTACTAGGAGTATTTCAGCAGCAGAGATGCTGATGAAAATGTTCAATGACTCCCAAGCCTAAGTCTTGAGGAACATCTGAGGTTACCAATCTTAAAATACGCCAGAATGGTTTTTGCCCATGAGTCTTTGCCTGTGTTCTTTTGTGTTATCATGTCTTTTTTTGCTGTTCCGTTAATACAAGGCCTGCTCAACTCTGTGGTTTGTTCACCAAGATTAATTTTATTAAATATATACTGCTTTCCAAAAGGGGAAATGTTTAAAGTGATGTACAGTGCAATATTTGAAGGACCACCTGCTTCTGTACATTCCTACCTATCAGTTAAGAGCTCTATAACAGGCCCTGCTTTGTGTTGGTTTATTAGGACTTTCACCTAACCTTTCTACCTCTGCTCTTCCTTTTTACATTGAGATTTACACTTGAAAGAGTCACTCTGATAATTCATACAACCCAAACCTTCCCCATAAGATGTCCCAGTACAATTTTACCTTCACATACACATTTGAAGACATGGGCTATGACTCATGAAAGCTCATATTGAAATAAATGTAGTTTATCTTTAAGGTTCCACTGAACTTTGTTTTATCATGTGTTGTGTCATTAGTAACAGAAGTGAGGTGATCTGTTATAAGAAGCAGGGCCTTTTCTGTCATGGCTCCCCATATGTGAAATACCCTGTTTGAAACCCAGAGTAGAAGCTCTGGGATTCCCAGGAATCCCAAGAAAATGATATGCAAGATCCAAGTTTACTTACAAGAAGATTTTAATAAAGAAACTTACAGAAATAGCAAGCTAATTTCAGTCCACTGGACCTCAGCTACACTCAGAGAAGTCGGCAAAACCCCAAGGTGAGATGCATAGCTAGAACTAAACATCTTATACCTTAATTGCTGGCTACAAGTAGTAGCATCATCATTCTAGACCCTGAAAGACCTTGCACCTGGTACTTAGTGACTGAGGGAAACAAGTCAGCTTTCTAGATAAGAATTTGGGAGAGTGCAAACAAACACATTCTCTGGGGAGTGGCTGGTCAGCCATCCTCCCATGCCCATAGAAGTCAGGAGCTAACAGAACTCCAAAATGGGGTAACAAAGGCTATACATGCCCTCTTTGCAGTTATGCACCGGGTGCTTGATCTGATGACTTTCTGGCACCAGGCATGTATTTGTTTGCTTGAGCTTTTGTTAAATGTTGTGTTGTCAGTTTATTTTTATTTTGTCATACTTCATGGATTTACTCTTTTATGTTCATTATTTAAGTTTGTTTTGTTGTCCCATTTGCCCTGGCATTTTTTCCTGCTCTGCTGTTTTATGTCTTGATGGATCTTAATTTTGGTCTTAATTGCTTTTAATTTGCTTTTAATGGTGTTTTAAGATTGTTTCCACTGCGATTTTTGGAGTGAGTTTTTTTGGTACTGTGTTGTGTCTTTGTATTTAATTTGTTACACACCACCCAAGAACTTCTGTGTTGAGGGGCAGGATATTTTTTAAATAATGTTAAAATCTCAAAATTGTTAGTAACCTAAATTAACATAAATTTATAAAGCCTATAAAATATTTTAAATGTACAGAACAATAGCAGGGCCTATGAAAAGAATTGACTTGGAAAATACGTAAGTAAGAAAACAAAGTTTAACTTTTCAGTGGTAAGAAGCAGAAAAGTTTTCACTGGAGTGGTGTAGTGGTTAGAGTACAGGACTTTAAATCTAGAGTCCCAGGTTCAAATCCCCACTTTGCCTGGAAGCTTGCAGGGTGACCTTGGACCAGCCACACACAATCAGCCTAACCTACCTCACAGGGTGGTTATTAGGATAAAATGGAGGCAAGGAGAATGATGCAGTCCACTTCGGGACTATATTGGGGAGAAAAGTGGGTATTAAATGAAGTAAATAAAAAATCTATGTGATATTAGCAGAGAGGAAACCAGACAAACCACCACTGAAAGGAAGTTCCAGAGCTGCTTCGTTGGCTTCCAGAAAACTGCTGCCAGCATCGATCTCAGCAATGGATAATTAAAAATGATTTTAATGAATGTTTCTAGAATACCAATAGGATGGGTGACAATTACTTTTGGGGATGGTATTGAAGCCTTGGGAGGCAGGAAGTTTGCTCCAACACTATCGTGACATCTGAGTTTTGAACGAGACATTTGCCCAGAAGTGACTTCCTGGTCTTTATGCTCTTTGTTACAGAATGCAGAGTCGCTTCAAGGCTGTAGTGGGAATTCAGTGGTACACAGGGATGAGGAAGAACCCAAAATGATGGATACCGTATAGTACTCCTGAGCCCAGCTGCTCTTATTGCAAAGAAAAGAACATGCTGACTTTATTGAGACTTATTTTTAAGGGTGCTGCACTTTAGTTTGGCTGTTTTTTGGAGAGAGGGTAATCCAGAAACACACTTGTCCTTCGTTTGGAAAATGTGCTGCTAGGGTTTTTGTTTTCTTTTGTTTGTGTTTTAGGAGAGAAATTCTTATCTGTTGCTGAATGTGAAACTGGAGGTTTCTTCTGCTACTCTGCCTTTTTAAATTTTAGGAATCAAATTATGGGGGGAAATCTGCACAGTTGCAATGTTTACAAGTAGTTAATCCTAAGAGGAATCTGCTTTAGTCTTATTAGACATGCCCATGTCTCACTCTGGATTTTGAGATCATTGTTATACATTCTGTTGCTTGTACTGTGAGCGCTCAAATCTGATTTTTATCATGAATAGCAATAAATCAGTGGTTGCTAGCAACATTGCTGATTTGGATGGCCAAGGGGGGTGGGAAGCACTGGCCTTTTAACTCTGTTGCCAGGATGACATTTTAAGTTTCAGCTTTTGGCCAAAGGCTTTTTATTTTTGTTTTGACATTAACCTAATGTGATGTGCAAGTGGCAACAGTTGTCCAGACCTGAATGTGAAAACAGTATTTTCTAGAGGTATTGTTGCAGGAAAGCTAATTTTCCTAGAACAAGGGAATGGTTTAACACACATCTGCCACTGGGCATTTAGAAGGGAAGAGAAATCAGCATTAGCTGGTTTCTTTCGTACCCAAAGAGTGATTGTGATAATTTTTTAAAGTTAAGACAAGTATTTAAGGGAACTTAAGTGCCAAATCCAAACAAAACTTTTTCAAAGCAAACTGTATGTATGTGTGTGTGTGTGACGCTTAAGGTTTGCCTCAGCAAGGCAAGTCTTCCGTTGAAAATAAGACATCTCCAGCACCCAAAGAATTGTATCAGCTCCTGGTCCTAGAGTGTTTTCCATATACACCAAACTCTGTCATCTTTACATGAAAATTGTTCTCATGGCTCCAACAGAAAGTCACCATCATCTTCCACCCTTCTGCTTCTTGGGCAATCACCCAGTTGCCATGCTGTAGCTCCACAGGTTGAAGATATGAATGGGCTGTTGCTATTTAGTGATAGTGTAGTTTTAGTTCTTGCAGGGACATGGGTGCAATCAGTCCCAGAATCAGGGAGATATGCTAGATTTTAATCTGAAACTTGTTTGCCTCGGTTCCATTGTTCCTTACTTAATCTGGTGGAAATGGCAACCCATAGGGAAACCTACCATCGGATTCCAGAGGAGTTATATAAGTGCACGGGGTAAAACTGTGTGTATAAATGAGCTGTTACCTGTAGATTTCCTGGTGCTAGAAAGTCAAGTTTTTAAAAAAATGGAACAGTGGCTTGCCTGTTTAACAGTAGGAGCAGCTGTAGAAGAAGGTGTAACTAAGAATCAGGGTGCAGACATTATTTTCTTGGTATTTAGATAATTGCTGTATATTCTGGTCTATGCAGACAACAGTATTTTAGCTTACCAGCTAAACAAACAGAACCAAGTTGAAGGAGGGCACATTCCACTAGATATTACCTACCATTTATAACTAATAGGCAGTGGCACTGTTGCTAGATAAACTGTCCTTTCTTCTGTACCCTGAATGTAAATGAGGCTCCAAGTATGAAGCAAAATCCATCCCTAGCATGTGTCCTAGGAATTTAAGTCCAGTCCACATTGTGTAGTTGAAGCAATTTCTTTTGATGTCCCCAAAAGAGGAGATAAGACATTCACTTAGTTGAAAACATTTTTACTTTAAGGGATCAGACACTGAGGTGCAAGAGAATGGTCTAATCTTCATACAAAGTTCTAACTTTGCTATTAAACATCTGGTTCTTTGCTTTCCAGCTGTTGTAATGACATCACTTCAGAATCTGGTTTCTAATCATTAGAGCCCTCCTTGTTTCCACCTTCATGCTATAGATCCAGGGCACTGTGTCCTTGTGTAGAATTGGGACTGAAACAGTTCCCCTTTAAATCCAAAATGTAAGTTTGAGTGGCTTTGCCTTTTAACTTCTCAGGCAAGGAAATTAATGGTTTTTAAAAAAAGAGGGGACAGATAACAAATCTTCTGTGATCATTAGCTTCCTTGTCTGGAAACCTTTAAGTACTGAATGGATGACAAGTCAACAGGGAATGGAGCAACTGACCACAGTTATATATTCTGTAATGATTTATTGATGTTTCTGGGATTGTGTCTTCAACAAGGATATGGCATTATGCTTACAATCGCCCAGGCCATAAAAAGTGTTTTATGTTCCACAGTGAACTCCTGTGGATGGATTGATATAACTCATGGGTTTGTGAATATAAAACATACAAGAGACCTTTTCTCACGTGCAAGCAGAACACAGCTTTTTTTTGCAGCCAACCCATGGCAACCCTGTAGGGTTTTCAAGGCAAGAGATATTCAGATATGGAGAACTCAATCACATGAACCAGTAGCATGAAACCACCATGTGTTCTCCTTAAACTTGTATTTCATTCGCACATGGTCAAAATTAGCCTTTCTGGAGTTGCTAGTAGCATTGTAACTATCAGATGTTTGGGGACTCTCAGGAGAAATTGATTGGTTTATATGCTAGTTCTGAACTTGGCCATTAAATTCACTGAAATCTCTGGGCTTCCATGTAAATGTGCGTAGGATTGTTGGGACTATTTCACACATTATGCAGAGGCAAACATGGGTTTGCTATTGAGTGTACACTCAGCTGCAGCCACTGGTCTGAAACATGGACTTGCAAACATGTTTGTTTCATTCAAGCTTTCTATTTTAGGTATACTTGTAAAATGTGTAAGGTATAATGTAACTTATGATATGGCCTTTAGTCACCTAAATTAGTACTATAGTGGCATTCTCCCACCAGTACAGAATTGAGAGAGCTCTATTTTCACAACATTATTACTGCAGGGATTATAGATCTTTTGGGACAGAAAAATGTCAAAATTCTTTGACCCACACTACCAGCCTTGCGGGGGTGGGTATCAAAACCTCTGTGATAAATTTTTATGTATGTAGTGGGAAGAGCAAATGGCTTATCAGTTGACAGCACCATTTGTTTTATGGTGCTATTTTTGTTTCTAATCACTCCGTTTTATCTTTTAAAAAGCTGGAATATACAATATTTTTCTGTTATTGCTGTATTTAGGCTGTTATCTTATTGGCAGACTACTTTTCAGAGGTTGCTCAAGGTTTGGTTGCATTCTACTGTACCAACCATGTTTTGTTAGTGATTGTTTCTTTGAATTGGTTTTCTAGAGTGGTAATTTAGCCTATGAAAACCTGAGCGAGACACTCTTGCTTTGTAACTTCATTTAAAATACAAATACTTATAAAGCCTTAATGTGACTTAAGCTTCACAGCCTGGAAAAGAGACCTGTAAAACTGTCCCATCTGACTTTTGGATCTGTCAGCATCTGTTAATAAAATGTACTTTTATTGTAATAGTAATTGATTTTAAACAGACTTTAGCCTTTGTCAAAGACCAAGACTGTTTAAACCAGGGACTACTGTTATTTCTACTCAGAGCTAGGTCATACAGAGTTTAGACTAACCATCCTATTTGAGATGTTTGCTGCCAGGGAAGCAAATAGCTGAGGCAAAATGCTTGAAGCAAAGCTGTTTATTGGGCTCTGGAAATCAAATTGCTTGAAGGCATCATGTTTTAATC
The DNA here is from genome assembly GCA_029375565.1 of Gekko gecko. Taxonomy (NCBI): domain Eukaryota; kingdom Metazoa; phylum Chordata; class Lepidosauria; order Squamata; family Gekkonidae; genus Gekko; species Gekko gecko. The sequence goes on from JAPDNY010000007.1 coordinate 123,993,422, forward strand.
ACTTCTTCCCTTATGGCCCAGAACTTCTGAGACTATACAGAAAATGTGCATATCAGCACCCCCTTATGGCCCAGAACTTCTGAGACTATACAGAAAATGTGCAACCTTTTCATATCAGCACCCCTTCCTAGCAATGTCCAGATACTACCTACCATTTAAAAAATCAGTTTATTAAATTAGTTTTACAAAAATCAAGGATATCTAATATGAAAATACCACTTTAAAACTGATATCACAAATAATGTGATGATTGCAGAGTTGGAAAGTGGCATTTTTACAGTTTTAACTTGATGATTGATCAGTGTGGCACATTCCTTCATAATACAACCCATCTAGTCTCCATGATTTAAGTGCTCATGAGATTTGTCTTTTTCAGACGTGCTGCTGTCTATTGATATGTCTACATAGTAGGACTGGGACAGGTCTGCTTCAGTCAGGTGCAGCAGTTTCCTTCTGGCTCACATCAGGCAGCTTGGTATGAAGAAAACGATGAACATGAGGCCAGATTTTGTTGGTCTCTGTTCCAGAGAAGGATTCTAACACTCCTTTCCTTCTGTGGATAAAAAACCCAAGAGATACATTAAAAGTTTGTCTTTCTTATGGATTCTGTTCTTTTTTCAGAATGTCTCCCTCCTCTGTTCCATCAAGAAACAAAATTGCCTGAGCTGCCCTAAGGATTTCAGAAGAACGATATAGCTTTGTATCCAAACATATCAATACATATTTGGATATATAGGTTGTATCCAAGCATATAAATCTATACTGCTTTTCTCCCCAAAGCAGTTATAGACATTTCCAATGCAGCCAATTCAAACAATCCCATTTAAGTAAACAGCCCCCACCCACCCACCCACACATTCATCCTAGGTGGGTCCTGATATGCTAGAGCTTCACCTAATAAAAATAAGGATCTTACCGGTAATATTCCAAGACAGGTCTGGTTTCTGCTTCATAAGATTTCAGTCTCTTCATAATAGTTTCTGGTTTGTCATCATCACGTTGAACAAGAGGCTCTCCAGTAATATCATCAGTGCCCTAGTTATAGTAAAGAACAAACATAATAGAATTTCACTCAAGCTGGTTTTAGGGTGAGGTATTGAACAATCTGATGTCTAACAGATGGGCAGGACTCTTGATTTCAATATTCAGTTTTAAGTTTTTCCTTATCTGTTACATTCCTTCTTCTGCATGTCTTCGTAGCTGTCTCACTAATCCTGATGCACACTTTGGCATGATGCTCCCTGTATTGGTATAAAGTTACAGGTGGAAAGATGGCAATACTAACTTTAGATAGGAATCATTTGCCTGTTCTGTATTTTACTTTTTAGGAAAATATATAAAAATAAGCCATATACTGGCAGTTCTTAAAAAAGTATAACATCCCGCTCTCATACCTGCAACATGACTATACATCAGCCATTTGTTGTTGTCAGCTTTGAGAGTTCCATTGAGTCTGAATTCAGTCTCCCTATCTTCCCATTAGGCAATTAATACTGTCAAAATACAGGTTTCCCTTACTGGATGAGTCTTTTATTCCTCAAATAAACACCCCTATAAGCACATAGCATCACAGAGGTGGTACAGGGAGAAGGTATGTCTATGTTTATTGTAAAATTAAAACTGATGTAGAAAGAATGTCTAGATTCTAAATAGTCAACAGCTTAGTGCAGTCACATAAAGGTACCTACTCATAAAAAAGATGCTGAAATCAAAAGCAAAGGACTGACACAGACTTTTTTTTCAAAGTAGTACAGATCACAAATGAGCTTAGCAACTTTCCCACTGCTAGCAAGAATGAGTCTGTTCCAGTTTTGATCAAAACTAGCAAACAGCAGAACTCTAAATGTAGGATCTGCAATTGTGGCACAATTGCATTCATGACAATCAGCAGGGATTGTCAGTATGATACAGGGCAGTCCAAATGTTCAGTGCATTGTTTGAGTAAAGGAGATAGTGACATCCAAGTGCAACCATGTAGAAAGATGTATATCACTAACAGGTACTTTGGGAGGGTTGAACTCCAGGTTGTAGACCCTGCCACTCGCAGGATGGATCCATCGTGCTGTCAGGCGTTGCTGGATTGTCTCAAAAGGCACATCTAAGTCAATCACAGTATCAATTGGACACCTTTTTTCCAGAGCTTCAGCCTGTGGAACAGTCCTTGGGAAACCTGTGAAATTACAAATGCCACTGTAAAAGTCTAGTAGCGGAGGAGTGAGTGCTTGAAGAAACAGAAGCCTGGTGTAAAAGCAGTAGGGTTGCCAACCTCCAAGTGGAACCTGATGATCTCTTTGAATTGCAGCTGATCTCCAGATGACAGAGATCAGTTTCCCAGGAGAAAATGCCTCCCCTGGCTCGACCCCCAAAATCTCCAGGCAACTGTAAAAACCAGTCACACCATTGCATTTCTCTGTAGTACAGAACCTGGCTCACTTGCCTGAGTCAGCTGCAGATATTTGCATGCAGTGTACCTATTTCTGAAAGTGAAACACTTTCCTTAAGAACATAAGAACATAAGAGAAGCCAGTGTTGAATCAGGCCAATGGCCCATCTAGTCCAACACTCTGTCACACAGCGGCCAAAAATACCAGGTGCCATGAGGAGGTCCAGCAGTGGGGCCTTGGATCACATGCATTTATTTTGAGGCCATTGATGAGACAATTGGCCCTGCCTTTCCCTCAGGATGACAGTCTTGGCAATGTGGCCTCTCTGCAATTCTGCCACCTATGCCCATCCTACAAATTAACAGAGACAACACACCAAGTTCAATAACTCAACTATCGGTCAAGTAGAAAACAGACCCAGCTGCAGAGACAACATGGTAAGAAAATCCAGACTAAGCCATCAGAATACAGTAAAATGACATGCCTGTGCTAAGGGAGGTGTTCTGGATTATTTTCCTGTGGCTACATCTTACTCTGCCTCACAATACAGCAATCAGATTAACCTGGCCACAAAAAAGTTATTAATTTGTAATATAATTATGGAGCAACCGGAAACTAATTAACAATTCTCAGCTGCTAAGCAGTTTTCTTTATTCTTTTCTCCTAGAAATGATTTTAATAGCTTATTTTCTTAGTTTATTCTCTCTGATCCCCGTATGCAAATGTGGGGGGAGAGGGGTTCTCAAGTCTGTATTAAACATTTTTCAAAGGTTCCAGAAAAGGTTAGGTTTCCTTGGAAACTTCTCAGGGGCTCCTCATTAGAAAAGGCAGCTTGCCCTCCACTCCTGAGCTTCCCCAGAAGTTCACAGCTGCAGAGATTTTGCATTCCAGTGCACACACTTAGTTCACGCAACACTGTGCACAACCCAATGGGGCCGGAAAGATTCCAGAATCTACTGCAATGTGCGGAGCTTCTGTGCCAGATATCGTCAGGTTCTTTGGCAGACTTAGTTAGCATGAAAATGATCCCCGAAGGTAGCAAAGTTTGAAAGCTACTGTTTCAAACTGATGAGATGCCTATTGGTATGATGGATGGGCAAGCAGGAAAACAAGCGGCATAGTGCAGCAGGCATCACCTCCCCCTTCACACAAAGAAGCAAACACGTTTCCTTACTACATGAGAAAAAGGCAGGACAGGTTGGCCCAGCTGCTTGTCACATAGAAACCCCCAGACATAGGTGTCAACTTCAGGGGGGCTTGAGGGCTGAGGCTACCCCCGAAATTTTCCATGGGTGACTGAGCCCCCCCCCGGGCAACCAGGCTCACAAGCCTTGCCAACACCACCCCACACCACCCCTAACCCATTTTGAAAGTAGAATGTTTTTCCCTCCACTTTCTGAGACTTCGGGTGGGGTGGCAGGAAACAGGGCTTGCTTCCCGAAAGCTAAGCCCCACCCCCAGCTCCCAGAAACCCTCAGTTGGGCCTGGTGGAGCTGGGGGCTGCACATGTTTTCAGTGCTTTCAGCTTTCCCACGCAGAAAGGTAAGGCAGCGAGGGTGGGGGGATGTTTTCAGGGCTGGGGTGGTGGGCACTAGGCAGAGAGTGCCAAGGCTGGCTGGCTGAGGCCAGCCTCGGGGTGGCTGGGTGCCCGAGCACCTTTCCTGCAGCCTTGTGCTGCTGCTGTTGTTTTCCCGCTCCCTGCAAGGCTTGCCTTGCAGAAAGCCATGCGAGGAGGTTGGGGGGAGGCCAGTATCCTTGGAGGATTGCCGGCCTCGGGGAGGCTGGGCACCCAGCGCCCTTGTTCTTCTAGGGGTTTTTTTCCCCTTCTCTCCCTGTAAGGCTTGTCTTGCAGAGCCATGCAGGGATGTACTAAACTGGGATGTACTAAAAGGAATGACAGGATTGCCCATTGGAAATAATGGGAGAGGCTTGAAAGCCTGCTGGAGATAATGGGAGCCAGGAATACCAATTGACTTGCATGGGCTCTGCTGAAATACACTGCAGCCCAAAAAAAGTTGCAAAGAAAATGCAGAATGGTTTTTCCAATAAGGTTTTTGGGCCCAGATAGGCTACTCTAGGACTGTAATGACAGTTCCCAGAGTGGAAAAACAGTCCCTAGCAATAGAATCTGTGCTGCATTTTAAGGTGGAGTTTCTAAGCAGTGTGCTAAGAAGGCACCTGTTCCTCGGCTTAGCCCAACCCAGGGGCATTGCTAGGGGGTTCCCAAGGGTTCCCAGGCTGCCCTAATTTTCTGGGGAGCCCCTCCCTAAATGCCACATAGTTCCACCTCCATAGATAGTGACAATGGCCTGTGATGTCACTGGCTCCTCCCTATGATGTCATTGGGTCCCAGTTCTTTTAACAACTTAGCAATACCTCTGGCCCAGCCCCAGCCCCCCTGGGAAATTGCAAAGTCTACGCCCTTGCCCCCAGACTCAGGTGCCCTTCTCAGTCGAGTATCTTTAACAACCGCCTTTATCTCAGCAAATCCTGTGAGTTCCTGACGCTGTTTAAGCCTGTCTTTGTATATTCACTGTGCCTTCCTCTTTCCTAGAAGAGGTGCTAAATGGGTTTTGCAAGTGCTTGTGCCTCCATACGAAACAAACGCCCACCATGAACTATGGAATCACAGCTACAAGCTTAGACCAAATGCTTGTGTACTATTTGGTCACACTTTATTAAAGGGGTTCAGGGAATCAGCAGAAGTGGCCATGGGACTGGGATATCCATTCTGCCTGATACAGAACAGGTGGTAATAACTAAAAGCCATGCCCTCATATCGTGGAGGGAATTCCTTAATTAAATATCTTACATCAGTTCAAGAAATTGTTCAGGCTCCAATTTTCATTAACTTCTAGAAGGCATGGGGGTGGGGGTAGAAGCCTCAGTGCTTAATGCATTATAACCAGGGGCCAACTTCGGTTCTTCAGTGGGTTGCAACAAGACTCTTACCGTCCAGCAGCAAGTGGTGCTGCTCTAGTGTTTGCAGTTCATTTAGCATCAGCTGGGTCATAATATCATCGGGAATAAGTCGTCCCTGATCGATGTAGGTCTTAGCAATTATACCAATTTCTGTGGAAACCAGAAAACAAACAAGCCTCCTTAGAATCCCGCAGCAGTATGGAACTGTACCGCTTCCCCCTCCATAGTTTTGAATTTCTGCTTTTCATTCAATACTTCTGCCTTCTTGTGGTGAACGACTAGGGACAAATTGTCTCTTCTTTGAAGATGTGGGACTTTTGTTATATGACTAGGCCAGATGTCCACTATGGCTAATTTATGTCATGTTCTGCAGGGAATCAGTTGCCAAACAATGGAGTACAGGTCTCAAAGAATCTTTTCTTGCAAAACAAAATTTGTGTGCTGTTACCTATTTCACAGAAAACTAATTCTTCTTTGGGAAAAGATTTTATATTACATGTTTATAATTAAGTCTTGTTGGCATTTGCAAACTGTTAAGCCGTATTTTAGGGAGAAGATGAGGGAATTCTCTTCAGCTCTCAAGACCGGCATTGAGTCAACATCTCTTACACCCTCATCTGCCACCCTTAGGCAAACGGCACACACCACCACCACCACAACTCTTTCTTTGCCATTGTCTTACCTCCCTCCCTGGATATGATCCTCCTTTAATTTCAGTGGTAAACTCTAGGTGAATATAAGTGAATGTTTAACTTGCATGAACTTGTGACTGCTGCAATGTATATTTGAACTGGCTAAATGCCTCTGACTCAGCACCATATGAGAGACAAACAAAGTAGAAAGGGAAGAAAACTGAGGGTAACAAAAGATGACACTGAGCATCCTTTAGTGCAAGTTACAAAGTTCCCAGATCTATACAGATAAATTATATGTAACAGTAGAGTTGTAAAATTTGAGTACTACACACAAACCACTTCAAGGTATTTTTTTATTTAGTTATGCATTTCATTTCCAGACCAATAATTCTGTTAGTTCCAGTGGGGTATCTGTGGTAGTCTGTAAGGTGCCACTGGACTTCTGCTTTGTTTTGCTGCAATAGACTAACATTTATTCCACAATGAGCTTTTGTGAGTCAGAGCTAATTTCATTCTATTACCCTTGCAGCTTCACCCAACCCATGGACAGAAAAAATAGCATCCACTACCATGAAACAACAAAAAACCACACCTCAAGATTAATTCCTTGCAGCATCAGAAATAGAGAAGTGATAAGCTAAGGATTTGCAGTGTATCACAGTTAGTAGGCAATCCTCACCCTCAGAATCTCCACTTCCAGGATTCTCTAGGGTTTTATGGACCTGAAAGTGCTCATTTTGCCATCTTCTTCCCACTTCTGTTGTTTCTTTTAATGAAGCTCAGCAACTCTCACTACTCTTCCCATTTGGGAGTATTTGCAGACCTCACCCAACTGTATTTTGTTGTTTAAGAATTTTCCCTTTGGTTAATTTACACACAACATTTTTCTGCAAAAAGGGAATCCCCCCAGTATATGACTAGGGGTTTCGGGATCCCGGCAAGCTGCTTCTTAAGCCTCAGTGAATCCCGAAAAAAAATCCCGAAAAATTCGGGATTTTTCGGCATTTTTCGGCATTTGCCGAAAAGCGGCATCGGGGGCTTTAAACCGGTGTTAAAGGGCCCGGGAATCCTTTTCCCGCCCTTTTCCCCTCTTTCCCGCCTTTTCCTCCTGTTTCCAGGAGGGGGGAGGAGGCTCCCAGACAGCCAATCACTGCAATGCATTTGCAAAATGCATTGCAGTTTGCAAAGTTTGCAAGGCTGTTTTGTACTGCCTGCAGCCCAAGCACAGTTTGCTCCTTTCCCAGGGAAGGAGCACTGGTGGCCAATAGGGTTCTGGCATCTGCTCTCTGGCCAATCACAGAAGGTTTTTCCTTTTGAAATCCTTCTGTGTATGCTCAGAGAGCATAAAAGGAGCCAGTTCTGGCTGCTGCCTCGTGGTCGTGGTTTGGCTTGGCTGGCTGGCTTTTGCTGCTCCTGCTGCTCATCCTCCTCCGAGTCCTCCTGAGTCCTCCTGAGTCTGCTGCTGCTGCTGCTTTCATCCCTGGCTGGCCCTGGAGTCCCTGCTCTTCAGACTGGTTTGATTTATTAGGGCAATTTTAATTTCTTTTCTCCTTATTTTATTCTTCCTTCTGGGTTAGGGTTGGTTTGGGAGGGATTCTCAGGTCTCTTTCTTTCTGGTTTTCTTTGGTTGGGTGGGTTAGGTTCTGGGCCTGGGAGGGTTTTAGTTTGTGTAATTGCATTTAATCTCTGTAGTTTTATTTATTTTCTGTCTGCATTTTAATTTGTATTTAATCTCTGTAGTTTAATTTTTTTCTGTGTTGTGTGCATTTTTTGGCCAAACTTGATTTTTTTCCAGCCTCTCTCTGCTTTTGGTTCTTTCTTCTCTGGTCTTCTTGCTTGCTTTGCTGGTCTTTTTGCAGCCTTGTTTAATTTTTAAGTTCTGTATTTTGTTTTTTTTGGGGGGGGGTTAGCCTGGGGCCTAGGTGCTCCCTCTCTCTCTCTCTGCCTTTGATTTCATTTCTTTAAGTTTTTGTATTTTGTATTTTCTTTAAGTTTTTGTATTTATTTGTACAATTTGTGTGTGCTTGGCTTGTTGGGTTTGTTTGGCTTGTTGCTGTTTGGGGGGTCTCTGTTGTGCCTTTTCTATTGTGTTGTACTAAAGGTTTTGTTTTGTTTGGGCTTTCTTTTCTTAGGTGTGTGGGGGTCACTGCTGAGTGTGCTTCTGGTTTAGCTGCAGTGCACCACTGTTAAATAGGCTGTTAAACAAAGTTGTCAGGTTTACTTTTTAATTAATATTTATAAAACTCAGTGTAGGGCTTTAGCTGTTCTTCTTAACTAGGTCAGTGGTAGGACAACAAAAAGAGGCCAGGTTTGTCTTCACAATATAAAACAAAGGTTTAAGTAGCACTAAATTCTTTAGAAAGTAGTGTGCTGTTGTGCTGCTGTGCTGTGTTCTGACTGACCTTTGGTAAAGCCAGGCACTTTCCCCCTTTTAGATTGCTTTTCAGTTAGGGAGCTTTTCCTGAATCCACAAGGTAATCAGGAGGTTCCAGTAGACTCTAGATACTAGTAGTTTTAAACCCAAAAACTTTTTAAAAAGGTTTGAATAAGCCATCTCAAGGATAGTCTTTAAACCATAGTCAGGGTCAGTGTAGGAATTCACTAGTTTAAAAAAAAAACCAGAAAAAAAAGTGAAGCAAGGCTAGGTTAGGCTCTACTGAAAGAAAAAAAAAGTTTTTTGGTGGGAGGGTTTATAAAAAGGTGTGAGGCTGTTTTAGGGTCAGGTGGTGTAGTGTAGGTAAGTCAGGTGCCTAATACCCTCCCCAGAAGTTAGCATGAGTTTGGCCAGGGGTACCATGAGCGGCAGGAAGGAAACGCAGAGGGGCCCTGGGGGTAAGGCAAAGGAGAAGACTAGAGGGGCGGAGGGGAGGGGGAAGGGGAAAGCTGTGGCTCTCCCCGCACCTAAGCGCAAGGCCACAACAGAGCATCCTGACACCACTCCAACCTCTGGTCGGAGTGGTGCCATGAAGGTGCCACGGCTGGCACTCTTCTCCATGTTTATGGATGCTCCTAGGGTGGCCCCAGCAGAGGTGCCTGTAGGTGCTGCTGGCACTGAGCAGGGGTCTGCTGCTCAGGCAGTCCCTCCTCCAGCCGTTGCTGCTGAGTCTCAGCGGCAGGAGGAGGGGCAGCAAGAGCTGTCCATGGGGTTGAGCTTTGGGGACACTCTGTTTTCAAGGCTCACTCCAAGAACTAAGAGGGCTATAGAGGAACTGGAGGAGGGGCTGGCTGGCCAGCCCACTCCTCTGGTATCTCTAGGCTCCAGCAGACCTCCTGAGGGAGGACAGGAGGAGAGGCTGGGAGAGGAGGAGGAGGAAGAGATGAAGGTGGTGCGCCCCATGCACTTGCCATCTCAACCCCTCCCCCTGCTCAGCCATCTCTTCCTGCCCGATGTGTCTGGCCCGAGCTCCTCACAGGAGGCAGCTCCAGGGATGCCCAGAGCTGCTGGTCAGCGTGGGTGCCCCTGGAGGTCCCTTCCAACTGATTCTATGAATCTGGCTGCAGAGATGTCAAACTGTAGTCTGGAATCTGGATCATCAGACATGTTGGGCTGAATTCCACACACAGGTCCTCCTGCCCTCTTTACTCAGTTTATGCTGCAGTGCAGTACAATCTTTGAACTGAGTTCTGTTGGGTTTGGGGGTGCTGGCACAGTGGCACAGGTTGTGTGTCAGGGGGCAGATTGTCGAGGTAAGGTGGAAGTGGCAGGCACGAAGGGGGCCAGGAGAGAGTGCGACGAGTATCCAATAAATACTGGAGGCTTTGGCTATGTGCAAAATATATACATTTATTTACCACAGCCATCATCAAACAGAGTGTCAACTGTCTGTCAAAGTGCTCTGCTGCAATCATACATAAGAGAAGAGGGAACTGTACATCATCACTCACTGTACATTTATACAAACACTAGCCAATCAGGCTTCAGTGCTGAGTCACATCAGGCAGTGGCAAGACTGCCCTGAACCAGCTGACAGCTACATGTCACTATCAAACACATCTAGACAGACTTATATGAACATGTGGATCTTAACACAGATTGCTCTGGTTCTGCTGGCCTGGAAACGTGCTGCTCCCTCAGTAGTAATGTAATGTGTGTGTTGCAGTGTGCAGAGATTCTCTGGTTTGAACTCAGTCCAGTTGGATTGGCACTGACTGGCACAGTGGCACAGGGTGTGTGTGTGGGGGGGCAGACTGCTGCACTGGTTATTCTGCTGCTGCTGGCCTGGCTGGCAAAAGCCAGCAGCAATCCATTCCTCCAATGTGGCAGGGGATTCTCTCTGGTCTGGATTGGAACTGGGTTCTGTTGGGGTGTGGGCACTGACTGGCACAGTGGCACAGGTTGTTGTGTGTCAGGGGTCAGATTGCTCTGGTTCTGCTGGCCTGGAAACGTGCTGCTCCCTCAGTAGTAATGTAATGTGTGTGTTGCAGTGTGCAGAGATTCTCTGGTTTGAACTCAGTCCAGTTGGATTGGCACTGACTGGCACAGTGGCACAGGGTGTGTGTGTGGGGGGCAGACTGCTGCACTGGTTATTCTGCTGCTGCTGGCCTGGCTGGCAAAAGCCAGCAGCAATCCATTCCTCCAATGTGGCAGGGGATTCTCTCTGGTCTGGATTGGAACTGGGTTCTGTTGGGGTGTGGGCACTGACTGGCACAGTGGCACAGGTTGTTGTGTGTCAGGGGTCAGATTGCTCTGGTTCTGCTGGCCTGGAAATGTGCTGCTCCCTCAGTAATAATGTAATGTGTGTGTTGCAGTGTGCAGAGATTCTCTGGTTTGAACTCAGTCCAGTTGGATTGGCACTGACTGGCACAGTGGCACTGGTTCTAGGGGGCACATTGCACATGGTCTGCTGCTGGCTTGGCAAACATGCCCCCTCACACCACCACCACAGCTCTCAGTTTTTTTTACAGGGAGAATCTGCTTGCCTGATAAATTCCCATAGGAAACAATGGAGAACTGGGGGCACCCTCTTTGGATGCCCCTGGAATTGGACCCCCTGGTCCAATCTTTTCAAAACTTGGGGGTCTTTTGGGGAGAGGCTCCAGCAGCTACAGTCCAAATTTGGAGTCTCTACCTCAAACCCCCCCCTCCAGCCCCCTGCAAACTTTCCAGAAAATTTTGCCATTGAAGTCAATGGCCCCATTGGATATAATGGACCCGAAAAATTCGGGAATCCCGAAAATTTTCGGGTTTCAATGCTTTACCGATATAGGTATTCGGGTTTTTTCGGGAATACTGAAAAAATTCGGGTCCAATATACCCGAATCCGAATTTTACCGAATTTTTTTTTTTTGCACACCCCTATATATGACCCCTGTTTTGTTTGTGAATGGCCGTTCCATGGACATTGTTATCCACAAGTGGGCTAAGCCAGTTTACTTGCTGGGAAGTGAAATTCCCAGCCCAAGAGACATGTCTGTATTTCCTAGAACACTGAGTCCAGGAAAGCGAGGCTCTGTAAGCTAAGCCAGGCACTTTCTCTTGGAATTAGCCACTGGGTGTCAGATTGAAATCCCAGAGTTTGCCATACTGAAGAGGATTTGTGTTTCCTGTCATCAAGAATGGATTGCTCTGCTCTGCTCTAGATAGCCCAGGCAAGCCTGATCTTGTCAGATCTCAGAAGCTAAACAGGGTTGACTCTGGCAAGTACTTGGATGGGAGACCTCCCTGAAATACCAGGAGGACAGGGGCAGGTTTTATTCAGCCACCTCTGAATATCTTCCAGGCCCCCAGTCGGGGTCAGTCTCCAGAGTTAGCCATGACTTCCAGGTGCACACACACGCTCTCACATACACACACATATAAAAAAATACCAAAAAAAGAGAAATGGATTGCTCTGCCAAGGTATCCTGGCCATAAAAGCAAAATGATCCCTAAGCAGCAGTATCATGCTGACTGGCACATGCAGGGAACAACCACAGCTATTGTCTTCGAGCCCTGATGTGTGAAAGCTTCCAGAGGTGGGTTTGGCTGTCATTAGAAACAGAAAGAAAAATGACCATTTATTTAAATATCTATGCTATAATTCTGCCACCAGCCTCTCCAAGCAACTTGCAACAAATGTAAGTGTTAAAATATCTTTGATACATAGTTATATACACACACCACAAAGATTGCAAGAGCTCAGCAGCCACATTCCAGTTTGAGCTACAAAAAGCAACAGAGGAATATACATCCAGTTGCCTCATACTGAATCACCATCACTCCATCAAGGTCACTACTGTCTACTCAGACTAGCAGCAGCACTCCAGGGTCTCAGGAAGAAGTCTCCCATTTCATGCTACCTGGTCCTTTTTAACTGGAGATGCCAGAGATTGAGCCTGGGACCTTCTGCATGCAAAGCAGGAGCTTTCTCACAGAGCCACAACCCCTCCCCAGTGCTCAGAATTTATCAACAGAACTTAAAAACTTAAATGTCTCAATGGTTCAACCAAAGGGCACCTCTTAGTCTATTAGCACACTTCCAATGCTAGCTGTCCACAATGCTGGGTAATGGTACCATATATGTTCATGCACACACACCCCTCTCTAATAATTTTACTTCTACTCTACTGTCCTCTGCACAGGACAGAGAGCTTTGTCACATGACAGAGTACAGGAGGCCTGACACTGTTACACAAATGTCTCGCGTTTCCACATCTAGCACCACCATCGACAAGGTGGTTACCCTCTTGTGAGACTGTTTCAGCACGCCAAAAGAAAGAGGCAAATGCACAACAGCCATGCAGCAGAGCTGATGTATTCAGAACCCTAATTCATCCTGGAGTGCCTACCCATTTTCAGTTTCCCAGAAGGGCTCCCACAAAGGTGCATTCTGCCTTCACCGCAGTGCTGCATTAAATAAAAACTATTCTGCTGAATTTCTGAGTCATGCCTATCTGCTAAGAGCACAAGAACGCCGCGGGGGGGGGGTGAGGTAGCAAGCATAGCTTCTGGAGGTGCCTTCCTAGGTGGCTCTTCTAGACTTCCCGCCTGCACAGCCGCTGGATCCGGATGGTTGCAGCCTCTGAAAGGTCGTGGTCTGCTGAGCAGCATTATGCGGGTGCACACACGACGAACTCCCACCGGCCCCCTCTGACCCCAAAGCGCGCGCCCCCTCTCCATACCTGTCCCCTTGTTCATGTTTTCCCTGAGCAAATCGCCGCTGGAGAGGTGCTTCAGGGCAAAGTGTTTAACGATGCGGGAGGAGATGGTGCCTTTCCCGGACCCAGGGGGGCCCATGATGAGAGCCCGCAGCAGCAGCGGCCGCACCACCATGTCGGAACCGTTTTGGGGGGCTGGCGATGCCCAAGAGACGTTGCGGAGGAGTCTGAGCTGGGGAGCCTCAGCAGAGGGTCTGGGCAGCGCGGAGCATCGTCCTCTCTCGACACGACCGCGGAGCCAACTCAAAAACGTCCTCCCCCCACCCCCCGCGAGATTAAAGGACAAGAACCACCCGCCGCTGCGGCGCAGGAAATGGAGACTGAGCCTGAATGCCTATGAAGCTCCTCCTCCGGCCGTAGCCCAGCCCAGCCCGCAGCTTTCTCTTTCGTTCCTGCTGCCGCTTCCCAGACTTTCCTTGCTCCCAAACGCTCTTTGGCCTCCTCGTTTCTTTGCTATCATTCCTTTCCCACTTGTCTAGAAGAGCCCTCCTTACTGCAGATCAGTCGAGACCAAAATCCCCCCGCGCCCCCCGGTTGTGTGCTCAAGACCTTCCAACGCCACATACGTAGGGACGCCGACCTCCGGGTGGGGCCTGGAGATCTCCTGAGTTACAACTGACTTCCAGGGAACAGAGATCAGTTCCTCTGGAGACAATTGCAACATCGGAATCTCGGCATTATAGCCTGCTGAGGTCCCTCCCCTCACCAAACCCTGCCCCCTAGGCTCCACCCCCATTCTCCAAGAATTTTCCAACTGGGAAAAACCCTTGGGATTTTCTTTAATAAGAGCTTTTAATACAGCTTTTAAAAACACACACAGAGTTATGCTTTTGCATTGATATGGTTCCCCCAAAAAGAAAGCAGACCGGAAGTGAGGGGGCTTATGCCTCCTTCCCTGCCTTCCCCAAGAGCCAGTCTGGTGTAGTGGCTAAGTGCACAGACTCTAATCTGGGAGAACTGGGTTTGATTCCCCACTCCTCCACTTGCAGCTGCTGGATGACCTCGGGCAAGCCATAGTTCCATCAGAGCTGTTCTCTCAAGGATAGTTCTGGAAAGAGCTCTCTCAGCTCTTAGACTCCAAGTGAAGGGCAGGGTATAAATCCAGTCCTCCTCCTCCTCTTCTTCATGTCCCGATTTGATTTGCTTGTCCTGCTGCAGAAGATCCTGGATCTCCTGGAGCCTAGTCCAGTTTGCACAGAGATCCCCTACACTTGTATCACATCCACCTATTGTGCTGAGCTCCATCCAGGTTTGGTGGTTGGGACCACCCTTCCAATGAATAAGGCAGAGCCGGGAGTGGGGGGAGTGACAATTTTTGCAAGCCATCTACTGACTGGTTAAAAAGATAAGGGGACTCACATTCCACCTTAAGCATATTTATAGCCCCTTTTTTGTGTTGTCGTTATGGTGATTAGCAGGTGATTAAAAGAGTGGAGATGGCTCTAGAAGGGAGACACACTCATGGAGGATTAATGTACCAATGGCTATTAGGCAGCCAAGACAGCTAGGCAGAATAGCCTATGCTTCTTGAATGGCAGCTCCTGGACTTGCCACGTTAAGTATGGAAGGCAGCCAATAGAATATGAACAGGCTTTGGCAATTGTGTATACCCGTTGTTTAAATGGAGCAAAATACTAGGACCCGAATTTGATTGTGGTACAACCTGCCAAACTATTTTCCATCTGTCACAGGAATATGAACGTTGTGCTTTCCAGTAAAATGTGATGGAGCTCTTTGTGCTCTCCCCAGCTGTGATTGAGTGGAAAAATTAGATATTAGTATTTAGGGCACGGGTGTCAAACATAAGGCCCTGGGGTCAGAATTGGCCCATCCAGGGCTCCTATGTGGCTCATGAGTAACTGATGAGAGGAAGGAAGTGCTGGGTGGAGTGGGCAGAGTCACTCCATTGTGGCTTCAGCATGGCAGAACAACCCCGTCTGCAGCAATCAAGCATCGTGGGAGCATCTGCCCAGTGCTACATTGCTGCCTCTCCAGTCCACCTGTGTGCAATTTCCTCTGCAACCCCCTCCCAGCCATTTTGAATTTTATTTAGGTTTTTGCAGAAACTAGATGGTGAGATTGAGAAGCCAGAAGCTGCTGCCCCTTTCGATGAACCACTATATCTAGGGCAGTGAAGGCATTACTTACTGAAGTACTCAGTGGCTTTGTGGCATGCAGTCTACAATGTCTACTGTCTTGCTTCCCAGATTACTTTGGAGCTGTGGAACAGAGTGGAAGTGATTAGATCAGGAAACGGACTACAGGAATTCTAGGTTTCTGTTTTGGGCAGAGCTTCTGAGTACTGGGGCAATAAGAAGAGTTATACAACTCTTCAGCATTGCTTTAATCCACTACAGCCCTTTCATTATATATGATATTTTTAGCCACTTGTCATGTTTTGTAACCCACTTTAGGCAGGTTTCCCAGAGAGGCAGCATAAACATCATCATCATCGAAAATACAGTGAAACCTAATGCCCTATATGGTTCTATCTGTGCCGACACAAAATCTCACTAGTGTAGCTGAGCAGGATACAGGTATCTCGGGTGGGAATCAAGGCCAAGCCATGGACTATGTGGGGGAGATCCATTCAATTTCCTAGTCTTTTAAATATGGTAACACTGCAGGGGAGGAGGCATCAACCCTTTCCTCCTTCATAATTTTCCTGAATAAAATTCCCTTCCCCAGCTGCTGTTAGCATCATTAGGCAGAAAAGATATTTACAAGTCCAGTTCATCCTCCCTCTCCCAACGCTGTAGCCTCATTCTGGTCGTGGTCCCATGAAGCTGCTTTGACACCTTCAGTTAGGAGATCACAGAAAACACATTGGATGTACCAGTCACATAGTGGTATGTACATACCATGCATTTGAAAACAGCCCTTTTTCATGTGCATGCATTATTATTACTTTATGTATATGTATAAAAACGATCATGTGGGAAGTTTCCTGCTGCATCTTGCTAATACGTGGGAATCTCTGTTCTCTCTTTCTGCAGCAAACAGCATCTTATCATTCTGGAGCTGAATGTCTCTTGTTACTGTGTATGAGGGACTCCATGAACATCCATAGAAGGGGCAAAGATCTTGTACCTTTAGCAGCTGTCTGGCAAACAGACACTTAGCAAGTGAAACAGTCCTCCTCATTGCATCTTCATGCCAGGAAGAGATTTACCCATTAACTTTCTGCATATTTGATACTGTCAAGGACAGAAGCCCTCTGAAAACAAAAATTCTGGCAGCCCCATAGACTTGGCTGCCATTGCTGTGAAGCTGAGTGAGACAGCACATTGCTAAACATTCAGACAGTCCCTCATAGGATCAGAACAGGTGATCAGATGAGACTAGGAAGCATGGGGTTGGATCCAGTAATGCATGAATGGAAACACAAATGCACTTACTGCAGTTCTGCTTGTGCAAGCAATAACTGTAGTTGGGCTGCAATTAATTCTGCAACATCTTGTGCAAGCAGAAATGCAAGCTGGGATAAAGTGAGTTTAAATTAGTACAAGCTGCCAGTGTGGTCTTTTAGGTACACTTCTGCTTGCACAAAGGGCTGTAGCATATGGAGAAATCTTCTATTGCACCCATCCCTATGCCCTGGAGAGAGATAATTTTCTGTAGGATTCCATGAAGCACAAGATTAGATTACACAAACTGTGTTTGATTAGGCCTTGGTTTTTGTTTTTGTTTTCCTTATCTGGAAACCTGAAGTAACCATTAACTAAAACCTGCCAAATGGTCCACTTGCAGTTCTGGGCCTCATCCTTTCAGCCATGTATACTTTCTCATAGTGGTCTTGCTGTTAGGCAAACCAATCAGCTGGCCCTGAAGTCAGTTACTGTTATTTAAGGTGTGCACACACAACTTTTAATGTTTGTATGGGAGCACTATGAAAGCCCTACTGCTTAACTTGGGAATTTTTAAACCAGTCTGGCTAGCTTTTTTTACTTGCCTGACTGAATTCTAATCAATAGACAGTTTGATGCATGTATATTTTTGCACACATGGTGACCAATGATTTTAATTTTCCACCCTGCAGGAGACGGGACAGGACAGCCTTATGTCCACATTCAGCAATAATGGACTGAAAAGAACCTATTAAAATGATAAGGTTTCAAATGATTTACAGAGCTGGTGATATAACACTGTATTAATGGCATCTAGGTTTGTTCAAATCTGTTTTGATTTCATTGGGTTGTGGTTTGGACTATGAGGTTGCAATCAATCAATTATCCATGCCAGTCACATTTAATCATATTGGATGTAGCTTTATAACTTCGGTTGTCAAATCATGTTGGATGTAGCTTTATGACTCTGGTTAGTTAAGGTAAAGGTAAAGGTTCCCTTGCTCGAAAGTCAGTCGAATCCGACTCTAGAGTTACTCATTATGCTATAGTCATTTTGTTATATTTTTACGTATTCCAGGACTTAGCACAGGTAGTGAAAACTGATTCTCAAAATCAGCCCTGGCAAAATTCACCCCATAAGGATAAAAACAGTAAAAGAGCATTTGTGTGGGGCGGGGAGTGTTTTTAGGATTCCTAATACCATCTCTGGCCAATAGATGTCACCAATTCTCCATACAGGAGGAAACCTTTGGGGGGGGTTTTTGACACAAGCTTTTTCCTTTCCATTTTCAGAGCCAAACAACACGCAGCTCACACATGATTGTTAAAAAGACATGCTTCACTGCTGAACTTTATTTACTTACAGTTTTGACCGCATCTCAGAAAGGACTCGGGTGAGGGGAAAACATACATGCTAACATCTTCAGAAGTTTCTAGAAGGTAAATAAAGAACATACCCAAAACAGTATACTGCACAATTAAACAAAAATCCCATGCTGGTTTAACCTGCCTGTTAAATCATAATATATCTTGGAGTCTTCAAAGTACCTTGTGCTGGTCTTCTTGAGACAGGCTAACTTGATACCTCTCTCGAATTAATTTAAGTCTGGAACAGGAAGCCAACTGAAACCAAAGTTTCACAGTGCTTCTGAAATGCACTGAGGCTTTGGCAGATTTTCAGGGTGAAGGAATTGTAGAACAGCAGTCAGGAGGAACAATGAGACTCTCTTTGCCTTATTGCATGAACTGGGGCACAGCAGATGAGTCACGAGTGTGTTCAGTCTTAAACTGAGCTTAGCATGGCAGATCATATTTATTAGCTTTTAAAAGATAATTTTTATTTCAAGAATATTTCAAAAGAAAGATTTATAATGCAATGCAATGGTAAAACACATTCTTTTTCCTTTTGAAACAACTCACCCTAAACAACAAAAATTACAATGATTACAATGTTATAAAATAGAAAATGTAAAGCTTACTGATATAACAATTAATTAAAGCTCAGATTAGGGCCGTCTGAATGCTCTTTGTGCTTTTTTTTTAAAAAAAGCTTCCGGTTTGAGCGCTTGAGCAAACATGCGTTTAATAAATCCATTTAACATTTAATAATGGATTTATTAAGCGCATGTTTCGTCAAGCGCTCAAACCGGAAGCTTTTTTTAAAAAATGCAGAAAAGATGGACCTGGAGGCGGGAACGAGAGGCGGGGGCTCTGGAAGCCTGGACGGGGCCGGCAAGGAAGATGGCGGAGACGGCGGAGCCTGTTTTCATGGGGCAATGGCGGCGGCGGCACCCCCCCAAAGTGTCGGCAGAAGCAGCAGCCGCCTGAGCCTCCTCCGTGGCCAGCAGGATCGCCTGGAGGGACGGCGCAGCAGCAGGCAAACGAGTGCTGTAAGAGAGGGGCTGGCTGCATTTAGTCAGCCCAATGTGAAGAAAAATGTTCCCGATTTAAACAAAGCAGGAACAAAGCGCAATTACCTTTGCAGTGTGACCAGAGTTTTGTTGTAATTATGGCAACAGTCATCTGTTGCTATCTCTTTGCAAATTATATTTTAATGTTTCTGAAACCAGAGATAAACATTCCCATATGGCTAAGTCCCTTCTGTAATTTCTTATTATATACTATTAATTTATTATATACTATGTCCTCAATCTTTGTCAAACATGAATTCATATTGTTTTTCAACCGTTTTGCCATAATAAAGCTATAAATTTGAAAAAAATTAAAACCATTTTGCTGCTTTGTTTTTCATTCTTATTTCCATATAAGTGAGACAGTTCCCATTGAGGGTTACATCCAATAGCCTTGTACAATTTTTTTAATCCAATCTGGCCATAGCTCCATGATTCTGAAGCCTACATTAAATATGAAAGACTTCAATAATGAACCATCTGGGCTTAAAATCCTTCTAAAAGATGTCCAGATATCAACTACTGCCTCAGTCACTGGCTTACTATACTTAATACAGTCTTTCCTGATAACTTTTGTTTTAGACCCATACCATGGGATATAAGGTGATGGAACTGAACTACATTTTTGATCTAACTGAACCAAGATTCTTCGTCACTTGGCCGTATCCACTTATGAATAAGCTTTATTGCTGCATGATAATAATTTGCTATATTTTGTCATACCGATCCACCTTCTAATTTTCTTGTTCGTAAAATTTGTAAGGCTACCCTTGGTTTTTTTATTAGTCCATATAAATCTTGTGAACTCTTTTTGCCATGAATTTCATATTTGTCTTTCATTTTTATTGGTACATTTTTAAAAGAAAAGAAGTCTGGGGATAATCCTCATTTTTAAGGTTATTTTTCCAGACTAAGAAAGTTTGTTTATTTATTTAATTTATACCCCGCCTTACCCCAGCAACAGGCTCATTTGTAATGCTGACCACTTACCCAGATCTACTTTAATTGGTTCCTATATTTTACTATAATTTTTTCTATATAGATCTTTAATGTTTGAAATCAACAATTTCCTTAAGTATCTAACTGCCTTTGTTGACTATTCAAAACCATAAAAGGTCTTAATCTTGTTTTTCAAGGGACCATAAATAATAATTCCATTTAAATCTGTTTTATTATAATTTATACAGTATCCAGAAATGGTGCTATAAGTCTCAAAACATTCTAAACTAGCTTTTATTGAACGTTCCAGGTCTGACAAAGACAATAAAACATCATCTGTATATAGACTTATTTTGAAATTGTTTACAGCTGGATCTACACCTTTTATATCCTTTTTCTTTTCCTTCTCTTTTTTTGGTATTTTTTGCATTTGTGTGTTTGTGTGTGCCTGTGCTTGGAAGTCATGGTGACCTCTGGTGACTCCTACTGGGGCATGGAGGCTTTTATATCCTGATTGTCCCTTATTGTGTTGCTAGCTAGAGGTTCAATACTTAGAGCAAACAGAACTGCAAAGGTAATTGCGCTTTGTTCCCGCTTTGTTTAAATCGGGAACATTTTTCTTCGCATTGGGCTGACTAGATGCAGCCAGCCCTCTCTTACAGCACCCGCTCGCCTGCTGCTGCGCCGTCCCTCCAGGCGATCCTGCTGGCCACGGGGGAGGCTCGGGCAGCTGCTGCTTCTGCCGACACTTTGGGGGGGGGTGTGCCGCCGCCGCTGCCACCATTGCCCCACAAAAACAGGCTCCGCCGTGTCCGCCATCCTCCTTGCCAGCCCCATCCAGGCTTCCAGAGCCCCCGCCTCTCATTCCCGCCTCCAGGGCCGTCTTTTGTGCATTTTTTAAAAAAAGCTTCCGGTTTGAGCGCTTGACTAAACATGCGCTTAATAAATCCATTATTAAACGTTAAATGGATTTATTAAGTGCATGTTTGCTCAAGCGCTCAAACTGGAAGCTTTTTTAAAAAAAAAAAAAGCACAAAGAGCGTTCAGACGGCCCTAATCGCAATCATTGCGAAAGATGGGCTGTCCAGATAGGCGAAATCGCACATTCAAAGTGGAAGTGCCAGGAAAACACTTGATTTTCCAGGGGTCAGGAAAACCCGGCATCATTGCGTGAGTGAGCCTGCTTTGGGGCGGGAGGTGGATTGGCGCGTGTGAACGTGAAACTGACATGCGCAAGGAAACAGCAGCGAATCCCGATCAAAACAGCAGTGTGACCGGACCCCTTGTCTAGTGCCACAGTTTGACGATAGTATATAGTTTCCCCCACTAAGTTCCCCAGCCCAAAAGAGAAGCAAGAAGGCACCACAGCGTTGGTCCAAGAACTGAAGAGACAAGGTGGGTGAGGCTTCTTCCCCTCTGCTGCTGCTGAGCCTGCTGTGGAATCCAAACGCTTCTGTCAAGGACCTGAGTGACACCCCCTCCCCCAGCTCCAACTGTGAGAGAAGCCAAGGACTCACCCTCAGTGCCCATGCACCAAAGCAGCAACACATATGGCACCTTTGAAGCAGTCTGTGGCTCCATTGCTTGATAGGGACTGGCCGTTTAACAGCCCACTGCCTGAGGAAAAGCTGGGAAGCAGCCTTGAGCCAGGGGTGGGGAAAGAAGGAGATGAATTACACCTAGAATGTGGGGGGAGAGTAGCAACATCTTCCCATGGGAATGGCTCGGATCCCATGGGAGTTCCAGGAGGCATGAGCCAGGCCCTTCTTAAGGCAAAGCCAGAGAGGATATGCTGGCTCTGTTTACTGAAGTTCAAAGGAGCAAGTTTCAGGAAAGTGATGAAAGATGAGGGTGAAGGAAACCTCCTTCCTTCTTAGTCTGAGACCTGTGGGAGGGTACATGTGGCAAGGATCTGCCAGACCCAGATAGATCTCCTACAGCATCCTTCTCAGCAGTTGCAGTGGCTGAAGAGGCCCTGCAGAGCAGTTCTTGTTCCACTGGTCTATCCTCTGTCTCCAAGGTCCATCTGCAACTGCAATCGTTGCTAATGGAGCTGGATGCAGGCATGATGGGGAGCCTAGCTACTAACAGCCTCCCTTCCTTTTGTTGATAGTCTCTACTGTGGTTGTTGATTCTAGTTTATGTGTGAAAAGCACCCAAAAGATGCAAGAAGGGGTAAGGAAGTGTGGGCTGGATTATTGAGAGGATTCTATTTATGTTACTCTGTCTTCCCTATTGTTTCCCCATCATTTTCTACTCATCTTCTTTTTCTGAATCTTGGTGTATACATGTGGCAGAATGCTAAGGTTCTAGAATAGCTCAACAATTTCAGACTACAGATGGGGCATTGCTTTTTTAATGTTTCCCAGCATTAAGGTTGGTGAGGGATTTTTCATTCTTTTCTCTGTGTCACTTTCCTTGTTATGAATCACCCACCAATTAGGTGCTCCTCCAGGGAACAGAAACCAGATAGCAGCTTGGGGAGTATGTGTGATTTGCACTAGGAAAACAATACAGAGGATAGTGTTAATTCTCACTCTCTGGAATCATAGCCCTAGTCTTAAATAACCTCCACACCATGGCTATGTTAGCCTCATAGAAACACACACACATGTGAGAGTCTAACTGCAGATCTTTTGGGTCACATCTGATTTGGCACTGTGTCTGAGGCAAACGGACTGCTCATGTTGATATTGCACAATACCATTCCATGGACCAAGTCCTTAGTCTAAAGTTTGCTTGTAAATTTAAATAAATAGGCATGCAAACTTGTCAGTTCTCTAGAAACTCATGCTCTCATTCTTGAGGAGTATTCTATGTTTCATGGCTGCTAGATTCAGACTTTACTCTCACTGTGAGTTATGGAGGTGGTTGCACAGCTTCTGTTTGTTTCCTATTGAGCAATTCTGTTTCAGAAGACTGATTTCTGGTTCACTTTTGCAATCTCTGTGAGGTATTCTGAGAATTCTGGGCGTATGGAGCAAGGCTAGCTTTGAAATATATTTATTTCTTTATTCTTGGATTTTACCCAAGTAGCTTCCAGGTGCTGCTCTGCTTGAGACCAGCTTATCTCAAATCTTTGCACTGCATCCAAGGGCAGGTGTGGGAGGTGGGGAAAAAGAGCATTGGAAAATGCATCCCTGGACCCTTATCCCTCAAAGGAGAAGGGGAGTGCCTTACCAGTCAGCCCCAAGCAGGAGGTATGGCCAGGCTAGGCAGCCAGGCAGCTTGAGGTTAGGTGGGCCCATCCCTAGCCATGGAGAAGCTGAGCGTGGCCCAACCCATTCCTCACTGTGGCAACAAGCACTCCTTCCTGTGCCTCTCTTTGGGCTGATGTGGCCCTGACTTGGGGGGGGGGGGTTGCCCCAGGTTTGGGTGGCTCCAGGTTTGGGTGACCCCAGTGGAGGGGCAGCCCACCAGACCATTTGTCCACCAGGAATCTTCTCAGTGGTCTTAATGGCCAATCTGCCTCATCAAACTCAGTGGGACATAATTTCCAAATAAAACATGCCTAATCTTGAGCTACGAAGGAATCTCATTATGCCTTTGGTATATGTATTAAAACTGCTTGTCTATTTTAAAGCATTTCCCCATAAGTGTGCCTCTGAATTATGTATTGTATTGTGCTACAGTGTACTTCTAAAAGTAGCCATCATTTATTTCCTATTTATTAGGATCAGCCAAAACATTGAGTGCCAGCTCTTGAGTCCCACAGAATTTTTCTTTATATACTAAATTTTTATTTTCCACTAAAACCTACAGGGATGGGACAGGGGGTACAACTAAAACTACAAAGCTAACAAAGATCTGATACAATAAAAAGTTCATTTCAAAATTTCCCTGGCTCTTTAAACATACAGATGAAGGTTAAACTAACTATTTCAGGTCTGATTCCGTACAAACATTATAAGTAATATTAGTCCAAATAAGTGGATTATGGTTAATAAACTTTCAACATCTATATTTATTTCTTCTTCTTCCCTTTAAGCTTAGAAATTTTGGGGGTGGCTGCTCCTAAATCAGATTCTGAACCCTCTTCAGAGGAACTGCTCAATGAGTTAGTAGTAGTTTCCAGTCCATATTCGCTATTGTCGTCTTCTGTCTTGTAGTCCTCTTTCTTTACTGGTTTCTTCTTTTTTTGATGTTTCTCCAGAAATGCATTGGCTTTTGCAACAGAATCTATCTTTTGTTTAGAATCCTTGAAATTGAAGATGAGTCCTTCTGGTATCATCCATCTGTAGGCAGTGGAATTCTTCTGTAAAAAGATTGTCAGTTTTTTATATTGCTGTCTCTTCTTTCTTATCTCGAATGGAATGTCTTTCAGAATTCTTATATCTTCCCCTTTGATTTTCAAGGTAATCCCATTAGTCGCTTTAAGTATTACATCTCAGATGGACCTCTTGGAGAATTTCACAAATATTTCCACAGGCAGATTATTTTTCTTGATGTAGTCCGGATACGTCCAGTAAACTACATTCATCTCACTTTGTAGAAACTCTGCTTTATAATCCACTATTGGTGCCAGTGCTTCACTTAAAATCTCCTTGAGAGTTTCACCTTTCTGCTCTAGAACACCCTGGAATCTCAGGATATATAATGATTTTTCCATTTGTAATAGTAAGAGCTGTTGTTTCTCAGAGTCTTTTTCCACTGCCTCAAGTCTCTGTATCAAATGTTTGGTCCTATCATCAACTTTTTTCAATGTTTTTTCTGTTACTTCAGCTTTCATATTAGTTTCCTGCAATTGTTTTTGGAGAGACTCAAAGTTTCTATTAAGTTGGGTCATCTGGTCCAGCAGGGGGTGCAATTCAGCATTCAACATGTTTGGGAAATCTACATTAGCTTCCTGTTTGGAAGTTGTAGCAGCTGAACTTGCATCTTCCGAAGAAGGTCTTATCTTCGGCGCCATTTTCCAGCCCACAAAAGTTTTGTTTACTTTAGTGAGAAGTTTGGATAAGTCTCAGAAAGTTCAATAGCTTATATTTTCAAGCCATTCTCCACTTTATTTGGGCTATATGACACTTTTTGGTTGGCTTCCCCCCTGCTGCCTCTTAAAGTTTATTTTTATTTCTCTGCGGAGTGAGACCAGGTCCACCCCCTCCCACTAGTGAGTTAGAGGTTTCCAGGGAAGATCGCCTGTTTAGATGTTTGTCTGATTCAAACTTGCAAAGACTCACACTTCATCTCCACACGCTGAAGGCAGGAACACTTTCCATAGATGCTGGAAGTGTCTTTCCATCATTGTTCACTCTACCGGTGTGCACCTCTTGTAGCCCTAATGGTGCCACGGTGGTGGGACCTGAAGGGGCAGAGAAGAGCCTCAATCCCTTAGCCACAGCTTTGGGAGAGGCACTCATCGTGCCCCAGGCTGGGAGCCCCCTGCAAGGGCTCTGGGGGGGATCCATAATCATCCGACACCCTTCCCTACCACCATGTTACAGGCTGCTCCTATCAGAGATCCGAAGGAGCGTGCCTGCCATTCAAGTCACCAAAACCAGAAGTCAATCCCACAGAATTTTTCATAGGGTTAAATGTTAAGTTAAAACAGAGGGTGATGTTTTGGGTAATGATGGAAGAGTTCGTAACAAGCTTCTATATTTTCATAGGGAGAGTCTTGATTTTTTTGCTCTCAGGAGCCTCTGGTGCATCTTGAAATCTGATTTTCACCATGTAAGCTAATTAAGTCAGCAATACTGCCTGGTCTACATTTTAAGCAAGCTAAAAAATCCAGACTGCAGGACCAATCACATTAATTTCTCATGCAAGTAAAGCAATGCTCAAAATCTTACAACAAAGACTATTATCATACATGGAACAAAAAATGTCAGATGTTCAAGCTGGATTCAGAAGAGGCACTAAAGATCATATTGCAAATTTACATTGGTTACTGGAGCATAGAGACAATTTCAGAAGAAAATCAGGTGGGTAGCTGTGTTGGTCTAAAGCAGCAGAACAAAATTGCATCCAGTGGCACCTTTAAGAAGAACAAAGTTTTGTTCAAAGTGTAAGCCTTCGTGTGCAAAGCATACTTCTTCAGACACATAGAATAAAATCTCCTCAAGGGTTACTTGCAGTAAAAAAGAGAGTGGGGTAGCCATTAGGAGGGGCCACTCAGAGCCAAGATACATATACAGAGCTGAAATTGGATCAGGTGGCCAGTAGGATTGATGGACAGCAGCAAATTCGCACATAAACGCAAGGGTTAACAAAAAGATGTGAGAATGAAGCTAGAGTCCAGCAGTATTCCCAAGAAGAAAATCAGCTTGTGTTTCATAGATTAGAGCAAAACTTTTGACTATGTGGATCCTGAAAATCTATGGTTGGTTTTAAAAGATATGGGTGTGCCACAGCATATGCTTGTTTTGATGCACAATCTGTACTCTGGACAAAAGACAGTATATGGAGATATAGAATGGTTTCCAATTGGCAAAGGTGTCAGACAAGGATGTATTTTATCTCCCTATCTCTTCAATCTATATGCAGAACACATCATAAGGAAACTTGAACTGGATTTAGATGAAGGTGGCATGAAAATTGGGAGATAAAACATTAATCATTTGAGATAAGCAGATGATACCACATTACTGGCAGAAAACAGGGAAGACTTGAAATGACTCCTGCAGTGGCACACCAAGGTGGGGGGGGCGGTCCGCCCTGAGCTCAGCTTGGGCGAGCCCTTGAAGGGGGCCCCTGAAGCCAGTCTGGTGAAGCTTAGTTAGTACAAAGGCAGACTCCTAGCTCTCAAAAATGCCTTTTAGATGTTTGGGATGGTTAGTTCTTGGGTTTCAAAACAGAGAACAGAAGCCCTCCCAAGTGCCTGCTTAGAACACAAGTGGTGTGATGGATATATTTTTTTTTGCCAGCTGACTTATGGCGACTCTGTACGGCTTTCAAGGCAACATATGTTCGGAGGTAGTTTGCCATCCACGTTGGCCTTGCTTACCTTCTGAGATCTGACAAGATCCGGCTGTTCTGGGACTACCCAGACCAGGGTCAGGCTGAGAGTGATGTGACTGTCCCAAGGTCACCCAGCAAGCTTCCATTGCATGAGTGGGGATTTGAACATGGATTTCCCAGATCCTAGTCCAACATTTTAACTACCACACCAAACTGGCTCTCATGATGGAATAGCACATTTGAATTTGATTTTTTTTTTACGCGCATGATTATATATACAAACTTAAATAAAATAAATTTTTCACTGGCTGCGTTTCTTTCCTGGCCATTTAAACAACATTTGGGTCCAGTGGCACCTTTAAGACTAAACTTCAGATGGCTACCCACCTGAATCTATTTTCTGGCCATTATTGTTATTTGTTTCATTTCATGATTATTTTTGAAAATAATTCTGTTGTGTAGAAGAGGGGGCCTGACCTGGACAGCCCCAGAAGGAGGAGGATATGCTGGAATTAAGTGCAATCTCCCCCAGCCTAGTGGTATATCATTCTCAATAACAAAAGACTTTGCAACACTGGAGACATCACCCCAATATCCTGACATACCTCAGAGGTGTCTGCCCATCCCAAAGAAGCTGCTATTTCAGTAACCAACTCCTGGTTCCTCTTTTTCCTAATCACGGTATTTTCCTCACTTTTTCCATCCAAAGTTTGACAGTTAACTTTAAACCAGATTGAAACTTTTTTCAAGACCCAATCCAAAGCCATGATGGCCAAAATCCCACCTACCCTAGTGGATCTTCTGTCCATAAAAGAGGGACCTCATGCCCTAGCAAATTCTTCCTCAGATATCTGGTCCAGACTTCTGGTCAGTTTTCTTGTTTCCTACTGAGAACCCCTGCAGGCTTTTCCTCCCCTTTTCCTCCTTGCTCTGCTCCTTGAACCTCAGCTGTGTCTGCCCCTGGACCTGTCCAGACCTCAGACCCAGGATTTAAGGTTGTATGTCCCTTCCCTAAAACTTCCCAATTTCCTTCTTTCTACTTTCTCTAAGTGTGTGTATGTATAAATGTGTGATTGCTTAGGGAATCAGTTCTCGGGTGCCTAATGTAGGTTCTTTACTTTTTAAATCCTTTTTATTTTATTTTGTATACAACAATTTTATTTGTTTACAATTACTCTCACTCTCTTTCTTCATACTTTTATCCTGGGGTACCCCTACCAAGATTCACCCTGGTATACACAGACTACCAGGTCCTGTGTTGTTCCTTTCTCAAACCCTTTTTAAAGCATCACATTCCTGCTGTGCTCTCTCCCTGGGCTGGGCTCCCTCCCCGGGAAATGTCTAGAGATTTTGGGGGTGGAGCTGGGGAGGGTGGGGTATGGGTAGGAGAGAGACTTCAACAGGGTACAATGAAACAGAGTCCATCCTCCGAGGCAGCCATTTTCTCCAGGGGAACTGTTCTCTGTGATTCTGGGAGATCTCCAGGCCCCACCTGAAAGCTGGGAACCCTACCAGTTTCTGCCTTAAAGGCTCCAGGAATTTCCCAATCTACTGGTGGCAACCCTACTCATCACTGTGGAAGCATCTGGCCTAAGGGGACTGGCATCAGGACCTGTAACAAAAAGAATATTAATGTTCCTCAATAACTGGGGAAGTTTCTCCATGGTCTTTAATTGCTAAGGATTGGTTTCCCAAAGGCTCTATTCAAAGCTTGGGTGAAGATGACTCCTACCTGTGAGGGGAGTGAGCACAGGCATGTCTGTTTCTGTATGTGTACAGTGTGTGCATACACATATGAGAAGAAAAAGTCATCTGAGTCTGGCTGAACCACATGGGGGTAAAAGATCTCTAGCTACTCCTCTTTCATTCACCTTTTCTCTCTGGGGATCTGATCTGCAGTAGCAGATTTGCTGCCCTATAGAAATGGAGGGGTTGCCTCCATCTGTGCTTTACATGTGTATTTGCAAATAAAGCAAATGTTTTTTAAAAAACATAGTAAGTCTCCAGTGCTCTCTTGTCCAAAACAAATCAACCAGGGTAAGTGCTGCCTCTGGAACTTCTTGCTGCCCAAAGAAACAGGGAGCACATAAGAATACATTTACTCTGAGCAAAAGGCAGAAATAGGTTGACAGAGGGAATAAAGGGAATAAAAATAATGGCTGTATCAAGTCAAAGCTAAAGAAGAATATTGCTGTTTGGTCAATAGGGTGGCTGGCCAGATGCCCCTTTTTCTATTCTTTCTTTCTCTTTTTTTTGGCCTCTAAAATGTTGAGATTTTACTTCTGCTCAGTAAAATTAACTGAGGAGGCAGGGAAGACTAGATTTCTGAGCAGCCACAAGGCACCCATTGCCACCTGTAGGTGCTGAAGGGTGGCTAAAGCTAATCAGGCTGTTTGGGATAAATGAAGGATGATGATGAGCCATAAGAAGATCTTCAGGAGCCAATGCAAGGCCAGCCTGTTTGCCAGGGCTTTTGAGAGGGTTTGAATGGGAGGCATATTTTAAGGGGGGAGTGAGGGAGAGATGTGAGGTTTATTATTTTACTTAGGGTTTTAAATGAACATGCTTTTAACTAAGCCACCTTGAACCAAGAGGAAAGGCAAGATATAATTTTTAAATAAATAATAAATATAAATAAGATGTATTTATTTAAATTACAGTAATTAAGTGTAAATTTACATTTATTGATGTAAATTAATGCCAGCATAAATGAAAATTTTGTCCTCTTTGTCCTGCTTTGTTTTTAGTACTCTGTAGCTGACCAACCTAGTCAGTAATTAGATTGAGGCCTACTTCATAGTATACATGTATCTGATACTGGTGCCCTTCAAAAAATGCTTCCAGATGGTTCCAAAGGGTTCTTGGCAGCTGGCACACATATGTAAGTGACTCAGCATGTGGACCAGCCTGTCACTGCATGGCTATTGCTATCTCCAGGATGTTGAAGTGCTTGTGTGGAGACTTGCCATACTATCCACATCACCAAAGACTGTCCAGGAAATATTAAGCATCTTGCTTTAGTGTTAAATATCCAAAAGCCATCCCCCCATGGTAGCAAATAAATAATTAACAGTTTGCTGTCCTCTAATAATGGAGTGAAAACCTTGCTTGGATTGGTTAGCAGCAAAAGGAAGCCTGGCTGCCAAAGAACACAGTGGCTAGACACCATAAAAATCGACACCAGTCTGAGCATGGAACAACTCAAAGAAACAGTACAAGATCTGAAAACGTGGAGAGAGCTGGTCCATAGAATCGCCAAGAGTGGAACACGACTGAATGGCTAACAACCACCACTTTGCTTAATGGTATGCCTGGCCCCGCTGCTTACACTGTAGTATTGCACTTGAATATTGCATTCGGTGAAATTCTGGGCAAGGTGCTAGCCTGGTGATGGTTGTTTACATAATAACAGCTATGTGGAGTCCTGCCACATTGATATTTTTAAATTAATAACAGTGCAGTACATTTAGCAGTTCTCAGTTGTTTCAGGTCTGTGAGTAATTCTGCTTCAGCAACAAGACTGTAACAGAGAAGCAAGGCAGCCATTGGGAAATGGCCAAAAAAGATTACTGTGCCTGAATGATAATTGACTATTAGACCTGATCATATTTGGAGACAGCATCCTACTCGTCAAATTACATTTCACTAATGTTTCAACAATCCCATACTCTAAAGCTAGAAAAGGAGCCAACAGTAATATCTGAATGATCTACATGAAACTAAACAGTGAGCTAAAGAGAGTCAAGAGTAATCTAAAGCAGTCAGTGATGCAACAGAACGTGACAACACTCATACATACCTAGGGGGTATTTCTGGCAAAATACTGTACAAATAACCCAATACTCAAAAGCTAGAAAAAGAACCAATACTAGTATTTACTACGGTACAAACCGTTTTCCAGCTGTTAACTCAAACAGGTTGGGTAAGATCCAGAACACTGAGTGAATGCAGTTAGTGTAACCAGGCCTTTCCCATAGGTGCCTGCCAACAGGACAGGGATGCATATAAGCATGTAGGTGGGTTTAGTATTCCAAACTTTGAAGTGAAAGCTGTTGTTCTTTAGTTGAATTACAGACATGGAGGGAGCTATCCCAAATGAATGAGGTGAACTTTTGTGGGGACATATTTTTGTTGACTGTGCCTTAATACCCCTTAGGGCCAGTGTGCTGTAGTGACTGGAATGAGGGCCCCTGGCTTTGAATTCCTGCTCAGGCCATAGAAGTCTCTGGGCACACTTTGAGCAATTATTTTTTCTTAGGCCTCCAATGACACCATTCACAGCTGTCAAGTTCACATCTGCCACCAGGATGGTCAGAGCAGTGCTTTCAAGCTCTTCTCTGGAAACTCAGTCCCCCAGTGCATGGGGTCTGATATGGACTATGGCCCATGGAGAGAGGGATTTATGTCCCTCACTCCATTTTCCTTACCTGAAACGGCCCTGTGGCAGCGCTATTTGCCCTACCAGTGCATGGACAGCCCCATGGGGCAAATGATTTTAAAGTGAAGGCATGTTGGCTCTTTCTTAGAAAATTTACACATGCTCATGCAGGATGCTTGTGTTCACTCACTGTAGAGCATGCATAGGACTACTGAGTCAGACCACTGGTCTATGAGGTTCAGTAGTGCCTGCTTTGACTGGCAGAGGTCCTCTGGGGTCTCAGGTAGAGCTCTTTCAGATCACCTTGTCCTTTTAATTACCAGGTATTGAACCAGGGATCTTCTGCATGCAAAGCAAATGCTTTACCACAAAACTACATTTCTTCACTGAAAATGACTGTCATTAACTAGGGATGCCACCCTTCAGGTGGGACCTGGCAACCCTAGTCATTAACACACATGAAGTTGTCTTAAAAGCATGTCAGATCATTAGATCTGTCTTCCCTGAGTGATGGTGGCTTCCTAGAGATCTTTTTCATCATCTACTACAGTTCCATTTACAAGTTACAGTGAACACAATCTGTGTAGTGTACACTTGATTTTTCTTTATATATGTGTGTGTGTGTGTGTCTCATGTTACACTCGACAAATGCGCAGCTGAACGTGTGATTTAAATCCTGCATTTATCCAGGGACTAGCACCCCACTTCATTTGTGAACTGACTGCGTGTTGGCACTTTCTTAGAAACAGATGTACGCATGTGCAATCACTGTAGCATATGTACAGAGCTTAAGTGATAATTTTAGCTGGCGGTGCCGGGGAGTAAACCTGGGACTATCTCCCAGATGCTCTGTTACTGAGCCATGGTGGCATTTCCCGTGGAGATTATTTTAACGTAGCTGTTAATACTGTCTGTAGCACGAAGTGCTTTTGCAAACCTCCGCTCTCGAATCCTATCTCGCACAGCCTCGCTCCCTACGCCGCCGACCGCTCGCTCGTCGCCAAGCCCGTTCGCTGCCAAAGCGGCGGCTCTTCCTCTCAAGCTCCGCCCCGTTACCCTTTGACCCCAGCCGATGTCTCTGCGTTCCATCTTCCTGTTCCAAACCACGTGGACGCGCGCTGGGCACTGCGGGGCAACAACGGCGGTGCTGCGATCATAACAACGAGGCGATTCGCCTGCCTGCGAGCGCGCGGCGAGCTCTCTGGCTTGTGGTTGGTGGTGCTCGTTGCTACCTCCGCAGCAGCAACAGCAACATGGCGAGCCACTCTCACTCCCTCAGTTACGCTGGGTGCAACTTTTTGCGGCAAAGGCTAGTGCTTTCCACGCTGAGCGGACGGCCAGTGAAAATCCGCAAGATCAGGGCCAAGGATGACAACCCCGGCCTCAGAGGTTGGTAAGCTTTGGGATGGAGGGTGCATCCCTGGTGAAGGGGGGGGGCGAGGACGGAGGCGGGCGAAGCTGAGACTGGCTGTTGGAGGCTTGCATACTGAAAGGAAGGGAGAGTGGCGGGTGGATTGAATTCCCGCGGAGCAGCAGCCAGGCTGGAATCGGTGCTGAGAGGGTAGAGCATTTGTGCAACCCACTACATCAAGGCTCACAACGTGCGGGGTTTGATGCTCTTCGTGTTAGGCGGGGCCAAGAGAGAGCGTTGCTATGTTGGCTTCCCCTAGAATAACGCAGGAAGAACCTCCTTCCAGAGGGGTAGCAGTCTGGGATAGAATCACAGCATTTCCCTGCCGCTGCATGATTCCTGTTTACCTATCTGTCTGATCAAATACCAACTGGCTTTTATTTCCATTGTTTTAAACAAAAGAGTGATGGTTTTGCCAATAGTTTTCTGGATGGTTGCTGTATCAGCAGGCCATCCTGGGTATGCAAGCCTGTCAGCTGGTGCTTTTTAGACAGCCTTTTCAGAGATGGAAGACTGGATTAGTTACCCGAGGAAAGATGCAAATAGTGAACAAAACAGAGAAGAAATATAAAAGCTCTTTTAACGAACAATTAAAGAACTGTGAAAGGTAATCTTTTAATCTCAGGGTGTTGTCATGTATAAAGTCACCCCATAGAATTTAATGGGATTCTTTCAAACCAAAAGACGTGCTGATTATTTATGTTTTACAGCCCAGTGCTGTATGTGTTTACTTGGAAGTAAGAGCCACTTAATTTAGTGGCACTTGCTCTCAAGTAAGGTATTACATAGCATGACAACCTTAGTAACATATTACAGTGGCTCCCCAGTGTTTTTGTTTAATGTAATGCACAGCACCTTGATCCTGAGGCTTCATTGGTCTTGTTCTTATCTGAAGTGTTCTTCAGGATATTAACTACACAGTCAATTTCTTATGTTGCAGTATGTGCTGGAGATTTCCTTTGCACTGAGCATCCTTCTGACTGTCTGGTGTGTTTCCTCCTCGGGACAGAATTATTAGCTGCTTCCCCCATGCACTTAGCTGGCTGAGCTTCAAGCCCTGCTCACTAATGCAGAGTGCTTTGTCATGACCAGTGGCTGGTTGTAAAAGGTGGTTCTGTGCTTCAGAGCTCTGTGGTAGAGAGATGCTTGACAAATGCATCTTTTCAAGGCACTACAGCACTTGAACTGTAGATGCTATACCGGTAACATTTCTGTCTACTTCAGAGTCAAGTTCTTGCCAATCTCTGCTTGAGAGTGCAATCCTAAGCAGAATTATGCCCTTCTGAGCCCATGGACTTCACTTGACTTAGAAGGCTATAACTGAATTTGGAGAAAAGCTGAGGTATCAGCTTTGTAAATATATCTTAATTGGCAGTGCTGCTGGTTAACTAATACTAGTTTGGACTGGCAACTGTACCTGTGAATGTATATGAAGAACTTTACATGGAATCAATCCATTGATCCATCTATCTCAGTGCCGTCTTTTATGACTGGTGGCAGCTCTCCAGGGTCTTGGGCAGAGAAAGGCCTTGGCCAGGATATGTAAGTGAAAATGTAGGAATTAAATTTGGGGCCTTGGGTGTCCAAAGCACGTGCTTGACCGCTTGAGCCACAGCCTTTCTGAATTTTAGGAAAATCTTCACATGCTTCAATGGTCTCTAGGAATATATATAGAGGGGATTTGGGTTATGGAAAGGATGTATTGATTCAGTTCTAATTTCTGATCCCAGCCGCAGTCCCTCATTCTGATTCCTGTGCACAGCCCTTCCCCTGGGGGAGGGGTCAGGAAAGAGTTATTAGGTTACTTCTCCTAATACCTATTCTGCATTCCTTTCATGCAAAGCATACTGCACATGGACTGCTTCTCTTACATTGGCTGGTAGTCCAGCAACTGATTTGCGAAGTTATGATGCTGGATCAACACCTTCTGACTTTCCATTCAGTTTCTAGTTTAGCTGGGAGAAATCTGCTCCATATTGGCCTATCCACATGCTGCAGAGTCCCTGTGCTTTCTAAATATGACTTTTTCTGGATACATTTGCTAATTTTATGCCGCATTGCTGTTTAGGAGACTGCCATTTGAAGAGTGGAGCTAATCGGTGAGCTGAAGCAAGAAAAGATAGAGTTTATGTGTGTTTTAAAAAGCAATATATAGAACATGCAATTTAAGCCAGTGCAGCTTATTGTGCTGGTTGAGGAAAAACAGCTGTGAAATCTTTTCTCTTTTATTGGGAACTTTTTTGGTGGTGGCCCCAGGATTGTAGAATGGCCTGGGCAAAGCACATTCCTGAGGTCCTCTGGATGGGGCAGCAAGACCTCATGAAGACATCTGAGAACTGAAATAAGGAATGGTCGTGTAATCCAAACCAAAGTTACACCCTTCAAATTCCATTTAAATTGATGAGTATAGAAGGGTGTAACTTTTCCTGGAACTGCATTGCAGGTCTGCACTTTTGCTACTCTTCAGAGCAATGTTATTTGTTGGGAACTTTGTTTCTACTAATAGACCAAGGATACAAATATTTAAAATCACTATAGGGCGCTTATCTTACTTTGCCTGGTCAGCCTACAGAGCAAAATGGGATTAAATGTATCCAAAAGTATGCCAGTGGAAGAGAGTAAATACTGACTGAAAGTACTGCCCTTATTTGCACCAGGTATTCTACATGCATGTATTAAAAAAGAACTGTGAGACGCATTTATTTATTTACTTTATTTATACCCCTCCTTTCTCTCCAGTGGGGATCCAGAGTGGTTTACATCCTTCTTTCCTCCACTTTATCCTCACAACAACCCTGTGTGGTAATTTAGGCTGAGGGTATGTGACTGGCCCAAGGTCACATACCGGGCTTCTGTGGCAGAGTGTGGATTCAGCCCTGGGTCTCTCTGATCCTAGTCTGATGCTTTAACCCCACTGGCTCTCACTGCTCACTGGTTAAGCCGTTCAGCAGGCATTCATCTTCTCTACTGTTGCCTCCTCTGATGTCTGAGAAAACCTGGGATGTTTTATTTTTGCAGTAGCAAGCCTTAGTATATATGAGGGGCAGCTTGGACAAAGAGTGTCACAAGGACTTGGTGAATGAGACAGATGGAGGGGAGGGCTTGGGCTAAAGAAGTGGG
Source organism: Gekko gecko (assembly GCA_029375565.1). Classification (NCBI taxonomy): domain Eukaryota; kingdom Metazoa; phylum Chordata; class Lepidosauria; order Squamata; family Gekkonidae; genus Gekko; species Gekko gecko. The sequence continues at coordinate 124,029,003 of JAPDNY010000007.1, forward strand.
ATGCTTTTGTTACATAGTGTAAGCAGAAGTTCCAGTCCAACAATTATAATTCTCTCTTTTTGCAGCTCATCAGCACTCATTCCTTTGTAATGTTGAGCATCACTGATCATGGTTATTGGGTGGAGGCTTACTATCTTGTGCATATACCATATTGTGACCCTGGTGATAGAAATATCTTCCTCATAAAATAGACATTAAAAAAACCCTGTTGATTTGGGAATTTGTAATTATCTTTTAATGATGTTCTGTACAAGGACAGATTTGATCTATTGCACAGGACATTGCATTGGAACAATAATATACTCATCTTCTGAACAAATGACTTACACTCAATCCTATGCATGTTTACTTGGAAAAAAGCCATACTGTATTCAGTGGAGCTTATATCAATGTATGTGTGTGTGCCTAGAATTGCAGCACTAAGGGCTTGGGGTGAGGGATGAATGATACAGTCTTCCTCTGGTTCTGTCAGTTATAAAGTGAGGATAAATCTTACTTGCTCATCAGCTTTAATCACATGGTTACAAGTTTCAAGTTCTCCAAGGAAAACCTTTTTAGGACAGCATGTGTTTTAAGGACAGCTCTATGCGATGTTTGCTTTTATAAAGGTTGCTGTGGTTCTTGGAATAAACACTAAATATTAGGAATCTAATATGCTTTACGTTTCTTTGACAGATTTTGAAGCGAACTTTATAAGATTGATTGACAAAATAACCAATGGCTCTAGGATTGAAATAAACCAAACAGGTAATTATGTCTTTATTGTCCTATATCTTATAAAACATGTGCATATTTTTACCTAGTGCTTCATCTGTAATGTGGTAAAGATCCACTGGCTGAAATTATTCAAATGTGACCAGTGTCCGGTACAAGTATCTGTGTTTCTCTGCTGATTTGTATATAAACTTATAGTCAGGGGTCGTTTCCTGCCAGAGCGCCCCAGAGCAGCACTCCTGCAGTAACGAGCCCAGACCCCGCCCCCTCCTGAGGGGGGAGAATTAAATGCCTGGCTTCCCTGTGCAATCTTCGGGCAGGGAAACCAGGCATGTCTGCTGGGTTCCCCTTCCTGTCTTCAGCCAGCCCAGGCTGGCTGGAGACAGGAAGAGAAGCTGGGCAGATATGCCCTCCTTCCCCCGAGCCGCTCCGCTTTTGTGGAGAGACTGGGGGGAGGGATTTAAAAGCTTGGCTTCCCTGCGCGACCTTCAAGCCCCGGGTCACTCAGAGAAGATCAGGCACGGAAGGCTGACTGGAGACAGGAAGGGAAGCCAGATAGATATGCCCTCCTTTCCCCCTGAGCCACTCCGCTTTTGTGGAGAGACTAGGGGGGGGGGCGGATTTAAATGCCTGGCTTCCCTGCATGACCTTCTAGCCCCAGGGCACTCACAGCAGATCACAAAGGGGAGCCGGGCATGTCTGCTGTGCTCCCCTTCCTGTCTCCAGTCAGTCTTCTGTGCCTGATCTTCTCTGAGTGAGCCCAGGCTGGCTGGAGACAGGAAGGGAAGCCGGGCAGAAATGTCCTCCTTTCCCCCTGCCAGGCACCTGGAGAAGATCGAGCAGGGAAGGCAGGCATGTCTCCCCTCCTCCTCTTGCTTCTCCAGTCAGCCTGCCGCAGCTCATAGTTTATACTAGAAGAAGTCCATCTCCCCCACCCCCACTTTCAGTTGGTTTTATTCATTTATTCATTTATTTATGTTATTATATTCGTTGGTCTCTCACTCCTCCCAAAGGGTCTTGCTCTTGTATACATGTCTCTGTGTAATGGAATAGTCTGCTCTTCCTTTAATATCTGTGTGAATTAGTTTGGGTGGAGCTCTTGTTTCACTTTCATTTTTATATGTTGAATGGATCAGAGAATGGGTAGCTGAGTGAGTACTCTAGCCTGGGAACTCACAGCCAAAGGAGGACGTTTCAATTGTAAGCCTTCAAGCTCCTTTTTAAACTGCTGGTGGGGGAATTTAGAACTTGGGGAAAGCAAACATACACAGAGGCTTTCATTGTCTTTCCCTTCTTTCGATTTCTTTGCTCCCTTTCTTTCCCTTTCCCCCATTTCTTTCCTTTTCCTTTCTTTCCTTCCATTTCTTTCTATCCCTTCCTTTCCAATTTTTTTCTCCTTCCTTCCTTCCTTCCTTCCTTCCTTCCTTCCTTCCTTCCTTCCTTCCTTCCTTCCTTCCTTCCTTCCTTCCTTCCTTCCTTCCTTCCTTCCTTTCTCTCTTTCATCTAATGAGTTAGGCTATAACCAGCTTAAATAAAGGTTAACAGTCAATAAACACAAAATGTGCCAGACAAAGCTTGAGTCCAGTGGCACCTTTAAGACCAACAGAGTTTAATTCTGGGTGTAAGCTTTCATGTGAATAAACTTTGTTGGTCTTAAAGGTGCTACTGAACTCAAACTTTGTTCTGTTGCACTGGAACAGATACTCTTAAGTACCACTGCTAATGAAACATTGAGCTGCTATCCTACCTTAAGCATGTGTGGACAGGAGGTGTTGGGTCTGCCCTAATAATTTGTTCAAGTAACTTTGTGAAGTCTTTTGTATAGTGTAACCCTGTTGCCTGTATAGAAGAGCCCTCTTGAATAATTCTGGTTTGCATAGATTCAGTTGGGTAGCTGTGTTGGTCTGAAGCAATAGAACAAAGTTTGTGTCCAGTGGCACCTTTAAGACCAACAAAGTTTAATTCTGGGTATAAGCTTTCGTGTTCATGCACTCATTTTCAGATACATTGAAACAGAGTCATCAACCATTACATGTAGGTAGCAAGTGAGGAGGATGTTGCCCATATCTGTAGACTTCTGGAAATGTGGGAACTGTAGCCTCTGTTCATAACTGGGACACTGGTCACTTCTTCAGCCATGAAGCATCTGTAGAAGAGAGCAGTGGCTCACAAGAGCTGATCTCCTGTCACAAATTTTCTTTGTGCTTCTGAAGCAGTTTTTCTCCAGGTAGGCTCGCCAGCTCTGAGTTAGGAAATACCTGGAGATTTTTTTGGGTGGACCCTGAATGGGGTGGGTGTTGCCTTCTGACACATTTCTGGTGATGTCAGGGAGTGTGGCATATACAAATAAATTATGCTAATGAGTTATGCTAATGAGCTCTTGCACCTCTTTTTCCACAAAATAACCCCTGCTTATAGTCCCTTTCCCAGTTTTGTCATAGTGTAAATGAGAGAGAATACCAACACCGTAGGGAAAAGGTGTAGTTGGTGGTGAAAAGTGCTGTCAGGTCAGAGCCCATTTTTGGTGACCCTCTAGGGTTTTCAAGGCAAGAGACATTCAGAGGTGGTTTGCCATTGTTTGCCATTGCCTGCCTATGCCTAGTACTCCTAGACTTCCTTGGTGGTCTCCCATCCAAATACGAACCAGGGCCACCCTGCTTAGCTATCAAGATCTGATGAGATTGGCTAGCCAGGGCCTTCCAGGTCAGGGCAAAGATGTAGTTAGGATACACAAAAGAAGAACAAAGAGTGAAAGGCCAAGTCATTTTGGCTGGGAGTCGAAATCAGCTAGATATTTACAAACTTCCTCAGAGAACATTCAGAAGAACCTCATTTGTTTTCTTTGTTTCCCAGCTACTAATGTTGGCATCTATGTGCTAATGGTGTATTGCATTCTGGGAACTGTAATTTAGATTCACTTACCATGTATCCATTCCATAGCAACAGCTGTGGCAGTAGCTGCCCAGAAGATAAACCCCCACCCCCCAAACATAGTGGAGAACCTGAGATTTGGGTGGGAACTGCCAACCACCAAGAACATTCATCAGAAATAATCAGGATAATTAATTGACAAAAGCAGAGGAGAAATTTGTAAGTTGAAAGTAATTAGGTTGACAAGTTAGTTGTTCCACTGAAACTAATGGAGTAATATTAAGGAATTTTGTACATAAAGCAGCATTCTGACTCAGAGAGGGACTTCAGGAAACAGCATTACATTGAATGTTAAGAGCTCAACCATTTTGTGTGTTGAACAGGCTGGTTATGAATTTTAGCACCATCTTTACATCTAGGTGGGTGGCCATGTTGGTCTGAAGCAATAAAACAACGTTTGAGTCCAGTGGCATTTTTAAGACCAAGAAAATTTAAACACATGAAAGCTTATACTTAGAATTAAGTGTTATTGGTCCTAAAGGTGCCACTGGACTCAAGCTTTGTTCTAGCACCATCTTTTGTTAGAAATGAAGATGCCATCCTTCACCTGTTGAAGTAAATTAAAGAAAACTGACAATGGAGCAGAATAGTATCTACAATAGTATCTATAGTATCTACAATCATTTCCTGTTATTTTATATAGTTCTTCTTTCAGTAGTAGTAGAAAAGAGCAAGAGTCCAGTAGCACCTTAAAGACTAACGAAATATGTGGCAGGGTAGGAGCTTTTGTGAGTCATGGCTCACTTCAGATAACTGAAGAAATGTGCTGTGACTCATGAAGGCTTATACCCTGCTACATATTTTGTTAGTCTGCTGGACTCTTGCTCTTTTCTACTGCTACAGACAAACTAACACGGCTACCCATCTTCTTTCTCTAGTGTTCAGTAGAAACTATGGCATGTTGGTTCTACCAAACACCAATACCATACTCAGCTACAAGTATTCCTGTAGCCTAAGGAGCAAGTGGAAGAACCACTTACATTGGAGGAAGGTTTCAAACTTTGCTCAGATGTACAGGATACAGGCCTATGTGTTTTGACTCACCCCAGTTTGCTTGAAAGTGATTTGTAAAGTAAAAAGTATGTTGTAACAAGTAACTCTTCCCTCCACCAATTCTGTTCATTGAAGAAAGTTGTTAATTTGGAAGTGGGGATTTTATATCATGAGGTCAGTTTGTTGTTCATGTGTTGTGTTAGAATGCTGAGAACACTGGGTGCCTACACACAGGTGAACATGCTTCTTGATGTGTGCTTTGGGTTTCTCAAATATCTTTAGCTGCCAAAAACAGTCACTAGCAGGAAAGTCAAACTGTAAGGTCTATTATAGCATTTTAAAACAGTACTGAGCAGCCCTAATAGTGGGTGGCTGAAGCAAATTTCTGCAATAAAGATCAGGCTAATGTCTGGTATTACAGATTGGCTGGGAGTGACTGTCAACATCAGCCACCAGAAATCTGAAGACTAGGTGGTTTATACACCCCCATGTGATGCAGGGATAACAACACCGGACTGTATTACAAACTTGTTGTAATCTGCTTTCTGCCTAAGGACTATTTTTCTCTCACATATGATCATTATTGAAGCAAATTGTTTTTAGGAGCTAAGTTTTGCTGTTACTGTCTTTTAAAATAAATCTGAATTTTAAAATCTGCCTTACTTTGATGGAAAGAATGCTTTTTCTCCATGTTTGTTTTGTTCATGTGTCTGAGAAGGCTGGCATGGCTTCTGTAGAAAGGATTGAACCCTGTGGGACCCCAATTCAGGTCTCGTCAGGGAGGCCTCCCCGATAGCTCCTCTGAGAGTGTCCCTGAAGGAATGAGGAGAGCCAACTAAGAGCAGTGCCTCTTACCCCCAAGGAGGCAAGGACCAAATGGTCAACGATATCGAAGGGTGCTGATAGATCCAGAAGGATTAACAGGGTCGGCATCCCTTTATCCAGATGTAAATGGAGATTGTCAACCAAAGCAACCAGTGCTGTCTCGGTCGCAAAGTCAGGCCTGAAACCTGATTGAAAAGGGTCCAGGGCAGATGTCTCAGCCAGAAAAACCTACAGTTGTTTGGCCACTGCTCACTCAATTACCTTCCCCAGAAAAGGTAGATTAAACACTGGGTGGTAAATGGCCAGCTCCTTTTTATCTAAGGAGAATTTCTTTAGCAAAGGTCTAACAGTCACTTCCTTAAGGGAGCTGGGGGAACAGTCCTGTGAAAGAGACAAATTAATAATCTGTCTCAAAGGACCACTTACCACTTTGTGGCATGATATTAGCAGCTACAAGGGGCAAGGATCTAAGGAACAGATAGTTGGTTTCACAGCTGTCAGGATCCCATCAACATCTGCAAGGGTGAGCAGGCCAGAAGAGTCCACAAAAGAACCAGATGCTACAAACAGAGCCCCCATCCCACTACTGTTATCAGATTCAAAAACCAACTCCAGGCAGAGCTTACAGAAAGTTTGCAAATGAATCACAGCTGAGATCCAAATCAGTTTCAGTTTTAGGACGGTTGTTGAACCAATCTGAACAACTGAGCTGGTTGTGAGCTCGCAGACGCAATGGAGGTGGCAAAATAACCTGTTTGCCACTTTCACTGCCACCTCATAGGCCTTCAGTTGGGCTCCTATAGTGTGTTCTCACAGCTTCGTTCCAAGTATGTCACTAGTTCCACTTGAGCAACCTCTTAAAATCTCTTGGGCTCTCATTATACCAAGGAGCCACAGAGACAGAGGATGCAGAGGGTGTCAGGGGGCAATCTGATCGATAGCTTTCTGTATTCCAAATCTCAGCTCATTGAAGGAACTGTCGGCAGGTCTAGATCAAACGGGTCTAAGTGAATATTTAATATGATGTCACAACACTGGGGACAAAGAGATACTGAATCTGGTTTGAATGATACCTCAATTTTCAGTTCAGAAGAATCTTCAAGGTGGCTTCCACACAACAATTAGGTATGGTTAAACTGGGGGTGGAACATCTGATCTAACAACAATAATGCTGTGAAGTGGATTCCAAACCCCAGTTTTCATTAGACCCTTGTGGTGGTTCTCAGCGGCTTTCATCTAGTCTCAGTCCTTTGACTCCTGGCAATAGGATGTGAGCTCCCTTCCTTCCAGATTGCTGTAAATGTGTGTTTTACGGTGCAATCCTAAGAAGGGCTTACATCTTCTTGAGCCTCTCAATTTCAGAGAACTTAGAAAGGTGTTACTCTGCTTTGGAGCACACTTATAGTGTCTGATGCAGGCTTTTAAATGCTATCTTACTGCATACAATTTGCTGTTCACAGGATGTGGCAAAGTGGATGTGCAGTTAAAACATGTTCTTGTCTCAGCTGACAAAGATGCCTGCAGCTGACCCTACTCTGAACCTGCATTGGCTTTGACTGTGCACACAGAACTGCTGTATGTTCTCATGTAGGAATCCTTGGCACATCGTGGACAATCTAGTGCTGGGCAAAGCAAAACATCTGGCTTGACCAAAAACTAATGTTGGCAATTTTCCTTTTTCTCCGTAAAAGGTACTACTTTATATTACCAGCCTGGCCTGCTCTATGGAGGGTCACTAGAGCATGACTGTAGTCCCAACCGAAGTATTGGTTATTACTTGGAAAGTCTTCTCTGCTTGGCGCCATTCATGAAACACTCTTTAAGAATTGTCCTCAGAGGTGTGACAAATGATCAAGTAGATCCTTCGGTGAGTAGCAAAGCTTCAGCAACCAACGTGTCCCCTTCCTCAACTCCCCCTGTACAGTGTTCCCTCTAAGCTGAGTTAGTGTGAGCTAGCTCACAGCTTTTTAGCCTCCAGCTCACACATTTCTGTCTTAGCTCAGGTAGGATGGATCCAGAGCAAATTAACTGATGCAGTAGCTAAATTGCCCACTCAGCACTTTAATGCTACTAGCTCACAAAGTAGAATTTTTGCTCAGAAGACTCTGCAGCTTAGAGGGAGCATTGCGCATGTCCCAAGGCGAAGTGCCAAGAATGCAGCAAAAAGGGGAAAAGTTAAGACCAGTGAGGGGAAAAGAAGGGGAGGAGTGAGGCAGGGAGGAGTAAGGTGGGAGCAGCAAGAGGTGATGGCGGCAGCAAAATCAAGGGAGACCGTGGGAGGTAAAAGGCACAGTGGGAGTCTCTTGCCTTGAGCCTAGGAGACAACATGGAATTTCTCCCTCCCCTGCATGGTTTCAATAAGTGCGGATCCCTCCTTTTTGTCTGAAAAGTCAATATTGTTGTACTAATCCTGTTTACGTGTGGAGAAGTGTCTGCAGTTACGAGTACCAAGGGACAGGATATCATATTCTATGGTAGCACCTGCAGTCCCATACAAAGGCCGACTTGTGGACTCCTGTCAAGAAACGGGGGGGGGGGATTAGACTTGCAGATTTTACATCGTTATGGACATAGACTGAATCCAAGCCTATGTGGGACTGTTTTGATTTTTACAAATATAAGCACAATTCCCATCCATCAAGATTCTTTTTTCGCAGTGCAAAGACTTGAGACTTGGTTGTTGGGAAGTAATGCATTGTGGTGTATCAACTCATAGCTTTACTAAACAGAATGGTCAGAAAATGCAACCCAACGTCTGCCAGCATCTAAAGGGTTTCCAGCATTTGAGATACATTCCAGGCCTTTGGCCATCAGAACGCAGTGTGTGTTTCCTCCCCCCTTACATTTTAGTGTTTTTGGTTGAGCTCCTTTTGTCTTGGCTCTTGACCTGCCAGGACTTTTTTAAGACACAGTGAAAAGTGAAATGAAGGGAAAGAACTAAACAGAAATAAATGTATTTCTGCTCTAGATCATTTCAGTTGGATCCTTTTCACTCAGTTTATGAATGTGGATAGAGACCAGCTAATATCTCTTTCCCTCCCCTCCCTCTCTCTCTCACACACACATACACAGAGTCTCTCTCTAAGTTAGCTAGGTGAATTATGCATGCAGATGGTGGGTCTACTCACCCACACACATAGTACCAAGTCAAGCTGGCTTAACCCGCTTCTGTCCATGTGTGGACATGGAATTTTTCAGGTAGGGTTAAGAAAGTTGCTCTTAGATGTTATCCCCACATTAGCAGCCTCCCCGCGTTAGTATTGTATGTGGACCCAAGAAGAACAGTTCTTCACATAAATAAGCTTTTATGTCATGCTTGCTACAAAATGTTGCTAAAATAGCACGTACAGAATGCATGAGAAACACCATCTCAAATGCCTGTCCAGTCTTTTTAAAAAACCCTGGGGAAGGGGATCCAGCACTCTTCCTGGGGAGTTTATAATTGACAAAATGAAATGAAAAAGGTATATCCTGAAGAGAAGCTCCCCCACCCCTCCTAGGTCTCTTTAGTTTTGTCCCAGAAGTACTGTCAAATTAAAGTGTGGGTTGGTGTGTTTGTTGTTGCAGTAACGCAAGCACTCCTTGTCAAAGAGGGTGGCAGCAGTGCCTAAGAGCTTGTTAACATTTCCAGCAAATAAATGGATTGTCCTGACCTGCTGGAACAAACATTGATTTTTTAAAAAAAAAACCCTTAAAATATTATTTTTTAAAAAACCCTGAGGCGGCTGCATTTGAGGCACTTATATTCTAAACCACAGATTCTGGGAATTGCAGCTGAAATGCCTGTCAGCCACATGCCAGCATGAAAACAAGCTCTCCAGTGGATATTAATTAAAAATAAGCCTTCTGTTTTACTTCAACAGTGCTTGTAACCGCTTTTTTAAAAACTGAAGTGTTTCCCTACTGACTTTTCTGTTTGTTAAAAGCTGCCATTTTGCTACTCTTGATCAGTAGGTTAGGACTGTCTGTGTCAGACACGGTTAAGGTATGTCTGAAGAAAGGGATGTGTCTCAGTGAATGGAGTTATACCAGCTGCAATGGTATTTTTTAGGAATAACAAAGCTAAGGGTGTGCATGTCTAATTGTATGCAGTTGTCTCAGAACTACTGTATTTTATCGATTATTCATGAGCTGAGTTCTTTATAGAAGAAGCTTGTTGAGCTTGTACTATACAGAAGGCAGCACTGGATGCATGCTGTATTTCTTTGAAAAGGGAAAAAGGTGTAGAACATGCTAGTAGACACAGAATCCATTACTTGAGAATCTTAAGCTTTCTTAGATTCTAAGGAGGACCACCTCCTCCTGTACTATCCACCCCACCAGTTAAGATCCTGTTCTCTGTGCCCCAACCTTAGAAGTAAAGAAGTGGTGACCAGAGACTGGGCTTTTTCAGTGGTGGAACCTCCCCTTTCAAATGCCTTCCCCAGGAGGCTTGCTTGGTGCCTCTATTACTTTCATTTAGGTTCCAGGTTAAAACATCTTTTTAACCCAAACTCTTAATTAAGCAATTGCATCATTTTAAGTTGTTGTTTTGTTTGTGTCTAAGGACTGTTTTACTGATATCCTTTACAGCCTGTTGGCTTTGTGCCCTGGCTTGCTTTTAGTTGCAAGTGCTTTTAGTTTATGCTTGTTTGTTGTTGATGTTTTTATAGTGTTTTTATTATTTTTATTGTATTGTTTTACATTGTGAGCGCCTTGAGCAAGTCTCAGGAGAAGCAATATATATATTTTCTAAGTATATATGTTTTCATTTAAAAAGCACATTCCTACCCCTTAGGGCAGGGGTGTCAAACATGTGGCCTATGGGCCAGATCAGGCCCTCAGAGGGTCCCAATCTGGCCCATAAGGCCCTGGCTGTTTCTTACTTCCTTTTCTAGTTCTCTTGCTGCTGCCATGTCACAGCTTGCTTTACCAGTTTCTCTCAGTCGCACAGGAGAGATAGAGGGCAAGCCTCTCCTGTGTGTTTGAGAAAGTCTAGTAAAGAACTGGCTGAGGCTCCTCCCCCTCCTCCTCCCAGGAGGAGGGAGGGAACAGTTAGAGCTGGCTTCCTGGCCAGGCTGCAGGAGACAAAGGGAAGCCTTTCTTCCCTTCCACTGGTTTAGTCTCCTCCCTGGAGGGAGGGAGGGAAAGAAGGAGAACTTGCTTTGCTGGGCTGCCTCAATCACAAGGGAGAAATACCAAGCAAGTTTAAGTTTTGTTCAAGGTATGAGCTTTTGTGTGCCTTGCTACAGTGTGTGTGTGTGTGTGTGTTTTGCTGGGCTCTTTATGCCAGGGCTCTCCTGGGTGCAACTGGGTTCCTTCCCCCTTTTCACTGCATTCATGTCCTCATGACCCAGTCTTTCTTGGAAATTAAAGCAATGTGAACTATTTTAGAGGAGGATTAATAACAAGACAGTGAGGTGGATTAGGCTGAAAGTGTGTGTTCAGACCAAGTTCACCCAGTGCATTTCCTTTGTAGGAAGTTGTAATTATTTATTGGGGGAAGAGTATATATGGCCCTCAGTCTGTGTCAGGATGCCTTCTTATGTTCTTGGCCAGCACATGAAGCAACCAGTGTTCCCTCTAAGCTGAGTTAACTCAAAGTTTTTTAGCCTCCAGCTCACAGATTTTTGTCTTAGCTCAGGAAGGATGGCTCCAGAGCAAATTAATCTATGCAGTAGTCAAATCACTTGCTCACAACTTTAATGCCAGTAGCTCACAAAGTAGAATTTTTGGTCACAAGACTCCACAGCTTAGAGGGAGCATTGGAAGCAATTTATGTACAAAAGGTTGCGCTGTCCAGCCATTTCATGTTTTCCCTTGGGTCCTAGGCTAGGAACACTGAGCATGAGATTTCTGTAATGAATGTCAATAAATCAAAAGTAGGTTTGCAACTTACAGATACACACCTGAACAGCATACTGAAGATTGCTGCAGCACAGACTTTTTGATGCAATAATTCATAGGTTATCAGTTATCAGAGACTGTTAAATAGGCAGAATATTGCCAGAGTGCTAGTGTTTTAAGCATGTTATATTTAATATTTAAAAAATCTTTAATGGTGGTTGTCTGTGTCCTTTATAAAATATATATCTCCTCTACCTGGCTTTACATTTTATGACACGTGGCCCGGCCCAACAAGGTCTCATTTATGTCAGATCCGGCCCTCATAACAAATGAGTTTGACACCGCTGCCTTGGTGGTTCAAAGATATACCTGAAAGGTATGGTAGTCTTTGTTGAAATCTCAGAAGCCACCTAAACTGCTGAATTTCCAGTAGTTGGGGTTTGTGGTTTCTGTGCCTGTGCCTATCCCATGACTAGCAAAACCAAAAGAAAACATGCCAAATAAGACAATGTCCATAATCTATATAGGATACAGCATTCAGCATTTTTAGCATATAATTTGATTTGCATGGGTATAATTTTTTTCTGGTGGTTGTTATTTATTGTTACTGTTATTATTTCAGTGAACACTGCTGTAGCTATAAGGATGCTGCTGCAACATTACCAGTGTTGGTGGTAGTTGTTGTACAGTTGTCAAAAAACATAAATGAGTCTCAAAATGGCTCAGTATCCTGGGATCATTACATAACATTTTCATGAGAGAATGTATTCAGGGCCAGATCAATAGAAAATATCTAGAAAAATAAACTTCAGTATCACCTCAGTTCAGATAGTCCTCCTGACTGGAAGACTAGAAATTGTTCTTTCTTGTTGCATGCAGCTTCCTTTTCAATAACTTTCTTTAAAATCACAAACTGGAGTTTGCTGTTATGCCTGAATTGGCAGTGTCTTAATGCTGGCAGACCAAAGGTGGAAACTACCTAAAAACCAAGAGCCTGGGTTCTTGCTGGTCAAGAGATGAGCACTAACTGGTTTCCAGTAATGATCTGGAAAATAAGCCCTAACTATAACCTACCATTTTGGGCATCACAGCAATAAACAGAAAATTGGAAAGGAAGCTATATAGGAGAGGAATGAGTGCACAAGCCCAGTCCTCCAAAACTTGGTTTATTTTCTCACAACCACCACCTTGTTAGGTGAGTTAGGCTAAAGGGTTGTGTCAGGCCCTGGGTCCCCTGGCAGGCTTCCATGGCAGGATAGGGATTCAAACCCAGCCAACCTAGTCTGACTCTTTAACCACTATACAAGGCTAGGTGTCATCTTAGTAAGACGCTTGTGAAATACTATCCAAAGCTGGTTTGCTTGTGTGTGTGTGTGTGTATGTGCACGTGCAGTTACAACATGCTTACATATACGTTCTGTAGGTGAATAACAGGGCATCTTGTGTCAGTTCACTGTCCTTCCTCATTTGTTCTTTCCCCTCTTCTATGTTATATAATAAGTAAGTAATGAATGTTATCAGCATTACTTGATGTACCTTGCACTGTTATTACTTTGTGAATGCTTATTTCATTTAACTATGAGACAAAATACAAATTAAAATAAGCTTTTAATGTATTGGTATGCAATTGTTTGTCTTGTTAACCATCTTTTCAGGTGGATGTTCTTAAGGCAACAGCACTGCCCTTATTGAAAAGATTTGGAATTGATGGTGAAGAGTTAGAATTGAAAGTAAGTATACCAGGATGCCTAGTTCTTCTCATTCAGACTGGCAAATCTGTTTCCTTTTATAAGGTCCAAGGGAATGCTCAATAACATTAGGAGGATGCAAACTTTTTAAAAATGTTGCATTCAGGCTATGGTAGCTGAAGGAGGGAAGGGAGAAGTTAATTCTTAAAAAAAATGTTTCTTGTCTGTTGCTGCTGGGCGTGCTGCTTTTTAAAGGATTTTTAAAATGGTTGTATTGTTTTATGACTTCATAAGTCTTAGGGACTTGGGAGAGGTGAGGTAAAGATTAAATAAAGAAATGCCATAATGTGTTTTGAACGTGACTATAAGTGAACAAATAAACCTTTTCAGGAGGTAGAACTGGAGAGGTACAGGCTTTGGATCAGGGTGCTGGGGTGTTTGAATAAAAAAACAGTAGTTAAGGTGGGATGTCACAAAAGATAGGGCTATTGTGCTTCTCTAACTCAAGCAATAGTTGTTATTCAGCTGTTTAGAAAATGCATTTTTATGTCCAAAGCCAAGGGGAATGGCCCAGAATGAAGGAAGGTCCTGAGTGACTGAGATTAGAACCAGATGTTGGAGAATTATTCTCCGTGTTCTCCTGTTCCTTGGGAATAATCTGCTCTAGATCCAAATGTATGAGTGTTGGGGGGGAACCCTCCCACTCTGCCCCACTCTGTGTCTGGCTACTAGGAGAGAGCTCTTGTTGTGTACTTGCAGTTTAATTATTCGAAAGATATTTTAGTGTCAGTTGAGTCATGTCTCTGTTCCTTGCCTATTTTAGGAGGGGCCTTAAGGCTGACTTTTTGTATAGCAGCTCCTATTTTGTTCTTCTCCAGACAGCAGTGAAAGTTTTTAAAACAGGTGCTGAAAGGACTCCAATTAGTATGAGTCCCCTTGTATGCCCAAGTACTCAGTAATGAGTAGGGCCGTGGGCATTATAAAGTCTGCTATGCCAGTATATGTAATCTGTGTTGAATGGTGGCTGTGGGGATTAGCACACATTCATTAACGTTAGTCCACACACAAATTTAAGAACATATGGGTTATATCTAGACTAAATTGGCTATTCCACCTTCCTGCTACAGACCCCTCTCAAATCACTCTTCAAGATCCCCAGGACGGAGATCAGTGAGCTGAAATGGGGGGGGGGTGGCAGGAAAGTTCTGCTCTCCTGATAGACATGGATGTGCATGGCCATAATTATCCTACTGGACAGAAATTGTATAGCATATTCTATGCAACATGAAGCACACTTGTAATCATAGGTAGTTATTCAATAATTAATCCTGAGGAAAATTGTTGTTCTAGATGTTCCTTTATCCTCTGTTTTGACCAGCAATCTCTGCAAGCTCTTTGTATGTTTATGCTTACTTAAACTGTGGTTTATTATTTTCAGATTACCAGGAGGGGTATGCCGCCCAAAGGAGGTGGTGAAGTGATATTTGTTTGTCCTGTTAAGAAAGCAGTAAAGCCTGTTCAGTTTACTGACCCTGGCAAAATTAAGCGTATCAGAGGCGTGGCGTATCCTTTAAAAGGGCGGTCTCCTGAGAAAGCTGGTATTATGATGCTTATTGAAAAGTGTATTAGATATGTGTTATGGGTATATAGGTGTGTTTCTCTTTGTGCAATGAACCTTATGCAGTGCAAGAATACAGTGGAATTATGACAAGAGTAGTCATGACATTTGACCAAAGATTTGCATCTACAATATTCATTTAAATGTGTGCTGCTAAGATGAAGTCTTTCTAGGTGACTTTTACCAGCCTCAGGAAAAAGCCTATAAATATTTTGACTAGACCACCTGTCCATTCATAAGGGGGAAAAAATCAGAACCCTTTATGACCAAGCTTCCTTGGCTAGTTGCCTGGAGGCAGTTCTCAATCACCCTAGGCAATTGCTGGTTACAAGCCTGGTTTTCCCTGGGGTGGTTTAGACAGGAAGATCCATGGTTGGGAGAGCAAAAGTGAACTTTACCCTCCTATCCTCTTGGCATGTGTGCTCCACTGATGGCACACCATTTGCCATCACCATAGAGATACAATGTTCAAATGGGAACAAATCTTACAAGCATAAGTTCACAAGACACAGTCAATCTTCTGGGTAAAACTCAGAAATCTGAACCTATACCCCTTGGATCTGGCCCCGTTTGAATGCTATAGCTACGGTCTCAAAGGCTTGGAAGAGAGGGGGAAGGTGTACTCTTGCTTCTCTACCCTACATACTCGAGAATTATCCCAACTGGTATACATGTTTTCCCATTGAATAGCAGCCTAAACTGCAAACTTCCAACTTCTCCCTACCCTCCATTTTTTGTTACAAAACAAACTTGCTGTAGGCTAGAATTTTGTGTGTTTTATTGTTCCTTTTAAGTCAAATCCAGAACCACATGGGAATGCCTGAATTTTGGGTATGTGTTTTGCACAGTTTCTACATGGAGTAATGTTGATGTTATATTGGCAAAATAGTTCTGATGGGATGACACAAAAAATGAACTATCCATTCGCAGAAGTAAGCCATGCCACAAAGTATGAATTAAGATGCTGTACACTTAGGGCATAATCCTAAGCAGTGTTACTGGGAAACAAGCCCGCTTTTATTCCATGGGGCTGATTTCCAGCACAGTTTTCTTAGGTCTGCAGCTTTGGTACATGTACGAGTATTGTGGATCAGACGTTGGTCTATTCTTCATTCTTCAAATTTTGTTTTCTGCTCTTCGTGGAACTGCAGGGCTTAATTTGAAGACCTCATATTGTCTTTCAGGCAACCGGCATTTGAGTTGTGCTTCTTTTGCAAAGCAGAGGGTGGTTCAGTCCTGCCCACCTCAGCTTTCCATTAGATGGATAAGAAACAAACACTCATTTCTTGCTGGAGGCAACAATAGTGCAGTCACCTTGGCACATAGTTGTGCTATAATATTTTAAATGCAGGTTGCAGGATAGAGATTGCAGTATTGCTAGAATGAGCTATGTACACCCTCTGAAAGATAAGTCAGCGCTTCCTTCTGCCAGGGATTGATGGTATGGCTATTGTAATGTTGATTAGGCCCAAGGGGTGAACAGAGCTTCCAAGGAAAGTGTGTATGAGACGCATTAAAATGGCGTTGTAACCCTCTTCAGCCACCAGTAGGGTCCCCACATTCCTTGTGCCTTTTGTCCCCTGGAATCCAAAATGAGGATGCAAGTACCACTTGCAAACCACAGGTTATAAATGGTATACTTCTGTGTTTAATGTGTCAGAAATCTCTTTTTCTGCTATGGTCTGCTGCTTATTTTAAAGGTCTTTTATGAAAAATTCCTAAACTTCATGAATTAGCTATTCTGTGAGAGTTTCACCCCAGATAGCAAATCGAATTGTGGATTCTGCAAGGAGCATCCTGAACAAATTCCTGCCAGATATTTACATTTATACAGATCACATGAAGGGAACCAGCTCTGGGAAGTAAGTTTATCAGACTGGTTTTTTACATGCATTGGTAGTTTACTAAATATGATTGCTTAAACCAGAGAATTCAAAATGACCAACAGACGGTGACAGTATTTAGCATTCTTGTAGTTCATTTTATGTTTCCAGACCACTTGCATCATGTAATGCCAATAAACCGTGTAGACTGAGGGAACAGTGGCTTGCCAAGTGCCAAACTAGTATTTGTGGCTAGAATGATATTTGACGCATGGACTTCCAAGTGTATGCTGTCAGCTACGTTGTTGCTTCCACTGTAATCTTGTCTTCTAGGCAATAGTGGCACTGTTCACGTTACAGTGAACACATGTACATCTCACTTGTACATGCGTACAGCTGTTTGTAAGAAAGAACCAACATGTGTCCTCTTTATAAATGAAACTAGGGCCAGTACCTGGATAAATGTGGAGTTTTAACAATCACACAGTCAACTGTACATGTGTTGACTGTAACATGAGAATTATTCAATGCACATACAAAGGACAATCAAGTGTACGTTGTACACTGATGTTACGTATTTTCACTGTTATTTGTGAACAAGATGAGTGAATCCACTCAGACTGAGCTTGTATGCAAAGGGAAGCCCTGCCTGCATTTTGCAGGATCACACCCTCAGGGTTTCTTGCATTACCATTCAGAATTTGCCTTCTGGTGGGTTTGGGAGGCCCTTAAAAATTGGAATAGTCTTCCCTCCTCCCTCCTGTCCAGTGAGGCTTTGCATTTTAAGGCTCTGTAGCATGCTGTGGAGAAGCAGTCTTTATGTTGTTGTAGAGTCCTGGGCAATCTGATCCACTTGAACTTTGACAGCTGCCTTTGCCTCCCCCCACTTTGTTACCCTAGACAGAGTGAGCCCTTTGGGAAGGGAGATACTTTAAAAAAAGTTTCTTGGGCAAGACAAGATCTTCCCTGTTCCTTCTCTGCATCTTTGTTCTTACTTCCCCCAATTCTCTCTGTCCTTGTTTAGTACTGTGAGAAATCAGCCAGGTATTTTAAGGGATTTTCCTAGGTTGAAAATTGAGAGCAACAAGTACAGTTAAGCAGGTTATCAGAATACAGAGACACGGGGATGAAAGGGACCAAAAAAGAAAGCAAAGAGAGAGGGCGGAGCCAAGCGGCACATGGCGGACGCTTAGAAAAAGAGCTCCTGGCCCCTTTCCCCATAACACAACTTATTAAACTTCTTAATGCCGAGGAAAAGTTTAAGAAAATTCACAGGAGGCAAAGCAGCAACGCCTAAGAGTGGTAACCAAACTGTGAAGGCTTTTTTCCCACCCACCACATCTCCTGCGAATTTTGCCCCGTCCTCCATGGAGATCTCTAACATGGCGCCTGAAAAGCCTGCAGACAACTCAACGCTAGCCTCACCAACACCAGAGGAGGATCCAAAAGCGACCTCTGGGAGCTGAGAGACAATCTTCTCAAAGATATGATGACGTTAGTTGCTGATCTACTAAAGCTAGTGCAGTCCTCTATTTCCAAACTAGTGAAAGAGGTAAAGGAAGCCTCTAAAATGGCGGAGACAGGATTGGAAATGGCACTCACCCTGCAAAGGGAGGTAAGAGCACTGCAAGTAACAGAGCAATCATCTCTGAATAGATTAGCCATTCTTGAGAACAAATGGAGACAATACAATTTAAAATTCCGTGGGTTTGAGGAGGGGGCTGAAGAAAACAAGGACTTAGCTGCTTTTATTTCTGCTTGGCTAGCAAACACTCTGGAACTTGAGGATGGGGTTGCGCCCATGATTACTAGAGCACAACGACTGGGCCCACTTGCTGCTGCAAGAATTATTTATTTAAAAGGGATTATTTAAAAAGGGAGCTGTGCTCCACTGTGTTGTCTGATCGTCTAGTTGCTGTTAAATAAAGCTGAAATCACTTGTTGAAATCACTACCTTGTTAAGGCTCTTACTTAACAGAGAGATTCTAATTGGTGGTGACCTTAACTATATAGTTGATCCTAATTGGGACAAAACCCACAAACCTCACTTTAAAAGGAAACAGTAAAAAAAAAAACAGAACTTTTTAATTTCTACAACCTATGTGATGTATGGAGGACATGTAATCCTGGAATGAGACAGTACACTTATTTCTCTCCCAGGCATGATACTTATACATGCATAGACTTTCTTTTGACATCTAAAAACTTTAGTAATCATGTTTCATCAGCAGAAATAGGTACATGTACAAATTCAGACCATGCCTGGGTATCATGTTCAGTGGAAAAGCAACAAAACGATGGTAAAGGCCCTAATTGGAGTTTAAACAAACTATTATTACAAAATGAGGAAATATGTATAACTTTAAAATCAAAAAATAATGAATATTTCCAATTTAATGCTAATTGTGAAGCTTCCCAACCCCAATATATGGGACGCATTTAAAGCTATTATAAGGGGGCAACTGATTGCTTTATCTTCAAGCCTAAAAATAACCAGACAAAAAGTCATTAATGAACTTCAGACTAATATTAAAAAATTGGAAATTAAACATATGAAATCTGGAGGAAAGAAAAACCTAAAAAAATTAAACTAAGAAAGGAAAAAGTTAGAGTTATTGGAGACATTAAAAGTAATGTATTTAAAGTAAAAATATGTGGTTAAAACTTCAAAATATAAAATTACTTAAATATAGAATTGCTCATAAATCCTTTTCAAAATTAGTCCATGCAATAAAAGACTCAGGGGGTTCTATACAAGTGCCATCTAAAATTATAAATACAGTGTTTTGAGCCTTTTACAAACGGCTATACTCTTCTACTAACCCAAGTAAAGACAATATCCCAAAATATCTTGAGACTATTGATTATCAAAATAAATTGACTAAAGAACATAGAGACCTTTTAGATCAGCCAATAAGTCTTAAAGAGTTCATCAAAAATGAAAAATAACAAACAACCATGCAGAGATGGAATACCGGTTGAATTTTATAAGCATTTCAAAATTGAATTAGAACAACATCTTTTAAAGACCACTAATTTGATTTTGTCTTCTGGAAAGATGCCCAAATCTTGGACAGAAGCTAAGGTAATAGTGATTCCTAATCCAGGAAAGGACAAATTGCTCCCATCTTCCTACCGACCTATTTCTATCCTAAATCATGATTTCAATTTTAGTGCTGGTCGCACTATAACGGACAATATAAGGAAGACCATCAATATTATTGATTTTTGTAAAGCCAAACACATAAATTCAGCCATCCTGTCGGTTGATGCTGAAAAAGCTTTTGATATGATAGAACTACAGTATTTAAAGAAATTGCTCTCTTATATGAATTTTGGTCCGTCTTTCATTAATGCCATCATTAAGCAATCTATGAAGATCCCATAGCACAGATTTCAGTTAATAACTTTAGATCTGACGATATACACTTGTTCAGAGGTACACGGCAGGGTTGTGCTTTATCTCCAATTTTATTTGCTCTTTCTTTAGAACCTTTAGCTTATGCTATAAGGGCAGACCTAGATGTTTTAGGCATAAAAGTGAATAGTGAAATCTGTAAAATGAGCCTATCTGCAGATGATGCTATTTTAAATAATCCTAAACACACTATTAAGGTCTTATTAAATCTTACTGAGAATTTTAGTGTAGTTTCTAGGTTTTCTATTAATTATACTAAATCAGATTTATATCCTATAGTACTTACAGAGGAAGAAAAACTAGAATTAACTTCATTGTACCCCTTTAAATGGATCACATGGAATTGGAAACACCTGGGAATCAATATTCCACTGTATTTGGCTGATCTCGTAAAATCAAATTATAAACCTTTGTTCAGTTAAATCAAAAATACACTACAAGAATGGCAGAAATTGAACTTCTCGTTGCTGGGAAAGTTAGACCTTTTTAAATCTATATTGCTACCTAAATTTTTATTTTTATTTCAAAATCTGCCTATAGCCATTCCCCATAAGGATTTCTGTGAATGGAAGTCGACTCTTATTAAATTCTTTTGGGGCAATAGGAAACCCCGTATTAAATATTCTCAACTAAATAGACCATTAAAACAGGGAGGTTTGGGTCTTCCTTAGAGAATTATTGTATAGCAGCTCAATTAAAGGCCATCTCTTATTATGCTAACCCACATTGTGAGACATCATGGGTTTGTATTGAAGCAGAAAACCATAATCCTGATAAGCTTCACGAAGCAATTTGGAATACACCAGCTAACAGGAAAAGTGCAACTCCCAACAAATATTTTTTTTAGATTTACTTTAAAACTATGGGACAAACATAGAAATGTTTTGGCCCCGGGCATTTCTCCCATAATGGCCTTTTTAGGCCAGCAATGGTTTGTGCCGGGTAGAGACAGCAACCAATTCTCAGTTTTACGAGAAAACAATATATATAGACTAACAGATCTAGTAATAAATGGGCAATTACGTTCACAAACTCAATTAGAACAGAAATATAAGATTAAGCTACATTGATTCCAATATCATTAGTTGAGACATATGTTCAATGAAAAACTAAGGTAGCACCTTTGGACAGACCGTTAACACAATTTGAAATTTTTTGCATAAATCTTTCCATAACTCAAAGGGTATTATTTCAGTTATTTATAATTTACTAAATGATAAATTATGGAATCAGAAAATGTCCTCCCAAATTGCTTGGGAAAGAGATTGTGTAACCTCCATTAGACGACAAACACTGGAACAGCATTTGGAATTCTTTTTCTTTTACAACCAATAACCTGATTATTAGATTACAAACATTTAAAATCTACTGCAGATGGTACTTAACACTTAACCATTTATTTTTATGTAAATTTAAAGCCAACCTGATTTGTTGGAAGGGATGTCGTCAGAAAGGAAATTTTATCCATTGCTGGTGGGCTTGCCCAGGGCTCTTTTTGTAGCAGGAATTCCTTTGCATATTAGGTGACACACCCCTAATGTAGCCAATCCTTCAAGAGTTTACAGTAGCCCCTGTTAGAAGAGCTGTGTAAGCGCTTGGAGGATTGGCTACATTAGGGGTGTGTCGCCTAATATGCAAAGGAGTTCCTGCTACAAAAAAGAGCCCTGGGCTTGCCCTAATTTTTTTAACTATTGCAAAATTATTCTGAGTGAAATTTATAAAATTACTGGCCATGTGATCCCAAATACTTTGGAATCTGTTCTTAATCTCTGGCCTAATTTAACATTAACAAAACAAATGGTTGAATTGGTATCATTAATGCTTTCAGCTGCAAAGTCACTTCTGGCACACAAATGGAATCAAGTTGGAATCCCACCCCTGTGTAATTGGTACTCTAAATTATGGGATGTAATAGTAGCTGACAAGATAGCTACCCAAATGGTGGTTGTTCAGGGTGTTCTAAAGAAGAACAATTTTCATGAAAAATGGTTTTTGTATTTTGAATATATTTCTACGCATTTGAATACAATGACAAAGTTACCACAGAGATATAGAGATAAAGCTTTATACGGAGTTGTTTATTCTCTTAATGGTTGTAATATTGTTAAGATATATTTCAACTGCAGTTGTTTGAATTTTCTTCTGTACATCATGTTGATGTTTTATTTTTGTTATTTGTTGAGGTTAACTTAAAAAATTTAATACAAATTATTTGTAAGAAAAAGAAAAAAAGAAAGCAAAAAGTTCAGTGCTTCCTATGGAGTATTTCCTAATGAAAATCTAGGTTTGTTCTAATTTAATGATACACATATTCCATAAGAGAAAGTCTTCCTTCCAGGTAAAACAGGTGATCTTTTCTTGTGGGGAAAGCAGTTCTTTTCCCTTGTTCAGACTTAGGAAAAGAGGTTGTTTGTTTATTTGGTGAGTATTTTGTGTGTGTGTATGTGTTTACACCTGGAAGTCATGGTGACTTCTGGTGTCCCCTAGTGGGGCTAGGACATTTCAGAGAGGTGGCTTTGATAGTACCTGCCTCTGCATCCTGGCCCTGGTATTCCTTGGAGGTCTCCTTTCCAAGTACTTCCCAGGGTTGGTCCTGATTAGCTTCTGACATCTGATAAGATCAGGCTTGCCTGGGCTATCCAGGTCAGGTCTAAAAAAGAGGATATTCAGTGACCTCATAAAATGCAGATATGCTGCTCTGGAACCCAGTAAAAGAAGATTTTTCCCATGGGTCAGGTGATGGTCTCAGGGAACACATTTGGGGTGAATTTTTTGTAAACTGAGGAAATGAGGGGTTAACCAGGCCTCAGAGTGCCAAGGTGGTAAAATGGACTATACCGCTGTAGGTTGTCAGTTGAAAGATTAATTTTTCAGAGTTACACTGCATCAATAATTCCATTTAAGTAAAAACTAGTGCTGTATATGAATGGCTAGTATAGAACCTTTCCCCTTGATGTCTTCATTTTCTGTTTGCAGAGAGTTTTTTACATGGGAGGGAATATTAAAAATGTGACACTCTACATGCAGTCTGAAGTGGTACAGTCTATTTTATTACCTCATTTTGCTGCATGCACAGAATGGGCCAATGCATCATCTGAGTCAGTTTGCCTGATATTTTTACTGCATTTTTAAGCATGATCTTAATTCATGTATATGCATACGTACCATTAATCAGTGTTCTTTTCATGAGGAGGAGACTACAAGGTGCTTGCACCACTTTGCTATGACCCAGGGTTGGTTTGTTAGTTGGTTTGTTTTGTGCAGCAAGGGGAAACTGGAGAACTTTCTGGCCAGGCCACGTCAAGCTGCAAGTCAAGCCTGTGAAACAAATGTGGACTGCTTGGAAAGGTCCACTGCAGTAGGGTAAGGAGTGGAGCAAATGCTTGGGCCAAGCAATTTTATACACAAATACCAGCCTTCCTGTTAAAGCATCCATCACTGATGACAACAGAAAGCAAAGAATTACAATACTGTTTCATTCCTTTTTCAGGTCTCCAGGTTTTGGGTTGTCCCTTGTGGCAGAGACTACTAATGGTGCTTTCCTTAGTGCTGAGCTGGTCTCTAATCCACAGGGAGAGGGTGTTGCTGTACTCCCAGAAGACCTTGGCACAAACTGTGCAAAGTTACTACTTGAAGAGATTTACAGGGTAAGTGATTGGTTAACAGTCTCTTTAGAATACATTGTGGAGGTACTTCCCTCCCCTGATCTCTTTTACATTAATGTTTCATCTTCATGTGGGGAGTGGGGTGGTTGCATTTGTTCAACGCTGTCCACATTGTATTGCTGTTTGTCCTCATTTTATAGAAGATAAATTTCATTACAGAGTGCAGCGTTCACTTTTGTCTTAATGGAGGGAAGTAATCTTTGTCAGAAATGCTACTCTTTTAGCAGGCAAGTGGAACAAGGTTGTTATTCGGAAGCCTCACCAGCTTGATTACGAAATCATTGTGGAAGATCAGAGGCTAAAGCATCATTTTGTGCCTGTTGCCAATTCACCCAGCACTAAATGGAGTTCCTGATCTATTAGTGGTCTGATCAAGTAATCAGATATTGCTCTGGCTATATTGTTTCCTAATGAAAGGCAGTGAAATAGATGGGCCTTATCCTGGCTTGCCAAATGAGTTGTAAGGCTGCAGATGGAGTTTGGGAAACAATTTCTTTATATGCTTTGTAGGATTGCATTCAAGGCCAGGAAAATGCCTGTCTTTCAGTGATACCAGCCCATGTAACCCATGACCTCTGCCTTCCCACTTTAGCACGTAACATAGCTTGTTCACTTGAGCAATTTGTTTTTCTAACTACTTTCTTGTCCCAGAGATCCCTATGGCATGGCAAATGTAGTTTGCTTGGGCTGAATCATATAATAGTATATGAATGAAAAAATAGTGCACTGAGGTTAAGGAGCTGAGCTGAATGTTCTAGGTAATAGGAAAACTTGTTTTTAACTTACAATAGATGCTGTGTACTAAGTCCTGCCCTAAATTAAAAATGAGTCTAGCAAACCTGACTATCAATGCTTAATTTTCTGCCATCTTCATCTAAGACAGTAGGTAGATCTAAGTATTAAAAACAGAATTTGCGTAGAAGGAAGTCTGGCCTGAAGTATTTAGTGGCTGCTGTTGTTGAACAGGGCTACATTTGAGGGAAAACTTCTCTGAGGAACGTAATTTCATTTTTGTGTGTACTTTTTCTTTCTAAGGGGTTTCCGCTGTTGAGGACTTAATGTGTTCATGTGCTTCACGAAAGAGTTGGCTATAAGGCTGCGTATTCCTAGTTTGTATCCAAAAAGGGTATATTAATTAAGTGCATGTTGACTTTCACTGTGCTTTATAAATCATATCCAAACAACCCTTTATTCTGAAGGGCCTACAGCTTTGCTTTGAAAATATTCACCAGAAATTGGATTGTCCTTTTGTTTTCAAGTGGGTTTAACGGGGAGAACTAGAGAAGTCATAGCTATTGAAAGAGGTGCGTAGCATGAAGTTGCTCCATCAGATTTCTCCAAGGAATAAAACCAATTAAGGGAACAAGTGTTCTCTCTTTCAAGAAAGCATTTATATCAACAGATCCGTAGAGGACAAGATATACAAAGACGCTGAGGCTTATGAATGGAGGAACAACAATGGGCTGATGGACAAGAGGCACTAGATCAGTTATCAGAGTACCTGACATTGATGCAGCTTTGTTGAATTGATGAGATGGATATATCACTTGTCTTTGTTCAGGAGAGCTCTGCTGTGACTTGAATCCTTTTGTATTTCCAAGTCATTCCTAGTGGAGAAATAGGGCTCTGTAATTCTGTACATCCCGACCCAGTAACTCTTGGTCCAAAAACGCCTGCTGGTGTTGCAACTAGAGTAAATTGCAATTGTTGGCTGCAACCAATAGCTGTTAAAAAGCTATCTAGTAGCAAACATTCCATTTTTGGGCAATGCATTCGAGCAAACAGCGGCTTTGCAATTTCAATGTTTCTTGGAGGAGACATTGGTGGAAAATGCCATCAAGTTGCAGCTGACTTATGGCAACCCTGTAGGGTTTTCAAGGCAAGAGACGTTCAGAGATGGTTCGCTATTGCCTGCCTCTGCATTGTGACCCTGGATATCCTTGGTGGTGTCCCATCCAAATACTAACCAGGGTCAACCCTGCTTAGCTTCCAGTATCTGATGAGATCGAGGTAGTCTGGGCCATCCAGGTCAGGGCAGAGGAGGCATTACCTGGATGTATTTCTGTCTAGCTGTCAGACTGCTTTTGCACTGGGAGAGGGAAGTACTGCCCTGTTGATTTTCCCAAATCTCTTTGTTGCTTTTAAAATACCACTGAAGTTAGTCTCCTTCTGGACCAGCTGCTTGAGGTAGGCATTTGGCTCACCATAGTCCTCTCTAGGCCACTGATGCCAGAAGGTAGTGCTCGGGGACTCTTCTGTCTCTTATTCGTGGCACTTAATGTTATGGTAGTCTACAAGGCTCCATCTTACCCCCATGCTGATTAATAAAACTGCTGAAAAAGGTAGTATGGAATTAAGTTTCATCAGTATTCTGAAGGCACATAATTCTGTTTTTCTCTTTTTTTCTGAGTCAAGTGAGAAATTGGTTCTGAACTGGTCTTTGGAATCAGTAATGGGCTGCATAAGGCTCAATCAACTGAAGCTCTTTTCAGACAAGACTGAGCTCCTGTTGGTCGATAATGATGCTGCTTGGAAGTGAGGAGTCTGCCTTTTGCAGTCCCCCAAAGGGCTTTTGAGTCTCCCTTGCAGCATGTTGTTCCTTTCAACAAACTTCAGTTTGTTCACCAGCTGCATCCCTTCTCATAAAACTGAGATCTGACTACAGTTATCCATTTATTTATTGACATTATAGTCCACCTTTCTCACTGAGACTGAAGGTGGGTTACTCAGTGCGAGTCAATGAAATTGACAGGATGGGACATCCAATGAACAATGCAATTTTTAAAAAAGCAAGCATTTGAAACAGAGTTGAGGCAAAGCATCAGCAATAACATGATATGTTAAACAATACAGAAATTACATAGTAGGTGCATACTTACAGGAACAGACAAACGTACTAAACACAGTAGTATATTGCAGAGTTCATATTTCTTTACTGACGCATCTTTCTGAGCCATTCCAAAAGCCCTATTACCTGAGTTTAAAGAGCCCTTCTGAATAGATCAGTTTTGTATGATTTGCAAAAAGCCAGGAAAGTGGGAGTCTTCCTGACCTCCACAGGCAAGCCATTCTGTGAGGTGGGGACCACAATGGAAAATGCACATTGGAATTAATATGCATGCTCTGCCTAGCTCCCGATACTAACCAAGCTATGGCTGTGATCATATCTAGATGGGGCTGTCTTTGTTTAGAAACTTCATATGGTGCAGAATTCTTCTGCAAGGCTTCCAGCTCATACATCTGCTCAAGAACATACTTCTCCAGTTCTTGAAAGGTGTTACCATCTGCTGATCCATTCCTAAGCAAATTCAGAATGCTAGGACTTACTTTTAAAGCCCTAAATAGATTGGGACCTCAGGATACCTTAAGAACCACTTTATCTTAGGTGAGTCTATCTGAGCATTAAGATCTGCATCAGTGGCCTTTCTTTTCATACTCCCATCCACTGGAGTGAGGCAAGTAGCTGAAGAACGGGGCCTTCTTTATGATGGTACCTCGATTACAGAACTCTCTCCTAGGGTTGCTGAGATGGACCACAAGGCGCCAGGCAAAAATTCACCCACATAACATCAAGCCTTTGGGATCAAGTGCCCCCTCCCCCATGGTCCTATCATCTGGCCTAGGCATCAGGTTAAAATGTCCCTATTCACCCAGGCAGTTACTATGCAATCTGGCATGTATAGTGTTAACCGTCGACTGTGAGTGCTTGTGTGCTAGCCACTGTCTTGATTTGAATATACTGATTTGATTCATTCTTTAATCTGTTGCCAACATTTTTATATTACCTATTTTTATCTACTGCTAAAATGTGTATATTACCTATTTTTCTGGTGTGTTTTATGAAAGTGCTGCAGCTTTCATTGTTTTTATTGCTCTATTGCTCTGTGGTTTGTACTGATTGTTGCTAGGGTTTTTTGTTTGTTTTACTGGCATTTTTAACATTGTTCATTTTTAGTTCATTATGTTGAAAGCCTCGGTTGTGACATTAATAAAAATTAAATAAATGTGCAATGTAAGCAAGTTAGCAATTTTCCCCCCCTGTCAGATTCAAAGTGTCAGATTTATTTACTTGAATGTTTGAAGGTTTTCAAAAGAGTTCTTCTACTTATATAGCAGGAGCAAGAATGTTAACTTTGCTGCCCTCTGACCTCTTCATGGGGGCTGGAGAGGTGGTTCTTGCATGGAAAGTGGCAGGAGATTGCTATTGGGCATTCAGCCACGTAGATTCACACAAATGGTTTGCCATGCCCGAAATGGATTTCGGACAGTAATTTCTGGAGTCTGGCACATAAAACATGGTCCTGAAACATCTGTTCTGTGCAGTTGGGTTGATTAAATGTTGCACAATCTCTGTGTTTTATCTTTTTACCCTTGAAATGTGAGAACCAGAGGTATTCCAAGGCTTAAGCAAATGTTCCTCCCTTTCCCCCTTTTATGCCCCTATTTTCAGGTTAGCATAAAGCTTAATTATTAAAATGTTTGTCTTTTCAGGGAGGCTGTGTGGATTCAACAAACCAAAGCTTAGTTCTCCTCCTCATGACCCTTGGACAGCAGGATGTTTCCAAAGTCCTATTAGGAATGCTCTCACCATACACGTAAGTCCCCCCCCTCCCGGCCTAAAGAGAAATTAGCCATTTGCTAATTGCATTAAATATCAGTTGGGGGGGGTTGGGGGG
Source organism: Gekko gecko (assembly GCA_029375565.1). Classification (NCBI taxonomy): domain Eukaryota; kingdom Metazoa; phylum Chordata; class Lepidosauria; order Squamata; family Gekkonidae; genus Gekko; species Gekko gecko. The sequence continues at coordinate 124,057,180 of JAPDNY010000007.1, forward strand.
GTTTGAACTGCTTGATTTGTAGCTGTAAAGGGAACTTCTTATAGCCCTCGTTAAAGAACTCAGCAGCATTGTATGTTGCCAGGTGTCTGTTTTTGTGCATTACACTGGATGACTTTCTTAATCACCAATACTGTATAATTCCAGAGCAATAAAACTTGCAGTAAGGGGCTGAAATTTGTTCATGCATCAGCCAAGCTTGCCTACCTGGAGGTAGGTTCTGGAAACACATTCTTAACAGCTGATGTTTTGTAGTATTGAAGTTAGAGCTTCTACTCTTAATTTGTTCGATTAATAAAGTAGAAAATGTCCAGAATCTATTTGGAAGGATTTCAACAAATAGCCTTGGAACAACAGCTCAGCTTTCTTCTCAAGGTTTTTTAGATTTGTGTGCCACTAAACATGCTCACTTGGAAATGGTGGCTAAACACCTAGATTATGAACTGTCCTTTTTCGGTTATCATAGTACCGGTGCTGTATATGTGAAAGGTACAGTACTGTGATAACTGAAGAATGATGGTGCCATCACAATGAGAACTGAAGTCCACAAGTCTCACCTTAAAAGCCAATGGGGGAAATTTCATGGTCATATGGAGGGTGGTCCTGTGTTGATCGATGACGGTCCAGTGATTCTTAAGTGTGTTAACTGGCAGGGGCATGCAAGCACTTGTCCATGACTCGGTAATAAAGTAATTAACAAGTAATATTTAATAAGCAAATGATCACCCTTTGAAGAGTAAAGGCTCAGGGATTCCCAGGCTGTGGGTCATGGTCCTGCTAGGATTATTGAGGAGGAGGAATGTGAGTTGCCAATCTGTGACTGCTGGTGGTTGGGTTTTAATTCAGGCTGAAGACAAAATAGCACAAAGAGAAGAGGTGTGTAGGTGTCAGATGTAGATGTGTGACGTGGTGAGCATGAGTGTCTACATGGGAGGGAGGAACTGGATTGGGGAGTATATTCATTGTGGGGTTTAGCAGAGAGCTGTAGAAAATTTGGGAAAGAGTACATTGAAATCTCTCAGAAGGTGAGTGTTGATACAGCTTGGGATTTTAGTAACCTTTGGGGAGAGGCCTTCACCAAAAATACACACAGACCTGTCCCGTTGGCACTGCTTTTAGCAGATAGTATTGCTCCTCTTAAGTTATACAGGACCTTATACAGCACCAGCCATGTGCTAGCTGCTTCTTAAAACTGTTTTCCCCACAGCCATTAATAGGTATGGAACCTTGCTTTAAAATAGAAACAAATAGACATGCAAGCTCATGTCTATAAAAATACTTGAGCTGTTCCTGCTGGTTGTTTTGTGCCTCTGAAGGGAAAGAGAGAGAGAGGAATAATCTCTCTCTATCTCTCCCCCCAAGACTTGGTTACAGTGACCCATGCAGTGGTCACTTCCAGGTTTGACTACTATAATTCACTCTATGCAGTCTTACCCTCGAGGCTGACCTGGAAATTACAGCTGGTGCAAAATGCAGTGCCGCACCTGCTAACAGCAATGCCTATGTGGGCTCACATTTGGTAAGCACTCCGCCAATTGCATTGTTTACCAGTAGAGTTCCAGATCTGCTTCAAGATGTTGGTAATAACCTTTAAAGCCTTACACGGCCTGAGACCAACATATCTGAAGGACCACCTTTTCCTATATATGCCCCGAAGAGCATTAAACTCTAAGGATCAACACCTCCTGGTAGTCCCTGGCCCAAAAGACATCCGTCTTGCCTCAACCAGGGCCAGGACTTTTTCCGCCCTGGCCCCTGCCTGGTGGAACATGCTCCCCGTTGAGATCAGGGCCCTGCGGGATTTACTTCAATTCCACAGGGCCTGCAAGATGGAGCTGTTCTGCCAGGCCTTTGGCTGAGGCAATGGACGTCCGTATATGGCCTCCCTGAGGTGGCTGTCACTTTGTTAACAACTATTGGCTATTGCCAAGAACCTCCCGCAACCAGGGAATTTTTGTTGTTGTTATTGTTAGCTATGACCACCATTTTAATACTTATGAAGATGTTTTAAATTTTAATGTTATTTTATTAACAATTTGTTTAAATAAATGATGTTACCCGCCCTGAGCCCACTTCTGGGAAGGGTGGGCTATAAATGTGAAGAAATAAATGAATGAATGAATAAATAAATAAATGCCAGATAGCTGTTCCCCATCAGCTTCTTTAAGTGATTCTTCCTCTCAAGTTTCAAATGTAAGAACACATAATAGAGCAATAAGCATGTTGTTCAAAAGGTTAGCATGCTTGAATAGCTGGCATTCACATATAACCAAAATCAAGAAAAAAGTGCATTTTACTTATTTGAATATTTATACCCCGCTTTTCACCCCAGTGCAAACAGAAAGCAGCTTACAACATCATTGTCTCCTTTTCCATTTTTTTCCTCACAACCACTTTGTGATATAGGCTAGAACAAAAGAGTGTGACCGGCCCAAGGTGGTCAGTGATACTCTATGGTGGAATGGGGATCCTAGTCTGATGCTCTAACCAGTAGACCATGTTTGCTGGGCTCACTCATACACCTTGCTCCTCCCTTCTTGCATGGAGAATCACAGTTAACAACTGGTTATTACAGATAACTAGAATTAATTTATTACCATCATTTTCCAAGTGAAGAGGGAGGAGCAAGACATACCCAGCAACAAGCCAATTTTGTGCATGTTTTTAGTTAACCACAGTTAAGACATCTGAATGCAGACAATATTTTACATGTTCCTAGCATTTGATTGTAATAATGAAAACATTGTCATAAAAAAACGATATCCCTCACCCAGGAGTGACCTTTGACCTAATACTGACAGTCTCCCATTTAATCATTGTAGCATTGGGGGAGGAAGTGTCTGTTTGAATTTCTGTAAGACAGTTCTTCATGCGTGTAATCAGTCTTTATAACCATGGCTGCAACTGGATTTTTCCTTCTTGTTGTTTGGCATGCACAAAATAGAGCTCCAATTTGTGTGGTGGCTGCCAAGACAAAGGAACATGTCAGGCTGTGTTCTCTGTGTTTGCCTATTGTTATGCAAATATAAAAGGAACTGAAAGGCAGACCTTTTATGCCCGTAATGGCTTGCTTAATCCAGAAGCTGACTAATGGCCCACCCACACAGTATCTATGATTTTGGGCAAATTCTTCCTTTAGAAATTATTGTCCTACAGATACAAAGTCCATACCATTTGGTATAACAAACTCCAACTGCCTCAAAATGTAATGTGTGCATGATACGAATACATGCCAGCAAGTAGGTTTCTCATTCAGACCACAGAGCCAGCATTGACTGCTGTTCCTTGTCTAGTACACCTTTGAGGATGAGATTAAGTTTGCTGCCATGTGATGTATAGATACTTAGAGAAACTAGCCCCTTTCAGAAAACAAAAGAGTGGTCAAAATAAGATGTTTTGCATTATGGAACATATTAAAGTGGGGTGTGTGTGTCCCCCCTTTTGTTTTTATTTTTGGGAGAGATCAGCCACAGTCTGATCTATGTATTCTTCACTGCCCTCTACTGTCTGCTAAGAGGTTCTCATCAGTTCTGCTGTTCCAGTTTATTAACACACTCTTGGTTTCCAGTGTCCTAACACTGCTGCGGTTTTAAGGTTCTGGTTTTCCTAGATAGGCCCGTCAGGAAAAGCTGACAACAGTAAATTCATCAATAATAGCTTCTCCTTCTTCCAGCATCACTGTTTCATAGCTGTGGGCAAGATCTTTGTTTCTTTTGGAGAACCTCCTGGCTTTTTTCAGCTGTTTCCTACAGTGGCTGACCAGAGGTCCCAGAAAACACACAGCAGGGGCATAAGGAGAGGTGCTTTTTTAGACTGCTTATCTGCTTGAAGGGTGCCATCTGGCTCCAGGGGTGAATCACCTTAATAGATCCCCCCACCTCTGCAGAATCTTGGTATCCATATAAGTTTAAACCCCAGCAGATAGCCATCTGTCCATGACAAAGGAACCATCATCAGTTCTTCCACCCTCAGATTATATTTCTCCTGCTCAGAACAAAATATGAGATAAAAAATGGGACCTGCACAATGTGTAGGACCCATTATTACCTTAGACAGGCCTTTCATTGTCATGGAGGCCATGAAATCCTGAACTGCTCCTGATAAGACAGCCTCGGTGTGAATGTTGAAGTCCCCAGGACAACCAGCCTAGGGGTCCTGAACACTCCCCATCTGAGGGCAGCTCTGTCAGATCAGGCAGGGAGGCTGTTAGACAGCAAGGTGGGTGGTACACTAACAGAATCCTAATCCCAGTCCCAACATTAGGGACACAGACTCAAAAAGGGTAACATCCTGGACAGGGCACCAGGCTACGGGGATAGAATTCTTATAGACTATAGCCAACACCCCTTCTGCACCCACCAGACTTATGCTGATGTACCTCTGAGTACCCTAGAGGGCACAATTGAGAGAGGTTAGCCCCTCCTCTAGTCAAGTCAAATACATGCCAAGAAAGCCACCTCATCCAGGATTAAATCGGGGGGGGGGCTGCTGTTTCTCTTGTGATGAATCTGGCATTTAGCTGCAGGATTTTATAGCCTGGTGGGTTGTTGATATAGTTACCAGCATCACTTTGGCTGGAAGAGGAGCCAGATGGAGCAACAGCATACGGTTGTCTGCTGCCCTTTTCCTTATCTGGCCTGCTCTTCTCCCACCACCATATCTCCCTCCCTCCCACATACCATGAATCATGGCACTATCTCTCACCTCATTTCCTTGTCTGGTGTAGTAGTTAAGTGCGCCAGTCTGGTGTAGTGGTTAAGTGTGCGGACTCTAATCTGGGAGAACTGGGTTTGATTCCCCACTCCTCCACTTGCACCTGGCTGGATGATCTCGAGCAAGCCATAGTTCTGATAAGAGCTGTTCTTGAAAAAAGAGCAGTTTCTGAAGAACTCTCTCATCGCCACCTACCTCACAGGGTGTCTGTTGTGGGGAGGGTAAGGGAAAGGAGTTTGTAAGCCGCTCTGAGACACCTTTGGGTAGTGAAGGGCGGGGTATAAATCCAATCTCTTCTCCTTTTCTTCTTCTTCATTCCGTCCACCCCATACACATCTCTCCCACCAGCAAGCAAAGAAAAAGATGATGATAATGATAAAAAAGTTGGATCTGGTGTTTTGTTCCTGCAAGGCTGCAGGGAAGATATAGAATTATTTAGAACATTTCTATGCCACCTCAGAGAACCTGCTCAAGGCAACTTACAGAAATAACAATCATTATTAAGTACAAATTACAAAGTAAAAACCCAGCATAAAACCCCTAGCCAGAGCACTTAAAAAGCCAGTGCCAGTGTGGTGTAGTTGTTAGACTGCTCTAGGATCTGGAATACCTAAATTCAAATCCCCACTGTGCTATTATAGCTTGTGAGGTGACCTTGGACCAGTCAGCCGGACCTGCCTCACAGGTCTATTTTGAGGATAAAATGGAGGAGAGGAGAATGTTGTAAGAGCCTTCAGGTCCCCATTGAGGAGGAAAGCTGGGGATAAAGTAAACAGAACAGCTTTCAGAGAGTGTTGTAAAGCTCTCAGGCTAGAAGGAGACTGTCAAAACAATTTTAAAAGATCAACCCATTAATTAATACCGTGGGTAAAAAAATGTTTTGGCCTGATGCCTAAAAGAGAGTAGCACAGGTGCCAGGCAAGCCTCAGTTGAATGGGTATTGATGTATTAGGTGTCACCACTGAAGAACTCCTATCTCTGATTACCACCTGCCTCCCCATTGCAGACAGGTATACAGAGAGCAGAACTTGTGATGAAGATCCTAGCTGGTGGGCTGAACCATAAGGGAGGAAGCAATCCTTTAAGTCTCTTGGTCCTAAGCCATTTAGGGCTTTAAAGGGAAGAAGCAACACTTAAAATTTTGCCAGGAACAAAAGAGATAGCCAGTGGAGATTTTTCAGCTCAAGGATGATATGATCCATACATTTCAGCCCTGACAGTAGCCTGGCTGCTGCAGTTTGGACCCATTGAAGTTGCTGGATAAGTTTCAAAGGCTACTGAGATACAAAGACAGACCTATGGACTAGCAAAACTGGTTTGTTGTCCTGTCTGCCCTTGCTGCCCTTGTCAACTCTTCAATAGTTTTGTGTAGTGGGGGGGGGGCAAAGGAAGGATATTCATAACCTGTGTAGGTGTGGGGACAGCAAGAGAATATATAAAGCTCCATCCAGATGGTACAGTGATGCCTGATTAAATCATCCAGCAAGATGTAATTGCTTTTGATAAGTGTGGCTGCCAGATTTTAAATTGTCAGCACCATGTGAATTCTAATTGTGTGATCACACTGCTTGGTATTCTTTCACAAGCTCTCCAGGTCTTAGGCCAAAGATATGACTGGGTTTCATTCAGAGCTTCAAAAAATTATAATAGAAGATGTCTGCAAGCAGCTTAGTGACATCTAGCTTCTCAGATTGTAGAGTGGGACACAACCTGTGGGGGAGTTGTGAGATGCTGGAGTGGGTATCATGAGTGCTTGGAACTCTGTGTGCTATTATAACTTGGAAGTTTTACCTGCATGCTTGACTACTCATGTGCACGATTAAGCATACCTCTTGCATGAACATTTATGTGCAATTTAGCACTCCAGAATGACGGCACATGGGCAGAGGTTGTATAATTGTCTCAGAAGATTACAGCAGTTACTGTGGCAAGCAGGATGCACTCAGTAGTGGGGGTTTTACACCATAAGAAAAGTTGCTGTAATCTTGGAGCAGCTGGTTGCATTATTCCCATGGTAACGTGAGCGGTTCTTTGGTCAGGAACACCTTGAAAAATTAGTATCTGCACTGGCTCTAGCATTAATCCACTGCTGCCAGAAAACAAACTCTCTAAGACCTCAAATGGTTTTAGCAACAGCTCTGCCCCTGCCTTTTGGGTCAATCTGAACAGGTCCTGTTATCTTCTTCCTTCCAACAAGAATGGGAATAAAATGACACCGTCCGCTCTCCTGTTAGAGGCATCTGTAATACTTTTTTCCTCCATTTCACAAGATGCTCATGGACCACAACTTCACAGGGTTGAGGTGTTGGTGGAGGGCAATTTGGGAGGTAGAAAAGGGTCTCAGTTCAGTAGGCTCAAATGCCTTTGTAGGAAGACTAAATGTGAGGAAGCACAGGATGAAAATTAAACAGGCAAACTTGAGGAAACAGTAAACACCCCATGTGGGGAACATTAAGCATGTTCATCTCCCCCCCCCCCCAAATAATTTTGCTGTATTCTAACTAGTTACTTCTGTCTAGTTTCATGTACCTGTTATAGATAGTATAGCAGTAGGGAATCACTATCCTGTTCTTTTGAGTGTGAGGAGTGTGGAAGATACTACTTTTAATAAAGATCTCAAAACAGACTGCACTGTTTGTTTTTTCAAAACACTGGCTCTCTAGGTCTACTTGCAAGTCTTTTGGATCTTCTAGGGTAAGTTAGTCCTAACAGAGAGCCACTTTGGAGAAAGAACAAACTAGCTGTTTATTAGAGAATGTTTTGCATTACAAATTAGGATAAAATAAATGGCAATTTGTATATAATTCTGGAAATCTCTATTCCATGAGAGGGGGGAAATGAAGCAAACAAAATAATAGAGCAAGTGCTGTGATGGGCAAGTTATGGTGTGCTGGGACCTTGTTTTATCTTCTGGGCATCCAAGAGTTGTTCATCACATTGGTGGTTTCCAGGGAAGATCTGGTATCCACCTGTGGCTCACTGGGCTTGTCTACAGCTGTGGGCAGCCTTGGTATGTGGTCTTCCACTGGTAGTTCCTACTAAGATGATGTCATTAGAAAAACACCCACTTTTTGCCTCTGCTACATAACTTTTGTGGTAAAGTAATAGCATTAGTTTTTCTTTCGGTACCATTAAATTTCTGCATGGTGTGTGGCAATAAAAACAGATATATTCAACAGGCATATTTGTAGTGCAAGATTCCACTTGGATTTTGAAGTAATCCTTCAGATATTTGTCTGTAAATGTTTTGCAGCCCTTACTTCTCTAAACAATGGTTTTTTTTTAATTGTGACCTTTTGTGAGGAGGTGTTATTTTTCCATATGTCACTTTGGCAAAGCAGCAGATTAAATTTCCATATATAATCAGGTTGATTTTGTTTTAGTTAATGGTGGCTCCTATTAGAGCCCAGCTATGGTTCAAATGAACTATAGGTACTTATTTAGATATGTATGCCTACACTGATTTTTGCCTTTTTCTTCTAGAATTGAGTTTCTGCGACATTTGAGAAGCTATTTCCAGGTTATGTTTAAAATTGAAACGAAGTCATCTGATGAAGAGCGTAAAGGTGGTGAAAAAGTCTTAATGACCTGTGTTGGCACTGGATTTTCCAATCTGAGCAAGACAATAAAATGATAAAGAGCCTGAAGACTTTAATGAAACACGAACCCATGCTTGTACATGTAAAACTGAATTCACCTTATCTGTTACACAGATGTTATTGTTCTATTATGAAACCTTCATGCAAATTTAATTTGCACTGAAAAAACTTACAAATTGCTTTTGTTAGTGTGTTTTTTATTTCTGCCATTTTTGCAAAGTAGTAGTTGCTGTGTTCTATCTAAATAATCCTCCTTAAAGGTCATGTAAAAGCATTATAGAGTTGAAGAGCTCTGATGCAGACATTTGCCCAAATTAGCTTGGTAGAATCTCCTTACAAGTTGTTATGCTTAGCTGTATAATTTGTGCATACTAAGCCAGTTTGGTGTACTGGTTAAGTGTGCAGACTCTAATCTGGGAGAACCGGGTTTGATTCCCCACTTCTCCACTTGCAGCTACTACATGATCTTGGGCAAGCCATAGTTCTGACAAGAGCTGTCCTTGAAAGGGCAGTTCTTGAAAGAGCTCTCTCAGCCCCGCCTACCTCACTGTGTGTCTGTTGTGGGGAGGAGGCGGGGGAAAGGAGTTTGTAATCCACTCTGAGACTCTGACTGAAGGGTGGGGTATAAATCCAATCTCCTCCTCTTCCTCCTCCTTCTTCTGCATTAATCTAGCAATCTGCTGCTGTTTTTCTTGTGTGGGAAGCTTGTGATATAATCTTACTCAGGGAAGGCTGCAGTCCTGGGCCTGCTTGCTTGGAAGACATGTTATTATTGGACTGGAGAATAAAACTTTAACCACTCTTTTTCCCTATCAGCAAGGTCTTGTGCATTTGGTAGCCTCAAATGGTCATCTGTCACTGTGCTAACTTTAAAAAAACAACACTCACTATGATTAGTAAAACCTTAATGTATTCTGCCAAAAGTTATGCATGTATCCAATACATATATTAACAATTCAAATTTCCCAAATTTTCACCATATATATGAAGATCTTGCAACTATATAACTTATTTTCCAACTGAAATCCTCAACAGTAATAAATTGAACACTGTACATATGGGGTATCTTTATAATCCAGTATTCTAATACATTGTGGCTACTCTCTATTAAATTGTACACAATCTTCTTGAGAATGAATCCTCACTAACAATAAATTCTGAGAAGTAATACTTCAACATGCCTCAGCTGCAATGTTCCCTCTAAGCTGTGGAGTCTTGTGAGCAAACATTCTATTTTGTGAGCTACTGACATTAAAGTTGTGAGTGATGATTTGGCTGCTGCTTACATTAGTTTGCTTTGGAGTCATCCTTCCTGAGCTAAGACAAAAATGTGTGAGCTGGAGGCTAAAAAATTGTGAGCTAGCTCACACTAACTCAGCTTAGAGGGAACACTGCTCAGCTGTATAGTGATCAAAATCCATTCATAAAGATTCCAGCGACCTGACAGCCACAGATGTGCTCCTGTTCCAGTTTCCTCTTTTTTAGGAATCGCTGTGATTTCCCAACCAGTATTTTCGAAAGAACTTCACAGGCAAAACTGTTGAGAGCTTCCTTCTGAATGGAACACATCCTTCTCCTGCTGTAGATTCTTAGGTGGGGTTTAGCATTCTTCCTGCCTCTGTGAAAACTAACTATTATTAAACCTTCCTCTCCCTTTTCTAAGATCTTCACAGGCAAAACTGTTAAGGGAGCCTCCTTCTGAATGGAACATACCCTTCTGCTGTAGATTCTTAGGTAGGGTTTAGAAAGTTCTCTCACAATTTTGCCTGTGAAGTTCTTGGAAAGGTTTAATAATAGTTTTTACAAAAGCAGGAAGAATGCTAAGAGAACATCCTTTTGTCTGTTTTTTTCCTCTATAGAAGTACAGATTGTGGCTGCTTATGGGTGGGATACTAGAAATGATCTTCATATGTTCATCTTTTTTTTGGCTTGGAGTACAGAAAATGGATGCTGCTTTGTGTGGTAAAATCAAGTAGTTTTCAAAAGATTGCTGGACGTGAGTTTTTTATTATGTTGACTTTTGAACAGATCTTTAAAGTGGGTTGAACTTGGTAATTCTCTTGATCTAGATTTCTCACTCCACATATATACAATGACCTGTTAGCTGTAGATGTAGAATGTCCCACATTCCTGTTCACTGTCCTTGATAGTCATCTCAATATGGGTTATTAACAAAGACGGTATTGGGCGCTTTTTGGATGCTGAGAAAGCATGAATGTAAGCATGTTTAGGACATAAACCATCCACTTCCTCTTCAGAAGATGGTAAGGCACAACTACGGCTGAATATCATGTCTGACTAAGCAATGTACCTGTTGACAACTTGCAGTGGTATATTATTTTTGCACTTTTATGAGAGTCCCATTTGTAGTAAGGTCTGTTGTATTTCAGTCGTTACTTTCAAATGGTTTTGGAAACAAGCTTTACTTTCAAATGGTTTTGAAAACAAGCAGTTAAGAACCTGAAAGGTTAAATGGATACAAATTGGGGCTAATGTTAAAATCAATAAATATACAATATAAATATTATAATCATCAAAAATACATGGTCCTAAGTAACGCCCAAGACCTGGTGAGAGATGTAAAAGTGAGTGCACCGCTTGGGAACAGTGACCATAATGTTATTGAGTTTAACATTTCTATAAACGGAGTTGCCCAAAAAGACTGACACAACCACTTTTAACTTTAAAAGGGGTAACTTCTCTGGTATGAGGGGACATGTGAGGAAGAAATTGAAAGGAGAAGTGGAAAAGGTCAAAACCACTGGGGAAGCTTGGAGACTATTTAAAAATACAATCCTAGAAACTCAGAAAAAATATATACCACAGGTTAGGAAAGGCACAAATAGATATAGAAAAAAGCCTGCATGGTTAACAAATAAAGTAATGGAAGCTGTAAAAGCTAAGACAGCTAGTCTCAGTGAGGTTGATAAAAAGGAACACAGGCTGTGGCAAATAAAATGCAAGTCTGTGATCAGGCAAACAAAAAGGAAATATGAGGAGCATATCGCAAAAAACATAAAGGCCAACAATAAAACTTTCTTCAAATACATTAGAAGTAGGAAACCAGCCAGGGAGGCAGTGGGGCCCTTGGATGACCAAGGGGTATCAGGACTACTGAAGGATGATAGGGAATTGGCGGAAAAGCTGAATGCATTTTTTGCCTCTGTCTTCACTGTGGAAGAGGAGAAGTGCTTGCCCACTCCAGAAGCACTGATTTCGGGAGGGGGTTTGAAAGACCTGAATCAGATTGAGGTGACAAGAGAGGAAGTCCTACGACTGATGGACAATTTAAAAACTAATAAATCACCGGGCCCGGATGGCATTCATCCGAGAGTTCTGAAAGAACTCAAATGTGAACTTGTGGATCTCCTTACATTAATATGTAATCTTTCTTTAAAATCTGCCTCCATTCCTGAGGACTGGAAGGTAGCTAATGTCACTCCCATCTTTAAAAAGGGCTCCAGGGGAAATCCGGAAAATTACAGGCCAGTCAGTCTGACGTCGATACCGGGTAAGTTGGTGGAAACTGTTATTAAGGAAAGAATTAATAGGCACATTGATGAACAAAAGCTATTGAGGCAGACTCAGCATGGGTTCTGTAAGGGAAGATCTTGTCTCACTAACCTATTAGTATTTTTTGAGGATGTGAACAAGCATGTGGACAAGGGGGACCCAATAGATGTTGTTTACCTTGACTTTCAGAAAGCTTTTGATAAAGTTCCTCATCAAAGGCTCTTAAGTAAGCTCAATAGTCATGGGATAAAAGGACAAGTCCTTTTGTGGACCAAAACCTGGCTTATAAGTAGGAAACAGAGAGTGAGTATAAATATCAGTGACACATGGCAAGGATGTAGACTATAAGCCTCATTGTACAATTTGTAATTCTTATTAAAGCTATATTTGGGCCTGTAATTGTTTTTAAACTAATTTGTAATAAATACATGTATTTTGGTAATTTGTAATATTTATGTTATATATATTTATTGATTTTAACATTTGTATCCTTTTAACCTTTCAGGTTCTTAATTCATTTGGGGGGTAAGTTTTTCTTCCCCTCTTTCTTTCCTTATTGTTTGAAAACAAGCACAACATAATTGCCATGGGTGTTCTCCATTGTAGTAATCTTTTGCTGCAGTGCTGACAAAAGGTGATTTGCTGAAGGTACATTGTCCCATGAACAGTTGCATCACACAATTCTCTTACATGCTGAAAACATCAGTTCTTTCAAATAATGATGGTGGTGCACCACTTCAGAATCTTGCCCAGGTTGCTGGGCAGCACTCAGATGGCAGAGTTCTTAAGTTGGCTTCGACAGATGCAAACAAATTATAGTTTAATTCAGGAAAGAAATGTAAGATCCAGTACAGCTCTCTCATCTGATCACATCCATGTACTTGAATTCTCACCACAGTACTTGGATGTCCTCTTGATGATTGCAGCAGCATGCAGAGAAGTTCTAGCCCTTTTCCTAAAGTTGGCACTGTGGGTGTGAGTTGAAGCATTTTTTCGTTAAGGATTCTCAGCCTCCTAGCTTTCATTTTGGAGCCTTTATGTACTGTCATCTCTGCCCAGAGTTAGAGGGAAGCAAGATTGCAGCCTTCCTGTCAGTAAATGTATGAGTCACCCTCAGTCAGCATCTTGACTTTTTTCTGTAATAAAGAAAGCTTTAGTTCAGCAGCTTTCTTCCATACTTAGCACTGTGATAGATTTAAAGCCACTGCAACATCAGCTGGACTGAATCCTTCAATTCTTCAAGGTTCTGAGTTCATAAGGCATGGATATTCTAATATGACTATTTCGCCACTGAATGGACTCCTCCTGAATTCCCAGTTGACAAATAATGAAAACTGCACTAGTCATAAGCTTAATGCAGGGCTTCTCAGATGTTTGAGGATGGATCATTTTGTTTCTCTGGCTATTCAAAGACTAAGCATTAGAAACTGAAGAAAATCTTTCTTGCCGTTCTGCACAGGATTCAGGGGTTTCTTGCTTTCTGTAAGCTGACCTGTAGTAACTGTTAGCCCATATGCTCATCGGTGTGCAACAGGGCTGTCACAGAATAAACATGGCAGCCTTTCATGGGAACTGATAATGGAGAGGTATTCAAAGCCAGGAGAGGTTACATGTGTTTAAAGGATATACTACAAATTCCAAACAAAAGTATGCTGCTATTAGGCATGTAGCGACAAAATTATTTTCAATATTGTGATCTCTAAGAAGGAAACCAAAATGCATGTGTGTGAAGGGAAACCTGACTGGACAAAAAGACTTTTAAGGAAACTGAATAATTTTGAGTCAACAGTCAGCTATGAATAACTAGTGTAATGCTGTAGTAAAAAATCCAGCTCCAGTTTAAACTATGTTAACTGGAACATCCCCAAAGAAATCGTGGTACTGTTCTCTCCAGTATGGGAAGCACTTACATATGGAGTAGTATGCTCAGTTCTAGGTGCCACATTTCATGAAAGATGCTAAGTGGCAAAGGATTCATAGGATGGTTACAAGAATTATAATAGAGTAAGGGGGGAAAATGCAGTATTGATACAAATCCTTTCGCATTAGGATTTCCATCACATTCCTGACCTGGGTTTTTCCTGTCATGACAAGACACTTGGAAGAAAACAATGAAGGGTTTGTTTGAAAGAGTGACACATACTAAGAAATAGGCATAATTGCCTATGGCAGGTGTCCTCAGTATCTTTGAGCCTGTGGGTACCTTTGGAATTTGGTGAGCACAGCCACAAAACACCAGGGATTGAGGTTATGCATAACCAGGGAATGAGGTTTATGCGTAGCTGTAATAATAGCTCTTCTACATTTCAGGCAAAAGCTGTGCTTATTAGGAGATCTCTTAAAATGAACATGTAAAATATTTTCTTGCATATGCACAGATTGCCTATAGTAATGCAATGGAGATTCTTATGCTGGACAGGCAGCTTTTAAAAAAATCTACACAGGCAATCAGATCTCCACTGGCTAATCAGAAACCCTGCTGGGCAGAAGTCCCACCTGGCCCTGCACACTTTTTTAAACACTTGGTGGGTGCCAGAAAAGGAGCTGGTGGGTACCATGTGAGCCATACTGGGGACCCTTGGCCTGTGGCATATGCCACTCATCCCTGTGTCATCTCCTGGTGACACAGGGATAAAAGAAATGTCTGCATGTGCATCATAGTAAATAATGCCTCTGTCAAACTATATATTAAGAATTGGCTTCACACAAAGATAACATGACATCTCAACTTTACTGGAGATCAAATGAGAGATTACAGGTATAACTACAGAATAGCTACTACTTAAAGGAAATCTAAAAGGCCCTGATCTGGATAACCCAAGCTAGGTTGATCTCATCAGATCTTGGAAGCTAAGCAGGATTCATGCTGGTCAGTATTTGGATGGGAGACCACCAAGGAATGATACCAGGGCCTCTTTCAGAGGCAGGCAATGGTAAACCACCTCTGAAGTCTCTTGCCTTGAAAACCCTATGGGGTTGCCATGTCAGCTGCAACTTGATGGCAAAAAAATAAAGAGGCAATGAGGCCTAGAGAATGCTGCTAACTGCAGCCACCAAGCCACAGCAATGAAACAAAGGACGCCTTGAAGGTACAGAAACACTGTTTACAGAAATATTCTGTATACCTCAGTGTAGTTGTACCGACTTCAACTGAAAAATAAACTTGCCTCAGGCAGACACTGAATTGCCTGCAAAAAGGGGCAAAGATGCAATTTGAGCCTTTTGAGTACCCTTTATTCTTGTACGTGACCTGTAACCAGTAGGTTGCCAGTGCAAAACAAGGATGGCTTCCTGCAGTTTCAAATATCTTTTACCTTTGCTGGTATTTAAGACCACAAATGACTGTTCCTTTTTCTCATAATAATTTAGCTATATTTTGATTCCCAAGTCATGCACTTCATTACTTAACATTACATCACTACTATAATAAATTGATACGGCTCTGGGGTATTATATACATGTCTAAATAAGTTCTGAGTGCACTAAATATATGGGTTATATTCTGGAAGCCAAAAGTGCTCTCTCTCATTCCCTTTCTCATGGAATATTTGCTAACAATGTTCAGAAATTTTATTTAGTTTGTTCTGTTTGTCAGTTACTTTGATTATCATATCTAACTCTGCAGATGGCACTAGGTGTAGATGGTTAAATCTACAGATTAGGGCCATGAACAGGGGAGGAAGATATGTTTAAAAATTGAGGGGGAAACCCAGGTTTGCAGAAAAATCTTACATTGTATAACAATAAAAGAAAGTTAAAAAGTTAAAAATTTCCTCATGAGAGTTTGGCAGCCATTTTGGATTGCCTAGGCAACATTGGTAATCCAAAATGACTGATGCAGTTTCGCTTCAGCACTGGAGGTGAAGTGGAGAAAAAGAATGGACAGGCAAGCAAAGTGTGGAAATGGGTAGATGGGAGGGAGGGAAGAAAAAAAGAACAATGGATAAATGAGAATTGTAGGGAGTCAAGAAAATGGGGAAAACAAAAGCTGCAAGGGTGAAGGAAGGACTGGAGGGAAATGGCAGATGGGATGACACAGGTAGGTGGGTGGGAAGGAACAAAGCTCTGGGATGGAGAGAAAAGACAAGCAAATGGAGATAGGTTGGGAAGGATGATCATCTGGGAGGGATGAGGTTTCCATGTGAATGATTGTGGGTACCCCACTGCTTCTCATACATCCACAACTTGTATTCTTTAGTATCATATGGCACATATTTTAGTTCTTACTGTTTTTGGTTGATACTCACATTGGTTGCATGGGAAACACATATTCTCTGACGAAAGCAGCTTTGACTCTCGGAAGCTTATACCCTGAAACTCTTGTTGGTCTCTAAGGTGCTACTGAAGTCCACTCTAACTTATGCTCTTGTAACTTTCCCCCTTTCCCAATTAAATGGGATTAAATTTACCAAGATTGCTCTCCTAGCTATCCACATCCTTCCTCACAGATGAAAGTTCTCTCTTCTAGTCTAGAAATAATTACAAATCTCCCTTGCAGAGTAGGCTGGAAAAGGAGAAATGTCTCAAATAGTTTAGCATAGTGAGGAAAGACAGACAGGGGTGTGGAGTTTGCTTCTGCTCACCCATGCATTCTGCTTTTGTAAAAGAAATAATGATCAGACCTTTCCTGTTTTACATGTAAATAAGTGGATCTTGAATAATTAGATCCTCACAGGGAGAGATCTAACCCTGTCCCATCCTAGCGTGCCCCCCTCATGTTGGAAAATAGTCAAAAATACTTAATTACTCAGAGTATCAATGGGTCTTTGCTTCACTGAAGAGGAGAGATTTCTTTGTGTTTTAAAAAAACTTTATTTCTAACGGTAAAGGTACACAGGAGACCTACAAATTAACAAACATATAAGAGCTACATTTCTAATATCTTACTGCTAGGAAAGCATGGTTACACACAAAAGAACAATAAGGAATCCGCTTCTTCTTGATCCCTAGAAAGGAAGTCACCTGAACACAGTAACCAATCAGTATTACAATAAAGACCACTTTTCCCAGGGTTCTCCCCATTGGCTCTGAGCCAGGTTTCCCTTCCAGGTCAGTCTAAACAATAGCATAGAAAGGTAAACAAGTTAACCCTATAATGGCTGGAATCTGAGACCTTGCAAGCCATACATTTCCAGCACCCCTATTTTTGGCAGGGTGGAAGCCTCAGTCTCATTTTGAAAAGTTAGGTGGTTTGCCTGTCCTGAGGCCATCTGGCTTTTTGGATGCCCTTCCAAAAAACAGCATGAGAACCATTCTTTCTTAGAGACCATATAAACAAAGCTTTTTCTAATTTCCCAAAAGTGCCTTGTGGTGGTACCAAGGAGTGTATAGGACTAGGCTATGGAAACATCTTCTGTCCCCTTCCCTACTTTCTCCTATGGGGTACAAGCAAAGCATTTGCCTCCTAGCCAGAATAAGTGTGAGCTAGCTCAGTTTTTTAGCCTCCAGTTCACACA
Organism: Gekko gecko; assembly: GCA_029375565.1. Classification (NCBI taxonomy): domain Eukaryota; kingdom Metazoa; phylum Chordata; class Lepidosauria; order Squamata; family Gekkonidae; genus Gekko; species Gekko gecko. The sequence continues at coordinate 124,074,458 of JAPDNY010000007.1, forward strand.
TTTTTGTCTTAGCTCAGGAAGGATGGCTCCAGAGAAAACTATGCAGTAGCCAAATCACAAACTCATAAGTTTAATGCCAGTAACTCACAAAGTAGAATCTTTGCTCACAAGATTCTAGAGCTTAGAGGAAGTGCTGCTCCTAGCTAATATGTAAGGTACTGGGTTCACCACATGGAGACTCGGATTACGACATGCGTTCAGACGCGTTTATTGTACTTCACACACAAAGACTGGAAACCGGCCCTGCAAGGGCCAACTATATACACTCCACCCGGCACACCCACAGTCCCATTGGAGGGTTTGAATTTCTCGCCAGAGGTCCTATTGGTGGACACAGGGTGGTCTAGGATCCCTGGACCCTATTGTGTTTTGGGACCAAGCTCCTTACTGCAGTCGCGGACCCCTGGTGGCAGTCCGCATACATAACAAATATGGTTCAGGGAAGGAGCACCCCAGGTCACAGAGAATGAGAGTCATCCCCAGGCTTTGTGATGGAGAAAATGCAGTGCACAGACCTACCACTGCGGATGATGCCATGCGGCTCAAACATAAGCTTAAATGTTCTGGTTGGATGGTGCATAGTTGCTGAATCACTCTTTCATTCTTGCTGCCTTGCCCCTCTACCTTGCTGCCCTGGGAAAGCAGACACTTAAAGACAGCACAGGCAATATAAACTGAAAGCAGAGTAAAGCTGCAAATGCCACAATGGTGCCAGAAAAAAAGGGCAAATTTTGGCATAGTTGGCTTGGATCTGGAAGTCAGAGGAAATTTCCTTTTGTTTAGTTAATCTTTTAAAGGTGGATAAACAGGGATGTTTGATTTGGATTTTGATTAGTTACATTTCAAATGCACATCTCTAATTTGCAGCACTTGTTAGTTTGATACCACTAATTTACAAAGGAGCAATCTTTCAGGAGGACCTCAGCAATGTCTGAATAATTTTTTCAGATATCTTTTGAATTATAGAATATGTCATGAAATGTGAACAACACACCTTAAATTGCATTAAGAGGATGTCCTCTGGCCTTTCCAGATAATTGATTTACAACATAAGCAATACAGAGCTAATTTATTTCTCATTTATTATTAATGGGCTGGGGTGTGGAATGGTATAGTATAGCCCAATCTTGCAGGTTTTGGAAGCCAAGTGGGGTCAGTACTTGGATGGGAGACCACCAAGGAAGACTTTGCAGAGGAAGGCAATGGCAAACTTGTTGTTGTTGTTCAGTCGCACAGTCGAGTCCGACTCTTCGCGACCCCATGGACCAGTTTACGCCAGGCCCTCCTGTCTTCCGCTGTCCGCTGAAGTTTGCTCAATTTCATGTTCGTTGCATCGATGACACTGTCTAACCATCTCATCCTTTGCCGTCCCCTTCTTCTTTGACCTTCAATCTTTCCCAGCATCAGGGTCTTCTCCAGTGAACGCTCCCTTCTCATTTGGTGGCCAAAGTATTTGAGCTTCAGCTTCAGGATCTGGCCTTCCAGGGAACAATCAGGGTTGATTTCTTTTAGGATTGACTGATTTGATCTCCTGGCAGTCCAAGGGACTCTCAAGAGTCTTCTCCAGCACCATAGTTCAAAAGAATCTATTCTTCGGCGCTCGGCCTTCCTTATAGTCCAACTCTCACAGCCATACATTACTACGGGGAATACCATTGCTTTGACCATGCGGACTTTTGTTGGCAAGGTGATGTCTCTGCTTTTTATCATGCTGTTTAGGTTTGCCATCACTTTCCTCCCAAGGAGCAGGCGTCTTTTAATTTCATGGCTGCAGTCACCATCTGCAGTGATCTGGGATCCTAGGAATGTGAAGTCTGTCACTACTTCTATGACTTCCCCTTCTATTTGCCAAGGAGTGATGGGCCCAGATGCCATGATCTTAGTTTTTTTGATGTTGAGCTTCAAGCCCACTTTTGCGCTCTCCTCTTTCATCCTGAGCAAGAGGCTCTTTAGGTCCTCTTCACTTTCTGCCATCAGAGTGGTATCGTCTGCATATCTGAGGTTATTGATCTTTTCCCCAGCAATCTTAATTCCAGCTTGTGATTCATCCAGGCCAGCATTTCGCATGATGTACTCTGCATATAAGTTAAATAAGCAAGGTGACAATATACATCCTTGTCGTACTCCTTTTCCTATGCTAAACCAGTCAGTTGTTCCATATCCAGTTCTAACTGTTGCTTCTTGACCCTTATACAGGTTTCTCAGGAGACATGTGAGGTGGTCCGGTACTCCCATCTCTTTAAGAACCTGCCATAATTTATTGTGATCCACACAATCAAAGGCTTTAGCATAGTCAATGAAGCAGAAGTAGATGTTTTTCTGGTATTCTCTTGCTTTCTCCATAATCCAGCGAATGTTGGCAATTTGATCTCTAGTTCCTCTACCTCTTCGAAACCCAGCTTGTACTTCTGGCAGTTCTCTATCCACGTACTGTTGGAGCCTAGCTTGTAGGATTTTGAGCATGACCTTGCTAGCGTGTGAAATGAGTGCAATTGTGCGATAGTTTGAACACTCCTTAACATTGCCCTTCTTTGGGATTGGAATGTACACTGACCTTTTCCAATCCTGTGGCCACTGTTGTGTTTTCCAGATTTGTTGGCAAATTGAGTGCAGCACTTTAACAGCATCTTCTTTTAAGACTTTGAATAACTCAGCTGGGATACCATCACCTCCACTAGCTTTGTTGTTAGTAATGCTTTCTAAGGCCCATTTAACTTCGCTTTCCAGGATGTCTGGCTCGAGGTCAGTGATTATACCATCGTGGTTGTCAAGGACATCGAGGTCCTTCTTGTATAGTTCTTCTGTGTATTCTTGCCATCTTTTCCTAATCTCTTCTGCTTCTGTTAGGTCCCTACCATTTTTGTCCTTTATCATGGCCAGCTTTGCATGGAACGTTCCCTTGATTTCTCCAATTTTCTTGAAGAGATCTCTAGTCCTTCCCAATCTATTGTTTTCCTCTATTACTTTGCATTGTTCATTCAGGAAAGCCTCCTTATCTCTCCTTGCTGTTCTCTGGAAATCTGCATTCAGTTGGGCAAATCTTTCCTTTTCACCGTTGCCTTTAGCTTTCCTTCTTTCCTCTGCTATGTGTAAAGCCTCATCAGACAGCCACTTTGCTTTTTTGCATTTCTTTTTCTTTGGGATGGCGGTGATTGCTGCCTCCTTTACAATGTCACGGACCTCTGTCCATAGTTCTTCAGGCACTCTTGTCTATCAAATCTAGTCCCTTAAACCTATTCTTCACCTCTACTGTATATTCATTGGGGATGTGATCTAGGTCAAATCTGAATGGCCTTGTGTTTTTCCCAACTTTCTTCAATTTAAGTCTGAATTTTGCAATGAGTAGCTCATGATCTGAGCCACAGTCAGCTCCAGGTCTTGTTTTTACTGACTGGATAGAGCTTCTCCATCTTTGACTGCAAATTATATAGTCAGTCTGATTTCGGTGTTGCCCATCTGGTGATGTCCATGTGTAGAGACGCCTCTTAGGTTGTTGGAAAAGGGTGTTCGCTATGACCAGCGTGTTCTCTTGACAAAACTCTGTTAGCCTTTGCCCTGCTTCATTTTGTTCTCCAAGGCCAAACTTGTCTGTTATTCCGGTTACCTTTTGATTTCCTACTTTAGCATTCCAGTCCCCTATGATGATGAGGACATCATTTTTTGGTGTTAGTTCTATGAGGTGTTGTAGGTCTTCATAGAATTGGTCCACTTCAGCCTCTTCTGCAGCAGTGGTTGGGGCATAGACTTGGATTACTGTGATACTGAATGGTTTGCCTTGGATTCGGACCGAGATCATTCTGTCATTTTTGAGGTTGTATCCCAATACTGCCTTTCTCACTCTCTTGTTGACTATAAAGGCCACACCATTTTTTCTACGGGATTCCTGGCCACAGTAGTAGATATAATGGTCTTCTGAGTTAAATTCGCCCATTCCTGTCCACTTTAGTTCACTGATTCCCAAGCTGTCAATGTTCATTCTTGCCATCTCATTTTTGACCACGTCAAGCTTACCTTGATTCATAGATCTTACATTCCAGGTTCCTATGCAGTATTGTTCTTTGCAGCATCGGACTTTCCTTTCACCGTCAGACACATCCACAACTGAGCGTCCTTTCGGCTTTGGCCCAGCCGCTTCACTCTTTCTGGGGTTACTCGTACTTGCCCTCTGCTCTTCCCCAGTAGCATATTGGACACCTTCCGACCTGAGGGGCTCATCTTCCGGCATCATATCTTTTAGCCTTTTGTTACTGTCCATGGGGTTTTCTTGGAAAAGATACTGGAGTGGGTTGCCATTTCCTTCTCCAGGGGATCACGCTTGGTCTGAGTTCTCTGCTGTGGCCTGTCCGTCCTGGGTGGCCCTCCACGGCATAGCCCACAGCCTCATCGAACCACGCAAGCCCCCTCGCCACGACAAGGCAGTGATCCATGAGGGAGGCAAACTAGCTCTGCTTAATCACTTGCTTTGAAAACGCTGAGGGGTTGCTATAAGTCAGCTGGGACGTAACAGCACTTTACATACAAACATGAATAGGCCACATGCCTTTTCTGAAGGCAGTGCTTCTGGGGTGAAGATAATGTATTTGCCCAGCAATCATATGACTGTGTTTTCACTGGGATATTTTTATTTTCCATCTCCATATCATAGAGAGCTAGTTTGGTGTACTGGTTAAGAGCGTGGACTCTAATCTGGGAGAACTGGGTTTGATTCCCCATTCTTCCCCATGCAGGTGCTGGTGTGACCTTGGGTCAGTCACAAGTTCTCTCAGAGCTGTTCTCTCAAGAGCAGTCCTCAAAAGAGCTCTCTCAGATCCACCTACCTCACAGGGTGTCTGTTGTGGAGAGGGGAAGGGGAAGGAGACTGTAAGCCACTCTGAGACTCTGAGTGAAGGGTGGGGGTATAAATCCAATCTTCTCCTCTTCCTCATCCACCTCAGTGCTGTGTCAGATGTGGGTTGTCTGAAGACCATAGGGACCTATTGGATGGTATCATCCAGGCTGTTTCATGAGTTATTAAAATTTCATTTACAAAAATTATTTAGAGGTTGGGCAGTCCTTCATTGGACGTCTGAGCTATCATTCATGCAGTCCTTCAAATTAATGTTACAAATCATTAATTTATAAATATTTTTTTCCTTCTCCAGTGCTGAGCTGCCTATTTGCCCAGATTTTTTAAAAGCAATAAACATAATCCCTCAATGTCAGGGTTTTCTACTTATGTATCCTATCCTTTATGTGTGAACCAGCTATTGTGGTATTGCCTTTGAATCAGGATTGCCTTGAATCAGAATTCGCAGGATTTTCTCCAAACTGAAACATATGTGAGGTTTATTTTGATTAATAGTCATGCAGATTATAGACTATGTGTGACTGGAGGTGGCAGGTGCAGAAAAAGCTTTGGGAGGGGCAAGGGACACTAGTCATTGAGGTAGGAATGCCAGCCTACAGGTGAGACCTGGGGATCCTCTGGAATTAGAGCTCATCTCCAGAAGACAGGGATCAGTTCCCTTGCAGAAAATGGATGCTTTGGAGGGTGGACTCTATCATATAGCCATCTATCTGGAAGGTCATCTAACAGCAATGCTGATTCTGTGAACTTAGGCAGATCACGAGATGGGAGGGCAGGAAGGGTTGCATCAGCACTTAGTTCTCGTGGCCCTTTCTTACACACCAAGGGAAATGCTGATTGCCACTTTGGGGTCAGGAAGCAATTTTTCTCCAGGCCAGTCTGGCCAGGGTCCTAGAGGGTTTTTGCTGTCTTCTGGTCATGGAGCAAGGATCACTGAAGGTGTGGAGGGGAGATATTTGTGAATTTCCTGCATTGTGTGGGGGTTGGACTAGATGACCCTGGAGGTACCTTCCAACTCTATGATTCTATATGTCATTGTACCCCACTGTGGCCCCTGTCCTCCCCAAGCTCCATCTCCAAATCTCTATGACTTTCCCAGCCTGGCTCTGGCAACCCTACCTACTTCATCTCCTGCTGGGGGTGGGGGGGACCTGGCAACCAAAAGAAGGTAAGCAAGCATAGGCAATGGCTCTGGGTGCTGAGGTCTAAGAGGTGGCATGGGTAAGAAGGCCCTGGGAGGGAAGGCCCTGGGAGGGAAGCCAAGGAGGACTGGACTCCCTGGGGAGTGGAGCCCATGTTTAATGAGCCAGCTCCCAGTATGAGTCTGAAACAGCACATCTGTTACAGGGACTTTTGGCTTGTTTTTTCCATCAATAGTGGGCCTCCCATCCCCCAAATACTGCATGGAGAAGCACTTTTTAAAGTCACTGAAGTCTTGGGATGGAACACTCACAGCTTCAGGGGCTGCTGAGAACCCCAAAAGGCAACTATAGAAAGAGAAGGAATAGGAAGGAACTGGTTCATCATGAAATTGTGGCATTGCACATTTTCCAGACCAACCTATAGTTCCATCAGTATATCTAATTTTCAACATGGCCCCATGTGGATACTTAAATCTGGAGATCCGTCTGTCTGTCTGCCCATCTGTCATCTATCATGGGGGTTAAAATCCTCCAAAATAATAAAAGCAGCACCTGTAGCTTTAACAAACAAATGTCCTCAGTGTCTATATCTAGTCAACCACAACAGTACTGCCAAGCATCCCAGCTTTGGTTCTGTCAGTAGAAGGCAGAGGATGGGATAGGGCCCTTTCCAGGGTTGTTTTGGCCTTCAAGGGAGGACATGATACTATGTGACATGAATGATTCACCCAGGACCGGCAGCTTGCTGCTACTGTTCAACAGCAGCTCCCCACAAAAGCCAGTGTGGTGTAGTGGTTAGACTTTCAGACTGGGATCTAGCTCAGTGGATGATCTTGGGCCAGTTACAGATTTTCAGCCTAACCTACCTCACTGGGTTGTTCCACTGGAATTACTAATTTATTAGTAGTTGATCTCCAAACTACAGAGATTAGATTCCCTGGAGAAAATGATTGTTTTGGAGGATGGACTCTATGGCAATATACCCCATAGAGGTTTCTTGCTTTCCCTCCCCGAACCCTGCCCTTTCCAGGCTCAGCCTCCAAATCTCCACGAATTTCCCAACATAGAGTTGGCAAACCTATGTGACAGCAACCAACGTGAACAACAGCTTTTTAAAACTTATTTTTAATCCCTCAGTATTATAATTTACTTCTTGGCAGCATTTTGTAAAATCCAGGAGACAACAGTTGCCTCTTCTGTAGCCATTTCATTAACTTTGTTCCATTTTGAGGGCTTTCTGTCAGCATAGATAACTGAATAGTCCAGTCATTAAATTGCCAAATGTCCACTTAAAAACAAACGTTAATGTTTTTAAGGTGATAATTGAAAGATGTGTATCAGACAATACTTTAACTCTCTGTAGCGTCATGTTTTGCCAAAGGGGTGTTGTGGCAATCAGTCAGACTGAAAGAAGTTAAAAAATCATAAACATGAGCACAGTTAAAATGTACCCCATCATGTCTGTCTTCATTCCAGGTGTGTTATTGTGTAAGGGGGTGCGAGGCAGCACCATTTTGCTACAGGACAAATTAGAAAAGGTATATTTGAAAATGTGTTGTTTTGGACACTTTATCTGTAGATAACACTGGATGGCTGTTATTCAAAACCTTTATAACACATATCCAGGAGCCTAAAGCAGTCAGGCGCAACAGCTAGACCAAAGTTCTCATTAATTATTCTTCACAGGTGGTGAATACGTCAGACAATTCTTGTACTCTTGCTGGTTAAGTTTAGACTTTTTGCTTTTTAAGCAGTTTGCTGCAGGGTGGAGCTATGTGTTGGGTGTAGTTCTATGATAATTTTTATTATATGAGGTGAAACAGCTGCTGGGGCTTCAGGGTGAGAAGGGGAACTATTCAGTCCTTTCTTTCTCAGACCCTTTTCTGTTTGAAATGACACCCAGCTACTTTTTTCTCCTGTGAGAAAAAAAATACAGTGATCTATGCCTTTTGTCTCTCAGGAGAAAAACAGCTTGTGTGTTGTGTTCTTGTGGGTACGCATACAATTGTCATCAGACAAAACCAATTCCATTCTTCCTCTTGTTCTCTAAAGAAACAGAAAGCTCCTCCTCAGGGGTCTTTTTGTAGAAAAACAGCTGCAGGAGCTCATTAGCATATGGTATGCTAATGAGCTATTAGGCTATTAGCATATGCCACACCCCCTGACATCACCGGAAGTGATGTCAGAAGGGGAAGCAAAAGGGGGGGAGGCATCTTCAAAAGCCTCCCCTTCCCTTCCCCAGCTGGTCTGGGTGGAAGGGGTTTAAAGTTTAAACTCCTTCTCATGAGAGTTGGGCCACAGAAGGAGGAAAGAGGGAAGGAAAGAGAGAGAGTAGAGAGAAGGAAAGAAGGAAGGAAAGAGGGAAAGGGGAGGGAAAGAAAGAAAGGGAAGAAGGAGGGAAACAGGGAAAGGAGGAAAAAAGAGAAGAGAAGAAGGTGGGAAAGAAAGAGAGAAGAGAAGAAGGAGGGAAAGAGGAAAAAGAGAGAAGGAAAGGAGGGAATGAAAGAAATTCAGCGGCAATTCAGCCCCATTATATCCTATGGGCCATTGAAGTCAATGATGAAAACATAGGGTATATTCTGGGGGCTGGAGGAGGCAGTTTGAGGAGAGGCTCCAAACTCACAGGGTAGCTGATGGAGCCTCTCCCCAAGATACCCACCAAGTTTCAAGAACAGTGAACCAGGGAGTCCAATTCTATGGGCCCCCAAACAGGTTGCCCCTATTCCTTCCATTGTTCTCTATAGTGGGAAAAAAGTTAATTTTTTCCCACCATAGAGAACAATGGAGGGAATAGGGGCAACCTGTTTAGAGGCCCATAGAATTGGACCCCTGATCCAATGTTCTTGAAACTTGGTGGGTATCTTGGGGAGAGGCTCCATCAGCTACCCTGTGAGTTTGGAGCCTCTCCATCAAACCCCTCCCTCCAGCCCCCAGAATATACCCTATGTTTTCACCATTGACTTCAATGGCCCATAGGATATAATGGAGCTGAAATTGACATTCGGCTGCCTGAAAGACTCCCCGGGACGCCGGCTGGGGGCGGGGCTTGGCTCCTGAGCTCCCGGAGCTGCGCTCTGGTGAGCTCCCCCCCCCAAAAGACCCCTGCTCCTCCTTCTAATGAACATTTAGTTACACTAAAAACTACGTCTCCAACCTGCAACAGCTTTATATGACCAAAGGAAGTCCTGAGGAATTACTAATCATGGATTAGTTTGCCCTGAAAAGCATGCATACCTGATTTCAAATATGCTTCTCCTACTAGTGAGCTCTGACACAGAACTTCCCTGTCTTTCAAATGCTATGATAGTCTTCCAAAGTTGACAGCAATGAGCAACTTTATTTATTAATGCCTCTTGCAATTGTCTGCTCTAACAAGGCACTCCCTGTGTTCCTATGAAAGAGTTTTGTGAGCCAAGGGAGGATTTCTACATCACCCCTATCAACACTATCTGAATTCAACTTCAATCACCACCCCCTGTACCATTAGGCATAGTTAAGAAAAATGTTGGCTTTGAGATTAATACTCATCCTCTCTATTGCAAAACAAGGCTTAATATGCCTGTTGCTAGCAGCATTATTTTAGGTACTCTGAAAGAGGGTCTTCTTCAGTTGCCATACAACCAGTGTTGTTAAGTCACCTGGTGCTTTTTGCAAATGGTACTATAACGCCAGATAAGGGAACTCTCTGCACTGCCTGTCTTCTCTGGCTTTCCAAGTGTCTAGTTATGTTAAGATGACAATTTTGTTATTTGCTTTAAATTGTAGTAAACTGCTAATAAGTAAATAAATAATTCCTTTGCAATCTGTGTGAGGGCTTGTGGTTTGTTTATGTCTTCATGCCCATATTCTTGCCTCTAATTAAGTATTTAATATGTGTTGTAGACTACTATGAAAGCATGGCTATATAATGGGTGTACAGAATCTGTGAATAAACAAATAAATGACCAGACTTGTGCCCAAGGAGATTCAGTATGTATACAGGGAGAGGAGGGAGGGAACGTCAATTGTTGGTTTAGCAAACAAAGAGCTAAAAGCCATCTTGATTGCACAGGAGAAGACAGGTCTCACTTTGTTGTCTAAACATTTTGTACCAAACTAGGCTTTGTTAGCCTCCTTGAGTTCAAGCAGTTAGGTACCATATAAGTATTTTAAATAAACATGAGTTTCTGCTTCGGTTTGATTTGCCTACTCTCAGATTTAAAACTTCCAGGAAGGCCTGGGGTGAAGCCCGGAACACAGTGTAAGCTTCTGTATGTAATTCTGACTTCAACTCAAACTGCTCAGATAGCGATAGATGTTGGGATGAGAGCATCATGGTCTAAATGATAGGGAAAGAAGAAATTAGCACTTAGCTTTGTATCAGTAACACAGTTCAAAAGAGTTTTGATCTGTTCTAGGATCTGCTGCAGTTATCACTCCCTATTTAATCTGCAATACATTTCCCTTCACTTTGTGCATTGGTTTAGCAGTTCCAAGGCTATCACCTGTTCAGAAACACATATTCTCACCTGAAGCCCTGTCTTCAAAGTGAAATATTTGGAGGAACGAGGCAGAAAGCAAAAGGCACTGCGGGACCATAAAAGCGCTACTGCTAGGCTTCTTTTTAGTACATTCACTAACTGGTCTGTGGATATGCTGGAACCAAACCATGCTGGAACCATCCCTGTCAATACTACTAGATTTATCAGGGGCCTTTGATACAGCTGACTACTCCATTTCTACCCATTGGCTGGAATATGGAATTGGCATTAAGGGAGTAGCCAGGCCCATAGCCAGGAATTTTTAAGTCGGGGGGGGGCAAATTCTTCAGGGGGCACTGGCTAATTTAAGTAAAATTAATTTAAAGGGCAGAGGTGTGAAGCACTGGCACTGACAACAATACGGCCCAGATCAATGCAGGCAGTGATGTCTTTTGGCACCAATGTCTCCTCTGAGAGACTGGCTCCTGCTGATCCTTGAATGCTCAGGACAAATCTTGCCTCAGCCCAGCAAGGAGCCCCATGAGTCGGGAGCTCTGACATAAGAACATAAGAGAAGCCAATGCTGAATCAGGCCAATGGCCCATCTAGTCCAACACTCTGTCACACAGCGGCCAAAAATACCACGTGCCATCAGGAGGTCCAGCAGTGGGGCCAGGACACTAGAAGCCCTCCCACTGCTGCCCCCTCCAGCACCAAGAATAGAGTGCATCACCTGCCCCAGACTGAGAGTTCCCATCTATACCCTGTGGCTAATAGCCACTGATGGGCTTCTGCTCCATATGTGTTATGTATTGGAATGTGAATCTGGGCTATACATTCCTATGTTAAGCTTGATTTCAAATGTGGCTCTTCAGCTGTGGCATTACTATTGGCTGGTTTCTAAGAAACCTCTATACAGAACCAATCATCTTGTAAATATGTTGCAAAGAGGGAACGGTCCTGATTGGCCTTTATCCCTGTGTTATGATTGGCCTTTATCTCTATGTTGCTATTGGTCCTTAACTTATTATGGGTGTGGCTTTGACTGCCCGGGAGAGTTTAAAAAGGAGCTGTGCTCCACTGTTTCTTGTTGTGTGTTCCTGACTTACAGTTTGCTGTTCAAATAAAGCTGAAATCACTTTTGAAGCTGAAATCGTTGTTGAGTCTCATACTTAACAATATGTTTATCTAATTCCCTCTTGAAACTGTCCATGCTTGTAGCTGCCACCACCTCCTGTGGCAGTGAATTCCATATGTTTATCATTCTTTGGGTGAAGAAGTATTTCCTTTTATCTGTTCTAACCCGACTGCTCAGCAATTTCATGGAGTGCCCATGAGTTCTTGTATTGTGAGAAAGGGAGAAAAGTACTTCTTTCTCAACCTGCTCAATCCCATGCATAATCTTATAAACCTCGATCATGCCGTCATTTCTCCAAGCTAAAGAGCCCCAAGCTGTCTTTTCTCCAAGCTAAAGAGCCCCAAGCGTTTTAACCCTTCTTCACAGGGAAGGTGTTCCAACCCTTTTATCATTCTAGTTGCCCTTCTCTGCACTTTTTCCAATGCTATAATATCCTTTTTGAGGTGTGGCGACCAGAACTGTACACAGTATTCCAAATGAGGTCGCACCAATGATTTATACAGGGGCTTGATGATACTGGCTGATTTGTTTTCAATTCCCTTCCTAATAATCCCCAGCATAGCGTTGGCCTTCTTTATTGCAGTTACACACTGTCTAGACATTTTCACTGAGTTATCCACTACGACTCCAAGATCTCTCTCTTGGTCTGTCTCTGCCAGTTCAGACCCATCAACGTGTATTTATATTTAGGATTTTTGGCTCCAATGTGCATCACTTTGCACTTGGCCACATTGAACCCCATTTGCCACGTTGACGCCCACTCACCCATCCTCGACAGATCCCTTTGGAGTGCCTCACACTCCTCCCTGGTTTTCACCACCCTGAACAACTTTGTGTCACCTGCAAATTTAGCCACTTCACTGCTTACTCCCAATTCCAAATAATTAATAAACAAGTTAAAAAGCATCGGACCGAGTACTGATCCCTGTGGTACCCCACTGCTTACCAACCTCCACTGAGAAAGTTTCCCGTTTATACTCACTCTCTGTTTCCTATTTATAAGCCAGTTTTTGATCCACAAGAGGAACTGTATCAAAAGCTTTCTGGAAGTCAAGGTAAATAATATCTATTGGGTCCCCCTTGTCCACATGTTTGTTCACTCCCTCAAAAAACACTAACAGGTTAGTGAGACAAGATCTTCCCTTACAGAACCCATGCTGAGTCTGCCTCAATAGTTTTTGTTCATCAATGTGCCTACTAATTCTTTCCTTAATAACAGTTTCCACCAACTTACCCGGTATTGATGTCAGACTGACTGGCCTGTAATTTCCTGGATCTCCCCTGGAGCCCTTTTTAAAGATGGGAGTGACATTAGCTATCTTCCAGTCCTCAGGAATGGAGGCAGATTTTAAAGAAAGATTACATATTTTTGTAAGGAGATCCACAAGTTCACATTTGAGTTCTTTCAGAACTCTCGGATGAATGCCATCCGGGCCTGGTGATTTATTAGTTTTTAAATTGTCCATCAGTCGGAGGACTTCCTCTCTTGTCACCGCAATCTGATTCAGGTCTTTCAAACCCCCTCCCGAAATCGGTGCTTCTGGAGTGGGCAAGCACTTCTCATCTTCACTGTGCATTCAGCTTCTCAGCCATTTCCCTATCATCCTTCACTTCTCCTTTTACCCCTTGGTCATCCAAGGGCCCCACTGCCTCCCTGGCTGGTTTCCTACTTCTAATGTATTTGAAGAAAGTTTTATTGTTGGCCTTTATGTTTTTTGCGATATGCTCCTCATATTCCCTTTTTGCTTGCCTGATCACAGACTTGCATTTTATTTGCCATAGTCTGTGTCCCCTCATACCAGAGAAGTTACCCCTTTTAAAGTTAAAAGTGGTTGCGTCAGTCTTTTTGGGCAACTCCCTATCTGTACAAATGTTAAACTCAATGACATTATGGTCACTGTTCCCAAGTGGTGCAATCACTTTTACATCTCACACCAGATCTTGGGTGTTCCTTAGGACCAAATCCAGGATCGCCTCTCCCCTGGTAGGATCTGTGACCATCTGTTCCATACACAGTCATTGAGAGTGTCTAAAAACTCAATCTCTTTTTCCCGACTAGAACTCCTATTGACCCAATCAATGTGTGGGTAGTTAAAGTCGCCCATTACGACACAGTTATTTCGTCTAGCCACTATCTTTAATTCATTCATCATTTTATAATCCTCCTCTATCTTTTGATCTGGTGGGCGATAACAAACTCCCACTGTTAAGCCTCCTTTTGGACCCACTATTTCAACCCATAGCATTTCCAGAAGCAAATCCAATTTTCTTACCCTCTCAATCTTACTGGATGGTATACCCTCTCTGACATACAGAGCCACCCCACCTCCAACCCTTCCCCCTATCCTTCCGATATAATTTATAACCAGGAATCACCATATCCCACTGACTTTCCTCATCCCACCAAGTTTCTGAAATACCCACAATGTCTATTTCCGCCCCCCAACACCAAGCATTCCAACTCCCCGATTTTACCTCGGAGACTTCTAGCATTTGTGTATAAACACTTATAGTTTCCCACATTTGTTAAGCCCACAGCCTTCCTCTTGCTGCCTCGAGACCTTGCCAGGCAGTTCCTATCATTAGCCACAGTCTCAGTGGACAATTTTAATCCATTTCCTTGTACAAAAGTAATAGCTACCCCTTCATCTCTTTGAGATGAACCATCCCAAACCAGAGACTTTTAATCTCCTGTCAGCTTTCCCCCATTATTCAGTTTAAAAACTGCTCTGCCACCTTTTTGATTTTGAGCGCCAGCAGCCTGGTTCCTTCTTGGGACAAGTGGAGACCGTCCCTTTTGTACAGCTCCCTCTTGTCCCAAAAAGCATTCCAGTGCCTAACAAACTTGAACCCTTCTACCCTACACCACCGTCTCATCCACGCATTGAGACTCCTGATCTGTGCCTGTCTCTCTGGCCCTGCGTGTGGAACAGGTAGCACTTCTGAGAAGGCTACCTTGGAGGTCCTGGCCTTGAGTTTCCTGCCCAGCAGCCTAAATTTCTCCTCCAGGACCTCACGACTGCATTTCCCCATATCGTTGGTGCGGACGTGCACCACGACCACTGGCTCCTCCCCAGCACTATCTACCAGCCTATCTAAAACACGCGTAATGTCCGCTACCTTCGCACCAGGCAGGCAAGTCACCATACGGTCAGTACACGGGTTCACCTCCCAGCTGTCTACCTGCCTAAGGATCGAATCACCAACTACCAAGAGCCCCCCTCCCACCCTTCCCAGGGACGGTTCCTTGGTATGAAAGGATACCCGTTCACCAGCAGAAGAAGAGGTCCCTTCTGGACTTCCAGTCGACAGCGTGGCAATGGCGGCCACTGCTCCCGAGGCTCAGGAGATTGGCTAGCACATCAGCGGTATGGAGGGGGGCTACAGAAGTGGCCCCTCCATGGAACCCTGGGGTAAGGGTTCCTAGCCAGAGGGCTTTTAAGGAGTTGCCTCTTCAGCAGTGGAATGCCACAGAATTGAGGTGCTCCTTCGTCCTAACGGTCCTGCCGCTGGTGGCCAAATGGCTCTAGCTAGGCTGACCGGGGCAAGTGAAGGAGATCGAGCGAGATGCGACAACTGAGGCAAGGCTGCAGGCAGCCAAGGATGAACGTGAGTTCAATGCAAACGATTTTATGAAGAAACGGCGGATTCCCTGCCCTTTTGCTTTATCGGTTTGGAGGAAGCTCCCCCCCCATGAGCAGCAAATAGAAGAAAAAGGGTGGGCGCAGGGAAAATAGAAAAGCTGTTTGGTTTTAAGAGACTTACCAGAGTGGATTTTACGCATAAGCAAATTTCAGAGGTGGTGAAGGAGCGGTTGGTTTCTGTTAACAATAATCCAAGATGTCAGGCGTCGGGAAGAGGGTGGCGAAACCGAAACCTCCGGGCGGCCAGAGTCCTAAGCCGAAAGAGGAGGGGTCAGACATCATAAGACTACTAGCGGATACGCTCAAGCCAGTCATGGATCAACTAGCTGGTATTAACCAGCAGTTAGCTGTCCTAAACCAGACGATGGCAGCGCAGCAGCTCCAAGTGGCGGAAACGGTTAAACTAATGGAGCAGACGATTGCAGAAGTGAAGGAGATGCACTCTGAACACAGAAAGTTGAAGAAAAGAGTGGATCGAGTGGTGAATAAGCAAAATCATCAAGAACATAGGCTTTTGTCCTTGCAAATGGAGAAAGCTAATATGATCCTCAGATTTCAAGGGGTGCCAGAGTCTTTGAAGGAAGATTTAAAGAAGCTCCTTAGTGATCTTCTCGCACCAGTTGTAGGCTTAAAAGCGGAAGAAATTATGCACAACATTGAAACAGCATACAGGGTGTATTCAAATTACACCAAAAAGAATAGCCTACCTGGTGAAATATCAGTCAGATTTTCAAGAAGACAAACTAGGGATGCAATTCTACGAGCAACCTCGGCAGCTCCATTGAAAATGGGGAATGACAGTATTAAGGTTTTAAAGGACATACCATTCGAGATTCGTCAGAAGCGGAAAAGTTACAAGGACTTGATACTCTTTCTCCAAACCAACCAAATTGGATATAAATGGGTGGTCCCAGAAGGAGTGGTCTTTAAGATGAATGATAAGAGAGAGAAGATCGACTCTGTGTTTAAAGCCAAGGAATTTATCAAACGTCACCTGGGGACTAAAGAAGATGGCGAAACTGGTTCGAGTGGCTCTGCTCCCTCTGAGACGGATGAGGACCTGGTGGCAGAAGAAGGCGCTGATGCCCGAAGACCAACTTTTGCACTTAGGGACAGGAAACTTAAGTAAAGGCAGAAGGACTCTGAAATTGGCCTTTATGAAGTGAGCTTGAGAGATGCTCTGGAATACTCTCATAACAACTAATTAGCTAATTCTTAAATAGAGAAAGTTAGGAACTCACGGTATTCATGATATTCTAACTGTGTAATACTAACATAGATGCTAACGGGGTGGAAGATCTCCTACTCTTGGGTTTTTAGTTTAGTGTGGGTTTGCTTTCCTTTTTCCCTTAGTGTTAGTTCCTCCTCCTTTTTTCTTTTAGTTTGTAGTCTATATAAAATGCAAATAAATAAAAAATTCCCTTCGGGGGGCCAAAAAAAAAAAAAAGAGGTCCCTTCTGAGGGCACATTCCCCTTATCCTCAGCATGGTGCCCCGTTTCCCCTTGACCCTCATGCTCCCTGGCAGCAGCTGGACTGCCAGATCCAGAGTGGGACATATCTAACAAGTCCCCGAGAGTCTTCTCCGTGCACCTAACTGGCTGTCTCTGCTTCTCCAGGTCAGCCACTTTGGCCTCAAGGGAGCAAACTTGCTCCCTGAGAACCAGGAGCTCCTTGCCTTTGAAGTAACTCTGGGCCCCTAATCTCCCCAGAGCAGAGAGAGACAAATCAAGGAGAGGCAGTGGCTGCAGCAGTTTCTACCAGAAGAGCAGAATCAACTTGATGGGATTTTTCCTGTGAAGTGCCACAGGGTTCTATTCTCTTGCCCACATTTTTTTAAATATATATATATGAGGCCACATCTTGATATTTGGGGTTGGGTGTCATCTTCAGTCTGTGGATGACCCCAAGCTCTATATTTCATCATCCAATCATCCAGATCTATCCATCCATCTTGGCTCTGAACTGGTGCTAGTTAGGAAGGATGATGTTTTAGAGAGATTGGGTCTATTTGTCTTGGATGGAGCGGAGTTGGTTTTTGCGGAACAGGGTGAGGACTTGAGGTGCTTATGGACCCAGACTTGCTAGTTGAAAAGCAGGTTAGTGTAGTGACCAAGAGTACCTTCTAGCTGTTGGAGTATTTAGCAGAGTGCTTAGGGCTTACAATGCAGCAAAGCCTTCTGGAGCATGCATGCTATAGAAACAAAGTGACTTCCTCTGTAGTCTGAGGCTAAGCGACAGCTCAAAGTCTTTCACTTCCAACACTATCAGCTGCATCTGGTTCACCATGTCTCTCCTTTCTTAGCTGATCTGGCCATGCTAATACATGGTTTTGTAACCTTCTGGTTGGGTTGCTGTAATGCGCTGTACATTGGGCTGCCCTTGAAGACAACTTGGAAACTGCAACTGGTTCAGAATGTGGCAACCAGATTATTGCCAGGGATTAGATAATGGAAACAGATCCCACTAATGTTAAAATGGCCACATTGGCTGCCAGTTTATTTCTGAGTCTATTTCAAGATGCTGGTTATTATCTTTGAAATCTTATATGCCTTAAGACTGTATCCTCTCATATGTCCCCATGCACCAACTCCAGTCTTCAGGCTGCAAACTACTGGCTCTTCCCCTAGTTAAGGCAGCCTGCCTGGCACCTAGGAGAGCCTGGAGCTTTTCCACCATTGCTCCCACTCTGTGGAACAGGCTTCCTGAGGAAGTGAGAGGAACCTGGCTGTCCTCAGAAATGTTCACAGCACTGTAAAGCCGTTCTATTTGCCAGGGCTTTTAATGGGGTATAAATGGAAGGCATCTTTTGGGGGAAGAGGAGGGTATATCTGGTTTTATTCCATTGGTTTTAAATTGTAATATTTCAGCAGGGACATGTAAGTTGCCTTCAGCCATAAGGAAAAAGGGGGATTTAATATCATATAAAATAAACTGTAAGTGTGGTGAATCTATGAACTGTGGGTGGGGGGAATCTCGTTCTCTCTCTTTCATTCTGTCTAGCAAAGCCAGTCATAGGTTTTGTGCTTCATCCAATCCCTGCCCCATCCTTAGAAAACTGAGAGGGCACTACCTTTATGTTAGCTGGATGAGTAAAAGATGGCCAATCTTTTGCCTTTTCAAAGAACTTGTAGGTGCCCAGAATACCTTTGTAGACTCACAGGTGGCTCCAGTTCAGTGAATGCTGGGTTAAAAAGTTGTATTTATAAAAACTAAATCTAGAGCTGCTTCTACATGGTCACAATTATCTGCATAGTGCTGGTTGCTGCTGGAAACACACAGGCATTACAGTGATAAAACAGCGTCCATAGTGCAGTTTTCCTTTCCTTGCCTCTAGCTATTTATTTATTTATTTGATTCAATGTCTATCCCACCCTTCCCGCAAGCGGGCTCTGGGCGGGTTACAACATTTAATATAAAACAATAAAATCAGAATTAAAACTATAAACTTAACCCTTAAACAATAGCAATCAGACTGCGTCACAACTATTACAATGGTGCCCTGTGTTAGAAAATTAAAGGCAGAAAGGGCTAGACCCCACAAGGGATTGCAGGTTATAAGTATCCTACCGTGCGTAAACCAAAGTAGTTATCAATCTGTGTCCTCGAAGATTAAAGACCATGGTACAGATGGTAACAAAGAGGTAACAGGAGGGGTCAGATGATAATTGACATCTGCTGTCTCATCCAAATGCCTGGCAGAAGAGCTCCATTTTACAGACCATGTGGAGCTGTAAAAGGTCCCGCAGGGCCCTGATCTCTAGCAGGAGCTCATTCCACCAGGTTGGGGCCAGCTACTGAGGGGCTTTTTTTTTTTACCTTTCCTATTGAACAGGCAATTATACCTTCCCCCTTATATCTATCCAATGAAAAGGGCCAGAGACGTACTTTTTTTAAAATAAAAGCTGGGGATTCAGAGGAGCTAGTAGATTATTGCATAGATTGTTAAAACATTACCATACTGCAGCAATCTAGCTGATTGCTGATTATTTTAAAAAGCCCTTTGGTGGTGAGGAAGAAAGGGTAGCTGTGGGAGGCCGTCAGGCAAGAAAAATGGCACTACTGTGGGTGGGACCTTAAAAATGTACATCTTTCTGTCTACTGCATGCAAAGGTGCTTTGACTGCAATCTTTCAAAAAAGATTGTGCCAAACTAGGAATGATGTTGTGTAGGTGCTCCAAAAAAAACCTTAAAACCCTCTGTATGGAAGCAACCTTAGAATCTGGATCAGTAGATATACTTACCACATGGATGAGGGTTGGGAAGCCCACAACCAAGATACTACTTGAGTTTTAATTCCAACATAATCCTAGCATTGCCCTAGAGCCTTCACTCCTCAGACAGAGGGCAAAGCTATGTCTTCTAGAGGGTATGGGACATAGAGAAAAGAAAGTGACCTCTATAAAATAGCACCCAGGAAAGGGAGAGAAACTATTCTGTTTCTTGCTGAATGCCTGTTGCTATTAATCAGCTATGCCCCATTAATTGTTTGTTTCTGTTCTTTCCTGGAGCAATTAATATTCCTTTCTCTTTCCCATACCGAAACTGTTCCCCCCCCATCTACAATTTGTCCTAGCTGAGCAAATAGTTTTGAACAGAACAGATCAGCAGGGGAGGCTTTAGTTTATGGCAGTAGAGAAACTTAAATTATAGTGACTTTCTCTGGAATCATCAGGTACATTTTTTTCAACCTGTGAGCTCAACCACATTTTCTCAGAGCCCTCAATTTGCACAGTACATCTTGTTCTCTTTCTCTCTGTCTTTCTGTCTTTGTAGCAAAACCAACCACTGGATTTTGTACTTCATACGGTACAGCCAGCAAACATTCAAGTACCTTCTCAATCTATTCCAATGGAAGCAAAGCAGGCCTTTTTGAACAGGGAATACGGCTTTGAGAGAAATGACCCTGATCTGATATAATGCTCAGTCTAAGGATGACTCACATGTTTCGAAGCACTACAGCTTCCAATTATGTTAGCACAAATCAAGACATACATTTTTCCTATATCCATTCATATATTTAAACTTCCCCTTTATAAGGTGAACTAAATGGTTCTAGGATTGAGATATTGTTTTTATATATGCTTATATACATAAAACTTAATTCTGTTTTTGTGTAACAGATTCTTCATCACAGAACAACTTATTCTAAATTGCAGAGGAGGAGAGTTCCCTCCCCTCTTACAGGACTACTTTATAAGTTTTGTGCTAAATCCCTCATTCTATTACCATTACCCCCACACTTTACATAAGGCTTTACTTTGCCTTGCTGTTATGTGGTATGATGGCCCACTGGCGGCGGCCCCAGACTGCCCCAGCAACCGTGACTGGGGGAAGGGGAAACTGTGTGCAGCAACCCCCAAGGAAAAGGGTCCCAACAACATACCCAACCCAGGAACGAAGGGGGGATCAATGATGGGCGCAGAAGAGAAGAGGAGCCTGCAGGCCAGCCAAGGTGTGATGAGGGAGGCCCAGGAGGCGGGCAGAACACTGACCCAAGCAGCCAGCAATATGATGTTCAGTCAGACCCCCAAGCCGGACACTTTGAAAGGCGGGCCCGAAAGCATCACACTGATGGATGGCCTGTCCGATGCTCTGAGCCTGGTGGTGATCAGCTGGGCTGCAAAGGGGAGCATGCCGATGGAGGCGCTAGTGGCTGCAGATAGCCAACTGGGGAGGCGCAGGAGTGTGTTGGGCCCAGAGACAACACCCTCCCCATAGGGGAGGAAACTGGGAAGAGGACAGGGCATGAAGGAGGAGGGAGAGGGCCAGGATGAGCCAATGCCAGTTTGGTGTAGCGGTTAGGAACATGGACTCTAATCTGGGAGAACTGGGTTTGATTCCCCACTCCTCCACATGCAGCTGCTGGTGTGACCTTGGGCCAGTCACAAGTTCTTTCAGAGCTGTTTCCTCAAGAGCAGTTCTCTCAGAGCTCTCTCAGTCCCACCTACCTCACAGGGTGTCTGTTGTGGGGAGGGGAAGAGAAAGGGATTGTAAGCTGCTCTGAGACTCCTTTGGGTAATGAAGGGCAGGGTATAAATTCAATCTCTTCTTCTTCGTCATTTGGGAGACAGCTGAGGTAACAGAGGGGAGCAGACACCAATGGGAACAGAGAGAGGGGATAAAACAGAGACCTCTGAGGATCGTCGGGGAGGAGACACATACCCTGGCTCTTGTTTTGGCTGGCAGCAGGTAAGTGCATGAGCCAGAGAAGAGGAGGCTGAGGGTGCAGTAAACCCCCTCTCTTCCGAGAAGGCTGCTCAGAGGAGAATCCAAGAAGGTGGAGGGTAAAGCCAGTAGACATGAGGTGGGTGAGTCCAAGCCTGACATTGTGGTGGAGAATGTGGGCACAGCACTGCCCCTCACCCAACCTTTGCCCTGTCTGCCCACCCCACCTGGTTGGAAAATGGGTCAGCTGCTCTTATGTGCTCCTACGTTGGTGGTCCCTTCACAACCAGTGAGGAACCCCTCCCCTCTACACACCCTGGACAAAGAAGAACAGACATCTCCCCACAAGGACTTCACACAGTTCAGCTAACGGGCTGGTAGAACACCAGGCCCAGCTTCTGCAGGAGCTTATGGCCCAGCACATGATTCGGTTTTTCCTCCTTCTAAAAAAGACTTAGCAGCTGTGGGCTACTGTGTCTTTATACATAGATATTCTGCAGCTGGACAGGTGTATGTGGGGTCTGGCTTTGGATGTGACTTTTAATTTTTACAGAGAGACATTTTTTAAAACTATGTCTTAAGCTTTATGGACATTTCCTTGTGATTAAGCCAAGGCTGAAGAAGAAATGGGCTGCACCCAGCAAATGCATAAGGACTTTGTACAATAATAAGTCAGTCAACTATCACCTGGCATTTTTTCCTTTTTGTTCTCTTATGATTAAGCCCCATGAATCTAAATATATGCATGCTTATATCTGAACATTCATTTATTAAAATAAATGTTATCTTACCTCCGTGTTGCTGTGGTGTCTTAGTCTAGGCAATCTACTGTGATTGTTTTATGGAGTCTCACAATTAGTTAACTGGAAAATTTGGTAATTCAATGGACTAGCAAAAAACTGTGCCATACACTGTCCATGTCCTTACTGAGAAATTACAGTGCCAACCTAAACAGAGTTGCACCCTTCTCAGTCCGACTTTAGTCTATTTAGAAGGATGTAACACTGCTTAGGATGGCATCATATATGGCAGGAGAAAGGCAGTGGGCAATCTTTTTCAAGAGGTGGGAGCTGGGCCACAAAAAGACATGATACTTTCTTGAATTACCCCCTTCTATCTATCTACGTAGCTCCTTGACTTTTGTCCCACTGAACTCAGCAGGATTCGTTTTCAGATATTTTTATGCTGAATGAATACCTCAGAGCTCAGATTCCTTAAAAAAGAATAATTGGCACTGAGTTGAATTTAGGACTAAGTTCAAATCTCTGCTAAGCCTGTCATGTTCTCCACCTTTCTACCTCTGTTAACCCATCTCTAAAATCTCATTGAATTGATTTGCAATGGGGGAGCAGTGAAAAGGAAAAGAATTGTTCAGGATGTTCAACATCCAAAAATTTTAAACAAATCAATTATTGTTTCTGTTTTGGATATCTGTTTTCTGCAGTGATGGTCCAACAGGTATCTTATACATCTGAAAACCTCCCCAGCCCCACTACACTCAACTTTGCTCAATGTTAACCAAAATCTATTATTTTCTTTATCACTTTCCTTCTAGCATTCCTACCTCTTAATGTTTATTTATTTAAAACATTTATATCCCACCTTATCTTTTCAAACTCAAGGCAACTAACAAAACAGCAAAAGCCATGAAGATACAAACATAATAAGAAAGATGCTGAAACCAGTACACAATTGACACACAGTTAAAATCCAAAACAGTTAAAACATAGCCTCAAACCAGATGTTATGGCTTAAATTATCAATGGACTCAAAGCCACTTAACACAAAAACCTCTCAACTGGAGATTTATACAAAAATGCTAATAAAATACCAAACATTTTATTAGGGCTTGATTTTATGCATGATAGCAAAGTCCACTAAAAAGAGGGAAAACTTTTTTAAAGAAGCAGGATCACTGAAAATCTAGCCCAGGGTAGTATTTCCCTATTTTTCCTGGGAAAAGTGTAAAAAAGACACAAGCAACACAAATTCGAGAGGTAGCCATGTTACAGTGACATCCTAAATGGATGCTCTTTCAAACCCATTGACTTCAATGGAGTTAGATGGGTGTAATTCTGTTTAGGATGGCACTGTTAATTACCATCAAAAGAGCCACATTTACTTCCACCCTTGGCGTGAGGCTTGCACCTCAAGGAACCAAATGCCAACCACAAGCCCCCACTGGGCAAGAGCCTCGCCTGCTTTCCTGAAACATGGGCCAGGTGCCACAGTGCAGAACAGTGCTTCGAAGTGCCAAAAGCCACAATAGTTCATGAGCCACTGAGTATCAGTGGCTTAGACTGTAGTCACTCTGGATAGGCTTGCACCTTTCAAGAAGACTCTTTATTATTTTGGCTTCAGCAGATAGCTAGTTTTAAACGATTAACCCGCTTAAACGATTAATTTGTTTGTCTTGATGATTCTTCACGAGCAAAGTTCTCTCTTTCCCGAAGAGCTAAGAATTAAACAACGTCGTCTTGCCGCTCGGCCTCCGTCTGCAACAGTTTAAGTTGTTCACATGTTGAACGCCTCACTGCGGCCACCCTGAGGAGAATGAGGGCGCCTCCCTCTAGGCGGAGCAGCCGGCTTCCTGCCGGCCTCCTTCGCACTCCTAAGGCTCTGCGTGGTGACGCGGCCAGTGACTCGCCTGAGCCCTAAAGCGCAGGCCTGTGGATCCTGGAGGGCTGCGCCACCACCTATAGGGGGTGGTGGCTGCGCTCGGCCCAAGTCTCCTCATCGAAGGCGGCTCTGACTTCCCTCCCTCTCTGGCCCCAGCCCGGAAGGCGAGCGGAAAAGGAGAGCCGAAGCGAAGGAGAAACTACAGCCCGCCGGCAAAGGCCAGACTTGCTGGTGCGTGGAGAGCAGCGGGCATCGGCTCTTCTTCCTTCTCTTCGCGCTGATAAACGGCCGACTGAAACTTGTCTGCATGCAGCCTGAAGGAAGCCGCCGCCACAGGGACCACCGGCAGCAGCGGGACGGGTGAGTCAGTGGCATGCTCCAGCAGATGCACCCGTTTCATATTTTATTTTATTTTGGGAGTTCCACGTCGGTATGTCGTCGGGACCATCTAGAGTGCTCTTACTTCCTATGGGCGGTTTGTTGTTGTTGTTTGGGTGTGTGCGTGTGTGCGTTGAATAAGGTGAAAAGAGTGAGAATCCAGTAGTACCTTAAAAACTAACAACATTTGTGGGAGACTAAAGACTAACAAAAAATGGTGAAAGATTAAAAACTAACGAAAAATGTGGTAGATTAGATTAAGGTGGGTGAACGAAAAGGTGGTGATGGAGTTTCTACTGTATTGCATTGTGGCATGGTGAAAAAACAAAAACTTTCTGCCTGCTGATTTCCCAACCATCTCCACCCAAAAAAATTCCCCTCCAGATTCGCAGTGTCTAGTTTCCTGCTTTGGGTGCGCTTGCAAAGGAAACTGAATTGGAATAAAAAATATATAGACACAGTTACGTTTTACCGGGGACACACACACACACACACAAAAACTAAGAGTTATCCATAAAACTGAGTTATTCTGTTTAGGTGACAGAGTTACGAATGCTTGGTCCATGGACCGAAGGGCCTTTCTTTCACCTTTCTCAAGGTCTGTGTTTTTTTAACAACTTTTTTTTTTTGGGGGGGATACCATATTTTGGCTGTGCTTATGGTATCATCTCAACTTGCTTCTCAAGGTGCATTTTTCCTTCCTTCTCTGATATGATTGTTGCAGCTTGACTCAAATGTAAATGTACTCTATTGCATAAAGTTTTATTAAAGGTAAAGGTTCCCTTGCTCGAAAGCCAGTCGAATCTGACTCTAGGGTTGCGGTGCTCATCTCCGTTTCCAAGCCGAAGAGCCAGCACTGTCCGAAGACGTTTCCGTGGTCATGTGGCCGGCATGACTAAACACCAAGGCGCACGGAATGCTTTTACCTTCCCACTGAAGTGGTACCTATTTATCTACTTGCAATTTCTTGCTTTCGAACTGCTAGGTTGGCAGGAGCTGGAACTAGAGACGGGAGCTCATTCCGTCATGCAGCACTCTCGGGTCTCGAACTGCTGAACTACTGACCTTCCACAGGCTTGTAGTTCAGTGTCTTAACCACTTGAGCCACCGCAGCTCCTATTTTTTTAATTTAATTTAATTAATTTATTTTATTAGGGTTTCTCTTTACTGGGAAAAAAGGAAAAGTCTGATCTACAAGGATCCTCATGAATCTTGTATTTTTTTAACAGCTCCACCAAATCCAGGATCAAATCACATGTCAAAGCCAGGACTACAGACTGAACCATAAAAAAGACAGATACAGCATTTCATGGCGCTGCAGTGACACAAAACATGGATCCGAGGCATGGATCCTTATGAATTTATGTGATTTTTACCTTGAAACAAAATAAACTATTATCATATTGTATAACACGTCTTAGTCTATAGACAACATCACAGAAATTATGCATTTTCTGTTTTGTGGCACCGCAGTGGTGCAAAAACATAGTTCCAAGCCATGGTTACATCTAGATTAGATTACTGCAATGTACTCTGTGTGGAGCTGTCCTTGAGAAGTGTTTGGAAACTTCAGTTGGTACAGAATGCATCAGCCAGGATGTTGACTGGAGTGGGTCATAGGCACCAGATCATTCCAGTCTTGGCCCATCTACACTGATACCCAGTTTGTTTCCAGGTTTATGCCATGGAAGCTTGCTGGGTGACTTTGGGCTAGTCACATTCTCTCAGCTTAACCAATCTCACAGGGTGAGGATAAAATTGAGGAGAGGAGAATGATGTAAGCCCCTTTGGATCCCCATTGGGGAGAAAGGCAGGGTATAAATGAATTAAAGAAATAAATGTTGGAGTGGAAATCCCCATCAGAAGGTGGGAGTGGTATTGTAAAGAAAGGACTTGGGGTGCAAAGGTACATGCACATTGTGATCAGCTTGATTAGAACAGAAGAGGAATGCTTAGTGACAGAAAGTTAGCATCTGTAGTGAGCTAAAAATCCCACACTTGCTGAAATTGTGTTCATTCACAATGGAGCCCCCTAGGGCTGAATAGGGACGTAGGATTCTTAACTTGCTACCCTGAAAATCTTGCTGATGTCTAAGGTGCTGCTGGACTCAAATCTAACTCTTCCTGCAGTTCAACATGGCTACTGTCTGAAAGTAACTCCATTCACAGAGAGTGTCATGCCAATCTGCCTTGGACATTTTTGTACAATGGTGGCATCTAAGTTCCAGATGCAGTTCTGTACAGTGAAATCTGTGGACATGGATGTGATTTCTCATTTCAATGACAGCACACATTTTCAAATCCAGTATTTTGGAATATTCTATACAGAAATTATGAAGATAATTTCCCCCCTACAAATTTGTGTCATGGTGATACCATGATATTCTGGATAATTTTTTTTTTTTGGGGGGGGGGAAATTTGTGGACATGACTATGATTGGTAATTTGATGGTGATTTTTCAGGAACTGTTAGCTGGTAGGCATCTGTGTTTCCTGGCACCATGATGGCACTTTTTGGGGGGTGCGGGGTTGTACTCCATTAATGTTTATGTCATCTGTGATTTTATGGTCTACATTGGAATGTTTCATGAATAAATCATGAAAGTCCAAGAGGCTCTATACCTTGCATCCATGTTTTTTACACTATTGCAGTGTCACAAAACAGAATCCATGTGTTTTGTTGCTCAGTCCATGGACATCAGGATGATACATGAATGTCAATTTTTGTGGAGTCCATGTTAGAATAATAAGAATCAATGACATGTTTTCAAATGCAGTTGTTGTGTCATGGTGATCCCTTGAAGAAATAGATCTCTGTTTTTCTAGTCCCTTCCGTGGACATAATATAGTGTATGATATCAGAGTGAATTTTAATGGGAGTCAATGTTAAAATCATGAGGACCCATGAATTTTAATGCAGTTTTCACTCTGTTGTGGAACCATGAAATGCTAGAGCTGTTGTTTTTATGGGTCACTCCATGAATATTGATGAAATGTGTGATCTTACAATGTATTTTGGTAGTTTTGTGTAATAATCTTGGCTGATCTATGATTGCAACAAATAAAGTTACCTTAACTTATTTTGGTGTCCATTTAACAATCAAAAGGATCCATGAGGATCCAAGTATTTAATGCATGCCACAAAAACTAGGATCTGTGTTTTATGTGGTTCATTCTGTGGTCATGTATGTGATGTGTCATTTTCTAATGAGTTTTGGTTGAGTTTGTAGTGCAGTCTGTGGCCATGGATGTGATAAGTGATTTGATGGTGAATTTTTCAGGTCCTGAAAATCATGAGGATCTGTGCTTTTTTCATTGTGAGGGTGCACAAAGCAGTGGATCCATGATTTTTGTGGTGCAATCTGTGGCTGTGGCCATGATATGTGATTTGATTGTGAATTTGGGGTGACCCATCAGGATCTGTGGTTTGACACTACCTTTTTGTGCTATCAAAGCACCATGAAGCAGTGGATGCATGATTTTTGTGGTGCTGCCTATAGACTAAGACATGATCTACAATATGACATTGGCTTTTTTGGTTCATTATCAGATGAATTCATGAGGATCTGTTTAAAATCCCCTAGGTCTAACTTTTACCCAGTCCCCTCTTTATTTAACAATAAAAGTCTTATTTTCTGACTGCTGATCCATTTTGTCAGAAGGAGAAGGTTGTACAAGGTGTTGGGGAAGGTTGGAGGTAGAAGTTTTTGTGACGTTGGGAGGAGGAGAAATCAATGTGCACTTGCAGTTAACTGAGTTGGACAGGCCGTTTCACTCTTCACCCCTCTGCTTGATCTGTACAAGTTGGCCTTTTCTGTGTCTCTTTAACAAGAATCACTAAGAAATGTATCTTATTTTTTTGCTTTATAGCTACACAATTTAGTTTCTGGATGAAATGTGAGATGTTGCAGCTGAATTTGCCACTTGTATGTAAATCACCACCCTCTGAGAACTTTTTTGGCTGCTTGTCAGTAAAATGTGTACAGTGCCCATTAATTTTGCGTATAAAATTGGGAAACATTATTGCTCTGGGAGGAAAAAGTTTTGACTTCCTTATCTACTCTGTCTTCTTGACATCTGTAACATGATTGTTGCTTTGTTGCCTGATAAATTGCCGCCTCCTTTGTGTCACTTCCTTGTGGGCTGGTGTTAAAGACAGCAAATAAGAACTGCTGCATTTGACCAGATCAAATAGTTTATCTTGCTTTCTACAAATGGTAGAAATACTGGAACAGAAGAGTCTAAAACCTATTGCGATACTTAGCACTCGTTTGAAGGGAGAATGACAGGCTGAAGCCTTTTTCTTTCTCATTTTTAAAGCACAAAGCTTGAGAATGGCTTCTTAATGTACTACTTGTGTTCATTGTGAGTGTCTCAATATTATGATGACATTTCTCACAATAGATGTAAATCTGAATGACTGATGTTTACATGGATGTTTAAAGCATGCACATCACTGCCTCAGGGCTCTCAGCTGGATGAAGACAAATCTTCATATGGCATGTATTTATTGTGAGAAAAATCACTGTAACATCAGTGTACAGGGTAGCCATGGCAGATAGGCTTCATGCTCGACATTGTGATTGTTTCTCATTTCTGTAAAAGGAAGTGCTTTCTACTAAGGAGACTTTGTGAGGGGAAACTTTTAAAGAGCCATTATGAAGTTGTGTTCTTGGCAGGGAGATTGGACTGGAAGCTGAAAGTAGTGCTAGGCAGCACTACATTTGGTATTGAAAAAAGCCCAATAGCACCTTTATGCTACAATAAAGTTTGTTAGTCTTAAAGGTGCTACTGGGCTTTTTACTATTTTGCAGCAACAGACTAACATGGCTAACTCCTCTGGATCTATGATTTGGTATTGAGGAGTTGTAGATATGAGTAATGTTAGGAGTTAAAGTAGTCTTGGAAGGAAAATTTTCTCTTTTTTCTTTTTCTTTTTGGAAGGAAAATTTTCTACATCTACTGGTGCAAAATGTGCAGAGCCACAGAAAATGACTAGAAGACTATAATATATTTAGTCATTTTTTTCTATGCCAGTTAATTATATAAGCTCTCTGATTTTATCTCTGGTGTACATTTTTATTGTTTAAACTAGTATTTAAAGTGTTATAATTAGAAATACATGAAATACTTGTCTGAATTTGATAGTTTTGCTATGATGTATTTATGTGAAATGGCCAAATCATCAAAGATATTCTGTGGTGCTTTCAAAGACAGAGTAGTATTATAAAAGTTTTAACTTGTTTATCTTCTGATGTTAAAAAAAAAGAACATGAAGTTCATTTAGCAAAGATGCTTTTGTGGCCCAGGACTGACTTTACTGAATATGTGATTGCAGTGGGACTCCCCATGCCCCAAATGGTATGTTCTTTAGTGAAACAGTAAGCCTTTTATTAGACACATGGCAAATATATTACTTTTGGTATCCAGCACTTACTGTCAGACTAGAGTTTTCTATTCCCTTGGTACATGCGGCTGTCTCCAGAGTGCTGAGCAAAAAGGGATGCTTCTGTTTTGTGATACAGAAAAATGGTGTCAAATGCTGTAGTTAGACTTCTTGACTAAAATTGCTCTGAGATTTTGAAAATTGTTGCTTTGTGGGGATTTTGTTCCTGTAAATTTAAGGTTTCTTTAAGTAGTTCCATATGCTTGAAGAAAATCAGGAGAGAAATTAAACAGTGATATGTGTGCCATAGCAAAATGGCATTTCTTCTGGTTTTCTTGAGTCATTCCCAAATTATTCCATATATGGTAAGCTGCATTTGTGAAGCCAGTAAAGACAAGCAAGTTGTTTTCCCTGTGACTCAATATGCCTTACTTTATGCTTATTTAAAGTAATTTGCCATTCCAATCACCCATTTTTCTATGAATTTTACTATCAAGAGTATTTACATTTTTCTAAAACCAGGTGTTATACTTCTTTGAGAATGCATTGCATAAATATTTAAAGGCACACTTCTGAAGCTACTAAATTCTAGTGAGGCTATTGTCATGAATCATATCTCAGCGTTGATCTAATCTGAATCTCTTCTTTCTATTCAATCATTTCAGCTTGTGCACTGTGATACTGCAGTTCTTCTGTATATACAGCTCTCTGTATGGAACACAAAAAGCTTCTGAGCATGCTCATGTGGGTATTGTCTTGAAACCACTAACAGCCAACATTAAGCTCCTTTGCCCTGCCTGCCTTTCCTTATTTCAGTAATAAATAAGTACTGAAATAAGGAAAGGCAGGCAGGGCAAAGGAGTTTAATGTTGGCTGTATATAAATATCATAACTAGTGATTTTTTCCACAGAATTTTCTAATAGCTGGCTGTATCCCTCATGGTAACTGCCGCTACCACACCAGCCAGCACATTATCTTTTCGCTGAACATGTTTGTGCAGATAGAATGGAAAGTTAAAAGATTGCTTAAACAGAGGTGTCGAACTCATTTGTTACAAGGGATTGTCATTTGTCACTTTGTTGGACCAGAGATATAAACTTTATAAAAGATGCAAGCAAACTCAAGTAATAGTATTATTTTTTACTCAAAATACAAACAAGTTTAAAATATTAACACTTCTACAGTATTTCCCTTATTTAACAGTATTTGATAACTGGCACCTCTTGCTCTGAATTATTGCATCAAAATCTGGAGTCAATGTCTGTGCTGTAGCAAGCTTGAGTATGCTGTTTAGGTGTAAGAACATACTTAGCTGAGAACATACTTTTGATTTATTGGGATTTATTAAAGGAAAAAACTGTGCACAGACATATGTTGTCCCAAACATAGAATTTTAAAAACAAAACCTTAAGCCGGAGGTAATTTGGACCCAAAAACTGATAAAATCTGCTAATGCCAACTATAGAAAGCTTATCCTTCAGTACATCATCACACTACTTTTCCTACCTGCAATTTGTGGCATCCTTTCCATGGTAGGTAGGGATTTTGTAAGCTGTACTATACTCATTATGTGTAATCTGTCTTGAGTATGCCTCCCACCTTAGAGAAACTTTTCCAGTCCATTTCCACTCCACCTCCCCAGCACAAGTAATCGCAGGGGTAAATTACTTTGGTTCCCCATTTGGGGAGAAAAGCAAGATACAGATGCCTAGAAAATAAAAATGATGCAACAAAAATTCATTTAGTCTTTAAGGTGGCTCAAGACTCCAGGTTTATCTTAGCCTCCAACTATAACCCAAAGCTTGCGTGCCCCCCCCCAAACAAAAAACACAGCACCTTCCCTCACCCCAACAGCAATATTTCTCCTCCCCTCACATGACTTTCCAGGTGCAGTTCGCACTACACACTCAATTGGACACACTTCAACCCTTCCCTTCTGTGCCCCTCCCTCCAGTCCCTTATGCCCCTCCCTCTAGATACACTCTGGCATTCCCATTCCTACACTTCTCCTAATGCCTGTTTCCATCAGCAGCTCCCCACCACCACCACCTTCATACATAATGACTTTCACCCTCCCTTCTTCCTTCCCTCCCTCCTCTCAAAGGGCCACTTTTCCAGAATCATGATGGGGAAAGAGCAAGAGAGATGGGCAGAGGAGAAGAAGATGGTAGTGAGAGTGGCAAAGGAGGTGGCTTCTGCTGCTGAAGTGAAGAAAGAGGCCTAGTGCACATGCACACTGACGGGGAGGTGGCAACCCCCTGCCTCCAACAGGAGGAGGAGAGTGTGCAGCCTGGCCCAGCTGAGAGAGAGAGGAAGAGGGGATCCTTTAGCCAGCCAACCTGACACAGGTCTTTTCATTGCTCTTGCCACCTCCCCCCCACCCTTCCTTCCTTGCGGGCTGGATGACAGACCTAGACATGCCAGTTCTGGCCCTTAGGCCGTATGTTTGATACCCCTGGTTTAAAACATACTTGGTGTTTGGTACAACATTGCCACCTCTAAGCTACCTACCATATCCCTATTCAATCTCTGTAGATATTACAGACTCAGTTGTATGTATTCCTGATGATCAGGTCTCTCTCCCTCCTCTCCCTAAGTCCCACAAAGCTTTCTGTTAACGAAGATGATTTGATTCTTTTCCTGCTGTTGTGGAGGGGAGGAGCCAAGATGGTGCTCAGTACACAGCTACATCATGAAGCTCTCTTCTTTTAGAGTCCATTTAAAGTCTTTTAAATTTAATTTTAGAAGCTTTTTATCTTAATAGGTTCTGGTGGTTTATAACTTTAACAAATAACTTTTGACCTTTAGCTGGACAGCAGATCCTTTTGTTCTAGATAACAAGCTGTAAATCATGAGTTCTGGTAAGAAGGGGGGAGGGAGACAGGAGGACAAATGCAAAACAGCTTAAAATTGATGGCTTTCTTTTCCCCAAGGACAATGTAAGTGGTTTATCTAATGGCGGGAGAGGGCGGAAGCCGGGTCTGGAGAAAAAAAGTCAACTGGAAATAGCCTACCAACGACTCCCTCCCACAACCAGGAAGTAGCTGTAGATATGTCTACACTGTTGGTAAATGCACTGCGCCCCCTAATGGAGCAGATGACTAACCTCAACGTTAAAATGGATAATATGCAAAAGCAGATTACTCAAATGGACAGAAGGACTTCAGTAACCAAAAAGATGTTTTAAAAAATGGAAAAACAGACTGAGAGTATCAATAAAAGAGCGGATGAAGCAGAAAAAGAGAGATCCTCCAATAAAACTCAACTAATACAGCTCCAGCTGGAAAGATCCATGTACATCCTACGTTTCCAAGGGATCCCAGAAGAAAAGAACAAAGACTTAAAGGCTCTCTTAGCAGAGACTTTGGCTCCAATAATGGATTACAAACAGGAAGATTTACTGAAGGAGATGGACTGGGCTTACAGGACTTATCCAGACTTTATTAAAAAAAAATAAACTCCCGGGAGAAATATGTTTGAAATTCACGAGAAGGTCTACCAGAGATCTGGTGCTGAAATCTACACAGGGGGAACCCCTTAAAAATCAAGAAGGAAGAGATAAAAATCTTGGAGGATATCCCCTTTGAAGTTAGAAAGCGGAGGAGGCTCTACAGGGAGCTTACTCTCTCTCTACAGAAGAAAGGGGTCCCTTACAGGTGGTTATTTCCTGAAGGATTGAGTTTCAAATATGAAAACAAAAAGTATAATATTGACACTGTTCCTAAGGCCAAAAAGTTTGTGGATCAATATTGTAATTTAAAGTAACACAACAAAGATAAGAAACTTAAAAAGGATGAGGAGGAAGAAGAGGATGAAGAAGAATCCTACTCACAGGATTCAGCAAGCAGTAGTCCAAAACTCTTTAGTTCTTCAGATACATCAGCGTCAGAGAAAGGAGCAGCCACTCCCAAACCCCAAGGAAAAAAGAAACACAAGAAGAAAAGAACCTAAGACTAAGATAATCGTTGATAACACAGTTTTTGCTAACCAGTCAGTTTATGCAACTCTTTATTATTTTTTGTTAAATTTTTTATAAGCAATAATAACTTTGTAACATTAGGTGACAATGACATATATGTAACCAGATCGTGTCACCGTGTTAGTCTTCCCCTCCCTATATCCAGTAGTTTGTTTAGAGTTAGGGTTTAGTTTCCTTTCCCCATCCTTGTAGAGTATGTTGTATTAGTTTTCCTTCCCTATTTACCATAAGTTTTAGAAGTAGGGATTTAGTAACCTTTCCCCATATCCTGTAGTATTGCAAAACCAATAAAATACTTAAAAAAATACAAAAAAAAGAAAAGAAGAAGAAGTTGCTTTAATGGCAGCATGGAGGCGTGGATACAAATGTAGCGTGGGCAACCTAGGGGCTGTAGTGTGTGCCATTGCTTAAAAGTCACATTTCAGTGTGCCATGGAGGCATGGGCACAATTTTCACAGGGGGTGGGGGTGTATTTCCTTTTTTTCTGAGGATTTAAATTCAAAATTCAAAAACCTAAGCAGCCAACTGTGAACTGGTTGCGTTACAACACAACCACACATACGCAAAACACCCATACGTAATGAACAGCTGTTTCTGTGGGTGGATATGTCACAATGCACCCACACATGTGTAAAGCACACTTTTCCCCCAGTGGGCGAGCGTGTTACAGTGCAACCCCACCTCCATTCAAAAAAAGGGGGGGATTAGAGAGGGGAGGGGGCAATAGATTTGGGGCAATGTGACATGCGGAAATGAACACCTGGGATAAGCCTGGGTCAGATTTCCGTAATGCAGAAATGCGTGCATAGAATCGGGCCAATTAGACCTGGGGGGAAAATAACATAAAGCATTGGTGCGGAATCGGTCTTGGAGATCCAACTTGCTCGGTGGGTTTTTCAGGAGTGGCTGCCAACTTCTTTAATAATGAGATACTCAGAAGAGAGCAGTCTCAGGACAGAAAGATACATGGCTCTTTGGGTGCCCCCCCCGCCTTATCAGCCTATGTCTTGCCTAAAAGGCAGGCTACCCAGGAGCCCAGGGACTGTCTTATGGGCCAGACTCAGATTGCCAAAAAATCTTCTTGGGTTACTAAATGTGGCAAAAAAATCTCTCTTCTCCCCTCCTTCTGGGCTTCGTCCCCAAGGTCTTTCTATCTGGGAGAGGAGATATAACCCTGATTCTGAGCACTTGGAGTATGACTCAGACAGAGAGGAAGGGGAACTGTCAGATGAAGACCCTTCTCAGCAGGCGTCTCAGTCTCACAGACTGTTTTCTCATGATGAGTTGCCACCATTACCCTACAGGCCCCTAGGGATTCTGCAACACCCCCTCCCCCTGGGAGATCCAGAGCCTGAGGAGAAGGAGGGTGGGGCCACAGATATGCTTGGGTTCTACCTTTCAATTTCCTTGTTTTTTTCACTGAAGGGGTTAAGGAGGAATGGGCTTAAAAAGTGAGGCAGCCTTATGCACAGTTCATGAAGTGATGGCCTATGCCATTAGAGCTTCAGCTGCCACCTCCCCTTGGCTAGAGCCTCCATTATGCAGCTTTGCAAACTCTTAAGAGAAACGCCTGATTTATCAAGGAAACTCACTGGCTACCTCTTGTAGACTAGAGTGAGCTGCAGCCTTCATGTCTGATGCCAGTTTTGATTCTGTGAAATTTTCCTTAAAGGCTGTGGCCTCCACTGTGGTGGCAAAGAGGAATGTATGCCTGAAGAATTGGACAATGGATGCTACTTCCAAGGCTATTGTAGCCACATGGTCTTTCCTAGGGAGGAAACTATTTGGTGATACCTTTAGATGATATCCTTATAGTGACCAAGGATAAAAAGAAGGGTCTCTCCTCCAAGAAAAAGGATAGGCAACAGAAGGAGTTCAACTTTCAGTCCTTTGCAGCCAGAGGATTCTTCCTAGATTCTGTACAAACTGTAAAAGACTGATGTGGTCCAAGCCAGAACCTTTCTTCAGGTTGAGCTCTCAGTCCACCCACGGCTAAAACCTGGGCAACAGAGGCAACAAAACTCATCCACAGTGTTCCTGATGGCAGGCTTCCACCAGTGGGGGACAGACTTTAGCTCTTTTGGCAGAAATGGACTGTATCAATGTCCGATTGCCTGGGTGCAACACACCATCAGGCAAGGTTATGTCACTGAGTTCTCCCCCCCCCCCGGAAAGGCCTGTCTACATGTCCCAGTTTTCCCCCCACACAGAAGTACCTCTGCTTTGCTTGGGGAAAGGGATCACTACCAGTTCAGGGTCCTGCCCTTTGGACTAGCATTGGCCCCCAGGGGTGTTCACGAAGGTGATGGTTGCCCTTGTAGCAAGCCTCAGATCCCGGGGTATCCATGTGCATCCCTACTTATCAGGTCTCCCTCAGGGGAGAAGGCATCCCAGAATGTCCACTATCCAGCATTTATTGTCACATGGCTTCCTCATTGAAAAGAGCCAGTTGACCTTGTCTCAGGTGGTGACTCGCTTGGGAGCAATTGTGGATTCCGTCCTCATGAAGCTTTTCCTCCCACCAGAAAAAAGTTGCAAAGCTAAATAGTGCAGCAAATCTTGTCATTGTCTCAAGGTCATTGGACCTAATGTTTCTGACCCAGCTCCTGGGTTCCATGATTGCAACCATTGTCACAATCCCATGGGCTTTAGTATATACCAGGAACCTTAAGTGATTCTTATTTCCTCACCAGTGGTCAGTTGTTCTCAAGAGCCGCTTGGATCAGAGTCTATCCATAGTTAAGGAATTCCCTTGTTGGTGGACTGTCTTTTCACATCTGATCAAAGACAAAGAGATTCATCCAGGGACGGACCTACTGATTACCACAGATGCAAGCCTTTTGGGCTGGGGAGCCCACTGTTCTCTGGGCCAGATTCAAGGAACATGGTTGGTCTCAGAACAGCCCATGAGCATCAATTTCGTGGAACTCAGGGCGATTTTCCTGGCACTAAAATTCTTCCTGAAAACATTTTGGCTCCTTCATGTTTGCATTTGACCAGACAACATCACAGCCAAGGCCCTTGTCAATTGCTAGGGAGGCACGCGATCCTGGAAGCTTCAACAGGAAGCGGCCTTGATAATGAAGTGGTCAGAAAGACACCTAGCATCTCTCTGAGTGGAGTACATCAAAGGCATTGGATCAAGGTGAGCGGTCCCTGTGCCAGGCCTAATTGAATTGTCTCATTGGTTTGATCAGCCCTGTGTAGACCTCTTCAACTCTCCCCTCAATATGAAGACCACCTGCTTCTTTTTCCATTATGACTGTCCACAAGTGGACACCCTGTGAGGTAAGTGGGGCTAAGAGAGCTCTTTTGAGAACTTCTCTTTCAAGGACAGCTCTTGACAGAACTGTGGCTTGCCCAAGGTCATCCAGCAGCTGCAAGTGGAGGAGTGGGGAATCAAACCCATTTCTCCCAGATTAGAGTCTACGCACTTAACCACTACACCAAAGTGGCTCTCAAACACCCCGAACATCAGGAGGTTCTCCTCTCTTCAAATCAGAAAGTAACTTTGGACTTGCTGTGAAGATTTCTTCTATTTTAGATAGAGGAGGACATCCTGGACCCACCCTGGTACAAGGGAATCTGATTGCTTTGTGGATAAAAGCCCTCCTGTCTCAGTTATCTTAAACTCTTTTCCCACTGTTACCGTTAATAGTTGAATGTTGTTTCTTCTCTGAAGTGGCCTTGTCCCATAGTTGTTTAATTTTCAGGTTATGTCCCAGTGGCAGCAACAAACAACAACACATGTTGTGGTTTTCTATGGAAAGCTCTGGAAGCCTCTGAACTGAAGAAGGAGGTATTCTCTTCAGGGGTGGGAAGAAAATGACCCAATATCCTGCCTCCAGGGATTGTGGGAGAAGAAGTACCCAAATGTCGGGATGCCCTCCTGTGTCTCAAATAGAAGAAATCTACACAGTAAGTCCAAAGTTCCTATCTCCTATAAGTAATCACTTTGGGATTCTTATGGTTCTCCTAAATTATTTGAAGAAAAGAAATCAGCCCAGTCAGGTGATCATGTGGAATGTAAACTGGATTCAGATTGTTTAAAAGATTATCCGTTGAAGTTTGTTGGAGATCATTGTTTACTCACTTCACAAGCAGTTATTGAAATTTTTCAACAACTGAACTGCATTTCATCTCAAACTTGAATAGTTTAGTCATAGCTTCAGAGCTTCTATGCAAGAGACTTTGAATTCTGCCCCCTCAAAGGGGTGAGACACTAAATAATTCTGGGAAGAATGGATTTTCTTTATCACAGAAGCTGCAGCCTACTAGTCAGCCTTTGGATGAGGGGGACCTTAGGCAGAAATTTGCTTGTGGAATCATATGTCGATTGCAAAACAACCAGGTAGCAATGACTTGAACTGTGGTTGCTGGTGAAATAGGCACAATCTATATATCTAATTCCCAAGTGGCCCCCTGCGTGTGGATATCTAAATCTGCACATCGGGGGCACCTGGGGGGCAGGGAGATTTTCCTGCACACGTGGGGCAGTCCTCACATGTGCAGAAAAATCTAAAAAGTTTTAAAAAGTGTAGAAGGGATATCTAAATCCCCAAAAAAGTAACAGCGTTCCCTGTGCATGCGCAGGGAACGCTCTGGGAACTCTGTGGCAGCTGGTGGCTGAAAGCCACTCAGTCCTCGCCACCGGAGCCGAGGGGGGGGAGAGGAGATCAGCAGACAAGGAGGATCGCCGGAGCCGAAGGGGGGAGGAGATCGGCGGGCCCGGTGGCTGGAAGCTGCTCGGGCCTCCCCTCCAGAGTGGGGGGGGAAGAGGAGATCAGCGGAGGAGGAGGATCGCTGGAGCCGACGGGGGGGAGGAGATCGGCGGGCCCGGTGGCTGGAAGTCGCTCAGGCCTTGCCTCCGGAGCGGGGGGTGGGGGGAGGAGATCGGTGGCGGCGTAGGAGGGGGACATAGCTGGAGCCGGTTGGGGGGAGGGAGGAGATCGGTGGCAGCAGAGGAGGGTGACAGGAGCCGGGTGGGGGAGGGAGGAGATCGGCGGCAGCAGAGGAGGGGGACATAGCTGGAGCCGGGTGGGGGGAGGGAGGAGATTGGTGGTGGCAGCAGAGGAGATTGCTGGGGCCGGGGGTGAGGAGGTGATTGCCGGAGCCGGTGGGTGGGGGAGAGGACATCGCCAGAGCCTTCCCCGCGAATATCGCGGGTCCCTCTTCTTGTATTATATATTTCATTAGCCAGCTTTCAAGAACAGAGTCTCACTTTGTTGATCTTGTTAACATCTTGTTGATCTTGTTAAAGCTTGTGAGTTTGCAGTCAAGGGTGAGACTGCTTCTCACTTTCTCTCAGATGTTGTTAAAAATGTGCAAATTCCTTTCAGTGTTTGGAATTACAGTCACTAGAGTTTTTGTTGATGAGGCTATTTGCCCCCTTCTGCAAAACTCTACTGATAGAACTCCTACTGGATGTGGCTTGGGAGCAGTTACTTCTAACTGAGTCCTTATAAAATCTTCAAGATCTTAAGATTATCTCATTAGTTATTCCACAAAATTAATAAAGGACCAGTAAAATTAAGATCTTATTCCTACTTCAGCAAATAAAGAGATCAACAAGGAGAATGGTCAGTGGTGAAAGATCAATAAGAAGAATGATTCACCTTCCTGTCACTCTTCAACGAGAAACATTTCCTTGGTTACAGAGAACCAGCGGACTATTGATGATAGTCTAAATCTCAAGAAATCTTTGCAGAATTTGCACATCAGGAACAGGGTGGATTTGGTTCAAATCAAATTGAGTTAAATCATGATTTAAATTATTAGTCAGTAAGACTAGGCTTAAATCATGGTTTTTAACATAAAGATTCATTCTTGCTGGGATAATCTTAATATTTACAACCAGGTGAAGGTTTCATTTTTAAAATAATAATTTTTGAGATTAGTTTTACAGTTATATATATAAAAAAATACTAGTTTGGTTATACAATGGCTGAGTTCAGACAGGCAGTTTGCCCCGGTAGGGATCCATTTCAGCGACGCTTCAAACCCGCAGTAAACAGAGTATTCACACAGGCACATCTGCCTGGTGTCCCCCACCCGTAGCCAACTGGCACTGTTCCGCTTCACTGCCATGTTAAAAAGATACCCTCATGTAACCGGTAGCAAATCCTGAAAGCACACGTGTGTCCTGCGTTTCCCCACTACCAGGAAGTCTGAACGTTCCGCTGATAAGCCGGGAGCAACCCATGTTGGGCAGAAGGCAGCAGCGGTATGATTGGCCATGCTCCGCTCTACTGCCCAATGTGGTGCTGGTGCTGCGGGGTCCTCCCCCAATCAGCAAAATGTGCTTATGCGCATGAGCGCTCATGCGCACATACACCCATACATCCACAGCCGAATTAATGGGAAAACGCAAATACAGCACCCCTCTGGGGCAGTAGTCTGAATGCTCCCGCATGGCTCCGCCTGGTATGCTCTGGCAGCAGCCCGGGCTGTATGAACGGGAAACCCTGGAACAGTTTGTTCCGGGGCTTTTTTGCTGCGACTGGCTCCTGGAGCAAATTGCCAGTCTGTCCCCAGCCAGTGTAAATATTCCCAAACTGGGTCTCTTTTACGGCCTGTTGCCATTGCAGGTTTTCTCCTCCAGGGAGAGATTAATATCATAAGAACACAAGAGAAGCCAATGTTGAATCAGGTCAATGGCCCATCTAGTCCAACACTCTGTCACACAGTGGCCAAAAATACCAGGTGCCATCAGGAGGTCCAGCAGTGGGGCCAGGACACTAGAAGCCCTCCCACTGCTGCCCCCCCAAAAAACCTCAGGCTATACACAGAAAGATCCTAAGACTTGTGGAGTATTCTATTCAAAAGGTTTCACTTTCATTTTTATAGCTTGCCGCTCCCTCCTCACACTTAGCTCCTTGTACAAACCTATTCCATTCCAGGCAATCTGCTATTTATTGAACTTCTTGAAACTTAGCACTTAAGTGGTAAGGGGTTGATTCTGTATACATAGATTTGCAGAGGAACAGTGGGATTAAGGGCTTTTTCTCTTTATGTTTATTTTATAACATTTTTGCTGTGAAGAAGAGACATGTTCTCTCTGCAGACACAAATGCACGGTTTTGATAACCACAAAACCAAGCATCAGTGATACTGTCTACTAGATAGAAAAACTGACCAAAATTTTCTTACAGAAACCTCTGGGGGATCATGACATTGTGAATAGATTAATGGACTTCATTTACCAAAAACATTAAATATTGCATGAATATACAGCCTCATGCTACATTGCATGAATATACAGCCAGCCTTGGGATGGAATAGCCTTTGAACTATAATGCATCTTAAACAGAAAACTATCTTTAGACAGAGTTTTTCTCAAAAAGGATTCCATTTAAAAAATCTGGTTTAAATTTAAAAAAAATCTGGTTTTTAAAATTAAAATAATTGATTTTTATCTACCCTAGCTAGGACCGAATTTTTTAACCTATTTCTTTAAGAGAAATAAAAACTTAATTCTGCAGACTTTCATATGATGGCAAAAGCACAAGTGATATATGACGGAAAATATAATTTCAACCTTGACCTTGAAAACACTGATACACAGACACAAGAAAATGTTGAGACTAATAATGATAATAACCAACTTGGAGTATTATCAAGAGCTAGGGTAAATTCTCACAAAGTTGAGGACTTATTTAGTATGAGAACTCAAATCAGCAAAAATAAATCAAATATAGCCGAGCTAATATGTGAATTTAGCCAAATACCGCAATGAGATTTAGATCTCCTTAAGGCAGTATTTTGGACATGTTAATGATTTATTGGATCTAGAGATGACAGGGTAATCTGGCTACAGCCTCCTATTCAACTGCTTTTAAGTAATGATCAGAATATTTTGGATATTAGTTTACTTCCAAGATGCGCTGAAATCACAATAGATTCAACTTCAAAGAAAGATCTATCTGCAGTTTTTCAAAATAGACTATATTGTGTTTCCTGGAATGTAACAGGTTGGGCTAACAAGATCCAAGATCCCACCTTTATTCTATTTATAAAAGACTTTGATAGTATTTGTGCCCAAGAGACTTGGTTGATTTCTAATTTCATTTTAAATGGGTATATTTCATATGTTTATTACAGGCCCATAGCCAGGATTTTGTCATTCAGGGGGCCTCTAAATAAGTCAGGGGGCACTGATGTCACTAAATAAATAAATAAATAAATAAATAAAATGTTAAAAACGCACTTTTGTGGCGTTCACACTCTGCTTGCCTACATGGGGAAGCAAGCCATGCTTGGGGAAGGGGTGGTGGTTGGGAATCCTCCAGGTGGCCCAGAGAGCCCAGAGGGCCTGGGGGCTGGATGGAAGTCAGGGGGCCTT
Source organism: Gekko gecko (assembly GCA_029375565.1). Taxonomy (NCBI): domain Eukaryota; kingdom Metazoa; phylum Chordata; class Lepidosauria; order Squamata; family Gekkonidae; genus Gekko; species Gekko gecko. Next base: position 124,116,558 of record JAPDNY010000007.1, read on the forward strand.
GGCAGGAAATCAAGGGGCCAGGCCCCAAAATGCCCCGCTGTAGCTACAGGCCTGGTTTATTATGCTATTCCATCAGAAAATAGAGGTTCTCCCTCTGAGGTGGAGGAAATCTCTGTGGGTTATTCCCACCATGCCCTTAAGGAGGCAGGAAATAGTTTTTCCTCTTCCTTTTGGCGCCTCCGGAATAGCCCGTCCTGAGTTCTGTTCCTGCCTCTGTAGGGAGCAGCAGCATAGATCAGGCTAGGATTCAGCTCTACTTTCCTTCTAGTCTGAATTTCTCTTTTCTTGCCTTGCCCGACTTTTCTCCTAGTCTCTAGTTGCTTCTTCTTCGAAGTGACGAGTTCCAAGGGGTCCTTGGTACCTGAAGAAGCTTTCGTCAGCTGCTGAACGGTGGTGAAGGAGATCCCCGATAGTTTCTCGTTGGGTGAAGAGCAGCCGACGCGCGCCACAGAGGCGGCAATCACAAGGAGCGACAGTGGTGCCAACCTACCTCTTGGCTAGATCGAGCCACCCAATGGCCATGGCTGACCCGGAGGCAGCAATGCACGCCCAGGAACTCCACCAGCAGCTGTCTGAGGAGGAGCCCGTCATTTTTTCAGCGCACCTTTGGGCCTCTGGTGGCCATTTTTAAGGTCCACCTTTGGGTTTGGGGACCTTGCAGGAACCATCTCAAGGGCTCACGGGGGCAGAAGGAACATTCTGAGTGTCCTTCCCAGGCCATTTGGAGCTCGATGGAGGTCGGGGACCGGCAATACGGAGCAGTAAGGTACCCAAGACAAGGGCCCTAGTTAATCCTGCAGACCTCATGGCATTTATTCGGCAGACCATGCAGCAGAAGATGTAATTTCTCCACAACCAAACAGGGAACTCTGGCCACGGTGCCCCTTCCCTACACAACATTCCAGCCCCTCCTTCTTCCTCCTGGCCCACCAAAGCTGCATGGAAAGCTCCCCCTGTGTATCAGGGGAGATCCAGGAGGGAACACTGGGAGGAGGAAGAATCCACACCTCCCTCAGTGGATGACAGGGAAGAAGGGGAATTCCTCTCTGAGGAAGAGGAAAAAGAAATTAAGCTACCAGAACAGTTCATCCAGTTGTTTAAGGCTGAGGACTACTAGTATTTTTTATCCAAAGCAATTAAGTCACTGGAAATCAAGGACCTTCCCCCTTCAGAGTACCAGAAAGCCTCTAGAGCTAAATTTAAGTACAAACCCTGGGGAAATTCAGAATTTTTCCCTCCAGAGGAATACACAGAAAAAGTTTTTCTCTTCCCAGAGTATTTTGTGTGTCAACTGAGAGGAGAATGACATAAGCCTATGGCTAACAAACAGTTCCTGCCATTTGTTAAAAAAATTGTACGCATTACCTAACTATGCTAATGAGTTATTGCAGGTGTCTCCTGTAGACGGTACAGTAGCAGCGATCCAGACCTCAGGATTGTTGTCAGAGGATGGACAGGGCACCACAAGGGACCCCACTGATAAAAAGACAGAAGCAACTTTGAGAAGAATACATGAGGCCATTGCCATGATGGTAAGGGCAGCATCTACATCTTCTATTGCTTCCAGAGCCACCATAGTGTGGATTCACAAGCTGATCCAGCTTCTTCCTGAAGATAACCGGGGGTTGCTGGAAGGTGCTACTTGTGTCCTCAAGACAAACACCTTTACAGCTGACGACACCCTAGACATCCTTGCCTTCACCTCATGGGCTATGGCTTCTACAGCAGTGGCTAGAAGGCTTCTCTGGTTATGAGCCTGGTAGGCAGATGCTCTGTCCAAGTCCGTAGTCACAGCTTATCCATTCCAGGAGGATCAATTGTTTGGTGAGGCCCTCGACAATATTTTAATTGAAATGTGGGATAAGAAGAAAGCTATGCCCAGGTCCATAAGATGAACTGAGAGGTGGGGCAACCACTCCTTTTGCATGCAACACTCTCTGGCAAGGTTTTGACAAGACACCAAGATGACACAATGGGACTCAACCAAACACTCTGGAAAGCAAGGCTTCTTTGGCTCCAGGTTTCATAAGCCACCTTTCAACAAGAATGACAAAGGAGAATGTGATGCCAAGCCCAAACAAGCAAGACTATGAGTCACTCCCAGTGGGGGCACACTTTCTCCATTTCTCGACTGCATGGGTAGCATCCCAGGCAGACGCCTGGGCAGTGGAGATGGTTTCCCAGGGCTATTCCATAGAATTTCAACATCATCCACCAGAAAGGTTTCTGAGATCACTGGTCAGCAAGTTTGTGAGAAAAAGGCCATTGTCAACAAGGCCCTACAACATCTGTTGGACATCAAGGCCAAATTTGCTTAATGAAACAGCCACACAGAATAAATGTCAGATGTTTGAGAGCCACAAGATGTAAACAAATATTACACATTTTTACTGGGAAGTATGCAGATTTGCTTTTTATTAACATTAAATAAGACTGCCGAAAATAATAACAAAAGTGGTAGAAGCAGATATGGATAATATTTATTTGTCCAATGCTATTTGTTTGTTAATGGTATTTGGCTTCCCCAGCCGCCCTACCGGGAGCCGCACAATATGTGTGAAAGAGCCGCATGTGGCTCCTGAGCCACAGTTTGGCCACCCCTGCCATAGAACCAGTCCCTATCCATGAACAGGGCTGGAGAGTCTACTCGATACTGTTCATGGTACCCAAGAAGAATGGCGATTGGAGGGCCATATTGGACCTCAAGTTTCTAAACAAATACATCAGACTGTGTTATTTCTGTATGGAAACTTTGAGGACGATTACAGACTCTCTGTTGCCAGACGAGTTCCTGACCTCCATAGATCTCACAGAAACTTATCTTCACGTATCGATTCATCCTGCTCACAAACGTTTTCTCCGGTTTTGTGTACACAATCGACATTTTCAGTACAGAGCTCTCCTTTTGGTCTCTCCATGGCACCAAGGCTATTCTCCAAGTTGGTCATCAACCCAGTTGTGCACCTCAGCCAGGGGATCCATGTTCATCCGTATCTGGACAACTTGTTGGTTTAAGCCAGCAGTTGTGCAGACTCCATCAACAACACGGAAATGTCTCCAGAACCATGGGTTCCTGGTCAACTTAGGCAAGAGTTCTCTTCAGCTGACTTAAAAGTTAGAACATCTGGGAGCAGTGATAGACACAACTCACAACATTCTTTTTCTGCCATTGTTCAAGGCCAAGAAAATGAGAGAGATGGCTTCACTAGTGAACCGCAGCTCATTTTCCTCTCTGACAGATCTGGCCAGGCTTTTGGGCCTGATGATTTCCAGTATGGACATGATACAATGGCACGCCTACATGCCAGGCCTCTACAAAGCTTTCTTTGGCCCTACCAATGTCACATCATGGAAAAGAAGAGCCTCAATCTTCGAGTTCTGGGCAAAGTCATGAACAGTCTACGTTGGTGGATGGATCTGAGCAACCTCCTTGGGGGCGAAGAATACTGTGCTTGGTGGACCAAGGAGATTTTCACAGATGTGAGTCTACACAATTGGGGAGGCAACCCTCTCCAGTGCAGGGGAAGTGGTTACCGACCAAGGTGTTGCTACTTATCAATCTATTGGAACTCAGAGCGATTTTTCTTGCCTTGAATCACTTCGAGCCCCATCTTCACAAACAGCATGTCTTGGTGCGGACAGACAACATCTCAGTCAAGGCATACATCAACAAGCAGGGCAGCTCCTGGTCCTCACAGCTACACTGGGAGGTGATGAAGGTACTCTCTTGGGCAGAGAGAAACATGGCATCCTTAAGGGCAGAGCACATCAAAGGGGTCGAAAACATTCAGGCAGATTGGCTCAGCAGAGAAACCATTCAAGAAGGGGAGTGGACTCTCCATCCAAGCCTTTTCCACATGATAGTAGACCACTTCGGACAACCATCAATAGACCTCTTCACGTCTCCAACAAACCATCAGCTGCTGCAGTTCTTCATACGGTATTACCACCCAGAGGTGGAGGTGACGGATGCACTCACATTTCATTGGCCCAGGGTTCTGCTTTTTGCATTTCCTCCATTCGCAACCCTCCGCATGATAAGAGAACTAAAAGCGGAGGTCATCCTAGTGGCAACCAGGTGGGTGCATCGCCCTTGGTTCTCAGCACTGAAGGAGTTCACAGTCTCTCCACCTCTGACTCTCCCGGTGAACCCAGACATGTTGTCTCAGGGTCCCATTTGGCACCCTCATCTGTACTGGCTGTATTTGACTGCCTGGAGATTGAGTGGCACAACTTCTGCAGTCTAGGATATTCTGACAAGGTCACAGACATCATGTTGGCCTCCAGAAGACAGTCTACTATTCATATTTACAGTATGACCTGGGAGGCCTTTGTTCGGTTGTGTAGGCTTAAAAAGGTTATACTGCTGTCACCTTCGGTAGCCTCGGTGCTTTCCTTCTTGCAGGAGGGTTTGGATTCAGGTCTCAAGCCTTCCACCTTACGCAGACAGACTGTAGCCTTGTCCTTTGGGGGTTTTAAGGTAACCAAGCACCCCCATATACAACTCTTTCTGCAGAGAGTGACAAAATCACCACCGTAAATTCATCGTTTTCTGACGTGGAAACTAAACACTGTATGGCACTCACTAGATCACCATTTGAACCTCTTCGAGAGGTGGGAATCAGGTGGCTGAGAATGAAAACTTTGTTCTTGGTGGCCATCACCTCCGCTCAGAGGGTTTCCAAGATCAGTGCCCTGTCAGTTAAATAGTCTCTTTGCGTTTTTCACAAGGACAAGGTTGTACTTTGTACTGACCCAACTTTTCAACCAAAGGTCTCTTCTGCCTTACACATGTCTCAGGAGATCTACTTACCTACCTTCTGTCCACAATCCAAGCATCCTAAGGAGCGCATTTGGCACACCCTAGATGTCAGAAAGGCACTCAAGATCTACATCATGAGGGCAGAATCCTGGCAGATTCCCCCACAGAAAGGGGAAAGAATGTCCAAAACTGCAATCAGTACTGTTCTCAAATCCTGTATTATGGAGGTGTACAAGGTCATGAGACAGGACGCCCCAATGGGGGTTATTGCCCATTCTCTGAGGAGCGTTGCTACAAACGCCATGTTCACCAACAGAGCCTTGGTAAAAGAGGTCTGCAAAGCAGCTACTTGGTCCTCTATATCTAAATTTGTACGTCATTATAAGCTCAACACTCTAGCATCCGCTGATGTGGCCTTTGGAAGAAGAGTCCTTCGGCATGTCGTATCACTGGAGGAAGATGATGACCCACCCGAATGAGGGACACTGCTCTGGGAGGTCCCATAGACATGTTCTCCACCTCAGAGGGAGAATGGCCGTTGGCACTTATTGTGAAGGGTCCTTCTCCTCTGAGGTCAGGAGGACATCTTAGCCCTCCCACTTTCATCATCATTCTTTATTTCTCTGCTCTGCTGATACCCTTCTCTTTTTCTGAGTTCTGCACTGAATTCTTGTTAGCAAGTTATAGTTCTCATTACAATTATTTTTATCAGTTATGTTTTTATAGGGCAAGGCCATTAGTTTTCCTTTTCCTTATGATTACTGCTTTCGGAGTCCCAGAACTGGGGATGGGCTATTCCAGAGGTGCTATTTCCTGCCTCCCTAAAGGCATGGTAGGAATAACTCATAGAGATATCCTGCTGACCTCAGAGAAGGACTCTTTACAGTAAGTGCCAATGGCTGACAGCCGAGTGGAGGTTTGGCTTGTTGTTCCATAATACTTTTGCAGTCCTTACATTCTCTGGCAATGGCATGTCTTCTGACATTTATAGAAATTGGAATTTTGCTAATTAACATTTATATTCCTCCTTGTACGTCTACCTTTTATTAAAAAGATTGTTGGTATGAATTGGAAAATTATTTATTGGATTTTGACGTTAACTATCCCAATGTGAATATCATATTATTGAGTGATTTTAATGCTTAGATTGGTCATACAGTACAAGTGAATGTGATTATGATTATAGTAGTATGCCTCTCTATAATTTGACCAGGAGATCAAAAGATTCCTTGATCAATAAATCTCTGCAGGTTTTTTGTCAGTTGATTAGGAATTTAGATTCAGTATTAATTAATGGTAATATTGATGGTGATAACTTTGGTGAATTTACACATAAGAACATAAGAGAAGCCAATGTTGGATCAGGCCAATGGCCCATCCAGTCCAACACTCTGTCACACAGTGGCCAAAAATACCAGGTGCCATCAGGAGGTCCATCAATGGGGCCAGGACACTAGAAGCCCTCCCGCTGTTGACCCCCCCCTAGCACCAACAATACAGAACATCACTTGCCCCAGAGTTCCTATCTATACCTTGTGGCTGATAGCCACCGATGGACCTCTGCTCCATATGCTTATCTAATTCCCTCTTGAAGCCATCCATGCTTGTAGCTACCACCACCTCCTGTGGCAGTGAATTCCAAGTGTTAATCACTCTTTGGGTGAAGTAGTACTTCCTTTTATCTGTTCTTACTCGACCGTTCAGCAATTTCATTGAGTGCCCACGGGTTCTTGTATTGTGAGAAAGGGAAAAAAGTACCTCTTTCTCTACCTGCTCCATCCCATGCATAATCTTATAAACCTGGATCATGTCACCCCTCAGCCTTTTTCTATTCACAATACAAGTTACAAGTACAGTAATAAATTTTTTTGTTAGAATCTTTTTCAGAGGGAGTGGGGCCACATTCAGAATGGCCTTCTTTGAGCAAATTAGGTGGATGTACCTGACTTTTTGGCTGGGCTCATGCATACCCTTTTTTCCTCCCTTCTTGTGTGGAAAATCCTGTTTAAAATACTAAAGACATATCTGAGACATACAAATAGAGGTATGTGAGTTATCAGGAGTTTTTCACCCACTACCTGTGTGTGTGTGTGGCGGAGGGATAGCTGATTCTGGTTAAATTGCATACATGCATTCATACTTCATAGATAGCTGGGAGTTTTACCTCTAGTTCTCTACGTGGAAAGGCAGGGAAAAGGAGCAAGATCTGTGAGCCCAGCAGCAAGCAAACCAGGTTCATTTACACTTTTTACTTGAGTGTGATGTCGAAGCCTGACCAGGTTTGTTCACATATATGTCCATTGCCAGAGAAGGGGATGGGCCAATTTCAAGAAAATATTCTGTGTTGTGAAGTGTGACAAGTTGTTTTGTGGCTTACTATTTTTTCTGTTATGCAACAAGCATTTGAAAACAGAAATGAAATAAAATTGAACTATGGGATTTTTTTTAACAGATGCTGCCTATTCAATCTAGAAAATTGAGGAAGCTACATGAAAATATTAGGTTTCAAAAACACTAGATTTTTCATGTAGTTTCATGTCCTCTGTAAAGATGAACATATATGACTTTACTAAATCTAATAAATTCACCTATGGAGTAAGTGAACTGGCAACATGGAGCCAAAAGGAACCCCTAGGATCATAGGATGTTAGAGTTGGAAGGGGCCTTGCAGGTCATCTAGTCCAACCCCCTGCACTCTGCAAGAGCATAGCCGAAAGATAGCCCTACATACCTACAACATACCCGAAAGATGGTCATCCAGTCTCCGCTTGAAAACATCCAGTGAAGGAGCATCCACCACCTCCCGAGGCAGTCTGTTCTACTGCTCAACCACTCTTACAGTTAGGGAGTTTCTCCTGATATTTAGCCGGTAACGACTCCCTTGTAATTTCCACCCATTAGATCTAGTCTTGCAATCCAGAGCAAGAGAGAATAGATCTGCTCCATCGTCTACATGACAGCCCTTCAAATACTTGAAGACTGCAATCATGTCCCCTCTAAGCCTTCTCTTTCCCAGCCTAAACCTACCCAACTCTTCCAGCCTTTCCTCATAAGACTTGGATTCCAGCCCTCTCACCATCCTGGTTGCCCTCTTCTGGACATGCTCGAGCTTGTCAACATCCTTCCTAAAATGTGGTGCCCAAAACTGGACACAGTACTCCAGGTGAGGCCTGACCATAGCAGAATAGAGCGGAACTACCACCTCCCATGATCTGGACACAATGCTTCTGTTAATGCATCCTAAGATTCCATTAGCTTTCTTCACAGCCACATCACACTGCAGGCTCATGTTCAGCTTGTGATCAACCATAACACCTAGATCCCCTTCATATGTGCTGCCGTCAAGCCAAGTCCCTCCCATTCTATATCTGTGCCTTTGGTTTTTTTGTACCTAGGTGTAGGACTTTGCACTTATCTCTATTGAAATTCATTTTATTTGTCTCAGCCCACTGTTCCAGCCTATCTAGATATATTTGGAATGCTTACTCTGTCTTCTTCAGAATTAGCAATCCCACCCAGCTTTGTGTCATCTGCAAATTTGATAAGTAACCCTCCCTATGTCTTCCTCCAGGTCATTTATAAAAACATTAAATAATACCGGGCCTAGGACCGAGCCCTGTGGCACTCCACTGGAGATTTCCCTCCACGTAGATGCAGAGCCATTTACGAGCACTCATTGGGTACGATTTTTCAACCAACCATGAATCCATCCAACGGTTGTACCATCCAGCCCACACTTAACCAGCTTATCCTCAAGGATATCATGAGAAACTTTGTCAAATACTTTACTGAAATCTAGATACACTATATCCACAGCATTGCCAGAGTCAACCATTTTAGCAACTCTCTCAAAAAATGAGATAAGGTTGGTCTGGCATGACTTATTTTTCATAAGCCCATGCTGGCTACTACCAATTAACTCATTCTGTTCAAGGTGCTCACAGACAGAGCATTTAACAATCTGCTCTAGGATTTTCCCAGGTATTGATGTCAAACTGATAGGCCTGTAATTTCCCGGATCTGTATTTTTTCCCTTCTTGAAGATAGGGACAACATTTGCTCTTCTCCAGTCTTCCGGCACAACACCTGTACTCCAGGACACTTCAAAGATTAGAACCAGAGGCTCTGAAATAACATCTGCAATTTCTTTTAGCACCCTGGGATGCAAGCCATCCGGCCCTGGAGATTTGAAAGTATTTAAGGCAGCTAGATGCTCTCTAACCATTTCCTTACTTATTCTGGACTGGCAGTTCCCCCTTCCTTCATATGCCCTGCATTCTTCAGTTTGTATACAGCTCGCCTTACGATTAAAGACTGACACAAAGTGAGAGTTGAGTAATTCTGCTTTGTCTTCATCCCTTGTTAAGGCTTGACTGTCTTCTCCTAGCAGTGAGCTTACCCCATCCCTGTTCTTCTTTTTGCTCTGAACATAGGCATAGAAATTTTTCTTGTTATTTTTAGCATCCATGTTATTTCTTGTTATTTTTAGGATCATTGTCTAATGAACTGCATCTTGATATAGTTCAGTAATCAAAGCTCAGAATGAGCAGATTTAGTTTGCTTTCAACTAAGAGAATGTGTTCTGAAGGCGTTTTTTAAAAACTTTTTTTAGCATATTAGATGAGTTACAACTAAAGCAATAATATTTTAATAGGCAAATTAAGTTGACAAACATTTTTGTGGCAAGGCTGCATTCAGAATTCAAATGATCTTTGTTTACACTGATTTGCACAACTATCTCTTATTAGTCTACCAGATGTAAGTAACAAATCCTGATTCTTGTACATAAACCACAGCTTGTCTGCCTTTTTAATCTCTTTCTCACCCATACTGCTGCCAACTTTTTTAACTAGTTGGCTGTGAGGAACAGTATTAAATTGTGCTCTGTGAACTTACATGTCACAACAAATCACAGTTCATAGTAAATGCGGCTATATAATCAGCTACAAATCTTACCTTGAAATTCTAAGCAGCAAAGCCCATTTGGTTGAACCATTTGCATCCAGACATTATAGGTTAAAATGGGTTTGCTCAAGCTACAGTCTGTAAATCTTGTTTTGTTGTGACATCTGCATACAGCTTACACAAACCCTTGTTCCACGTAAAAATGACATTTTTATTGGCACTTCATCCAGAATGAAAATTTTTTTTGGATTGTGCACTTTCCATGTTTCAGCGTGGAATTCAGAATTGCTTAAGACCGATATGTCACTGGTAGTTGAGCCTATCAAAGGGATTTGGCCATGCCTATGCCACTTTACAGGGCTGTGGTGGCTTAGAGGTTAGGATGCTGAGCTGCAGACTGGAAGGTCTGTAGCTTGGCACTTAGAGACCCTAGTGCAACATGATTGTCAAGTTCTCCAGATAGTCAGTCAAACACTAGGCTTCATTAGAAGATAGTATTTATTAAAGACCAGTCATAGAGCTGCATGAACCAGTTCTTTGTCAGTGATATCAGGTAGTACAAAGCAATAGCAGATATAGCCCATTCAAACTAGCCCCCCCAGCAACAAGCCAATGAATACATTTCATGTGCACGCTAAACCATAAAAGAAAACACCCAGACCAGTAAATTCCCCATACCAGGGCGGCATGAGACCCAAGGTCAGGATAAGAAGGAGAACAGACACTCTTAAATCTGTGAGACTGGAACCACCAGTCCCTCCCACATTCCAAAACAGCGAAAGATGCCTGATGTGTCCCCCCCACTCCCAGCAATGGCAGGGCTACCTGACATCTTGCCCTCCCGATAATTGACCCCCCCCCAGGTTTGTTTGGGTAGTGACGATGAAAACGGTGGAGGAGACAGGGAGCATCAATGTGGTCAACCCAAACCCATTCCCTGTGTTCAGGACCAAAATCCACCCATTCGACCAGGTAATACAGTTTATTACGAGACACTTTAGAGTCCAAGATATCAGCGACTTCATAATGCGGTTCCCCCTGGACCATGGGGGGGGCAAGGCCCATTGCGGACGCTACACGTTCTCCCCAGGGTCATGATGTAACAGCCGGTCATAGTGCCTTGGGGTTGGGGACCTACTGCTCAGTGCTGTTCACAGCAGGTCCTTCCCATTTCCTGCCAGCTGGAAAGGTTCCTCTTCAGAAGACTCGGTGTCCTCATCAATCGGGCTAACTTGTAGGGCCCGCAGGCCCTTTGGGCTTGCAGTTGGCTTCTTCAAAGGGGTTCTTCCTCTCACCTTTCGGTGTGGAGGTGGTTGGACCTGATCCTGGGCATACAGCCGTGAAGTGGCCCGATTCCCCACATTTGAGGCACAGCCCTTGCATCATCTGTTGCTCCTGGGTCCCGTCCTTCGGCTGTGGTGGAGGGGCCACTGCTTTAGCTTTCTCCAGGGTGGAGGTGGCCAAGATGGCTTTCCCCAGGGTGACTGCATCATCGATGCGTGTGGTGTGGAGCCGGCTCTCGGTGTTTGCCGTTTCTTTTATCCAGGCCTTGAAATTATAAGCAGTGGGATCTAGGTTTCCCCCTGTGGAGGATCATTCCATGGCTCTCCGGGTCTAACCCCAACCGATAATGCTGGGCTAGCACTCCATCTGGCCACTCTCTGATTTTCGTGGCATGCGTGCGGAACTCCTCGGTGTATTCCCGTACCGATTTCTTCCCTTGCCAGAAGGTGCACAGGAATGCCTGAGCCGTCTCACTCGCTTTAGAGTCCTCATAGTGAGCTCGTAGGCCCCACATGGAGGCGTCCAGCTCGCAAATTTCCTGACCATCTTCATGATGCAAGGTTATGTACCAATCCACTGCCACGTCCCATAACCGGGAGACTATCGCGTCAACGATGCGCTCTTCATTTGGGAATTGATGGCCCCAGTTGTCTATGAATTTCTCTGCCCTCACCAGGACAAAGGAGAGTTTCTCAGGGGTCCTGTCAAACGTAGCATCCAGTAACTCAGTGGGATTCGGGAGCATCTGTCAGTGATACCAGGTAATACAAAGTAATAGCAGATATAGCCAATGAATACATTTCGCACACGAACTGTGAAGAAAACACCCAGACCTGTAAATTCCCCATATCAGGGCGTCATGAGACCCAAGGTCAGGCGAACTGATAAGAAGCAGAACAGACACTCTTAAATCTGTGAGACTGGAGCCACCAGTCCCTCCCGCATTCCAAAACAGTGAAAGATGCCTGATGCCTCCCCCCCACCCCAGCAATGGCAGGGCTACCTGACAATGATGGAGTGAACTCCCATCTCTGGCCCCAACTCCTGCCAACCTAGCAGTTCGAAAACAAGAAATTGCAAGTGGATAAATAGGTACCACTTCGGTGGGAAGGTAACAGCATTCCATGTGCCTTGGCATTTAGTCATGCTGGCCACATGACTATGGAAACGTCTTCGTACAGCGCTGGCTCTTTGGATTGGAAACAGAGGTGAGCACCGCCCCCTAGAGTCGGATTCAACTAGCTTTTGAGCAAGGGAACCTTTACCTTTATGCCACTTTACACATTCAGTCTAAGATGTGGTTTTGCTCAGTAAGACTGTTTGTATATTGCAGAAGTTGGGAGCACTGGGCGTAGGAGGGATTGCCAATGACCCCTTTCTTGAATGGCAGACCTAACACTGTTAAGCCATATCAGCAAATGCACACCTGAGAGAAGAGATTTATGGATTTCCCACAGACTCTGTATTTTGTGTGAATCTGGGGTGCACCTGGTTTGCCAGGAGCCAAACCTGGGAGGTTGAAGGCTAGAAGGATTAGCACCCTCTCCTGTAAATGTGGCTATTTAATGATGGCTCTACATGTCTGAGAAGCAATGCTCTACGTGTCTGAGAAGGCCGTTCCAAGAAAGGGTGTGAGAGCTCAGGAAGTTGAGGGGGAAAAGAAAAACATAATCTCTGGCCCTTAAGCACACAAATGTGTAACAATGTTACACATGTTCCCATTTGAAACTGGACATCCGCAGATATCAGTGTCTCCCTCAGGTTACCCTTTCTGGGACTGAATGCGTCCCAGAATGGAAGTAGGAAAGCAGGGTTTTTCAGTCTTGTTTTGTTTTTTCAATTCTGTATCTACTGCAATTTTTGTAAAAGGATGAGAAGAAGGCAGAATTAAAAAATAACTGAAGGGAACCACTGAAACAGGTGGGAACAGACCACGGCTGACAGTTGAAGAAAAAGGAATAGAATAATAGAAACCAATGGAGAAAGCGGAGAGCAAAGCAAGCATCTACAGTCTGTGTTAGGGAGATCCACTGGGAACTGATGCCTGTAGGTTTATAACCCATAATATAAGGTGAGTGTGTACACTGACTCTTAAGTTGTGCATCATCTGGAGAAATAGTCTTGGCTTCCACATACACATGCTGTGCTTCAGCTCACTGACTTCTCTTGCGCAGCTGGGCAATTCTGGCAGGGATGGCATCGAAGGTTTCTGTCTTACTGATGGATAAGAATCAATGGGTTTTAAGACCTATATGATAACATTGGTCTGTGAAAAGCACATCAAAATATATTTTAGCTATGTAAAAGATCGTATTTTAGTTATGCACATAACAGAGTTTGTATTGGGTTTTTTCATGCTTTAATCTAATGGCCTCTCTGAAGTTTATCATATACCATTTAATAAGGGGAGGTTATTTATTTTGGTGGGTTCTACTATCTTCGAATAAAGAGAAATCTGAATGTGTATCATGTAGTTTGAAAATATTTGCACATTTACAGCCATGTATTTATTTTCAGAGGTCTTTACTAGTTTGAGTTTAATCTGGCAAGGATATGCCCCCTGCAGCCTGTGTTGGCTTCTTTGGGTATTTTAATGACACAAAGAATTTTTGTATCCTGTGGTTGTTCAACACATGTTCAGATACGGAGTCTTTATATTTTCCAACCAATGACTGCATTCTCAGCAGACAAAAACTGGACAGAATTCCTCATAGCAAAAGCTGTATAACTCAATGCAGTATAAGCATCCAGGCCTCATGGTTTACATAGTTACTAATTTATATTCAAGATTAGGCCTGGTAGCCTCGTCCTGTGTGTGCCTGCCAAGGACAGCTGCTACATTAGCAAGTGCCCTGAATGAGTTAACTTGCACTGTTCATTAGTGGCTTAATTATGTTTCTCATGACGACCTGGCATTTGCAGCATGGGTTATTTCATCAGTTGTCTCTGTGCTTACTGTCATTGTTTTGTCCTTCTCTTTTCCTTTTCTAGGCTTTGCACATGTTCTTGTCGTACAGGTTGGTGCCAGTACGTACTCATGTCATATACTGGGGGTAGTTTTGTCTCCTCTTTGTCTTCTAGAGAGGTGGTTTGGTTTATAGTCTTTGGTGGGTGTTACTGATGTTTTTAGACTAATGTACCCTCTTTTTTGGCTAGAATATTGTAGTCAAGATGCTTGTAGAATCTTTAAGGATGTCAAGTTTATTGTGGCATAAGCTTACGTAGACTAGAGCTAGCTTTGTCAGATGTGAGGTTTCTAGTAAAAAAATTTCTGTCGCAATAAATCTGCTAAATGGTTTTTGCTGCAACATTTTAAGGGCGACACTTTATATAATTGTGCGTTTATTTTTCCTGACTTCTTTACCGTAATAAGGGCTGTTTTCTAAAGGGGGAGGCTTGTATGTGAATTGGGGGGGAGGGGGCTGCTTAACACTTGTGCCATTTTCCTGTCAGGGTTTGTTACCCCAAGCTGCTGTTTCTCACACTGGGGACAACATATGTATAGTGGTATTATTTTAAAAACAAAATTCCCTGGAACAGTCATCATGGAACTCTACAGGCTGTGTAGGCTTCTGAATCTGTGACAGTTGGAAAGACTTAACGTGGCTGCTGACTCAGTGACTCAAGTATACTGTATGGTGCCCAAATGTACACCAACATTTGTTGACATAAAATTCTCCACATTCATTTTAGAGTGTACCATTCCTTGTGTTGTAGAAAGTGCCATCAAGTCACCACTGACTTATGGTGACTCAGTAGGGTTTTCAAGGCAAGAGACATTCAGAGATGGTTTACCATTGTCACCCAGAAATCAGAGCTGTCATGATTTTTTAATCTCTTTGAAACTAACCTTCATGACTATTGAGAGTCATTAAGGACTTTTCACCATGCATTGATTTTCCTCTGGATTTGTCTATTGCTGAGTCTATATCAGACCAAACTTGCATCCCCATAGCAATTCTTGAATCCCTTGTGACATCAGCGGCTTTGTCATCACATGGTGTCTGATGTGGGTATTCTAGAAAACTTTCCAACAAAAAATTGGGATCTAATTTAGATTTAGAATGTTTGTCTTTTTTGTTTACTAAATGTATTATACACTCATTTAAATAAATATCTCAGTTTTTCTTACCTGAAAATGAAGTTCAGCAGAAGTATTTGGGTAGAAGGAAAATCCAATAAGGTGCTGTCCTAAGTAGAATTGGGCCCTTCTAATTCCATTTAAGTTAATGGGCTTAGAAAGATAGAACTCTGCTCCAGATGCATTCTTAATATAGTTTAAATGGAGTTGTCAAACAAATATGTAGCTTTACTTAGAGATTACTGTTATTGGAATACTTTTAAATGCTTTCAGTACATGATAGTTTCAGTCATATGTACCTTACTAAAATGTAAAAATAATTAAGGCAGTGAAAACTGTTAACATACTCATTTTAGCATGCACGTTGCATGTACTTTTTAAAGGATGCACAAAATGGCATCTAAAATTAGTGTTTTTTAAAATGATATAATTTATAAAATTATTGCTCCTTCTTACCAAATAGATAGATTCTGTGTGCATGCACATGTGCACAAAATATGCTTCCTACGGATAGTTACTTGAAAAATTAATCATAATGCTGAACCCTCCTGGATTGACTGGTGTGGTATTCTAATTTAATTTTTATGACATAGAGCATTTTTTAGAAATGAGGAACATTCTGTGGGGAGAATGGAACAGTGGATACATTTCCATTATGGGTTTGATCCAGAGGATCTGCTGATGGAACAACACTTCTCTTGGAGAAAGGAAGGAGGTTTTTGCTGATTCTCTTCCTACACACACCCTTTTGCCCACACTGTTCTTGATGTTTGGGATGTTTGAGAGCCAGTTTGGTATAGTGGTTAATCTGAGAGACTCTAATCTGGGAGAACCAGGTTTGATTCCCCACTCCTCCACTTGCAGCTGCTGGATGACCTTGGGCAAGCCATAGTTCTGTCAGAGCTCTCTCAGCCCCACCTACCTCACAGGGTGTCTGTTCTGGGGAGGGGAAGGAGTTTGCAAGCCACTCTGAGTGAAGGGCGGGGTATAAATCCATTCTCCTCCTACTCCTACTCCTTCAACTTTAAACTCCAAAAGTAGAATGGAGGGTCAGTGGCCAGCTGTAGGGGAAGAAGTTGTAGGAGCAAACATAATGTCTAAAGTAGTTCAGTATGAGACTTCAAAGTTGTTATTATGAAGGGATTTTTTGCATAGTCAGCGACATTATTTATTTACTTATTTAGAAAAATTTTATGCGACCTCTCCAGGAACTTGTCCAAGCCAGCTTACAAAATAAAAACAAAACGTTAACCAATGCTAATTAAAATGCAGCATTAAAAAAGCCCCAGCATAAAAACAGAGACTGTAAAAATGACTGTAATAAAATATTATCCCACCTGTGGGGGAAGCATTACGTTCAAAAAGACATGTGGAATCCAAGAGTCTTCATGGCCTGTTGCAAAGCAACACATAACTATTAAACCACATACTGTATTGAGATGACCATTCTCTCTAATAAGTAGTCAGTCTTTTACAGGTAAACAGTCCTCTGATAGAAGAAAGGTCAGAAGTTTTATTCCAGATGCCAAGTGGAAACTTTGTGTCCCAGCCAAAGATCAGTCAATGCTATTTAAAAACAGTCTGATCGCTCTTTAAATGATTAAATAAAAAAACCCCACAATGATGCGAAATATTAGCATGTCTGAATGAAAACAGAAATAAAAAACCTACAAATAATCTCTTAACCCTATCTACTTTAAATTTAAAAGATAAAATACAGTTTCTAAGATTTTCACCAAAGCACTTGCAGAAAATATAGTCTCAATGCAATCCAGATCTGAGAGATTTGGTTTTTTTAGTGTGTGGCCCCTTTATATATGCTCAATTGTGTGAATATTATTCAATTCTATTAAAGCCATATAGTTTGTTTCTTCTGAAAGTGTGATGTAGACATCTCTAAGCACCGAATATAAATTTTCCAAGAATAATTGTTTTGAACTGTGTTCTCCCTCTGAGGTGGAGGACATCTTGATAGGATGATTCCCACTGTCCAATCGAAGAAGGCAGGAACTAATTTTCATCTTCCTATTTTATGCCCTGTGGGAGTTACTGTCTCCAGTTTGTTTCCTGCCTCAGAAGAGAGTGCAGCTGGGCAAACAGGCTCTGCCCTATCTCATCTACTTTCTGTTTGCTTTCCTCCTGTTCTCTCCCATTGATTCTGCTTCTCTCTCTCTCTCTCTCTCTCTCTCTCTCTCTCTCTCTCTGAACCCCAGGAGTGTGGACAGCAAAAAAAAAAAAAGTGCTCTGCAGACATCTAGCGGTCTGTTTAGCTGCCAAGAGCAGGAAAACACATGGCAACCACTTAAGGAACGCCACGCTTGCAAGAGAATGATGGTTTCTTGTCGGCAGGGAAGATTGATCCCTCCCTCATGGGCAAGGTATCCTAGTGCAAGGTACAATGGAGATTGCTGAGGAGAGCGGTATCACTCACATGCAGTCTGTGCATGTGGCTGCGGCTGACTCCTCAGTGCACATAAAAAGCACTCCCAAGAGCACGCTCTGGCCATTAGCCAGATCAAGCCTCATGGCTTATTACAGCAACCATCTTGAGTCAACCTACTCTGCAGAAGCCCCTTCCCAGGAGAGCTGCCTGCTGGAGGAAATGCCTGGAAAGGCTACAGAGTTTTCCACTGAGTAGCAGCCAGGCATTCAAGTGGAGCACAATCCAGACTCCCCACAAGATAACCAACCCAACATAGGAGGACCTAACGTCCCCCAGTTGGATTCCAGTTACAGCAGAGAGTCCAGCTCTAGTAATATAAGACCCTCTGGGACATATCAGTTTTATCTGAATCTTATGTCTTTTATTAAGCAAGCAATGCAGGAGAAGCTTGGGATATCTGCCAGAGCCTCACCCCTACTGGGGGGCATAGAAAAAGAGTTGGGTTTATGCTCCTGTCTTTCACTCAGAGTCTTATAGTCTCCTTCCATTCCTCACCCCACAACTGACATCCTGTGAGGTAGGTGGGGCTGAGAGAGCTCTGAGAGAACTGTGACTGACCCAAGGCCACCCAGCTGGCTGCATGTGGAGAAGTGGGGAATCAAACCCAACTCTCCAGATTAGAGTCTACCACTCTTAACCACTATACCAAACTGGCTCTCAGAACATCCAGATTTCCCCATAGTGCCCCGCTCCTCTTCTTCTTTCCCCCTCTCCTGCCTCTCAAGACAGGGGAAGGCTTGACAAAGGTAGGTCCAGGAATCACAGATCTTCAGGTCTTCATGTCTGGCCAGCAAAGGCAGCCCAAAATGGGGGCCCTTCCACCTGTAGAAAAAGGGAGCATTTAGCATTAGGTTGGGACTCAGATATTTCCTCTGACTCAAAGGACAGGAATAGGGAGGGTTACTCTCTGATGAGCAAAATGAGGAGGACATAGAGATACCAGAGAACCCAAATGTATTATCAGTACTTATTATCCAAAGCCCTAATTGCATTAGAACTCCAATAACCCCTAGAGGAGGAGGTCAGGGAACCCTCTGATGCTAAGCAAAGGTCTAGACCCAAAGGGAACAAGGAGTTTTTTTCCAGCTCAGAAACCACAGAAAGAGTGGTTCCCTTCCCTGAGTACTTTGAAAAGCAAGTAAAATCTGAATGTGTTTAACCAATGGCAAATAAACAGTGTCCAAGTTACCTTAAGAAATTATACGCCCTTTTCCCCTTTGCTAATGAGTTCTTACAGGTAGCACTGGTAGACAATTCAGGCGATTCGACACCATCATGGCTTTGCAGTCCTCAGGCCTCTTATCAGAAGATGGACAAGGCATCATTCAAGACAGCCTTGACAAGAAGGCAGATTTTACCTTACGGAAGGCACATGAAGCCATGGCAATCAGGGCTTTTACAATGGCATCCATCATATCAAGCCGCTATCATTTGGTCCAGAAAAATATAGCAATTACTAGTGGAGTTCAACAAATGTATTAAAGAGGGTTCTTCCAGAGTTCTTAAAGCAGTCTCCTCCACTGCTTTTTTATTTTTTCGCCCAGAGCCACATCGTCAACTGCTGCAGCGAAAACAACCCTCTGGCTCTGGGAATGGCCAGCAGATCTTCATTCTAAAGCCATCATGACAGCATATCCTTTTCAGGGAGACAGGCTATTTGGAGATTGTTTGGACAAACATTGTTTTCTTGTGGAAACAATGGATTTTGCTTTTTATGCCTAAGACTTTGAAGCGTACACTAGAAGGCAGTACAGTGGGACCTCCTTTCACACCCAACACATTTTCTCAAGATTCAGGCAAGACTAAAGAGGGCCCTCCTGGAGCCAGTTAAGACCCTTCTACAGAAAAGGAGGGCGACTATTCAGATTCTCTAGACAACTTGGTCCTCTATCCAAAAAGCCTGATCGGGATGGGAAAGAACCTAAAGCATGATGTCAGCAGCATCCTGGTCAGAAGATGGCTTCTTCTATTCAAGGAAACCTGGATCCATTCTCAAGCAGACCTCTGTTCCAGTGAAGTAGGCAACAAGGGTTATGCATTCTTCAGCCTCCCACTGGAATGCTTCCTATAGTCACTGGTTTCCAAAAGACCAGAAAACAACAGGACTATTCAGGCAATTTGACACCTTTTCCCGATAAATGCCATTGAGCCAGACCTATTTTCAGCCAAGGGATCAGGAGTCTACATATTCTTTACAGTGCCAAAGAGAAATAGAAATTGGAGGACCATCCTGGACATAAAATTCCTGAACAGGTTTGTCAAGACAAGGCACTTCAGGGATGGAATCGCTATGCTCCATCATGGAATCTCTGCAACGAGGAGAGTTTCTCACATCCATCAACCTCACAGAGGCGTATCTTCATGTTCTTATTCTCCCAGCTCACAGATAATAACTTTTGCTTCAGGGAATTCCTCTTCCAATTCATGTCTCTATTGCACCTGGAGCATTTTCCAAGATTCTAATCACTCCAATTGTCAGATTGAGACAGCAAGGTATTCACATCCATCCAGATCTTGGCTACCTTCTGTTCAGGTCCAGAAACAAGGCCCAACTTGACACAAAGTTGACCATACAGTAACTTCAAGATCATGAATTCATAGTCAAAAGATATCTCCTTCTCAGCGACTGGGACATCTGGGAGTTATCATCAACACCTACGTCAACCAATTGTTCATATCTCAAAACAAAGCACAACAACTGTCAAGCTCCATAATCAAGGCCAGGTCTGCACCCCTCATGACCTTGGCCAAGCTGCTAGGCCTCACAATATCATGTATAGACGTGATCCAATGAGTCTGACTGCACACAAGACAGCTGCAACAGGTGTTACAATTTCAACTTCAGATCATGCAGAGAACAAACTTGCTGGTCCAGTTGAAGATCAGGCTTCTGTGGTGGACCAAACCATCCAACTTGTAACAAGGCAAAGCATACTGGGAGCGAGAGGTACTCCAGTTTTTCACTGATGCCAGCCTCTCGGGATAGGGAATGACATTTGATAACAATCCAATCCCAGGAACTTGGTCAGAAGCAGAATCCAAGATGAACATCAGCTTCCTGGAGCTGAGAGTCATATGACTAGCATTAAGACATTTTCGCCAACAAAAAAGAAGCATGGAGTGGCCACTTTTATAAAGGAAAATCTGCAACCGGAATTTGTACTCGCCTCCAAGGATGGAAGAATATTGATGGTGACTATCCAGAGACAAAATAAGCAGGTGTTGATTGTAAATATTTATGCTCCAAATCAAAACCAGGAAAAGTTTTACCAAAAACTCTTAAATCTGATTGCAAAACAGAATTTCCAGGAAATTTGTATTATTGGAGACTTTAATGTGGTCTTCGACAACAAACAAGATCGGAAAATAAATAATCAGAAGAAAAAGACAAAAGGGAATGAATTTACAAACTCACTTCTCCAGATTATAGAGGAGTGGCAATTGGTCAATATATGGAGAATAAGAAACTCGAATAAACAACGATATACTTATTATTCGGCGAGGCATGACTCTTGGTCCAGATTGGATATGTGTTGGATGTCATCCTCTTTAGCAAGGGAATTATTGGACGCAGAAATTGAGGCAAGTACATATGCTGACCGATAACTTTTGAATTACAGGGAGTAAATCCGAGAAGTAGATGGACATTAAATCCCCATTTATTGAGAGATAGTAAAGTGGTGAAATGATTGCAAACAGAATTTACTTTTTTAAAAAAAGAAAATGCTAAACCAGACATGCCAAAACGATTGGTGTGGGACACCTTTAAGGCTTTTGCCAGAGGATATTTAATAAAAGAAGCGGCAAAGAAAAACAATAAGAAATGAAGAATATTTTAATTTGAAGAAGAAGATACTAGAGCAAGAGAAAGAACTGGAAGCTGGAAGAGATAAGGATAGAAGGAGTGAGATTGGATTACTTACGCATAAAATGAATTGTTTGTTGACGGCAGAAATAGCAAGAAAACTGAATTATGCTAAACAAAATTTCTTTGAGAATGCAAACAAACCGACTAGATGGTTGACATATCAAATAAGAAAACAATCTGAAAAGACATATATAAAAAGGTTGAAAAATAAGGAGAGGAAAGAAATAGAATTCAAGATCTAAAGAGTATTGTTGAGGACTTTTATAAGGAATTATATGAAACAGATGGCGTAAATAGGGAGACAGTCATCCAATATTTGCAAGAGTGCAAAATTCAAAAACTCTCAGAGGAGCAACAGAAGATTTTGAATCAACCAATTACCATGATGGAAATGGTGGAAGCTCTGAAGAGACAGAATAAAGGTAAAACACCAGGTACAGACGGCCTTCCAGTGGAATTTTACATAGCTTTTGAAGAAATACTTCTACCACAGTTACATGAAATCTGTAAAAAAAATTATGGAGGGAGAAGTCCCTGACACGTGGAGAGAAGCTTTAATATCACTAATTCATAAGCAGGGTATGGAAGGAAACGATATTAAGAATTATAGACCGATCTCCCTGTTAAATGTTGATTACAAGATCTTTGCCTCTATTTTGGCTGAAAGACTAAAACGTATTCTAGTAAAAATGATACACAGAGATCAATCTTTTTTTTTACCTAAAAGGCAAATAAGACACAACGTGAGAAGAGCATTGGATGTGTTGGAGTACTGTGAGGCCCATCCAGAAAAGGAGATGGCATTGATATTTATAGATGCAGAAAAAGCATTTGATAATCTAAACTGGATGTTTATAACAGAGGCACTTAAGAAAGTAGAATCAGGGGAAGAATTCATCCGGATAGTTCAAGCGATATACTCAAAGCAAAGAGCAGTGGTCATGGTTAATGGAGAACGAACAAGTCAATTTCAGATACAGAAAGGTACGAGGCAAAGGCTGTCCTTTGTCACCTCTATTATACATTTTTGCTTTAGAGGTACTAACAGAAGAGATAAGACAAAGTTCAAAGGTGAAGGGCTTGAAAATACAAGAGGAAGAATACAAACTACTGGCTTATGCAGATGACCTCGTATTTATACTGGAGGAGCCTAGGTCTTCAATTTTGGAGCTGAATACAATATTAAGAGATTATGGGCAGGTAGCAGGACTGAGAGTTAACCTGCGTAAAACTAAAATATTAACTAAGAATATGACCCACGAACAGAAAGAATGCTTACAAGAAGAATCGTGCTACCAACTCTGTACTAAGGCAAAGTACCTAGGAATAAAGCTAACAAATAGATGCAGCTCTTTACAAGAAAATAACTACAATGAATTGCTAAAAGCAACAAAACAGGACTTGGAAAAATGGAAGAACCTAAATCTTTCGATGATGGGCAGAATAGCCCTGGTAAAGATGAATATTTTACCGAGATGGATCTTTCTATTTCAAACAATCCCGATACTGAAAAATATGACAATTTTTAAAGAGCTGGACCAAAACATAGCTCAGTTTATATAGCAAGGGAAAAGAGCCAGAATTAGACTGAAAGCTTTGCAGGACTCGAAAGAAAGAGGCGGGCTCAGTCTTCCCAATTGGATCTTATATTACAGAGCTGGAGCATTAGCATGGATTAAGGAATGGATAATGCTGGAAGAAGACTTCTAAAACTGGAGGGCCATGATCTTTTGACGAGATGGCATACTTTCCTCTGGGATGTGAAAGCGACATCCCGTAAGTATTTTAGACAGCACTGGATACGTGATGTGCTTTTAAGAGTTTGGGAGATCATTCGAAAGAGATGGTTTACTAAAACCTCAAAATTGGTTGTTCCCTTAGAGGCGGTGACGCTACCTAGACTATATCAAGAGGATCCCCCACAGAGATATTTGGACAATCAGTGCAAAGGGGGAACTTGAATTGGACACTGACCTTACGTGGTGGCAGAAAGTACAAATCCAATCGATGTATGGGAAAGATAAAAAAATAGGGTTTGAGAAGACATTATCGGAATTAGAAAAAATATTGTATGCACCAGAAGAGAAATTTATAAAAAAGATGTACTCCTTATTGTTGTCTGATTATATGGCAGATGAAATGGTAAAAAATAATATGATTCAATGGGCACAGAATTTTGGTTATAGTATTGAATTAGATCAGTGGGACCAAATATGGAAAACAAATATTAAAATAACTAGAGCGGTGTCATACAGAGAAAATATGTATAAAATGTTTTATAGATGGTATATTACACCTGACAAATTGGCGAAGTATGACAAGAAATGTTCTAATAAATGTTGGAAATGTCATAATAAGATAGGTTCATTGTATCACATGTGGTGGACGTGCGATGTAACAAAGAGATTTTGGATATGGATACATAGACTGATACAGAAAGTTATAAAAAGTATGGTTCCTTTTAAACCAGAAACTCTATTATTAGGCATACTCCCGAAAGAAACAATGAGAGAAGACTGGTACTTGATAATATACTTAACAACAGCAGCCAGGATTTTATATGCAAAATACTGGAGATCGACAGTGATACCAACTGAACAAGAATTTATTGCGAAAATAATGGAAGCAGCAGAAATGGATAAACTAACTTTGATGATGAAAGGGTATGATGACTCAGCTTTTCAGAATACGTGGCAACGTTTTTATGATTGGTATAATCAGAAAGGGTAGAATGGAGAGAAGTAAAACTTAGTATTAACCTTTAATATGTATGTTAAAAATTAGCAAGATAGATAAAGTATAAGTAGAGAAGCTCATGTAAAAGGTATTAGTATCAACTATGGCAAGGTGGAAAATTGGATTAACTGTAAGATGTTAGAACTTGTATCCCCCCATGAATGTTAAATGTTGTTTTATGTTTGGTAGTGTGGTTTTGTGTATATTGTATGTTTTGATTGTTTGTAGTGTTTGTTATGTATAAAAATAAAAAATGCCTCTTTTAGGGGCGCTTTAAAAAAAAAAAGACATTTTCACCAACAAGTCTGACTTTGTAAGAATGGGCAGTATTTCGTCAAAGTCCTGCATCAACAAACAAGGGGGGTTAAGGCCTTCCAATGTCCTCAAAGAAGTCATGAAAATCCTAACCTGGGTTGAGAAGAATTTATTTTTGATTACAGCAGAACACATAAAGGGGTCTTCCAACGACAAAACAGATTGGCTTAGCAGACAAACTATATAGGAAGGAGAGTGGTCTCTCAAAAGGAGCTCCTCCTTCAGATAGTTAATCAATTTGGACAACCACAAGTAGACTTCTTTGCCTTCCCAGCACATCACCAGCCCATCTGCTTCTTCATGAGGTTCTGCCTCCCCAGGGCAGAAGTGACAGATGCACTCATAGCTCCTTGGCCCAAGGCTGTACTGTTCACCCTTCCCTCTCTCCCAATTCTTTCCAGGGTCCTCCTGAAGATCAACAAGTGGACATCCAGATTAGATTACTACAGTGCACTCTGCGTTGTCCTGCCCTTGAGAAGTGTTCAGAAACTTCAGTTGGTGCAGAATGCTTCTGCCAGGATACTGACTGGAGTGCATCATAGTCTTGGCTCATCTACACTGGCTCCCAGCTTGTTTCTGGGCATGATTCAAGTTGCTGGTGCTGACCTTTAAAGCCCTACATGGTTTGGGACCAACATTCTTGAAGAACTGCCTACTATCTCATGAACCTGTCTGACCACTACAGTAATCTTCAGAGACTCTATTTTGGCTGCCTCCACTGTCTGAGATTAGGCAGGTGGCAACCTGGGAAGGGCCTTTTTGGTCATGTCACCAAAACTCTGAAATGTCCTCTTCAGGGAGATTCATCTGTCCCCTTCTGTTGCCATCTTCTACCACAGATGACAACTTGCGGGGGGGCTTCATTTGGCATTCAGTCAGTGATGCCTCCAATTTGTTTTTTGAAGGTTCTTGTACGTATTTTAGCTCTGGTTTTAATAATGTGTTGGTTTTTTGTTTGGTTTTAATATGTGATTTTATTATGTATATTTTAATTTGCTGCCTTGGTGGCCATTTTGAGGCCAGAAAGGTGTACATATTTTGTAAAATAAAAATAAAATTTAAAATTTCCTGCTTTCTTTTTGCACTGTCAAAAATGTACATTTTAACACTTGAAATCAAATATAGCAATCCTGTAACATGAGTGAACAAACCATAATATGAATCCCCTTTCTTGGTCATTGTCCCCCCCGATTTTATACCAGAGACCCATTCATTTTTTTGTTCATATACAGCAGGACATGCATCTCCTGTCACATGCATGCTAAGCAGTCCATGGGCCAAGAGCCCATATTTGTCATATTGGTTAGTAAGGTAGCAAAACTTCTTTATGTTTTTTGAAAGATGTGATTCTATGTATCAAGTTTTGATATGATAACCCATTCTAATGGGTTGATTAAGCTTTTTATAAAGTCATCAAGGTGGTCAAAGCCAGTTTTTCCTACTTATTCTGCTCTGAACTATAACTCATTAATTAATTGATCAATCTCAAATTTTAAAGCATGTTGGAAAGCTAATATACTCCCCTACAAGTAACTAATATTAGTAATTTTGTTTGTTTAAAAAAATATATCACCTTTCCACCCAATCAGGGTCCACAGTGGGGGGAACATAAAAAATTAAAACATTTAAACAATTAAAAATACAGTTAAAATTCAATTTAAGAACACATAAACAACACTAGAAGGAAGGCCAAAACTTATGGGGGAATGCTGGATGAAACAAGTCTTCACCTGCTGGTGAAAGACACCAATAGAGGGAGACAGATGAATTTCCCTGGGGAGGGAGTTCCAAAGTTTTAGAGCCATGAAAGAGAAGATCTTTTCTCAAGCTGCCATCGGGCTATCCTTAAATGTGGGGGAAAGCTTGAAGCAGGGCTTCTCATCCTCTATCCATTACAATGTTTGTGATATAAGGCATAAATCAAAGAAAACATTATTTTTACTATATTTTTATTGCAGCATATGGCACTATACCTAATCCAGATAGTTACCTGAAGTATATTAGACAACTGTAGCTTAGTCTTTTGCCTTTCCAGTGAGCCACAACATGAAGTAATTCATTGTGATATGCCACAGGTTAGGTACATGAGAACAGTGTCATATTTTATATGATTTTTATCTGATGTAACTGGATAATAGGTAGCTGTGTTATTGCAAAGAAACATCTTTTAATTTTATAAGCTCAGCATGCATATGCTTTTGTTTACAAATCATACATTATCATCATTTCATGAATCTTATTCTCTGAGGTATCATATATAAGAGTAATACTCTGTTATAGCCTTGGCTGTGGCTTCTTCTGTGTTTGTGTTTATTTGCACACAGTACTCACTGGAACACAGAAGATGGGTAATACCCCTACAGATGTCTGCAGGATTATCTCTTCCTTTGGTCAGGACCTGATACATGTTGTTACCCATGGCAAGACAAAGTCCCCTGGAAATTTTGTGAGTTTAGCAATTCACAAGTTCATATGTTTTGTTTACAGATTTTATATTATCTATTCACAACCGCCAACATCTGCTTTTTTCAAACTAGTGTTGTTAATGTTCATCATCACTGAAATCATCTTCTGACTCAGGTTCAACTGCGGAGTCCACATCTGGGTGGTTTTTTGTTTGTTGCTGTTGCTATATGTCTGTAATTTACACAGAAGTGCTAGTAACTCAGTAGGACAGCCATGAACAGTTTGGCAGATGACAAGGAGTCACATACTTGTATGATAACATCTCCAAAACTGCAATTCATGCAAGTGGTTTAATGCATCCAGTTGATGGCAAAATTGCCAACTCTGTTTATCAACATCCATGATCTTTTGAGCTAGGTACATTTGGCTGGCTTGGCCAGCTGTGTCTCAGATGCCTGCCTGGAGTTGACCTTAAGTGTATGCATGAATAGGCAGTCTTTGCTGCGTGGAAGCCAGCTGGACTCCACCTCTTCGTACTTGACACAAAAAAGCCCATAGTGTAATTCATTTACAGAAACAGTGCAGGTATTGGGAATATACGTTTGACAGGTGAATCTTAATTCTGTCGAGATCTCTCATGTCTTCCCCAGTTCACTGAATGTGTCCTGGTAGTTCTAGACTTCTCTCAGGAGCTTCAAGGGAATTCTTACCTAGACCTGCAAAAGCACTCACAGTTTCGCAGCCAGTGAAGGCGTGCAGTCCAATCAAGGCACATTCTATCCATGAAACTTCTGAATTTGCTTATGTCAATAAATCTTATGTGAATCTCTGTTTCACATTTAACAACTATGGTGCATGGTATTTCACTTGTAAATCTAAGGCATAGTATAAGTGCATTTGTGTCTTCTGAGCCAGTAGATTTTGTCTCACCCTTTGCTGCATGTAATGCATGCAGGAACACCCTAGTGTCAGTTTCTTCATGTATAGACTTCAGCTCACATACTTCTTAGTGGTCTCTGGTGATCTCAAAACAGGCCTCACTTGTTGCATCAAGTATTTTCTCTTTCAACCTCTTCATGTACTTAGGTATCTTCTATAGTTGCACCAAGCTTGGACTTGTTAGATAAGCTGCACAGATATCTTTCAACTGGTGGATTCTGTGAGCTGGTGCAATATTCTTCTCCTGCAGACAAACACTTGTTTCTCATTGCATCTTTCAGCAATTTTGATAGAAGTTTCCAGGTATGCATCAAAAACAACATATATCCTTTCACTGTGAGTACCTTCATGAAGTATAACACAGAACAGATTGTGCCAGCAGTTCAACTGTCTTCTCATTCCCCTTCATCTTCTGCATTGAATTCATTCCATCTATGATATTGGTAAATAGGACTGGTGTACTTTTTGCTGGAGATACACCACATGGCCAAAGAGATTTTGTTTCCCTTGAGTTCAACTTTTTTAGTTTTACCCTGACTGTATTTTATTTTTTTATCAACAATGTCCTCAGGTTCCTCTTTGACATTTTGTCATGAAAATTGGTAATGGTAGAGTTTACTTCCAGAAGTATCCTCTTGAATTCCAAATATGCTGCTTCTCCAATTTCATGAAAAGGTAGGATTTAAATTTAGCTAGTGTCCTGGAGCTGCCATTCAGGGCCCCTGTGGCTCCACCTGCGAATCTGCCACACACCCAGTGCCTCTTCATGGCCCCAGGGAGACCCCCAGCTGCACCCCTGACCCAGAATCCAGCACCCCCACTGTCACAAATGCCCAACCCTCCGGCTAGACATTTGGGTTACAAAACCAGGCTGCATAGTACTTTACACAAATTCTTAAGCGAGTCTAACACTCCCCTAAGCGTATGGTAGATCTTTTTAACAGTCTCTCCCAGTCCTGGAGTAAAAGACCAAACCTCCAGACCGAACTGAGACTTAAACACAAGGTTAGGTCTATAGAGAAAGCCACAGACTGAGCTTATATACAAAAGGAATTTGTGGTAGTAGTGGTCCCAAGTCCAAGCAAATGGAATTGGCCTTTTGAGATTCATAGAGCACAAACCACGACAGGCTAAAAAAATATTTTACATTTTATTAAATTGCAAAACAGATTTTAAAACAAGGCAATCAAACAGAAGGGACATAAAACATAAGAACCTAAGCTTAACCAGGTTTGCTAAGAACTTCCAATGCAGTTTTTTTTAAATAATTTTTTAATTAAATTTATAATAACTATAACTATAACAAAATAACAAATAATTTCAATACACTTAACAAACTTCGGCTGCTTTACATGTTATTAACTAAGCATTTTCTTGTTAATATATCATTATGTCCTTATATTTCTGAGGCATTTTGAACATAACATTTGGATGGACAGAGGTATACTCAAAGAAAGAAAACCATTTTTCAAGAAAATTGTTTTTTACCAATAACCCTTGAGCTAATGACAATTGTGTAGCAATTTTATCAGCTATTATTACCTCCCATATTTTTGAATACCAATTATACACTTTTGGAATTTCAGGTTTATTCCATTTTGATGCCACTAAAGTTTTAGCCGCATATAGCATCAGAGTTATTATTTCTATATTTTGTTTAGATAACCTTAAAGTTGGCCAATAGTACAATAAAACCAATTCAGGATTATTAGGAATAATAAGTCCTGTTATTTCTCCCTCTGAGGTGGAGGACATCTCCATGGGTTATTCCCACCGTGCCTTTAGGGAGGCAGGAAATAGTTTTTTCTCCTTCCTGTAGGCGCCTCCGGAATAGCCCATCCCTCAGTTTTATTCCTGCCTCACTAGGGAGCAGCAGCATAGACACAGCTAGCTTCAGCTTGTTTCTATTCCTTAGGATTTCTTTCGCTTTCTATTCCTTCTTTCCTTGCCTTGCCTTTTCTTTCTATTTCTCTGTATTCTATCTCTGCCTGTGGCGAAGATAGAAGATTGTGGGGTTTTAGACCCGAAAAGACTACGATCTCCGACGACCGTCTCCAGGGCGGGAAGGGAGATCCCCGACAACCTTTCCTCCGGAGATGAGGAAGCTCCTGGTGGAGCTAAAGACGTGGGCTCATTTAGCACCGCAGGGGCCGACCTGCCTTTCAGGCTAGATCGCGATCCCCCAACAACCCCGGCAGCGTCAGTCTCGGCGGCGGCACAACGCACCCAGAAGCGCCGACGAGTAACTTCAGATGAGGAGCCCGCCATTCTAACGGCGCGCGCCAAATATGCCGGTGGCCATTTTGAGGGTCCGGTGCTCGGCCCCACAACCCTCCAACGCTCTCTCCTGGGCTCCTTGGGAGTCGCAGGTTCACAGCA
The DNA here is from genome assembly GCA_029375565.1 of Gekko gecko. NCBI lineage: Eukaryota > Metazoa > Chordata > Lepidosauria > Squamata > Gekkonidae > Gekko > Gekko gecko. Next base: position 124,146,676 of record JAPDNY010000007.1, read on the forward strand.
GCGTTGTTTGCCTGATCAACCTGGCATCTAGGTCGGCGTGGAATTCGACCAGCTCAGCGATAAGGCAACAGCGACGGGGCCCCTGTTACAGCCCATTGACCTCATGGTCATTATTCGTCAGGCTGTGCAGCAGGAATATTCCGCTGCCAATCCCAAGGCCAGTATGGCTCATGGTTCCTGCCCCGATTGGATCCTCCAGCCCCCTCCCGGCCCACTGATGCAGCACAGAGGTCTCTTCCCCCCTTTTTGGAGGGAGCGTAGGGGGAGCGTAGGGGGAGGATCATTCCTCTTCTCAGTCCATCGAGGACAGAGAGGAAGGGGAATCCTTATCTGAGGACGAAGAGGAAGAAGTTCGTCTTCCTGATCAGGCCAGTCATTTCTTCAAAACAGAGGACTATCAATTTTTATTAAGCAAGGCTCTCAAGGCCTTGGACATTCAGGATCTCCCCTCCTCTGTATACCTGAGAGCCTTCAAGGCCAAATTTAAATCCAAGTGCAAAGGTAACGTAGAATTCTTTGCCCCTGAGGACTATTTGGAAAAGGTTTTTCCTTTCCCAGAATCCTTGAGCGTCAGCTGAGAGCTGACTGGGAGAGACCAGTCGTTAACAGATAAGACCTTGCATTGGTTTAAAAGAGCTTTACGCCTTACCTAATTATACTAACTAGTTATTGCAGGTGTTTCCTGTGGACGGTCCCACAGCTGCTCTGCAGTCTTCTGGACTTCTCTCTGAGGACGGCCAGGGTACCATCAGAGATCCCGCAGACAAGAAGGCGCAAGCGACTTTCAAATGAATTCACGAGGCTATCGCCATGAGGGTAAGGGCAGCCACGGCTGCATCCATTGCTTCTTGCGCTGCAATAGTGTGGATGCGCAGACTAATCCAGAAGAAAACAGAGGTTTTTCTTGAGGGAGCTTCTCGCGTCCTTAAGGCCAGTCCCTTACTGCTGATGCCACTCTTTACATCATTGCCTTCGCTTCGCAAGCCCTGGGTTCTACCACTGGGGTTAGATGGTTTCTCTGGTTACGGGCATGGTCGGCTGATGCCCTATCCAAATCTATAGTTACGGCCTACCCGTTCCAGGGAGATCGTCTCTTCGGTGACGCCCTCGATAAGATCCTAGTCGAGACAAGAAACTAGAATAAGGTCCATGCCCAGGTCCATCCGATGGCATGACAAAAGGAGTAACCATTCCTTTCGCTTGCAACAGACTCTATCCAGGTTTCGCCAAGAGACCAGGAGACCACAGTGGGATCCTTCCACGGCGTCTGGCACCCGAGGCTCCTTTGGTTCTTGGTTCCACAAACCGTCGTTCATCAGAAACGATGGAGGGGATCGTGATGCAAGGCCCAAACAGGCAGAATTGCTTCCGGAATTATGACTGCTTGATCAATCTAGACAAGAGCTCTCTTCAACATAATCAGAAGCTCGAGCATCTGGGAGCCATCATCAACACCACTCGCAATGCTTTCTTTCTACCACTATCCAAAGCGCAGAAGATCAGAGAGATGGCATCGCTAGTCTACCGCAGCAGATGTTCTTCCTTACTGGCCTTGGTCAGACTGCCGGGTCTGATGATTTCCTGCTTAGACACGGTCCAGTGGGCAAGTCTAATTGCCAGGCCTCTTCAAAGGTTTCTACGTTCATACTAGCGTTTGATCATGGAGAACAAGGCAGTCAACCTTCGAGTTCCTCTCGAGACCAAGACCAGTCGGCATTGGTGGATGACCACTGGCAGCTTGACAGCAGGAAAGGAGTACTACATTCCTCTGATCAAGGAAATCTTTACTGACGCCGGTCTGCTTGGCTGGGGAGCAACCCTAGACCATTCTCCAGTTCAGGGGAGATGGAGTCCAGCAGAGGTGAAGTTACCTATCAATCGGTGGGAACTCAGAGCGATCTTCCATGCCCTGACACCTTTCAAGACCTCTCTCTGCAATCTGCACGTCTTGGTGAGGATGGACAACATCTCCGCCAAGGCGTATATCAACAAACAGGGAGGATCTCGATCTTCCCAACTTCATCGAGAGACGATAAAAATTCTCTCATGGGCAGAGCAGAACGTCAGGTCTCTTCGAGCAGAACATATCACGGGGATTGAAAATGTTCAAGCATACTGGCTCAGCAGGGAGACCATTCAAGAGGCAGAGTGGTCTCTCCATCCCGATCTGTTTCTTCTGATTTGCAACCGGTTGGATCAACCGGCAGTGGATTTCCTTGCCTCTCCAGTGAAACACTAGCTACCCCGGTTCTTCACTCGATACTTCCACCAAGCTGCAGAAGCAACCGATGCGCTGATTTCCACTTGGCCCAGCGATCTGCTCTTCGCATTCCTGCCGTTCATGTTGATCTCAAGGACTGTCTGCAGGATCCAAGAGCTCAAGGCGGAGGTAATTTTAGTAGTTCCCAGATGGGCGTGGTTCTCAGTGCTGTCCTTGGTTCTCAGCGCTGAACAGGATGGTGACTGCCCCTCCACTAGTACTTCCGACGAGACCAGACATGCTATCACAAGGTCCCGTTTGGCACCCACACCCAGAATGGCTGTGTCTGACCGCCTGGAGGTTGAATGGCGCAATCTCCGCAGTTTAGGCTACTCTGAGAGCATCACGGAAACCATGATGTCTTCCAGAAGGCAGTCCACCATACGGATTTATAACACGACTTGGAAAGCCTTTGTCCAGTGGTGCAGAAGAAAGAAGGTGAACATCTTATCTCCTTCGGTGGCTTCTGTTTTGGCTTTCTTACAGGGGGCCTGGATTCTGGTCTGAGGGCCGCCACATTGCGCAGACAGACGGTAGCTTTGGCTACGGTTTTTCCGTCTTTGGGGGGATTCAGACTTACTAAACATCCCCACACTCAGCTCTTCCTTCAGGATGCGACAGTGAGATCTCCACCTCAGGTACATCGCTTCCCGACTTGGAGGTTGAATATGGTTCTAAGGGCTCTCACTAAACCTCCATCGAACCCCTAAGAGAAGTGGGGAAGAGGTGGCTGCGCAGGTAGGTGCTGTTCTTAGTCGCCATCACCCCGGCACGCAGGGTCTCAGAGCTTGGGGCTTTGTCCATCAGGGCGTCCTTATGCATTTTTCACAAGGACAGGGTCGTTCTTCACCCGGAGCCTACCTTTCAGCTGAAGGTGTCATCTATTTTCATAGGTCGCAGGAAATCTGCTTGCCTACATTCTGTCCTCAACCCATTCACCCAAGTGAATGTGTATGACATTCCCTAGACGTCAGAAGGGCCCTGAAGGCCTACATCAAGAGGACAGAAAGCTGGCGTAAGACAGACGCTATGTTCATCAATAGTTGTCAGCCCCCAAAGGGAGACAAACTGACCAAAGCCGCAATAGCTACCATTCTTCGTTCCTCCATCGTGGAGGCATATAAGACCGTGGGTCAGGAGGTTCCCTCTGGGATCACCGCACATTCCCTGCGAAGGGCTGCCACCAACGCGGCTTTCTCCAACATAGCTTCAGTCAAGGAAGTCTGCGGGGCAGCTGCTTGGTCTTCTGTCTCCACGTCTGTATGCCACTATAAGAGTAACACAGTTTGCATCAGCCGATGCACCATTCGGAAGGAGGGTGTTACAGCACGTTCTGTCCTTGGAAGAAGATGATGACCCACCCGGATAAGGGGACACTGCTCTGGGAGGTTCCATGGAGATGTCCTCCACCTCAGAGGGAGAACGGCCATTGGCACTTACCGTGAAGGGTCCTTCTCCTCTGAGGTCAGGAGGACATCTCAGCCCTCCCGTTCCTTCATCATCTTCCTTCCTACTATTCTTGTGCTGACCTATTCTCCTCCTTCTCTGAGTATTCCTTGTTAACATGTTATACTTGTCATTACAGTTTCGTTTGTCAGTATAATTTTCATTTAGAGCAAGGCCTTTCAGTTGCTGGAGAGTACTGCTTTCGGAGTCCCATAACTGAGGGATGGGCTATTCCGGAGGTGCCTACAGGAAGGAGAAAAAACTATTTCCTGCCTCCCTAAAGGCACGGTGGGAATAACCCATGGAGATGTCCTCCTGACCTCAGAGGAGAAGGACCCTTCACGGTAAGTGCCAATGGCCGATCACCTATTTCTTTAAGTATAGTCTCCCAGAATTTCTTAATTTTTGGGCAAGCCCACCAACAATGTAAGAAGTCTGCTTTATACCCACATTTCTTCCAGCATAAAGGATTACTAATTAATTTACACCTAAATAATCTATAAGGAGTTAAATACCACCTAGAATATATCTTATATGTTTGTAGTCTCACAATCAAATTATTAGTATTAAATGAAAAAGAATTCCAAATTTGCAACCAATGACCTTCATCCAAAGAAATAGTAAGATCTTTTCCCCAAGCTTGTTGTATGGAAGATTTCTGATTCCATATCTTGTTATTTAACATAGTATAAACAACAGAAATAATCCCTCTGGCATCTTGTGAAGGTTTATATAGCACTTTTTCAAATTGTGTTAAAGGTCTATCTAAAGTAGAAGTCTTTTAGATACCGTTAAACATATGCGTCAATTGTTGAAATTGAAACCATTGAAGTTTAAATCCATATTTTTGTTCTAATTGGTTTTGTGAACCAAGTTGATTATTAATTTGTAAATCGATTAATCTAAAGACATTCTTCTCTCTTAGATTTAAAAAATTGTGTGGATCCCTTCCTGGTTCAAACCAATTTTGACCTAAGAATGCCATTATTGGTGATATATCAGGAGCAAGAGTGCTTCTGTGTGTATCCCATATCTTCAAAGTGAATTTTAAAAAAACTATTTGAAATACCTAAATGAATTCTTTTGTTTGAATTATTCCATATAACTTCATGTAATTTTTCTGGTAATATGTTTTCAGCCTCAATTTTGAGCCAAGATTTATCACATAGAGGGTCAGCATAATAAAATAAGGTTTTCAATTGGGCTGCCATAAAATAGACTTCTATGGAAGGAAGACTAAGACCTCCTAGTTTCACTGGTTTATTTAAGGACGAGTATTTTATACGAGATCTTTTGTTATTCCATAAGAATTTAACTAATATTGTTTTCCATTCCTTAAAGTCTTTCCCTTGAATGGCTACAGGTAGATTTTGAAATAAAAAAAGAAATTTTGGTAGTATTATTGATTTAAAAAGATCTACTTTTTCTAATAATGAAAACTTCAGTTTTTGCCATTCTCCTAATTTTTTTCATTGAAATTATTAATGGGTAGTAATTTGCTTACACTAAATCTGTCAAATTTAGTGGAATAATAATTCCTAAATGTCTCCATTGTTTAGTTACACACTTAAAGGAATATAAAGAAGTTAAATTTAATTTTTCTTCATCTATAATATTTATGGGATATAATTCAGATTTGGTATAATTTATTTTAAATCCTGAAATTTCACTAAAGTTTTTTATTAGTTCTAATAAAGGATTAATAGAAAGCATTGGTTTTTCCAGATAAAAAATAGCATCATCAGCAAATAGACTCATTTTACATATTTCCTTACCTATTTGTATACCCAGTATATTTTTATTTTTCCTAATGGCATAAGCTAAAGGTTCCAAGGACAAAGCAAATAAAATTGGAGATAAGAGGCAACCCTGACGAGTTCCTCTTTTTAAATGAATATCATCTGATCTAAAATTATTTATCACAATTTGTGCTACAGGGTCATCATATATAGCTTTAATCGCATTAAACTTACAATGCAGTTTTAAAGTTACCTTCAGGTTACTAGATGTAGTAGTCCATCCACAGTACAATCAAAGACACAAGTCCATCCAGGCAGTCAGCAAGCCAATCCTGGCTGATAGTATGAGATGCCAAGAGTCCTGGGTTGCCAGAGACTAATGACCAGCAAGGTCTGCTTAGTTCCAGGCAGCCACACTTCTCTCAGAGTGAAAACCTTATTTTATAGAAAATGGTAGCTGTTGGTCAGTTCAGGCCTTCAACCAACCAAAAGCTAGGAGGGTGATGTCAACCTCCCTCGGTTACTATGGCTTCATGACACCCCATAATAGTCATTTTTGTAGAGAAACGAAATTTATCCCATTAAGGGGCTGCTTGACTCCAACACACAGATGCTAATAATTTCATCACTTAGGAATGTGCTTGATTGGGGCTAGTTTCCTTCCCAGGCGTCTAACAAGCCTCGTACCAGCTGAAACCACTTCTTATCAAGGTCGCATGTTTCTGCATTATCTGTGTCTCTAGGGAAAGGATTCTACCAGGCCTCACAACCTGAACCAAACTTTTTAGCTTAAAGCCACAAGCATGAAAAAATGGCTTTCCATGACACCCACACTCACTAGGGAAATGGAGGTGGCAGGAGACCGAGTGGGAAATGGCAGGAAGGATAGTGCCGGGCTGCCAGAGCAAGCAGATCTGGAGGGATCTTGCAACAGCCACCCCCATGCCAGTGAAGAGTGGACTGCGGCTTGGCTCTGGAGGAGTGGACTGCCCTGACCCTTTTTGCTGCATGCCAATGCAGGAGGCCCCCAGGGTGAAGGGGCCTCTGGAGCAGGGAGATGCAGCAGTGGAGCATGAGCAGGGCCTTCTGGCACTGCCCTGGCCCCCTGAGCCAGGTAGCGTCTGTGTTTAAGAAGGGGGCAGGGTTACATGGGGGCAGGCTGGAGAGGCAGAGCAGGGAGTGGGCTGGGGATATAAACAGTGTTCCCTCTAAGCTGAGTTAGTGTAACTAGCTCACAGTTTTTTAGCCTTCGGCTCACACATTTTTGTCTCAGCTCAGGAAGGATTGTTCCAGAGGAAACTAATTTATGCAGCAGCCAAATCACTCACTCACAACTTTAATGCCAGGAGCTCACAAAGTAGAATTTTTGCTCACAAGACTCCACAACTTAGAAGGAACACTGTATCTAAGGGACAGTCATCAGGAGGCTAAGGAGCAGAGAAGATGGGGACTCGACAGAGGCTGTATGCCACTGAGAGAGAAGGAGGCAGCAAAAGTCCCAGTTGAGTAGGAGGGGAGTGGTGACTTAATCTCCCCTCCCCACATCTGAGATGCCTAAAAGATGCATTAGAGGGGGTGGAAGCAGACGAGGCATGGTGCAAGGGGGGGTCATGGCTTCCAGTTAGAATGCTAGGGGGAGGAGGAATGATTATGACAGCTAGTAGAAAACTATAATAATTGATTTGCACAATTGCGTGAAACCTACTTTGGATTTTTACATCTTAATCCTGTTGTAAAATGGCAGCAAGAAGCTGTGAGATGGAATGGCAAGTTACTTGTTTTGCTTTGAATGGATGCAAAATGATGAATTGTGATAGAGCTATCCTAGAGTGTCATTCCAATGACTACTTTATTTTTCCATGGCTTCAGCGGAGAGGGCAAACTTGCTTCTGTTTCTGCAGCTTTAAAGGTGCAGGAGCCCTGCCAGTAGAAAGTTACAAGAATACTTGTATACATCTAAATGCTTTCCTGGTGTAGAACCAGTATACTTAGAACATTTGTAACATGACCTATAATTGATTATATTGGTTTCACGGCTTCTAGGACCTCAGACCTGGTTCCTGGTTCCTTTGCTTTGAGATGAGTTCCCACTGGTTCCTCCTTGGCTCTGGAAGGGATTCCCTTTTCCCTTAGTACTAGCTTCCTTTTACAGAGTGTGTCACCACATGGACACCACTGTGCCTTCTGCCTCCCTAGTAAGCCTGTAGTCCCAGCTGGAATATCCCTTGGGGTCTACTTGTCTCAGCTGGGGATATCCCACCTTCTATGGCCTGCCCTAGGGTTTGTGAGGAGCTTCCCTTTCTGTGCCTTCCCATTGCCTAGTTGGTGTGGGGCTCCCCTGTTCTGCTGCCTGAGAGATCTCCCCTAGCCTGGGCCTTTGGAGGCTACTGCTAGCTGCCTCAGACTTGCCAAGTGCTACATCAGGTTTCCCTTTGCTTGTTCTTTCTTGCCCTTGGCAACCCAGGACCTCCTCCTGCTGACCTGCCACTATCCTTTGAAGGCTCCAGTGGCTGGTTAGTCCCTACCATTGGCCTTTGAAGGTTCCTGTGCCTCGGCTAGGCCCTGTGCCTCTGCTGACAATTTATATTTATATTTATTTATTTATTTATTTTATTTTGGGATTTATACCCCGCCCTATCTGGTAGCTCAGTAGCACAATGGCGCACCAATTCTGGCCTGGCCAGGTTTGCTTCCCGCTGGGTTATCAGGACTGTACTACAGCCATCTGGGCCTCATGGGGTCTTCCAGCTGGGTGCAGTTGGGTTCAAGGCAGCAGAGCTAGGCAGGCTGGCTGAATTGAAAGAAACTTGAAAAGTGAACGTTTTCTTGTTTGTGGGAGACTCAGCACAAAGTCTCTCAGTAACAGTGTTGACAAATAATGCTATTTGTCAATATCTTTATACTCCTTGTCGCAGGCAGGGACTAGGGAGGCTCTCCATAGGCCACCACTCCTCCTCCTCCTCCGCCGCCTCCTCCTCCTCCACCTCCTCCTCCCAGGCACCACCCTCCACTCCTCTACTGATGTTAAGCTTTCCCTCCAAATCTCCTGTTAACCAGTCACAGGATCCAAAGGGTCATCTTCGTCTCCTCCTCCTCCTCCTCCTCCCAGTAGCCACTCTAATACAGGCTTTCCCAGAGCCACTAGGCCCCACTAATAGGCCCGAGCTCATAACACTCCTCTATGGAATATTAATCATTATTTGGTATTGTTGCCCTTTGGGTCAAAGAAATGTGCTGTCACTATATACACTATATACAATTCAGCACTTTGAGGAATTTCACATTACCCTTTTGAAGCCGGTTTGAAGCCGTTTTTGATCTGTCGTGGAGTAGACTGGTATAGGGCTGCCATTTCACACATGGCTTTCCCCTTCTGGTAAAGAGCTGGATCTGATGCGGTTTGCCATTTCAGACTGCACTGCTTTTTCCTGCTGTTTTTCGCCCATGTGGGCGATCTCTGGCTTTTTTTTTTTTAACATTCGCTTTAGAGTGCTATAGCGCTATAACACAACACTCCAGGCATTCCAAAGGGGTTGCTATAATGCTGTTGCGTTATAGCGCTATAATGCTGTAAAGCGAACGTCCCGTCCCCCCCCAAAAAAGCTGGAGATCACCCGCATGGGCGAAAAATGGCAGGGAAAAGCATATCGGAACCAGGAGAGGAAACTGAAGACTACTTGGAAGTGGTTGACAGGTAAAACGCTTCAGCCCCATTTCCTAAACAGGACAGAAGTGTTTGTGTGAAATTACAAATATATTCCATTAGGGAAATGGCTCTAAAATGGTTCTGTCTGAAAGGACTTACCAGAAACCGTTTGGGAACCGTTCCTCTTCCGGATGATATAGTCTGAAATTCTTCTTTGTCTTTTTAAAGTGAGATTGAGTAAATGAAACCAGTGGCTTTCAGGCTGTGTGCTGAGAAACTCTGAGAGTTCTCAGAAGATTCTTTATTACTGAATTGATCAATGTTCCCTGAAAGATAGGTTGCTTATTGCTGCCGATCTTCTTTTGTGATGTGTATTTGCAGGGGGTAATGTAGGAATGGTGGTGAGTGAGACAGGACTGGTCTTGGAACATTTTATTCACTTGTTTGTTCTCACTGAGAGGTGTTCCAGAATGCTATGAAAATGTTCCAGAATGTGTTCCAGAATGTTATAGAATGTGTAAGAATTCTGTGATACACAAGCATAGAGGAGTGAAACGCACAGAAAATTTAAAACTATGGGGTATTTTTCTGGAAAAAATGGAAATTTGGAGAAATATTTAAATATATGTAATGTTTACTTTCCTATCAGTCCTAAAATTATTTTAATTCAAATTATTTTACTACAAACACATCATTTATAACTTTTTAAACATATGATTCTGCTTGGTTACATATTTATGGAATTTAGAAGTATAAATGTCATGGATTTCTTTAAGAAAAATTGCAAATATGCCCAGTACTTGAGTGAGTTGCAGCCATGTGTATCCTAAGCTACTTTAGCGCTTTTATTTTAATTTTTGCCACCTGAGAAGCAGAAAATAATAAAAGAAAGAGAGAAAATAAATTTGATAGTAAACAAAAGAAATAGTATTTGGACAGGAACACTCTAGTACAATTGCAGTAGGGTATCAAGCAGCATATTTGGGTATCAAGTTAAACTTCATAACATTGATAATATCAAACTCCTTAGTAATTTGTTATCATTAAACAGATTTGTTATCATTATAGTACATAAACTGATGCCAAAACTATTTACACTTAAACAAAAAATGTAGTTGAAAATGTTGCAACTGTCTACAGTATATGCTGTAGGCTGCATTGTTCTACATTTTGAGTAATATCTTACCTTAAAAAGCGTTTCCATCATTCCAAAAGAGAAAGTATTTCACAGGAGCTTCTCAAAATTTCCTAATTTTTCCTTAGGGAAAAAAATTGGGATGAGGTGAGAAAGTTGTTAAAGATAAATGGGGAAGAAAAAAAACCCTTTCTCACCAATTTTCTGAGGTTCCCCCCTGGTCCTTCACATCTCTTCAGAAGCACTGAAAGTATTTCTTGAAGTTCCAACTGCTAAGTTAGACAAAGACAATCTACCCACATAATTTTAAGCAGTTCCAAAAAAGTCAGTGCAAATCTAGTGAGGGGAAACTTTAAATGGGCAGAAGATACCGTAGGCTACATAATCTTGAAACCAGTGCTGTAGGTTGGGAGTTTTTGAGATCTGTTGGGTTTTGTGGTCAAATAGAAAGTTGGGGTAGTTTATCTTAGGATACAATGAGGCCATCTTTATACCTAAAATATTTTCTGTGATCCAGTATAGTCAACCACACATTATGATTTTATTCAACAAGGGAAATCCCATCACGAGCAACTGGTTAAAGCCACAAAGTTTGTCATGGGATTTTCCCTTAATAAGTGAGTATTTATGTATGATGGGACAGGGTGGAGTCCCCTCAAATGCACTGTGATTTCCCTTTGACAAACCATTGGCATTAAATTCTCTAGTATAGATAATATGTATAAAAAATCCTAAGAGAGACGTGTAACTGTTTGCCTTTTTATTTAAACTTGTTTGCTGTAAAATGTAGTTAACACATGTGTAAATGAAATCCTGTATTTTGAAAATAAAGCACTGTATTTTATTTTGCAAGCCAAACAAGTCAACATTTCAAGCCAGAATACTTCTAATGCTCTGCATTTTCAACTATTTAATCATTTCAACCTTTACAAAAATAGTCCCTTAAAATTTAAAACTGGCAATTTTCATGCCATGTAAAATTTTAGAGTGACAAAAATGGGGTGTTATTGATATGGAATAGCAATGTTTCTCCATGGCAACAAATGTGGGAACATCTGACCTTTTCATATTTTATGAAGTATCTTGGAACATTTTGTTCCTGCTGAGGGCTTAATTCCTTTCTTACTTTTTCCCCATGAGTGAATCTTTCTAGATTGTAGAAGTCATAGAGGAATACACTTGCATTCCATAGGTATTATAGATTGCAGTTCTGTATATGTTTGAGCTGTGTCTGGTTGCACAAATCTATGAATCAAGTAACTTGCCTTGTGGCATGGCTCAGTTGTGTGTTCGATATGTCTGGCTTACACAATACCTATATACTATTTCCCAAGTGTGCCTCCTCTCTGCAGATACCTAAATCAGTAGATCAGGGCCACACTTGTGCTAAACAAATGCTTCTGCAAACTTGGGGGACCCCCTTGGTGTGCGGAAAAATCTGACATTTTAGAAGATCATTGGGAGGTTTAAATGCTCCCCCAAATAAAAAAGTGTTGGCTGCATACATGCAGACAACATACTTAACCTTTGAAAGTCCTGGAGGTGGTGGCTGTTGTGGAGGAGCCGGGAGTTGCTGCTGGGCTTGGCCTGCTTGGAGCTGTGCCAGGTGAGCCACTGAAAGTGGGCAGGGGGGTGAGCCATCGAAGCGGGGGGAGACTTGAGTGGCCTGCCCAAAGCAGCTCTGGGTGAGCCACCAAGAGCAGCAATGGTGGGGGGAAACTTGGCTGGCCCACCTGGAACTGCTCTGGGTGAGCCGCCAAAGGCAGGTGTAGGGGGAACACTTGTCTGGCCCCCTGGTGGGGGAAGACTCAAGGCAGAGATAAAGAGAGAGTACTAGGGTAGGGAGGTAGAAAGATAAAGAGAATGCTGGGGTGGTGGGGCAGAAAGAGGGTGAAAGAGATTGGTGGCGTGGGGGGCAGAAAGAGACAGAAAGAGTGATGAGGTGGGGGAAAGAAAGAGAGAGTGATGAGGTGGGCAGGGCAGAAAAACAGACAGAGTGATTGGGGTAGGGGACAGAAAGAGTGACAGCCATGGGAGACAGAATAAGAGAAGGGGTGGCAGGCGGTGTTCCCTCTAAGCTGAGATAGTGTGAGCCAGCTCAGTTTTTTGCCTCCGGTTCACACATTTTTGTCTTCGCTCAGGAAGGAGGGCTCCAGAGCCTTATACAGTAGCTGGATCACTCACAACTTAAATGCTAGTAGCTCACAAAGTAGAATTTTGGCTCACAAGACTCCACAGCTTAGAGGGAACATTGGTGGCAGGATGGAGAAACAGTGAGAGGCTTAGAAGTAGAGGGAGAACTTTCTACAAACAAGAAAAGTGCCCGAGGTTTGGAGAAAAATGTGAAATGTAAAAAACAAACAAAAAAAATTGGGGGTTTAAAAAGCCGAAAAATAATAATAGGAGCACCTGTAGCTTTTAAGCAACAGGTTTCCTCAGTGGCTATTGCTAGACAACCACAGTATTTCAGGCTTGGCTCTATCAGTAAAAGGCATGGGGAAGGGGATAGGGGCCTTTCTAGGCCTATCTTGACCTTTGAGGGAGGGCCAGTCCTGACTAGGGTTGCCAGCTCCAGGTTGGAAAGTTCCTTAAGATTTTGGGGTGGAGTCTGAGGAGGGCAGGGTTTGGGTAGGGGAGAGGCCTCAGCCAGATAGAGTCCACCCTCCAAAACAGCCATTTTCTGCAGGAGCACAGATATCTGTTGTCTGGAGTTCAGTTATAATTCTGGGAGCTCTCTAATTGTCACCTGGAGATTGTCAATTCTAGGCCTGGAACAACCTCTGGTTGCCTGACTCAACTAGGCTTGGCTGCTTGGACTCAACAGCAGCCACGCATGAAAGCCAGTTTGGTGTAGTGGTGTAGTAGGGTGTCCCAGGTTTGAATCCTCATCTTGTTGCAGAAGCTCATTGTGTGATTTTGGACCAGTCACATACTTTTAGCCTAATCTGCCCCACAGGGTAGTTGTATGGATAAAAAGGAGGAGAGGAGAAAAATATAGTGGATGATGGAGGCAAATAGAAAGTAGGTTGATGAATGGCTGAGGAGGAGAGAATGAGACAGGTAAAGGAGAGAGGATATGGGGGTTGCCAGGGGGAGGGAAACAATGTGGTATGGTAGACCCCCCCAAGTCCTTGAGGGCTCCTTACCATACAAGTGGGCTTGGCCCAGTGGCTGGCACCATGGAACTGAGCCATAGTTTTCCTAGGCAGAGGCTGCTGGAGGGGGGGCGGAGACAGAGGGACAGGTAAAGGTAGGTTAACTGTTAGATGGGGAGATAGGGTTGCCAACTCCAGATTAGGAAATTCCTAGAGATTTGGGGGGTGGAGCCTGGGAAAGGTGGGGTTTGAGGAGGGGAGGGACCTCAGAAAGGTATAATGCCACCCTCCAAAGCAGCCATCGTCTCCAGGGGAACTAGGGTTGCCAAGCTCCAGGTGGGGACTGGAGATCACACAGAATTACAAATGCTTTCCAGATGGCAGATATCAGTTCTTTTGGTGAAAATAGCTGCTTTAAATGGAAGTCTCTGTGACATTATACACTGCTGAGGTTGCTTCCCTCCCCAGACTTCACCCTTCCAAAACTTCACCCCCAAATCTCCAGAATTTCCCAACTGGGAGCTGGCAACCCTAAGGGAAATTGATCTCTGTAGTTGGGAGGTCCCTTGTGATTCCAAGAGATTTCCAGGTTGAAAGCAGGAAAAGGGGGAGACTGTGAGGCTTTCAGGAAATGGAAAGAGGAAATAGTGAGGGAGGAGGAAGTGAGATGTTTCCCATAGGTCTTACCTGTATAGTACTTAAAACTGATACCAGCCGAAGTCAAAGCACGCAAAGAGGTTTAAAAAGTTAATAAACATTAATAGAATTGATAACATTTCTTACTCCTCCTACCTCAGTAATTGGGGAGCTGTCACACTGGCTCCATCTTGATAAATGACATCTCCCACAAGTCTTTGTGAGTTCCTGCTTGTGCTCTTATAGAGAGCAATTGCAGCATCCATGTCTGCATGGATCAAGTGTGTTACTGACGGAAACTTAAGTGACAGTAAAGGACCTATGCATGTTTACTGAAAGTAAGGTTTCTCAATTCAGTGGGGAATACTCATAAGTACATATTCATAAGACTTGATGATGAACTTGAAAAGTACTGAGACGGATGAGTGATTTCAGCTCTCACATACTTTATTGGTTGCAGAACAAGACAGACTAGCCGGCCTGCTAGTTTGTCTATTCCCCAGCGAACCCACACCCAAACTCCTACTCCACCCATGATAGGATCATTCAAACTTAATCCACTTAACTCCTAAGATATTCGAGGGCCGATTGGTGGGGCTTGCGGAGCCCCTGTTCTATTGTTTCCCTGGAACGAAGCTCATAGAGATAGTGGTGGAATTTTTTTACCCCCGCCACTATCGCTAGCGCCTCCTTGCCTATCTGTGCGTAATTACGCTCCGCAGAAGACAAGGTCCGTGAGTCATAGGCAACCGGGACCTCCCGGCCGTCCGGCAGTCTGTGCCCCAACAGTCGCATGTGAGGACTACCGGCAAAGCCTCACAGAAGTGGTGCAGTAGAGAGTTGGAGACCAGCAAGTCCTTCACCCCCTGGAACGCCGCCACGTGCTCGGGCTTCCAGACCCAGGGTGCCTCTTTGTCGAGCAGGCGATGGAGGGGTTCCGCCACCGTGGCCTTCAGTGGCAGAAAGGCATGATAAAAACTTAAGAGGCCTAAGAAAGTCTGCAGTTCCGTTTTGGACGTGGGGACTGGGGCTTGCGTGATGGCCTTTACTTTTTCATCTGTGGGGTGGATGCCTTGTGCATCGACTGCAAACCACAGAAACTCGATGCGGGGAATCTCCAGGAGGCACTTTTCTTTCTTCACCTTGAGGCCGGCATCGTCGAACCTCTTAAGAACCTGGCGCAGCCGGTTGGCGAAGGGGTGGAGTCCAGCGCCGTGATGATTACATCATCTAAAAAGGGCTGGACTCCTGGAATACCTTTAAGAAGGGAATCCATGAAAGACTGGAAAATCCCTGGCACTACAGAAACCCTGAACTGTAACCGGGTGACCCGGAAAGCTCCCTTGTGGGTGGTGATGGTCTGTGCTTCTGCAGTGGCCGCATCTACTGGCAGCTGCTGGTAAGCCTGTGCCAAGTCTAGTTTACTGAAAACCTTGGCTCCCGTGAGCGCAGCCAGGACGTGGCTCACTACCGGGACCGGATAGGTGTGGTCCTGTAAGGCCTTATTTATGGTGCATTTGTAGTCTGCACAAATGCGTATGGTCATAAGAACATAAGAGAAGCCAATGTTGAATCAGGCCAATGGCCCATCTAGTCCAACACTCTGTCACACAGCGGCCAAAATATACCAGGTGCCATCAGGAGGTCCCGTTAGGTTTTAGGGGTGTCACAATGGGGGTCTCCCAGCGCGCTGATGCAACTGGTTCCAGCACTCCTTGTTCAACCAGCCGGTCGAGCTCGGCCTCTATTTTGCTCCACATTGCTATTGGAGGGGGGCGTGCCTTGATGCGGATTGGCTAAACGTTGGGATCCAGATCTAGCGATATCGGGGTCCCGTTGTACCTCCCCAGAGTCCCATCAAAAACCTTGGGGAATTCGCGACAAACCGCCTTCCAGTCCTTGGTCCCAAGGTGGTTTACTCCCGCTATTTGGAGTCCCGGGGGCTTAAACCACGACAACCCCAAGAGACTCGAGAGTTGCCCTTCCACTACCAGCAGGTCCAGCAGGCCCGAGAACCCCTTAAATTGGACCTTAAACTTGCTCCAGCCATGGACCGCCACCGGGTTTTGGTTAAAGTCTCTCAGTGTCAACCCCTGTGGCTTGTGCAGATGGGGTCCCCCCTTTGGGCATAGCGTTTTGAGGGTTTCTGCCGAAATTATCGAGAATGAAGACCCAGAGTCTATTTCCATTTGGCAGGGGGACCCCTCAATTTGGACAGTCACATGCACCTTGTCTGGGCCATCTGGTGGCAGGTTACATACCATCTGCTGGCGTTGGGCTGTCATGGTGTGTAGGCCTGAGGCGCCCAGCTGGGCCGTGGACGTCTGACACTTGCCCTTGGAGTGGCAGACCCAGGCGATGTGTCCGGCCTTGTTGCAGGTCCTGCAGATGGAGTCCCGGAAATGGCAGGTCCAGCGCTCGTGAGTGTCGCCACAGCTGGTGCAGGCAGAGGCGTGGTGCTGCGTTGGTGCCACGGAGGATCCCTTGCTGTGTGGGGTGCACTGTGGTGGTCGGCGGTTTACCTGCAGGACCTCCTCATTGTTAGAATTGTCAGATGGGCCGGAGTCCTGGAGGCGGTGGACCAACTTCGGCTGACGGTCCGAGTGGGACTTCTCATAGGCGGCCGCCTCCCTGATGACGGCCTCCAGAGTGAGATCATCACGGCTGATGAGTTTGCGGCACAACTTTGGGTCCTTCAGACCTACCAGGAACTGATTTAGAAGGGCATCCGTGAGGTCGGGGAAGGCACACCTTGTCGCTGCGCGGTGCAGGCCAGCCAGGAATTCCGTTGATGTCTCGTCCGGACCCTGGGTTCTTGCGAAGAACTCCATTCGTTCCGCGAACTTCATGGGCTTCGGGGCCAAGTGGTCAGTAAACACCTTGACCAACACTTGGTAGGTGGCGGCCGCATCTTTCGGCTGTAGAGGTGCCACCAGGTCCTTTAGGAGAAGGTGTGCCTTGATGCCGCAGTAGCGCAGCAGATACGCCTTTTTCCTGCTTGCGTCCCTGATGCCATGGATCTCTTGAAGTGGCGATCCAGCGTCTCGATCCAGGTCTCCCAGTGTGCGGGGCAGGAGATGTCGAAGGCAGGAAAGCTCTCGTTGCTGGTGGCCATTTCGTTTGCCCGTGGAGGTTGCGGTTCAGGCGTAGAGGTGGCGGCAATGGAAGCAGGGCTGCTCTCGGGGTCAGCGGTGCGTGGGAGCGGTGCTATGTCCAGGAGCCAGAGAAGCAGACACGAAGCCCGGCAGTGGCGGTCGGTGTTTTCGGTAATGGAGTGGTTAGCGATGCTCGTCTCGTGGTCGTTGTTCATGGAGGGAGTTGGCATCCCACTTTCGTCGCCAGTGAAAAGTACTGAGACCGATGAGTGATTTCAACTCTCACATACTTTATTGATTGCAGAACAAGACAAACTAGCTGGCTCACAGGCCGGCTTATATTCCCCAGCGAACCCACACCCAAACTCCTACTCCACCCATGATAGGATCATTCAAACTTAATCCACTTAACTCCTAAGTGTGGGGCCCGATTGGTGGGGCTTGCGGAGCCCCTGTTCTATTGTTTCCCTGGAATGAAGCTCAGCCTTAGGTAGCCCTGTGCTCCACCGGTCAGTGCCGGCTAGAGCATGTGGTAGCCCCAGACTGAACTGGATACATTACAGAATTTGTATCCAGAATTAGTAAAGATTAAATAAAAAGCTGTTCCTTTAGACTCCTAGTATTTGATATATCTTTTGGCAAGGATGAACAGGACAGAAGGGAAAGTATAAGAACTTAAGGCAACTTCTCTAACAAAGCTTTCAGTAGATAATGAGTATTGGGATCATAGGAGACTTGTCTGATTGAAAAGTTTACCAGAAAAATTGTTGAGAAGAAGTTGTTTTACTAGTAATACAACTGAGTATTGGAAAGGGAAAATTTCTTGATTTATAAAGGAAAGGGTACGTTGTAGGGTGAGGAAAAGGGATTAGCAATATAAAGGGGAAGGTCTTAATGAGTGTGAGAAACAGTATTGAAAGTCTAACAGAATGCCATCTTTAGAAACAAAACCTGTGAGAAATGTATTGAAAGTCTAACAGAGTGTCCTTGTTAGAAAAAAAGCTGGACTTTCCCCCCGGACTTTCGAAGTTGTCAGTAGGTTTGCCAGTTGGCCTGGAGAAAACTATCCTTGCACACAATTTTCCTTTCCTATTTGAAGTGGGGGAAACACCCTCACTTTAGTCAAATAGTTTAGGTACCTTTTATTTCACTGTAATGTTTTACAGGGTGCACTTAAGAACAAAAAACAGGCCCCAGAGAAGAGAATGGATGTCACTTTTTCCTCCACCCCCAATTTTTTGTAAGGCTGACCTAGAAAGTCATTTGCAAGGACTATGCCCCAGCTTTAAAACTGCTGCCAGGTACCTGTTAGACACAAAATCTCTTCATCTTTCAAAAAGAACAGAAGAATGTGAGCCAACATTCCATGCTTGTGGATATGTTAAGCGTATAAAATACTGTGTATCTTAACATCCTTTCATTAGTGCAAGACAGTTTATGGAAAATAGGACAAGTAGTCCATCCAGATAAATAAATAAGCCCAGTTTTGTTTTTTCAGCAAGTCTTGGCTGTGGAAAAGCATGTGGATGTATAGTTTTTTCATGTGCAGTAAGAACTTGTAATGCTGTTCAACTGACAGTTGTCCTCCTATGAGCTCTTAAATAGGTTATGAAAATTCTCCATGGTTATCAACAAGATCGTGCTAGAATAGAAGAACTCCGGAGTTTGTTATCCCTTCATTAAACATGAACAGGGACTTTAACTGAAAGAGCTGGGGTCAGCTAGTACCAACTGAATTCCCTTCAAATGCCCACTTGGTAAATAGAAGTGTATAGGCCAGTTCTGCTGTAATTTTGGCATTCAGATAGTTGGTGAGGGTCCAGTGAGTTTTCCATTGCATCATCCAGCAAAAGTATGGTTGTAGTGGCACAAACCATGAAGAAGTGTTGAAAAAGTTGATTTGGAGACAGCCGTGACAAGATAATGGTAAAGACAGCTATATAATTATAAAATATATTGATAAACCTAATCTACATTTCACTTTCCTTTGTCTCCCCACTCCCAACCCTGGCAGAGGTTGATCTAACAAATCCCACGTATGCAGTGTAGGGTATAATTATGAATGTTGGGATTTTTTTGTCCAAAATTGTTTGTTAGAGGAGAAAAGTAAAATATTAACTTGATAAAAAAATTGGCATGAATATCTATGCATGGATGCTGTGATGAAAAACATTTTTCTTTGGAGTTTTGGACCAAACAAAACCTTCACCTTTCATTTGGCAGAGAATAGGTGAGGGGGTGGGGTAGGGGAGTCAAGTCAGTAGCTCCCCAACCATACCCAGCCAGGCTCCAGAAATGCAAATGGAAGGCCTGGCTGGAATACATCTATAAAGGTGACATCTAGCGGCAAATAGTTTTGTATGTTGAAAACCCTAGAAAAATCTTTTCCTGAAGACTTGTTTGAGCTGATCTGCCATGCCCAGTGGGTAGGCAAACAGAACTATTAAAACTATTAAAATTACTTGGCACAAGGAGGAGGGTCTCTTTTGTGCTGATTCCATTGTGGCAGATAGAGCTTTCATGTAGGGCCTCCTGAACGTGGCTGTTACTATGTGGGGACTGCCTGAACAAAGACTCCCAAGGTAATGGAAACCCTTTAGAACCCATATATTTTAAAGTTAGATTGCCTGCCTTAGATTAACATATGCTAGGGCATGTACAGAAGGAGGGACACAGGAATGGCATCTTTGTGCTTTTCTTTTGGATCCCTTGTTGTTGAGCTGAGAATATGTGTGTGGGCATTTTCTTTTTAATAAATGTTTTATAAATTCCAATGCTTGTAGTGGTTTTCTGTACCAGATAGGCCTCCACCATTTCAGACATGTGATTTTAAAAGGAGTACCAGGAGAAGGGGAAGGGCAGTCATTTGGCAAGGGGCTACTCCCCCAGTGCACAAGTGCAGTAAGCTGTCCCCATGTTAACCAGGTGCTGGGTAGCAGGAGCCACAGGCACGATACAAGGCCTTATAATGGCAATGCAGAGAAGGGAAGGGAAGAGCCCTGGTCCTCTCACCTCTTAGCAGGTAGTTCATATAAAGGCGAGGTGGTGGCAGTCATTCAGCCAAAAGAGGGAGAGAAAAGCCCCTTGGGTGGGGGACAGGCCAGATGGGGGACATGCCAGATGAAAAAATGTTTAGTCTTCCTAAATTGCAAACTGCTGTAAAAAGAGAGAGAATATGAAACAACAAAAGCTTGAAGGAAACATGAGGTCTTGCCTGTGTCTCATGAATTGCTTTTGGGTTTATATTTACAAAAGTACTTCCTTTAAAGTAACCCAGAAAGCTTGGTAACAAAGGCCATATGTCTCTGCCACCATTTGAACTACTGTAGTTTGTAAGACTTTATAGAAGTCCTGTTCTGCCATAATACTACTCAGGACTGAATTACTGTGCCTGCTGAGCAAGTGAGAATTTTAATTTCCTGTACAATATGCAAGCCTGCTTTTATCTGCCTGAAATTTTGGGGAAGGCAGGATCTCGGAGAACTTCATTCCAAGTGGGGAATTAAACCCAGAAACATGTTTCCCATGTGAAATTAATATACTATCCAGTTAACTTTCTAATAGCTTTAATCCTGGTATTAAAGAATCAGTTTTTTTAAAAAAATAAATAAATTAAAATGAGATAGTCTGAACCAGACCTTACTTGTACACATATGGTAAATATTGTGGCCCTGCTGAATTGTTCTTTCATGTTTTCCAATTAAAAAAAAACAAAAAAAAAACCCAGTTAAAATATGCTTATATTAAACTTGGAATTATTTACTTAGACTGCAAGAAGTGTTAATCAACCACAGTTTTTTTCCAGGCCAGTTTGGCTGGAGATCCTGGAGGTTTTTTGTCATCTTCTGGGCATGGAACAGCAGTCACTGGAGGTGTGTGTAGGGGTGTTTGTGAATTTCCTGCATTGTGCAGGGGGTTGGACTAGATGATCCTGAAGGTCCCATCCAATTCTGTCATTCTATGATTCTAACTATAAAGCCTTTGTACATGGATGCATTAGTTTTTAAATTTAACTTGTGTGAAATTTTATGTTTGTGTAAAATTCTCCTGTAACATATTGCTTGTTAGAACTGGTTTGAATGGAGAGAACAGTGGAAGAACATTAAGTATCCTTAAAAATGTTACAGTAGAGAGTGAGTTGCCTGATCCTGGAGCATGAGCATAGTCAGGAATGGTGGCGGTGGCACAATTTTGGGATGAACCAAATGAACCAGAAATACCAAGGAAGAGCTAAACCTAAAATTCTGAATCAAAAGAGCGTCCTTATAGAAAACCAGTGATGGGAATATGATCTTCTGGGTACTTAAGTTACTATGAAGGAGATGCTAAGAGAGCAAGAGATGTATTTACCCTGCTGATTAATGACTTGATTGGGTCTTTGTTATGAGGGATGCAGTGGTCATTCAGTTGGGCTTGGGGGAGGCCACATGGTATCATACAAGGCAATCCATTGATTAAAGGGTGTGACAGTTTTCTCATAGAGACCTGGCTGCCTAATCAAAAAGTTGCATTTTATTACCTTTAATATCACAATTCTCTGCTTTAATCTAAGTTTGAATCTCCTTGTACCTCTGGTTGCTTAGGCCCTAGGAAAGAAGACAACTTCAGCAACGTACACTTTCATATCAACTCTAAACTTATTTTGTGATGGTATAGAGGTGTAAAATTGCAGAAGTTTGGAAGCCATGAAGAAAAACCTTTCCTCTCTGCTTTTTGGTAAGGGGGAATAAAGGAAGTTTAGGGGAAAATTGAAATGTATGCAGTTCTTTCTTTCCTACCAAACCAAAGCTTCTTTTACTGTGTCAATATAAAAGCTAACTTAGCCAGTTTGGTGTAGTGGTTAAGAGTGCGGACTTTAATTTGTTGTGGAAATAAATACAGTGGGCTCTAGAAAGTTGTAATTCTGAGGGATCTCCAGCCCTGACCTGGAGATTGGCAGCAATGGTTCCTCAGAAAGAAATGGCTGGTTTGGAAAGTGGAGTCTATGACACTGTACCAGTCTGCGGTTCCACCCCTCCTCAAACCCCACCATCTCCAGGCTCCACCCCTCAAATCTCCAGGAATTTCCCAATCTGGAGTTGGCAACCCTATCCCCTTCCCAGCCAACCATCAATGTACCTTTATCTGCCCCTGTGACTGCAGTTTTCCATCTCTCTCCTCCCACCTGGAGCCTCTGCCTAGGAAAAGTACAGTCTTTCTCTGCAATGAGGACCCAGGCAGGAGGGAAGTGACCTCAGCAGGGTAGTTTCAGTTTATTTCTATTGCAGTCCTTAGACCAGATATGCTTACAGATATGTCTGTCTGTCTGTCTGTCTCTCTCTCTCTCTCTATATATATATATACACACACACACACACACACACACACTCTAGTGGCAAGGCCCGTTGCGGGGGGGGGGATGCAACGGGCGCTAGCCGTACCGTGCATGGAGGCGCCGGCCCCCAGCGAGGCAGCGGCGGCCACTGGGCAAGGCCAGGCCTGGCTCCTCTTCCCGGGCCATTCCCACAGGGGCCGAGGGGCAAGCGAGGGAGGCCGTCTCCCTCTGGGGGGCAGCCAGCTCCACCGCGGCCTCCCCGTCGCGTCAGTCACGTTGGGGCGGGAGGCAAACCCCGGCGCCCCCCCACTGCGCAAGGCATCCCCGGCTCCAGTGACTTACTGGGGGGGGTTGGCCAGGGGGCGAGGGAGGCCGCCGTCCAGCCTGAGCACGCAGCCGCCCAATTCGGCGGCTGGAGGGAGACTGTGTGGAAGAGGCCAAAGAGGCCGTGAGCTGGCTGTGTGGGCGGGACTGAGCCCACGCAGCCAGGCACACCAGCCAATGGGCAGAGCGCAGTGGTGAGTGGCAGCCCTCGCGGTGAACCTATTTTGCCGCGCATTTTTACCTTATTTGGGCATGCCACTCGACCACTACGCTTTTATATAATAGGGAAGGATATATGTATATATTACAGATGAAGCTTTCCAGAAAATTTAAAAACTAATCTAAAATTCTAAATATAAAATAAAACGCTTCCAAGTAAAATGCATCCAAGACTAACATAAAAGTTACATTTACAACTAACTGCTAAACAATTTCCGTGACCTAAGTATCACCTTACAAAACCTGGCTACTTGATGAGTAATCTTGGGATGTTTGTCAATTAAAAGAGATTCAAGTTTATGTTTTTTCTGGCAGACATAAGTTTTTTTCCTATCAGTGGAGTCATAATTTCTCTATGTGCCACTTCATAGTGTGGGCATTTAAAGAACATATGTTCTAAAGTCTCTATCTCCCTGAGTGGGCAGGTGCTCAGCAGGGTATAATGACAGAGAGTCCAACCTACAAAGCAGTTTTCTCCAGGGGAGTAGATCTCTGCCAACTGGAGAGCAATTTTAATTCTGAGTGATCTACAGCCCTCACCTGGAGATTGGCAGCAATGGTTCCCCAGGAGAAAATAACTGCTTTGTAGGGTGGACTCTATGGCATTCTATTCAACTGAGGCCTCTCCCCTCCCCAAACTCTGGCTTCCATAGACTCCACCACAAAATGTCCAGGAATTTCCCAACCTGGAGCTGGCAATCCTAGTCAGGACTGGCCCAAATGAGTTCTCCACCAGGGCCAAAGTAGGCCTGGAAAAGGCCTCCTGCCTTTGCCTTTTTACTGACAGAATCAAGCTTGGTTGCCTAGCAACAGCCACTGTCAGAAAAGTTAACCCCAGATTAGGAGGAGAAGAGAATGGTTTGACAGCTGGTGGCCCACCTCAGTAGCCAGCCTGTCACAGAGGAGCCAAGCAGAAGTAAAAGTGTCTTTGTCAGGAGAGACAGCCATTATGGCAGTTTATTCTGCCAGGGAAGAGAGCCCAGGCTGGCAGTGAATGGGGGAGAGGCTGGCCAGCACCCAGCCAATAGCATGTGAGTACCCTTGAGTGGTGGTTGATGGGCCAATGGCTGATGGAGTGCACAGCACAGCCAATGGGAGAGCTGGAAAGTGCAAATACATTGGACTTTTATATATACTAGGAATAAGCCCCTTGTGGAAATAAATACAATGAGATCTAGAAAGAGGCTTTGGGAGAGTGCCAAGGCTTTGGGCACTCACCGTCAATGTGCTGTGGCGGCCTCAGCAGGGTATAATGACACAGAGTCCAGCATTTTCTCCAGAGGAATTGATCTCTGCTACCTGAAGAGCAGTTGCAATTTTCAGTGATCTCCAGCTCTCACCTGGAGATTGGCAACAATTGTTACCCAGGAGGAAATGGCTGGTTTGGAGGGTGGAGTCTATGGCAGTGTACCTGTCTGAGGTCCCACCCCTCCTCAGACCTCACCATCTCCAGGCTCCACCCCCCAAATCTCCATGAATTTCCCAATCCGGAGTTGGCAACCCTATCTTCTTCCCAGCCAGGCATCAACCTGCCATTATCTGGCCCTCTGATTTCAGCTTTGCATCTCCTCCCACCTCCCTCCTGAAGATCAGTTGTAATTCTGAGTGATTTCCACCCCTATCCTGGCAACAGTGGTTCTCCTGAAGGTAATGGCTGGTTGTGAGGGTGGAGTCTATGGCATTATACCCCTCTGAGGTCCCACTCCTCCTCAAACCTCACCCTCTCCAGGTTCCATCTCTCAAATCTCCAGGAATTTCTCAAACTGGAATTGGCAACCCTATCTCCTTCCCAGCCAATCATCAACCTACCTTTATTTCTCCCTCTCTCTTCAGCTTTCCATTTCCCCTACACATACACCTGCAGCCTCTCCCATGCTCTGAAGCCCTGACTGCCAGAGTCTACCATTTTCCATGCTCTGAAGCCCTGACTGCCATAGAGTCCACCATTTTCTCCAGGAGAAGTGATCTCTGCCATCTGGAGAGCAGTTGTAATTTTGAGTGATCTCCAGCCCTCACCTGGAGATTGGCAACAATGGTTTTCCAGGAGGAAAATCAGTCTTTCTCTGCAATGGGGACCAAAGCCGCTTACATCATTCTCCTCTCCCCCTTTTGACTCTCACAACAACCCTGTGAGGTAGGCTAGGCTGAAAGTCTGTGACCGGTCCAAAATCACCTACTCAGCTTCTACAGCAGGAACCTGGATCTAGCAAACCCTGCTGTGAAGCACTGACTGCTACACTTAGGGCAGTCAACCTCCAGGTGGAGCCTGAAGATCACCAGGTATCACAATTGAACTCCAGACAACAGATTCCCCCCCCCGGAGAAAATAACTGCTTTAGAAGGTGGGCTGTATGGCATTCTGTTCAGCTGAGGTCTCTCCAGGAATCTCCCTACCTGGAGCTGGCAATCCTAGACTCAGGACTGGCCCCAATGAGTTCCTCACAAAGGCCTGCAAAGGGTTTCCTTCCTTTGTCTGAACCAAGCTTGGTTGCCTACTGTGGCGAAATGGGCTCCAGTTTACTACTTACCTGTTTGCCTCCCACCCTCATCCCGTGCTCTTATCTCACTCCTTAAATTCGCTGCCATGATTCACTGAATTGTCACTGCCTTTTTAGAGGAACGAATCTCCGCATTTGGAGATGGAATCCCTAATCTTTGGGGGATCCCTGGAAAGTTGGCAATCCAAGGGTCTGGCCTTTCCTTGCCTCCTTGGGCTACCCCACGTCTCTGGCTTGTGGCCTGGACAGCCTGGTCAGCACAAGCAGCAGGAGCCTTTCCTAACCTCCTGTAGGACGAAGACGGCCTCCTCCCTGGTTGGGCTGCAGTGATGTCGCCCTGCGCATTGGGACAGTCCCAGCCTTTTCTGCCTTGGGTGACACCCCTACAGGCCCCTCTCTGGAACTACAGCTCAATTAAACCTGATGGTGGAACATTTTAAACAAACAACTACAGACAACAGCCGTCTTACAAACACAGGTAGCTGCCATTTCATTACACCTACCAACACCCACTGAGGGAGAAGTTACTCCCACACAGGACGCAAGCAGTAGAAATGTCTGTGTCAAGAGACAAAGCCATTTGCCAGGAATCATGACAGGGCAGAGTGGCTGAAGGGGGAGTGGGCGGGGAAGAGGAGCAGACCCAGCACCTGGCCAATGGCACACGAGTACTCTTGAGTGGCAGCTGATGGGCCAATGGCTGAGGGAGGGCATTGCACAGCCAATGGGAGCACATGGAATGTTATTTATTTATTTATTTATTGGACTTTTATCCTGCCCTCCCGCCAGAGCAGCTTAGGGCGGCTTACAAGCAATTAAAACCAATTTAAAACACAGTGTTACTACATCTAAAAACAATACAATAAATACTAAATTACATTAAAATATGGCGCCATTCCGTATAAAGTGCTGTATAAAGTGCTGGTGCCGGTATGGCAAGCATATCAAAATGCTTGTGCTAGTGCTGTTGCGGTACTGCCATTGTGGCAGCATATTAAAATGCTTGACGGAAGAGCTCGGTCTTTACTGCTCTACGGAATTGTTGTCAATCCCCGTAGATTTACAACAATGTTGTCACTTTAAAACAGCATTATTAATATAGAGAGATAGGATGCTGTAAATTGTCTTACACACATTCTGAACGACTCGAGCCTTGTCTTAAAAATACATTTCATTCCAAAAGATAATATTCTATAGGAGTTTTTTCTGTGCTTCACTAAATTTCTAGTTTTTATGTTGGAAAAATTGAAAGAGGTTCTCTCAGTGGGGAGAGGGGCAAGAGAGAAGAGTATGGCAGGGTGTATGGGAACCACAGAAATTTTCTCACCGCATTTCTTCTTGGAAGCTAACCCTACTGTGCTCATTGGTTCTTGTTCCTAGGGAACTGCATAGAACTACAGCCCTTGGTATATTTTTTGGTATTGTGAAAGAAATGGCATATCTTCTGTAAAGACAGATAGCCAAAATAAGTTCAGTGCCCTCTTATTTTAAGCTGGAGCAACATTCTGTTCGTGGTGGCGTCTGTGCTTTTGTTTACTCTTGTCTGAGTTCTAAGCCAAGGCTGCCTAGTTCTGGAAACACATTCTGCATATAGTAGCTACTGCAGCCTTGTAAATTGGTTGCCTTTCCTCCAACCTTTTCCTCTTCCCAGTTTCCAGAAGAGCTGCCATAGCTGTGTGCTGGTTAATTATTTATTATTCATAAATCTCTTTTCCATTTATTTGGTTTACCTCACCAAAACTTGTCAGCTTTAAAGAGGCCATTATGTGTATTTGGCAGACTACTTTATGTATGTTTCCCTTTCTCCGATGAAAGCATTATGGAATATTAGCTGCAAAAAAATGTGCGGGCAGGTTATTGTGACTTACTGAAGATCACCATTGAGCTTCATAATGGATCAGAGATTTAAAACAACTTCCCCACATTTGAACCCAGTGTACAGACTGCTACGACATACTGGCGTAGTAAGCTTTTTAACTGAAGGTTTTCAATTCAGTTTGGCTGATTACCTCCATAGCCTATGCCATTAAGACTTTTTATAGCAAATGTAGAGTGAAACAGTAGTTTGTCAGTTGAAATGTTTACTCTTACTGGTGCTCATTCTGACTAAAGCTGTTAACAATATCTATTGCCTTTTGAACGGTGAAAGGTAAATTGGTCACAAGCAGTATGTGTATGTGTTGGGGGGATCAGCTAAAGTATGCAGTAGGAAACAGGATCTTAGAGCCTCTAAGATAAGGAAAACTGACAGAATGTCCTATATTTAAAAATTGCTTTTTAAAAGAGGTATGCAGGGAGCTTTGCACATGCTGTGGCTGTTTAGCTCCCCTCCTTAGTTCCCCAGTGCATCCCTCATATACCACCTTGAAATGTTGCTCCCCACTGGTGCAGCTGAATCTAATGTTCTAGGAATGTCAGGTAAAGAGAGGGTTGCCAGGTCCCCCCTAGCCACCAGCACGGGATGGGGGGTAGGGTTGCCAGATCCAGGTAGGGAAACTCCTGGAGATTTGGGAATTGAGTCTGGGGAGGACGGGGACATCAGTGGGGTACAATGCCATAGAGTTCATCCTCAAAGCACCCATTATCTCTAGGGGAACTGATCTCTGTAGCCTGGAGATGAGCTGTAATTCTGGGGATCTCCAGGTCTCTCCTTATATATAATTGTGAAGTGGGGTGACACTTTCTGAACATTCCACACGCTCCTAAATCAGTTGGCTCCATGATGTGTCACTCAGAAGCTGTCCCTATCCACTGGCTGCATTGCCTGAGTTCCACCCTTTCTGAACAGTCCACATACTCTTAAATCAGTTGGCTCCATGATGTGTCACTCAGAAGCTGTCCCTGTCTACTGGCTGCGTTGCCTGAGTCTCGCCCACAGAAGCGGTGCCTATCAAAGCTTTCCTCAGAAGACAGTTGCTTTGCTCGGTGAACATGGGTACTGTCTTTGTTCTTCTCGACAGATGACAATTGATTCCCTCATGGGACAAAAAGCACTGTCTTTAGCCTCTAAGCCAGGTTTGCTGAGGCAACACTTTCCAAGGAAGCCAGAGTTTGGGGAGGGGAGAGGCCTCACCTGAATAGAATGCCGTAGAGGCAGTTATTTTCTCTGGGAGGGGGGAAGAGATCTGTTGTCTGGAGTTTAGTTGTAATACCAGGTGATACCAGACAATGGAGACCATTGTTGCCAATCTCCAGGTGAGGGCTGGAGATCACTCTGAATTACAACTGCTCTCCAGATGGCAGAGATCAGTTCCCCTGGAGAAAATGGTGGACTCTGTGTCCTTATACCCTGCTGAGGTCATAACAGCAAATTGACACTGAGTGCCCAGGCCCAGGGCACTCTCCCAGAGCCTCTTTCTAGAGCTTGTATTTATTTCCACAATGGGCCTTATTATTAGTCTCTAGATAAAGAAGATTGTGGTGGCACTCACTTAACTGTGCCTCTTGGTTTTCATCTGTAACTGTGAATGGCACATACAATTTCTCATGAAAAAGCCTCCATATTAAACTGACTGCACAGAGATCCAATGTAATATTTTTAGTTCATCATGATCTTGGTTGTAAATATGAGGAAATTAACTGAATGTCTGTGCTACTGTTCTGATTAAATGGAAACACTTTAATTCACCTATAAACCCATTTTAAGTCTTGAAAATGAAGACTCCAAATAATTAGCTTTTCCTTTCTCTGTGCGTCTGTTTACTGGAAGTACCAGGAACAAAACAGTTAACTGCATTCTGGCTGTGTATTTGCTTTAACCAAATAAGATGTATGAAAGCCTAATCTAATGATAAATGAGCAAATATGTGGGTGTCTGGTTGGGATGCAGAGATGGTTGAGCTTCTTTTGCATCTTTGGCCAGAGCCTTTGTACACTAAAAATCTTTGTAAAAGTTCTTTCATGGTAGATGACTGCATAGGGAATAGCAGCTGCAGGAGTGTTGCTTTCTGAAAGCCAGGAGAACATCACCAGGCTTTTTAGGGGTAGTTGTGGGAGAACATGTTTAAAGTGTCAGGTAGCTATAAGATAATACACAATAAACAAAGGCCTGTACCGAGATTATGCAAGGGACTACTTTAGGAATTTGTTTAGCTGCTTGTTTTGAAGCTTTTCTAGAAGTACCTGTTAGATTATTTTGTTTCAGATATAGAAATCTTAACAGACTGAGACCTAGTGAGGAACTGGGCAGTGGAAATTCCCCACTCACACATTCTGTCAGCTGTAGGGGGTTTGAGTAGGCTGATCCCTTCAACTGACTCAGTTTCTGTCAATATTTTGCTCCTTTTGCAGCGCTTTAGTTTCTTAGCAAGCTACTTTTGAGGTCTTCTCCCTGCCTTATTTTCTTTGTAAATTAACTTGCAAAAGTCCTGTCTTTCTGGGGAACAGCTTAAGTATGCAGTGACTTCTACCTTCGGAGTTGGCAGACTTGTCTCTGCTGTTTCTGACATCCACTCAATAGCTAGCCTGTTTCCTATTAGATAGTTCATGCCTTCCACATTGCTTGCAATATAATCCAGTCTGAAACTTGCAGGCCGGCAGTAGTAAAGAACCAGAGCCACCAGTTATCTTCCGTAATTGATTTTGTCCTGGGCATGTCACAACGCCTTGTTGGCTGCATGGCTTGATTTGTAGGTGAGAAGATCTGGGCATAGGATTCTGCATTTCAAGAGCAACGGTTTTGTTTATTTGTAAATGCCTGTGCAAGTATAGACTCATCTATACAGCTAGCTTCTGGTGAGGCTAGAACTATTTAAGAGCACCTGGCTCTGGCTTATCTGTTTATAAATACCTTCTTCAATTACCTGCTTTTAATTGTTTGTTAGTTTCTGTAATACATTATTTTTGAATTGTTTCTATTCATGTCACCTGCCTTGGTTCCTGGCTGTGTCAGGAGAAAGGTGGGTTATATAAATATTCTGCATAAAGAATCAGAAATAAATTTTACTTCACCCTAAACATATTTCTATGCTAGATATGTTCTGCTGGTATAACATCACATCATTGTGCATTATGCATTGAAATGTTTTAAAAAGTTCTTTAAAGGTGGAGAAAACTGCCCAATTTCTCAATGCCAATTTATTTTATTTAAAGCATGGCTGCTCTATCTCTCTCCCAAAGGACTCAAGGTACCTTGCGATAAAAAAACATAAAACATACAAATCAAAGTTAAAAACAAACTAAAAACACAGATGTAACATTCCTGTTATTTGAAAAGTGCACAGTTGTGTATGATTTTTATTAATTTCTAAATTTTAAAGTGTAACTACAATATTAATAAACTTGTAGTTGAGCTCTGACAACAAAATTTATCAATTTCCCTTCAGTTTACATTTAATGAACTGCAGACTTCACCATTTAATCCTATAATTAAAGCAAATGTTTATGCCAGCAGCACACTTTTTAAAAAAAATATTTACTTTCAGAGCCCTGGCGTGTTTTTGTGGGCTTTTTTCCATTTTCTGTCAAGCTGTGTTTGTAGAGATAAAGGAGATCATGGCTGTGCAAGCTGTCATATCTGTATTTTGGGCTGGCTGTCTTTTCAGATATGCAGCAAGTAGAAAGTGTTCTAGTTCAGGGTCCAAGAGTGTATGACACAATAAGCTACCCTGCCTTATGTGTTAACTTCATATTCTTTAGCAGATCATGACTTGAAACTTTTTTTTTTTAAAGTACCTTTTTAGTCACACTTTTACAGAAGAAGTAGATTTTGGCAATGAAAACTGTTTAATGAGGGGGGGGGTCAACAGTTCCTTTGGCAATGTTATTTTCATACTCTTTCCCAGATGAGGCAAGAGGAAGCAGGGAGATGTATTTAGCATTAGTTTGTGATGGTATTCTTACCATATTAAATTGCCAAAAGTATTTTCCTCCCCCCCCATTCAGATTGCCTGTATGTACTTGGCAGCTGTGATGGCCACTACCCTCTAACAAAAGGGATGTTAGAATTTTTCCCCCTCCACTCCTGCATGTTCCCTCATCTGTGCCCACCCAAAATTTGTCTCCTATGGGATTCCTTTTGTGATCATGTCAGTGGGACTCACCACTGGCCCACATCTGATGGTCCCCACTGGGGTTCAGCACTGCTACACATGGCAAGGTGTGATAGTGGTGTTGCTCTGTTCCACCCAGCAGCGCCCACAGAGCACATGGAGTTGAAGTTAGAGCAACACTCTCCCCCAACATGGCTTTTTTATTGTCTCACTCCATAACAATGTAACTGGTAATTTGCTGTGGAAGAAGGCTGGAGATTTGTGTCACTCCTACTCATCTGCCAGCCCCGAACTATGCTGAATAGCACCATTTAAATAGGGGATATGCATTACCTTAACATGCATTGTTTACCTCTTGGCAGTGGCTCCACCCCCTTACTCATTGCCCACACAGGTCCCTTCACCACGGGAGAGCCTCCCAAACCAACTGATCCTCCCCCAGTCTATGTGTACTGGCTTCCATTAGCAGAGCCTACCCTTCTCTTTTCTGACAGATCCTGGCTATGGCCCTCCTGGCATGACCACACCAAGCACACATTCTCTGTTGTGAAGCTGGGGGTTGGCCCTGTATCTCCCAGTTGGGTAGGCTGAGATTTGTCATACCTTTCTATCATCTATAGTGACTAAATGAAACCTTCATGACCAAAGAAAGATATATACCAATAGGGAACTGCTATGACCTTCCTGCCCTGTTTGGCTGGCCACTATTAAAATGGTGAAATGTATAGAGACAAGTGATGTTTATACAAAATTATAATCCAAGTGGGTCTAAAACCCAAACATTAAGTCCTGAAATCAATTCCCTTTCTGCTCACTTCAAAACACTAATATTTCCGATTCCCCCCAGAAAGAAAGTTCTCAGTTTTTCTTTTATTCTTGCCTAAGCAATGCAATGTAATTCTTTTCATTCTCCATCCCTACCAATCTAGAGGTTAGATTCCAGTAAAGATGATGCAGAAATTTCCTGCTGTCCAGTCAGCAGCCATCCAGTGTTTCCCGCTCTACCACATCAAACCACAAATACTTCTGCAGTGCTTAGCATGCCTGCAGAAAGATAGGCTATGAAGCACACTTTCGGGCCCTTTTTGTGGCCCACCGTGTGCTGACACTTTAGAAACTCTCCTGGCTACACTGTATATTGTTGGCAGTGATAAGTCTCTCAAAACAATTGGCATTGGTTTTCTTGGACACTGAGAAAGCCTTCGATAACATAAATTGGGACTAATTAAAATATAAATTAGAGTTATGGGAATGTGAACAATTTATGAAATCAATATCAGTTCTATATAAAGAGCAATGGGCAATAATAATAATAAATGGAGAATTAACACAAAATAGTCCTATACAAAAAGGAACTAGGCAGGGATGTCCAATCTCACCTTTACTTTTTATTTTCGGGTTAGAAACTTTAACCGATATTGTGAGAGAAAACACAAAAATAACAGGAACAAAAATAAAAAGGGAACAATTTGAATTGCAGGCATTTGCTGATGATTTGGTATTCATATTGGAAGACCCGGTAACATCGATGCCGTACCTGGTACAAGAAATACAAAAGTATGGTAATATCGCAGGTCTAAAAATTAACTTAAAAAAAAACTAACATTCTGACAAAAAACTGCACTAAGGAAGAGATAAATAAAATACAAACAATTTCGAATATTGAAGTAGTAAATAAAGTTAAATATTTAGGAATTATAATTACTACTACTAATAAAAAATTATTTAAAAACAACTATTTAGCCCTACTAGAAGAAATTAAGAAAGATTTACAAAAATGGCATGACCTCCATATATTGTTCATGGGCAGAATTGCCACAATAGAAATGAATATTCTCCCACGATTTTTATTTATCGCCCAATGCATACCTATACTAAAAAACATTAAAATCTTTGAAGATCTAGATCGGTGTATAAGAAAATTCATCTGGCAATCGAAAAAATCACAAATCAAAAGAAAATTGCTTATCGACAAAAAAGAGAGGGGGACTAGGAATGCCTGATTGATATCTTTATTATCAGGCAGCAGCTATGGGTTGGATAAGAGATTGAATAACCTTGGAGGATAAAAGAATATTACAATTAGAAGGGCACGATTTACATATGGGCTGGCATGCCTATATATGGTATCACACAGATAAGCCGCAACAAAACTTCCAAAACCATATAATTAGAGGAGCGTTAATGAAGGTATGGGGGGAAAAATCAAAGACAGGTTTTATCTTAAAATACCTAGATGGGTCTCCCCACTAGAGGCTTTTATAATGCCGACATTATTAGAAGACAATAAAAGGGTAACATATGAAGTGTTATTAAATAAAGACAGTGAGATTTATGTTCATTGCTTGTAAGAACCTTCGAACAATTACAAGCAATGAACATAAATCTCACTAGCTGGGAAAAGATACAACTACAATCTAGATTTGCTACAGATAAATCAATTAACTTTATTAAAACAAAATCAGAACTAGATAAAATATGGCTCTCGTCCTCGGATAAGCTTATACAAAAAGTATATAATTTTCTCCTATTAAATGAAACACAAGAAGAAACAGTAAAACCATGTATGATAAGCTGGATGCAAGATATGGGATACAATCTAACTTTAAATGACTTGTCAAAATCCTGGAAATCCGTGACATTAAGAGCTGTATCATTTAAGGAAAACATATCTAAAATGTTTTATAGGTGGCATTGGACGCCAGACAAATTGTCAAAATACGATAAGGATGTCTCAGGGACTTGTTGGAGATGTAAGAATAATGTGGGAACATTTTACCACATATGGTGGCGCTGTGAAAAGATTGTTAAATTTTGGAAAAGTATTAAAAAAGTAATAGAAGAAATATTAAATATAGGATTACAATTAAAGCCAGAAATCTATCTACTCAATATTATACCGGAAGGGATTAAGTACCACAATTCATGCATTATTTTGTATATACTTACCATGTCAAGAATCCCCATAGCTAAATGTTGGAAAACGGATACAATATCAAGTAGAGAAGAATTAATTATGAAAATAGCTGAGTTAGCAGAAATGGACAAATTAAATATGATTCTTTCAGGAAAAGATGAGAAAATGTTTCAGAAAAGATGGCAACAAGTGTATAAATGGATTGAAAAAATGACCAAATGAACTCTCAGATGTACTTCTGATAGCATTGTTTTACCTTTTCTGTATTTATTTTATTTGTAATGGAAAAATGATAAATAAATCTATTAAAAAAAAAACTTGGTCACTGCACCATGGAATGTAAATGTGTCAATTAGTAATCAGTGTCAAGTAGAGATGGAGAAGATTGTGGAAACTTTGCCAGCATTGCAAATATATGTGTAAACTGGGAGCCCATTAAGAAAGTGAGTGACTGGGTTACGAGCTTGATACCAAAAATTTTATTTGGACACTGTGATTGGAACTTCTGATACAAGTGTATGTATGAACAAGAAGGAGATCCTCCAGGTGTAGTAGTGCCAGGTAAGACGAAAATGCTGCATACCAGCAAAATACAAATGGGCTGTTATTCATCTCACAGAAGAATTTCAACCTTAGTAATGCTGCCCATTGCTAATCAATTAAAAAGAGCCTCAAAAACCCAACTAAAATATTCTGATTTGTTGAGTAAAGGAGGGATCATGACTTGAGCTCAGAGTAATATTGATAGGAGCGTAATAGAACTCAGGACTGAGGGCACAGAAGTGACTGAGGGCCATGTGTGGTGACTATGGGGCCAAGGGAGGCGAGGATTACTGGAGAGAGAAACACATTATAGGTATCTATATGCCAGTGCTAGAAGTCTCCGAGCCAAGATAGGGGAGCTGGGGGGGGGCATGGCGTCAGTGGAGACAAAGATGGATGCCTGAGCTTTTGGCTCTGTACAAGCCCTCTCTATTTTAGCAGGTTTAGCCCTTAAAATCTCATCAAAACTTCACTAAAGGAATGGAAAGATCACTAAGAAAAAAAAATCAACCTCAGAAAAAGAAGCAGCAAGCGATCCCACCTTTTTTTGCCTCACCACGTTCATCTCAGACAGCACAACTACCCGTGGCAGATAAAATGGTAGCTGACAACCCAGATTCCCACGAAGAAGGCCTGGCTGTCTCATGCTCTGAATTCTTTTCATCACTTCAAACCCTTGAGAAAAACTTGGCTGCGACATTCATAGAACTGCTTAAACCGGTCACGGCTCAACTTACTGACCTTAAAACATTGCTTACAAAGGTAACACAAACAGCGATTCTGCGCTAGAGGCAAGCATTGTCCTCCAGGAAGACGCCCGTTATTTTTATAAGAGGGAGGAGTGGGCAACGGACCGCATAATGGCCTTAGAAAACCAGATCTGGGCTAATCACCTGAAATTCTGCGGCATGCCCAAAAAAGTGGAAGGGCAAACATTCTTAGCATCCTGGCTGGCCTCCACCTTAGATCTTGATGATAGATTGAGCTTATAGGGTAGGCCAACAAAGATCGCAGCGCAACGCATTTCCGAGAGACATTATAGCTAAATTTTCAGATATGCACACTAAAACAGCAATTATCAACGCAGCACGCATCAAAGGTTTCCTTATGTATGAAGGCTGAAAGATCTCTGTCCTCCAGGATCTTTCCTCTGAAACTGTGTTGAAAAGCATTTGAAACCTATAACCTCAGCACTAACAGCAGCACAGGTCAAGTACAGATGGTCTGCAAACAGCAAACTCCTCGTCACCTACCAAGACTCGACTCGCCTCATCAGCAATTTTGACACTGGGCTCCAATTGCTGATGGAGATGAACTTGTCTCTGCCATCGATGACTCCCAATGAGGACGACGGAGGAAAGAAAGAACACTCACTGCATCATTGGAGAAAAGCTACAGTCAAAAAGAACACTTGAACTTACACTTGGTGCAACTGACTTTGGAGAACGGACCAAAACCACTCACCTCTCCCAGACAGCATCAATAGACTTCACTATTTCAGGTTATGGGGGGAAGAGGAGATATAAAGCTCTTAATTTGTTTACTTCCGCTAAAGATCTCACAGAGACTCATGACTTACAGAAGCAACTGAGGCCCAGTTTCCTTTATTAAATTTTTACTTTGTATCTACTTTTTAAACTAATCACTTGTTCATTGTTGGGCTAAATAATGTCTTCTTTTGTTAACTCGTATTTGACTACTTTCATAGAAGGGGAGGGAGAGCCTAAATGAGTTCTAGCTCCTTTTCTTAATATCGCTGTTAAGTTTGTTTGCTAGCAATGAAACCATCAGATACTTCCCTGACTAAAAGGAATGGCAGAACAAGTTGGAATGTTCTGCTTAATTTTAGTTATAGTTTGTTGTTAGTGTGGTGTTACTGTTTTCTGTGTTTTTGTTCTTTGCAGTGAATTCAACAGTTAGGAACTGTATTCTTGTTCCATTTCTACAAAAATTATTTCTTCCGTTGATTATTTTAATTCTAACCATTTCTCTTAGGATCAATTGCAACCTGATTACAACCCCATATGGACCATCTTATTTAATGAATTTTAACTGTAAAATGCCAATTACATCTTGCCACCTACATTGGATTCAATATGGCCCTTCAATCTGAAATCATATTCCTTTCTCTTAATTGTAATGGCCTAAATAATATTATTACAAAAAGAGAGTACAATCAGCCCTAACATCTCAAAGACCCAATGTTATTTTCCTCCAGGGAACTCATCTAAATAACAAGCAATAGAAAGTCTTTACCACACAATACTTCTCTTCCCAGTTTCTAGCCCCAGGGACATCAAAGTCGAAGGGTGTTGCGATTCTTATTAGTAAAAAACCCAATTTAATCTAAATAAAATTAAAAAGGACTCTCAAGGCAGATACATTATGCTGGAGGGCACAATAAACAATCAACCTCTTACCTTGACTTCCTTATATGCCCCTAATGAAGGGCCTTTATCAAAGACATGTTGTCCATATTGGAATCCTTTAGCAATGGGCCCCACGTGATACGAGGTGATTTCAATTTTACCTCTAACCCCAAGCTGGACAGATCTCAACCCAAAATGAATCACCCCAGCACAAAGAGACTTATGACTAACTCAGATACTCAATTTCAGTCTCTTCTTAAACGATTTAATCTATGTGACCTATGGAGAGCCAGGCATCCATCTGAAAGAGGATATACGTATTTCTCTCCTAAATATGGTACTCACTTGCGTATTGACTACATTGTAGTTTCTGACTCAACAACTCCTTTATCTCATCAGACATAGGCAATCGTATATGGTCTGGCTACTGCTGGGTCAAAGGTCGCATGCAAGACCTAAATAACACCAAATGAGACTTGAGGGGGCGGCTTAACGACAATCTTTTATTAATGTCCTCAATCACAGACGATATAGAGAAAAATATCGAAGAGTACTTCCGCCTCAACAGCTCATGTGGGGTATCCCAACCTTTCGTGTGGGACATGTTTAAAGCTGTTCTTCGTAGCAACTTAATAGCTCATGCATCATCCTGCAAAAAAAAGAAGAGAACAAATAAAGTCAGAGATGATAAATAAAATTAAATCTCTTGAAGATGAACACCAGAAGTTTGGCAACAAGAAAACCTATTGAAAATTATTGCTTGAGAGGAAGAAACTTGAATCGATCAAAACCTCCCAAATACAAAAGAACATACTTTACCTCAAGCAACGATATTGGCATCAAGGCCCACATGCAACCAAACTTTTAGCCTGGAAAGTTAGGAAGAAAAGATCCAACAAACTTATCAACTTGATCCATGATAAAAGAGGACAATTACACTACACCACTGGAGAAATTATCTCTGCTTTTCACCAGTTCTACCAAGATTTATACAAATCCAAGAGTCCGCAGATGAAAAAACATACCAGCTTTTCTTTCGAAACACCCTCTACAAAAGTATCTAACATCTCAGAATAAAGAAATGCTTGACAGTCCCATTACATCACAAGAAATAATGGATACAATTAAACACCTTCAGAACAATAAGTCACCCGGAAATGATGGCTTTATGGCCGAATTTTATAAAAAGTTCAACCTACTTGTGGAAGGGGCTATCATGCCTCCTACTTGGAATCAAGCAAAAATTATCATTATCCCCCCAAAAGACGGAGATCTGATGCAACCAGGCTCCTACCGTCCCATATCGTTGCTCAGTATGGACTATAAAATATTCACGGCAACATTGGCAGCAAGACTCAATAAATTTATTGGTTCTCTAATACATACAGACCAAACTGGATTTATACCAGCTGTGACATTGCAGACAACACAAGGAAGACTCTCGACCTTAGATGATTCTGCTGTTCCGGCAAAATTACCTCATCGTTAATCCTTTCCATAGATGTTGAAAAGGCGTTCGACACCGTGGAACCAGCATATTTGAAAACAGTCCTCAATAACTTTGGCTTTGGCCCCAAGTTCCTGACAACTTTCAATACCCTCTATGACTCACCTACAGCACATATAGGTATTAATGGCTCTTCATCTTCAAGTTTCAAGCTATCTTGTGGGACAAGACAAGGTTGCCCACTTTCGCCCATCCTATTCACTCTTGCGATTGAGCCATTAGCTCAAGCAATCCGAACTCACACAAAAATCCATGGAATTCCAGTAGGCAGAGAACAAATCAAACTGAGCCTCTTTGCGGATGACATGGTGGTTTACGTAACGTGTCCAGGACTCTCATTGCAGCCTATTGCAACTGCTAGACTCCTTTGGCCTTGTAGCAGGCCTTAAAATCAACCACTCCAAAACGCTACTATATCTTATCAACCTGGATGCCACTCAACAACAATTTATCAAAAATCACTATGACTATACCTGGGTGACTAAATCCTGGCATTACCTGCGTATCCAGATTCCACTAAATCTGAAAGACCTTTTCAAACTAAATTTCTCACCTTTAACCAAACTATTCACGGATCTACAAACTTGTAAGGCAACAGTTCTTTCTCCTTGGATTGAAAGGATCCAGATTTATAAAACCTTTATATTGCCTAAATTTCTATACCTCTTTTGAACCATCCCTATTGAGATACCTGGATCCTCGTTTAAAGCTTGGCAATCCTTGACCTTAAAATACATCTGGAACTCATTGCTATACAGAGTCTCCTACGATACACTACGTAGATCATGAAAAACGGGTGGCCTAGCTCTCCCAGATCTCACTCTATATCATAATGCCTCAACTTTACTTGGCCTACTCAAGCTCTATAATACCTCATTTAAAGCAGACTGGAAAGTAGTGGAAGAAACTTACCTAGGTCATGCTTCTTTGCAATCTCAGTTGTGGGAATCCAGCTCAACCAGGTCTTCTTCAATTCAACAGAATGTTTTTCTTTCCAATTCAATGTAAACCTGGGATAAATGGAAAACTATTTTAGCTCCGCCTACTTCACCCATGAAAACTTTTACCAGAGTATCATGGTTTACCCCTGGGAGTTCTCAGTCAGCCTTCACAACATGGGAAGCACATCAAATAAGCACCCTACACTCTATCATCTTAAACAACTCAATCAAAGAGAAGACTTTCTTAGAAAATGAACATAATTGTTCCATATCGTGGTTTGAGTATAACCAAGTGGCCCATATGATTGACCAGTTAAAGAGAAACTGGAGTCTTAGTAGACCACTTACTTCCTTTGAGCGTCTCCTCAAACGTAAACAAACATCATTCAAAAGTTTCGTCTCAATTATTTACCAAGTGCTATTAGATTCACAATCTGTAAAGCCTCTAAGCTATCAAGAGGCCTGGCAAACTGATTGTGAAGCTATTCGCACACCATTAGATTGGACAAGAATCTGGTCATCACCGTCACTTAGATCCCACTCCTAAAATATACAATTCCAAAGCTATAAACTGCTTACCAGATGGTACCTTACACCGGTCAGATTTCACAAACTCTCCAGTTTGAACTCTCCTCTTTGTTGGAGATCCTGTGGTTAACGGGGTACATTCTTCCATTGTTGGTGGACATGTATTTATGTTCAACAATTTTGATCCAAAGTAGTGCTCGCTATTAAAGATATCACAGGTTATTTGATCCCTATGCAACCAGACCTTATTCTTTTAGACCTTTGGGTTGATTCTCCTATACCTAAACTCAGTCAAGAACTCATTTCTGCTCTTCTAATGACCGCAAAGGTTGTCATTGCCAGTAGTTGGAAGTCTTCTAATAAATTGTTATTGTCCTCTTGGCAGTTAAAGCTATGGGATTATTATGCCATAGATAAGATATCTGATAGGATTGCCTATATTAATGTACCTGGTAAACATCTGA
Organism: Gekko gecko; assembly: GCA_029375565.1. NCBI lineage: Eukaryota > Metazoa > Chordata > Lepidosauria > Squamata > Gekkonidae > Gekko > Gekko gecko. The sequence continues at coordinate 124,187,342 of JAPDNY010000007.1, forward strand.
ATATTCATTTGAAATGGTTCCCTTTGTATATTTTCAATGCTGAACCTTCAAAATTTTCTGTTCCTAGCAAATATGAAGTTTTTCATCATATGTGAATGAATCAGTTTACTTTTGCTGTTGACACACTTATCTAGCACTTTTCCACTGTTGATATTTGTTATTTTGTTATCATTGTGCTGTTTAAAAATAAAATAAAAATTTTATTAAAAAAAAAAGATGGAGGAGCTGGAGTGCTTGATGTTCAATGACAATTAAGATATAGTAGGCATCTCAGAAACATGGTAGAATGGGGAAATCTATGGGATACAGTCATTCCTTGATATGAGCTCTATAGGCAGGACAGGGAGAGATGGGTTGTTGGTGGTACTGTGTTGTACATCAAAGAGGGCATAGAATCAAATAAGTTAGAAAGCATCAGGTGAATTAAGTCCCCGACAGAAACGATATGGGTGGAAATAGTGGGCCATTAGTAAAAGTAAAGGTTTCCCTTGCTTGAAAACCAGTCGAATTCAACTCTAGGGATGCGGTGCTCATTTCCGTTTCCAAGCCGAAGAGCCAGTGCTGTCCAAAGACATTTCCGTTGTCATGTGGTTGTCATGACTAGTTGCCGAGGCGCACAGAACGCTGTTACCTTCCCACTGAAGTAGTACCTATTTATCTACTTGCGATTTCTTGCTTTTGAACTGTTGAAAATAAGGGACGTATCTAAATCAGATAATATTATTATACTGGGAGATTTCAGTTACTCTCACATTGACTGGGTAAACATGTGCTTGAGTCATGCTGTAGAAATGAGATTCCTAGACATCAGAAATAACTGTGCACTTGAACAGCTGGTCAGAGGGGTAGTGATATTGGACCTGGTGAGAGATGTAGAGGTTGTTACATCTGTTGGGAACAGTGACCACGGTGCTATTAAGTTCAGCATTCAGGTCATGGAAAGTTCCTCTAAAGTAAAAAACTAACATTTGATTTCAAAAGAGGGAACTTTACAAAAATGAGAGGAATAGTTAAAGGGAATCTGAAGGGGAAACACAAGACAGTCAAATCCATAGAGGATGCTTGGAAGCTATTTAAAACCACACTAATTGAATCCCAAATAGAATGCATTTCACAGGCACCGCTAAGTCTAAAAGAAGGCCTGTGTGGTTAACAATGCAAGTCAATGCAAGGATGCTATAAAAAGTCAAATGGAAGATCTGCCCCAATTAATTGAACAGGAGGGACCATAGGCTCTGGCAAAAGAAATGTAAGTCGATAATTAGTCATGCAAAAAGAGTTTAAGGAATGGGTTCCTAAAAGCAACAAGACAAACAATAAACATTTTAAACATCTTGGTTTTAACAACAACTGTATTCGAGCACCAATATTTTAATGTTAATGGATGGTGTATTTTATTTGGATTCAATTGTTTTAGCGTGGCACATGCCTCTTGTTAGCTGCCCTGAGCCTATGGGGAGGGTGGGATATAAATATGAAAAATAAATAAATAAATAATTTAAAAATATACCCAGGGCAGGATACCAGCCAAAGTAGCAGTGGGGCCTTTGGATGTCAAAGGAATAAGGGGATTGCTAAAGGAAGATGGGGAGATGACAGAGAAGCGCAATTATTTTTTTGCTTCTGTGTTCACTGTGGAAAATGCCACAGCCCCTATTTTTGGGAAGGGAGTATGAAGAACTGAATTAAATTGAGGTGATCAGAGATGAAGTTCCAGACCTACTGGGGAAATTAAAAAACAATAAGTCTCTGGGTCCTGATGGCATACACCTGGGAGTTCTTAAGGAACTCAGATGTGAGATAGTTGATATACTAACCTGTATACATAATCTATCACTAAGTTCAGCCACTATACTAGATGACTGGAGACTAGCAAATGTGACACCATTTTTTAAAAAGGGATTCAGAGGGGAACCAGGAAATTACAGGCCAGTCAGCCTAACATCTGTTCCAGGCAAGTGAGTAGAAACTGTAATCAAAGATAGAATTGTTAGGCACACAGAGGGACAAAGCCTGCTGAAGGAAAATAAGCATGGCTTCTGCAAAAGGAAGTCATGTCTCTCACCAACCTTTCGGAGTTCTTTGAGAAAGTGAACAAGCATGTATACAGTAGGGACCTAGTAGACATCAATATACCTGGACTTTCAAAAGGCTTTTGACAAGGCACCTCACTAAAGACTCCTGAGTAAATTTAATGGTCATGGGATAAGAGGATGGGTTATCAATTCAAAAATTGTTAAGTGACAGAAAGCAAAGAGTAGGAATAAATGGATAGTTCTCACAATGGAGGGAAGTAAGCAGTGGGGTTCCACAAGGATTGGTATTGGGGCTGGTACTATTTTAATTTATGCATCAGTGGTCTGGAACTAGGGGTGAGCAGTGTAGTAGCCAAGTTTGCAGATGACCCCAAATTATTCAGGATTGCAAAAACCAAGTCTGACTGTGAAGAGCTCCAAGAGGACCTCCACAAACTGGGTGAGTGGATGACAATGTGGCAAATGAAGTTCAGTGTTGGTAAGTATAAGGTAATGCACATTGGGACAAAAAAAATCCCATCTTCAAGTATAGGCTAATGGAGTCCGAACTTGCTGAGGCTGAGAGGGGAAAAGGTCTTGGGTTTCTAGTGGATAGCTCAATGAAAGTGTTGCAGCAGTGAAAAAGGCAAACTCTAAGGGATTCTTAGGAAAGGGATTGAGAATAAAATGGCTGATACTGTAGTGCCCCTGTATAGATCTATGCTGTGGACTCATTTGGAATACTGGGTACAATTCTGATGAATCTTATTAATATCTATAATCTTCTATTCATAAAGCTGTGAACAAAGAATGGGATAAAAATGTGATAAATAGGTTAATCCAGCTTTCAACAGGAATTTGGATAACTGTTACATGAGATGCAGGGAAAAGGCATTGTATAACCAAGTATCTGATCTTGGGCTATATCTGTAGTTTTATTAAGAGGGAAAAGGGTGCTTAAGCATGGGCTAATTGCCGTGGATTTGATGCTGTTGAAAAGTGGGGGGTTTCTTCCTTCCCTGCAGCACTGTGGTGCCTCCCAGGAATTTCCTGGCTTTTCCCCGATTTTCCTTTACTTTTAAGTTTTGGAAAGATCACAATAAAGCCAGGATGGCTGACTTGTGGATGGAAAAGTTCAGATTTTCCAGGTCCTGCCCACACAGCATCCATTTCCACTGTGGCAGCCATTTCATCTCCCTACTGCAGAGAATTTTTTTCTCTCTCTCTTTTAAATCAGTGATTTAATAGTGTTTTATTGATGTACCGTTATCCCAAAATATGCATCAGGTTATCTGAATTTCCAGCTTTGTTGTTGTTTTAAATTAAACCTTTAGCCCCCTTCCCTGCAGAGAGAAATGCAAAAAAGAATACCTCCACAATGCAGTGGTCTAGAGACTTATTTTTAAAAAATGTAAGCTGGGAATTCAGCAAACCTGGTGCATATTTTGGTGTCGTAATATATCAATATAATGCTATTAAATTGCTGATTTTTTAAAAAGAGACTGGAGAAACCTGCAGTGTGGAAGTCCTGCCATCTCTGCACTGTATTAGCAACCACAGCAATAACAGGAAAACTACACAAGCCTTTCCCCATGTAGAAAACACCATAGATAGCAGAATCTGGGTTTTGCTACTATAACTGCTGACTGAATTATATAAATACGTATACCATAATGTGCACTGATCTCACAAAAGGCATTTGAAAGCTGATGCTTTGTCTCAGAATGGCACCTTTAATTGGGGTGGGTTCTGTTGCAATCTGGAGATGATACTGAACAACAGAAAACGAGATAGAAAGGAAGACAGTTCAGTATTCAAAATGAAGATGGAAACATTTAATTGATGAAAAAATGGGGAAATTATGGTTGGAAAAGTATTTAGCTTGCTTCATGTTTAAAGAAGTATAAAATGTGTGGTCTTTATGTGCAAAATGTACTGATGCTGAGGAACTGGCTAGGCAAGCTGAGACAGTTCCCCACAGCTCAAATTATAGTCCAAGTAAAGTGGATCCTAAAAACTTTATGTAATGTTAGGAAGGGGGAAATTCCTTGCTGGGAAACTCCCTTAGACCAAGGATTCCCTGGAAAACCCACTGGTAACCTGCCACCACCACTCAGGACCTCCTGCAAACATCTAGACTGACCCACTGAGAAGGCATTCTTCCAGCACAGTACTAGAGCAATTAACGAAGTGACCCTAGAAAATACTTATAACCAACCTGGTAGCAACTGTGCAGTCTAGCACATGAGGAAGAGATTAAGGGAAATATCCTGGAGAACTAAATTGTGCTAAGTGAGGCAAAAAAAAGGTCTTTGAAAAAAGTTTATTATAAAAGGGGGGGAAGATGGTTGGATTCCAAAGGGGGTGGGAAAAGGGCAAATAACACAATACAGAGAAAGACACAGCAACAACAGCACAGGGAGGTTCAAATGAAAAGCAGCATTGTTGAACTAGCTAAGCTAAATACACATTACCTAGCCTGTAGCAGATTCCTCAGAGCATGTTCAGAGTTCCTTGCAGTAACAAGAAGTCAAAGGAGTCCTTAACACCTACCCAGCTCCCTGTAGACTCAGTTTTTGCTGAAGGCTGAAAATGAGAAAATCTCAAGTGTCTAGATATTTATGGTAAATTGAATTGGGCCTAAAACATGCTCCTTTCTAAGAGTAATGCGGCTTTAGCAAATCCCATGCAAAGCTTCATCTCTGATGTCAGAAGCTTCTGTTACTGATCAGAGGCATATAACATATAGTCTTGCTTCCATAAATCACCTGGCTCTGAACTTCCATGACAAGTAGATAGTCTGGTCCAAATTTGATTGTCCTTTGTCCAAAAGAGATTAAGACTGCCAAAATAGTCTAGTGTGGAATTGAAGTAAATTGCTTATTCTGTTGGAACCTCCATGGTTCCAAGACCCCGAATACTCTAGGTGGCACTCTTGAGCCTTAGTAAATTTTAGGGTTTCTGTCACACCCAGTATGACAGAGCTCTGGGCAGTCATTTTGGAAGTGGGAAATGTAATTAGCAGCATTCTTGTTTAGTCTGTACCATAATCACAAATTCATGAAAGTGGCTTTCTGTGCCAGTAACTTTTGAGGTGCCATTGTTTACTCTAACACTGGCACACGTTCATTAACGGAGGATGTGATGTAGTAACCCTTGTGCAGGGAGTGGCAGACGTTTGGTGGAGTGCATCCACAGTGTGATATTCATTAAGAGCTGCTGGTTACCATGGTGTTGAGGGAAATGGGGATAAGGATTGACTGACAGTTGGTGAGGCTTTAATAAAGGCAGTTGGAGAAGGGTAAAGGCAGGTGGCCAGATAAAAGGAAGTTGAGGAAAAGAAAGGATGTTTCACTTGATTGGAAGGAGAAAATACCAAAGTTTAGTAGACAGGGAATGGTGGCTTTGCAGCTATATGAAAACTGATGCTGAATAAAGAACTTGAGTTCAACATCATTGGAGATTACTATCTGAAATCATCAGAAATTAAGGGACTGGCATGAGGAGAAAGCTGAATACGATTTACGATCAAGACATCTGTTCCCTCCTGTTTGTCTGTGTGTGTGTGTGTGTGTGTGTGTGTGTGTAGAGTGGGGAAGTTGCTTAAGTATTGGGAAATGGGGAGCAGTGAAACTTCTATTCTGGGGAAAGAATCTGTTTACATAGGTTAGGTTGGTTGAGTAGTTTAACGACAACACATTGGGAAATAGCAGTGTTTATAATATAAAAAGATAAGTATACAGTTGATAACTGAATCCATTAATCTGTGTCTGTTTACCCAACCTTTGATCCCTTATTTCAAAATAAAGAAAACTGACTTCTATTGATAAGCTACTTCGCTGCGTTAGAGTCCCTTGCAGTTCATATAGTTCGGATTTGGAAACCATGCCACTCCCTTTCTGCAAAAGGAGAAAGCAAAGATTGTCTGAGAGCTATTCTTAGGTGATTTTTCAGAATAATAGAATGTATCAAAAAGAGCTTTATAATGATTATTTGTTTATTTATTTTGATTTCTATCCCACCCTCCCCAGCAGAACAGGCTCAGGGTGGATTACAAGAAACAATAAAATAACATCATAAAATTATTTTATATCAATAATCATTAAAACCTAATGGCATCAATTACTTCAGCAACAAATGGCAATTGATAACCAATTTAGCTGCTCCTGAATTAAGCTCATACCATTGAAGATAATGCAGAGAATGTTTGTTACTAACACTTAGAGCAAAGGAATAGGTAGCATTGGCGGCAACATGTACTTGTCTTGTTCCAAAGACTTTGAAAGTGCCAAATATATGAGCTTCAGGTCTCCTTAATATTGATTTTATGTGGCAAGAGTTGAAATGAGGGAGCTCCTGTTTAAGTCACTCACAAGTTGAGGCAGTGTCAAATAGATAGCAATATTTAGGAAAGCGTGCTATGCAAATGTTGCTATGTTAACAATGAAGAGGATTTGCAAAGTACTTGGGCAGAAATAAATGATAGAAAACACAATGCTGAACATAGCAGCCCATTGTGTTTTCCTTCCTGGTAATTTCTAGGAATACTTAATATGTGGTATTGCACTATGAGTTTCCCTACCCTTGTCCCATTTAATCAATTCAATTTAGTCAACATTTGTGATAAGAGGAAATCTGTATGTGGTAAAAAGGTTCCTTTGCTCGAAAGCCAGTCGAATCCGACTCTAGGGTTGCAGTGCTCATCTCCGTTTCAAAGCCGAAGAGCCAGCGTTGTCCGAAGACATTTTCGTGGTCATGTGGCCAGCATGACTAAACACCAAGGCACACGGAATGCTGTTACCTTCCCACCGAAGGTACTTGCAATTTCTTGCTTTCGAACTGCTAGGTTGGCAGGAGCTGGAGCTAGAGACGGGAGCTCACTCTGTCATGCGGCACCCGGGTCTTGAACTGCTGAACTACTGACCTTCCAAGCCTGCAGTTCAGCATCTTAACCACTTGAGCCACCGCAGTGTGGTAACATCACAGAAAAATAGTGGGAGAGAGGAGGAAGAGATTTGGTCTAGCTGTTTCCATCCACAGCCATGTATTTCCTGTCCTGTTTTGTCATATGCAGGGAAGGCGCAACGTAGTTCATTGTCCCAAACAGGTACCATATGCTGCTCATAGCCAAACTGAGCCTCAGCAATGCTAACAATACTTCAGGGGTTCACCATGAACCTTGGTATGCAGCTCTGTTGGCAATGATGCAGATTACCACCAGTTTAGAACGTTCCAGGGGTGGTTTTAGTGATTATGGGGCCCTGAGCAGTAGTCCAGAATGGGTGGCCCTTGCCCCATGTGAGGTGGGCCAGAACAGCTGCCGCCTCTGGACTTCAGCTACACAAGCCACTGGTGAAGCAGGTGCGAGTGGCAGCAGGAGCCTGCTCTTCTTCTTTCCCCCCTCCTTCAGGAGGTGGGGCTGGGGGGCACCAGGTGCAGCTGCCCCTGTTGCCCATTGGTTAGCCAAGCCCCAGTGACCTGTCTGTCACCCTTCATATGACCCCATGGTTTGGTCCTGACCATAGTTATATTCTTCACTGGACTTTACTAGCTTTTAATTGCAATGTACTTAAAATAAGGAAAGAATAAGCAATGCAGAAGTAAACACCTTCTATTGGCTCATTATTTGTTAGTAAAGTACTAGGGAAAGGTAGTTTGCATTATGAAATGGGAAAACATATCATGAAAAACTTGCTGAGGGAAAAAAGCACTATCATGCTTTATTTAGAACTTATATATTAGACAGCTACAACCAGCACTTCACATAGGCCTATGCTTCTGATTTGCCAAGCAGGATTGTGTTTTGGAGACTTTAGCCTCTATCCACAAGAAATTTTAAAATAAAGCATAATAAAAGATCTCTAATAATTGCATGTGGTTTTATTCAGTCTGCCAGCATACATAATAGAAGTTGCTCTAGACAAGACATTGCTACTGTCAAAAGTAGTTCACAACACACCTACAAGCCATTTCTTCCTCCCTTTAAGATAGCTCGTTCTCCAATCTCCTCTTTATACCTGGGTGGGGGAAGAATAAGAAATCAGATGTTTCCTGCTGACTATTATTGTCTGGCAAAAAAAAAGGTTTAAGAATGTGGTAAAATAGCAAAAGAGAAAGGAAGGTTGGTGTGAGGCTTGTAAAAGATCTACTTTGTTTCAGAGTAAAATAAAAGTAGAAATTCAGTGAAATCTAGATAGAAAGGTGGAAAGCCAAGAGCGAGACTGAGGAGTCTGGGCTTGCTTTAGGATTCTCCCTCCCCTTATTCTGGAGCTGACCAATAGAAAGTGTGTGGCATACATGGTGAGATTTTCCCAGCAGCCTGGCAATGCGGGAGACCATGAGATGTTATCCCAGCTTGAAGCTGGGAAAGGAGGCAAACTGCAGAATAACAAGAAGGACAGACTAATCGGGGTTTGTGTACATCCAGATGCAGCCTGTGCTCCGTGGAAAAGAAAAAGAAATTCCTAGATGCCAAGTTTATGATGTTTAAGAGTTTGGCAAACCAGACATTGGAGATTTTTCCACCCATAAGGGGGGGAAATTAGTGTTACAGTAAAGATTTCTGAATAATATTTTAGCAGTTTGGTAATAGTTCTGCAGTATTTTTATTTTGAGGAAGTAAATGGAAAGAGGATCTAAAGCCATTTGCATTCTTTTTAAATGCAGAAATGAAACTTATGAACTAGGAAACTTATTGATACGCTTGTTCTTTGAAAGAAGAATGAGAGTTCCCAGATTAAACAGCTGTGTTAATTTTTCTTTTAAAAACTCCCAGACTTTCAGTTAGGAACAGTATTTTTCTGCTTCCAGGGAACATGGCGACCTGATAAGGAGCACTTTCAAAGACTCCTGTCCTTTCTCACTGTGGGGCAAACACCAGAAAGAGGAGGGAATTTACTTTTCTATCCTTACTCTCCCCCATGGGGGAGATCCTAGTGACAGGTGAACCTTGTGGGTGGGCCTTGATAAGTATGGTTTCCACATGGGTTCTGGAAATATCAAGAGCAGTTGAGATAAGGAAGGCTTTTTGCTGGTAAGGTCAGCCAGCCCCAACCAGTCTTTTTCTTTTTATTTCTTTTTTTCCCTCTAAACCAATCTGGATTCAGTAATCTTTGCAATCTTTGCAATATTTTGAATTGCTAGAAATGTGATATTTTGGATATTTTTAGACTCCCAGAACTGCAACTGTGAGGATATTTTTGGATTCGCAGAACTGTGATCATAATTGAAAAGACTGGTAGTCTTCCAGCAGCGTTTGAAGTCAGCTTCCAATATATAGCCATAAGAGGGACCCTCTTCAAAAATTTATGGCTTTTGGAGCAAGGCTTCTGATAAACTTTGAACAGTTTTAAAGAACTTTATTTTGGCAGAACAGTACCTGGCTGCTTTCCAAGAAAATCTCAGCTTCAATAATAGCGCGAAAATACTAAGTGAAGTTCCTTTTTTATATTAATTACTCTGTGAAATATATAATCTTTACCTTTACATCTTTACTTTTATTCTTTCTTGTCTTTTTAATTTAAAAAAATCTTTGATGTTTGCTTGAAGTGTTCAGTGTAGGGGTGTGCAATTTTTTTTAATCGGTATTTTTCAGTTTGGGTCTGTTGGACCTGAAAAAAATCCAATATTTCTGAAAAATCCTGCATCCCAGTACTGGTATGGTATTCAGATCTAGGGTTTTTTGGGGTGGGAATCCCAGTTTTTTTTCTGGATCCAAAAGACCTGAGAAGATACATTCCAGTTTTTTTAAAAAAGCTAGCCCGGTCCTGGAGCTAGCTTGGCTTCTCCCGCAATGCAGTTTAAACTGCACTGTAAGAGAAACTGGCCCCAGGATCTCTATGCTTGCAGATAGGTCTGGTTGGGATGGCTTCTTCTGCAGCATGCTTTAAAAAAGCAAAAAGATATTGGAAAGAAATACACCAAAAATGCAGAATATATTAAACTTTAAATTCCCAATGGAAGCCAAGAGCATGCTACTAGGTGTTCTGCCTAACAAATTACCAAAAATTTTAGAAGCGCTATTCAAATACATGGTGACAGTGACTAGAACTGTTTATACAACAAAATGGAAACTAGGTATCTGTCTACATTTAGAAGAATGGGAAAATAGACTTGCTGAATATGCAGTAATGGCAAAATTAACAACCTATTTGAGAAACCGGTCTATTACAAAATTTGAGGAAAGATGGAGTGTGTACTATGCTAGCAGAAGATAAATTTAAAGTGAGATAATATATTTAAATGTATTGTAATGAAAGAGAAGTAGAATTAAAATCTATTCCAAGTATAATATCCCGAATATAAATCCTGAATATCTATATATGAGATATATAGTAGAATTTCTTTTACACTGTGATATACTACTTATCTATTAAAGGTTCTAATGAATATGTAAAAGTGGAGAAAATATTTTATGTTGAATATGTAGCAATAATGAAACTAGTGCAGTCAAACTAGATTTGTTATGAAGTTTGAAACTTAAAACTTAAATGATGAATACAACTGTACTCCCAACAGAAATAAGAATTATTGTATTTTATAGATTACAGCTTAAAAATTATATTGAAGGGGATGAAAGGGAAATTATTCTCTGTCCTATACATTACGTTCTACATGACTGTCTTTGACAAATGTAATTATGTTATACAACCCATTTTTCCCTTTTCTGTATCGTCACTGATTTTCTAAAATAAATTGGGAGGGGAGCACAATATTTTTCTCAGAATTAATTCATTCAGCTTCTTCAGCACAAGGAACATGCTGCAAGAATTGAAGTGGTTTGCCAAAGGAGGTCCTGATGAGATTTTTTTAACCATTAAGCTGTTATAGAAAGTAATTTCTAAGTGAGGTAGCAGTTTGGATTCCTGGCATTAGCTAGTGTTTTGAATAGGGCTTCTCTTTCTGCATCTGGAATTCAGCATATTGAATCTCTCGATATTTCTCCATGTGTACATTATTGCCATAATCCTATCAATTTAAAACAAAGCTGTTAGATGATAAGTAAGGTTGTGTGGGTAGCAGTGTTCCCTCTAAGCTGCGTTAGTGTGAGCTAACTCACAGTTTTTTAGCCTCCGGCTGAGACATTTTTGTCCTAGCTCAGAAAAGATGGCTCCAGAGCAGACTGATTTATGTAGCAGCCAAATCACTTGCTCACAACTTTTAATGCCAGTAGCTCACAAAGTGGAATTTTTGCTCACAAGGCTCCACAGCTTAGAGGGAACATTGGTGGGTAGAACAGAAGACCCCTACTTATGGTTTTGTTCATCTTTAATTTGTTGTTTTTCTTCTGAAAAAAGTACCACTTGACATGGAGCTCATGTACTCTGAGTTTTCTTGAGGCTGTAGGGCAACACTTTAAATCTTACACAGGATCTTAAAACCCTTGTGAGATGTAAATTCAGTGCTGTTGAATTACAGGTTCTCCGTTGCTTTATGAACGCTGCTAGGGGAGAAAGTATTGTAGAACTACATTTTTAATAGAATGTTTTGTGTAACTTTAAATCATTAGATTCTTTTTTATCTCTTGCAGAAATATGCTTTGAAAATATACTAAAGATATCATGGCCTGTCTTACAATAACAGAGATGGAAGGGCCGACATCATCTGGTGTTCACCAGAATGGTGGCATCCTTGGGAATTCAGCCCTTCACAGACCGAGAGAACCGCTGCTTCGAGTTTATCTTTATCATTCCCCAGGGAAGGTGGAAGGCGATTATCTACAGTTTCCAGCTGGAGAATACGTTGCGGAAGAGATCTGTATGGCTGCCTGTAAGGCTTGTGGTAAGATCACGGATGGTTTTCTACCTGGTTGAGCCACTTGGTTGTTTTTTAATTACTATTTAACAAGGAACATGGGTCTGAAATGTTTTTTTGAGCTTAGTACATACTTTCTCTTCAACTTGAGTGTGTGTCTCTGTATGTGTGGAGTTCTTCACTGAGGGGATTGGAAGGAATGGTTGGACTAGAATCCTCACTTTGCCCATGGAAGTTCACTGGGTGACCGTGGACCAGTCACACACACTCAGCCTAACCTACCTCACAGGGTTGTTCTGAGGATAAAATTGAAGAGAGGGGGACTGTTGTAACCTACTTTAAATCTTCATTGGGGAGAAAAGTAGGGTTCAGATGAATGACAATAACATAAAATTGAGAGAAAAGTGGAACAATAGCTGCAGATATCTTTTGAAAGTATGTTCCTCATTTAGCAGCTGAACTTCTAGTCAGGCAAAAGAGGTTGCAGATGGATCAAATGAGGAACAAAAGCTTTCAGAAGATAACTGTAGCTGCAGAGGAAGACATGTTGGTGTGGGTCAGTGGCACCAGGTTCTGGGTTCTCTCCCCCCACTCCCCCCAATAGCGCAGATGAGGTTGCAGTAAGTCACTCCTCTTTAGAACTTCAGACTGCTGGAAGGTCTCATCCATTTTCAAAGGAAAGCATGAACCGACTGTGTATTTTTCCAGTCTTATACTGCAATAAAAAATCAGGCAAATAGGGTGCAAAGAAACATTGCTGCCACTAAAAGAGGCCATAGGTAGGAGCATAATAGTTTAAATATTGGATTCAGAGTTTAGAATTTTCTTAGACTTAATCTAAGACTGTTTGCTGCCCGTTACATGGATCCTCTAATTAGAATAATTTTGGGTGCGTTCAGACGCGCCATTTGAACCACTTTCGGCACGCCTCAGGAACGGATTTTATGTGCGCGTTCACACACCCAACATCTGCGCACCGTCCCCAGCCGTCGCTTTCCAGAGCAAACCCCCTTTGAAATGGAGTATTTTGACACCACTTACCAAGTAGTGTTTTCCTCATTCTCCGGTTTGAGGTGCACTTTCCTGACGTCTGATCGCTCATCGAGCCACTTCCGGGTGCTTCAACCCCCCTCCCCTCTGGGAAGCTGCCTCTGGCTTCCGCTTTTAGTCCACCATTTTTTAAAAGTGCCTTAGCTGTGTGTGCTTGAGCAGAGCTCCGCGCCTAAGTTAATTAAAGAAAAGCTTCAATGGTGCCTAGTTTAAACATTTAGATAAGTCCGGGGTCTCGGGGAGGTCAGTTTCGGGATGAAAATTTAAAGAGAAGTCTTCATTTAAACTTTAAAGGGACGTGGCCAGCGGGGCTGTCCCCGCGAGGGTGCTAGAGGGAATGGAAAGCGCCGGCCTACGACAAGGAAAGCACGCCAGAGAGCTGGGGCAGGGAGAGGGAAAGGGAAATTGAGGACTGAGTGGCAGCCTCCGTTTCTCCCTCCCTGTGGCTGCGCTAATGGGCTTCCCAGCTCCAGTTTCGCCTCTGCCTTCTATCTGTCTGTGCACATCGCGTCAGCCCGTTTCCCTAAGTTGCGCGGAGGCGGGGTGGGGGCGGGGGGTGGCTGCTGCTGGGTTTTTTCTTTTCGCAAGTGGCACCAGAATCTTGCTGAGTCTCCAGTTCCTAGGAAACTGCGATACCCTCCTGTTGACTTCAAGTATTTTTGGAAATCGACCTGGCAAGGAGCGACTTGCTTAATAATTCAACAAGGGGCGGGGTGGGGAGAGAAGAGAAGAGAAGCATCTTTCACGGGCTAGAGCGAGCTGCTCCTCCATTTGTGCCCGCCCGCTGAGGCGGCGTGTGGGGTTTGCAATGTCAGGATGCATTTGGGCGGCCTCGCTGAACTGAGCGGTCCTGCTTTGGCAGGCTGGCAGGCAGGAAAAAAAAAAACCCTTTAAAGGGACATGTTGAAATCGCTGTTCTGCGCACGTGCCAAACTTTAGTTCTAGAGAGGGCTGCCTGTGCACATGCTCAAACTAAGAGGAAAAAAACCTCCACCTGCATGAGGACGGCGGGGAGCCCGGAACGAGGAGGTCAGTCTGATTGTGATTCTCCAGGTTAAAAAAACCAACACATCGGACCGGAGCAATTTAAACCGCTCCAGCACGCTGTCTGAACGCACCCATTGTCTCCTTGAAATGTGTTGCTGTTACATACTTTGAGTGGCAATCTTTATACAGCTCTTTCTTTAACTATGTCCAGTGCATAGTTCTGCTATTGATTCTGCTATTGAGGCAGATAACAGTGCTTGAGCAGGAGTTCTAAACCTTGTTGGGAAGATTGAATCACATTTAATGTTATCCCTTCTGTTACTCCAGCCCACCTTCTTCCTTAGAAGCAAATGCAGCAGGAGCTCAAATCAAATATTTCCATAAACCCCCTATGCAGGTTGAAATAGGAGTCCCAACTTGAAATCAGATCTAATGGGCTTTGTCAAGAAAGAAAATGCTCACTGTGTTCTTCAAGTCTGGAACTTACTCCAGTTGTTCTATGTTCAGTGTCTCCCTACTGCTGCATGCACCTGTACTTTTCCCTGTAAAATATGTATTACAGAAGATTACGTAAACATAGCCTCGAAGCTCATAAGATGGATGGCCTTGGTCAAAAGACTAAGAAACAGTTGAAACATCCCATCAAATCATAGTTAAGGAAGCTTGATTACAGTTTAGTATGAGGATTACCATAGTTTGACTGATTGGCAGACCAGAATTGGAGCCATGGTTTTTACCAACTGGTTTGGCAAGGCATCTAAATTGACAAATTATAGTTGTGGCCAGTACGCTTCGTCCAGTGGCTGAAGAACCACAGAGACATAAGTGAACTGTATGAACTTGAATGCTTACTGGATGGAAATCAAAAGGAGTTTAGAAGCTCTTTCTTTTCCTTTTGTACCCTTAGAAGCTCATTGATTCATGAATCTTGAGCAGCAGAAAACACTTATAAGAATTGGGCTAGCTGTGGGCTGATATTATCAGAGGTAGCTTTAATCTGAACAGCTAAACCGTAGAGAATGAGTGGAGCCACTTTCAAATTAAAGTCTTGCACTGCCCCAGGAATATACTCCCCCCTGTTATTGTGGAAGAACCTATTTATGGCACTTGCACAAGGTTTTGCTTTATTAAGTGCTGTTCTAAATTTGGGGGGGTGTCCAAGATAGATCTGCCAAGAACAGAATCCCCAAATAGGAGAAGGCCTTGACTTGCTCAGGATTAGAACCATTGATAGACCATTGAGATAGATGTTTAGCTGCCCTGAACCATGATATGTACTTTGGGAAGCTCAGACCACAGGCTTGGATCCCATGCAGAATGTCTAAAGGGATTTCTGTCAGCAAAGTGAAACTTCACCATCTGCCACTTGCAGCCCAAAATGCTGCTTCCAGGAAAAGAAGGGATAGTGTAAGGGTAGGAATAGTGTAAGGGGGAATCAAAGGATTGCTGCAGAAGGGTGAAAATTGTGAAAATGCTCCCCCCCCCAGCAGAGATTTTCTGCTGTATCCAACCCATGCTTGCTGAGGTATAGTGGAATCTCTTCCTGGATCTCCTTGTGCACTTGAAAGAAAGATATGAGCAATCACAACTCTTTAGTGCCTCGAAGTTAAGATACGATAGTAAATGGAAGAACTGGAGCATGACCATATATAATTGTATTTTTCACTCCATTGGATGTCTGTCCTGTACTGTGCCCTCACAGATTGTTCACAACTTCCAGCAGCTAAAAACATCTTTGTGGTTTGGATCCTGGCCATTGCCTGTGCTTTTTCTATTGCCTCTTTTATAGGAGTCTGAGTGACAATGTTCATTAACCCAGGTAGCAAGTTGTACAGTTAAAATAGTGAGACTTGTCTGCTGTGGTGTTTGTCATGGGAAGTGGATGTACATGAAACTAGCTGGCTATGAGAAGATGGCACAAGGTCACAGATACCAGAAGCCAACAGAAGCCTCTGTCTTGCTTGTCATTCTAGACCACATACCTTTTATACTTAAAGGAATGCTGTTCAGTTTCATCCAGTGTAGTGTAAATGTGTTGGACACAAGTTTAAATTTCCACTTGACCATGTATCTCAGTGGATAATCTTAGGCCAGTAACTCTCTATCAACCTAACCTACATCAGGGTATAAATGTCCTAAGAAATAAAATAAAGAGTTGTTTTGGTGAGGATAAAATAGAGGAGGGGAGAGCAATGTTGTAAAGTGCTTTGGATCCCTATTGGAGAGAAAGGAATATAAATACATTACTGAAGCGAAAGAATTAAAGGAAGAGGTGGATATGGCTCCCAAAGCCAATTCCGCTTTTATAAAAGAAATTACTCTGCCAGTAGAAGGGGGGTCGAGCATAGCAAGCAAGACATCGGAGATCTAATTTTTTGCGAAGTGGTTATGGCGCCCTGGAAATCTGAAGGCCAGAAAAGAAAGAAGAAAGATTACATCCTTGAAATGCGAAGACTTCTGAAGAGACACGCCGGCGTGAGGGAAGACGCAGCACTCAAAATTATGATAAGCAGTGAAGAAGACAGCAGCCCAGGGGAAGGAGGTGAAGGAAAGGAAGCCATCAAGGTTAAAAAGGACTTAGTCCATAACTGGAAGAAACTTAAAAAGAAGACACCTTGAGGACTGTTTGTGTTGCATCTGTAAGGAGCTGTTTAATTACTAACCCCAATGGACTTTACTAACTGTATTAACAGAGTGTCTTTGGACTTTGCAAAGTTAAAAAGAAGATCTCCTAACCATGATGGATGCCGAAAAACGGTATTAAATACTAACTAAAACTAACCCATTTTAACAGAGAAAACTTCACTCCACCTTTTTTCTTTCTCCATCTGTCTACCCCTTCCTTTTCTTATAAAAAGAATAAACTTCTCTCCTTTTTAGGAGAGTTTTACCAAAAAAAAAAATACATTACTGAACCTGAAACCTTCAGCAGTGCACATATTTTCAGACTTTTTGCTTTTATGCATGTGTTTAAGAGTGGCCACAGTTACATAGAGTTCTGAAGGAGTTCTAGGATTGGCTAAACCTTAGTGCTCTAATAATCAGTGTCCCCTCTTTCTGGTGGGGCCCTTGTACCTTTAGCTGTTTGGCAGGCAGAAATGGGTAGATGCAGTGGTCCTCAGTTGGAGAACTGTTGTGATATCCTCCTGAGGCCATTGGAGGGGGTAGCAGTAACCTGGCACGCTTCCATCAAGCCATGGTACACCTCCAGCAGATCATCCCCTTCCTCTAGTATTTATCTTTTTTTAGTTTTGCTGTGTTTTTAGAATGTTACTTTGAAAAGCAGTATATAAATTCAGTAATGAAATATATCTTTCCTTGCTCATTCAAACTTGGCTATTGCTAATAAGTAGCCTGAATTCCTCTATGGTATATTAATCTAGGCCATTGGTATATTAATCTGTATGGTATTGTTGTATCCAGCTATCCTAGGTATTATCAGGGTTTTTTTTTACAAAAGTGGGAAAGAAACTATAGCCTTCTGCTAAAAATTTGCCTTTTACTGCACTTTTCTGCCAACCTAAACTAAGACAAAGTACTGCTTTGGTGTAGTTTAGTGTAGTGGTTAAGTGCGCTGACTCTAATCTGGGAGAACTGGGTTTGATTCCCAACTTCTCCACTTGCAGCTGCTGGATGACCTTGGGCAAGCCATAATTCTGTCAGAGCTGTTCTCTCAAAGACAGTTCTGGAAAGAACTCTCTCAGCCCCACCTACCTCTCAGGGTGTCTGTTGTGGGGAGGGGAAGGAAAAGGTGCTTGTAAGCCACTCTGAGTAAAAGATGGGGTATAAATCCAATCTCCTCCCTCCTCCTTCTTCTTCCTGGGCTTGAATTTTTAAAGTTAACCAGTGACTTATAGTAGTCTTTGTAGAGTAAAAAAAAAAAGGAAGATAGATCAGCCTTTTTTTATTACCCTGAAGAAGGTTTGTTGAATCTTACAAGAAGACTGCTGTTAACAAGCCCTGTTTTTTATTCTGATGGAATTGATGTTATGAAATATTTCAGTAAAATCTATTCAACATAGCTATGGCAAATGTTTGCCTAGGTAGTTCTTTAAATGCATAAGTTGTTCTTAAATGTTATTTCTTTGGATTGCAGTAGTATTCTGGAACAGAATATAGTGTGTGTATATGTAATTAGCTTGGAGGATCAAAAACACTAACTTGCTTGAGAGTACTTGATGTATTTACCTCAAAGACATTCTGTTTGCAAATGCTGCTTCTGCTTTTGGAATGCTGAAGCTGAACACCGACATGGGGAAAGGAGTACAGACTTTGTAACTGATGTATAAAAGTTTCCTTGTATTTAAAACCAGCAGCCCTGTCTGTTGTTCAACATTTCAGATCCTGCTTCAGTCTGAGTGAAAGTTAAAGAACAGTGCGTATATTAAATTGAAATCAGTTTTCAACCTCTTTGCAAGTGAGGCATATCTATAGATAGATCCATCTGAAGAAGAAAAGTAATACATGCTATAGAGCTTAGATTGGATCCAGCAGATGATTTTCACAAACAGAGGGGGCGGTATTTTTGCCAGTTCTTCCCTCCTTTAGCTGACCTCTGTCTCCCCATGATGTTCCTGGGATCTCCTGTATATGAGGAGTGATGAGGAAATTGCACTGCAGGGATGAAAATTTTTAGTGGATCATAACCTTAAGTCTCCATTTAAAGGACTTTGCAGGTAATCAGACAGAAGCTCTTTAAAATCCAAAAACAAAAACCACCTAAAACCTTCTATTAGGACCAAGTAAAACAAAACAAGGCTTGCAAACTGTTTTGTGTCATTTTGTTCAGCTCTGATAAAAGGTATCACATGGCTATTGCCTTTGCTATTGGATTTTAAAGGGCTTCTGTCTGATTTTGGTCTTTGGCATTTGGGATAATTAAGCCATAGGTTTACTATTCTACTAAGACACATTTTGACCCTATAAAATGACTCCAGTAGTATTCCCCTATATAAACTTGTGTAAGATGTGGTTATGCAAAAAGTGCTTGAGGTACTAGCCCTTTTACATGTCTGTGGCACACTAGCACAGATTGACTTTAGGCCATAGATATGCTGGTTATGAATGTTGCCCACAAGTGCTTTAAAGAATTGTTTTGTTTTGTTTTTTAAAATCAGGCTGCTGGATTGTATTGGACACTCTAAGGACATGTGTTTTGTATGCCCTGTATATGTTGGCTCTGTAGATGAAGTGTCTTACTACTCTGGGCTTTACACAAGATCAGAATTAGTTGCCTGTGTTGCTAATTGACCTTAAACTTGCCTACCATAAATTCATGCTGAATATCCTTCTCAGTTGTGGTAGGAGGTCCACATTCCAGATGTTCCCTAGTGTGGTGTGAGGGACCCCATGGGAAGGTTAGAAAAGTCCCTAATTAGTAGGGGGTTTTTATTTGTTTGTACGGTATAGTGAATTAGGCAAAGGATTCTTTGGAGAGCACAATACTAGATTCTTACATAACATTTAATCTCAGGAAATCCCTATTTGAGAAAAAGACTGTATAGAAACTAATGTATGCATGAATTTAGTTCCTACAACATGAACAGGAAATAACTTTTTCTGAGACCACTGAGAACTGAGTTAAAGAGGGCAAGCTCAAAAATTCCATGTATGCCTCTATGCATGTGTATATGTTAATGCCATACATAATGCATTTGCCAAAAGCAGTAGCATAACCACTGATAAAGAAGAAGAATAGATTGGATTTCTACCCCGCCCTTTACTTGGAGTCTCAGAGCGGCTTACAATCTCCTTTCCCTTCCCCTCCCCACAACAGACACCCTGGGAGGTAGGTGGGGCTGAGAGAGCTCTTTCCAGAACTGTCCTTGAGAGAACAGCTCTAACAGAACTATGGCTTGCTCAAGGTCATCCAGCAGCTGTAAGTGGAGGCATGGGGAATCAAACTTGGTTCTCCCAGATTAGAGTCTGCGCACTTAACCACTATACCAAACTGGCTCTCTAGCATGAAATATAATGTGTAGTCTTAAGTTTTTTCGTGGCAATTGGTATCTTATGTTGTTTTTTACTGTATTGGTGAATCACTTTGTACATTGAGCATGGCTAGATAATTCATTCTGAAGCTAAATTTCTTCATTGGACTTGTTAGCAGTCTAGTTTTCTTATAGCATCATCAGATTTCTACATGGTCCTTAAAAGAAAACCATTTGTGTCAACTGCAAGCTAATTCTAGATTTTTCTTGGTGATTGTTAAGTGTTTGAAGGAGGCATATTTTAATTTCTGATAGAAAAGATAAATCAGTTTGTAATCTTACAATCCCCCTTAAAGCTCTGATTTTAATTTATTGGAAATCATTATTTGAGCCTTAGAAAAGAGCAAGAGTCCAATAGCACCTTAAAGACTAACAAGATTTGTGGCAGGATGTGCACTTTCATGAGTCACTGCTCATTTCTTCAGATACAGCTAGAATGTGAGTCCACCTGTACTATATATTGAAAAGTGGAGTGATTTCAGATAGCAAATGACAATAGCAGGTGTGACTTTGCCTGTTCCGTGACAATTTGCTGTGGCAATCTCGGCAGGGTATAATGACAGAGTCCACCATTTTCTCCAGAGGAACTGATCTTTGCTACCTGAAGAGCAGTAGTAATTTTGAGTGATCTCCAGCCCACCCCCAAGATTGGTAACAGTGGTTCCCCAGGAGGGAGTGACTGGTTTGGAGGGTGGAGTCCATGGCATTGTACCTGTCTGAGGTCCCACCCCTCCTCAACATTCATACTCTCCAGGTTCGACCCCTCAAATCTCCAGGAATTTCCCAGCCTGGAGTTGACAACCCTATCTCCCTCCCAGCCAACCATCAACCTACCTTTAGTTTTCCATTTCTTCCCCCTCCCTCCTAGAGAGCAGTTGTAATTTTGAGTGATCTCCAGCCCCCACCTGGAGATTGGCAACAATGGTTCCCCATCAGGGAATGGCTGGATTGGAGGGTGGAGTCTATGGCATCATACCTGTCTGAGGTGCCACCCCTCTTCGAACCTCACCCTCTCCAGGCTCCATCCCTCAAATCTCCAGGAATCGCCCACCTGGGGTTGGCAACCCGATCAGATTTGGCCCAATGAGTTTTCTCCCAAAGGCCAACATAGGTGTGGAAAGGGCCTTTTACTGACAGCCAACTCTGATTAAGGAAATACCTGGAGATTTGGATCCTGTGGAGGGCAGTGGTGGATCCTGTGGAGGGCAGCATTTGGGGGGGGTGTGGAAGAACTCAACAGGGTATAATGCCATAGAGTCTACCCTCCAAAGCAACCATTTTCTCCCGAGGAACTGATCTCTGTCATCTGGAGGTCAATTGTAACAGTGGGAGATCTCCAGGTCCCACCTGGAGATCGGCAACCCTAGGGGAAGTCAGCCGCACAGCGGGGAGTTGAAGAAAATGGTTTGATGGTTGCTGGCCCACCTCGTTAGCCAGCCAGCCATGCTGAAGCTAAGCAGGAGAGAGAGCCTTTTTCCATTTATTCTGACAGGAAAGTGACCACTGGGGAGGGGGTTATGGGCGGGGAGGGGGTTATGCTGAAAGTCCTTTGTTTTTTTACTCACAAAACCAAGAGAGTCAAGAGAACTGTCTTCCTCAGGAGAGAGAACTGTCTGCTAGTAAATCTGACATGCAAATCTGTCTGAAGGGGGAGTGGGTGGGGAAGGGGAGCAGTCCTAGCACCCGGCCAATGGCATGCGAGTACTCTTGAGTGGCGGCTGATGGGCCAGTGGCTGAGGGAGGGCATTTTACAGCCAATGGGAGTGCATGGAATCTTACGAAACCAAAAGATAATTATTATAAGGAGAGATAAGGCTATCCTCAGGATTTCAGTGGCAACTGTGGAAATGGCTTCTAGCGGTCTATGTACAGCCTGTTCCGTGCTAATGTTTTCCCATGGGAACCAGTGCAGCATCACTGTTGTTCTCTGTACCGGACACCTTGCTTGTGAAATAGCTCTTAATCTCTAGGGAAAGGTGTGTTGTCTGATCTGTGTCTGGAGAGTTTGACAAAGATTTCATGAACTCACTTCTTGTGCATTTATGTTTCAAGGCTTTCATTAGAGCCTTACCAGAAAAGTATTCTAAGAACACAGCATTTGAGTCTGCTGTGCTGCTCTGGTTTAACATAACACTCCTCATCATCAGTACCCATTGAGGAAGCAGAGTCTGACCACTTTACTGTGTAACTTTATTTCTCCTCCTTTTACCTGAAACCTTGGGCTGATAACTAGGGCTACGCACGCGCACACAAACACACACACACACATGGTATTTTTCAGGTTTGGGTATATTGAACCCTCAAAATATTGGTATTTCCCAATATTCCTGAATCCCAATATCAGCATGGTATTGGGATTTGGGAAATAATTGGGATTGCCAATTTTTTTGGCTCAGTATTTAAAGGGATAATCCTTTTAAATATGTTTTGCAAGCTGTGCCACAAGTGAACCTGGAAGGGTGAACTTGAGTCGCCACTTCAGAGATCACTTGTGGTGCGGCTTGCAAAGGATCTGCATGTAGACCTGGCTGGGAGGCTTCTCCTGTCCCGCGTTTTAAACTCCAGGCCACAAGACTCTACAGTTCGATATTGCCAAATCAAGCTGAACAAAAGCCAAATAATATCAGCTTTTATTGGGATTCTCTATATTGGTAGCCAATTACAGATTAGAGAATCTGATTTGGTTTAGGAAATATCCAAAAAATACTACTAAGATATTTTTTGGATATTTATTCAGTTTGGTAAATTCTGAATGCACACCCCTGTTAATAACCTTAATTGCCAAGCCTTATTATGGATACATCATTCCTAATTGATGCAAGAGTTTTTACGACTTCTGTCAATTTTTGTGTTGCAGCATCTCCCCCCCAATCTGAAATATCTTCCTTCTGCAATCTTGCTGCAATCTTTGCTGCTGCTGCTGCTTCTCCCTCTGAGGTGAATGACATCTTGGTGGTTTCCCACCCTCCTATCAGGGAAGAAGCTGCAAGTGGAGGAGTGGAGAATCAAACCCGGTTCTCCCGGATTAGAGTCCACACACTTAACCACTACACCAAACAAAATCTTTTCCACTTCCTGTCTCCTTGGTGGGAGTCATCCATTCCCTCAGTTCTTTTCCTGCTTCTACAGGGAGAGCAGCATAGAATATACTGTGTATAATCTATTCATTCTATTTTCATTCCTTTACCTTTTCTCTAACACTACTTCTTAGTTCCTTTTCTCTCAATTCATTCTGACTTCTTCTCTATTCTACTCTGTCTTGAGTGCTCCTACTAGGAGGCAGCAGGAAAAGGTTTTGTAATAGGAGGGAGAGCTTTTGGCCATGGCGGTCAATTTCTCAGCTGAATTAAGCTCAGAAGGCATACCTTTATCACCTCAAATGCCAGATCGGGAGTGCAGCAACAGCTTCCTTTCTGAAGGAGAGCAAGGAGCCGCCCCCCCCAGCCACTGGCCCCAGCTTAGTTATCACAGAGGCTGCTCCAGAACAATTGGGAGCCACTTTGTTAGGCATCCCTGAGGCAAAGAGAAGTGAAAGGGAAAAGTGTGCCGAAAAGAGGTGCCATTCCTCACTGCCGTCTGCATCAATGATGGCTATATCTGAGCCTGCCACTAGAGGAGACCTTGCCAACTAACCAGGAGAAGGCTGCAGAGTGGGTGTCCTCACATCCATAAGCCATGCAAAGATACCAAGATGCAGAGAAAGTCATTCAAAACGACCTGCAGATAATGCAGCAGTGGAACGAGTCTACTCGTGAGTAAAGTGCAGGGATTGGTACTCTCAATATTTTTTCCTGAATTTATAAATTTACTCAGACAAACCATGAAGGAAGAGAGTGCCAGTTTCTGTCAGGGTGGATTCAATAGACTTACAACCCACACCTCTAGCCCTTTCCCTCCCTGACTAAAGGATATTGAAGGAACACTTTTTACTGGAGGGAGAACTAGCTGGCCCATTAAGGCAGCTAGGAAGGAAGGTTACAGCAGAAAAAGAGAAGGAGAGGTAACTCTTAATGGCATACTGTTATAGTATCCCAATGGGATACAGACATAGGGACAAAGAGATGATCTTGCACTTAGAAAGGCCCATTGAAGCCATCACAGTGGCCATCAAGGCTCCTGCAACTGCCTCAGCAGTCTCAAGAGCAACTATTATCTGGACCAGAAAACTTCTCCAACTCATTCTGGCCAGCAACTAACTGAGTTTTCAAAGCCACATCATTCGCAACAGATGCTACATTAGACTCTTTAATCTTCCCATCTAGAGCTATGACATCAGCAGCTGCCAGAAGAACCTTGTGACTTTGGGCCTGGTAAGCTGGTCTCCATGCAAAAACAATAGTTATGGCCTATCCATTTCAAGAAGACAGACCAATCAGAGACTCACTAGACAAAAATCTTAATTGAGACCAGAGACAAGAAAAAGGTGATTCCCAGAACACTATATGATAGGCGACCTTTTGGGAATTATTCCTTTTTTTCCAAAGAGCTCTTCCAAGGATCAAGAAGGACTA
Source organism: Gekko gecko (assembly GCA_029375565.1). Taxonomy (NCBI): domain Eukaryota; kingdom Metazoa; phylum Chordata; class Lepidosauria; order Squamata; family Gekkonidae; genus Gekko; species Gekko gecko. The sequence continues at coordinate 124,211,648 of JAPDNY010000007.1, forward strand.
CAAAAGGACAACCTGGAGCTTCTCTAGACAATCTTTCAGAAGAGGATCATTCCACAGCTATTTTTAAAAAAATTCACAATTAGATCTTACAAACCAACCTGTGACAATAAGCCAGCCAAAGCATGACTATGAGTCACTTCCAGTGGGGGGAACGCCTTCTACACTTTCAGGACAAGTGGATCAACTTGATGATGGACAGATGGCTACTCCATAGAATTCATTGCGCCCCTACCATAACATTTTCTGGTCTCCCCACTGCACAAGAATCCAGAAATACTATGCAGGACTCCAACATCTTGTTGCCGTTCAGGCCATAGAACATAATCCGCCCACTGGGAAAGGGGAAAGGTATTTACTCCATTTTCTTCACAGTGCCAAAAAGAATGGAGACCAGAGGTTGATCCTAGACTTGAAATATCTCAACAAGTTCATCAAACTGAGATATTTCAGGATGAAAACTCTGAGATCCATCAGAGTAATTGCAGCTGGAGGAGTACCTGACATCAATAGATTTAATGGAAGCGAACCTTCACATTCTGATCTTTTCTGACCACAGACAATTTCTTTGATTTTGTGTCAGAGGGTCTCAGCTACCATTCAGGGCCCTTCCATTCAGACCCTCCACAACACTGAGGGTCTTCACAAATATCTTGATCAACCCAGTTGTAAAGTTAAGGGACCAAAGGATTCGCATCCACTCCTATCTTGATGACTTGTTGATCAGTCAAGCTCCAGGATCAAGTCACACCAAGACACAGAATCAACTATCTGGTGTCTACAGGATTATGGATTCCTTACATCTTCAGAAAAGCTCCCTACATCCTACCTGGAGAATAGAGTATCTGGGTGTCATATTGGATACAACCAGCAATTGCCTCTCTCTAACCAAAACTAGGCTAAGAAAATGAAAGTTATGTCACAGTTATCAAGAGCAAGTTTTCATCTCTGATGATGCTTGCAAAACCATGGGTTTACTAATTTCAAACATCAACACCATCCAGTGGTGTCAAGTACACTCAAGACTGCTTCAGCAACATTTGAGACCATTCCAGCTGCAAATTATGAATAAAGAGGATCTTTCCATCAAGGTCCCCCTCACAATAAAAGCAAGTCTTGTCTGGTGGACCAGAATGCTGAGTCATCTTCAGGGAAAGAAATACTGCATCCTAGAGGTGAAGTAGATTTTCATGGATGCCGGCCTGTCTGGTTGGAGGGCAATGCTAGAAGGCTCATCAGTTCAGGGTTGGTGGTCCGGAAGTGAGATGAGTTTTCCCATCAACCTTCTATAATTAGAAGAAGAAGAGATTGGATTTATACCCTGCCCTTCACTTGGAGTCTCAGAGTGGCTTACAAACTCCTTTCCCTTCCCCTCCCCACAGCAGACACCCTGTGATGTAGGTGGGGCTGAGAGAGCTCAGAGAACTGTCCTTGAGAGAACAGCTCTGACAGAACTATGGCTTGCCCAAGGTCATCCAGCAGCTGCAAGTGGAGGAGTGGGGAATCAAACCCAGTTCCAGATTGGAATCCGTGCATTTAACCACTACACCACTACACTATACCCGGTCCTTCTCGTCTTCAGTCCATGGTTAGTTGGTCAACATGTCCTTATCAGAATGGACACTGTGTATCCCTAGATTTATCTCAAAAAACAAGGAAGGTCCAGATCTTCATTGCTCCACAGGGAGGCATTCAAAATACTAACATGGACAGAGAAAAACCTGGCATCAATAAGGGCCAAACACATAAAGGGATCAAGGAATATCCAGGTGGATGGCTCATCAGGCTGACCATCTGGGAGGGGGAACGGCCCCTGAAGAAAAGTCTATTTCAACTAATCATGTCTCATTTTGGTCTTTCCATAGTGGACTTATTCACTTCACCAGACAACCATCAAATGAACAGGTACTTCACCAGATTTTTTTAATCCAATGGCCGAAGTGACTGATACCCTGGTATCTCATCTGCTGAACAGTCTTCTTTTCGCCTACCCGACCCTCCGGTTCTTCCAGAATTAATCAGGAAGATTAAGAGCATGGTTCTCTGCCCTCTAGGAGATGGCAAAACAACCACCACTACCCAGTTTGATGTAGTGGTTAAAAGTAGCAGATTCTAATCTGGAGAACTGGGTTTGATTCCCCACTCCTTCACATACAGCCAGCTGGGTGACCTTGGGTCAGTCACAGTTCTCTCAGAGCTGTTCTCTCAAGAGTAGTTCTGTTAGGGCTCTCTCTGTTGTGGGGAGGGGAAGGGAAGGAGATTGTCAGCCACTCTGAGACTCCAAATGAAGGGCGGGGTATAAATTCAACTCTTGTTCTGCTTCTTCTAATTCATCTTCTGCTGCTGAAAGCAATCAACCAATACTGGAAGGAAACCTACAATTAAATTGATTTTGTAATTTCTACAGGATGGACATGACAGTGGCACCTTGACGATGGTGTTGCCTCTATTTCAGGGTTTGAATCTATTCGGACACACCCATGTTCATCACTTTCTCAGGGGTGCTGCCCTAAATAATCCACCACAGCAACACAGATTTCCAACGTGGAAGTTGCATGCTGTGCTTTCAGCCCTTACCAGACACCCATTTGAGACTGTTTTTTAAAAAATTCCACTTAGATGGTTAAGGACAAAAACCTTGTTCCTTATAGCAGTCACATCAGCTAGGAGGATGTCTGAACAAAGGCAATCCTGAACTGTGTGTCTTCCATAAAGACAAGGTAGTCATGAGGATGGATCCTACCTTCAAGGTGAAGGTGAATTCCAACTTTTATAGGTCACAGGAGAGTTGTCTTCCTTCATTCTGCCCTAATTCTACCCATCTGAAGGAGAAGCTTTGGCACAACTTGGATGTCAGACATACAGTTAAAGCCTTCATCCATAGAACACAGGATTTTAGAAAAACCGATTCCTTGTTAATTGCTCTGTCTCCACCAAATAAAGGAATGAGGATGTCAAAATCGGCCATCAGCAGTACTTTCAAGGCCTGTATTATTGGAAGTCTATAAAGTTCAAAAGTTAGTTATACCAACAGGTATTCAGTTGAAGTGCTGCAACCAATGTGGCATTTACCAGACATACTACAATTGAAGAGGTAAGGCAGCCACATGGTCAACAAGATCTACCTTTGTATGACACTACAGAATGAACATCTATGACTCAGCTGATGCAGCGTTGGAAGAAGAGTGTCACAGCACATTCTTGAGCCAGAAAACAATGACCCAACCAGAAAATGAGGACACCGCTTTGGGAGGTCCTATCAAGATATCCTCCACTTCAAGGGAGAACGGATCATTGGATACTTACTGTGAAAGGTCCTTCTCTTCTGAGGAAAGGAGAACATCTTGTCCCTCCTGAAGTCATTGTCATTCTCTATTCTTCACTCTTCTGTACAGCAGGACCACTTTCAGTCCTATTGTTACTCAGCTGACTGTTACCTGTTTCTCCTTGTTATGTTTTCCCTGTGTTTATTTTATGGTTTAGGAGGTTTATTAACTGCTTTCAAAGTTACCAGAACTGAGGGAATGGGGGACTCCCACCAAGGAGACAGGAAGTAGAGAAGATTTTGTTCCTATCTACCTGAAAGGAGAGGAGAAGGACCCTTCACAGTAAGTATCCAGTGGTCTGGATTCATTCCCTTCAATATTTAAGATCAGACCAGTGACCCATCTAGTCCAGCATCCTGTTTCATACAGTGGCCAGCAAGTTCCTCTGGACTGCCAACAATGGGGCATAGAGGCCAAGGCCTTCCCCTGATGTTGCCTTCTGGCTCTGGGATTCAGAGACTTAGTGCCTCTTACAATGTTCTCCTCTCCTGACAATGTTCTCCTCCCCTCTGTTTTAGTGTAACAATATCCCTGTGATTAATCTGGAATTATGTGACTTGCCCAAGGTCACCCTTCTAAGCTTCCATGACAGAATGGGGATTCAAACATGGGTCTCCCAGATTCTGGTTGAAACGTCTAACCACTACACCGTCCTGGCTCTTTCATATATCTGATTTAGTGGGAATTAATATGGCCAAGGGGAAATTTCAGAGTTTTAGAAGGTTATGTGAAAGGCTGACTTGAGCCAAATGAACTGGCAGTTTCCAATCAGTGGAGGTCTTTGGTTTTCAAAGTAGTACCAAAGCCTGCCATTAAGATACCATCAGCCTCGGTTATGTTTAATGGTTTCTCAGAGCTATATGTTTGCGGGGGGATGATGACATAACCTCTGCTAGAGCACAAGGGTTAGAAACATCTATATCCCCAAAAATTATCTTTCTGATTTTATTTGATTTTATGCTTTTTTTTGTTAAGACATGCTTTAACAATACAAATATTATGTGTAGAAAAGATAATCTCAGTTCTCATTAACTGCCTGTTTGAAAGTGAATTCATCTCTCAATTTTAAGCTGAAGTAGTTCTTGAAATGTCTACTGCTTCATATATAAATACACTAAGGGTCAGGCAAGCCTATCCCATCCTGTTTTTGTTTGTTTCACTGGTACAATAAAGTACCTTAATTAAATTCAACATACTTTGCATGCTTGATTGCTTAGGTTTTTCCATGACAGCCTTCGATGTGTGTGTGTAACTTTTTAATGATTTTTTTAAAATGTCAGTAAAATTTGTTGCTCCTCTGCTTTACCAGGTATCTTTCCAGTCTACCATAACATGTTTGCGTTAATGAACCAGGCAGACAGATGCTGGTATCCTCCAAACTACACCTTCCAAATAGAGGGATCAGCCAATGACACCATACTGTACCGATTAAGGTAACATTAACGCATTATTTTAGATATGTACAGAAAATGTTATTTGTTAATCAAAACTTTAAACTGTTGAAATATATTTCAGTGATCGTTTTCCTTTTACCATGGTTTTAATTATACTTGAATTGTCAGAAAGATTCATACATAATAATTATGCTGTTTGCCCATATCTTTTCATTCTGTAACCAGCTTTATCACATGTATGTTATGCAAAAGGTTATGGCACTGAGGCAGGTGCATGCCCCTGAAGAATTTGCAATCTGAGGATGGTTTTACATGGCCACTCTTACTCCTCTATTGAGTGAGCTTGTTTTCCATGACACTCTTAAGGATTATAGACTTGCTGTCTGAATAATACCTGTGGAGAAAAAAACATTAGACAGTTCATGCTGCTTTAGTTCTTAATGTTATCCACAAGCCACTTAAGTCCAGGAACTGTAGGTTGTGACTTCATTTGAATGTGTTTCTGAAGAAGTGTCTTAGAATAGTAATGTTAGTCTTACAGAATCTGTAGCGTTATGAAAAACAATATGCTTCTGGAAAGCCCATTCACAGGAAGGTCAGGATATAGAAAGAAAGAAAGAAAGAAAGAAAGAAAGAAAGAAAGAAAGAAAGAAAGAAAGAAAGAAATGGATCTTCTGCTCTTCTGAATAAGAATTTTTTCATACTATTGTCATGTTAATGAACGGGTTACCTTTCTCCAGCCTTGTATGTTCTTTAAGCTCCCGTACTGCAGCTATTCCTGCATATGAATCTCTAGGGAACAGAGTTCCATCCAGCCCAGAACTGAGACCAACAGAAACTTTCTGAAGTCTCAGGAAGAGGTCTTTCCCAGTCTTGCCAACAGCTCCTTTTTATTGGAGATGCCTCAGAGTGAGGCTTCAACTTCGTACTTGCAAAGGGCCATCTCTGCTACTGATGTATGGTATGACGAACCCCCTTATTTCAGAGTATGTGGGGATTTGTTCCTTTAAATTTTCACAAGTTGGAGTCTTTGTTTTCCACTGACACTGTCTGCCCACCTCTTTCAGCCAGGAACCCACACAGTTTGCCCCTCTGTCACATATACAGCCACTTATTGATGAGACCTTTTTATAAATATTAACCTTTGTGGCATTTCATGAGCACCACCCTTTTCCTGGGATGAAGTTTATGATTTAACTTTGTCAGATCCTTAGCTCTATCAGACATTGAGGCACCCACGACATGGAACAATAAAACCAACTGATGATTTTATTTACAAGGACAGGCAGGCAGGGAATATATATACAAGGGAAAAGCTAATGCTTGTGTATACGTTGTTTCAAATGTTTCAGCTTTAGGTCAGTTCATTTATAATCATTCACTTCAGATGCCACAGTACAAAACATGCTCTCTCTAATCTCAACCCCTGTGCTGTTCTAGACTGCCGGTTTCCATTTGGATTTCTCAGGTACTCCCCATCTCCACAGAGAAATACCTCTGCTGTAGCTTGGGTTCCCCCCCCCCTTTTTTGGGACACCCACTAGTTCAGTAAACCCTCCTGGCACATACTAAATCCACTAAACCCGGCTCTCTTTCCATCGGGGTATAGATTCTATGTGAAAGGAACGTGAATCTCTTGTTTAACTGCCAGGAGCCTATTTTCCTTTTTAAGACTCCTTAGATTTCACTATGGTATAGAACCACATTTGGCTTTTCTCAGATTCATTTACTCCTCCGACTCAGAGAGGTCCAACATGACTTGTCAGTCCCCTGGCAAAGTGCTCACCTGACCAAAAAACCCCAACAACTGACAGTCTCAACAGCCAAACTCCAACTGTCAAGAGGGTTTTTAAAAAACATTAGGATACCCCCCCGAGTTCTGCATCAGAATCACATCACCACTGCTAGTCACGTGACTGCAGGTGTCTTTTCTTGCAGGCTGATCCCAAGCCTGGAGTCCATCACATATGGCTCCTCCCCTCTGATGTAACTTAGGGGGGTTCGATCTGTCCTGTTTGCTGCAACATATAGCAAGATTAGTTTTCAGCCTCTGAAGTCAATTGGCCACCTATTATTCAATAATAACTGTAATAGACTATAAACTCACAGTTCTTATGTATGCCCTTGAATGAAACTAAAATAGAAGAGAAGTGTGTCCATAACATCTGAATATACCATTAAAATAACAGAAGCCATGCCTGATGAGTCTGCCTCTTCTCTGTTTCATGAAATCATGATGAAAACTTCCTAAGTTGCAATTGGAAGTTTCAACATTTGAACTTTAAATTGCAAGATAAGTTATTTCTTTTTGTATATGTCAGTGATTGATTTATTGCCAGATTAGACTGTTATTGAGGTTATGAACTGACTGAAAGTGAGAACTGGGATTTCTAACCTTATCAAACCAATCTTTTAGCAACTAATCCAGTAAACATTGCTGTTTTGGAAATCCCAAGGACTCTAAGTCTGTCCAAAATGCATAACAGTTGTAGATAATGCAAGAGCTATCTGAAACACTGGATTAATGTGTTCTGTCACTTGAAACAAGACACCATTGGACAGTGCTGCATCATGTGGATGTATATTATGATTTTAGTTGCACCGCCAGCATGAAGCAGGTTCTTTCATTGAAAAAAATTAGTTTCTGTGGAGTCCCAAGTCTACCTTTTCTCATGCCTTCAGAGAGTTTGATAATAGCATTAGCAGAAGTGAGGCAACCTTGTTCTTCATCACTGCAAGAGTAAAGGTCACATACAACATTGTCTTAATTTAGGAGTAGACGTGGCATACTGGCCAGCTTTCTTCAGAGAGCTGCTGCTTGCCATCTCCTTCTCCTGTCAAATGCCAGTGTTTTTCATCTCATTTGAGCTTGAAAATTAATTGGTCTGTGTAAGGCAGGTGATGGATTGGCTTCCTTGAACTTCGAATTTAACATCTGGCCTAGGATAGGATTTTTTGTTGTGTGCACTGGTTCTAAGAGACATCTAAGAATTCTCAGATATTGTTGTAGTTAGCTTTGCCTGTGCAAGTCACTTTCTAAAGTGTAAACATATTAATATTCTGAACTTGGTGGCACCGCCATGACAGCTTCACTCATCTGAGCAAGGTCTTTTGCAGGTGCCAGCCTGCAAATGGGCAAAACCAACAGCTGCCTGTACACCTGCCTTCTCTGTTGAGGCTCCCACCTTGCAGAATGGCCTGCCTGAAGACGTCAGGAAGGCTCCCACTCTCCTGACTTTCTGCACACTATGAAAGACTGAATTATTCAAAAGGACTTTTCTGTGCAGGCAGTAGAGTTTCACTGCACAAAATGGTTCACAAAGTTACTTGGATAAATAACTAAGAGCTGTGGTCCATACTACTGTGTTTAACTTGCTGAAACTAGGGATCTTACCGTGTAATTTTTGCTTCATTTAGTATGAAATGTTAATACTTATGATTTGCTTCAGTTCTGTTTTTGTATTTCTAATTGGTTCTACAACTCTATCGCCATTGTGTTGTTTATTGAGTGTCCTATCCTTTTGATTATCCTTTTGACTCACCCTGTGTAATCTGTCTTGAGTCCAAGTGAGAAAGGTGAACTATAAATAACATAAATAAAATAAATATAGAACTGTATAGAAGTACTGGAAGCTTTGATATCATATACAAGCAATTTCACTGACATGTTTCTAGGGCTTGTCTGTTTAAAACAAACCAGTTTGATACAGGACATGAAATATGTTCCCTAACAGGTATTATTTCCCTCACTGGTATTCTAACGGCAGTACACGAGCATACCGGTATGGTGTTTCTCGGGGTGCAGAGAGTCCTGTTCTGGATGATGTTGTCATGTCTTATTTGTTTGCCCAGGTAAGATTTTGGTAATTTAATACTTGGGTCTGTTTCTGCTTGTGCCCTTCTGTCCTTTTTCATCATGTTTACTGCCATCTTCATTCAAATATGGATCATTTCACAGGAAAAATAGGAAACAATTCCATGAAATTAAATAACTGTACTGCTTTATTTCCTATGGAGAAGAAAGATGGAAGAAAGTGATGAATTCAACTGCAGCTTAAACTGCATTTGTTCTGTGTCCTTATGTGAAAGTCTTCAATTAGCATTGAGCTGTACTATGACAGAACAGAAATGGGAAACTGAAATTTCTCTACATTATTGTACTCTGTCCTAAACAGATCTAGCAGGAGTTTTCCAGTTAGCAACTCTCTAAAGGTAGTGCTGAGTAAATATTACCTTGTAGGGAGGAAAATGCTTATTATTTTTTATTCATTTCTGTGCCCAGGCATACGTTATATGTTACTCTGTAGGATTCCTGTCATTGAAAGCCAGAAAACCCCATTGTTGTGGATAGAAGACAAGCTCTGTCCTCATGACAACAATGTTCCCTAGTGCAGCAGTTTACTTTCCCCAATAGTAGTGAATGGCAATTATTCAGTTGTGTGGGAGAAAGTAATGGGGTGTATTTGGGAATATCATTAGGAGCTGGATAAACCTATTACCTTTTTTTATCTGATGCCAGACATTAAGATGGAAATTAGCTCTGCCTTGTAGTCCTGCTCTGAGTTTTGCTTGTTGAACATGCTAGAATGGGGTGGAATGTTAGAAACTTTCTTTCAAATAGAGAGAAAAAGAATTTTGGTCTAGTCTTTGGTAATATATTCCATTACTTATTATGAAGTGCTCAGAGGTGATTAACAACACAAGAGCATGAGAATGTGTGGCATAACAGTGAAGTATAATGGGAAACCTGTCTGTGGTCTAGAACACAGGAAGGTAACTTTTATGGCTAGAGTGCTGAAAAAAGCAGTGCCTGCCTGTGAATATGTTGGTGTGGTGACAGACAAAGGGGATGTGGGAAGAGACTAGAGACATACTCGACCATTACATCCACTGAGGAGAAATGGCTAAGTTGCAGGTCATTGTATGGAGCTACCTCACTGTCTTTTCTTTTTTGTTTATGAGGGCCTGCTATAACAAAAAGTGACCATAATACTATCAAGTTTAGCATTTATGTAAATTGGGAGTTGCCCAATAAGATCAGCATAACCACGTTTAACTTTAGAAGGGGTAATTTCTCTCAAATGAGGGGGATTGTGAAGAAGAAACTGAAAGGAAATGTAAGGAGGGTCAGATCTCTTTGGGATGCTTGGAGACTATTTAAAAATACAATCCTGGAAGCTCAGACAAAATGTATACTGCAGGTTAGGAAAGGTATGGATAGGTATAAAAAAGTCCTGCATGGTTAACAAATTAATGGAGGCAGTAAAAGGTAAGAAGGATTCCTTTAAGCGGTGGAAGGCTAGTCTGAGTGAGGTAAATAAAAGGGAGCACAGGCTTTGGCAAATAAAATGCAAGTCGGTGATCAGACAAGCAAAAAGGGACTATGAGGAACATATTGCAAAGAACATAAAGACCCACAATAAATTTTTCTTTGAATACATTAGAAGCAGAAAACCAACCAGGGAGGCAGTGGGGCCCTTAGATGACCAAGGTGTAAAACGATTACTAAAGGATGATAGGGAAATGGCTGAGAAGCTGAATGCATTTTTTGTCTCTGTCTTCACTATGGAAGATGAAGGAGGTGCTTGCCCACTCCAGAACTGCAGATATCAGAAGGGGTGTTGAAAGACCTGAGACGGATCGAGATGATGAAGGAGGAGGTCTTATGACAGATGGACAAATTAAAAACTGACAAATAACCGGGCCCTGATTGTTATCCAAAATGGTTTTTAATAATTAGTGGGGGAAATTAACTTAGCAAGAGGTGGGTAACTTGGAATCTCCACCTTAGTATACCAGGATTTTTCCTGGTATACCAGTCAGGTGTTCTACTGGAAGTTGCTTTATTGAAAAATAATAAAAGAGCAAAAACACATGTGGGGCATACAAGTCAGCTAACACAAAAAAACGGATGAGTGGGGAAAAGATAGGGAATTTAAGGGTGATATTTACCAGTCTTGAAGACTCAGGTCTGTTGAGAAAGAAATGATCAGCGCTTCATTAAGAGGGAATATCCCACACGCAGGTGGGGGTATGATGTATGTGCCAAGAACACACTTACACAATGGAGATTAATACTTGTATTTATAGGGAAAATGTACCCTGAGGCATTATGATAGATTTGCCCCAAAGACAATAGCTTGGTGTGTCTACCAGAATTTTTCCAAAGACGGACAGAGCCAAATGGTTCTCCCAGAGGGAGATCAAAGGATTGAGTGGAGCTTGATGACTCTCCTGGGCATAGGAGGATGGGTGTTTGATGGTCCCTTGAAGTACAGGATGGGAGAAACTTCTAGGTGTTATAGATGTGCTGATAAGGGTAAAGGTCCCAGTAGGAGGAAGCAGGATAAGGGATGAAAGAGGTTAATTTGAGGTGAAGCACTGTTTTCCTGAGAAACCTATTGTTATGCATTACTCTAGGGTGGAAGAGGGTTGTTTGCAAGTCAGCCTCTTGATTCACTTCCAAATATTTTCCCTTGCTGGTATTCCTGGCATCCTCTTTGGGGTCATTTCTGGGCCAGGCAGTGTGTTATGATACTTGGAGTGATGTTACATGAAGGGTGTTGGGGCTTTTTTTCCTCTCTGGATGCCAACTAGCCATCTGCTGAAGGGGTCTGATTGCTAACAAGGAGGCATACATCCAAGCATTCTGAAAGAATTCAAATGTGAACTTGGGGATCTCCTAACAAAAATATGCAATCTATCACTAAAATCTGCCTCCATTCCTGAAGACTGGAAGGTGGCTAATGTAACCCTCATCTTTAAAAAAAAGGTTCCAGAGGAGATCTGGGAAATTACAGACTGGTCAGTCTAATGCCAATACTGGGTAAGGGGATAGAATTTGTTATTAAAGATAGACTGAGCAAGCATATTGATGAACAAAAGCTATTGAGGAAGAATCAGCATGGATTCTGTCTCACTAACCTTTTACAGTTCTTTGAGGTGGTGAACAATCGTGTAGACAAGGGTGACCCAGTAGATGTTGTTTACCTAGACTTCCAGAAAGCTTTTGATAAAGTTCCACATCAAAGGCTCCTAAGTAAACTCAGCAGTCATGAGATAAGACAACAAGTCCTCTGTTGGATTAAAAACTGGCTAATTAACAGAAAACAGAGAGTGAGTATAAAAGGGCAGTTTTCACAGTGACCATTTCTGAAAAATTGTTTTAACAGTAATACATTAAATGGAAAAGGCATCATGCCCAGTGTTCCCTCTTACCTGAGTTAGTGTGAGCTAGCTCACAATTTTTTAGCCTCTGGCTCACAGATTTTTGTCTCAGCTCAGGAAGGATGGCTTCAGAGCAAACTAATTTATGCAGCAGCTAAATTGCTCACTCACAACTTTAATGCCAATAGCTCACAAAGTAGAATTTTTGCTCACAAGACTCCACAGCTTAGAGGGAGCATTGATGCCGATGATAATCCTGAAAAGTCTACTTTCTCTTGAAAAAGCCATATCTGGACCCGGCCAAATTGGCCAATTATCGGCCAGTGTCCAATTTGCCCTATTTGGGCAAACTTATTGAGAGGGCGGTGGCGTCACAGTTGCAGGGTTTTCTGGATGATGCTTCTGTCCTTGATCCCTTCCAGTCCGGCTTTCGCCCAGGTCATGGGACAGAGACAGTACTGGTTGCCTTGATTGACGATCTCCATAGGCATCTGGATCGGGGTGGTGTGGCTGCTCTGGTGTTGTTAGACCTGTTGGCGGCGTTCGAAACGATTGACCACCAGTTGCTGGCCCACCGCCTCGCTGACGTGGGGATTCAGGGGCTCGCCCTTCAATGGTTGGCCTCTTTCCTTCAAGGTTGGGGACAGAGGGCGGTGATAGAGGATCAGCGGTCCCGGAGACACTCCATTGAGTGTGGGGTGCTTCAGGGGGCCATGCTGTCCCCAATTTTGTTTAACATCTACATGCACCCCCTCGCCCAGATTGCCCAGAGTTGTGGGCTTGGGTGTCATCAATATGCAGATGACACCCAGCTCTATCTGATGCTCGGCGGCCAGTCGAACTCTACCCTGGATGACCTTCATTGGGCGTTACAGGCTGTGGCTGGATGGCTCAGACTGAGTCAGCGGAAACTAAATCCAGCAAAGACAGAGGTCCTGGGCCTGAGTCGGATCGGTTCAGGGTTGGGGTTCCCTCTCCTGACCTTCGACGGGGTGCCGTTGGTGCCGGCGTCGGAGGTTAGGCGTTTGGGTGTGCTCCTGGACTCCTCTTTAATGATGGAGGCCCAAGTAGCAGCCACTGCTAAGTCAGCCTTTTACCACCTTCGGCTGGCTCGGCAGTTGGTCCCCTTCCTTGACCGTGACGACCTGGTCACTGTGATCCATGTGACGGTCACCTCAAGGCTAGACTACTGTAATGCTCTGTACTTGGGGCTGCCTTTGTCGCAAATCCGGAAGCTGCAGCTGGTGCAGAATGCTGCAGCCAGGCTGTTGATGGGTCTCTCTAGGAGGGATCATATTCAGCCTGCGCTGAAAGTGCTGCACTGGCTGCCAATGGTGTACCGGATTCGCTTCAAAGTGCTGGTCTTGACCTTTAAAGCCCTGTATGGCCAGGGTCCGGCCTACCTGAGGGACCGCCTTTCCCCATATGTTCCCCCAAGGGCACTTCGGTCAGGGAGTCAACAGCACCTGGAAATTCCAGGCCCCAGGGAAGTGAAATTTGCTGCCACTAGAGCCAGGGCTTTTTCGGTGGCAGCTCCTACCTGGTGGAGGGAGCTCCCGGAGGAGATCCGGGCCCTGTGGGACCTTGCTCAGTTCCGCAGGGCCTGTAAGACGGAGCTATTCCACCGGGCCTATGATTAGGAGCCGCCGCCATGGTTAGCCATCCGCCATCGTACTGTTGTCATCACTGAGTGAGGGGCGGCCCTGGCAGGAGAGGGGTGACGAGCTACTGTTCGGCTGTTGTTCGGCTGCTGGGGGTTAAATTCTGCCGGGGGTTACAATCCGCCCCATCTTGTTTTACTGCTTGTGCTATAATGTTTGGATGTTGTTTTATATGTTTTTTGGTTTTATATTGTTGAATCTGTTTTAAAGTTGGCATGAGTGCCTTGCTGTTAGCCGCCCTGAGCCTCCGGGGAGGGCGGGATATAAATCCAAATAAATAAATAAATAAAATTTTGCATTTAGTGGCGAGAAGACTTTGTCCATGGATGGGTAAAGATGTCTGTTACTCATGAAACTCAAGAAGAGTGTCTTGGCATGGCTGTTTTAGATATGATGAGAATGGCCAAAGAGAAGGACCAAACTCCATTGGCTATCTACAATTCTATCAGGTAATTAATTTGCAGCATCATACTTATTCACATACTTCTTTTAAAGACAAAAATTATCTTGTAGGATAGTGTTCTTGGAGTTTTAATTTCTTCATGTGACCTATCCAGAACATCCTAACAGATACATAGCAGAAGTGTGGGATATCAGGTCAGTGACACCTCTAATAGAGGTGAGTGAGGACCATGCCATATGGGGAAGGTCATGAAGTTGTTCAAAATGCAGGTTTGAATTCTTTGTTAATAACACTTGTCTGTGGAGGAAAAAGTAAAAACATAAGTAGCTCTCCTTTCATGAGAGTTGAAAACTGTCTGTTGCATAAATGATAAGTTTATTTTTCTTTACTGTACTTTTTATGTTCTGGGCAGTTTATATGGGCTCTGGCATTATATCCTAACAGCCACCCTGTAAAATAGCTTAGACTGAGAGAGATGGTGACTGGCCCAATGTTATCCAGTAAGTTTCATGGCTCAACAGAGATTCCTAAACTCTGGATGTCACAGTCTGAGTATCCACTATAATTGTAAGCACTAAGAGTATCCTATACACCAAATTAGACTCCTCAGGTGCTTTTGTGTAACCTGCTGTTGTGATGAGCCTGGATTTTCTTTTCTCTTATTTAAAACTATTCTTTATCTCCAATTGTTGCAGAAAAAAGGTTTGATAGTATGATCCAAACAGTAAATAGTCTTGGAATTCAGCACTTCTAGCTTCCGTCTGATTTGCTTTTAGTTCAAATTATTTTAAGATTTAGGACTTTTATTATTATTATTAAATCTTGTATACAGAAATAACACATGCCTTCAGGTTTCTGTGGATAAATTGCCATTCACCTGATGGGTTTTGTATTCACAGCTACAAAATGTTTTTGCCCAAATGTATCAGAGAAAAAATCCAAGACTATCACATTCTAACACGAAAAAGAATAAGGTACAGGTTTCGCAAGTTTATTCAGCAGTTCAGCCAATGCAAGGCAACTGCAAGAAATTTGAAACTGAAGTATCTTATAAATCTGGAAACCCTTCAGTCTGCCTTCTACTCAGAAGTGTTTGAAGTAAAGGAGCCTGGCAGAGAGCATTCAGAAGAAGAGAGTTTTGCAACAATTGTAGTATCTGGAAATGGAGGAATTCAGTTGTCTAGAGGGAAACATAAGGACAGTGAAACACTGGAAGAACAGGTAATTTCTTTTAACTCGCATTTATTAATTTCAGTGTTTCTGAAAACCACTGGAAGCAAAGTGGTCTTGCCATTGAAACGCTTTCTGGCTAATTAGATATTCATATTGAATAGTGAATTGCAAAATAGGCTTGACAAAGTATCATTTTTGCAGAAGATAAAACACCACTATGTGGGTCTCGTTGAAAGTTCCATAGTCCTCCCATAGCTAGAGGAAGTTCTGCACACCCACTTCTCTTTGTACCCTGGGCAGTTCATGTTGACAGTTGTTTCTGTAGAGCACCATTTCCATGCTGAAGCATAATAAGCACACTGAAGCTGCTAGATGGTACCAAAGAACAGCAGACCTGTTTGTATTTGTGCACATTTAACTCACATTGATTTTAGCTAACCTTATTTGCATGTAGCACTAAGCAGAATTGCTGCCAAGGCTTTAAGGATTGATAGTCAATACTCACCAAAATAACTGGCTTGATATCAGATGTGATTGAGAGTGCAAAAAGTGCCATTCTATGTTTTGCGGTGGCATTGTAAGAGAATATAACTTGATCAAGAAAGCCATGGTGGTGCAGAGTTAACTCAATGGATAAAACATCTTATCTGGAAATACTGCACTCTTCTTGAAACAACCTAGTAAATTAAGCAAAGGAGGGTTGTTCTCATTCATGCAGAAATGTTTAAAATGAATCTGTAAGTGATAAGAACTGTGCTTAAAGTAAAGGATGCTTCTTATCTAAAGAAAGAAGAGCAAGCATGACTAATGATGTCTATGTACACTGATGAAGACCTCATTGGCTGAATTCAGACTGGGAATTTGCTGCGGGAGCCAGTTGCAGCAAAAAAGCCCCAGAACTGGCTCCGGTCACATGGGGTGATCTGCTGCAGGAGAATACCAGGATGAGGCGCGTGGGAGGGTTCAGACGGCTGGTGCGGAGCTGCCACTGTCAACGGGCTTTCCCCTGGTAAATTGGTGATGGGCGCCCATGCGCAGAAGTGCATCTGGCCGATTGGGGGGCAGATCCCATTTCGCTGGCACCGCATTGGGCAGTAGAGTGGAGCATGGCCAATCAAACCGCTGCTGCCATCTGCCCCAATGTGGCTTGCTCCTGGCTTATCCACTCAGCGTTCACATGGCTGGGAAGCGGAATGCTGCAGGATAAACGCGCTCTCTGGGATTTGCCATAACTTTAAAGAGGTATGTTTTCATCCCAGGAGCGAAGCAGAACAGCGCGGGTTGCCGACGGGTGCGGAACGCCAGGCAGATGTGCCTGTGTGAACGCACCCTTTAATCCGCTTCTGAAATGTGGCTTAAAGGTTGCTATAGCGGGGCAAATTGCCAGTCTGAACTCAGCCATTGATATTGGGCCCTAATTCTGCTGCTTCACCATAATATCTGCTATCTGTCAGGAGTAACCTTTCAATAGTGCTGCCACTGCTGATCCTACCAGAGGGAGAGGCAATGGCCAGGCACGCCTTCACTTGCGTATGAATCCAGCTCAGAGAACAGCGTCCTTAAGGAACACTTTTTGTTGAATGTCACTTTTCATTTATATTAGATTCTGATTGCTGTGACCTCCTTGGGGAGAATTTTTTGAGGGGGTGAAAAGTAGAATAAAAAAGATTTGTAGAATAAGGAATTTAGAGTTACACCCTTCTAAGCCCCTTGACTTCAGTGGACTGCTGAAGGATGTAACTCTGCTTAGGACTGCACTGTTAGTTGTCATCATGGAAGACTGGGGATATTTTAGTGGAGTTTTGTTTTAGTCTGTCTTAATATTTTGATATTATTGATATGTTTATTAGTTGGTTGATATTATTACTTTGATATTCCTGTTTTCTCTGAGCTATTTGGGGATTTTATAAAGAAGATAAGTTAGCTGCTTAAATTGAAATATTACCCTCTTCTTGATCAGTTCACTGATTGTATATGTTTAAATTTCTCCTGCCTCAGAATTTCAGCATTTATATATGCATTTTACTATGTTTACAATTAGGATCATCTGTCATTTTGCAGAAGGATGCTAGATATCTTATGTATTCTGTGGGAAAGCTCTCATGGAGAGTACTTGGCAAAGGCTCATAAATAAACAGATGTCTTGTGTTGTGACACCTTAAAAGATTTAAAAAAGAAATTATTGCAGCATAAGTTGCCATGTGATGGCTCCTTGCTAGGCAGACTATATAATTTTCCTAGTTTTGCTAAGGGCACACATGTAATGGCTGAAGAATACTAGGTCCTTGCAAGTCCTTGGGAAATGGTGTTCTTGATGAATTCTGATTCAGTAGATTCATGCTGGAGTTTCCTTTTTTAAGTTCTTTTGTCTTAAAATAGTGATTTTGAGCATTCTGGGAAGTGTTCTCAAGTTTCTGAGTATTGCCTTTTTGTTAAATGATGTCCATCTTTTACTTTGCTAAGTGACTGAACTGTTGGTCCTGTTGTAAAGAGGAAAAGGGCATTGTTGACACATGATGGCACATATATTAATGGATGAGTCCTTTGTGGTCTGTCTGACAGTTAGGTCCTATAACTGTTGATTCAGTGGATATAGGGATAGAGTTGGCATCTGTGTTTGTTGAAGGGTTTGGTCCCTGGGTTTGCCTCGGTGTTACATATAATATATAAGTTGTTTTCTAATAAATGAACACCCTTTTGCAGAACCTACAGACCTACTGTGATTTCCCTGATATCATTGATGTCAGTATTAAACAAGCAAGCCAGGAAGGTTCCAGTGAGAGCAGAATTGTAACAATTCACAAGCAGGACTCCAAGAATCTGGTACAGTGGCTTATTCTTTTAGCTAGCTGTGTCTGTAGATATTTACACCATTTTATACAACACTGTGGGAAACGGTGAGCCACTTAAATGGTACTTGTACATTTTGATGTGATTGGAATTGGGTCTTGGGCTTACACACCATATTTATCTTGCTCATATCTCCTATGCAGAAGATGAGTGTTCTTAGAGATCCACTTTGTATTGAATGCAGTATTTCCCAGTGAAATCAAAATATACTGAGAAACCCATTCCCAGTTTCAGCACGTGTAGAGTTTCTGGAGGAATAGCCCTGTCTGAACAGGCCTGATGATGTAAAAACATTAAAATTCCAGAAATTCCTGGCTGTTCCTCTTTCCCCACGTGAGGGCACAGTTAGGCAATTTTCTTTCCCCTTGCCAAAAATTTTCCCTAAAAATTAATGTGCAAACTCACCCATTCATCCTTTTTGTAAAATTTGAGGGATAGGAAAAGAAACATTTTAAAAACTCATCAGAAAGCTGTTATGTACCATTGAACATCTGATGAATGGTTCAAGAGGCAGAGTAGAAACCAGAACAAATCTCTTTCACATTATGGCTAAGGCTTGGCTTCTCTGCCCACAAATTAGGTTAGGACAGCATGCCTCGAAGTGACTGGAAGTATTAATTCAATAATGGTGATGACCACAAAACCCTTATGGAAGTGGCTAAGATCTAACAGTGTTTTCATGCTCCAGAAAAATAATTTTTCCAGTCTCCGAAGAAGTAGACTGGAATCTAGGATTTACTTCTTCCTGTACTGTGGTGTGTGGGCAAATCTGTGACAGCTGATCTTGAGTTAGAAGAAGCACCTTAAAGCAGAACACATTTTTTAGGACTCTTCACCAGTTATAATTGCATCGTTTGACCTTTAAACCTCAAATAATCCTCTGTCCACTGCCTTTTAGATTTACAGAGTCTTAATTAGCATACAGTTGGGGGGGGGTTGGGGAGTGATGCCTATAGAGAAGGGTTTGTGTTTTGATGAACTTTTGTTTGTTTGTTTTGGACAAAGCTACTCTTTATAGTTTACTTTTTATTTTGGATTTAATTAGTTACTTTTTGATGCCACATTGTGGGTTTTGCACACTTGAAACTACATACTATCTTTGTTATGCAATGCATCTTACATAACACTGAATTTGTTTTTTTATTTTGCTGTGCTTCAAAGGCCACGTGCATAAAAGCACCTAATATGTGCTGTTTAGCTCTGTGCACAATCATACATAAGAGTTCGTAATGTTGAGAACATAGGCAATCTGGCTGTGTTGAAGGTACATTTAATCTTTCCAAAACTTCTGCATTTCATTGCCTCAAATGAAAGTATTACAGCTTTTCTGAAGTAAAATAGACCTTAATCCCCTCGCAAAACACAGTTGACAGCTATTGCCATGCATTTGCACTGATTACTCAGTTACAGAACAATTGTTCTGTAACTGGTGGAGCATGCAAGAGGAACGTTTTTATGAAATACATATGACTTTGTTCCTTTCCTTTATCTTTTCAGGAAGCAGAGTTTCATTCATTAAGAGAAGCTCTTTCTTTTGTGTCGTTAATTGATGGCTATTATAGATTAACTGCAGATGCTCATCATTACCTCTGTAAAGAAGTAGCACCTCCTTCAGTGCTTGAAAATATCCAGAGCAATTGCCATGGGCCAGTTTCGTAAGTGGTACATGCTTCTTACATTTTACAAAACCTTGAGAATTTTGATCAGGGCAGCTGTGAATTTTGGGGGGCCCTAGCCAAGATGCCCATTTCTGCCTACATAGACAAACACACCCCTTTTCCTCTGGCAGGGGGATATTGGAGTGCCAGTGGGATAGTGGAGTACAGAGGTGTCCTATTCTGCTCACTTCAGCTGGATGGCACAGAGCATGATCCTTTTGTGCTCTGTGGTTCCTCATGCTCTGCTTCACCCAGCTGCAGCACTGTGATTGGAGCCAATGCCTGGCCTGGACTCGCCCAAACCCTAGTGGCCACGGCAGGCCTGTACACAATAGTCAGGTGCCCACATGAGGCTGAGAGGAGCATTGCCAGTTCAGCTACTGTAAAGAGAGCCAAGTCAGGAAGGGCCAGTAGCTGCCAAGGGCAAGAGTCAGCCTGGGTTCATCCCAACAAGGCCAACAATGTCATCAGCTGCCAATGACCTAGTGACACCTAAGCCAGCCAGGAGTAGGCCCCAGCAGTCCTCAAGACTGCCAGAGAAGTGGACACCACCCCCAGGGAGGACAACAGCTTTGCCAGTGGACCTAGCAACAGCAACGACCCAAACAAGAGGCCAGGGACAGGGTCAGGGTCAGGACAGAATGGCTGTGGAGTGGAAAGAAGCCAGAGGTTGAGGGGAAGGCTTTAAGAAGCAGGCAGCAGCCAGGAAGGGGTGGGCAAATGCCCCCCATAGCTCCATATTGATGAACAGGGCTGGGATTGCACCTAGGGAAAAGGGGGGTGGGTCATCTGGAGACATCTGGATCGGGGCATGTCATGATCTGTGCAGGATGGAGGCAGGGCCTAGAAGCCTAAGCTCTAGGAGGGGCCTGTCTGACAGTGGAAAACAGAGAGCCTACAATCCCCATAATGCTTAGAGAGGGTTATAGCCAATCAGAGTGCTGAAATTCTGTGTAGGCCTCTGGCGGACTGTACATGACTAGGAGAAAAGCCTGAGGCCTGTGTGGTAGTAGAAAGCAAGCTGCCTACAATTCACACAATGCCTAGAGCCAGCTGCAACCAATGCGGATACTGGAAGTCTCTGAGGTGATGTGTTCTTATACTTGGTTTCAATTTAACTGATTTTTTTTTCTCTGCGGTCTGAGGAGACTGGTCTGGGACAAAGTTCCCTCCCTTGGGAGTGTGAGTAAGTTAAGCCTGGTCTATAGAGGGCTGTGAGGAAATAGTTCTTTGGCTCTTCTGCGGTTTTCCCTCTCACAGAGTCACTGAGGGGGAAAGGCTTGTCTGAGAGGAAAGGATCCCTCACTGGGCTCAGCGTGAGTGTTAGGCAGGAGACCTGGTAAGAAGGTAGGCCTTAAGTAGTAAGAGTTAAGGAGTAATAGGTAGCTGCATCAGCTTTGTGTTCTTTTTCCTTTAAGCACTGTTATACCTTTTGAAGCACCTTGTCTTGTTTTCAGTGCCCCATTACTGTATAAATAAACCATTTGTTTAACAGTCCTCTGCCTGGTCATCACGCCTAAGGTTCTCGGCTTGAAAAGGGGCATTTTGGATGAGCTTGAGGGGGTACCCTGGGCCTTCTCAAGGGACCGTAAGTCCAGGGTAGTGGCAGCGGAAGGTGGCAACCCGCTGAGGTCATGACAGGGCAGGTTGGCGTTACTGTTGCTGTTAGATCTGTCAGCCGCATTCGACATGGTTGACCATCAGTTACTGACCCACCGCCTCGCCAACATGGGAATCCAGGGGCTTGCCCTGCAATGGCTTGCTTCCTTTCTCCAGGATTGGGGACAAAGGGTGGCGCTAGGGGAACAGCAGTGCAGGAGATACCTGCTGGCATGTGGCATGTCTCAAGAGGCAGTGCTGTCCCCAATGTTGTCTATATGCACCCCCTTGCCCAGATCACCCGGAGGCACGGGCTGATGATGACACCCAGCTCTGTCTGATGTTGGGCGGCCAGTCGGACTCCAGACCAGAAGATCTAGACCAGGCTTTGCAAGCTGTGGCTGGTTGGCTTAGACTGAGCCAGCTGAAGTTGAATCCGGTCAAGCTGGAGGTCCTGTGCCTGAGTTGGGGTGGTTCAGGGGTAGGGATCCCACTCCTGACCTTTGGTGGGGTGCCACTGGTGCCAGCGCCGGAGGCTAGGAGTTTGGGAGTGCTCCTGGATGCCTCCTTAACAATGGAGGCCCAGGTAGCAGCCACTGCTAGGTCGGCCTTTTACCATCTTCGGCTGATCAGGCATTTGTTTCCCTTCCTCGACTGTGCTGACCTAGCAACAGTGATTCATGTGATGGTCATCTCGAGATTAGACTACTGTAACACTCTCTGCATGGGGCTGGCCTTGTCGTGGATTTCGGAAGCTTCAGCTAGTGCAGAATGCTGCAGCAAGGCTGTTGATGGGTCTCCCCAGGTGGGAGCACATCCAGCCTCTGCTGAGGACACTGAACTGGCTGCCAATAGCATACCGAATCCATTTCAAGGTGCTCGTTCTTACCTTTAAAGCCCTATATGGCCAGGGTCCGACATACCTATGGGACCGCCTTTCCCTGCATATACTCCAGAGAGCACTACATCGGGGTCTCAAAATTGACTGACCCTCCCTGGCCCCAAGGAGGCCAGGCTGGATACTGCCAGGGCCTTTTCAGTGGCGGCCCCATCCTGGTGGAACGAGCTCCCGGAGGAGATCAGGGCCCTGTGGGATCTGTTTTAGTTCCACAGGGCCTGCAAGACAGAGCTCTTCCACCAGGCATTTAGTTAGGGAGCTGCCACTGCTATAGAGTCCTGGCCCTTGGTCTTGACATTGAGCTGGCATCGCAGGAAATCATGAGCAGAACAACATCTGGGAAGTTGACATCTATTCTGAAAGCGAGCCATCTTGGATAAATTAATTGCTATCAGCACTCTGTGAATCTATATCTGTTTTAACTGTTGGGGGTTTTTATATGATTGTATGATGTTTTAACTGTATTTATGTGGAGTGGAAGCTACCCTGAGCCTGCTTTGTGGGGAGGGCAGAGTATAAATGAGACAAATAAATAAATAAATTCATAAGAGAAGCTCCAGGGACAAGCCAGGGAAGAAAAGGTGTGGGCAGAAATTCATGCTGGAAGGGAGATAGCTGTCCAAGGAAGAGAAGAGGGTGAAAGTTCTGCAGCCTCCCCTCTCTCCTATTTTGAGGCTTGGAGGAGTCCCCCCCCCCCCATGCAGGCTAACATGGCAGAAGGTGGGAGGTTGGTGTGTGTGAGGGACCTGCTTCACACTGTGTTGCCTCTCCAAGCTGTCCCCGAGGGCCTTGTGGGATGAGGGTGTTGCTGGCTGCTGTTAGAGGGGCCTTTCTCAGAAGCTGGACAGAGGGGAACATGACTTCTTTGCTATCCTGTAAGCCCTGTTGGTGATAACAAAAGTAAAAGAAGTTTGCTGGGGGGGGGAGATCTATGTGCTCTCCAGCTTCTTGTAACCCTGCAAGAGTAATGTCTTAGGCCAATTCCTTCCTGGAGTGGATAGTTCAGCAGTGCTGCATTTGCCAGGCCATGGTCTCCAGCAGGTGCTTTAGCATGGCAAGCCTTGAAGCCAGCCTTATCATTAAAAAGTGTTCCCCTTTCTTGAGAGATGGTTGTCCCAATCCAGCAAGTATAATCAGTGTTGAGCAAACAATCTTTTACATATATCTCCAGTACCAATGTGAACCTGACTGCATACTCTAGCCACATCAAGATGCTCATTTTTGGTTCTGTCGAATTGGCAGAGGTGCTTTGGTGCATTTGGGAGGCCTCCAGTTGCTACACGGGACTAATTTTTTGTCCCTGAAGCTGGGTCAGGACCACTGACATTCAGTACATATTATCCTCTGGAAATTTTATGAAAAACTTGACATGAATGCATGGAAGCATCTTCGATTTCTTTGCTTGATTTCAGCCTACAAAACTTAAAGCTAAAGACATTTTATTCTAGTCACTGTTCACTTCTGAATCTGGCATGCAGTGAACAGATAATGGACTTAAGAACTCCCAGCCATAACCATGGTGATAGTGTGTGATGTCATAAGCAAAGGACTTCTTAATGTGTTCACTGCAGGGTCTGGCAAAAATAGAATTTTAAGTTGTGGAGAAAGAAAGGGCAATTCAGATATCAATATCTTAAATGATTGTGGGGAACACAGAAAATTGCTGGCAAAGGAAATTGCTTTTGGTACAAATTGCTTAAACCCCCCCCCCCCCCACCGCCGCCCCCAGTCTCTACAGAAAATTTATTTCAGGCTGTCTTTACATATACTCTTGTATACTATTGTTCTTGTCTGAAGAATTAAAAGTTTGGTGCACTTTGGTTAAGACAGATATGGATAATCCAGGGAAAAAAAGTTAAACCTTCATGGGAGCTTCTTCTTGAGAAGTCCAGAGGGCAGAATTCACCTTTCTCTGCTGAGGCTGCGTTTGGAAAAGGGTACCCTTCAAATGGCACAGTTTAAGGTGTAGCCAATACCTGTAAAGCCCATTATGGGAGGCTGATACTGCTTTTATGCATCCTAGAGGTAGAGTCAGATGGCGGTAACTCACCTGGCTTGTGTTTTGACCTGGCTTGTGTTAGACCTATGCAAGGAATACATGACCTCAGAGTAATGACTCTATTAATTTGTTTAAAGTATAATGTTATGTTTTATTATAACCAGATTATTTCTAGTATGACTCACATATTTCCTCAATAAAATGCTTGTTCTCAATAAAAACATATTAAAAGGGGACAAAAATAAGCTAACTTTGCCAGTTGCCATGTTAGTTTCTTTTAACAGGTATATGCCATGTCAACATTTCCCTTTTTCCTTATACAAGAGCAGTAGTTGGCAGTATTCACAGATGAAGTTATATGAATCTATATACAGTAAATGCTTTGTTATCCAGCACTTGATTATGCAGAATGCTCAGCTAACTTGTATTGCCTAGACAGCAAGCTCCTCCTCCTCAGCTGCCATCTCCCCATGTCTTCAGGCATGCACACCTCATCCCCACCTCTCCAGTTGGGCGGATTGATGCATCAGGCTGTTGCTGGGCTTCTGACAGTTGGCACTACAGCTTATGTCATCCTTGGGTGCCTCCTCCTCCTCATCCTGCCTCAAAATGTTAGGAGCCATCTCTGCAGGAAAGTTCCTGGGCTACTGGCCCTTTTGTCTGCCTGCAGCATAGGACATTTCTGTGATTTGGGGGAGAAGCACCCCACCGGGCATGTGGACTGTTGCTATGGCATTCCCAGTGAGGGCAGGACTTGGTTGCTGCTGATGCCTCCAGGCTGGGGCACAGCAGAGCAGTAAACATGAGTATCCAGAACATTTGTTTAGCCAGTGGACCCCCCCCGCTTCCCCATGAGTGAAGGATAAGAAAGTATTTGTTGTAGCTGTTTTATATCGAATCAGAAAATTGGCCCTGATAACTTATGTGACATAAGGTCTCCAAAGTACAGAGGGGCTTTTGTAACCCTGCTGCCTTGTAACACTTTAAAAACTGGAGATTCCAGGGACTGAAACAGAGAACTTCTGCATGCCAGTATTCTGTAACTGAGTTGTCATCATTCCCCTTCAGAACTGGCAGAACTTTTTCATTCATTTTGTCAAAAGGAGACCAGAGAAAGGTAAACAGATGCTGTAATTTGTAAGCAATAATAAGTAGTTACACTGTGTTTTAAAAGTCTCTTGATTGGGCATTAAAATCTCTGGGTTCAGGCTGAAGTTCAAAGCTTGCTAACTTTTTGGGGAAAAAAGTTCCTTCTTTTATTCTTAAAAAAACAGGATGGACTTTGCAATCAATAAACTGAAGAAAGCCGGCAGTCAGACTGGGTATTATGTTCTTCGTTGCAGTCCAAAAGAGTTTAAGAAATACTTTCTGACCTTTGCTGTGCAGGTTAGTATTGAAGATCCAGAATTCAGCTCCTTTGACTTTTCTGAATTTTACTTCAAATTACTTCAAAATATAATCAGCTCCCTCTATTTTTAAAAAAACATGTGCATAATTCATAGCATAAAACATATTTGAACAACATATTTGTAGTTTCAGATTTGAATGGGAGATTCTTGATAATCCTCCCCTGCTTTGAAATGTAATCTCATGATTTTGCCATTGTTGTGATCCATTTAACTTTATTGGCATCCCTAGACAATGTAGTTGGCTATTAAGACTCTGCAAGAAGTGAGCATGCTATGTCAAAGTGCAACCCAGCTCATTTTCTTTGTGAACTAAGTGTTTTGCAACATGGTCTAATTTCCTCTTAAGGTGATTTACTATAGTGATCACATGAGTTGTGTTAGTACTGTAATTTAGAAAGCTCAGTTCTTAGATCTTAAATCTAGCAGAAGATAAACTGTATATGAAAAGAACTATTTATAAGAACTTGGTTATTCTTGTAAACTGGCAAAATTGGGAAAAGGCTAAATTTGAACCATAAAACAATATAAAATATTAAATCTTGCAAATTATGTCTAGTTCAGAGTTTACAAATGAAGTAGACTAGAAAAATTTGAAAATTTACTTTCTGTTTTTAAAATTTTAAAGTCTTCAGATGAACTTGTTTTTAGGATTAGTTCAAGGGCAGACTAATGTTCATGATTACTCTTATTTCAAATCATTGTTGCACAGAGTATTATAGAAGTAGTTGATGTTCCTTGCAAAATTTGGTTACTCGAGTGCCCAGTCTGTCATTTTGTGAGATTTATTCTGTCCTGACTTTCGATGCCAAGAAGTAAAAAGCTTGAACTAGAGTTTCATTACCCTTGACTTCCATTTGATTAGAAGTTCCTTGTTTAAGTATTCAACAATGATAATGATCTGGGCACATATCTGAAAATCAGTTAATGTGAATTAGCTACTGTTTAACATCTTTGATTTGATTTGTTTATTTATATCCCACCTTTCTAAGATTTGAGGCAGATTACAGAATTTTTTTAAAAATGCAGCCATACAGCATAAGACATCCAATGAACAATGCAGAACAAAGTTTGAGTCCAGTGGCACCTTTAAAACCAACAAAATTTTATTCATGGTGCACCTTATTCATGGTACCTTGAATAAAATTTTGTTGGTCTTAAAGGTGCCACTGGACTCAAACTTTGTTCTGTTGCTTCAGACCAACATGGCTACCCACCTGAATCTATGAACAATGCAATTGTGCTAAGATTACAGAATTAGTAGGCAATGTGAACCACAACTGCCTAGGCAAGGTATAGTGGAACTACAAAGGCAGAAGACAATGCAGTAAAGGCAAGGTGTACCACATTTCTGATCCATTATAAAGGTGGCCTCCTGGACTGTTTTCACTCTACCAGAGTTCTGTAAAAATGCCCTCCTGAACACATTTTTGCACAGTTTGTGGAATGGTAGAAGTGTGGAAGTCTTCCTGATCTCCTAAGCTAGGCCATTCCACAAGGTGGAAGCCACCACAAAGAATGTGCATGAACAGGCAGTTGCCAATCTTACCCTTTTTCAGTGACACCAGAGTGGGAAATTCTCTGTTCAGCAGATTCCAGGTATCATGTCCATACTGTTTTTTTCACACACACACACACTATTTAAACAGAACAAAACAAAAAGGTAAATTCTGCACCAAATCACCAGTTGATTAATGTCAGTTAGACATTCAATGGGAGAAGCTGGAAATAGTTCCTTTAAGGATTCCCATGTGTCGTTGGGGGGATAAAAGTTAAAAGAATCAGGCTGTAGGTGATGTGAAGGATCTCCACCTGAGACCCTGTTGAGACTTTGCCAGTAGACAGTAGCTACTTTGATGAACCAAGGGTCTGATCCAGTATAAGGCAGTTTCATGTGGTGTTTGAAAGAAAGTTAAAGAATAGATTTTCTTCTTCCCATGAAATTCTGATTTGCTTTAATGAGTCTATAAAACTTATACAGTTACTTCTCTGGCAGAGTACCAAAAAAATAAATAAAGGACAAGAACCTTTTTGGAACTTTGACAGAGCATGAAGAAAGAGTTGTTTAAAAAATGTATTTCCCCTGTATCCAATCCTACAGCGGGACAGCATCACTGATTACAAACATTGTTTAATAACCAAAAGTGAAAGTGGTGAGTATAATCTCACTGGTACAAGAAGAAGCTTTACAAACCTTCCGGATTTGTTGAATTGTTACCGGACAGAAACTGTACGATCAGACAGCATAATTTTCCAGTTTACCAGATGCTGCCCACCAAAGCGAAAAGGTAAAGGACCTCCTTAGTGAAACATTACTCAAATGTTTAAAATTCTTTTCTGGTTGACCTTATTATGTTCCTTAGAATTTGATTTTCTGTAATTTGCCTGGTTTTAGTATGTGCCCTGACCCTTGAACCAGACAAGGGAGAGAAATTTAGGGGTGCTAACTGGTATTCTTTGTGATTGGTTAAGGGTGAAAAGAAGGGAGTTTCCAGGTCTTTTGTATCCTCTGATTGTTATTAGTCCTGGGGCTAGACAAAGGGAGAGGCTTGATTCTTTGAGGCTGTCTTTGTTTAAGTAATTATGGTGAGATTATGTGGAGTTGTGCCTGATCTTTTCCTTCTGTCCTGGCTCTTAGCCTTAACATGCAGAAGCTACACTTAGGATCTAAGCCAGTGTCAGTTCTCAGAATACTTGTTGAGGCAGTCATTTGCATGTTTTACTGTGAGTCATATGCCCTCTGGCTTCTTCTCAACAGATAAATCCAACCTCCTAGTATTCAGAAGCAATGCAGTGTCTGATATACCCACATCGCCTACCTTGCAGAGGCACAATAACATCAATCAGATGGTCTTTCACAAAATCTCCAATGAAGATTTGATATTTGTAAGTTCTCTGGAATTGCATGGTTGTCTGTGTAACACCCAGATCTAACTAAATACAGTTATCTGGAATTAAATCCCATCAGTTTAAATGCAATGACAATATTTCTCAAGAATGCAGTACTGGAAATTCTGCACAAACAAGCACAAGAACATAGTTCATATAGAAAGCTTTTCATTTGCTAAGTGTGTATGCAGCCTAAGGGACCTGAACACAGAGTGCAAGTGTATCCTTTAATTATACATTGAGAAATGAATCTGTACATAAGAACATAAGAGAAGCCAATGTTGGATCAGGCCAAAGGCCCATCCAGTCCAACATTCTGTCACACAGTGGCCAAAAATACCTGGTGCCATCAGGAGGTCCAGCCGTGGGGCCAGGACACTAGAAGCCCTCCCACTGTTGCCCCCCCCCAAGCACCAAGAATATAGAGCATCACCTGCCCCAAACTGAGAGTTCTTATCTATACCTTGTGGCTAATAGCCACCGATGGACTTCTGCTCCATATATTTATCTAATTCCCTCTTGAAGCCATCCATGCTTGTAACTACCTTCCGCCCATAAATTCTTGAAGAGCAGGGTGTTATGATTCCCCCCCCCTAATGTAGTGGGAGCAAATATGCATACAATTGGGCTTTGACTTCTCTCTGCATTCTGTCAAGTTCAGTGGTGCTTACTCCCAAGTGACTGCATATGTTTGTGTCCTTTGTTCACCTGATTTCAGCCATGTTTGTGAAGAAGCTAATTATATGCTCCAGTAGCTCACAGCAGCTTCTACTTTTCCCTCTCAAACAGGGAAGGTGAGCAATCCCATTTACAGATCTGTAGGAGTAAGAACAACCAAACTTTAAGCTTTTCTTGTAGTGAATGTAAGCACTGAGGACCTCTGGAGTTTAATTTTGGCAGTATTTAAGGATGGTTCTTCAATTAGGGTTGCCAGGTCCCCTCACTGTGTTGGCATGGGTATTTGGAGGGCATTCCGGGACATTTCCAACATTTTGACATTACCTGGAAGTGACATCATCACTTCTGTGATGTCACACAGTGACACTGTGATTTGAGGGCAAAACTCTGTGGTTTTAGGCCAAACTTGCCATAGAGTCTTGCCCTCAAACCAGAGCGTCCCACGTAGCGTCCCCAACTTGCTGACAGCACTTCCGGGTGATGTTATTGCACCGGGAATGTCACATGGGGACATGGCTGTTTGGGGGTGGAGTTTCCCCCACTAGCCACCTGGCTGGCAGTGGGCTGAAGCCCCGAAAACCAGGGGAACCCCCACCAGGATCTGGGGACTGACAACCCTCTGTCTTCAATTGATGCTACTCCTGAGCCTGACTTACACTGATTAGTTTTAAATGTACAGTCTTGTTTCTGTAAGAATGTATGGACTCTGCTGGTCAGATGTAAGCACTTTACTGGTCAGACCAGTGGTCTATCTAGTCCAGTAGTCAACCAATTATTTTGGAAGGCCAACAAACAGAGCACAGAGGCCAAAGCCTTCCCTGATGTTGCCTTCTAGCCTGGGTTTTGAAGGTTTACTGCCTCTGAATATGGAGGTTCCCTTTAGTCACCATGGCTAGTAGCCATTGATGGGCCTCTCTTCCATGAGTCTGTTGTAACCCCCTTTTTAAGTCATCTGTGTTCATGGCCATGACCTTCACTGTCAGTGAGCCCCACAGTTTAGTGTAAAAAATACTTAAAAAAAATCTGTCTTGTACCTATTGTCCAGCAACATCATTAGGTGTCCCTGAGTTCTAATATTGTGGTTGAAAGATAAAGAGCTTCCTCTATCCACTCTCTACACTCATGCATAATTTTATAAATCTCTGTCATGTGTCCCTCCTTGGCTTTCTTTTTAGTTTTATGTATTTATTTTGGTTATTTATAGTTCACTCTCTCTGAGACTTGAGGCTGTTATGGTGGTTTGAGTCCTCTCTGGGAGGTCAGTCCCAGAAGTTGCCGCTAGGGGATTCCTGCTGTGCCCCATGGCCTATAGTGTTCCACAGGGTTTGATCTTATCTACCATGCTATTTAATATTACATGAAACCATTGGGAGAAGTCATCTGGAAGTTCGGGCTGCAATGTCACCAGTATGCGAATGACACCCAGCTCTACATTTCTTTTCCACTTAATTCCAAGGAAGCGATTAATGTTGTAAACCAGTGCTTGGAGTCAGTAATGGGCTGGATGAATGGGCTGAAACTCAATCCTGGCAAAGCAGTGGTTCTCTGGGTTAGTAGAAAGGCAGACTGGGGACTTGAAACTCCCATCTCTTATATGGGGTTATACTCCCTTTGAAAAGCCAGGTTTGCAGTTTGAGAATCCTGCTTGACACAGCAGTCACCTTAGAAAATCAGGTGGCTGCAATGGTTTAGAGAGTTTTTGCCCAGCATTGGCTGATACACCATCTGCACATTCCTGGTTCAGTCTGATGTAGCCACAGTGATCCATGTCTTAGTTACATCTTGACTGGACTACTGCAATGCACACTGCTTGAGGGCCACCCTTGAATACTGTTCAGAAGCTGCAACTAGTGCAGAATGCACTATACAGCTGGTTGAGGCCAGTTATCGGGAGCATGTGACCCCAATAGTACAGCAGTTACATTGGCTACTGATCTGCTTCCAAGCCCAATTCAAGGTGTTGGTTTTGGGACTGTAGTATCTGAAGGACCACCTTCTTCCATACGTTCCTACCTGGGAACTAAGATCACAAGGAGAAGCCCTCTTGACTGTCCCATCAACCAGAGAAGCTCACCTGGTGGTTACATGAGAAGGCCTTTTCATTGGCAGCCCCTCGATTATGGAAAAATCTCCCCAAGGAGGTGCACCTGACCCCCTCACTCTTGACCTTTAGGAGGCAGCTGAAGACGATGATATTCTGGATAGCATTCGATTAATTTTAGTTCTTCTGCCTACCTTCAATTTCAAGATTTATTTTAAATTAGTGGGTTTATGCATTTTATGTATTTTATTGTATTTTATTGTTGTTTATATTGTAAGCTGCCTTGTGTTTCTGCCAGGTAGAAAGGTGGCTGATATTGTTTTAAACATAAATAAATGTTTTAAACGTACAGTCCAGTAAGATTGAGAGGGTAAGTGAATTAGATTTGCTTCTGGAAATCCTATGGGTTGAAATAGTGGGCCCAAAAGGAAGCTTAACACTGGGAGTTTGTTATCACCCAGCAGATCAAAAGATAGAGGAGGATTATAAAATGATGGATGAATTAAAGATAGTGGCTAGACGAAATAACTGTGTCGTAATAGGTGATTTTTTGGGTCAATATGTGTTCAAGTCGGGAAAAAGAGATTGAGTTTCTGGACACTCTTAATGACTATGCTATGGAACAGATGGTCACAGAACTTACCAGGGGAGAGGCAATCCTGGATTTGGTCCTAAGTAACACCCAAGACCTGGTGAGCAGTGTTCCCT
Organism: Gekko gecko; assembly: GCA_029375565.1. NCBI lineage: Eukaryota > Metazoa > Chordata > Lepidosauria > Squamata > Gekkonidae > Gekko > Gekko gecko. The sequence goes on from JAPDNY010000007.1 coordinate 124,243,495, forward strand.
CTAAGCTGTGAAGTCTTGTGAGCAAAAATTCTATTTTGTGAGCTCCTGGCATTAAAGTTGTGAGCAAGCAGTTTGGCTACTGCATAAATTAGTTTGCTTTGGAGCCATCCTTCCTGAGCTAAGACAATAATCATGAGCTGGAGGCTAAAAAACTGTGAGCTAGCTCACACTAACTCAGCTTAGAGGGAACTTAGCTGGTGAGAGATGTAAAAGTGATTGCACCGCTTGGGAACAGTGACCATAATGTTATTGAGTTTAACATTTATATAAATAGGGAGTTGCCCAAAAAGACTGACGCAACCACTTTTAACTTTAAAAGGGGTAACTTCTCGGATATGAGGGGACATGTGAGGAGGGAACTGAAAGGAAAAGTAGAAAGGGTCAAAACCACTGGGGAAGCCTGGAAACTATTTAAAATTACAATCCTAGAAGCTCAGAAAAAATATATACCACAGGTTAGGAAAGGCACAAATAGGTATAGAGAAAAGCCTGCATGGTTAACAAACAAAGTAATGGAAACTGTAAAAGGTAAGAAGGATTCCTTTAAGTGGTGGAAAGCTAGTCTCAGTGAGGCTGATAAAAGGGAATACAGGCTGTGGCAAATAAAATGCAAGTCTGTGATCAGGCAGGCAAAAAGGGAATATGAGGAGCATATAGCGAAAATCATAAAGACCAAAAATAAAACTTTCTTCAAATGCATTAGTAGCAGGAAACCAGCCAGGGAGGCAGTGGGGCCCTTGGATGACAAAGGGGTAAAAGGAGTACTGAAGGATGATAGGGAAATGGCTGAGAAGCTGAATGCATTTTTTGCCTCTGTCTTCACTGTGGAAGATGAGAAGTGCTTGCCCACTCCAGAACCACTGATTTCCAGAGGGTTGTTGAAAGACCTGAGTCAGGTTGAGGTGACGAGAGAGGAGGTCCTATGACTGATAGATAAAAACTGATAAATCACCAGGCCCGGATGGCATACGTCCAAGAGTTCTGAAAGAACTCAAATGTGAACTTGTGGATCTCCTTACTAAAATATGTAATCTTTCATTAAAATCTGCCTCCAATTCCTGAGGACTGGAAGGTAGCTAATGTTACTCCCATCTTTAAAAAGGGCTCCAGGGGAAATCCGGAAAATTACAGGCCAGTCAGTCTGACGTTGATACCGGGTAAGTTGGTGGAAACTGTTATTAAGGAAAGAATTAGTAGGCACATTGATGAAGAAAAACTATTGAGGCAGACTCAGCATGGGTTGTGTAAGGAAAGATTGGTTTAAAATGTTTATATGAATCTTGGCCCAACAGGGTGGACGGGCTAGAAATACTACAAACAAACAAATAAATAAATCTGTTAGTGTTTTTTAAGGGAGTGAACAAACATGTGGACAAGGGGGACCCAATAGATGTTGTTTACCTTGACTTCCAGAAAGCTTTTGATACAGTTCCTCATCAAAGGCTCCTAAGTAAGCTCAATAGTCAAGGGATAAAAGGACAAGTCCTCTTGTGGATCAAAAACTGGCTAATAAATAGGAAACAGAGAGTGAGTATAAATGGGAAATTTTCTCAGTGGGGGGTGGTAAGTAGTGGGGTACCACAGGGATCAGAACTCGGTCCGATGTTTTTTAACTTGTTTATTAATGATTTGGAGTTGGGAGTAAGCAGTGAAGTGGCTAAATTTGCAGATGACACGAAGTTGTTCAGGATGGTGAGAACCAGGGAGGATTGTGAGGCACTCCAAAGGAATCTGTCAAGGATGGGCGAGTGGGGGTCAGTGTGGCAAATGGGGTTCAATGTGGCCAAGTGCAAATGGAGCCAAAAATCCTAACTATAAATACACATTGATGGGGTCCAAACTGGCAGAGACTGATCAAGATCTTGGAGTCATAGCAGATAACTCAAGGAAAATGTCTAGACAGTGTACAACTGCAATAAAAAAGGTCAACACTGTGCTGGGGATTATTAATTTGGGAATTGAAAACAAATCTTCCAGTATCATCATGCCCCTGTATAAATCAATGGTGCAACCTCATTTGGAGTACTATGTACAGTTCTGGTCAACACACCTCAAAAAGGATATTATAGCATTGGAAGAAATGCAGAAAAGGGCAACTAGAATGATAAAAGGGTTGGAACACTTTCCCTGTGAAGAAAGGTTAAAACGCTTGGGGCTCTTTAGCTTGGAGAAACGATGGCTGAGGGGTGACATGATCACAGTTTATAAGATTATGCACGGGATAGAGCAAGTTGAGAAAGAAGTACTTTTCTCCCTTTCTCACAATACAAGAACTCGTGGGCACTCCATGAAATTACTGAGCAGTTGGGTTAGAATGGATAAAAAGAAGTACTTCTTCACCCAAAGAGTAATTAACACATGGAATTCACTGCCACCGGAGGTGGCGGCGGCTACAAGCATGGACAGCTTCAAGAGGGAATTAGATAAGCATATGAAGCAGAAGTCCATCAGTGGCTATTAGCCACAAGGTATAGATAGGAACTTTCAGTTTGGGGCAAGTGATGCTCCGTATTCTTGCTTCTTGGGGGGGCAACAGTGGGGCAAATGGGAGAGCTTCTAGTGTCCTGGCCCCACTGCTGGACCTCCTGATGGCATCTGGTATTTTGGCCACTGTGTGACAGAGTGTTGGACTAGATGGGCCATTGGCCTGATCCAACATTGGCTTCTCTTATGTTCTTAATAAATAAATAAATAAACTTACCTTACACTTTCCAACACTGAACTTGTTTGCCGTGTTGTTGCCCACTCACCCAATTTGATAGATTTTCCTATAGCTTTTCACAACCCACTTTGGTTTTCAGCATCCTAAATAATTTAGTATCATTTGCAAACTTGGCCACTACTCTGCTCATCCCCAATTCCATGCCTTTTATAGGTAAATTAAATAGCAGTGGTCCCAATACCAGTCCTTGTGGGACCGTGCTGCTCATTTCCCTCTGATCTTCGTCGTGGTCTCTGTGCAGTCCCACACATGGGTTGGGCACCTGCGCACGACCTCGATCGGAGAAAGTTCTAGAGCTTTGCCTCAGAAGAGCTTTGGCGGGCTCTCTTTCCACCCTGGGGAGAAGGCACGCACTGCGCATGCCCAGAGCGGGGGAAAGAGCCGCCTCCCACTCAGTTCTTCTTCGACCACCTTCGCGTTCACACCTTGTTAGTGTTGCTCCGTACATTGCCTTAGTTGAGTATTTCTCTGCTCCTTTCCTCTTTTCTCCTCACCTTTCCTCATATTTCTTCTTCCTCTTTGTAAAAAACCAAAAAAAAAAATCTCTTTTTCTTGTTTTCTCTTGTCCCCCCCCCTCTTTCTTGGTGGGTGGGTTTCACTTTGTATGGGCAAAACTAAGTTTTTCAAGGTGTGCCGTCGTTGCCCTGCCAAAATCCCTTTGAATGACGGGCACGACTTTTGTTTAATTTGTTTGGGAGAAGCCCATAAGGTTGATAGTTGCCCACATTGTGCGAGTTTTACTCGACAGGCTTGATGCAACCGAGAAGTTAGACTTAGGGATCTCCTTTTAGAGTCGACTTTACGCCCTACAATGTCGTTAGTGGCTTCTCATGCCTCTGTGGCAAAGAAATTGGACACCTCTTCGAAGGCACTGAAACTGAAACTTAAGAGGGCTGACGAAAAGACCCCTTCGAAATCGAAGGTTAAACCGTCTGCTTCGGCTTCGGTGGCTGAGCCTGTTGTCATTACTGGCCTGACAACTTTGACGCCCGTGTTAGTCTCTACTTCTCAAAGATCTGCAGTGCCGCCTCCAATGCCGCAGCACACTTTGTCTTCGACTTTTGGCTTAATTCCTCTTGGTCAGTCAACAAGGTCACCACCACCGTTGTCTCCTCGTTGACGTTCCCGATCTCCTTCTAGGCATTCCGATCTCCCCGTCCACACTTTGGACGAGAGGCCTGTTTTGGTGCATCGATGCTCATGGTCTCGCTCCCGTTATGACCAAAGGAGGCTGATCCGTCGACAGTCTCAGTCTTCATCGGACTTGCTTTCCAACGATCTTTCTGGTCTTTCGATGAGAGCCGGGAACGTCTGCACTGTGCCTACTACTATTCAAGGTCCCTGACGCCTGAGCGTCATCATTATGATCGGATCCAACACTCTGAACGTACTGATTGAAGTCATGTCTCTGGCTGTCCACGCCGCTCCACATCGGTGGCCTCGGCGCGTTTGGTTCTTTGGGACCAACCTACTGAACCCTCGAGGATTAGGGATGCCCCGAAGAGTTCTCCCTTAGAACCTCGGTATCATCCTCCTCCTGATGACCATACGGCTATTGATCTTGCTCAGCCATTGAGGTCCTCCTCTCCGATGTCGATATCTGACCGTTCAGACTCTGCGGAGCTTGATCCCGATGCCATTCGAGTTGATGATGAGCCTCGACGCTCGGGTTCTGTTTCTCCCACTGTGGGTCCTAAGGCTTACTTGGAGCTCGTTACTCGAATGGCCACCGCCCTTCAAGTCCAGGGTTCCACGGAGTCGCCTACTGTGACCGACGTGGTTCACAAGCTGGTCCAAGCTGACCTTCCGCCTTCTACCATCTTGCCCTTGCTTCTGGTCCACCTTTCGGTTTTGAAGGAATCTTGGGAGCACCCGGCATCGATCCTCCTGGTCTCTAGGCGGTATGATGCTCTTTACAAGATCCAGCAGAATTCCAGCAAGTTCCTTCTCTCTCAACCGCCGCCGAATTCAATGATAGTACATTCATCGTCGAGATCAAAGCAGCCCATACGACAGTCTGCACCCCCTGACCGTGAGGGTAGCAAACTTGACCTTCGTGCCAAAATGATGTATTCTTTTTGCCTCTATGAATCTCCGCATCAACACCTATCTCTCTTATCTGTTGGCATATGCCTTCAACGTCGCAAATGCTGTCTGTCCCGTCTTGGACTTTGTCCCTGAGGAACATTGTGCCACTCTGTCGGGTGCCTTGTCGGAAATCTGCTCCATATCGAAACAGCAGATTAACTCAGTCCATCATGCCGTTAGTTACTCTTCGAAGCTTCTGGTCTCTTCCGTCGCTCTCAAGCACCATGCTTGGCTGCGGGGCACCTCCTTACAACCTGATGTTAAGTTCCGCATAGAGGATCTTCCATTCGATGGTGATGGCCTCTTCCACTCTACTACCGACAAGGCTTTAAAAGCTGTTGATGACAGTAGGAAGCAGGCTCGAAACCTCGGGGTGTCCGCCTCTTCTTACCGGCCTCGGAACCGTCCCTGGAAGCCTTCCGGTTCTGGACGTTATCCGTCACCGGCATCCAATCCCCGGTGGAGGAGGAAGCCTTACGACTCCCGCCCTCCCTCCAAGCATTGACCTCAGCCTTTGAAAAAGCCATCACAGTCCAAGCAGTCTGTTTTACCGTCTCCACCGCCTGCCCTCTCCAACGTCGTACACCCCTCCCGTCCGGACCCGTCTCTTCCCCTTCCTACCAGCCTGGGAAGAAATTTCCACCGACTCCTGGGTCCTCACCATTCTACAGGTCGGGTACACCATAGAGTTCGTTTGGCCTCCAGTCCTTCCACACTTTGTCGTCACGACCCCAGACCCTCTTCTCGATATCGAGATTTCCACTCTTTTTGCCAAGGGAGCCATCGAGGTTGTACCGCAGATGCAACGGACTCTCGGCTTTTACTCAAAGTATTTCCTGGTCCCCAAGAGAGACGGCAGCTTCCGACCGATTATGGATCTTCGAGGTCTCAACCGTTACATTCGGTATCAAAAATTCAGAATGGTCACTTTACAGTCGATCCTCCCGCTTATTCCACGGGTGGCATGGCTCGCGTCAGTCGATCTCCAGGACGCATACTTCCATGTCACTATCCGTCCTCAATACCGTTGATTCCTTCGGTTTGCCGTTGGAAATGCTCACTACCAGTACAGAGTCCTTCCATTCAGTCTTTCCACCGCCCCAAGGGTATTTACCAAACTGATGGCTGTGGTGGTGGCTGAACTTCATCGACGAGGGATCACACTTTATCCCTACATTGACGACTGGCTTCTCGTAGCTCCGACACAAGCTCAGTTGCTCCACAATACTCGAGAGACTCTTTCCACCGTGCCCTCGGTCTTTGTGTCAATGTCGCCAAGTCCTCCCTTCAGCCCCTCCAGGTCCTCCGGTTTCTCAGAGCCCATCTCGACACCAATCTTGAACGAGTCTTTCTTCCGGAATTGAGGGCTTCTGACATTCTGGCGCTGGTGGCCTCCTTTCGGACTGCTCCTCAACAATCCGCTCGAACCGTGATGAGGCTCCTTGGTCACTTTGCCTCCATGGTGTTTGTTGTCCGTCATGCTCGGTTGAAAATGTGGCCACTTCAGCTGTGGCTCCTCCGTGCCTTCGATCCTCTACGGAGTCCTTGGCACACGATTTTGTTGATCCCACAGAGCGTCCTCGACTCTCTCGACTGGTGGTCTCACCCCGTCAACCTCCTTTCCAGCATGCCCTTTCGGCCTCCTCCTCCCGAGTTGTTGCTAACCACGGACGCTTCCCTCTGGGGTTGGGGAGCCCAGTGCGGAACGCTTTCTACGCAGGGGGTTTGGTCTGCTCGCGAAGCGACTCATCTCATAAACCTCCTAGAGTTGCGAGCGGTTCATCTCGCCCTTCGGTTGTTTCTTCTGATCCTTCAGGGTCGTGTCGTCCAGGTGGCTTCCGACAACACCACCGCAGTTTACTACATCAACAAGCAGGGTGGCACTGCCTCTGTTCGTCTTTGCACCTTGGCGATCGACTTCTGGTCCTGGTGCCTCGATCACTCCATCACGCTGTCAGCAATACATATTCCCGGAGCTCAAAATGTCGATGCAGATCAGTTGAGTCGCTCCACCTCGTCGGACAACGACTGGTCCATTCCCATCCGGTATCTTCGGCCTCTCTTTCTCGAGTTCGGCCGCCCCTCTGTCGACGGTTTCGCGATTGCCAACAATGCTCAATGTCGCCTGTTTTTCAGCAGGGGTCCCCTGTCTGCTCGGTCGCTCAGGGATGCCTTTCTTCACAAGTGGTACGGAACCCTGTTTTACTTTTTTCCTCCATTCCCTCTCATCTCCCGGGTCATTCAGAAGATCCTCGAAGATGGCACGTCATGCATACTAGTCACTCCGTGGTGGCCGCGACAGGTCTGGTTTCCCCATCTGCTCCAACTCTCCCGTCGTACCTCCCACCCTCTCCCTGTCATCCCCGATCTCCTCTCTCAGGCTCGAGGGAGAGTCCTGCATCCCGATCCAGGATTTTTCAGATTGACGGCCTGGAGGATCCGGCCCTAGACTTCCTGCCGCAAGTCTCTGAAATCCTTCTGAATGCTCAGAAGCCTTCTACTCGATGTTCCTATCAATTCAAGTGGAAGAGATTCCAGTACTATGCCTCTGATCACTCCTTTGACCCAGCTCGGTCATCTCTCCATGAGATTTTTTCCTACATCGTCCACTTGAAGGATGCTGGCCTCGCATACTCGTCCTTGTGGGTTCATTTGGCGGCGATCTCCGCTTATCACCCCTTGATACAAGGATCCTTGGTATTCTCCCATCGTCTCACCAAAATGTTCCTCAAGGGTCTCCTTCGGCTTTGCCCTCCTAGGAAACCTTTGGTGCCTTCATAGAGTTTGTCCCTGGTCCTTTCTCAACACATGTCCAAATCGTTCAAACCTATGGCTACTGCCGATCTCAGGCTAATTTCCTGGAAGATGGCCTTCCTAGTAGCCATTACTACTGCACGTAGAGTAGGGGAGCTAGCTGCCTTTAGGTCTGATCCCCCCTATACAATTTTTCATAGGGAGAAGGTTGTCCTGAGACCAGATCCTTCCTTCCTCCCTAAAGTCATCTCTGCCTTTCATCTCTCTCAGTCGTCTGTCCTGCCTACCTTCTTTCCAAACCTGATTGATGCCTGTCAGAGAGCCTTGCACTGTCTCGATGTTCACAGAGCGCTCTCTTTCTACCTGCATAGGACACAGTCCATACGTAAATCTCCTCAGCTGTTCCTAGCTTATGGCCCTCCACATCTGGGAGAGCCAGTTTCTTCTCAACGTCTCTCTAAATGGGTGACTTCCACCATAGCCCTTTGCTATGAACTGGCACGTCAACCTGTTCCTGCCTGTGTCACTGTCCATTCTACATGGGCGGTATCGACGTCCGCCACTTTCCTGGCTGGTGTCCCATTGGAAGACATCTGTGCGGCTGCTACATGGTCCTCGGCATCGACCTTCGTGACCCACTACGCACTCGACGTCTGAGCCTGACAGGATGCAGACGGTACTGCGATCTCTCTTCGCTTGACCCTGCTGTTTCCTCAGGTAGGACCATTGGGTGACTTGGTTTCATGATGATGCTGTGTCTTAACCAGTTTGCTTCTGTCTTTTTCAGTTGCCAGCTCCCTCCTCCAACTGGTTCAGCTCTTGTAATCACCCATATGTGGGACTGCACAGAGACCACGACAAAGATAAACAGGTTGCTTACCTGTAACTGATGATCTTCGAGTGGTCATCTGTGCAGTACCACAATCCCACCCGGCCTTCCCCGCTGCTGGCATCTCCAGATCTCCTTTGGATTGATGGGACTTACCGGTGGTGGTCGAAGGAACTGAGTGGGAGGCGGCTCTCTCCCCTGTTCTGGGCATGCGCAGTGTGTGCCTTCTCCCCAGGGTGGGAAGAGAGCCCGCCAAAGCTCTTCTGAGGCAAAGCTCTAGAACTTTCTCCAATCGAGGTCGTGCAATGACCACTCGAAGATCATCAGTTACAGGTAAGCAACCTGTTTTGTGGGAGGAACTGTGGCTCAGTGGTAGAGCAGCTACTTTGGGTGCATATCCAGTTGAAATTACAAGGTAGTAGTTAATGTGAAAAACCTCTTCCTGAGACCCTGGAGAGTCTTTGCCAATCAGAGTAGACAGTACTGACTTTGACGGACCAGTGGTTTGATTCAGTATGAGGCAAGTTCATGTGCGTTCTTGTATACGTTTATCGCTACTCTGTGCTTTCTGTTTAAACCAATTTTTAATCTCTAAGACTACCTGTCCGGTGATTGCATCACTGCTAAGGTTACTTAGGAGTCCTTGGTGTGAGGTAACTTGTCAGAAACCTTTTGAAAGTCCAAGTACATAATGTCTACCTGATATCCCTTATCCACATGCTTGTGAACCTGCTTAAAGAGCGCCAAACAGCTGGTGAGGCAGGATTTCACTTTGTGGAAGCCATGCTGATTTTCTCTCAGCAGGCTTTGTTCCTCAACATGCTTAATACCTTCAGTTGACAGTTCATAGGTTTTTACAGTTAACTAACTCTCCCTCCTCATTCTTTTTCCCCCATGCTGTTTTCTGTTAGAATGAAAGCCTTGGGCAGGGTACATTCACCAAGATTTTCAAAGGTGTGAGGAAAGAAGAGGGAGACTATGGCAAGGTGCATGAAACTGAAGTCCTGCTGAAAGTTCTGGATAAAGTTCACAGGAACTACTCTGAGGTTGGTGTCTGACCTAGAGAACTGTATGGATTATTAACTTAATTATTTGGGGGTGCATGGTGTCTCTCAAACCACAGACAAGTATGCACTCCAACAAGTAGAGTATCTTGCCTTTCATTTTGAACATTGTGGGTTTCTAGCTCTTAACAGCTATGATATGCACAAAATGACAGTTTTTACACACACTCACACAAATCACATCTATCAACATCCCTCATTTTTCTCACACCTACCCACCATATGTATAGGCTTCATTTTGTACCACTTGACATTCGCAGCATTCTTTTTACAATGCTGTCCAGCCTAGCTTGTCGCAATAACCCCTCATAATATCCTTGCTTGATCACTTAAACAGTTCTGTCAGCTGAGTGCATCCTGCACAACTTGACATACTGAAATCCAACATATTGGGCTTTTGAGGAGGGGTTCATCTGGTGAATTTTGTCATGCCACTAATTAACACTACAAGAACTCCACCACAACCCATACAACAACTATGCTACTATACAGCACAGAGGATGGTCTGAAAACACATGATGCAGCTACCTTACAGAAACTAAACAGGGTTTGATCAGTGCCTCAGTGGGTGATGGTCAGGGAATACATTACATTCTCATTGTATCCTTCCTTCAAGGAGATCAGGGCAATGTTTTCTCCTTCATTTATGAGGCATGTTAGTTGGGAGGTAAATTAGGCCTAGATCAAAGGACTAGCTCAAGGTCACCCAGTGCGTTTCACAGCAGGGGTCTGGACCAGTCTTGTGCACGCCTACTCAAAAGTAACTCTCGTGTTCAGTGGGCCTTACTCCCAGGTAAGCTTGCATAGAGTTGCAGCCATAACTTTACCATTTATTTTATTTTATTTTATTCAATTTATTTCTATTACCATAGAATTTCCAGAGTGTTGGCTGACATATCCAGGTTTTCCCCAGCACAATGTCATTTCCACCCCTCCCCTCACTGTTCTACCGCCATTCAGGAAGCATGGGCAGATGGAAGGGCCCAGCTACGGGAGAATGCCTTCCTGAACCAGGCAAATATCATACTTGGTGTCATACTTAGGCTTCAAGGAGTCGGGGTGGGGGGGCATCTTGAGTATACAGATTAAATGTTGTAACTCAGTGTTAGAGCAGCTGAAAATAGCCCTTTCTTCTGCACTTAAGTATAAAGAGTTTGCTTGTGCTCCTTAAGGATTTTCCTATTGCCATTGTTGGTTAGCTTTATTATCAAAGTGGTTATGCATTGTAACCAGAATAATTCAGAAGGGCCTGCAGAGACTGATGGTACACAATCAGTTAAATAGTGTTGTTGTGGAGGATTGGGAGAGGAAGTTGTGTGAAAACAGAGGTGGGTTTTAATGAGATTTAATTCCAGTCAGTTCCCATCAGGGTTCTCTTCACTAATTGTTGTTCCTGTTCTCTTATAGTCTTTCTTTGAGGCAGCAAGCATGATGAGTCAGCTTTCTTACAAACACTTGGTATTAAATTATGGAGTTTGTGTGTATGGAGAGGAAAGTGAGTAAAGCCAATTAATGTTTCATTTGAACTTTAGAGTAATAATGTACTGTATAAATATTTATTACAGAATTTTATTTACATCCCAATCAGGTAAACATTGTCTGGCAAGAATGTTCAGTTATTGATATGAAACTGTGGGAGATGCATGCAGTACAAGCCTTTTGTTTCCCTGTCAGAACGTTTGCATGTGTGCAAAGTGTTGCACCTCCAGAGTAAATATTCGAGGGCTGCTTTGTTTTAAAAGTTTTCTTAATGGTGTCTTTCACCTTCACTGTAACTCGCCTATTTGGTTTCTCATTTAATTTTACTGGAGATGGGATTTACGTTGCCTGTCCTCCATAACAAGTGTCTGTCACATGCCACCCATACCTTCTGCTTTCACTGCTCCAAAAGTCTGGAAAACAGACCTTAAAACCCTAATAAAATTAATTGTAAAGAATAGCCATTTTGGAATTCTATATACTCTCTTAATATTCATCATCTTGAAATCTGCCCTTATACCTCAACTCCTCCCCCTTCCTGTTCTGAACCCCTGAAATTAACTAGTTTTCACAGGTTTCAAAAGAAGATAAAAACTGTCAGCAATATGCAGTCCCTCATATCTCCGCTCTTTCTTTTAGTTGTTAAAGCAGCAGTTGCCCAAATCTGACCTTGTCAGACCCTGTTTGCCTGTGCCTATACCAGTTGGGGGTGGTAGGGGGTGCCTTTTTGTTCCAGCCAGCCTCCTCATATTCACGAGTAAAGGGAAACTACAAAAAACTACAGCTGTATCTGCAAATTTCCTTCCTACCTAGGAGAATAAGTATAGATGGTTTATTCTTTTGCTTGTTATGAGTTCTGTGATAGTGCTAAATAAATTGCCTTTTGTCACACTCTAGATTGGTTTGTCAGTCAGTCTTGTTACCAACTGCTAACTGAGATTCTGCTGAATTTCTTAAAGCACAGGAAAGACAATTAATGCTTTCAGAGAACATGATTCTGAGAACAGTTTGGCATTGTTCCCCTTTTTAAATTCAGGATTTTAAGTAACTAAAAATTACAGTGTACATTGATATATTGATATTGTATAGTGCAAAGAGTATATTAGAACCTGTGCTTCATTATGTTACTTTTTAACTTGTCCATACAGTTTATAAAATATTAGCATAGAAATAAAGAACAGAATGTAGTTCTGCAATCTCTGGTCTGCTTCATTTAAACACAAAGTCTGATGCATAATTGGAAATGCACACTAGACTATAAGAAAAATAGCCAGTGTTTTCTCTCCCTCAAATGTGGCACAGTCTTGAATCAAGTATTGTAATTAGTTTTGAAGTGTGGTAGCTAGAAAGCACTGATGCCTTGGATTTTTTCTCTCCCCCCGCTTTTTAAATCAGATATTCTCGTGCAGGAGTTTGTAAAGTTTGGATCATTGGACACTTATTTGAAAAAGAATAAAAATTCTATAACCATCTTGTGGAAACTGGAAGTTGCCAAGCAGCTAGCAATGGCCATGCACTTTCTGGTAAGTCATTTACTGTCTCGGTGTAATTCCAAAGCAAAAAGCCTGAGTTGTTTTGTGTGGGTGCCCCCCACTCCCACTCCTCTAAGTGGCTTTATAGTAAGCATGTAGACCATTTTAATAAACACCTGATTTTCAGAACAGGAAATACTTATCTGATATCTTGTGGTATGCAGAGAAAATATTAATGTTGCTGTTGAACATGTGTAGGAAATGTCGATTGTTGTTTGTGTGGGCAAGATACTTTATTTTTGTCATATTTAAAAATATGAAGATATCCAAGATTTGAACTTCATCTGTGGTGAATGCATACAATGTAAATTATCTACCAATTGTAAGCCTATCTATCCATGAGCCATAATTGTGGGACTTCAACAGAGTAGCAAGGCATTGCTCCATAGGAGTAGAGGCTGATACTTCATGTGTGGATGGAGTATGTGGAGCGCTCCTGATCCTGCAAACAGTAGGCAGACCCTGTTTGTTCAGTATGCACAGTGGAGGCCTCTGACTTCCCAGCTACAAAGTTCTCATTTATAGCCAGGACTTAGGCTGTGGTCCTGACCACATGTGGGAATTTATTTCTACTAGAAGAAGAAACTCTTCCATGCTTTAGTGTCTGATATTTTTATAGTGTTACAGAGGCTTGAATCGGCAAATGATTTGTGTTGGAGGGGGGGAAAAAACTAAATAACACTATTTGTTTTTATTAGGAAGATAAAAACCTTGTTCATGGAAACGTATGTGCAAAAAATATTTTGCTTATCAGAGAAGAAGATAGGAAGTCGGGGAACCTTCCTTTTATCAAGCTTAGTGATCCTGGTATCAGCATTACAGTGTTGCCGAAAGACAGTAAGTCTCTGATTCTGCCATTTTAGTGGTTAACTTGCTGCCTTGAAAATGTCACTATGTGGTTATTTGCATTCTCTTATTGTTCTGATATTTCATTCCAGTCAGCTGCACTGTTTTGGAAGACCTAAAATAAATAATAAAATAAGCTAGGTAGCATGAACTCATGTACTTAATTTCTAGAGCATCAACATTTTCTAAGGTAAGTACTGGAAATTGAACTAAAGTTCTGAATAAATGATCTAAGCCTATGCATGTTGGAAGAATTGGACAGCAGCAATACTATCACAAGAGAGAGAGAGATTTGCCAAGGGCCTTAAAACTCTAAATATATTTGTCACATTAGGAAGGCACACTTTGAGACCTTTAGTTATATAAGGTAAAATGTGGTCTCTATTCACCTATAATATTTCTGTTGATTTCCCAGGACTGAGATTTCCAATAACATATCCTTTTAATCAAGACAACACACCTTTTTCCTTTACCTGCTTTTTAAAAATTTTATCAGTCTACACAAATCAGAAGGATTAGATAGCAGATTCTAAAACCTGGCATTAAAACTGGGCTACTTAATTCTCCCTTCAGTCTTAAAAGCACAACTTCGAGATAAATGCATTAAAGTGAGATAGCTTCTTATGTGCTGAACAAATGTCCTTGTGGCAGAGAATGGAGAAGAGAATGCTTTAGAAGATGAACAGTTTTCAACATGAAATATTTGGAATCGTTTTGAAAAACAGTCTATCCCAGGCACTAAGGCTCCTGGAAATTTTATGTTTGCAGTCTCCTAATACACAACCTTTTTTTTTTTAGAATTAATGAGATTCACTTGGAAGAAGCAACAACACAGAATCAATACTTTGGTCATAATCCAATGCAGTCCACTCCGTGCTCAAGGAGATTCTCTATTATTTGCTATAATCAGAAGATTTTTTTCTGGATGTAACGAGGAGTCCTAGTGTATCTGCAGAACATTTTCCCAAGCAAAATAGAATTGAAAGCCTCTATATACTTAGGGCTATTCTATACGTGAGCTTTTGTAAATTGCTTTCTGTAAGCCAGCAGTTATTCTTTTTGTCATTTAAAAGTATTTAGATAGCTCGCCTTTGTCACGGAGACGCAAGGTGGATTCAAAATACAGTAGTAAAGAAAAGAGTAACCTTGTTTGTCTTCCCGATTACCTAGTTCTTCTTGAGAGAATACCCTGGGTTCCACCCGAATGCATTGAAAACCCCAAGCAGCTGAGTTTGGCTACAGACAAATGGAGCTTTGGGACTACTCTGTGGGAAATCTGCAGTGGGGGAGACAAGCCTCTTAGTGCACTGGATTCTCAGAGAGTAAGAGCAAAGTGTTTAACATGTTGATCTTGCAATATTTGCGGTGATGTTACTAATGCAGTAGCATCCATTTGCAGTTTCTTTATTTGCTTCTGACCTTCACCAGGTTTAATTTTATGGAAAGAATTCTTGGCCTGCTAGAAGTGTAATATTCCACTCCTTCCTGCACTTTCCCAATCAGACGCAACTGGAGCCACTTAACAAGTTTCCATGTTTTTCATTACAGACCAACTTTTTTTCTTTTGTATTTGTATTTCAGAAAAAAATTAAACAAGACCATGGAAGCTGCAGTTGGGTGAAGTTGTAACTTTGTCCAGCTGCATCATCCTAATAATCAAGATGGGTAGCAGCACTAGTCTGTCCGTAGCAGTAGAAAAGAGCAAGAGTCCAGTAGCACCTTAAAGACTAACAACATTAATGGCAGGGTATGAGCTTTTGTGAGTCACTGCTCCCTTCTTCAGATATCTAAACACTGACTCATGAAAGCTCATACCCTGTCACAAATTTTGTTAGTCTTTAAGGTGCTATTGGACTCTCGCTCTTTTCTACATGCTAATAAAAATTTGTTGTTTCTAAAGTATACTAGGAGCTGCGGTGGCTCAAGTGGTTAAGACGCTGAACTGCAGGCTGTGGAAGGTCAGTAGTTCAGCAGTTCGAGACCTGGGTGCCGCATGACAGGGTGAGCTCCTGTCTCTAGTTCCAGCTCCTGCCAACCTAGCAGTTCGAAAGCAAGAAATTGCAAGTAGATAAATAGGTACCACTTCGGTGGGAAGGTAACAGCGTTCCGTGCACCTTGGTGTTTAGTCATGCCGGCCACATGACCACGGAAACGTCTTCGGACAGCGCTGGCTCTTCGGCTTTGAAACGGAGATGAGCACCGCAACCCTAGAGTCGGATTCGACTGGCTTTCGAGCAAGGGAACCTTTAAAGTATACTAGGTGCTTTATAAGGAGCAAAACTTAGCAACAGTCCCTACCTTCAGTCTCTTGATCTAATAAATCTTACAGAATGTTAGGGAAGAGAGACAGTTGATCTGTGGTGGAAACACCAGGGATCCATCTTTTGCTTTAACGTATCATAAGACCAAGCCAGGTAGAATGAGATTTGAAACATCATTTTGGATAGATCTCGTTTCCCTTCTTATGCTAGAGACTTGCAATAGATTTCTATAATGAGTTCAATTGTGGTTGTTTTTTTATTTTGCAGTCATGAAGGCATTAAGCAAAATCTCAAATCTCATCAACCAGAATCTTGTGGCATCTTAAAGAATAACTAAATGTTTTTCCAGCATAAGCTCTGATTGACTTCAGCCACTAGGGGTGTACATTCAAGATAAACTGAACTGAAAAAAATATTATTTAAACTGAATACAGATTATTAGATACCTATATAGCTGAACCCAAAAAAACCCGGATTTTTTCAGGCTTTTATTCAGGTGTATATAGCTATACCATGAGCCAGCCCCAGCCAAGGCAGTGCGGAACTCTCAGCTCCACACCACTCCTGCTTGCAGCTCAGAGCTACAAGAGAGGATCAGCTGGGGTGGCACCACCTTGGCTGGGGATGGCTGGCTCCTAAACCGAGCTGCAAAAGGAGCCAACCCAGGAATGGCTGGGGCAGCTGGAGTTCTGTGCAACCTCAGCTGGGGATGGCTGGCTCCTCTTAAAGCTCAGTTTAAACCAAGATGCAAGAGGAGCCAGCCCATGAGTGGCCGGGGTGGCGGGGAGCTCTGAGCAACTCCATGGCTTGGAGAACTCCAAGCAACTCCATGGCTTGGAGAACTCCAAAGGCATTTAAAGGTCTTACAGTCCCTTTAAACGCCTTCTGGGTGAACTTGCCAGCCTAGGATTGGCTGGGGTGGCAAGAGCTCAGATCTCTGCACTGCCTTGGCTGGGGCTGGCTGGCTCTTCTTGCTCTGCCATCCTGGCCAATCCTGTGCTGCCTCCTCTTGCAGCTTGATTGAAACCAAGCTGCAAGAGGAGCCAGCCAGCCCCATCCCGACCGATCCTGGGCTGGCAAATTCACCTGGAAGGCATTTAAAGGGGCTGTGAGCCCTTTAAATGCATTTAGAGTTCTCCAAGCTGCAGAGTTGTATGGTTTGGAGAAGGTGTTTAAAGGGACTACGATCCCTTTAAATGCCCTTTTTTTTCTCCACTGTTTTCAGTGGAGGATAGGGACATCTTCTTTGGGGGCCATAGAATTGGACCCCCTGGTCTAGTCTTTTTAAGACTTGGGGTTTGAGAAGAGAGGCACCCACAGCTATGCTGCAAATTTGGGGCTTCTACCTCAAAAAACAGGGCCCCTGGAGCCCCAGATACTCCCAGATTGATTCTCCGTTATACCCTATGGGGACCATTATAGTGAATGGTCCTCATAGGGTATAATGGATCCCCCAAAATTTCTGGTTTCCTGAATATTCCTGAATATGATACCGGTTATTGGGATTCAGGAATATCGGAAAATACCGATATTTTTCAGGCTTCATATACCTGAATCCCAAAAATACTGAGGTGGTTTTTTGGTTTTTTTCACACACCCCTATCAGAGTCTGAGTGGATCCTTACTTTGCATTTCTTTTATGACAGCAGGGTCAAGGGATCATGAAATGCAGGAAGTATGTAATTACATCATTATGTAATTATATAACATTCAGATCTGCCAAACTTTGGCTCTTGTCCCTCATCTGTGATTTCTCTGGTTTCAGTAGCAGCTTGTACCCTCAGGCACAATCGTGGGTACCCATGTGGCTCCACCGTACACTAACCTATTCATGGCTGACTTGGAGCAGTACTTCCTCAGCTCCTACCCACTAAAACCTCCTGTACTTAAAGTTTATCAATGACATTTTCATCTTCTGAACATATGGGTGGGATGCTTTCAAGATTCCACCAGAACTTCAACAACTCTTCAGCAACACTAGAACTTCAGCACCTTTCACCACACTATCAATCTGAGCCTAGACCTGCCCACACCACAGGTCTGTTTTCTGGATACTCCAGTACATGTTATGGACACATAAGCGCCTCCTTTAATTAACCCCCCCCCAAAAAAAACAAAAAACAAAAAACATTACCATCTTGAGCAAATCACACAGTGCATTATCTATAACCAAGCACTATGTTACAACAGTATTTATTTTTGTACCTTGGATGGGGCCTCATACCTGAAAGATTTACAGCAAGCAGTCTTGGAGTTACAGTATCCACCCAGTGAAGTGAAATAATGGATCAATAAAATGGACTGATACCCAGAAATAACCTTTTACAAGAGAGGCCCCAAATAAATTACAGGACACTACTTGTCACCTGCAGCTCAGCCCAGTCCAATGCGTGATCAGTTAACTCTGATCCATCTTTCACTGTTCTTGGGTGCCAGCTTTTCTTTGCTTATAGACAGCCCACTAATCTAAAACAGCTTCTAACCAACAAAAATGGACCACTTAACTGAGATGTTAACTTAGGGACCAGACCCTGCAGCAAACAAGATGCCCGTTTACTCTCCAGGCACATTGAGGCAATACTTTTACAGGACCTAATAACATCAGCTGTAATATCTTGGCCTCATCCTCCAGTGTCATGTGTCTGCAATGTGTTTTTGATCTCTATATAGGAGAAACAGTGAGTCCCTACTTCAAAGAATAAATGGACACAAATCTGACATTAAAAAAATCACAGTATTCAGAAACTACTGGGAGAACCTCTCAGCCTACTGGAACATTCTATTTATGACCTGAAAGTCACAATTCTTCTACAAAAAGCCTTCAGAGGGGGGACTCCATTGTGAAGAGGCTGAATTGGGATTTGTTCAAAGTTTTCAGTAGGTTGGATCCCACAAATCTGTTCTGCTAATGGTGGCACTTCCTTTCAGTGCAAGCAGTCTTCTCCAATGCAGGAGGCTCTTCTGCCCTATATATGTTTTTTACAGTATTGTTGAAGAGCTTCTATGTAGGCCTCCTTGACTTGTGAGAACTTTTCCTGGAAAACTCAGATTGGGGTGGTTTGGAGAACAGGCAGAGCATCCCCTGCTGTGCCTTACATGTTGCTTGCAGTGTCTCCTTCAAAAGTGCAACAAAATCCCTCACCCACCCCCTGTTGTTGAAAGCATATTGTATTTCGTTCCAAAGCTGCTCAGAATTTGTTTTAAAACTATTTTTTAAAAAAATCCTTATACCATCTTGAATTCTAGAAACTGCAGTTTTATGAAGACCGGCACCAGCTTCCTGCTCCAAATTGGACAGAACTGGCCAATCTAATAAATAATTGTATGGATTATGAGCCAGACTTCAGGCCTTCATTCAGAGCAATTATACGTGACCTTAACAGTTTGTTCACTCCAGGTATGTTAACAGAGAAGAGGTAACAGGATTTGGATGGCTGTCTGTTTCTCAGTTTGGTATAAAAATGCATTCTGTTATCTAGACAAAGGGTTGCCAGGGAGGAGGTGTCATTTTTTTAGCCATTCACCCTGATTGCCTAGTCAGAGAGCTGGTACAGCAGTAAGCTAAGAGCCCATACTTTGAATCATGAGAGGGATGGCAGGAAGGGTCGGTGCTTAGTTCTCGTGTTCCTTTCTTACATACCCAGGGAAATGGCAATTGCCACTTCGGGGTTAGGAAGCAATTCTCTCCAGGCCAGTTTGGCCAGGGATCCTGGACGGTTTTTTGCCATCTTTTGGGCATGAAGCAGGGGTTACTGGGGGTGTGGGGGGATAATTGTGAATTGCCTGCATTGTTCAGGGGATAGAACTAGATGACTCTGGAGATCCCTTCCAAATCTATGATTCCATGTTCCTGGTTCAGATCTACACCAGGAACTCACCTGAGCAAGCCGACCCTTCAGCCCCATTCCCCATTGCAAACTGGAGATAACCAGGGCTCATTTCCAGCAGGAGCGCACAGGAGCAGAGCTCCGGCAGTAAGGAGCCCAGGGGGCGGGCACATGCTGGCCAACCAAACGGAGCACTGCTGGGAGCTGCCCCTCAAGCGGCTCTGCCACTGCATGGACCGTGACACCCAGCCTGCCCAGGCTCTGCTTGTCTTCATGCTAGCCCTGGTGTGGTGCCTCTGCAAGGCGAGCCCCAGCAACTCCTGTGAGGCCTGTGAGGAGCTCCGCCCCAGCCTCCTGCGCCTACTTGGCCTCTTCCTGTGCCTCTGCCCCACCACTGCCCTGGCCCCCTACCTACTCAAGGCCATGCGCGTCCTCCACGCCACCCTCCTCAACCCACAAGCAGCCACACACTTTCCTGCACTTGCTGGCCATCCAAAAGAGTCCAGTGGCACCCGCCCCCCCAGCTAGCAATCCAAAAGAGTCCAGCGGCACCTTTAAGACCAAGGTTTATTCAGATATAAGCTCTCCCTTCTCTGTGAGGGCAGATCTGTGCGTCGTCCCCCCCATAGGTAGCAATCCAAAACAGTCCAGTGGAGCCTGAGCAGTGGGTGTTGCCTTCTGACGCACTTCCGGTGATGTCAGGGGGTGTGGCATATGCAAATAAGTTATACTAATTAGTTATGCTAATAAGCTCCTGCACCTCTTTTTCTATGAAATGACCTCTGCAGATAACAATTATGACCTTGTTTACAGGGCAGTTGGAAAGACTACATTTTATGTGAAGTACTTTATGAATACTGTGTAATGCACTCTTTAAATGCTAAGTATTACTGTTTTCTGCAAGGCTCTAGACTTTCTTATATAAGTGACATTTCCTAATTCCTGTATTTATTCCATTGCTTTGCCCAACATTTTAAAGAGTCTCACTAGTTCATGATGATTGAGCTGGGTGTGCTTCCCATTCATGCAAAGAAAAATCAGATGGCAAATTTGTAGCCCTTAAGCTATTGTGGCAGTGCCACCAAGACTCCCCTTCTAATTGTTTTCATTGGGCTATATGCCAGCCCTGCCTCCTCAGCCCATTTACTTGTTAAGTGACACGTGTTTGTGAACACATCTTTGTTGTATGAATAAATTACATCATTATTTCAAATTCTGTGTGCATTCATAAACATAATAAGTAAAGCAGCCTTGTTCCAGAATGCACTAGGTTGCTGTTCAGGAATAACTTAACAACAGTATGACGGAAAGCTAGAATATATTGCATTTATATGATCTCTTTTTTTTTTGATGGTGAGAGCAAAATGAGCTGTCTGCTGTTAATCATCAATTATTTGATCAGATATTATGGAGAACCTGGATGAACAGTATTTTTTTATTTTTTTCCTTTTTTGTGTTTTCCCCAAGATTATGAACTATTGACAGAAAATGACATGTTGCCAAATATGAGAACTGGCACACTTGGATTTTCTGGTGCTTTCGAAAGCAGGGACCCAACCCATTTTGAAGAGAGACACCTCAAGTTCTTACAGCAACTTGGCAAGGTAGGAAGCTTAGACGTGCAGCCTTGCAGAGGCATGCAGCACCAAAGGCTATTGGGGCTAGGTACACTCTAAAGCTACAACTAGTGTTCACAATTTAAAAGTAATTAACAGTTTGTACATTTATTTCTGTTTGATGTTGCTACTGTTCTTTACTGTATCACCTCCTTAGTACAGTGATTGGGAGATGGGAGGACTGCCATGGGAGGAATGCCCAGCAACCCAGACAATGCCCTGTGGACAAAAAACCCACACTGATCCATGTTGAATCCATGGGGATGAGATACCTGTGTGCATAACTAACTGGCTCATCACTGTGGGATTTGGGAAGAGATGACTTAATGGGAAGAATGTGATGCGGGCTTTTAATTTGCCTGTTCTAACTCTGATAATTTAGCACATGTTGTGCAATGTTCCCTCTAAGCTGAGTTACTGTGAGCTAGCTCACAATTTTTTAGCTTCCAGCTCACAAGATTTTTGTCTTAGCTCAGGAAGGATGGTTCCAGAACAAACTAATTTATGCAGTAGCCAAATTGCTCGCTCACAACTTTAATAGCCAGTAGCTCACAAAATAGAATTCTTGCTCATAGGACTCCACAGCTTAGAGGGAACATTGATGTTGTGCATCTTAACCATCACTGCATCTTCAGATCTGCCTAGTCTACAGCCCTGGGAGCTCAAAATCTTCCCTGAGTCTGCTGTGCCAGAATCTTTTCTTTTTATTGTGAGCCTTTGACTTGCGTGGCTTAGAGTATGTTTGCATTTCAGTGCCTGTTGCTTTCCTGGCTCTGTTTTTAATGTGCATTTTGCTTTCCCTGCACTTAAATATGCATTGTGTTCCTATGGGCTATGCAGGCTGTTCTTCAGGTTGGGTGGTATTTATTGGATGACTTAAAACCCTAACAAGTCTAGCACCTTTTGTATTCATTAAGAGTGCTAGAGTGACGATCCTGTCCAGGACTGTAGAAACAGGAGGTTGAATGGACTGTGTTTGGTTGAATGGCTGCAATAATGCAGGCCTAGTAGTTGATCACTGGTCCTAGGAAAACAACCCGTCAGGTGTGCTGCTGTATGTTGGCTAGGTCTGTTAATTTGTTTTGCAGGGTAATTTTGGCAGTGTGGAGATGTGCCGATATGACCCACTGCAGGACAATACAGGGGAAGTGGTGGCTGTTAAAAAGCTGCAGCACAGCACAGAAGAACATCTGCGGGACTTTGAAAGAGAAATTGAAATTCTCAAATCCTTACAACATGACAACATTGTCAAGTACAAAGGAGTCTGTTACAGCGCTGGTAAGCTGCATGTTTAATAGCTGTCCTTCATTAATAAAGTCTTTTCATAATTTATAAATTGTTCCGTCAGCATGAATCATTAAATGTAGATGTCAGAACATAGTGTTTTAATTAGAGACAGACATTTCCTGTATTACAGTTGGTATACAAATTTAAATTTCACAGTCTTCCACTGTGATTTTTTTAAAAATGAGTGTTATCACAGTGAAAATCTGTGAAATTTGTCCATATAATTCCCAAAGGAATTAACCATTATTTTTTACTTCATTTATACTATGCCTTTCTCCTCAGTGGAGACCCAAAGTGGCATACATCAGTCCCCTCCCCTTCACAACAACACTGTGTGGTAAGTTAGGCTGAGAATATGTGACTGGTCCAAGGTCACCCACACTGGTGCACTCTCTCTCTCTCTCTCCCCCTCGCTCCCCCATTTCATTTAAATATGTATTTTAGTTACTAATTTTCTACCAATAGCATCACAAATTTGTCATAGCTTGAAATCAATGGATGTGTTCAAAGTAAAGGAAAACAACCATATGTATTCTTTTAACGGGTTGGATACAGAATCCTCTTTCCTGCCAGTGGAAATACAAAAGTGGGGAGTAGTTTCTAAGTTTCCTCTTCTACTTCAGACGGCCCCCCCACTGCAGCCTATGCCATTCCTAGTGGCCCCTACTCTCAAGTGGCCCCTACTCACTTTTCAGGGGGCTGTAGAAAGGGAGGAAATCTGTATGGGGTCTTTTTTCTTTTGTCTTTTAAGACAAAGGGTGATTTTTTTAAACTGCATTTTTGGGATTGTTGCACATGGCAGTATTGTCACAGCTCTGAGTATTACAAATGTGGGAGAGGATCAGTGGAACTAAACTACAGTATTGTTCTGGAATACAGGCAGAGTAAGGCAACAGAGCTAGGCCACAGAGCAAGGCAACAGAGTAGATTACAGTCAAGAGTCCAGTCCAGGGGTCAAATCTCAGTTTAGCAGCAGTCAGAGTTCATGGGTTGTTCAGGAAATCAGAGTCAAGGCAGTTTAAGGTCATTGATCAGCAAGGTTCAGACAGATCCAAAAAGCAGAGTCAAGGGTCAGTCCAAAGGTCACAGGAGGCAGGCAGTGTCCAGGGTTGTAACAAGTTGCTTCTAGGGCTGTGCAAAAAAAAAAAAAAAAGCCAGTATTTTCCGGCTTTGGTTAATTCAGACCCGAAAAATATCAGTAAATGCAGAATTTCTCCAGTTCAATACCAGCAGGGCTCTTTTTGTAGCAGGAATTGCTTTGCATATTAGGCCACACACCCCTGATGTAGCCAATCCTCCAAGAGCTTAAAGTAGCCCCTGTAAGAAGAGCTCTGTAAGCTCTTGGAGGATTGGCTACATTAGGGGTGTGTGGCCTAATATGCAAAGGAGTTCCTGCTACAAAAAAATCCCTGAATACTGGTAACGTATTCAGATTGGGGAAATATTCGGTATTGATGAATATATTTGGGGCTGATTTACACCACCAGAGGGAGAGGAGGCATGTTAAAATGCCTTCTTTCCCCTTAGTAGCCCCTACAGATTTTTCTGTCAGCTGCTAATCAGCTGAGAGTGAAATTGACAGGGGAAAGCCTCTCTCTGCCTTCTTTTCTCTAGCTCACATGTCCTAGCTGGAGAGGGGCAGCCAGGGAACCCAGGCAGGTTTAAAATGCCTTTGTTTCCCTCCCTAACATCGGGATCTGTATTCGGCTTATATGATACCCGAAAAATACCAACAAGGTATTCTTTGGGTATCTTTTCGGTTCGACTATAGCCAAACACACACCCCTGGATGCTTCCATAATCTGCAGTTCTTCAAGTCTAATTTATATAGGCATTCCTTAACAAGCCTGATTTATAGCCATCCGCTTGGAGGAACTGCGATCATTAAGAGCTGGCACTGAGCCAAGAGGCAAGCACTTTGCGTGTCCTTAAGTCTTGCTGGAGCTTTTCCCTTCGCTGGTTAATTAATGAAGGGGAGCTTGGTGGGCTACTTTCCTGCAGCTGTGCTTCGTCAGATACTTCAGAGCTGAGTGGGTCAAGGTCAGCTGCTGGCAATGAATCCTGTATATCTAATTCACTAACTTTAGCTGCATGTAGCTCCTCTACTCGTGAGGAGTCTTCAGTCACACTGAACTCAGGCTGGTCAAGCTGGCCCGTGACAAGTATAACGTTTTCTTCACCTTTCCTCCTATATAATTAAAATCCAAACTGGGGATAAATTAATATGCTATTTCTTGCCTGTTCCTTTGTTTCTGGAGCATACAGAATTTAAGTAGTTTGTTTGCCTTTCCCCTAATCCAGGCCAGTGTTCAGCTAGAAATGTCTGTCATTATGTTTAGGAAATATGTCCTGACTTTTCTACTACAATTGTGTCACTCGGGCAGCTTTAGGGGAATAGGCTGTACTTAACTATCTCCTTTTAGTGGCTGATTGCATAATGAAAGTCTAAAAGAGAGTTCCCTTTAGTATGCATTCACATTTTCTTGAAAAGTGCATTATTAAGACTGAAGTTTATTTTGCCTTCCTCTGAAACTAGAAGTAAAACCTAGAAGTAAAACCATCTGATCAAGCTACCACAGTCCTTTATGTTAATAGCAATGCTTATGAAATGTAATAAAAGTCATTCAGGCATCTTTTGATGAAGAATCTGCAATTTTAGAAAGTGAAGTGAAAGCTGCACTCAAAGCAATTGGGTGAAACAAATCACCAGAAGCAGAGATTGCAAACACTCAGTCCTACAGTCCAATTCTGAAAAAAGTGGACAGCAAAGTTGGCAGCAGCTATCGGACCATCGCACTAATTTTTGACACAAATAAAGTGATGCTCAAAGCTTTACAATAAAGGCTGTTACCATATATGGCACTAGAGGTCATATTGCAAATTTATGTTGGTTACTAGTGCATACCAGAGAATTTCGGAAGATCAGTTCATGTTTTATAGATTACAGCAAAGCTTTCACCTGTGTGGATCAAAGGTATGGATTGTTCTAAAAGAAATGAGTGTGCCACAGCATCCTATTGTTTTGATGCACAACCTGTACTCTGGACAAGAGGCCTACTGTTAGGACAGAATATGGAAAAACAGAATAGTTTCCAGTTAGCAAAGATGTCAGACAAGGATGTATATATTTCTCTATATGTTCAGTCTGTAGGCAGAATATGAGGAAAACTGGAGTAGATTTACATGAAAGTGGAGTGAAAATTGGTGGAAATAATTTTTTTATTTCTTTAAAAAAACAAAAGGAAGTATAAGAAGGGGAAAACTGAATATCCAGCGACTAAATATATATTTTTTAAAAGAAACACAATTGTTGTCTGTATGCTATGAGTTCTAAGGCTCTCTATCCACTGAGTTACCAGAGGTGGGCATTTATCTCTCCGATGCTGTAATATGAATCTTTCAACTGTAGTAAGGGCATGGAGGGTCTATTTTCGTTGCCTGTTGGTTCAACTCCAAGGGATGGGCAGATAGTTTAAAAGTACATAAGTGGAAGGAACATTAACAGTTTGAGATAAGCAGATAACTGGCAGAATACAGTAAAGACTTGAAATGGCTACTAATGACAATCAAAGGACAAATGTCAAAGAAGGATTACAGCTGAATGCTAAGAAGACAACAGTAATGACTACTGAGAAATTACACATTTTTAATGTTGACAATGAAAACATTGAAATTGTTAAAGAGTTTCTATTTCTTGGCTCCATCAAAACATAGACAGCAACCAAGAAATCAGGAGACAGAGACTTGGAAGGGCAGCCATGAAAAGATCCTTAAGTTCAAGGAAGTACTGCTGGAGACCAAGATCAGAATAATTCATACTATGATATTCCCCATTACTATGTATAGATGTGAAAGTCAGACAGTGAAGAAAGCTGACTGGAAGAAAATTGATTTGTTTCAAATGTGTTGGAGGAAAGTTTTACTGATACCACTGTCCGCCAAAAAAGACATGGGTTCTATATCAAATCAAGCCTGAATTCTCCCTAGAAGCTAAAATGACCAAACTGAGCTTATCATGCTTTGGTCACTTCATGAAAAGACAAGTCTCACTGGAAAAGACAGAAATGGTAGGAATAGTTGAAGGCAGCAAGAAATGAGGAAGACCCAATTTACGATGAATTGATTTAGTCAAGGAAGCCACGGCCTTTAGTTTGTAGGACATGAACAATGATATTAATGATAGGATGGTTTGGAGGTCATTAATTCCTAGGGTCACAATAAATCAGAAGTGACTTGATAGTACGCAACACACTCACAGCGGAGTCCCACACAAAGTTACTCTAGTCTAAGCCTATTGAAAACTATAGAAGGTAAGTAAAGTTGCACAGTAGATCTTCATAAGATTGTACTGTTAGTGTTGTTTGTGTTAATCTAGGGGCATGAAATGCATCTGACCTCATTATTTGAATGATTCAAGATATGTGCTTACTGGCGAAATGGCAAAGTGTTAAATCTTGAGAATTTGTTGAAATACAGCAGTAGAATACTCACCTTTTATTAATAATAATTATGCCAGTTTTGGCTTTGTTGCTGCTCTGTAGAATTTCAAAGCGTTTATATGAAGGAATCACTACATATCATAACTTTTCAATATTTTCTTTTAAAAATATTTAAAGTGTGGGTTTGACACTTTAATTTTTTTAAAAAAACATATTTTTTATTTTTAAACTGACAAAATTACAACAAATATAAAAAAGAACAAACTGTGAAGATCAAATACAGATTTCAACCAGAATACAATGAATGTAACAACAGAATTATAACATTTCATAAACAAATTAATAAAACACAAATCTAGTAGGTAAGGCATAAATCTGCATATCTAGTAGGTAAGGCATAAACATCATTTTCAACCATTGTAACATGGAAACCATTTTTCCACAAAGCATGAATTTTTGAAGGGTTTTCTGGGTTTAGCAGTTGAAAAGCTAACTTGTCCATTACTACAATGTCCCATAGTTTTGAAAACCATTGTTTAAGAGTTGAGGTCTTTTCTGTTTTCCACAATTTTGCTATTAATGTTTTTGCTGCAATTAACATTAAAGAGACAAGTTCAGCTTTATAGGAGGTAAATAAATTATTGTTCCAGTAGCTGAGCAGAATAGATTCTGAAGTGTTTGAAATTGGTAGGCCAATAATATTGTCCATTATTGGTATTAATAGGTCCCAAAACATTTTTATCTTCAGGCATGACCACCAACAATGGGAAAAAGTGCCCGTCTGTCCACACCCTTTCCAGCATTTTTGATCTTTCAAGGACTTAGAGTTGAATAGTTTTAGCAGTGTCATATACCACCATGCAAACAGTTTGTAGTTTTGGAGTCTAATATTTAATGATTTAGTAGTATATAGGCTGGATGACCACATTTTAGGCCATTGATCATCTGACAGAGTAATTTCACAATCTTTATGCCACGCGTGTTGTTGTGATGTAGGTTTGGACCAAAGATAGTGTTTTTTACAATATGTTTTTTAAAACATAGTGTTTTTTACAATATGGAAATTATGTCTTTGCTTTCTTGTACTTCTTTTTTAATTAATGTTTCAAAGTCAGAAAGCGGTCGTTTTGTTTGGGAAGCAATATGGGAAGCTATCATATGTGAGAGTTGCTGAGATTGGAACCAAGGTATATTAAAATTGTATTTAAGTTCCAATTGAGAGAATGTCCAAATTTGACCACTGTGGCATAGATCGCATGTGTGAAATTTACCTATTTTTCTTACCTGGCAGGGGAGACACCTTGATCACCTACTTTTATCCAGTTCATATATGAATTTACCTCTTTGCCTGGTGGGAACCAACATTGTCCCAGGAAAGCTGCCATAGGTGAAATGTTAGGGGCCAAGAGTCTTCTGTTTCTATCCCATGTATGGAGATAGGGATATAGATTTAGGTCTTTCTTTAGATGAATTCCAAAGAACCTCATATAGAAGTACTGGATCAATGTAAGATTTCTCAGTTTGAATCTAAGCCTTGGATACTCTGGGGAAGCATAAAAAAGTATGTTTTTGAGTTGTGAGATATATATATATATATATATATATATATATATATATAGATATATATAGATATATATAGATATAGATATAGATATATTTAATATATTTTAAAGGTCGGAGAAACCTGAAGTTGATAATGGAATATTTGCCCTATGGAAGTTTGCGTGACTACATCCAGAAACATAAAGACAGACTGGATCATAAGAAACTCCTTCAGTATGCCTCACAGATATGCAAGGTAATAAATTCTACATACGTTATTAATGCTACTAGGTATATCTGTCAGAGCTTTTCACTTTGAATTGTGGATGTGTGTATTTATTTATTGAAACATTTATACCCCATCTTTTCTCATGGTTCAGGACAGCTTACAGTGTATAAAGCCTGAGTTAATTTGCATTATCAGCAATAGCTTCATCACATGGGGCTTCCAAATTCAACCTGCACGTTGGTAGTTAGCTGCCTGGAAAGTCAAACACAAACATATTTAGCTTCAAAAGAGGCAACTTTTTAAAGACAAAGAGATTAGTTCAAAATTAAATTGAAAAGGAGGGTTGGACATTTCATGATACTTGGAGATTATTTAAAACCACAATAATAAAAGCTCAGCTAGTGTGTATACTGCTAATTAGGAAGGGTAGAAAAATACCAAAAAGATTAATGAATAGAGTCAAAGAAGCCAGAAAAGACAAGCAGGCCTTCTTTAGAAAGTGGGAGTCTAGTTTAAATAGGGAATGTTGGGGGGAGGGTGAAACCTCTGGTAACAGAAATTGACGGTGAGGTAAGCAAGAAAGGAATTTGAGGTGCCTGTTGCTATAAGAACAAACAGCATTTAAATTCATCAGAAGCAGGAAAACATGAAGGGAAGTTGTTGGAACATTGTATGACAAAAATCTAAGGATTAGTTAGTGGGGAAAGAGAAATCATGGATAAGTGAAATAAATTCTTTGCTTCTGTCTTTGTTGTGGAAAATGTTGGGCAGATACCTGTGTCTGAACAGAATTCTCAGGGAGACCATGCAAAGAATTGAGTCAGATAGAGGTATCCAAAGCAGTTTAGAACTAGTTGATAAAAAAGTAATGAGCTTTTGATCTGGGGCAGTAAAGTGGTGGGGCTATCCTTTGGAACCTACAGTAGCAGAGAGGGCATAGGGGTGGTCAGTCTATCCTGAGGACATGTTACTTCTGGCAAAACAGCAAGAATGCTTCCCCAGACAGCTGGGTGAGGCATCTTGCATTTTGAAAGATGAGCTGGTATTCCTGAAAATATGGGGGATACCAGCAGCGTTTACCTTGCTGTGGCTTTGCCCTGTTGGTCAGTCATCCTGTCTTCTCCCTGACCATGTACCCTATGGGCATGGCTGTGGGATAGATCTGTTAGAGGAAGGGACGAAGAGGAGGACAAAACAAGGATAAAAGAGTCTGCTTGGTTCCGTCTACTGCTTTTCTAAATGAATGCCACACATTTTTGAAAGGAAGAGATCTAATGAAAAGATAAATCTTTTAGTGTGTTTTTTCATTGAGCTCAATCAGGAAGATAGCCTTTCTGTTCCTCTCTGGAACATAATATAATAAGGCTAATATTTATCACTGGCAAAGTACATTAGTTCCCAGTGTGGGCTATGAATGGAGATAGAGGAGTTCTATAAACAGATGGGAACCTGAGGGGGGGGGGGTGCTTGGGTCTGAGCCTTCTTCCACTCACCTTCCAGAACTCAGCCTTCCATAGAGTATCAGAGGGGTTATTTTCTTTGTCAAATGCTAGCTGTATATCAATATGATCAGGTGATCTATAGAGCAAAGTTAAGAGCATTGTTCATATAATCTTGGTCCCATCTCCTAGCAGCAAATCCAGTGGTGACATCTAGTGGTGGTTTGGTTGATACTAACATTGTTCTTGTCTGTGTATGTGAAGAGTTCGTACAGAACCACACTGAAGCGCCACATATCTGAGGCCACAGAAAACTTGTTGTCTGTTAGTGATTCTGGAGCATACCTATAATAATTTGGACATTAGTTGTCCAAATTTGGGAAAGCTGCTGCTTGATACCTTTTTGTGTGGTTTGTTTTCTTTTCTTGATCTGCAAGCATTAATAGGTCATGATACTTTTCTCCACAGCATGAGAAATTTTACCTACTGATCAAGGTCCCAGTCAAAGGCATAGAAGCAGGCCAGGATTTTTTCCTGGCTTTTCTCAGTTGACAGTCCAGTGTTATACCCCAGTCATAAGCATGATTATTTAGAAGCAAGCCCAACTCAATTCAGTGAGACATTCTCTGAAGCAAATGTGCATAGTTTTCTTCTAACAGCAAAGTGTTATTCTCTGTCCTTGGAATTTTAATAAATGTTTCTTGTGTGAACATTTTGGTTCAAACTATGTATGAAGCAGCTTTCAGGGGATCCATGAGGATCTCCTGTTGGTGTGTTTTCCTTTTTGTGTTTTGCTTTTGTTACTAAAGGCAAAAGCAGCTTCGATAGGGAACAGGGGAACCTGCATCAAATCAGAACTGTGTCCATACATTGGTTAAATGGCTTGTAGTATCTTCCCTCTCTCTTATGCACTGAGTCTGTTAACTTTAATTTCATAAGATTCTGTTTCTATACAGGGAATGGAGTATCTGGGCACAAAAAGATATGTTCACAGAGATCTCGCAACACGTAACATCTTGGTAGAGAATGAGAACAGAGTTAAAATTGGAGACTTTGGCTTAACAAAAGTTTTGCCTCAAGACAAAGAGTACTACAAAGTAAAGGAGCCAGGCGAGAGCCCTATATTTTGGTAAGTTTCTGTGTGCTGCTTGAATCTAAGCTAACTGATGGGGGAAACTACAAGGGAATTTTTGCATGGAAGTTTGGCCGTTTGAATGGGGATTGAAATGCCTTTCCTTCTGCTTAGAAATTTAATAAATGCATTCCCATGCAGCTTTTTATAGTTTCTATATTTTCTCTCCCATTCTGTCCCATTTTCATTGTAGGTATGCTCCAGAATCACTGACAGACAACAAGTTTTCTGTGGCCTCAGATATGTGGAGCTTTGGTGTGGTTTTGTACGAACTCTTCACATACATAGACAAGAACAAAAGCCCTCCAGCGGTTTGTATATATACTTATACTTTGCTTCAGTTTTATTCCAGATTTCTACAGTTCAGATCTTCTTGTATTGTTTATTTGATGCCCCGTCTTGTTATGATTGTACTGATTTACTTTGTGTAGTCTGGCTTGATTTCATTGAGGAATGAGAGATAACATTAGGAGAAACTTACAAATGGACCATGGAAAGGAAAATGTTAGTTTGGGACATACTTTGCACGATCTGTGACAAAGTCCTCTGCCTCAGTTTACACAAGAAAATCCAAGGTGATCATGGGCAAGTTCCCATCAGCTATATTTGGAAGGGAGCATTCATTTTCTTAACCTTTTCTGTTTATGGTAAGAAGCAAAAATCCTCCTCTTGGAGGCTCAGTGTTAAATGCATCTGCATAATATGAACAGATTTTATGTCTCTCTGCATTATCATCAGATTTACTTTGAAAATGGAGTGTTTCATTGCAGTGTTCCTCCTAAGCTCCACAGTGTTGTGAGCAGAAATTCTACCTCATGAGCAAAAAAAGCTAGTAGCATTAAAGGTGTGAGCGAGTCTACATTTGACTGTCATGTAAGCGGATTATTTAGCGGATAACTTCCATAACCTTGTAAAAATCTCAGAATAAATTATTTTAAATTATATTTAAACTATATTTTAAGAATAATTTAAACATTATAAGAGAAAACAGAATCAAGTCAAATTTCACCCACCTCTTTCCACTATATTGGTAGACCTGTCCTCCGGAGAACAGGTCTGCTTGCCCCAGTCCTGACCTCGGACTACTGCCCTGTGCTGAGCCTTAGAAAACATACCAGCACCGGGTGCGGGGGGGGGACGACTCTTGCAGTCTGCTTTGGGACTTTTTAGTGAAATATGACAACTAGCATTACAGGTCAAGTATAACAGAGGAGGAACAATCACTGTCAGAACTCTGCCTAATAAGAAGTTGCTTAAATGTTATCAACCTGCCCAAACTACTTATTTATTCAAATACCTATATCCCACTTTTCCCTGTGACTCAAGCACCTTACAGATCATACTGAAAAGCATAATAGGAGTGTGCAAAAAAAACCAAACCCACACAGACACAGATTATAATGGAGAATTGGTCTGGGGGTATCTTGGGCTCTGTGAGGTTGTGTTTTTTTTTTTAGGTAGAGGCTCCAGATTTGCTGCATAGCTGCTGGTGCCTCTCCTCAAGCCCCCCCCCCCGTTTCAAAAAGATTGGACCAGGGGCCCCATTCTATGTGCCCCAGAAGGAGGTGCCCCCGTTCACCATTGAGCTGAAACAGAAATCCTTGAGTTGCCTGTTAAAATGTTGTGCACCAGCACCCCCTAGTGCAGCTTAGAGGGAACTATGCTTCATTGATATTACATTGGATTAGTCAAAAAAAGAGCAGGTTTTCTACAGAGGACTTTCTCTTAAACACACATGTTCCAGTGTTATTAATTTGACTCAGATTCAGTGCTAGATTTCTGTTTCAGGAGTTCATGCGCATGATTGGCAATGATAAACAAAACCAGATGATCGTGTACCATTTGATAGAACTTTTGAAAAATAATGGACGGTTGCCAAGACCTGATGGATGTCCTGATGAGGTATTGAAATGTAGTACTTTATGTTGCTGTTCTCCCACTTGGGGTAACTTTCTTCAGTGATGAGGGGCACCTGCAGATTGCTTTTGTGTTCCTAGCGGCTTATACTAGCTGGTTTCACTTCCTGTCTTTCCCTGGATTCATTATAAAATCAAATATGATATCTGCTTTCTTCAGCAATCTGGAGTTTTAAGGGAGAAAAAACCAGATGCAATAATTCACTATTGCTCCAAACTACCTAGAGTTTACAGAATACTTTCATTGTACAGAAATTGCTGGAATAATTCTTTTTACCAGTTTTCAGGTAAGGTTCCGCATCTTGAAATTTTATTACTGCCACACACAACTTTTGTGAACCATGTGTTCAAAAAAGAACTCAGAAATACACTGTGTGGTGTTAGCTCCATAAGGGTCATTACCTTTGGAGTCCCTTTTATCCAGTTAACCATTACCAGAGTACAGTTGCAGATGAAAGTGACCAAGTTGTCTCCATAGTTTGGGATGATGTACCTATGTGAAACTAACCAAGAAATCTTTTCCAAGCGCACGTAATAATATGTCCAAAGTAATCTCAGAAGTTCTGAAATAGGGTCTGGTTAAAAAATTACTCTTTGCCCATCTACTGCCCTTTTCTCTACCATATCTTTGGTTAGCTTTTACTTGGAATCATTTTTACACTGTAGATTCCTCTTGAAATCAGGGAGTGGTCTTAACTGATTATTTGTAAGTCTCCCTCTTTATGTGTAGCATTGTCCAGTGGAGTAGAGAAATCCCTGGTTTTTCAACAGTACTGTTAATCATTTGTGGCACTACTTAGGCATGTTCAGGCTATTCTATCAGATTCTGTAAGGCAAGCAGTAAAGTGAATGGGTTGTATCCAGTGGTTCCACTAACAGCAGTGCCTCCCTCCAATGGAAGAGGGTCAAGTAGAACAGCAGCGTATTACCTCACAGGAAGTCTGCATGAGCCAGAAGGAGGCCCTGCTGTTAGCATAGCACTAGGATGCAAGTCATTAAAGCTGGTCTGTTGACACAACCAAGCCTAGTTATGAAGCACCTCATTGGAAAGACAGAGGGACAGCTAGGAATGATGGTGCAACTGCCCCCAAAAGGGGCCCTGCTAGACCATCTTCAGGTATCACTGTTTGAGATGGGCAGTGGCTTCAGCAGTCCCATTTTCTCATTTTTATTCCTGGCTGGTACATGTATAAACTTTGTGTGCATTTGGAAGAGATGGGGGCTTGCCTATGTAGTCTAGGGGGTGTTCTACAGAGAAGGGGTCAATGTAGGACACGGCACAGAACTTATAGAGAAAGTATGATGGCATGTGCTGCTGAGACTTGGTACTATGAACTGCAAGTTTCGTTAGGATGACTGACCCCTGGCTATTTTGTTGACCTTATTCGATATTTTCTCTCTTGCCAAGGCTTATGCCATCATGATGGAATGCTGGAATAATAATGTGAGCCTACGACCCTCCTTCAGGGACCTTGCTCTGCGAGTGGATCTCATAAGGGAGAGCATGGGTGGATGAGATTGCTGAAATTCATCCAGAGGGACACACTGGCATATGGAACAAATGTGTTCTGGCTTCTTTGGGCGGTTGCAGATGATTGGTTTCCCTTGCACTGCCATATGCATTCATCTTGTCTGAGGACAGAGACTGTCAGGAATCATCATATCTGAACTTGCAAATGATGTGGACAAATTCTGCTTAGTTTCTTCATCAAGAATACTACAGTGATACACCAATGAAAAGCACTTTGGCTTTCTGAAAGCAAAACAGCGTAATGTATGTCCAGTCTGCAATCACCATGGTTTGCCTTGTAGAGTCATAGCACACATAGCACCAAAAAAAAAAAGTCAAGCAGAGAAGATAATCGAAGGATGAGAAAACTGAACGGAGAGACTGAAGATATGTCTGTATGATGACTGCCT
The DNA here is from genome assembly GCA_029375565.1 of Gekko gecko. Lineage (NCBI taxonomy): Eukaryota > Metazoa > Chordata > Lepidosauria > Squamata > Gekkonidae > Gekko > Gekko gecko. The sequence continues at coordinate 124,278,417 of JAPDNY010000007.1, forward strand.
TGGGTTGCTGCTGAAACAAAGGTGGCAATCAGCAGCTGACCTGTCATACTTCATTATGTTGGAAACATCTTGGGTCCAGTTTGATGGTGCCACTAGAAGTGTCCAGGCTAAGTTGCACCACTTTTAAGAAAGACAAATATTTGCACTTAAACAACATGCAGAACTGTATGGAAATACAGAGATCTAGACACACCCTGTACCACTTGTCGTCACTGTTTATGGATTTTGTCTTGATTTCCACATGGTAACTTTTGTCCATTTTGCCTGCCACAAAAGATGACTGTTTACCAGACAAAGGTGTTTTCATCTAGTTGACAGATAACATAGTTGGTTTTGCATAAATGTACATTTCTCTGGATTGTTTGTGGCTATGCAATTCACCGGAGACTGAAGAATTTTTTAAAGCAGACAATTGAAGTGTGTGGCAGAAAAGCACAGTCACCACCAGTCTATGGTGAGAGAAGAAAGCAGCCCTGTCTGAGCATGAGGCTGGCCTGTGTCTCATGGAAGAGACTATTGCTGATGCCAACAGGAGGAACTTCTTAAGTCTGGCAGCTGTCCAGAGCAGTGTGTCAGATGCAAAATGCATAGCTGCATTCTTTGCAAATCTATAGCATAAAAAAAGAAAACCCAGGAGATGTCATGAATCTTTTCCTTACTGAACAATGAGAGGCTTGGCATTCTTATCATGCACTGCACAAGGGCTTGTGTTTTATGAATGAGGTATATAGTTTTTACAATGTCCAGGCATAATGGCTACTCTGTAGAACAAGTCAAATGTATATTTTTGGATAGTTTATTGAGCAATTTTCTATGTGCCTGTCTGAGCCAATCACTGGCCAGCAATATAAGCAGAGATATATGTTAAGGCAGAGTGATGTATTGTATATGTTTTGAAGGAAAGGGATCAAATTATTTTTTTCTTGAAAAACCAACTGCTGAAAATTGCATTTTTAAATGAACAAGTATATAACTGTCTATTTTCTTATGTGTGTGTTGTGGATGTGTTACGTTTTGTCTGTCTCCTAAAGGTACAGGAATTTGCAAGCATATCATAGCAGCTTAATATTTTCCAAATGCTAAACCTTTTCATCTTGCCAATCTTACCACATGCTTCATCTTTCCTTTCCCCTCCCTGTTTTTTGCAGGGGGGTTATTCAGATAAAAACAGGACGCAATCTTCGAATGTAACTAAGAACAAAGGGGGCCCAAGAGAGTACCTGTAGGCTGTCAAATAAGTTGGCTGTTTGTAGTAGCAGCCATGTGATTCTGCTTGCTTAATTTTACAGAGTAATTTGTGAAATAAACTGAAGCTTAGTGCAATTCCTTCAGCCCCAGGCTCTGTGATGTAGACAGTTTTTTTTTGAGAGGTAAGGTACAGAGTAGCCAGCAGTAGTCACCCTTGGGCACTCATCTCTGGCTAGACATTTCAGAGCTGTCCCTAGAGTTCAACAGAAATGGACTGTGGTGGACAGTTTGCCTCATCACATGGTTTGCCCATACAGGACTGATTTAGAGGCATAGCAGTCCTCTTAAGCACATTTGTTTTCAAGTGTGATGCTTACTTCCTTAAAGAAATCCAAAGGGAAAGTGGGTGAAACAAGGCAGCTGCTCTCAAACATATGTGAAACATTCCAAACATTTGAGCATTTGGAATGTAGCCTTGATGGCACTATGCCATAAATCCCCTAGTCTATGTATGTGCCTCAAACAGAGAGGGGACATGTAGCAATGAAGATTGTAGAGGATGAAAAAGTACCTCAGAAAAGTTGCAGATATTTCCCCGGTGAGCACCAGCATTAGATCATGCTGCTATGGACTCCAGAGTATGCATTAGAACTGACCTAGTGGCTCCAATGCATATGTTAAGTTCTACTTCCATCGCTACAGGAGTTTCCTTGTTCTCCCTGACAAGTAGCGGTATGCTTCACCTGAATCTGTTTGTAAAGGGAAATGAGAAATGCCTAGCTGGAAGGGGTCACACAATATGCATCGTATACTTTATTCAGGCAGCACCTTTGTGAATGTTTCAAGAGTAAGGAGTTGTGCCAAGCAGCTGGAGGGGAGAAGAGGGCAGAAGCCAGGGTCAGAATTGTAAGTAGTTGCGTTTTATAACAGTATGTTATGTTTGAACTACTGAAATTTTTTTCAGATAGCATTTTAAGAGACAAGAAAAGCAATATAAGGTATCAGGATAAACAAATGAAACAGTGTGACACTAATGGAAATGCATCGTCTGTCTGATAAAGGATTTTATGTTCTGTGTAAAGAAAAAAATGCTCAGGGAAATTTGTGAAATGCATTGTAGAGATCTTCCATAGTACTGTTTTTTTCCTATGTGAATAAAAGTCTTTGCTTATTCTAGTAAAGTATGTCTTGTTTTCTTAAATTGAATGCCAACTTGCAAGAGGATAGGCCTCTGAAGTTCTGTATTGTAGAGGCCCCTATGTTTATTATTTCTTCTGTTTTTAGAAGGTTGAGCTTTGTATATTGCAATTAGGTATTTTCATTAGGCTGGGACTAAGTAGTTCACAGTTTAAATGGAAATTTAGGCTCCAGCTGGGATAAAATTTTAAGATACACAGTGGAAGAACAATACCTGTGTCTTCATTATTTAAGCCCCCTGCCCTTGTATTGATGTGAAGTATCTTGGGACACCTGTAGATATAATCCCTTCAATTTATTATATAATCCCTTCAATTTATTATAAGTTCAAGTGATTCAGACTTTGTGGGTTTTAAAAATATGATCAAAAAGTAGTCACAGGCTATTTGGAATTTGTAAAGGAATTGACAGCCTCATGCACGTGCCTGAATATTTCTGCATGATCATGGAGACTTTCCCAAATTTTACTTCCAGTTGCAGTCCCATGTTTGGTATTGGATGCTGCCCTAGGTGGTTCCCCTAATCTTAAGGAGCAGCTTTTGGAGGGGCACAAAAGGCTGCAGAATGGGAGGGAGTGCAGATTGCTTGTGTGATTGCAGAAGCCTTTGCCTGTTCCTTTTGAATCTTAATTTAGACTATGATTTCATGTTTCTTAATTGAATCACTCAGTTGGGGGGGGCCCACATGGTACAAATGCAGTGCCAATGCCAGTTGTAATATTTTGAACTCAGTACACTTCAGAAATATGCTGTACTTGAGACATTAACTCTGTACATATCACATACCATTATGCAATCTGTGTATTAAAATAAGCAGTTAACAATTGTTTTCCTTTCCCGGAGTCTCCATATGACCTTTTTTGTTTGTTTGTTTATCATGATACCAAAAATTGCTATGATTTGCTGTGGAAGAAATGCTACACGTTCAGTATTGCTGCTATGAAGTAAAGTAAAAGTTCTGGCATTTAAAAAAATGAAACTGATTGTGATAAGATATAAACCTCGGGGAAAACATTGTTGCTTGAGTTTACAGCTACAAGCACTGATCTGTGGTTCATTAGATATCAACATGCTAAATTTCAAAATTATCTGCTTTTGTTCCAGAGAGCTGAATCAGTCACAAAATAAGTAAAAGAAGGCAAGATCATATAAAACTGTGGCTTAAAACAATAGCAGAAAATTAGCATAATCTTGAGTTTGTAAAAATGCTTCCACAGTTCTTGGGTACCTGTTACTGTATCAGCTGTACCAACATATCTCAAGAGTATTAAATGTTTTCAGAAATCCTACAGTGTCTTCTAATTTTTGCATATGATGTCACAATATTTCTCACCATTGACCAAACCCAGGATAGTTGGAATAATAATAAGAGGAGAGAAGAGATTGGATTTATACCCTGCCCTTCACTTGGAGTCTTAGAGTGGCTTACAAACTCCTTTCCCTTCTCCTCCCCACAACAGACATCCTGTGAGGTAGATGGGGCTGAGAGAGCTCTGACAGAAACTGCTTTTTTCAAGAACACCTCTGACAGAACTATGACTTGCTCAAGGTCATCCAGCAGCTGTGAGTGGAAGAGTGGGGAATCAAACCCAGTTCTCCCAGTTTAGAGTCCACACAAATATGTGGATGTTGACAGAGCAGTGTGAAACTCAGGAGAGTTTAGTCTGAGGGTTTTCAGACCAGTTGTAAACTTTCGTGTGCTAATAAATAGGCATTTAGGAATGAACAAGAAGAGGTACCTGCGATACTTGCGGGGGGGAGTATTTCCCATGGCTTCCGGCCTGTGGCAGCAGGAGGTTCTCAGGGCTGCAGAGGAAGTGGACAGAGGTAAGCTTCCCACCCCCCCGGCCCCAACAGTGAGGCCCACACAGCTCCCAGCTGCTGGGCCCGCCAACCCCCTTCCCTGGCCCCAACGGCGAGACTCACGTGGCTCCGAGCTTCTGGGCCCACCAAATCTTCTCCCCCCAGCAGTGAGAGTGAGGCCTGTGTGGCTTCCAGCCGCCAGGCCGGCCAAACCTCCCCCAGCCCTGACGGCGAGGCCCATGCAGCTCCCAGCTGCTGGGCCTGCCAAACCTTCTCCCCCGCCCACCCCGGCAGCAACAGCGAGGCCCGTGCAGCTCCCAGCCTTCAGGCCCACCAAGCTTCCCCCCAGCACTGGCAGCAAGGTCTGAGCAGCTCTTGGCCGCCAGACCCACCAAGCCTTCCCCCCCGGCAACAGCTGCAGGGTACCATTCCCAGTGTGTTCTCTGCACATGTGCCAGGAATACTTTTTACTTTGGGGGGGGGGTTAAGTATCCCCCGTATAGTTTTTTTTAACTTTTCAGATTTTTCTGCACAACTGGTGATTGTCCTAAGTATACAGGAAAATCTCTTTGCCCCCGGTGTGCGGATTTAGATATCTGCACAGAGGGGGCATCTTGGCTAAGTATATAGATGAGTAGAGGATCTGTAAGGACTTGTGGGAGGGCATCTCTTTTCCCTTTCCCACATTATTTCCTTTTTCTGTTCTCTGAAAGCAGTTGTTGCCTCTTCCTTTTCCTGCTTCCACTTCTCCCACCCACCAACCTACCTTTTATCTGCCCAACATCTTTAGCTGTATTTATTATTTATTTTGCTTCATTTATACCTCACCTTTCTGCCCATTGGGGACCCAAAGCAGTATATCATTCTGTTTTCCTCCTTTTTATCCTGACAACAACCCTGTAATATAGGTTAGGCTGAGAATGTATAATGAGCTACCACGGAAGTGGGGATTGGAACTTAGGTCTCCCAGAACCTAGTCTGGAACTGGTACTGCTACACTTCTCTGGCTTTCATGAGATAGCTTGCCCTGGGTAAGTACTATACCACTTATGTGGTACCTGGTCGCCCTGTGGTTGCTGGCAGGTCTGGACCTCAAAGGACAAAACAGCCCTGGAAACTGCCCCGTCCCTGCATTTTACTGACAGAGGCCAAGGCTTGAAGGCTGGCAATACTGGTGTGGTGACCTGATGACTTTTAAAAGCTTATACCCAAAAATCTTGTTAGTCTCTAAGGTGCTATTCGACTTGAATTTAGCTGTTCAAATTAAAATATTTGTGGTGTTTTTAGAATAATTTGTAATGCAAATAAGAACAATAAATGTTTGTTATGAAAAGGATCAAAAGCATTTGCAAAAAAGTAATCCTAAAGATTACTATGTCGTAAAAAAAACTTTAGGATTCTTGAAGCTGCTTGCAGCCAGAATGGAATAAAACTATACTTTAATTTTACTGCACACAGAAAACGCTGATGTCTTCATAGTAACATCCTTCTCGGCAACACTTTTCTTCAATTTGCTTAGGGTCCATTGTAGTTTCACGGTTTTTTTGAGGATATTTGACGTGGAAAATCTGGTCCCATAGGACTGGCCACCTTCCTTTGGTCTTTGCCGAGTTGGTCAGAATCATCTTGACAGAAGGTTTTATACATATCAAAGAAATCTGTCCATGATGGGTCTGCATCTGGCCACTGAGAAGGCCGTGTATGTTTTCTTCGAGCATACTTGACACGTGGAAAATCTGATCCTGTAGGACTTTGTGGATGCTTCCGTTCAGGATCTTGGGCTGACTCTAACTTCACAGGCTTCAGCACTTTATTCCTGGCAATTTGAACTAACTCTGTTCAGACAGACACAAAAGAACAAGCCAAAATTTACATTGTATTAGTAAACTTTAAATTAGACGTTGCTGTAACAAATCAATAGTTTTCAAATGCACAGTCTTAGGCCATGTTTTTCCTCATCGATGTAGTACCCTGTCTTTGCAAGGGCACTGCTGCCCTTGCATCTTCTAGAATCAAATGAACCTTTCAGCCTGGAGTTGCAGGAGTATACAGGGAAAATGCCCTCTCCTTGATTCCCAGTTTCTTCAAGTCCCTAGCACCTTTCATTGCAGACATACATGGGAAAATGTGCAAGCAGTTTTCCACAGGATTGGCTAAAATAGGAGAAGCTTCAAAAGAGCTGGAAGTGGGTCAGAGCCCTTTCCTGACCAAATTAATTCTTAGCTGATCAATCACCTTGTCTCCCTGGGACCATTGCTTCTTTTTTGTTTGTTTCTCTCATTTTGAATGCCCACAGTGAGGTGAGAGTGTTTGGCACAAAATTGGACTGAGATTTGTATCATTTTGGGGTTGTATCTACTTTGCAGTTGACTTGTGAGTAGTTGGAGCGGGGGGGAGCAGAAAAACCAGGGTCCAGTTTCACTCAGCCTGGTTATCTATTGTTAATCTTTAATTGTAAGCTACCTTGATAAATTTGTCTGTGTGGAAATATATGCCTCTGAGAATGTGCAGAATGCTTTCCACTAACTAAGTACTAAACCACTATCAACCTTCTGCCCTCACCTCCCCCAAAATATGAGATTTGGGTTTAAAGTACTAAGTGGCATAAAGGTCAGGCAAGTCTACACTCTAGGAAATCGCTACAGAAAAAGAACTGTCTTGCTGCAAGAAGGCCCACAGGCTAAGGGAGCATCATATTTGGGCAGTCTTAGGCCCCACCATCTCTCACTGCAGAAACTCTTATTTTGCATGCCCACAGTGAAGTGAGAGTATTAGGCAGAAATCTGGTCTGAGATTTGTACTGTTTGGGGGTTCAGATTCTCACTCTGCAATGGAAGCTTGCCAGATAACCTTGGACAAACTGTAGCCTAACCTACCTCACAGCATTGTTGTGAGGATAAATGGAGAGGAGCATGATGTAAGCAGCTTTGGGTCCCTGTTGTGGAACTGAAGGATGTTGCAGCACATAAAAGTTGGGTAGGCAGGTAAGTGGTAAGGAGAGAAGGAAGCAGGGGAAGATGAAAATAGCTGGTACTATGCAACTCAGCCATAGTTTTCCTGTATATAGGCTGCCAGGAGGAGGCTAGAAGCTGAAGATGGGGCAGATAAGGTTCATGGGTGGAAAGGAGAGAAGGAAGCAGGAAAAGGAGAAAGGCAATGGGATCTTCCAGGAAAGGTAAAAAACAAAATCTTAGGGAAGGTAATGACATGCCTCCTGTAAGTTTTTGTGTCGTCCCTGCTTTTATTTTATATTTAGCGTACAGATAATGAAAATGTTTTAACATTTCTTGTGTGGTAAATAGCCCACCTCTTCAAAGCCACATAGCTGTAACCACACAGGAATACCATTTTGTACATTCTTAGTGGCACATGATGTTCTGCAATTAATAATGCTATTCAGTGTGAAATTACCAGGTCCCACCCCATGGAACCCACCTATGAAATCATCAACCTCTGACCAGTGTTCCCTCTAAGCTGAGTTCGTGCGAGCTAGCTCACAGTTTTTGAGCCTCCAACTCACACCTTTTTGTCTCAGCTCAAGAAGGATGGCTCCAGAGCAAACTGATTTCTGCAGCTTGCTCACAACTTTAATGCCAGTAGCTCACAAAGAAGAATTTTTGCTCACAAGACTCCACAGCTTAGAGGGAACATTGCCTCTGACCAATGGATGTCAGAGTTTGAGAAGACTGGGAACTAACAGACTCTTAACATACACTCACCCAGTGGATTGCCCCCTCACCCAGGGCCGGCTCAACCGTTAGGCGAACTAGGCCTTCGCCTAGAGTGCGGGCCGGCCCTGGGGCTCCAAACAGGACCCCCCGTGCCCCCCCCAAAGCCCCCCAGCTCCAGCACCTGTGGAGGGCGGCTTTCCTGCCTTCCTCAACTTGGCCAGCAGCCCCCTTCCCCCTGCCCGAGAAGGTGCGCAGCATAGGTGGTGGCGGTGGCTGAGAGGCAGCAGTGGGACGACCCGGAGGAGAGTGCGGGGCTGCCCTCGCTCCCTCCTAGCCATGGCTCCCTCCTGGGAGCCACTGTGCCTCCTGCTGCTGCTGCCGGGCACCTGGGCCTGGCAGGGGCAGCAGTGCCGCTGTGCTCCTTGGCGGAGCAGGTGGAGGGGCTGGGCTGGTGTACCTTAGTGGTGCTCAAAGGCAAGGTGCGGGCTCCCAGTGTGGCTGAGCTGGCAGGAGGCGGAGGACGAGGAGGAAGAGGGGAAGAAGCGACGTCGCCGCCACCAGAGCAGCCCACCACCTTCGCTGACAACTCCTCGCGGAGCAGCAGCCTCTTGCTGGCTCCCCGCGCCCGCTCCCCCGCCTCGGCAGCCTGGCACCTGCCCCCTCGCCCTCCTCCTCCTCTCCGGCAGCGGCTGGGCTGCACATGCCCCAGGTGTGGCCGAGGCAGAGCAGTGGTGGGCTATGGAAGGACATGCTGCTGCTATGGGTGCTGTTGGGGGGCGCTGAGCCAGGCTCCACCTGTGGGAGGGGGGCAGCCAGAAAAGGAGCCGCTGCCTGATGGAGGAGAGCCGCTCCCTCTTCTTCCTGGAGCCCGCTAGCATGAGCCACACCAGCTTGCTGTTGGGAGAGGCTGGGTGGGGGGCAAGCACCAAGGCCCTGGGGGAGTGATGGGGGAGCCGCTGCAGAGCAGGTGGGCGAGGAGGACCCAGGAGCCCCCCTCCCCCTCCGGGCAGCCCTTCCACACCTGCGGGGGAGGGAGAGAGAGAGAAGAGGGAGGGGACAGCCCAGGCCAGTCAGTTGCACTTCTGGGGATCCTGGCCCCATTGGCCGCTGGGCGCGCCAGGAGGAAACCAGACTGGCCCGGCTCCTTCGCGGGGGCGGGCAGCTGGACTTCCTTCTCTCCAGGCCCTGCCTGGAGGTTGGTAACCCCGTAATTGGTGGGCACGTGGGGGGCCACCAGAAGGTAGCCCCGCCTAAGGTGCAAAAAATACCCTAGGGCCAGCCCTGCCCTCACTATAAAGTTTCTGGCTGCAGGCCTGCTTTCAGGTTCCCTGTTCAAGTGTCAAACTTCAGGATCAATAAGACTGTTAATCAGGGGCCTGGAGAGGACTGCTTTGTTTCTACTGATACTAATTCAACTAACAGTGCAATCCTAAACATAGTGCCATCCTTCTAAATCCATTGAAGCTATTACTCTTAGAAGGGTGTTAACTTTGCACTACAAAATAGTCAGCACATAGCCCTGAATCTGCAGTGTATTTTGTTTTCCAGAAAATACTGAATTGTCAGAATTTAGTTGTCACCATGTTCAGCTGGTCAGCTGTCACCTAGGTTATTTGGGAAAGAGCCTGCGTCCTGTAAAAAGATTTAAGTTGGTAAATCTTCTCTTTTAGTTGCTCAAAAAGAACTTTTTACTTTCAAACAGCTCCTTATTCCCGGTTATTTTTTTCTGTTTAATCCACATACATAGAACCAAATGCTAGCACAGGATGCTCCTCCCAAGTACCTCCTGCTGCTGCTGCCACCACTATAGTCTTCCCTTTAGTGTGGCTGTCTTTGCTTACCGGTGTCTGGACCTTCTCTTCACACTGGCTGGTGTGAGATACAGTTAGAAAATGGAAATTGTCTCACTTTGGAGTAGACAGCATTTTGTGGGTCTTGTTTAATTTCATAGCCCATGTTACAGTCCTGATGGGACCTTGAAGATACTTCATGAAGTTTCATAATATTTAAATTTAAATACAATTTCTAAAATCATTAAAAAGCCAAATAAATACTACAAAAGCAGCAGAGAATAATTATTCAGTCAGAATCCTTCTCAAAGCCTTTTAAATTGAACATTTATTTATTTAATTCCTTCATACCCCACTTTTCTTCCCCAAGGGAACTCAGAGCAGCTTACATCATTCTCTTCCATTTTATCCTCACAGCAGGTAGGTTATACTGTGAGGTAGGTTAGACTGAGCGAGTATGACTAGCCCAAGGTCAGCCAGCAAGCTTTTATGACACAAGTGGGGATTCAAACCTGGGTCTCCCAGATACTAGCCCACTACTCTTAACCACAACAGTACACTGGATCTCAGAGAAGAAGCTCCTGTCTTAAGACCAGAGAAAGATAAGTCTCTATCCAGGTGCCATTATAGGAGGAGGATACCATTGTCAGGAAGGCCTGTTCCTCATAGCCAACCATCTTTCTATTAGAAAGCAGAGAAACATGCAGCAGAACCTCTGCCAGAAGGTTTATACAGGAGAAGAAGGTCCATAGGTGTTCCAGGGCTCAAGAAATCGCAGGTGCCAGGTTTCCACAATGACTGGAAATTTAATAGTGGCACCTAGCATTTTCTGCAATGATTTCATTGTGAGACTTTTATTATGACAATGGCCAGTTACTCCATATTTATTTATTTATATACTACAACACTTGTCACATTATATCTTGAATAAAATTGCAAGACACTATCAAGTGCTTGGTAGGCTTTGTGATAGCACTAATGAGAAAATATTGGCATTAAAATACAAAACCGAAAGCTGAAATATGAGTGTGGTCTGGTGCCTAAATTTTTGAGCTGGCTCTTAGAGCTAAAGATAATTTATCAAGACTCCCAAAGGTTTAAAAATCAAAAATAGCCTTTTGAATTGCCACTAGAAATTAATTAGAAGCCAAGAGGAGCTTTCTTGAATAGGTAATAATCTGACTGCCTCATTCTAGATCAATTTGCATTTCTAGAGAGTTTTTGAAGGTGTACACGTGCAGCAAGCATTACAATATCACACTTTAAAAATCACAGAGGCAGGTTTTTATGGTTCAAGTTATTGCCCAATACTTGAGACATCCCGTTTAACTGCTGGGTACAAACAAAAAACATTACGTAGGAATGTAATCTCATCTGAAATTGCATGCCTGCAAATATTTAAAGCAGATTAATTACCTCTCATATCCTTCACAACTGGTCATGAAAGGTTGTCTTGTTAATACTTTAATAATACTTTCGATTTATTGATCACTTTTTCCCACACACCTGTGGGCTCAGAGCGATTTACAGTTACTCATTGACAACTGGACTAACAATATTTATGGGGGATAGGGGAGACAACACATACAATTATTTAATCACAAACTGTAGCTGCTCGGGAGGATTCATCTGCAGGCTGTATCAGACGTGATCTGACGGCATTCTTTGTCGGCTGGCTGATGACGTCAGGACTCACGATGTCGCATTATCACACTGACACTGCCTGGCTGATTTGCTCCACTGCAGGGAATGCTGACACAGATTTTTCCACCTTTCGATCTCGCAGCACAGCAGACATCTTTCCAACGGTAGCTAACACCTCCCTGAAGGGATTGGTGTGCCCACCCCTAGCAGGTGGTCCCCAATTTTATCTACTTGCCGAAGCTTTCGAATCTCTGGGTGGACGATGAGCTAGGGACAAGGCTTGGTTGCTCACACCAGTGCGGGGCTAGAACTGACAAACCTTGGGAGTTCAGATGTTATAGTTATGCAGGGAATTTTACCCACTGCGCCACCGCTCCCCTATGTTCAGTGCATAGTTATGGGTGTTATAGAGTATTAATCCATTAGTTATCTCAAGTTATAGCAGAGTATGGCAGGTTAATCACACACCTTTGTATGTGCGAAAGATGTGGCAAAAGCTACACCAAATTCTTGATGACTTACTATTATTGGCACTGCCAAGAACTGGGATCTCAATTTTATCCTTCACGGACATCCTTTTCCAGCAGGATCCTCCACAGGAATAGACTATTGTTTTAATAAATGCACTTCCACACACCCTTAGCTTTCATCTTGCAGCTTCCTGTGGCATCACTACACTAGATGCTTGAGCACACTGAACTGTCAGTTGTACTACTGACACTGTGGCTGGCAGCATGAGCAGGTTCAGCTTCATCATGGACACCCACGCTCACTGTGTACCTGTTGAGCTCGACAGAAAACCTTAGGCAGATCTCACTCTATCCAACCTCTGTTCTGGTTTGTCTGTCCGTGTTAATAATCCTCATTCTTTCTTATATGGATCTGAAAAGAGTATCAGTATATGACCTGGCCCACCTATGGATGTACTTTCCGCTGCTTACCTTGTTCCTTTACATCTTCACCCACCTTTATTTTTCTGTCTGATAACCACATATTGTAGGAGTCAGTTTAAAGAGGCAAATGTTCTGTATGATTTGGACGACCCACATGTAAAGTTTCTGCTATCTAGCATGTTCCCACGCCCCCCTATTTTCTATCTTATTGTAACCAAAGATTTGTAGGTGTCTAGTTAAAGGCAGAAATATTTCTAATGTGTTGAAAATAAAGCCTCCCAAATGTAGAGAAGGTAAAATCGGTAGATAATGCAAGCACAGAGCCTCCATTATGCCCTTACATTTTCCCCCTTTCCCAGAATCATCTGCAGACTAAAGTAGTGATCAGATGGCTGTTAGACTATAGCAGTGAAACTGCCTCCTTAACCTCCAAGAACAAACATTCTCAACCACTCACTTCCATATTTTCTACAGGACATTTCCTCAAATGCAGCTACATGAGCCATGGAGATGGAAGAAAGCAGGCAAAGCAAGAATACAAGAAGCAGCCAGGTGTCAGGGTATGTGGAGGCAGCTGAAGCAAAAAGAGCATTGGTTGGGGAGGGCCATATGTTCGCTTCTCCACCCTTTGACCCTGAAGACAAGATCATGGATGTTGAAAATAAGACTTCATTCCCATTGGTCTACATCACTGCAGAACCTTCCCTTTCCCAGACTACCATCATTAGAAGAATTAATATTAAAGCATTTAGACTGGAGATTTGGATTCAATTGTACAGTTAAAACAACTTTGTACAAAATTTGGTCTTATATAAAGCCCATGAGCTGTTTAGACAAACCTTGTTAATAAATGGAAGCAGACAGAAGAATTAATCAGGTACTGTGATACCACTTTGACTTGCCTGAAAAAACAGGAAGGGTGGTTGGATCATTGGTCTACTTTGTTTATTCTGGTTTACACTCTGTTTCTGCCTTTAGCACTCAGATTAGGGACTATCCTTTCCAGCCTATATAGTGGTCACTTAGGGGGAAAATAGAGACCAATTCCCTTAGAAGTCAAGGACTCTCTGAACACCTGTGGAGGGGGGGAATCGATGTGCCTCCAACTCATGGGCTAATGCTTTTCCTAACCAGTAGGAAATTCCTGGCAAGAAAATTTTTAAAACACCCTTCCAGACTCTTTAACAATTTTTTACCCTTAACAGATAGTATTTAAAACATTAATGGTGTTTATTTAGCAGAGTCGTGGGAAATCAAGGTGGGAAATAGTATGTATGAAAACTCTACCACCTCCTTCTCAGAAATCTTTTTCCTATTCTTTTCCTCAGCAACCCTCCTATAGTTCCCCTTCAGGGCCAAAATCCCTTTCCCTACCAATGTCTACTGGGGGGACAAGCTCATAGGGATTATGCTCTCCCCTATAATAGAAACTTGGCATCATGATATTTACAAAAATGGTAATTTTGACTAAGAAGCTATTGAACATACTTTATCAAAGTTTTAAGGGCTATGAGAAGTGTAAAATGTCAAATAATTAAACTGTATACATAGAGTTATAAGCAAAGCATTGCAGTCATATCAATATAATGTATTTATAGTTCTGAGACTGGGTACACTATTTCGTATGTTTATGTTGTATTTATGAATTCAACACTGATTGTCAGAAAAAATATAGGCAAAATATCCCTGGTTATGTCCTCCGAGTTAATCCACCACAATGTGAGTGAAACACACATGCGCAATTATATTCATGTAGATTCTATATGCTTTAATGTATGCTTTAATCCTACAGTTTTGCAAATATTAGCTTGATTTTAGAGTAGCTAGAAATAGAAAAACAACACTGTTTAAAAAGAAGCAGTAAATAAAAGCAGTGTAAAGGAGTTGTACAGACAACAGTTCATATAGGTGTTTTTGATAAGAGGTTAAGATGCCATCAGTTGCTCCCCAACAAAATAAAAATTAACAGTCTTCACTGATTCTTCTTGTACATAGTGTTCAATCAAATAGCTCTGTAACTAGCACAATGGTCTTGATCTGAAAAAAACCCACACCCTAATACAGAGATGTAATTATAATCTTAACATAATCTTCCAACCTCAGTTTTGGTACACCCCCATTTACAACATTTTTCAGCCACCCCCATAGAGTAGTCACGTTTTCTGCGGGGACTACTGACCCAGGGAAAGCTATTTGATTTCATCAGTTTTGCCAATCCAGATCCACCTCCACTTTGCTGAATAGCATTCTTTATTTGGTGGAAGTATTCACTCAAGTTATCAGAAGTAGGAATGTATGCCTTATAATCGCCATAAAAATCAAACAGAAGTTTCAGTGGTTGCCGCCCAATCAGTTGACCAATGTGTTGTAGCTGCTCCAGTTCAGGATCTAAGACTGATTGCAACTTTATATCCTCCATCCCTTTGTCACTGTTAGAATGAAGAACCTCTGTTAAGATAAAAGAAATCACCAAAGTTTACTCTTAGTGCTATACCAGTCAAGATTCCTGGATGACAATTTTCTTAAAATTATTGAATGCCTGCAATTTTGCAGTACAAACTGCGTAGATCTTTTTTGAAATATATATGACAAACTGGATTTGCCTTTCTATGACGTCATGTACATTCTATGAATTTCCAAACTAATCAAGAACTGGGTTTTAAACCTTTTCAAATTTCCTGACTAAATTTTACTACAAGGCCAAAGAATTTGGAGACCAAATGTGATTCCATGAACCTCTCTCTAGGTTGCAGTGTGAAGAGTGCAAATAGGTTGTTTGATTATTCTAAAATATTTTTATCTCACCCTTCAGAAAATCAACTGAGTGTTTCAGAAAACTACAAATGCCTCATGATCTTGTACTAACCTCCCTGACAATAGGTGGATGTGTCAGGTGGCAAAGATTGAATGCAAGGCATTTCTAATTCTTTTTCTATACCTAGAATTACCTTCTGGTTGTGATGACAAATATGTGCTAACACTACAATTTAGGGAAGGCAAAGAAGAAGCCCCATGTTTATAACTATCCGTGTTTATTCTTTAGGAACACCCATGTTTCTGGTCAGCTTCCTGGTTTTGCAGTATAAAATGCGGGCCCAAAGTAATCAATGACTGAATCTCATAAGATGATATAAAAAGCAGCCAGGGTGGGGGTGGTATTTAGGTACAGCACAGGAAATGTTAACCTTTCTGCCTGGCGCCATTTCCCACCTATCACGTATTATTAGTCCTAGTTAAGTATATGGACCCCTTCCCCCAAAAAAAAACCTTGTGGGAGGAGAACAAATATTTTTTGCCCCTTGAGAAGTTTTCTGGGGAAAAATGAGAAAAACTAAAATATCCTTTTAAACACATGTTTTAAAATATAGTTTTATCTGTCCTTTACCCCCTTTCAACATACTTTCTAATAACTATGCAAGACAATCTCTAGCAGCATATAATTTCGATTTTCTATTTAATATAGCTGTGTGCAGCGCTCGCAATCCATTTGCCTGCTTCAGATTGCATCATATTCTGTAGCATCTGAAAGAAACTGGTGTTATGTTAGAAACAAACATCCCAAAGCAAGAAACAAGTTAACACAGGAAAGAGTAGAAAAGCATCTTTCAGTCCAAACAAGTCTTCTGTTTTCTGAAATCCATGGAGATAAAAGTGGAAATTCAAAACAGGAAGTTATTGATCTTTCAGAAGCAAACAGTGAAATCCTATGTAGTTGCTGCAGTCCAAACCCATTAAAATGAATACATTTAGACTGGAGAAAATCTGCACAGGAGTGTACTCTTAGCCTGATTAGATAAATACTTTGATAAATTATTTATTGTTTAAATTATATTAAAATAGATTTCATGTGGTTAATTTTGTCCACTTATCCATTCATTACTGAGTAGATAAATGTTTTATGTAAAAAAGAATAATTAGGCAATATATCAGGCAAGAGACAGACACTAGTTTTGCTCTGTGTCCAGAAATTACAACTGGTGCAGAATACTGTGGCTAGAAAGCTGGCTGGACTGGGTCATAGGGACTGTACCATTCTAGTCTTGCTCCACCTATGCTGCTTCCTGATTTTTTTCCAGGCATAACTCAAGATACTGGCATTGATTTTTGAAGCCCTATAGGGGCTTAGGACCAATTAATCTTGACCACCCACTCCCACATGAACCTATCCAACCAGAAAAGTTATCCTCAGGCCCTCAGGGTGCCCACCTAAAGTTGGATGCATAGCAACCCAAGAAAGGGTCTTCCTAGTCACAGCACCAAATTAATGGAACTTGCTTCCAATATCATTGTCTTCTGCTAGTGGGTAAAGACTTTTTGTTTTGCTTGGCTTTCCCTTACTTACCCATCCCTCATGGTGGAAAGTGCTGTCCAGTCGCATCCAACGTACGGAGGAGGAGGAGATCAGATTTATACCCCGCCCTTCACTACCCAAAGGAGTCTCAGAGCAGCTTACAAACTCCTTTCCCTTCCCCTCCCCACAACAGGCACCCTGTGAGGTAGGTGGGGCTGAGAGAGCTGAGAGAACTGCTCTTTTTTAAGAACAGCTGTGCCAGAACTATGGCTTACTCAAGTTTCATCCAGAAGCTACAAGTGGAGGAGTGGGGAATCAAACCCGGTTCTCCCAGATTAGAATCCGCACACTTAACCACTACACCAAACTGGTATGGTGACCCCCTAGGGTTTTCAAGGCAAGAGACAGCCTTTGACTGCCTCTGCATAGCAACCCTGGAATTCTTTGATCAACGTCCATCCAAGTACTAACCAGGACCTACCCTGAATAGCTTCCAAGATCTGACGAGATCAATCTAGCCTGGGCCATCTGTCAGGGCAATCCACCCTTCTTCCCATTGATGTCTTTTGTCTGTTTTTAATTACTGTAAGAGCTGATTTTGAATCTTAGCCACTCTCAAACGGAAATGTGTTTGTTATGAATACCACACTTGCTACAAAATAAATGTATACATCTAAATAACTTTGCAACAGCATGTGGTAATTCAGGATACAAGATCAGATTATGCCAGTGCATATGGTGGAAGAGCAGAACATTGTACAATGCTCAGTATCAGGATGCCCAAGGGAAATGTAGCAGCAGTGCAAACAATTGTTTTCTCTCCCCCTCAAAAGAATAGCTTGGGGTACATTACACATGAGTATGTAATTCCTTAACTATTTTAGCTAGTATTACCTTTCTTATTTTCTGTTTATAAATTGGATAAACTAATGCCGTTCATGAGAGATAATAGTTTATTGGCTTTGGCTCTGGGCCAGAGTAAGTTAGTTGCTTAAATCCTATTGAAAGCAATAGCTAATTAGTTGCAACTTAAGTTAGTTGCAGCTAACAGGCACCTACCATTTTGTTATGTTACTCAGAAAATATATTTGATTACTAAGGGAACATGAGGCTTATTTCGACCTCATGTTCAACAAGTACAAGCGTAAGTACTGGTAGACTGTGATAACTTTTCCTCTTGTGGGGGGAAATGTGGACTAGAAAACTTTCCAGTACTTTACTTTCTCATAGAAAATATTTTATTTTTAAAGATTTGCTATTTTATAAAATTAAAACAATGAATGGATGCCATTGCCAACAAAGAACGAAGCAAGCCTGGCAACTTCAAAGTTGTAATTAATGTTTTTCAGGTGATTATTCATAGGATTGGTATGAGAGAGTACATGTATGTTTTACTGATTTGTGGGAGAATACAACAATAAATAAATAGAGAGTAAGAGTGTAATCCGAATTAAAAAATTCACCAGATTAGTTCTGCAGGTCAAATAAAAAATAAAACTAAAATTTATATTTATATCCCTCCTCTCACATGATGGAAGAGCTATTTTAATCACCATTCTGACAAGGAACTAAGTGGCACAAAGGATGCCATGGGGAATGATAATGAAACCGAGATGAGCTTCAGTGCCGTCCTAAACACAGTTGCACCCTTCTAAACTGACTGGATTGCAATGTATGTGACCTTCACGGAAGAGAGTTAAGTTCTTTTGAAATGGATGAGTGGACAAATATGTCCACGGCATATCATGCACAGTTCCTTAAGCATGCTAAAGTTAATGTGTGAACAGTTTTCAGGCCCTTTTGATTTCCTCAATACAAGAGAAGTACATGATATATTGTCATTAAATTTTTACAAGTATTATTCCAATAGTCCTGACCTGGATGGCCCAGGTTAACCCAATCTCAACAGAGAGCCAGTTTGGTGTAGTGGTTAAGTGTGCGGACTCTAATCTGGGAGAACTGGGTTTGATTCCCTACTCCTCCACTTGCACCTGCTGATGTGACCTTGGGTCAGTCACAAGCTCTGGCACAGCTGTTCCTGAAAGAGCAGTTGGTGTTAGAATTCTCTCAGCCCCACCTACCTCACAGGGTGTCTTTTGTGGGGAGGGGAAGGGAAAGGAGTTCGTAAGCCGCTCTGAGACTCCCAAGTGAAGGAAGGGGTATAAATCCAATCTCCTCTTCTCTCTTGGAAGCTAAGCAAGGCCAGCCCTGGTTAGTACTTGGTAGAGTTACCAACCTCTAGGTGGAGCCTAGATCAATTCTTTCAAAGAAAATAGCTGCTTTGGCAGGTGGACTCTGTTAGGGATGCCAGCCTCCAGGTGGGACCTGGGGATCCCCTGGAATTACACCTCATCTCCAGACTACAGATATCAGCTCCCCTGGAGAAAATGGATGCTTTGGAGGGTGGAGTCTATGGCACAGTACCCAGCTGAGGTCCCTGTCCTCCCCAGGCTCCATCCCAGATCGCCAGGAGTTTCCCAACCTAGATCTAGCAATCCTACCCCCCACACCCCTGCTGGTGACCAGGGGGCAGCTGGCAACCCTACATATAGCATCACATCCTCACCGAGCTCCCTCCTCAAACTTTGCCCTCTTCAGGCACTGCCCCCAAATCTCCAGGAATTTCCCAATCTGGAATTGGCAACCCTAGTACTCAGATGGAAGATCACCAAGGAAATCCAGGGTTGTGATGCAGAGGCAGACAATAGGAAACCACCTCTGTCTCTTGCCTTGAAAATCCTATGGGGTCACCATAAGTCAGCCGTGAGTGGATGGTGCTTTCTAACCTCCATCATTCCAATAAAATAGTTTCCATGTAAAGCTTTGAATTGATTTGAATACATCAGTGAAACCTCACTTGATTTCTCTTCAGTTCAAGTGTTTATCGCTGTTGGAATGTAAAATTAATATAGCATATTTTAAAATCTTATTCAATATTTGTAAGTAAAAATAAGTATGCTGAATCAAACCATGCTCTCTGCTTAGAACGTATATTTTACCTGATCGGACACACCCCCTCGCCACCGACATCACTGCTTGTGGGCTTTAAAGAAGATGAAACAACAAAACAGCAAGGATGGCACAGCAAGTGACCTGGGTTCTTTTCCTCTGCCTTGTGATGCAGTAAAGTAAATGTGATGGTGAACAAAGATGGTACTTAAAACATATTTTTCTTCTGTGAAAACATATACCACAACTCCCTATTTAAAAAGAAACGCTGGGAGATGTGCATAGGACTTAGCGATTGTGTGTGTTCGGGGTGGGGGTGGGCTCTCATTCTCGGTCACTGACAACCTCAGAAGGTTCAGGGAGCAACCCCAACCAAGTATATCAAGACCCATCTTATTCAGTGGAGTTTACTCCCCTCAAAGCATACTTAGAACGGCAACCTCGGTTTTCCTAAAACCCCATTTTCCCTCCCTGGGCAGTTCATGTAGCAGGGAAAGAGAAAGGATGTGTGTGGACAGGGCATGCATAACAGCCTGGGGTGGGAGCTGCCCTAAAGTTGTTGAAACATCCTAGCAAAAATGCCAGCAGGGAAAGGGGAGGGGACAGAAGCGCAGAGATCAGCCGAGTAAGTAGGTTTCTAATCACTTAGTGCCAAGTGCAACTTCCCGCCCGCCCAGAAGGGAACCCAGAGACCGCGTGCACATCCCACCCTTCCCGTCTTTTCCCGCCAACTGCCCACTCACCAACTCTGGCGCCACCACCGACCAGTGGCTCTTCTTCCACCCCCCGATATTCTGAAAGTCTCTTCCATCGGGACCCTCCGCAGATAAAGATGACAGCGCGGATGAATTCACGTCCACAAAGCTTCATTGGGTAGGAGCCCTTGGGCTTGCTTCCCTGGAGCTCTTGGGCTCCAGTTCCTTGCGCCTTCAGCTCAGCCGCCGCCGCCGCCGCCAGCAGTAAGAGCAGCAGGAACGGCTCCTTCAGCCTCATGACTGACGCACCTTCACACTCCCTCGCCCGCCTTGGTGCTCGGCAGGAGCGCCAGTCAAAGCAGAGCTCTGACGCGGAGCAGCTGGCGACAGGCGCTGAGCTTCGCCGTTTTTCTGCCCCGCTTTATACAGCGAGGGGAGCCCCTCTGACTCACCACCCTCCTTGAGGGGAGGCGGTGCCGGTGTACCCGATTTTGTGCTACTAATTTCCTTCCTCCACTCTCCCGCCCACCTACCTTATTAATTTACAAGGACATATAGACGCCCCTGCCAGATGGCAGTTTACTTAAAGGAGGCGCCATCGCTCATAGCACCTTATTTATTACCTTAATACTGGTCTGTGAAGTAAAAACGAAAAAGTAATTGGCTGTTTTGCTGCTCTCCTACCTGGACCCCTTTGGTTTTTCTCATTTCCTCACTACCCTCTGTTAAATGGAGTTGTTTTTGGCTCTAGGAATAGGAGCCCCCCACCAGAAGGAACCACTTCACTTTTATGATAAAAAGACCATCCAGGAGCAGTTTAGGAATGATGGCTGCTGCAACTCTTAAGTGCCTGGATAGAAAGGAGGGCCGAGACAGATATTTTTTCCTTTTCAGCCTATAAGCTCCCCCTTGCCCAGGGGCCATGGCCCAGTAACAGCCAGATTAGATTGTTGTAACAAATTCTGTGTAAGGGGGTACCCTTTTGAAAGGGGCATTGCCACTACAGTTGGTACAGAATGCAGTGACAAAAATCATAACAGATTATTTGTGGGAACATACAATAGCAACTGTAGCATCTTTCCTGGTTCTCACTGATTTTAGGTCAAATCCAGATGACAACCCTGTGAGGACTGTGGGGCACCTGGTCACATGAACGGTGACCTCCACACCATTATGAACCGTCCCATCATCTTAAGTTTTTGGCCCTGTATACCCACATAGGACAAATGAACACACAGGACTGAGCATTTTCAGCCAGTGTATCTAAAGGTAAAGGTAAAGGTTCCCTAGCTCGAAAGCAAGTCGAATCCGACTCTAGGGTTGCGGTGCTCATCTCCGTTTCAAAGCCGAAGAGCCAGCGCTGTCCAAAGACGTTTCCGTGGTCATGTGGCCGGCATGACTAAACACCAAGGTGCACGGAACGCTGTTACCTTCCCACCGAAGTGGTACCTATTTATCTACTTGCAATTTCTTGCTTTCGAACTGCTAGGTTGGCAGGAGCTGGAACTCTAGGCTCTAGTTAAAACTATTTTGATCCTGTTTTTAGACACTTACTTTTGTTATCTAATTGTACTGTGTTAACATGTTGATATTGTTCTATTTAGCAGTATGTAGCTGTAAGGCAGGATGTAAATAAGCATCTCAGCCCAAGTTCAGGGAAATGTTCTGTAACACCTGGTTACATATTACTGCTCTGAGTAGTAGTCTGAGACATAGTTACATATTACTTCTTCTGGTTATTGGGGGAGCAGGTTGGATTGTTGCAGCAAAAATAAACAAGCACACTGAAGGATCGTGAAAAATTAACATTTTATTTCCTCCAAAAGTTTTCTACTGCCCCCCTTTTCAGCTTCGCTTTGCACATTATTTTGTAATCTTAACAGCAGTCCTGTAAGATAACAGGAATGCTTTATCACCCCCTTGTTCCACATAGGAAAGAGTCTTGCACAAGACTTTCCTTAAATCCATTCCTCCTAGAGTTAAGTTTTATAGCTCAGGCTCTTGGCTATTGTATTATGCCAGTCTGATACGCTAGCAAAGAAAGTTTATCATAGTTTACATATTTTAACAAAACTTGACAGTTGTTCAAATGAAAGGTCATAATTTTAATTTTATCTACTAGGTAAAAAGTTGATGTTAGTGCATATAACTGGTCTGCTGTATTTTAAAAAGAATTGCCACTTTCCCTGATACTGAATGACCCAAGCACCATTCAAGATTATATGCAAAGCAATCACACCAGAATGACCTGGTAGTTTTCACTGGTAAAATCACAAACCTTTGACTGTGTGGATTATGTAAAGCATGCTATCAGACAACTTCAGTACAATTATTTTGAAAACGTAATTGAACAATGTGCATAAGAGAATCTCTCTATAATACTAAGAAAGCCCTCTTGTTCAATTTCCCATTGGTGTAGTGGTTAAGTGCGCGGAATCTAATCTGGGAGAACTGGGTTTGATTCCCCACTCTTCCATTTGCTGGATGATAAGCAACACGCTTTGGAATTTGGCTGTATTTTATAATATTATGTACTTCTGTTATTTTAATGAAAACCTAATAAAAATATAATTTAAAAAATTCTGTGTGCTCACAGTCCTTGCAAAAGTAGAACAGTAAAATTACTCCTTGCTGTGTTCTTGTGATAAGTAAAAGTGATTGTATGCCTACTTTCTTTGCCATGTGTGCAAGGCACAGGTCAAGGACAAGCTATAATCTCAAAATTAAATTACCTTGCTAGTGACTATGCCAAACCCTGTTACTCCTTGGTGCCCTACGATGCCAAATCCAGCATCTACTAGGCTGACTGGGATCACAGACACCCCCTTTAAAGATCTACATACCAACCAGCTGATCAATGACTGATGATTCTTTAACAGCCAGACACCTGACAATCTTTCTGCTGGCTCTATCCTTGGGGCAAGAAAATGGAGCAGCAGGGGAGAGATTGCTCTAATGCTGCTGTTGGTTGCTCACAGGCTTTGGTCATGCCCCAACAGGGCTTCTGGGTATTTTCCAGGCATGACCAGGATGTTAAAAAGGCCCAAGAGACGAAGCTGAGGAGAATGTACCATTTCTGGCTCCCAGCTCAGAAAGGAGTAGAGCTTGGGCAGAGGAGGTGGAATAGGTTGTCTCATTACCCATCCCTCTCTGTCAGAGGCCATAGAAAGGCCCTTTATTCAGGTTGGACCCCAGTGCATGACAGCCATGGTCTCACATAAATTAAACCATGCGATGAACCATGTACAATCCACATATGCATACTGTTATTTAATTAAAATATTAAAATGTTACATGTTGTTGCAGCCATTGCACTACTTCTTGCACAAAACTGCACTAAATATATTTTTCTTTTCACTAATGCATTACTGGAGCCAACCCATAACTTCTACCCCTGCCCATCATTTAATGTGAAAAGAGTGTTTCTCAAATATGAATTTTAATTCCTTCTTATTCTTTTAGAGCCTCTAATACAGCACCAACCATCCATGCTAAAGATGAATTCAAAGATGAACAAGAAATCAGTCTTGTGAATACAGCCTCCTGCTTTCATGCAGGAATCTACTGGGGTAGTAATTCCACACTGACATTCAATGAGGAACAGAAGCACTTATCTCTGACCCACTTCCTAAAGCTACATGCAGAGAAGTATAAAAAGCTGCAGTTCTTTCCAAACCTCATTAGAATGATGAGACAGTAAAACCCTTGCCATGCGAGTGGATACTGCTCCACCTTGTGCCATTGCTGGCTCATGAACACAGCATGTGTGAACAGAGGAAGTGTCTAAATGTACACTCCCTCCCTATGATCAGATATGTGGCTTTCCAAAAGTGCCTGCTCCTGCTCTCCACTTGTCAAATCAATAAGGAAGGGTCATATGTAGAGGGCTTAAGTGTACAGGAACCCACACAAATCTAAAGTGGATTAGAGGCATCTATTACTGGAAGGTGTCCAGTTTACCCAAATCCTGGATGCAGGGAGAAAGGCACTATCTGCTCCAGGATCTCCAGGAACTTTGCATCCTGCCTCCAGGTGCCCCCCAGTCCTCACAGGAGCTGACAAACACTATTTGAAAAGCATTGTAATGCATGCACTGAAAACAAGGCACTTGATGACATTTACAAGTTCAGGAAGATGTTCTCTAGCACCTATAAAATATAAAGGCAAATATGAAGAAAAACAATCAGTTTTATTCCATAAAGCATATTGTATTCTGACAATTCCAATCATTAAAAAAAAACATTTTCACTCAGATCCAACTAGGAGTTATATGTGCATAATAGTTCCTCTGATCCAAACAGCTGGAGGTACATGCAGGCCCCTATAAAAAATTAAACTCTTCACCTGGGGGGGGGAATGGCCAGGGTCAGTCATCCCCTGATCCCCCTTTTTCATCAAATACCTGATTAATGAGAAGTTTCTAGCTCTTTTGAAGGGGCTCTATGCATGCTCTGTTGGATCATATCATTTAAGTCAGCAACATGATTACAAATATGTGTCTTTGTTCTCTGCAGCACTGCTGTGTGAGGAAATTATCTTTCAATAAAAAACTTGCTCTGTGCTCTTCTGGCTTTTTCAAGGCCTTCAAAAGTGAGGGGTCCTTTTGGCATTTCTAGCATGGAGCAGTCTGTGTCAAGTATGTTCTCTGCTTCACCTTGAAAAAAGAATATTACATGTACATAAAATTTATATAATAACTGTACATCAGAAATGACAAATTGATATTATGTATGTATTGTTCAAGGTCTATGGTTTACCTTTCATTCTTTGTAAAAGTGATCCATAACCCATATCATATTGGTAGGCAAATATAAAGCTTAAAGGAACCATCGGAAGGAAAAGTCCAGGCTTCTTCTTTTTAATAGCCCTGTTTCAAAAAAAATTACAAATGAATATCCCTCCAAATGTCAGGCAAAATAAAAACAACATGTTAAGATTACTTTTAATAAATATGCAGTCACTATAAATATATAGTTGCAAGTAAGAATTTCTCTAGTTTGTGACCAATGCTCCCTCTAAGCTGTGGAGACTTGTGAGCAAAAATTCTACTTTGTGAGCTACTGGCATTAAAGTGAGTGAGCGATTTGGCTGCTGCATGAATTAGTTTGCTCTGGAGCCCTATCCTTCCTGAGCTGAGACAAAATACTGTGAGCCAGAGACTAAAAAGCTGTGAGCTAGCTCACACTAATTCAGCTTAGAGGGAACACTGTGACTCCGCTGATACACATACTTTTGTATTGATATTACAAGCTGTTCAAAACTTTGTTATCTGTAGACTTTTGTTATCTGCTTTTAGTATTATCACACTCACTATCAGACAGTGAATAGCTGCAAGTTCCATTTTCTGGTTAGTTGTTAATTGGGAGCATACTACACTACACTGCAGAAATGCCGCTGTTTCCAGATGATCAGTTTAAACACACAATAAATGTGAAGTTGGTCATTTGTTGCATAAGATTCTTATATTTTCCATGCTCAAAATGCAAAAGATTCTTAAATGATTGTGGCAGAGGGGGTTCCAATTTCCATCTAGCACATACATTTTCAACAATGTGATATGTGGAAAGAGATTCAACTATTGGACAGTACTGTGATTATTACTAGCAGCAAGTGAAACAGCTACCAGAATGCTATTTTGTAAACTTTTAAATAGTTGGACATAACAAAATTCAACTTTTTACACTGGAGCACCTCCACTTCACACCGCTCAAACACTGGGACACATAAATTACACACCCAATGAACCAGTTTGTGTTTCTTAGCTGAGGTAGGGCTTTATTGAAAATAAAAGTTGGAACACATAAAGCAAAGAGTAAGTATAGTTAAAAGACTGTATCTTAGTTATTTAGAATAATATTTTCCATACCCAGCTGTAAGACCCACAGCTGCAAGTCCAAAAAATGCCCCAAAGTACTTGAGGAATTCTCTTGACCAAGCAATTTGCATAGCCATCTGCCTCTCTCGCATCTGATTGTGCATCAGGAGTTGCCTTTCCAGCTGAATGTAAAGAGAGAAAACAATTCATGTGTACATTTGAATAACCTTTCTATTAAAAAATTCTTGCAAAAAAAGTTCAGACTTTTCAAACTCTTCCAGCAATTTGGCACATCCCACAGCAACACAAATGTAATTTACTGCCACTCTCAGATCTCAGTTATGCAAGTATGAGTTATAATCAGAATGAATTCATTAACAAATTCAGAAAACAGAAATCTCAGTAAATATAACGGATAGAAAGAATAATTGCAGTTTGTTCACTTTCACAAATTTTTCCAAGACATTTTAAGCTACTTACTAATTTAGCACTCATTATTGATACTTAACACTTTAATTTCTAAAGTAGTAGTTAGACAATGGCTTACAAATGATTGCCTAATGATTATAATATGACCAATCTTCATTGGTCTATCGCACAATTGCACTCATTTCACACGCTAGCAAGGTCATGCTCAAAATCCTACAAGCTAGGCTCCAACAGTACGTGGATAGAGAACTGCCAGAAGTACAAGCTGGGTTTCGAAGAGGTAGAGGAACTAGAGATCAAATTGCCAACATTCGCTGGATTATGGAGAAAGCAAGAGAGTACCAGAAAAACATCTACTTCTGCTTCATTGACTATGCTAAAGCCTTTGATTGTGTGGATCACAATAAATTATGGCAGGTTCTTAAAGAGATGGGAGTACCAGACCACCTCACCTGTCTCCTGAGAAACCTGTATAAGGGTCAAGAAGCAACAGTTAGAACCGGATATGGAACAACTGATTGGTTTAGCATAGGAAAAGGAGTACGACAAGGATGTATATTGTCACCTTGCTTATTTAATTTATATGCAGAGTACATCATGCGAAATGCTGGCCTGGATGAATCACAAGCTGGAGTTAAGATTGCTGGGGAAAAGATCAATAACCTCAGATATGCAGACGATACCACTCTGATGGCAGAAAGTGAAGAGGACCTAAAGAGCCTCTTGCTCAGGGTGAAAGAGGAGAGTGCAAAAGTGGGCTTGAAGCTCAACATCAAAAAAACTAAGATCATGGCATCTGGCCCCATCACTCCTTGGCAAATAGAAGGGGAAGTCGTAGAAGTAGTGACAGACTTCACGTTCCTAGGATCCCAGATCACTGCAGATGGTGACTGCAGCCATGAAATTAAAAGACGCCTGCTCCTTGGGAGGAAAGCGATGGCAAACCTAAACAGCATGATAAAAAGCAGAGACATCACCTTGCCAACAAAAGTCCGCATGGTCAAAGCAATGGTATTCCCCGTAGTAATGTATGGCTGCGAGAGTTGGACTATAAGGAAGGCTGAGCGCCGAAGAATAGATTCTTTTGAACTATGGTGCTGGAGAAGACTCTTGAGAGTCCCTTGGACTGCAAGGAGATCAAATCAGTCAATCCTAAAAGAAATCAACCCTGACTGTTCCCTTGAAGGCCAGATCCTGAAGCTGAAGCTCAAATACTTTGGCCACCAAATGAGAAGGGAGCATTCACTGGAGAAGACCCTGATGCTGGGAAAGATTGAAGGTCAAAGAAGAAGGGGACGGCAAAGGATGAGATGGTTAGACAGTGTCATCGATGCAACGAACATGAAATTGAGCAGACTTCAGCGGACAGCGGAAGACAGGAGGGCCTGGCGTAATCTGGTCCATGGGGTCGCGAAGAGTCGGACTCGACTGTGCGACTGAACAACAACAACAACAACAATCTTCATTCTAGGCCAAACAATAATATTCATTGCTTAGTTCAGTACTGGATAAGGGCTCAAGTGGTGGTAAGAATGTGGATCATCATTGTAATAACCCGTCTACTTTTCTTTTACATGTTTGGTAATTTGTGGGGGCAGGGAGATGCAAGTCTGTGAAGCGCAAAAGGTGTTTGAACAAAACAACAACAAATCTAATATGCTTTAAAGTGTACACTGCTATAGGTGAATGTCTAACCTATAAAAAAGGAAACAGGATGATATCAGCATCTCCAGAGGAGATCAGGGCCCTGCGGGACCTTCTAGAGTTCCGCAGGGCCTGTAAGACGGAGCTCTTCCGCCAGGTTTTTGATTAGGAGCCGCCACTACCACTGCTACCACCGTTCCATTAAAGATCAGTACCACTGGGTATTGGCCCTAGTCTCCCCCCGCTATGCAAGATGTTGGGGAGTTATCCATTTCATTCAGGTTTTTAATCGTGCATCTTTGTAATTGTCGTATTTTAATGTTTTATCATGTTTTATATATTTTATGTATCAGCACTCTGTGCCTTGTTGTGAGCCACCCTGAGCCCGTTCGCAGGGAGGGCGGGGTAGAAATGTAAATAATAAATAAATAATAAATAAATAAAATTACAGCCCATGGTAATAAATATATGTAGTATGTACAGCAGTACATGTAAGTAAGTGCAGGGAATTTAAGAGGCACCTTAATGTTAAATCATGAGCTTGTGCTTTATGAAGAGGGTAATATAACCATAGTAATAACACTTCAGGTCTGTTTATATTTCAATAATTCACAGGCACCATTTACTCACTCAGGATTTTTATTGCATGATGGCAACTCAGGATGGTTTCACAGTCTATGAAGATGGTGGTAAGTCCTCTGTTTGTCCTTAGCACTTGATATTTACAGTGCAACATGGAAGAAACTGTAAGCTTCATAACTAATAATGGATTAGGTTTATCCTTCATAAATGTAACCTTTTTAAAAAGTCCTCTGAGATGGTAGGCATCACTATACCGTACAGCAGTGAATTCCATTAATTAGGGCATTGTGTGAAGAAACAATATCTTATTTACATCATTGATAGCTTGCTTTTCTTGCCAAGATTCAAGGCAGATTATAAAATATGCAAACAATGCAATCAGACAGCATAAGTCATCCAGTGAAGAATGCAATAAGATTACGATTACAAAATTAGAAGACAATGTAGCCAAAAAAATGGGTAGGATGACGTGTCATAAACAATGTAGAGAATCAAGATCATACACACAAATAGTTCAAAAGATTACAGTCCTATACCCTTATAACAGCATTCTCCTGAAACATTCCATTACTGCAGCCCTAAATTGCACCACTGTTATGTAATCCTGCCCAAATCTGTTTTTCCTGAGAAGTTTGGGGGAGCGAGAAGAAGGGATTCAGAGCATAGCACAGTGCAGCTTTGGTGAAAATGTTAATCAAAGGACTAACTGGTATTTAAGATTAAGACTCTCACAGGGCCGGCTCACCTGCTAGGCGAACAAGGCATTTACCTAGAGCGCGGGCCAGCCCTTGTCACCAAACTGGACCCGACCCCCACCAAAGCCCCTCAGCCCCCGCCAAAAGCCTGCCTGAAGGGCCGCCCTGTCAATCACTTTTTTGGACTGTTTGTCCTTGTAACTTCTTCCTGTTCCCTCTGGGAACTGGGCGGGTGTGCGCAATTATGAGCCGTATGTGCGGCACCCAAAAGCGAGCCCTCTCTGCCTCGCCCCCATCCTGCCTACGGCACCAGCGACCCACCAGTCTTGCGGGAGAAGCCGGATGCGTGCCCCAATTCAAATCGTAAGGGCCTGGCCTGGGATGGCATGCAAGTATCGAGGAATCCGTGGCGGGTTGAGAAGGTGGGTCCCAGCCACAGCCCGAACCGGCCGGCAGGAGGAGGGCCTTTTCTTGGCCTCGCTTGGGCTGAAGCAGATTCAACACGCTGCCTTAACGGGGTTGGGGGGGCAGCGATGTGGGGCCCTGGTCTGACCCGTTCGGGATGCAGCCCCCGCAGGTCCGAAGGTGCAGGCAGCCCAATGTGCTGCCGAGGGGGAGAGGGCTGGAGTCAGTCTCCTTGGAGAAGGGCGAGGCTGCACGTTGGGCCGCCCGAGGAGCCTGGGATCTGCCTCCTGCGCGCCCAGCACCACCCCAGCTCAGCAGCCATGCAGAGTCAGGGCAGACAGCCCTGCAGTGCCTGGAGGGAGTGCCCAGAAAGCCAGAGCGGAGGGAGCAAGAGAGAGCCCACAGCAGCAGGAGGGTCAGATCTCCAGGGTGGGGCGGGGGACACAGATCAGTGGGCTGTGGCGTCAGGCTGGAGAGAGAAGGAGGTCTCTTGGCGGGCACCTTTACTATGGAGCGTGGAGTTGCTGTGGAGTGTCGGGAAGGTGCACAGATGGGGGCACGGATGTTCCACAGCCGGGGGTCTTCTGCCGGTGGGCCTGGGCTCCGGGGCAGGTGGAAAGCAGATTCTGCAGTGTGGGGGTTTGGAGTCACACCTTCACCGCCTCCCTCTTGCTCAGGCCCTGGGTGGGCGGGTTGGGTGGGGACGCATGGGAAGGACTTCTCAGAGGGGGGCATAATGGCTGTGGCTGCCATAGATCAGTCTCACCCTTCCAAAGTCTCCGCTGCAGTGTGACAGACTTGGGGGGCTGGCCCGGTCCGGGGGAGGGAGAGAGAACCCCCCTCCACCCCCCAGATGTGACATGATCTCTGCCGAGATCCCAGGCTCCCCGAGGAACCTCCAGTGCTTCACCCACGCATGGCCTTTTGGTGGTGGAGGAGCGCCGCAAGGTAGGAAGGGGGCCTCCCTTAGCCCGGGACCAAAGGGCACTCTCCCAGCAGATCCAAGCGGCAACGGGCTGCTGCCTGCGGGGCTCTGCCTAGCTACCCAACCTCCCAAGAGTTCTCAGGGACTGATATGAGCCCCGGAGAGGACGGGGGGTGGGGGCCGTGGGGTAGGGGCCTGTTTCTGCTCTTGGGTCTGGCCTTTGGCTGCTCTCCAGGCCCCACAAGGGGGTGCCACAAGGCAGCCTTGACTAGGATGCAGAAACACCTCGAGCCGGCCCTGGACTCCCACCTCAGCCTGTAGCACAGGCCAAGTCACTCATCTCTCAGCTTCACTGGTTTGTTTCTATGAAACAGACATTGCCACGGTAAACATAAATGCAAATGATTTAATGTCCTATGGCCTCCATCTAGTTCCAAGAGGGTTCAGACAAATCCTTCTGGGAAGCTTCCAAACAGGTTGTCAGGTTCAAAAGCAAGTAGGTCCCGGCATTCTTGATCAAAAGAAAGGCTTTATTGGATTACAGTGCCAAAACCCACAGTAGAAGGTCATTGTCAGGAATGGGGGCAAGAGCAAAGCAAGCAGGGTTATAGTATGATGCATGCAAGCGACTAGCGAATGAACTGTAAGCGCGCGGGCGGGAAACTCCCG
This sequence comes from Gekko gecko, assembly GCA_029375565.1. Classification (NCBI taxonomy): domain Eukaryota; kingdom Metazoa; phylum Chordata; class Lepidosauria; order Squamata; family Gekkonidae; genus Gekko; species Gekko gecko. The sequence goes on from JAPDNY010000007.1 coordinate 124,309,701, forward strand.
GCGGGAGAGTTACTTCACGAGCGGGAGACGACTCCCCCCTCCCCTCGCATTCACAGGACTGGAAAATTCTCATCAACACAAGAATAGCCCAAAGCCTACATTCAAGGCCACCGTGATAAGGAGAAGCGGCAAGGGAAGAAGCTCCCACGTTACTGCCTGCATACCTACGCAAGCGCAAAGCCGAATAGGGAACACATAACAATGGACTCAGTGTGAAAAACATCAAATAGACCTTTTTCTGACACAGGTACAGATGCAGCTACCATCCCATTTGCATCTGCTATCCAAGAATATACTGCCTATCAACATGGAGGATGCATTTAGCTATCAGGACAAAAAGGAAGAGTTTACACAGGCAGAACTGATATAGAGCAGGTCATATTGTCACTTCTTACTTTAAGTGTATAATGTGTTCTATACAATTGCTCAATTTAGAAGTACAAATCAATGCACCAAAGTAGGCGTATGACTCAGAAGCATTGCATCATAATGAATGCACACTTTGTTTTGTCACAAGGTCATAGTGGAAAACAATAGATTGGGAAGGACTAGAGATCTCTTCAAGAAAATTGGAGAAATCAAGGGAATGTTCCATGCAAAGCTGGCCATGATAAAGGACAAAAACGGTAGAGACCTAACAGAAGCAGAAGAGATTAGGAAAAGATGGCAAGAATACACAGAAGAACTGTACAAGAAGGACCTCAATGCCCCTGACAACCACGATGGTATAATCACTGACCTCGAGCCAGACATCCTGGAATGCGAAGTTAAATGGTCCTTAGAAAGCATTACTAACAACAAAGCTAGTGGAGGTGATGGTATCCCAGCTGAGCTATTCAAAGTCTTAAAAGAAGATGCTGTTAAAGTGCTGCAACAAATTTGGAAAACACAACAGTGGCCACAGGATTGGAAAAGGTCAGTATACATTCCAATCCCAAAGAAGGGCAATGCCAAGGAATGTTCAAACTATCGCACAATTGCACTCATTTCACACGCTAGCAAGGTCACGCTAAAGATCCTACAAGCTAGGCTTCAACAGTACGTGGATAGAGAACTGCCAGAAGTACAAACTGGGTTTCGAAGAGGTAGAGAAACTAGAGATTAAATTGCCAACATTCGCTGGATTATGGAGAAAGCAAGAGAGTACCAGAAAAACATCTACTTCTGCTTCATTGACTATGCTAAACCTTTGATTGTGTGGATCACAATAAACTATGGCAGGTTCTTAAAGAGATCGGAGTACCAGACCACCTCACATGTCTGCTGAGAAACCTGTATAAGAGTCAAGAAGCAACAGTTAGAACCGGATATGGAACAACTGATTGGTTTAGCATAGGAAAAGGAGTACGACAAGGATGTATATTGTCACCTTGCTTATTTAATTTATATGCCGAGTACATCATGCAAAATGCTGGCCTGGATGAATCACAAGCTGGAGTTAAGATTACGGGGGAAAAGATCAACAACCTCAGATATGCAGACGATAGCACTCTGATGGCAGAAAGTGAAGAGGACCTAAAGAGCCTCTTGCTCAGGGTGAAAGAGGAGAGCGCAAAAGTGGGCTTGAAGCTCAACACCAAAAAAACTAAGATCATGGCATCCGGCCCCATCACTCCTTGGCAAATAGAAGGGGAAGTCGTAGAAGTAGTGACAGATTTCACGTTCCTGGGATCCCAGATCACTGCAGCCATGAAATTAAAAGATGCCTGTTCCTTGGGAGGAAAGCAATGGCAAACCTAAACAGCATGATAAAAAGCAGAGACATCACCCTGCCAACAAAAGTCCACATGGTCAAAGCGATTCCCAGTAGTAACGTATGGCTGCAAGAGTTGGACTATAAGGAAGGCCAAGCGCTGAAGAATAGATTCTTTTGAACTGTGGTGCTGGAGAAGACTCTTGAGAGTCCCTTGGACTGCAAGGAGATCAGAAGGCCAGATCCTGAAGTTGAAGTTCAAATACTTTGGCCACCAAATGAGAAGGGAGCACTCACTGGAGAAGATCCTTATGCTGGGAAAGGTTGAAGGCAAAAGAAGAAGGGGACGGCAAAGGATGAGATGGTTAGACAGTGTCATCGATGCAACGGACATGAAACTGAGCAAACTTCAGAGGACAGCAGAAGACAGGAGGGCCTGGCGTGATCTGGTCCATGGGGTCATGAAGAGTCGGACTCGACTGTACAACTGAAGAACATTGAGCTTCACTGAAGACTACACAAACCTGCATCAGGTGTTAGCATTCTGAGCTTGCAGTATCTGTCCCTCTTCATCTATAAGCAAAAAAGGCTCACAGACTGACTAGCTCAAACAACACACTACTAGAAATAGCAGAGTATAAAGTAAATATACCCATACACACCTAATTTTGTATAAAGTTTTAGTACAAATATTTGTCCTGCCTTGTCTCAAAAGCAAAGAAGTCTGAACCATAGCCCAACTCTATTAAATATGGCAGCTCAAGGTTATACTGTGATTGCCATCCTATACCTGACAGGACATTCAGGTCTACCTCCCTGTCGGCTACATCCTTCATACCCTTATTACCCATTGAGGCCTAACACACCATTGCACTAGTTTACACAACTCGGAAGGCTCTGCCCAAAGACTCTGGAAAGCTGCTGCCAGGCAGAGTAGGCAATACTCTGCATCAGGACTTGCATCAGGACCAAAGGGGAGCCTGCCCCTTCCTTGTCAACATGGTGCAACTGTCCATATTTATTAGCACAATGTATACCTTGACTTTTTGTTCTCATCAGGGCCAACAAGGCAATTAACAAATTAAAAACATACATAACTAAAATACATCTTAAAAACCATTAGAACAACTATAATAAAGATAACATTCACATGCAAAAACATAAAAACAACAATTAAAAAACAAGGCACGAATACCTGCCTGAGAGAACGCCTCCTTCCTTTTTCTTTGACAGCATTACTGCACTGCTGACAATACGGCAATGCCACTAAGAAGACTTAGGTTAAATCCCAGCATCTAGGGCGTTATACTCCATTATACTGAGCAAAGCACAGAATTGTTATATGACATCTCATTACAGTACTTAACGATTTTTCATACTTTGATAAATGGCCTCATCTTCACTTTTCTCTAATTGAGAATGCTATGTATCTATCTAGTTTTAGTTCCTCTACTATAGTAGTCTACAAAACTATATTTACTGGCATAGTTGTATGGCAAAGTTATCTAGATTCTAACTAGGAGAAGGTAACGTATCAGTACTTTTGAAATATAAATGGGGGAAAATAATCGAATGGCTTTCATATATTACTCTTTAGCACAAGCTTGCTAACAAGCCTGGGCAAAAAGTATAAGGCCATATCAACTTGTTTCTGCCTGAAATTGAGTAGAAAATGGTTTTAGTTAAGCTTGATAAATAAATCTTACTCTGTGCCTTTAATATATTTTTCCAGTACAAGAGTTACTGTCCATAATATTATACTTAACATCAAAATAAATTCTAGTTAAAAACATTACTATTTGTCCACAAGACAATGCCGCAAGATACAGCATTATGAAAATATTCATATTGGAACTACACACACAGAGACTTCTTTCAGCACTTGACAGAACATTACTAAATGATATTAGGTATAGGTGAATCACAGAAATGTTAAAACTCTCACTTTCCACAGGCAGTAAAGAGGTGAGACATCAATAAACAGCACCCTAAAATCTAATAAGCAACATGTTTTGCTTCCAGCTCTGAAGTTACCAACTATGTGTTTTTGCTCTGGCCCAATATTTGCAAATTAGTTTTAAGTTCCATAAACCATTTTTTAAATATAAAATGCTATAAGGATGTTACTCTTTGCCTTGTAAGTGATCATTGGAACATACAATATCAAAAGATAGAAGCCTGGGAAGCATTTTATAGTATGTCCCTTTTGTCCATGGTGGAAATCATTTTGCAGTGTGAAGGACAGCTGGCACAAGCAGAAGCCATATATGGTCCAAACCTTTGAGACAAAGATCAGGCTGAGCAATGGTTCTTCAACTGCCTATGGTACCGCAGCTTTTGGATTGGGTTCTGCCATGATATCTGGACAACTGATTTTGTTGGATTTTAAACCATTTCATCTGTAGTATAAAAAAGCCAAAATTAACATATGAAAGTATAGCCTTACTAATTAAAACTCGAACTGACAGTCTCCCACTCTTTAACACTGTTATAGCTAATACAAACTGAACAGCTAACAACAGTTGGTAATATTCCCAAACATTAGGCTCTGACCAGTATTCCAGCACCAATTTAGATTTCAATAAGGTTGTGGTCGATGGGTTAAGAGAGTGAATCTGCAGATATCCTATTTATGTTTAAATTAAATAAGCAGAATCACACACCCATCTTGCCAAAGAGGATCATGCACAGAAGTTTATCTTTTCAAATGATTTACGTCAATCATATTTGACGAATATCATAGCATCTGGCCCCATCACTCCTAGGTAAATAGAAGGGGAAGTCATGGAAGCTGTGACAGAATTCATGTTCCTGGGATCCAAGATCACTGCAGACGGTGACTGCAGCCATGAAATTAAAAGACACCTGCTCCTTGGGAGGAAAGCTATGACAAACCTAGACAACATAATAAAAAGTAGAAGCATCACCCTGCCAACAAAAGTCTGTATGGTCAAAGCAATGGTATTCCCTGTAGTAATGTATGAGAGTTGGATCATAAGGAAGGCTGAATACTGAAGAATAGATGCATTTGAATTATGGAGCTGGAGAAGACTCCTGAGAGTCCCTTGGACTGCAAGGAGATCAGATCAGTCAATCCTAAAAGAAATCAACCCCGACTGTTACCTGGAAGGCCAGATACTGAAGCTGAAGCTCAAATACTTTGGCCACCAACTGAGAAGGGAGCATTCACTGGAGAAGACCCTGATGCTGGGAAAGATTGAAGATAATAGCAGAAGGGGACGGCAAAGGATGAGATGATTAGGCAGTGTTATTGATGCAACGAACATGAAATTAAGCAAACTCCAGAGAACGACGGAAGACAGGAGGGCCTGGCATGATGTGGTCCATGGGGACGCAATGAGTCAACTGTGCTACTGAACAACAACAATAAGTTAGCAACAGGCTATCAAACCAGAATTAGCACCATGGTTATTTGTATCAGTTGTTATTTGATGGATGTCTGAATCAACAAATCATGGTTACCAGTATTGCTCTTCACCCAGGCTAATGTACCTAAAGAATGGACTTCTGAGTAGGCAAAAAATAAGTCAGAAATGATTCTCAGCCATGGTTTGCTTGTTGGCTTGGCTGTTCATACCATGGCTGGGATGCTAAATTCCATTAACGCAAGCCATGATTTGGCATGACGTCTGACTTAAATTGGTTTAGAAAAATGAAACAGATTCCAGAACTAGGCTTATCTGTTTGACATTAGTACTTTACTAAAAGCTTAAGTGCAGCAAGAAAACATACTAATGTGATCAGATCTTGAGATATCAGCTCAGTGACTGAGTTTCTATTCTTCATATATACAGAGAAACTCTTAGATATGTCCTAAAGATCCCGGAATGTAAAGGGAAATGATAACATTCACTATATTCATATTTCATGATGGTGAAAGTTAAAAGACACATTTGACATAAAGTAGGTGAAAATGCAATTATGTTTAATTCCAAGTAGAGGACATAATTGTTATTGTTATTACTACTTTGGTTTAACCATCATAATTTTGTTATTCCTCCTAATTATCGTTGGTATCTGCTAAAAAGAGACACTGTAGCTGCAGCTGTATAACAATAACTGCTGTATATCAAAGTTTCTGTGGTTAATATATTTAACTGAAAACAACCACTTTGCTTGACAAAGTAAAACTGGATTTTCTAAGCACTGTTAAAGCCAGATTTCCTTATTTTTAATTTAAATTTATCTTGTAGAACTGGATATAATGTAAAAATGAATCCTTTTTCCATCAATGGCATGGTATCAAATAATAACAGAATGGTTACGAGGACATACAGCAAGATAAAGATTGCTATAAAAACTAGTATTAAATTTCTACTGATCAGTGTATTATGGGATATCACTAGCAGAGAAGTATATTACTTTTTTTTTAAAGAGGAAGAAGTTTTATATTTCATATAGTACACAGATCCCTGATGTCAAAAGCATCATTCCCCATCCTTAAAGTTATCACAATGTCACTAATACCAGATGACGCTAACAGTTAAGTGTGAAACCATTGTAATTACTACTACAGGGATCAGATAATCAGGAAACAGGAAGCTGCCAATAAGCTCTTACATTCATTCTATCCTACTTGTGGCACTATTTGTTATATTCAACAGTAAGACTGGTAAAAGGTTTGAGCAATTAAAACTCAAGTATCTTAAAACAATTATTTTAAAAGCTGCATAATGAAAATATTTGTTACATAAGCAGACTCCCTTGATGGTGTTTTCTACTAGTGGAATTTGTATATTTGGGATTCCTGTGGCACTAGTCTTTTTCCCTTGTTGTTTGGATTTACTGCTTGTTTTGGGACATGGCACAAGCCTTTGATTTGCAAACTTTCTCTGAAGCTGATAAAGAAAGACTAACGGCAAGTTTACCAGATGCCTTTACGGCTGGTCTGTATGAACGAAATGAATGGAAAACTCTATCAAGCCTCTACCAGAAAAAACATGTATTCATTTGCATGCAATTTTCTTGAAAGAATATGTTAAGACAGCTAAAATTCCATGTGGCTTATGCATGCATAAGATCCCTACTCTTTTCACTGAATCAGATGAATTTAAAAAGAAATGGACTGCTATTTTGAACAAATGCTCCCTAGATGTCATGCTTTTAATTATAGAGAAATCTTTGTCAGAGTTAGAAAATTTAGATCAACATATAACAGAACTTGAACTAGATATTAAGAAAAATATGCAGGACATGAAAGAACATGATGAGAAAATGCAAAACTTAAAAGAACAGATAGCAGATTTAGAAAGGCAGATCTGGAAAACCAAAATTTAAAAATTTCAGCATGATTGCAAGGATTATGAAGCTGGGTACGTTTACAGATGGAATTCTCAAAATAAAGGACGCAGAAAACAAGTGTCCTGGTCAGATAAAAGCTCTTCAAACACTGAGAATGAAGCTACAGAGGAAAGTGACCAGGAACATAGAAATACCACAGGAAAATCTGGGGCTGCGCCTTTTTAAGGGAAAAGTTACACTCCGAGAAATCAGGATCAGAAAAAACAATATTACCCATGGGGCAAAATAAAGTAAATCTAGTTATCAACCTGTCATCTAAGACTTTAACAGAAACTGAGCTCCAAGTCTTAAATAAAGGTTTTGGCTTTGTCCCAGCTAATAACTATGATGCCTTCTTGACTAGTAAGGATTAATTTTTGCTTATTAGACAATTGAAACTGAGAGTATTTGGGGGGGAATGTCCTGCTGTGAAAGAAAAATTTAAAGCTAAGTCTACTTTTTGTCCAGACATTTCAGATGCTGCTATATAAGTATTTGAATGGCTTGTCTTAAAAAACATTGAAAATATGGAATAACAAAAATGACAATACTCTAACTTATCTAGAGATGAGAGAAAATTTTTGAAGCCATATTAAAACTAATTATGGTGACTACTCATTATTTCAGAACACTAAATTAAAGGACACAACTATTTTAAGCCAGAGGCCACAGTTCAGTGCTAGAGTAGTTGCTTCTCATGTACAAGATCCTAGATTCAATTCCTGGCATTTTTGGTTAAAAAACATAACTTCAGATAGTAGCCTAGTGAAACGACCATTGGATATTCTCCTCTGAGGTCTGGAGGACATCTTGTGGGTGATTCCCATCCATCATCAGGGAGGCAGGACTAAGTTTAACTTCTTCCTGTTTCCTCTGGTGGGAGTCACCCTTGGCTCAGTTCTGGTGCTCCAAAAGCAATATACTAGATTAATTAAACTACAGGAAGAACTAAACATGAAATAAAAGTAACCATAACAGGAAGAATAGAAAGGAAAGGTAAGAATTCTTTGCAACGTAGATAGAATGCACATTCTCTATATGTAAGTTTATGTTACGTGACTTGTCTCTTCTTTCTCTTGTCTCTTACTCTCTCTGAACTTCTGTTTAAATGTGGTCACCTGTGTGCAGTCAGCCGTCTGTGGAATGACGACACAGGAGGGCCAAGATGTCCTCCAAACCTCAGAGGAGAAGGACCCTTCACAGTGAGTATCCAATGGTCGTTCTCCATAAGAACATAAGAGAAGCCAATGTTGAATCAGGCCAATTGCCCATCTAGTCCAACACTCTGTCACATAGTGGCCAAAAATACCAGGAGCTATCAGGAGGTCCAGCAGTGGGGCCAGGACACTAGAAGCCCTCCCACTGCTGCCCAGCACCAAGAATAGAGTGCATCACCTGCCCCAGACTGAGAGTTCCTATCTATACCTTGTGGCTAATAGCCATTGATGGACTTCTGCTCCATATGTTTATCTAATTCCCTCTTGAAGCTGTCCATGCTTGTAGCTGCCACCACCTCCTGTGGCAGTGAATTCCATGTGTTAATCACTCTTTGGGTGAAGAAGTACTTCCTTTTATCTGTTCTAACCCGACTGCTCAGCAATTTCATTGAGTGCCCATGAGTTCTTGTATTGTGACAAAGGGAGAAAAGTACTTCTTTCTCAACCTGCTCAATCCCATGCATAATCTTATAAACCTCGATCATGTCACCCCTCAGCCTCTGAGGTGGAGGCCATCTTGTGGGACCTCCCAGAGCAGTGTCCCCTAAAAACCAGGTGGATGGTTATCACCTGCCGACAGAACCAACTGCAGAACTCAACGATCAAAGCCTGCATCAGCAGAATCATATATATTGATTTTATAGTGCCTGATAAAGGTGGATAACGAGGACCATGTCACTGCCTTACAAACTTCCTCCACGGAAGCTCTGTTAGCAAAGGCTGCAGAAGTGGCTGCACTGCGCAGGGAATGGGCTGTGATGCCCTTGGGAACTCTGATGTTCAGGCTTTTGTAGGCCTCCGCAATACATGACCTGATAGTGTGACTTATAGCTGATGTAGACATCTTTTTTCCCGTATGAGGAGGGGAAATATTGATGAACATCACCTCTGTTCACCTAAGAGGGCCTGTTTTGGAAATGTAGCAGTTGAACGCTCTCCTCATATCCAAAGCATGCCACAATCGTTCCCTCGGATGAGAGGGGTTTGGAGAGATGGAAGGCAGACAAATTTCCTGGGATCTGTGAAATGTTATGTTCACTTTGGGACAGAAGGAAGGATCTGTTCAGAGGACGACTTTATCCTTGTGAAAGACTCTGAGTTCCTTATGCACCGACAGAGCTCCCAGCTCAGAGATCCTCCTGGCTGAGGTGATAGCCACCAAGAATAGAGTCTTCATCCTCAAGAACTTTAAGGAGATGTCCTTCAGGGGCTCAAAAGGTCCCTTTGTCAACGCAGAGAGGACTGTATTAAGCCTCCACGTGGGAAACCTGTGCTGTTGAGGGGGATCCTTGAATGATGCCCCCTTTAAAAAACATCAGACATGAGGGTGTTGAGATATGGGCAAACCCCCATATCTGGTTAGGACAGATGTCAAGGCTGCTACCTGTCACCGGAGAGTAGAAGCTTGAACACTGGTGGATCGACCGTCCTGAAGAAAATCCAGAATGGAATGTACCTTGGGGTGAAGTGGATCTATCTTCTTCCTCTTGGACCATCAAACGAAGGCATTCCATGTGACGTTGTATACCTGTGACATGGAAGGTTTCCTGGAAGCCATCACCGTCTGTACGACTGACTCACTGTAACCTCGTTTTAAGAGCTTGACCCTTTCAACTTCCACGCAGTCAAGCAGAACCATCTTGGATTGAGGTGATGGATCAGGCCCTGTAGAAGCATGTCTTCTGATACTGGAAGAACGAATGGAGGGGTGATTGCCATCTTCTGGAGAAATGTGAACCAGGGTCAACAAGGCCACTAAGATACCACCACAACGACCTCTGCTCTCAGTGCCTTTATCCGCCAAAGAAGCCTTGGAAGTACAGGCAGAGGGGAAAATGCATAAAGCAGTTCCACAGGCCAAGGAGACAGAAGAGTGTCCGTCTGTTCCACTGAAGGATGATAGAACCTGGTATAAAACCTGTCCAATTGACTGTTGTTTGGTGAGGCAAATAGATCCACCTGGGGGATTCCGAATCTGGACTGAATCATCTGGAATAGTCTCTTGTGAAGAAACCATTTGCCATCCTGAATTGACTGGCGACTCAGCCAATCTGCCTGTGTGTTGACAGAGCCTTTGATGTGCTCTGCTCGAAGTGAGCTCAAGTTGTTCTCTGCCCATTTCAGCAAGGACGTCATTTCTCGGTGTAGGGCTAAGGATTTGAAGCCCCCCTGTTTGTTCAAGTAGGCTTTGGCTGATATGATGTCAGTATGCACAAGAATGTGGTGACCTTGAATTTGAGAGGCAAAAAGCTGAAGAGCTAGTCGAATGGCCCGAAGTTCCAGAAGGTTGATTGGAAGTGACCTCTCCAGTTCAGGCCACCTGCCCTGAACTGGGCGATGATGAAGAGTGGCTCCCCAGCCAGATAGACTGGCATCTGTGAATATTTGGATCTGGTCCCGTATCCAAAAGGTCTTGCCCTGGGATAGGTTGGACATTTTGGTCCACCAGCTAAGGCTGGTCTTTACCTGAAGTGGTACTTTCAAGGAGAACTCCATTTTCAAGGCGATGGCTCTCTGGTAAGGACATAAGAACTTCTGTAGCTGCCTGGAGTAAAATCTCCCCCATTGCAGAGTGCTGAAGGCAGCCACCATGAGGCCCATCCTTGATCTTTCTTTTTTTTTTTTTTGAAACAAAATTTTTATTGGGATACATTCAACATTTCCAATCACGTTACCAATACAATTTCAGAAAAGAAAATCCCCGTCCCAATCCCCCCACCCCCTAATAGGCTTCCAACACTGCTAATAACAAACAGAAAAATTATAAGGCAATCAAGCTTAGACTTAAGTACATCGACAAACCAGGTAACACATTTGAATTATATATAACCTCTACAATTTCAGCATATTGTATATAACAGTACATACAGTTCAAAATTCATTTCATTCCTCGTTCAATATCCATACGTATCCAAGTTATATATTTTCCCCTTCATTCTATATTCAGTTTCTAGATACAATTTCAATCCTTCCCAGTCTTTTAGGTATTGTTCTGCCATTTGTCCATTTAATTTCTTTGTCATTTTGTCCATTTCCGCTAAAAATAACAGTTTTCTCAACCAGTCATGTACATCTGGCACCTTCTCCATTTTCCAATGCTGAGCAAAGGCCATTCTCGCCGACGTAATCATGTACCATAACAATGTCCTTTTTTCTTGTGGAATTTTTTCCATTGTCAAACCGAGGAGAAGAAGTTCTGGCTTTCTCTCAATTGGGATTTTCAGTATTTTCTGCATCACACAATGTATATTAGACCAGTATGCTTTCACTTTATCACATGACCACCACATATGGTAAAAAGAACCCTCTACTTTTTTACATTTCCAGCATTTATTACTCAAGTTCTTATCCATACTAATATTGGCAATCTTTTTTGGTGTCATGTACCATCTATACATCATCTTATAACAATTTTCTTTTACATTGATACAGGTAGACATTTTAAAAGATCTTTTCCACAAAAATTCCCATGATTCCATAGAAATTTCTTTGTTCATATTTATGGCCCACTTTATCATTTGTTCTTTAACAGTTTCATCCAAAGTATATACAGTCAACAAAGTTTTATACATTTTTGATATCATTTTCCGTTCTTTTTTCAACCATATATTTTCAATATCATCATTCATAACTCTAAAACCAAACTCTTTACAGTCTTTTTTATAGATGTCCCTTATTTGACAATATTGTAGCCAACCATATTCAAATTCTAATTCGTTATTTGGTTTTAAAACATATTTTTTCCCTTCTTTTTGCAACAATTCCTGACACTTCAACCAGTCATTACCTTTATATTCTGAAAACAAATGTATAACTGCAGCTGGAACAATCCACAGAGGCCTTTCATCCGAAATTGTATCCTTATACCTGATCCATGCATCAAACAGTGTCCTCCTTACATAATGATGCTTAAACATAGAGTCAGCTTTGTTTTTCCCATACCAAAGATAGGCATGCCAGCCAAATCTGCAATCGTGCCCCTCAAGAGCTAAAAGTTTTCTATTTTCCAAATTTACCCATTCAGATAACCAAGACATACATACTGCTTCATGATACAAACGCAAATTCGGGACTTGGAAGCCACCTCTGTCTTTAATATCATACATTATCTTCATTTTAATTCTTGGCTTCTTTCCTGCCCAGATAAACTTAAAGATTTCTCTTTGCCATTTTACCAACACTTTTCCATCTTTCACAATTGGTATTGTCTGAAACAGAAACATTAACCTGGGCAGTACATTCATTTTAATAACGGCAATTTTTCCAAGAAGAGATAACCTTAGTTTTTCCCATTTTTCTAAATCACTCTTTATCGAACCCCACAGTTTTTCATAATTATTCTTAAACAAATCTATATTTTTCATTGTAATTTCAACTCCCAAGTACTTAACCCTTTTAACCACTTCACATTCTGTCACATTTTGTAACATTTGTTGCTTTGTACCAATCATATTTTTACACAGTATCTTAGATTTATTTTTGTTGACATAAAACCCTGCAAGATCACCAAACTCTCTTACTTTTTCAAATACCTTAGGCATATTATTAACAGGATCTTCAACAATAAACATAATATCATCCGCAAATGCTCTTAATTTAAATGAAAAACCTCCAATATTCAAACCTTTTATATTATCATCATCTCTGACCGCTTGTAGCAAAATCTCCAAAATCCAGATAAATAACAATGGTGACAGGGGACAACCTTGTCTAGTACCTTTTCTTACCCGGAACATATCTGTTGATTCTGCATTGACAATCACCGAAGCTTTTTGTTCTTTATATATCGATTGAATCATTCTTGTAAATTCTACGCCCATCAAAGATTTCTCAAGCACTTTAAACATAAATTCCCAATTCAAATTATCAAAGGCCTTCTCTGCATCCAAAAATAAAAAAGCAACTTCTTTTTCAGGGTGTTTATCATAATACTCAATTGCGTCCAAAACAACCCTCATATTGTCTTTAATTTGTCTATTTGGTAAAAAACCAGCTTGATCTTCAACAATAGTATCTTTCAAAAACTTTTTAAGGCGCTCTGCCAATATTTTTGCAAATATTTTATAATCGTTGTTCAATAATGAAATGGGCCGGTAGTTTTTAACATTTGTTAAATCTTGCATTTCTTTAGGGATTAAGGTGATTGCAGCTTCATTCCAGGAGTCTGGGATCTTTCCTGTCTTTCTAACTTCATTTAGAAGAATCTCCAACACCGGGACCAAATCTTCATGAATTTTTTTATAAAATTTAGCTGAAAAGCCATCCGGGCCTGGGACTTTAGAGATTTTTGCCTCAGCTATTGCTTTACTGATTTCGTCTTTAGTTATTGCAGCATTTAAAAATGTTTTCATTTCGGGGTTTGGTTGTATCAAGTTAGCTTTGGATAAGTAATCCAACATTTTTTGAGGATCCGCTTGCTTCGATTGAAAGAGAGTCGCGTAATATTTAAAAAATTCCCTTTTAATTCCTCCTGGGTCTAAAATCTCTTTATTTCCATCTTTCAAACAGGTGATTGTTTTATTCTCTCTTCTTTTCTTTAATTGCCATGCTAAATATTTGCCAGGTTTATTTGCACCTTCAAAGGATTTCTGTTGCAATTTTTTCAAGTTCCAAAATACTTCTTTGTTCAACCTTGCCTCATATTGCTCCCTTAGAATCCTCAATTCTCTCAAAATCTTCTTTTTACCAGGCCTTTTCTTAAGTTCTGTTTCTTTTTTCCGAATATTTTCCATAATTTCTTTGTCTATCTTCATTTGTTGTTTCTTTTCATTATTATTAATTGCAATCAGATGTCCTCTCATCACAGCCTTGTAGGCTTCCCATACCGTTTGCGTCTGTACACTTTTATTTAAGTTCAATTGAAAGTATGTTTGGGTTTCTGACCTTATTTTATCCACGATATTTTGCTTGTCCAGCAAATCTTCGTTAAGTCGCCATCGAAATTTTTTCCTCTTAACATACGTTGACCATTTTATCGGACTGTGGTCAGAAAGAATCCTAGGCAATATCTCAATTTTGCGTGTTTGCAAGATTAAATTCTCTGTCATCCACATCATATCTATCCTGGAAAAAGATTCGTGTCTTGATGAATAAAAAGAGTACTCTCTATCTCTGGGATGTTTGATTCTCCAAACGTCTGCCAAGTGTTCATGTTTAGTCAATTGGAAAAAGACTTTAGGAAGTTTGCCCATGGCCTCAATTCCTTTTTTTGATTTTCTATCAACAACATTGTCAACAGTACCATTAAAATCGCCCATTAAAATCGTTTGCTCATAGGTCAACTGTCATAGTTGTTCCCACAGATCCTGAAAAAAGTTTTCTTTTGCCCCATTGGGAGCATAGAGATTAACAATTAATGTCTTTTTGTTCTGCAGCACAACTTCTACCGCCAAAAATTTCCCTTCATCGTCTTTAAAAATTTCTTTTGGTTCCAGCTCTTTTTTAATATATGTAACAACTCCTTTTTTCTTTTGAGAGGAGAGTGAATAAAATTCCTCTCCTAATCTTTTTTGAATCAAAAATTTGGCATCTGATTTTTTAATATGTGTTTCTTGCAAACAAACAATATCACATTTCTGTTTTTCCAACCAGAGTCTGATATTTTTCCTTTTTTGGGGTGAATTCAGTCCATTAACATTCCATGAAATTATTTGACTCTCCATGTTGATTCTATAATTATTTATCAGAGTCTTTAAAATTATCATTGATGAATCTGGTCATTTGGTCAACTGACTTGATGGTGACTCTCTTCTGCTTGAACGAAAAACTGACACCTTTAAGAATTTCCCATCTATATCTTATGCCCTCTGTTTTCAGCTTGTCAATCAGGTCTTTAAAAAGTCGTCTGTCCTGAAGCATCGCTCTGGGTAGTTCCTTTAGGACCATGATTTTCTTGTTGTCAATTATGAAGTCATCCTGAAATTGTTGCTTGAACAAATCCTCCTTCAGCTTCTTAGATATAAACTGGACAATTACATCTCTAGGTAATTTTTTCCTTTGCGCAATCGCAGAATTGACTCTGTATACCACATCAATCTGTGCCACCACTCTCTCCTCTTCCATTTTCAAAAAGTCTGCAACAGCATCTACCATGACTGAATGGATGTCCTCATTCTTGTCTTCAGGGATCCCCCTGAATCTCATGTGGTTAATCATTGCATTATATTGGACCATCACATTCACTTTATCTGTTTCTAAAGTGACCTCAGCTATATTAGATGCTACTCCCTTCACCCTTACATCCATCTCATCTGCTCTTTTGGTCAGCGTCTGTATCTCTTTTGTAATTCCAGACATTTCTTTTTTCAACTCTGTTACTTCTGTTATTACAGTCTTTTCCAGCTTCAGAATCGCGTCCATCACTCGTTTCTCCATAGCTTCCATCATGCCCTGTAGCTTTTTTTCCTCTTTCCCAGCCATTTTCGGGGAGGACCAGGTATTTGCCCTCTGTCGTTGCCGCAGGTCGTAAGCCGTTGTTCAGAATTTTCCCTCCAACTCACTCTAAATCAAAGTCCTTCTTGTGCCCACCTAAATCGCACTAATTTCACTTTTTTATATTAAGTCTTTCGTTTAAAATCAAAGAAAATTTTTCTGACCTTCCCAAAATGGCGGGCGCAATTTCTCTATGGTAAATGGTTCTTCCGGGTACTCACTTCCTGTCCGGCAATCTTAATGGTCCCCCTTGTTCCTGATTTTTTCCCTTCTTCCGGCCTCCTTGGTCTTCTCTAGGATGATTACTTGTCTGTTCTGAAGTCACTTCCTGTTTTGCCGATTTCTGCTGCAGCAGCTACAGTACTTTTCCACTGCAGTTCTCGCGGAGTTACTGTTAGTTTCTATTTTAAAGTCAATAATCTAACCGCAGGAATGATCAACAATTCGGCTTTTTGGCCTTTTTTAGCTGTTTAACTGCACTTTTTCCGCTCCAATGTTAGTACAACAGATACAGCACGATCATGCGCTTCATCGGATGTTGTTTATTTTCGGCCGAAACGCGTCTCCGGTGAGCAATTTTAAAAAGTTACCTTCAAAGTCCGTGTCTTGTTATAGCAGTGTTTCCTTGATATCAGTTTCCGTAGAATGTCTTGGAGGTCTGGGTCATGCGTTCTTATGTTGAGAATCCAACTCGGTGGGGTCTTGTAGAGATTTTCCGAAGTGCCTTCTCTGGGGGAGGGGATCAAGGCTGGTCGCGGCGCTCTTTAAAGCCCCGCTATCAGCCGATCTCAACTCCTCTCTCGGGCCAGGCTCTCTGCCAGTCACCCCCCTGCCTGGGGGGATCTGCGGTGGGCTATTTGAAGCCCACCCTGTCGTCAAGACCCTCCGTTTGCTCTGGGAGCTCTAACGAGCAAGCCAGAACACCTTAGGACGCCATGAATCCCAGACCGGAAGCCGCCCATCCTTGATCTTTCGAGCCTTGCCCGTGGGCAGAAAGAATTTGGTCAACTGTGTGTCCATTATCACTCCCAGATGCTCCAGATGCTGGGATGGTGTCAGGGAACAATTCTGTCTGTTGATCAGGAATCCAAAGTCCTGTAGGCACTGTATGGTCATCTGGGTGTCCTTCTGGGATTGTCTTGGAAAAAGAACTAATCAGAAAGTTGTCGAAGTATGGATGGATATGGACGCCCTGTTCCCTCAGGTACACAATGGGATGGATCAGCACTTGGAGCCGAAGAAAGGCTGAAGGGAAGTGCCCAGAATTGTAGATGGTTCTCTCCTATGCAGAAGCGCAAGAACTTCCTGTGTTGAGGGAAGATCGGGATGTGAAGATAGGCTTCCGTCAGATCTATGGAAGAGAGGAATTCTCCAGGTAGGAGAGATTCTGAGATGGACCTCAAGGATTCCATGTGAAAGTGCTTGAGATCCACATACCGGTTGAGATATTTTAGATCCAGGATTGCTCTCCAGTCCCCGTTCTTTTTGGGTACCGTGAAAAAGATGGAGTAGACCCTGGTCTTGCGTTCGTTGGGAGGAACGGTTTCTATTGCCTGAATGCATAGTAGGTACTCTATCGCGGACTTGGTTCTTTTTATCGGATTTCTGAGAACTGGAGAAACAACAAAATGTTGAGGAGGGATTGACAGAAACTCTATTTTGTAACCCTCTATAATAATGTCCTTTGTCCAGACATCTGGACGGGAGGTAAGCCATTCCTGACTGAAGCAAAGAATGCGTTCCCCCACTGGAGGGCTTGCGTAGTCATGCCTTGGTGTTTTTGGGGTCCCCCCCCCATCTTGTCTGTTCCCAGGCTGTCTGGGATATCTGTTGTTGTTGTTGTTGCTGCTGAAGCCTCTGCGATGAAAGGGCTGCTTGTTGCCCCCCCAGGAGGGTCTTCTATTCTCCTGTCTAAATCTAAAGGAAGAATTGTAGGGTCAAAAGGAAGTGGAAGAACTCGTTGTCCTTCTGTCACTGGGTCGCATGGACTTAGGAAGGGCTTTATTCTTATCACGAGTTTCCACTAAGATCTTACCCAGTGAGTCGCCAAATAATTTGTCCCCTTGGAAGGGGTAGGCTGAAACTATGGCCTTGGACTGATGGTCCGCCAGCCAAGCCCTCAACTAGACTACTCACCTGGCTACAGCGGCTTAGGCCATTGCTCTGGAAGTCATGACCATGGAGTTTAAGGTGGCATCAGCAGTATAGGAAACAGCCTTGAGTACCCTATTGGCCCCTTCCAGGAGCCTGGGGTTATTTTCAGGGATCATCTGGATTAATCTACGCATCCATACAATTTCTCAAGCTAGTTGTTGAGTAGTTCAAGGAATGGTCTCAGTGGGAGTTGCCCCCACAGACCGAGACAGAGAGGTTTTTTTGTTTGTTTATTTAGATATAAGAGAGAGAGAAAGCAAGTAGAAGAAACTGAAAGAAAAGGATTAAAGAAGTTATAGCGAGATTGGTGTTAGAGCTCTAACACCTAGCTGCTCTCCCTACTGAGGCAGGAAAAGAACTGAGCCAAGGGTGACCACCAGAGGAAACAGGAAGAAATTGGACTTAGTCCTGCCTCCCTGATGATGGATGGGAATCACCCACAAGATGTCCTCCAGACCTCAGAGGGAGAACACCTCTGACTGGTACCTACTGCCCACCAAAATAGACAGTACTGGAATAGATGGATCAATGTCTGGTTCAGTCCATCACATGCTCTGAAGCTACAACAGCCACTGGTGAGTCAGAATGGCAAACATGGACAGAGGAATAATTCAGGAATTAGCATCTTGTTTATTTTAGAGTCTACAAACTTGTTTTTGAGAGGAGCTAAATAATACTGTTATTTTAGAGTAATTTGCTCATATTAAGTGTCTCCTGAAGAGTAATGTAAATCAGTTGAAGTTAACTTCATAAATGACCCCTTTAAGATGAGACAGCTTGTTCTGACCAAGATACTGGGGATTGAACTTGGGACCTTCTACATGCCAAGTCTATGCTCTACCACTGATCCATGGCCTCTCCCTAAATCCTAACCTCAGATATTTAGATTGCAGCGAGTTGTCTGGAAAAACAAGAAGATGAAGAAGAGGGCAGGCAGTGCTGCTTGGCCAGCCTGGGCCATCCAGGTCTTACATTCTAAGAGTAGTGCTATCACCTCCCGTGTTTGTAATCTCCCTTCCTTCAAGCCACATAACCATCTGCAGGGACATACGCCATCTTGGTCCTTACAATATGCTAGCATGAGAAATGAAGCTAGGGATTGGTGGACTTGCCCATGACCATCCTCTGAGCTCCAGGACTGAGTAGCAATTTGAACTTTGCCCATACTTTTTTTTTTACTTCACCACCAAGCTTTTCTTCTGTTTGATACTTAATTGTGATGCAAACCTGTTACAAACAAACTCTTGAGTACCAAAACACTATTTTTCATACTACAAGTGCAGGGAAAGCTATGTCTCACCAGGCTGCTATGGCATCCTGGCTCTCTTTTACAGACAAGCCCTGACTCCTGAACAATGCAGCCTTGCCAAAAAAACATACATTGTAGACTACCAGGCTCATGATCACTGACCAGCCTTGCCCATAGTATGTAAGAGACCTGCAAACATTCTTCAAGGACTAAGCTTTATTCCCTGTTTTTATCTGCACTGCTATAGTACCTAATAACATCAACTAGCTCAACAGTCAGTTCTTACAGTAGCTCTCCCTCCCTCCCTGGCCCTGTATGAAATAATTCACCACCTCCTAAAATCTCTAACAGTGTTGCAATGGTCAAATTCCTTTCCTGTGTCTCATTAGCTCTCTTACTTTCCACACTGATTTCAAGTTCTGGATACTGACATTTTAGGCTCTGCATCTCAGTTTGTTGTAGAGCAATGCCATTCCTGCATGGAGCTCAGGGGGGCTTACATCGGCAAACCTTTTGACATTAAGCATTTAGCAGCGATCATCTTATAACTTGGGGCTAAGCTAAACCTGGAATGTAAGCACATATACAGAGTCCAACCAGCTTTTGGGGGTTTAAGCTTTTGAGAGTCAAAGCTCCTTTCCTCAGACCTTCATCTGACAAAGGGAGTTTTGACTCTCAAAAGTCTAGACGCTGAAAATCTTGTTGGTCTCTGAGGTGCTGTTGGATTCAAATGTAGCTCCTCCACTGCAGAGCAACATGGCTGCCCCCTTTCCCTGGCATTTTAAACTAAAAACAACCTCCAGAGGCTGCAACACAGAAGGAAGCAATGTCCAGGGAAGATGATTCACCTCTGCCATTTTGTCCATTCAATGTTACCCCCCCCCTCCAGGACACTGACAATTCTGGGCAAAAAGCCACTGCAGGCCAGGATCAAATAACTTATTATGCATGTTTCCCACCTTTCCTCCAGGGTGCTCAGAGCATTTTTTAAAAGCCTCTTAACAGCCTTGGGAAGCATCAAACCCTCGCTTAGCTCTGAAGCTCTGAAGGACCTTGGACAAATCACTATCGCTCAGCTTAACTCAACAAGGTTTATTAGAGGCCAGAAGGCTGCTATGAGCTCCTTGAAAGGAGAGAAGGACACCGTGTAATAAAATCTCAAAATTATTTTAGAAGAAAGCACAACATTTAAAGTGTTGAGTCATTCCTTTACAACCTTTCTTGTTTTTACGTGAGCCGTGTCCACACAAGAGGCAATTCAGACTTGGAACCTTACACTTTTCTCCAACCTCAATGTTGAAAGAAAATGTACACACTGGCTGGAAAATGGCACAAAGATCCTGCCCACGTTTTGTGAAGTATATTATGAGGGGCAGACAAACTTAAACTTGTCCTACAGATTCCTCGTAATGAACACCACCACATAGAAAAAAAGTGTGAGATATGTTCAGAACAGCTGTTGGTAGACATGAGGGGGAGGGGTTGAATTAGAGCTATTCTGTGTCATTTTGTATAAAAGATTAGCTGCTCTAAAGGCTAAACTGCAAATTTTATTAATCTTTATATACGGTCAATGAAAAGATTTCTAGCAGCATACAGAGGACGACTCTGTTTTTTAAATTTTCATTGAAACCAGCCAGTGAAGCAGTTGGACTTTCAAAAGGCTTTTGACAAAGTACCTCACCAAAGACTCATGAGTAAACATACAAGTCATGGGATAAGAGGACTGGTTTGCTTATAGACTAAAAACTGAATTACAGGAAGCCAAGAGTAGGAATAAGTTTACAGTTCTCACAATGGAGGGAAGCAAGCAGTGGGGTCCCACAAGGATCGGTATTGGGGCCAGTACTATTTAATTTATTCATAAATGATCTGGAACTAGGGGTGAGTAGCATAGTGGCCAAGTGGCAGATCACAAAATGATTCAGGATGGTAAAAACCAAGGCTGTGCACACTGGGACAAAAAATCCCAACTTCAAGTAGAGGCTAGTGGGGTCTGAACTTGCTGAGACTGAGAGGGAAAAAGATCTTCAGGTTGTATTGGTGCTCAATGGAAGTGTCAACCCAGACTGGAAGCTGGACTAGATGGACCACTGGTCTGATCCAGCAGGTCTCTTCTTATACTCTTATTATTGTGCTGTAACAGGATATTGCAACAATGTATTCACAGTTTTTTTGTCTCTAGATCTTTTTCTTATAAAGTCATAAGAAGAACGTATCACTATATCACATTTATCACTATAACTCTATAACCAAAAGGGCTAGAGACTTATTTTTTAAACAAATGTATCACATTTATCACTATAACTCTGTAACCAAAAGGGCTAGAGACTTATTTTTTTTAAAAAGGGGAAAAGAAAGCTGAAAATCATTACCTTAGATCACCAGGGTGCCCCAAATATGATTAGCACTGTCCTACAACTGGAAAATATCTGCTATGTGTAACCATTACTTCTAGAATACTTTCGGCTGACAAACCTGAAATTCTAGTTTGGACAGAGATAGGACTCAAGGGAACAGAGATGTAAATGCCTCCCCCTCCCCAATATATACCCAGCTTGAAGAAACAAAGTTTAGATCAACATCACTAACAGAATCTTGTAAGCACTTACAAACGGTGCTTATGCATATGTATATACTGACTATGTAATTTATGTACATATAGCTATATGTACACTAGATGTGTAACTAATACCTCCACATGTAGTTAATAAGAATTTTAATCAACTTCATTATGTTCAGTACAAGTTGATTATGCTGAGGCCTAGGGTGAAACGAATAGCATTTTTACAGTCAATATACTTTCTCAAACTATTAAGCAAAAAAAGTCAATTAATTTCTCAGGTTCTATCAGTGCTTCCACAGTGAAAACCGAAATCAATCACATTGCTACATTCTTTACAGAACCAACCTGGAGTCTAGAGTTCATCAGCATGAATTCCTGTTGACTCTTCATATTTTCATTAATTGACTTTGAAAAGATGAATCCCATTTTGACCTAAACAAGTAGAATAAATTGTAAACATTCATATTCACTGTAATATTCCATATATATATATATATATATATATATATATATATATATATACACTTCACCTAGAGTACTTTTAATTCTGAAAATTAAGGCTACTTTTAAAAATACAGAAATACTTCCAAGACATGACCAATAATAGCACATTAGGCCTATCTAGAGCCAGTAGAGCTGTCCCTCAGTCCTTGAAACCAAAGAGAGATATGGATAGCCTGGTTGTTAAGGAAGCCTTTCTGCTGCTTTCTTTTTAACTCACTGGGAGAGGTTTTATATCCCAGTCCCAAAGAGGAGGAAGAGCTTGTGAAGAAAAATTATAGGAAAGCTATTGAAATTGCAGGGTGTTTAGGGCAGGGAGAAAGAACCCTTTTTATTTTTGGCAATTGTTTAGAGAAGATAGTTAAGATGTACATGAGAACATAACATAAGAACATAAGAACATAAGAACATAAGAGAAGCCAATGTTGAATCAGGCCAATGGCCCATCTAGTCCAACACTCTGTCACACAGTGGCCAAAATATACCAGGTGCCATCAGGAGGTCCAGCAGTGGGGCCAGGGCACCAGAAGCCCTCCCACTGCTGCCCCCTCCAGCACCAAGAATAGAGTGCATCACCTGCCCCAGACTGAGAGTTCTCATTCTATACCCTGTGGCTAATAGCCACTGGTGGACTTCTGCTCCATATGTTTATCTAATTTCCTCTTGAAACTGTCCATGCTTGCAGCTGCCACGACCTCCTGTGGCAGTGAATTCCATATGTTAATCACTCTTTGGGTGAAGAAGTATTTCCTTTTATCTGTTCTAACCCGACTGCTCAGCAATTTCATAGAGTGCCCACGAGTTCTTGTATTGTGAGAAAGGGAGAAAAGTACTTCTTTCTCAACCTGCTCAATCCCATTCATAATCTTATAAACCTCGATCATGTCACCCCTCAGCCGTCGTTTCTCCAAGCTAAAGAGCCCCAAGCATTTTAACCTTTCTTCATAGGGAAGGTGTTCCAACCCTTTTATCATTCTAGTTGCCCTTCTCTGCACTTTTTCCAATGCTATAATATCCTTTTTGAGATGTGGTGACCAGAACTGTACACAGTATTCCAAATGAGGTCGCACCAATGATTTATACAGGGGCATGATGATACTGGCTGATTTGTTATCAATTCCCTTCCTAATAATCCCCAGCATAGCGTTGGCCTTCTTTATTGCAGCTACACATTGTGTAGACATTTTCAGCGAGTTATCCACTACGACTCCAAGATCTCTCTCTTGGTCAGTCTCTGCCAGATCAGACCCCATCAACGTGTATTTATATTTAGGATTTTTGGCTCCAATGTGCATCACTTTGCACTTGGCCACATTGAACCCCATTTGCCACGTTGACGCCCACTCACCCATCCTCAACAGATCCCTTTGGAGTGCCTCACAATCCTCCCTGGTTTTCACCACCCTGAACAACTTCGTGTCATCTGCAAATTTAGCCACATCACTGCTTACTCCCAATTCCAAATCGTTAATAAACAAGTTAAAAAGCATGGGACCGAGTACTGATCCCTGTGGTACCCCACTGCTTACCACCCTCCACTGAGAAAGTTTCCCATTTATACTCACTCTCTGTTTCCTATTTATAAGCCAGTTTTTGATCCACAAGAGGACTTGTCCTTTTATCCCATGACTATTGAGCTTACTTAGGAGCCTTTGATGAGGAACTGTATCAAAAGCTTTCCGGAAGTCAAGGTAAATAATATCTATTGGGTCCCCCTTGTCCACATGTTTGTTCACTCCTCAAAAAACACTAACAGGTTAGTGAGACAAGATCTTCCCTTACAGAACCCATGCTGAGTCTGCCTCAATAGTTTTTGTTCATCAATGTGCCTACTAATTCTTTCCTTAATAACAGTTTCCACCAACTTACCCGGTATCGATGTCAGACTGACTGGCCTGTAATTTCCTGGATCTCCCCTGGAGCCCTTTTTAAAGATTGGAGTGACATTAGCTACCTTCCAGTCCTCAGGAATGGAGGCAGATTTTAAAGAAAGATTACATATTTTTGTCAGGAGATCCACAAGTTCACATTTGAGTTCTTTCAGAACTCTCGGATGAATGCCATCCGGGCCTGGTGATTTATTAGTTTTTAAATTGTCCATCAGTCGGAGGACTTCCTCTCTTGTCACCGCAATCTGATTCAGGTCTTTCAAACCCCCTCCCGAAATCAGTGCTTCTGGAGTGGGCAAACACTTCTCCTCTTCCACAGTGAAGACAGAGGCAAAAAATGCACTCTACATTTGAGTGGCACATACCTAAAGAATGTATTTTTGAAAGTAAAACTGTCATTATTATTTATTGGATTTTAAATCGACTGTCACAAGATGGCACAGGTAGGATCATCACAGTGATGCCACAACCTACCCTTTAAAGTGGGATTAGTACATCCCTAAAGTGATGTACTATGTACTAAAAGGAAGGACAGGATTGCCCATTGGAAACCATGGGAGAGACTTGAAGGCCCACTGGAAATAATGGGAGCCAGGAATGCCAAATTGACTTGCATGTTGGCTTCACTGAAATACATTATAGCTCAAGCAGAGTTGCAAAGAAAATGTGGAATAGATTTTTCATTAAGGTCGCTGGTCCCAAATACACTGCTCTGGGAATGGAATGACAAGCCCCGGAGTGGAATGACTGTCCCTGGGGGTAGCAGATGTGTTCTCAGGGTGGAATGACAGGCTCACAGTGGAATGACATCCCAAGGGGGTAGTAGATGTATCCTGGGAGAGGAATGACAGGCCCCAAAGTGGAATGACAGGCCCTGGGAGTAGCAGGAGTGTTCTGGGACTGGAATGACAGGCCCCCCGTGGGGCCACCCTCAGAACACTCCTGCCACCCCAAGGGCTGTCATTCTACTGTAGGGCCTGTCATTCCACCCTCAGAACACTCCTGCTACCCCAGGGGCTGTCATTCCACTCAGGGGCCTGTCATTCCAGTTCCAGAATACTTCTGCTATCCCCAGGGGCTGTCATTCCACTCTGGGGTCTCTTGTTTCAGTCCCAGGACACATCTGGTATCCCCAGGGGCTGTCATTCTGCTCTGGACTGTCATTCCACTCCCAGAACACTCCTGCTACCCCCAGGGGCTGTCAATCCACTCTGGGGCCTGTCATTCCACTCCCAGAGTAGTGTATTTGGAACCTTAATGAAATATCTATTCCGCATTTTCTTTGCAACTCTTCTTGAGCTGTAATGTATTTCGATGAAGCCCATGCAAGTCAATTGGCATTCCTGGCTCCCATTATTTCCAATGGGCCTTCAAATCTCTCCCATTGTTTCCAATGGGCAATCCTGTCCTTCCTCTTAGTACATCCCCCCCTTTAAAGCACAAGATGAGACAAACCAATCAGTATACCAGCAGCACGTATATATGAGTGGATAGATATATTTATGAATGTATACAGCTGTAGGAAGCATGTGTCATGAGGAAGAATCTGGATGTGTGTGTGTGTGTAGAGTAGGAAATTATACTACATATGGTGTGCATGTGTAGAGTAAGAAATTATGCTACATAAGCTCAAGTTTGTCGTGAAGGCTGCCAGGCAAATGTGGGCAACAGAATGAAGCAGCTCCCAAGCACCACTAAAGGATAAAGCCAAGTGCTATCCACAGCAAGACTCAGTGAAAAGAATGTGAAACCACTCCCACTTGTTTTTTCACTGACCATTTGTTCAACCTGTAATGAGAGCCACAAGTTCTATCTATGTTATAACAGTCCATACAAAGGAACAGGAGGTGGCACCAAACAGTCAGAGAAGGGCATAACTCTGAAATTCTCAGGGTTTGCGGACGTAGAGGTCATGTAATTGCCCCTGGTATAAGAGGCTGTTAGCCGCCCAGGACACAGTCAAGAACTGGGTTTTGGAGCTCAGCGCTCTAGTTCCCCCCTTATCCCAAGCCACTGACAGGCTGCAACGTCCGGTCTTTTAAAGCATACACACTGGCACCAGGATAATTCCCTCATATGCAGTTTATTGGCAGCTGTCCTGCGGCATGCCTCCTACAGGCTCTCCGCGTTCTCATGCAAGTCCTTGTGCAATGCTTGTCAGTCCTCATTAACTATATTCCCTGCATACACACCCCATTTCACGTGTTCCCTAACCCCTCGTTCATCCATATTTATCCTAACAGGCACGTTCTCCCCAACTCCCAATATCCCCCATGTTTCAGCAACACACCTCCTGCAGTCAGCCCCGATATCCTCCAGAATTTCAGCAGCAACTATCTTCTCAGTTCTTTGAACGTGTCTGACCGTATATTCACCCCCAACCCCGCCCCGTAAGTCGAGGAAGTTGTTAGCTGGCAAGCGAAGCACCTGGCACGATAAACTTCCGGGCACAACAGGAAATAGCCTAGCTAGACCACGCCCCCTCATTTCCTGCATCTCCGTTTTCTGGTTTTAGTGGCGAAAGAGGGATGGGCGTGCGTAAGAATGGGGTTTCGCCACGTCTATATTTAGTTGAAAAGGGCGGAAGGGAGAGGATGAAGGGGCAAGAATTTGCTGAAGTTGGGGGGGGTGTCTTTGTTGCACCGCACGGGATTTCCACACTGTCCGCGAATTAAGTTCTCTTGTAATAGCATTTTCTCCTGGATTTTAATTGTTTTGCTGTCTGCCTGCATCTTGATAAGAAGATTGGGGCTGAATGATTTTTTTGGTCCTTACACTGGGGTCAAATTTGGAATTAGATAGGAAATTTATGCGAAGCAGTTCAAGATTCTGATTTAAGGCCATACGCAGTTTTCTTCACATGTCTCGTCTCGTTAAACTGTTCTTCCTCTGGATGTTTTTGTATATGGTGTACACCAGATGGAGCTACTTCATCTCTAGAAGAGGACACCCTGCAATTTGTCTCTGTCAACTGGAATCTACATGATGTTGGTTTAATGGATTTGAGATGCCTTTGTATTGATCTAATCCTATAATTGCTGTCAAAGAAGCAAGACCTGTTTACACAGAGCATTACTATTCTGTACCAAGCATTTGTTGATGCAGCCTTTGTCATATCTATGTATCTGTGCATCTGGGCTTCTTTAATCCTGAGTGCCAATATTCCTGGCAACATTAAAGCGCAGGGGGGCAGCACGTAGTCCCTCAGGCAGGGACTCTAAACTGAGGATTTACAATAGCTATTCCTAATACCCATCTAGTGAAGTAAAGAAACAGATCAAACAAAGCCAGGCTGGCACCCAGGGCCACAGTCCTGCAAGACGGGCCCAGAGAGGATAACAATAGAACTTGGCTGGTTGTCACCCATAGCTCACAGCTCAAATCAGTCCAGTGCATAGTTAGTGATTTGCAATGCATCTTGGATAATGACATTTCCCTCTCACAAAGTTGGGTGACAGACTTTGCCTTGCCACCAGGCCCCCTGCCCCATGTGAACAGGGATCATCTAGCAAAGTCACAAATCCAGGAATCAAACTTTCCAGAGGCAGGAGTAAACTAGGAAGGAAAAAATACCCCTGGGAAATGGCCCCATCCCAGCCTCCCCCTCAGGAGGAAAGGAGAAACAGCCAGCCAGGTAGCCCCACACTACATGGGGCTTATCTAGGCGCCACTCTTCTCGTCACTGGATTTGCCTGGCCCAGGTAGGAGGGTAGGCTGTCAGTCCACAGGGAAATTCCAGTTACCATAATGTCCAATCTATCCCTACATCCAACAAACCTATACATCAATTTTGTTCCCACATATACTCAGGCCATATTATTACTGCACCCAGTAAAATAAGCATACCATGTTGAGCTAATCCACTTGTTCATCCCTCAATTTAATATGCTATCGTGTCAACAATGACCTTATGTTCTTTTTGTTGAACAAACAGGACAGTTCCCTATGCAAAAGATATACATGGGCACAGATCTGATTTTAAAATTGTAATATTCCAAAATCAGTGGGAAAACATTTTAAGCTTCCAGGACATATTACTGCTTACCTTAAATTTACTATTCTCCTTCAAAAGGTAGGATCCAATGCAAAATTGCTGAATTACGGTTCATTAAAACATTTTGAGACAATGTACTCACCCCATCCCTGCTTAACAGGGACCTAGGACACCTACTCAGTATAGGTGCTAACAATTCCCATACTCCACTGTTATAGATGCTAATTGTGTCCACTATCTCACTTCATCCTGCATTAGACTTGATGTATATTCTGCTCTGCTATTGTTAGTTAGGACTGGAGAACAAATTCAAAATTGACAAATCACTAGGCCCAGGTGGTATACATCCAAAAGTTCTGAAAGAACTCAAATAACTTGTGGATAACCAGTGGCACCTTTAAGACCAAGAAAGTTTTATTCAAGGTATAAGCTTGTGTGTGCATGCACACTTCTTCAGATACATTTAAATGGAAGTTACCCGTCCATACATATAGGTAGGGGGTGAGCAGAAAGTTAGTATACAACATAATAAAGGTGTTTAACAGATGCAAGGACCAAACTGGGATAACAGATTTACTTTATATGGTCACCATTTGTTTGGGTTTAATTCCAGGGGGAAACATAGTGAAGGAAAGAAATCTATCAAAATTGGGCAGATGTATCCTTAATTGTGGAATGTTGAGAGTAATTAATGGAGACCCTGCTATCATGCTTCATCCGTCACCTCTGAAGCGTGGAGGCAACAGTACAGCATCATCTTCTTTGAGGTGGTGCAATTGGCTGTTAATTACTCAAAGAGTAATTAATGCATGGAATTCACTGCTGCAGGAAGTGGTGGCAGCTATAAGCATAGCTTCAAGAGGAGATTCAATAGACATATGGAGCAAAGGTCCATCAGTAGCTGTTAGCCATAAGGTATAGATGGAACACTATGTCTGGGGCAGTGATGCTCTGTATTCTTTGTGCTTGGGTGGCAACAGTGGGAGGGCTTCTGGAGTTCTGGCCCCACTGGTGGACCTCCAGATGATAGCTGGGTTTTGGCTACTGGGTGACACAGAGTGTTAGACTGAATGGGCCACTAGCTTGATCCAACATGGCTTCTCTTTATGTTCTTAGTATCTCACACTCAGTCTGTATGAACAGATGATTCCTTCAGTAGGAGGCCTCCCCCTGTAACTCCGCCCTCACTTGCTGTATATAAGATCAGATCTGATGGTTTAACACTTCATGCATCTGAAGAAGTGAACTCTGATTCTCAAAAGCTAATTCTAAGAAACTTTTTGTTAATCTTTAAGGTGCTACTTGACTCCTGTGTAATTTTATAACTAAAGCCCTGATTATATGTTACAGTTAATGCCTGTACATCTTACATGTACGTGTGTGTACATCTGTTTATAAGAAAAAGCCAACATATGTGCATTTTACAAATGAAACTGAGGACCAGTACCTAGATAAATGTGTGGTTTAAATCACATGTTGAGATGTAAACATGTGGAACATAACATGAGAATTATTCAATGTTTGTATAAAGAAAAAGCCAGTGTGCACTATGCATTGATTGTGTGTACATCTACTGTAACTTGTGAACAGGGCTTTAGTCTGTAAATAAGTGATAACACCAAAATTCCCAAGATACCTATAGATTCTGAGTTCATGTAGCTCTCCCTGTACCAAATGAAACGTAGCCTTGATGAAAATAAACAGCAAAGGCTGGTGAGACAGTTACATTTATCTGAAAATAAATTCCACTAATGTCAGTGGGACTTACTTGCAGCTATACTTAGTACTGGAGTCTCAGTGTACCAAATATAACCCTGTTACAACTCTTATCTCTTCACTGCAGACTTGTACCTAGGTAATAATTAGCAATACCTGTTGAAAGGGAAGTGTGTGATAATGGGGGATTTTCCTTTCTGTTTCTGGTTGGCATTGCTAGTAAATGGCTGTCATTCTCTGTGCGTAATTTCCCTGAGTAACTTCCTGGACTTTGCCTTCCTGAATCATAAAGTAATCTTTTGAAATAATTTCATTTTTGTATTTACTGGGAAATTAATAGTAGAAAAGAGCAAGAGTCCAGTAGTATCTTAAAGACTAACAAAATATGTGGCAGGGGAGGAGCTTTCGTGAGTCATGGCTCACTTCTTCAGATACAGCTAGAATGGGAGTCCATCTGTCCTATTTATTGGAAAGTAGAGTGATTTCAGATGCCAAATGACACTAACAGGCAAATGACACTAGCAGGTATGATTGGATTTAGGTGAGATATGCAGAGGGGTACTAGGCATGAAGAAATCAGCATTGGTAATGAGACAGGAAACCTAGGTCTCAATTCAGTCCAGGTGGATGCATTGTCTTGAGCTTCATTATCAGTTGCAATTCAGCAGTCTCCTTAATTTCCCTTTGAAATTCCTTTGTAAGAGAACTGCTACTTTTAGGTCAGCAACTGGATGTCCTGGAAGGTTAAAATGTGCCCCCACTGTTTTTTGAATGTTGTGGTTCCTAATGTCAGACTTATGTCCATTAATTCCTTGTTGAAGGGACTGGCCTGTTTGTCCAACGTAGAGGGTGGATGGGTATTTTTGACATGGGATGGCATGATTCACATTAGAGGAGGAGCAGGAATATGAACCTGAGACAGTATGGCTGATGTTGCTGGGTCCATTGATGGTGTTGCTAGGATCTATATAAGAGCAAAGTTGTTGTCTTGGTTTGTTGCAGACCTCGGTACCAGAGACCATATTACTGTCAAGTAGTTTGTCATTGCAGGTGAGAGGTTGTTTTAGGCTAGCAGGCTGTCTGTAAACAAGAAAAGGTCACCTGCCCTGCCCCCAGTGCCTGTGTAAGGGAAGTGTCACTGTCCAGCATGGGTTGTAGGTCATTAATAATGTGTTGAACTGGCGTGAGTTGGGAGTTGTAGGTGACCACCAGTGGTGTTCTGTTTTTATTCTCCTTGGGCTTGTCTTGTAGCAAGCTGTCCCTAGGTATCATTCTGGCTTTTCCAATCATCTTTCTCACCATATCAGGAGGATATTGTAGTTACAAAAATGCCTGTTGCAGATCCTTCAACTGAGTATCTCTGTCTGAGGGTTGGAGCAGATTCGACTATAGCATAGGGTTTGGATTGTTTGTTGTGGTTGGGGTGGTAGCTGGAGGCATATAGATATGTTTGCCAGTCTGTTGGTTTCTGGTATAATGTGGTACTTATGTGTCCCTTGTGTATCCATATTGTAGTGTCCAGGAAGTTTATTTCTTGTGTAGAGTAATTCATAGTTAGGTTGATGGTGGAGTAGCAGTTGTGGAAAACCTGGTGGAATCTCTTGTGGGCTTCTTTGCTATGGGTCCAGACAATAAAAATGTCATCAAGGAATCTCAAGTAAAGGAGAAGTGCCAATAGGTAGGAGTTCAAAAAACACTGTTTTAGATCCACCATGAAAATGTTGGCATACTGTGGTGCCATATGGGTGCCCATGGCTGTGCCATCGATTTGGAGGTATAAGTTAATAAAAAGGGAACATAGTCCAGCCAGATGTAAGCAGTTTTACATGGGAGTAAGCACCTTTGAATTCAATGGGACTTATTTGGAAAAGTGGAATTGGCTCATTGGATTCTTGGACTCTTATTGAAAAAAAAGTCCCTGATGCTGAAAACAACTGACTGCCTATCTCAACACAAAGGAAACATAACCATGTTTTCTGCTGGAGACACCATTAAAATATTGGTTGCTGGGTCAGTGAGCGACAGTAGCCCTGTTCATGTTACAGTGAATACATGTATACACCCTGTGTATACCACTTTGTAAGAAAAAGCCAATGTGCATTCCCTTCATATATGAAACCAGGGACCAGTGCCTGGATAAATATATTGACTGTAACATGATCACTCAACACGCATACAAGGAACAGTCAAGCTACACTGTACTCATACTGTGTGTTCACTGTAACTTGTGAACAGGTTACTGAATATTACTGCAGAAGAATTCAGGGTGAGGTGAGATGGGAAGAGAGGCTGTGGGGGACATTGGTGATAGATGTTGTATGTGTTATAGGTTATCAGAAAAGAGCTTGTTGTTTCTCAGTAGACTTGAGAGGTGCTAACTTATTAAACCAATCCATCTCTTTATTAAGCTCTGAAACACTGAGAAAAAAATTAAAAGTAGTGTATGTGTGAAGGGACCAAGTTAGCTCCAAGTTCATAAGAAAACAGGTAGAAACTTTGGGTTAGCAGTTGGAATTCACAGAACTGCTCTGAGGAGCCGACTTAATGCCTCCGTTTGCTTCCTGATCCATGTCCAAGTTCCACACCACAGAAGCCTGTATTAGCCAAGGTTGAGTTCTCACTCTGCAAGGGGACACTGCCCTATATACTGTGGTGCTGCCATTTCTAAGCCCATTCCTATTCAGCACAACTGGACCTCAGACATAATATTAGGGAACAATTAAAAGCTTACAGGACTCTATTCTGAAGGGGATAGACAACCTCTTGAGTTATTAGAACCGTGTGTGATCCAGTGTAATATTTTACCCTTGCAAAGCCTTTTCTCGTTTAGCCTTTCACTAGAGTTTTGTTTTGTTTTTTAAAGAGGTGCCAGAACTCTCAAGAGGGAAATGGAGTTTTCAATCTGTATACTGAAAACTCATGAACTTTAAAGCATTTTTAAAAGAATTGTGTTGAAGAGGTTCCGGAACTCTATTCTGGCACATTCTCCCAGGATGAAAAGCCCAGCCTGTCACAACTCAAGTAGCCGCAAGCATTTTTGATTGGTAAGCAGTTTTGCTTTCATCTCTGAAGGCATAACTGATGTTTCTGTTGGGGAAAGAATACTTTGGCTACATGTTTTTACAGAGCTCTTGTGTCACCCAGGGACTATTTTATAATTCACAAAGCCTAGGACTTCCTGCTTTGGACAAACCTTAGGCAAGCCCAGTTCTGCCCCAAAGAATACTACTGAACCTGGGGCAGAGAAAGGAAGTGTTCTTCTCTGTCCCAGTGTTCTTTGACTTTGGCTATGGGGGGGATTGCTCATGCTAGAGATAAAACAAGTGGGGACCTGCAAGAAACTTGCAGAGAGGGTACATCCCTTCTCCCTCTTTGCTTCCTTCTCTTTTCATCCTTCTCTAACAAATTTCCCCCTTGAAAAGTACTGAGACTGACGAGTGATTTCAGCTCTCACATACTTTATTAGTTGAAGAACAAGAGAACTAAGCCGGCTCACAGGCCAGCTTTTATCCCCAAGTGAACCCACACCCCAAACACACACAACACCCGTGATTTGCTATTTACAGTTAATTGAGTTACCCTGGGCTCCTCTATTGGAAGAATGCGAGGAGCCTACAATCTATTGTCTAAAGGAACGAAGCTCAGGCCCCTTGCCTGACCGCGTGGCGGACCCGTCCGAACCGGTCCGAGCACATGGTTGCCCCGAGTCCATGTTTCTCCGTGGATACACCTCTTCTCCCCTCCCCTTCTCTGTCAACCTACCCCCATCTCTTTTGCCCCAGCTGTGGTGTAGTGGTTAAGAGTGGCTTACTTTCATCTGAAGAACCGGGTTTGATTCCCCACTCCTTCACATGCAGCCAGGTGGGTGACCTTGGGGCAGTCACAGTTCTCTCAGAGCACTCTCAGCCCCACCTACTTGACAGGGTGTCTGTTGTGGGGAGAGGAAGGGAAAGTGATTGTAAGCCGCTTTGAGACTCCTTCGGGTAATGAAGGGTGCGGTACAAAACCAACCGTTCTCCTTCTTGTCCTCCTCCTTCTCTGATAGGTTAAAGGTAAGGTAAAGGTTTCCCTTGCTCAAAAGCCAGTTGAATCCAACTCTAGGGTTGCGGTCCTCATCTCAGTTTCCAAGCTGAAGAGCCAGCGCTGTCTGAAGACGTTTCTGTGGTCATGTGGCTGGCATGACTAAATGGCAAGGCGCACAGAATGCTGTTTCCTTCCCACTGAAGTGGTACCTGTTTATCTACTTGCATCCCCTTATTTCCCTTTCCTTTCATCTGTCAACCTACCCACTATTTCACTCCTTTCTCACATTCCTCTTATCTGTCAGTTCACCCCCCATCTCTTTTGCCCCCCTTTTCTCTATCTACCCAACCATTGCTGCTCTCCCCACCTACCACCCACCCCCGGCACTTCACTCACCTTTGCAGTTCTCCCCATCTACCCCCCACCCTTGGCATTCTATTTACCCACCACTCTTGCAACTCTTCTTATCTACCCCCCACCCTTGGCACTCCACTCATACCCACCTTTGCAGCAATTCCTATCTGCCCCCACTCTTGGCACTCCACTACCCCCCACCCTTGCTGTCTTCCCCCTATGCTCCCACCTCCACTACCCCCCCAACCTTGCTGCTCTCCCCACCTACCTTCCAGCAGGCCAATAACAGATTCCTAGTGGTGGAAGTTGCAAGAGGGGATACTTGTGGAGGGGATCCCTACCCCCATTGCTGCTAATTTCCCACATGGCTCAGTGGGGGAAGAAACTTGCGGGGGGGGGGCTGAGAGACTTGCAGGGAAGAATCCCATATCCCCGCCCGCCCCGGCTTAAAGCTGGGTGAGGCTAGTAATCAGCTCAGGGTCTCCCTCTGTTACTGCCAGACCAAGGGCGGCTGCTTGCATTCTGCATCTCTGCTGCTGTCAAGCCTAGCGCAGCCATTGAGGTCTTCCACCACCATGGCCAAACCCAGCATGGCTGCTGGCATCCTCCATGACCACTGCTGAGGCCAGCATGGCTGCTGGTGTCCTCCATGGTTGAGCCAGGCACGGCTGCTGGAATCCTCCTCCTTGCCAGGCATGGCTACCACTGTTCTCCAGCTCCTCATTTGATAACAGCATTGTCTGTGCATGCCCAGACAACACAAATGTATTTGGGGGGGATTTAAACACCTCCTTTATTTTTTTCCAGTTTTTTCGGCACAACTGGGGAGTCCCCCAAGTGTCCCCTAAGTGGAGCTTCCGTGTGGCTCCAATCCACGGATTTAGCTGTCCGCAGATCATAGCCACGTGGCTAATCTCTCCTTATATATAATTGTCACTTGGGGTGGCAAGATTCGATGCATGGCAAAATCAGTTGGCCACATGAACTGCCACTCCAAACCTCTGCCAATTGCTGGTTGGCTGCGTGGCCTCAGTCCTGCCCACACAGCTGTCAGCCAGCATGTTGCCCTCAGTTCACACACAGCTGCCGAAGACAATGGACGCTCCATGGCCAGGACACTTGGGACACCAAGGCCAACCACGGCAGCGCCACACCAGTCATCCGTGGCCAGGGCAGGAGCCGGCCAGGCTGCGAGAGCAGGAAAGCGCCACCCAGCCTCTCACCCTCAGTGTCCTCTCAGGCGATGGCCAGGCCCAACAATCCGAAAGGTGCACAGTATCTTCCCCCGCCTTCTGAGGTCCCCACGCCACCTTTCCCTGTTCGCCCGCTGTGGTGGACGGGCAGGGAAAGCCCTCCTGAGGCCCCTGTGCCACCTTTCCCCGTTCGCTCACTGCGGCAGACGGGGAAGGCTCTCCTGAGGACCCTGCACCACCTTTCCCCACTCACCCGCTGTGGCAGATGGGTGGGGAAAGCCCTCCAGAGGCCCCGTGCCACCTTTCCCTGCTCGCCCGCTACAGCGGGCAGTCAGGGAAAGGCCTACTAAGAACCCCACTCTGCCTTTCCTCGCTCGCCAGCCGAGCTGGGTAAGAGCTGGAGAGCCCCCCCTTCCCTGGCCCTCCCTCCCTCTGTCTCTTCCCAGGAGCTCTTGCTCTTCTCTCTCTCCCTCTTTCCCTTCCTTCCTTTGCCTTCTATGCCTCTGTCCCCCTTTCTCTTCTTCCCTTCCTTTCTCCCTATGTCTTTGCATTCTTTCCCTCCCTTCCTTCCTCCCCATCTTTGCATTCTTCCCCTCCCTCCTTCCACCATCTTTCTCTTCCTCCCTCCCTCCCTATCTCTTTGCATTATTTTCCTCCCTCCCTCTTTTTCCCTTCCTTCCACCCCATCTCTTTAACTTCTTTCCCTCCCTCTTTCATCCTCTTTCCCTCTTTCTTTCTTTCTTTCTTTCTTTCTTTCTTTCTTTCTTTCTTTCTTTCTTTCTTTCTTTCTTTCTTTCTTTCTTTCTTTCTTTCTTTCTTTCTTTCTTTCTTTCTTTCTTTCTTTCTTTCTTTCTTTCTTTCTTTCTTTCTTTCTTTCTTTCTTTCTTTCTTTCTTGCTTGCTTGCTTGCTTGCTCTCTCTCTCTCTCTCTCTCTCTCTCTCTCTTTCCCTCCCTCCCTCCTTCTAGAGCTCATTGTATTGCATCTACAACGGGCCTAATTCCTAATAGCATATAAATGGGATAAGATTCATTGGTGGGACTAAGCTGTTGCTGATTTCTATTGTAGCTGTGTTGCACACTTTCTACTGTATGGGTCTTGTCAGGCAAGATGACTGAAACTTAATACACAGCCTTCCTTCCTTGTGAAAGAGGAACTTCATGTCAAAGACTTATAAAAGCCTCCATAAGGGTCCAAGGAAAAATCACTAAGTGCTGAGAAATGAAGCCTCACAACCCCAGGATATAGCTACCACCAGGCCCCTTAACTGCTTTGGCAGGGAGGGCAAGGTATAAATTTGATAAAATAAATAAATAAACTAACCCACCAGCCAGAGATCAAGGGTCTAAGACTCTAGTCTTCCTGGGTCTAAGGTCAAGAAGTCATCCCTGCAAAGTAGGACACTTAAAATCTGAGTTCCAGAAAGCAGTTATTTTAGTAGCTTGTAGGCAATAAGGGCTTAAGTACTGGATTCAGATTGAAGCTCCCAAACCCAAGAACACCACAGAATATAATTAAAGTGATTTGTTAAACGAATGTGCAGTATATATTATATGAGCAGTGAACAGTTAGGATAAACATCTAATCTAAGCATATTTACAAGCATTGGTTCTAAATCCAGATGTTATCTGGCAAGACTGAGTCCAATAGAGTTTCAAACTGCAGAACAGGCTCCAGCCAACCTGGTTCACCCAGAATCAAGAGATGTCTCAAAGTTAAATGGGCAACAGACAAAGGGCAACAGAATGAAAGATCTTTCCTTTATACCCAACAACACACGTTGACCTGATTCTATTTGACCAATCAAATGTATGATCAATGATGTAACTTGATCAATAGGGTATGTTGCTGTCATGATCTGGGCTGTGCCACCGGCCTAGTAGGCCCAGGGAACCTGGCTAGCAATAGGGGAGGCTGGGCCTACAAACCCCAGAAGGCCTTGGGAAGTTTTGGCACCAATTTTTACCAAAAGGGAAGAAGACGGCTGGGGAATAAAAGAACTGGTGCAAGAGGAGAAGCTGTTCTGCTTCCCAGGGAACAGGGCCAGAAGGGAGGCTGCTGTGGGGAAGAAACCCTCATCCTGAGGGAAGGGTGAGTAGTCTAAGGCCACTTGAGATAGTGAGCTAGAGACAGTACATTTAGATGTGTTAGGGCATTTGATTTCTTTTCTTTTCACCCACTTACTGTTATTATTCCTGCACATTGTTTGTTTGACGTCCTATAAAATAAACCGTTTTCATTGTTCACTCTGCCTGGTCCTCACGCTCATTTCAGCTAAAAGGGAGGTCTCAAGGCCTGGGAGGATGCTCTGGGCCTTCTCAGAGGAGCCTGGAACCAGAGTGGTAGCAGCATCAGGTGACACTCCACCTGAGCCGTGACAGTTGCTAACCAGGTGTCGCAACCAATCAGGTGAGTTGCCATAATGAGACAATATACACTGCAGCAGTAATGGGTGTAATTAAGCAAGCACTTTCTCCAACCCGTAGGTCCATGCACTAACGAGATGGAATGCATAGGCCAAACTCCCTCCCAGATTCCTCGGTCTTTAAACTGCTAGACCTAATGGTCTGACCAGATCCTGTGTCAGCCTCCCATCTTTCTTATCTCACTCTTTGATGCTACAGTCATCTTGACCTCAGGTTCTCAGAGAGAGATGGTTCTATGATTTTTACTAGGCCTAGGGTTGTCAGGTACCCCCTAGGGGAGGTAAGATTGCCAGATCGAGTTTGGGAAACTCCTGGAGATTTAGGGATGGAGCCTGGGGTGGATAAGGACCTCAGTGGGGTACGATGCCATAGATTCAACCCTCCAAAGCATCCATTCTCTCCAGAGGAACTGACCTCTGTAGTCTGAAGATAAACTGTAATTCTGGAAGATCCCCAGTCCCACCTGGAAGCTGCCCTGACCAGGTTAGCCGAGGCTAACCCAATCCCATCAGATCTTGGAAGCTAAGCAGGGTCAGCCTTGGCTAGTATTTGGCAGGGCGACCTCCAAGGAATACCAGAGTTATGACACAGAGGCAAGCAATGGCAAACTACCTCTGAAACATCTTTTGCCTTAAAAACAAATCTAGCTTGCCACCTGGTAGTGCATAACATTAAAAGAGGTAGAACTTCAGGCTGCCAGACAATCTTAGGATCTTCTGGCTATTCTACACACAATACCATACGATAATTAGTAGTATTGTTATTACATGGAGTCTGGCATTCCTAGGACTCAGCCTAAACTAATATTTTTGAATAAACAAACCATTTTCTTGACATTTCACAGAGTAGTTTTAAATTCCAAATAGAATACTGAGTATGCTTACTCAGCACTCAACAGGAAAAACTCTGAGCATGAAAGCATTGTGCAATTTTTGCCTTGCGTTACAAGTATTTATGACTCTGATCCTCTGTACCCTTATCGCAGTAAATTCCATGAAATGCAGTGAGACTTACTTCTGAGATAGCATGCACAGTCAGGCTTCATGTCCACTTCACTGATGTATGTGTGCCTGTAGCATAGATATGGAAATGTGTACAAACTATGCAGTACCTATCACCACACTGACACTGCAGCTAGCCTCCATAAATGTGCACACGTTTCCAACAAAGTAAAGCAATCAGAATATACATATATTCAGGTACCTTTGCTACTGTTGTTCAGAAAAACCTGCCAGGGAGCAGGGATTTTTGTTGACTCAAGAGTTATGAGATCTGGCGTTTCTCCCCACTGATAACTGGTTTCCTGGAGCAGTTGTGTTTTTTTTCCTGCTTTTGAAATCTGATTGCTGTAACTCTATTGCTGGTTTTGCTCTTTACATTGAAGCAGGTGGGGAGACACATGTGGGGAGAATCCCATCCTTCCCTTCTCGCTCAGCCAGCCACTCAGCCTGCCCACCTGCAGTACTGCAGCCTCTGTCAGTCTGGCTCTGCTACTGCTGTGGCTGCAGCAGCTTCCACACACACACACACACACACACACACACACACACACCCGCTGCCTCCACCCACCTACTTGACATAGAAGTAGGGGGTGGAGGTGCCTGTTCCTTTTCTCTAGGGACACCCACTCCCAGTGCCAGCAAGGGGTAGTCATGGGTGTGGCAGCAGTGGCTCCTGCTCCCCCCCAGCTTGTAGTGGTGGGAGCTCTTGCTCTTCCTGACTTGGTTGCCGGGCAGCCAGTGGGCTGATGCAGTAGCTCCTCCTCCCCAACCGCCCACACAGCTTAGGCAGTGGTAGCTCCCACTTCCTCCTCTGCCCACTTCTGGCCCACAGGGATGCTCCTGCTGCCCATTGTCTGCACAAATGTAGACAACATACCTGTTGGGGGGATTTAACCCCCTCCCCTTTGTTTTTACTTTTATCATTTTTCTGCAAACCTGGGGGACCACCCACATCTGCAGAAGAATGCCCCCTATCTGACCCTAGCCTCATTCTCTGGGCCTATCAATCCACATGGGGGCCAGGTTCAGCATTTGATATATTATGTCACTGTTGGCATGAGGAACATTTTTCATAATTCTTTTCTGTATGAAGGCATATTGATGTTAGATCTTTTAGCTTAGCTTTAAAGGAAGCTTCTAAAGGTTGTTTGTTAGCCAGGAGGGGAGAGAAGGGTGTCTGAGTTGGACTGGACAGACTGCTGGACAAGCAGAAGTTAACTGCTCCTTCCCCTATGCCATTTCCCTAATCAGAAATCCCCTCCCAGGCTAAATTAAATATCTATATTCTGCCTGTCTTTTCTTTCCCTTCCAAGGCTTCCGGTAGCTGGGGAAGGGTAGGCATTTAAAAGAGCAAAGACAGCTCATGGAGGCAAGTTAAACCCCTCTTCCTCAGTGCCACAGCGCAGCAGCTCAAGTACAAACCTGGGGGATCTAATCACAGCTCCCCAATATCATGCCCTTGCTTGCTGGGATAAATTACCATGAAACTGAATATAAACTGCATGCTGCTTTTTGTGCATAGGCAAAGTGATACCTTGTAATGATGGGACACAGGTGGGAGGATGTCAGAGGATAATGATGAAAATCAGGTCAGTTGAACATGGATTTATTGCTCCAGCTTGGCCTCTTAACAATAACCCTCCCTCCCAACCTTATGCACCTCATTGCTTGCCTGTCTTCCCTGTGTCCATTCCAAGCCCACTTTTCTCTGTGTTATCTCAGATCGCCTTTGTGCCAAAGTTTCCAGGAAAAATGCACCTTGATTGTTTTTGGCTGCGTCTGTGCACTGGGGCACTGGCTAAGTCAATTAAAGGTAACTCATGCATTTCAGCCAGCCCCAGAGAGAGGTGTGGGGCAAGGAGAAGCTGCAGCGCGGGTGTGTGTGTGTGGTGGCCGCCACATCTTGCCAGAGACTGGGGGGCTTGGCTGAAAGGAAGCTGGGGGGCCTTGGCAGGAAGTTGGGGGGCCAGGCCCCAAAATGCCCTACTGTAGTTACGGGCCTGCCAGTAGCCATCCTTTTTCCTGGCCACACCCCACTTTTCACATTTCTCCTAAGAAGTGTCCATTCCCCATGCATTTTTAAAAGTCATGCTAGCAGTCGAAATACTGATACACCAGTTTTGGCGTATTTACCCATCCTTTTACATGTCAGCTTTTCCACATCTCCACCCCCATCTTCTACTGACTGCTGAATCTACCAATTTAAAGTTGTTTTGGGGGGGTCAGGTCATGGGGTGGGATAGCAGAAATCATCCTGCCCTGCTTTTTGTAGATTCCCCTTTCTCCTGCAACATATATTTATGTTCCTCCTCAACTTCTCCCAAGAAAGGGAAATGAGTGCTCTTCCCTGGCACACACACCCAAGTCCCACCCTGCCCCCGTCTCCGTGATGGATCACATGGGGTATTTCTTCCTTTCTCTGCCTAGGCAGTGTCTACGGCCACTTCCACACTGTCATTTTTGTCAGCATTTTTGTCCCCATTGCTTCAGGATCCCCCCAGAGGGAGCAACATACATATGGAAAAGGGAGAGACCCCAAAGCAATAGGGATAAAAGAGTGACAAAAATGACAGTGCGGAAGTGGCCTACATGTGCAATCCTCCCCAGCACTGTTATATGATTCCTCTAAATTTGCAAGGTACTGCCTTGAGTGGATGTTTTTATTATTAAAACCAACATTTGTGTTTGCAAAGTGGTTTATATACGTCTATTTTTACATTCCCCCCCCTCTTAAATTTGGCAAGAAGGAGACAGAGCAACATATCATCTCACCAGCTGGACAAGTAGCAGGCTGTGGGGTGTGGGGGGGTGCTCCCCTCAATACAACTCACAAAACAACAAAGGGGAAGGATCCATCTGCAGCGAAGAAGGGGGTGGGAAAGTGTAGGGGGAAAGAGGCAGGAGAGAGAGAGGAGTCCTCCAAATCCACTAAACCAACTACTTTACACTAGCATGAGCCCTAGAGTAGTGGTTAGTGTTTTCACTGGACGAAAATAAAAGGGCTGCACCACTCACAGGAGATAAAAATAAGAACAAGGTCAATGGTACAAAATCAAGTAAGAATATATTTTATTACTCAGTTAAAATTCCCAAAGAAACTTAAGAACATGCGTAGCAGAACATAAAAGTAATATTAAATTGAAAAGAACAAGCGCCCCATTTGGCTACTGGAAATAATCATGGTCCCTCTGATTTTATTTTTTGAGCTGTACAGAAATTAACCTGCAAAAATGAAAGGTTTCACCTGAAAAAAGAAGCCGATTGGATTGTTAGACTCCAGACACTGACACCTAAAGGGTTAAATTTCTCTCTAGAATTGCGCCAGCTTCTGTAAAAAAAAAAATAGAAAGAGATTAAGTCAATCACACTGAATATATATTTATTTATTTGTTTGTTTGATTTGTAGACTGCCCTCCCATGCATGGGGCTCAGGGCAGTTGACAACAATTTATAAATACATATAGTAGAATCCTTTCACTGGCAATTTGCTATTGATCTTATGCACCTTTTGAAGAATTACTGCAAGACGAACAGATTTGTACCATTCATTTAGGCACAGAAAAAGACTCTTAATTTTGAGCCAAAACCTGTTGGGTGCTGGACAGCTTTATTTTATCTCTTTTATTTACAGGGGCTGCAGTGGCTCAAGTCGTTAAGATGCTGAACTGCAGACCAGAAGGTCGGTAATTCAGCAGTTCAAGACCCGAGAGTGCTGCATGATGGAGTGAGCTCCCATCTCTGGTCCCAGCTCCTGCCAATTTAGCAGTTTGAAAGCAAGAAATTAAAAGTAGATAAATAGGTACTGCTTTGGTGGGAACGTAACAGCATTCCGTGTGCCTCGGTGTCTAGTCATGCTGGCCACATAACCACAAAAACGTCTTCAGACAGTGCTGGCTCCTTGGCTTGGAAACAGAGATGAGCACCGCATCCCTAGAGTCGAATTCAACTGGCTTTTGAGCAAGGGAAACCTTTACCTTTACCTCTTCTTCTCATGCAGTCTCAAGGACAGAGTAAGCCCTAATAGTTTTGTATGTGATTGATACTTGACAACTTGGATTTTGACCCTTAATGTAATATTTATTTATATAATTTCATTGCACCATTATTTATGTAAACTCAGTAGTGTAAATTGTATATTATATATTACAGATTCCCTTGATGAAGCCTGTTGGTGAAACACAGAGGGAATTCTTTGGGAATGTTAACTGAGTAAGAGAACCTTTTCATAGGGCCATACGAATGTCCACCTTGTCTTGCTTTCAGAGAACAGTGGATGTGACTTCAGCCACTACTCTAGTCTCAGTGGGTGCTGAATTAATGTTGGCTTATGGATGCATGTAGATCCTTTCATGGCGGGGATACAGACGGCTCCCCACACAGGCTGATTGCAGAAAGTGATTGTAGCAGGGCAAAAGTGTCCTAGTTTGCTTCTTCATACAGAAATAAATTTTAGCCACAAATAGTCAGTCAGTTATGTAAGTAGTAAATAACAGACATTCCAGGTATTCAAATATCAATTCAAACACTAACAGTTAAAAATACATTTTAAATGTCACCTGATGTAAGCTTTGTGGCAATTATTTCCAAGGCCCACACATGAACATAATTTTCCAATGGCTCCACTGAAGTTTCGTTTATTATATTATGATATGTACTGACACTTAGCATAAGGGTGGGTGGTAAAAATACCATTGGTGTCAGTTGACCTTTCAAAACAGAGTTTCAGTTGTTACTGCTTATATTTTGCCCATCAGCACAATTCTCTTTCCAGTCAAAGTGTCTCAGAGTTTAATTTGGTGTTTAAACAAATATTTTAGTTCTCCCACTAGGTCCAAAACAATAAACATCTCTTCTGTAAATTTGTGCACATTTCCTTGAGGTATTTTTTTTGTCAATTTGGGCAAATCTTTGTGTACGCTTTCAGGATCTGACTCTAGTATCTTTGAGATCAGAAACTATATGCTTTTTCCAGCTATTCAGATAGTCCGCATGAGCACTGCAGGGGCTTTTGCACCATGCTCCAGCAAAAAACATTGCCTCATGCCCCAAGTGAGTTCACAGGTTTCAGTGAGTTGTAGTATTATTTACTTACTTTCTTTATACCCCACCTGCTTCTCTCTTGGGGACCCAAAGTAGCTTATATTATTCTTTATTTTATCCTCCCAACAACCCTGTGAGGTAGGTTAGGCTGAGACAGGGTGACTGACCCAGTGTGACTTAACACCCCAGTGGGATTGGAACTAATT
This sequence comes from Gekko gecko, assembly GCA_029375565.1. Lineage (NCBI taxonomy): Eukaryota > Metazoa > Chordata > Lepidosauria > Squamata > Gekkonidae > Gekko > Gekko gecko. Next base: position 124,353,653 of record JAPDNY010000007.1, read on the forward strand.
TTGAGACCCTGCACCCGCTCCATATTCCATCATTGTTCCCTAGTCTATCATTCCCCTATTAAGGGCTCAGTTCAACAGCTTTGCCTGCTGCAACATAATCCAGTAATGCCAAAGATCAAAGCAGCAAGAAATGCATAAGTGTGACAGTAACTGTTTCCCTCTATATTTACCATAAAAATGGTGTTATGTGACTCCATTCAGAAGCTTTGTATTTATTTGAAGTTGGAAATAGGGTTGCCAACCTCCAGGTGGTGGCTGGAGATCTCCTGGGATCACAACTGATCTCCGGGCAACAGAGATCAGTTCACCTGGAGAAAATGGCTACTTTGGTAGGTGGACTCTGTGGCATGGTACCCCATTGAAGTCCCTCCCCTCCCCAAAGTGCACTCTCAGCTCCATACCCCAAATCTCCAGGTATTTCCCATCCTCTAGTTGGCAACCCTAGTTGGGAAGGTTTCATGTGGCTACCTTGTATATATAGAACATGTTATTCCTTTCAGATTTAATCTGCATGATGGAAAACATACTGGTAACATATATATTCATGTTTTATTTGCATTTCCTTCAGGATAAGACATTTGATGGGGATTTTTCCAAGATATTAGCAAAAAAAAAGTTATAAAACTATCTTAGAAAAGAAAAAAATCTTTCATAGAGAACTAATTTTCTTTATATGGTTCTGAGTCCTCAGTATGATAAACCACAGAAGGTAGCACAGTTCTTCCCATTTGTCCGTGCAGACGTGTGTTATGTTTGTGTAACGGTTTTACTTGCTGTGGCGGTTAAGTGTGTGGACTTTAATCTGGGAGAACCGGGTTTGATCCCCCACTCCTCCACTTGCACCTGGCTGGATGACTTTGGGCAAGCCATAGTTCTGATAAGAGCTGTTCTTGAAAAAGAGCACTTTCTGTCAGAGTTCTCTCAATCCCATCTACCTCACAGGGTATCTGTTGTGGGGAGGGGAATGGAAAGGAGTTTGTAAGCCGCTCTGAGACACCTTTGGGTAGTGAAGGGTCAGGGTATAAATCCAATCTCTTCTTCTTCTATTTTATTTTTGTGATAAATGCTAACATTTTAGGCATCTACAATGTATACAGAATAGAGAAAATGGCAGTAGCCTGACTGAAAATAAATTATCAAACTTAAATCATATTTTGAAATGATACGATTAAAAGTAAAACAGCAACAACCACTCTGCAGTAACCAAGTTCACTGACAAGTACAGTTCCATCCTCACTGTTCTAAGTACCTACGTATTTCCCAGTATTTAAAATTTTGGCTGGCATATCCTTTAGCTTCTATACCTTGACCACAGTTCGATGCACACTGAGTTGGGAGTGAAAATTACCAAACTCAATAGTACTTGCTTCCAAGTCAGTATTCATCAGACTGGACTGTGAGTTAATTACCTTTGGGCAGCTCAGTATTGTGGTTTGTTAGAGCTGAAGCACAGGACTGTCTGTGGAAGTCTTGAGATTATGGCCCATTATGCACTGACAGTTTACTCTTGAGAGAATCCAAGCCGTCAAGCCTTTAAGCTTGACTTTGAATTTGTGTGCCTGCTGTATGCATCATTCTTTTTTCTCCAGTATATTTCTGTGTATTTATCCTGCAGCTGCAACAACAATCCAGTTTTTCTTAACTGGGGTGGGAACATCATTTGTGATGTGGGGGGTGGTGGTGGCATCCAAAGGTTTTTTAAATGTATGCAATTGTCCTATTGCAGCTGCGCAGTAGTGTCCAGCACGCGCCTTCCATTTAAATCCTCGTCGTTCAGGTTTTGCTCATGCATTTTAATGTTAGTTCCTTGAATGAAAGGGAACCGAAAGGAATCCTGTCTCAGTATCCTTCATTTTCACGTGGCTCCCAAACATGTCAGTCTTGTATGTGGGGTGCTGTGCATTGACATCCCACTCCCCATGATTGGCGTGGCCTACCTCCATTAGCAATCTTGCCTTCCTTGATCAACTGGGGGACCAGCTTTGGCTGCCGCATCTCCTTCCCCCCAGCCACATAAACACATGCTCCTCATGCGCCTTCAGTGCATCCCACTCCTCCTCTGCTCCCCCTCTCCTTCTGTGCAGCTCCCCACTCTGCCCTTGCTGTTCCAGCCGGGCCCAGGCATCCTTTCTCCATGTGGTTCCCAATAGGCTCCTCCCCACCTCCAGCCCAGGCCCATAGCCAGGAATTTCTAAGGGGGCATCTAATTTGGGGGGGCACTTAGCCAATGTAGATAATTTAATTATTTCTCCTGCTCACCCCCCTCCCCGAAGCCCCCTCCCCAAATCTCCAATGCAGCCAGCATCCCCCAGCACCCTTCTCTCTCTCTGCCTCTTTCTTTCTTTTTTTTGAAAAGTCTTTTTTATTTTTATACAAACATATAACAAAAAAGACGCATAAAACATACAGACAATCATACATAAAATGGTCAGAGGGAGGTGTAGATAATACAAAAGTATCCTACTTTGCTATAGTAACTAGTAATTGAATTCTACTTACATATTTTAGCCTAGTAATATGTTGTTGTTCAGTCGCACAGTCGAGTCCGACTCTTCGCGACCCCATGGACCAGATTACGCCAGGCCCTCCTGTCTTCCGCTGTCCGCTGAAGTTTGCTCAATTTCATGTTCGTTGCATCAATGACACTGTCTAACCATCTCATCCTTTGCCGTCCCCTTCTTCTTTGACCTTCAATCTTTCCCAGCATCAGGATCTTCTCCAGTGAATGCTCCCTTCTCATTTGGTGGCCAAAGTATTTGAGCTTCAGCTTCAGGATCTGGCCTTCCAAGGAACAATCAGGGTTGATTTCTTTTAGGATTGACTGATTTGATCTCCTTGCAGTCCAAGGGACTCTCAAGAGTCTTCTCCAGCACCATAGTTCAAAAGAATCTATTCTTCGGCGCTCGGCCTTCCTTATAGTCCAACTCTCGCAGCCATACATTACTACGGGGAATACCATTGCTTTGACCATGCGGACTTTTGTTGGCAAGGTGATGTCTCTGCTTTTTATCATACTGTTTAGGTTTGCCATCGCTTTCCTCCCAAGGAGCAGGCGTCTTTTAATTTCATGGCTGCAGTCACCATCTGCAGTGATCCGGGATCCTAGGAACGTGAAGTCTGTCACTACTTCTACGACTTCCCCTTCTATTTGCCAAGGAGTGATGGGGCCAGATGCCATGATCTTAGTTTTTTTGATGTTGAGCATCAAGCCCACTTTTGCACTCTCCTCTTTCACCCTGAGCAAGAGGCTCTTTAGATCCTCTTCACTTTCTGCCATCAGAGTGGTATCGTCTGCATATCTGAGGTTATTGATCTTTTCCCCAGCAATCTTAACTCCAGCTTGTGATTCATCCAAGCCGGCATTTCGCATTATGTACTCTGCATATAAATTAAATAAGCAAGGTGACAATATACATCCTTGTCGTACTCCTTTTCCTATGCTAAACCAATCAGTTGTTCCATATCCGGTTCTAACTGTTGCTTCTTGACCCTTATACAGGTTTCTCAGGAGACATGTGAGGTGGTCTGGTACTCCCATCTCTTTAAGAACCTGCCATAATTTATTGTGATCCACACAATCAAAGACTTTAGCATAGTCAATGAAGCAGAAGTAGATGTTTTTCTGGTACTCTCTTGCTTTCTCCATAATCCAGCGAATGTTGGCAATTTGATCTCTAGTTCCTCTACCTCTTCGAAACCCAGCTTGTACTTCTGGCAATTCTCTATCCACGTACTGTTGAAGCCTAGCTTGTAGGATTTTGAGCATGACCTTGCTAGCGTGTGAAATGAGTGCAATTGTGCGATAGTTTGAACATTCCTTGACATTGCCCTTCTTTGGGATTGGAATGTAAACTGACCTTTTCCAAATTTGTTGGCAAATTGAGTGCAGCACTTTAACAGCATCTTCTTTTAAGACTTTGAATAACTCAGCTGGGATACCATCACCTCCACTAGCTTTGTTGTTAGTAATGCTTTCTAAGGCCCATTTAACTTCGCTTTCCAGGATGTCTGGCTTGAGGTCAGTGATTATACCATCGTGGTTGTCAAGGACATTGAGGTCCTTCTTGTATAGTTCTTCTGTGTATTCTTGCCATCTTTTCCTAATCTCTTCTGCTTCTGTTAGGTCCCTACCGTTTTTGTCCTTTATCATGGCCAGCTTTGCATGGAACGTTCCCTTGATTTCTCCAATTTTCTTGAACAGATCTCTAGTCCTTTCCAATCTATTGTTTTCCTCTATTACTTTGCATTGTTCATTCAGGAAAGCCTCCTTATCTCTCCTTGCTGTTCTCTGGAAATCTGCATTCAGTTGGGCAAATCTTTCCTTTTCACCGTTGCCTTTAGCTTTCCTTCTTTCCTCTGCTATGTGTAAAGCCTCATCAGACAGCCACTTTGCTTTCTTGCATTTCTTTTTCTTTGGGATGGCGGTGATTGCTGCCTCCTTTACAGTGTCACGGACCTCTGTCCATAGTTCTTCAGGCACTCTGTCTATCAAATCTAGTCCCTTAAACCTATTCTTCATCTCTACTGTATATTCATTGGGGATGCGATCTAGATCAAATCTGAATGGCCTTGTGGTTTTCCCAACTTTCTTCAATTTAAGTCTGAATTTTGCAATGAGTAGCTCATGATCTGAGCCACAGTCAGCTCCAGGTCTTGTTTTTACTGACTGGATAGAGCTTCTCCATCTTGGACTGCAAATTATATAGTCAATCTGATTTCGGTGATGTCCATGTGTAGAGACGCCTCTTAGGTTGTTGGAAAAGGGTGTTCGCTATGACCAGCGTGTTCTCTTGACAAAACTCTGTTAGCCTTTGCCCTGCTTCATTTTGTTCTCCAAGGCCATCTGTTATTCCGGTTACCTTTTGATTTCCTACTTTAGCATTCCAGTCCCCTATGATGATGAGGACATCATTTTTTGGTATTAGTTCTATGAACTGTTGTAGGTCTTCATAGAACTGGTCCATTTCAGCCTCTTCTGCAGCAGTGGTTGGGGCATAGACTTGGATTACTGTGATATTGAATGGTTTGCCTTGGATTCGGACTGAGATCATTCTGTCATTTTTGAGATTGTATCCCAGTACTGCCTTTCTCACTCTCTTGTTGACTATAAAGGCCACACCATTTTTTCTACGGGATTCCGGGCCACAGTAGTAGATATAATGGTCTTCTGAGTTAAATTTGCCCATTCCTGTCCACTTTAGTTCACTGATTCCCAAGACGTCGATGTTCATTCTTGCCATCTCATTTTTGACCACGTCAAGCTTACCTTGATTCATAGACCTTACATTCCAGGTTCCTATGCAGTATTGTTCTTTGCAGCATCGAACTTTCCTTTCATCGTCAGACACATCCACAACTGAGCGTCCTTTCGGCTTTGGCCCAGTCGCTTCACTCTTTCTGGGGTTACTCGTACTTGCCCTCTGCTCTTCCTCAGTAGCATATTGGACACCTTCCGACCTGAGGGGCTCATCTTCCGGCGTCATATCTTTTAGCCTTTTGTTACTGTCCATGGGGTTTTCTTGGCAAAGATACTGGAGTGGGTTGCCATTTCCTTCTCCAGGGGGATCACGCTTGGTCTGAGTTCTCTGCTGTGGCCTGTCTGTCCTGGGTGGCTCTCCACGGCATAGCCCACAGCCTCATCGAACCACGCAAGCCCCCTCGCCACGACAAGGCAGTGATCCATGAGGGAGATAGTCTAAAATAGTAAAGTATCTCAAAGCGTGAGAAGGAATATATATTTCAGTTCATTTAATGTAGTCTTCAACCTATGCATAAAATTTGTCACATGTATTATGAAATTTCTCATCCTGAAGTCCTTTTAAAAATAGAGTCAATTTATCAATTTCTGCTGTTTCCAGTGTTTTAGTTATAATTTCTTCTTTTTCAGGTGTTTCTTCTTTTCTCCAATATTTAGCATACAATATTCTAGCAGTTGTCATTACATGTATAATCAAGTAAAAATCTTCATTTTTACAGTTTTCTGGTTTGATATTCAAAAGGAGTAACTCAGGAGTAAAAGATATATTAGTTTTAAGCATTTTTTGTAAAATCTCATGAATCCAAGCCCAATATTTTTTAGCTTTATCACATGTCCACCACATGTGAAAAAAGGAACCAACAACTTTTTTGCATTTCCAACACAGATTTGATATGTTAGGATAAAATTTTGCTCACATATCTGGTGTCATATACCATCTGGTGTCGTATACCACCTGTAAAACATTTTATACATATTTTCTTTGTAGGAAACTGCTTTGGTAATTTTTACATTCTTTTTCCATATCTGGGCCCATTGTTCCAAATGTATATTATGACCTACATTTTGTGCCCATTTAACCATAGAGTTTTTAACAATCTCATCTTCTGTCTTCTCTTCCTGCATTAACAAATACATTTCTTTTATCAATTTTTCTTCGGAGTGGAACAGTATTTTATCAGTTTCAGACATTTTAGGAGAAAATCCTCCTGCTTTGTCTTTAGTATATCTCAATTGGATTTGTACCAATTCCCACCAACTAAGCTCAAGGTTCTGTTTTTTTATATTGTCAATCATTTTTAACTCATTTTTGCTATCAAGCAAATAATCATATTTCCATAAATGTACATTTGAGATCAAGTTTGGATTTGTAAAAACCTCCAATGGAGCCACCCATTTAGATATTTCAGCGTAAAACAAAATTTTAGTATTTCCTCATACCCTTAACAATGTATTTCTAACAATATGTTGTTTAAAGTATTTATGCGACTCAGCTTTCTCATACCAAACATATGCATGCCAGCCCAACAGCAAGTCATGACCCTCCAGTGTTAGTGTTCTGGGATTCTCTAAAGTAATCCAGTCTCTTATCCATGTAATTGCTGCTGCCTTAAAATAAAGGTTCCAATGTGGGAGACCAAAACTGGCCCTCTCTTTTGTATCTTGTAGTGCTTTCAGTTTTATTCTAGGTTTCTTTCTTTGCCATATAAATTGTTTCATCAGTTTGTCTAATTCCATAAAATATTTCTGGTTTTGAAGAACTAGGATTGTCTGGAACAAAAATATCAGTCTTGGTAGTACATTCATTTTTATTGTCACAATTCTACCCGTAAAGGATATTTGTAAGTTTTTCCATTTTTCAAGATCTTTTTTAATTTCTGAAAGAAGTTGAACATAGTTATTTTCAATCAATGAACTGCATCTATTTGTTACATTTATTCCAATATATATATATATATATATATATATATATATATATATATATATAATCTCCAGGCCTGATATCTGCTGGAGTTGTAAGTTTTGTTCTGTAGTCATATTTTTTTTTTTTTAAACAAAATTTTTATTGGGATACATTCAACATTTCCAATCACGTTACCAATACAATTTCAGAAAAGAAGATCCCCGTCCCAATCCCCCCACCCCCTAATAGGCTTCCAACACTGCTAATAACAAACAGAAAAATTATAAGGCAATCAAGCTTAGACTTAAGTACATCGACAAACCAGGTAACACATTTGAATTATATATAACCTCTACAATTTCAGCATATTGTATATAACAGCACATACAGTTCAAAATTCATTTCATTTCTCGTTCAATCTGTAGTCATATTTTTTGTTAATATTTTTGTTTTAGTAAAATTGATTTTCAAGCCTGCTACTTGACCATATTGCTGCAGTGAACTTAAGAGGTGGAAAATACATTTGGTTGGATTATCCAGTATAAAAATGAAGTCATCTGCAAAAGCTTGTAGTTTGTATTCCTCTCCTCTGATTTAAGGCCCGCCCTGCCTGTTTCCAGCCATCCGGCTCTCCCTTCCCTCCATAGTTTTATTTCGTGTACTTCTCCGCCCAACTCTCTCTCCAGGGCACTGAAAGAGGTCCTGAAGCAGCACAGCCCGGCTTTGGCTCCAGCCCGGCTTTGTCCTTCCCCACGCTGCTTGGGTCTTGCTACTGCAAGCTGCTGTAGCCATTGGCCATCACTCACCAGCCATTAGGGAACAGCTGCTCAGAGCCTGGGGAGGGAGCATGTGGGGGAGAGTGCTGGAGAGGCCAGCTGGGCCCAGGGACCACACTCCCCTCTTCACATGTGTGTTGCTCAGGCAGCCGCCAGGTCACACCTCAGGTGAGGAGGAAGTACCCAGCTTTTGCTGCTTGTCCTCAGGCAGCAAAAACAGGCTGCCTGAGGCGGGCGTGCATGGCACAACCAAACCCTACAGAAAAGTAGTTGGCCATCGAAGGAATTCGTGAGAAAATCCAACAAGCACCTGGGAAAGTTGGCCCAATGGCAAGCTGCGCAGCTGCTGGCAGGTGGGGAAAGGGAAGGGACAGCAGTGGTAGTGTGCTCCAGGCAGCCCAGAGGGTTGGGGGGCCTAGGCTGTTATACACACAGTTTATGAAACACTTAGCATTTCATTATTATACATTTTTGTACTCTGCCACTGAGTAAGAAGGTAATTTAGGAGGCACACTTAGCACTGCCCTGAAATATAGATCTATATATATGCTAAGTGCCATTTATAATTCTAGCCATATAAACAGAAATTAACTATGGACATATATTCAGATATCAGCTTTGGTTCATTTATGACTATTGCTTAAATGCATGATGGGAAAATGAAAACTGCTAATTCTACTGAAGCTTATGGCCTTGGCAGGCCAGTTACAACTGCACATGTCTCTGATACCAGTTAGCTTAGCTAAATGTAGAACAATAACAGCCTGTAAACATATCAGCTATGAATGGATACCTTTGGAATTTCACAGTCTAAGAAAAAGAAGTGCTTATTGTTTAGCTTAAAGAAAAAAGTTTACTTGGGAAAGCCCAGCCCAAAAGGTTTTCCACCAATCAGAAACCCGGTAGGTCAGAGTGCTGATATTTGATGGAACCAATAATTGTTTTATTTCTCTGATGTAATGTGAAATATAAAATGCTGTGTCACCCACTGTAACACTCAAAGAGTCTGTTGGGTATTCAGGGGTGATGCGGCTGTGAAGAAAGCTAATGTGAAGAAAGCTAATGCAATCTTAAGATGCATTAGCAGAAGCATTGTGTCCAGATCACGGGAGGTGGTAGTTCCGCTGTATTCTGCTATGGTCAGGCCCCACCTGGAGTACTGTGTCCAGTTTTGGGCACCACATTTTCGGAAGGATGTTGAGAAACTCAAGCGGGTCCAGAGGAGGGCGACCAGGATGGTGAGAGGGTTGGAGTCCAAGTCTTATGAGGAAAGGCTGAGGGAGTTGGGTATGTTTAGCCTGGGAAAGAGAAGGTTTAGAGGGGACATGATTGCAGTCTTCAAGTATTTGAAGGGCTGTCATGTAGAAGATGGAGTGGATCTATTCTCTCTTGCTCCGGATTGCATGACTAGATCTAATGAGTGGAAATTACAAGGGAGTCGTTACCGGCTTAATATCAGGAGAAACTTCCTGACTGTAAGAGTGGTTGAGCAGTGGAACAGACTGCCTCGGGAGGTGGTGGATGCTCCTTCGCTGGACGTTTTCAAGAGGAGACTGGACAACCATCTTTTGAGTATGTTGTAGGTATGTAGGGGTTTCGGCTGTGTTCCTGCAGAGTGCAGGGGGTTGGACTAGATGGCCTGCAAGGTCCCTTCCAACTCTAACATTCTATGATTCTATGATTCTATGGTTCCAAACCTTGATACCTGTACTCTTCCTTTATTAATTAATAAAGTATTTTTTGGTCTTCTACTCTACAGGACTGCTTTGTGTGTTTTCTCAAATTAGCCTGGGCAAACACGACCAAGGACAGAGGTTCTGTCTGTCAGGGCTGCCTAGGAAGTTGGGGGCACTGGCAGGAAGTTGGAGGGCGGGCCCCGGGAGGCCCCACTGTAGCTTCAGGCCTGCTCCAGCCACCTTTCTTTCCCCAGTGGCGGCTGCTGCTGCTGCTGCTGCTCCTGCACTTGCCAACTATGAGCCGGCCTTTTCCACCCGTGCCTCTTTCTTTCTCTCCCAATGCCCCTTTTTTTCAATTTAGCTTTGCTGCATCCTCCAGTCCCTCCAACACTTGCCTACAAAAATTTGCCTTGAAACTTTGCATTTTTCTCCACTGCTACCCTCTTCTTGCTCCCCCCATTCTCCTTGTCTCTTTCTCCCCCTCATCCTCATAGCCACCCAAGCCATACACACACACCAGCACCCTCCCTCCCTCCTTTCTAACTCACCAGGAGTGTTCTTTTTTTTTTAATTGGATTATAACACACTAGCACTTGCTCAAAAGTAAGGGGAAAAATGGGATTTGCCCAGTGTGTGTTGTGCTGCCAGTGGCACTCCACCTGGCATGCAAAACTCACCAATAAGGAGTGGGAAGAACAGCTTCAATGTGGGCAAATCTTTGGTTTGAAAGCAAAGCGAGGGGAAAACCTGCCACTAAATCACCATCAAAAAGACCCAGGAAAACAGCAAACAGAAAGCAAACTAAGCGCTGAAGGGAGGGAAAACAGTGCAGAACCGGGGGAGGGGAGAAATGACAGACATGCACAGCAAAAGCTATGGGAATTTAGAATGACAAAGAAAACCCAATGGACATGCACAGTGAAAGCAAGGGAAAACACCCATGCATAATAAGCCAATCTTGATGTCATTAAAAGTGACTCATTTATTATGGGCAAAAGCTTCTGCTCTTGCATGTCACTAAAACGCCACAAAGTCATGGTTTATGATAGTGCCCTAAAAAGCTGGCTTCTCTTTGTAGTAAATAAATTCCCTTGCCACAAGCCAAAAGCTTCTGATAGCAGAAATGTGATGTCACAGTCCACCTTGAGTCTCAGCGGAAAAAGCAGACTATAAATGAAGTTAAAAAATTAAATTACGTTACCAATAATGTGGATTGGTGCTTGGCTTGTGAGATTTACAGTGAAGTCCTAAATAGAGTTACACCCTTCTAAGACAATTGACTTCAGTGAACTTAGAAGGGTATAATTCTGTTTAGGATGGCACTTTTAGAGACCAAGCCTAAGTAAGTCTACTCATAAGTAAGTCCCATGTTACTTAATGGGACTTACTGCTAGGAAAGTGTACTTCAGATTGCAGCTGTTAATTCTGAGTGACTTTCCCTTTCACCGCTGCTACAGTAGTCTGTTTTTCAGCTGAGTTACCCTGTGACAAAAATGATCCTAGTCTTTATTTATTCACTTACTTCATTTATAGTCCACCTTTCTCACTGAGATTAAAGATAGATTGCACAATTAAAACAGTATAATACATATAAACAGTTTATTAACACAGGATTACAATAATCAGGGAGCAATGCAAAAATGATATAAAACTAACAATGTGATAAAACATGTTTATAAAATTTAAAAGGAATGCAGTCAAAACCAGCATAAGACATACAATAAAGAATGCCATGAAAATTGCCTGCAGCTCCTGGTTGTAACTACAACCCTGTGCTGTTGTTGCTCTTTGCTTTGGGGCATTGTGTGCTTTACGATTCTATCATTATGTTTACAACATTTGAATTACACTTTTTAACTTATTTAATTTATGTAAGTTATTTTTTTGATTTTACAGAGAGTCTGAGTAGAAATGTTTCAAGTAAATCCATTAGTGAGCATGCCCTCCTTCCCCAATTACAGAATTACAATTGAATTTGCTTGTCTACCACATTTCTAGATTACTCATTCCTTTTTTGCTTCCTAATAAGTTTTTGTGAGGATATATGCTTCTCTTAGGGTTGCCAACTACCTGGAGGGGTGAAAAACATCCCACCGTTGCCACATGATGTCTTTGCTTTTGATAGCCTTTGTCTCTTCAAAATGGACTTTGGGGCTACCATTGCATGTATTTGTGTGTAATGGTCCCAGTGGTAACATTTTAGCAGCACAAAAGCATGCATCATCCTGATGTGGTAATGGTAATACATGATAATCTGAATCCAGTTTGGTGAGAGAATTTTTCTCTTATTATCTCTTCCAGCTGTGTTCACTGTTGATGTTTTCAGCCCATAATATATTACAGAATCTGGGGGGAAAGTGAGAATGGAATGCAGATTTTCAGTGAAAAGCCAATTAAAGTTGGAACATTTGAGCATCATTTGGGAGGGAAAAGAATAGAAAAAGTGAAGGAAGCAAGTTTATTGCAATGGGGAAGAAAATTCAAGTTCAGCACAGTGAGAAAAGCAACACTTATTTAAAGACAAACTGAGCTTGGGCCATGCTGTGTTTCAGATCACTGATGTGGAGCTCCCTGATGCACAAATTTATGTTTGCATTATTGATTATGAAGGACCTGGTTATAAATATTGGCTTTTGGATGTATAAGGTGAGCATATGTGATGTTTAGGTTTAATTTTCCTTTTTTATTTGTTAGTGTTAACAAGAGATTAACAAAAGGATTTTTCTGCAATGTTAAATTGAAAGATTACTATCAGTTGTTTCTTATTATGAATGAAATCTTTGGCTGTCAATTCAAAAGGTGAATGTCATTAGGTTGTTATTTCATCAGCTTGAAAATAACTGTATAACTCGCATGTGAAAAGCTGCTTTTAAAATCTGAGGGCAATTTTCCAGTGGTCTCAGCAGGCTTTGGCATGGTGTTTGCTTGCAGGACACAAGACCGGTTGTTGTCAGTTGAGGCTGAAGGAAGGAAGTTTTTATGATCTTGCATGTGAGATTTATACCTGGAAGATAAACCTGACTGTATGGGAAACTACAGGTTAGCTTATCAAGATGTTATTCTTGTTTTTGTATGTGTTGAAATTTTGAGCAGTGTACTGATATTTGTTATCCTCTTGTATAAAATCTCTCTCTTTTTTTAAAAGGAAAGCTGTGATTATTTGGGGTGCACCCTAGATCCCCAAAAAGGACTTATAAGCTTATAGAGTGTTGCTGAGTCTCCTGGGTTGGAGTTGGCAGCACCCTGTGAGAGCACCCTTGGTCAGGTCTCTCATCCCTGGCTTGGGAGGGGAGCCTTGTGGAGGGGTACATCACGGCATGTTACAACAGAAAGCTCCATTGTCTAGTCAGACTGCACCCAGATGGCAGCTATCCTTAGCAATAATAACACAAATCTAAAAGAAGTGGAAAATGTACCTCAACCACAGCACAGATCATACTGAGCAGTAGTCTTGTATGTTCAGTGCAGGCAATCTGGGGACGCATGGGAGTTCAGACTAAGGGAGAATATGGGGATCAGATGACCATTACATGTACAACAACCCCCTTTGATAACTGCTAATGAGTTTTTATTGCTGTATATATGGTTTCCTTTAATCCCTCTAGTAAGCAGTTCAAAAGCTTGTAATACTGGATAAAGCTGATGTATATTGTTATTTTATTTTTTAAAAAAGCAGAATTGAAAGGTTGTTTAACAGTTGAATAGAAGAGAGAGGATATAGGGAGCATGAAGCTTTTTCTTGAAACTAGTTATGAAATAACCAAGAGGGCACTGACCTAGAGGCCACAGAACAAAAATAATCAAGGGCAGAGGCAAAGGGGATTAATATAAACCATAGCTTTTAAAGTATGCATATGGGCAGAGTTAGAGGGAAAATGGTTTGTTCTGTAAATCCTTTTCCAAACTAGCATGAATTTTATTTTGCTACTGAATTCTTCCCCATGTAAGGAAAAATGGCTAGCCCTTGTGAAGATGTTTAAATTATTATTATTCTCCTTTGTCAAATATTTTAACGTTTGATCTGTGATGGGGGGTGCTGTGCACACTGGAGTGAATTTTCTTGGTAAATCAGAAAACAGACAATGGCTTGGATACAAAACAGTATGAACAGAGTTGTACTAAAGGAACTGGGTGGGAGTTCCCCTGATTTAATGGGCTTCTCCCCACTGTGGACCAGCTGGCTAGTAGGGGAAACCCCACCCCTAAACAGGGACATTGTCATGGGACACCCCAAAATAATGACATCACCTGGAAGTGACCATCGCATCGGGGATGTTGTGTGGGAATGCTCTGGTATTTGGGCAAACCCTATGGTTTGAAGGCAAAAAAACCTATAGAGTTTTGCCCAAATACCAGAGCATCCCCAACGTGATGACATCACTTCCAGGTGACCTCATTGTGTCCAGCCACCTCCAGAACACCTCCCAAATCCCCCTGCTGGAGCGATGAGGGGACCTGGCAACCCTACTTATATACCCCATGAAATTGTGCTCCTCTGGGTTAGGGGACCCCCAGGAATATTTGTGGACACTATAGAGATCTGCATGGGAGGGACTGGCAGAAATCGCTCCCACTCCTCCAGTGGAAGTGGTGTTCTGTTGGAAGAACTCCTGCTGTGTTGATGGAATAGCAATTTATAATCTGAATCAATAGCTGAGAGTTGGTTCTGATGATATAAGCAGCAGCTGACTTAACTAAAAGCAAAACAAAACAGTATAAGTTGGAAAAGATGACCCCTTGGAACTGAAAGGATAAGGCAGGTTCTCTGTGTGTCTGTGAGAATGAGAGAGAAAGAGAGAGAGGGAGAGGGAGAGAAACAGCAGTTGTGAGTCTGGGAGAGAGAGAGAGAGAGAAAATGAGAGACACTGCCATAGTTTGGTTAAAGCACCTTGGAAGTTCAGTGTCTTTTTTGGAGACCCGATGTGGAGTAGCAGGTCTGCTGCCTTGTAGGCATGCCTCTCAATTTCCATCTGAACTGTAAATGCACATTTGTAAATTAAGCAAATACTACAAAAATGCTGTAAATTTCCAATCTTCTTTCCTCTTAAGGGAACCACGTTTGGTTAGTGCCCGTGTGAAATCATGAATGCACAGCAATATATCTCTGTTAGTAATAAGGCCCATTGTGGAAATAAATACAATGAACTCTAGAAAGAGGATCTCGGTGGCCTTGGGCACTCATTGTCCATTTTCTGTGGCAACCTCAGCATGGTATAATGACACAGAGTCCACCATTTTCTCCAGGGGAATTGATCTCTACCATTTGAAGAGCAGTTGTAATTCTGAGTGATCTCCAGCCCTCACCTGGAGATTGGCAGCAATGGTTCCCTAGGAGGAAATGGCTGGTTTGGAGGGTGGAGTCTATGGCATTGTACCTGCCTGAGGTCCCACCGTTCCTCAAACCCCACCCTCTCCAGGGTCCACCCCTCAAATCTCCAGGAATTTCCCAACCCTATCTTCTTCCTAGCCAACCATCAACCTACCTTTATCTGCCCCTATGACTTCAGGTTTCCATCTCCTCCCCCCTCCCTGCACCCTCTACCTAGGAAAAGTAGTCTTTCTCCACAGTGGGGAACAAAGTAGCTTACATTATTCTCCTCTCCCCCTTTTGATCTGCACAACAACCCTGTGAGGTAGGTTAGTCTGAAAGTTTGTGACTGGTCCAAAATCACCCACTCAGCTTCCACAGCAAGAACCTGGGCCTGGCAGACCCTGCTCTGAAGCACTAACTGCTACGTCACACTGGTTGTCCTAGGAGGGCTGCTGCTGGTGAACAGGAGCAAAATGGGATTAAACCATGATAGCTTTACTAATCACAGTTCTTACAAGTTTATTTTGTATTTTTATATGTTTTTAAATGATATAACGTGTGAAATTATTTCATAGAAAACTACAATCTTTGTTTCTTCTTGTATAAAAATCCAAAGTTAAAAAATTCATCAATAGGAACTAAGTCTTTATATGCAGAAAGTTCATCAAATGGGAAGAGTCTTCTTAAGGAGAAGATACATTTCACACCTTGTTAGTGTTTCCTAATCAGAAGAGCATCAGGTCCCCCTGACATGGAAGCCAGCATAAAGCTGTATTTCAAAGATTTTTTCAAAGCAGGAAAAATTCAGGATACAAGCATCATATTTTGCACTATTAAAAACATATCAAAATGTTAAACAAAGGCTACATATTCAACCTTACAACATTTTACAATATTTTATAGAATTATACTTACAATTAATAGCAGCAATTTAAACATGAGAACTTTCTCTGATGCAGCATCCTTCCCTGGAGGCTGGTGGAACAACAAACTCTCATTGCAACTATTTGAAACAAACCCATGAATCATTAAAAACAGCTGAAGGTCACATAACATTCTCCACTTAAAGAAAAACACTCTGGCATGTTTGTTATTCATTGGTAATATTGAGACCATCCAGAAGTAGTGTGTTTAGTTTAAATATCCAGAAACATTCCTGCCAGAGAAGATCCAATCGAATAGCATTAACATTAGTTTTATCAAACACATAAAGAACTGAAAATTGAAAGTCATCAACAGCATGCCCAAATTCTTGACAATGACTCACTAAAGAGCAAAGGAAGGCAATGACAAACCACCTCTGCTTCTCACATGCCTTGGAAGTCCCTTGCTGGGGTTGCCATAAATTGGGTGTGACGATGGCACATACATATGAACATCAGTATATCAGAAGATGGCATTTTAGAATAACTGGGTATATGTGCAGCCCTTGTATTGTTTCTTCTCTTGGCTGTCTGGTTAAAAATGGTAAAACTTAATTATTTTTTACAAAGAATTATGATTGCCTTTGTACGTGACAGGACCCAAATTGCCTATGTTGAACAAGGCAGCTTATGGTCTACATGAATATATGTGATATTCTATAAAAACAAGTGGAGGACCAGCAACGAAGTCCAGGGGGTATCTCATTTCCCCCTTCCCCACTTTTTCCCTTCTCTGAAAGACCACATACACCTTTTTCTTCTTCCTTTTCCTACCCACAGGTCAAACAACCTTTATTAGGGTTGCCAGGTCTGGGTTGGAAAATACCTGGAGACTTTGGGGGTGGATCCAGGAGAGGGCAAGGTTTGGGGAGGGGCCTCAGCATGGTACAATGCCATACAGTCCACCCTTCAAAACAGCCATTGCCTCCAGGGGAACTGATCTCTGTCAGCTGGAAATCAGTTATAAAAGTGGGAGATCCACAGGCTAGCAACAGTAATCTACCAACCCCCGTCATCAGCTTCCCTTCCTTCTCTCTTCCAGCCCAGTTGCACAGTGTTGGCCAAAGATTTGGGCCCAGTTACACAGTCAGCCATAAGGCTGGGTCCAATTGCATGGAGGCGGGCACTGGGCTGGGCCCAACTGCGCAATGGGAAACCTGCAAGCATTTGCAACAGGCACCACACTTTTCCCTGTATACCCCTCCCCATAGTATTTCCTCTTTCCCTCTTCCTGGCAACCCTCAATCATGGACCACCCCTAGAGATCACCACCTTAGCAAGAGGTCTGGTGGTTAGGTTACATCATTTGCCTTACACCTGACTGGCAAATTAGAATCAGGCCTACACTGGTCCTGGGGCATAAAGTAAAGGGTTTCATTCTAGTTTTTGCTCTAAGTCATTGCTACAAGCTTTTGTATTGGCCTGACGGCCGCTGCTTCAGGTGATTGCTGGTTACTGGCCCTGTGCATGGATGACCCTGGGTGCTGTCTTGTTTGGTGGGTCTTACTGACTGGAAACCTTATCTTGGACTTTGAAGCTTGAAACCTTGAATGCCTCAGTCTGCTGTTGATATCTGAAACCTTGAACCATTGTTGGTAAAAGTGCTTAGTTAAACTTTTAACTTTGTTGTTTTATCTTCACTGTTCACTGCTCTGCTTTGATTATTTCTGCACAGTTTTAAATAAATCAGTTTAATTCTTGTGGAGTTCTTGAATTCGGGAGGCTTCAATCCAACTCCAGTTCTTTATCCCTCATTGGCTACTGCTACACACCTTGAAGGTGTACTTACCTTTCAAGGGTGACTTTCTTGACTTTAGTTCCAGGGGGGCCTGAGACTTTGTCCCTTGGTCTGGATAGTAGAAGGGACTGGTGACAAAACTACCCTGAGGTGTGAGGACTTGCAATTCAGCCTTTTTTGGTTGTCTTGCTTGGCCAGCCCTCCCTAAAAAACTCTTGCCTTGGTTTGGTGGTTTGGGCTTGCAGTCTTTTGACAAATCAATCCCAAGCCCTGCCTTGGCAGACCCTTCCTTTGAAGCTGGGGTCCCAGGGCCTTAGGGTCCCCAAAGGGACCCTGAACCAGCACCAATACTACCCTCAGGTCTGGAGGACCCAGCATAGACCTACCCATGACCAGATCCACCAGTCTCCTGAAGCACCCCAGGAACAGAAGAGGTGAAGGGCTAAGTCATGGACTGAGCACAGGATTGCGTGCCTAGTAGCCCACAAACACTCTCTTCTAAGGAAAAGCTAGAAGAGACGGGTAAGTCCCCACAGGATTTGGGCTCCAGTATTCCTCGTGAACAGAGGAGCAGACTCAGCTTATAGGGAAGAGCCTAATGTGGAGCCTAACAGCAGCACCTGTTAGAAAACTCCCTACATAAGGCTTCAGAGAGGCTGCAGCCAGTGTGGGATCAAGTTGTCTGCAGTTTTGCTAAGTATCCTGCCAGTTGCTTGGATTGTTGCCATTCCTGCCTTTTGGAATACGTACCCTGGCCTTGGATTGTCTTCTGACTTTGCCTTTAATTGTATTATTGGACCCTGGACTGTCACTTTTGGTCTGTGATGTCAGAATCCGTGCCCTCACACTTTGTGGTTACTGGGACTAGTCTCCCATCTGGCGGCCAGGACACCCTCATAGACTCACTTTTTCCTGCTTCCTTCCCTCTACTCACCAATCAGCATTCATTTGCCCCCTATCTTGTTTTATTCACTTAATTTATACCCTACACTTCACCACAGCAGGGATGCAAAGCAACTTATATTGTTCTCCTCTCGTCTATTTTATCCTTAACAACAATCCTGTAATGTAGATTAGGCTGAGAATACAGAACTACCTCAAGGCTGCTGAGTAAGTTTCCATGGTAGAGTGGCGACTGGAGCCTGGAACTTCCAGATCCTTGTCTGAAACTAACCACTGCACCACATTGGCTTTTGTGGAGTGGCTGCTGTTGAACAGAAGCAAGCAGTCCTGGATGAGTTATGCAAGTTTTGTAGTATTATGTCACTGGGTGGGGGTGGTTGGCTGCCAGGCCTGGCCCTGATGCATCCTCCCTCAAAAAGCCAAAGGGGCCCTGTCTCTCCCCCTGCCTTTTACTCAGATAAACCAAGGAATGAAGTCTGTCTATAGTTGTATTTGCCAAGCAACTCCTACATTGGTCACTGCAGAACAAATTTGTTTCTTAAAGCTACAGTTGCTGCTTTTATTATTTAGGGTTTTTGTAAAGTACTGGGTTCACCGCATGAAGGACTCGGACTATGACATGCGTTCAGATGCATTTATTGTACTTCAACAAGAACTAACTAATCGGCCCTGCAAGGCCAACTATATACACTCCACCCGGCACACCCACGTTCCCATTGGAGGGTTTGAATTCCCCGCCTAAGGTACAGTTGGTGGACACTAGGTGGACTAGGATCCTAGGTTCCCTTTGTCTGGAGAACTAAGCTCCTTACAGTAACCACGGACTCCTGGTGGCAGTCCGAGTACATAACACCCCTTCCCCCATAGTTCCAGCCCCACCTATGTGACATAGTCCTGCAAATAGTACTCCGGGGGTCGGGCTAAACTCTGGTATCTGGGGTGTACAGTCCGGGCCCCACAGCTAACTAGGTGGGCTCTCCTGCCTTTGGAAATTGTCGCCGCCTAAGTTGGTTGAGGTGCTTCTTCAGGAGCCGGCCATCCTCTGTCGAGACCTCATAAGACACTGGGCCGGTGACTTTGACAATCCTGCCTGCGATCCAGGGAGGTCCCGTTCCAAAGTTCCAGATGAACACTGGGTCCCCTGGAAAGAACTCTTGTGGTGTGTCGTGTTGTTCCACCAGTCTCTTTGAGTCCGGTGCTCAGTCTGGGTGTGGCCGATCCAACAAGGTCGTGGGGCGCTGGCCCATCAGCAGCTCTGCAGGGCTGTGGCCAGTGACGGGGTTAGGTGTTGTCCTCTGGGTCAAGAGGAAGCAGGCCAGCTGGAATTCCCAGTCTCTGTCCATGATCTGACTGAGGGCATCCTTCGCAGTGTGCACCATCTTCTCCGCCAGTCCGTTGGTCGTGGGGTGGAAGGGGGCTGATCTTATGTGCCGGATCGGGTTCCTCTGGAGAAAGTCCTGGAACTCCGCCGATGTAAAGGCTGTCCCATTGTCCAAGACTATTGTGTCCAGCAGCCCATGGGTAGCGAAAATCTGGCAGAGGGACCAAATAACGGCCTTTGTGGAGGTGTGGGTACGGGGCTGATCTCCAACCATTTGGAGTAAGAGTCTACTGTCACTAAGAACAACAATCCCTGGAACGGTCTGGCAAAATCAATGTGAAGCCGGGACCATGGTTTGTGAGTGGATTCCCAGGGCTGTGTGGGTGCACATGGTGGGTTTGGCCGGACTTCCTGGCAGGTCTGGCACCTCCGTACCAAGACTTGATCTCGGCATTGATCCCTGGCCACCAAACATAGCTCTGGGCCAGGGTCTTCATTCTTACTATGCCTGGATGCTCCTTGTGAAGTGCCGTGAGGACCCATTGATTCAGAGTACTGGGGACCATGACACTATCCCCCCCACAGTTGACACCCTTTGAGGGCTGATAGTTCATCCTTTCGGTTGACAAAACCACAAACTCTGGGCCTGGGGATGCCGCGGGCCAACCCCATACCACTCAGCCCAAGACCTGGGAGAGGACGGGAGAGGATGGCAATGTCAGCAGCCTGCAGGGGAGGTTCTGGGAGGCTCTCGAGCATCAGGACTCTGGAGGCGGGAGCAGAGTCTGCATCAGTAGACGGGAGTGGCAGCCAGCTCAGGGCATCGGCATAGCCCATTGCCTTGCCCGGGTAGTGTTCCAGGCGGTAACTGTAGCCTGCCAGAAACAGGGACCAATGTAGGACGCAGGGCGATAGCACTTGGGGCGTCTGTCGGCAGTGAAGCCGAGGAGTGGCTGTGGTCCGTCACAATGATGAAGGGCAGCCGTAAATAAAGTTGTGGAACTTCTTCACACCCACCACAATCACCAACCCCTCCTGATCTATCTGTGCGTAATTGCGCTCGGCGGCCGTCAAGGTCCTAGAGTAATAAGCCATGGGAACCTTGCGGCTGTCGGGAAGGATGTGGCCCAGGACTGCGCCGACACCGTAGGGGAGTTGTCGCATGCAAGGACAACTGGCAGGGATTCATCAAAGTGCGCCAGCACCTCATTTGAAATTAAGAGCGCCTTATCCCCCTGAACCTTGCCGCTTCCCTCGGGCCTCAGGACCAGGGAGCTGACTTGTCCAGAAGGTGGTGGAGGGGATCTGCAACCATGGCCTTGTGTAGCAGGAAGGTGTGGTAAAAATTTATTAGTCCTAAGAATGCCTGGAGTGCCACCTTGCAAGTGGGTGCAGGGGCCTCCACGATGGCCTTTACTTTGTCCTTGGCTGGATGGAGGCCGGACGTGTCGACTCGGAAGCCCAAGAAGTCCACCTCCGGAAACCCAAGGAGGCATTTCTCCCATTTCACTTTGAGGCCAGCAGAGTCTAAACAGTGAAGGACGGTGCGGAGACAGGAGGCAAATTCGTCAGGGTTGGCCACGGCAATGAGGATGTTGTCAAAGAACAGCATCACTCCAGGGATCCCTTTTAACAAGGAGTCCATTAATTGTTGAAAGATCCCCAGGGCTACACTCACTCCGAACTGCAGCTGCTTTACCCTGAAAGCCCCTCTGTGCGTCACAATAGTCTGGGCCATGGCCTCATCTACTGGCAACTGTTGATATGCCTGTGCCAGATCTAACTTTCCAAAAATCTTAGCCCCCGCCAGAGAAGCTAGCACATGACTCACGACCGGGACTGGGTAGGCATGGTTGTGGAGGGCCTTGATTAATGTACATTTGTAGTCCACGCAGATGCGGACGTCCCCATTTGGCTTAACAGGGGTTACAATGGGGATCTCCCAGATGGCGTGCGATACTGGCTCTAGGACCCCTTGCGCTACTAAATGGTCCAGCTCTGCATCAGTTTTGGGCCTTAAAGCAATTGGAGTGGTGCAGAACTGCATGCGGATGGGGGCCATGGTGGGGTCAAGTTGTAGTGAAACTAGGGGTCCCTTATAACACCCCAGGGCCCCATCGAAAACAGTGGGGAACTCCCTGCAAACCTCTGCAAAGTCCTGTGGTACACATTTATTCACTCCCCCTATAGTGACGCCCAGCGGCCTGAACCAGGCCCGCCCCAAAAGACTAACAAGGTTCCCCTCTACCACGATCAAGTCCAGAAAACCCTCGAACCCCCAGTATGGCTCCCAAAATTTCCCCACGCCTCGGATCGGAACGGGGTTCCTCTGAAAGTCCACTAAGCTCAGGGGTGAGGGGCGTAGGTAGGGTCCCCCGTTGGGACAGAGTCTATTCAGTGTGTCCACTGAGATGATGGACTCAGCCGACCCCGAGTCTACTTCCATAGAGCACGGAGACCCCTCGATCTGGACATTTACTTGGATCTTCAGGGCAGCAGACAGGTTGGGGAGGCGTAGTACCTGGAGGGATGGCTGGTCGGTGAGGAGGTAGAAGTCGGAGATTTCTGCAGCGGTCATGTAGGTCACGGCAGCCTGGCGACGTGGCTGGATGGGAGGTTGATGATGCTGGTTTCCCTTGGACTGGCAGGCTCGAGCAAGGTGTCCTTGCTTCCCACATGAGTGACATGTGGCATCGCGGAACCAGCACAGCTTGAGCTTGTGTGCCTCCCCACAGCTGGCACATGTGGCACAACTCACGGGTATTCCAGGATGGCCTGAGGTGCTGGCAGTTCCCTACGGCTTCCTGTGGCTCGGTGGGTGGACGAGATCATCTGAATTCTCCAGCACTGGGTCGGAGAGCACAAGGCGTGACGCTGCCTGTGGCTTGTCTCGGTGGGAGGCCTCGTAGGCGATTGCGAGCTGAAGGGCCTCATCAACTTTTAGGTCGGTGGTGTCAATCATCTTGTGGCAGAGCTTCATGTCATTGACCCCCCCCATACGAACTGGGTCAAGATGTTACCTTCTACCTTGGGGAAGGCACACTCCATGGCGTGTTGGTGCAGTGCAGCCATATACACTGTGGCCGTCTCTCCAGGCTTCTGGAGGCGCCCCTGGAAATCCATTCACCTCGCTAGCATCGTTGGCTTGGGCGTTAGGTACCGAGTCAAGGCCTTGATTATATCCTCGTAAGAACACTTGAGGATGGCGTTAGGGGCCAGGAGGCTCTTGGCTAGCCGCATGGTGGCCATGCCATAGGAACTTAGGAGGAGGTTCCTTCTCTTGGCCGTGTCGGTAACTTCATGGTAGGCGAGCTAAGAGGTGAGCTGATCTGTCCATGAATCCCAGAACTCGGGATGTGTGGAGTCGAAGACTTCAAGGTTTCCCTGAGTGGTGGCCATGGTTCTAGCACAGTGCGGGGAACAGACAACATGCGTTCAAATGCATTTATTGTACTTCCCACAAGAACCAACTAACCGGCCCTGCAAGGCCAACTATATACACTCCACCCGGCACACCCACGTTCCCATTGGAGGATTTGAATTCCCCGCCTAAGGTACTATTGGTGGACACTAGGGGTGCAGTCACACTGACCTCTTACCGCAACTTGCTCCCACAGTTGGTTTATCCATGACTTTTTAAAATGGATATAAACTGTTTACATGTCCCTCTGGAATAGCGCAGTGCACTGTTCAGACAGTTGTGCTGCCAATTCATTCACACATGTGCAAGGGCAGGTGATCGTCACTATGCTGGCCATGAGAGCAGTGAGGGCAAAGGGGGGGGGCAGTGCTGTCTCAGCTGAGTGGGAGGAAGAGCTGAAGAGACCCGAGGGAGGCCAGTGTTTTCCTTTTCCAGTTCCTGGGGGAGCATAGCCGGGGGCAGGGGGTGAGTTTGGATTTGGTATTCTGCCAATATTCAAGCTCAGCAGTTAGATTCTCCTTTCCTTGGTAGTCGTTTTTCCAAAAGTAACTCTATTCCGATCTGGGGGGGGGGGACCAAATCGCAATTGCAGCGAGATGCCAGTCTAGATAGGGGAAAGTGTGGAATCGCAGCGGTAACACCGGGAAAGTACTCATTTTTCTGGGTGTAGGAAAGCACGGGAGAAGACCGGAAGCATTGCGCGAGTGAGCCTGCTTTGGGGCGGGAGGCGGATCAGCACGTCTGGTCAGTGAATTTAAATGTGAGAGAGAACAGCGGCGAACCCCGATCAAAAGGACAGTGTGACCAGGGCCGGCTCACCCACTAGGCGAGCTAGGTGCTCGCCTAGGGCGCTGGCCCTGCAAGGGCGTCAAAATGCCCCCACCCCCCGTGAAAAGCCCCCCTTCCTGCCCAGCGCCGGCAGCCCCGGCTTTCCTGGTAGCTGTGAGGCACCCAGGAGAGCCGCCGCCGCCGCTGGGAGGGAAGGGGCGAGGGTTCTAACCCCGCCCCTTCCCCGGCTCTCCTGGGCGCCTTGCAGCTGCGAGAAACCCAGGAAAATGGCGCTGGTCCATCTCCAGGCCCCACCGGGAGGTTGGCATCCCCAGTGGGGTGGGCGCCCCAGGCTGTCCTGCCTAGGGTGCCCAGACACCTGGGGCCGGCCCTGAGTGTGACCAAGCCTTAGGTGGACTAGGATCCTAGGTTCCCTTTGTTTGGGGAACTAAGCTCCTTACAGTATCTGCGGACCCCTGGTTGCCAACTGAGAACATAACAGTTTTTAACCCCTGATGTGTGTGCGTGTATTTTAGATTTTTCTGAAAACCTGGGGCTTTATTTGAGGCTTGTAGAAACAGCTGTCTTGTCTGTTCATGGCTCCAGTCTCTGGATTTAAGTATGTGCAGATTTGGATATGCTGAGAATTAAATGTATTGATAGGTCTGGAAAATCACCCAGCAAATAAAATATATCCGAAGGAATGTTTTTAATGTGAAAAAGAACTAACTCCATGATTAGTTGCATAAAAAAGCAAAATAGCAATTAATGTCATGCCTGTGGACTTCCCATAAGACCCATGATGAGCACATGACTATGCTGTGTCTTCATTTGCCTTGTGAGGAAAAATGAAAGTAAAATAATAATAAAATGGTTATGAATGTGGTAATCAAGACAGAAAACAAGAAATAATGGAAGTACATTTATAGTACAAAATTTACATGCAGAAAATGGAGAGGCCTTGGGTCAGACACCCTTTATGGTTTACTTTTACCCTGGTTTACAAGTTTACCCTTGGGTCAGATACCCTTTATGGAATACTGTTGTTAGACACAGACTGTACACTCCTGTGCAAGCTCCTGGCCAGTGGCACAGCTGATGGGGGCAATAGCAGGATAAGCTATTGATCCCTCAGAACTAAATAACTACAGACTGTTGCCAGGATGTAACCTCTGAAAGTGATAAGAAGATCACTTTTAAAGTCTGTGGTGGTGGTTTTGCATCGGAAAAACATCTGGGTCAGAAATGCAACAAATACTTTCTGTGGATGAGGCTCATGTAATGACATGAGCACTATTTACCTGAACACGCAGAATGCCAAAATACAGTTGTTAAAGAAAGACTGGCTCCATATACTTCAGGCAATGCTTGGAATCTAATTTATGAAAGCTGGTATTATGATGCTTGAATCAAATAAGGAACTCAGCTTTCAAAAAAATTTCATCCTTGTTCCATATCTACGCCATGCCACCAAATCTTTAAACATAGGTATTAAATGGTTGTGCAACACAGAAATTCAACAGACACAGCCAATAATAGGTCAAGTTTTCTTTATAGTGCTATTTTATAACTCCTGAAAAGCAAAATCACTGAGTGCCTGGTCATGTTAAGGTCTCCAGAGGACAACTATTGAAATGTAAATTAAGCATTGCACATCAGCTGTGGCTCAAGTCAGTTTCTCTCAAACTCTTCAGCGTATCCCCTCCCCAAACTTTATTCAAGGGAGGGACATACACAGCATCAGCATCCATGCAGAGATCTTTGCACATAGGATACACAGAAAACTAGTGTGGCAGGGCATGGTTCTCCCTGACATCTAATTTTCTATGTACAGGAGGGTTTCTTTATGTCATTGATTTACTTTATTTATAGTCCACTATTTATAGTCCACTTTTCTTCTCAATAGGGACCTAAAGTGACTTACATTATTCTCTACTCCTCCATTTTATCCTCACAACAGTCTTGTGAGATAGGTTAAACTAGACTGAAAGTGTGTGATTGTCCCAAGGTCACCCAGCAAGCTTGGTCTCCCAGATACTAGTCCTCTAACCAATACATCACACTGTCACTCTTGTTCCTTTTTGAATATGAAAGAATGTTTCATTTTGAATCCAAAAGTGGTATATTCCTAAGCTTTACCATATCTGTGAAAACTATATCTGAGTCCTGCGCACCTTAAAGCCCAATAAATCTATTGTAGCTGTGTCATTACAATTTTTTAATACTAACATAATTATTAGATTTAGCCTAATATATTTTAAGTTACTTTCAGTATAAACCCACTGAAATCAGTTAAATAATTAGCAAGAAGTGAATTGCATAGGAGTACACAGATAGGTCTAGCAAATTATATTTTATAAAATATAAAAGGGCAGAATAAGAGACACTATCCATCCAAAGCTAATTATTTTAAAATCCATTCTGTCCTGAAATGGAAACAGCATACACTTAACTCTCTCAATGAAGTCACTGGGAAAATTCCTATGGAATCTTCACCATCTTTATTCAGAAGTAACTCTCAATGAGCTCAATGGCATTTACTTGTTGGTAATATGTGTATAATCCTGCAGTCTTGAAATACTTCAAAAAAAATTATCGATGTTATAAATCTACACCCTACAGGGAAAGGGAAAAGGGAAGCCCTAAAAAAAAAGGAAGCACTAAAATCTATGACAAGTGCATATAAAGACTACAAAATGATTTGTCACTCCGTGAATTAATAATATATATATAAAGACTTCTAAGACTTCTTTCTTCTTAAAATAAAATTATGCTAAACTCAGGTGCTTTATAATCCAATATCTGCCATTTATTTTTTATGCTTCTTCTTCTTGGCTTTTAAAGTCTTAGGGGCCGCTGCTCCTTTCTCAGACTCAGTTGAACTGTTGGAGTTGCTTGAAGTGTTATCCAATCCATGCTTGCTTGCTTCCTCTTCTTCTACTTCCTCTTCATCATCTTTTGAATTTAATTGCTGCTTTAAAAAGTTTTTAGCCTTCTGGACAGTGTCAATTTTAATTTTCTTATTGCTGAAATTAGTCAATCCCTCTGTATGCAATTGTTTTACTTTGGAGAAAAAGGATTAAGTCTTTATACTGACATCTATGTTTCCATATCTCAAATGGAATGTCTTTTAAGATTTGAATTTCTTCCTCCTGAATTTTTAATATTTTTCCCGATGTCGCTTTCAAAACGTTTTCTCTCATTGTTCTCCTAATGAACTTCATGTATATCTCGCCAGGTAATTTATTTTTTTTTATATAATCCGGGTGCTATTGCCTTGCTTAAAATTAGTTTCAGGTCTTCTTCTTGTTGTTCTGGGATTCCTTGAAAGTGTAGAACATACATGGATTT
Organism: Gekko gecko; assembly: GCA_029375565.1. Classification (NCBI taxonomy): domain Eukaryota; kingdom Metazoa; phylum Chordata; class Lepidosauria; order Squamata; family Gekkonidae; genus Gekko; species Gekko gecko. The sequence continues at coordinate 124,381,001 of JAPDNY010000007.1, forward strand.
TTCCAGTTCGAATTGTAGTTGCTGATTTTTTTCTGCATTCCTGTCTTTTTTCTTTTCTGCCATTTTTTGCTCAGTGCTTTTAGTTCTTGTTTCCACTTTCTTAATCTTATAGTCTGTTTTATCCACTCATTTTTCCATGTGCTGCAACTGTTTTTGCACAGAATCCAGCTTAGCATTGATGTTAGACATCTGCTCCAGCAGGGGACGTAATGCTGAAGCCAGCATATTAGGAAAGTCTGCAGCCACATCACGTGACTGGGTGGGAGTCATTGGTGTAGGACTTCCTGCTGAAAGTTTCTTTTCCGGCAGCGCTCTTCTCCCTCTACCAGCCATTGTTTACGTTAAAATGAAGTTTTTCGTTTTAAAGTAAAGTTAGTCTGAATTCAGCGCTTCTTGGATTAAATTACACCTTTCACGCTAAAAAAAAGGCTCGTATGGTTAGTTTTGTTTTCTCTGACTTTCTTGTATCACTTACGGACCATTTCAATTGGGGGGCGGATCTCCAACCCTTCCCTACTCAGCACTTCATTCAAATTCGATCTGGTAATCGGAGACTTTTCCACTTAAAGAAGGGTTTGCTTAACTCACTGTGAATTCACAATTGTTCATTACTGAAGTTAGTTTTGCTTTTGCTCTTGTCCTCTCACCCGGCGGTTGACTCTAATTACCATGTTGGCTCCACGGCGTCGGGACCTGTCAGGGACGGGAAAGCCTTGATCCCTAAGCCATGACTTCAGGAGAGGCTTGTCTCAGCTCCCCAGGCTGAGGAGTCTCCTACAGAGACTCCGGGGGGGGGTCTTCCCACATGGGGTCTGGAACCAGCCAAGACCCCTCCTGATCGCCCCATCTTGACACATCTCCATCAGAGCTCGATGGGATGCGTCCAAGTGCAAGTCTTGAAATACTTAATGCAGGGGTCCTTAACCTTTTTGAGCCTGTGGGTACCTTTGGAATTCTGATACAAGATGGTGAGCACAACCATAAAATGGCTGCTGCAGGAGGTGGAGCCAATGACAAAATGGCTGCCATAAGAGGTGAACTGAACCACAAAATGTGAGGGGAGTGAGATCATGCACAACTCTAATAGTAACTCTTCAACATTTCAGGCAGGAGCTCCGTTGAGCAGGATATCTTTTAAAATGAACATATCATTTAAAATTATTTTCTTGTATGCACCCAGCTTCACTGCATGACTAAAGCTAAGATCCTTCTGCTGTTGCAGTGGCAGCTGCTGATGCAGCTTTAAAGAAATCTGCACAGCCAATCAGATTTCCAGTGACCCATCAGAAGCCTTACTAGGCAAAAGCCCTATCTGGCCCTACCCAGTTTCTAAAAAAAATGGCAGGCACCAGAAAAAGTGTCAACAGGCACCATGGCGCCAAGGCCACCAGTCTGGGAACCCCTGACTTAATGGAGTAAAGTGCCTGCAGTCACCAGGGCTGTGCCTAAAATAAAAATGTGGAGCAGACTCCCTGTCCATATACCACTCTCTGAGGGACTCATTGCCTCAAAACTCTCCAGGCTTTTTTCCTATCATGACCCCCCCCCCCGATCTCTTTTTCACTTCTTCAGAAGATTCAATGCTATCACCTGCTCCCAGTCAGCTGGAACCAACATGGGAAGCCAACTGGTTGGATGCAAAATTCTTTCCATTTCCAGCTTTCTTCTGTCAAGCCAGTAGGATTTCTCTGGGAGTATCCAGCCTGGCCACTGAGTGATGGCTTGGTTCTTTTCAAACTAGAGTTGCCAGTCACTGGAGGTCTCCTGAGATTACAAGTGATATCCAAGTGACAGAGATCAGTTCACATGGAGAAAATGGCCCCTTTGGAAGGTGGACTCTATGGCACTGCAGTCCTTCACCTCTATGAACCTGCCTACCTCAGGCTCCACCCCCAAAATCTTGAGTTATTTCCCAGCCCAGAGCTGGAAACTGCTTTTCAAACCTTGGCTGGCTGAGATGGAGAACAAGCAAAAATGAAAGAGAAACCACAAACTTTTAATTTCCTCAAACAGGTTTCCCAGAGAAGGCTGGTTTAAATTAGTATCTGAACCTTCAGATAACAAGTTTCTCTGAGAAGCTGCTGAGAAGGAAGTATGATTCTTCATTCCTGCCTGCCTTTCTCAACAAGGTCAGTGTTCTTTTGCCTGGGGAAAATCTGAACAAGTCCACTGTGATGGAGATCTGACTTAATATAATGCTGCTGATTTAGTACTAGAGTATTTGTAATGCATTTGAGAACAAGCACTTAGTTTTGTCCAAAAAATGTCTTGATATAAAGAATATGAAACCTACAGGGAATTGGTAAATACTCTGAGCTGTTAATCATTGGCAAATCTGTGTGTATTTGATCTAGCATTAATTTTGTACAAAAAATTATAGCCTCAAATATAGTTGCACAGTCCTCTCCATCTGAAGAGAGGATCCCTGCCAGTTCTAGGATTCTTACGAGCCTCATAACGCACATCTGCATCCACAACAGGTATGCAATGTATGGGGTTCTCCTATCTATCTATGGATGTCTTGTATAAAGACAGTCCTAAAGTTGGAGCAATGGGAATGCCTTCAGCCAAAGCAGTAATTGTTGATAGTACAAACATGGGTGGGGGGGCCCTTAGTACAGTAGAAAACCTTTTTGCCCCCTGTTAATCTGTTAACAATAGCAAGGGCATAGTAGATGTATTGTATACTTTTTAAAGAAAAATTGATTTTTTAAATAAAGAGATCAAGTATTGGCAGACCATTGCTGCAGAGGAGATGAACTTGCACTTTCTTCTTGAAAAACGATGGCATCATAAACTGATAAGTCTTAACCGTTCAAGATCAGGTTGTGTCTTTTATCACAATGGATGTTCAGGGACTCCCCAACAACAATAATGTAAATACTATTAGAAATCTAAGGACTTAAAGTACTAGCAGGGGTGGGAGGGACCAGGTTATGCCAGTGCAATGGAATCAGTTTATATTGGCTAGAATTTTAGCATTTGGTCACTTTACTTAACCAGCTCCAAACTGATAAAGCTGAAGAAATCCCATTCCTAGGATGCTTGTATGCAGATGTGTGATTTCTTTGTGTCTGTCACTTGTGACCAGAAGCCTCACATCCCCCACTCTAAATTATGCTATCTCAGTATCCGGTAAATGCTTCAAGAGCATTTCCTTGTTCCAGGGTGTGACACTGCATATATTCCCCCCCCTTTCAAAGTAATGGCTTTGACACTTCAAACTTGCCTTTTTCTTCATAAAAAACAGAGAGCACACAGTTATTAGCTACCTTGGGTCCTTCTCTTATCAGGGAAAGACCCCTTCTTCCCTCCTGAGGGGTAGAGTCTGTGGTATTGCAAGTCAGAGGTATTTCTAGTAGGACAGTTCTATGCAGTATGCTCACTAAGGGTTGAAATACAAGTTATGTTTGATCTGTGTTGGGACACAGGTGCCAAACCTGACTCATAGTCAATCAGGGTAAGGACTAACTTTTAAAAACTTTAAAAAATGTCTTTGTTACCCTGTGTGGCTCTAAACACTGCAAAAAGGGAGGAAGGGATTCAGTTTTCCCTCCAGCACTATTTTTGCTAGCTGAAATGGCAGTGGATGTAGGGAGGAGATTGTTGGCTCATTCCTCTGGATCCATGTGACCACGAAAATGGAATGGGAGGAGATCCTGAGGCCCCTCCTTCCCCTCACAGTGTTTGGGGCCACACTGGGTAACAAGGAAATTTTAATTTTTTTTTAAAGATTAGTCCTCACTCTGATTATGAGTCAGGTTGAGCACATGAGTCCACTCCTGACAAATGTCAAACGTAACATGTATTTTGGCCCTGAGTATGAGGTGAACATCGTGCATCTCTGGGGCTGATAGGTATCCCACTGTGTTGGAAGGAGGCGCCTTTGTCCACAGTGTTTGTGAAAACTAATGGGGCACTTTTACAGTTTAGGGATTTTCTGACACAGCAGTGGATTCCCCTTTTATGGAAGATAAAATATGCTGACAGAAGCCATTTCCACACAGGTTATTTGCCTTGGTTATTTGCTGTTGGGAGCTGGGCTTTTTCCTGCTCCCTCACAGCATCATGGTGTATTAGTGCACCCCCTGGGGTTTCCCTGACTTTTCTCCAGTATTTCCCAAACCTGCTTTGCTGTGAAGTTTTGTGAAAGACTGCAGCAAAGGCTAGATTGGCTGTTGCTTGGGTGCTAAAATTTGGGACTTCCTGTTTCCAGCAATGTACCAGCCATGTTCTCCCCCTCCACCAGACCACTTTTTGTTTTATAAACCACATTGGGGGGGGGGGGTGATTGACAGGGGAGATGTGGTCGAGGAAGACATCCTTAATTTCTTCGTCTCATGTTGTTACCTCAATCTGAATTGTCCTTCTTAGGTATTCTTTCCTTTATTGGGATCAAAATGCATATTCGAAGGGAACTTTAAAATCCCATGTGGGAAGAAGCCATTTGAAGGCGTTTGTTGGATTATGGAAGTGGTGTGTGGGGAAAGCATCCCACCCAAGTGCTTCAAATTTCCTCCTCCCAAAGCTGTGTTTAATTTAGAAAACAGCAGTGGGACTCAGTTACATACATGTGTGATATATAGTTGTTGAGTAGTGATAAACCTGGTTTATTTAATGATGGTATAATCAAAAGATGTCTGTAACCCTTCAAATCAAAGCTGTAGTTCAGTGTTACCACATCTGTTCTAATCAAAAAGGTCTTTGTGAAGACACAAACCTTAGTTTTAACTTAATTAGCCATGTGGGATAAGGGAGGGAGGGAAGTTTGGTTGGTGTTGGTAGGCAATAGAAGATCTGCATTATATATATTTTATTACCTTTTCCTTATTTCTTTTTCTATTTTAAAAGTCCATTAAGGTTGCCTTGTTAAAGTACTAATTTGCTTTAGTATGTGTACCTGTATCTGTATTTATAATCTTTTCTTATTCTTTTTTACTTTCTGTTACGAATTACTTTAATTAATTTGTATTTATTTATTTACTTACAATGTCTAAGAAAAGAGGCTGCCCTCTTGATGACTCTCCCATGCCATTCCCCAAACAAATAAACCTGAGGACTATTTAAAAATTCTATGTTAAGACTCATAATAGGTTTCAAGCTCTGCAAGAGAGTACTGATAATATTGAGGATCCCGTTTATGGAAGAGGAGGGCAATTTGGCAGGAGACCATAATCCTTTGGGCTCTGGCCCACTTATTAATGATATGTCCCCTTCAGATGGATTTTGTGAACCAGCTGAACTTTTTCAGGAAGCTAACGGGGATACCTCTATATTAGCATCACAGACATATTTGATTGCTGAAACATTGCAGAAAATTTAGGAGAAAATAGATACCCTAACCACTTTAACCCAACAAGCAACATCTCTGGATTCAGAAACCTCTCCTAACAAGGGGAGAGACATGAGAGGTCTCTCCAAGCCAGGTACACTGCCGAGGAACAATGTAAAGCAAGGGACCATTTTAGATCTGCGCGGAATTGTTTTGAATATTTATCATTTTAGAGGTCAAATTATTAATTGGGGAAACAAGCATCTGATCAGAGTGCACTTAGCTGCATTATTAGGTAAAAGATCTGAAAACGCTGACTTAAAATATTATGAAAGATTGACAGGCTCTATTTGCACTGACAGACTGATGCTTTTCTTTTTTTCACCCAGTATTCCATCTCAGGTTATGCCTAACCTTGAATGGTTGTGTTCCCATGGCAGCTTTCCCCAGAGATTTTTTAAAGTTCCAACTGCTAAACATACTCAGCCACATAGGCCTAAGGATCTCCCCCCCCCCCATCTAGGACAAAATGGGAAAAAGAATTTATTGATTGACATAGCTCCAGGCAACCAGTAGCAGCCTTTGCTTAAGGCAAGGGAAAATACTGATTTGGCCTTTAAGAAACATTTGTGATTTCCTCTGTCCATTAAATAAAAAGATCTAGATGCAGTTGATTATAGCCTTCTAAAATCACTTGGGGCTCTTTTAGAGCAGTCAGATATCATTGTTTGTATGCACCAGCCTCAAGCTAAATTAATTAAAATTTGAAAATTAAATGTAAATCATGGAAGTGCATCTAATACATTAAAACAAAATAACTTGGTGGAGGTAAAGGAAGCTTGTCAGACTCGTGACTGCCCAAAAGAAGATAGACCCGTTGAATTAGGAAACTCTCCATCAGGCACAAATACAAACAACTTTCTACATTTCCCTAAAACAAGGAGATGAATTTATTTATTTATTTATATTCAATTTGTAGACTGCCCTCCCCTGCAAGTAGGGTTCAGGGTGGTGGACAACATTTTAGTATACACATATACAAGTCAGTTTAAAAACAATAAAAATAGCAAACAATTCAATAACAATTCCAATTGAAATTTCAGATGGCGCTAAGAAACCAATTTTTATCCTTACCCCATAGGGGGAAAGGAAAGAAGGGAAGAGCCAGGCTCAACGGGAACTGTTGTTGTCCTCAAACATAGGTCCTGCAGGGCATGGATGTCATTTGGCAGAGAGTTCCACCAGGTTGGTGCCAAGGCTAAAAAAGCCCTGGCTCTGGTTGAGGACAGCCAGATGCCTTTCGGGCCAGGGATCACCAGAAGGTTCTTCTCCCCAGAGTGTAATGCTCTTTGGGGGGTATACTAAGAGAGACTGTCCCATAGACATGTGGGTTCCAGACCATTTGGGGACTTAAAGGTTAGTATCAAAATCTTGAACCTGATTTGGTATTCAATCTGGAGCCAGTGAAGTTGGCAAAGCACTCATTGGATGTGTGCTATCAATGGGGTTGCAGTAAGAACCTGAGCTGCTGCATTCTGGACCAGCTGCAATTTCTAGGTCAGACTCAAGGATCTCATGGACTCCTACTTAAAGAATAAACTCCCAAGAGATATCTCCCCCACATACAATGATCAACCTGTAGCCCCTGTTCCCCTTGAACCAATAATCCAGATACAGCCTAAGAATGGTAGCACTGGAACAGCTGTCCTAGGTATTGAAGAATGCTAGAATTTATGACCACTCAAGGCAAATTGTTGGAACATAGCCTGCTGGAATAGTAAAAGTCAAATGCCACATGTTATTTCATTTCTATCCCAAATACAATATCATTTTATTTCAAGAAACATGGGCTTTAAATGAAGTTGCTCTTCCTAGTTATATTTCATTCACCAGGAAAGCTTCCTTAGAGAACAGGAGAGGGAGACCTTGGGCTGGATTAGCATGTCTAATCTCCACAGCATTAAATATTACCTCAACTAAAGTCCTGATGTCTAATGATTTGGTGTTGGCTATTTTTGGTTACCCTGGATAATTTCCCCTTGATTTTTATTTCAACTTATTTATCTTGAGATGCTGGTATTGTATCCATGAATGAAAACTGCAATATGTTAATAGGGTTATATGATGAACCGATGGAGAATCTTCCAGATATCATGGTTATTTTAGCAGGCAACTTTAACACCAGAGTTGGAAGCAACAATGAAGCTTTACTGTCCACCTGGTTGGGCTTTAATGTTGATGATACTTTATTCTCTTTAATGTATTCAAGAGCATTGAAAGATACCAGCATTAATAGGGCAAGTCTAAGGATCTTTGAATTTTCTATACAAAGAGAACATACTATATTAAATGGTTATACAGAAACTGATTGAAGAGGTGACTTTACCTTTTTTTTGTCCCAAGGGGGCTACTGTTATTGACTATTTTCTGGTGGCTTTTGATTTTCTACATTTGATAAAGAGGTTATCTATCCAAGATTTCATGGGCAGGGATCATCTACCTGTTTCTCTTATTCTGATGCTACCAGTTGAGGATCACCTAACTACCAAGGGTGGAAGCTGCTCAGTCCCACATTTCCTGTAGTGCAAGGCCAGCTTACTGCTAAGGCAGACTAAGAGCCCTGCCTTGGATGGTAGAAGTTAGCATGTAATTTACTGGTGGCAGCCAGGAGATACCTCTGAATTAGTGCCCAAATATGTGCATTGTCCAAAGTGGCATCGATCTAGAACTGTTCTTGGAGACCACCATACAGTTCATGTGGCTGGTACCGTCTTGGAGGCTTATTCAGATATATGTTCGTGGAGATGGGTAAAGGGCAGTTATCTGGTTTTAGCTTTATTTCCATCCTGCTTAAATTGTTGTAACTTTATGGACTGATTTTACACCAAAATGTTTTTGCCACTGAGTAGCATGTCATACATTCTGTTCCCTTAAGAATGCAATACTAAATTAAAGCAGAACTTTAGGAGGAAACAGCCATTTACTTTTTGGCAAACTAGTTATTAGGATGAAGCCTTTCATAAGCAACAACATTTCAAAACACTTTGGCCTGTGTTGACCTGCAGACATATTTGAAAATATTTATGAAGTTAACATTGTCTTTTAGATATGTCTAGGAAAATGTTCAAGCTCCTGCCAGTTGTGTTACTTGATATCCAGCTTCATTTGATGACAGGTAAGAGCACTTTCTTGGATAATTTTTCACCATAAAGTCTCCAGAGAATGGTTCATTTCCCTTAGACTTAGCCCAAGAGCTTCAAAACAATCTTAACAGGTTTGGGTTGCTAACTGAAGTTTCTAAATTCCAAGGTCAGAAAAAGTCCACTAAACCAGAAAGCTTGCAGGAAATGTAAATGGAGAATTGAAACTGTTTGAATGGGGAAAGACGTGGAGACAGGTCCCATTGCATTCAATGGGGGGGATACACAAGAGCACATAGATGCTGTTGCTCAAGTTCCATTTGCTTACATGCTGTGTACACAAGAAACAAAATGCATTTTGGCTTGAAGCAGTGCACGTAGTCAGAAGTGCATGAAATCATCCATGAGCATATGGCCTGGTTTTATTTGAGCAGAGCCCATACCCAGGAAAGTGACCTTAGAAACCCCATGTAGAGAAACTATCCCCTCCCACCACAGCCTCTCACTTTCTCAGTATACCCATAGGATTGGGTTTTCAGTGCTAGGCTGGGTTTTAAGACTGTCAAAGGGACAGGCTAATACTCCTGGTACCAACAACGGCTTGAGTATTGACTTCCTGGAAAGATTCTAGCTCCTGCTGCAGAGTGCTGCTTACTGGAATGCATCAGGAGGGGGTGACAGAGGTGCCAGGTCTGCAGCACCATGCAGATGAACAGCTATTGAATGGCTAAAAGAACCTGGCACCAGCAAATGAAGTTGTCACCCATACCCATGGCATGATCAGCTTCCCATTCCATGGCTGTCTGCACAGTCCTGTAGCTGCTGCCCAGTGCCTCTTTCACTGCTTCCTGGCATCCTCTGGTAAGGGAACCATATCTCTTTTCCTCTTCAGTGTTGTACAGTGGTGGGAGCCAGCACAAAAAGTCAGGTGCTAGGGAGAATGGTGGGCATGAGGGGGGACATAGCAACAGATGTGGGCAGCGAGATATGAAAACCCGTACTTTCCCATCTGCACAGTGACTGAACATGGTTTGAGTACAATCTTTTCAAAAGTATTGTACCAAGGTATGTTTGGGAAAAATCACTCTGGCACGGGAAAACCTAGAAGGTAGATGATTGTAGATTGATGTCATGTGGAGACAAAAAACAAAGACCACTGTAGGTTTTTTGGTGGGGGTTCATGGAGCTAAAGGTCAGTGTAGAAGAGAATAGCTACCAGAGGATAATCTAAAACCTGTGGTGAAGATCCAGGTGTCTGGTAGCTTGTAAATCCAAGAGGGGAAAGTAGGACCATATACTGGGTGCCAGACAGAAGCATGCTTTGGGGAAGGATTTTGTCCTTGCTGGGCTTGGAAACAGCAGAACAAGTGGAATTAATCCAGACTGTCTCAAGCCTGGCGCACATTAGGCCCATAAATCAAAGAAGATGGACAAAACAGGGCAGAAAGTGGCAGATTCTTTGGGCAAATCCAGATTGTGTTTAGTTGTAGGTGATGTTTTCAGTATGTCTATGTGTAGAGCAATAGGGAAGACTCTTTGTGGCCCACAGCAAACTAATATAATTACTGAAAGTTACTGATTGTGGTCTGATCACTTGTCAGTGCTTGTCTACTGGGCAAACCATTGGGTCATAGTTCCTCAAGCTTCTCCCTGGGATTTCCTATTCTTTACCAGCTAGCATATTTATTTAGTAGTTGTTCCTTTATTCCCTTTTATCTCTCCCTTTTCATCCTCTGTAGGTCAGAGTTTTCCTGCTCCATCTTGGCTCAAATCTAATCCAGGGGAGAAACAGGCATCAATACTAGAATAGGGAGTTTCAGAGTAACATGTGTTGACACACACTAGGGCTTTGAGAAGCAACCTTTTTGTAACTGCTGTCACCTGAACTTCCTTTTAATACTCTCTCGGTCAGGAATTATTGTTGTTAAAAAAAACCCACTCCTTTATAGTCTGCTTTTACATAGAGAAAACTTTTTCTGTGGAGTTCTTTACTTTCCTAATATGAACAGCCTGAACGGTGAATGAATAGTGAGCATATTCAGTAATCAAAACAAACAAGCAAACCAAGAAAGCAAGAGGCTTCACTATTCCATGATCTTTCTTGAAGTGTGTTTGATCAACCTCCTTGAATATGCATGAAAATTGGTCTTATAGGAACTCTACATCTGAGTTATCAATCATACGAAAATTATATTGAAAAATAAGGTATTGGTAAGTAGTCTGTCACCATTTGCCAAGGAATCCCCTTAAACAGCTCATTCTTATGCTGCTGTCTTATGATTCTTTTTCATGCCATTATGGCAACACAGTTACCATGTCATTGTCCCACCAGGAAGCTTGAATAGGTTGATTCCTCTCATATCACCTTGAGTTTCCTATGTTATTGGAGAAGTATAGGAAACCACCAAGCTACAACAATGCTATGCTGCTGAGGAATATAGGAAAGGGGCCTTTGACTACAAAGAACTCCATAGAAGTTTTCCTTTAAAAAGTAGACTTAGAGTTGAAATCCACATGGTAACTATAAATATCTGACAGTGGAGACCTTCAGTCTATCTCCCCGTTCACCATCATCAATATATATAATTATGAAAGTGGCCAAATCTATGGATGCTTAAATCTTGAATTTGGAGCCATGGATAGACAAGACAAATTTTCTACAAACCTGAGAAAAGCTGCAGAAAAATTTAAATCCCTCAAAATAATAGAAGCAGCACCTGTAACTTTAAGAAGCAAATGCCCTCTGTGGCACTTCCTAGGCAACCGCAACTATATTGCCAGTTGAAGCCTTGGTTTCTGTTAGCAAAAGGCAAGGGGAGGGGACAGGGCCCTTTCCAGGGCTGTTTTAGCCTTTGGGAGAAGACCACTGGAATCAGACTCAGCACCAATCACTGTTCAACTTGATACTTGCATGATTCACCCAGGCCTGGCTGCTCACTTCTGTTCAACAGCATTCACCCCACACAAAAAAGTGTGATATAGTGGTTAAAATTTCATCTTAGGATCTGGGAAATCCAGGTTCAAATCCTCAATCTGCCAGGGAAGCTCACTTGGTGACTTTGGGCTAGTCACACTTTCTCAGCCTAACCTAACTCACACAGTTGTGAGGATAAAATGGAGGAGAGGAGAATGATGTAAGCTGCTTTGGGTTCCCATTGCAGAAAACAGTGGGCTACACATGAAGTAAATATATATCAATATAGTCAAAGATGGGGTGGGGGGGATAAAAGAGGTTGGTTGGTTGGTGCAGTGGGAAGGAGAGAAAGAAGCAAGGAAAGGTTTATAATGGATACTGGAAACAGGAAGAAAAAATGAAATAGTGTGGGAGAGGGAAACTGAGGTGCTCCCTGCAAGTCCTTGCTGGTTCCCCACTGCAAAACTGGGCCCGGTGGCTGCCAAGAAGCCATTGTTTGCTTGGGTAGAGGCTGCAAGTGGAAGGGAAGGAGGGAAAGCTGAAGACAGAGACAGATAGGTAGGTTGTCTTGTGTGTGGGAAAGAGAGGAGGCAGGAAAAGAGGAGAGGCTGCAGGAGCTTTCATTGGGAGGGAAAGAGAAAATAGTGGGGGAATGGAAAATGAGATGCCCCCCACAAGTCCTTGTGGGTGCCTCTCTTCTATAGTAATATTTTGCTTTGTATAGAAATATTTTGCTTTATGGATAACAATGCTGTGCTTTTGTGCCCAGCTTTATTCACGGTGGAAGTTCTTCAGCCTCAGTACTCTGTGGAGTACGGTAGCAATGTGATATTGAGGTGCCGCTTTCCAGTCGATTCCCAGTTAAATTTTAAAATGTTAAGCATCTTGTGGAAAAGAATATCACCAAAGCAAGAAGAAAAAGAAATCTACAAGCTCCACAAGGGGCACGAAGACCTCACACTGCAAGATCCAGACTACAGAGGGAGAGCCACCCTACTGCACGAAGAATTACAAATGGGGTGTTCGGCGCTCAGTATCACCAGCGTAAAGATCACAGATGCAGGCGCTTTCCTCTGTGTTATTAACTATGGAGAGGCTGATTACAAATACATTACTTTGGAAGTACAAGGTTGGTGGCTGCATACCATGAGGGGGGGAAATTGTTTAATACTCCCTGTTCCATGAAAAGTAAGTCATTTGGGGCATCCTTTGCAGTATTAGATTCCTTTAGAAGAAAGAATACTGGAAGTTAAGTCTTATCATGTATATACTGTGTTCATTTGTAAGGAAACAAATTATTATAAAATAGCTGTTTTACAAATGAACGGGTTATATAATTTATAGGGTGAAGAAACAAGCATCCAGGGAGCCAGTGCAATTTCCAGAAATAGCATCAGCTCAAGCATCCCATGAGCTCTTCAGCTTAAATTTTAGAACTGTTGCTTTTCAGATGACCTGGCATCTCTCTCTGCCAGACCAAGCAAAATGGATCAACCTAATACTGGTAAATTGGTGTGACTCACATACAAGATATTTGAAATACCCCACTGGGGATCCAATATTTCCTAACAATACCCGTGTCGTGGCAAGTCTTGGAAGGGGCCATTTCTCCACTTTGCATAACAGAACAGCATGAGTCACAACAGCAGCATAAAATCAGCTTCCCGCTTATAACATCAAACCCATTGACCCTCAAGAACTTGGACTAACTTCTGATATATTATGGTGGGGAACATGCACATGTGTTTTCCTTTATTTCACTTCAGTGACTCAGATATGTTGTGGGAAACCCAGTATGATGTGATATGAGAAACCTACAATGCTCCGTCCCCTTCTTTCCTTAGTCCCATCCTGAGAGATGTGTGCAATGCCAGCTCTATAAACAATAACACCTCTGTTCTCTGGGATTATCTTGCAGAACAAAATATAGGCATGGCTTGCATAACTGGGTGAGGGATGGCAAACCTGTTGCCTTGAACCAGATTGCTCCCCCTGGTTTCTCAGGCCTTCACCAGTCCCAGACCACAGGGTGGGGTGGCAGCAACAATGCTTATCTGGGAGTCTTTCTCCTTCAGGGCACTCCCTGCCCCCAAAATTGCCAACATTGAATGTATGAGCCTAGTGTGGGAAGCTGAGGAGAATTTGGCTATCTGGCTGGTGTACTGACTGCCTAACACACCCTGCTGGGACTGCTGGAGGCTGTCTCTGGTTGGGCATTGGAATACTGTAAGCTGTTGGTTTTGAGGAACTTCAACATCCATGCCAATGGGGCAACCTCTTCTCAGGCCAGGGACCTAGTGTCATCCATGGCAGCACTGGGACTCTCCCAATTTGTATCTGTTCCCACACACCAAGCAAGTCACACACTGGATCTTAATTTGGGGATGGGGATAAAAATGAATCTGATAGATATTGATGTGCAGGGCCGGCTCCTGGGGCACCCCCACTGGGGATGCCAACCTCCTGGTGGGGCCTGGAGACCGCGGGCCCCCAGGAAAGCCCTCCCTCCCAGCACCGGCTGTCCTGGGGGCTCTGCGGCTGCGGGACCCCCAGGAAACCTGGGAAGGAGGCGGGGTTTAAACCGCTGCCCCTCCCTCCCAGCGCCGACTTTCCTGGGGGCTCCGTGGCTGCGGGACCCCCAGGAAAGCCGGGAAGGGGGCGGGGGTCTAGCCGCTGCCCCCGACCCTCCCAGTGCCGGCTGTCCTGGGGGCTCCGCAGCTGCGGGACCCCCAGGAAAGCCGGGAAGAGGGCGGGGGTCTAGCCACCGCGCCCTCCCTCCCAGTGCCGGCTGTCCTGGGGGTTCCGCGGCTTTGGGACCCCCAGGAAAGCCGGGAAGGGGGCAGGGGGTCTAGCCACCGCCCCCTTTCTCCCAGAGCCAGCTGTCCTGGGGGCTCCGCGGCTGCGGGGCCCCCAGGAAAGCTGGGAAGGGGGTGGGGATCTAGCGGCGGTGGCGGGCCCCTGGTTAGGGCGGGGGGACGCTTTTCGGTGGGGCGCCATTTGGCACCCCTGAGGCCGGGGCGCCCTACGCGAGTGCCTAGTTCGCCCAATGGGCGATCCGGCTCTGTTGATGTGGTGTCATAGTCAGACTACTTCACTCTTAAGGCCTGGGTGAGCTTCCCAAACTCTCCCTGTTTAGGCAGCGAGCTGATTTATGCTTGCCTATGGAGACTTATGCATCCAATTGGATTCCAGAGTGCTCTGCAGAGAGATGGTATGGGCTCCCCTACGTGAGACTGTAAACGTATCCTTGACATCAGGGGGTTTCCTGGGGGGGGGGGCCTGAAGAAAGCAGTGGTGTGGCCACTCCTAAAGAAAACATATTTGGACTCTATGGTCCTGGCCAATCACTGCCAAGTGTCAAACCTTATGTTCCTGGGCAAGGTAGTTGAGAGAGCAGCAGCCAAACAGCTGCAAGCTTTTTTGGATGACACCTCCATCCTGGATCCCTCCCTTCCAGTATGACTTTTGTCCTGGCCAAGGGACTGCGACAGTGCTGGTCACCTTACAGACAACCTCTGGAGACACCTGGATTGAGGTGGCTTGGTGCTGCTGCTGCTTCTCGACCTAACAGCAGCGTTCAACACGGTCGACCATGATATTTTGACCCACTGCCTTGCCAACAAGAGTATCCAAGGGACTGCCCTGCACTGGCTCTTCTCCTTTCTCCAGGAGGGTGGCGCTTGGGGAAAAGATTTCTCCACAATGCCCATTGGGTTGCGGCATTCCCAGGGGGCAATCCTCTCTCCAATGTTATTTGACATCTATATGCACCCCTCACCCTGCTAATCTGGAGGTTCAGGCTAGGGTGTCATCAATATGTCGATGATACCCAGCTATATCTGTTAATGGATGGATGGCCGGACTTGGCTCCAGATATTTTGGACTGGGCCTTGAGGGCTATGGCTGACTGGCTGCAGCAGAGCTGGCTGAAGTTAAATCCATTAAAGACAGCAGTTCTGTACCTGAGCTGCAAGGGATTAGATATGGGAATTTGGCTCCCAGCTCTGAGTGGGGCACTGTTGACGCCAGTGCTGAGAGTAAGGAGCTTAGGAGTGATACTGGATGACTCATTATCAATGGAAGCCCAGGTCTCTATAGTTGCCAAACCATCTTCAGCAGGTTTGGCAACTGGCTCCCTATCTTTCCTCCTGCGACTTGGCTATGATGATTCACACAATGGTCACTTCCAGGTTAGACTATTGTAATTTGCTCTGTGCGGGTCTACCCTTGTACCTGACCTGAAAGTCACAGCTAGTGCAAAATGTGGTAGCATGCTTGCTGACTGTGATATCTCTTCAGGTGCACATTCAGCCGGTGCTACACCAATTGCAGTGGCTGCTGATAGAGTTCCAAATCCATTTCAAGGTGTTGGTGTTAACCTTTAAGGATCTACGTGGCCAGGGACCAACATACCTGCAGGACCGCCTCCCCCCATATGTGCCCTGAACAGCCTTACACTCAGTAGATCAACATCTATTGGTAATCCTTGGCTCAAAAGATGTCCATCTTGCCTCAACCAGGGCCAGGGTGTTTTTGGCCCTGGCCCCAGCCTGGTGGAACAAGCTTCCAGTAGAGATTAGGGTCCTGAGGGATCTATTGCAATTCCGCAGGGCCTGTAAAACGAAGCTGTTCCACCAAGCCTTTGGTTGAGGTGGTGGACATCCAACCAATTTGGCCCCTCCTGCTCAAGCTGCCCTTGATCTTGAAGGCAGTGAATTTACCACTCTGAGAACCCATACAGGCCCAGGACATTGTAAATTTTTGGAATGTCATCTTGCTTATTAGCAGTAATTCGGAATGGTTGTTTTTAGAGTTTTTAAGGTTGATTGATCTTTGTTAGTAGTTTGTATGTTGTGACCTGACCTGAGCCCATTTGTGGGAAGGGTGGGATAGAAAATAAATAAATACAATTGCCTCATACCTCTAATGTGACTATGTGTCAGCAATGCCCTTCCATTCTCTACATTGGACAAACAGGCCAGTCCCTTCAACAACAGAAACCACAACATTCAAAAACCAGTGGGGCAACATTTCAACCCTCCAGGACATTCAGTTGCTGACCTAAAAGTAGCAGTTCTCCTACAAAGGAATTTCAAAGGGAGGTTAGAAAGAGAAACTGCTGAACGGATAGTGAAGTTCAATACAATGCATCCACCTGGACTGAGTTGAGACCTAGGTTTCCTGTCTCATTCTCAATGCTGATTTCTCCATGCCTACTACCTCTCTGCGTATCACACCTAATCCAATCACACCTTCTGTTGTCATTTGCCAGCTAATATCATTTGGCATCTGAAATCACTCCACTTTCCAATATATAACGACAGAGGGACTCACATTCTAGCTGTATCTGAAGTGAGCAGTGCCACAGATTTTGTTAGCTTTTAAGATGCTTACGAGACTCAAACTCTTTTCTACTGCTACAGACAGACTACCCAGCTACCCACCTTCATCTGTCTCACAATTTGAGTCAGGCAAATGGGCATTGTCCATACTTATCCCACCATGGTCCCCTCCTCTACCATGTAGACAGCTACATTGCCAAACTAAGTGAAGATTCTGATTATTAACTATGCCTACCTGCAGGACTGAAGTAATGAAAGCTTCACATGAGAACAGAGGCTGGTGTGCTTCAAATTAAGGTCAGAGTTGCCCCCCACACACACATTTCAGGCCACATATGTTATTCCTCATCCTATGAGATATTAAAAAGGAAGCATGACAAATGCTCTTAAAATAACTTGGTGCTTTAAAAAAAATTATTTATTTGATTTATACCCCACCCTCCCCGCTGAGGCAGGCTCAGGGCGGTTTTTTGTGCAGTTTAATCTTGAGCATTCTCAAGAATAGGCCTTTTTTGCCTAGTAACTTAACTTTTTAAAGCTCTACCCTCATGCTGTGAGCTCGTTTACTTACCATGTCATATGTTGATGAACATATAAAGTCACCTTGTGCTGAATCAGACTGTTGGCTACTCTGTTAGCACACTATTTCCCCCCCCCGACTTTCCCCCAGTAGCTTTCAAGGGTCTCGAACAAAGAAATGCCTTTCCCATCACCTGCTGTCTGGGATGCTTTTAACCAGAGGTGCCAGGGACTGAACCTGGAACCTTCTGCATGCAATACTCTACTATTCAGCTATGATTCCTTCTATCTCCCTGGAATACCCTTAAGCCAAGAGATCTTGAGTTATGGGTAAATATCAAAGCATTCAAGAGACCACAAGAAGATTTCATTATATAATAGTAGTGTAAATCAACTCCAAGAAAGGTAAAATGAAACTGTGTCCTCAAAATAATGCAGAAACGTCTTAAGTCATTGTTGTGCTCTACTTCTTCTTCTGCAGCTTCATACAAAAGAATAAATATCCAGAAAATGAAAGATCCTGAGGAAGAGGGCCTGATTTTAATTTGTCAGTCAGAAGGATATCCCCTGGCTGAAGTATCCTGGCATGATGGGAGAAAACCTAATGTCAGCATGGTTGCAAACACTACTTTTGAACTGACTGATGAAGGACTATTCAATGTAACCAGTGTCCTGCAAGTCAAACAAAGCATTAGTGGAAACTACACCTGTGTGTTCTGGAATAAAAAACTGAATGAAAAAACGTCAGCATACGTATCAGCATTTCAGTTAGGTAAAAATTCAGCTGTGATTTGTATTTGCTTATGCAGGGATCTGACATGCATACATTCAGGGCTATTCACATTTACATTGTAATTTGCTAAGGGATACTGAACATTTGATGCCTCTATCAGTGAACGACTGAATTGATTTTATATGACAGAATGGTCATAGACATTCTAAGGAGAAGCACAGAAGGTGGGTGATAATCTTATTCTTCCTTGTAAATAGGGTTGCCAGCTCTGGGTTGGGAAATACCTGGAGATAGTTTGGGGGGATGAAGCCTGAGGAGGGCAGGATTTGGGGAGGGACTTCATGCCATAGAGTCCACTTCCAAAGTTGCCATTTTCTTAAGGTGAACTGCATACTGTCACCGGGAGATCTGTTGTAACAGCGAGAGATCTTCAGCCACCACCTGGAGGTTGGCAAGGCAGTCGTGATAAGTGCTGGCCCAGGCCAAGCTCAGCAGCCATTTTGCCTCAATCCCTCAGGTTGACAAAAGAAATACAAGTCCTTTTTGCAGTCTTAGATCGTCAGCAGGGATTTAGTTGTAGATTTTGGACTGAAGGAATCACATTTCTTTCTATAAGATTCTACTCATGTTTTATTTATTTAGAACATGTTTGTAAACAACACTTTTAAAATGAGTAAACAGTGTTTCATCCACACTTAAAACTGGACATGACATTAAGCAAGGTTTCTGGGATCTACGTGGATCCCTCCTTGTCTCCTTTTATGGCTGCTAATCACCAGTTCTGTTCTGAGTTTATCTCCTTCAGCCTGCCTTGTTGTTTATCATATTAATCCATATCCGAGTCTTTGTAACTCTGCAAAGCTCAGACAATGCAGTCAGAACATATCACACTAATTATGTCTGCATATTTACATTACATGTTTTGAGTGTTGCAGTTGGATTCTAAGGGCACCATTATCTTACCGTTTATGCAGGATTAAGTACAGCGTCATACCCCATCATTTTATATCAAATTACTGCCTACAGTTGCAAAATCATTTTGATTAGAGACAGAAGCAGAAGGGGGGGGGCAACCATTGTGTGTATCATCAGCAAGGCTGGCTCCATCGTGCCACTTTCAGCTCCCTGAAAAATTCTCAGCAGCAGTGAAAAGCACAGAATGCTGCTGTTTCACTTGCTGTGATGCATTAGCAAAGACAGAACTCCAGAACTGGGATTCCCACTTCTATATATAGAAATGAAAACCTCAAAATGTGTTACTATACTTCCCTGGTCTTCTGTGGTATGGGATCTGAAACCCTGAAGGGAACGCAAACAGTAAACATTTACACACTGGTTTCTTTTCCATGCAGACAACTAGAACATGGTCCCCAACTCTGTTTAGCTTATAAACCATTTTTAGTATTTTGAGGATATGTAGTGGACACTACACAAAATGGCTACTGAGGCTGGTAAGACGAATCCCCAAAGGCTGTTTGTGTGTGTAAGTTTGTACGGGGGAGAGGTTCCAAGCCAAACATCCATCTGTTTCTGAATGGGTGATCCCTGCAGACCCAGAGGTGATGCCTACTAGGGTCTTCTGAAGCACCTCCTACTCCACTAAGATGAAGCCAGGACTAGCTATTTGCTTTGGGGAAGAAACAAATGGGCACCCAGAAGCACATTGGCAGGTGTCATGCCATATTGGAGATCACTGAACGAGATTCGTGCAAAGCCACTGTACTGCAGACTAGAAATCAGTCTTGATCATTGGCAGCTCAATAACACAATGAAGCTGATATTTAGAGTTGTTTCTGCTATGGGGACAGAACATTGATTAAGGGGTAAAGTAAACAAAGAATACTGTTTACAAGGAGTTTTATCACAGCCTTGGGATCAGTTGGTGCTAAGCATTGGCAGGAGTGGGCCAAATATCAGTGCACATAGTTCTGGCTGTACCATTGGCCTTCCTGCAACCTCTTGCACTCCTGCTAACAATAGCTCATTGTCAGCATATAGGACAGCTGCCACAGCAAGGCTTTTACATCAAGGGGTTTTGGCTTAATTTGGCAAGTTATGTGTAAAATAATAAATTGGATTTTCTTGATTACAGATTACAAATCAGCTACTGAGTATCAAAAGAGGCTTCTCGTTTCATTTATCCCAATTAGTTTGCTGGTGTTATCTTTTCTAGTGGTGTTTGTCTTTAAAGTTTTAAGGAGAAAATCATCCACAAATCTGTGCATCCGCAAAGGTAAGAAACAACATATTTGCTTCTCTCCTGTCCTGCTTTGCCAACCAACCATCATCTGATTTTTTAAGGCAGCTGTCTACTCGTAACAGCTCTGTTAGGTGGCTTTGGTTCACATGTTGAATGAAAAAGGTTTCACACATGATTTATACACCTACCATGGCTCTATTGCTCAGGCTGGTCTTACTCATACTATATTTTCTGCTAGAAGCTGTTGTATCTCCCACTTACTAAGTCCTGCAGAGGAAGTCATGCTCTAAGTACTGTTTATCACTCTGTAAAGTCTACCAGGATACAGACCAGACTTTCTCAGTGATGACTCAGATATTAAGGTACTCTCCCAAAGGCCCTAGGTTATTTGCCTGAGTCCTTTGAAGGCAATGCAAATCTTTCTTATTCAAAAAAGTTCTCTAATGTTCTGCAAAATCCTCATGTCCTATAGCGTCATTTTAAAACTCTTAAAAACTATTGTTATAAAGAAAGAATATAAGATTAACTGGCAACTTTCTGTGTGCAGCTGAAATGTCAGTTGCTAAAAACTAGGAAAGTAGTAACTTATGTTAGGAAGAATGGCTTAACAAAATGAGGTAATAAATTAACTATAAAGAGAGCTAAGAAGGAAATGAGAAAAAAATATATATATATATAATTTTTTTTAATGGATGACTTGGGAAAATGCATACGATTTTCAAAGAGGCCAAAGCATACACACATGTTGTCATTATTTATTTATTTATTCAGATTTTTACCCCGCCCTCCCAGCCGAATCCAGCTCAGGGCAGCTAACATTAAAACAGGTAATTAAATTAAAAACATAAGTTGCAGTTAAAACAAATTATAAAATCATACTAAAGTGCTAGTAGTTGTTAATAGTCGTATGACAGTAGCAGTCAATAATCACTGTACAAAGTTCTTATCACACCGTCAGCTCTTAGTGTTCATTTGGGATGTCTTTGCAGGGCTTGCTGTTCTTTAGGCTGTAGATGACAATTCCAAAGTCCAGAGCCAGCTGATGTTCTTCACTGGTGGTGGCGGCTCCCAAAAGCCTGGTGGAAGAGCTCTGGTTTACAGGCCCTGTGGAACTGTAAAAGGTTCCGCGGGGCCCTGATCTCCTCTAGGAACTCATTCCATCAGGATGGGGCCACCACCAAAAAGGCCCTGGCGCTGGTCGTCGACAGCTTAACCTCCTTAAGACCCAGAAGGACCAGCCAATTCTGGGACCCTGACTGCAGTGCTCTCTGAGGAACATGTGGGGAATGGTGGTCCCTTAGGTATGTAGGTCCCTGACCATGTAGGGCTTTAAAGGTGAGAACCAGCACCTTGAAATGAATCCGGGATGCTATTGGCAACCAGTGCAATGCCTTCAGCACAGGCTGTATGTGCTCCCGCCCAGAAAGCCCCATCAAAAAGCTGGCTGAGGCATTTTGCACCAGCTGCAGCTTCTGGATTTGAGACAAGGGCAGCCCCATGTAGAGAGCATTACAGTAGTCCAGTCTTGAGGTGACCTTCACATGGATCACTGTCACCAGCTCGTTGCATTTGAGAAAGGGAACCAGCTGCCTGATCAGCTGAAGATGGTAAAAGGCCAATTTGGCGGTGGCTGCTACCCGAGCCTCAATAGTTAAGGTGCTCCTAACCTCCGGCGCTGGCACCAATGGTGCCCCTTTGAAGGTCGGGGTGGGATCCCTAACCCCGGCTCACTCTGACTCAGGCACAGGACCTCTGTCTTTGACAGATTCAGTGTCAGTCGGCTCTGTCTAAGCCAACCAACCACGGCTTGTAACGCCTGGTCCAGATCTTCTGGTTTGGAGTCGGACTGACCACCCAACAGCAGATAGGGCTGGGTGTCATCCGCATACTGGTGACAACCCAGCCCATGCCTCTGGGCAATCTGGGCAGGGGGGCGCATATAGATGTTGAAAAGCCTTGGGGACACCACCGCCCCTTGAGGCACACCACAATCCAGTGGGTATCTCTGGGATAGTTGTTCCCCTTTGTCCCCAACCTTGGAGAAAGGAGGCAAGCCATTGCAAGGCTAGCCCCTGAATTTTCCACATCAGCAAGGCGGTGGATCAGTAGCTGATGGTTGACCATGTCGAATGCAGCTGACAGGTCCAACAACACTGCCAATCCGCCTTGATCCAGGTGCCTCCAAAGGTCATCTGTGAGAGCGACCAGTGCCATCTCTGTCCCATGGCCTGGGCAAAAGCTGGACTGGAAGGGATCTAAAGTGGAAGTGTCATCCAAAAAGCCTGTAACTGAACCACCACTGCCCTCTCTATCATCTTGTCCAAATAGGGCAAGTTAGAAACTGGCCAGTAGTTGGCCAATTTGGCCGAGTCCAAAGATGGCTTTTTTAAGAGGGGGTGGACCACTGCTTCCTTAAGTGCCTTGGGGAACAGTCCCTCTGAGAGGGAGTTGTTGATAATCTCCCACAAGGCACCTCGAAATCCCTCGTGGCCAGCTTTAATTAGCCACAAAGGGCACGGATCAAAGGAGCAGGTGGTAGGGCGGATAGTTAGGAGCAATTTGTCAACTTCCTCTAGGCTGAGCAGACTGAAATGATCCAGAACTTGACCAGAAGATATGCACGGAGCCTCGAGTTCACTCACTGTATCAACTGTAGTGGGGAGGTCGCAGCAGAGCGACAAGACTTCATCTGCAAAATAGCTCACAAAGGCCTTGCAGCCAATGGCCAATTCCCTAGCGTTTGGTTTGCCTTTCCTTATAAGTTCAGTGGCTTTGAAATTATGTTTATCAGATTTATGTGACAAATGTTAAGGTTTTACATTGCTGATAATGATGGGGGAAAACAGGACATAATGGGTTGGATCCAAGGGCTCCCTTTGCTAAGAAAGGAATCTCTATGGAAAGACAGCACCCCACGTAGAAGGACAGAGTCCCTACACATTATTTGTAGCAATGTGATGTTAACTGACATTATATTATACAGTTTTTCCTCTGTAAATTATATTTACATTCCTTTCTTCTTTTTGATACAAATCTAATAAAAATTGAATAAAAATTCTTTCTAATGATGCAGGATATGACTATATGCCTGGTTTACTGAATGTATTAATTTAAAATACTTCATATTTTGAGATCCCTGTACTGTAATTTGCCTTAGTTCACTTTTTTGAGAAAAGCAGGCTAGGAGTTTGTAAGGAAAAAAATGGGTTTTGGTCTGTAGCAAGCTACAGAGAGCCTTTAAGGAGTATAACATAAAACTAGAATAGAAATAAGATTGTGTTTAGTGAAGGACTCTAGGATTTTACAGCTAAATGGGGGGAGGGGTGCTATGGTGCTACAGCTGAAGTTAGTTGCATCCAACAGAATCAAGTTGTGACTAGTTTAAGTTCCATTGCTTTCAACTGGATTTTGACATACTTAACTTTAATTGTATCAGCGTTGTTCTGTTTGAAAAATGAACTACACAACTTGGATTGTTTCTGAAAGCTGCTTCAGAGCAATACCAAATGTCGATTCCAGCAACAAATAGAAGACCAACAGGAAGTTCTTGAATAACAGACGTTTCCTGTTATGGGGATTTAGAACTGTACTGATGTTTTAGAAGGATGACAACTTTGTGTTCCAATGTTGGAGGCCCATTTGGAGTAGAAGCCATTGGTCCTAAGGACTGACTCCAGATATTCTATCTGTAAGTGACTAAAATTCTAATTCACCAACAAAAATCTGGCCTCTCCCAACATACACTTCACATTTCAATTGCCATGCTCATGTGACATATTTGTGACTATGAATGAACATTTCGAGGGGGGTTGCAGACCTTGACTGTCACATGTTCATACAAAGCTGAATGCTCATATGTTAAGATCAGAATATATCAGTTTTGTTTGGTTTAACATTCCACGGTCCTGGTCACATGCGTGAGATAATGCAGGGGGGAAGCAAAGCTATTTGCCCCGTAGTAATTTGACCCGCATTTGCACGATCACACAGTCTATGGGAGCTGCGGGGGCAGACACAAACTGCGGGTGAACCAAGTTTTCTTTTTGGTGTGTGTTTCCGATGCACTTAAATGGGGGATTGATAAATCGCATCTCCACACTGAGGGCTTCCTATGGCAGTATGCGATGATGCACATACTGGGAAGGGGGGAAATGGCACAGAGTTGGGATGGCCTGATCAGACCATCCTGACGCCATGAGAGTGCACTGGTGCGATCACACAGGGGAAAGTCCATCCATGGCCTGTAGCAACCCGTTTGATAGTGGACTTTCCCTAGTGTCTTTTAATTCCACTCTTACTGTAATGTATCAAAACCCGACCGTGTGCGAGGCGAGTCTCCACGTGGTCAGGAATAACCTCCGAGCTTCGCTCTGGGAGACAATAGCCCGAATGGATCCTAGCCCACACCAATCGGAGGGCTAGGTTCCTGGTCGGGACCTATGGAACTCTCAGCCACTGTATATAGCCTATCACAGAGTGGGGGGGTGTTTTGGGGAGTGGGTTCAAGGAGTATATAAGCTGGCCTGCGAGCCGGCCTGTCTTGTCTCATTCCTCACCTAAATAAAGCATGAGAGCTGAAATCACTCACCAGTCTCAGTACTTTTCACTGGCGACGAGGATGGGATTCGACCTCCCATGAACGACGACCAAGAAGACCTGAGCATCGCATTGCGCTCCGAACCAGAAAGCAACACATGCCGCACTGCATCATGCCCCGCTTCTTTGGTCACCGCGTACTGCTCCACTTGCCGCACCGCTCCGCTGACTCCAGGTCCGGCACTGCACCGCGCCTCCTTTACACGACTGCTGCCCACGCCCCCAAGCTTCAACCGCCACATGGGGTTGTGACAATGGCCGTGGCACAAGCGAACATCCCAGCTTTTGATGTGACTCGGCCCCAGCAATGGGAAACATGGCTGGAGATTCTGGAAAATCATTTTGCCTACCATGACATTGTGGACGCTGGAAAAAAGAAGGCCCTGCTCCTCAGCTCTTGTGGCATGGACACCTTCCAGTTATTCAAAGACCTCATCAACCCAAAAACGACCAAAGAGGAAACATACGAGGTATTGGTGAAAGCCCTCACAAATCACCTTTCTCCTAAGCCAGCCAAGTTCGTAGAGCACTTGGACTTTTTTGCACGAGTCCAGGGCCCGAACAAGACAGCATTCGATTTCCTAGAGGGCCTCTGGAGGGCGGCCACGAAGTGTGCGTTCCCGAGTTTAACGGACACCCTCTTGAATCAATTCCTTGTGGGTCTCTGCAAACCTAAACTGTGGCAGAAACTGGCCAGGCATGACGACCTTGACAAGGCCCTCAGGGAGTCCGCTGCCTATGAAAAGACACATCAAGACCGTCCTGGCAAGACGGTCCATCACACATGAGCGGCCCTCGGTTCCGATGTCTCTGACGATGATGAGGTTCTGCAGGTCCAGCGACACCCAACTCAGAGGCCCCACAAGTCTCAAGGCTCAACCTTGGGAAAGGTCCCCACATCAGCCTCTTCCTGCACCAGCTGTGGAAATGCTCATGAGCGCCAGGCCTGCCGGTTCAGGAATGCCGTCTGCAAGTCGTGCAACAAAACCGGTCACATTGCCCGGGCCCACCGGTCACGAGGACAGCATCAGAGGACCTTGGCCCACTCTGAATCCACCAACCTCCACACTCTCTCAACCCACCAGCAGCAGCACCTGGTATGTAACTTGCCCTCCAATAGCCCAAACAAAATGCATGTTACGGTTTTTATAGAAGGGTCCTCTGCAGAATGGAAGTGGACATGGGCTCGTCTTTTTCCATTATTTTGGCCGACATGCTACAGGCCCTATGCCCGCAGTGGGGACCTCTTCTGCAATGGCCACAGGGGTTAACCTTACGGGACTTTAATAAGAACCCTGTGGCAGTCTGGAGCTGGGGCAAGTTCCAGGTGCAGTTTAAGGACTTTGAGGGACTTTTAGATTTGCTGGTGGTGGAAGGACAGCTCACCAGTCTCCTGGGTCTATTGTGGTTTGGTCCCCTGGGGCTCGCAGTGATGGGGGTCCATCAGGTTTGGGCATCGGATTTCATGGCCGTGTGTAATGAATCCCCCAAGGTCTTTGATGGTTCACTGGGCTGGTACACCGGACCCCCTGTTTCCTTGACCCTCGACCCCATGGTCTGCCCCATCCGGGTGAAAGCCTGGCACCCCCCCATCGCAATGAAACCCAAGATTGAGGTGGAACTCGATCACCTGGTAGCTCAGGGGGTGCTGGAACCGGTCGCTTCCGCTCCTTGGGAGACCCCCATCGTCACCGTGGTTAAGCCGAACTGTGATGTACGCATTTCTGCTGACTACAAGTACACGTTGAATAAGGCCCTCCAAGCCCACGCTTACCCGGTGCCCATGGTCAGTCATGTGCTAGTGGTGCTGGCAGGGGCCCAGGTCTTTGGTTAACTGGACTTAGCGCAGGTGTATCAACAGCTCCCGGTTGATGCTGCCACCGCCAAAGCGCAAACCACTGCGACTCATAAAGGGGCTTTCAAGGTGAACCGGTTGCAGTTTGGGGTGTTGGTTGTGCCGGGTATTTTTCAATCTTTCATGGATTCTCTCTTGAAAGGAATCCCTGGAGTACAGCCATTTTTAGATGACGTGCTCATTGTGGCACCGGACGCTTCGACCTTCGCAAATCGGCTCTGGGCAGTGCTCCAGTGGTTCGACTTGGCAGGGCTAAAGGGCAAGTGGGAGAAATACCTCCTCGGGGTGCCCAGGGTGGAGTTCTTGGGTTTTGTGGTAGATGCTCTAGGTATCCACCCCTCGGACGACAAGACCAAAGCTATCACCGAAGCGCCGCTGCCCATGTCCAAGTCGGAGTAACAGGCCTTCTTAGGATTGTTAAAATTTTATCATTCCTTTCTCCCCCTCAAGGTTGTGGTGGCTGAGCCCCTCCACCGCCTCCTAGAGAAGAATGCTCTGTGGGCCTGGGAGCCTGCTCATGCTGCCGCATTCCGAGCAGTCAAGGACCTTTTAATTTCCAATGCAGTGCTGCCCCATTTTGACAAGGTGTTGCCGGTGGTCCTTGCCTGTGATGCTTCACCCTATGGGGTTGGGGCAGTTCTGGGCCATCGCCTGGCCAACAGGTGGGAAGTCCCTGTTGCTTACTATTCCAGGACCTTGTCGGCAGCAGAGCAGAATTATTCGCAGATCAACAAGAAGAAGAAGAAGAGAAGAAGAGTTTGGATTTATACCCTGCCCTTCACTTGGAGTCTCAGAGTGGCTTACAAATTCCTTTCCCTTCCCCTCCCCACAACAGACACCCTGTGAGGTAGGTGGGGAGGAGAACTCTAATACAAACTGATCTTTCAGGAACAGCTGTGCCAGAGCTTGTGACCGACCCAAGGTCATATCAGCAGGTGCAAGTGGAGGAGGAATCAAACCCTGTTGTCCCAGATTAGAGTCTGCACACTTAACCACTACACCAAACTGACAAGGAGGCGCTGGCAATGGTAGCAGGGGTAAAAAAGTTCCACCACTACCTCTATGGACAGTGCTTCACGATCTTGGTGAACCACAACCCCCTCTTAGGCCTCCTGGCTCCCGATCGCAAGATGCCACAGGTGGTCTCCCCCCAGGTGCTCTGGTGGTCTATTTTCTTGGTGGGCTACTCTTACTCATTCGTCCATTGGCCAGGGAAGGCCATGGTTCAAGCGGATGCACTCAGCCACCTCCCCTTGTCCACCGCTGTTTCCAACCCTGTTCCAGTGCACCAGGTGAAGCTGCTGGAGGCCCTTCCCAGCCAGCCAATACACACCCGGGAGGTGGCCCACCTCACAGCCAAGGACCACATCCTCTATCGGGTCCTGGACTGGGTGGTGAGGGGGTGGCTGGTGGTCAGTGGGGGCTCAGAATTCACGCCGTTCACCTCCCAGAAAGATGAGCTGTCGATGTATAAGGGCTGCCTGTTGTGGAGAAGTCGTGTCATGATCCCGGGGCCCTTATACATGCGAGTGCTCACTGCCTTGCATGAGTCACATCCCGGGGTCGTCAGGATGAGAGCTCTTGCCCGCAGCTATGTGTGGTGGCCGGGGCTGGACAAGGACATCGAAGACATGGTCAAACGTTGCATGGCTTGCCAAGAGTCATGGTCCACCCCCTGAGGGCCCCTGCTCACACCTGCAAATCCTCGCACCATCCCTGGGCCCGTCTGCATTTGGACTTCATGGGGCCCTTCCAAGGACAACTATTTTTCATCGTAGTCGATGCCTACAGCAAATGGCTGGAGGTGGTACCAGTGCCCTCCACCACCTCAAAGTCAGCCATTCAAGCAATGTGGAGGATTTTCAGCATGCAAGGCATCCCGGACACGTTAGTCATGGATAACGGTATGGCGTTCATCTCCTTCAAATTCCAGGCCTTCACTCGGTACTACGGGATCCAACATGTCCACTCGGCTCCATTCCATCCGGCCACAAATGGCCAAGCCGGGTGCATGGTGCAGACCACCAAACACGCGCTCCGCTGAATGGAAGGTAAGGACTGGGATTATAAATTGGCAGCCTTCCTCTTCAGCCAGCGCACAATGCCCCACACCACTACATGACGTAGTCCCACAGAGCTCCTCCTAGGGCGCCGCTTGATGACCCGGCTGGATCGCCTGCATCTCGACTGCACCCCCGAACAGGCACCAGACACAGAAACACATGAGGCGGCCAGAGGATTCTTCCCAGAAGACCCTGTGTATGCCCGCAACTATGCCCGGGGACCCCCTTGGCTCCTGGCGAAAGTAGTACGAGTTACGGGGCCTCTGTCCTACAAAGTGTCCATGGAAGATGGCCAGCTGCTGTGATACCACATCGATCAGCTGCACCGGCGAGTTCTCCCTCTCGACCCTGAGGACTTCATGGACACAGACGGCCTGGTGGCAGCAGACATCGCCCACCTGTGGATGACATTCAGTCCTGCAGATGAGTTGCCTAGTCTACCCTTGGCCATCCAGCCACCAGATGGCGCATGCACCCCAAGTGAGGCACCGCCACCCGGGCCCTCTCCACCAACACTGACCAGCCCTCTGCCGAGGGTACCATCGCCGGCTGCGGCACCCGAGCTCCACCGTTCTGGCTGGGAACGGAAAGCACACACATACCTCAAGGACTTTGTATGTGGGTGTGTTCAGACTATGGGGGGAGGGGTGTAATGTATCGAAACCCAACCGCGTGTGAGGCAAGTCTCCATGCAGTCAGGCATAACCTCCAAGCTTCGCTCTGGAAGACAATAGCCTGAATGGATCCTAGCCCACACCAATCGGAGGGCTAGGTTCCTGGTCGGGACTTATGGAACTCTTGGCCACTGTATATAGCCTATCACAGAGTGGAGGTGTGTTTTGGGGAGTGGATTCACGGAGCATATAAACCGGCCTGTGAGCTGGGCTGTCTTGTCTCATTCCTCACCTAAATAAAGTATGAGAGCTGAAATCACTTGCCAGTCTCAGTACTTTTCACTTATGGAGGAGCAAAACAGGTTGCTGATGGGTGTGGGGTGCTGGCCAGATGTACATGTCTGATCGCGCCCGTTAAATCTGCCCAGCATTCACGCCTATGGCATGGCTAATTGTGCATGTGATCACAGCCCATGTTAGACAAAAGAAGTAAACTGTTCCAGTTACTGCAGAGCAGTGTAACACTGCACTCCTCCTATGTGTGTAACTTTGGTTAGGATCGCACTATAAGTAACATAATTAGTATATACTTCGTTAATTTTTGAACAGAGGATTAGATCCTTAGTTATATCAATGTAGCAGGTAATGGAAACTATTTTTATTGACTCCCCCAACCATAGGAGCTCTCTACCTCCCTCAGCCCCCAAATGCTATTGCTGAGGATCCAGGGCCCAGAATGGGATCCTGTGCAGCATGGGGAGGCAGGTACAGTAAGGAGGGGGATTCCACCAAAATCATAAATGTAACCTCTGTTAGCACAATGTTATGCCACTCACTTTGCAATTCAGATAACCAGGATTGTTCCAGCTAAATTAAACACACACCTCCTCTCATTTTTTTTTATCCTATACTCATCCTGCAATTCAACTCTGGCTGCTTCTGAAGGGAGAAAAGGTTTAATACATTTTTGGGAAAAGCTGAAAAATTATATGCAAATGTGTGGCCAAACGTATGAAAAGCAACAGTAATTTTCATCTTCTTTCACTTTTAGGTAACCGTAGGAATGTTTCCCACAGCTCAAGAGTGAAAGAAGCAGATGTCAGTTTGAAAATTACTAGCAGTCCTTTAATCTGACAAACCAGGATTCTCCACGTGTTGTTTCTGCACCTGAAGGGTGATCCAAACCGGCAAGACTGGCACAGTGATGACAACACCTAGATCTTGGTGACACTTTGGCACCTGCATCATTTTCATCCCATGAGATAAGAGTTTAACATGGAATGCCCCTTCTCTTTCCACCGCTCCCCTGAAGAGATGTGGATCTCACCCATGGAAGAACGCAGACAAGCATGTGATGTTGTTTTCAGTTCTGCACTTTTCATATTCCCCTTTTAGAAAAAGAATCAGGAAGGCGCAGTACTTTAGAGGTAAACTGTGCTTCTGTTTTTTTGTCAGTATTATTGCTCAGCAGTTTAAAGGGTTACTTGAGTATGTTTTAAATGTTCTGTGATTGTACTGTGTGTCTGAATTTTTGTGTGTCTATTTATGCATTAAAGAGATGACATTATAAGAGGTGAATTAACATGGTGGTCAAAATAGCATCCTTCCTACTTTGCTACTTGTGACGGGAGAAAAATTTGAAGCTCCTTTGTGTCCTTATGTCTTCACTCAGCAACAAACATTAGAGGCGGGTGGCCTTAGGCAAGCTGCCCTCTGTCAACCTCGGCCTACAGTATGAGGTCATCAGTACAGGCCTACTGAAAGCAGTCCTTGTAAGCATTACTGTGCTAATGGCTTTAAAGTTTATTATTATTACAGTCATAGACCAGCAAACAGTACAATAAGAAACAAGTAAACTGATAAGAACAGATTGACTTTTATTCAGAGAATGTTTAAATTACAATCATTGATGTCATGTAGCAAATACAAGCAAACTCTGGGAAACGCAGGTGCATGCATGTCATACAAAAAACACAAAACCGGCTTAGGGTGAGATATTTACGCACACACGCTGTGTCCAGCAACTCAGGGGTAGTTGGGAGTCCGTAGGGTAATAGTCCATGGCAGGAGAGCAGGGCAAGGCCCTGGTCTCCCCATCGCGGCAGGGGTTGAAAGTCCAAAGGATGATAGTCCATGGTGGGGGAGCAGGGCGGAGCCCTGGTCTCCCCATCGTGGTGGTCAGCCGTGCATAGCACATCCGGCCATTCAGCAAAGGTTAAAAGTCCAAAGGATGATAGTCCATGGCGGGGGAGCAGGGTACTACACTTGATCTTAGCCAAAAGTCCGAGAAGCGTTATTTAATCGTTATTTAATAATATATCTGGTAACTGCAGCCAGGATCTTATATGCAAAATACTGGAGAACAACCCAGGCACCGTCACAACAAGAATACATAATGAAGATATTGGAGGCAGCAGAGATGGATAAATTGTCTTTGACTTTGAAAGGATACGAATATTCAGCCTTTCAGAATACGTGGCGGCGGTTCTATGAATGGTACGATTCAGAAAAACAGGATGGAACTGACTTTGGCAGAAATAAAAAGAAAAACTAATATGTAGTTTGAAGTGATAGTAATTAAGTTAGAACCTAAGGATACTTAGGTAAGAGTTATGTAATGACATGGCAGTTAAGCTGGATACTACAATGAAATGGATATATACCCCCCTGTAAATGTTTAATGTTGTTATTTGTTTGGTTTGTGTTATTGTTATTGTTAATGTTTGTATGTTCTGTATATGTTGTTATGTGTTGTGGTATGTTATAAAATAAAAATTGCCTCTAGGGGCGCTTTTAAAAAAAATAAGAAACAAGTAAATAACACGTAAAATAACAGTAAAATTGTAGAGTGAAATAACATCTAAAATCATACACAGGATTCTAAAAAAATTAAAATTCTGAAATTCTAAAAGTTAATAGTAAGATCAAAGGTTAAAAATAAACCTAGGCTTATCCCTGATATATACATGAAGCACTTTGAATACAAAAAGGTCTTGAAAGGAGCTGCAGGACCCAGTTTTAAGTGGGACAGCAGTATAAGGAATGGGAGTAGACTCAGTAACCTCTCAACACACCCAGGGATTTCCTGTGTAATGTGCAGTAACACCCACATCACAGTTGCCAACCTCCAGATGGTACCTGAATATCTCCCAGAATTACAATTTATCTCCAAACAACAGAGATCGGTTCCCCTGGAGAAAATGGCTGCTTTGGAAGGTGGACTCTAGCATTACACCACACTGTGCTCCCTTCCCTTCCCCTCCCCAAACCCTGCCCTCTCCAGGCTCCACCCCCAAATCTCCAGGAATTTTCCAACCCAAAGTTGGCAAATCTATCGTAGTCACATTTGCTTGGAACCACAGGTTTAAAAATGCTTCAGAAGGCCCTGTTTCTCACACTAAAGGGGGGTTCCCAAATTTTGCATTCCTGCTCACACTTCCTGTGCCACATTCTGTGCTGTTCCAGAGGGCTCCTTGACTAACAATGCGCAGTGGCTTTTCAGAAAGCACAGGAAGCTACAGCAGGAAAGGGGAAGTAGGAAAGCCCCATTCCACAGCAGAACCATTTGAGATAGCTAGAACTCAAGTCTATATTCAAGTATTTAATACATTTAGAACAGAGGGGGCAGTTTGCAGGATGAGCGTGGAGTACCAAAATCCCCTTTAACACAAATGTAATTTTTCAAGAATCAGGATGTCATGACATAAGATCCATAAATTATGGGATTAGAAAACGTTGATTTAGAATTGTTTGCTTGTCTGCTTTGACTGGGATCCATATTAAATTTTCCATAATCAAAACAGAATTTTCCTGCTGTCCCCCCCTACTTCAGTAGGGTTGCCAGCTCTGGATTGGAAAATATCTGGAGATTTGGGGGGTGGAGCCTAAGGAGGGTGGGGTTTGAGGAAGGAAATAATGCCATAGAGTCCACCTTTCAAAGTGGCCATTTTCTCCAGGTGAACTTATCTCTGTCACTTGGAGATCGGTTGTAATCCCAGGAGATCTCCAGCTGCCACCTGCAGGTTGGCAACTCCACTACTTCACTGATCTCCACAAAACATTGCTCCTGGTAGACAGGGGACCCTGAGAAATGACATGACAGAAGTCTGAGGTTTAGGGAGGGGCTTTTCGGTGTAATGCGCAGTAACACCCACTTGTGATTGAAGAACATAAGGACATAAGAGAAGCCAATGTTGGATCAGGCCAAATGGCCCATCCAGTCCAACACTCTGTCACACAGTGGTCAAAAATACCAGGTGCCATCAGGAGGTCCAGCAGTGGGGCCAGGACACTAGAAGCTCTCCCACTGATGCCCCTCCCCGAGCATCAAGAATACAGTGCATGACTTGCCCCAGACCTAGAGTTCCTATCTATACCTTGTGGCTAACAGCCATTGATGGATCTCTGTTCCATATGTTTATCCAATTCCTACTTGAAGCCATCCATGCTTGTATGGCACTCCTGTGGCAGTGAATTCCACTCTTTGGGTGAAGAAGTACTTCCTTTTATCCATTCTAACCCAACTGCTCAGCAATTTTATTGAGTGTCCACGAGTTCTTGTATTGTGAGAAAGGGAGAAAAGTACTTCTTTTTCTACCTGCTCTATCCCATGCATAATCTTGTAAATCTCTATCATGTCACCCCTCAGTCACTGTTTCTCCAATCTAAAGAGCCCCAAGCGCTTTAACCTTTCTTCATAGGGAAAGTGTTCCAACCCTTCGATCATTCTAGTTGCCCTTTTCTGCACTTTTTCCAATGCTATAATATCCTTTCTGAGGTGTGGTGACCAGAACTGCACAGAGTATTCCAAATGAGAATTCCTGTGTAATGTGCAGTAACACCCATATCATAATTGCCAACCTCCAGGTGGTACCTGGATATCTCCCACTATTACAATTGATCTCCAGACAACAAAGATAAGTTTCCCTAGAGAAAATGGCCACTTTGGAAGGTGGACTCTATGCCAAGGTCCCTCCACTTCCCAAATGCTACCTTTCCAGGCACCACCCCCCAAATCTCCAGGTGTTTCCCAATCCAGAGCTGGCAACCCTAGAGGAGTCTGCATCAGGAAGGGGGAATCAGTGGGGACTGCCAATTGATAGTCTGGATCCAACCCATAAACTGCAGATTATGCTACTTGAATCGTAAACATCTGATTCATTTTGAAACTCCTTCCACTTCTCAGGCTTTCTAAAGGGAAAAAAGTCATCTTCCACTTTCTATTTGTGAAGGAGAAGCAAGCAGTAACCAAACCAATGAATTGAAGCAAGGCAACCTGACATAACTCAGTAATGCCATTTTTTTGTAAAAGAAGAATCCAACCCCTTCAAGTTAGGGAAACATTCTATTCCTAATTGTCATGATGTTATTAATATGATGTGAGAAATGCTATACCAGAAAAGATTCTTCTAAATTATCTTTGGTCAAGTTTACGTACAGTTTGTCATTTAATCTGGTCCAAACTGAATGCAGCCTACCAGCTGTAGCCTACTGGGTAACCCAGGCTAGCAACCCTGGTTTTGATGGATGATTATTACTGGCTGTTCAACACAAACCATACTGGTCTGAGTCTCTGTCTGTCTCTTTGCTCCACCCGCAGAATAGTGTTAGATAGCACAGCAAAAATCATTAGTGGTTGAATCAGGCTGCCAAAGTTACTTTGTACATCCTGTGAGGACATTTTTTCCTGTTCACCAATGCTTTGTATTTTGTGGCTGGTAATGAACTGCCATCTGGACACATTCCATGCCAGCAGCAAAATCCTGCCACACCTGCAGAGTTCATGGGCTACCAGTTCTGCATTCTCTGTCCCACTGCTAGAACTCAAAAGAAAGAAACTGTCACTTTGCTGTGTTATGATTAAGGATCAGCTTAACCGCTTGTATGCATTGTGAATCTTAAACCTTGGAAAAACAATGGATGTGGGTGTTCCTGAAGAGAAGTGAAGCCAGCTCTCAGGTTTCAGCACCTGGATGGAAATTGCTATGTTTGGGCTTCTGTTGTATTTATTTAGATGTGGGTGCATGACTATTCCTGCTGCTACTCCCAAGCATATGATATCTGCATTTTATACAAGCTTGTGCACTTCCTGCTTCACCTAATTTCACTCAAGCTGCCACAGCAGAGTACCTGAGGAAAGCATTTTCTGACTTGAAGAGATGCCAACAGTCACAGGAGACATTTTTAAATTGCAGTCATTTTGCCAGTTCTGATTCTCACCAAATTGTTAAGTCTTGTGACACTTTAGACTGCTGGGAAGACACTGGGTTGAACAATCCTCTGGACAAAGACATCCCTCCACACAGAAACCCAGCATGCCAAGGAGGTTACAGCACTTTCCCTTGATATCTAGTTTTCTGCATGGAGGGACTGAGGAGAAGGGGTACGGCTGCCAAGTCTAGCTTGGGAAATTCCTAGAGATTTGGGGGTTATGCCTGGGAGGGTGGAGTTTGGGGAGGGAGCTCAGCACAGATGTGAAGTAATAGAATCTGCCCTCCAGCAATGTCATTGTCTCCAGGAAGGCTGATTTCTGTAGTCTGGAGAACAGATGTAATTCCAGGACTACTTCTTGAGGAAATAGAAGGTGTGGGGAGGTGTCATTCAATCATATTAGCTCCACTTGCAGACTGAAGCTCCAGACATAGGCTTACCACTTCAAGAATACACTCTTAGGGCAGAGCAACTCATCCTGAACAAACTTTTTGGGTCTAGCACTTGAAGGGAGAATCAGCTGGCAAAAGGGAGGTTGCTGGCCATTAAATCTTATTTGCAAATGGTTTCCCCTCACGAGTGGTTTCCCCTCACCACTAGCTTTAAAAATAACCAAACCCCCCCCCTCAACTGGATGGCAAATCTAGAAGTAAGCCTGACTTGGGGACATCTGAAAGGAAAAGCAGAGGATGCAAAAGTGTTAAGTGCCCTTGCCTGTTAATTCTCCACTATAAGTAATTTCTACTCCTTGCATTCATGTTATCTCAACCAAACATGACTAGGAATGTACATTTGCTGAGATAATGTGTAGTTCCATCTTAGAACTAGGAAGCAAAGGCTGGAAGCTTTTCTTAATTACTGTGCATCTCAAATTGGGGGGAAAATCATGTTGTGGGTGACATGAAAGACCTCCATCTGAGACCTTGGAGACCTGCTCTGGTAGACAGTACTGATCTAGATGGACCAATGGTCTGATTCAGTATAAGGCAGCTTCATGTGTGTGTGTTCACTAGCATGGGTCCCTCTTTTCCAAGAGTGCCTCTCTGAACCTGCGGATTGTAGGGCCCATTGCCCTTCCCACCTCTTCTCAATCACTGCTGACCTGGAAGGAAATCCATTTTCTGCCCCATCTCTTAAAAATAAAACAGTTCTGCAACCGCAGGCAGCTTCTTACAAATTGCATGTGGTGTATTAAATGCCCTCAAGTCACTTCTGATTTAAGGCAGTCCTATGATTAATGACCTCCAAAACATCCTATCAGCAGCTTTGATTGGGTTTTGAAAAGTGAGGTCCACAGCATCCTTGACTGAGTCAAGCCATGCCATGTTTGGTCTTCCTCTTTGTCTCCTACCTTCAGCTTTTAAAAATAATTATTGTCTTTTCCAGTGACTCTTGTCTTCTCATAATGTGACCAAAGTGCAGTAGCTTCAGTTTGGTCACTGTAGCTTCTAAAAGAGTTCAGGCTTGATTTGATCTAGAACCCACTTATTTTGTCTTTCTGGTGGTCCATGGCATCTGTAAAACTCTCCTGCAACACCACATTTCAAATGAATTAACTTTCTTATCTGTCCAGCTATCACACCAATGCCTAGTAATGGGGAATATTACGATATGGGAACCAAGTTAGAGGCTAACAGCACCTATAAGACCAACAAAATTTTATTCAAGATGTGAGTTTTCACGTGCCCACATACTTCATCTGATGAAGTGTGTGTGCACATGAAAGCTCACATCTTGAATAAAACTTTGTTGGTCTTAAAGGTGCCATTGGACTCTAGCTTTGTTCTATTGCTTCAGACCAACACGGCTGCCCACCTTGATATACTATGGTATGAGTTATCTTGATCTTGGTCACCTCAGCAGTGACATATCTTTACACTTAAAGATCTTTTCTAGCTCCTTCATGGTTGTACTTCCCAGTCTCAGTCTACCTTTTGGTTGAAGATTGAGCCAAGGAATAGGAAATCTTTAACAATTTCCATTTATTCACTGTCAGCTTTAAAGTCGTATACTTCCTCAACTATCATTACTTGTCTTGATGCTCAGCTGTAATCCAGCTTTGGCACTTTCTACTTGAGCCTTCATCAGTAGTCATTTCAAGTCCTTCAGGAAGGGAAGCAGAACGGGAGAGAGAAAAAGCTCACTCTACTTGTTGACAAGTCCAATAATTTCAGTGCCAGCAATGATGGAAAATGGTTTGGAGGAGAACCAACTATGAGAATGAAGACACTGGTAAACTGTTTCCTACACTCCTGGATTTACCTGGACATGAACAGGGAAACAGGGGAAGCAATGCCATTGTCCAAAATTAGTGCAGTACAAGGATCTGTAATGGCATTGGGCTAGAATTCAGGCTTCAGCTGCTCACTGCTGAAATTTGGGGTTGTACTGTGATTGGTGAAACTTCAGGATCGGAGACCCCATTGTGAAGAAGAATCTGAAACAGTCAG
The DNA here is from genome assembly GCA_029375565.1 of Gekko gecko. Lineage (NCBI taxonomy): Eukaryota > Metazoa > Chordata > Lepidosauria > Squamata > Gekkonidae > Gekko > Gekko gecko. The sequence continues at coordinate 124,418,909 of JAPDNY010000007.1, forward strand.
TTAATACCCTGGGAGTGAAAAGGTTTTGGAACACCACACAAAAGATAAATGTGTTCCTGGAGTCATAGCAACTAAACTACTTCCCCTCAAAAGTCCCTGGGAATATATGCCTTAATCAAGAGACTCTGACCTGATATCAAAATGTGGATTCATCCAAGCCTCTGAGTTTGAATGGCCAAAAGATCATGCAGTGAAAAAGACACAGGTCTTAGTGGGGTGTATGATGGGGACAACAAGAAGGTAAATTTCAGGGTTTGCAGTGGGAGGATTAGCAGAAATCACCTTACTTCTATCAGGAGAAATTTACTCCTGGAATTAATCCAAGTTTTACCATGGAACTAATCCTGGGCCTTGTATTTATGAGTCAGTTAAGAGTAATTGCGACATCAAGAAACATCTTTCATAAGCAACTTTATAATAATCTGTACTTAAATTGATTTTTTTGTACAGATATAAATATAATTTTCAAGAAATACTTCCCCTAAACCAGTTTGGAGTCCATTTAGTGGAAGGCTCAGGGTTTTCCAAGAAACGGAGCATATAAAAGTGCTTGCAACTCACTTTAAAGTATGCTGCTTATTGCAGAAGTTTGGAAATAAATATTGCACAGAAATTATCAAATGGTTCCTTTCTAAGAAATCATGGCTTTTTCAAGTGTAAGTTTGAAAAGCCATCATAATATGGAGACTGCTGTGAGTCTTGGTCACATGGTTCCAATTCTGACAGTACTCAAGTGCCACTCTATCAGCTGTTAACAGATCAGTGTTTTCGGAGATATACTTGGCTTAAAAGGCATTTTTCCTTACTAATGTCCGGTCGGGAGTACTGATACATAGGCAATGTGGAGGCTGGTGCTATGTGTCACTGGTAAATGACTAGGCTGTCTCTACCAGACCACCTCTCCCATTTTAAACCAGAGACTACAGTCCTCTGCTTACAATGATGACTAATCACTAGATCATATGTAAGGAGGTCAGGATTGTACCTGTATGAACAAAGGCTATTTTTGTAGTAGCACATTCCTATGGAAACTAGTCCATCCTATAGGCTGCAAACAAGGAGGGAAAAGGTGGCAAAATGGTCTTTGGAATGGGCTGCCCAATGAAGAAATGGCTGTTGAGAAATAGCTTGTCAACGGACCCTATGAATGATTTGTTAGAAACATCTGTTGGTTTCCTAGATTTAGCATGTGTTTCTGTTTTTAATTATATGAGGCTACTTGTATGATTGGAGTGATTTTATTTGTCAAACTACAGTGTCAAACTACAGTGGTTTGTTTGTCAAACTACAGTGGAAACCACTAAGAGCCCATGGATAACCACTCTATAAAGATCTTGAATAAAATAAATTAGCCCATAGTTGCATAAAGATATTCAAATTACTTTTGAATACAGTGGGTTCTATGTGTAAGCAAAGTTCCTAGAAATGCTGGCACAAACTGGATTTGGTTCTAAAAGTTACACAGATCTCTTAATCAATGCTCCATCTAAGCTGTGGAGTCCTGTGAGCAAAAATTCTACTTTCTGAGCTACCGGCATTAAAGTTGTGAGTAGGTGATTTGGCTACTGCATAAATTAGTTTGCTCTGGAGCCATCCTTCCTGAGTTAAGACAAAAATGTGTGAGCCGAAGGCTAAAAAACTGTGAACTAGCTCACACTAACTCAACTTAGAGGGAACACTGCTTGTAACACCTTTACATACTAACTGTTGAGTTGGATTCAACAGTCTACTTATGCAATGACTGCAGATCTTCCCTGATTTCCTTTCCTTCCCCCAGCAGCCCCTTCTGGCCCCCGGGTGGTAGATTCCTGTGGTTGCAAGACCTGTCTGGAATAGGCATACGGGTCAGTGGGCTGCAGTGAGGAGGAGCAAAAGCACTCCCTCTTCTATCAGTGCAGCTGCACTGAAAGCAGAAACAAGAAGGGCAATTCTGCTGCCATGCCCTTTATCACTGCAGCCAAGAAACCTGCATGGCTATTACTCCACATGGGTCTTGCATCTCTGGCAATCAGCCTTCCTGGAGTGAGGAGGGACTGCTAGTGGGAGGGCAAAGATCACAGCCACCAGCACCTTCTGCTGACAGATCACAGGATCCAGCCCTTTGACATGCACATGGCAGCAGTCAATTCAGGCAAGCAACACAATGTGTCAGCTGTTAACTTATGAATTGCAGCCACTTTTTAAATCTGCATTGGGCAGCTATCTAAATGATTAATAAGTATCATTAATACAAAAATAATATGCATAATGCACATCTTATAAACTTCTGAAAAGGGTAGGGGCGTACAGGGAAAACAGAGCATGAAATAAAAAAAATGAACAGGAAAGAAACAAAATTCTCTATGGAAGCACAAGGAACTTATTTATGGAATGTATTTTCATGTTGCTTTTCTGCCTGAAAACAGCCAATTACTTCCAAGATGACTCAAGATAACAGAAAAAATTACCAACAAATGAGCATAATTTTTTTTAAAGGCAGTGATGACCAATGAAACCACTGGGGAGGTGATAATTTCTCCTCTCCTCTTGCCTTAGATGTCCCTGCTGCTGCTATTTAATGTTCTGTAATGGCTGTGAGGGAAAATGGCATCTGGGTTCAGCAAATACTTGATTGTTTCTGCAGCCAGGAACAGGCTTTGTTGCACCTAGGCAGGTGGAGAATTTCCAGCTTCAGGCTCTGGTCACTTTCTAGACATATACCATTCTTAGGAAAGCATAAAAGACAATTTTTTGACGCAACCTTGGCCAATTTCCCTCCTTATTACCTCTCCCTTCCCTAGCATATCCTCTTTTTTTTGGTTATCAAAAGGGTTGCCTCTCCTTCCTTTTTCATGAGTGGAAAAACTGGTTGGATCTAGCTTAATGGCTTTTTACCTTCTCCATGACTTTTCCTCTGCTGTCAGAAGGCCTTGGGGTATACCTGTCAAAAGCACCTCTGAGCAGCTTTTATGGCTTCTGGAAAGTCCCAAATTGGCCTGAGTCATAAACAAGTCTATATTGACATTCAGAGAGACATGAATTGATTGGGACCAAATGGTAGTGATATATGGTCTAGGGAATTTGACATTTAACCAGAACCATCTCCCAAATAAAGGAAATCAATAGATTTCCTGTATATATCATGAAGGGGGCTTTCAAGCTAACATGAGAACTTGCTGATCATGTTTTTGATGCATGATCAGGGAGGATGTGGACAAGGGATACAATCTGGGTTACATCCTAAAAGGTAGCTCTTCCTTATCTATCTCTTTCTGTGTTTCTGTCTCTGCTATCTGTTCCACACTGCATCACTACCCTTCTCTGCTGAGGTCAAAGATTGCATTCAAAATCTCCCTCCCTGACTATACTGTGCAAACAAGAACTGGCCAACTTATCCTGGAAATGAATAAGAATATTGAACATTAATCTTGTATTATGCAGATTAAACACTACAGCAGCATATAAAATATTCTAACATTAAAAATATTATCTGATTAAGGGACTCAAAACTGTTTTTGCTTTGATGACAAAATTGCTCAATTATGCGTGTTTTCCTGTGTATTTCAGCAGGCAATACTTGAGAATACAGTTTCTGTCTGACTTGAAGTTTTATGCTCTCATACTGCAAACTCAAAAAGATCTTGAGGAATTTTCCAAGCTTGTAGGTTTGAATAAAAATCCTAAAATTGTAATTGTGAGCAAAATTATTGGGTGCTTTCCCAGTCTTAAAACAGACTCCAGATTTATCCATGGGAGTCTCTCACTTGCCATATGTTATGATTCATAACAAGGCAAAATAAGGATTAGATGGTCTATAGCTAAAATCACAATCCTGATCCCCCACCCCGGATCACTTTAGATACATTTTGTAGCTAATACATGTGATTTTTGTCACACACAAAAATTGTACTACCCCCCACCCTTTTATAAGGCTAACTTTTGTGCAAAACATAAATTGGGTGTAACTGAGGAAACTATCAGTTTCCTCAAAGTATGTTCCTTTCAATTTTAAGAGAGAAGTATTTTGAAGACATTTTCTTGGAACTTAGCAAAAAATAATCTTTAAAAAAACTGCACTAGCATAAATACATGCTGTCAACACAATTTTCAATCCTTTTGGCTTACTTAGCCAAAACTCTGATTTTCTTGTTCTTGCCCAAGAAGAATATGAGGCTTTGAAAGTAGCACAAATTCTGCAAAACTGAGACCAGGAAATAACCTTTTCTCCTAAGTCTCACAGCAGTCCCTATAACTAACCAATCATGCCTACATGACCACACCATTTGTAAACTGCAAGACTGGGAAAAGTTGTCCTTGATAGTTGACTTGAGTCCTGCAGCTACTGATTCAATTATTGTGATCATTTTGTGAATGGTAATTTTTGTTAAGCATGCCAATGGAAAGGCAAGATATAAATCTTACAAATTTAAAAACTGCTTTCTTTTCCATAACAGACCCACCAGGCAATATTTAATTCTAAGAATGATACTTGAATTCCCCATTATTATAAATTAAAAGAAAGAACAACAGAGAGTTGAACGTTCAGGACCAGCATTGTTGGGCAGTGGCTGAAAATTGAGGGTCTAACAGCCTCATAGCATCAAACCTGCCACAATACATGCAACAGAACAAACAAAGAGAGAGAATCATGGAAACCTATGTACCAAAAGAGAAAACTGTGATAACCGTACTAATTAAAAAATTCTTACAAATTCATTTTATATTTAAATGAACAGTGCATTACATATAACGTGAAAAATTATAGTAGAATTATACCAGAATTGCATGGAAAAGTTACAGTCTTTATTTTTTCATGTATAAAGTTCAAAACCTTTAAAGGAAATCAACAATAGAAACTCAGTCCTTACGTGCAGAGTTCATTAAACGTGAAAAGTCTTAGAGAGGAAAACATTTCACACCTCATTAGGTAAAGGTAAAGGCTCCCTTGCTCGAAAGCCAGTCGAATCGACTCTAGGGTTGCGGTGCTCATCTCCGTTTCAAAGCCGAAGAGCCAATGCTGTCCGAAGACGTTTCTGTGGTCATGTGGCTGGCATGACTAAACACCAAGGCGCACAGAACGCTGTTACCTTCCCACCGAAGTGGTACCTATTTATCTACTTGCAATTTCTTGCTTTCAAACTGCTAGGTTGGCAGGAGCTGGAACTAGAGATGGGAGCTCACTCCGTCATGTGGCACTCTTGGGTCTTGAACTGCTGAACTACTGACCTTCCACAGCCTGCAGTTCAGTGTCTTAACCACTTGGGCCACCTCATTAGTGCATCATAATTAAAGGAACATCAAGTCCTACTGACACAGAAGCCAGCATAAAAGCCATGTTTCAAGGATTTTTTCAAAGCAGGGAAAAGGCGTGTTCCAAAGGTTTTTCAAAGCAGGATACAAGACCATATTTTGCAAATAGCAGCAATTTAAACATAAAGACTGCTCTGACACAGAGCCCTTCCCAGGAATGAAAGGATAATTCAGGACAAAAAAGTAATAGGACAACATTTGACATGGGATGTCACAGTATTTGTTTCTCCTGAACAAACTGCAAAAAGTGGTAAACTTCCTTGCTTCCCTTGGCATCCCCCCCTCCTTCCACATGACCTCCTTCCTTATTTATGTGTTTTCAGGGGTTAGCCGTGTTGGCCTGCAGTAGAAGAGCCGGATCAGAGCCCAGTAGCACCTTAGAGACCAACAAAATTTTCAGGGCATGAGCTTTCAAGAATCACAGCTCCCTGACAAAGGTATGTGAAGAAGGGAGCTTTGACTCTCAAAAGCTCATACCCCCCCCCCCGCCAATCTTGTTGGGCTCTAAGGGGTTGCTGGATTTGAATCTAGCTGTTTTTATTTGATTATTAGTTTTTTTAAAAAAAATTACAGTGCAGCTAGCAGTGAAGAGAAAACATCACTTGACTCACTTTGGTAATTTTGAAATCTCTCAGTGAACATTAGCAAAACGTTTGCCTGTTTTCTGAAAGATCTCTTCTGACATCTAATGTTGAAACATGCACACTGATGGTATTGCATTCATGCACCGTTTTGTGTCACTCACTGGAACTGCAGTTTCCAGCATCAGCCCTGGTGAAGAACCCCTTGGAAATCTGATCACAGACCTACCCAAAATACACTTGGGAATAAGAGAAGGATTTAAAAAATTGGATGGGGGACAACAATCCCAGAAAACGTTTTCAACAATAATTGAGAAGTTATGCAAATAGAGAAGATATTCACCCATTGCTTTGGCTGTGTAATCCGATCACTTGGTTCTCAGCAACCCATGAAAGGGTCATTAAGAATAAGATAGTAGTATTAAAGAACTTTTGAGCAGGAAGCAGCTTTTGGTTGCAAAATTTTGCAGAATCTCATTTCAAACTGGAGAAGAACTTTGAGAGAAATAATACGCAATGCACATTAAAATTCTGCAAAATGCAAATATGTATTCTACCTTAGGTAATTATGAACTTTGATGACATTTCTAGATGTTTTGGATTGGATCCTATGAATCAGGAATGGGAAAAGTTAACATATCTTGTGTCCCTCCCTCAGTTTGCAGAAGATCAGGGGACCCACATTAAAAGATACAACAAGGGGCTAAAAGAGATTCACAGATCTCACCCCCCATACACACACTCTTGGTCCACTTATGCAGGAGCTTGCACAGGTGAGATTTTTGCCAGTTTCCCCTTGAGCTGCACCTTGCTTGGTTGCTGTGGGCTACCAGCCACAGAACAGCTTTTCAGAAGATGCATGGGGCTGCAGAGACACAGAGAGGCCACAGACACATTTCTTCATAGGAGCCAACCCTCAATGTATACCATATTTTTGGAACTACAGTGACAAAATGTGACGAGGCAGAAGGGTTTTAAAGATTTTTGAACAATGATTTTGTAGATTTGAAATATGCAACTTTTTTTTTTGATATCTACAATCTGGCCCAGAAACTGTACTTAAAAGACAAACAGGAAGGTATTTTCAAATTATACATGGAGCCAATGCTGAAGTTGCCAATTATTATTAGAAATTATAACAAATCATGTAGTATTTAACAAGCTTAAATATCTGCAAAGAGGGAAGCCATTTATTTGTTTTACTCTATAAATGTGGATAGAACATCTGTAATGAACACTAGGGTACATAGAATTCACATTTGCTGTTCCTATGCTTTCAACAACAGTGTTAGCCAAATTGCTTTAATTTATTAATACATTTGTGGAATTATGAATATAAAATGGCAATAAGCATATAGCACGACCTATGTATATGGGAGTTTGATTTCCCTGTCCCAGAAATAGACACAGAGGCTAGCTCACTAAAGCAGTGATTTCTTTACTGAAGGATTCTTAAACATACAAACATTTTATTTATTTTTATTTATTTATTTCTTAGATTTCTAACCCGCCCTCCCGCCAGAGCAGCTCAGGGCGGCTTACATAAAATCTTAAAACCAACATACACTATAAAACCAACAAGCAGCATAAAATAACATTACGCAGAAATTCCTATAAATACAGCTTAAACAATTAAAACAATGGCATCACATTATAACAGCAGGTGCTACACGACCGATGAAATCAATTTGTCACTGGAATGCCCGACAGAACAGCTCTGTTTAACAGCTCTGCGGAATTGCTGAAGGTCCCGCAGAGCTCTGATCTCAGTGGGGAGCTCGTTCCAGAGCGTTGGTGCCACCAGGGAGAATGCCCTGGTCCTAGTTACCACCAGGCCTGGCGTCCTAGGCCCAGGGGGGGCCAGGCGATTTTGAGTTCCGGATCGCAGTGCTCTCTGGGGAACATATGGGGAAAGGCGGTCCCTCAGGTAGGCAGGCCCCTGACCATATAGGGCTTTAAAGGTCAAAAACAGCCCTTGAAGTGAACCCGGAATGCTATTGGCAGCCAGTGCAACGCCTTCAGCACAGGCTGGATGTGCTCCCTCATAGGGAGACCCAGCAACAGCCTGGCCGCAGCATTTTGCACCAGCTGCAGCTTCCGGAGTTGCCCCAAGGGCAGCCCCATGTAGAGAGCATTGTCCAGCCTCGAGGTGACCATAGTATGGCTCACTACTGCCAGATCATCACGTTAAAGGAAGGGGACCAACTGCCTGATCAGCCAAAGATGAAAAAAGGCTGTCTTGGCAGTGGCTGCTACCTGGGCCTCCATTATCAAGGAGGGATCCAGGAGCACTCCCAGGCTCCTGACTCCCGGCACTGGCACCAATGGTGCCCTCCTGAAGGCCGGAAGTGGGACCCCTAACCCTGAGCCACTCTGATTCAGGCATAGGACCTCCGTCTTCATCAGATTCAATTTCAGTCGGGTCAGCCTAGCCATCCCACCACGTCCTGCAGCACACGGTCCAGATCTTCCAGGGTAGAGCCAGACTGACCACCCAGCAACAGATAGAGCTGGGTGTCATCCGCATATTGATGGCACCCGAGCCCATACCTCTGGGCAATCTGGGCAAGGGCGCGCATATAGATGTTAAATAACACTGGGGAGAGCACTGCCCCCTGTGGCACTCCACAGACTAGTGGGTGCCTTTGGGACTGCTTCTCCCCAAGTGCCACCCTTTGTCCCCGACCCTGGAGGAAGGAGACAAGCCACTGCAAGACCAGTCCCCGAATTCCCACGTCGGCGAGGCAGTAGGCGAGCAGCTGATGATCAACCATGTCGAACGCCACCGACAGGTCTAACATCAGCAGCACCGCTGTCCCGCCCTGATCCAGATGCCTCCGGAGGTCATCCGTAAGGGCGACCAGTGCTGTCTCCGTCCCGTGCCCCAGGCGGAAGCCGGACTGGAAGGGATCCAGCATGGAAGTGTCATCCAGAAAGCTCTGCAACTGTATTGCCACTGCCCTCTCTATTAATTTGCCCAAATCCGGCAAATTGGAAACCAGCCAATAGTTGGCCAATTCGGCTGGATCCAGAGATGGTTTCTTTAGGAGAGGGCGGACCCAGAGACAGTTTCTTTAGGAGAAGGTGGACCATCGCTTCCTTGAGCACCCCTGGGAACAGGCCCTCAGAGAGGGACCCGTTGATAATATCCCGAAGGGTGCCTCAAAGCCCCTCACGGCCAGCTTTAATTAGCCAGGAGGGGCATGGGTCAAGGCTGCATGTGGTTGGGCGTACTGTTGAGATCAATCTGTCAACTTCCTCTAGGCTGAGTGGACCAAAATAATCCAGAATGGGACCAGAAGATGTGCATGGAGCCTCGAGTTCGCTCACTGTCTCAAGTGTGGCTGGGAGGTTGCGGTGGAGCAGCAAGATTTTATCTGCAAAATAGCTCACAAAAGCTTCACAGCCAAAATCCAATTCCCTAACATTTTGCCTGCTCTGTGGCAGGGTAGTTAAAGACTGAATCGTTCTCTATAACTGTGCTGGGCACGAACTTGCAGATGCAATCATGGCTGCGTAGAACTCCTTCTTCACAGCCTTGGTTGCCATCTCATACAACCTCATAAATGTTCAATAGGATGCTTTTGACACCTTGTTGTGAGCCCACTGCCAGTGTCTCTCTAGCTGTCTGAGCCTTTGCTTCATCCACCTCAGCTCCTCGGTATACCAAGGGGCCAGCTTTGAGTGAAGGCGCAGAGGGCGTCAGGGAGCGATCTTGTCGATGGCCGCCATGAGTCAGCTATGCCAGTCCTCGACCAGCTCATCCAATGAGCTGCCGGGGGCAATGAATCTCGGAGAGCCATCTGAAGCCACAATGGGTCCATTTGGTTCCGTGGGCAAGCCAAATCCACTGGCCGCTCAAACAGGATTGGGGTGAAAAATTCACTCGGGCCTTCAGGGCATAGTGGTCCGACTATGGGACTGCCGTAGCAGTAATCCGGTCCACTGTAACCCCTGCCACAAAGATCAGATCGAGCGTGTGACCGGCCTGTTGAGTGGGGGCTGTAACAAATTGGGAGAGTCCCAGCGCTGCCATGGATGATGCCAGGTGCACCACCCAGGAGGAGGCCACATCGTTGGTGTGGACACTGAAATCCCCCAGGACTAATAGCTTAGGGTGCCCCAATGTCCAGCCCGACACAGCCTCCACCAGAGATGGCAGGCTGTCCGCCAGTGTGTTGGGCAGACGGTACACTAGCCAAACAGCCAAACTCTCCCCAGCTTCCCACACAAAGCCGACACATTCCATGCCCGCGAACCTTGCCGCTGGGAGCACCCTGAAGGAATAAGCCTCCCGAATGAATAAAGCCACTCCTCCCCCCCACCCCACAGTCTGGGATTGATGGAGGACTGAGAACCCCGGGGGAGCCGACTGGGAGAGCGCAACCTTCTCCCCATCTTGCAGGAAGGATCATTAATAATTTGAATGTTTGATTGGGTTATCTCAGTATCCTGAGGGCTGGAGCAAGGAAGGACATGTATTGAGACAAAAAATCACACATAGATATGGGATCACATAAAAGGGCTGGGTGAGGTTCTGGAAACAGGGCTATTCACCAGGTGGCCTCTGAAGAGCCTTTAGAAATGTAGATGTTTTACCTGGTAGAACTGCCACTGTTTCATATGCATATCTTCCTGGGTGGGGGAGAAGACTAGAGGTTTGCTCTGAGGGTTGCCTGGTTGTCATCTGAAAATGGAGTCCCTGTTTCCAAAGCTATGACTTGCTCTGTTTTCAGAACCAGGAGTGTCTTCCTTGGGCAGAGTTTTGTGGGTCTCTGGTTCAGGTTAGAAAGTGGGGTGCCCCTGCTTTTGGGGCTACCCAAGAGCAAAGGCAGTGCCTCTAACAACAAACAGCCCATCCACATCTGATATAAGTTCATTAAAATAACTATTTGCTCATCCCTTATGGTGGAGCCTTGAGTCTGCTGCCTGACATGACCACTACACTAGACTAGTAGTAGGACAGACCTCGCCTGGAAAGATAGCTGTTAGCAAAGAGACAGGGTGAGGAGGACTCTCAGAAGTCCTTTGTGGTTAGTTGCAAGTTTCTCATTCTATTGCAGCCAGCTGTACTCTAGGTTTTTCATTCCTCACAGTATCTCCCAGAATACACTAGATGAACTAAGTTTGCAACCATTGTGCGCTGTTACTACTACACTATAGCTCGCATGGTAAAGGTTTCATAACTTTCTGCTTCAGCTGCCTGTTTGGCTTCCGACAACAATCCACATTTCATCAGGACCAAGCACAATAGCTCCCCCTTGTGTTTTCTACTAAATTTCAAATACCACTGGGCACATAAATATGTTTAAAGACAAACATGAAAACTATATGAAATAAATGCCTCAGTTCTTCAATGAACTGATTTATTCTGTACCAATCACCTTAGAAAATCTGCATTAGGAGCTCCATGGAAAATAAGTCTTCTGCTTGTACTGACATCCAAAAAATCCAAAGAGTGACTGTTATTTAGAGTTGTTACTCAAGAAAAATGGAATGAGATAAGGAATTCTAGAATTCACTACAAGGGTTCCCAATAAGGAACTTGTACATCTGTGGGAAAGGGATGCCTATTCAAATGCAGCTTTGCATAGTTTTCACTGCAGTCACTACCACTGGCAAAGCAGCTTCCTTCTTGTAAAACTGCAGAGGCTTGTCTCTTTTACAATGAGATGTGCTACAAGAAAAACATCAAACAAAGCTATGCCTGTTTCTGCATAAGCATTTATAAAATCGACTTTCATCCGAATACACTATCAGGGAGATAGTGTCTAACAATAATGGATTAATATGTCAGTATTACATTTTGTGTATCAAAGCTCCAAGACAATGTTACAAATGTATGTTGTAATATATACCATAAAGCAAGGCTATGCCACTTTGATTTACTTAACATACAATTGTTCTTCTTTCCTCTACTTCCATTATTTTGGAAAAAGGAAATGTAGATGTGCCTGGAAAAAATTAAACAGTGATCAAAACTCGGTACAGGGTAACAAAAATGTCTAATACCATTTTCAAGATTTGAAAATTGCCTTGAATATTCAATCGGGATACATTTCTTTCCCGTAACTAAAATCAATCCATGACTGAGCGTGTTCAGATTTTCCCCACACACATCTGGATTATGTCAGACGCTATATATCATAGGTTGGATACAACCACTATCTTACAACCACTGTAAGATAGTCACAATAGCAGAAGGGGAAGACAATTTTCAATGATTTACCTATACTCAAAAAGTGATTTAGTTTCTTGGCATAATACTCAAGTGTTTCCTGATCTTTATAAATCTTAATTATAACAAGTATATAACAAGTTGCAGAAGAGAAAATATAAAGTTGGATGATCTTAAAATGCTCTATTCTGAAATGCTTTAAAAATCTGACACTTTACAGGACAGCAAAAGAAAAAATTACAAACTAGATACCATTCAGTCATTGGAAACAACTTTCTGTAGGAAAGAACATGTATATTATTGAGAGAAAAGGTGGGGAAGCCTCATTTTTCTTGCACAGTAGCTGAGCTGAGATTTCATCCATTTTCTCTCTGATGAGGTGTGAGAGCTGTTTCATACATATCTTGGTAGGATGTGTCTCCCTCTACTTCATGGCAACATTTGAAACTATCCTTACACAATGCCTTCCAGTAATCTGATACGACAATTCGATCTGCTATTTTGGAGGCCAGTGAATCAGGCCCTCCTTGTCACTTAAATATCTATATGTTTCATTCCATAGTAGAGAATCACATTACCTTCAAATACATTTCACTGCATGAAAGTAGCTTTACTTTCCCTGGAAGCCTCACTCGGCAAGTAGCATTCATTTCAGATCTTATGTAATACTTAGAAACACAAAAGCGCATGCAGCCTCACATACTTCATTAGAGTAAGAAATGCAACAGCACTTGGACAATTACAACAGGCTTTTTAGAATGCTGTCTTAATTGCATACAGCATAACTCACAGCCAATTCAGAGCTCAAACACTAGCTCCCAAAATACATACAGGAATCAACATTAAGCTAATGAATGTGGGTTCTCACCTTGGAAGTCTGAGACAGAGGTGATGTTCTGCTACCACACTGGCCATGGCATTCCACAGCAGTTTCACTTTGTAATTTACTTTAAAAGGCGATGCCAATTGCCAAAAAAGATCAATATATTTGCCAAGATCGGTTCCTGACAGGGGCTTGGACTCCCTAGCCTTCATGACAAACATATTCTTTTCAAACAAATATCAGTCCTAACACTGATCCAGAAAGGTATATTTTACTGAGAACTGAAAAGAACTTAATTGAGTCCGGGAACTAGATGCATCAAAGACTTCTAATTTTATTTTATTTCCTTAATTTAAACTGTTTTAACTTTTGTATATGGTTTTATGGTACTGGCTACTGATTAATGTAAGCCGCCCTGAGCCCGTTCACGGGGAAGGTGGGGTATAAACTGAAACAATAAAATAAATGAAAATAAAAGTCTTCTAAGATACTATAATGATCTTTGGGCTACAGTTAGCCACCTGACTGAAACAATATTTAGTATCCTGTGATCTTAAAGGCTCTTAATGAATCACATTAACCAATCATTTCCTAAGTGTAAAAATGGTTCACCACTAATTACATCAACGTATGCTGACCAGTTGCTACTGCAGCTTGACTTATGTCAGGTGTGGAATCCATACATATTATGTAATATTTGGTTGTCTTTATTTCTTCTACAACTGCATTCTATATTTTGATGCCCATCAAACTTCACAGCCAATTAATGACAGGAAAGAAGATTGTTTTCACCTTTGCTACCTTTCACTGTATGCAGATCAGTCAAACTGAACTATAAGCTCAAGCAAACTAAGGTGGTTGGTTGGGGATTCTACACTTTGATACATTACCATACCACATTCAGAAATGTGTTTCAAATACAGCAACAATAGATGTAAAAAGGAATATTTCCTTAAATAAAGAGATCTTTTTCTAACTTGGTTTTGATTCAGCCTTCTATAGAACATTTTTCTAAACAGTCCTTTACATTTTGTTTGGAGTTCATCACCTTGTTCCATGCTGTGAACTTGAAGAGTGTTTCCAGTCACTGAATCCAGGGGTTAACAAGGCAGACTTTGATACAGCAAACAAGAGGCAGTAAACACAGCAAATATTGCCTTCAGAAGGATATTTTATTTATTAAGTGAATTTGTATGCCACTCTCAAGAGAGACCTGCTCCAGGTATCTAACAGTAAAAAAACCAATAAAAATCCACAACAAATCAACTAACTAACATTTCCAGGAATAAAAATGTCCCAGCAGCTGTAAGACCGTTAGTAAATGTAACAGCAGTATAAAACCAATTTTAAAAAACATCTACAGACAAGAAACAAACAACACAATACAAAAACAGATAGGAGAAACCTTCAGTTAAAAGTCTTGTTAAACAGGCATGTTTCAGCCTGGGCCTCCCAAAGCAGACCCTATAAGCTTCAAGGGGGAAGGCATGGTTGAAATAGGGCACCACCACCAAAAAAGCCCTGTCCCTAGTTACCATCTGTCTCATGTCTGTGAGCAGAGGTTCTGATAAGGATCTCGTCTGGTAAAAATATCTCATGTAGTCTCCCCATTTTTCATCACATATTTCAACCTATACTTAATTTTAAAAAGCTTGACTCCAGCAACATCATATCTCTTCAAACACTAATTTTCATTTTGGTTTCTACATGTTTAGGGAACTACTGACACCCATATCCTTGGCAACAAAGCTGTATTTACTTTAGTCTTCAATGCAGGACCAGCAGATTCATATGAGGAAAAGATTTGTCCTCTGAAACTGCAGCTCCAGGAGCTTACAATACACAGGAATATCTTCCAGTTCAACTGAGGTGGAGCTGTTCAGTTGTTACTTTTTCTCTTGATCGTGACCAAAGACAATGGCTCCATTTTCACCATCTCTGTGGTACTAATATAATGCACCTTTACTTCTGAGATTGTGTGGGTGGGTTGAATTCACCTCCTAGTCTTGCTTCTTAATGCTTTCTTTTGAGACATCAAGATTGCTTTCTGCAGACATATTATTCATGTTGATTGATGACTGTTATTAGACTTAACTCTGAAAATGAATGATAATTCAACTCAGACAACAAAAGTAGTGGGTGTAACAACTTTTAACAAAAGGATCAACTAAATTGTCAAAAAGTAGTATGCAACCTTCTGAGTTCCCAGACCTCTTCCTCAGAATACAGAAAATGGATTCTTAATTACACAATTGACATACCCAGGCTACAAGCCAGAGTTATAAAAATTCCAAAAACGAGAACAATCAGAACATAGTAGGCTTTATGCCTCCCTAAACATGCACATAATGAGGTTTCTAGCAGGATTTATGTCCAAGTAAACATGCCGCTACTGCCTGATCCTGTATATTATCCTTCGTGCAGTTTCACAGGGCCTGTAAGACAGAGATATTCCGCCAGGCCTATTGTTGAGGAAAGCAACAGTTTCCCTCATGCCTGGCCCTCCCACTATGGTGCCATCTTTCTCTCCTTCTTTTGTGGTGGCTCAGTGGTTAAGATGTTCAACTGCAGACTGGAAGGTCGGTAGTTCAGCAATTCGAGACCCAAGTGCCACATGACAGTGAGCTCCCGTCTCTGGTCCCAGCTCCTGCTAACCTAGCAGATCAAAAATAAGAAATTGCAAACAGATAAACAGGTACCACTTTGGTGGGAAGGTAACAGCGTTCCGTGTGCCTCGGTGTCTAGTCATGCCGGCCACATGACCATGGAAACGTCTTTGGACAGCGCTGGCTCTTTGGCTTGGAAACGGAGATGAGCACCACCCCCTAGAGTTGGATTCGACTGGCTTTTGAGCAAGGGAAACCTTTACATGGGGTAATGACAGAAAATTGCTTTAAGCTTTAGTTATTGGAATTTCAATAATTTTAATTGTTTACACTGTTTACTGACTCATGGATTTATTGTATTTTATTGATATGTTGTACATTGCCTTGAACCTTCATGCACAGAGGGTGGTCTATAAATTGAATAAATAAATTTAGGGTCAAACTTAAGGTGATTTAAGGTTTTGAATTTTGCAGAACTTCTCAGGCTTGAAGTTAAATAGACAGGTATTCTGTAGAACCTTCAATTCAAGACTGATCATTCAACAAATGACATAGTTCTTTGGTTTCTCAGTCTTGAGAATTTAATACAGCCAGCATTTTATGTGAACTATTAGGGACACTGCTTTTAAATTATATTATAACTAGGAATAAGGCCCGTTGTGGAAATAAATACAACAGGCTCTAGAAAGAGGCTCTGGGAAAGTGCCCCGGCTTTGGGCACTCTGTGACAATTTGCTGTGGCAATCTCAGCAGGGTATAATGACAGAGTCCACCATCTTCTCCAGAGGAACTGACCTTTGCTACCTGAAGAGCAGTAGTAATTTTGAATGCTCTCCAGCCCACCCCCAAGATTGGTAACAGTGGTTCCCCAGGAGGGAGTGGCTGGTTTGGAGGGTGGAGTCTATGGCATTGTACCTGTCTGAGGTCCCACCCCTCCTCAACACTCAACCTCTCCAGATTCGACCCCTCAAATCTCCAGGAATTTCCCAACCTGGAGTTCCCAACCTATCTCCCTCCCAGCCAACCATCAACCTACCTTTAGTTTTCCATCTCCTCTCCCCTCCCTCCTAGAGAGCAGTTGTAATTTTGAGTGATCTCCAGCCCCTACCTGGAGATTGGCAACAATGGTTCACCATCAGGGAATGGCTGGATTGGAGGGTGGAGTCTATGGCATTGTACCTGTCTGAGGTGCCACCCCTCTTCAAACCTCACCCTCTCCAGGCTCCATCCCTCAAATCCCCAGGAATTGCCCACCTGGAGTTGGCAACCTGATCAGGACTGGGCCCAATGAGTTTTCTCCCAAAGGCCAACATAGGTGTGGGAAGGGCCTTTTACTGACAGAGGAGAAAGTACAGGTGCCAACTCTGATTAGGGAAATACCTGGAGATTTGGGGGGGTGGATCCTGTGGAGGGCAGCATTTGGGGTGTGTGTGGAAGGACTCAGCAGGGTATAATGCCAAAGGGTCTACCCTCCAAAGCAACCATTTTCTCCCGGGGAACTGATCTCTGTCATCTGGAGGTCAATTGTAACAGTGGGAGATCTCCAGGTCCCACCTGGAGATTGGCAACCCTGGGGGAAAGTCAGCCTCACAGCGGGGAGTTGAAGAGAATGGTTTGATGGTCGCTGGCCCACCTCGTTAGCCAGCCAGCTGGCCATGCTGAAGCTAAGCAGGAGAAAGAGCCTTTTTCCATTTATTCTGACAGGAAAGTGGCCACTGGGGAGGGGGTTATACTGAAAGTCCTTTGTTTTTTTTACTCACAGAACCAAGCTTGGTTGCCTACCAACAGCCACTGAGGGGACAGTCCCTCACAGGAGTCAAGAGAACTGTCTTCCTCAGGAGAGAGAGCTGTCTGCCAGTAAATCTGACATGCAAATCTGTCTGAACGGGGAGTGGGTGGGGAAGAGGAGCAGACCCAGCACCCGGCCAATGGCACACGAGTACTCTTGAGTGGCGGCTGATGGACCAATGGCTGAGGGAGGGCATTTTACAGCCAATGGGAGTGTGTGGAATCTTATGAAACCAAAAGATAATTATTATAAGGAGAGATAGCATGAAAAGATGGCACCTGCTAAAAATCACCATAATTTTGAATTTAAACACTACAATAAATCTAGCGGAAAAACGACACTTACTTACACACTATCTGCTGGAACTAAAACTTATTTGCAGCATATGATATGTGATGTGTGGAGAACAGCCAAGGTCATCTCTTTAATTGATTTCTTAGATACTTAACAATTTTTTTTTTAATGTTGCAGGCCAGGTATTTTCTACAATGTAGGTCTCTGGGGCAGCCTGCCAAGCTGATGCCTAGTATATTTATTTAGAACATGGCTATGCTTCCTCTCCAGGAAACCCAGCGTGTTTCATGTTCATATGGGATAAAAGAGTACAAATGCATCACTTCCAATTGGTCTATTAGTGCCTGATTTAACCACTTCTGTTACCTTTAGCCATCCCACGCAGGCCTCTGGAGAGGTGGCATACTGAATTTTTTTTTAAGGGCCTGAGATATAGTGACTTTTACTGGATTGAAAGGTCTGGTGTGAAACAACAAATGATCAGCCTCAGGGCCAACTGGACATGACTGCATCTTCATGGCTGCCATAGGAATGCTGCAATTTTAAAATCATTAAAAAGGCTGCAAGGGCCCACTCCTGATCAGGCCCATGGCACTCTTGTTTCCTCCCCCACATGCCTTTTCAAGTGCCAAAATGACCATGTGCAGGAGTGTGTGCGCGCAGCAATTTCAACACTTAATAGGAACGCCTATTATTTACCAAGCTATCTTGCAATCCAACCACTTGCCAGGCAGCTTGCTACTCCTACACCCTTCATCCACCTAGAAACTAGAGTGTATTTGTGTGTGTGTGTGGGTGGGGGGAATTTCACTTGAACACCCACCTCCCTGCCAGCAGAAAGGGACAGTGGGGTGGGGGGGCTCATCCGCCTTGCCTGCCCACCCGGCTCCATTTTTGCTGCTGCAGCAGTGGTTTCAGCAGGGGTGGGGCTTAGGAGGCTGCCTCTCCTCCCTAACCAGCCAGCTCTAGTGAAGCTGCCTTAGAAATTGAGTGAAGGAGGAGGATGCTTCCAAGGATGGTTTCTAAGGGTTAAGATTTTTCTTCAAATCTGAGTGTTCCTCAGCTCTGGAAGAAAATCTGTCAAGGTGATCCCAACCAAAGGATTTAAGTATTCACAAATGGGACCATGTTGACTATTACATGATTTTAAGCTTCAGTTAAATATAACAGGTTGGATCCAAAGGTTTATTCTGCTAATGATGGAACTGTCCTTCAACACAGGTACCTTCTTTCAGTGCAATTGATGTGTTGCACCAGTGGAAGGCTTCTTGCGCTGGAGAAAGGCTCCACTGTTAGAGAAGGGAACCTTTAAGTCCAACCCATAAACATAAATTTTGTCATAGACATGGATTAATTTCAAAGTCTTCTATAACTTCCATATTACCTGACAAGAGTTCTCACAGAGACAACAACTACAGCTTTTCTTCAAAGTTTCCAGCAGAAGATTCACAGTGCTAGCCTAAGCAGAGTTACACCTTTCTTCATCCACTGAAGTCAACGGATTAGACTGGCTCAATTCTGTTTAGGATTGCACATTCAGCCAGCAAAAACTCCAATGTTGATTTTCAGAACATTCAGACTCACACTCTTCTCTCCCTGTACAGCTAATACAACTGGGAAATACAGCATTTGTTTTGCATGCTGGGCAAGACACAGGCATTAGCACCTTATAGAGCCCTTTCCCCAGGGATGGCAAAGTTCCCAGAATTCCACAGTACACCCTCCTTGGCAAGTCAGAAAAAGAGACAGCACAACAATTGTTAAACTAGGTACTATCTGCAACTTGTATTATTTACAGAGAGACAGAGGCTATCAAATCGAGTTATGCATTTATCTAATTCAAGCCACAATGTTAATCTTTAAGGAGCCACAAAACACAGTTATTGTTTTTGCATAATAGATTAAATGCAGCTATGATCCCTTTGGAACTTATCTGCAAGAGCTCTAGGAACCCTGCATATCTAACAAGAAGGGACAATGGCTTAGTAGAGCAATTACTTTGTAAGCTGAAGGCCCCAAATTCAACCCCTTGCATCTCCAGTTAACAGGATCAAATAATATGTGATATGAAAGACCTCTGCTTGAAGTCTGGAGAATCTAGCTTTCACTTAAGCAACACAGATCTTGATTAAATAAGACGCCAGTAGCACTATGACTCACAAAAGTTTATGCTGGAATAAGCTTTGCTGCCTTTTAAGGTGCTACCAGACTTCTGCTTAATAGTACTGCAACAGATAACGAGATTATCCCTCTGAAATACTGACCTTGATAGACCAATGATCTGATTCAGAAAAGGCAGCTTCACCTGACCACATTATTTTCCTTTCTGAATATGGAAATTAGTCCAAACCATCAGCTGATTAAAGGATTTTTAGATTATTATTCATTTTTAGATCACTTAATTATAAAAAATCAATAGGAATTGCCACTAATTCCCCCACTTTGCCTATGCAAAAGAGCTCGACAATATTCAAAGTAATTCCTACATCAACTGCTTAGTACACGAACTGCGGATGAGAATGCAAGAAAAAGAACACGACAATTGAAAAAACACATACCCACTTTGGGGTCCTGTTTCCGCGCACGTTTGCCTCGCCCGCAACAGACCATACATTCAGGACCCACCTCGGCAGTTCCTCCAGTTACGAGATCCCACCCCTCCAACCTCCCGCATGACAACCCTTTCCTGTTCTTGGCAGAGAAGGTAACTGCCTAAGACGCAACTTCCGGCTTTCCCACAGGCGCTTGAGCCAATCGCTGGATCTTCTTCGTCTTCTCTTCCTCCCACTCTCGTTCCTCCTCATTCCGCACTGGAGTGCAGACAGGATGTGCTAAGGCGAGTGTCTGTCCCTCGCTTTGCCTGTATGAGTCTGCGCATGCGCGCCCCTCGTATGGCTCCTACGGCGTTCCGACCACCAGACGCCAACATAGCAGAGGAGGAGAGAAAGAAGAGATGGCGGCAATAGTGAGCGGAGTTTTTCGGGGAAGAGGGCGAGGCGACTGGAAGGCTGAGGAGGCGCCGCGAGGGCGCCGTCTGGAGTTATAACCGTCCTTTCGCATCGCCCCCCCCCCCCCCCCGAGGGTCACCGGAAAGGGAGCCCTTGTTCCTTCGTCCGAGCGATCCCCAGTCAGCTCCGTCGGGGGCCCCCGACCGCCCTCCCGGAAGGTCCCGGCGGTGAGAGTCGGTGTTGTTATGCCTCGCTCCTTGTTGCGTCCCGAGAGCGCCTCCGCCCCCCGGGGCTGATGCTGAAACTCTTGCTGGCTCCGGCCGCCGCTTCTGCCGCCCCGTAGCCCGGCGGGAAAGGAGGGCTTCTCCAGCCATGTATTTCCTGAGTGGGTGGCCGAAGAGGCTGCTCTGCCCCTTGGAGGCTCACGAGCCCCCGCTCCGCATCCAGGCCGACCCGCAGAGGACTTTGTTCGCCGTGTTGTCCCCGTCTCAGCTGAGCATCTGGTACAGCCGGGTGAGTCTCTCTTTGGAGCCTTCCGTCGCTGCGCTGCTTCTCCGCACGCTCCTTCCAGCGTGGTCAGAGGCCCATTGCTAAGAGAGCTCGGCCCAGGTCTGGGTTCAAACCCCGGCTTGTTCATTCTCGGGCAGGTCTTTCTTTTCCAGCCTCTGTTGTCCGGTAGCAGATTTGGTAATAACTTGCCTACAGCACAGGGGTGTTGTGCTGGACTACTGGGAGATGTATTATAGAGTCATAGTAAAGTGTCATAGGAGGGGGAAAACTAAAAAGACCTGTGATGGCTACAGAGCCTCTTTGGAAAGGTCTGTACTGGACTTGAGTCTGCATGATGGAGGTGCCCCTTTAAAACGAGGGATGCCTTTTGATGTTTCTTGTGGCCTTCTCACTAAATTCTTATAAGTGGTTGGTTTGGGCTGTTTCTCAATGACATAAATAACTGTATAAGTCTGAGAAAGCTAGTGTAAAATGATGGTTATTTTAAAGGGACAGAATATAAGAGAAGCCAGTGTCACACAGTGACACTCTGTCAAACAGTGGCCAAAAATGCCATCAGGAGGTCCAGCAATGGGTGCCACCTGTTTTATTTTTGTCAGTACTCTTGTTTGTTAAACTATAGTTGAAGCTGAAATTTATTCTCCCCTTCCTTCCCATTCTTTTTGATCTAAGGTACCAGTTTGTCTGATCAATGTCCCTGCATTGTTTTTCATTATCCTCTAGCACTGGTTTGGATATATACAAAATAAATCTTTCCAGTAGCATATTCACTAAGTTTTTTTAAAATGTTCTGGTGTTCTGCAGTTTCTCAAATGTTCACTAGTCCATGAATATCATAATTGTCATTGGCAGCTACATTTTATTCCCATGATGTTGTTCTCCATGTCGGAGTATCTGAGTGTAACTTAGGCCACACACCTGAAGTATCCATGAAATTCTGTTTATAAATTCCTAATCCTGTAATCCAAATCCAGTGCAGGAGAGAATTACAAAAGATTATGTTCAGGAAGAGTTGGGTAGCATTCATTAAACATGGATGAAATTAATTTAATTATTTGAGTTTTATTCAAAGAGTCAGCCTTGGTCTTTGAATCAGGATTTGGCAATGACAGCAGTGTTGTCAGTAGTTACCAATTTTTCCATCTGGTGTTCATGCTTTAGCAAAACACTGAAGTGTTGGGATTTGAGAGGGTGCAGTGGAACGTGCTTTACCTCCCTACCATAGTATCAAAATATAATCCCACCAATTTTGTTTTACTTTTAGATTTAAAAGCCATTTTTAAATCTAACTCAGTTAAATAAGAGTAATCCAGTTACTGTTGTTCAGCTATACCAGGTAAACCTTGACTTTTAAAAAGGTCATCAAAGGAAGCTGCTGTTCATAGGCAGTGGTTCCACATACTAATACTTTGCTTAGTTTCTGCTTCCACTGATGACTATGATGCAGTGTTATTTTATAGTGGCCCTTGTTAACCAGTAGCACTACCAGGCATCTGGTTGGTTTCAAAATATAAAGCATCTTTCTCTGCAATGCTACCATACTTCAGGATGCACCTTAAACATTTTTGAACACCTTCAGGACAATAATTTGTAGCAGTGTTACCTGCCTGTGACATACTTTCAGTATCCCTTCATGACTCTAGTTGCTCCTTCTCACAAAAAGAATATTGAAAAACTGGAGACGATTCCTGAATTCTTAGGAGGCTAACCACCTGCAATGTGAGGAAAGGTTAAAAAAATTGAGGCATTTTAGTTCAGAAAAAGGATACCTGAAAGGTGGGGAGACTAAAGACACCTTAACAAAAATTTTCTCCTAATAGTAAAGCTAGAACTTGCAATCATTTAGTAAAATTAACAGTGCATTCAGGACAGCAAAAGAAACACTATTTCAACCCATAATTAACTTATGGAATTCACTGCTATAAGATATGATGGGTAACAGCTTAACTGACTTTAAAGAAATATAGATGCCTTTGTAGAGGTTAGGTCAGCTGTCACCATTAGTCATATTAGGTAAAAGTAGCCTCTGTGTAAATGTACATCTGATACTGTGGACAAAAGTGTGTAGGCCTGTTTTGTATGTTTCCAAAGGCTGGATGCTGTTGGAATGCTTGTGTAAAGAGGCTCATGGTCTGAGCAGGATAATGCCTACTACCTCATGCATCTGGAGTGTTTTTTGTCAATGAGTTGGTACAATTCATCTTATTTTTGTGCTAGTGCCTCTGATATTAGGGCTGGGTTGCTACAGCATGTAAATATTTAGGTGCAACTTTTTAACTAGGAAGAGGGCATAATTTGATACAGCAGAAAAGTACTGGAAGTCACATCTTCCTTATCTCTGAAATACGCACAAATACACGAAAAGGAATTCTTGTGTTTGAAAAATCTGAAGGCCTTGTACTCTGTGAAACTTTGTGAAAACTTGGTTGTTTACAAACATGAATTGCATTATATTAGTAGCAATTAGTAGTGTCCAGTGTAAAAAGCTGCATGTTTTATTGGTCTGCAAATGTCTAAAATTTATCATGGGTACATTGCAACCCCACTGGGATTGTTGGAAGAAATTAT
Source organism: Gekko gecko (assembly GCA_029375565.1). Classification (NCBI taxonomy): domain Eukaryota; kingdom Metazoa; phylum Chordata; class Lepidosauria; order Squamata; family Gekkonidae; genus Gekko; species Gekko gecko. The sequence goes on from JAPDNY010000007.1 coordinate 124,442,495, forward strand.
GGGTTTACAGGCATGACTACTGAAGGCCAGGTTACCTGAGGAAGATGATACAGTGCTCTGAAGAGGCTATTAAATGACTGTGATGAAGTGTAGGAGTGGAGCGAGCGGCTTTTGGACTGTAGACACAAAAAATTTAGTAGAATTGAGATTGGTGCACAATTTCATAAAGTTTGGTGTGAGCTTGAATAGTTTTCCCTGGCACACTAAATAATGTGGATGGCTTAAGATATTACATGATCTTATGGGCAGATGGCAATTGCTAATACGTTATTACAGTGCTGCTGTTATCCTGTATTTAGTAGGTCAGAAACTTTCCAGACATTAATAATGTATACTTAACCTTGCTCTACAGTCTGTGGAACAGAAAATTGATAGTTAAAGCAAGTGAGTAGGGAAGCTTGCTTACTTTTCTCCAAAGCTTATTTGTTCCAAGCAGTAACTTTATGATGTTGCAGGTAAATTAGCATCCTGTGCTTTTACAGGTGGGACTAGGCCATGCAACTCTGACCTTGCTTTTAAAATCCTTGAAAACACACTGGGTTGAGCTAACATGTAAAGTCTGGGGCCATTTAGGCCAATAAGCTGCTCTGCTTATATGGTATCTCGTACGATTGTGCTGTAAAGCAACTGAAACTTCACTTCAGAGGGGTGTTATTTTTCTGCATAAGCATTTTCATGAAACATGTCATCTTAAAAAAAATGATTTTCTGGCTTTTCAGTTAAAGAATGTGCATTATACTTTGGAAGTACTTCTAAAAATATTTGAGCCAAGCCAGAAAACAAGACTTCAGAAGCTGTTTTTTAAAATGCCATCTTGTTATATATTAGCCTTGAAAGTGATACAATTAAATCACTGCATGGGTTCAGTATTTGTGATTATTTACAATGATCCAACATTGGCTTCTCTTATGTTCTTATGCATGTTGGTTTATAAACATAGTAAATATGCTATTCTAAGCACTTAATGTTGGGTTAAGCTAAATAGGCAAGAATTTGGGTAATGAGAAGAAGAGACAAAGTTCCTTGAAATTAATCTTGTGAAACTCTTAAAACCTCATTCGGCTGAAATTCAAGAAAATGTGTTCTTTCTTACCTACCCACAGCACTGATGAAAAATATGTAATGTTAACCTAAAAGGGTTTTAATATGGCTAGGTATATATATTGTGACATATTTTTAGGTAATTTTTGTATTTCTGTCAAGCACTACTAGCTTGATAGTTTGTACTTTTAAAATTATTCAGACAGCTGATGAGCACATCTATAGATTACTTCTGGGTTAAAAATAATAGTTGTACTAAATACAACTATGCATGCTGTGCTATGTATACTGCTTGTGTGCATATAATACCTATAACACCTTGAATATTTTGTCTGTGTTTCAATGGCTTAAATTAAAGTAACTAATGCATGTGAAGAAGTGACACTTTCGTATATAATATTTAAGGAAAACACTGTGTGGCAGAATGCAATAAATGAAATAAATACTTCAGGGGTGTCTGAGATAACCAGAGCCACCACAATATGACCAGAAAGTAACAATGACAACATAAAACGGATATTCATCTTGGCTGTATTGAGAGTGCAGCCTTGATTTGTATGGAACAGGAGTCCCCAACATGGTGCCTGCTGACACCTTTCCTGGTGCCCACCAAGTGTTAGTAGAAAGTGGGCTTGGCCAGGTGAGGCTTTTACCCAGCAAAGCTGCTGATTAGCCATTGGAGACTTGATTGGCTGTGCAGATTGTTAAAAACTCTGCGTTGGCAGCCGCTGCCACCACACCACAAGGATCTTCACTGTGTCCCTGAAGATAAGCTATGGTAGCCATTTTGTGGCAGGTGCTGGCTTCTGCGGCAGCCATTTTGTAATAGCTCTTTTGTTGCTGAGCCCGCTATACTGTGTCAGAATTCCAAAGGGCTCAAAAGTTGGGGACCCTTGGGACAGAAGCTTGATTTCAAAAAGAAATAGCAGTTGGGGCTGTGTGGAAAACTAGTAGCAGAAAGGTTTCAAGCCTTCTTTGTAGGAAGTCATAGAGAAGGAAACTTCCTCTTCATTTGGAATATATCTGCTAGCCCTACTATTGATCGGGATTTTTGTTCCTGGATTCTCTTCTGCCACCCTTCTTTTACCTTCTAGCAGTTTAGAAGTCTCAGCCTGCATAAACAGGATAAATTGGTGTAAATCAGTCTTCAAATTTCCTGCAAAATTATTTCTGCTTAGAAAGAAACATCATATTGGGAGGCACTTGGTACAAATATGAAATATGAAGCAAGATCAGTTCCTTGAAATCTAAAAATTCAGTCATGTGCATGGAAGTAAGGATCACTGAATACATATCCCAAGTGTTCAGAGCTTTCTTGAAGGGAGCGATAGTTACTTCTATTAGAATTGTGTTGCTCTTCAAGGTGGAAATAAAATATCTGTGCTGTTTGATTATCATAAATATTCATAATCCCAGAAGTCGAGCATTTTGGTTGGAGGACATAAAACAGTCCAAGACAATGCTCCCTCTAAGCTGTGGAGTCTTGTGAGCAAAAATTCTACTTTGTGAGCTACTGGCATTAAAGTTGTGAGCAAGCTATTTGGCTGTTGCCTAAATTAGTTTGCTCTGGAGCCATCCTTCTTGAGCCAAGACAAAAATGTGTGAGCTGGAGGTTGAAAAACTGTGAGCTAGCTCACACTAACTCAGCTTAGAGGGAACACTGGTCCAAGGTGACCCAGATGGGGTCCATAGCTGATTCTAGTATATGTAGGATAACATCTAAATTTTAGCATCTGTGAGTCATGTGGTCAAATTTAAAGACTACAGAAACAAAGGTAACGTGATTCTCTGTCATTTATAATGTTTAACCGTGTAAGTTAAATATTTTTGTCCATTATATCCAATATTGTGGTAGAGGAGGGTTGTACCTTTTTAGTACTGTTGTGATACTTCTTGGTACCTGCCTCAGACAGAACAGGATAGTCACAGTTATGTTGATATTCAGTTCCTCAGTATATGCTTGCACTGGTGGCTTGCATGATGCATTCACTTTTGAGCAGGGTGCAAATGTATAATAAGCTTATGCTTTGCGTAGCTTTTGACTTGCCTTGCAAGAGAAAGAGCAGTTGTTCATACACAAAATCTACATAAGTGTTTTAGTTTATGTTGAACCCAGTCCTTACCACTAGCCTACACTGACTGTATTGGACAGCTTTGCTTCCAAATAGTAGTCCAGTGGTGAAAGAAATATCTTTGTAAATGTGAGTAAAATCTTAGAATTTAGGAGTGATGTAATTTAACATGTTTTCTGGATTATATAGGTTAATTGTATGGGTCCTATGCTAGTATTATAATTCAGTTCTGCAGATAGGTAGATTTAGCCTTCCCCTTTTCTTGTTTTTGGTTTGTTTATAAGACTTATATCCCATCCTACAAAAGTGCTGAGTACACTCATGACAGAGATTAAACATTTCAAACAAGTACTAGAATTAGTATTTGTGATCAGTGCTCCCTCTACGCTGTGGAGTCTTGTAAGCAAAAAATCTACTTTTGTGAGGTACTGGCATTAAAGTTGTGAGCGAGTGATTTGGCTGCTGCCTAAATTAGTTTGCTCTGGAGTCATCCTTCCTGAGCTAAGACGAAAATGTGTGAGCCAGAGGCTAGAAAACTGTGAGCCAGCTCACACTAACTCAACTTAGAGAGAACACTGTTTGTGAGATCTGAGCACAGTCCGTACTGAAAGTACATTATATCTGCTGCATTTAGTTTGGAGGAACGGAATATGGAAGCAAGAATTGTTTCCTTTTATTTCTCAAAACAGTGTTACTCTCCCGCAGAAATATCTGGCTAAAACATTGGAAAGTGGACACCTTGTCAAAAAGCAACTTGACCACTGAAAAGTTTTCCAGCAGGCTCCTCTTCGGGGAGTCTAATCTGGACAAAGTGCCCATGGAAACCAGGGAAAAGAAGAAGGCTATGCCATCATCCTCTTATCGTCACGAAAGAGACACCAAGCCCAGGACATCACATTCCTTTCATGGCCACTACAATGCTGGCCAGGGACGAGACATCAGAGATCACAGGTCATTAAAAAACTTCAAGTATGGCGCACGAAACACTCCTAAGAATGCAGCGGCCTATAGAAACGACAAAGGAGCCCCAACAAAGAAGCAGGCATGACGGTCAGATTGGGGGTTGGCTCCAGGCCTTCGCCCACGTCTGGGGCCAGACCATCACGGACCAGTGGGTGCGGGCAGTCATCTCCCACGGTTACAGGATAGAATTCAGGGGCTCCCCACCTCACACCTTCAATCCATCCCCAGTCCCAAAACAGAAAGAACGACGGCGACAACTGCAGGAAGCAATCCTGCATCTCTAGAACATAGGTGCCATAGAGGAGGTGCCCACGGGAGAATGGTTCAAGGGAGTCTACTCCATCCTGTTTGTCGTTCCAAAGAAATCAGGGGACTGGAGAGCGATCTTGAACCTGAGAGGTCTGAACCGCTGGGTGGTTCAAAGGAAGTTCCGAATGGAATCTCTACATCACATCTTGCAAGTGCTACAACAGGGAGACTTTTTGACCTCCATGGACCTCAAGGAGGCGTACCTTCATATCCCTATCCACCCCTCATCCTGGCAGTTCCTGCGCTTCTGCTTCCTGGACCACCATTTCCAATACAAGGCCTTACCGTTTGGCCTTTCTTCAGCCCCCAGAGTATTCACCAAAGTCATGGTGACTCTGGTGGCGGCCCTGCAGCTGCAGGGGATACACATGTACCCGTAACTAGACGACGTCCTGATCCAGGCGGGGCACTACCAGACAGCAGTATGCAACACCCAAAGAGTGAAGGAATTCCTGTGCACTCACGGCTTTATCATCAACGAGGAGAAGAGCCACCTGACACCAACAAGGGACTTGGTGCATTTGGGAGCCTGGCTCAACACCACTCAGGCCAGTTTCCCTCCCGGAGGAGAAGCAGATCAAGATTTGGACCTTGGTGTCAGAGGTCAGATCCAAGGATTGAGTGGACCTCATGCAACTAGCAGTACTGCAAGGCTTGATGATATCAACAATAGACTTGATTCCCTGGGCTCGGTTGCATGCCAGGCCCCTACAATGGAGGCTGCTTCCCTCCCAGCAGGACGTGGCCAAAAAACGGCACATTCAGATACCAATATCGGACGACCTCCGAGGGGAGCTGCAATGGTGGACACAACCCACAAATTTGTCCAAGACCGTCACCTTTCTCAGGCCTCAGCATCTGGTGATAACCACGGACGCAAGCAAGAGGGGCTTGGGGGCACACTGCGGTCACCTGGTCACACAAGACAGGTGGTCCCCAGCTCAAGCAGCCCGCAGCATAAACTGGCTGGAGCTCTGAGCAGTCACGCTCGCGCTGAAGACGTTCCAGCGACACGTCCAGAATCAACATGTACTGATACGCACAGACAATATGTCCACGAAGGTACACATCAATCAACAAGGGGGCATCAGGTCCAGGTCCCTCTTCAAGGAACCCAGGCATCTACTTCACTGGGCGGAGAAACATACCAGGAGTCTAAAAGCGGAACATCTAAAGGGCCTAGCAAACCTGCATGCAGACTGGCTGAGCAGAGAGGATCTGGATCTAGGTGAATGGGCGCTGAACAAGGAGGTCTTTGCCCAGCTCACAAGACGGTTCGGAGTTCCTGCAATGGACCTCCTGGCGAGCTCCAAGAACCACCAAGTGGAGCGGTTCCTCTCCCGATACCAAGACCCAACCGCAGAAGGAGTCGACGCACTATCTCACCCTTGGCCGGAAGGCCTCCTGTACGCCTTTCCTCCCACAGCCCTCATAGGGCCAATACTATCCAGGATCAGATGGGAGGGGGCCACGGTGGTGTTTGTGGCGCCCCACTGGCCACGACGACCGTGGTTCTCGGACCTGGTCCAACTTGCTTCCCAGGAGCCATGGACACTGCCTCAGAGGCCGGACCTGCTACAGCAGGGCCCAATTCTACACCCACACCCAGCATGGCTTTGGCTGACTGCATGGAAATTGAACACGCTCGACTAGCGGACAAGGGGTTCCCCCGTGAAGTGATTGAGGTCATGCTACAGGCCCGACAGCCCTCCACAAGGCGCATCTATACTCACATGTGGAGGACATTCGTTCACTGGGCCGTGGCATCCACACCAGGCCTTGGACAGGGAGGTAATCCGTTTCCTTTCACAGGAATGGCAAAAAGGACTTTGACCAAACACATTGTGGAGACAGGTGGCAGCCATATAGGCATGCCTGGGACATGAGGCAAGAAGGCAGGTGTCCACAAGCCGGGACCTCCAGAAGTTCCTGAAAGGAGCAACGCAACTCGCTCCCCCGGTACGGCACAGGTTTCCAACATGGAACCTGCACACAGTGTTATGAACCTTGACAAAGCCACCCTTTGAACCAATGAAGAAGTCCGAACTTCGCGTTATGTCTTGGAAGGTCGCCTTCCTCATCGCAGTGACTACGGCCAGGAGAGTCTCAGAACTGGCCACACTGTCGGCACGGAAGGAACTTTGCATATTCCAGAAGGACTCGGTCTCCTTGAGGATGGATCCGTCCTTCATTCCCAAGGTAAATTCGGCATTCCACATCAATCAGCCTATTACACTACCGTCCTTCTGCCCAAGACCAGCGCACCCTAAGGAGAAAGCTTGGCACAAGCTGGATGTGCGTAGCGACGTCAGCAGCATTCTCTACACGAGCCACTGTTGATGAGCTCTGCAGAGCAGCCACCTGGAGGTCCATCTCCACATTCGTGCGACATTACAGGCTGGACCAGGCAGCCTCGGCCGAGGCGGCCTTTGGCAGACGAGTGTTACAGCAGGTGGCGGAAACACAGACGAAAATCCACTACGACATAGGATCAGTCACCCACCCATAAGTCTAGCTTGGGTACAGCTAACCAGTTCCTGGATGACTTTCCCCCACTGAAGGAGAATGGTACACTGTACCTACCTGAAGGTTCTTTCTCTTCAGTGGGGGAGAAGTCATCCATATCCCACCCGTGGAGACTGCAAGGGAGTGACTAAGATCCGGAAAATATAGCACAGTGCGACAAAGAAAACAGTGGTCACAAGACATGAGGTACGATATAACAGCGATCCACGGACAGGGCTTGGACATGACTGGAGAGGTCAGCCTAGGCTACTCCAAACAGGAGCCATGCAACAAAAGAAATTTGTATAGCCTATCTGAGTGAGCAGAGGCGTGACCTAACCAGATCCTGGATGACTTCTCCCCCACTGAAGAGAAAGAACCTTCAGGTAGGTACAATGTACCATTATATCTGCTACATTTAGTTTGGAGGAATGGAATATGGAAGCAAGAATTGTTTCCTTTTATTTCTCAAAACAGTGTTACTCTCCTAAACTTGGGGATCATTTCCTGCTGGAGCGTGGTGGAGCGGCGCTCTGACAATAAGGAGCCCGGGGTGCCCCGCACTCATGCCCCCGCCGCCATTCCTGGCCCACCTGCACAGGCGGATGGGCCAGGGAAGGCCTGCAGACCTGCCCATGCTGCCACCTGCTCCCTTGCAGCAGATACACCCCCACAGTGCCAACCAGCAACAGCCTGTGCCTCCCGCCAGGTGAGTGTCCCTGGGGTGCAGAAGCCGCTCCTTGGGGCAATCGGGTGGGCCTGGGGAAGGAGAGATGGGGGGTGAAGCTGTTGGTGAAGCAGCCACCTTCTGGCCTCATGTCCTTGGGGCCAGCCTCTCCGATTGCATTGGCGGGGGGAATGGTCTTTCTGTCCTGCTCTCCCAGCAACCACACATTTCCATTCCTGCCTTGCTTAGAGCACTTCCTCCGGAGCCACAGTGGTTGCTGGGGCCATCCACTGCTGAACTAAAGTGGGGCAAGCCCCCTTAGCGATATGGTCATTTCAGGCTGTAGCCTGATCCTAGGCATGTCTCCTTGGAAGGCAGCTTGTGCACGGGCTGGCAGGGACTTTTTTTGGGGGGGTAGGGGGGTGGCTAGGGGCGCTCTGGGGAAGCAAGCCCAAGGACATATACGAGATGAAGCTTTGTGGGTGTGAATTCATCCACGCCATAATCTTTATCTGCGGAGGGTCCTGACTTTCAGAGGATCGCGGGGCGGAAGAAGAGGCACTGCTTGGTGGTGGTGCGAGCGTTGGTGAGGGGCAGTTCGCAGGAAAAGTTGGGAACAGTGGTATGTGCACGCGCTCTCTGGCTTCCCTCCTTTCCCAGCGGGCGTGAAGTTGCACTTGGCACTAAATAATTAAACTATTTCCTCAACAGGTCTCTGGGCTTCTGTCCCTTCCCCTTTCCCTGCTGGCATTTTTGCTAGGATGTTTCAACAACTTTAGGGCAGCTCCCACCCCAGGCTGTTATGCATGCCCTGTCCACACACATCCTTTCTCTTTCCGTGCTACATGAACTGTCCAGGGAGGGAAAATGGGGTTTTAGGAAAACCGAGGTTGCCGTTTTAAGTATGCTTTGAGGGGAGTAAACTCCATTGAATAAGATGGGTCTTAATATACTTGGTTGAGATTGCTCCCTGAACCTTCTGAGGTTGTCAGCAGCCCCGTAGCTAGGGAATTCTTTGGGCGGGGGCCTCGGGGGCCCGCCAGCTAATTAAATGAAAGTACAGTGCAGGTGGTAAATTGGAGCACTTCGGGGACAGCCTGGGAGGGAGGGGGCCCAGAAGAAACTCTAGGGGGCCAGGCCCCGTGGGCCCCATGTTAGCTACGGGCCAGGTTGTCAGTGACCGAGAATGAGAGCCCACCCCCACTCCGAACACACACAATCGCTAAGTCCTATGCACATCTTCCAGCATTTCTTTTTAAATAGGGAGTTGTGGTATATTTTCACAGAAGAAAATATGTTTTTAAGTACCATCTTTGTTCACCATCACATTTACTTTACTGCATCACGAGGTAGAGGAGAAAAACCCACATCACTTGCTGTCCTTCCTGTTTTGCAGTTTCATCTCTCTTTTTTTGTATTTAAGATTTTATTAATTTCCATAAGAAGGGGTAGTTTAATCTTCTTTAAAGCCCTTTACTCCCTGCATGACTGTTGTTTTTATTTGTTGTTTATCGACCTGTGTTCTGCATATATACACCAAATGCAGCCCCCCGAGTTTTAAGAAGAAAAGTGGCTGCTCTGTGTTGATAACATTGCTATAGTAGTACATTACAAGGAATAATTCTCCACCCCCCAAATTATTTTAGTGTACATCCTGCTCTCTTATTCCAGTGTGGGGTGTGTGGGGGGCAATGGAAGCTGAGTGATAGGGTCTCTCCAAGTGATTGCTGGAAGTGAGATGCATCCTGGTCTTGTGTCTTACAGATAGTCTTACAAATAGTCCTTTGCATTTATATTGTGCTTTCAACTCAAAAAGGATCATAATGCTGATTGTGTGAACTTAGTTTGGTGCAGTGGTGAAGTGCGTGGACTCTTACCTGGGAGAACGGAGTGTGATTCCCCATTCCTCCACTTGCACCTGCTGGATGACCTTGGGCAAGCCATAGTTCTGTCAGAGCTGTTCTTGAAAAAGAGCAGTTTCTGTCTGAGCTCTCTCAGCCCCACCTACCTCACAGGGTGTCTGTTGTGGGGAGGGGAAGGAATTTATAAGCTGCTCTGAGTCTCCTTTGGGTAGTGAAGGGCGGGGTATAAATCTAATATCTTCTCTTCTTAGGCAAATCAGAAGAGGTAGAGCAGGAAGGGTTGCTTAGTTCTCTTGGCTGTTTCTTACACGCCCAGGGAAATGCTGCTTGCCACTTTGGGGTCAGGAAGCAATTTTTCTCCAGGCCAGTTTGGCCAGTGATTCTGGAGGTTTTTTTGTCATCTTCTGGGCATGGAACAGGAGTCACTGGTGTGTGTGTGTGTGTGTGGGGAGGTATTTCTGAATTTCCTGCACTGTGCAGGGGGTTGTTCTAGATGACCCTGGAGGTACCTTCCAAGTCTATGGTTCTATAATCCACCCAGGCGCAGCCAGCCTGGGGCTCTGGTAAGGCCGGCAGGGTATGCTTTTGGAGCGAGGGGTGGGGGTGGAGAGGTTGGCAATCTGGTGGGGACTGCTTTTGGGGTGGGGAGGGAGGGGGCTTTGGAGAGCAGCCAGGCTGGCCGTGAGCACACCAGCCCCTCTGTCAGTCAGAAGCACCTGAGATCCTCCCCCCCCCTTTTCCTTCACCCCGCTTGGAGGTGAAGGAAAGGGAGAGGGGGAAAGGAATGGATGCCAGACAATTCTGCCTGTCAGAGGGGCTGGTGCACACTTCCAGTGATGTCAGAGGGTGTGGCATATGTAAATAAGTTATGCTAATGAGCTCCTGCACCACTTTTTCTACAAAATGACCCCTGACTAAACTACTTGTGAAACTGAGGAGGTAGGCTAATCAGGGTATCTGTTGCAATGGTTCTTGTTATACTGTTCTTCTTGATAAAGTATCAGTAGAGGGAAATTTATGGACAATGTTTTTCACAAGTTTCTCTTTCAGGTTGCACTTGGTATATATTCTGTAAATCTTTTAATAGTTTTTAGATTAATGGTTTTAAGAATTAACATGTGAAACCATTGAAAGGACAGAATTTTCACTTTTCAGTCCCTAATGTGATTACTATATTAAATTAAATGTTTATTACTATTTCTAGTAATTCTTAAAACTACAAACTTTGCATAAGTGTGTCTTTTTAGGAGCAAGCACCAGATAGGCTTGAATATTTCTAAATAGCAGGACAAATTGTTACTTATGTTAACTGATTTTAGGCATTTGAGGTTTTCCCTAATACTTTCCTGCAAAACAAGAGGCAGTGCTCCCTCTAAGTTGTGGAATCGTGTGAGCAAAAATTCTACTTTGTGAGCTACTGGCATTAAAGTTGTGAGTAAGCAAGTTGGCTAATGTATAAATTAGTTTGCTCTGAAGCCATCCTTCCTGAGCTAAAATGAAAATGTGTGAGCCAGAGGCCAAAAATCTGTGTGTTAGCTCACACTAACTCAGCTTAGAGGGAACACTGGATAGTAACCAGCAGCCTCAATACAGAAGTCTAGAACATAGAAGTGTCCAGAAATTAGAACTGAGCCAGTCGTATATAAAAGCTTTTTACCACACTGTTAAATCCGAAATTTGGTTTTTGTATCAGCCACATACTTTTTTTCTTGTAGCCATTTAAGCATGTTGTTAAAGTTATAACTCTGAAATACAGCAAATATAAATGTTGTCCTCTTTCTTTCCAGCCCAGTGTGTTAATTGTAAGCTATAAAGAATTACCAAAAGCAGCATTGCAGTTTGGACCTTATGACCAAGCTGAATGGAGACCTGACAGTACCACGCTAGCTGTTTCGGTGAGTAAAGATGTTCCTTGTGTTTGTGTGGGGAGGGAATTATGGTACTAAATTGATATGTTGGTAGGGATATTTAATGTCTGAGTAATTCTTTGTTCTATGACAAGGGAAAGCTAATTGTGATCTTTATTCTGAGAAACTTTTAGGCATTTGTATCCTACATTTCTTTCATCACAGAACTCAAAGATATATATGGTTCCTCAATAACCTTTTATCCAGGCACTGGCCACATCCAAACCTGCTTAACTTCAGCAACTTTTCTATATCATGTACTCTGTGTCTTGTATCCTGGGACCTTTATATCATGGCACTGTACATTGTGACTGTGTGGGCTTAATACTGCTGGGAGTAATGCCATCTAAGGGGGTGTTACCCACATCAATTTTCCTGAATTGCATATTAGAAAGAATGCATGTAGGAAAGTGAACAGAGAATAAGTAAATACCTGTATTTAATGTGGTTGCCTTTGGCCATGAATTCAAGGGCCTTACACTGTGTTCTATAAATATAGCTTGTGAAGTTGTAGCAGGTAGGCGAGGGGCACTTGTGGAATTGAGACAGGGATAATGGAAATGTGCTCTTTAGGAAACTAAATGGGAGGGAACCTTCTGATTCATGAAGGCAGATTTTCATTTGTGCTATTGAAAGTTAAGTGCATGGTTCCTTATTTATTTATTTATTGCTTTGATTCCTATCCCGCCTTGCCGGGCAAGCTGGCTCAAGGCAGCGTACAACAGTCAATTAATATAAAAACAATAGGTACAATAAGTTAGTTAAAACAGCCTACAATACTAAAACACAGTGTAAATACAGATGATGGCCATCTTCAGTAGATGGTGCATTACTGGAATAACCCGTGGTATATCTAGGGCCATAGATGTTCTGATGACTCAGTTCCTCGGTGGCAGCTCCTAATTGAAAGCCTGGTGGAAGAGCTCCGTTTTACAGGCCCTGCGGAACGGTAAGAGGTCCCACAGGGCCCTGATGTCTTCTGGGAGCTCATTCCACCAGTAAGGGGCCCCACCGAGAAGGCCATGGCTCTGGTGGTAGCCAGTCTGGCATCTTTTGGGCCAGGGAGAGCCAGGCGATTTTATAGCCCTGACCTCAGTGCTCTCTGGGGCACATATGGGGATAGGCGGTCCCTTAAGTAGGTAGGCCCCTGACCATATAGGGCTTTAAAGGTCAAGACCAGCACCTTGAAACGGACCCGGTAAACTATTGGCAGCCAGTGCAGTGCCTTCGGCACAGGCTGGATGTGGTCCCTTATAGCGAAACCCATCAGCAGCCTGGCCGCTGCATTTTGCACTAGCTGCAGTTTCCAGATCTGAGACAAGGGCAGCCCCATGTAGAGAGTGTTGCAGTAGTCTAGAGAGCATAGTGTAGAGAGCGTTGCAGTAGTCTTATCTCGAGGTGACTGTCTGTGTGTGTTAAGTTCTGGAGTACAGCATGGTGTAGTGGTTAAAGTGTCAGATTAGGACCTGGGAAACTCAGGTTTGAATTCCCACTGGGCCGTGGAAGCTTGCTGGATGTCCTTGGGTCAGTTACGCACTCTCAGCCTAACCTACCTGTTAGGGTTCTTGTGAGGATGAAACAGAGGAGCGGAGAACAATGTAAGTCACTTAGGGTTCCCATTGGAGCAAATGGCAGGATATAAATAAATATATCCAATTCTGAACATGGCCCCAAATGCAGATCAAAAAAATTCTCACAGTTGGGTCATATCCAAGTAGATATTTTTTCTTCAGATTGGGGGGAACTCAAAAGTTTGCAGAAAAGTCCAAAAAGTTAAATGGTGGTGGTGGGGTATGAAAATCTTTCCAAAACAGATAATGTTCACTGAGATCTTGTAAAGGTCATGGTCAGCACTATAGGGTTGCTTAGCAAACAAGGTGCTGGAGCCTGGTCCTAGGCAACTGTGGCAGGGCAGAAGGGTGTGGGAAAGCTGTGGTGGTGGGGTGGGGACAAAGCAGCAGGGAATGCAAGAGAGTCTGGAAGTTGGGATGGGGGGAAGTGAAGAAAAGAATGAGAAGAGAAAAGGTGGGGGCAAATAGGAAATGGGTAGTATTTCCCTCTCCCATGAGTCTCATGGATCCTCAGTTTGTGTAATATATTTCTGACATTAATGTCAATGTGAGGCAATAATATGGGCCTAAAGGGGAGCAAGGTGGGAGGAAAATTTTCTATTAAAGGAAGAGACCATCTGCTCTTGCAGAAAAATAGTATGTGGGGATTTGAATGACCCTGCTATTCCTCACCCCTCAAAAATTCTAAAACTACCCTGGATGTGAGCTTGGCCTATGGGCTCTCCTGATGCTGCTGTGGAATATTACACTAAATCAGCACGCATGACTGCAAGGTGGGTGAACTTATCAAGCTGCCTTATGCCAATGATCAGGTTTAATGTATGTACTTCAGCAGCCACTCTCTGAGGTCCAGTGTACTGAAAAATCTTCCAAGCATCTACTACCTGAGGTTCTTTCAACTGGAGATTGAATCTGGAACTTTGTGTATCCAGAGGTCATGTACTTTCATTAAGCTGCAGACTCCCCATTTGACTGTGGTGACATTGTCACTGCATTATACTGGCCTTCTTAAGATCTTGATTGCCAGATTTTACTCCTGTGCTATGTGGTCATTTCAGAGATGCTGGAAGGCTAAACCACTGTGGGGTGAGAAAAGGAAACAGCTGTGTTCAGGCACTGTGTCACTTTGGTGTGATGCATCTAAGCTCAATTCCTGTCCTACATGGTCATTCTGAGAATGAAGGGCAGCCTCCTTTGATTCTGAAGTAACCACAAGGAAGTGGCTGGGCTCAAAGGAAACTTTCTGTGAGCCTAATGTTTTTATTGATGATTGATTCTTATTCTAGTGAAGAGAGAGCAAAGAAACAGAATCCTTTATTCCCCTTTCTCCTCCTTTCTTCCCCCCCTCCAAATTCCTTATTGATTTGTACACTGATATTTCCTTTTTTCATTCTTTACAATCAGTGGACAGCTCTAACCTGCATCCAGGTATCAGAAACAAGACAGATTTTCTGGTGGGTAACTGTGTTGATCTAAAGCAATAGAACAAAGTTTGAATTCTGTGGCATCTTTAAGACCAAAAAAATTTAATTCTGTGTATAAGCTTGAAGGTGCCACTGGACTCAAACTTTGTTCTAAGACAGATTTTGTTTGTGACTGTATAAGCCTGCTTAACATCTTCTCTCCCTTTTCCGTTCATGCTATAATGGCAAGATTGAAGGCATAATGTCTTCTATCTCTATGTATTGTGCAAGAGAAGAGGAGGGTGTGAGGCGATGAACCTGGAAATTAGCCTGATTTTTGTCTTTTATGAAACATCCCAGTTTGTAATGTCTAAAATGAACCCTGTTTCGGCAACATGTTAGATAGAACTGCCTAAACTGTAGTGAGTTTACATTAGCTACCTTGCCTCAGGTTGAGTTTTGAGAAGACCAGCTGAATGATAGGTTGTTTACATGGAGAGGTTGGATAAAAAAGAGGGTTAGTATGGAACAGGGGACTTGTTTGTTCAATTTAAAGATGGCTACATCAAAGCAGATAAAATTTCATCCATGTCTGTTGACTGACTGGTTCGAAGCAAAATGTGGGGGATGAAATTCAGACAGCTGAAATGGACTTCTAAAATGGCTAGCTTCTGTACAGGCACCAGAATGTATTTAAACAAATACATAAATACAAACCAGCTGTCATTTTTATGCATGTTGCTGTAAAGCTAACAACTCCAGCCACAACTTTTGTCTGAATGTACTATATATAAAAATAATACTGTTCTGTGTATAGAATTTTGTTTTCAGTAAACAGTACTTGTAATAAACCTTGTCAGTACAAGCTATCTCTAGTTTTCAGTTCAACTGGGGTAAACAAGAGCCCTCCTTTTACTAACTACTTGTTTAAAAATCACTGTACTGAAAGTGGGCTAAGGGTTTAAAGGTTGGAAACATTCATAGTATAGAGTTTCATTTTAAGTTCTTGTCTTTTGTTAGTTTGGTAATATCATGCTCTTTTAATTATGCTCTCACCCAATATTAGACTTAAAAATATTGCAGATATTTTTAAGATTTTGAAATTTTGTCATGCATGAATGCTTGAGAAATTCATGTTTGCCTAGTTGCAGTGTAAAGTACTTCAAACTGTTAGATAAACACAAGTTTATACATTTTGATTTTTCTCTCTAATATCTCTTCTTCCACTGCTAATATATTGCATAAAGATTTGGTTTTGTGGTTTCCACTGCCACAGTAGCTGTTCAGTTCTTGCACTTATTTCAGTTCAGAAGCACAGTGAAACACATAGTCCCTGGTGCTTCAGAACTCAGCTCAGGAGTTGAGCAATTTCTGCGGGAATGGTAACCACAGATTCAGATGCAGTGCATCTGTGAGAGGCCTCAACCGGACAGCTTGTTCATGTATTTGAAGACTTGACTAACGATCATGGATGGTTAAATGTGCACAGTTGTCATACGAGCCACTGATGGTTTTGGTAAGTTCATGTACGTATTGATCTAAATAATTGGAAAGTCTGAAAACTGTATTACCAGATTACAAAAAGCTAATTTTATACTACCCTATATTTTGTAAATTGCTTCAAGTGGTAGGATTCTTAATTTTGGATATTTTTTAAATTGAGCACTTCAGTTGGCACCAATGCTCCCTCTAAGCGATGTGGTCTTGTGAGCAAAAATTCAACTTTGTGAGCTACTGGCATTAAAGTTGTGAGCAAGTGATTTGGCTGCTGCATAAATTAGTTTGCTCTGGAGCCATCCTTCCTGAGCTAAGAGAAAAATGTGTGAGCCAGAAGCTAAAAAACTGTGAGCTAGCTCACACTAACTCAGCTTAGAGGGAACACTGGTTGGCACACTTTGTATAATTCTATCTTATACTAGGACAAGTAGGAATCTGCGAGGACTTGAGGGAGGCATATCATTTCCCCTTCCTCCACTGTTTCCTCTTTCCCTTTCCTGAAAGTTCCCATAGCTTCTCCCCTTTTCCTGCTTCCTTCTGTTTTTAGGGTTGCCATCCTGCAGGTAGGGCATGGAGATCCCTTGGGATAACAATTGATCTCCCAACTACAGTGATCAGATCTCCTTATGGTTGCCAGCTCCAGGTTGGGAAATTTCTGTAGATTTGAGTGGCAAAGCCTTTGGGGGTCAAGCCTTGGGGAGAGAAGCGACCTCAGCAGGGTATAATGCCATAGATTCTACCCTTCAGAGCAGCCATCTTGTTCAGGGGAACTGATCTCTGTCATTTGTAGATCACTTCTAATTCCAGTTGATCTCCAGCCCCCACCTGGAGGTTGGCAACCCTAGTTCCACTGAACAAAATTACTGCTTTGGAGGGTACAGGGCATGACATCATACTCCTCTGAGCTCCCTCCCCTCCTCAATACCCACTTTACCTAGGCTTTGCCACCCAAATCTCTAGAAATTTCCTAACCCGGCCACTCTACTTCCTTTCTACCAAAAAGCTGACCTACCTTTATCTTTCTCAAGCTTTCCTTCTCATCCTGCCTCCAGCAGCCTCTTCCTTGGAAAACTACGGCCCAATTGTGTGGTTCTGGTCACTGGGTCCACTTGCATGATAGGGAACCCTCAAGGACTGGTGGGGTGGCATCTCACTTTCCCCTGTATCCCAGTCCTCACACTATTTCCTTTTCTCCTCACTCTGGCAACACACACATCCTCTCCCCTTTCTCTGCCTTATTCTTTCCTTCTCAGCCATTCACTAACCTATCTTTTATCTGCTTATCATCTTCAGCTGCATTTATTGTTTAATTATACTGCACTTTTCTCCACAGTGGGAACCAAAGCAGCCTAAATTATTCTCCTGTCTTCCTTTTTATCTGCACAACCACCTTGTGAGTAGGTTAGGCTGAAAGTATGCAGGCACCCCAAAATTACCTAGTGAGTTTCCCCAGCAAGGTAGGGACTTGAACCTGGGTATCCTAGTCCCTGCTCTGAAGCTCTAACTGCTACATCACACTGGCTTTCATATGGTGACCGCTGTAGAACAGTAGCAGGTAGCTAGGCCTAGTTGAGTTGTGCAAATCAGGTAGTATCAAGTCACCCAGTGGTTGCTGCCAGGCCTACGGTGCCAGTCTCCAGGTGGAGCCTGGATATCTTCTGGAATTACAGCTGATTTCCAGATTGTTGAGAGCTGTCCTCCTGGAAAAAATGGCTGCTTTGGGGATTGGACTCTATGCTGTTATATCTGGCTGAGACCCCTCTTCTCCCCAGATTCCACCCCAAAATCTCCAGGAATTTCCTAACCAAATGCTGGTAACCAAGTCAGGCCTGGCCCTAACAAGTCCTCCCTCAAAGGCCAAATAGGCCTAGAAAGGACCCTGCCCCTCTTCTCCTGCCTTTTTACACACAGAAACCCAGCCTGGAAAGCTGTGGTTGCCTAGCAATGGCCACTGAGGGAATTTGTTTCTTAAAGCTACAGGTGGTCCTTCTATTATTTTGAGGGTTTTTAAACTCCCCAATGTTTTTATTAGGTTTCATATTTTTCTGCAAACCTGGTGCTCTTTTCACTGTGACACTGTGGTAACAATTAACCACAAGAATCTGGCTTGTTTTGTGTCTTCATTTAATAGTTTATGCTAGATACTTTGAGGAATCAAGGAAATAAACAGTCTGGCTGCAACATTCGGATGCTTTGTAGACTATCTTCATTTAGAACCAGTGCTGGATCTTTGTAATCTTTTTGTCTGAATTGTATTTCAAAGTATTGTTTTATATAGATCAGTACACTTTTTATGCCATTTGGATACCTTTTAAAATGTGGGTTTTTAAACTGAAATGTGCATTCTTCTAATAAGTGTTTGATTATGCAGAGATTCTGGTCCACACTGGCAGTAATGGGTATCTCCTGTGGATGGTGGAGTGGAGATTTTAGGTTTATGTTCCTAAATAAGAAGTGTGAGAGATTACAGTGGGGTTTGTGAAGATGGTCTTTATGCTAAGTAGAATTAAAGCTTCTTATGACTTCTGGAGGTGAAAACTAGTTCATTGCATTATGCTTGGAAGACAATGAAGAACTGCCAGGTGCACAATGTATAATTTTGATGCGTTCTTCGTGAACCACCTTCTCCAGAAGTTGGCTTTTAGATGGGCAGCAAGAGCATCACCAGATACACCATACTGAGGCAGAAGCCTGACAAAAGTATACACAGCCTTCTCATCATGATAAAACAGTAGTTCTGTGGCGTCTTAACGCCTGGGTTTGTGTTTTATTGTTCTGCTACAGACTAACATGGCTACCCATCTAGAGTTATCATTGTGATAGCCTTCTCACCAGTTGCAGCTGATGAATAGCACACCACTACTGAAGCTTGGAGATCATTTTGGAAACAGGAGCTAGATGTTTTCTGGGAATTTCTTTTTTTAATTATTTCAATTTATGACACAACCGAAACTAGAAACTCCTTACGTAGCCCATTCCACAGGGTGGGAGCTGTAATAGCAAAAACCACAGGCTCTGGTGGGCTACTTTAAGTAGAGGAACAGCCCCAGTAGGTGGCAACTGGAGGACTATAGTTGGGTAAGGAACATATATGAAGAGCCCTCTAGGTATGTGGGTGCCAGACTGTGAGGAGAATTAAAAGTCATGACCAGCACCTTTAATTGAACTCAGAAACAAATTGGCAGCAAATATAGGTGTTTTAAAATAGGCATGATGTGGTCCCATTCATTAGCCCCTGACAATAATTAAGCTGCTGCATTCTGAATTAGCTGCAGTTTCTGGGTTGTCTTCAAGGGCAGCCAAACGCAGAGTACCTTACAGTATTCCAACTGTGATGTTAACAAAAGCTGGATTAGTTTGGCCTTGTTGACTGAGCCTGAGTTGACAGAGGAGATGGTAAACCAGATGCAGCCAATGAACAGTAAACCAAATGCAGCCACTGCTACAGCCTATTTTTCCAAGTGCAAGCCTGGGTCCATGACCACCCCAAACTCTTAACCTGCTCTGCAGATGCCAACTCTACTCCATCCACCACAAATTGATTTAGACTCCCACCGCAGCATTATTCCATACATGTGGCTCTTTTCACTTGCATAGAAATGAAAATTGGATGGAATTCGTAAACAGAATTGCATGGTTTCACTTGGCTTTTTGCAGGTTGAAGTCTATAGTTAGGGAATTGGGGTGGTATCCAAAAGTATCCAAACTGATAAAAAATAAGACCACAGTTGAATTAAGATTGTCTTGGCCCAAATTTGAGCTCAACTACGGCTAGTGCATGATGGCATCACAAAAGCCTTGGTAGACAGTATCAGTTTGCTTTCAGGATGAAATTCAAGGAGATCTTTTGTATGTTAGAGTGATGGTACCTCACAGTATTGTTTTACTCTTCCTGCTGACATAAGGTAGCTAGCAAGTATAAATATTTAAAGATTGCTAAATAGTAAAGAAAACATGTTAGGACTAGACAGTGCTGACTTTCCTTTGATACTTTGTGTTCCATATGCACTAAAATTAAATACATTGCCTTAAATAGAGAATGGGTTTGTAGTAATTGTTTCACAACTGAAGAGAAAAATATTAGTGGAACAGCTTGTGAAATTGACAGAAAAGTGCATGCTTTCCTTGTATTTCTGTATGCTTAACTGAAAAACAGGAAACCATGCTTGGAAAGAAATCTGAAACCTTTCATTTTTCTCTTCGGAGTCTTGCTGCTTTGAGAAGTATACTCAATCAGTATTAAATTATTGAAATGGAACTGAAGGCTGACTGCCTAACTTGCTGCTTTCTGATTTGTGGTCTGTGTACTCTATTTTTGTAGATCCTAAATGTATGCATTTAAATCTTGAACTTATTTTCAGGTCTCAATACATTCACAGTCATAGAAAAAAGAAGTTTTGTGAGGAGGAGAGGGAAATTTGGGGGGGGGGGAATTGAAATATTTTATCAGACCTACTCATCCACTGTAAGCACATAACATACTGGAACATATAGCAGATTAACTTGTATTGTGTTGGTTGCATTTTTAATTTAATCTGTAATTCTAAATATTCCCATTCCTGGAGATGGAGCTGCAAACTGTTGTACCACAAGTACTTAAGTACGTGTTCTCCAGTTTTTCCCAGATGAAAGTAGAGATAGTCCTATGCACAAAGACCTAGGAGGGGCTGGAGCACAGGTGTCAAACTCATTTGTTACAAGGGCTGGATCTGACATAAATGAGACTTTGTGGGGGCAGGTCATACTTGACATAAAATGTAATGCCAGGTAGCAGGGATATAAACTTTGTAACAGATGCAAACCCAATTAAAGATATTAATTTTTTACTTAAAATACAAATATGCTTAAAACTCTTGCAATATTTTGTTTATTTAACAGTCTTTGATAACTGACATCTCCCACCCACCCCCTTTAAAAGACGCCTACTTAAAATGGAAAGATGGGGGAATAGTGGGATTTGGCAATGCAATTTTTAAGATAAACCATCAAGAAAAAGCACAAGGATCACAGCAGAAACTAAGATATAAACTAAAAATATAAAACGCTCTGAGCCTAGGAACATAAAATGGCTGGGTATTGCAAGCTTCTCCCCTCCCCCCCAGTCTACGCACAGTGGCAGTGGCTTTCCAGTGTAATATCCTCTTTTGGCTGTGGGTTCCCAGGTCAAGAGTACTCTCTCAGGCATCCATTCTCAGGTCCATTCAGCAGAGACAAGCTGGCTTAAAACATCAGCCCTATATTTGCAAGGAGACAACTCCCTCAAGCAGCAGCTTCAGCAATACAAATGCTGGAAAGTGAAACTACTTGACCTCTGCTCCTTTGAAATACATTGCAACACAGACAAAGTTGCAAAGAAAATTGGAGTGGATTTCCCATTAAGGGCTCTGGGCCCAGATAGACTACTCTGGAACTGGAATGACAGCCACCAGAATGAGTAGCAGAAGGGTTCTGTCCCTGTGAGTAGCAGAAGGGTTCTGGGATTGGAATAAGAGCCCCCCAGAGTGGAATTCCATTCCCAGAATGCTGCTGCTGCTTCCAGGGACTGTCATTCCACTCTGCGCCCAGTCATTCCAGTCCCAGAACACATTCTATTGCTAGGGACTGTCATTCTATTCTGGGGGTTGTCCTTCCAGTCCCAGAGTATTGCTAGAAACAGTCCCAGAATAGTTTGTCTGGGTTGTTGTTGTTGTTCAGTCACACAGTCGAGTCCGACTCTTCGCGACTCTGAGCCTAGGAACATAAAATGGCTGGGCATTGCAAGCTTCTCCCCTCCCCCCCAGTCTACTCACAGTGGCAGTGGCTTTCCAGTGTAATTTCCTCTTTTGGCTGTGGGTTCCCAGGTCAAGAGTACAACCTGCCATGGACCAGATCACGCCAGGCCCTCCTGTCTTCCGCTGTCCGCTGAAGTTTGCTCAATTTCATGTTCGTTGCATCGATGACACTGTCTAACCATCTCATCCTTTGCCGTCCCCTTCTTCTTTGACCTTCAACCTTTCCCAGCATCAGGGTCTTCTCCAGTGAACGCTCCCTTCTCATTTGGTGGCCAAAGTATTTGAGCTTCAGCTTCAGGATCTGGCCTTCCAGGGTACAGTCAGGGTTGATTGCTTTTAAGATTGACTGATTCGATCTCCTTGCAGTCCAAGGGACTCTCAAGAGTCTTCTCCAGCACCATAGTTCAAAAGAATCTATTCTTCAGCGCTCAGCCTTCCTTATAGTCCAACTCTCGCAGCCATACATTACTACGGAGAATACCATTGCTTTGACCATGCGAACTTTTGTTGACAGGGTGATGACTCTGCTTTTTATCATGCTGTTTAGGTTTGCCATCGCTTTCCTCCCAAGGAGCAGGCGTCTTTTAATTTCATGGCTGCAGTCACCATCTGCAGTGATCTGGGATCCCAGGAACGTGAAGTCTCTCACAACTTCTACGACTTCCCCTTCTATTTGCCAAGGAGTGATGGGGCCAGATGCCATGATCTTAGTTTTTTTGATGTTGAGCTTCAAGCCCACTTTTGCGCTCTCCTCTTTGACCCTGAGCAAGAGGCTCTTTAGATCCTCTTCACTTTCTGCCATCAGAGTGGTATCGTCTGCATATCTGAGGTTATTGATCTTTTCCCCAGCAATCTTAACTCCAGCTTGTGATTCATCCAGGCCAGTATTTTGCATGATGTACTCGGCATATAAATTAAATAAGCAAGGTGTCATACTCTTTTTCCTATGCTAAACCAATCAGTTGTTCCATATCTGGTTCTAACTGTTGCTTCCTGACCCTTATACAGGTTTCTCAGGAGACATGTGAGGTGGTCTGGTACTCCCATCTCTTTAAGAACCTGCCATAGTTTATTGTGATCCACACAATCAAAGGCTTTAGCATAGTCAATGAAGCAGAAGTAGATGTTTTTCTGGTACTCTCTTGCTTTCTCCATAATCCAGCGAATGTTGGCAATTTGATCTCTAGTTTGTCTGGGTGCATAAACCTTAATGGAAAAATCCATTCGGTATTTTCTTTGTAACTTTATAAGCCCAGAAGAGCTTCCTATTGAAGTAGGCAAAGACAAGAGGAAGGGAGCTGAGAACTTCAGCAGCCTCAAGCTTCAAAGGGTGAGAACAGGAGGGGGAGGAGGGGGAAGAAAAGAGCTGTGGGCCTGATTAAAGCCATGGGCGGGCCACTCCCAACCCACGGGCCTTAAGTTTGACACCCGTGGGTTGGAAGGTCTTGCAGATCTAGCAGAGGTGACTTGGTAGACAGTTGTGAATCAGGGACTGGGGAGAACAGAACTCAGATTTTTAAAAGATTGGAACTGCCGGTCAACTAAGCCACTGCAAGGCAATTCAGATATACAAGTGGAGACCCGCAAGAAACTTGCGGGATGGTCATCCCATTCCTCACACCTTTGCTTCCTCCCCTCTACCCTTAC
This sequence comes from Gekko gecko, assembly GCA_029375565.1. Taxonomy (NCBI): domain Eukaryota; kingdom Metazoa; phylum Chordata; class Lepidosauria; order Squamata; family Gekkonidae; genus Gekko; species Gekko gecko. The sequence goes on from JAPDNY010000007.1 coordinate 124,465,710, forward strand.
CTATCTCACACTCCTTCTCCCTTCTGGGGGTGGAGCCATAGACTCAACCCTCCAAAGCAGCCATTTTATCCAGGGGAACTGATCTCTGTCACCCGGACAACAGTTGTAATTCTGGGTGATCTCCAGCCCTCACCCAGAGGCTGGCAATGGTAGTTCTCATGGAGGAAATGGCTGGTTTGGAGGGTGGAGTCTATGGCATTATACTGGTCTGAAGTTCCTCCCCTCCTCAAACCCCACCATCCCCAGGATCCACCCCTTAAATGTCCAGGAGTTTCCCAATCCAGAGTTGGCAACCCTATTTCCTTCCCACCCAACAGCCAACTTAACCTTTATCTGCCTTTATCTGTCTTCAGCTTTTCGTCTCCACCCCCCTCCCCCACAGCTTCTACCAAGGAAAATTGTAGTCTTTCTCCACAGTGGGGACCAAAGCAGCTTACATTATTCTCAGCTCCTTTTTATCTGCACAACAACCCTGTGAGGTTGGTTAGGCTGAAAGTATGTGACTGGTCCAAAATCACCCAGTCAGCTTCCACCGCAATATAGGGATCTGAACCTGGGTCTTGCAGACCTATTCTGAGGCTCTAACTGCTGCATCACTGCTGGATTTCATAGGGTGGCTGCTGAACAGCAGCAAGCAGCCAGGCCAAGTTGAGATGCAAATTAGGTGGTATCAAGTCACCCAGAGGGTGCTGCCTAGGGATGCCAGCCTCCAGGTTGAATCTGGGGATCCCCTGGAATTACTGCTCAGCTCCAGACTACTGAGATAACTTCCCCTGGAGAAAATGGATGCTTTGGAGGGTGGACTCTAGGGCATCGTACCCCACTGAGGTCCCTGTCCTCCCCAGACTCCATCCCCAAATCTCCAGGAGTTTCCAGACCTGGAGCTGGCAACCCCACTACCCTATCCCCTGCCAGTGCCCGTGGGGGGACCTGGCAACCCTATACTGCTGCCAGGCCTAGGGTTGGCAACCTCCAAGTGGGGCCTGCTGGAGGGTGAACTCCAGAGATCTGTGAACAACAGAGATCTGTCTCCCTGGAGAAAATGGCTGCTTTGGAGGGTGGATTCTGTGGCATGATACCCAGCTGAGGCCCCTCCCTTCCCCAAAACCTGCCCTCCTTGCACTCCACCCCAAAACCTCTAGGAATCCCCCAGCCTGGCCCCAAGGCTCCCTCCCTCCCTCCCCCCTCCCTCCTTCCAAGGCCGAAAGAGGCCTGGAAAGAAAGGGCCCTTCCCCCCACCCTTTGACTGACAGAGCCAGTCAGAAGCCTCCCCCCCCCAACGTTCTAATCTCTCACCGTTGGTGCCTGGAGTCAGGTCCCTGCAGAGGCCATTTCAAAAGGCTTTTGGGGGGGAATTCAACTGTCCCTGAAGGGATTTCCTCACTGTTTGGATTTTTCTACAAACCCAGGAAGTCTACTGACTATGTAGGAAGAGCTGTTGGGGGAGAGTGAGGCCCCTGTTGGAGGGAATAGGTATCCGCACAGAAAAAAAAAAAGTCTGGAATTAGAATAAGGATAATATTCTGTTGTGTCAGTGGAATTTTGCTTACTGATTATAGGCTCCAACCCCTGATAAAGAAATGTGGCATGTATATCACAGGGCAGTTTGAGAACTTTCCTGATTGAGGAATATTGGAGCACAGTTGAAGGTGCCTAACCCAAGGCTATTTATTGAGTTAATAGGGAACTATTAAATAGAAAATGTTTCCTCCTTAATACATCCAGCCCTGTTTTGCTCATGGGGAACAATGTAGCTTGGAATAATTTTCATAGGTCACTTGGTGCATCTGTGCCAACTATTTGAGCCCTGCATGTACACAAACACATCAGTTTCACAGATAAGTCTCATTTTACAGATGGGGAATACTGAGATTTACGAATAAATGATACGCTAAGGTCCATTCATGGTGGTTTTTAAACACGACTTCTCCATTACTATCAGCACCCTTTGTAGATTGTGGCTGCCAAAATCAGGGCATTTGATAAATTGGTTGTGGATTAACTCTTCGTAACAGATGGATCTAATACCATATAACTCAGTTTTACTAGTAGATGTTCCAAAACATCTGAGTTTAAATATAAAGGCTTTTGTGTCAGTTGGCATGAGAAAGGGTTTAATTTGGGCATACATGTAGTAATAAAAAAAATTGGCACCCCCTACCTCCTTGGGTCAACAAACACATTTGAAAGGTAAGCAGTTGGACCTTCCACTGTCTTCTGAGGCTAAAACATAAGATCATATACAGCATGTAGGATCCCTCCCCCCAGCATACAGACTCACATGATCAGTCACCATTCCCATTCTTGGGCTGATACACATACAATATCTCCCTCATATCACTGATGCTTCTTATGCATGTTCGAGAAATTGTGAAAGCAAGAAAACGAGGAAGCAAGAATTGTCCAGTTGCCTGGAAAATTGAATGGGTGGGATGTTGGAGCTACACTGTGCAGGAATACAGGCTTTGGGATGGGAATGGAAGAGGAGGAGATTATGGGACTTTGTTGACTGCCTTATGCAGTGATGTCAAAAACAGGAATCAAGTGGCTTTTCCTTCAGCTGTACTTGCAGAATTTCTGTTTAGGATTTTGGGGTGGGGTGGGCATGAAGGAGAATGTGTAAAAGAGAGCAAGCACATGCCTATTTCCTGAGCGGTGATGCTCTGGCTGCTGCTTTGCTGCTGGCAGCAGCAGAGTCTCAATGTTCAAAAAGTCAGAATGGTGTCTCTCGTTATGAGCATTCCTGTCCTCCCTTGCAGGATGTGGCTTGCTTCTGTAGATATTAAAGACACTTACTTAAGATGCTGGGAACAGACAATTAGTGACGTACAAGCAAAGGACTTGCAAGGACTTGTGAGCGGCATCTCATTTCCCCCTTTCCCACTGCTTTCTCTTTCCATTTCTTGAAGGCCCCGATATTAATGTCCCTTTTTCTGCTTCCTTCTCTCCTTCCCATATTATTACTTCTGTCCTCAGGATGGGTGAAGCCAGAACCAGAAATAATTTTTAAACTTAGCTTTAGAAGTTTTCAAGTGATACTGTTTTTACTGAGATATTCCAGTATATGTAACTATACAGCTAATCCCTTGGAGAACACCTGTTACAGGTAAGCAAATGGTGGTTCTTGATCATAATTATTGCTTACTGCAAATATAGCAGTTTATCATTTTTACCAGGTAGGTTGGTTTCCAGTTGGTGAAGGTGTCAGACAAGGATGTATTTTATCTCCCTGTCTGTTCAATTTATAAATATAGATGCTTGTTATAAATATAGATTGAACATATAATAAGCAAAACTGGATTAGATTTAGATGAAGATGGAGTGAAAACTGGGGAATTAACAATTTGAGATATGCCGGTGATACCATATTACTGACAGAAAACTTGGGAAATTTTGAAACAACTGCTGATGAAGGCTCAAGTAGAAAGTGCCAAAGTAGGATTACAGCTGCACATCAAGAAGACAGAAGTAGTGACTACTGGGGGATTACACAACTTTTAAGACTGATGATAAGAAAATGGAAGATTTTCTGTTCCTTAGCTTCATCATCAACCAAAAGGAAGACTGTGATCAAGAAATCAGAAGGAGATTAACATTGAGAAGGGCAGTCATAAAGGAGCTAGAAAAGATTCTTAAGTGTAAGGATGTGTCGCTGGTGATCAAGATCATGAACGTTCATACCATTGTATCCCACCAAAAAGCCAAATAAATTGGTTCTTGATTAAATCAAACTTGAACTCTCCTTAACTGACTTAACTGAGGCTATTGTACTTTGGTCACATTCTGAGAGAACACAAGAGTCACTGGAAAAGACAATAATGCTAGGAAAAGTCGAAGGCAGCAGGAAAAGAGGAAGACCGAACATGAGATGGATTGACTCAATAAAGGAAGCCACGACCTTCAGTTTGTAAGAGCAAGGCTGTAAAAGAGAGGCAGTTTTGGAGGTCATTAATTCATAGGATCACTATAAATCAGAAGTGACTTGATGGTACTTAACATACAGGCTTTTCTATTTTAAATATCATAACACTTCATGGCTCTATACAGATGCAAGAACCAAACATGCATTATTATTACAGGAATGAGCCTTGTAAGGCTTTTCCTTGACTGTGACTTGGACATTGAAGACTTTCTGGATCCCAGAAAACGGTTCATAGTTTTGACCAATCCAGATGTTGTAATCAACTATGGTTTGTTCAGAACGTGGAGTCTCCAGTCTTTCTGCTCAGAGGGAGGAAGGGGTGTGAGTCTGAGGTCTTCTGAAGCTGAAGCTTGCTACCATAATGAGAAACTATGGTTTGATACATCTGAATATAACAAATACATATTAATGTTTCAAGGTTCACTGTTACATGAATGAAATGTTTGTGCACATGTGGGAGAACAGGTATAAATACAGTATCTTCAGTGTTACAGGAAAAACATGTTAAATTTATATGAAATAGCTCTAGCAAAACCCATGTAAGAACTTACTCATGTGAATATTTTAATATTTTTCAGACTGCAAATGGATATATCTTGTTTTTTAATCTTCCGTCTGCAAGAGACAAGTACCTTTATGAACCAGTTTATCCCAAGTAAGTCTATTGTAATTTTTTCATATCTTTCCATTATACATGCTAAAACAGCTTGAAATAAACTCTGTTATAAAAATGTTTTCTTAAATACACATACGGTATTTTGGTGTATCTGTGAAAAGTTACTGAAATGTGAAAGGCTGTTGTTAGGGGAAAAATACACATAATGGTCCTATGTTTTATTTGCTGATATTTAAAGCATCTGAGAATTACAGCAGTACAACCTGCAGCAAACTTATTATAAGGGTTAAAAAAGCCATGTTGCTGTTTGATTGAAGCTTCTGAGAAAAAATGCAGTGTCCTGGTTAGTTAGGAACTTTCTTGAGAAAGAGGAAGTAGATACAAGCACTTGCACCTTTGCTGTTTTATCACCTTCTAAGACTAGCTAGGGAGCTGCAGTGGCTCAAGTGGTTAAGACGCTGAACTGCAGGCTGTGGAAGGTCAGTAGTTCAGCAGTTCGAGACCCGGGTGCCGCATGACGGAGTGAGCTCCTGTCTCTAGTTCCAGCTCCTGCCAACCTAGCAGTTCGAAAGCAAGAAATTGCAAGTAGATAAATAGGTACCACTTTGGTGGGAAGGTAACAGCGTTCCGTGAACCTTGGTGTTTAGTCATGCCGGCCACATGACCACGGAAACGTCTTTGGACAGCGCTGGCTCTTCGGCTTTGAAACGGAGATGAGCACCGCAACCCTAGAGTCGGATTCGACTGGCTTTCGAGCAAGGGAACCTTTACCTTTACCTTAAGACTAGCTATGTACTAATTGCCTTAAGTTTCTGACTGAAGTGTTAGGATAGGTTCTATCTCTTCTTGGTATGTTGCACAAATGGCTTGTACTGCCTTGTTGATCGAATAAGGTGTGGCTACCTCTGCTTAACTCTTATGTGAATTCTTCTGCAGCTTGCACAAGACATGGGCAGGTGGGATTTTTGGCTGTTCCCCAGTCTGGTAGTAGCCCCCATCCACACTGTAAGGACCTTCCAACCTGTTTTGGGAGGCAAAAGAAGGGAAAGTAGCAAAAATCCACATAACTTTGTCCATTTCCAGTTCATCAGGATCCAACCCCAATGTATTCTCCTTTGAAATGACAGGCAAAAAGAATGCGTGTTTGCAGCTTGTGAAATGGATGGGATAGGCTAATACTATGTTAATTTTACTAAAACATAACAGAGATTCTTTGAGGGCTTGCTGTCTTTTATGGTACAGCAACAGCATGGCAAAGTAGAGATCACGATCTGGTCTTTTCCTGTCTTTGAGGTTGTGTTCTGCCATTTTGTTAATCTTTTGTTTTGCTGTATTTAAAAAGTTCTTTTCAAGCTGTTTGCTTCCTTCTTTCCTGCTTTGGAGCATGCATCAACCATATGTTTATTAAAAGAGATTGTAGGAGGAACAGTAGCATGATTAACCCACATTAGCAAGCTGGTCATCCCATGTAGATGACATCATCCCTGTAGATGAGATGATGTTCTATTACATTTGCAGACAAGGTTTATAAAAACTGATATCTAGTTGCAGTATACTTTGGCTGGCTGTGTGGAAAGGCCTTCAGGGATTTGGAAACTGGTTTCCTGGAACGTTACAAAGAGTTCTTGATGGTAGTAATAGTGTTGAGCCTTAAGGGTTTGTTGACTTGTTCTTCTAGACTGTTCTACTCGGTTCTTTGGAGGAAAGCTAAAGAATAAATAGCAGTTGATATTTGAATGGAGCCAAGACTATATGTGGCACTGTTCCAGCTTCCTTCTAGTTCAGAGTGGAACTTGGAACATTGTCAGTGCTGGCCATAGGCCTACTCTCTGAGATGCTGCTCTCAAATACGTGTACAAAGAATGCAGTTCAGTCTTCAATCTAAATTTTAATGTGATGGTGGAAAACGGATTAAAATTTAGAAAATGAAACCAAATAGCATTAGAAACTGATGCTTAGCAAAAAAAAAGAAATTGCATAAACATCTGGGAAGCAGACATCTTTTGGTATTAAAGTATGTGTAAAGTTATAAATAGCAATAACTATGTGTACTTTTGCTTTTAAAACATTTTATCAAAAAATAATCCACAAGGGTACGCACAGAGGATTCAATCCAAAGACTCATGAGTAGAAGAGATTTACAAGTTGTTTTCTGTAAAGCGAGAGAGAGAGTTTGTGCAATACTGTAACTAAGAAGTAGGTTCTTTATTTCTCTAGCTCCCTCTTCAACAAGAAGTTGTGGAGGAACATCTTTGGATTTAGTGTGCTTCTTTTGCACAGCACTCTAGCATGAGGTGTTAAATAGCTCTTATCATTTGAGACATCCTGATGTTTGGGAACTCCTTCTCCTACAATCCTTGAAGGCAGGATATTTGGTCATTTTCTTCCCTCCCTTGATGAGAGGAGTACCTCCTTCTGTTCTTTTCCTGCCACCTTTGCATGTGCAGGACTCAGAGGAGCTCCAGTTACCTCTTGGCCTCTCTTTGATGTGGAGTTACTATTCAGTCATCATTTGTTTCCTTCATTGCCTTACTGTGTATTGCCTTACTGTGTATTATCCTATTGTCTTCATTGGAGGGGGGGAACCCTCCTTGTTTGTCCTTCCAGCTCTGCTTGACTGGCCAGTCACCACAGAAACCCCACAGCTATGTCATTTGCATCTCAAATTGCCTGAATTTGAAATAGCTTGCACACTAGCAGGTGATTTAGGGGCCATCATGCCAGAGGGCTGCAGAAGCAAAAGTGGAGGTGTGAATTGGCCACTTGGAATGAAACAATAGAGTGTCAGGCTGAAATGGAAAGTGCTTCAGCTGTAGCATAGAATTTTGGCACCAACCTCACCCCATGCCTTGTTGCAGCACTTGCTAGCGGCCTGTGTCAGCTGCCTCTCCCCTGCAACATAAACACACTGATCAAGAGGTGGTGCGTTTCCTGGTCATTCCTCCTTCCCTGGGCCCCTCGGGAGGGGGTGGAGATTAGGGATGGGCGCGAACTGGGAAAATGGAGGTTCTTTGTGGTTTGTGAGATCCCACGAACTATGAACCACGAACCGGGACAGACCTCCCCTGCCTTGCAAACTGGTTCATTCATGAGGCTTGTGGATCTTCCCTCTCTCTTTTCTGCTGGCAGCAGCTCCCTAAGGCCAGCAGAATGGAAGGGGGAAGATCTTGCAAAAGCCATTTCAGTGATCCCTTTTGGTCCCTCCCCACTTGGGGAGTTATCCTTAAGAATCATTCAGAATTAGATGTGCAAGATTATTTGCAGCAAAAGCCAATTTTAACCAATATGAAAAAACCGCAATCCATAATCTGGTTTCCACTGTTACCATCCCAGCTTCCAATCTTACAGCTGAATTGACACATTCATTGGTGTTTGAAATACTGCTTTTAGGAATTTGGATTGTGTTCTTTCCATCAATGTCCTATTCGCTGTAATACTGAGCAGAGCTTCGTATAGCATTTGTATGAGAGATTTCATTGTGTAGTGCCAGCACTCTTTTGTGCGTTACAGGAAACATACTTCATATGTGAACTTTTCATCCCATTATCCTGTATGATCATACGTAAATATTTATAACAGTGCACCTGTTCTGTGGAAATTTCATTTAGAAACCATGAATACATCTTAGGTCTTTTCGCAAAGGCCATTTTTTCTTTTTGTCATAATTAATCTCTGGCTGATTTTGCTGACAATAATTAGTACGTGATCAAAGTGCTCTCTTTAATCTGACCTGCATCCTTGAGAGAAGCACTATGTCATCTGTGTAAAGTAATATAGAAATATGCTTATTTGCCAACTTTGGAGGAGGATACTCTAAATGATTTAAATATTGCACCAAGTCATTTATATAAAAATCAAATAACAGTGGCGCTAAAATGCAGGCCTGTTTTATCACTTTACATGATCTTATTGGTGCTGTAAGATAACCTGCGGATTACTTATTATTCATATTATGGTATTTTTGCAAAAGTCTCAAATCAGAAATAAAAACTGTCTATCAATGGAAGAGGCCTTTAATTTATCCCACAACATATTTCTAGAAATTGAATCAAATGCTGATCTAAAATCAATGAATGCTGCATATAAGGACATTGTACTCTTTGTAGAATATTTTGCAATTAGGTGATCCAGGATCATGCATTGATCTAAGGGTGAGCATCCCTCTTTAAAACCTGCTTGCTCTTCGGCTAGACACTTCTCCTGCTCCATCCAGTCTCTTAATTGCCGTTGCAGGTGCCTTGCATATAATTTACTCAATGTACTAACTGGGCTGATTGGTCTGTAATTTGAATGCACATCTTTACAGCATTTCTTATAAATAGGAACGATAACCGCCACCTTCCAGTCCTTTGGTATTCTTCCTGTTCTATCCATAGCTGTGAACAAGGATATTAATATCGGGATCCATCATTCCCAGTTTTTTAAAAAATTAATTCTGGAGGGATTAGATCAATACCTGCTGCCTTTCCAGGCCTCAGAATTTGTATAAGACTTATCTCGGCAGCCTCAACTGTAGGCCAGCTTGGTGAATTTTCCATACTATCAAGATTAACATTGTCAGGTTCAGAACTGGCATACATTTCCTTAAAATATTTTCCCCAAACATCAGATAATCTAGAGTTACTCATAAATTTAGAGGGCCTGCTTGAGCAATCAGATACAAGACACCAAAACAGGGAGGTAATCCTAAACTTAACCGCCTGTCTTAGTTGTGTCCAGCCTCTTTCCATATCTTTGGAGCCAGTTTGGTGTAGTGGTTAAGTACGCGGACTGGGAGAACTGGCTTTGATTCCCCATGCCTCCACTTGCAGCTGCTGGATGACTTGGGCAATTTGTAGTTCGGTCAGAGCTGTTCTTGAAAGAGCAGTTCTTGAAAGTGCTCTCTCAGCCCCACCTGCCTCAGAGGGGGTCTGTTGTGGGGAGGGGAAGGGAAAGGAGTTTGTCAGCTGCTCTGAGACTCCAAGTGAAGGTCGGGTTATAAATCCAATCTCTCCTTCTCCTTCTCTTGTTCTTACAGCATAAAGGTACTTGATTTTGTTGTCTTTGCTGTTTTAATACCACCTGCACAGTATCCTCTGGATTACTCCTGTATTTGATATAATTAATACTCAGTTTCCTTTTTGCTTTTCTGCATTCCCTATCAAACCAGTGTGTAGTAAGCCGTTTAGACAATCTTCTGCATCTTTTATCTACTCCATTTATAATCCTAAATATTTCTTGAATCATCTGCTCATATCCGTCTAAGCAAGCAGACATATTATCTGCATCTAAATTTTTTGTATGATCCCATTTAATTGGCCCAAGCCCAATAATTGAGACATCATGGTATCCAAACTTCCATTCCACCTAACCCTGCTCACTTCCTTACTAATGCCTCGTTATTGTCACTCCTCAATATGTGGGTTAAAGGATAATATCTCAGATAACACAGTAAGAGGTAGATGATCACTATGACAATAATTGCCAGCCTCAAAAGATTCAATAAACTGAACCATATTTTCAGACACAGCTACTACTACAGAAAGCAAGTTTGAGATGCAAAGGAATTTTTCTCTTTTTTTAATATTATACTTTATTAAATTTTTAGGCTATACAGGGATAGGGAACGGAAAGGAAACAAAAGTAAATCTTCTGCATATAAATCTTCTCTACTTATCATTTCACATTACAAAGGGATAGACTGTGAAATTTTAAAAGTTCATAATGGCTTCTTCATATTATATTATTAAAAAGTCCATATCTTTATATTTCTTTCTTATCCAGTTGTAAAAAGGAGTCCATAGTCTGACGAAATCTTCTTCCATTTCCCCTTTCAGCATCAAAGTCAATTTATCCATTTCCGCACTTTCCATAGTCTTCAGTGCGGGGGAGGCAGGGATTGCTTTCAGGGCAGGGGGTGGAGAGGCTGGCAGGCTTGTGGGGACTGCTTTGGAGGTGGGTGGCAGGGGGTCTTTGGGGAGTATCCAGGCTGGCTTTCCCTGTCCATCTCTCTCTCTCTCTCTCTCTCTCTCTCTCTCTCTCTCTCTCTCTCTCTCTCTCTCTCTCTCTCTCTCTCTCTCTCTGTCCCCCCCTGTCCAGGCCAGCACAAGGGAAAGGCCACCTTCTGTAGACCTCTTTTAAGAGTTCTGTCTGCTCTGATGGGCTCAGCACTAAAGAGACATTCCTCCTTGCTTTCAATTTGATGTAGTGCTTAGGAGCATGGACTCTAATCTGGGAGAACCGGGTTTGATTCCCCACTCCTCTACATACAGCTGCTGTGTGACCTTGGGTGACAGTTGTCTCAGAGCTGTTCTCTGAAGAGCAGTTCTCAAAGAGCTCTCTCAGCTCCACCTACCTCACAGGATGTGTGTTATGGGGAGAGGAAGGGAGGGAGATTTTAAGCCACTCTGAGTGAAGGGCGGGGTATAAATCCAGTCACCTCTTCTTCTCTTTTTAATTTCTCCAAATACCTGTTTCCTGCTTGGGGGCGGGTGGAGACTGAGCTATCCTGTTGTCTTTAGCAGGTCCTATTAGCATTTCTTAAGAGGTAGCTGAGGTGGGGCTGGAAAGCCATTGAACTTACTTCCTCCTTCCTGCCTGTTCTCTGTCCAGAGAGAAAAACGTTTAAAAATCTCTTGGTAAAGGTTTTACTCAGGTCAGACCTGTACCCAGAAAACGGCATTTCTTCACAAAAAGTATTAAGAGAATGCAAATCAGTTTCACAAGTCCCTGTAAACCTGTATACTTAAAGTACATTTCAGTTGAAAATACACTTGTTCTATGGTAGTACAACTGACTTAGCCTTTTGTGAATATCCTCTTTCATTTTAACACTTTTGAGAAGTGTCTGCTGTAATTTAGAATTTGGATAGACATCAGCAACTGCTGATGTGGCAACGGAGACAAAGCATTCCTTCCTGCTTCTGTCAGCAGTGTGCATTCATAGTTTAAAGGTCAAAGCAATTGAAATACTTAGATTCATGAGGATGTGTGTTACATCTAAACACAGAATTTTTTAACGATCTTACATATGCCCCAAGGTTTACTCCAGTTGCTGCTGTCATTGGTGAGATAATGGAAATTAAGGAATCCTACAACAATGTATCTCTTAGTGTGAGCATTAAGGTTTTGCAAAAAAAATTGGCATTTTTCAGTTTTGGGTATATCAGACCTAGGAAATATTCAGTACTGCCCAATATATTCGGGTCTGATATGCCCAACAGGAGGAAAGGGAGGCATGTTAACCTTCTTTCCCTCCTGAAGCCTCTGCAGCTTTCCTTGTCAATTTCACTCCCCACCAGTCACCTGTTAGGTTTAAGCCATTTAAACCTAACAGCAGGCAGGGCATGGGAGTGAAACTGACCAGGGAAAGCCTCCTCTCTCTGCCTTCCCTTCTCTAGCTTCCCTGGGGTAGCTGGAGAAGAGAAGGCAGGGAGCCCAGGAATGTTTACATGCCTGTCCTTGGCTTCCCAGCCTGTCCACCACCACCAGTCATTTGGGGAATCCAAGGGAAGGCATGGAAACATGCGTCCTTTCCTTCCTGAGCCTCTCTGTAGCAGCTCAGGGAGGGAAGGAAAGGCATTTAAACATTCCTGCTTTGAGGTTTCTTTCCCTCCCTGAGTCTATCCGCATAGTGGATCAGCTGGGAAGTTAAGGACAAGCATGGAAACATGCCTGGGCTTCCTGCCAGCCCTTCTCCAGCTTCCCTGTGGCTGCGGAGGCAGCTGGAGAAAGGCAAGCAGAAACAGCTCAGGCTTGTTTAAATACCTTTCCTTCCCTCCCCATATTCGGGGAGGGAAAGAAAGGCATTTAAACATGGCTGCACTCTCTGCCTACATTTCTCCATGGTCAGTTTCACTCCCACCTGCCTGTCAGCTGTTAGGTTTAAATGGCTTAAACCTAACAGCTGACTGGTGGGGAGTGAAATTGACTAGGGAAGCCACAGAGGGAGGGAAGTTGGCATTTGGCTACCCAAAGCTGAATAAATTCAGGAAACTATATTCAGTTGCTGAAAAGTTTCCTGAATTTGCATTTGGCTTTAGAATACCAAATGAATACTGATAAGGCATTTATTCGGTATTTTTTTTGGTTCAGGGAAGCCAAATGCATACCCCAAATTCCAGATCTACTTTGTACAGTTATAATTATTAAGAATGCATTTGGTCTAGTGTTTATCCAGAGAGTTCCTGCTAAGTACACTTTCACCAAAGGCGAGGATATGTGAAGATGCCATGGTCTAACACATTTGATGAAGGTTGCAGTGTTCCCAGGTTTTTGTTGTTGTTTTACTTTGGGGTAATTGGGAACTTTGGGGGAATGTTGAACTATAATCCTGTAAAATATATTTTTTGTGAATCAATGGAACAATTTTTAAGACAGATTTTTACTCAAAACGTATAGCATGAACAATTATGTAAAATAATTTATAGCATTAAAGGTAAAGGTTTCCCTTGCTAAAAAACCAGTTGAATCTGACTCAAGGGTGCAGTGCTCATCTTCCAAGCCAAAGAGCCAGTGCTGTCTGAAGACATTTACGTGGTCATGTGGCCAGCATGACTAGATGCCGAGGCGCACAGAACGCTGTTAGCTTTCCACCGAAGTGGGACCTATTTATCTACTTGCAATTTCTTGCTTTCAAACTGCTAGGTTGGCAGTAGCTGGGACCAGAAACAGGAGCTCACTCCATCATGTGGCACTCAGGTCTCGAACTACTGACCTTCCAGTCTGCAGTTCAGTGTCTTAACCACTGAGCCCCAATCTACAGCATTAGCTAATGGCAATTCCTATGTATACTTTAGTCATCTGCAATCTGTTTTGAAGGATATGGTTATTGTTAAATGTGAATAATTTGAGGAACAATATTTTAACGAATAAAAAAAATAGTTATGTTACAAAGTTTATACCTGTTGCAGCTGTGGGCTAAGGTATACTTTGTTTGACCACAGGTCAGGTCAGACTTCTGTCAACTCATTTTCCCTGCAGCTCCTCAGTAGCTGCGGACAACTTACTTTACCAAGCACTGCAGGGCCCTATTCAGCTCAGGACAATGGCATCAGGGGAGGAGGTACTCCAGCCACCCCCATACCGTTTTCCCAAGCCGGAAAAACTCTGGGCAAGTGTTACTAGCCCGAGTGTGGGGCTGCAAATGCAGTGTGAATGTTGTGCTGTGCAACTCCACAATGGGGCAAAAAGCACCCCCGGGATTATTTTGTTGTCAGGAACACAGGGCAGAAAGGGAGGCTTGGAGCCCGTTCCGTGGTAGCATAGTCCAGAACTGAATTGGTCTCTGTGGTCCTTGGAAATAAGTCTTCTGCTGCTGCTCTGTGGCTGCGGATAAATCAAGCTGGGTCAGAGGCAACACAGTCTGACTCATAGTCAAACAAATTGTGTACGGATCTTTTTCTGCCCCAAAAATAGTTTCCCTTTTTTACTACAAAGCATATTTTCTAATTTCAACTTTGATTTTTTCCTGAAAATAATTATAATTCATTGTTTATATAATGTGTTTTATTAAAACAAGTAAGAACTGTGAGATTTATCAAGGGACTGTGGTTACAAAGAATAATTGTACCCACAGGATTGCAGAGACTTCTGCTCTTGCAAATTTAAAAACTGAGTTTAGATTACTGTAGCAACTATAATGCTGATTATTCCTCTAGAGCTGAAATTTCTAGGCAGTATTATGTGTCACTTTATTGTATAACATTAGTATTTTATGTCTTAGGGGTGTCTAATAATTTGTCTTGTATATAGTAACATAAAAGGAGTTTTTTCAGTATCCGAAGAAAACTTCGGAAACCAAACATTAATTTTTCCCCCCTAGGGGAATGAAGGTTGTTGTATTGATGGCTGAATACTATAGTATACAAGTGTAAAATGCAGGACTTACCAATCTAATTTGACAGCTTCTCAGTAAAACAACTTGTAACACCCAAATGAAAATATATTTCAAGCAGTGCATTTTGGTTTTGGACGAAGCCTTTTCCATGCCATTCTCAAGATGAAAGACAGACAACTCTATTTAGGGTTTGTGCCTCAAAGTTAGCAAACACAGGTGTTTTGCCTTCCTCACCAGAGATACTTTTCATGCCACTTTCCACTTAAAAAGAACTTTATACCTGCAATTTAGATATAAAGTAGTACCTATTTTTCCCCAGAATCCTTACTTTGTTCTGATCGGATCATAAGGTTTATATGATTTGTACGGTACAGTCATCCCATAAAAAGATAATGCCCGTCTGAATAATTTAGAAGATAAATATCTCCTTTGATGTAGTCCTAACTATGTCCTCTGTTCCTTTGACTGTGGTAGGGTAGAGATCCAGTGCAGATTTATTACCATGCCATAGTAGGCCCTAGAGCTTGCTTCATAGTTGGGTTAGGGTAAGAGCTGTCCTCATTCCTCTTAAATTCTGTCAGGACAGTATGGCAGAAAACACTATTTTTACCATAGTAGTTTTGTTTGAGGGACTGAATAAAACATCCTTGTGAAATTTGGATTGTTTTTTGTCTTTTTAAAGAGGAAGCCCACATACGAAGGGAACACCACACTATAAGGAAGAACAATGTGCCCCATTATTAAATCTAGAGAAGAAGCAAATTTTGGATTTGCAAGCATCTATAACGAGGTATGGTGAATCTTCATTCATATCTGCTTTCAAACATCAAACATGGCTAATGATATGCTTGACAGCAGTAATCCAGGAAATCATAGATGGAACTTTTAAGGCATGACTAATATAGTTATGTGATGTCAAGCACTGAATCCATGTCACATCCAGGGAATGCTTCTACCTTTTTGAGTTTGGTTTTCGTCAGTGTGTTAGAACAGTGTTTTATTGTTTCTTCTCTATGTCTTGTCAACTGCTATAAGAGTGACCTAATAGATACCAGTGTTCTTCTCTTCCTTATCAGAAAGTCGACTATTTACTACTGTTTGTTTTTTTGTGATTAACAAGGTCCTTAATTCTTATTTTTGCTTAAAAAAGTACGTTACTGTATCCTGTTTGGGAAATTCCCCAAACCTCTGTTAAAGAATGAATGAAAAATCACAGGCTGAATTATATTGTATCCTTCTAGGACAAGACACCTGAATTAAATTAAATAATTTGTGATTGGTCTTCTCTTCACTGTCTGTAGTACATACTGTGTCTTTCTTGTAGTTTACAGTCCATGCTGGAAGATCTACTTGTTGCTACTGTTGATGGTCTGCTTCATCTAATTCACTGGGATGGTGTGATAAATGGAAGGAAAGCCATAAATCTCTGTACAGTACCATTTTCCGTGGATCTACATTCTTCCAGAGGTATTTCTTATTTATCTCCTGTTTATAAAGAGAGGAGAATACTTTAGAAGAGAGCCTACCTTTTCCGTGAAAGTAGAGCTAATGAAGGCCAGGAAGACAGTTTGAAATATGGCAGTCAAAATTGTTAATTGCTCTATTACTAGGTTCATTTTTGGGATTTGAGGATGTGCACATCAGAGATATGGAATACTGTGCTACGCTTGATGGGTTTGCTGTTGTGTTTAGTGATGGCAGAGTTGGTTTTATTACACCAATGTCAAGTGGATTCACAGCAGAGGTATGATTTTTTTATACTGCACTAGCACATCATTAGTTGGTTGCTCAAATTTTATAGGCTAATTAAACATTTCTTCTGCCTTATTCTCTTAGTAAGTTATGACTGAGAAACTGTGAAATGCATTCAACCAATGTGGTTTAGTGAAGAAGTATATTAAGGCAAAACCTAGAACTAAATGAGGGGGCTTTTTTACTTTGCTGCTGTTTTTGTAGGTTTTCTGTATTCATTGATATGTTAAATCTAACTGAATTGAAAATTACTGCAAGATAAATATTTCATAAGCAACTCTAAGAATAAGTACAAAGTGCTTTTTGATGTGCAGATGCGATTTGTATAGTTAAGACTGCAGTATTTGTGTTATGTGTGCTTGCTTTCTAGCATTCATTCTGTGTGATCACCCCAAATTTAATTTATATTCTACTGTCACATTTTGTATCATATAGATTAATTATTTTTAAAAAATTCACATGCTAAGCTTAAAACATATTTCTCCTTCAGGTACTATACAGGTGCATTTTGAACTTTTTTGTACTTTTCTGGGTTCTTTTACTTCTGGTTATTATGATCTATGTTTGATTACATTTCTCTGCTAGCTGTCTTCTGTGGAATGAATGTATACTGGTTTCTGGGCAGTCTCCCGAAGTTGCTTAACTTCAACAGAGTTGCTGCATTATGTATGGCTGAGATCATTAAACACTATTAATATCAATCTTGTTAATATTTGTTTATTAAAACCTGTGTTTTAAAATACAGATTTAGAAGTTAATTCTACTGTTTTGTTGAGCTGAATAGTTAAGTACGGTCTTACTTCCAAAGACCTGAATTGAGATAAAACAAATCATCACACTTTATAGCATCCTTAAGAAAAAAATGGCTTCCTTGTGGAAAACTGTAACATGTAAAGATTGCTAAATCCAGTGAAATGTGGTATGCTGTGGGTTTTGACAAAACTTTAATATATTTCTGAGCTGCCTTTCCACCTACCAAGATGCTCAAAGCCATTTAGATGAAAAGATAAAATGCAAAATGACAGCATAATTTACAGTACTTCACATTTGTATAGCTGGGATCCAAGTGTGTTTCAGTACAAGCGGTTTAAGTTGTCTTTTTGAAAAGCTGCCTCTGGGTTTGAGGGAGCTTCTGGAGTGGCATTCTACAAGGGATAGAGAGGCCTGCCAACAGCAGAAAATGTTGCCTTTCCCTCACATCCAAGCAGATGTGCTTGCTTTTTGGGGAATGGGGTTGAGAGAGAGGTACAAGGAACAATACTGCTGGTTTTAAAATATAGGTAAACAGTGACGTGAACAATTTGTATAAGGAAAATAGGTTTCAGTTCTTGTTGGAAGCTTATTTGAAAGGTCCTTGCAATCAACAGTGCTTGTGCCTTGTGAACTTAAATTTATGAAAAGCTTCTGAATATGCTGGCTTTGTCTGGAGTATGCTTTGTTCCAGACTAAACAAGTTTCTTTACATAAAATCTTTTATAACATATCTTACAGCAGCTCCATGGTGTTTGGGCACAGGATGTTCTGGATGGAACCTGTGTGGCTGTAAACAACAAATACCAATTAATGGCATTTGGATGTGCAAAGTAAGTTATCTGTCTTAACTATGAATCTGAAGGAAAGGAAAATTGGTGTCCCTTTATACTATATTTGCCTTTAAGCAAAGCTTTACTTTTTAAAAACAATTTCTGAACCTCTGATTAGGAGTAGTCCTGTTGAATTTTTTTTACCTTGTTTAAAGAAAAATAGAAAATATGCCTTGTCTTGGAAAAAAGTCTTTTTGGAAGTATTAATGAAATAAAGCATTTTGCAGCTCACATGCTAGGCTTGGGGGAAAAAACTCACCTATCATTTGTCTACTGAAGATAATGTGGCCACCATGGCAAAGTAAACTTTTAAATTCCTCACACAGATGTACTATCTAAACATGTTAAGTACCAGTGACCTGGAACTTAATTGTCATTATTAAAAAGTATAGTATGTTGTTAAACACCTTTTTATCTTCATCTTATTAGTGGCCTGTTTGCTAGGATACTATGTTCTTCCAATGCTATTTTTGGAGATTATTTCAATTAAACTTACTATCCTGTCCTGGAAATTATCTGTCTGAGATTAAAAATGTGGCTGCCTCTGAGATCTCTGAGATATGGAGATCTCTCAAGCTACTTTGTATGGTGGTTTGCCCTCTTCTCTTTGTGCTTCCCTTCTATCCGAAATTGAGAAAGATCATTATAAAAAAAGTTTGACACAAGCGTTCCATATTTCTGAGATGGGTAGATTTTTTTCCCTTCCTCATTTGATAATTAGGATGTTTGAACTACACTGGTAGGATTCATAGCTTAGTACTGGATATTAATGTCTGGCTAGCAAATAAAAGATCTAGCAAGTAAATGCCAGTACATTATGGAAGACATGAGAGTGGAGCTGTAGAGATGCAACAGCAGCAATGTAGGCAGATACATTGAAAATCAGTTCATTTCCAAAACGAGCAGAGTCTCATTTTGCAAGTCTACAAAGGTATCTAACCCCTCCTCTATTATAAGCACAGCTGAGTGACTTTCAGCCATATTCTACAACCCTGATGCCACTAGTCAGTATCCTGTGCTTTCTTCACAGAGAAGAAATAACTGACAAGTAGCCTTGGCAAGCCACAGAGAGCACAGTGATAGCAGGCTAGTCAAAAATGCCAGTGCCCACACAACAGGGATAACACACTGACATACCTCCCCCACCAGTGTTCAGGTGCCTCTGCTCATACATGGAATACACCAAAGATGGTAAGAAAGCACCTTCCTCTGGAAGGAGCTCCATGGCATGACTGGCTGGGGCCCTGGCATGAACATACCATAGGATTCAGGGCCCTATATGTGGCCAAGTTCCTTTTTGCCAGGCAAGGGGAATGCAGACACTGGAACACACAATTGCTCATTCACAAAAGGCATTCCTATTAACTTCCTGAGCACTCATTGGGAAAAGACACCCATGAGACAAATAAAAGCGATGGATTCTGTGCCCCACAAGAGGGGTTGCTGGTCAGAAGGCAAATCTCACCTTTTTTCCCAGAAGCAGCAAAACAGCAGGGAGAACTTGGATGAGAATCCATACTTTATAATGGGAATGGTGTCTTCCTGGCCTCTTGTCCCTTGTTTGGCTATCTCCAAAGAGTTTAGAGATGGGCAAGAATATCTATGAGTAATGTTCTGCAGCAACAACAAAGAGATATGGGACCATTGGTGTTATATCCTAAAGCTATTCTCTAAAAAGACAAAAAAAAACCCAAGTTGAGGTGTTACTGCTTTACTATGACACTGTTTTTCATCTTTTAAAGTAAGATACCAAATTTTACTTCCTTTAAAATATGCAGCCAACCGTTGAAAATCTCAGCTGAGATAATGTTGTATGGGCCCCATGCTAAAATAATTTGAGAGTATTTGGAATATAATGAATATTTGAAACAGGCATTTCAAATAGTGAAAGTTTAAGATACTCAATCTTAAAAAATTAAAGTGTGTCATGTATGTGGCTATGATGTGTACAGAATACATATTCATAAAGGAATGTCTAAAAATGTGAAACAGATTTTATAAATGCTTTCAGTGTTCAAGTAGAGAATTTCCTTTTTGATCCCTACCATAAAATCATTGTTTGAACTGTCTAAGAGCTACATATAAACAAGTAACTTAGACTGAAGCAGGCACAGGGCCATTTTTTAAAGAAATGCATGCATTCTAATTTTTGGTATGTAGCAAGAGAATTATGATTATATATTGATGTCTTTCTTCTACCGATGGGTGGTTCTTGGATCGCTGTGTACTACAGTGTGGGAATGAGTTGCAGGGTTATGCTGTGCCTTTAAATTGTATTGTTGGAGGCATTTCTTACTGAGATGTTAACAAAATCTGTGGATGTCGTAAAATGATAGGTGAAATACCCACTGAATGAACAGAAGAAATGGACAGATAAAAATCTCTGTTCCTCTGGAAAATAGATGGAAGAAGCAGTGTAAATTTAGCTGTTGTCTAATGTTTGTTTCCAAGGTTCATGTCCTGCCTTTCTACTAGCATTTAGGTCTTCAAATTGGCTTACCAATAAGTTTAAATTAGAATGCTCTTCTCCCTGAAAGTTCTTACAGCTGGGCCAGTAGTACAGCATATGGCAATGCCTGACTTAGAGTGGAAGTGGAGAGCAGAATACCATAAGAGCTGCTCTGCTGGCTTAGACTAGTGGTCCATCTTGTCCAGTGTCCTGTTTCTCACAGTGCCAGTCAGTGCTCCTGAAGGGCCAAACAGATCACAGGGCACAGAGATGAAGCCCCACACAGTTCTTCCGGGAGATAAGCTTGATGCTGTGCTCTGTTGCACTTGGTCTATAGACACTGAGAGTCCCAAAAGAAATACCTACACTGTCAAACTGATTAGTGGAGATAATCTACAGCATGAACTTCAACAGATAATCTACAGCATGAACTTCAACAGATCAGTATAGATTAGAGGTTGCTGTCTTTGATCAAAGCAAGGTCTACTATGATTAGTCATTTCCTTTTTATTCTTGTTTGGTTTTCAGCCTGACTAAAAGGTCCAGAGGTTTTCAGATCTTATTCTAGAAATATTTGTAGAATTAAAAAACAAAACCCCTCTTTACACTAGAAAGCGCTAACATTTGTTTCAACTGATGTTGGGAGAAATGATTTATGAATTTATGCTAATTAATTCTGAATTTAGAGAGTCATGGTTATTTTTTACTTTGAAAATATTTTAAAAATTAATGGTACATAATGTTTTCCTTTTTTTAAAAAGAACCCACCCTCTTCTCCTCTTCCCTCCTAGCCCTTTCATCACCACTTATAATTTTTAATTGCTTAAGGCTCTGTTCAGGTCTATAACTGAAATGAATTTGAAGGACTTGGGAACAAGTTGTGAGCTAGTATGAGCCCTCCTATCTTGTAAGCAAGTTTCCTTTGCCCTCCTTTGAAACTATGTTGCTATGCTGAGTTATTTGTACTAGTAAGAAGGAGGGAGGCTACAGAAAAAAGGCCAGTGAAATAACAAACAAATCTGTAGTCAAAGCACGCTAAATAAATGCAACAATAATTATATGGAAAGCAAAGTCAGTAATAATGCTAAACTCATACATATATTATTGTAGAATCACAAACATAATAAAGAACAATTATCCCAAAGTGGGTGGTAACAAACTCAAACCCACAATAAATCACAGCATATCTCAAAAGCAGCAGACTTCCTTCATAAATAGAACAAGCACACAGAGAAAAAAATTGTTTATATAAATATCACATGTCCTTGAATTGAAGTCCAAACAGTTATATACGTGGCTTGTAGTAAATAAGATCCGTTCCAAGTAGAAACTACGCAGTTCTGAATAATATAATCAGCCTTTTAGATCTATTCCTTCATCAGGTAAATCAGATAAGCCTTCATTAACATACAATAAATACACATGTGTAAGCAATGTCCCAGTCAAAGTATTCCAGTTAGGCACAGCTCCATATCTCTTGCAAGTTGGAGAGGTAATGGAGCCGTGCCTAATTGGAATATTTTGATCAGGACCTCACTTATACATGTGTATTTATTGTATGTTAATGAAGACTTACCTGACTTACCTGACAAAGGAATAGATCTGAAACGCTGATTATATTATCCAGAACTACGTAGTGTCTACATGGAACAGATCTTATTTACTACAAGCCATAGTATATAAATGTTTGGACTTCAATTCAAGGACATGTGATATTTATCTAAGCATTTTTTTTCTCTCTGGGCTTGTTCTATTTACCACCCACTTCTTTATTATGTTTGTGATTCTAATATATATATATATATATATATATGAATGAGTTTGGTATTATTATTGACTTTGCTTTCCATATAATTATTGTTGCATTTCTTTAGCATGCTTTGAATACAGATTTGTTTGTGATTTCATTGGCATTACTTGTCCTAGCCTAAATTCCTTGCCTACACTTTCCAGTCCATCTCCTTGTCCTGTCCAAAATCCATAAAAACCTCAGTAGTACTTTGTTCTCTCTGCATGTTAAAGGACTCCAGGGTCATCCTTGTATAAAAACAGCCTAAGAATCCTAGTATTGTTTGTTTGATTACTGATAACATGAACAGGCAGGGAAGGTGAGTGGGGTTGAAAACTCCAGAAGGCACAGTATTTTACTTAAAATAAAAAATGTTTAATTTTTTTCAAAAAAGTAAATGGCATTAAAATGTAATGGGCAAAGAATATTTAAAAGGGTAAAATGTATAAAAACAGAAGACATAAGACTACATGTGTTTTCCTTAACAGTTTGGATAGGATAAATTTTGTGTTCTTTCTAGCCTAATTTGTGTTTTGGATTGGATGAACTAGTGTATGTCAGGGGGGAGCATGAACTTGCCCAATCTTGCATGAAAAATAAAAATATTAAGTGTTCACAAATGGCATATTCTTTTCCAGTGGTTCAGTGCAAGTTTATACAATAGATAATACCACTGGGGCCATGCAGCTGTCTCATAAATTGGAGCTAACACCCAAGCAGTATCCTGGTGAGTTCTTTTTTTAATAAAAGTTTAGCAAGTTAACAGTTTAGCAAATGCTGATAATTCATAATGGCACTAACCTTGAAGACTATGCTATGATGTATCCTGTCTTTCTGCTATTTAAAGTTCACAAAGCAGTTTACAGCCATAAAAATAAATCAGATAAAAGCCAGAATAATTAAAAGTATGAAGTCAGCAACAGCTAAAAATATTAAAATCAATTAATACAAATAGGTAAGTCAGAGTCAACAAAAGTATAAAATCAGCAAGTATATCAACACCATCAGAAAAAATTCCCTGAATACATTAAGACATGAGGTCAAGAGAGAGAACTCTCAAATGCCCTCTGGAATGAGTTAGTCCTGACCAGCTTCTGGAGAGTCAAAAATGTCTTGTGGCAGCTGTGAACTCTACTCATGATGTTTCAAGATGCTTTAATACCTGATAGGAATTGTGGAAGGACTCCAAAGAGTTACTTAAAATACAGCAAAAAGCTTGTTGATGCCAGTTCAGATTTTTCTCTCGCTATGAACTGTATGCACATACACACCCTTTGTCACACACAGCTTTTGAAAATCACCTTGACTTCACAAGAAGTTTTTCAGAGCTGTGGGTACAGGGAAACAAGACTCCAAAGCCTTTTTGTTCCCTGTTGCTCCGTTAGGTATAACTTTCTGTCTTACCTGCCTATTCTGTTCTACTTTTTTTCCTTTGGGTCATGCATAATCCCAACCCTCAGTAACTTCTGTTGTATTCGTAGAGTATTGATTAATGTTAATGGATGGGAGTACTTGAAATGGAAAAGTATAATTTTAAAATTCTAATAAACCAATAATGTTTTATTATCGCAGTTATTAATTGCTATTCCAGCATTTATTTAGCTCCAGCAGCTAAGCACTGCTATTAAATATAAAATGTCCTTTGAAATGAATGTAGAAAGTTTAGGGCAAGATCAAGTCCACTGCTAGTGGCCTCTCTCATACTCTGATCTAATTTGTATATGGATATGTATCTGAAGGTAACATGAGAAGCTGCTAGGGTGAATGGTAGGTCTGTGTGTCCTTCCCATCCAGTCATTTCTTTTGCTTGCTGAATCCCCCCTGTTCAGAGCATGATAGTTTAAGATGGGGGGCGGGGAGTCCACGGATCTTCTGTATACCTCCATAGCTCTTTGTACTATTTGTACATACAGCATAAGTAAGTAGAAGAAAGTCAGGCTATGCTGAATTGTAGACCGGACTGTGCCTCTTGTGTACTAACCATTTAATATGCAAATAATGCCCATCTTTAAAAGGCTTCCAGAAGCCTGTATGTATTTCTCAGAATGCTCATGTGCTGGATTATTTTTCTATTTCTCATAGATATTTGGAACAAAACAGGAGCTGTTAGATTAATCAAATGGTCTCCTGATAGCTGTGTTGTTATGGTGACCTGGGAGTATGGCGGACTTTCCTTATGGAGCGTGTTTGGTGCCCAGCTGATCTGTACTTTGGGGGGAGACTTTGCGTAAGTATTTTTAAAGCATTATTATGACTGAATTGGCCCATCTTTTGCTATTGAGCTTTTGTTTAAAACATGTGTTAAACACAGAATTCCTCCGTTCCCTAATGTGTAATAGCAGATGATTTTCTTAAGATTTAAATGATCTAGTGTTTAATAAAAATGTTCTGTATTTTTATTCGTAGATATCGGTCTGATGGTACCAAAAAAGACCCTCTGAAGATCAGTTCTATGGTAAGCACTATTCAGTGAACAACAGAAAAATACAGTGAAAGCAGTTACTGCATTTTATTTAGGGAGATTATATAAAACCACCCTTCTAGTACATAAAAAAGAATGATTCCCCTACTATATTTGGTATTGTGGCATCTCTTTCGCTGTTGAATTTAGGCATTTTCAGGATTATTCTTTTCCTCTAATTTAATCAGGAAAAGTCATTCAAAGTCATTGAGATTTGCTAAAAATATTATGTTCCAGACCTTGGAAGATAGTTCATCTGACTCCATTTTGAAGTTGTTTCATCTAGCCAAGGTAGAATATGATGAGGTAGTTGAAGAAAGGTGATAGTGGGGAGAAGCCTATCCATTTTTGCTAGGTGCTGCTAGATGTATTGGAAAGGACTAACTGGTGTATGATAGCCTCATCTGCTAGGGCAGTTCTGATGGCTGGGGCTGGCTCATGTGTGCTCACCCCATGGTACTGAGATAATCAGAAGAAGATAGGGCCAAACAGCTGTGGAGAAAAGGAGAAGTTGTCTTTTCAGACATTAAGCAAGTATTGCACATTTTAAACAAACCCCAGATACCCGTGACATATGAATGCAGTTGTCCAGGTTCACTAGAATTAGTGCCCCCCACAAACCGTGATTCTTGTTGTTGTTGTTGTTGTTCAGTCGCACAGTCAAGTCCGACTCTTCGCGACCCCATGGACCAGATTACGCCAGGCCCTCCTGTCTTCCGCTGAAGTTTGCTGAATTTCATGTTCGTTGCATCAATGACACTGTCTAACCATCTCATCCTTTGCCATCCCCTTCTTCTTTGACCTTCAATCTTTCCCAGCATCAGGGTCTTCTCCAGTGAATGCTCCCTTCTCATTTGGTGGCCAAAGTATTTGAGCTTCAGCTTCAGGATCTGGCCTTCCAAGGAACAATCAGGGTTGATTTCTTTTAGGATTGACTGATTTGATCTCCTTGCAGTCCAAGGGACTCTCAAGAGTCTTCTCCAGCACCGCAGTTCAAAAGAATCTATTCTTCAGCGCCCGGCCTTCCTTATAGTCCAACTCTCGCAGCCATACATTACTACGGGGAATACCATTGCTTTGACCATGCGGACTTTTGTTGGCAAGGTGATGTCTCTGCTTTTTAACATACTGTTTAGGTTTGCCATCGCTTTCCTCCCAAGGAGCAGGCGTCTTTTAATTTCATGGCTGCAGTCACCATCTGCAGTGATCTGGGATCCCAGGAACGTGAAGTCTGTCACTACTTCTACGACATCCCCTTCTATTTGCCAAGGAGTGATGGGGCCAGATGCCATGATCTTAGTTTTTTTGATGTTGAGCTTCAAGCCCACTTTTGCGCTCTCCTCTTTGACCCTGAGCAAGAGGTTCTTTAGGTCCTCTTCACTTTCTGCCAGCAGAGTGGTATCATCTGCATATCTGAGGTTATTGATCTTTTCCCCAGCAATCTTAACTCCAGCTTGTGATTCATCCAGGCCAGCATTTCGCATGATGTACTCTGCATATAAATTAAATAAGCAAGGTGACAATATACATCCTTGTCATACTCCTTTTCCTATGCTAAACCAATCAGTTGTTCCATATCCGGTTCTAACTGTTGCTTCTTGACCCTTATACAGGTTTCTCAGGAGACATGTGAGGTGGTCCGGTACTCCCATCTCTTTAAGAACCTGCCATAATTTATTGTGATCCACACAATCAAAGGCTTTAGCATAGTCAATGAAGCAGAAGTAGATGTTTTTCTGGTACTCTCTTGCTTTCTCCATAATCCAGCGAATGTTGGCAATTTGATCTCTCGTTCCTCTACCTCTTCGAAACCCAGCTTGTACTTCTGGCAATTCTCTATCCACGTACTGTTGAAGTCTAGCTTGTAGGATTTTGAGCATGACCTTGCTAGCGTGTGAAATGAGTGCAATTGTGCGATAGTTTGAACATTCCTTGACATTGCCCTTCTTTGGGATTGGAATGTAAACTGACCTTTTCCAATCCTGTGGCCACTGTTGTGTTTTCCAAATTTGTTGGCAAATTGAGTGCAGCACTTTTAACAGCATCTTCTTTTAAGACTTTGAATAACTCAGCTGGGATACCATCACCTCCACTAGCTTTGTTGTTAGTAATGCTTTCTAAGGCCCATTTGACTTCGCTTTCCAGGATGTCTGGCTCGAGGTCAGTGATTATACCATCGTGGTTGTCAAGGACATTGAGGTCCTTCTTGTATAGTTCTTCTGTGTATTCTTGCCATCTTTTCCTAATCTCTTCTGCTTCTGTTAGGTCCCTACCGTTTTTGTCCTTTATCATGGCCAGCTTTGCATGGAACGTTCCCTTGATTTCTCCAATTTTCTTGAACAGATCTCTAGTCCTTCCCAATCTATTGTTTTCCTCTATTACTTCGCATTGTTCATTCAGGAAAGCCTCCTTATCTCTCCTTGCTGTTCTCTGGAAATCTGCATTCAGTTGGGCAAATCTTTCCTTTTCACCGTTGCCTTTAGCTTTCCTTCTTTCCTCTGCTATGTGTAAAGCCTCATCAGACAGCCACTTGGCTTTCTTGCATTTCTTTTTCTTTGGGATGGCGGTGATTGCTGCCTCCTTTACAATGTCACGGACCTCTGTCCATAGTTCTTCAGGCACTCTGTCTATCAAATCTAGTCCCTTAAACCTATTCTTCACTTCTACTGTATATTCATCGGGGATGCGATCTAGGTCAAATCTGAATGGCCTAGTGGTTTTCCCAACTTTCTTCAATTTAAGTCTGAATTTTGCAATGAGTAGCTCATGATCTGAGCCACAGTCAGCTCCAGGTCTTGTTTTTACTGACTGGATAGAGCTTCTCCATCTTTGACTGCAAATTATATAGTCAGTCTGATTTCGGTGTTGCCCATCTGGTGATGTCCATGTGTAGAGATGCCTCTTAGGTTGTTGGAAAAGGGTGTTCACTATGACCAGCGTGTTCTCTTGACAAAACTCTGTTAGCCTTTGCCCTGCTTCATTTTGTTCTCCAAGGCCAAACTTGTCTGTTATTCCGGTTACCTTTTGATTTCCTACTTTAGCATTCCAGTCCCCTATGATGATGAGGACATCATTTTTTGGTATTAGTTCTATGAACTGTTGTAGGTCTTCATAGAACTGGTCCATTTCAGCCTCTTCTGCAGCAGTGGTTGGGGGATAGACTTGGATTACTGTGATATTGAATGGTTTGCCTTGGATTCGGACTGAGATCATTCTGTCATTTTTGAGATTGTATCCCAGTACTGCCTTTCTCACTCTCTTGTTGACTATAAAGGCCACACCATTTTTTCTACGGGATTCCGGGCCACAGTAGTAGATATAATGGTCTTCTGAGTTAAATTCGCCCATTCCTGTCCACTTTAGTTCACTGATTCCCAAGATGTCGATGTTCATTCTTGCCATCTCATTTTTGACCACGTCAAGCTTACCTTGATTCATAGACCTTACATTCCAAGTTCCTATGCAGTATTGTTCTTTGCAGCATCGAACTTTCCTTTCACCGTCAGACACATCCACAACTGAGCGTCCTTTCGGCTTTGGCCCAGCCGCTTCACTCTTTCTGGGGTTACTCGTACTTGCCCTCTGCTCTTCCTCAGTAGCGTATTGGACACCTTCCGACCTGAGGGGCTCATCTTCCGGCGTCATATCTTTTAGCCTTTTGTTACTGTCCATGGGGTTTTCTTGGCAAAGATACTGGAGTGGGTTGCCATTTCCTTCTCCAGGGGGATCACGCTTGGTCTGAGTTCTCTGCTGTGGCCTGTCCGTCCTGGGTGGCCCTCCACGGCATAGCCCACAGCCTCATCGAACCACGCAAGCCCCCTCGCCACGACAAGGCAGTGATCCATGAGGGAGACAGTTAAGTGATTCTTAACGACAGTTTTAATCTAGGTTCGCGATCCTAGTTGGTGAGGGAACTTGTTTTGGTTAACCCAGGCAATACATTTGTATATTTCAGGTAAATGAGGTTTGTTTGAAACTGGGGCTCTTGCCATCACACTCTGAACAAGGAGAGGAGTGGCAAGAAGCAGAAATAAAATGTGATAATGCGACTGGCACAAGTTGGGTTCATGCATAGTGTTGGCTTACTGTGATACCTGAATACAGTTTTGTAACAGAAACCTGGATTATTGTGTGATGGATTGTTTAGAACACAGGTGTCGAACTCATTTGTTATGAAGGCCAGATCTGACATAAATGACATAAATGGGCCATGTGTGTCAAAAAATGTAATGCCAGGTAGCGGAGATATAAACTTTATAAAGGACACAAACACAAAGTGGTTTTTATTTAAAATAAAAGTATGCTTAAAACATTAACACTCTTGCAATATTTTATTTAACAGTGTCTGATAACTGACACCTCTTGCTCTGAATTACTGCATCGTAATGTTTGTGCTGTTGCAATCTTGAGTATGCTGTTCAAATGTGTATCTGCAAGCTGCAAACCTACTTTTGATTTATTGGCATTCACTACAGAAATCTCATACTCAGAGTTTTGAGCCTAGGATCCAGGGGAAAACATGAAATGGCTGGGCATTGTGAGCTTTTGTACATAAATTGCTTTGTGTGCTGGTCAAGAACATGAGAAGGCACCATGACACAGACTGAGGGCTATAGTCTACAAAACGATAATCTTCCTCAGTGGTCACTATCAGCCTACTATCTGGGAAGTCTAAGTTCAAAATCCCCAAAGGAAATGTGCTGGAAGAACTTGGTCTGGACACACACTCTCAACCTAATCCACCTCACTGGCTTGTTGTTATTCCTCATCTAAATATTTCACTTTGCTACTGAGAAACTGTATCATGAGGGCATGAATACAGTGAAAAGGGGGACGGAACCCAGTTGCTCCCAGGAGAGCCACAGCATAACGAGCCCAACAAAACACACTATAGCAAGGCACACAAAAGCTCATACCTTGGATAAAACTTTGTTGGTCTCAAAGGTGCTTTGTATTTCTCCCGTGCAATTGAGGCAGCTGAGCAAAGCAAGGCAGGAGAAAGGGGAGGAGCCTCAGCCATTAGAGGGGAAGAAAGGCTTGCCTTTGTATCCTTTGCTCTTGATGCAGTCTGGCTAGGAAGCAAGTTCTGGCTTGTTCTCTCTCTCCCCCTTGGAGGGGGAGGAGCCTCAGCCAGTGCAGGGAACAGGAACTTGCCTATCTATCTCTCATGAGCAATTGAGAGAGTCTAGCAAAGCAAGCAATGATGCAGCAGTAGAACTGGAAGAAGCAGCAGGAGACAGCTAGTTCCACTGCGGGCCTGATAGAAACCCTCCGGGGGCCTGATCCAGCCCACAGGCTGCATGTTTGACACCCCTGGCTTAGAATATCCCTTCCCTGTTGTACCTTTCATTAATTTTTGATAACTGCTAACAATGTTTCTTTTTTCCCAGAGTTGGGGATCAGAAGGCTATCACCTGTGGGTGATCGATGCAAGTAATTCTGGAAGCATAATGCCAGAGAAAGCATGCAAAAATGAAGCCAAGCAGTTTGGCATTTTGCAATTTCAGTTCATCAAGAGTGCACTCACCATTAACCCTTGCATAGTAAGTATACATAAATCTTCGTGTTCTTCAGGTTTGTGTATTGTGGTATTAGATCATGCTTAAAGATGTTATTGTTCAAAGAATGATACCCTTGTTAGAGTTCACCCTAGTAATAATATTGTGCATGATCATAAACATTGGTGCTACTTTAAAACAATCAGCTTGAGCAGTTTTTCTTTTAGTTGCTGTGTTGTTCTGTTACTATTAATACTGTTTGCTAACTTGAAGTATTGGTTTTATTCATAGAGCAATCAGGAACAGGTCCTCCTCCAGGGAGAAGATCGCTTGTACTTGAACTGTGGTGATGCAATACAAACTCAGAATCCTAGAAGTTCCACAGCACACTCTGAACATAAGGCCATTCGAGAAAGAGGCCAGTTTTCAGATGGGAGCTTAGATTCTCAGGGTTTAAGCACTTTATTAGGGCACAGACATTGGCATGTTGTACAGGTAACTATTCTCTTCGGCATTTTACCACTTCCTTGACTTCATCTTTTATTTTGATGTCAAATAACCCCATTTGCATTATGCTCATCAGAATCTTTTTGGGTTTCAAAGTCTGGGTTACCAAGTCTCCTTTGGACCTGCATTAGAGACTTGCTAAATTTGGTTGTAGGAAATAACATATGAAATAATGAAGCACTTGTGCTAAATCAGGATTTAAATGAAATTGTGGGTATGTGTTTCAGTATGCTCTTCTTAATGAGGTGAAGATTTAAAGGTTTTACAGCATTTAATTTTTAGCTGCTCAAGAATGAAGAACTAAGTCGTGCTTTTTGTACATATGTAGTTTTCAGTATTTTAAGAAATAGCTTTAATATTATATAGAACTGGTGTGCAGTTTTCCATGACCTAATCTTTTTTTAACTGCATGAAAGGCTTCTATGCATTCCAGTTAAAAGTTCCTCCAAGCCAAAGTAGGTAGACCATGCCATGGACCACAAAGTACCATTCCAAATATTTGTCTACATGTTGAATGTCCGCATAGCAAATTGAAAAGCAGAATATGACTTTGGAACTTTTTTGGGTTTCAAGAATGAAATGAAGGGGTTGACCTTAATGAATTGCAGGAATTTTAAATTTCATTGGTCTGTAATGCTCCTTTTTGTTTTTAAAGATTCACAGTACCTATCTAGAGATCAATTGGCCTATACGGGTGAGTTATTTTAAGATCTTTGTATTTTATACCTTTCAGAGTTCTTTTACATGTAATGAAATTACTGCAGAAATTATTAGGGAAATGTTACTGACATCAGATCAGGGATCTCCAGCAGGCAGCGTGTGAGTGGCCCAGTAGCTCATTGGCTGCTGCAGAGTGGCTTGTGCACCCCCTAGAAGAGCCAGGAAAACAGTTAAAAAAGATCTGCTGTAGGCTTTTATAGAAAAGCTTTTATTGCATAGGATTTTTCTCTGTAATACTTAGCTGACAGCTTCTTTCCTTGTTCTCTTCCTAGTCCTTCTTCCATTTCTAAGAGAGAACAAAACTTGGTAACATGCTGGGGGAGGAGTTGCTGTTTTTTAAAAAAAATAGAAATAGCTGTCATTAAAGAAGAGGATGGTGACACCCAGTTGCATAGAACTAGAAAACCTGAGCATTTGGGGATTTTATTTGCATTAAATCAAACATGGCAAGCACTGAACTGGTACCATATTCTTTCTGTTAAGATTCTGACAAATTGTTTTATATCTTTCCCCCTTCTTGAACAGTTTTCAGCCATAGATAAGTTGGGACAGAATGTCGCTGTGGTTGGCAAGTTTGGTTTTGCACATTATTCTTTACTTTCCAAAAAATGGAAGTTATTTGGAAACATTACCCAGGTGAGTGTTGTTAGAGGAGAAAGGGAATAAATCTATTGCTGTTTGAAA
This sequence comes from Gekko gecko, assembly GCA_029375565.1. Classification (NCBI taxonomy): domain Eukaryota; kingdom Metazoa; phylum Chordata; class Lepidosauria; order Squamata; family Gekkonidae; genus Gekko; species Gekko gecko. The sequence goes on from JAPDNY010000007.1 coordinate 124,497,507, forward strand.
AATGCTGCTTCCAATTTATGTGGAGGTTAAATTCTAGTTGTACACTGCTGCTTGTCCATTTTTATACAGCCAAAGTTCCTCATGTGTGGGAAGTTCAGTTACACTCGAAACTATGGAGAAAAATATTTATATGCTTGGCTTTATCTCTCAGTTTTAAGGTAGCTACTGTTTATCATTTTTCATCTTGGGAGGAATAAAAGCAGTAAGAAAGAGGCTTTATTGTGTCCTTAATAACTTCTTTAAAAAAAAAAAAAAAAAACGCGCCCCCCAAAAGAGGCATTTTATTATTTTTAGACAACGACAAAACTACAAGACATACCACACAACCAATACAAAACAATACATAACAATACAATCTACACCCACTAAGACAAACAGTAAACATTGACGGGGGGGTTACAAATATCCGTCATATCCCAATTCCATTATAGTCCCTCCCACCTTACCAACATAAATGTTATACAGTTGCTTCTATACCCGCTAGTTCAAAATTAATATCTTAGTCAGGTCTACTTTCTTTCTAAAGCTTACATTATACATTCATCATTGTTTCTTTCCATCCTGCTCCCTCTGATCCCACCAATCATAAAAGCATTGCCAAGTGTTTATAAAGGCTGTTTCATCATATCCTTTCAACATTAAAGTCAGTTTGTCCATTTCTGCTGCTTCCATTATCTTCTCAATCAGTTCCTGTTCAGTTGGTACCACCGTAGATCGCCAGTACTTCGCATATAGAATTCTAGCTGTCGTCGTTCCATATATTATCAGATATCTTTCTTCTCTCCTTATCTCTTTTGGAAGTATTCCTAACAACAACACTTCTGGCTTAAACACAATATTGCTTTTTGTAATATTCTGTAACAATCTATGCACCCATATCCAGTATTTCTTTGCCCTCTCACAGGTCCACCACATATGATAAAACATTACACCCTTTAACATTACATTTCCAACACTTATTAGAGCATTTTTCATCATACTTCGATAATCTATCCGGAGTCATATACCATCTGTAAAACATTTTATACATGTTTTCTCTATATGCAACCGCCCTGGTTATTTTCACATTTATTTTCCATATTTGATCCCATTGTTCCAGTTCTATATTATAACCAAAGTTTGTCGCCCATTGGACCATACTATTTTTCACTATTTCATCAATCATATAATCTGCTAACAACAATGCAAACATTTTTTTAATAAATTTCTCTTCCGGCTCATGTAGTATTTTCTCCATGTCTGTCAGTGACTTCTCAAACCCTTTCTGTTTATCTTTTTTATATATTGATTGAATCTGGATTCTATGCCACCAACTAATATTCTCCTCTAATTCAAGCTCCCCCTTCTCATTTATCATGTCCAAATATCTTTGTGGAGGATCTTCAGAGTACAGCCTAGGGAGAGTCACTGCTTCTACCGGCGCAACCAGTCTAGAAGCTTTGATGAACCACCTCCTCCGGATGGTCTCCCATACTCTTATTAGGGCGTCTCGTACCCAATGTTGTCTTCTCATCCCATAAAAATGCGTGCCAGCCTTCTAAGAGATCATGCCCTTCAAGTTTTAAAAGCCTTCTGTCCTCCAACATCACCCATTCCTTAATCCATGCCATCGCTCCCGCTCTGTAATATATTGTCCAATTTGGAAGAGCCAGGTCTCCTCTTTCTTTTGAGTCCTGCAACATTTTGAGTCTAATTCGTGCTCTTTTACCCTGCCACACGAACTTAGTTGTAGTTTGCTCTAATTCCTTCAATATTGCCAAATTTTTCAACACAGGAATTGTTTGAAATAAGAAAATCCATCTTGGTAAGACATTCATCTTTATCAACGCGATTCTTCCAATTAGGGACAACGTCAGCGTCTTCCATTTTTCCAAATCTTGCTTCGTAGCTCTTAACAGCTCTCTATAATTATCCTCTTGGAGAGAACTGCATCTATTTCTTAACTGAATCCCTAAATACTTCACCTTAGTACAGAGCTTATATCCAGACTCTTCTTGTAAACTCTCCCTTTGTTCTATAGTCATGTTTTTCGTTAACATTTTTGTTTTAGTCATATTAACCTTCAAGCCTGCCACTTGTCCATACTCTCTCAAAATCTTATTCAGTTCCGTGATTGAAGGCCTCGGTTCCTCCAGTATAAATGCCAAGTCATCTGCATAAGCTAATAGTTTATAGTGTTCTCCATGGACCTTTAGGCCTTTTACTTCTGTATTCAATCGTACCTCCTCTGTTAAAATTTCCAAGGCAAAAATGTATAATAACGGTGAGAGAGGACAGCCCTGCCTCGTGCCTTTCTGTATCTGAAATTGTTCAGTCCGTTCTCCATTCACCATAGCTGCTGCTCTCTGTTTTAAGTAGATTGCTTGGATTGTTTGAATAAACCGTTCTCCTGCTCTAGCTCTCTTAAGTGTCTCTATTATAAACGTCCAGTCCAGGTTATCAAAAGCCTTCTCTGCGTCCACAAAAATTATCGCCATTTCTTTTTCCGGATGTGCTTCATAATACTCCAAGACATTCAATAGCCTCCTCATATTGTGCTTTATCTGTCTTTTCGGTAAAAATCCTAACTGGTCTTTATGAATTCTTTTTGCTAAAACACGCTTCAGCCTATCAGCCATTATAGAGGCAAAAATTTTGTAATCCACATTCAGTAAGGAGATCGGTCTGTAGTTCTTGATATCATTTGCTTCTGTATCCGGTTTATGTATCAACGAGATTAGGGCTTCCCTCCAGGTGTCCGGTATTTCTTCTCCTTTCCATGCTTTCTTATAGACTTCATGTAACTGTGGAAGTAACACTTCTTCAAAAGTTATATAGAATTCCACTGGCAGGCCCTCCGTCCCTGGTACTTTACCCTTGTTCTGTCTTTTCAATGCTTCTACCGTCTCCATCATGGTAATTGGTTGATTCAGGATCTTCTGGTCTTCCTCCGAAAACTTCTGCAGGACACGGTCTTGCAAATACTGGGATATTTCTTCTTTAGTTCTATTTTCTCTTGCATACAATTTCTTATAAAAGTCTTCCATAATCCTTTTCAATTCTTGAGCTCCATTATGCTCCATGCCATTATTGTCTCTCAGCAATTTTATCGATGTTCTTTCAGATTGGTTTCTTATTTGATAGGCCAACCATCTAGTCGGTTTGTTGGCATTCTCAAAATAGTTTTGTTTGGCATAGTTTACTGTCTTCACCATTTCTGCTGTCAATAAGCAGTTCATTCTGTGCATGAGAAACTTAATTTTTTCCTTCCTGTCAAATTCTCCTCCCATCTCCATTTCTTGCCTCTCCTGTTCCAAAATATCTTTTTTAAGTTTGACGTATTCCTCATTCCTTTTTCTGTTTCTCTTTGCCGCTTCCCTCATCAACAATCCCCTCGCTACAGCTTTAAAGGCATCCCAAACTGTTCATCTCGGAATACCTGATGTATTATTTTCCTTAAAAAAGCAAATTCTGTTTGCAAGCTTTTCACCACCTTACTGTCCTTGAGCAATAATGAATTCAATGTCCATCTATCCCTATACCTAGTTCCTTGTAACTCCACCGTTATCGGGTTATGGTCAGCAAATGTACTTGCCTCAATTTCTGCTTCCTGCAGATCTCTTACCATTGAAGATGACATCCAACACATGTCCAGCCTGGACCAAGAATCGTGTCTTGCAGAATAAAACGTATATTGTTGTGTCTTGGGATTTCTTACTCTCCACACGTCCACCAATCTCAGTTCCTCTACAATCTGTGAAAGTGAGGTGGTAAATTCATTACCTTTAGCCTTCTTCCCCTGAACGCCTGCCTTCCGGTCCATTTTATTGTCAAAGACCGCATTAAAATCGCCAATCATACAGAACTCCTGAAAGTCTTGTTTAGCTATCAACATTGAGAGTCTTTCGTAGAATTTCTCCTAGTTTTGGTTTGGGGCGTATATATTCATTTTTTATTTTCTCTTTGAATTTTCACCATTAGTATCCTCCCATCTTCAGAGGCGAATACAAGTTCTGGTTGCATATGTTCTTTGATGTAAGTGGCCACTCCGCATTTTTTCTTCTCTTTGTCCGCTGCTACAAATACTTTGCCTAATCCCTTGTAATTCAAATACTTTTCATCCTGTTTCCTAATGTGGGTTTCTTGAATACACGTTATATCTGTTTTGCACTTCTTCAATTGGTGAAATATCCTTCTTCTTTTCGGGGGTCCATTTAATCCGTTCACATTGACCGAAAGTATTTTTATTTTCTGTTTATCCATCTAGGTTCTGCGTCTGTCTGTGTTCCTTTTCACTCTTCACCTTTTGCAGTGTAACAATTGGAGATCTCAGTCTAAATCTTCTGAGCCTTTGAGGTTTAACCGATAAATCTGGTGCTGCTGTCCCCTGGGGTTGGGGTTCAGATTCTTTCTCCACCTCTCCCTCTTCTCTCTCTTCTTCTTCTTCTTGATCGTCTGACATCTCCACGCCATATGTCTCCAAAAAATCCTTGGCCTTGAAAACTGAGTTAATTCTAAATCTCTTTCCTTCAAAACTAAAGAGGACCCCTTGTGGCAAAATCCACCTGTAACTGATATTGTTGGCTCTCAACAATGCTGTTAATTCTGAGTACTCCCTCCTTTTTTCTCTCACTCTCCAGGGTATCTCTTTCAGTACCTTAATTTCTTTTTGTCCCATCTTCAGCAGTACCGCATTCACTTCTCTCAGTATCTTGTCCCTGACCGCCTGTTTATGGAACCTCACTTGAAACTCCCTGGGCACCTTGAATCTCCTTGCATAGGCCGAATTCATTCTGAAAGCCACATCAATTTCCTTTTCCACTTCACCTGCGTCCTCAATATGGAGATGGTTCGCCAGAAGTTTAGACATCTTTGCATTTAAGTCTTCTTCTTTCTCCTCAGGAATATTTTGGAACCTTAGAACAAACGCCGCTCTCTCCACCTGAAGCCTCATCACATCTTGCTCCAGTGACAGTTGTTTCTCTTCGTTTTCTTGGACCTTTCTTTCCACCAATTTTGTCTTCAGCTCTACTTCCTCCATCGTGTTACTTAGTGTCAGTATTTTTGTCGTATTGTCCACTATTTGTTTCTGCAAAAGCTGTAAACTCTTAGTGAATTGCTCAGTAATATCTTTCATCACATTCTGGATCGGGACTGCCGCCTGAGGTATCATGTCCCTAACCTCCTGGATAGCTTTATTAACCGGGACAATCGCTAGCGGAACCAAATTCCGGATTTCTTCCATGCTGGCTTTAATCGGCTCTACCACGTCATTGATTGTGCTTAAAATAGTAGCTTGGACCACAGCTTGCATCTCCTTTTGGGGTTCCTTCTGACTTGTGTTCCCTAACTTCCCTGTTGCGGAACCAGGGACCCCAGGTGAAGCAAGGGACGTCTTTTTGCTTCCTCCGCTAGCCATATTTTTCTATTTCTGTCTAATTTAAGTTTTACACTCTTAACTCACTCAGAGAATCTTCACCCTTTGTTTATATATTACTGTTCCAAACCCTTATCCAGTATTTAGGAACAGCACAACCTTTTGGCCCCATTCCCAGACCCTTTTATCATCACCAAGTTTACACAATGAGCTTTGTTTAGACTATCTTACCCTTTGGCAAGTTCCCCAGAAATTGTTTCCACTATTCTCTCTTTTATTTACCAAAACTACCCCTCTATTGGCAGTTTTCCCAGGCTAGCCACTCCACTGCCTTTCCCCACCTTCACTTTCAGTTTATACACAAAGCCACTAACTCCAATTGCCCAGAAAGGAAAGAAAAGGGAACTTTCCCACAAGCCCCCTGCCAGTCAATAGTCAATGATCAGACACCCTATTAATATCTCAGTTCTCTCACCAACCAGATTTCTTCAGCTTTCATTCAGCCAAGCCTGTCTTTCAGTCACAGTGTAAGCTGCAGCAAAAATTGGGAACGTAGCAACACTTTAATCTTCCACCCTGGCCCAAGGGTTAAAAATTTGCATGCGCTGAAATGACCCTCCTCTTCTCCATTTATGCGCTTCACCACTCTTTCACCCTACGCCTTCTAGGGTTAAAAATTGCGTGCGCTGCACAGGGGTCCCCCACCTCACCAAGTTGTCGTCACACAGCTCCCACCCTTGCCGGGTCCCCTCTAAATTTCATAAACTGGGGTCCATAACACAGGGAGAAGCTAAGACTCTTTCCCCGAACCTCTAAGAGTCACACTTCAGCCACTTTACAGCCAAACTCACTGTACTCTCAGCTTTCACCGTATTGCTTTCGAATGGCGTTCACTCACTCCTGCCCTTTTTTTCTGTTCCAACTTCGCCAAGCTCACTTTCGCTTTCTAGCCGTTTAGATTCTGCCGGGGGGGGGGGAGAGCCCTCCCACTATGCTACTTCTATAGGGCCAATTATGTTAAATCGCCCATTCCAAACCACCTCTTTTGTTCTCGCGGATACTCACAGAAGCGCTCTGTCGGTAAGGTTCTTCTTCCCCCCTCGGTGCAGGAGCATTGGCTTTGCCCAGCAAAGCTGAGCCCGGACTTTGATCCCACGTCGGGGGCGATCCAGCCCACCCCGTGAGTTGCAACTCACACGGGGTCTCGGATCAAGCCCCTTGCAGCTGCCCGTCCCTTCCTGGGACAGCAGGGGGTCCTTTTGATGATCAAAGGACCCCTTTAAAGATCATAAAGCTGCCACCATGCTCAGGCGCGTGTGTCTCGCCACGCCGCCTCTGCCTCTCCAAAATTCGTGTCCATAATAACTTCTTAAAGGCCCTTAGAATAGCAGACCTGTTTGTAACCATACAGGATTGTAACACCCATTTTCACAAGTGGAAGATTGTTTCCACTTCCACAAGAGGGGAGCAATTTCTACCATTTCTCCTTCTCTTCTGCATACTCATACGACATCCCTTCTCCCAACCCTTGTGAGATCCTTTTTGACTAGTACAGGGGCTTCAGCAGGAAGGCAATGTGTGAAAAGTCTATTATGTTAGTGCTCTGCTGATGGTTCTTTGGATCCATCTTTATAAAGAATGACTGGCTGTTCAAAGTGAGGTTTTTGCTGGAAAGGTGGGGAGGTGTCAGTTCTCTGACCAGCAGGCGGGTCCTTGTTGACAGACTGTTGCTTGAAAGGAGAGAGAGGCTCTAAGCAACTAATGGGGCACAGCTGTCCTGCACTTTGCCTCTTTTGTTGCCTGAAGTAACTGACAATTCTTGTGCAATTTGGTTTTGGAATGAATGACAGATATGCCTAAGGAACAAGTCATCAGATGACCATCATTCAGTTTAGCCAGGCAGCATCATGCTCTCTGCTTCCATGGGTGTGATGAGGTCTGAGTGTTTCTCATTCTTCTGGCTTCTCACTTCTGTTGCTCATTAGATGGTCTCCATCTAAAATCAGTTACAGAAGCAGCACCATCTTCATCCAGAGAAAAAGGGAAATGGATTTAAGCCATCATATTTTTTGTAAGCACTTCACATCAAGCACAGATGCTAACATATATTGGCAGAATATAGGGAAAGATGATAGGAAAACAGTAAAGCTGATTAACCCATATTTTGGGATTCCCAATTTTTTGGATTAATGTATATCTACCAAACACCATATCAAATTGTGTTTGGGTTCAACTTTCCTACTATTGATAACTTTTAAAATATCTGTGCAATAATGGACACAATTTTCAAAGATGCTGACCTTCAATGTGACTGTATATATCCATAAATGTTAAACATATATTGTTGATTTTAGGAAAAAAATATAGTTACTCCTTACCTTTTGTTTTCTTTAAGGAACAAACCATGACTGTGACTGGTGGCTTAGTATGGTGGAATGATTTCATTGTTACTGCATGTTATAACTTAAGTGACCGCCAAGAAGAGGTGAGGCATGGGTCTTAAGAAAAAGTAATTTGCTGTCTCATTTATTCTGTGCTGTCTACTGAGAGAAATTATATAAACCCTTAAGTTCTGACAAAGTTTAAACTAGAATTTTCTGACATTCTCCCATGTTACTTTTACCTTTATTCTCTTTGAGATTGTTGCTAAGCAAAGGCTTAGTTACCTTTTAAGGAGCTGTTCATATTATCAAATTTCTGTATGCAATGGTGTATGAGATTGAATGCATATGGAAAGAGGGTACCATGGACTGAGCTCTGTACATGGCAAGCTAGCAGCAGTCTCTGTGGTTAGATCACATGGTGTGAGTCAAGTCTTGTGTACATTGCCTGTTTCACAGTAATCTTTGTCTGTATTGCTGTAAATTTAGACATGGACAGTTTAGTATGAATTGTTCCTAAGACTGTCAATTATTACATCTTAGGAAGTTTAGATTGCCCAAGTAGGGAGCCTTACTGCATCAGGTCAAAGACTGTGGAATTCTCATAAAATTGAGGATATTTGGACTCTGAGTTCTGTATGTAAACGAAGATAGGAAATGAAATTTATTTTGTGCTTAAGCACAGTACTCGTATCTTCCAACTTTATTGTCTGATTTTTTCAATCAGAGATTAGAAAATTACCCTCCCTCAAAAATACAGTAATCAAATTCAGATATTCTGCTGGACTATGAGCTTAACAGGAAATTTGAATGTATGGTATGAAAAGCTACGGAGAAGCTGTATCCTTTTAACTGTCGATTGACTGAGATAGACAATGTCCCCTAAAAGAGGGGACCCTTTTCCATTAGAATCCAACCACTGGCTACAGAAGTGAAAGGGCACATGTGAATCATTCCCTAACATGACCATACAGGTCATCAACTCAATTTTGGTTCTATAATGGTTTGACGCCTCAACATGAAATTGAGATTTCTTCCCTCTAGTAATCATCAAAGGGTTTTATTATATTAAGACATAATAAGATATATCAATCAAACTGCTGCTTCATCTTCACATTGCTAATGGGGGAGTAGCATGCAGGATCAGGAGAACTGAAGTATTTAGTGCTGTTGGGGGGGTGGGACAGGTTACATAGTAGATTTTCAGAGATTCTGGTGGAGAAGAATGCTGGAGGAAAGGAATTTAATGTATCTTGCTCATAAAGCAATAGCATGGAGAACTGAATGAAGAATTGTGGGGAAGCTAGGGGACTGAGGAAAGGAAGTATCTTGACATATTTCCAGTTGCTGAAAAGACATAATTCCAACTGGTGAAAAAAGGAGAAGTAGTGGGATGTAGGTAGGGCAGAATTTGTCAAAGGCAGGGTTATATCTGATGGTCTGTGTCAGTCCTGAGCCCACCTTGGCAGGAAGGGCGGGGTATAAATTGAACAAATAAATAATACTAACCCAAGCATGTAAATTAGATGTTCATCACGTTTCTTCAGAGCGTGGTTGTCTTTGAGTATTGGTAAATATTTTTCAGACTTTTTTCTGTACTTTTGATAGCCAATTGTGGAAGTCATGTTAGCCTAGTATTTGTTGGGTGCCTCCTGCTGAGTGTACTTCTCTGTTCCATATTGTAAACCACCTAGGACATGCTCATTATCTGCTTAGAGCTTAAAGATCAGTAATGCTAGTTGTGCTGTAAAGATGTAGATCATTTCCTTTCATATTCTTGCAGTTAAGAATATATTTGCGAACAGCCAATCTGGACAACGCATTTGCTCATATCACCAAAGTCCAGGCAGAAACATTACTGCTCAGTGTTTTTCGGGACATAATAATATTGTTCAGAGCAGACTGTTCTATTTGCCTTTACAGTATTGAAAGAAAATCTGATGGGTGAGTATAGCATGAATTAGTGATTCTGTAGTCTACTTTCTTACATCATTTGAAAATTTAGTACTTGCTTAAGGATCAGTAATACTAATAGTGTTGTAAGAATGAAGATTGTTTCCTTTGATATCCTTGCAGTTAAGAGTATATTTTAAAAAGCAGGTAACTTCTACAAGATTTGAGTGTTGTAATAATACTGAGACAAGCTTTCAAAGTATGGCATGCAATTGTGGTCATCTTTGTCATTGTACTTTGATCTAATCTAACTTCCTTAAAGAATGGACCCTAAGGAAGTGGGCCCGTAGCACTCTTAGCACTCTCACAGTGTCAGCTTCTTGAAGAGCAATGGCTAGTCCTTATCTCATGCTAAAGATACCGTAACATTTAAGTGTTATGTGTCAGTAGGGTTTGGCAGTTACTTTGACCTGTCAAAAATGAAATTGGCAGAAAATATTACTAACACTCTGCTTAAATAAGACCTAAGAAACAATTACCTAGAGCAGGGGTCCTCAAACTTTTTAAACAGGGGGCCAGTTCACTGTCCCTCAGACCGTTGGAGGGCCGCTGCGTTCACCCCCTCCCCCATGACCAGCCTGCTCGCCCCGCCGCTGCGTTCGCCCCTCCCCCCACCAGCCTGCTCGCCCCGCCACTGCGTTCGCCCCTCCCCCCACCAGCCTGCTCGCCCCGCCGCTGCGTTCGCCCCTCCCCCCACCAGCCTGCTCGCCCCGCCGCTGCGTTCGCCCCTCCCCCCACCAGCCTGCTCGCCCCGCCGCTGCGTTCGCCCCTCCCTCCCACCAGCCTGCTCGCCCTGCCGCTGCGTTCGCCCCTCCCCCCACCAGCCTGCTCGCCCCGCCGTGTTCACCCCCTCCCCACCCCCAGCCGGCTCGCCCCTTCCTCCTCCTCAGCTCCTGGGCGCTCTTGCCGCCCAGGGCTGCTGGAGGAAGAAAGAAGCCGCGGGGGCGCTGCTGCTGTGCTCCTTGAGGAGGAGGTGGCTCCGGGTGGGGGGGCGGGCATAAACACTCGGCGGGCCGCATAAATGTCCTCGGCGGGCCGCATGTGGCCCGCGGGCCGTAGTTTGAGGACCCCTGACCTAGAGTATTACTTAGTGTTGGTGTTAATGATAATCTGAGAGTATTAACAAAATTATAAGTTATTGGAAGATTGTTCCCTTCAACTGTTGGCTATAATTACTCTGGCGTAGAACTAATAACTTCTTGCAATTTTGTCTTGGCCTTACAGTCCAAATCCTACTGCCAGTATTCAAGTTCTTCAGGAGGTTTCAATGTCACGTTATATTCCTCATCCCTTTCTTGTTGTGTCTGTTACTTTGACATCTGTGAGAACAGAGACTGGCATCAGCTTGAAAATGCCACAGCAGGTACTTTACACACCCACTGTCTCAAAACTGCAGAGAATTAATAGTCAAATAATGTTGTACTAGCTGACATATCTTTGATGATGTTCCACAGGTTAGAGAATTCTTATGTAGTCTGGGACGAATTCTCTGAAAGAACAATATAGGAGGGCATTTTTTCTACCTAATTGGAATGTACTGAGATAAAAAAAGTTGGTAACCCCATTTTTGTACTTACTTTGAATGTGCATACCATTTTCCAAGCTCAGCTTCACCTTCCATGTACTGTGAAAGAAAAAAAGAACCAATTGCATCTGCATGAAGAACTGCCTCTATATAGATCACCTTCAACTGCACTCAGCTCAACATATTTGTTGGAAGTTCCCTCCCATTGGGAGGTATGATCATCCTTCATTAGATCAATGGTATTCTCTGCTATTGTTCCAGGAAGTGTACAGGGCACCCTCTCTAGTTAGCTTTTGTGAACTGTGTAAAGCAACTTTGTTTCAGAAGCCTTTCTTGGCTGAGTCCCAGATTAGATTCATTGCATTTTTGAATGGGCTTGTTTCTGGCTGCAATAGCACTGGATTTTGTTAGACCATTTTGATTACTTGTAATTGTTCTAACTTGTTTCATTGGGATTTTGTATATTCTTTGTGAACTTCTTCAAGAGTTTAGAGAAGTGTGATCAAAAATGATAAAATAAATATTTTGAATGTTTTTAAAATCTGGAGCACTTTACATTACACTGTGTGATCTCACTCTTTTCTTGTAAGAATTAATGTTGCAGTTCACTTGATCCCAGTTGCAATACAAATATTATTATTGTTGGTCCACAAGAATTGTGGGCCCATAAATTGAATGAAGGAGCAAACCTGCTGAGTGCCGAACATGTTGTAATTCCTACAGTTCCCCCCTTGGCATTCAGGTAATATCGATAGTGGTCAGGGTCAACCTGGCTGATCCTTCCATCTGAGCCTTTAGCTAATTCAGTTGCTCTGCTCTGCTGAAACTGCTGAAACATTTCTTAGGGAATCTTCATTTATGCAAGTTATGACTATCTTTCTTACATATTTTGTACAATCATATTGCTGAAAATGACATCCTTCTGAATACACATAGATGCAAATCCCAAATGTCATCTCTGAGCTCTTACGAAAAGCAGGATTGAATCCATGACCATATATTGTTACCAGAACTGAAAATTAGGGTTGTTCACCAGATTTTTGCAAAGCAGTTCTGCCATTTGAATTAAAATTTTCTAGGACTTCCTGTGAGAATTCATCTTGCTCAACAGTATTTGATTCAGAATTTTAAATTTATGGCAATAAGAAAACCTGTTTATCATTTTTTAACCAAAATTACATATTTCTGGAAAATTGTCCCAAGCTGTTAGTATGTTTGTCAAATGTATGCACTTTATAGATGCACATTCAGAAGGTAAACATTGGCTATGTAGACTGGTAGGGGTGTACGACTGTCAGCATCCTTGGATTCATTTACTTTATAAGTACAATAGCATGGGATGTTCATACTGTGTTGGACGATGTATGACTTCAACAAACATTTTAATGACATTTGCTTATTTAATGGTGTTGCTCAGTAAATAGAACCAGATGCAGAGTCTTGCCAGGCAACAATATTACTTCCATGGAACAGTAATTTCACTGGGTAGCATTTATCTAATAAATAGTATAATGAGAGTGAAATGGAGCAGGCTTAATTGCCACCAAAATGTGTTCAAGTTTGAGTCACGATATACGTACACGAACTGTTGATACATTATAGAATGACATGTCATGGCTAATTCCTGACAGACTAGTAACAAAAACTACTTTAAAGCTGCTTTATTCATTAGTTTTGCTTTAAAGGTTGGTAGGGGACATGAATTTACACACACTTGCAAGAATACAAACAGTTTTGCAAAATTTTCTAGGAGATTGATTGGCAGGGTACTTGAAACATGTGAGACTAAATTAGTGTACTGTGTGTTAGGGAAACTTCCTCCAATTGATGAGTATCTTAAAATGGTAAAACACTTAAATAGTTAAACTAACAAACCTGGTAAAAATGAAGAATGGTTATTGACTGGGGTGATTTAATTCCTTTTTTTAAGGCCTGTGAAGCAGAGAGCATTATGTTAAACTTAGCAGGACAGCTAATTATGGTTCAAAGGGATCGATCTGGGCCACAGATACGAGAAAAGGACAGTAGTCCCAACCAAAGGAAACTTGTAAGTTACAACTCTTGAGAATGTATGCAGTATCTTTACAGATTGTAGAAGGAACATGCAAAGTGAATCTGAGTAATCACAGTTTACAGAGCAGGGTATCAATTGTTCATAAAGTGGCTAGATTTTTTTTAATGTTCTTGGATTGTATTTAGAAGCCAGTTTTCTTAACCTCTTTCACCACAGATTCTTATTATGGCCTGTTTTTTAAATTAGTTTTTAATGCCGTTGTCTGTCTTTCATCATTACTTATTGCTACTTTGAAGACTAGAGCCAAGCTAGTAGTATGCAACGCCTTTTATGTGTAAACACTTTTGCCTTGAAAACACAAGTAATTGTGTGAAAGGTGAGTGTAAACCTCAGAAAAGGGAACAAGAAAAGGGCTTGATAAACATACTATAATCCATATTAATTTATTTAAAACATTTCTGTGCTGCTTTTCTCCCAAACAGGGTCCCCAATATGGCAAATATAAAAACATTTCAACATGAAAAAATCAAATTAAAACAGAATGTGTGTACGTGTGTGTACGCACACACACACTAAACAATTCAATAAAACATAAATTCACAACACAGCCGGGGGGAGGGCCAATAACAGTTTGTGGAGGGACACCAAACAAATCAAAAAAAGTCTTCAGTTGCTGGCAGAAGTCAACAATAAAGGGTAATAGATGCATTTCCCCGGGGAGGGAGTTCTGAAGGTTCAGCACCATGACTGAGAAAGCCCACCCATCTAGCCTGAGAAGGTTGCCACCCATCTAGCCTCAGATGGCAGGAGCACCTGAAATAGAGCCTCCAAAGATGACCAGCAGTCCCCCAATACCAGGATCCGAAATCTATCTTCAGGGTAGGTCCAAAACTACTGCAGAGACAGTGCCTCCCAGTCCTGAAAGATGGTGCAGGAGGGTAGCACGATCCATGGTTTAAAAAGCCACTGAGAGGTCCAGGAGAATTAACAGGATCTTCTCTTGGTGCAGGTCATTCACCAGGGTGACTAAGGCCATTTCAGTCATAACCAGGCTTGAAATCAGATTGGAATGAAATGTTTTATTGTAGTTCTTGAGATTGATAATTGAAAGGCTTGCAAAAGTACTTGGAGGTACTTGAAGCTTGGCTACATTTATGGAGGTTCAGGACAAACAATGAAATACTTCTTTACTCAAATAATAATTAAAGTTTGGAATTTACCACCGGTAGAAGTAGTGATGGCCATGAGCATTAGAAAGCTTATACAGATTCATGGAGGAGAGGACCATCGATAGTTACTAGCCACTAAAAGGAACTTTTGTATACAGAGTCAGCAAACTTCTGAATACCAATGCTCAGAGGCAACATTGGGGAGGGCCTTGACCTCAATGCCCTGTTGTTGGCCCTCTTGAGTAACTGGTTGTGAAACAGTATGTTGGATGAGATGGACCACTGGTCTGATCTAGCAGGCTTTTTTGCCCTTATGGGGGTTTACAGAGGTATGGCTTCAGTATGGTTTGTACAGAACTGTAGATTGTTTCAGCACCAACTTCTAATATAAGTCACACTGAGCACTGTTCAGTTCTGATTGCAGACCCCTTCCCTTCTGTATTTGTTTTTTTAAGATTGTGTCTGAAGGTAGGAGAAACCTTTAATAGATCTGGTGTTTTGTTTTGTCTTTTAGTTGCCATTTTGTGCTCCAGTTGTACTTGCCCAATCTGTTGAAAATGTTTGGACTACATGCCGTTCTAACAAACAAAAACGGCACTTAATGGAGGCCCTGTGGCTCAGCTGTGGTGGATCAGGCATGAAAGTTTGGCTTCCTTTGTTTCCCAGGGACCACCGTAAACCACATTCCTTTTTGTCAAGACGGATTATGCTGCCTTTCCACATAAACATATACCCCTTGGCTGTCCTGTTTGAAGATGCCTTGGTTCTTGGTGCTGTCAATGATACTGTACTCTATGACTGTTTATACGCTCACAGCAGTGCTATGGAACACATAGAGGTTCTCTTCCCTTTCTGTATTGTTGAGAGAACATCTCAGATCTACCTCCATCACATTTTACGCCAGCTTTTGGTAAAGAACCTAGGTGAACAAGCCTTGCTTTTGGCTCACTCCTGTGCCACGTTGCCGTACTTTCCTCATGTACTAGAACTGATGCTTCATGAAGTGCTGGAAGAAGAAGCTACCTCACGGGAACCCATCCCTGATCCTCTCCTTCCCACTGTGGCTAAATTCATTACAGAATTCCCCCTTTTCCTGCAGACAGTTGTTCACTGTGCTAGGAAGACAGAATATGCCCTGTGGAATTACCTTTTTGCTGCTGTTGGAAACCCAAAAGACTTGTTTGAAGAGTGCTTAATGGCCCAGGACTTAGACACGGCTGCCTCTTACCTTATTATCTTACAGGTAACAGTATGTTTTTATCCACTTATGATGTGATCTGCTCTGAACCCATTCATTGGAACAGCGGAATATAAATAAACAAATATATTCAGTAATTTTGTTGAAAAAAGGATTTATTCAGTGTACCTTTTATTGGTTTGTGTTCTGTTGAATTTTTTTTATTGTTACTTTTAGCTGTTATGGCATTCTGTTGCTAATGCAATAAAGATTGATTTGATTTGAAAAAAGGCTTTGGTGTAAGCATGCTACACCAAAGGAAATGTTAAATATATTCGTTCAGAAAGCATTAAATAAAAGTTTCTTGGAGATGCAAAGGGAGAATGCCAAAGTTAGTAGTGTTTTTGCCTTTACCAGTGACTCAAAGCCTGATCTCCTGTGCAGCTGCCTCTGGGAAACTCCCACATGGAAGCACTAGTTAGTACAATAGGCGTTCCATCTTGGCTGGGTCACAATCCTGCTGCTGGTCCCATTTGCTCCTACCAGCAGTATTTTGATAGCAACCAAATGCCTGAATAGAGCCAGCATCAGTTAGCACTATAGGTCCTGTCATACTGTTAGTAAGCTCCAAATTTGAGCCAAAAGGAGTGGTGGAGTGTAAATATTTTAATTAATTAATAAACCTTGCTCAGTGGAATGAGGTAGGATAGGGGTAGGGTCCAGCCCATTATTGATTATTAGAATTAGCATTTTTACTTGTAAGCCTTAATTTGAGGGGAGAGGTAGAGTTTTCTTCACAGGAGTGAAGTTTCTTGATTGATGTGGGAGAAATGTATTTTATTGTGCACATTGCTGGTATCTGTTTAAAAATGTTTTATGTCACTTGTAGAATATGGAGGTTCCAGCTGTTAGTAGGCAGCATGCAACACTGCTCTTCAATACTGCTTTGGAACAGGGGAAGTGGGATCTTTGTCGGCATATGATCAGGTTTCTGAAAGCCATTGGCTCTGGAGAATCGGAGACACCACCTCCTACACCAACAACTCAGGTTTGTTAGTAATGTTATATATCTGTCATAGATATGTTGGGTAATTATCACAAAAGGGATTTCTTCAATTTAACTTAAATGAGTAAGGCAAATTTACAAGTTCCCTTGAGCATATGTACAAAGAGATGGTTAATAAAATACTCTTAACACTGGCTTAGATCCTATCTACTGTTCATGGAACAGGCTTCCCTGCCTTCTACAGCCTCCTGTGCCCTCTTAAAAGCTGCTCTTGATGGTCAGGGGACATATCAGTGAATCATGGCATATAGTCTGTAAGGGTTCAGTGGTCGAAGGGAAATAATTAAAATAATTAAAAATCAGAGAGACCTCCTGTCCAGCAATGGAAGTACCCACAAACCTACATACATTATTTTTGAGCATTGAAAAAAAATCTTCAGCTGATGAAAAGAGTCAAGGCTCTCATATGCATTCATGCACCAGGAATAAAGCAAAGTGTAAGAAAGCTTGTGCTTCTGCAGTTCATATGGTGCAGATATGTAGCTTCACATACTGGTTACTTAAAACAATATACTTTTCCTTTCTCTTTCAGCCTCATTTTTCTTCCTTTGTAGGTTGGGGTAACATTGAGGTTGGGATCCATACTCTAATGAAGGTTAATAAAGTATATGCTTGTAAATTATCACACACACACACCCTGGAAACCTATAGGTAAAGCAGTGTACAGCTGTCCACAGCATTAATGTTGCCTCCAATGTGGAGAGGAATCGTTTTGGGGTTGAATTACTGGGAAAGCATTGTATCATAGATCCCAAGCTGTAAGTCTGTATACTTCGTGAGACATTTCTTTACAGGATGCAGAAGTTGAAAAGAGTGCATCATTAAATTATAAGGGTTTTGATGCTAAAATGGCCTTGTTTTAGAAAAAGAAATCCATTCATTCCTCCTACTGTAGCAGTACTATCCTTCATGGAATTTCTAACACTAAATAGTTTTGTGTTGTGTATTTAACGAGTGAGAAAGCTTTACCTGTTGAATTTCTGCCTAGTTATTTACTACTATAATAAAAAACTATTTTCATGACAAAAATCTGTATTCAGTGATCCAATCAAGAGTTGCTCCCCCAGACAGAATGTCATTAATCATATCTGAAGCATGTAATTGGAAAGTGAATGTCAACAAACTATAAATGGTATTTTTTTTCTTTGAAGTACTGGTATGTATTTTTCTAGATGTCGTGCATCAGGCTTCCCTATTCCTGATGTGTAATATTATGTGTTCTTCTTGTAGGAACCTAGTTCAAGTGGTGGTTTTGAGTTCTTTAGACATCGCAGCATTAGTTTGTCCCAGTCTGGAGATGGTATCCCAGCAGGCAAGTTCAACTTGCAAAAGACCTTGAGTATGCCATCTGGTCCCTCTGGGAAAAGGTAACAGTCATTTTGATACCAGATTATTTGCATTATGGTAAAATGTTCTTCATTGGCTGAATAGAAAATAGTTTCTTTGTGGCTCTTCAAGAGGAATCTATCTGTATTTCATGACAGTGAAATTGTTATACTTCAGGAGCAATGCTGGATCTGATGCCCATAGTAGTACATCCAGATCTGATCAAATATGAATCAGTAATTTGGTCCTAGCCAAAGGAGTGGTCCCACTGGACACAGAAAATCAGAGTGGCATGCATCCTTTTTTTTTTTAAACAAAATTTTATTGGGATGCGCTCAACATTTTCAACTACGTTACCAATACAATTTGAAAAAATTTCCATCCCATCCCCCCACCCCCCTAATAGGCTTCCAACACTGCTAATAACAAAAAAGTATATATTAGACGGTAATCAGGTTTAGACTTATATGAATCGACAAACCAGGTAACACATTTCAAATATATAAAACATCTAACTAATTTCAACATATTTTCATATAACAGTATAATACAATTCAGAATTCATTTCACTACTCATTCAGTATCCATACAGATCTAAATTGTACATTTTCCCCTTCATTCTGTATTCAGTTTCCAAATACAATTTCAAACCTTCCCAATCTTTTATATACTGTTCTGCCATTTGTCCATTTAGCTTTTTTGTCATTTTGTCCATTTCCGCTAAAAACAGCAATTTTCTAAACCAGTCATGTATATCCGGCACCTTCTCCGCTTTCCATTGCTGAGCGAAGGCCATTCTCGCCGACGTAATCATATACCATAATAATGTCCTTTTTTCCTGTGGAATTCTTTCCATTGTCAAACCTAAGAGAAGAAGTTCCGGTCTTCTCCCAATTGGAATTTTTAATATTTTCTGCATCATACAGTGTATATTAGACCAGTATATCTTTGCTTTATCACATGACCACCACATATGGTAAAAAGAACCCTCTGTTTTTTTACATTTCCAACACTTATTATTCAAGTTCTTATCCATACTAATATTAGCAATCTTTTTTGGTGTCATATACCACCTATACATCATCTTGTAGCAATTTTCTTTTACATTAACACAGGTAGACATTTTAAAGGATCTTTTCCACAAAAACTCCCATGTTTCCATAGAAATTTCTTTGTTCATGTTTATGGCCCATTTTATCATTTGCTCTTTAACAGTTTCATCCAAAGTATATGTAGTCAACAAAGTTTTATACATCTTTGAGATCATTTTTCGCTCTCTTTTCAACCATATATTTTCAAACTCATCATTCTTAGCTCTAAAACCAACCTCTTTACAATCTTTTTTGTAAATATCCCTTATTTGACAATATTGTAACCATCCATACTCAAATTCTAGTTCATTATTTGGTTTTAAAACATATTTTTTCCCCTCTTTTTGCAACAGTTCTTGGTATTTCAACCAATCATTACCTTTATGTTCTGAAAAAGGATGTATAACTGCTGCTGGAATAATCCACAAAGGCCTCTCGTTGGAAACTGTATCCTTGTACCTGGTCCATGCATCAAACAATGTTCTCCTTACATAATGATGCTTAAACATTGAATCAACTTTATTTTTCCCATACCAAAGATAAGCATGCCAGCCAAATCTGCAATCGTGCCCCTCAAGAGCTAAGAGTTTTCTATTTTCCAAATTGACCCAATCAGATAACCAAGACATACATACAGCTTCATGATACAAACGCAAATTCGGGACTTGGAAGCCACCTCTGTCTTTAGTATCGTACATTGTCTTCATTTTAATTCTTGGCTTCTTTCCTGCCCAGATGAATTTAAAGATTTCTCTTTGCCATTTCACCAACACTTTCACATCTTTCACAATTGGTATTGTCTGGAACAAAAACATTAACCTGGGCAGTACATTCATTTTGACAACGGCAATTCTTCCAAGAAGAGATAATCTAAGTTTTTCCCATTTTTCTAAGTCACTCTTTATCGAAACCCACAGTTTTTCATAATTATTCTTAAACAAGTCTATATTTTTCATTGTAATTTCAACTCCCAAATACTTAACCTTTTTAACCACTTCACATTCTGTCACGTTTTGTAACATTTGTTGCTTTGTAGCTATCATATTTTTACACAATATCTTGGACTTATTCTTATTTACATAGAACCCTGCGAGATCGCCAAACTCTTTTACTTTTTCAAATACCTTAGGCATATTATTAACAGGATCTTCAACAATAAACATAATATCATCCGCAAATGCTCGTAGTTTATATGAAAAACCTCTAACATTCAAACCTTTTATGTTATCATCATCTCTAACCATTTGCAGCAAAATCTCCAAAATCCAGATAAATAGCAATGGTGACAGGGGGCAACCCTGTCTGGTACCTTTTCTGACCCGGAACACTTCTGTTGGTTCTGCATTCACAATCACCGTAGCTTTTTGTTCTTTATGTATTGATTGAATCATTCTTATAAATTCTGCGCCCATCTGGGATCTCTCAAACACTTTAAACATAAATTCTCAATTCAAATTATCAAATGCCTTTTCTGCATCCAAAAATAAAAAGCCAACTTCTTTTTCCGGGTGTTTATCATAATACTCAATTGCGTCTAAAACAACCCTCATATTGTCTTTTGTCTATTTGGTAAGAATCCGGCTTGATCTTCAGCAATAGTATCTTTCAAGAACCCTTTAAGGCGCTCTGCTAATATTTTTTGCAAAAATCTTATAATCGTTGTTTAACAGTGAGATAGGTCAATAATTCTTTACATTTGTTAAATCTTGCGTTTCTTTAGGAATTAAGGTGATTGCAGCTTCATTCCAGGAATCTGGAATCTTCCCAGTTCTCCTAATTTCGTTTAAAAGAATCTCTAACACCGGAACCAGGTCTTCATGAAGTTTTTTGTAAAATTTAGCTGAAAAACCATCCGGACCTGGAACTTTGGAAATCTTTGCCTCTCCTATTGCTTTACTGATTTCTTCTTTAGTTATTACAGCATTTAATATTGCTTTCATTTCTAGGCTTGGTTGTATCAAATTAACCTTAGATAAATAGTCTTGCATCTTTTGCAGATCCACTTGTTTTGCTTGAAAAAGAGTCGCATAATATTTATAAAATTCCCTCCGGATCCCTCCTGGGTCTGAAATTTCCATCTTTCAATTTAGTGATTGTTTTATTCTCTCTTCTTTTCTTCAATTGCCATGCCAAATATTTACCAGGTTTATTTGCACCTTCAAAGGACTTCTGTTGCAATTTTTTCAAGCTCCAATATACTTCTTTGTTTAACCTCACCTCATATTGTTCCTTTAAAATCCTCAATTCTCTCAAAATCTTCTTTTTGCCAGGCCTTTTCGTAAGCTCCATTTCTTTTTTCCGAATATTTTCCGTAATCTCTTTATCTATTTTCAATTGTTGTTTCTTTTCATTATTATTGATTGCAATCAGGTGTCCTCTCATCACAGCTTTATAGGCCTCCCATACTGTTTGCGTCTGTACATCCTTGTTTAAATTCAGTTGAAAATATGTTTGGGTTTCTGTCCTTATTTTGTCCACAATATTTTGTTTGTCCAGCAAATCCTCATTGAGTCTCCATCGGAATTTCTTTCTTTTAACATACATTGACCATTTTACTGGACTATGGTCAGAGAGAGTTCTAGGTAACATCTCGATTTTGCGTGTCTGCAAGATCAAATTCTCAGTCATCCACATCATGTCTATACTTGAGAAAGATTCATGTCTTGATGAGTAAAAGGAATACTCTCTATCCTTGGGATTTTTAACTCTCCAAGCATCTTCCAGATGTTCATGTTTAACCAATTGAAAAAAGACTTTCGGAAGTTTGCCCATGCCTTCGTTTCCTTTTTGGGATTTTCTATCAATAACATTATTAACAGTACCATTAAAGTCACCCATTAATATCATTTGCTCATAGGTTAGCTGTCGTAGCTGTTCCCACAAATCCTGGAAAAATTTTTCCTTCGCACCGTTTGGAGCATAAAGGTTAACAATTAAAGTCTTTTTGCTCTGCAGCACGGCTTCTACCGCCAAAAGCTTCCCTTCATTATCTTTAAAAACTTCTTTTGGTTCCAATTCCTTTTTAATATATATAACAACTCCTTTTTTCTTTTGGGAGGAGAGGGAATAAAACTCCTCTCCTAATCTTTTTTGAATCAAAAATTTAGCATCAGTTTTTTTAATATGTGTTTCTTGCAAACAGACAATATCACATTTTTGTTTTTCCAACCAAAGTCTAACATTTTTTCTTTTTTGAGGTGAATTAAGTCCATTGACATTCCATGATATAATTTGACTCTCCATGTTGTTTTTGTACTTATTTATCAGAGTATTTAAAGTTATCATTGATGAATCTGGTCATTTGCTCTACTGACTTGATGGTGACTCTCTTCTGCTTGAATGTAAAACTGACACCTTTTGGAATTTCCCATCTGTATCTTATACCCTCTGTTTTCAGTTCGTCAATCAAGTCTTTAAAGAGTCGTCTGTCCTGAAGAATTGCTCTGGGTAGTTCCTTTAATATCATGATTTTCTTGTTGTCAATTGTGAAATCTTCCTGAAACTGTTGCTTAAATAGATCCTCCTTCAGTTTTTTGGATATAAACTGGACAATCACATCTCTGGGTAATTTTTTCCTTTGCGCAATCGCAGAGTTGACTCTGTACACCACATCAATCTGTGCCGCCACCTTCTCCTCTTCCATTTTTAAAAATTCTGCAACAGCATCCACCATAACAGAATAAATGTTCTCACTTTTGTCTTCAGGGATCCCCCTGAATCTCATATGGTTAAGCATTGCATTGTATTGGACCATCACATTAACTTTTTCTGTTTCTATAGCAACCTCAGCAACATTGGATGCCACTCTCTTCACTCTTTCATCCATCTCATCTGCTCTTTTAGTCAGCGTCTGTATCTCTTTTGTAATCCCAGATAGGTCTTTTTTCAAGTCTGATACTTCTGTTACTAAAGTTTTTTCCATCTTTTGTAACGCGTCCATCACTCGTTTCTCCATAGCTTCCATCAGGCCCTGTAGCTTCTTTTCTTCTTTAGCAGTCATTTTCGGGGAGGACCAGGAGTTCGCCCTCTGTCGTTGCCGCAGATCGTAAGCCGTTGTTTAAAATTCACCTAAAACTTACATCAAATTAAAGTCCTTCTTATGCCCACCTAAATCGCTCTAATTTCACTTTTTTCTATTAAGTCTTTTGGTTAAAATCGAAGTATAATTTTTCTGACCTTCTCAAAATGGCGGGCGCAATTTCTCTATGGTAGATGGTTCTTCCGGTTACTCACTTCCTGTCCGGCAGTCTTAGTTGTCTCTGGTTTCCTCCCTTCTTCCGGCCTCCTTGGTCTTCTCTAGGAAATATTACTTGTCTGGTCTGAGGTCATTTCCTGTTCTGGCGATTTCTGCTGCAGCTAGAGTACTTTTCCACACTAGTTCTCGCGGGGCTTGCTGTTAGTTTCTATTTTAAAGTCAATATTCCAACCGCAGGAATGTTCAACAAACCGGCTTTTGGGCCTTTTTTAGCTGTTTAACTGCTCTTTTTCGGAGTCGGTGTTAGTACAAAAGATACAGCACGATCATGCGCTTCATCGGATGTTGTTTACTCTCGGCCAAAACGCGTCTCCGGTGAGCAATTTTAAAAAGTTACCTTCAAAGTCCGTGTCTTGTTATAGCAGTGTTTCCTTGATATCAGTTTCAGTAGAATGTCTTGGAAGTCTGGGTCATGCGTTCTTATGTTGAGAATCCAACTCGGTGGGGTCTTGTAGAGAATTTCCGAAGTGCCTTCTAGGGGGGAGGGGATCAAGGCTGGTCGCGACGCTCTTTAAAGCCCCGCTATCAGCCAATCTCAACTCCCTCTCGGGCCAAAGCTCGCTGCCAGTCACCCCCCTGCCTGGGGGGATTTGCGGTGGGCTATATGAAGCCCACCCTGTCGTCAAGACCCTCCGTATGCTCTGGGAGCTCTGAGAGCAAGCCAGAACACGTCAGGACGCCATGAATCCCAGACTGGAAGCCAGAGTGGCATGCATCCTGACACCTGCATCAGCCATAGGTGGAAGCAACCACTAAGTGAGTGCTGATATTCATCCCAAAATCTCTTGCTCTCCATCTCCCCTCCCCAAAGTGCCCTTTTTTATGCTCTGGGGTTTCTGCCATTCCCATGTGCTCTAAATGTGCTGGACATGGGGCCAGAGAGATGTCTCATGCTGTGTACCTAGTCATCTGAGCTATTGTTGTCTTAGCTGGGGTTTATATAGGGCTTAGGAGAGCTGCAGATGCACCTGCTATTCTAAACTGTGTCATGTCTGAAGATGGGTGAGGAAATGGCTTTTTTCACTTCCATTCAGTTCAATACGAGTGTTTGAATTTATATGGGTGTTTTCGCTGGTGTTGTGTAACAGTGATACAGAGATGGCTTAGAAACCAATTAAGCACTGCTCCTCCCCTGTACTTCCCATTTCTGACCCTTTTTGCCAATGTAGCCCTATTCTGGCATATTTCCAGGTTATACTGATGTGGAACAACTGCTGTCCTAAGCAGTTTACAGACTGGTTTTAGCATTGTGGCGCTGATTTGCTAGCTGATCAGTTATCCTCATGTAACTGCAGTGCTATGATTGCTGAAAACAATAAGCTGCTCCTCTAAGGAAAATGATGGAATTGTATGAAATTATAAGTGCTGAGAACTGTGGAGGAAAGGAATTTTCTTTACAAATATGTGATATGTATTATGCTTTATGTATTACCTGCATAATAGAAAATAAATGTATGAATACCTTTTTAAAAATCTAATACTACTCCAATATTTTTGGATGTTGTTACAGATCTACAAAGAAGTGTGACAAAGTAATAGTAAAAATATAATTCTGTACTCACATTTGCACTATTTTTTTTCTCCATAAGGTGGAGTAAGGACAGTGACTGTGCTGAGAACATGTACATTGACATGATGCTCTGGCGACATGCTCGGCGCCTCCTGGAAGAAATCAGGCTTAAGGATCTTGGTTGCTTTGCTGCACAGTTGGGCTTTGAGCTGATAGGCTGGCTGTGTAAGGAGCGCACCAGAGCTGCCCGTGTGGAAGATTTTGTAACAGCTCTGAAGAAACTACACCATGACTTTCTCTGGCCGTTCCCAATTATTCCAGTCTGCTCCATAAATTCACCTCTCAAGAATGGAAAGTACAGAACAGGTACTGGGTCGTTTTTGCTTAAGAAATTAGGAAGTAAAATAACAAATGTAGAGGAAGAACAATTCAAATGCTTTGCTCTTTCTGTTTCACTTTGTTTCCAAGCCAGTTGTATTTCCTGCAGCTTCCATATTTTGTGTTACAGTACAAAACTGACATGCACGTAAGGGGTGTTAAACCATTAGAGTAGCCAGTTAATTAATTGATTGGATCTCTTGAAGCCTTTCCTGTGAACCTGCATTTTCCCATTAAAAGCCTTTCATCACTCAATGTAGATTTATAACAAATAGTCATCAACAGACAGTAAGATAGCAACAGAGTCCTATTATTTTGTGAGAGGGAGAAAAATTTCTGAGTGTCAACTCTTTTCATGCCACACATAATTTGGTAGACCTCTATCACATCTGCCTTGTTCGTCTCTTTTCTAAACTGAGAAGTCCCAGACTCTTCAGCCTTTCCTTATAAGCTCGCTAATCAACTTGGTTGCCCTCTTCTGTACTTCTTTCAGCCCTTTAGTGTCGTTTTTGAGATACAGTGACCAGAACTGTACGCAGTATCCCAAATGAGGCTGCACCATAGACCTATACAGGGGCATTATAATATCAGCTGTTTTATTTTCCATCCCTTTCCTAATAATCCCTAACACTGAGTCTTCCTTTTTACTGCAGCAACACACTGGGTTGGCACGTTCATTGAGCAATCTACCATGACCTCAAGATTTCCCTCTCAACAAGTTCAGACCCTATTAAGCCTATACTTGAAGCTGAGATTATTTTGTTCCAGTGTGCATCATCCTCCACTTATAGGTCTGTGCCATCAGGACCTGGAGGTTTATCGGTTTTAATTTTCCCCAATAGGTCTGCAGCTTCATCTCTGGTCCACCTCAATTTGACTCAGTTCTTCAGACTCCATTCCTGAAAACCCATGTCACAGCCAATGTTCCCTCTAAGCTGTGGAGTCTTGTGAGCAAAAATTCTATTTTGTGAGGTATTGCATTAAAGCTGTGAGCAAGTGATTTGGCTGCTGCATAGATTAGTTTGCTCTGGAGCCATCCTTCCTGAGCTAAGACAAAAAAGTGTGAGCCAGAGGCTAAAAAACTGTGAGCTAGCTCACACTCAGCTTAGAGGGAACATTGGTCACAGCCCCACATTTTCCACGTGAACACAGAAGCAAAAAATTCATTGAGCTTCTCTGCTATATTCCTTTATCAATCCCTTTATTCCTTTGTCATCCAAAGGCCCAACTGCTTCTCTGTTTGGCTTCCTATTCCAGATGTATTTAAAGAAATGTTTATTGTTTTGATACTTTTAGCAACTTGCTCCTCAGAATCTCTTTTTGCATGTCTAATTATTGACTGACATTTCTTTTGCTAGCACCTGTGATCCCTTTTGTTGAATTCACTGCTGCAGACCTGCCACTTTTTAAAAGAAGCCTCTTTTTATAGCTTTCTTGACTCATGCTGTTAACCATGAGGGCATTCTTTTAGACTTGGCAGTGCCCTTTCCTAACCTCGGCTTCAATTAGTGTGGTTCTAAATAGCTTCCAAGCATCCTCTAGGGCAGTGATGGTGAACCTTTTAGAGACCGAGTGCCCAAACTGCAATCCAAATCCCACTTATTTATTGCAAAGTGCCAACACGGCAATTTAACCTGAATACTGAGGTTATAGTTTAGAAGAAACAATTCATTAACATCTTTTATCTTAAAAGAAAAGCACAATAACAGAGCTTTCAATGATACAAACAGCTTTTTATTGAAAGGTAAAAGTTTGCATTTGGCATGAAGTTTGCATTTGGCGTCATACACACAAACTCCTTCCAGTTAGTACAGGACAGGACCCTTCCTATTTACCTGGTCTGTCTTTCTCAGCATGATCTTACACATTTTCACACCTAAAGTGACAGCCCTCTTCCCCCTTCCATGGGAAAGAGACAGAAAAACAGCACACTCAGTGGAATCTGCCACTTCTAGATTGATTCGAAGTAAATTAAATTTTGATCCTGCAAATCTTGACTGATGAACAAATAAAGCACTTCAACTTGAGCACTTCAACCAGGTGACCCACCCCCAAAGCATATCAAGGCTGCACGGAATGAGAGACCATGGAGTGGAATGACAGCCCCTGGGGGTAGCAGGAGTGTTCTGTGACTGGAATGAGAGGCCCCAGAGTGGAATGACAGCCCCTGGGTGTAGCAGAACACTTTTGCTACCCCCAGGGGCTGTCATTCCACTTCATGGTCTCTCATTCCAGTCACGGAACACTCCTGCTCCACCCTGGGGCCATCATTTCACTCTGTGGTCTCTCATTTCAGTCCCTGAACACTCCTGCTCACCCTGGGGCTGTCATTCCACTCTGTGGTCTCCCATCCCAGTCCCTGAACATTCCTGCTCCACCCTGGGGCTGTCATTCCACTCTGGGACCTGTCATTCCAGTTCTTGAACACCCTGCTACAGCCTGGGGCTGTCATTCCACTCCGTGGTGTCTCATTCCATTCCCAGAGTAGTGTATTTGGGCCCAGAGACGCTAATGGAAAATCCATTTCACATTTTTATTGCAACTCTACTTTTACTGTAATGTATTTCAATGAAGCCCATGCAAGTCAATTGGCATTCCTGTCTCCCATTATTTCCAGTGGGCCTTCAAGTGTTTCCCATTGTTTCCAATGGGCAATCCTGTCCTTCCTTTTAGTACATCCCATGCATCCGCCCTCCTACACGGCTTCTCCAAACGGCATTTTAGTTATTCCCGTGAGTGCGAAAAGCCAGAGCAAGTTTACAATCTGACTAAAGGCGCAATCCTATGCTCTCATACTTGAAAGCATGTTCGGTTGTCTCAGTGGTGCTTAATTTTAAATAAGTATGCACAAGACCGGGTACTGCTTTTGAAGTGGCTATTCATTTCTGCCTCGTCCCTCCGCCCCAGCTCATCACTGGAGAGTCGGGAGCTCTGAAGTTCAGGAACAGTCTTTCATCATTGGGGGGGGGGCTATGTGTGATTCCCTGGAAGCTCTCAGGAAGTTATAATTAGGGGAAAGGGGTGCTGCGCCTTACCTCCACAGGGTGGGAGCTCTGGCTTGCCTTGAGCCACATCACTACAGCGCTGGCTGCCACCCCCTCCTGCAGCACCAGCTCCAAAACAGTCTCCATGTCCAACTCCTTGAACAGCCCTTCTAATCACAGCCTCTGAGCAGGCGCACAAGACATGCCACTCAAAGCAGCGGGGCAGCCCCGAAAGGAAGCGAAGGGGGTGGGTACTAAAGTTTTTCGGACTCCAGGTTACAGCACAGGATGCTGGAGGGCGCAGCAAGAGAGACCAGCCAGAGAGCCAAAGAGGGAGGAGGGGGAGGAGGAATAGCACACCTCCCCAAAGAAGGTGGGTTTGGAAACTGAAGTGGCACACTCATGCAGATGCAACTTTTGGCAACGAGCCTGAGTGGGCATCCCTGGGAATGCTCAGTCTCACTCCTCTGGGGCAGAAGGGGCGTGGATTGGAGCGCGCATTTGCAAAGGAAGGGGAGTTGCTGTGCTTTCCCAGGATAAAGGGGCGGGGTCAGGCTGTGGGGATTCCTTGCTGGGCAGCTCCTGGGCTTTGAGTAGGCAGGGATTGTGGGTTGGCGTCAGGCTGTGAGGAAGGTGGAGCTCATGGGGAAAGCGATTCCCCTCTTCTCCCTCCCCACGTCAACAAGCGGGGCGCCTGCACAGGGGGTTTGCACGTCTTTTCCTCTCATGTGTGGTATTTGCTTTCCAACCAGGGCCCAGGGTTTGGCCTAGGGCCGGCTGGTGCAGCAGCTGCAGCAGCACAATAAGCAGGCTCAGCCGCCTCCTTGCCTGTGCCCACAGAGAGGGCTCCGAGTGCCACCTCTGGCACCCGTGCCATAGGTTTGCCACCAGGGCTCTAGGGATTTGGCTGTCTTGTGTTTCCCTTTCAGCTTCCTTTAACTATTGACCTGAAGGCCGAACTTAATAGCATTGTGGTCATTGATCCCAACTGGTGCAACAACCTCTACATCTCTCACCAGGTCCTGAGCCCTGCTCAGAACTAACTGCAGGACCACTACCCCTCTGATTGGCTCTGTGATCTTCTGTTCCAGTGCACAGTAATTTATGATAACTAGGAATCTCATTTCTATAGCATGACTTGAGCACATGGTTACCCAGTCAATGTGAGGTTCAATGAAGTCTCCCAGTATCTTAATATCATCTGCTGTAGTCACCTCCCTGATTTCTTTCTCCATCTTAAGATCAGCCTCAAGGGTTTGATCAGGTGGACGATAGTGGGCCCTTAGGGCCCATACTGCTTCTGTTGGGGAGTTCATTTTCTTAATGTTTTCTATTGTATTTGATTCTATGTCCTCTTTGATGTACAATGCAGCACCCACCAACCAGTCCCTCCCTGTCTGGCCTATAGAGCTTATACCCTGGGATGACTGTAGCCTATAGATTTTCTCTATTCCACCATGTTTTGGAGATACCTGTTATATTTAAATTGTCACTGAACACCAGGCACTCCAGGCCCCCCCCCAATCTTGGCTCAGAGACTTCCAGCATTGGTATATAGACACCTATGACATGTTCCCTCTCCAGCAACCCTTGCCTCCCTCAGCCTCTTCATCACAACATATGACCCTCATTTGCCATCCTATGCTCACTCTCAAGTTCTGTTATGCTTCCCTCAATATTACCCAAAGTGTTTATGCAATCATCCCTTTGGACTATGTTGCCCTACTAGGCACCTAGTGTGCTCTTATGCTATAAAAACCTGGACTTTGCTAGCTATGTGCAACAGGGACTGAACTGCAAGGTGATTTCAAGTGATGCCAGTTACAGCAGACATCCAGGAGAAGAAAGCTTTCCTGTGAAAGAGTGTGTATGATTCCTGCATGTCACCATTCCACTTCCCTGCAACGAGGTGGACCAGACCCCTGGCCATGTATAGCATAAAGAAGTCAGGCAGTGGCCATGCCAGGCCAAAAGACAGGGGGTTCAAACACCATACAGAGTCTCCTTTCTTACACGAAGGCAACAGGTTCTCTCCCAACCTAATACATCACCTAGTTGAAACTGCAGACAGCAGACAACAAGAAGAGCAATGACTGTGGCCAGCACAGGACATAATCCCATCAGGTGCCATTGTCCAACCTGCTATTTGCTTTTAGGTATAACATAGCCCACTCCCCAGACCTTTGACCCCAAGCACCAGTCAACATATTTTTGGGGACAGACAACAGGAGGTGGGCCAAGAGTGGTGGCCAAGCTTAGCCCACTCAACCTCTTAATAAAAGAGAGTGCCCAATACCTGCTCTCTCTCTCTTTTACTTGACTCTCCTTTCTGGTGCTTGGTTGTGCAGCCAAGAGTCTCATCGTGTGCCTGCCGGCTCAGGGCACGACCCCTTTTCCCAGAATCCCACATTCCCCCATTTTTCCTGAGGTTTGCTCTCTTCAACTATGGACAGGTATAGTATAGCCTAAACAACGAACATCCTGCTAATGCGAATGTGCTATTTCCTTCTATCTATATTTCCTAGGTCTTGTATAACTGTGTGTGTGCTTGTGTTATTGTATGCTTGTAAATATCTTCAGTAAACAAAATCAGTTAATACTGACGTCAGTCTCAGCGTCTGTTTGGTGGGTCTGGAGGGAACTACTCCCCTGTATACATAGATGCTTGCCCGCTTACTTGCCTATTGCCTGGTGTAAGATCATAATTCCCCATTTTGAGTAACAATTTCAGGCAATTTGGCTAACAGCCTTGTCCTGAACCGTTCCCTCTGCACCTCCTGTAGGCTTTTCCCTTGGGATTAATATGAAAGCTGCTTCACCACATTTTTGATATTTAGCACCGGCAACCTGTATCTCTTTTGGTTCAAGTGAAGCCCATCTTTTTTGTACAGGTTCAGTTTGTCCCAGAAAGTACCTCACTGCTTAACAAATCTAATCCTTCCCCCCAACACCATTTTTTTATCCATGCATTGAGACCCCTGATCTATGCCTGTTTATCAGTCCCTCTGCATGGAACTGGTAGCAACTAAGAATGCTACATT
Organism: Gekko gecko; assembly: GCA_029375565.1. Classification (NCBI taxonomy): domain Eukaryota; kingdom Metazoa; phylum Chordata; class Lepidosauria; order Squamata; family Gekkonidae; genus Gekko; species Gekko gecko. Next base: position 124,528,733 of record JAPDNY010000007.1, read on the forward strand.
TGAAGTCCTGGCCTTTAACTTTCTGCCTAAACTTTTCCTCCAGAACCACATGATTACATTTCCCCAATTGGTGCCAACGTGCACCATGAATGTGGATTCCTCCCCAGCACTGTCTGTCAACCTATCTAGACAGCATGTGATATCTGCAACCCGCACACCTGTCAGGCAAGTCACATGCAGTCAAAGTGCCTAACAGACCCCTCTCTCTATATTCCTAAAAATCAAATCACTTACTCCCAGAAGCCCACCTCCTCCCTAACCCTAGTCTCAAGGGAATTAATTCTGCTCCAGTGGGTAGATAATTGTACCTGTGGCATTCCCTGCAAAACACTGGATAGCTGCTAGTCCCCTGCTGGCTTTCTATCTTCATAACTGGCTTAGTTGTTTAAAGGAGTTTTTAGAGTGAAATCGGGTGCTTACCTGAACTTGTGTGAATTTCTGTAGCAGGAGGGATACAGCAGCACACCACCCTCTTGCTGATGTGGAGCTTGTATGTTCTTTCTCAGGAAACTCAGACTAGAACTCCCAAGCTCAACTCCCCTATTAGTTTGGTGTGGTGATTAAGTGCACAGACTCTAATCTGGGAGAACTGGATTTTATTCCCCACTCCTCCACTTGCAGCTGCTGGATGACCTTGGGCAAGCCATAGTTCTGACAAGAGCTGTTCTTGAAAGGGCAGTCCTCGAAAGAGCTCTCTCAGCCCCACCTACCTCACAGGGTGTCTATTGTGGGGAGGGGAAGGGAAAGGAGCTTGTAAGCTGCTCTGAGACTCCGAGTGAAGGGCAGGGTATAAATCCAAACTCCTCCTCTTCTAAAGAACCTGTTCAAAGTGCTTTATGCAAACCCCACAAGGATCCTCTCTTTTATTCGAAGGCATGTGGAATTTCTGTGTTTTATGTGCCATTATTCTAGGTATAGTGAAGCTGTCAATTCTTTGTTATGATAAAGCTTTACACATTCAGAGAGAGCTCTAGACAGCTTGCATGAAATACCAGAAAATCTTGAAAAAGATGTTTCTGTCTATGAGAATTGTAGATTATACTTAAATGTTTTTTTATTTCCAGTAATAGGTGAGCAGCTGTTAAAATCACAGTCAGCTGATAGCTTTTTGAACATGGAAATAGATGCTGGGGGTTCAGGTGTGCCAAGAAGTCACAGTTGGCTTGGCACGATCAGTTCCTCCCAAAAAGAAATGGATGCAGCATCGTCCCATGGACCTCACATGCAGGAGGCATTTCTCTCACCTTTGTTGAATAAAGGTATGCAGCTACATTCTCATACTTAGCTGTTTGTTTTCCTCTGTAGACATGTTTAAGTTCTGTATGATTTCTGAAACAAACACGTACTTTAGAGTGTTTATGGCTGCTCTGCAGTCTCCCTCTGAAGCTCTTAATACACAGACAAAAAGGAGTAAATGTCAGAAAAAAACATTTCCACCATGAACCATATGAAGCAGGTCTGCTGCAGAAACTGCACAAAAGTTTAATTCTCTAGATTCACATACTAAATAAGAAAACAAAAAGCAGGTGCCTGTTTAGTAAAATATCATGTATTTGTCCCATTAGTGGCTCACCACTTGGGAAGGTAAATGCATCATCATATTCTTTTCAGAGATGCATTCTTGTTTCCAATGTTAGGTGCCAGGTTTTGGGGAGGGGGGTGGGGTTTAACTCTGAAGTGAGGAAAACCTAGAGTCAACTAAAAGAAGCAATATGAATGCATTTTGAGGAAATAAAATACCATATTACAATTTCCTTAAAGCAAGTGTGAAGGATTGCAAAGAAAAGACTCTCATAGAAGCCAAATAGTAAAAGGAAGTATTGCTTCTTAGGGACAAGAAAAATAATTTCCTGCCAGTGAAATGGGTTGGGAAGAGAACCCCGGTCTGTGATAAAGGGGAGAAGATTAGACACTTCAGGTGTTAATTAAAAGCTGTATTATCTAAAGGAAAACCTGTAATATCTGAAGGAAGAAATCTAGAAACATCAATAAGAACTGTGTTAGTGCTGAAATATACTAAACAAAGTACCTCTCAAAGAAAGAAATAGAAAGCCTTGAAACAAAACTACAAATACACTCTCTTGAATGTTGTAAGAATTCAGCTCTGTATATATTAAAGTTTTTTACCTCACCAATCTCAAAACCTTGACTATTCCATTTATACATATATTCCTTGCCTGTTTAATAAAATCTTTATTCTGTTTTGAAAGTTAATTTGCCTAAAGTGCCATTTCTCAAGGATTTAAAGAAAACTGGACAGCTCCTGTATTTTCAGTAAGAGTTCCTGAGCTGAGAAAAGGCTTAAACTAAATATCTAAACATAGGGTGGGACAGTCAAGTCTTTTATAACAAAGAATTTATACACGCTACTGTAGGGCAACTCAGTCACTGAGGGGAACTGAAGATTTGGCGGGAAAAATCTGCCTGACAGTTGGGGAGACAGTTGTTCATCATAGCAAGTTTATATGATGTCATTCCTAAGGGCGATCTATTAGCCTGCATGACCACATTTGTATGCAGAGTAATGAGAATGGGCTCTAACAAAAAAGCCTGTAAGGAAACAAATTAGGACAATTTAGCCTTCATGTCAGTGAGGAAAACGCATGAAAAAATTTGGACCATTAACAGTTTAGGAAGAAGAAGTGGTCTGGGCAGGGCTTTCTTCAATCAGGAAGTACTTTCTGGCTCATTTTACATCATAGCGTAAGAGAGTTGGAAGGGACCTCCAGGGTCATCTAGTCCAACCCTCTGCAAAATGCAGGAAATTCACAAATACCTTCCCCTCCCACACCCCCAGTGACTGTTGTTCCATTCTAGAAGTTGACAAAAAACCTTCAGGATCTCCAGCCAGATTGGCCCAGAGAAAAATTGCTTCCTGACCCCAAAGTGTCTGATCAGCATTTCCCTGGGCATGTAAGAAAGGGCCACCAGAATTAAGCACTGATGCAATCCTACCTGCCCTCCCTCTCATGATCTGCCTAAGTTCACACAATCAGCATTGCTGTCAGATGGCCATCTAGCCTCTGCTTGAAAACCTCCAAAGAAGGAGAGCCCAGCACCTCCCAAGGAAGCCTGTTCCACTGAGGAACTCTCTATCAGGAAATTCTTCCTAATGTTTAGCCAAAAACTCTTCTGATTTAATTTCAACCCATTGGTTCTGGTCCGACCTTCTGAGGTAACAGAAAACAACTTATGTTCTTATGGTTAACTCCGTACCATCCTCTAGGACAGCCCTTCAAGTACTTGAAGATGGTTATCATATCACCTCTCAGTTGTCTCCTCTCCAGGCTAAACATACCCAGCTCCTTCAACCTTTCCTTGTAGGACTTGGTCTCCAGACCCTTCACCATGTTTGTTGCTCTCCTCTGGACACATTCCAGCTTGACTATATCCTTCTTAAATTGTGGTGCCCAAAACTGAACATAATACTCTAGGTGAGGTCTAACCATAGCAGAGTATAGCGATACCATCACTTCACGTGATCTGGATAGTATATTTCTGTTGAAACAGCCCAAAATCACATTTCCTTTTTAGTTTACCACATCACACTGCTGACTCATGTTTAGTGTATGGTCTACTAAGACCCCTAGATCATTTTCACACATACTACTGCCAAGACAAGTCTCCCCCATCCTATAATGATGCATTTGATTTTTCCTACCTAAATGCAGAACTTTACATTTATTCCCATTGTAATTCATTTTATTTGTTTTAGCCCAGTTTTCCAGCCTGTCAAGATCATCCTGCATCCTGACACTGTATTCTGTTGTATTTGCTACCCCTTCCAATTTAGTATTATCTACAAATTTAATAAACATTCCCTCTATTCCTTCATCCGAATCAATTATAAAGATGTTGAACAAAACAGGTCCCGGGACAGATCCTTGGAGCACTCCACTTGTCACTCCCCTCCAAGAGGATGAGGAGCCATTAACAAGCACTCTTTGGGTGTGATCCATCTACCAGTTACAGATCCACCTAACAGTCATAGGATCCAAATCACATTTTACCAACTTGTCAACTAGAATATTATGTCAAACCTAATCAAAAGCCTTACTGAAATCAAAATAAACTATGCCCACAGCATTCCCCTGATGCAGCAAGGTAGTAACGTTCTCAAAAAAAGAGATAAGGTTAGTCTTACATGACGTGTTCTTGAGAAACCCATGCTGGCTCTTAGTAATCACAGCCATCCTTTCTAAATGCTCAAGGACAGTTTAACTGGCACTTCCTTGATAATTCACCTGCCAAACTGCCTCTGAAGACTTCTTGTGATAGGTTTGCAGAAGCAAAAAACTTTAACGAATATAGAATGTAAGAGCTACTCAGCTTCCTACGGGGGCCCCAGGCTAAGAACCCTTGAGCTCTCGCCCTTTGGCTCATGCTGAAGGCTTGTGCCTCTGGTGAGGAGGAGCCTTATATAATTAAAGGCTCACCCACCAGAGGGCGGGGCCAGCATTCAGCCTCAGGCTAAACTGCTAAAAGCTACAATCAGTTACACCCAGGCAAAAGAGAAAAGCAGAAACCACATTTCCTCAAACAAGCACCACTCTCCAACAGGCTGTATACACCCATACACCCTCAAAACACTGTCCTCCCACACAGTAACCTCAGCTACTTCTCCTCAGCAGTTAAGGAAAGGCAAATAATAAAATACTCATCACTCCAGCAGCTCCGTCACCTGCCCCTCCTCAGAGAACAGCTGGATTTGGTCCTTCAGTATCTGCCTGTCACCTTCTGTCAACCTATTGTTACCTAATCCATCTTCTGGGCATGGCTCATTCGCATGTACCTGTATACTGCTCTGTTTAATCAATCTCTTCCTTATTTGCTTCTAAATGTATAAACAGCCCCAGTTTGCTTGATGTCAGATGGAAGGCAGCTCACACTTTTAGGGCTGTGTTTACAGAAACCATTCCCTCACTTCATCTTGCAGCTCCTGAATGCCTTCACTTTGAATGTAAACCGAGTCTTGCCTTCAAACTAATTGTTGTTCAGTTTCCCCATCTCTTGTGGGCACATTATAAGAAGTCACTAAAACGAAATCTGTGACATGAATGGTTTTCCTGGGCTCCTGTAGCTAAAGTTGTCACTGTGGCTGCAACATATACAGTAGTTTAAACTGTGTTTCTGCAAGGCCACATAAGAAATAGAACAATTTCTAACAGCCATGTCATATAAGTAATATTCAGGATATTCTTAGCCTGAAATATTTGGGAGATAGCAGCTTAGTTGACCTAGTCTTGTGTTGATCAAACTCTGCAATAGCCTCCCCGGAATCTCCAATCCTTTCCTTAAATATGCTGCTCTTATCTTTTGAGCCAATCCACTCACATTGTGCTTTGACACTTCACAGACAGTGTTCTTGTTGCATAGAGGAATGTGGCATTAGTAAATGAGGCAAGCAACTGAAGCGCCCATTTCTGTGATACTGTGCTGGTCCCTTGGAATTTATCAAAAGGGTTCTAAGCAACAGACTGTTCTCTTAGTACTAAATGCATTAGTTTTTGCTTTTGAGGGAAACTTTTTCTTGTCAACTGGACAGTTTGCTACAGAGAATTCCAAGGCATGTTCTAGGCCCAGCTAAGTTCACAGAGGACATTGGACATGCCCATTAGGCCTTGCACTCTCTTTGTATGACCCAATTGAGGAATCTCATTGGAAAACAAGTGATCTACAGGACCTTATTCTGTTGGTTCTGCTGCACAAACTGTAATGTTGTCCTGTAATTTTTAAACATACTTCAATGTCTTCCAACAGGTGATGAATGCAGTATTGGTTCAGCAACAGACTTGACAGAAACAAGCTCTATAGTGGATGGAGACTGGACTATGGTGGATGAAAATTTCTCCACACTAAGTTTAACACAATCAGAGCTGGAGCATATCTCCTTGGAGCTGGCCAGTAAAGGGCCACACAAATCACAGGTTCAGCTGCGGTAAGTTGGCTTCATGGATAGGAGATGTCATCTCTGGACTGTTCTTAGCAGATGGAGACAGAGCAGCCCATTGTGCAGTGTAAGAGGTTTCTCTTCCCTTGAAAGTGACTTTCTTGATTTTTTGCAGGTACTTGCTTCATATTTTCATGGAAGCAGGATGCCTGGACTGGTGTGCTGTTATAGGCCTTATTCTCAGAGAGTCTTCAATAATCAACCAAGTATTTAGCCTGTTGCAGTCTTCAGAGGTTGATGGAGAGTTGTTGCAGAATATCAAGACAGGGCTGTACGCAGTAGACAGATGGGCTTCTACAGACTGGTGAGTGCCTGGTTTTATGTATTATCGTTTACACTCTCTGCCACCTAAACTTGCATACCATATAACATAGTGTTTTACTACATTTGGACATGGAACTCATTATTAAAGACAAGGATTCCATTGTGCTGTCCTCTTCTGCTTTTCTCTGATGCAAGATGCCGTCACTTAATATGAGAGCCTCTTCCACCAACCCTTCCAGTCCTACTTCTCTAATACTAAACTTTCTCAAGGAGGGATAATTTGGATGTAGAACGGAGCCTGTAACATAAAGGGTTTTATGAGGCAAGGTGTGTTTTGGATCCCTTGCATAACTATCTCTGCTGTCAGAACAAGCCTCAGCAACTGAGATAAAAGAAGAACTCTCTGCCTCCTAGGGATTTTCTAAGTGTGTACAGTAATGTTAAAACAGGATGTGATTGTTTAGTAGTAGCATAACAACTCATGTCCTGTGTGTTCTATGCCTCTCCATTCTATGTCTTATGATAACAAAGGGAGGTTGGAAATAATATGGGTGGCGCCTGCTAAAGGGCTTTCATTGTTCAGGCAAAGGGTCTACCCTTGTTTATTGTTTTGTTCTGAACACAATATTTGCGATTTGCTTAATGGTAGAAATGTTTAGGATAATTAACTAAAATGGCTGTTATTCTGTTTGCTATTGTTTAGTCCTGGCTATAAGCCATTTTTAACTGTCATCAAGCCACAACTCCAGAAGCTGAGTGAGACAGCAGAGGAACAAGTACAACCAGAAGCTCTTCAGCCAATGAACCTGTCAAGAGTGACAGAGCAAGCCAGCCCAAGGGTTGAAGAAAACAGGAGCTCAGCTAGCCACAGCGCCAGCCCTCAAAGTGATGCTGGTGGTAGCACCATGAGTCGACATGAAGATGACATGGCTGGACTGGAGGAAGAGGACCTGCTCCAGGAAGGCAGTTATGACTGCACTGTGTCCTAACAGAGCTGTTGGCCAATGATATTAACAAGAGCACAGCAACAGAGTAAAGGCATGTACAGATGTTGTTACAGAAGGACATAATTCAAGCCTTCAAACAACACTTAGTGTGTTCGATTTTATGCTGAATTTTTACATGCTAGAAACCCTCTGTGAATGCAAATAATATTTTCCATTAAACAGTCTTGCCCATGTCATTTCTAAAAATGGCTCCATGGAAAGCAAGACTCTTTCATGTCAAGATTTATTTTGAAAATCTAGTTGTTAGACTATGTTCCTTCAAAATCTTGACTGGGCAAGACATCAGTTTTGCATAATTGCCCCAGATCATTGTTGGCTCCTTTCAGGATGCAAGAAGAATGCAACCTAATCATGGGAGACAGTTCAAAATTGATCACTTCTGCTGGAAAATAAGACAGCACTTCCGTATGTCCAGTAACTTCCAGCTAGCCTGGCTTTTGAACCCAAACCCTTAAAAGTTCATAAGTTAGAATGAAAACTGCATGTTATGCTGACTTTGTACATTCTGACTAGCTTGATTGCCTAAGGTAATGATGGCCTGATTTATCAGGGCTCTTCAGTTTCATAGATTATGTTGTTTGATATCACAACTGTTTTGTATTAAATTGTAAAATACATTGTATGTTTTGTTGAGTACTCTTGTATATTCTCATGATTCGTGTTGATACTCTGGTGCTTGTTCCACAGCAGTGGGTGACCCTTCCTATCCTGCATGTTTATACCTTTATCTCCATGAAAGCTGAGGGCAGAGTTGAACTTCCCTTGAGAGGCGACAGACTTCCATTGACATTTCATGAGTAGTGGCTACAACTCAGTTGCTAGGGATTTCATTTTATCATTGGCCTCCTTAAAGGTATTCTCAACAGACATTTTTAAACAAATTACTGAAGGTTCTTATTTATTTCACTTGTAAATTCTTTTTTCTAGTATTGTTTTTAATGTAAATAGGGCCACCTTACTATATATTACTGCAATTAAGGCTTGATAACGAGAGTGTACAGTGTACATACTTAAACCACCACTTTGCAAATATTTTATAATGCATATAACTGTAACTAATTACAAATGTTTATTTTAACTTTCATACAATGTTATGTAAATCTGGCTGCGGTAGAGGCTCATGGTTGCTTTGAGGTACTTATTTTTTCTATCTGCTGTCCCAATATGTGTAACATTAAATACCTGTAACAGTATTAAAATTTAGACATTGGTTGGTTTATAGTGTGTAACTGAAACAAAAATAATGCAACACTTCAACTTTTTATATTAAAAACTAACACTTATTTTTATAAATACGGGAAACTGACATGGACCAAATCATTTATCAACCAGATGGATGAGCATTGTTATTTGCCAGAGCCCCCGATACAGCTACCTGAATGGTTTCCCCTTATGAATTCTGATCCAGGAATGTGTTCAGAACATTTTAAAGAGATGGGGGGAAATTTACTGATTATAATTTTGTATATTCTTCCAGAGGCCAAGATTAAATTGTCTTAATGGATAAATGTAACTAAGTTTTATTGCTGTTGCATAATCTTACAATTGGTAAGAACATTAGTACTGGAACACGTGCAATAATTTTAAATAAAATAACAAAGGGTGGAAGGTACTAGAAATCTATTTTGTTCATTCAAAGTGCTGCTGCTTGTAATTTTGAGGGATTCAGGGGGAAACATTAAAGCAAACTGTTCCATGTGAATTCATACCTATAATATTTTGCGGTGGTGCTTCTTATGTGCTCTTCAGGTACTTCTGATCAGACTTACACCACTACCTATTTTCCCTCTCCTAGACACTGTAATGCTGATTCAGGTTTCCGACCTCTAGTCTAGTCTTCATGTAGAAGCCTAGCAGTGCTGTAAACTGTAAACTTTACCTTTATTAGCATAACAACATCCAGGTAACAACCATCATTCATTAACCACAGCATTCAGATATATTTCTCACCTTTTAGATACAAGATGTAAAAATTTGACCACAGTTTCAATAATCACTGGATTTTTGAGTGGATAATAAAGAATTTTGCCTTCATCATGTTGCCCTTAATCTCGCAGTTAAAGTACAGTAAGTGAGGATCAAATATTAAGGTAATAAGTACAAGAAAACATGTTCAAGGCTTTCTACTTTACACAATCCACAAGCACAGAGCCTATTAGAGTATGGAATTTTCTGAAACCTCCCACACAGTTCTGGAGAAGGTAATACATTAAAGCAAGCTAACGTATAAGCTCTACGATAATGTGGGACAGCTACTTTGGAGCTCCAAAGAGGGATTCGGCCATGATGTCTCCACACAGTCAAACTAACTTTAGTAGGTTGCAGCACTAATTGATAGTTCCCTCTGAGTTTGTTAATCACCAGTCATGATGGATTGGTTGGCTCTATAGATACTCTGTCTCTATCAGGAGAGACTGGAGTCTGGAGTGATGCCATCTGCTTTAGCTCCTGTTCCTACCTGAGCCTCTTCTTCTTTCAGCTATATTTACCACCACGTTGCTTATAGTGTCCATTTTGTACTGCAACAGTCATAGCATTTTGCATATATACTCAACAGTTTTGCAGTTAGCTGTAACAACTCAACCCGACATCTGATTCTAATCCCCCATCCTCTTTACCTTTCAGGTTATCTGAATGATTCTTTTTAGCTTCCCTATTTTCAGCTTCATCCTCCAGCATAGAAAAAAACATGTCTGGAGTAGCAGTAGCCTCAGATAAATCTTCAGAATCTGCCAGCACAGCAAACCAGTTAGAAGTAGGGAATTAATTTAGATAAAAGTCATAAATTTTCAATTGTTTTGGAAGTAGGTGGGGTGCAGTCCTCAGCCTCTCTCGCTCTTTTAACTGTTTTCATATTAAAACAACACCAGTCTCCCCAGGATTAATTAAAATCACCTATATTCCAGTATAACAAAACCAATGCTGTGTGCCAAAAGCAACAGTCCGACTACACAGCTGTAACTGCCACAGTTATCTCATGTTTGAAGATTAACGACTAACGCTCACTCCAATGCTTTCAGTGCGGGAGGCGAAAAAACTTAACTTGGAGTTGAAAGTTTAAAAGTTTAAAACTAGATGTTAAAAGGTTTACAACATTAAAAGAATTAGACAAGTCGGAGAGCATCGTGAGTGTCACATCCAGCCAGTTTCAGCAGTGGGGTATGCAGTGACACTTAAGTACCTGCATCCTGGACTTTTACTTAATTTCTACTCCTTTCTCCCCAAAGCTTACATCCTCCTCCTCTCCTCCATTTTATTTTATGAGTTTATGCCGCCTGTGTGACTGGCCCATGGTGGGGATTTGAAACTGGGTCTCCCAGCTTTTAGTCTGCAAGTCTAACCATTATACCAACCTGGGGCTCCCAAGTACCAAGAGAGGCAGCCATATTTTTTCATGCATCAGCTACTTTCCTGTGATAGTGAAATGGGGAGAGGCTGGTGCAGAGGTTCTGAATCCTGGAGTGGAATTCATTTACCCTGCTTCTCCCCACCCCCCAGTCATGTAGCTACTGCAGACCACCTCTCCCTTAAGAAAGTGAGTCTTCTCCCCCTCATGGATAAGGAGTCACTCTGCCTTGATCTTTTTTATATTTAAAGTTCTAAAGGGGCTCAAAAGAGCTCAAACTCAAAGACAAAAGAGTCTTCCTCTGATACTAGCTCTGTGTGCAGGGGTAGGAACAGTTCAAGATTTAACAAGAACAGAGTACAGGAATCATTCCTTAGAGCAATGGTGGCGAACCTATGGCACGTGTGCCAGAGACGGCACGCGTGTCATCGCCCTAGCCACCAAGGCACCCACAAGGCAGGGCGCTCTGCCTCCGTTCCTCCTTGCTCTGGGTCTCCACCGCCTGCCAGCCCGCTACCTGCCCATCTCCCATCACAGTCCCAGGGGCCCCTGGGAAGCCCTCCCCAACCCTCCTGTCTTCGCAGGGCTGTGCTAAAGTGCGGGCCCCTGGGAAGTTCTCCCCAACTCCCGTCTTTGCAGGGCTGCGCTAAAGCACGGGCCCCTGGGAAGCCCTCCCTGGCCCCCCATCTTCACAGGGCCATGCTAAAGTGTGGGCCCCCGGGAAGCCCTCCCCAACCCCCCATCTTTGCAGGGCCACACTAAAGAGCAGGCCCCTGGGAAACCCTCCCCAAGCCCCGTCTTCACAAGGCCATGCTAAAACACGGGCCCCTGGAAAACCCTCCCCAAGCCTCCCATTTTTGCAGGGCCGCACTAAAGCACGTGCCCCTGGGAAGCCCTCCCTGACCCCCCCTGCCTTTGCAAGGCTGCACTAAAGTGCGGGCCCCTGGGAAGCCCTCCCAACCCCCCGGTCTTTGCAGGGCTGTGCTAAAGTGGGGGCCCTGGGAAGCCCTCCCTGACCCCCCGCCCGTCTTCACAGGGCCATGGTAAGCATGTCCCCCCCAGGTAGCAATGCAGAGTCCAGACTGATTTCCCACAAACTGCTGCTCCATGCTCACTCATCCCTTTGCCACACCATACATGCAGATCTGCCCTCAGAGAGAGCTTTTACCTAAATAAGCCTTGGTCTTAAAGGTGCCACTGGACTCTTTGCATTGCTATGGGGGGAAACAAGCAGATTTGCCCTTACAGAGAGCTTTTACCTAAATAAGCCTTTCCCTTCGTGCCAATTTCACACCATGTGCTGGGCGGTGGCATTTTGCCTCACAGCTTCGCCTGATTTCCCCAGCGTCTCAATCCTGTTTTTTGAGGACTGAGTAGACGCAGGGGGAATCAGGCAAAACTGCGAGGCAAAATGCGACTGCCCAGTACATGGTGTGAAATTGACATGATTAGGGCAAAGGGAAGAGGGAGCGCAAAGCAACAGCTTGTGGGAAATCGCTCCAAGGCTTATTTAGGTAAAAGCTCTCTGTGATGGCAGATCTGCGTGTTTCTCCCCCCACCCCGTAGCAATGCAAAGAGTCCAGTGGCACCTTTGAGAGAGAGAGAGAGAGAGAGAGAGAGAGATATCTCCAGGCTGTCTTAAAACACTGGGTTGGTTCTGTGTGTGTGTGAGAAAGATGGAGACCTCCTCTTCTTCTTCTTCTTCTTCTTCTTTACAACCCCTTGGCTTAAATTGTATTCTCAAATGGCCATCCCTATTAGAACTTTACACTTCAGAATCAGTGTGCTTATTAAACCTGTGTACTGGTGATTAGTAACTACATTTGCTAGTGAGGCAACTTATCGCTTTCTCTCCCTGACTTACCAACCTCATGTTTTTCTTTTAAGACAAGAGATGTTAATGTATGAGTTGTTTTTTTCTGAACTAAAACCTCAGTATTCAGGTTAAATTGCCATGTTGGCACTTTGCGATACTTAAGTGGGTTTTGGGTTGTAGTTTGGGCACTCGGTCTCTAAAAGGTTTGCCATCACTGCCTTAGAGCATTGTGATTTGGAAAAGCACGATCCCCATATGTTGGTCAGGACAAGTCAAGGACTCTTGGTTGCAAACAAATAGCCTACTGACCAGGGATATTCTCATAGAAAGTAAAAAATCCCCGAAAATCCCTTTTTTCAAAACAGTGTTTCTATCTTAATTTCATCTACCTTGCTAGAAGCACAAAGACGACAGTAATAACTTTTAACTAGTTTTTGCAGGTGCATTCATCCTTATCTGCAGGGGAGCCTTCTTCACTTGCAGTTCAGATTCCGCAAACCTAAGTGAAACTTCCTTCAGGTAAAAAGCACTTTTTATCATGCAGAGGTGGAGCCATGGAGACATTACATAATAATTGTTGGTAGAGTTTTGGCTTTCAGGTACAGCAGAATATTTAATAAGTGGGTAATTACGGTCCAGCTTATGCTGAATCCTTGATCTTTATATCCCACAGACTTTTGGCTGTATTGGTACATTTTTATTCACTCTTGGAAAAAAGTTTTAGCCTTCAGCCATTGACTAAACTGTTCCCATGCTGAAACTGCTTACCATGTTTCTCTATGGCTGCCTCTATCATATATTTAAGAACAGCAGCCAGATTTTGCTTCAGTCTTGCTAAAGGCTGTTCCCCCAGGTCTTGTTACCTACTTAGTCCCAGTCCCTAAATTTGCTTGAATGCTGTTAAAGAGAATGGGCTACAGTTGGCTCAGGCTGTGGATATGCAGGCACAGCCACAGAGCTTTATTCTGCCTTGACTTCTGCCATAGATACCCTATGATTGTGGTCACACACGCTAGAAAAAAATGGGGGGAAGTGAGGCTATTTCCTCTGGAGGAATTTGATTCACAGTTGCATGATCACACCTCCCTTTGAAGCTGCGGGTGCAGCCTGCAACTGCAGGTGAGTCGGGGTTTTGTGTGCCTTTTCCCCCCATGTGCTTAAACAAAGGATTGATGAATCGCACCTCTGCACCAAGGGCTCCCAATGGAGTTTGCAGTGATGCACATACTGCAAGGGGGGGGGACAATGGCATGGAGTCAGGATGGCCGGATGAGACCATCCCAATGCCATGAGAGCACACTGGAGCGATCAGACATGGGAAAGTCCATCCGTGGCCTGTCGCAACCCGTTTACTACTGGATTTTCCCCGGTGTCAATTCCACTTCTGCGGTAGAGCAGAATGGGTTGCCAATGGCTGCAGGGTGTTTCCCAGATGATGTTGTCTGGTCATGCTCTTTAAATCCACCTATGCTGGGTCTAATTGTGCATATGATTGCAGCCTATTATTGTTTAATATCAGGAGTTGCAATGTCTAAAGGTAGGGATAACTTCCATGCTCAAGTCACACGAAGCCTTGGGTATTATGGCAACCACATCTGTTTTGCAAAAATACCATTGTAGTTTGAAGAACTACATGGAAATCAAATGGACCCTCACAAGAACAGGCTGCCTTCTAAAATGATCAAATCAAACTCAACTGTCACGGTTTCAGGTAATGGCTTTGGTCTCTGAACATGGTAATCTCTGAACTGTAACTTCTGGCTTCAGCACCAGAATGTGGATTACATTTCCAAATCTTACCCATTTTTAAGGAGACAGGGTGTTTAGGAAATTTGATAGAAACTACAGACCGGGGGGGGGGAGTCTTCTATCGGGATTAAAATGTGACTGAAAATGGGAGGGGGGAGACAGACACACAACTATTTCCACTTAACCCATGCACCCACATTCATACATCTGGCATTGATGTCTAAATAAGATTTCTCCGGTGGTCCTGGGAGTGGGGCAGATGAACTCCTCCCCTTCCGCAGGCAGGGACTGCCAAACTTGATCCTGGAGGGGAGGGGCTTGTCCTCTGGCTCCCCAGTCTTACTGGCCCTGCCTTCGGTATGGCTCTGCTCTAAGGAGCACGAAGTTCCTGGCAGAAGAAAAAAGAAGTAAAGACACCAGAAGTGAGCTGTTAGGGAGGCGAGGGAAGTTGTTTCTGCCTCCCCACCCCTCCTGGACCTGCAGGTGGAACCACGGTGAACTGCTGCCAGCAGCATTGGGAGGCCCCCAGTCAGTCGTGGCAGCCGGGGAACTCGCCTCCACTGATGCGCACAGCTGCCTGTTGTCGCTACAGGTTCCTGCTCCCCTGCTTAGTTTTGGAAGCTCTAAGCCTGGCCTGGTGAGAGGTGGAGGAGAGAGGCGGAGGCGAAATGTGCACGGGTGGCGCGGCTTGAGCTAGTGCGATCCTGTGCGGGGCTGGAGTCTTGTCTTCACACCTGCAGCGTAGATGACCGGGCGGCTTGGTGGCTGCAATCAACTCATACTGCTTTTCTAAAGCACAGTAGGGGGGATTTTGGGCATGGGGGAAGCTGGGTGATTCAGGCTGGATCCTGTGGGCTGGTCTAGTTCGCACTTACGTGTGGAGGCTCCCATCCCCCCAGCCCCTGTAGCTGGTGAGTGTGCAGCGTTGGGTGGCTGCATGATGCCTTTTCCTTCAGAGCCCTGGGGATAGGAATGGGGCAGAAGGTTGTGTTTTCCACCAAGCTGGGAAGGATGTGTTGTTTCTGTTTCATTTCCTCCCTCTGTAGGGCTGGAAGTGAAAGGAAATATGGCAGGAAAGGCAGCCATTCAGTGACTTTCACTTTCAGAGTTGAAGAAAATAGCAGACAAGGCAGGCCCTTCGAGTTCCTTCTCCCTAAATGATATAGAGGCTTTCCAAATTTCCAAAAAGGATGTTCAGGGTTTGGAACTTTTCAGGGAGGAAGCTCAGGCTAAATCTTCTCGCCTGACTAAAGAAGAGTATGATATGTCAACAGACAACTTCCACTCGACCTACGGGGAAAAGAGGCATGGAGACAGCAGTTCTCAGAACAGCCCTCCCCCTAGAAAGAAGGACAGGAAAGCCTCAGAGAGAGAGAGAGATCAAAGTCCTCTATTCAGTAACATTGAGGAGGACACTGAAGCTGATGTCTTTGTCTCAGCCAAGAAGGAGGGAGACCTGTCTGAAGAGAAAGAAGGGGTGGTCCCTCCTTTCCAATCTAGACCTTTCTCTCAGGAGTTATACCATAGGTCGTTGCCAAAGGTGTTGAGAGCGCTGCAGCTCTCTCATACTCCTAAAACCAAGGAAGATACAGAGGCAGCAGATTTCCTTGTTGGGTCTGACGAAGCCATTCACAAACCAAAATGTAAAGCAACAGGGGGACCTCTGCCTGCCTCTTTCTATGGATGCAGATGGTCTTCCCAAAAGCAATTGTGACAAGCATGATTAAAAACACAAAACAAAACCCTATGAAGGGATTTTGAAGCTGAGCCAGTTCCCTGTGAGTGGCTGCCACGAGGTTCTTATTTGCTAGAGCAGCATATATTTGGGCTTAAGACATTATGGCGGCAGGCAGGGCATACCTAAGAGTCTGAAGGGCAAGTTGAAGCCTTGGCTACAGCCTTTGCATCAGATGCCTCCCTGGATGCACTTCAGCTCGCTGCTAGGGTGATGGATGGCCTGTTGTGTGCAAGCTAGGTGCAATCCATGGTTCAGAAATCAGGATGCAGACCCGTCGGCTAGAGCGAAGGTGGCAGCAGTGCCATTTAAGGGAGTTAATCCGTTTGGTGCAGGCTTGAACAGATTTCTTGTTGAGGACAATGACATGAAGAGAGTTCTGGTTTCAAGGAAAATGTGAAGTGAGAACTAAGAGGTGTTTTCAGTCCTTTTGAGACTTCAGGCGAGATGACAGACAAACTTACAATAGTGCGTTTACAGGCAGATGGTAGCATAGAGCTAGGGTTCGAGAACCCAGCCTTTGCAGGAAAAGCAGGACAGAACCCAAGGGCCACAAGAAGGGAACCACAGCATGACTATGCTGGGATCCTATGTCTAAAAAAGTCAGGGGCCCTTTGCAGTAGTTCTCTCACCAGTGGCACTGGACAGTCACAGACAAGAGGGTGCTGGGGATGGTGACTCATGGCTGTTTTCTGGAGTTCGAGAGGTACCCTCCATGCCAATCTCCAGAACTGCCAAAAAATCATCCAAGGGACAAACACAATCTGCTATTTATATAGATAGATAGATAAAAAAGAGGGTCTTACACCATCTTCTCGGCATTGGGGCCATAGAACGGGTACCAGAAGGGGAGACGTCGCACGGTATATACTCCGTCTTCTTTATGATTCCCAAGAAAAAATGGGGATGTCAGAGTTCTAGACCTCAAGTGGTAGAACAAATATCTAAAGACCAGAATGTTCAAGATGGAGACACTGAGGTCAATTCTCTCTTCCTTACAGAGGGAAGAGTTTTCATGGTTTTTATTAGTCCTGGCGGCTGCCTATTTTCACATCCCGATCCGGGATGGGCATCGTGAGTTCCTGCGTTTTGCTTGTCAGGGGTGACATTTTTAGTACCAGGCCCTTCTGTTTGGATTTAAGTCATTGTCAAGGGCTTTTACCAAAGTTTTGGTGATGCTGATAGAATTCTTGAGGATGGAGGGCATGTCCCTGTTTCCATATCTTGATGACAATCCTGATAAAGGCATCTTCATTACAATGCAGGGGCTCAGGGCACATGGTTTATTGATCAGTGTGGAGACCACTGTCCTAGTACCATCCCAGGCCTTAAACCACCTGGGTGTGTTAATTCACTTGGCAAGGGACAGAGTCTTCCTGTTTCAGAAGAGGCAGTAGAAATTTGTGCAATTGTTATTCCAGGAGCTACTAGCTCCACCAATAGAGCTGATGTCTCTGGCCTGCCTATTGGGAATGTTGGTCTCCTGTCAAGGTGTTGTGTTTTGGGCCAGGTTCCACACTCAGCCACTTCAGAGTTCTCTCCTTAGTACCAGGAGGAGATAGCGCATGGAGGGCAGGGCCGGCCCTAGGGTTCTTTGCGCCCTAGGCTGGCTACCTTCTGGCGCCCCCCCCCCAGCGTCGGAGCCCGAGAGCTGGGCCGTGCTTGGGAGGGCCATGGGAGGGAACCTGTTCTCTGCCCGGAGGTGGGCCTGGGAGGGCCGTGGGGGGGGAAGCCACGCCGCCGCTGCCTGCCCACCCTGCAGCCCAGCCCGGAAGCCCCGCACCCAGCAGTGGGCCTGGGAGGGCCGTTGGGGGAGGGGAGAAGCCGTGCCGCCGACGCCTGCCCGCCCCACGGCCCAGCCCAGAAGCCCCGCGCCCAGCAGTGGGCCTGGGAGGGCCATTGGGGGGGAGAAGCTGCGCCGCTGCCTGCCCGCCCCGCGGCCTAGCCCAGAAGCCCCGTGCCCAGCGGAGGGCCTGGGAGGGCTGTCGGGTGGGGGGAGAAGCCACGCCGCCGCCTGCCCACCCCATGGCCCAGCCCAGAAGCCCCGCGCCCAGCGGAGGGCCTGGGAGGGCCGTGGGGGGGAGAAGCCATGGGGGGGAATTGATTTTGAGCGCCCACTAGGGCGCTCTTCACTGGCGGCACTAGCCACCCCCCACCTCCTCTCCCCCCTGGGCTTTGGGGAGAGGGCGGGCAAGCTCTGCTGCCACCTCCTGAGCCCCAGCACGGCGCTCGGGGAGGCAGTGGGAGCGGCGGAGGGGCTTTTCGCGGGAGGGACAGGGCGCAGTTTGGCACCCCTGCCGCCGTTGTGCCCTAGGCGAGCGCCTAGCTCGCCTAGTGGGCGAGCTAGCCCTGATGGAGGGTAATGAAAGTAGCATTGCCGATGTCTGTGAAACTACAGCTATGATGGTGGCTGGAACCAACCAGATTTTTGGTGCGTATGCACCTGAGGGACCCCAAGAGAACAGCAGTAACCACAAATGCCAGCCTGTTTGACAGGGGAGCACTCTCCTTGGGCAACATGACACAAGGGTCTTGATCAGCAGAAGAGTCGACCAGAAGCATCAATTTCTTGGAATTGGGAGCAATAAATCTGGTCCTGGTTCGGTTCCAGAGACATTTAGCAGGTCATCAAGGTCAATATGACAGCAACAGCCTTTATCAACAAACAGGGTGGCACCCATTTCAAGAAACTGGACCAGGAAGAGGTGATGGACTGGGCAGAGGTCCGTCTTCTATCTCTCAAGCTGGTCATGTGGCTGGTCGGGAGAATGTTCTAGCAGATTGGTTGAGTCAGCAGACACTGGACCAGTCAGAGTGATTACTGCTCAAGATAATATTCCGCCGAGATGCCAGAGGTTCAGAACAGCAGAGGTAGACCTGTTTGTGACAGATCAAATCAGACAACTGGGATGTTTTGTTTCAAAGTCTGGAAGCTATTGGTATGTCCGCTCTGGGCCTGATTTGGCCAAGGGGTCTTCTGTATGCATTCCTACTGTTTCTGTAAATTCCCAGGGGGATACAGGTGATGGTAGAACAGAAGGTGGATCTGATCCTAGTCATGCCCTTCTGGCTGAGGAGGGTGTAGTTTCAAGCCTGGAGATTGAAAGGTGACAGCTAAAGGACATGGGCTATGAGGAGGGGGTGGTTGCCACTCTGCTAGCCTCTAGGAAAAGGTCCACAAATTCTGTGTATAGTAGGACTTGGCAGCTGTTTCAGCCTTGGTGCAAGGAGCGCAAAGTAAACCCTCTTTCAGCTACGGTGGGGGATATTCTGGCATTCTTTCAACAAGGGTTAGCATAGGGGTGAGCACGAGTACTCTAAAGAGACAGGTGGTGGCCTTTTTTGATGTTAGGAAGTCAAGAAAGGTATCTCATTGGTTCAGCATCCACGTATCAAATGCTTCCTGAGAGGAACTTTGCTTATTAACCCCCCGCAAGTTCATAGGTTTTCTCACATGGGATCTAAATATAGTCTTGAGGGTTTCTGCAGTGCGTCCTTTGAGCCTATGGCATCCTGCCTGGTAAAAGAACTGGCCATTAAGACAGTTTTTCTGATGGACATTACTTTGGCACATCAGGTATCTGTATTGAAGGCATTGTCAGTACACAGGGAGCTGTGTATTTTTCTTACAGATAAGGTAGTCCTTTGGTCAGACCCAGCTTTCATTCCTAAGGTTATTTCGTCTTCTCACAGGTCAGAGGACATTGTGCTTTCCTCTTCTTGTCCAGACTTCAAACATGATATGGAAAAGCGCCAGGCATAAACTGGACATACGTAGGGCCCTGAGTTTCTATGTGGATAGGACCAAGGGGTGGAGGACAACAGAGTCTCTGTTTGTGTCCTTTTGGAAATCAGTCGTGGGTGAAGCCTTTTTCTACCTTTACACTGAGTAGGTGGATCAGGGGATGTATTGTTGAGGCCTACAAGATGCAGGGTTTCGAACCCCCCAGGGGGATTACCGCACAGTTTGAGGGGGACAGCCACATCGGCAGTGTTTAGAGGTTTCAGTCCTTGTACTTAACTTGTAGGGTGGATACCTGGAAGTCTACTCATTCCTTTACTAAGCATTTTCAGATAGGTAAGCTGACTTCGGCCAAGGTACCGCTTGGCAGAAGGGTACTTCAACGTGCCTTGTGAGGCCCAGAAGTCATCGGACCCGCCCTGGGGAGTACTGCTTTTTATGCCCCACTCCCAGGACCACCAGGGAATGGAAGATTTTATTCACTTACCATGAAGCTTCCTTCTCAGTGGTCTGGGAGTGGAGCAGTCCTGCCCGCCCTGGTTGAGAGAGCGGCTTCCAGGTCTTATCAGGGACTGTTTTTTGCCTTGATGGGCAGTTTTTTGAGTGCACACTTGTTGTGTAGGAAACAAGTTCTAGTGGTGAGTAATGCTGAAAATCTGGATGTTCTGGTTCATATTCTGTTCAAATACAGTTTTATGTTTACTGTTAGACAGTCTGTGGTGTATCACTTGTTCCCGTTTTTGGGAGGAGATGTTGGTTTGGTGGCAGTGTTTTTCTACAGATCGTGGGGAGTCATGTGGCTTGGTGACCAACTGGGGAGCCAGAGGACAAGCCCCTCCCCTCCAGGATCAAGTTTGGCTGGCCCTTGGCATAGAGAAGGACTGACTTCAGAAATAACCTTAAAAAAATTAATGACGGGGGATCAAAAAGATTAAATTCGAAAAATTTAGAGAAATGGAGCTGAAGTGTTTTACTAAATGGTATCGGACGCCAGCCCAACTAGCCAATATGATATCCAGGATGAGTTCAAACTGTTGGCACTGCAATCAGGTAAAATGAGATGGGAATGTGCCAAAGTTCAGGATTTTTGGAAGAAAATATTGGATAGGATAAAAGACAAGATAGGTGTATTAATACCAATAGACATTAATTTAATGACATTAGGCATCTTGAAGAGTGAGACAATAGAAAGCAAATACCAAGAGGTACTCAGGGTGATGATATTAGCTGGGAAAGCCGTTATAGTATTAGGATGGAAAGATAAGAACAAGTGGACCATGGAGAACTGGAATGACTACTTTCTTGAATACATCCAATCAGATATCGTGGCCTTGACAATGGAGGAGAATACTTGGGAGGAAAAGAAGAAACGGATAAGGAAGAAATGGTCGCCCTATTTCGACTGGATCAAGGAAGATGAAGCCAAGAAGGACACTTACTGGAAACTTTGCACTTTGTGCCCATGGCTGAAGCAATGATGGAAGAAGAACAGGGGAGGGAGGACTGAGGGAAGGGAGGAGGGAAGGGGGGAGGGGAAAAAACCTTGTATAATGATGACTGAAAGATTATGTGTACGATAGTTGGTCAAAATAAAAAGCAAGTTGACTAAAAAAAAAAAGTTTGGCTGGCCCTGCCTGCAGAAGGGGAGGAGCTAATGAGAGCCAGTTTGGTGTAGTGGTTAAGTGCGTGGACTCTTATCTGGGAGAACCGGGTTTGATTCCCCACTCCTCCACTTGCACCTGCTGATGCGACCTTGGGTCAGTCACAAGCTCTGGCACAGCTGTTCTCTCAAGGACAGTTTGTGTTAGAGTTCTCTCAGCCCCACCCACCTCACAGGGTGTCTGTTGTGGGGAGGGGAAGGGAAAGGAGTTTGTAAGCTGCTCTGAGACGCCTTTGGGCAGTGAAGGGCGGGGTATAAATCCAATCTCTTCTCTTCTTCTCTTCTAATCCGGGAGTAAGGAGTTAAGGACTGCCCCACTCCCGGACCACTGAGAAGGAAGCTTCACGGTAAGTGAATAAAATCTTCCATTTTCACACAAGAAAAGGTGCAGTGGAAGATGCAAGTGAGTCCAATATTAAGCCAGGTTGTGTTTAATATTAAGGTGATGTCTGAATGCAGGCCAAGAGAGAAGGTTGGAAAAAATCAGGCCTGTATTAAATCACTAGTAAAGTGACTCTCACAAAAGACTCTAGCAGAAAAAGGGGGATTTTAAAGAGGAAGCACATCAGTCACAATATTTTACACTGCTTCAACTTCATAAGCTCTTATTTAATGTTTAAATACTAGCTGAATTAAAGGTAGCACTCAATGAGCTACAAGGAAAGCTTAGAAGAGACCACTGGAAGGATGAGAGTAATACACTAACAGTAATTCACTTACTGCAAGCTTCTTCATAAATTCATTTTATTTAACATCAGTTCAGTTATCTTTCCATTCCATTTCATTTGCATTTTCATGTTTTTATTTTTACATCTGTTCTACAGCCTTTTCTAACAGCTGTCTTTCCTTTCTCTGCCCCCCTTCAAATTGCAGGTTAAGATTTACAGCTCAAATGCCCCCCCCTTTAAAAAGTAAATCTTCCTGACAGAAAACCAGAAGAACCCCAGCATACTAAGCTAGACTCCTTCACATCTAGCTTTCCATGAGCAGGAAGTGTTTTTGTATAAAGGTACATGCCACATACAGTCTAAAGTGGTACAATCCAGTCAAAGGTATACTAGCTGTGCATAAAAACCAGCATACTAATTGGTTAGGTATACAAACAATGATCAGGTATACCACTCATTGGGTTTGACTTATAATAAGCTCAAAATATTTATTCTCAGGCTCATTTTGTCACAAAGCTTCTTTCAGTGCAAGGCCAGAACAGAGGAAGACGAGTTAGAATAATTCCTGTGCTGAACAATTGTATTTTTAAATAAGGCACAGGAATTAAGTATTTTTAAATAACAAACACAACCCACACATCCCATGATTTCATTCTGCTGTGTAATAAAAAGACACATCCTGAGTTAGGCAAAGTTTTTTTCCCCCCAAGGGAGAAATTAGTACTTTCTTGCATACTTTGACACATTTAAGATTTTTTTCATTGTTGCATGCAACCTAGGTTTAGAGGCACGATGGAGGTCAATTTAAGGAAAGGCTCTGTGGGCTTGTATTGTATAGATTTGGAATTCCTCCAAACTGGGTTTACCAAAGAACACAAGCTATACAAAATAGTGCACTGACACACATTGCAAGCGCTTCTCTACAATAAAACTGCCAATGCATATAAGGCAATTAGGACAAACACTGTATTTGCTTCTAAATGGGAAAAATTCTCAGCAGAAGAAACAAAAATACTCTACACAAGATCAGTTGCTACTAAGGCAAGAGGTCACACACATCTTTGTGTAAGTAGCTTTTTTGTCAGCTTTGCTTGGCATGTTTTGGGTTTAATGGGCAAAGCAACTGTATGACTTAAGGCCCAGCTCTATCTTACACTGAACACATGGGTGCAACCAAAAATAGCAGGCATGAAAGTACATCCTCCCTTCTTAAGAGCCAGCAGAACTTACCTTGTGCCATGACATAATGGCATTCTGCATTTTGTTGCCATGGGCAGGGAAGAGAGACTATCATAATACCTCAGTGCTGGATATTTTTGGCTGTACCTTCAATATAAATATCTAGTTTTGCCCTAATTTGTAAACTTTAATTATTCTGCATCTGAGTGTCTTGAAAAGTGTTGTATAACTTCAGAATTGTCATTTTTTTAAAAAAGTTATAAGCCAAATCATGAAAACTTATTCCAGTGACAAAACCAAAGAATACTATAACACAGCCCGAGTGACAGCAATTAAGCTAAAGTAGGAGGGTTTAAGATAGTAAGTGCTTAATTGTCTCTATGTAGAAGCAAGCACACAGGATTGCAACTGATGCCAATTATACTGGCGTCTGCAGTGGGCTGCTGGAAAAGTGCTAAATCAAGGTAGAGGTCTGGGTCTGAGCCACATGGGGAGCATTGTGTGCGAAGAAGAGCAGTTTGTCAGTGAAACTACTCTTTGGAAATGCTGTACCAACATGGTTAATATCATCCTGAAAATCACTACATATGCATGGAGCCTTCTGTGCAATTTGGCATCTTGGCAGCAATGTTTCCCTAAGCTCAAGGGAGCAGCATAACCTTAAACCCTGCAACTATACATTTACTGGGGGAAGGAGCAATTCCTTTTCTATCCACAGGCTCTGTAGATATTCAAAGTAGTAAAGCCTCTACAGGAAATAAGCCAGGTGGCATCATACAAAATATTTGTAGAGGAGCATGTAGAAGTATTGGTTTTAGGCCTTCTATGACCAAGGGACTGTGGAGCCCAAATTACTTGGGTACTGAGGACTTGAAACTAAAAATAATGACACATTTTCTTTTTTCCAATTGACTACAAAATGACAGGAGTGTTTATGTTTGAATTACTTTCTATAACTAAACATTATCCACAAAAGATCCAAGGAGAAAATGAATTTAAGCACTGTCAGAACTCTTCTACAGGATCAGAAGCTTCTGTTCTGTCATCATATGCAGAAAGGAAAGAGCACAGTCACATGCAGAAAGGAAAGAGTATAAAGTGTTTGCTTTTATATCCATCAGCAAAAAGCTCCTAATTAATGACATCTGTTTTCAGCCTCCATCCTGCTCTTGAGTAAGGAAATGTAATTTTTTGCCAACATACTTGTCTTTTGCAAACATGCTTTTCCTGCGCACAGAAATATTTGGGCTTTGAATATTTAGATTATATTGAAAAAAGGACTATGGAAGGTAAAGGAAGAGCAGTGACTCACTTGCCAGACGCTCAAACTACTTTCAAGGTCTTTGTGCTGCTCTTGCTCATTCCAGTTAAAAACAAACATATTTTCTACTTTCAGATGTAAAATCAAAGTTTTACTGCAATGGGATTTCCTATGAGGTTTTCCTAATCCAAATATGAAAAACTCGTAAGAAATAAAAAGTTAATAATCAACAATTCATTAACTAAAAAACAACAAAACCACACACATATACATTACAGAAGGCCAGAGTGGTAGCTTAGTGCTTAACATAGAAGATAGTGCTTATGTGTTTGCATCTGATAAGTCTGCCCTTCATACTGCTTGGTCCCTACAGAGCAGAAGGTAAGTTATCCAACTTCTACTGAAAACAGACTGTATTAAAGCTTCAGAGTCTCAAGACTCCAGAACGGAAAAAGACAAGATGGAACAGGTCAACACAGGAAAAACTGGGGTCCCAAAGAGACTGATCATCAATTTCTCTGGCTTTATAATTTAAAGAACTTTGATTATAGAGTGCATTGTAAGTGGACATCTTTACCTCAGAACTGTGATCACTTAAACACTTGCTTACCCTCCATGATGTACAGTCATAAAAGTCTCCAAACCAAAGCTTTAGTCCAGACGATTACAAAGGACTGACAAGGGTTTAAGGGAAGGCAGCACTCTCGTTATTTAAAGCCCATCAAGTATTTACCTCACTGCACTCAGAACTCCAGCACAAAAGGCCCTTTTGTTACAAGACAACATGAACCTTGCCTTTGGGATATGGCTTTACGATGGCCTTCCTGGTTAAGTCCATCACAGGCATGCTGGCCATTCAAGTGGAAGAAATGGGTGGTATGTCTTGCATAAAAACACAAGAGGCTCTTCTTTTCCCCAAGGAGGGAACTAATAATTTCACCACCTTTTAGGTATTCAAGCGACCACAGAAATAACCTTGCAGGTAAAGTGTTTTCGCCACTGTTAAAAATACTGTCTCCTCTGACTTGCCCAATCTCCCTATGAATCAAAGCTATTTTCCAGTATTTGTCACCAAGTGACCTTTATATTACCTTTGGATTAAAAGATAAATTGGTCATAAGTGGAGACCCAACTGGAGAGAACTGTCCAATTGGGAAATCTTTCTAATAAGACATGTAACTGGGGTGACTTCTGATCTTCCCCAAAGTAATAATGGGTAGCTATACCAAGGGTGACCATTCCTTTGACTGGCTCATCTGAGGCCTGGAAAACAGACAAGAAAACAGAGAAAACAAAGTCATTTTCAATTATGTTAATTAAATTCATAGTTTCCAGTCACAGTTCATCCTGAAAAGCACTTATATTACGCTTATGCAATGATAACACCAGAGTCAGCAGACTTGGGCCTGTAAACAGTACAAGAGCAGACATGAATGGCAATAATATGACTGGCAAGCACACTGGAATCTGATCAAAAGGCAAATTCAGTCCACAGGTAATATGGAGAGAAGGTTTATGCAACTCTTGCAAGAAGGTAGAGCTTTAATTAAATTTACTTGTAGCAGATATAAGTTGCCTGTCTTGCAAAATAGACCTCAAGGCAAGTAATATATGATGCAGACTGCAATAGATTTGAGTATGTATTTTCAAAATGGTTTGCACTAGGGAAAATATATGGAATATGCAAGTGCAACGCTTGTTAAGTCTCTAGCCTAATGCAAACCATAGATTCAAGGGAGCTGCTAAAAGGATATCACTGGCAAACTGAGAAGCCAATCCTTTGTTCTCTGAGCAGAACAAAGGCATACAGCCCCTTATTATGTCAAAAGGGGCAACATTAAAAGAAACTTACATTCATTCTCCTTTTTGTTTTAATTTTTTCTTTGCTATATCCCCTCTCTAACATGATTGTGGTTTGAGAGCAAAGGTCACCTGATTACCAAGATTTTCAGCCAATGGGATATGGGGAAGTGATAAACTGAAATATACAAAATGCATGCGAGAAAGGCCACTATAAGTTTCTTCATTACCTAAGGCAGGCCTTCAGTCTTTGCTCCCTCAAACTTATGCTAGCTACATATTTCTCTTTAGAACATTCTCTAATTAAGTGTTCCTTGATGCTTTACAAACCATAACTCTAGATATGTTAAGATTCAGAGTAAAGAACACAAACTATGCCATTTAAACACTGGCCTTGTATTATCCCAAGATATTCTTATCCACAAGTTCAAGACTAGTCACAGCCATAAAAGAAACCAGGCCATTTCAAAAATGCAACTGGAGCAAGAGCAGACATGCATGACAACCATGAGAGTGACAGAGGTGTGATGAAGAGCAGTCAGCAAGGTAGTCTAGACTTGGAGTTGATTGGAGACAAATGTTTGGATCTGGTCTTAAGAGAAAAGTACAAGCAGCATGGACGGATGTTCAGCAGATGTGCACACTTGCTTCTAGCTTAAAAGGAAAACTAAAGTAAAAAAGAGTACTGAGAACAAGTCATCATATGATGTCAAAGGGAAGATGAAGATTTTTTCCCCTATCAAAATATCTGAGTAGGTTTAACAGTAACCAAAAGCAGTATAGCAACAGCTTGAACTGCAAGCTTTGCTGATATACAACAAATTACAATATGACATCAATCCATTACTCAAGCATGCTTGCACAGATCATGCAAAAGGAAGAGAAACCATCCCTACTTTTGGCAAGCAGTTGAAAAGCAGTGATTTAGGATTTTAACAGTCAGGCCAGCACAACTTAGGACAGTTAACGTAGGAGCCTCCCTTCATTCCATGATTTGCTTCCACCATGGCATTAGAGTTATCTCTGTATAACTCTAATTTCAACCTCTGATTACGAGAAGAATCCTGGTACCCTACTCCCCCCACACACACCATCTGCATTCTTTGACTGGACGGGAAGACTATCCCATCCAATTCAGCAAACTAATAATAATGGCAGCCAACTTCTCTGCACAACAAGCTAGCATTGGCCCAGGATAGTAAGTTAATTTCCATCTTCAGGTTTGGCTGTATACAACATGTCTGATTCCATAGCTGGTCTCCTGTAAGGAAAGAAGTAAACTCTCTCCGTATCACATATTATTCCAAAACTGGGCCCATTTGCAAGGAATGGTACAATTTGCAAACAGGCAGGGTGAAACATGAAGAACAAACCAGTATCGTATTCAAAAGATAAAGGCAAAAAAACCATTAACATTCACTGATATAACCTTTCTGACAAGACACAGTCAAGTAATCCAGTGGAGTAGGCAATAGAGTTCTGTGAAATAAAATACAGTGTTTATGGTATAGCAGGATTCCTACCGCTCTCACCTTCATCTCAATCCAGAAGCGCCATGGCAAGGCCTGGAGCCCATGCGAATAATACACAAAGTAATCCCCATCTATATTAGCAAAAGGAGTTCCATCTCCCAGGGACCACCTGGACAATGTCACCCCTGAGTGTGGTCGAAGGTATAGCGACATATGACTTGGACCTAAGCAAAAGGCAAACAAAGATTCTTGTAGGAATGCAGAATAAAAGGAGCCATTTTTCAGAGTTGCATTGCCCTTCACTGAAGTTCTCTCTCATACCCCAATTGCTTAATGATTGTTTCCACTCTGCAGTGTATACCAAGAGGAGAACAGAATATATGGCCACACTACAAACTGGTTTTTATTTATCCTGCACCAACTGGAATAACCAAATCGATTTTGACAGGAGACTAATGTTCAGTGCATTGCAGTAATATAGTCTCAATGTTACTGTGGCCAGATCAGCTCTATCAAGGTCAGTGGCCATCTTTTGGGCTAGGCTGAGTTGGGAGAAAGACTTTTTTTGCAGCTGCATTAACTTGCTTCTCCAGTAATAATGATGGGTCCAGTATAACTCCAAGGCTCTTAACAGAGTCAGCAAGGATCAGCTGAACCCCATCAGAAGTGGGGAGCACAATGCCCTTCAAGATCTCTGCCTTCCCAACTAGCATTACCTCTGTCTTTTCATGGTTTCATTTACCACAAGGATCACTAGGCATGAGAAGGCTAGAGGTCTCTATCAGAGACTTCTCAAGTAGATAGTGCTGTCAAGTCATATGGTTTTCAAGACAAGAGACGTTCAGAGGTGGCTTGCCATGGCCTTCTTCTGCACAGTGACCCTAAAACTCCTTGGTGGTCTCCACCCAAATACTAGCCATGGCTGACCCTGCTTAGCTTCCATGATCCGACAAGCGCAGGCTAGCCTGGGCGATCCAGGTCAGGACTGAGAATTCCTAGCAGCTGCATTAAAAAATTCTCAAGTTTCCTTGCTAAAAGGGTATCAAATCAATTTAAAGTTTAAGTTCATAGCTAGCAATGGAATTCTGAGTAAAAAGATAGTTCTGAAACAAACTGTCACACTGAAAATTCTTGCTCTCACTTCCAGCAGAGTGCTTTAATGAAAATGGCAAGCATTGAAAAGTATGCAAATCATTTAAAAAGATGCATTCAGCTTGTAGCTCTCATGTTGCCGCATTCCCCAAAGGCACTTTGGCTGATTGCACAAGACTTTTTCCCCCTCGTGGTGGTAATGTTGCCACTGTGATTGTTGCTCAATTTGCACCTGCAACAGAGATTCTACCCAGCACAAAGTAGGTAATCTAGATTTTTATCCTTGTTAGCCACGGCTTCCTTCCACACCAGATGCAGACTGCACGCACTCCTCCCCCCTCTGCCCTCCCTACTGTCATATCACTGTGATGATTCTCCATTATCTTTTTTTAAAAAACTGGTGAATGCATAGCACTGCTCAAGAATAACACCAATACAACATTGAAAAACAAATGCACGTTTGCATAACACTACTCCAGAATAAAGCAATACTGCTGGAAGAAGAAGTGGAAGAAAAGATTGGATTTATACCCCGCCCTTCACTACCCGAGTCTCAGAGCGGTTTACAATCTCCTTTCCCTTCCCCTCCCCACAACAGACACCCTGTGAGGTACGTGGGGCTGAGAGAGCTCTCTCAAGAACTGCCCTTGAGAGAACAGCTCTGAAAGAACTTATAAGTGACCCAAGGTCACACCAGCAGCTCCATGTGAAGGAGTGGGGAATCAAATCCCACTGATGTCCCAACTGTCGTTCTTTAAAGTTGAAAGACTAATTGGTCCTCCTACTGCTTGGCAGACGGGGTGAAAGTGATTCAGAAACTATTCAAATTCTACTTGAGAGAGCAGAGGAAAACCCTTGCCATTTGTATTGTAACAACATTACAGTGTTGCCCTAAACCCCACCCCAAATCTGGAAAAAAACCTTTCTTTTGCCAGCAGTGGCATCAATCACTCCACTGTGAAAATGCAGAGCAGGGAGATGTTTGTTTGTTTCATTGTAACTGAAGGTGTACCTTCCCTTCCAGAAACATAACAAAGATCAACCCAGCACTGCCAAGATGGGAAAGACTGTTTCTTCAGGAATGGAATCTTGCAAAAACAAACAAACAGTAATCTCTACTGAAAAGTAACAACCCATGGATTGAAGGCATGTGCTGATATTTCACCTGATATTTCAAAGGTCAACTTCGTAGCATCCCAGGGCATTTGCTCTTTGGATAGGAGCTGAAACTGAATAGAGGCCTTAGGTATAAGCACTGGAGCAGGAAGATACCAATTTTTCCTAAAAGAAGAGAGTTTGTTACCTTATATTGGTGTTCAGAATTAATTCTGACAAAACAAATAGCCTGTGTATAACATGTGAAACACTGAAGGACTATTTCGAGGGATGTTAGTCTGCTGCAGAAAAAATGACAAAAAGAGTCTTGTCATATAAAAGCCTCTTTGTTTTGAGTGAAGGGTTTACGGTTACAGCTCTGACATGATGCCGAAACATTGTCTGGCATTACACACGTTAGCCTGGGTTTCCCATGCTCCCTCCTCTCCTTGCTTGCTCTTTGGAGTCCAACCTCCCATTGCCTTTACCAAGTGAATCAAGTAAACAGAGTTTGCCACAAACTAGAATTGGGAGACAGAGGCAAATCATGTTTTCTAATTCTGACGTGGAGCCAAATTCAACCATATACACTTATATTTTAAATGTTGTTTTAATGTTAAAATGTTTGCCACCTGGGAGAACCTATTTTGCTGGAAAGGTGTTATAGAAATGTTAAGAAAGAGCTGAGGCCCTGACGGCTACAGCTGATGCCTCGTGTGATTTTCTAGTCTGATTTATACTCCAGCTGGTCATATAGGGACCACTTCATGTCCTTCATCACCAGGTCCCTCAAGAAGAGTGGTGATGAAGGCATCAACTAGTGGTACCTACAAAAGATCCATTGAATGAGAATAGTATCTTTTGGCTAGGTTAGGATTTTAGCTGCCTTGAACCACAAGGAAAGGCAGGGCATAAATGTTATAATAAACTAGGAATAAGGCCCGTTGTGGAAATAAATACAACAGGCTCTAGAAAGAGGCTCTGGGAGAGTTTTCCGGCTTTGGGAACTCAGTGACAATTTGCTGTGGCAATCTCAGCAGGGTATAATGACAGAGTCCACCATTTTCTCCAGAGGAACTGATCTTTGCTACCTGAAGAGCAGTAGTAATTGAGTGATCTCCAGCCCACCCCCAAGATTCGTAACAGTGGTTCCCCAGGAGGGAGTGGCTGGTTTGGAGGGTGGAGTCTATGGTATTGTACCTGTCTGAGGTCCCACCCCTCCTCAACACTCACCCTCTCCAGGTTCGACCCCTCAAATCTCCAGGAATTTCCCAACCTGGAGTTGACAACCCTATCTCCCTCCCAGCCAACCATCAACCTACCTTTAGTTTTCCATCTCCTCCCCCATCCCTCCTACAGAGCAGTTGTAATTTTGAGTGATCTCCAGCCACCACCTGGAGATTGGCACCAATGGTTCCCCATCAGGGAATGGCTGGATTGGAGGGTGGAGTCTATGGCATCGTACCTGTCTGAGGTGCCACCCCTCCTCAAACCTCACCCTCTCCAGGCTCCATCCCTCAAATCTCCAGGAATTGCTCACCTGGAGTTGGCAACCTGATCAGGACTGGGCCCAATGAGTTTTCTCCCAAAGGAGGAGGAGGAGGAGTTTGGATTTATACCCCGCCCTTCACTGCCCAAAGGCGTCTCGGAGCGGCTTACAAACTCTTTTCCCCTCCCCTCCCCACAACAGACACCCTGTGAGGTAGGTGGGGCTGAGAGAACTCTAACACAAACTATCCTTGAGAGAACAGCTGTGCCAGAGATTGTGACTGACCCAAGGTCACATTAGCAGGTGCAAGTGGAGGAGTGGGAAATCAAACCTGGTTCTCCCAGATAAGAGTCCGCGCACTTAACCACTACACCAAACTGGCTCGCCACTACACAAAAGGCCAACATAGGTGTGGAAAGGGCCTTTTACTGACAGAGGAGAAAGTACAGGTGCCAACTCTGATTAGGGAAATACCTGGAGATTTGGGGGGGGTCCTGTGGAGGGCAGCATTTGGGGTGTGTGTGGAAGGACTCAGCAGGGTATAATGCCATAGAGTCTACCCTCCAAAGCAACCATTTTCTCCCGGGGAACTGATCTCTGTCATCTGGAGGTCAATTGTAACAGTGGGAGATCTCCAGGTCCCACCTGGAGATTGGCAGCCCTAGGGGAAAGTCAGCCGCACAGCGGGGAGTTGAAGAAAATGGTTTGATGGTTGCTGGCCCACCTCGTTAGCCAGCCAGCCATGCTGAAGCTAAGCAGGAGAAAGAGCCTTTTCCCATTTATTCTGACAGGAAAGTGGCCGTTGGGGAGGGGGTTATGGGCGGGGGAGGGGGTTATGCTGAAAGTCTTTTGTTTTTTTACTCACAGAGCCAAGCTTGGCTGCCTACCAACAGCCACTGAGAGGACAGTCCCTCACAGGAGTCAAGAGAACTGTCTTCCTCAGGAGACAGAGCTGTCTGCCAAGGGGAGTGGCTGGGGAAGAGGAGCAGACCCAGCACCCGGCCAATGGCACGCGAGTACTCGAGTGGCGGCTGATGGGCCAATGGCTGAGGGAGGGCATTTTACAGCCAATGGGAATGCATGGAATCTTGTGAAACCAAAAGATAAATATTTATAAGGACAGGATAAAAAATAGGATTGTGCTTATTGGAGAGATGATTAGTCCACTCTTCCTTCATTTGGTGTTCAAAGGACTCTGGGAAGGCCACCACCTTCTCCACTCCTGGCAAGCTGGGAAAAGCTCTTTTATTCCCTTTAGTTGCACTTTGGAGTTATTTTCCTCTTTCCCAGATTCAGCAGGTTCCATGAGATCCAGAGCCATTATGGTTTCAGCCAGCAGCCTGTGATAATTTTCCTCGTTAAGAAGGCATTTGGGCTGTTCATGGACTATAAACTCTTTTCGCTCTGATACTTCTTCTTCTTTAGGTCTAAGGCCCCTGAGCCATGTGAGACGGAGTCTAGTTCCTTCTAATGGAAAGCATATGTGTGTGGTGGGGTTGGTTTGTGTGCTGCCTTTATGGGCCAAGACCTTTGGCCTGAGTCCCACCCCTATTTCAGAGACTCATGACTACCTCCCACCATCTTTTTCCTGTTGCTCTGGTGGCTAAATCCAAGTGTTCATCATCTTTAACAATGTTTGGAGGCTTCCTGCCAAAATGCACTGCCACCAAAATGGTGTCCTCCTATTCACGGCTGCACTGTGCCACTCCTGATCACTTCTGGTTCTCAGCAGCTGTGTGTGCCTTTGCAGGGCTTGGCCAGCCTAGCACTGCAGGAGAAAAGTCCCTGCCTTCCGGTTTGGAGAGAAGTAGAAGGTCCCCACCCTTTGTGGAGAGAAAGCTGTCCAAGGCTTTGTTGAAGTCCTCCTCTTCTGCCATTATCTCAGCCATGCCAATCCTCAGAAGAGAGGGGGAGGGAGGGTGACGGCAGAGAAAAAGGGACATGATCAGAGATACGGGGGAAAGGAAGGTAATTAAGCAATAATGAAGGAGAGAAGAAATAGGCTGAAGTTTGTAGGAGCCCACCATAAAGGCAGGAAATTAACTGAATCAATGGGTGCCTCTCACCCAGGAGACAGGATGTTGAAGATTTGGTCCTGCTTAAGAACATAAGAGAAGCCAATGTTGGATCAGGCCAATGGCACATCTAGTCCAACACTGTCACACAGTGGCCAAAAATACCAGGTGTTATCAGGAGATCCAGAAGGACACTAGAAGCCCTCCCACTGTTGCCCCGCCAGCTTCCTTGATTGACAGATGGGAATCACATGACAAGATGCCGTCTCCCTCAGAGCAAGAAAGCAGCTCAAGAGCTTGAGACTCACTAGTGTAATGCCAAGCCAAGTTTGGCCTTAGAGTCAGCACGAAACACACAAAGGAAATTCACATGACTACCCAGTAGCCCTTTTCATATAACAACAACAACAACACAGAACTATAATAAAGCAAACATATGAATGACAAATGGTACTGGGTACTGGCATACTTTAATTGTGAGTGAAGGCTGTAAGTTTTAATCATGGATTAAAATTGACTCAACAATCTATTTATCATTTTTGACTTTTTCCTGACAGGTACTTAAACTGCTTTTAAGGTGAGAGTGGAAATAAATAATCTGTACATTTTTTAACATTGTACAGTAGTGATGACCTTAAATTATTTATAAACCATTTAATCTGCCCATTTATAAAACATAAACTTGCACCACAGAAAATATTCTGTATTTCCAAATCGGATGTTAAAGTAAATGGCTGCAGTCACACACACTAAATAATCCATTTTCAATCCACTGTCAAACTAGATTTTTACTGTGCGAACTGGCAAAATCCAGTTGGAAAGAGCTTTAAAAGTGGATTGAAAGTGGATTATTTGGTGTGTGTGACCGCAGCAAATATTTGGTCATTTGGCCAGCTCGCTAAAAAAATGAAGCAATAAGGAGATGAAGCATTACTTTCTATTCCAGGTTATTTTCTGCTTACAAAAAGAAAACCATGACTATATTTGGGGGATACTGTTTACTTATATACAAGCGACAATATCCAAACAGAATGAAGTTGTGGACCAACAGTGGCCATTTTTCATTGACTGCTGTCCAATTGTTTAAAACAAATTATATTGAAAAGAAAAAGAAAATTGTACCAATGACAATTATAACTAGTTAACTATTTTAAAACATTTAAAAAAATGTCCCATTTTCCCCTTACTTCAGGTTCCTCAGAATGTATTTTATTAAGGCATTGCTATATATTTAAATTAGCTACTAAACAGCTTTGTTTATAAGTGATTAGCTGATTTTAACAGTCTTTCATCATTTGACCTATTGAGCTTCAAATAACTCTCGCTACCAACCTAAAAAGATGGTTCACAGGAAGGATCCAAGGGAACCCACAGAAAGGTGACTCTTCCTCACATTTTGTTCTAATAGTGTCATTGAGTTCAGGAATATGAGGAGTGACATGAGACATTCCACCATAGTCGAGCCCATTAATCCATATTCCTGAGTCGCTTTTTGCCAAGTGGCCATTTAGATCATGAAATCTTCTGCTCAAGTGCTGGAAAAGTGACAATAAATTATCAGATAATAAAACTTTATAAAAAAAAATAAATTATCAGATACTGGGCAGATTTTGCAAGCTAAGCAGGTTTACTCAAAGTAGGCCCCATGTTATTTAATGGGGCTTACTCACAGGAAAGTGTCCTCAGGACTGTATTCAGCAGTAATACCAAGATCATGGAATTAGTGTCAACTACTAATCAGGAAATGGCTTCGCAAGGTAGAAGTGATATTTCTATCCACAATGGAAGACCAATACTCACACTTGCATGATGTAAAAAAAAAACCCCTGTGTTAAAGGTGATTACTAAATACTGTTATCTATCAACTATGTGAAGGGCCTTGTGGAAAGATGCCGGAAGATTTAATATAATGAGAACTAATATAGTAGATTGTAATGTAATTTGAAATGGTAGATTGGAATGTACACTACGGACCTCAAAGAACAGGTTGCTGTAAAGTCACCTCTATGCTTGAGAGGAGACAGATGGAGCGTAATGGCAGAGTCTCAGTTACTCACAGCATTCCACAATTAAGAAGGATACATCTGCCCATCAATCTCCAATTTTGATATATTTATTTCCTTCACTATGTCCTCCCCCCATTAAACCAAAACAAATGGTAACCATATAAACTAAGCTTGTTACCCCTGTTTGGTCCTTGAATCTGTCAAACACCTTCATTATGTTGTATGTTAATTTGCTGCTCACCCTCTACCTGTATGTATGGACTGGTAACTTCCATTTCAATGTATCTACAGAAGTGTGTGTGCACACAAAAGCTTATACTTTGAATTTAAAACATTTGGTCTTTAAGGCACCACTGGACTCGTACTTTGTTCTACTCCTTCAGACCAACATGGCTACCGACCTGAATCTATTACAGAACCTCTATAGGACTTAACTATGACTTTGTGGACATATGTTGCTCAGAACAACTGTGATATATTAGGCGTCATGAGAAGCAAAGTATCTAATAAATAAATTCTTCAGTGCAGTTAACCTTTGTTGGCATAAAATACCTTAAAAGAGGATTACTATAAAAAAGGAAATACACATTTAAAACCATATAGAGCGGAGCATTCTACCGACTACATAATATTGCATAGCATTGTATAAAACAATTATTCATTGGTAGTTTTCCTGGCGTAGCTTTATCACTGATCGTAAAAATGCTTCTCGGCCTTTTGGCTAAGATCAGATGTAGTATAAATTCTGGTGGAAATGGAAATAGAGCAATAGGCTTTAAGGAGCACATAAATTCCCAGTTACTGCCTGCCTAATCTAGCAAGAAGAAAATTCCATCACATTCCCAGATGAAATTGCTAGAGCTGGTTTCTAAATACAAACTTCTGCCATTTGAATGAAAGCAGAGGTAAACCTAGACCATAAATATAACAAGCAAGCAAGCACTAAGGTCTGGGCAAGCCATGCACAATGCAGTATTATCACTGCCCTTTCCATGGCTTTATCTCTGGTATTTCAATGGCCATACACAAGTTCCCTGATATTAAAACAAGAGAACACAACATATCGCAAACAGTGTGTTCTGTAAACAATGCCACAGCAATCCTCAGCATCCACAAACAGGTTGGTGCAGGTAAGTGTGTCCCAATTCTAGTAAACATATGTTACACAATCTGCACATCCTCATTCGGGCAGAACTAGGAATGGCGTAGGCAGAATCGGGAACAGTCACTAAGAGCAGCTGTGCAAAGATTTCACACCCCATTTCACATGTTTCAGCTATAACAGAAGTGTGAAATAGGTGCTGTAACAACACAGCCCAAAGTCTGTGGGATATAAAGATTAAACGATTCAGCATATGTATCTCTGGGAAGAAGGACTGATGCAAAACAAAAACAACTCCAAGGAGCTGGACTGTAATTACTCTCTTATTAAATATTCTGCTGTATCTGAAAGCCAAACCGCTGCCAATAATTATTATGTAATATCTCCATGGCCCCACCTCTGCATGATAATAAGCGCTTCTTACCTGAAGAAAGATTCGCTTAGGCCTTGGGTTTGTCAAATCTGAACTGTAAGGGAAGAAGATGCCACTGCAGACAAGGATGAAAGCAACTGCAAAAACTGTGGTTAAAGTTAATAGTGTCTTCTTCGTGCTTCTAGCAAGGTAGATTAAATTAAGCTAGAAAGCAAAAACAAAACAAAACCACAAAGATCAGGTTACATTATTTGACTAAGTACAGCTGCAGATGTCTAGAATACATTTGTTACACCCACAGTTTACCATTGTATCCCTGGGGTTTTATTCTTATCTGCACAACTTTATTAGGTAAGCCAGGCCAAGAATAATATCTTTGTCCACAGCCATCAAGAAAAGGTCATGGTTCATAATGTATTTTGAATTCATCTCTTTCATGTCCAGCCTTAATTAGGCCAGGACTGAGTACATTCCACAGATGAATGAGCCACCTGGTAACATTGCTTTGTGGGCTACTTAATTAATGATTCTGTCCAGGATGAGATCCATCTCCATTATCAAGAAGAAGAAATTTCTACATGAAAGCCAGTGATTAATGACCAGAAATTAAGCCTGCAGAAATGGAAGCTTTGGTAAGATACAAGAAAGCAGACATTGGGAGGATGGTCTCAGAAAATTCATATTCACGTCTATGGTTACTTCATACTGCATCAGAGAAAGCAAAGAATGAGTGCCATGATACCATTTTCTTAGACCACAAAAATTGTTGAAGGCGTAACACAAACAGCTCAAGAACTATTAAATTAGATAATGTGTAATTTTTAAAGCATCCTTACAAAGTAAGAAGAAAGTAATATAGATGACACAACAACAGAAGAAGCCACTAATATATCAGGTGGAATTTCTGAACCATTCCGTCCCATGATGGGAATAATCATTTCATATATAATCCAGTTGAGGTACATTACATAGAGGCATGGAACAAACATTCCCAGGAGATATATCAGAAGAAACTTCATTGTGGCACCTACAAGACAAGAAAAATAAATACACAATCTGTTCTAGATTTCTGGGAATAACTTTTTCTTTCATTGCTGGAAATAACTTTTTATCTTTCACTGTAACATAGACAATGGAACAAATTTGCAAAGATTGGGTTATCCACATATGCTTCTAAGAACTCACAACTCTACAACACATACTTGCAAATTCAGGTAGACAAGATTTTCTTATAGATTCATTGTCATAATTCTACTAGCATCATTTTGTACTTTTTTTTTAGAAAAGGCTATTTGTTCAAAGCTGCAGGAACAGTTCCCTGGGATGGAACAGGAGGTCATGTCTGGAGAGTACAGTCTTAAGAATAGAGATAGCAAGTGGAGCTCAGCATTAATCTTGTGAAAAAGGGAAGAAAGGTGAAATTCCATGCTGGTACACTCTAAATAGTACAATTTAACTGACAGCTGTGGCAAACAGGAGTTGGCAACACAAATGGTAATGCAGCAAAAAGCTCTGCAGAAACATTCATGGGGAAAACAACCCACTGGCAGCAGGTGAGGGTCTTTAGAATGAAGGTCTAGAAGGGGAAAGTTAAGAGAGCCAAATTGGGTGGAAAACATGTGGATTATTATAATATAACACAAATGTAGAAACCATTGGCACTTGCAGTCATTAAGTCCTTGCTTTCAACTGCCTCCACTTGAAAGCATTCAGACTGAGGTAACATCAAAGTTTGGTCTATAGCGTTTGATCTTTCATGCATTGACAAACTTTTAACATTATTCATAAAAGAAATGAATTCGTGGAGAACTGTCAGCACCATGTCTGTCCATATAGCTTAATGGCACCTTGATTCTATATACAGGAATAATCTCGCATCTAGCTATGGAACAGCACAGCTGTAATGCTGGTAACTTTTGGAGAGCTCCCCCTCCCCATGTTTCTCTTTTTTGCAGGGGGGGGGGCAAAGACAATGTGCTTGTTTTTGTGTAATAAAAATACACAGGTGGAATCTAACTGCCCTTTGTGTGAGTAAGAAGGGTACCAGAGATAGCTACTGCTCACATGGACACATGAGGCTGCCTTATGCTGAATCAGACTATTGGTCCACCAAATTGACTATGATCTAATCAGACTAGCAGCAGCTCTCCCAGGTTCTCAGGCTGAGGTCTTTCACATCACCTCCTACTTGATCTTAATAGGAGGTTCCAGGAATTAAACCGGGGACCTTCTGTACGCCAAGCAAGTGTTCTACCACTGAATCATGGCTCCTCTCACCATTATTTATTTATATGATCAATACATTGCACTGCTTTTCCCATATCAAACCCTCCCTTCCACAAGCAGAGGCTTACTTCTACAGGTGCAAGAGGAGGAAGCCTCCTCTACTGATTCCAGCCCTTCATGTCCTACATCGTTCCCAAAGGTCCAACAGTCCTTAAGAGTGGATTTGCCATTCTAAGTTCAATTATTTCAGGTTTCAAAGAAAACAATTCCCCAAATAATAAAAGTACTGTTTATTGCCTAATCATAAACATTTCCCCTAGAATTTCTGCCTTACAAATAATGCTTAGGATTATTAGTTGTAGATTTTCCAGTTTGTGTGACACAGAGAGTACTACATCTTTCTGTGTTATACCTCTGAGGATGCCAGTCACAGCTACTGGCGAAACGTCAGGTCCTACAAAGCCAAGACCACGGCCACACAACCCGGAAAATCTACAGCAACTAATGAATTCTGGCCGTGAAAGCCTTCGGCAACATACTAATGCTTAGCATTCATTTAGTGCTTTACAGGGTTCAAGGTGTTCCACAAGATTATCTTGTACTCCCTCCCACACACAATATTATTTCCAGCATTCCCACCTATAGAGCCCTGCTATAAAGTGTCACCCCAGAGTGTGAATTCAGGGATATGAATTCCCCTTCTGTACTGCCATGGGCCCAGGGCAGGCTATCTTATATGGCTTTTCCCCCACACATTTACAGGATACCACGGAAGAAAAAGAATCTATTCCTTCTCACCCTTCCAGTATAAAATATGCTCTGTTTCAATCAAGCCAATTAACTGCATCTGGTCTCAGGTAAAACTGTAATTACATATTATTAAAATGTGCACTTATTACCTTTTTCTTTGAACTCTTTATAAGTCATTAATTTTGCGAGAAGAGGAAATGCTACCCATATTGCAATGACAAATGCTGAACAAAATCCTAGGTATGTAA
The DNA here is from genome assembly GCA_029375565.1 of Gekko gecko. Taxonomy (NCBI): domain Eukaryota; kingdom Metazoa; phylum Chordata; class Lepidosauria; order Squamata; family Gekkonidae; genus Gekko; species Gekko gecko. The sequence goes on from JAPDNY010000007.1 coordinate 124,568,778, forward strand.
ACAAGGCCAACATAATTGACCAAAAAACCAGTGAAACATCAAAGAAAATCTCTCCAAGGAACTGTTCATTTGTATTCTGGAAAAAGAAAAAAAAGTACAGTATAAGCATATAGCCCCTTTCTTACTTTTAGTAGTCAGTGTTTCAAGCATTGTAAAAGAAGACTGTAGCCATTTTCTCATGATAGAGTAAATTAAGAAAAGTACAAGAACTGAAGAATCCTTTCAGACAACAGTCATCTGTCAGGAGAATCCTGCCCCCATGGCATCTCTCCTTTATTAATGTGGTATAGAAAAAACAGATAGTCTAAACTACCTCCCTCTAACATGATTGCAGTTGAGAACCTAAACTCTCATCATGTTATTATATTATTTTTAAAATAAACACTTAATTAGGATTCTTTTCCAAATTAAAACTTACCACAGAGATACATATCCTCCTTGGAATGCAAAATACATGCACATTGCCCTGTGTTGTAGTTTCACTTATCCCACCAACCACCACCTCCCCACCCTGGTCCCCCAAACAGACAGCACAGTTTGGACCCCCTGGACATATCTGACTGTTTAGATTATAGTCCTGAAGGAGTGTCAGGCTCAGTTCAATATCCCTCTTCCTCCATGCTGTGAACTTATTAGTTCATTACACAGCGGTAGGAAAAGTCTGCAGGGAAAGAATAAACCACAGACCACCAGTTTGGATGAAAAGTAACTAATGGTGCAGTCCTAAGCAGAGTAACACCCTGCTAAAACAATGGGTTTAGGAAGGTGTAACTCTGTTTAAGACTGTTGTGCAAGCAGCTCATCAAAAACAAAAGGGAAGAGATGGCGGCAGGGGTCTCCGATGGCGGACGTGTGTGATGGAGCTCTGCATGTCTAGCCCTACCTGTAGCTTCCTAGGCTATTCAAACTCCTACTAGTTCTCATCCGTAGAGAGAGATAGTATAAGGAATGTGCTGTTCGAACTTGGGGAGGGGTGGCAACCCCCCCAGGGTATTTGGACCAGTTCTGAGACAGGGAGCTATAAGGAGCCCGGTGGGACAACAGTCAAGCCGAGCAACAGAGGAGCCCGAGATCAATCAGAATCTGGGACGTGATTTGACTTAAAGAAAAGCAAAAGCTAAGTATAGTCAAGAAAACTAAAAACCAAAGCTGCTAAATTGTGGTGTGGGTTATAGTTACGGGGAGGGAATATTACAGGCTGTAAAATAATAATCACACCCAAAGCGGGAAAACGAAAATACCGCAACTAACTCCCTCCAGGACGGCTACTTTTTGCAATAAAACAACAGAGGGGGGAAGAGATGAGATTCGAAATGGGGCAAGTAAATTGTTAAACTGACTAAAGTTAATATCTGGTGCTGCATAAAATCATTTTTCTTTTCTGTTCTGCTTCTTTCTACTTTATGTTGGAGTATGACTTTAAGAGCACGGCATAAGTTTCGGAGTTTTGGGGAGCTGGTGTGGAGTGTGGCGTGGTGACATGCGAGCGACAGAGGCGAGAGGTGGTAGCAGAGGAGCACAGGAGGAGGAGATCAGCAGGATGGAAATAAGGCAGCTGAGAAGGTTCATTAAGCAATGGAGCGGAGAGGGGAGAAATGACGGAAGGAGGAGACAGAGAGCAACGAGGGACAAGCCACACGAATTAAAGAGACAGTAGCAGAGAAGACGAAAACCTGGAGATTTAAAAAGACTGCAGAGAGCAACAAAGGAGACCATTTTGAGACTAAAAGAGATTGAAAGAGACAGGGGTAGAGAGATTGGGAAAGACTGAGACTTAAAGAGATGGAATTAGAGAGACTGGAAAGGGCTGAGATCCAATAAAGTCAGTAATAGAGAGGCTGAAAAGGGCTGAGAATTAATATAAGAAGAGAACATAGAGGGGACCTGAGAATAAAGGGAAAGTGCAAAGGCAGAGCATAAAAGAAATAACGCAATAAGCCAAATAGTTTCAATAAAGAGGAGACATAGTGTCTTATAAATAATAATTAATAATAAATCTACAGTAAGCATCAATGAAATAAGGAATACAGGATATTCCTATGGCCTCTGGTTATAGTGGAGTTAGGAAATCATCATTACCATCTCCAAGTCAATTAGGTACCCTGACCAAACAAAAATCAAGCACAATGTCAATATCCCAATTAACTATTAAAGATTTAAAAGCTATGATCTTAGAATCGATAGCACAAGTAGTAGAACCTATTAAACAAAAAACTGATGAGATGTCTAACCAACTTACAACCAAAACTGAAGAGATTAAAAAGCAAATAATAGAAAACAAAGAAGAAATTTTAAAAATTGCTACTAGTAATGAAACAATAAAAGGAAAAATTAAAGAGCTGGATGAAGAAATTCAGGAAATAAAGTCTAAAGAAGATAAAATGGAAGGAAATTCATTAGAAATTGATAAGGCAGCCCTTATTTTAAGGTGTCAAAATATACTTGAAAATTAGGGAAAAAAGAGAAGAAATTTGCCAAAATTTAGCAGATCAATTAGAGTTAGGAACCAAAGAAGAGATATCTGCAGAAATTGACACAATATACAGAAGAAACTCTGCTTATGCAAGGAAACATAAAGTGCCAAGGGAAGTACATACAAAATGTTATAAAAAAGAACTGAAGGAAAATATAATAAACGCTACAAATCAGGAAAAAGTTACTATACAAGATGAGGAGGCTAGATTCTTAAAAGAAATTCCCTGGAGAGTCAGGGAAAAAAGACAAAAATACTATGTTCTGACAGACCTCCTAAGAATTAACGATATCCAGTACAGATGGTTAATTCCAGAAGGAATCCAATTTGAATATGGTGGAAGAAGATATAATCTGAACTCAATTTTCAAGGTAGAAAATTTTCTTGAGAAGAATGGAGAGGATTTAGGCTGGCAGAAAGATGAGGAGGAAGAAGGAGAGGAAGAATCAGAAATGGAAGGCGAGAAGCAAGAACAAGAAACTCAGAAAGGAAAATAAGAGAAACCGAAAAGAGGAAGAAAAATAACAGACATTTCCTCAAACATCCAAACAAGATATCAATATAGAAAGAGAGGGGAGGATAGTAACAACAAAAAAAAATGGAACAAGCTAAGAAGTTGAAAATACTCTCGATTAACGTTAATGGGCTGAATGGGTCGCAAAAAAGAAGAAGAGTATATCATCAAATTGGAAAACAAAAAGCAGATATAGTCTGCCTGCAAGAAACGCATATCAAAAGAGTTGGCGTGAAATATCTTGCAAATGAAAAATTAGGAGTGGCTTTTATTTATATTTGCACTTGAAATGTTAAATGAACTAGTAAGAGAGAATGAACAAATACAAGGGTTGAAAGTGAAAGGTGAAGTATATAAATTGTTGGCTTTTGCAGACGATTTGTTGTTTATAATGGAGAACCCTCAAATGAATGATACATTTACTAGAGTTAATAAGAGAATATGGTGCAGTAGCTGGATTTAAAGTTAATCTTAAAAAAACCAAGTTGCTAACCAAAAATTATTCACGGGAGACGACACAAGAAATCCAAAAAATATCAGATATAGAGATTGTCAAAAAAGCAAGGTATCTAGGGATTACATTGTCCAACAGAAACAGTAACCTATTAGAAGATAATTATAATAAACTATTGGGGGAGATTAAAAGAGACTTAGATAAATGGTAATAACGACAACTTTTTTTGTTGGGGAAAATTGCTACAATTAAGATGAACATATTACCAAGATTTCTATTTTTAGCACAGAATATTCCAATACTTAAGAGAAATAATTTTTTCACAGAATTGGATAAAATCACTAGGCAGTTTATTTGGCATCTGAAAAGAGCCAGGATAAAATTAAAAATTTTACAGGAGAAAACAGAAAGAAGGGGCTTTGGTGTTCCGACTTGGAAGTTATATTACCAAGCGGTGGCATTGTGTTGGATTAAGGATTGGATTAACCTGGAAGACTCAAGATGATTAAAGTTGGAAGGGCATGATCTATATATGGGATGGCATGCGTACATTTGGTACAAAAAGGATAAGATTCATTCTAATTTTCGGAATCATATGGTAAGAGGATCATTAATAAAAGTATGGAATGTAATCAAACAGAGATATTATAGGAAAATTCCTAGATTGGTTTCTCCCATGGTTAGGGCCTTTGTAAAGCCAACATTTTATTGTATAACATAATAGAATAACATATGGCATGTTATTAGATGAGAACAACAAGCTTAAATCAGACAATAATCTTCACTTACAATACAATATGCAGCTCTCCTGGTGGGAAAGTCTACAATTAAAATCAAGATACAGTAAAGATGTAATTCAGGGCTTTGAGGACGATAGGAATGTACTGTATAAAATTTGGCTCTCATCTAATGATAAAATGATTCAGAGGTTGTACAAATTATTAATAGAAGAGTATATGGAAGATGAAACTGTTAAACTGGTAATGACTTTATGGATGAAAGATGTGGGACATACTATTGAAATAGAAAAGTGGTCCAAAATATGGAAATTAATTAAATTAATGAGAGCCAATTCATATAAAGAAAACTTTCTTAAAGTGTTTCATAGATGGTATTGGCCTCCGGAAAAAACAGCAAAATGTTATGTGAACAGCTCAAATAAGTGTTGGAAATGTAAGAGTAATATAGGCTCGTTCTATCATATGTGGTGGCGATGTGTAAAAATTCAAAGATTTTGGGCGGTGGCTCAAGTGGTTAAGACGCTGAACTGCAGGCTGTGGAAGATCAGTAGTTCAGCAGTTCGAGACCCGGGTGCCGCATGATGGAGTGAGCTCCCATCTCTAGTTCCAGCTCCTGCCAACCTAGCAGTTCGAAAGCAAGAAATTGCAAGTAGATAAATAGGTACCACTTCGGTGGGAAGGTAACAGCATTCTGTGCGCCTTGGTGTTTAGTCATGCCGGCCACATGACCACGGAAACGTCTTCTGACAGCGCTGACTCTTCGGCTTTGAAACTGAGATGAGCACCGCAACCCTAGAGTCGGATTCGACTGGCTTTCGAGCAAGGGAATCTTTACCTTTACCTTTTTACAGAGGATAATTTGGGAAATTATGAAGATTCATATAAACTTAGATCCAGTAATACAGTTGCTGAATATTGTACTGGAAAATCCTAATTATTGTGATGTCTATTTAGTTACATTTATAATAACATCGGCAAGAATACTTTTGGCCAGATATTGGAAATCTGAAAAAATTCCTAGTAGAGAAGAGATTAGTTCGAAACTGTTAAGTTTAGCAGAATTGGATAAATTAAGTCTGTTGATTCAGGGAAAAGGAGAAGAATTTTTTTTGAAAAGATGGTCAAGATTATATAAATGGATAAGTAAGAATAATTAAGAACAGACTCAATGTAAATTGTATATTGAGTGATACTTTATGTACTGTTTGTACTATAAAATACATAAATAAACATGGGGAAAAACAAAAAATAAAAGGGAGGAGGGATTGTGAAAGCTACCTGAAGCTCCTTCAAAGGATCGTTCACATCATACCATGAATTTGTGCTCTGGAGAACCAAGCCAATGGAGATGATGAAATCCACAAATGAGGGGGTGGGGAGAAATGGGACTTGGATCCTCACTCCTCCCTAAAGCAGCACACAAACTAGATAACAATCACTGACATTCAGCTCTGAATTTCATGTCACTAAACAATCAGAGAAGAAACCACACAGTCATTATTAATTCTGTGTGTGTAAAGTGCTGTCAGGTCGCAGCCAATTTATGATAACCCCAGCAAGGTGTAGTAGTTAAGTGTGTGGACTCTAATCTGGGAGAACTGGGTTTGATTCCCCACTCCTCCACTTGCAGCTGCTGGATGACCTTGGGCAAGCCATAGTTATGTCAAAGCTGTTCTTAAAAGAGCAGTTCTCTCAGAGCTCTCTCAGCCCCACCAACCTCACAGGGTGTCTGTTGTGGGGAGGGGAAGGAAAAGGAATTTGTAAGCCACTCTGAAATCCAATATCTTCCTCCTCCTCCTCCTCCTCTTCTTCTTTCAGGGCAAGTGAGAAGCAGAGGTGGTTTGCATTGCCTTCCTCTGTAGAGTCTTCCTTGGAAGTCTCCCTTCCAGGTACTGACCCTGCTTAGCTTCCAAGATCTGACAAAATCGGGCTCTACCATGCCATCTTCTCTCCCCAATTATTAATTTTACCATCTATTAAATATATAATACTTACTTTATAATGGAATTTCTTGATCCAAGAGTGTACAAAAATCAATTTAGCCAAGGCTGCTGTTCCATATAGAAAAATGGACACATAGAAGTGAGTATACCAAGAAAGAGAACATCCAATGAGTGAAATAAACACTGCCACAATAAGTATGCCAAGCAAGGTGGTGAGCCAACTCAGAACTGTGAAGAAAAATGCAATGGCAAGTTCCTTCAGGTAATTAATTGCTGAAAAAGAAAGAAAAATACATTAACAGCCAAATAAACAACCTCTACTACAATGGGTCCCTCTATAAGCAATAATAAGGGTGGGGGATAAAACCAGCTCTTCTATCTAACAAAAAGTGGCAATAGCTAATGTATACAATGTATAAAAAACACTGGACTCTCCCTTTTTAAGTTTGGGTATAAGCGATCATGACTTATCTTTTGGTACTTGTTTTAGAACAGCATACAACAATTAGCCTACAACCAGAAGTGTCACCAGCTATAAATTTGCAGCTCAAGAATGGCCCCCACCCGCTTATAATTACATAAAATCTTTTTACCCTTTCCCCAAACTAATGCACAGCATACTCAAGGTGCCTTATAAACATTTTTTAAAATGCAATATAAATAATAAAATAGATTATTGCAAACTCAGAACAACTAAAATCAGTTACCAAACCAACAAGCCAGAAGTAAGCTAGAATAAGCATGGGGGGGGAGGGGGGAGTCCCACCAAATTTTAGCTCAGATAAATAAAAAGAAGTTGTCACTTGGCACTTGAAATTTGGCAACTATCGCTGGCCCAAGAAGCAGCCCAACAGGTATTTGATTCTTTGCATCAGAATTCAGTAAAAAAGGCCAAAAGAAGGCACGTGCCATACATCGGCCAAAAGATGGAGCTCAGGATCCCCTGCAGCATCACAGATTTGCTAGGGCCCAGAATACCAACAGCTACTTTTGCCTAAACATAGACCACATAGAGGATACCCCCCAAAGGATCACAAAATGGCTGAGAGAAGCTGATGCCACAGTACTTATGACACACAAAAAGTCACTGTCCCTGCTGGAGGTAACGCTTAAAGCCCTGTGATGGGATGAATGAAAACACTTCCCGTAACTTCAATATGTTATAAAGAAATATACAGATATTCCAAAGTGTGCAACTACACTTTTAAAGAAGTTGGAATAATTCCCACTGAAAGCCAAGGAAGCTAATTCTGAGCAAATACGGTCAGGATTGTTAGGCATTTTCCTATCATTCCAAGCACCTGTCCAATAACCTGAAATATCCTGGACCCTAAACCTTGCTACTGCCTCCACTGAGGAGAGAATAGTCCTCATCTATGGAATACAGTCCTCTGGTGCTATGAGCCATGCCAGAGCAGCATCTTTCAGTGAACCAAAAAGCACCCAGCACCAGAGGAAAGTATGGCACAGAGAAGGCTGCCTCCACAACAGATGGAGAGCACTGTAAACAGAAATAAGGTTTCAGCGATTCCTTGCAGATGGAATCACTTTAAAATAACTCAGGAAGTGTAGACTCACAAATGCTGTTTTTCATGTAAATAGTCTACTTCCATAAGCAAGAGTGGATGAGACTCAGAAATGAAACAGTTAAACAGTGACAATGGGAGGAGGGAGCACTACGTATCATTCCCCCTTGCACGACTCTAGAATGCAAGGAGCTGCCATCAGATCTTCTAAAGGCTTCCTTTCCACAACTGCTAAGGCTCTCCAGAACATTAGGGGATCCTCATCCTCTGATGCTGCACAAGGCATTGCAACTGGCAGAAGAAATCTAGAAAACCCTAGTTCATGAATGGATCCAAGCTGAGGTGTCTTGTTGAAAGCCACCTCATGTTAACTAGGGTTCTCTCTCCAGTTTTTGGCACGTCACTCGCCTTTGTGGAAGGCAAACACAGCATCTTGTTTTGAGGGCTATGGGTGGTGCAACAACAAAAACTAAAGAGAAAGCTCAAGCTGCACCAGGAGGTCCCACTCCTATATGCAACTGGCACAAACCATAACAGAATGTAATCAAATAATTAGTAACTGCAAAGGAAGTTGTAGGGATATAGCCATTACTATAAAAAAAACCCAAACACAGATGTTTAATTCCTTTGGCAAGATGTAATTCACTCCCAATAGCCGAATACATAGGAAGGCTTAAAGGAATTCCCTGGACTGAAAGAGATTGTTCTTGTGTCTGGAGCAATAGCAACCATCTCACATGTGTTGTTACACTGTTCTTTGTTTATTGAAGCTAGGTGTGATATACTGGGATCTCTTGTCAATGCTGACGTTCAGTGCTCTAGTAATTACATTATTCTGAAACTGTTGTTCTCAAATGATGTGGGCTGGCTGGAAGTTGTTGCTAGATTTCTTGCATACATTTTAATAAAATGATCTTAGTATTTATTGTTTTATTGATTTACTCGGTTTTCATTTTATCCATAATCCCACCAACCTATGGTTGAAGGGATTGAAAATGAAATAAGGAATCTGATTTTTTTTTTAAAAAACCCAGGGAACCAAAATCTAATCAGACCCACTTTGTCAGAAAGCTATATACGGACCTGGACTTACCTCTCTTTCTGGTCTGTAATATTTTTTTCCCTAGATAAAGAACAGCCAGTGCTGTGATGACGTAGTTCAAAATGGCACCAACACGAGCTGGGTAAGCCAGAACAAACATACCAAGGATATCAAAGAACACAACATTTCCATGTCGATACTCATAAGATTTGGCCAAGTCATCTGATTTTGCTAAGTATTTTAGCACACCTAAGATATTGTCTCCTTTAGAAAAAAACATACATTTAGTATTTGACTTTCTCTTCAACCTCTTCACATAAAAATTTCACCAAGTACTATTGCAAAGTAAATCTTCAGGAAAAACCTCTGGATTGTGTTAGGAATCTGAATCTGTTCAAATACAAACATGATACAAATTAAAGAGTTAATAGGACCAATTATCCATTCTTACTACTGTAAGCACATTGCAAATCAAACCCTAAAGCACTGCCACACCCATTGCTCTCTTTAAGGATGAAGCAAATAAGACCAAGACTAGATTTCCCCTGCATCTTTAAAAGCTAAATTTCAGAAGTGCAATTCAGGTGGGTCTTGTGGAGAAGGAAACAGAAAGGGAGTCTTATCCCTCCGCACCCACACATTTTTCCTATTGAAACCACACTCCCTTTGCTGCTGAGCACAGTTATTATTCTTTGTTGTTATTAAGACAGTGATTGCGGTTCTATCATGGTAGCCAACAGGGAGAATAATATTTCAGGCTTGCAATGAATGCATGAAACCTTACATACCAACCTGCTCTCTGAATAGAATCTGTCAGAATTCGATCTGCTGTGTCATACTTTGTATGATAGATGTAGCCATTTTCAATGAAAGCCAGGTCTAGTCCTATCAATACAATAAAGTCAGAATCAACATTTCTAATAAAACAGTCAAGACATTATTTACAGGACCAAATCACTTTTAAGTTATGCTAACAGAACATTTTTATGGAACTTACAAGCTAACATAGAAAATTTAAAATTTGCATTTATTTAGGATTTCAGTTTGTGGAAAGGACACAAATTCTCTGTTGCCCAAGCACCTGCATTCAGACATCGTAGCAAATTGAGTTTGACTGAAGCTTTCCAAAACAATTAAAATATATATATACCATGCATGAGGGGAGGAGAAAAAGGAACATGAGCATGACACATATTCATATTCATCACAGGCAGAGATCTGTCATGATATCAAAATACAATGCCAGACTCGATGTGGGAGACCCAGATTTGAATCCCCACTCTGCCCATGAAAGCCTGCTGGGTGACCTTGGGCCAGTCTCAGCATAACCTACTTTGCAGGGGTATTGTGAGAATAAAATGGAGGAGGGCACAGTAATGTAACCTACTTTGGGTCCCTACTGCAGAGAAAGGTGGAGTATAAATAAAATAAATAAACAACAATGTGCCAATAATAGCGCTACTAACACTGTCCCACAACATACCTGGAATGTTCCCAAAGTCCCTGTAAATACGGAAGTCTGTCTCTGCTGGGATAATGCCCATTTGAAAAACTTCTTGAGCAACAACGCATGCAAAAGGATGTTTTGCAGCAGAAATATATGCTTGCACCAGCCAAGGGGTTTCAGGTCCTGTAATAATTAGAAAACAATAATAAACTGAACATTTGTTCAATTACAATTATTATATGTATTTAGTTTGAAGGGTGCCCTCCCCAAAAGACTCAGACAACAGAAATAATATTGAGAAAATCCACTAGAGATTTAGTTTCAATGCAGCTTGACTAGCAAAGATATCCTTGAAATAGACAATGTAAATTCTTTGAGATACATGCCAATGAAATACAGAAGATATGTAAATGAAACATTGTAAAGTACGCAGTATGGGAAGGTTGTGTTTTTAATTTTTTTTAATTATTTCTGTTGTGGAATGGAACTATTTAATACAACATTAATATAAAAAACTAAGAAAAGTAACCAAATAAGGAACAACAGTGAATAACCATTACAACCTCACTAAGGAGGCAAAAATCCTCAAAACCCGCAGCTCAGTGCAGGAACAACTGGTGGCTATATCTTGAGAAGATCTTAGACACTGAAACTACTGCGAACATAAAAGAAGAGTCTACCCAACCCTTCCTCTTTGTTGTAAAAAATATAAGGTCATTTAGCTCACTTTACCATTTAATTGAGTTCTAATCAGGGGTCATTTTGTAGAAAAAGAGATGCAGGAGCTCATTAGCATAACTCATTAGCATAACTTACTTGCATATGCCACACCCCCTGACATCACCCGGAAGTATGTCAGAAGGCAACACCCACCACTCAGGCTCCAACTCTAGGGACTGACTGTCTTTCCACTCTGGGGGCTGTCATTCCAGTCGCAGAGTAGCCCAAAGACCTTAATGGAAAAACCATTCCATTCGCATTCCTGCTGGGAGCTGGGGGCGGGGCTTGCCACTGCTTGTGCTTCTAACTGCCGGAGCTCCGCTCCTGCACGCTCCTGCTCCAAATGACCCCTGGTTCTAATCAGCCTGCACCATTATAAAGTAAAAGAACTAATAATAAGGATTTCACCTCTTCATTTGCCTTTGCTAGGGCCATGAGAAAAATTCATCTGTACAGCAACATGCTAAAGTTACATAACAATGAATGACGGATCAAGTATCAAAATCTATTCTGCCTTAAATATTCTTTTGTATTCAAATGGAGGGCATTTTTAATTTTTTTCAATAAAGAAAAAAAACCACCCACCATTACATGAGAAGTGCTAAGCTTCTTACCTGTTTGAAATACAAGCTCTTTCCCTCCTACGCCAGCAGCCTCCAGATTAATAAATGCTCTAATTGATTGACTCCAATGGTGTTGTGTAATGAAGCCATGACTAGCCTTCAGAAGCAAAGATAACAGGTATCAAACATGACAGCTATTATCTCATTGCACAAAATATTTGGCTCTGATAAGATGTTGCCAAATGCAGTAGCACAGTACACTGCAGGACAAATGAGGTTTTTTCCATTATCTGTTGCAAGCAGGGAAAGAATTCTGCACGCTCACAAGTCTCTCCTCTGTAACCAAAACCATGAAACTTGTTCTTCTATTATTATTCTCTGTAACAGAGGTGGTATCCAATAAACCAAACAATTAGTTGTATGTGTTGAAGTCACATTTGGGCTTTTTTTCCTTGCAACCCACTTTCAGAAATGATTAATGAAATGCTATGGGGCCTGCTGTTCAAAGAAGCAATAGTCAAAAATCACATCAGCATTTCCAAGCCCCTAGGACCCAAGAAACATTTAATATACTGGTCTCTGTTTTTTAAGTATCTATTGCATTCTCACCTGCAAGACATTTTCTTCTGCACCATTGAACAGGAATATAATAGCATGCTGCAAAGGTTCCGGAGATTTTGAAAGAATGTGCAGTATCTCTAGCATCACAGAACAGCTGACGGCATCGTCACTGGCACCTTATAATAAATAATATATATAGTACAATACATTAAGAAGAAGAGAGTGGATTTATACCCCACCCTTCACTACCCAAAGGAGTCTCAGAGCGGCTTACAATCCCCTTCCCTTCCACTCCCCACAACAAGCACCTTGTGAGGTAAGTGGGGCTGAGAGAGCTCTCTCCAGAACAGTGCTTGAGAGAACAGCTCTGACAGAATTTATGACTAACCCAAGGTCACACCAGCAGCTGCACATGGAGGAGTGGGGAATCAAGCCCAGTTCTCCCAGATCAGAGTCCACGCTCCTAATCACACCACCAAAATGCAATTATCCTGCTACAGCAGCTTTTAAATTCAATCAGCCATATGAGTAAAAGCTTATATTCAAAACATCCTTTCAGCCTATATAATTACATAAAAGATCCCAATATAATTATGGAAACATAGTTTTCCAAACATCACAAAAGGAGGAACCCCACCCCCAGGCCAAGCCTGAATATATGAAACTACTTGGAAAAAATTAGTCCCTATGCTTCTTTGCGTTGGTTAGCATACCAAAATGCATCACTGCAAGACTGGCATAAATCATCACTGCTCTCATAAATAATCCAATCAAACATTAACATACTGTAAGCATAATATTATTATGAGCCACAATAAATTTCAGAAATATTTGTAGGCAGGATTTTACGGCAGCTGCTAAAAATTAATCTTCAGGAATGTCATACTAGAGAAACAGCCTGAACAATTCAATAGAAACTTTTGTGTGTGCTGTTAAAATAATTCTAGAATATGTATTAAAAAAGGAGAAATTTTCAGTCCTGAAAATAATTCAATTTATTCAAAAGATATTTTATTAATGCTTCACTAAGATCTGTCAGGAAGAAAAAAGGAATTTATTTTAAAAGGTAGCTGTTGTCAAAATGCACTAATGAGGAAATTCAACAGAAACAAGACATCTGAGTACTATAATGTAATGTTTCATTTTCAAGAATAATTGAATTGTTGTCCAGCAATGCATTGCTTCAAAGAGTGTTTCACTGAAATTTTATGGGATTAACTTTCATGTAATGATCAGCTTCAGAAGAAGTAAAACTAGTTCCAAATGCCTGAGGGGCTTTAGACCTCTGTTTCTTAAACAGCAGACTCCATGCCAAATGGTAAGCTATTTTTGAAAATAACGAGTGTTTCCCAAACAGTCAGTGACATGACATAATGGGGGGGGTCTGTTGTTCAAAAGGAAAAAGCCAAAAAAATATCTGTGTGTACAAAAGCCCCTTGAACTCTTCAAGCATATTTCTTTGGAACCAGACAGTATGTTTAGGACCACGGTGTAAGAGAAACGGCAAAATGAAATACCTATGTATTTAAAGAAGAAGAGATTTGGATTTATACCCCACCCTTCACTCGGGGTTTTGTTATCTTATGGTTTTAATTTTTAATAACAAAATAAGTAAATAATATTAATTATTTGAAGAATTTTAAGCCATATAGTCATTCAAAAGTTGTGTATACTAGACAGTCTCTACATAATTTAATTCAACATCTTTCTGTCTTTACTTTAGAAATTACTTCATACCAACATTAAAGGTTGACAAATGGTATATGAATAAATTTAAAGTATTTAATTTTATTGAAAAATATTTCTATATAGAATTTAATTTCTGTTGTTATTGTTTTTCCTTCTTAATAAAGTTCATTGCCAACAAAATGGTTACTTTTATTTCCTGTATTTTCCCTTCCAAGCCTTTACACAGGAGTTTTAAAGCCCTCTTCATACACGCCACTTTTGTATAGTAATGAAGTAATTTACTAATAACAAAGCAAAATAAGTAAATAATATTAATTATTTGAAGAATTTTAAGATTATAACTGAGAAAATCACAACACAAATTGTTGCACGTGTACATAGGTAGTACCTGTTCATTCTCATAAATGGAGATGAATGGTTATCCACCCTTATAAATATCTATGGCGCTTTACATGGTATTTTTCCATGTGGGCTTCTTTCCATGTGGGCTTTTTTCTGTGTGGGCTTTTCTGTGTATGGGCTTTTTTTCCGTGTGGGCTTTTTCCCACATGGCTTTTTTCCTGTGAGCATTTATGACCATGGGGTTTTTTCTGTGGGCTTTTTTCATAGAACCAGCTTTGATCACAGCTTGAAAATTAACAGCAAGCTCTTTTCTGTGCCCAAGAACAGCTACAACAGGTTTGGATAATGTATTAAAGTACATAATTTATGTAATTCATTTCTACCCTCCTCAGTTTATATTCTCTCAAAACAGCGTGCTCTGGGGTTGCTGATGGCTAGAAAAACTGAGTCTGTCGATTAAATTTACTTTATCCATAAATACTGAGCCAACACTAGACCAGGAAGTGCATAAACTCTTATTTGTTGTAATGCTTACGCTGGTTCTTCATTCCTTCTTGCGCTCCCTTCTTGCATACAGCACAATGAAGGAATTGTGTTTGGAAAGGAATGCAATTTACCCATGATATACAAACGCAAACATGTGTTAATGAGCGTATTCACAGAAACTTAATAAGTATTTCAGTTGCACTGATGACATAATCTTAACATTTTACTGCAATCCAGAAAGCGTATGATTTGGGGTCTACGTGACTCATCTCCTAAAGCAGTGGTCTCCAACATGGCACCATGATGCCCACCAACACCTTTTCTAGCACCTGCCAAGTAGTTTTAGAAAGTGAGCAGGGCCAGGTGCAGACCTTCTGATTGGCCATTGGAAAACCGTTTAGCTCTGACAGCAGCTGCCATCATAGCACATCAATCCTCAATGCATGACTGAAGGTAACTAAAGAGTTATACATGACCTCACTCCCTGACATTTTGTGGCTGGCTCCACCTCTTGTGGTAGTCATTCTGTAGTTGGCTCCACTTCCTGTGGCAGCCATTTCATAATTCCACCCACCACCTAGTACCAGAATTTCAAATCTGCCCACAGGCTCAAAAACATAGGGGAACCCCTGTCCTAAAGGCAAAGAAACACACATTTCTTACTAAGTTGTGGGGAGTTTTCTCCAATGTACAAAATTTTTATGTTATATACGTACCTGGGGTATTTGGTACAGAGTCGAAGTGGCAGTTGGACAATACTGCATGCTCAGCTCCACTTCTAGGTTCCAGTTTAACCACCACATTTGTAATATTATCATAGTAACTGGTGAAGCCTCCAAGAAAGTCAATACTGAAGGTGCCTGTTGGCCTTTGTATATCTATAGTGATCTTGTGGACATTACTGCTTTCACTTTCAATTGCTTTAATTTGTTTTAAGAGGTAGTTGACGGTAAGGATTTCGTTTTCTGGACTTCCAACAACCCTGGGGCCAATGGCAGTAATATTTTCTAGATATGCCCTATAGGGAAAAAAATATAAAATATTGGGAGTATAATTATTTTAAAACACACATGCATACAAATGGTGCTGCGATATCTAGTTCTTACAAACAACTTTTGCTTTCTAGCTAAACCAAGAAGAGAGTTAAAACAATGAGTACAATAACATAATCCTAACAACATTTCTTGTGGTATTAGGGTCATAGGGTAAGGGTCTAATACTTAACATTCCACTAAACTGCCAGCAGCAAGAAAGAAGATGACTGTAATAGACTACAGTGTAGAAGATGTGTCACAGGACTGACTTTTATATTTTTTTAAAAAATGTACAGGGGGGATATCCAAGAAATTCAGGAAAAATTAAATGAGGGAAGATGAAAATAATTTTTCTTTTACTTATGTACATTTCACCTATATCTTTTCACATTACATGGGAAATCTACCACCATTCCTTTAATAATCTAAAGCCTTCCACAACAAATCTAATCTTTATTTGTTACAGCACCAAGCCAACAAATCAGTAACATCATACAAAACCGATATAAACTATTTGTTAAAATACAAATATAAAAACCAAGGTCTAAAAAGATTTGAGGGGTTAAATAATCTTTTCTTTGCAGATACAGTAACAAGCTGCACAGAATTTAGCTACAAGTTTGGTAATGGACTGATTATCATCTGATAAGTAATTGACATAGTCAGAGTCCATCAGGCCAGGCATTTCGTTTACCAAAGGTAAGATATTCTTGGCTTGAACCAACTTGTACCATGGGCCCCTGAGAAGTATACGTTCAATAGTTTCGACTTCTCCAAAATCACATTGACAAAGTCTCCAGTCAAAAGATACCTTCCTGTATCTCCCCTCAAGGACAACCGATGGAAGGGCCAAACATCTAGCTAATGTGAAAGCTTTTCTCATCTTGTGATCACCTAAGTTGGAAAGGTACTTAGGAGGGAGAAGTCAGTACCTGATTTGCTCAGACACTATATAAACTGGACAGCTGGCTAGGTCATGTATTCTGGACAGCATACATGGGGTTATTTATTCTCACAGCAGCATTACTGAAGCAGCAGAAAACAGTAAAAGTCCAGTAGCATCATAAAGACTAAAAAAAATTGTGGTAGAGTATAAGCTTTCATGAGTCATTGCTACTCTTCAGCTATAGCTAGAATGTGAATCCATCTAGGCCTGTAGCCAGGATTTTTTATCCTGGGGGAGCTCTGGGGTTCTTAGAGGGCTGCTGGTGCAGAGAGGGTTTAAATTCAAAATTTAAATTCATCAGGGAGGAAGACGAGGGTCCAGCCTTGTTGTCGGCCAGGCAAGTCTTCTCCCTGCTTGCTTGCAGGAAGAAGACTTGGGGGGGGGCAGCAACGAAGACATGTATTGCCTCCTCTCTTCCCCCACCAGCCAGCTAAGGAGAGATGGAGTTTAAACTTTAAACCCCCTCTCTAGAGTTTGGTGCTGTGGTGGCACAATTTAGCCACTGGATACAATGGAGAAATCATGTCGCAGCTGCGGTGTGACTCAGTTTAAAGACCCTCTCTGCTCAGCTGGCTGGCGGGGGAAGAGAGGGGGCAGCTGTGTGGACTCCATTGCCAGCTGCCGAGTCTTCTTCCTGCTAGCAAGCAGGGAGAAAACTCCGCTGGCAAGGAAGGAGGGAAATCTTGTGGGGCTGTCCCTTTAAGGGAGAGGGTGGGGCCCCCAATAGCCCCACCATAGCTACAGGCCAGAGTTTATCTGTCCTATATATTGGAAATTGGAGTGATTTCAGATGCCAAATGACATTAGCAGACAAATGACAACAGAAGATGTGATTGGATTAGGTGTGATATGCAGAGAGGTAGTAGATGTGGAGAAATCAGCATTGATAATGAGACAGGAAATCTAGGTCTTGATTCAATCCAGGTGAATGCATTGTCTTGAACTTCATTATCAGTTGCAATTCAGCAGTTTCTGTCTCTAATCTCCCTTTGAAATTCCTTTGTAGGAGAACTGCTACTTTTAGGTCAGCAATTGAATGTTCTGGAAGGTTAAAATGTTCCCCCACTGAGTTTTGAATGTTGTAGTTTCTGATGTTAGATTTGTCAAAGGGACTGGCCTGTTTGTCTAATGTAGAGAGCGGAAGGGCATTGCTGAAACATTATGATATAAATCACAGTAGAAGAATGAGCAGGAATAGGAACCTGAGATGGTATGGCTGATGTTGCTGGATTCAGTGACAGTGTTGCTAGGATCTATATGAGAGCAAAGTTGGCATCTTCATAGCAGACAGGTGTGAGAAATAAGGAATGGTATTTGGCCAGAATCATTGATCAGTGGCACAAATATTATAGCCAAAATATATCTATGGTGGTTAACAAAGTCTGTGCTTTGCATAAAAATAAACAGCTTTTGTGGAAAAGTTTAAACACATATTTGTAGTAGGTGTGAGAAATAGAATAGAGTTTTGGCAAGGAGCATATATATTAATTGAATTGCTATGCCACTATAATCTATATCTAATCCATGTATGTCCTTAAGCAAAAAGAACCAGAATTAGAGCAACTGTTATTTTGCTGATGCTAGGAACTTGAGAATTAGAACAACAGGTCAAAAAAAGTTAGGGCCAAACCGAAAGTCCCAGGATGTTGAGAATGCTGGGTTTGCAATAAAGTATAATTAACTATAGGATGAAAACAGTCATAAATAATCTATATATGCTTACTCCCAGAAATACCATGGTTAGTCAAGGAGGACAAGACATTCCCTGCCCTTGAAGAAAATTAAATGTGCCTGGCACATGTGCTGGAACATGACAAGGAACAGGAGACACCTGGTGAAAGATGGGCCTTGGATTTCCTGACACTGATGAATACCCATGTTTGATTACTTAGAAGAATGCATTAAACAGGAAATATCTGTAACCTTATTTGGAATTAATAAGTGTATGTATGGGGAGGGGGTCATGTGTTCTTTTTAGTGCGCTTGGATTAAGTCTGTATCCTTGGCTGGCATAGTAACGGCAGACTGAGGGAGGGCCTTTTGTTATTTTCTGGCCGTGGAAAGGTTTATAAGGGCGTGTTCTTGAAATATTCGGGTGTGCTTGCTTTGTTGCATTTGCACCCTCTTATAAGAGTATATTAATAAACATTCTTCTGCTTCATCGAAAATGGTCTGGCTCCAGTAATTTTTTGGTAAAGTATATTCATTTCTTACACAGGGATCCAACAATGACCCCAAACTGGCCTTACATCCATACTTCTGGTAATATAAGTCGAGCCAAACACTGTAATAGCAGTCTAATTTTCTCACATTGCTGTTCTGGATCAGGACACACACCCCCCCACCTGCCTGATTTTTGAGAGGAGGAGGAAACAGCAAGAGGTCCATTCAATGAATTCTTGGTAGCTTCTCTATTTGAGCACTAAGTTTTAGGAAAAGAAAAGGAAAAGGAAGAGACAACCTGAAACAACAGGGCCAAGAAAATAACAAAAACTTCAAAGAGTCACTGCACCTAAAACTGGAAGATTAAAGACAGTTCATGCAAAGAATTTATTTACATAAACACTGGAAAGTATTTTAATGCGTTTCAGTTCTCAGCCTGCATGCAGAAATTTAACACTGGATTGGGGCTTTCAAATAGTTATTCAGACAGACTCTTCTACAGGACTAGTGCCAGATTTAAATGCTTACACCTATAAATGATACCACTGCCCAAAATAAAGCCATATTTCCCCTGCATTGCAAGCACCCCCAATAATTGTAGTTAATGTTTTCTTCCCATCCCCACCTTAGGGACACACTGATATGACACAACAGTAAACACACACACACACACAATTCCAGAAGAGCAGCCATGGCAGTCTATTGCAGCAAAAATAAGCAGGAGTCCAGTGACACCCTAAAGACTAACAAGATTTTATTTTAGCTTAATGGTCACCTTTGTGGGCAAGAGCTCACTTCTTCATGCAATGAAGTGGGTCAGCACTCATAGAAAATGGCTGGGTACAAGCCGAAACAGCTGGATAGAGAAGTAAGACAATGATTAAAATGTTTGTAGGTAACATAAAAGTGGAAGTTGGACCAGAGAGGACTGTGATGGCACATGGATACTACAACAGTGAGAATGCAATAAGGGAAGGAAATGCCAACAAACACTTTTTAACTCTAGGCTTTTAAAAAAATCCAATTTCTAGGGCTTGGAGCAGCACACTGAAGCCAGCCAAGGGCTGAGGTAACTGAATCTAGTGCCAGCCTTTGTTTTGCAGAATTCTGAAAGGAGCATAAAAATTCATACACCATGCAGAAAGGAAAACATCCTATACTATGATGACCTCGTAAAGATGCAGATTAAGAAAATCCACAACATTCACATGAAGGGAAACTCCTTCTCTACAATGAATCTGGCCTACATAGGCAACAAAATGAGGTGGAAGAGTTCTGGAAAAACCTTACAGAAAGTAAACAAATTATCACATCAGGAAGAAAAGATCTACTCTACTTCCTGCTATGTGAACCTTCTATTTGCAGGGAGTGCTTTTTAGCACTTGGGTGCATTCAAAGATAATATTCTACAGTATGCAGAATATACTACCTGTATAACTGTATGCCGAGTTACTCCAGCCTAAACCCAATAGGACAGAGTTAAATCTGTAGAGGACTGCACGGTAAGTGCAACAGTCTTTTCCACGACTTAAAGAATCTACCACCTCATTCTGCTCCAAGTGTAGATCAGGCCAAGGACAGGATGACCAAGATGCCATAAACAGCAGGCCTTCATTCCAACTCATTGGCAAGCAGAAGAGAAAATCTCACACTGATGCAGCTTTTCTGGCCATTACTGCCATACACCCAAAAGTGTGTTAAGACCAACACAACATCTTGATCAAACTTTCGATTTCTCCAGAATTGATGAGGAGGTATTACATGGATTTCATTTTGGGGGACTTGATCACACACCCAGTTTCTCTTCCACACAATTACACACTCAGCCGTCTTTGGCCTGCAGTCCTAGATAGGTGCTGGGATCTCTCTGTAAGCTGCTACCACCACCATCATTCACCACACTCCTTTCCAGACACTCAGCAGGGGAGGCAAGGCGCCAGCCAGGGGAACAAAGAACGCATTCCGCCGCCGCACTCAAGCAGCGAGAAGGAAGAAGGAGCACGAGCGCAGGTCCAGCAGCAGAGTACCTGGCGCGAAAGGCATCGAACTCCACCGGGTCTCGCGGCAGCTGCAGAAGCCGCAGAATGGAGACGTGCACGAGCACGCGCAGCCCCAGCAAGTAGAGCAGCAGCACAAGAGAGGCGCGTGCCTCGGGCAGCAGCCTCGGGCAGCCGCCTGCACCGGGCTTCTTCCCGTGGCATCCCTCGTCGTCCTTTTCCGGATGTCGTTGTCGCCGCTGCTGCTGGTTGTAGTGATGCTGCTGCGGGGCATGGGTGTGGAGGCGCCTAACGGCCCCGACCGCAGCAGAGTCCCGCTCCATAAAGCCCCGAACGCTGGTCCCACCTGACTTGCACCCAAGGTCTCCCGGGCAGACTTGCTGTTGCAGCAGGGCGACGCCGACGGTGGCGACAGAGGGTCAGAAGTGCTCGAGTGGGGCCGGCCCACCTTCACTTCGCGCTCTGGTTAAAAGGAAGCAACCTCCCAAGGTCACATGGAGAGAAAGTGTGTTACTTGCCCCTCCTTCCCGTCAGTTATCAGGATTACCATGATTCTGTACGAAGAGGAGGAGACACGGAATTCCTCTCTGCCACCAATTTAAATAATCTTTAGGGCGGAAGTGCCCGCACGAATTTTATGTTAGGTTTTAGCCTGGAAACACCAGAGAGAAATTCTGAAATATGTGATACCTTAATATAGAAATAGGGTTGCCAGCATCTAGGTGGCGTCTGGAGATTTCACAGAATTACAGCTGATCTCCAGATGACAGAGATTCTGCAGAATGACTGCATTGGCGGGAATACCTTGCTGAGATCCCTTCTCAAGCCTTGCCCGCCCCTGGCTCCACTCCCTCCCCAAAGCTGGCTGAAGAAAATTTATGGTAGTTTTCTCCAAAGCTTTCTTGCATCTTGTTGAAGAACTTTTTTTCATCCATACTCCATGGCTGGCCATGCTCAGTTCTGGTTAATATAATAAGACCTCTGTGCTGCCTCAGTCAGCATTAACTGTAGGTTAGTAAAACTGCCATGTCTCTTTAAGTATAATTTTACCTGGGAATCTGGCACTACCAGCAGGTGGCAGCATACTGCTGGGGGCAGCCTTTACCTCCATTGAAGGATGAACAGGTCAACACGTAGGCATAGATGGCTACGTGACCTACAAGGGGGTGGAACCTGCAGTTAATTGCCAGCTTTGTCCCTGAGGGGTCAGTTCTTTGAAGACCTTGGTGTGGAAGGAGGCATTCTCCTTCCCCCAAGCTCCCTCGGCCTGCCGGAGCTTCATGGAGACAAAGGACCAGCAAGGAGAGCTGAGCCCGTTGGGGCTATACGGTGACCTGGGGCTTATTTGGGGGCGGTGGGCATTTGTTTCTCTGGTTGCAGAACAGGCATTAAGCAAGGGCAGGTTTCTTTGCAAACCTTCCCCCCGTTATCCCTTCCCCCGTTTGGTTGAGCGCGGGGAACACAAACTTATTCCTTGCTCAGTTTTTTTTCTCAGCTGCAGGCAGAGTAATTTCTTTCCATGGGAGGATTTTACTGTACACTCTGGCCGTTTTTTCACTTTTGGATGTGAGTGGTCTGAGGTTAGGGATGCCAAGTGTAAATTACCTTAGAGCGGGGGAGTCTCGCTCTATCCCTGGAGTCCCTGCGCGCGCGGCGCCGCCATGACGCCACCCAGAAGTGACGTCATCACATCGGGACATTGAGGGCAGGGCCACCAGGATTCGAGGAAAAACCATAGAGTTTTCCCTCGAATCATAGAACGTCCCGCCCCCAACGTGCCCAGCGTGATGATGTCACCTCCAAATGACATCATCACACCGGGGACATTGCCGGAAGGGGGTGGAGTTCCCCCGGGGCCCGATTTTCTGGGGGCGGGTAACGGGCCTCTCGGGCGGGGGTTTGCCTGCCCCCCGGGGGGACTTGGCAAGCCTATCTGAGGTGGACGTTAGCAGGGAGAGAAGCCACTCTCGGGATTGAAGGAAGGGGGGTTCGTTGCACAAATCCTCCACTTTTGGCTGTGCAATCCAGCAATTTTGCCTTGATCACATGGATCCCGAGGAGGAAAGGAAGGGGGATGAGGGCAGGGAGCTGCCTCTGACACCCCCCACACAGAACCTCCTGCTGGGCCCTCTAAAAAACAGGTGGCCCCACGCAATAAGCCCTTCATTAAAAAGGCAGACAGGAGGGATGTGGTTCAGCAGGCCATCCTTGAGAGGCTTTTGGCTGTGGAGGGGGCAATGGGGTTGCACACACTTGCTGGGTCTGGGGGCCTAGGGGAGGGGAATGGGAACCAGATGGTGCTGGATGCCAGTACCCAATTTCAAGCTTCCGTATTGACCTGTTTGTCCCTTGTCGAAGGCCAAATAGCCAAGTCAGCTGGTGATGGAGGGAAACTAGATCCTGGCAGTAGCAAAGATGTTGTGCCTTCAGGCTTGGCATATAGGAAGGAAACTTCTTCATTTAACAGAAATGCAACTACAGTGGCGGCTCCAGACGCTGCAGGTGAGTCGGTTAATGCATCACACCCTGGCCCTGTTTGGCCCTGGGGCCCTGGGGTCAGTCATCAGCATCGGGGGCAACAGCCAGTGCTCAGGGGGCAGGTTCTTCTACCAGCATCTCCTCCCCTCCACCTTGGGCTTGGGCTGCGGGGCCATTTACACCACCGCCGCAGTAGGGCCATGCTGGACAGTCAGCACCTTGGGGTGCATGGGGCTCTCAGGACTCGTGGGGTATGACTTTAAACCAGGTGCCAGCCAAAGACCTGCCTTCAGGTGATATGGCCTTGCCATTGGGGGATCACTTGCTGCCGGCCACGAGAGAAAAATTTTTGAAAGGCGAATACATCGATGTTTTCTCCCTTCTCTATTGGGAATTGGAGAAAAAGGACAAGGAAGACCTGGATGATAGGGATAGGGAGAGGCTGAGGAGGCGGATGGTAGATAGAACATGGGCTAATTGGCTGGTGGGGTTTTTTGTATACACAGGCGTGCACAACCCTACCATGCGGCCTCTTTAATTCAATATATGGACATAATTTATAAAGGGTATTTGGGATTCGTGGGCCCTGCTTGGATGCAGTATGATGAAGAGTTCCACATGAGGGTGGCACACTGCCCCTCTCTCCCCTGGGATCAGATTCACCCTTTCTTGTGAATTCAAATTCTGTCCCCAGCATGCCCAGTTACAGGGGAGAGGTCGCATAGTGGTCACTTAGTACAGCGTGCACAGCCGACTCACAGTTCCCGCGAGGCTGCGGGTCAGGTGGTTCAACCCCGCCTGCTATGCTGGGAGTTTGGCTCACATGGGATCTGTAGCAGGAAGGCATGCCAATACAGGCACAACTGCCCTTTTTGCGGTGGACCACACTCCTTTGGCAACTGCTCAAAAGTCCGACCTAGGAGGGGACAAAAGAAGCAGGGGGCGGGTGGACCTAGTCAAGCTCCTAGTAAAGGGATCCAGCCCCATTAACTTGAGGGTTCTGGAGGCGTGGCTGATGGAGTACCCCCATAGAGATGACGCCACGTATCTGTTAGATGGATTTAGGCTTGGCTTCCGTATACCATATGTGGGCCCGTGAGGCCCTGTTATGGCCAGTAATCTTTCTTCTGTTCGGGGGTTGGAAGCGGTTGTAAGAGAAAAAATCGATAAGGAAAGGGTGGAAGGCAGGGTTTTGGGTCCCTTTGCTGCGCCTCCTGTTCCCAATCTCCGGGTTTCTCCTCTTGGAATAGTGCCCAAGAAAGCACCCGGTGAATTTAGACTCATTCATCATCTATCATTTCCCAAAGGAGGCTCAGTGAACGATGGGATCCCGGATGACTTGTGCTCAGTGCGTTACACTTCCTTTGACCAGGCTGTCCAGGTTGTACGGCGATGTGGCCCAAGCGCGGAGTTGGCCAAATGCGACGTAAAGTCTGCATTTCGTCTCCTCCCGGTACATCCACAGGATTTTGAACTGCTAGGTTTTTCATTTGAGGGACAATTCTACATGGACCGGGCACTGCCTATGGGCTGCTCGGTGTTGTGTGCAGCCTTTGAACGCTTTAGCTCTTTTTTTAAGTGGGCTGGCCAAAAGAAGTCTGGCCTTGGAGGGGTGGTACATTATCTTAATGATTTCCTTTTTGTAGGGCCTGCAGGGTCTGGCCAATGCAGGTTACTGCTAGATAGTTTCATGGATTTAACCACTGAATTGGGGGTGCCACTTGCTCACGAGAAAACAGAAGGGCCAGTCTCGCACTTGACTTTTCTAGGTATTGAGCTTGATACGGCTGCTCAGCTGTCGCGCTTGCCAGAGAGCAAAGTGCGAGAGTTGTTAAGTCTGGTGTCCAGTTTTCTGAATAAACGGAAGGTATCGCTGTTAGAACTTCAGCAGCTAGTGGGTCACCTTAATTTCGCTTGTAAAGTGGTGGCACCAGGTCGTGCCTTTCTGCGACAGCTTTGTGATGCTATGTCTGGCCTATACCTCCCTCACCATAGGACTCGTGTTACTTCCAGCATGCGGGCCGACATGCAGGTCTGGCATGAGTTCCTAAGTGACTTCAATGGGGTGTCTTTTTGGAGGACAGACCTGAGGCTTCGGTCAGAGCTGCAGGTGCACTCAGATGCAGCGGGTTCCCTTGGCTTTGGGGTATTTTTCCAAGGGCATTGGTGTGCAGAGAGCTGGCCCCCCGATTGGGTTGCGGCTGGTCTCAGCCGGGATCTCATCTTCCTGGAATTTTTTCCCATACTGGTCGCCGTATGGCTCTGGGGCGGGGCCTTCACTAATCACAGGGTTCATTTTTGGTGTGATAATTTGGCAGTGGTCCACGTTATTAACTCGCTGTCGTCCAGGTCCCCTCGTGTTATGGTCTTGGCCAGAGCCTTCAAGCTGCGCTGTCTGAGGCTTAATATTTGGTTTTTGGCCAGGCATGTCCCAGGGGTAGATAATGGGGTCGCTGATGCTCTCTCTCGCAAACAGATGGAGAGATTTCATCAGCTGGCCCCCGGAGCCAATCTTCATCCGGCACGGATCCCCCCAGAGCTGTGGCAGCCTGGAAGGTAGAGGCCTGCAGGGCAATAGACCTGGCCATAGCCCCCAGTACCAGAAAATCTTATGAGCGGGCAACACGCCAATTTGAGTTTAGGTCAGAGGTAGGATATCGCGCACTTTGGCCCCTGCCAGTGGACCAGTTGCTTCATTACTGCATTGATTTAAAGGGGAAGGGGCTGGCTGTGCGTTCCATCAAGGGTCGTCTTTCTGCCCTGGCCTTCGCCAGCAAGGCATTGGGATACCGAGAGGATACCAATGACTTTCGGGTGAGAAAAATGCTGGAAGGCTGGTCTAGGGAGGATGGCCGGCGAGTGGACACCAGGCAGCCGATTTCTCCAGCTATACTCAAGGGCCTGAGAAGAGTTTGGGGCCAGGTCTGTAGCTCAGACTTTGAGGCACACCTCTTTCATGCAGCAGCTCTCGTGGCCTTTTTTGGGGCCCTCGGGGTCAGTGAGCTTGTCGCACAGTCCAAGGTGGACTCCTCCGCTCGCGCCTTATTGATGGCAGACCTTACCATACATTCCGGCCGGGCTTTCATCAAGGTGCGGCGGTCCAAGACTGACCAGCACCAAAGGGGTGCTATGCTAAGTTTGGGCCCATGTGCGGATCCCGAGTTATGCCCAGTTTCTGCCCTGGTTAACTACGTGGCGGTTCGGGGGGGGGCAGACGGCTGGTTGTTTCGCCATGAAGATGGCAGTCCACTTACAAGACACCAATTTTGGGCAGTGACCACATGGGCCCTATTGAAGTTGGGCTTGTCTGGAGTGAGGTTTGGCACCCATTCCTTTCAAATCGGTGCGGCATCTACGGCATCGGCTATGGGTTACTCTTCCCCAAACATTCAGCATCTGGGTCGGTGGCGTTCCACTGCCAATAGAACTTATGTGCGCTCTTTTCTTTCCTCTTAGGGCGTACATGATTTTTCCCGTTCTGGGGCTCAGGTTTCCTATTTCTGGGTTTGCTTTTCTGTGGATTAACTGTTCTTTTCTTCTTAGGTTTTATTGGGGCCTCTGAGAGGAAGCGGGTTCTCATCTGTGGCCACAGCTTTGTCTTTTGGGCAGCACATCGGGCGAAGAGAACTTCGTTTGGATCTCAGCTGGGCCTTAGTCAATGGGCCACAATTGAATGGCGAGGGCACCATGGACTTCACTGGGCGGGCCTCTTGCCTTTGTTGTTTCATGGGCCCGCAGGCCTTCCCCCCGATGAGCTGGTGGTGCACCTGGGAGGAAATGACCTGGGGCTAGTTAAGGGCAAAGCCTTGACTATCCAGGCTATTCGGGCGCGGTGGCCTGGGGTTATTATAGTGTGGTCGGCAATGATTCCCAGGAGGGTATGGCGCAATGCCTTGTGCCCAGTGGGGATTGACTGAGCACGCTGGAAGGCTAACAGGGATATTAAGAAAGTTCTGGATGCAGGGTTGGGCCACTTTCTGGCCCATCCACGCACTCATCCTGAATGCACAGAGCTTTATAGGCCAGACGGGGTACACCTGTCAGAGAAAGGGAACGACATTCTTTTAGAGGATCTACAGCAAGGGCTACAAGAGGCGTTAGGCCTCTCGGTGGGGGCATCAGCCTAAGCTGAGGCTTGACCTTGGCTGTGGCAGGATTGGGCCTGAAAAATGAGTCACGGCTAACGGGAGTACCAATTAATTACTGCATGTGATAGGAGTTTGGCCAATTTTGCCTTTGGGCTGGGCGACCCGGGGAAAAGGATGGCAAACTGCCTGGGGACTGCATGGATTGATCAGCCGCTTAAGTTCTGCGACTTGGGGCTGGATCTCCAGGGCATGTCTCGCGTGGTGACCGCCAGCGGAGAACCACACAGGTTGGCCCAAGCTGGGGTGGGTGGCTCCGCGTCCTATGACTGGGGAAGGGTCAACAGAACCCTTGGCCCAGATCGTGCCGCTTACTATTTTGCCCTTGCCGTTATTTCAACTGTGAATTTAATAAAGTGGCCCATAGTTCATCCCACTGTTCTGTGTCTGACTCTTTATTCCGAGTATGGGGGCAATTGTAGTCTCTCCCCTCTAACTTGCTCATCAAGTGTAATTTCCTGAGCCCAGAGGCTGGAAGATAAGGAGTTTTATGGTTCTCTTCCATTTTCTTTGTCTGTACTAATCACAAGGAGAAAGGAAAACTCATCTCTTTCTCACCATGTATCCATAAAACTGACCTAGATCTCAAAGATGTAACTTCCCAAACCCAGCTATCAGCTTGATTGTGAGTAAATGAACTATTGAATGCATGTAATAATAATAATAATAATAATAATATAATTTATTGTCATTGTACATAGCACAATGAAATTAAAAGTTAAATTGTGAAGTTAAATAAAGATGATCTTCCATGGTCGTGCGTTGAGTCAACCCTAGAATGCATTGGCATCAGCTAAAGCTCGCGCCAGACAGGATAGTGAGAAAGAAATGAGTTTTCCCCTCTCCTTGTGATTAGTACAGACACAGAAAACGGACGAGAACCATAAAACTCCTTATCTTCCAGCCTCTGGGCTCAGGAAATTACACTTGATGAGCCAGCTGGATGATGCGTGCTACTCCCAGTACCAGTGGTGTCCAACAGGAGAAGCGTTCAAAGCATCGCACCTCTATCTGATGACATCTCATCTCAATCTTTGCCGTCATGCAAATGACTTGAGGCCGTACCTCAGTGTCCTCGTCTAGGTCTAGAACCTAGACCCAGACGAGGACACTGCTAGGAGCTCGTGGTGCTCCTCCTCATGCTGCAAAGGTCTGTCTGGGTGGAGAAGGAGTTCTGGGCCGTTTAGCCAGGTTGACTCAGCTAGCTGAGATACCAGGATAGAACGTGTTGCATGGTCTGCAGGATTTTGATCCGTGGAAACGTATCACTGCTCAGGTTGTGAAGACTGCCTGATACGTTCCACTCTGTTGCTCACATACACGTAGAATCACCAGCTCTGATTGTGTATGTAACCTAGCACCACTTTGCTGTCTGTGTAGAAGGCTGTGGCTTCAAACTGAACATCCATTTCTCTCTGTATCATGTCTGCCAGCTCCACAGCTAACACAGCACCGCACAGTTCCAACCTTGGAATAGTGTGGCCTTCTTGTGGTGCTAGCTTAGCCTTTCCCATCATGAAACCCACATGAACATGACTCTCCCCACTGGTGACCCTGAGGTACGCTACTGCTGCTATCGCTTTGGTTGATGCATCTGAGAAGACGTGCAGTTCTCTGCAGGAGGCAGTGGCTGGCGAGACTGGGACGTAAGTACGGGCTAGATGTATGCCTTGTAGACTGCCAAGGGAGTCTCTCCATGCTTCCCAGTCTTGTCTCTGGTCAAGAGGAAGAGGTTCGTCCCAATCTTTAGTTCCCTGGGAGGGGGTGCGTAAGAGGTGTTTCCCTTGGATTGTCACTGGAACTGCGAACCCCAAAGGATTGAACAGGCTGTTCACCATTGACAAAACACCTCGTCTGGTAAACGGCTTTTCTGAAGCCGGCACTCGAAAGGTGAAGGTGTCCCTCTTTATGTCCCAACTTAGACCGAGGCTGCGTTGGATGAGGGGGGTGTCAGGAGCATCGTCGCCCAGGTATAGGTCCCTCAAACCTTTGGCATGATCCTCTGGGTCAAATGCTGCCAATACTTGCGTACTGTTGGATGCAATTTTATGCAGCTTAAGGTTTGCTGCAGCTAGCATCTTCTGCGTCCTTTTTAACAAGTCTATGGCTTCCTCCGGAGTGGGTACAGACTTCTATGTTGACGATGGACTGACGGTTCACCTTTGGCATGCATTTAACCCCCCCCCACCTAAACCTGCCCTTTCTGGGGGGGGGGATGTTCTGATTCCCAGGAAGAGTTTTCTTGTGAATTCATTTCACAATGGAAATAAAAAAACAGAAGAAACCAGTTTTAAAAGGAATGCAGAAAAAAATTGTGAAGAAATGCAACAGTGCTGGAATGTTTACAAAGTTGTCTGAACACAAGAAAAAAACATGTTAACATTGGGTAATGAAAGCTGAATTTTAAGGTAGTCGGGAAAATGCCTGAGATACATAACTTACCTGTCTCATCAGTGATGGTCACTTCCTTTTTGAATGGATTAGCTTTCCCACATAAGGTTGTGCACATGTTTTTGAATAAGGTCTATGATGACTAAAGGGTTGATATTCTCATTTAAACCCACATCTCTTGATCTACAAAACCTTTAAAGTGTATAGCTGTAAAGTGAATAAAATAAAATTCAATATGCTAACATCAAATTATTGAAGCTAAACCACTGTTGTTCCAGTTTGCAGTGATGGCTAGAAAGAACTTGTCTTTTCAGGGCTGAATCTGTAGTTGATGTGAACTGACAGTATTTTGAAGAGCTGGAAATGGTATTTCCTGGGTGCTTAAAAAATGTTGCCACATTTCACTTAACTGTCCATCCCATCACTATTTTGGCTACCCCCACCATATTGTGAGGTTGGGGGTTTATTAAGCATTTTCAGTAACTACCTCACACACTAATATCTGTTTACCTATCAGCAACTGTAAACCCCAATCCAACTGGCCCAAAGCAAACACAGGCAACTATATAAACAGACTCATCTGCTAACATTCAGAATTACCCTGGACTGAATCCAAAGGTGCTCGTCCACTCATAGTCTTCCTTCTGTGAACAGGACTAGTGAAAGGGCACATTTGGCTCCAGCTCCTTTTTTTTCTACTTAGCATATTCTGTATCATAAACCTATGGCAACAGAACAGTTTTCTGTGTGTTGTACAATAGCTGGTGATCAATAACTAAGCTTGCTGTTAAGAGCGGTTGAACAGCAATCTATTGCCTACAGAAACAATATTTATTTATTTATTGGATTTCTACCCCGCCCTCCCAGCCAAGGCTGGTTCAGGGCAGCTTACATAAAATCAATGCATAGTTTACAATAAAACATGAACATAAATTTAGATTAAAACAATTCTAAAATCATTAACTGTACAACATAGTAAAGTGCTAGTGATATTAATTCCAGATTCCATATCATGCTAATACCATTGAAACGGAACAGTGATCTGTGAAGAGTTGGTTTCCGTAGTGAAACCATCTGGGGTGGAAAGGTTAAATGAACCTCTTTCTGCTCATCCATGGCCCCACCTTGAATTAGAGCCTATATTGCAGCCTTTTGAAATCCCTGGTAAAGTCACAAATCTCCCAGAATTATTTTTCAGGAAATAATTTGTGAAGCAAATAACTTCATGATTAAACTCCCTGCAATCTTGTTAAGATGGTAGAAAGAAAACAAGAAGTAATACAAACATGTTACTGGAGCTCCCTCTAGAGCCTTTAAGAAATAATAAAATTTATATTTCTATATTGCTTAAAAGCTGGTCACAAAAGAGACAGACTGACTCTACCCACAGGCTTACAACTGAATGTAGACAGACAATAAACAAAGGAGAATGAAGCAAAAAAGGAGAACAAGATATGTACTTGAATCCTATATACCATGTTTCTGCTTGCCCTTCTCTTCAGAGGTGGTGCTCAACTGCAGACCACATTCTTCTTGTGCTATACTGTTTTTGGATCCCTGGAATACATCTATCTTGCATAAGCAGAGTGATTAGCACCAGTGGACTGTGGTCTACAGCAGAGGGCTGCCTTCACAACAGACAAAGAAAGGCGGAGGTGGAAGTAGGGTATAAGATCCAAGACATAGAATACTGGGTGCTAAACAAGGAAACTTAACTCCTAGTTGTTAGAATGTACAAGGTCTATAGTGCACCAGCTTGAAGAATATCAGAAGACCAGCCTATGGAGGTGTTGTGTACTCAGGGAAGCCCGCACGCGTGGTCGGGCAAATACGCAGTCGGGCGAAGGAACCCAAGCTTCGCTGCCAGAGACAATAGCCCGAACGGATCCTAGTGTGCACCTGTAGGAATGCTAGGATCCTACGAGGGACCTACGGGTCTAAGGATGCACTCTAAATATCCAATCACGGGTGTGGGTGTGTGTTTGGGTGTGGTGTGAGTTGCAAATATAAGCCGGCCTACGAGCCGGCAAAGCCATCTCTTGTTCTTCTTTTTAAATAAAGTATGAGCTGAATCACTATGCTTTGCATCAGTCTCAGTACTTTATACTGGCGATGAAGATGGGATTCTAATGAGCGAGCCTGACTCCGACCCGGCATCAAGCACCGACCCAGCAACAAACACCGTGCCCCACACTGCTCCCGAGCAGCACCGCACTGCACCCTGATCCACGGGACATCACTCACCGTCACTCTACAGAGTCATGGCCATCACTCCAGGAACCCTCACGGTCTTCGACCCCACTCACCCTGAGTTCTGGCAATCGTGGGTAGACCAGCTCAAGAGCTTCATCTCCTACAACGATGTAACTGATGCAGGCAAGAAACGGGATCTACTCCTCAGCACGTGTGGAGTGGCCACCATCCGCCTAGTGAAGAGCCTCCTGGCATTAAAGAAGATCGAGGAGAACACTTACGAGGAAATCATCGCAGTCCTCACCAAATACTACGTGCCAAAGCCCACCACACTGGCCAACTGCATGGACTTCCAGGTGCGCTTTCAGATGCCCGGCAAAATGGCCTTGGTGTTCATGGCCCAACTCCGCCAGCTCACAGTGGACTGTGAGTTCAAGAAGGTCGAGGACAATCTCTGACCCAATTTGTTTGGGGCATCTGCAACGCCAAGCTGCGCCACAAGCTTGTTGGTACCACAGGCCTCAAGCTGGACGCAGCCCTGCAAATGGCCACTGCATGGCTCTCACCGCGACTGTCCGCCATCAGCAACACACCATGTGTCCCCGGCAGTGGACAACTCTGATGAGGAGGAGGTCCTGGAAGTGAGACAGCCCAGCTGTCAGAATTAACGCCCACCGCCCAGCACACAGGGATGCTGGTCACTCTATGGTCTGTGCCAGCTATGGGGATGGCCATGAACGCAAGTCATGATGGTTCCGCAATGCCATCTGCAGGACATGTGGAAAGCGGGGTCACACCGCTTGGGCCTACCGCTCCCAAGGACACTGGAGGTCAACCTCGACACACCAGGAGGACCTGGACCTACACTGTCTCATCATCAACCACCACCAGCACAAGGTAATGAATCTGCCCCCCCGATAGCCCTAATAAGATGCATGTAACTGTGTTAATCAAGGGATCCCCCTGCCACATGGAAGTGGATACGGGCTCTTCCTTCTCTATTATTTCAGCAGATACGCTATGGAAAATCTGCCCGGGGGGGGGGCCTCCTGGAAAAGCCACAGGGGTTGTCTTTATGGGACTTTCAGAAAAACCCAGTGGTAATCAAGGGCTGGGGCAGATTCAGGGTACAGTTCAGAGACTTTGACAGCCCCTTAGAATTGCTGGTGGTGGATGGGAAACTCACAAGCCTGTTGGAGCTGTCGTGGTTTGGGCCCCTGGGTTTTGCTGTGGCGAGAGTCCATGCCCTACAACTGCAGGACTTTGACACAGTCTGCCGGGACTTTCTGGGAGTTTTCGACAGCACGCTTGGCCATTACTCTGGACCCCCTATTTCCCTGGACCTCGATTCCGCAGTGCGGCCAATCAGAATTAAAGCCAGGCGGGCCCAATCGCACTTTGGCCAAAGATCGAAGCTGAACTGGATTGTCTGGTCAAGCAGAGGGTGTTGGAACCAGTGCTGCATGCCTGCTGGGAAACCCCCATTGTCACTCTGCTTAAATCGAATGGGGAAATACACATTTACGCTGACTATAAGTGCACCATTAATAGGGCACTTCAGGACCACGCATACCCAGTACTGGTGGTCAGCCAAGTCTTGGCTTCCTTGGCGGGGGCATGGGTTTTCGGCAAGTTGGATCTGGCTCAAGCCTACCAGCAGCTGCCAGTTGATGATGCTTCAGCTGAGGCACAGACTATTGTAACACACAGGGGCTTTCCGGGTCCGGCGTCTGCAATTTGGGGTGAGCGTAGCACCAGGGATTTTCCAGAACCTTACGGATTGTCTGTTGTGATTCACTGGTTTTGGTAAGGCTGGCCTAGATGAGTTTGATCTAGTGTCAGAAAGAATGACAGCTAGTGTCAGCATGTGACTGCAAAGAGGCTGGCCATAACCGGTCTGAGGCAGTCCAGCCTGACACTGAGTATTGCATCTGGATTGCATCAGCTGTGTGCTGATTGGCCAGAGGCTGTATATATGTACAGAGTGTACAGTGGATTTAGCTCTTCACTTGGTTTGATTGCAGCGGAGCACTTTGACACTGAGAACTGTATATAGGTGGTGGCAGAGTGTAAATAAAAGTCACTTTGTATTTGCACCTAAGTTCTGGACTCCAGTCTTCTTTGGGTACTCTGACTCCCTTTGGGCACTAACATGCCAGCCAGCATTTTGCGCGCACCACGACATTGTCTGCTTAAAGGGATCCCAGGAGTTCAGCTGTTCTTCGATGACATTCTGTTCACGGCTCTGGACTCTGAGACCTTTGCGGCACGGCTCTGGACTGTTCTCAAGCATTTTGACACTGCTGGGCTAAAGGTGAAGAGTGAGAAATGCGTCCTGGGAGTGCCCCGGGTGGACTTCTTGGGCTTTACGGTTGATGCCCAGGGAATACACCCCACATAGGACAAGATCCGTGCCATCAGCAAGGCCCCCACACCCTGCTTGAAGGTGGAGCTCCAGGCTTTCCTGGGGCTCTTGAACTTCTATCATTCCTTTCTCCCCCACAAAGCCACCATCGTGCAGCCACTGCACCGGCTTCTGGACAAACAGGCTCCCTGGGTCTGGGCCCCTGCTCACAACACCGCTTTCAGGGCGGTCAAGGACTTGTTGGTCTCCAACACTATGCTCACCCATTTTGACAAGTCCCTGCCCATGATGTTGGCCTGTGACGCATCTCCCTATGGGGTGGGGATGGTCATGGGTCACCAGCTGGCCAATGGCCACGAAGTTCCCATGGCCTACTATTCCTGCACCCTGTTGGCCGCGGAGTGTAACTACGCTCAGATTGACAAGGAGGCCCTCACGATCGTTGCCAGATTGAAGAAATTTCACAACTTCCTCTATGGCCAGCTGTTCACGATCACCACTGACCACAAGCCCCTGCTGGGGCTGCTTGCCCCGAACCGCCAAACCTCTCAGATCTTGTCCCCCCAGGTTCTCCACTGGTCGCTGTTTCTCGCAAGGTACCAGTATGTGTTTGTACACCGCCCCGGTAGGGCGATGGGACATGCCAACGCTTTGAGCTGGTTGCTGCTGCCACCCTGAAGATACAGGTCCAGGTCCAGATTGAGGGGTCCCCCTGCTTAATGGAAGTGGATTCTGGGTCAGCGACATCCATCATATTGGTGGAAACGTTAAACAGACTTTGTCCAAATGGGGGGCCCCACCCGCGTCCTTCGCCCCTCAGCCTGGTGGACTTCCAAAGGAACCCGGTTCCGATTCGGGGTGTGGGGACTTTTTGGGTGAAGTACCAGGGGTTTGTGGGCTCATTGGACTTGATTGTGGTAGAAGGGAACTTGGTTAATCTCTTGGGGCGGACATGGTTTGCACCACTGGGCATCACCATGGGGGGGGGTGAGGCACTGCGCACCGAGGGATTTTGCCAATGTTTGCAGGGAATTCCCTGCGGTCTTTGATGGGGCTTTGGGGTGTTATAAGGGGCCCCTGGTTTCGCTACAGCTCAACCCCAAGGTAGCCCCCATTTGCATGCAGTTCCGCCATGCCCCAATTGCTCTACAACCAAAGATTGATGCAGAACTTGACCGCTTGCTGGCACGGAGTTCTGGAGCCCATATTGCACGCACCATGGGAAACTCCCATTGTAACTTCCGGCAGTGTCCGCATCTGTGCGGACTATAAGTGCACTTTAAACAAGGCCCTCCACAACCACTCTTACCTGGTCCTGTTCGTTAGCCATATGTTGGCCTTGCTAGCCAGGGCTAAAATTTTCGGCAAGCTGGACCTTGCACAAGCGTACCTGCTCCCGGTGGATGGTGCCACTGCCACCGCACAGACCATTGTCACCCAAAGGGGTGCATTTAAAGTGAAGTGCTTGCAGTTTGGCGTGAGTGTGGCCCCTGGGTGTTCAAGCAATTAACGGATTCCCTCTTAAAAGGGATCCCTGGAGTGACGCCCTTTTTTGACGACGTTTTTATCGCTGTGGCCACCCCAGACGACTTCACCTCCTACCTCCGTGCCATCCTCCGCTGGTTCGACAACACAGGCTTTAAGGTCAAGAGGGAAAAATGCCTCCTTGGTGTCTCGGAGGTGGACTTCTTGGTGTACCGGGTAGATGCTACCGGCCTCCATCTGGCGAGGGACAAACTGAAAGCCATTGTGGAGGCCCCTCCACCCAAATCCAAGGTGGAACTCCAGGCATTTCTGGGCCTCCTGAACTTCTATCATGCCTTCCTGCCCCACAAGGTGGCAGTAGTGGAGCCATTACAGAGACTCTTGGACAGATCAGTGCAGTGGTCTTGGGGCCCTAGTGAGTCCATGGCGTTCCGGGGGATCAAAGCACTCCTGATATTGAATGGGGTGCTGGCCCACTTTGACGAGTCACTGCCGGTCATCCTCACTTGGAACGCCTCCCCTACGGCGTGGTGCTGTTTTGGGTCACCTGCTTCCTGACAGCCGTGAGGTCCCAGTCGCCTACTACTCCTGGACCTTGTCGACCGCCAAGCACAACTATGCCCAAATTGACCAGGAGGACTTGGCGATAGTGGCGGGGTTAAAATTTTTTCACAACTTTGTATATGGGTGCCCCTTCACTATCGTGACAGATCATAATCCGCTCTTCGGCCTGTTTGCAGCGGACCGGCAAACCCCCCAGGTGCTCTCAGCCTGGGTTCTCCATTGGTCCCTCTTCCTGGGGGGTTACTACTACCACCTGGAACATCGGCCAGGCAAAGTGATGGGGCATGCATCCGTCAGCTTCTGTCCATGGACACCAACCCTGCTCCTGCCTCCGGGGTACTCCTGATCGAGGGCCTCCCAGAAAATCCCCTGCAGGCCACTGATGTCACTGCCCGCTCGGCCTGCAACCCCATCATCTCCCAGGTCTTGGGCTGGGTGGTGAGGGAGTGGCCTGCGGCCACCACGGACCCAGAGTTCACTGCTTTTGCCACCCACAAGGATGAGCTCTCGGCCCTTAAGGGGTGTCTCCTGTGGGGGGATAGGGTGGTTGTCCCAACGCCCTGAGACAGTGCTCCACGAGGCACACTCGGGGATAGTCAGGATGAAGGCTATGGCCTGGAGCTATGTCTGGTGGCCAGGGATCAATGCAGAGATCAAGTCCTGGGTGCGGGGGTGCCAGACCTGCCAGGTTGTCCGCCTGAACCTGCCAAGCGCATCCATACAACACTGGGAGTCCACACACAAGCCTTGGTCCCAGCTACATATAGACTTTGCCAGCCCCTTCCAAGGACTAATATTCTTGGTAACCATGGACTCTTACTCCAAATGGCTGGAGATAAGCCCCGTGACCACCACATCCGCAAAAGCCATCATCCATGAACTCCGCAGGATCTTTGCCACCCACGGACTGCCAGACACAATTGTCTCCGACAACGGGGCAGCCTTCACATCAGTGGAATTCCAGGACTTCCTTCAGCAGAACCTGATCCGGCACATTTGATCCACACCCTTCCACCCCGCGACCAATGGGCAAGCAGAGCGCACGGTGTGCACTGTGAAGGAAGCCCTCAGCCGAATCAGAGACTGGGAATTCCGGCTAGCCTGCTTCCTCCTGACACAGCAGATGACACCAAACCCCATCAGTGGCAGATGCCCTGCGGAATGCTTGATGAGCTATTGCCCCACCATCTTGCTAGACCGGCTACACCCGGACTGGGCACCGGACTCCAGGAAACTGATGGAACAATGGGAAACACCTAAGGGGTTCTTTCCAGAAGACCCCATCTACATAAGGAACTTTGGGAGGGGGCCCCCGTGGCAGGCAGGAAGAATGGTGTGGGCTTCTGGCCCAGTGTCATACGATGTGTGTACAGAGGATGGACAACTCCTAAAGAGACACATCAGCCAACTTCAGTGGTTACAGCTCCTGGGCACAGAGGAGCAACCCCCGAGGCTCGTGGCACCTCAACTCTACACCCCCAAAATAAGCACCCAGACTGACCCACCAAACCCCAGCAGGGCACCAGCAGTTGAGCCGATGCCTGCACCACTGGGACCAGAGGAACAGCCGCCGCCACCACAGCCACCAGAAACAGCCAGCCATCCGGAGGCAGTTGCTAGCAAGCCTGTCCCCGCGCCCCGGCATTCCCTGCAAGAGCACAGATCACCCGTCTATTTGCAGGACTATGTTACATAGGTTGGTTTGGAACTATGGGGGGAGAGGTGTTATATACGCCGACCGCCACCAGGGGTTCGTGACTGCAGTAAAAAGCTTGGTCCCGAAACACAATAGGGACCAGGGATCCTAGACCACCCTGTGTCCACCAATAGGACCTCTGACGGGAAATTCAAACCCTCCAATGGGACTGTGGGTGTGCCGGGTGGAATGTTTATAGTTGGCCCTTGCAGGGCCGGTTTTCAGTCTTGTGTATGAAGTACAATAAACACGTCTGAACGCGTGTCGTAGTCTGAGTCTCATGCAGCGAACCCAGCACTTTACAGCCACCATGGAGAATTCAGCATGGAATAAAGACAATTTAAATTGAAAAAAAGTGACAAGAACATGGCTTTGAAAATATTTTTTAGCCTCCAGCATATTTCTTGTTTAATTTTCCTCTCCCAGATCTGGTCATGGATCTGGCAAAAGCTGATTTTGTATGCTTTTTATACTGTTGGGGTCACTCTATGGTATTAGTTATTACAGATCCTCTTAAGCTGAGTAAGGTACAATCAGAAACAGCCATTTGCCTGGTCATCTGTGCCAAGTACAAATTGCCTGTAAAGGAAACGGCCATTGCTGTGGTACAAAATGAACATGGTTGTACATATACAGATAAATTTGAAAAAAATGTTTGTGGACTAGTCACTTTTATGGATTATTTGTATTTGTAACAGATACAAAAGGTTATAGATAGTATCCATTTGTTCCGATACTCTGGCACAAGAGGTCAGTCAAAGCCATGTCCCATCACATTATGCAAATGTTCAGAATGTCATAGGAGACAGATACAGCACCAAATAATCATAGAACTTGTGGGGTGGATACTTGAGGTAAAAAGCAAGAGATTCAACACACTAATTACTAATTGTGATGAACAATACAAAGAAATGGCACACATGAAAAAAGACAACTGCATATAATAGGTCTGACATTTGGAAAGGCCCACATTTACATAGACCCAAGGAATCAAATTCTTAGAATAATCTAGATTTGATAAACTCAGGGAGCAAACATAAGGAGGTCTACTCAAAGGTGGGGCTTCTCTCATTCTGGTTATAATTGCAGCAAAATTATCTGACAAAATGAGCTTGACTCTGATCAGAAGCTTATGCTGGAAAACACTTCATTAGCCTTTAAGGCACCAGTGGACTCTTGTCTCATTTAGCTTGATACCTGGAACAACAAGAACAACAAAATATATGCAAAGTGTGTTGAAGTCAGAAATAAATGAGTAAACAGAGGGGGAAACAGCTACTGGTGTTAAAAATAGGATGTAAATGGAGTAAATGTGGACTGGTCATCAAGAAGGGTGGGCAATTTCCTCAAGCTGACTCATCTGAGGCTACTAACTGCCATCAAGCATAATAGAAGTATATGAACAGACTGTGTGGTAGGTAGGGTTATCAGGTCGCCCCTAGCTACCAGCTGGGGGTAAGGGGTTTAGGGTTGCCAGTTCCAGGTTGGGAAACTCCTGGAAATTTGGGGATGGGGAGGACAGGGACCTCAGTGGGGTTCAATGCCACCCTCCAAAACATCCCTTTTCTCTAGGGAACTGACCTCTGTAGTCTGGAGATGAGCTGTAATTCCAGGGGATCCCCAGGTCCCACCTGGAGGCTGGTATCCCTAACACTGGCAGGAGAAGACCTGGTCTTCTGCCTCAGATGTCGTTTATTAAGATCCTTCCTATGAAGGTTTTACCAAGATTTTGTCATCAAGATTTTGTCATCAAGGTTTTTGTCACCAAGATTTTGTCATCAAGATGTTGTCATCCACCTTGAAGA
Organism: Gekko gecko; assembly: GCA_029375565.1. Classification (NCBI taxonomy): domain Eukaryota; kingdom Metazoa; phylum Chordata; class Lepidosauria; order Squamata; family Gekkonidae; genus Gekko; species Gekko gecko. Next base: position 124,608,540 of record JAPDNY010000007.1, read on the forward strand.
CCTAAATGGTGAAATGGCAGGATATAAGTATGTGAAATAAACTACTGAGGCCCTGTTTTGTGGCTCAGCATCACCAAGACCAGCCATTCATGTTTCATTTATAAGAGGTTCAGTTATTTTCTTCCTATTGTTTTCTGTAACCGCCTGTTCTGAAAGCTTGTGTTAATACTTTCACAAAGATGTCTTCTGTCCTTCTTGCCACAAGAATAACAGACCTTTGACATCCAGTATCTTGAATGTTCAGAAAGCCTATGGCTGAGCAAAAAAAATAGTGGATTTATCATCACATGCATTATTTGTGACTGTGGGGCTGCTGGCACAGACAAAGAACTCCTTCATGCAGCACCCCCTCTCTAAGCAGTTATGCATTTTTTTCTGAAAGGGAAGAAAATATACCTGAATAGTTTTCAGACATAGGATAGGAATATATGAGTGGGATTCCTACTGACTTTGAGGACTAGTTATTTTTTCCATTCAAGGCCAGGCCATGCTCTACAATGTAAGAGATGGTTTATTGCCCTGGTCATGGAGCCAGAGGAGTTAGCCATGTTAGTCTGTTGCTGCAAAATAGTAAAAAGGCCAGCAGCACCTTTAAGACTAACAAACTTCATTGCAGCATCTGACAAAGAGAGCTGTGTTTCTCAAAGGTTTTTGCTACAAAAGAGTTTGTTAGTCTTAAAGGTGCTACTGGCCTTTTTACTATTTTATTGCTCTGGTATCTTACCTCTACTTGCTGCTTCCATTTGCACATTTTTAATCAAAAGAGTATATATAAAAATACCAAATGAAACAAACAAAAAAAAGTCCTCACCCACTGATAGAAGACAACAAGAAGCGGGACCGCGATATTTGCGGGGGAGGGGGGAATATGCCCTATGGCCCACGGCCTGCAAAGCAGGAGGAGGTCCTCATTAAGGAGGAGGCTGCAGGTGAGTCCAGCAGCAACGGCGGCAAGCCCTGCTCAGGTCCTGCCCGCCCAGGCTCCCCCCCGCCCCCAGCAACAGCAGCAAGCCCTGCTCGGATCCCAGCTGCCCGCCTGCCAAGGCTCCCCTAGCTCCCTCGCAGTTGCCAGCAGCAAGCTCCACCACAGTTCCAAATGGCAAGTCCATTCTCCACGCATGCTCGAGAATGCAGTTTCACAGGGCTCTTTTTGTAGCAGGAACTCCTTTGCATATTAGGCGACACACCCCTAATGTAGCCAATCCTCCAAGAGCTTACAGTAGCCTCTATAAGAAATGCCCCCACTTTGTGGAAATAAGTTTCCGCATGCAGGGGGCATCTTGAGTATTAGTATACAGACAAGAGGGGGCCCGCAACAAAATGTTGCATAATGTGTTGTGGCCCTACCATAGCCTTTGTGACTGGCAGTCCTCGCAAGGAACTTGTGGGGAGGGGGCATTCCCCCACCTTTGTTTCCCTCTCCCACCTTGGTTGTCAAAGTTTCCTCCTCTGTCTTTCTGCACCTGCCCCTTATCTACCAATCTTCTCTCACCTCACCTCACCTTCCCTTCCCTTCTCCTCTCACTCTTTCTATGTCAGCTTTCCTCCCTACCCCTTCTCTAGCAATTCTTTCTTATCCCCCTTTCTCCTCTCACCCCATGTATGTCTCACCCCCTCTTACCCCAGCTCTTCTCAGACAATGTCCTCTTTCCCCCACCCCCTCTCAGTCTGCCCCTCTCTGCTATTTCTCTACTCCCCCAATCTCCCCCCTCTTCCTCTTCCTCTCCCCATCCCTCAGACAATCTCCCATTCTTTTTCTTTCTCTCCCCCCAACAAAGAATCCCCTATTCTTTCTCTTTCTCTCTCTCCCCGCTCAGTGAACCCTACTTCTTTCTGTTGCTCTCCCTTTGCAGCCATGCAAGCCAGGAAACATCCCCATTTGAGAGCGCTTATCTTTGGCAGCAATCTGGTTGAGCGAGGGGGGCCGACACAGGCTTTGCCTCCTTGGGCTGCAGCTGTTGGGCCGCAGGGCCAGCTTGGGCAGCAGCAGCAACAGCAGAGGGCGAGTGGGTTGGCTCCCAGAGAAGTGCTGCCCAGCTCTCTTGGCTGCCCAGCCACCTTCCCTCCCCAGGGGTGCCGAAACTTGGTGGCTGAAACTCTACTCTTCATTGCCGGCAGTCCTGGCAATGGCTGGGACAGGTCTCACAGTGGGGCACATGGTTATTGGCACTGCAGCTTCCCTCAGTGACTTTTCCCTGTGGTCTTAGCAGCGGCGGGGCGGTTATTGCCATGGCAGCTTCCCTTGCGGCTCCAGCAGCTTTTCATGTGCTTCCTGTAAGTCCATTCTCTGCACATGTGCAAAGCAAGCAGTTTTACTTTGGGGGGAATTTAAGTATCCCCATATACTTTTTAAAACATTTTAGATTTTTCTGCAAAGTGCCCCAAGTTTGCTGAAAGGTCTGTTTACCCTCCATGTGCCCCAGATCGTGGGAAAGAAGTATCCGCACCCAGAGGGATCCTTGGCTATAGATATATAGATGATAGGTGCCATGACTGAGAAGGCTCTTTCTCCACCCATTTCACGTTACATGATGGGGGTACCTAGACTCATAGAATCATAGAATGTTAGAGTTGGAAGGGACCCTACAGATCATCTAGTCCAACCCCCTGCACGCTGCAGGATTATAGCCGAAAGATAGCTCTACATACCTACATACCTAAAACATACCCGAAAGATGGTTGTCCAGTCTCTGCTTGAAAACGTCCAGCGAAGGAGCATCCACCACCTCCCGAGGCAGGCTGTTCCACTGCTCAACCACTCTTACAGTTAGGAAGTTTCTTCTGATATTTAGCCTGTAACGACAACCTTGTAATTTCCACCCATTAGATCTAGTCTTGCAATCTGGAGCAAGAGAGAATAGATCTGCTCCATCTTCTACATGACAGCCCTTCAAATACTTGAAGACTGCAAACATGTCCCCTCTAAGCCTTCTCTTTCCCAGGCTAAACATACCCAACTCTTTCAGCCCTTCCTCATAAGACTTGGATTCCAACCCTCTCACCATCCTGGTCGCCCTCTTCTGGACATGCTCGAGCTTGTCAACATCCTTCCTAAAATGTGGTGCCCAGAACTGAACACAGTACTCCAGGTGGGGCCTGACCATAGCAGAATAGAGCGGAACTACCACCTCCCGTGATCTGGACACAATGCTTCTGTTAATACATCCTAAGATTGCATTAGCTTTCTTCACAGCCACATCACACTGCAGGCTCATGTTGAGCTTGTGATCAACCAGAACACCTAGATCCCTTTCACATGTCCTGCTGTCAAGCCAAGTCCCTCCCATTCTATATCTATGCCTTTGATTTTTTGTACCTAAGTCTAGGACTTTGCACTTATCTCTACTGAAATTCATTTTGTCTCAGCCCACTGTTCCAGCCTATCTATATCATTTTGAATCCTGACTCTGTCTTCTTCAATTTTAGCAATCCCACCCAGCTTTGTGTCATCTGCAAATTTGATAAGCATCCCCTCTAGGTCTTCCTCCAGGTCATTTATAAAAACATTAAACAACACCAGGAACAGGACCAAGCCCTGCGGCACTCCACTTGAGACTTCCTCCACATAGACGCAGAGCCATTTATGAGCACTTGTTGGGTACGATTTTTCAACCAACCATGAATCCATCCAATGGTTGCACCATCCAGCCCACACTTAACCAGCTTATCCTCAAGGATATCATGAGAAACTTTGTCAAGCAGAGCGTCTATGGGAACAGGTAGTCCTGAAGGTATGCCATATAAGGCTTTAAAAGTCAATACCATCACCTTGAATTGTGCCCCGATGCAAACTGGAATCCAGTTGTAGATGCAATGAGACTGGAGTGATATGATCCTTATGACCCATTCTAGGTAGCATTATTGCCACAGTAATCTGTACCAATGGTAGTTTCTGGACACTTTTCAGGGGCAGCCCCACATAGGGAGCATTGCTGTAATGTAATCTAGATTTTACCAGGGCATGCACCATGATGGCAAGATCTTTTTTACATAGGAAGGGCCACAGCTGACTCACCAACCAAAGATGGTGGAAGGTGACTCTGGCCATCACTGTCATCTGCTTATCCACCAGGAGGCCTGGTTCCAGCTACACCCCCAAGCTACAAACCTGCTCCTTTAGGGGGAGTGCAACTATGTAACATTTTACTTATTTCTGAGACCCCTTATAGTAACACCTGTAATAGCAGTAAGACTCCATAGTGTTCTGAGATGTGTGTTATGCTGCCTCCTTGCCTTCCTTAATGTTTCTAAGGCTCTTGCCTTAGACTTCTTAGTTGAACCCAAAGAACAGGATGGGTTAGTTATATTTGGTAGAATGACATAACAGTCAGCACGAGGGGTTGGCTCTGAGGTAAAAGGGGATCCTGTACTCTAAATAAAACAGCTATTTTCTCTTGAACTTTTTTTTGCTGTCAAGTCACTTATGGTGACACTGGGGTTTTTGAGGCAAGAGACATTCAGAGGTGATTTGCCATTGCCTGGCTCTGTGTTGCAGCCCTGCTTGGCTTCCCAGATCTGACAAGATTGGGCTAGCCTGGGCTATCCAGGACAGGGAATAAGTAAACATAAACAGAGTTTATTTAGAAGCATAACAGCACAATGGTTTCAGTATGTTTCAAAAGCATAATGGTTTCAGATAAATACAGTTCTCCTTCATTTTCTAAAGTTCCTTAAAAAGACCTAGCCACAAAGGCTTATTTTGCTCGCTTGCCATGTAGGCTTTATTTCCTGTATTCATACTCATACTCATATTCATACTGGCTTGCCCACTAGGCAAGCTAGGCACTCGCCTAGGGCACCGGGCCCGCAGGGGTGCAAAACTTCCCCCTGCCCACCCCGCGAAAAAAACCCTGCCTCCACCACCGCCACCTCCCCACCACCGCCACCAGTGAAGAGTGCCCCAGTGGGGCTCAGGAGGCGGCGGCAGAACTTGCCTGCCCTCCCCCTCCCCCCTGGGGGGGAGAGAAGGTGGGGGCAGTGCCACCAGCAAAGAGCACCCCGGCGGGTGCTCAAAGGCAAGCCAGCGCTCAGCTCAAAGGGAAGAGGCAGGGGTTTAAATCCTGCCCCTTCCCTGGCTTGCTCAAAAGGAAGAGATGGGGGTTTAAACCCCCGCCTCTTCCCTGGCTTTCCTGGACGCCCCGCAGCTGCGGAGCGCCCAGGAAAGCCTGCCCTGGGAGGGAAGGGGTGGGGGTTAAACCCCCTGCCTCTTCCCTGGCTTTCCTGGATGCCCCAAAGCTGCGGAGCGCCCAGGCAAGCTGGCGCTCTGAGGGAAGTGGCAGGGGTAACTGGGCACTGTCTCGCTGCTCAGGCTGCCACCCCCCTCCGGTCTCCAGGCCCCACTGGGAGGTTGGCATCCCCGGTGGGGTGGGCGCCACAAGCTGGCCTGCCTAGGGTGCCCAGACACCTGGGGCCGGCCCTGTACACTGACAATTATTGTATAACTGTAACTCAATGAAATATTCATTTAAAAATGAAGAAATGCTCAAGTTCTCAAGACAGGCATTCTTGTATGGGTTCTTGTTTCACTGGATAACGATTTGGATTTTGAGTTCCATGTGATGCGTAGATCATACCCTCGTTTAATCTTGTGATCCCATCTCTTATCGGTTAATAAGTCTGACTACTTTTTGAACATAAAACTCTAAGGTATAGGCTAGACACCTGGCTGTGCAGGAAAGAGTCAATTTCACAAGGAGACATGAAACTGATAACATGCTGGATGAACAGAACTCCTTACTTTTTGGTATTTAGCTTTAGAAAACTCACTGTTTGCATAAATAAGTTAGAAATATCCAATGCAGTTATGTGTCCATTTGTTCCAGGAGGACCTAACATTCAGTAGCTAGCTCTTCTAGCTATGTGCAGAGAGTAGCAGGATTATGGAGGAAATTAGTACAAATGAAAGAGCAGAAGTTTTATTTGTTCATGGTAATTAGAGTGATCAAAAGCTACACCAGCAGGAATTCTAACTCGTGATAGTCATGAGAGCTAGGCCTATGGAGGAAAAAGTAAAAAAAAAAAGAGGGGGGGGAATATCTGGTTACGCCTTCAGTGCTCAAGCAGTCTGGATCTGTGAGGAAGGTATGTTTCATATATTTATTTCTCTCAATCTTCACTTTGTACTTTCCACAGTATGTTTTGGAAAGGGAGTTTGATCTCTAGAAAATATGAACTATATTTCTTAAACTATGATGCCTTCAAAATATGGAATGTCTTTATTAACTGAAAATAGTGAGTCAGTTATTTTGGTTCACAGTAAAATGCTACTTAGTGGAAACAAGTCATTACGATCCTGCATATTGCTAAAATGTTTAAATCCCATCTTTTGTAGTGAGATTTCAGCAGCACAACTGCAAGTAGGATTGCAGCCAAAGTGTTTATTTGTGTATTTCCCCAAGGGCCCGAGTGTATAAACTGGATTAAGCCATTTAATTTGATTTGGCTTGGGTAGTTTAATTTCGCTCTGGCACTTAAGCAAATGAGAATAGGACAAATTCATTGAAAAGCTTTAAGTATGACATTAGGAAAAGCACAAACACAGCGCAGCATGAATGCAGATGATGGAGATTCAATCAGCTTAATTAAAAGAAAATAGTATTTTGGTTTGCTACATTTGTAAAATTATACACATTAAATTAAAATTCATTTAATGAAATATATTCACGGGGCTGGATCCAGACCTTTGAATACAGAGAGTGTTCATGGAAGTAATTTTGACTACCTTCCTCTTTCCCCGGCATTTCTCCTGTGCCCCTCTCCAAGCCACTGTGAGAATCATGATAAGGCTTCCCGCAGCCCTCACTCTTGAACAAGTGGAGCAAACTTTGTGAAGTCCCCCTTGGGGATACCCTGACCCTCAGTAAAATCTTTTGGGATAAGTCTCTAGGCTGCTGGGGGAAGGCAATAGAAATAGCTTGTGCAAACTTGCTGTTTGTGGGAAAGTGTACATATTTAATTTTTTAAAATCACATTGTGTTCTAATTCTCTTTTTCTAAATCAGGATTGGACAACATCTGTATTCTTTGGGTCCCCTATTATTCAGAAAGAGTTTGAGGGGCTAGGATTTTATTTAAATTTGTATTTCATGTTGTGTACAAACTGACCCCTCTTGTGAGTGATGAAGCTGGTGCCATCTAGAACAAAATTCTTATGTGGAAGTAGTTATGGAGAACATACATCTGGGTATAGCTTTATATATAAAAGTGGAAAGAGAGGCTAAGTTTGTGCACAAATTTGAAAAGTTACAAGTTTATCATGTGGACTGTATCTTAGAACTTGAAACCACTTTCCTCTTTTCGTTCTAATTCAAATTGTCAGAGTTTTTTTAAACTATAGTGTTTAGAAATTGTTATATCTCTTAAGGGCCAGATAAAACTGCTGTTTTGGCTGTATTTTATGGACCACCAATCATCTATGTGCATATCTGTAGCAGATTCATCCAATTTTAAAATATTCTCCTCAAAGAAGAGAGCAAGGGTGCAAAGGGACCAGATGAAGTAAAAGATGAGCTGATTTCTACCACATACTTAAAAATATATACTACATAATTTTTTTCTCAAGCTGTATATAAATTGAATAAATATAGATTTTTTTAAAAAAATCTGAAGCTGAAAGGCAAAAAACATTTTTTTGGGGTTTTTTATATGTGCATGTGAGTATGTGCATGTGAATGTGTGTGCACCTGGAAGTCATGGCGACCTCTGGTGACTGACCCCTATTGGGGGCCTGGAGGATATTCAGAGAGGTGGCTGAATAAAGCCTGCCTCAGTCCTCCTGACTGCTGCTATTCCAAGGACTGGCCTTGCCTCCCATCCAAGTACTTGCCAGAGTAGACCCTGCTTAGCTTCCAAGGACTGGCCTTGCCTGGGCTAGCCAGGGCAGGGCAGGCAACAAACATTTTAATAAATAAATGGATTATTTTGGCATTTAGAGGTCAACAGGAATCCTTTCAAGGATCATTGTCAGTTGGCTCAACAGTTTGAAGGATTGCCTCTTATGCTAGATCATCACTGAAGCTTAGTACATGTCTATAATTTTGTTTATTGTATAGGATTGCCAACCTCCAGGTAGGGGCAGGAGATCTCCTTGGATTACAGCTAATTTCCAGGCAACAGAGATTGGTTCACCTGGAGAAAATGGCCACTTTGGAAGGTGGACTCTGTGGCATTATACCCCATTGAAGCCCCTTCCCTCCTTAAATCCCACCCTCCTCAGACTCCACTCCCAAAATCTCCAGATATTTCCCAACCCAGATCTGGCAACCCTATTTATTTAAAACTTTTCTGCTTACTTTTCTCACTGTTTAAAGCATCTTACTAGTGTCACAGTGCAATCCAACAAAATATCACTATTGTGCTATAGAATTCCTATTCCAAGAGCTGTATAGCAATCTTACCAAGCCATCTTCTGTTCTATTAAGTTAATACCACAGAAGACTTCACCACTTGTAGGACTGCCACAGTATGTCCTTCTCTTCATTAACAGAGGCTGAGTTCAGACTGGCAGTTTGCAGCGGGAGCCAGTCATGGCAAAAAAGCCCCGGAACAAACTGTTCCAGGTTTTCCCAGTCACATGGGGCCGACTAATGTGGGAGCATACCAGGAGGAGGCGTGTGGGAGTGTTCAGACTGCTGGCCCGGAGGTGTGGCTGTAAATGGCTTTTCCCTGGTAAATTGGCTGGATGCCTATGTGTGTATCAGCGCGTGAGCTCATGAGCGCTCATGCACCCATGCGCCCATACACACATAGGCATCCAGCTGATTTGGGGAGGGTCCTGTTGCGTGTTGGGCAGTAGAGCAGAGCACAGCCAATCATATGTGCCTTATGCGGTAGAGTGGAGCACAGCCAATCATATGTGCCAATCATATGCGCCGGGAGCAACATGGGTTGCTCCCGGCTTTTCGGCTGAGCATTCACACTTCCGGGAAGCGGACTGACACGGGATAAAGGCACTCTCTGGGATTTGCTACCACTTGTAACAGGTATCTTTTTAACATGGGAGCGAAGTGGAACAGCATGGGTTGCCTACAGGTGGGGAACGCCAGGCAGATGTGCCTGTGTGAATGCCCCCTTTAATCCACTTGGGAAATGAGGCTGAAAAGTGGCTATAGCAGGGCAAATTGCCAGTCTGAACTCAGCCAGAGTATTTGTAAAATAAAAAAGGAGTATAGTGACAACTAAAGACTAACAAAACTGATGGCAGTATAAACTTTTGTGATTCAGAGCTTTCTTCACCAGCCACAGTATTTTGTGTTACCAACTCATGAGATTGTGGGTCAAGAGTTATATGTTAGACTAGGAATAAAGCCTGTTGTGGAAATAAATACAAAAAAACTCTAGAAAGAGGCTTTAGGCGTGTGCCCTGGCCTTGGGCACTCAGCATCAGTTTGCTGTGGTGACCTCAGCAGGGTATAATGACAGAGTCCACAGTTTTCTCCAGGGAAACTTCTCTCTGCTACCTGAAGAGCAGTTGTAATTCTGAGTTATCTCCAGCCCTCACCTGGAGATTGGCAACAATGGTTCCCCAGGAGGAAATAGCCAGTTTGGATGGTGGAGTCTATGGCACTGTACCTGTCTGAGGTCCCACCCTTCCTCAAACCTCACCATCTCCACACTCCACCCCCTCAAATCTCCAGGAATTTCCAAACCTGGAGATGGCAACTCTATCTCCTTCCCAGTCAACCACCAACTTACTATTATCTGCGCCTCTGACTTCAGCTTTCAATCTCCTCCCCCCTTCCTGCAGCCTCGACCTAGGAAAAGTACAGTCTTTCTCCACAGTGGGGACCCAAGTAGGAGGGAAGCAACCTCAGCAGAGTATAATGACACAGAGTCCACCCTGCAAAGCAGCCGTTTTCTCCAAGAGAACTGTTCTCTGCCATCTGGAGAGCAGTTTTAATTCTGAATGATCTCCAGCAGAAGAAAATAACTGCTTTGGAGGGTGGACTCTGTGGCATTCTATTCAGCTGAGGCCTCTGCCCTCCCCAAACTCTGGTTTCTATAGACTCCACCACAGAATCTCCAAAAATTTCCCAACCTGGACTTGGCAACCCTAGCCAGGACTGGCCCTAATGAGCTCCCCACAAAGCCAAAGTAGGCCTGGAAAGGGCCTCCTATGTTTGCCTTTTTACTGACAAAACCAAGCTTGGTTACCTAGCAACAGCCACTGAGGGGAAAGTGAGCAGGAGGAAAAGGGAATAGTTTGATGGCCGGTGGCCTACCTCAGTAGCCAGCCAGACGCAGAGAAGCCAAGCAGGAAAAGCGTCTTTGTCAGGACTCAGGAGAGACAGCCATTTTGGCAGTTTCTTCTGACAGGGAAGAGTGGCCAAGCTGGCAGTGGGCAGGCAAGAGGAGCAGACCCAGCACCTAGCCAATGGCACGCAACTACTCTTGTGTAGTGGGTGACGGGACAATGAGTGATGAAGCACAGAGCACAGTGAATGGGAGAGCTGGAAAGTGCCAATATGTTAGGGCTTTTATATATATCAGATTGTTTATAGGGCACTGTCAAAATGCATGACATCTTATAGTGCACAAGAGATAGGCTTCTGGCCTGATGTGTTCATATTCTAAAAATCTATGACTAGGAAGACAATCAAGGGAAGGGAGACAAGGATAAATAAGTTAAAAATCATGCATTCATTTCAGTTACACATATTTAGGCTTAGTTTCAGAAAGGAATGGTGAGTAAGGGGTTGTGCCAAATGCTTCACAGAAAAGATGGACATGAATGAAGCAAGAGCAGTAGCATCGCAAACTGGAAGGTATTTCCAGGTATATAGTTCAGCAAGGACTAAAAGGCAGACATGATGGAGGGAGGGGACCAGAGAATGCTGTGGGATTACATTGTACAGAATGGCCATAATTCTGTTCATTTTATAGGAGTGAACTGGACTGAACAAGATGCCCAGGGGACAGCATTACCTAGATGGCAACTTTGGCAGAGGGAAAGGGTACACCTATCTTTCAGCTGAAGAGTAAGGATAACTTCAATTTAAGGAACAAAAATTCTGGTTCATTTATAAATATGTATCTTTTTAACCATGAGATGTGCTTTTCTCCATATTATACCATGTTTAAGTGTACAGGTCATTTAACTGAAACTCAAGATACAACAGAACAAAGTTCAAGTCCAGGGACACCTTTAAGACCAACAGTTTAATTCTGGGTATAAGCTTTCGTGTGTATGACTGTATCTAAAGAATTGTGATTGTACACAAAAGCTTATATACCTTGAATAAAACTTTGTTGGTCCTAAAGTTGCCACTGGACTCAAACTTTGTTCTGCTGCTTCAGACCAACATGGCTACCCACTTGGATGTACCTCTATGAGATATTGCAGGAAGAAGAAATTGACGTGGCTTGCCTAACAGAAACATGGTTGGAAGAAAATGACATTGTGTGTCTGTCCCAACTAACAGTGCCTGGATACATCATCCTCCACCAATCCCGCACAGCTGGCTGGGGAGAAGGATTGGCTGATATGCTCCATGAGTCCTTCAGCTTCTGTATACATCCAGTGCAAACTACACTAGAATTGACTGTATGCTCCTTACATTAGGAACTAAGGATAAATTACACATTCTTTTTGTCTACTGGCCACCTAGTTCCCTAGTGGGCACCCTCTATGAGTTGGCAGAGGTACTGTTGGATGTGGTGCTGGAGACTCCTAGACTGATTGTTCTAGGGGACTCCAACATTCATGATGGATACCTTGCTGGGATGGGCCCAGATGGACTCTCATGGTTGGGGGTGGTGGTGGTGGTGGTAAAGAAAGCAGAATCAGGTGCCTCTGAAGATAGAAAAGAAAGCTATGAAGGAGAGACGGAGGCAAGCCCATAGGAGTGGGGGAAGGTGGAATGGATAGGAATCAGGGGGCATTTCTTTGTTCTGGTCTGATTAAGTGAGCACGTGGGACTCTCTTAGCCATTTAAAATGGTTTAGCTTTGTGTGTGGATCTGTGTGAGTGTATATTATATGCATGCCCTGCTTCTTGGAACAGTTAGAAGTTCCAACACTTATGTGGGTTGTTGGTTCATTTAAAGAAAGAATTCCAGAGACTTGTGATCTCTTTGCAGTATTTATTTTATTTACAAAAATACAGATGGGTCACAGGTAGAGGTAAAGAGTACTCCTATAGGGCAAGATCCCTGTTACCCTAAATCACATCCCCAGACAGAAAGAAAGCACTTAAACATTAGATCAGAGATGTTGAACTCATTTGTTATGAGGGCTGGATCTGACATAAATTTCATACTGTCGAGCTGGGCCATGTGTGCCATAAAACATAACGCTAGGTACTGGAGATATAAATTTGATAAAGGACAGCATCTTCACTGCAAGGCCCCATGGGCACTGCATGGGGACTGCATGGGCAAACCCCTTCCCCAGCCCACTCCGACCACCAATGCTGTGAACCTGTGCCCCAGGGTAAAAACATGAAGCAGCTGGATGCTGCGAGTTCCCCCTGCCCCTGAGCCATCATAGAAGGGGTCTGGGAAGACAAGTTGGAAGTGGGGGGGAGCAGACCAGGTCCAAGGCCACATGCATGGCAGGACCCAGGCCAAGTGAAGCCCAATAAGCTGGAGATGCCTGTGCAGCAGTGCCCACCTCTGGCCATGTCTTCCTGACGATCCATGGTGGGGCAATGCTGGGGGTTCAAGACAGAGATCATCGACAAACCGTCCCAGGCTGAAGTTCGCTGGATCATCTGATGGGGAAGCAGGCACCATGTGCATAAGGCCGTGCATGTGGCAGAGGCCCTAGGCCAGCCAGCAAAACTGGAGATCACTGGCAGTGCCCCACACAAGATGGCAGGAACCTATGGCTGAAGGGTTGTCCATGGAGGAGGGAGGCCCAACCACCAAGTTACATGCTTGGTGGCAGGACTAGGCCCCCGATATGTGGAAGAAACTGCAGAAAAACTGCCCTCCATGGGACAAAGCAAAGCTGCCACATGGGGGGAGCACAAATACAACAATGGCACTGGCCACTAGCAGGCCCCAGCAGAGGATTGTCTGTACTCCCCATGTGCAAGTTCCAATCCCCATGGCCATCTGGGATAGCATCGCTGGAACTGCAGGCTGAGCAGAGAAGTGTGTGAACTTGTCTTAAAACCCTGAGCTGGCATGAAAGTGGCTGTGGTGGCTCTCACCTTACCACTGAGGCTGCCACTGAAGCAAAGGGGTTCTGCTTGACTGCTGCAGACAAGGCTGTTCCGCCATACTAACCCCCCTGAGCAGCCTCCTGTTCTCTCTCTTATACCAGTTGCTTGTGGGCTGGTTAAGAGCCCTGGATGGGTTGGTTCTGGCCCCCAGGCCTTATGTTTGACATCCCTGCTTTGACACCTCTTCCAGCAGTAGCTTTTGCTTTGTCGTCTTTATTTATTTATTTATTTTGAGATTTATACCCCGCCCTATCCGGTAGCTCTTGCTTCTAGTCCAAGCCAAATGCTGCTTTCACACAGACCCACAAACACTTGGTTCTGTTCAGCCACTGCTTTGAGGGAGCCTAACCCAAACAGGACATAGTATTTTGTTCCAAGACACTGAATGACTGGACAACACTTCCAATTACCATGTCAGATTACACAGGGAAGCCATTGAAATTCATAAACATAAACACAATTTCAACAGGAAAGAAGATAGTTTAAAAATAAATAGGGCATGGTTTCCTGTCCTGAAAAACACAAAATGCTCGACAGCTGGCAATAGCACTACAGATAAGATTAGAGTTTCAATAGCCATTCCACACACAAAAGAACCTCCTCAAACCTCCTCAGGAAACAATCCATAGATGAAAGAACCTCCTTGGGAAAGCTCCTCCATTAGCATGTTCATAGCCTGGAGAACTACACTAGATAGTTGACTTAGCCTTACTCCACCTTCCAGGGTAGAAATAAATTACTTGCCTATCAGTTTTCTGCTCACCTTGACATAGAGAGAACTCCATCTTTCTATGTTACCTCTGAGGATGCCAGTCACAGCTACTGGCGAAACGTCAGGTCCTATAATGCCAAGACCACGGCCACACAACCCGGAAAATCTACAGCAATTAATGAACTCTGGCCATGAAAGCCTTCGACAACATATCATTAAAAACTGTTTTCCATTGTTGATTTTGATGTTTGCACCTCATTTGTATAGAATTCATAACAAAACATTACTTCTAGAGCTGCTTAAGGGTTAATCTTTGGCTAATTAGTTGTCTACATGCAGGACATATTCATGTACAGACTCACAATTGCTGCCTTCTGGTCATCACAGTCTGTCAAATATGATTGACTCCAAGTGCTTGGAGACAACAATACCAGGTGAACAATCTGAAAGAATCTGTCCCAGGTTTTCATGGTGGTTAAGGTGGCCAAATGGTCATGCTTACATTGCAGGATGTCAAAATGCCATAAATACATATGAAAATGATGCTATCAGAGATAGGGTCTAGCTAGCTTCTATAGTGAATATTTATGAAGAATATCTGTTTTATAGATAGGGCTATCATCATGAAAACGCAATCCTATGCACAATTATTTGTGTGTAACTTCAGCTGTGCTTACCTGCTCCATCCAGCCTGGATGAGTGCAGATATGCATAGAACATCTACCTGCAACATGTAGGTTGCAGGATGAAGTTAAATATTTTACACTAAAACTTCTACACTATTTGTGACAGCATGCAATAATTTCATCTCTCTTCAGTGAAAAGGTTGTGCAGCATCTCAATTGTGCTGTTCGGAATGATCAAGAATGCTTCTTTGTTTCTGGTTTGACCATGTGTTTCCTTCATTGCTTTCTGTATTATAATAGCTGTCTTAAATTATATAGAGCTTCATTATCTGGACAGGCTGACTGGTATTTTCTACAAACCTGAGTTAGAAAAAACAGCTGTTTCTGTATATTTATTCTTGCAAAGTGGCATTTTATATAGGGCACACCAAAATCCCTTCTTCACATACACGCCCTGAAATTGCAACAGGTGTTCTGTGCCCTTGCTCATGTATAATCTCATTTTTCTTTTGTAACAGGGTTGCAGGCATTGGAATTCTCATTGTGGTTCTTGGCACTTTACTGATTCTTGGCTGTTGGTATTACAAAAGGCGCAGTGGTTATAAAAGCCTTCTGGTAAGGATTGTGGGTAGCCTACTGGTGAGGACTGCATTTATTCCTACTGTGTCCAGTTTCAGTCACATTTTTATTCAGCGTATCCTCACCCACCCTGTTAGATAGGCCGGGAGTGACTGGCCCAAGCTCTCCCAATGACCCTTGTAGCTGAATGGGGATTTTGAACCCAGGTCTCTCCCGTCCTCCTCTTCCATTATAATTCCATTGGCTGTCAAGCACATAGGAAATGCTGGGACCCATGTCTGCCCAGAGCCCCTGATGTATGAAGACACTCCCTAGTTATTTAATCATTAAATAATTGCACCCTGTATTTGTTCAGGGGTACTTCAACCTGTTCTTGAGTTTGATGTTTATTATGAGATTTATACCCCGCCCTCCCCGCGAAGCAGGCTCAGGGCGGCTGAACTTTGATGTAAAGTACCAAGCCCTATGGTCAGTCATGCAGCTAGAGAATATACAAACTACTGCATATGAGAGCCCCCACACCATATGATAAGTGTTTTGCGTGAATGTAGAGAGAAAATCATATACGCAGTACCATGTCAGAGCAAGGAGAATCCTGATTGTAGATGCAGTTTCAGAAGGCACATTTCTGCCGTGTGGGTATGTTGTTAAAGCAGGATATCGTGTAGAAGAGTAACTGAAAATACTTTCTAGTCAATGTACTTTCTAGTCAATGTAGTTTTTACAGCACCACTACAGAAAATTGTAAGCACAATTGTAAGCACAGATTGAAATCTCACCTGTGAAAACACTCACAGACAGCTCTCATTCCTTACTGCCATAACCTCATTTCTCTTGCACTCAGGGATTTCTCTCCCCTACCCTACCCTTTTTTCATTTTACCAAAGAGCAAGAGTTTTGGAGGGGCCACCATGAAGACTTCAGAAGGCAAAAGTGCTTTGCTGGGCTCCAGATTCCCCTTACAAGAATACACCACCAACTTCAATCATGTGGTAAGATTAATGTGTCTCATTAAAGCTAATCAAGACTTACATAATAGCCTGAGAACAAATACCACTTTAAACAGTTTTATCCCTCAACCATTTCAGTAAGCAACTAGAATTTGGGATACAGGTGTGCTCATGTGTTTCAGAAAGCATTTTCTCCAGTGATTTTGGAGGAAAGAGGGCAAAGGGAAAGGCTGACAAAATAAAGCTTGTTTGTCTCTGTAGCTCTGGTGTCAAGAATTGATTCAGTTTGTATGTGCATGGTGTGAACCTTTCATGCAGCATGTTCAGACACAAAAATCTCCTGTAGTTCTGGCTGCTTTTCATTCAGCAAGTTCTTCAAACCAGATCCAAGCCATTTTATGTAGTTTATAAACTGCAACAAAATGTTGCTTAAGTTGTATGAAGTGAAAACTATTCCAGTTTAAAGCTTGTGGATATGCAATTTTACAAATCTACCCTATCCTATGCCCTGACCTGGATGGTCCAAAATAACCCGATCTCATTGGCTCTCAGAAGCTAAGTAGGGGTGGCCCTGATTAGTACTTGGATGGGAGACTGCTGAGGAAATCTAGGGGTCACTACGCAGAGGCAGGCAATGACAAGCCATCTCTAATAATCTCTTGCCTTGAAAATCCTACAGGGTTGCCATAAGTTGGCTGCACCTTGATGGCACTTTCCACCCCCCTCCACCCCCCTTTACCCTTAGGGCAGATTCACTTATTACAAAATCCACAGGGCAGGCGTGCACTAGGACTCAGAGTTCCATGTTGGGAATTCAAATCGCAGGTCTCCATGGGTCCAATTCAGATTGGGACTGTGACACATAGCAAGAAGCAGGGGCTTAAGCCTTCAACCCATTCCCAACCTGGAGCAGCCCCACTGGGGAAACTTACTCATAGCCATCAGTAGTGATAAATCATTGGGTAGTTGCAATTTACAATACAAAAACTTGCCTCTCCTCAGCTGCTTTTCTCTTAGTGGGGGTCTCAGATTGAAATAAACTCTACCAGTGAACTGGGAAGCAGGGGAAGGGTTCAGCAGAGCCTTGATGCATAGACTGCTTTAAATTACTCTGAGGCACTTGATTTTACATACTGTATCATTAATAACAAAAGGTTGTCCTATCCAAAGAGTATTTTGTAATTAATGCTGAAGCATTTATGAGCATTGGGCATTAGTCTGATTGCAGAGTGAGTGCCTCTTTTGATTAATTACATGTTTCTGCTGCAACCAAAATAACAAGGAGCCTAGAGACCCTTTAAAGACTAAGAATTGCATTGTGGCATAAGCGTCCATGAGCTGGAGCCCAGTTCATCAAATGCATGAATCGTTTGCTTGTGGCTTCTTGGACAAACATCAACCCTGACCAACTGAATAAAGACTACAGTTCTATGGACAAGTAAATGGGAATGAGTCACAGACTCAATGGTACTTGTGATCAAGCAAATATGCGGAGGAATGTAGGATCTAATGTTAAAACCAAAAAGCGAGTAAAAGCATAAGAATGTTTGCTTATAATCCTCTGAGAAGCATTTTATATACTAGCTAAAGTACTTTATTGCTTAAGTACTTCCGATATTTCTGTATATAGGTTTAATGTTTCTACCCCCACACTTTTGTTAACACAGGTGCCCAATGCTCCACCAGCGTACGACAAGATCTCAGCCAGTCCTTTGCCACCACCTTATGCGCCATGAAAAAGGAACAATTAAATCAGAATGGAAGCTATAGCTAGGTTCTTGCTTAAATACATGTGTGCTCTTTCCTTTCTACCATTACAGAAGGGGGAAAAAATCTATTGCTTTGATGTTCTATCCTTTGTACCTTCATTCCACTTGCTGGGATTCACGTAGAATAAGGTATACTGTAACATTTTACTTTAAGTGTTCTACTAAGCAGATTAAATATTGAAGAGCAAGAACTAGACTTCAAATCTGTGAATTATTACTTTAACGCACACATTATTCCGTTAGGCTTAAAAACAACATTTTACTAAGATGCAATAGGATTTTCTTTTAACTAACTCAAGACCTGCTTGTCATCAGACATTAGGCTTGGAAGTAAACTCCATTAAGTTTCTTGTGCTTCAATTCCTCTCCTCTGTTGGCCCAGCTATCATAAACAGGAGTTCCCATGCTGTTTTCTTGAATCTCTGAGGGTCAAAATAGATCTTAAGGCAGCACATGACAGTGCTTGTAGACAGGGTGCATGCCAGGTGTGCCAAATCTATTCCATACCTGTGCATTTCCACCCAAAAGCACTTTTCCCCAGCTGTTTTTCTCAAAGCAAGATTACCTCCATTCTCTCAATATCAGGGGGGAAAGATACTAAGGAAAGAAAGCATGAGTGTAGCATTCCCCCTCCAGATTCCTGCACTTTAGGGATTTTGTTCCATTGCCAACACCTCCAGGTTAGTGCTATGTAGAAAAGGCTCTGATCAATCAGATGGAGTTATCTGAAACTCAATCCACCACCATCTGTTGGACGTTGGGAGTGCTACATCTGGATGCCACCTTTTTAACAGCAGGTGATCACTATCATCAGATTTGGTAGCATAGTTTGCTTTGCTTGTGAAGTCAGCATTACCTACTTAGAAATGGCAGGTGCAGCACACCCATTCTAGCTGATCTTCAGTGAACACCAGTGACACTTAGTACCAAGTAAATAACCCAATCTCTTACAGAGTCTGGTGTAAGTTACCACCCTTTGGCAATTACAGCTAAAATTCTGAATCCCTTCTGTTTGACAGAGGGCTTGCAGTGAAACTGAATGGTCAAGTCGTCTGACAACACTACTTCTGAATCAGTATTAAATACCATGCCTGTTGTGACATTACCAGGATGTCCTGCAAAACAAACTCTACAGAAAACCATTACATACACAAGGGAAATCAAAATTACTCTCAAAATACATTTCCTTAATTTGGTTGTTTGCAATTGTTGAGTATACTGGTGAGGATAAAAGAAACAAGGAAAGACGTATGCAGGGAATCCAAATTGTTTTGACCAACTGGAGATTGGGTTCTAATCAAAACATGAAAATTACTAGTATTCAGATTAGTTTTAGGACATACTATTTTGTATTAATTAGTTGCCACCATAGCTGTAAATTATTGCAGATAGCAAGCTGCCCCGGTGAACAATCATTTGCATTTTTAAAGAAACTGAAGCAGCAAATGGGAATTATACCAAGTCTAGCCCAACAAGGATTATAGTAAGTCTCTGATTAGGGAGAAAGTATAAGTTAATCAAGTAACATCATACATATGGTAAAATCACACTGATGTAATTGAATCCCATAGGTTTTTAGCTTTTATGAGACAAGAGAAGTTAACTACATGTTAACACTAGTGCTAAGCCAAAATGTTCCCCCTCTACAATTATCTTTTGTACTCCTGTTAAAGAATACAAGAGAGGTGAAGGGGCAGGATATTGGTGAAAGAGAACACAACCCCATTTGCAGACCTTCAGGTTGATTCTCCCTCATTCTTATGCAGTTACAGACAGGTGACTAGTACAGCACTTTCTGTTCCACCTCAAATATAGTTGGATAAAAGTCTTGCCGTATACTAGTAGCAGGAATTGAAGCCATCAGTACAGCACAGTAAGACAGAAGCACCAGGCCAAGGTTTTCCAGAGTCCACACCAAGACAGAAGACACCTCTCTGAGATTCTTCTCCAGGATCCAGTGAACAAGGAGCAGAGACCAAGAGGAGCAGCACATAAACTTAGAAGACTGAGTTCAAATCCCACCTACGTGTAAGCTCTACACAGCAGTGTTCCATCTACAGAGTCAAAACCTTTGAAGTACCTATATTAAAAAGCTGTTCTTGTCACAGCGCAGTATAGGATTCTAAAAATTCTCTTGAACCTTCCATCTTTAATTTTTTACCTTCTACAAAACATTTATTTAGTGAGTTGTCTACCACAACATGAACATCTGTACTAACTACAGTGCTACTGCCACTAGATCCAATGGCTACTAATTGCTCATTACCTAGTATGAAGTCTGAGGTGAAAGGATAACCAGCTGATGGAGGAAACTGTTTAGACCAGTCCAGTTAAAATTCCACAGTCACACTCTACAGGAGAGCCTATGCCTGCAAAAATTAAAATCTGCCCAAACAAAAATTAAGGAAGCAGGATAAGCATTGATGACATTTCTTCATTTCCTGAATTGTTTTAAACCTCGTGTTTATTCTTCCAGATGCTCAGCTAACATGCTTTATATTTCAAAAACCTTGTTTGGCTGAAAGCTTGCAGCCCAGAAATTTTTAAAATAAATAGTAAACATCAAAATAAATATGTTATCAAAGTTCTTGTGTTTGCTGCTTAACTCTTCACACAGTTTAATTTAGAAATAACATTTCCTTAATTCTAATATGGCCATTAAGCAATTCAGTTCCTTTCCTTATTCTTCTATGTACTGTTAAATTCTTTTTCACAACTACAAGGACCTATGATTTAAAAGAAATAATTTTGAATTTCAGTAATCCCTCAAACAATTCCAACTATTCTCCAATCCTTCTGGCTCAGAACAATTTTAGCACTTCACATTCCATCACTTATTTTTGCCAGAAAGGCTTCATACTTCAGATTTTGGCTTCTCTGTCTTATTTTATTTAAAATATTTATATCCCACTTTTAAAAAGTCCAAGATAAATCTTGTAGCTGTCAGAAATACAAAAAAAGTGAAATATTATCTTTTTACAAGTCTGCTGGTATCATTAATAAACCAATGAACACATCACATTTGGCAAGTGTTTTGGACAATAAAAATGACTTTCAACATCCCATGGTAATAGGAAAACTAACAGTGGAATGTATGAAGTCTGCAATTTTATAAGCATTAGAAAAGTTAGAAATGATGCAGAGAAGAGCTGCAAGAAGAAACAGCCTTAAGCACAGTTACTTGGGAGTAAAACCCACTAGTTTAATGGAATGTGTAAATTAAATGTGCTTAAGGCTACAGTCTTTTTGCAAACCCCAACATCTCAATTTTTTAATGCACATAAACAAATAAACCATGTGTTGTTAAGCGTTCCTTTGTCCATAGGGTCACTGATACAGCATTATCAAAGAAGAGATACAGCAACTTTGTTTATTACATGCAGATTCTTCTGCATTATTGCTAAACAGTACACTTGTCCAAAATTACTAAAATACTTAAAAAACTATACATTATGTAAATAAAACATAAATAAGACAGAGTAGTTCTTTTTACACATAGTTTTAGTACATACTGTTAGGGTGTCAGGGATATGTACAATTTTACACCATAGGCTGCATTTTTACAATGTATAAATAGGCTTATTTTTTAGAAACAGGAAATAAAATCAATGCGAAGGAAATTTTGAAATAAACTGTACTGTACTGTTTATAAACAAGATTGGGAAAGTCTAAACTTGTGGAGGAAGGAACTTATCCCTGTCAGTGTGCTAGTCAAGAACTGAACATTGTATTTTATAACATGTCTTAACCGATGGGTCTTTGCTACCCACTTTATTAAACAACACTTTGAAAGCACAAGTCTGTAAAGTACTTAGAGAGGAGTTTCCTTACTTTTTTAAACCAAAAAAAAAACTGAAACCAGTTGCAATCAAACATGAAGCAATTTTTTAAAAAATAAACTTGGGCCGTGGATCTACAAACCCTGGGCAGCTGATGGCAGTTCTGCATTTGGACATGCGAGGACAAGATGGGCGTATGATAAAGCTGCCACATGCGGAATCCTGAACTGACTGCAAAACCTGAATTGGTATGCAAAACAATCCTGTATCTGAGAGCTGTCATCTGCTCAAATCAAAAAGTTATTATGACTTGTTTTAAATTCATGTACACCAGCCTCCATGTATGGTATGTCTCAAACAGCATAAGGAAACTTTTAACAATTATAAATTATTTTCATACACAAAAGAATGCCCCAACATTTTAACTTGGCTCATTTTCTTTAAATTCAAGATGCAGCTGTATCAGGTACACCAATGCTGGATTTTAAAAAGTTAGGGAAGACAACAGCAGGATTTCTGGTTGTGGACACTGTGTCAGGAGAGAAGGATGAAGGGAGAGAAGAAGTTTTTGATGCTGGAGTATTTATAGCATTCAGAATAGCTCCTTCTGGGCTGACCATCAGTTTTTTGATAGATGTGTCTAAATGCAATACAGATGCTCTATCTTGTACCTGGGAGTTGTCAATGTGAGTTGCAGAAACCAAAGATATTTTAGCCATAGCAGGAGAGGAGGCTGTAACCAAAGATGGGGACAGGGCTGTTGCAGAAGGTGGAGTGCATGCTTTTGCAACACTGTTTACTATCTGTGGTGTTGCATGCACAATAGGCAGAGTGTTTGCAGCCCCTAGAGAGTTCACAATTTTGGTAGAGCTTTTCAAAGGTTGTTTTGATGGTTGCCAACTCAATGTATTATCTGATGCCTGTGTAATTTTCTGGGGACCAGGAGGGGCATGGGGCACTCCTTGAAACCCATGGCCATTATTAACAGTCAGTAGAGGCCCAAGTTTTGGATTTGTAGAGATTAGAAGAACATGGCTGCCAGCTCCCAAGCCCTGAGGTGGAACAATGAACCGAGTGCCGCTGATCATTATTTGAGTTCCAGGTGCCAAAGGTGTACAAGTGTTAATTATTATTTTCTGTTGCACACAAGATTCATTCAACTGTCCTCCTGCTACAGATGAAACTGGAGCTGTATGAGTGGTAGAGGCAACTGGGGCACAACTGAGAGCAGGAGCTGGCTTTACAAAATTAGGGGGAAGTTGTGGGCAAGGCAAGGGAACTAAGTTTGAAAGACTAATTACTTTTCCTGTATTTGGTAGATTAGGGGGTAATACAGTCTGAGGTTTTTGAGCACTTCCATTTGTTGGCACGGTAGCTGAAATCCCTGGAGACTGAAAATGGACCAGTGCAGACTGTTGTCCTTTAGAAAGGGGTGTACAATGCGCAGCAATTGACACTGCTGGTAACTGAGGAACTGTATGCATCATTTTAGGGGTGCCATTCACAGGTCCGGGCAAGGCAACTGTAACTGGCAACTGAAAAGTAGACAAACTTGGATGAGATACTGTTGGCTGAGTACTTGAAATCAACACAGACGAGGCCAGGTGTCCTGTTTTCACAGTTGATATAGCCACAGTATTTCCAGCATTAGAGGTACGTAATCGGGTAGCTGAAACAGGTGTTACTTTTGTTGATGCATCTATTCCTCCAACCAAGACAGTAGGCCGTGTTCCAGTAGCAGTTCCACTCCATGCCACTGAAGCAGAATCTAAACATGCATTTGCTGCTGTGGACACATTTAGTGCTTGCGTTGCAATAATTGGAGGCTCACTGACAGATGTAATACTCTGGTTCACCAAAGTTGACGTTAATGGAAGCAAACCACCACTTGCTGACAGTGGCAAAATTACACTCTGGCTATTTTTCTCTTCTACTTCTTTAGGAGCTGCAGACTGCATAATGTTAATTGGAGGAACATTCTGAGCATTACCTGTGCTATTTATAATGGCCTGACCAATATTAACACCAATTTTTACATCTTTAATTTGAGAAACAGTTGGTGATGTATTTACTTTTAGCGATGCCCCTACAGTAGAAGGAATAAGGACTAACTGAGGCTGCTCTGTGCTTTTAACATATGTTTTGCTCATGGTGGGAGGGAAGGCCTGCTTAAAGGATTCTGCAGTTAAACTGGTGGTTGACTGGATATTGGCAAGTGGGGTATTAATAAAAACCAGTTTTTGTGCACTGAGGCCAGTAGATGTTGGAGGAGGGATTAGGTTGACTCCCGCAGTTCCACAGGAAGAAAGAAGAGGTGGATTTGTGACCAGCATAAGTTTTGGAATTTGAGCACCACACATTAGATTTCCACTGGATGTGGCTGTGGCCTCAGGCTGAGTAGCAAGATATTGTGTACTATTTCCATCAACCTGTTGATTAATATAAGGGGTCTGGGTAATGCCAGAGGTGTGCCCAATATTTCCTGGAGGAATGCCAACTGCACTTCCAGAACTGTTTGGCAGTGTGGGCATGACAATGTTAGATGATGACGCAGGAGGCAAGAAGGTAGGTGAAGACACGTGCATTGTTTTTTGCATTCCATGGCCCACAGTGCTACTGTTATGAGACTGCCCAACTGCACATGTTGTGTTTTTCCCCAATACATGATTTACATGAGCGGGAAGAGTCGCAGTGGAAGCTGAAGTTGTTAAAGGGGATTGGACAAGTGTTGGGAAATTGGGCATAGCTGTTGTAGCAGCTGAAAAAGTAGAGGTTGTCAACTGTGTGGTTTTTGGCACTAAAAATGCCTGAAGCTGAGGTGCATAAGTGAATACAGAACTTGGAGATAAGTTACTAGGGGAACAGTGGTCTGCATTGGTCTGTACCTTAACAATTCCTGTGTTCCCACCACGTGTCCGAACAAGGATAGACTGTGAATCTCTGATACAGACTGTTTTCAGTTCTTGTTTAGCTTCACCAACATCATTGCTTTTTTGTGGTGATGCCAGTCTTGGGGAGGAACTACTGGAGCCTGCAGAAACGTTTTGTGAGAGAGGTGTTGTCAAAGACTGAACTGTCGAGGCAACAGTGGGTGAAGTGACAGGGAATGAGTCAGCTGAAACTACAGTCTTTGTTTTAGTAGTCTCACTTTGGCTTATTTTTGCCACTGATGCCAGTACATTAGCTGTGGAAGTTATGGAGGGCAACACTGGAAGTCTTTTTACTGCACTGGCCCCAGGGGGCAAATGTGTAGCGTTCTTTTTGAAGTCTGGGATGGACAGAAATGTGGTAGCAGCATTTACAGAGGAAGTTGTGTGGACAGCCACTGGCTGTGGAAGAGAGATACACTGCTGATCTGTAATCTTGTGCTGCAATGACAAGATATCTTTTCCCACATTTTTAGCTTCTCTGTGATGGATGAGGAAATTTTTAGGCAAAATCAGAACTTGCTGCATGAGTTTTTCTCCTGTGGCTTTGTCTCCTGGTTTATAGTCAACTGCAGGCTGGACTTGAATTTTCATTGAATTGTTATGCAGGTCCATTGGCAGACAGTGGCCAACTGGCATTTTGTACAACACTTGCAAAGGGCTTTTCGAATTAGTCTGGCCAACTGGATTGACTGGGGAAGAACCAATAGTGGACATGATCAACTTTTCAGAAGAAGCAATGCTTCTACCTGCAGAGGGTAGCAACTGACTAGTTAAGGTCACTTTGTTCCCAATATTCTTAGCAAGCAAAGCCTGGATAGGTTTGGTCCCTTTTGTTATGCTTGAGATGGATGCTGTGGAGTCTGTCATATCCAACGATTCTGAAAATGGGGATTCTGTTTGTTTCTGTTTATTCAGGCAGCCATCAACTGACAGCTCATTTTCTATGCCATGGACTGCAGTATTACTTGTGCTTAATTTTGGTTTCTTTCGTGGCAAGAACTCTTTTGTGCTATCATCTAGGTAACTGTTTTGCTTGGACAGACGTTTAACAGATTTAGGCAGTGTCTTCTGTATATCTTTACAAGATAATTCTTTTTTTAGTGGCCTGGCTTTTCCTGCAGCAAGATCCATTTCTGACAGTTTCATGTCCTCTGAAAAACAGAAAAAGGAATGGTTTTTAAAAGCCAACATATTCTAAATTTCTATGAATTGACTACTGTTTTAACAGCAACATATAGCTGGAATGCCAGCCACAAGCTAACGGAGCTTCAAATGAATGTTCCTGTTCATGAATTCATCAACTGCATGCTAATTACACAGTAACAGTATACCCAATTTAATTTTCAAACCTTTACTGAACAGGCATAAAATTTTATATGAAAATCATTAGGAACCAACATTATGGAAGTTTATGAAGGTATGAAAAAGGACAAAGTAACACTTTAACTCAATGTATGCTCTCCATATACAAGGTCCCAGGTTCAATCCCCAGCATCTCCAGTGAAAAGGATCAGGTCTAGTAGGTGAAGAAGAAGAAGAGGAAGAGATGTGATGTGAAAGACCTTCACCTGGGACTCTGGAGAGTCGCTGCCAGTCAGAGTAGATACTAGTGACCCAGATAGGCCTGACCCAGATAGGCCTGACTTCGTATAAGTTCTGACTTCATATAGGGTTGCTTCATATGTGCATTAGATATGTACAGGGCCCGTGCCAGGCTTTTTGGCACCCTAGGCAAGGCTAACTACTTGTGCCCCCCCACTGCTAACCAATTTTCAAAAACAGATGAATTCTAGAGCAAATTATAAGCACAAAACTTGACATTGCTATTTTAAAAAAAAGAATTGTCAGAATAAGTAAAATGACAGCCTTTGGTTTTCTTTCTCAAACAGAAAACAGTTTTAGCACACAACTCACCAATCATTTCAAATAATCCTGTGAATTGTGATGTCAAAAATTAAGGCTCTTGAATGCTTCCATTTCAGGCACATCAAAATCTCATTTTGTGTGCCTTTTCCTTTGTAAATTTTGTCACTGATTCCTTCAGGTCAAGTGCAGATGCTTCAGTGTGTTCAGCTGATATAACTGCCAAACCAAATAGTCTCTTTTGCAGCAGCAGTTCTCCTACAGTTTTCTCAGTTTTGCGATTCTTGATGTCAGATTTGTGTCCATTTACCCTTTGGTGTAGGGTTTGACCTGTTTGTCCTATGCAGAGAACTGCAATTTACACATCCTACTGTATTGTTATTCCGGTCTTGCTGTTTTTATGACTCAGTTACTTATTCACCTTGACTCTAATAATCTCTTCCTGACAACTAACTCCCCCTACCTGCATGTAATAGTTGAGGAAATCAATTTCAGCGTATGTGAAGAAGTGTGCATATGCTAAGAACATAAGAGAAGCCAATGTTGGATCAGGCCCATCCAGTCCAACAATCTGTGTCACACAGTGGTCAAAAATACCAGGCACCATCAGGAGGTCCACCAGTGGGGCCAGGATACTAGAAGCCCTCTCACTGTTGCCCCCCCAAGCGCCAAGAATACAGAGCATCCCTTGCCCCAGACCGAGAGTTCCTATCTATACCTTGTGGCTAAGAGCCACTGATGGACCTCTGCTCCACATGTTTATCCAATTCCCTCTTGAAGCCATCCATGCTTGTAACCACCACCACCTCCTGTGGCAGTGAATTCCATGCATTAATCACTCTTTGGGTGAATAAGGGCTTCCTTTTATCTGTTCTAAGCTTTCCACTCATTCATTTAATGGAGTACCCACGAGTTCTTGTATTGTGAGAAAGGGAGAAAAGTACTTCTTTCTCTGCCTGCTCTATCCCATGCCATGCATAATCTTGTAAACCTCTATCATGTCACCCCTTTGGGGATTTTGAACTTAGACTTCCCAGATAGTAGGCTGATACTGACCACTTAGGCAAACACATAGCCCTCAGTCTGTGTCAGGATGCCTTCTGATGTTCTTGACCAGCACATGAAGCAACTTATGTACAAAAGGCTGCAATGCCAAGCCATTTCATGTTTTCCCCTGGGCCCTAGGCTCTGAGCATGAGATTTCCGTAGTGAATGTCAAAAAATCAAAAGTAGGTTTGTAGCTTACAGATACACTCTTGAACAGTATCAAGATTACAACAGCACAGACATTTTGATGCAATAATTCAGAGCAAGGGGTGTCAGTTAAATGAACAAAATATTGCAAGAGTGCTAATGAGGAAGGCTCCTGGGGAGAGTGAGGCTGCGGTGCAGGCTGGGCCCCTTCTGCCTTTCCCTCCTTCTTCCCCCCCAAGCAAAGAGTCCTAGCTCGCCTCCTGCGCAGATTAAAAAGTTTCTGTGCGGATCCGCCCCGCCTGCCCTGGTGCCCAAGACGCGCTTCCCGTGCCCAGCCTGGCGCACAGCTGCTGGTGGCAGGAACCTTGTTGATGCAGCTTGGCTGCCTGCCTGCCCCCAAACCCAGTGCCAGCCACAGGCCTGGCACCTCTTGCCCACTCTCCCAGCGGCAGCAGCTCTGGCTGAGGAAGCGGTGCCTGTGCAGGCTCCGGGCTGTGTGGAGGGTTGGCTGGCTCCATGCTCCCCTCCCCCCCCGTGCTCTGAGACCAGCAGCTCCTCAGCTGTAAGGAGGGGGAGGCAGGGGAAAGGCATGCTGGGAAATGTAGTTTGGGAGGGGTGCCGCTGCTGAGCCAAGCAAAGTCAGCTAAAACCTGCCAGCTCAAGCGCTTGCCGGGGGCGCCAATGGCCTCAGCGGGGTGGCAGGCCAAGGGCCAGCAGAGCTGAGGGGGGGAAGGGGGCGGGGCAGCAGCAGGTCAACATGGCGCCCTTCTACCTTGGCACCGTAAGGCGACTGCCTTACTTCGCCTCTATGAACGCTCTGGCCCTGGATATGTAAGTGGATAACCTAGAAAAATAATTGAGTTTTTACATATAGCAAATGTATTCCTACTCCACAAATTTCATGATGGGAATAGGACTAAAGTTTCCAGTGTTCCACTTCTCCAGCTCTCTGTCACAGCTACTCTTTTTAAATTTGTGGGTAGATATGCTGTGTTTTTAAATTTCTTGTTGTTTCTTTCTCTCACTCAAGGTATGTAATGCTGCCACCAGGAATTTAATTCCAATCCTATTAATTAACCTTTCCCATAGCATTGTACCCAAGCTCTAAGGCTCCTTTATTGGACTTTGTGGTCCTGAAGATGAGACTGTTGTATTGTAATAGCATATAATTCCAGGTTTTCATAACACAAAATAAAATTTTATTTGTACAAGAAGTGTATTGGTTTCAAGATGTTTTGTAACTTATCTCTTCAGTGAATAAAACAATGTATATTAATAACTTCTGACTAAGGTATCATTTCACTTCACAAGCACTCCTCACTGTCAAATCCTCCTTTCTCTTCAGAATATACTTTGTCCAATCTTTATTTTATTTAGCTCAGTTTAATTGTTCACTTCTTAACCCAGGTTTCTGTCACCTTCTGTCTTTCACACCCTTATAATACTTTGATAATATTAGGTTTGACTCTCTCTAGTTGCTAATATGCCCTCTATAAGTATTCTACCTTCTTTTTAGAATCTTAAATGCTTTTCACAGCACTAATATGGGATTCTAATCAGAAGACAGCTTCTCAGAGTCTGTAGACTGTTGATGATCAATCACGACTGACTGTTAACTGCTGACTGAACACACTGACTGACTTTCTCCACACACTTCTTAGCTCCGCTTATACACTCTCAGTCACCAACCAATCACAGGACAAGTGCCACCACATTGGAGGAAAGTGCTCAGAAGAACCACAGGTGGCTCCCAAGTCCCTGAGCATCACCACTCTAAATAAGAACCAACATACATGGACTGCTACAACATATCTACAGAGACACAATAACAAAACACAACACCTACCTGCATCATTATAATCCATTTTCAGAAATTCAGAGTGCTCTGAAGACTCACTGGTTAATGTACTGGAAATTTCTTTACCAGAATTTACTTCAGAGTCTTCATTAGTCCAGTGTTCTCTAGTAAATTTGTCATAGTCTGGTTGCCTTCTGAAGTCATCGTAATCCTTTTTTAATCGAGACCTTCAACAGAACATCATAGATCAGCAATACTTAAGAAATTATTTACTAGGAAAATACAGATTTGGTCAATTATCTCTGTACAGCTTCCAACCTTGAAGGTAGTGCAAGAAAATCAGTCCATATCCATACTAGCAATGAACAACTTAATATTATTGATGATGAATTCTTACATGACACATCGGTTAAGAGAAGCCAGCTAATTACCTGTTTCTTTGAAAGGCCTTCATTAGTTTTGGTTCCCATGGTAACAATTCATTTAGCAGTCGTATCAGGGTACAGTGTAGCTCCTTTACAGCTTGCTTTCGATGATACCACCTTCCCTGTAAATATATAAATACCATATTTATTACAATACATTTGTATCAAAGCATAATGTTTTGTCATCACCACACAAGATAACATTTACTATGAACAGAAAAAGACATTCACTCCATTTCAACCCATAAAATGTTATATTGTTCTGGACTACTTTTTAGGGATGGGACTTAGATGTACTGTTCTGCCCTGATTTCAGTTCTACTTTAATGGGTAATTTAAATACATACATACCCACATACCTACATATAAATTACAATCAATAAATGGCCGTTATTGTTGTTCATCGAGTGTCTTCTGTTCAGGCACACATGGCGACTGCACAGGAGCAGGCCAGCCATGGAGATTAGACTTGCTAGCTTTTAAAATCTTCAGTGCGCTCAGGAGCACTCCCTCTCCCCTCCATCCCGAACTGAGAGCAGATATTTTCCCACCCAGTCATGTGACAGATGTGGGGAAAGGGCTCCTCCCTCAGTTCTGCCAATCAAAGAGAAACATTAGCCCACAGCAAGGAAATGAGGATTGTGTGCCTTCACAGAAGATACTTTATGAATGGCAGTTACAGGTAAAGTGCAACCCTGTTTTCATCATTGTGTCTTCTGTGCAGTCCTATGTGGGAGAGTAGCAAGTTCACTTACTAAGGAGGTGGGTTTGGGCTGGTCATTGAAAAAGCAGTTGTAAAACTGCTCTCTCAACAGCCTTCTCACTTCTGGAATCCACATCAATGGAATAATGCTTGATGAATGCGGACAGCGATGACTACAGTGCTGCTCTGCGAATGTCTTGCATATCAACTCTCAAACTGCAGGTGGTGAGGAAGCCTGAGCCTTGGTAAAATGAGCTTGCAGTGGCAGTCTGCTTTGGCTCTTTCATATGCTAGATGGATTGCAGATATAACCCACCTGCACAGGGTTTGGGATGGGAATGCCTTCCCTTTCTTCTGGACTCTAAAGCACACAAAGAGGTTTTTATTTTTTCTAGAAGTCATTGTACAGCGTAAATAAAACAATAGCGCTCTCCTGACATCTAATATGTGTAAAGTTCTTTCAGCCCCTGCCTGGGGGTTGGGAAAAAATACAGGTACATTTATATCCTGTGCTATATGGAGTTTAGATACTACCCTGGGCAGGAACTCTAAGCTTGGGTGCAAGACCACCTTATTGTGATGGCACTTGGTGAAAGGGGGATCAAAAGGCAGAGCCTTCAGTTCCCCTAGTCTTCGAGCCATTGTGATAGCAACTAGAAATGCCATCCTGGCAGATACAAATGACAAGTCACAAGATGCTAACAGTTCAAATGGTTTATAATAAGCTGTGGCAGGACTAAAGACCAATTCCATTGGGGGACTGGGGGATTTACAGTTGGTACGACCCTCAAAAACCTTTTTTTAAGGTCATTGTAGGTAGCTATTTTGGACATGCAGGTGTTTTTTTTTTTAAGTTTTTCAACCAAACTGTGAAATTCTTTTACTACAGATATTACTAAGATACTAGTGATTCCTTTGCTTGTATTATAACTCGTTGTTTCAGTTGAAATGGTATATAATTTATATTTTTCTTTTTATATTTATATTGTAAATGATCTAAATAAATAATTATATTGTGTATTGTTTATTGTTAATGTAAATTTAATTTTTAAAAAGTGGAAAACCCCTTTTGAATGCGGATAAGAAAAAATAATGCAGGAATCCCGGCCCATATGGAAAGCCAAAATTGTGGCTAGGTGAACATTCACTGGGGATGCGGACAAACCCTCCTCTTTAAGTGATAACGGATACTCAAAAAAGTCAGGTAATGAGCTCTTATTTGGCCTAAGCCCTTGCTGTTGAGTCCAACGTGTAAATCAGTGCCACTTAGAACTATACGATTTTCGCATGGAGGGTTTCCTGGCAGATACTTAGCTGCCCTATCTGTTCACTGCATTACTGATAAATTAATCATGCAGCCAGATGCGGGGGGAGGGTTCACATTATGATGGAGCAGTGGATTATTTATGAGAAGTTCTTCAACAGCCGGCAACATCCTGAACTCCCTTTTCACTAGATCCCAAAGTGTCATAACCCAAATCCTTTTGGGGCAATATGGAGCTATCAGGACGCAGGTGGTTTTGTCTGCTCTCATTTTCATTACCACCATGTGCAGCAAGGGGAAAAGAGAGAGTGCAACTAGGAGGGCACCACACCAAAAACTGGGAAGCATCCCCTACTGAGCACTTGTCTCATGCCATGCTGGAACAGAACAGGGTGCATTTGATATTCTCTGCAGTGGCAAAGATACCTATGGCTAGATGCCACATTCTCTGAAAACTCGATCCAGATAGTGGTTGTTTAAAGAACATCAGTCCCTGCCTCTCTGTTTAATGCAGCCACCATCACATCTTTAACTGGCTATGTGAACTACCATGAGGGTGATGTGGTGTTGTATGGCCCACTGCCAAATAGGCTTGCTTCTCTGCACACGGATAGTCTGTGCCTCTTTGTTGATGTAAAATTGTACTGTCATGTTGTCCATGGTGACTAGCAGCTGTTTCCCTTCAATCATGGCTGCAAAAGAGGCAAGAGCATACCTGATGGCTTTGAGCTCCAGTACACTGAACAACAGCAACAACAACAACAAAGCTCCAATGTGTGATCTAATTTCTTTGTGTGGTCATCAGTCACTACAATGTGCCCCCTATACTCCTTGAAAGGCATCCATACATACTTGTATGTTGTTGGAAAACATACCTAAGGGAACCCCTTGTAACAGGTTCTCATCTCTTGGCCACCAGTCTGTAGATCTCAGCACAGACTTAAGAACAGAGTGCCTAAGCCACTGGGGATCAGAACTGATTACAAATTTACATATAAACCAATTTTGGAGGGGTCTCATGTGAAGTCTAATGTGATGGAGGATATCAAACCCAATAGTTTCTGAATTCACACTGCCTTGTAAAATATGACCTTTGAGAAGCGGGTTATATGAGCCTGAATGGTCCTATCTTGCTGAAAGGATAAGGAAGCCCTGTTAGAGGATGAATCCAAACAGGCCCCAATAAATTCTGTCAGCTCCTCCAGGGTCTTAATGGAAAAGGAGAGGTGGTGTGCAAGCATGTCATATGAATACCCAACAAAAACCAGTTGTCTAACTAAGGATATATGCAGGATTCCCGTAACCTCAGGAAGGGCACCACCTCTGGAACACACTTTGTGAAGATCCTGGGGGCTCTGGCTAGACCAAACAGCAGGACATTGTATTTGTAATAGTGGCCACCACAATAAAATCTGAGGAATTTTCTGCATGTGTCGTTTTAGTAACCGGGGGTTATTTTATTTTTAGTTGGCAAATGTAGTTAGTTTTAGCAGGAGCCCAAGGTTGGGTTCCTGAGCCTGACGTGTTGGCCAACTGCAGGCTATTAGTTGGTTACCTAGCCTGACTCTGGGGAAGGGGATCAGGTGAGCCTGGTTAAGCCTAATTGGCAGTTAGTGCCGGTGGTCAGAGCTCCAGTGTGGTTAAAATTGAAGTCCTTCTTTAATTGGTTGTTGGACTTTTAAAGTTCCTGGTTGCTATAGGGTTTTTTTTAAAAAAACCTCGACTCTGCCTGATGGACTGAGCTTGTGGAGATGCACCCTGTTTGACTACTATAAACGGATTGCTGGGGTTACACTATTCAAGATAAATTAGATAGGGGCTGAGTCATTTCTTGTTTTGGTGCACAGCATACTGGTACTACTTTGCCCCAAAATAAATCTTTTTGTTATCTACCTCTGTGGGGTTGTGTCTGGGGGTCTGCCGAAGGGTGTTTCGGTGTTTTTTTCTTGGCCCTACCAATAGTCTCTAAGTGGGACTCTGGACCCTGGAAAGGGTTGGGATCCCTGCTGGAGGTTTTAAAGACAGCCAGGTTGGTCACTGCCTTGCCTTTGACTAAGGCGGGACAGTGGCACTACAGTCGTGGATTGCAATGTGGAAATATGCATCCTTGAGGTCCAGGATCATGAACCACATACCTTTAACCAAATGGAAGCACATCAGCCAATGACAGCATTCTAAATTTTGGGATCCTCAAATGTTTGTTGGGTTTCCTCATATCCAAAATTGGCCTCTTTCCATGCCTTTTTATTTAATAAGAAATATGTGGGATATAACCCTGAGTGGGCAACAGATGGGTCTAACTAACAGGTTATCCCTTTCAACAGAAAGTCAGAGACCTCCTGAAGCCATTCTGAGGGTGGAATGGCATAAGAAGGTGGAGCGAGCTAACCAGGCATGGATTTAAACTCCAAAAAGTAGCCATTCTGTATTACAGAAAGGATCCAGTTGTCCTGAGTAATCATCTCCCATTTTCTTACAAAAGAAGACAACCTATTGTCAAATTGCAGGCCATATCCTAGTCATATGACTGGTTTTCCGCTTTGAGGCTGATCCCTAGGGCACTGAGCTCCTTGTTTCCCCTTTTGTCTCCCCTGGGAAAGCTTTCTCTGAAGGAGGGTTGGAGTGAAAGACTGTTTGCTGATGGGGTGATGACTGGTACCTGTATGGCTTGCAGGGATGGTACTGTTGGGCATGCTTGAGGAAATACCTTTGTTTGAAAGGCCCTGATATATGAGATGTACTCCCAAATGATTTGGCAGTTATCTTATTCTTCCGGATCTTATTCAATACTGAATCAGTTTGGAAGACTGGAGAAGAGCGAATGTTGTCCCAATCTTCAAGAAGGGAAAAAAGATGGACCTGGGAAATTACAGGCCTGTCAGCTTGACATCAATACTTAGAAAAATTCTGGAGCAGACTATCAAACGCTCTGTCTGTGAGCACCTTGAACAGAATTAGTTAATTGGAGGTAGCCAGCATGGGTTTATTAAGAATAAGTCATGCCAGACCAACCTTATCTCATTTTTTGACAGAGTTACTAAAATGGTTGACTCTGGCAATGCTGTGGGTATAGTGTATCTAGATTTCAGTAAAGCATTTGACAAAGTTTCTCATGATATCCTTGAGGATAAGCTGGTTAAGTGTGGGCTGGATGGAGCAACCGTTGGATGGATTCATGGTTGGTTGAAAAATCATACCCAACGAGTGCTCGTAAATGGCTCTGTGTCTACGTGGAGGGAAGTCTTGAGTGGAGTGCCACAGGACTCAGTCCTGGGCCCGGTGTTGTTCAATGTTTTTATAAATGACCTGGAGGAAGACATAGAGGGGATGCTTATCAAATTTGCAGATGACACAAAGCTGGGTGGGATTGCTAATTCTGAAGAAGACAGAGTCAGGATTCAAAATGATCTAGATAGGCTGGAACAGTGGGCTGAGGCAAATAAAATGAATTTCAATAGAGTTAAGTGCAAAGTCCTACATCTGGGTACAAAAAAATCAAAGGTACAGATATAGAATGGGAGGGACTTGGCTTGACAGCAGGACATGTGAAAGGGATCTAGGTGTTCTGGCTGATCACAAGCTCAACATGAGCCTGCAGTGTGAAGTGGCTGTGAAGAATGCTAATGCAATCTTAGGATGCATTAACAGAAGCACTGTGTCCAGATCATGGGAGGTGATAGTTCCGCTCTATTCTGCTATGGTTAGGCCTCACCTGGAGTACTGTGTTCAGTTTTGGGCACCATATTTTAGGAAGGATGTTGACAAACCCGAGCGTGTCCAGAAGAGGGCGACCAGGATGGTGAGAGGGTTGGAATCCAAGTCTTATGAGGAAAGGCTGAAAGAGTTGGGTATTGTTTAGCCTGGGAAAGAGAAGACTTAGTGGGACATGATTGCAGTCTTTAAGTATCTGAAGGGCTGTCATGTAAAGGATGGAGCAGATCTATTCTCTCTTGCTCCGGATTGCATGACTAGATCTAATGGGTGGAAATTACAAGGGAGTCGCTACCAGCTAGATATCAGGAGAATGTAAGAGTGGTTGAGCAGTAGAACAGTCTGCCTTGGCAGGTGGTGGATGCTCCTTCCCTGGATGTTTTCAAGCGGAGGCTGGACAGCCATCTTTCGGGTATGTTGTAGGTATGGAGGCTTTTGGCTATGCTCCTGCAGAGTGCAGGGGGTTGGACTAGATGACCTGCAAGGTCCCTTCCAATTCTAACATTCTATGATTCTATGGTTGCTAAATAGGTTTTTGCCTTCAAATAAAATAAAAATAAATGGCAGATATTCAATTCTGGCCTTGGTGTCCATTGGCAGGGCAGAAACCTGAAGCCATGAGTGCCTTCTGAGCATGACATCTGACCCCATAACCTGACTAAACAGTTGGCCATGTGGCAGGAAGTGTTCAGCTGCTGCCTTCCTAATCTGCATAGAGGACCTTCACTATGGTCTTTTTGTCTAGCTCAGCCTTAATGAGTTGGGCCATGCACTCTCACAAGAATATCTGCTCATAATAGCAGTGAAGTTCAAGCCCCTGAGACTCAGTGCTCTTGAGGAGTAAACTCTCCCTCCCCAGCTTTCTGCCTTCTCTGTCCATAGGAGAGGAATGCAACCCTGACTTTTGTCTAGCTGGAAGAACATTATGACTAGAGAATTGGTCATGGAGTGTTGAAACAGAAATTTGCACCTTTCTCCCTATCTTATAGAGGATTTTGATTTTCTTAGTAGGTGCCTGCCCAGATGCTGGCCTGGTCCATATATTAGAAGCTATATGGCTATGTCAAGTATTTTCTTCACTGTAGGGAAAGCTACTGGTCCTGATTCTGAACCATACAACACATTCATTATGGGGTCAGATGGTTTTGGGTCTGTGGGAGTATAATCTAGTGCAAGAGCTTT
The DNA here is from genome assembly GCA_029375565.1 of Gekko gecko. NCBI lineage: Eukaryota > Metazoa > Chordata > Lepidosauria > Squamata > Gekkonidae > Gekko > Gekko gecko. The sequence goes on from JAPDNY010000007.1 coordinate 124,645,189, forward strand.
AGCCATTCTAATTACTTGTTTGGAATAGAGTCTTAGATCTTCTGTGGGAGAAACTGGTGAAGGATCTTCCATTGCTTCATCTGGTGATGGCATGGAGGTTCATTCGGACTCTTCCTCCGAGTTCTGTGCTTCCTCTTCCTCAGGCACTGATGTAAATTGGTCAGAAGGAAAGGCAGCTAAGTCTCATCTAGACACTGGCTGCAAGCATCTATGAGGGTCATGCTGCTGATGATGCTGAAGAAAGTGATATGGAGGCCCTATTTGGCTTTGGTGGTCCAGTGCTGACAAGACAGGTGGGGTAACCTCCACAACATCATAATCACTGGCCTAACAGTGAAAGTGTTCTTGGAACCTCCTGCCACTCTCTCTGGTAACAGGTAACAATGTCAAGAAACTAGTGGGCTTTGACATTGAGGAGGAGTTGGTGATCAGTGCCAAGACAATGGTGGTCATCTCTGGGTTGGCACTGGTGAATGCCACTGAAGTGAGGGAGAGCTTTGGCATCGGGAACGACCAAGGTATGAAGCTGAGGCAATGTCTGGCCATGATGTTGAGGTGAGTCTGATGCTCAATGTAGGGCTGATGGAGACTCCATTGAGATGGAGTCTGGTGTCGGGACTTATAGGCAATGTTGAAGTTACGTGTTCTGATTTCTTTTTTGCTTTTTCAGCAGCTCTGAGGCAGCTCTTTGGATAATAGCTGCTAAGTCTGGGGATGATTTTGAGGGTGCTGCTGTGTTCCTGAAGGTGTATGAGCCCGTTTTGAAGACTTATCAGCCAATTCTTCCGTTGCGGCAAGGGATTTTCCCCACAGTGCTGCTTTTAATCTTGACATCCTCTCCTATCTTGCCTAAGGTGTGAACAACCAGCATGCCTGGCAGGTGGTAGCATTATGACCTTCCCAAGTTAAAATAAGCTGTCAGCGTGTTCATCATCTTGAGCCATTTTCATTCCATATTGCTGACATTTCTTAAAAACAGCCATGATCCTGACACTTGACAGAAAAAATTACCTCATTGAACAGAAGCTAGAAGCAAGGCATCCTCTCTCCACAGTGGTGAAAAGAGAACTGACAGAGGAACACTCTCCCCACCTCTGTCACATGACTAGATGGAAAAGTACTAGCTCTTGACTTGGGACAGAGGGCAAGGGGGAGCTCTTCTAGGCATGCTGAAGATTCTAGAAGCTAGCAATTCTAATCTCCACAGCTGGCCTGCACAGTTTCCATGTGAACGTGTTATCTATTTTTGCTGATATCTCAAGTATATTACAGAAATGTGATGAATAAGATAATCACATAGGAAAAATCAGTAACTCTACATAGAGTTCATTAGTCAATCACTGGAGCAAAGAATGTACAACATATGATTAAATGTAGCTATACAGCCAGATTCCATCAAAGATCATGGTAAAAAGGAAGGCCACTGGCTAAAGTGCATCCCAGCACTTTTATAAATAAAATAAAAGAGGGGAAAAATGGAAGGAAGTCAAGAAAAGTTGGGTATTAATATAGAAAAATGGCTGCATTAAAAAAAAAAAGAAATACAGAATTCAGTTCAGTACGAATGGTATATAAAGCCTCTAAACTGAGAACAGATATTCTGAACCTAAAATTACACTGAAAAAGAGTTAGCACAGCAGTCTACATAGGAGAAGCCTAAGTTTGGTGGTGAGACTTGGATCTGGGAGACCCAAGGTCGATTCTGCCAATAAATTGAGTGGGTGACCTTGGGTCAGTCACTCTTTCAGACTAAGCTACCATACAAAGTTGTTGTGGGGTTATAACAGAGGAGAGCAGAACAATGCTGTAATCTGCTCTGGATACAATACATAAAATAAAAATAAAGTGTCAGTTTCCAGTACCCAAATTTATGCATATAAATAAATTCAACTTGACTTTTAAGAGCAGACCAGCTCCTGCAGAAATCTAACGAGAATTCCTGGAGGCTTGGAATAAATTAAAGTTCAGACTTTTAAAAAAAAGCAGAATGCCTTGAGAAAAAGCTTTCTGAACAAAGATGCCAGATTTACAGCAATACAGGTTAAGAAAAACACTGATGCCTGAATGAAAGATTAGGAATGGAAAACAAACATAATACAGAGGTAATGTGGGTGAATATCTAACTGGAATAAGCCTGCAATTCATAGTCTCTTGCAAACAGAGAACAAGCAGAAGTCATATGAACAGACACCCTAGTGCTTAGAAAAACAATACAATATGCTTAAGATTGCAGTCCCATGGTACACTTACTTGGGAGCAAGGTCTATTGGTGGGACTTGCTTCTGAGTTAGCATGCATAGATAGGCTCAGTCTGTTAGCCTACACCCTAACAGAATGCAAAACCATGAAACATTTTATCATCTATGCCACTGATTTGTCATTTTGTATCTTACTGAATGGAATAAAGTTCCATTGTACATTTCACTTATTTATTGTTCTAGCATCAAAGGACACATATTTAAGATGTGAGCACACAGCAGAAGTTAGCTTGGGCAGTACTTCTTCTACATATACATATGTCTACCTCATGCAACAGACCTCTCTGCCTCTTCTTTCCAGCTTCAGTTTCAAAATGAGGTATCAGCAGAAGCCTTTCTCTAAGGGAGCAGCTATTAAAAGAGGTGCATGAGCCTCAAGCACCCACCTAGGTAAACGTCTGCATAAATATATGAATGATGTGTGATATACAATTCTAAAAAAGTATATTTTGAACAGTCATTTATTTACTTCATATATACCCCACCTTTCTCTCCAGTGTCAAACCAAAGTGGTTTACATCATTTGCTTGTCCTCCATGTTATCTTCACAACAACTCTGTAAGGTAGGTTAGGCTGATACTTACCTTTGAATCAATCTTTCCACTGTCCATCAATCTAACAATATTTCCCAAATTCTTCTAATTAAGTATGTCTTATTTTTAACTCATTGTGTTGTATCCTGGATTAATTATCTCAGTATTTCAAATGTAGGTCTTGTGTCCTCCATACCAGCATGCATACTAGACAAAGTGTAGAAGTGACATGGCCCTTGCCCAGCTGGTTTACAATTGAAGGAGGAAAGGGCAATGTTTGATAAAGCAGCTGAGAAAATGGATGGCGAGAGACAAACTATATTTTTTCCATGGCGTTAGTCACAAGTTAAACTTTATTTGACTAAAACACCTTTAGAAACGAACACTGACATGCTGCTTTTCCTTGCTAGCTGTTAATGACTGAGAGCCAATGGGAGGACAAAGGGAAAATGTTTTCCATGATTCATCTAGCTCCAGAAAACACTTATTAAATACATCTACAAGAGACAATCCCCACAGAAACCTCTTAAACATATTTTATTAAACAACAGTAAGATAAAGTTTAAACACATACCGATTTCTTTTTAATGTTTTCCACATCTTTAAGTTCATTCTCAATTTTTCTAATTAAATCCCTGAGTTCGTCAAGATTAGTGCAAATAAGCTAAAATAAGAGCAAACACACCATCCATATCAATCAGGGTTTTTAAAAAAACATTAACACACATATCTGATCATTGACTTACTGTAACATCTGACAAAAAGCATCGATATTTTAGCTAAAATGGTAAGCTTACTCACACAAATATTTTAATTTCCCCCCCTCAGTAGTTCTCACATGTCTTCAGACACTCCAAACTCAATCAATCAAGTAAATAGTCATAGAAGCCATTAAACTGGGCTGGTATACAAATAAAGGTTACAATGAAATAGCTGAATTTAACTTTTTCAGTTCAGGGGTGACCATTCAGTATCATCTTCTCTTGAAACTCTAAGTAAGAATTTAGAATTGCTGGCTTCATTTAGAAAACTTCTAATTCTTGCAGAAAAAAAGTTGTGCAAGCACGAACTATTCAGAATTTAAAAAGTAAATAAGAGCAATAAAATGTAACACTCCCTGAAAAGCTCATTTTTTTACTTGCTCTTTAGACAATATGCTTGTCTTCAATCCTAGTTTCCCTACAAAAAGTAAAGATAAAAACTGCAGTTCATAAAATCATGTAACTCAGCTCATGTGTACTTTATATTGGCACAGGCCCAATTGGTTAGATCCAGAGTAAACTGGCAGTTTCCACCACTTTCCCCTTCCTGCTGCAGACCCCCCTCATGTCATTTAGATCCCCTATTCTCCAGGAGCAGCATTTTCTGGAGGCCAGTGGGAGGAGAGGCAGGAAAATTCCATTCTGCCACTGGAAAACTTTGCTTGGACTCAGCCCACTAGGATGAAGCAAGTTTTAATGAAAACACTGCTGGAGGACTATCGAAAGGGTGATGGGCTGGGAACTGTTATCTTCAACTCAGCGTTTTTAAATTGTATTCACAGAGATATTCTATACTAGCTAAATTACAATAATTGAAAAAAACATTACAGACTTCATTTTTTTTTTTAAAAAAAGCTTTAATTTATATTGGCCACAAATACAGTGTCTTGAGCCCACACACACACACAGGCCCTAGATAGCAGACAGCAGCCCTTTTCTCCATTGCCTGCCTCAGCAATTCCCAGATTGGCTTTTGCTTGACGAGGTCACTGGATCATGATTGATGTAGTCTAGAATAAATATGAATGGTGTTCTGGTAAAATATATTTCCTATGTTATTACTTTAGTTACCCCTCTTCTTCTTTGCAACTTTTTTCCCTCTGTATAATCAGGTTTTTCAAGTATGTTCACTTTATAGATAACAAGTGAGGGTCCATGAGACTCATGGGAGGGGAACTCTCCCTGCACTTTCATGATAAGCCAAGTGTGGCTCCTGGGCTGTGATGCCACCACTGGGCCCAGCGACCGACATACCCAACAACTGCTTGTGCAGAAAATGCTATTTTTACTGTTAGGGGAATTAAAACCCTCCCCTGTATTTTTTTAAAACGATTTCAATTTTTTCTGCAAACATGGGAGATTACCCAAGTTTGTAGAAAAAACTGTTCTGCGTAAGTGTGGCCCTGTTTTGCAGATTTAGGTATCCGCAGATGGGGGTCCCACTTGCGAAGTAAATATTTAGATTCCATGTATTACATATAATTAACAAAATACTGATTTGTAATCCAACTTCTGCAAACAGAATGACTTTGCAGAAGTAGATCTTCTTCATCTTCCCCTGATCCTGACAGCTCCATGTGCCCCTGAAAAATTGATGCTGAGGACCCTTCCTGTACAAAATACTATGCAGCGTGAGAGATGCAGAAAAAAGGGGGAATTGATGAGTTCACATAAATCCCTTGTATGAGGGGAGCAAACCTTATATTTAAGCTTGCTCTCCTTGTGCAAGAAAGTGAATGCCTGTATCTCAGATTCACTTTTCCTTCACTTTATGGAAGCTTACATCCAACCCTTGTGAGAATACTTAGCTATATTAATTCCATGTTAACAATAATATATTGCACTTTATAGTAAAATATCCATGACTGAACATGTAATCAGCTTAAATCTGTATTTACTCCCTAGAAATATGCTACTTCTTTGCTTTCTGGAAGTTCAAGTTAATACAGACAAAAACAGTATTTACCTGAAATTCTGGGACAGCTGGCTTCATAACAGATTTTCTCTTCTTTGTAATTGCTTTTTTAGATATAGATTTCTTTCCTTGAAGGAAAAATATTAACACAAATCTTTAATGCTTAATAAAAAAATTGAGTTTATTTATTTATTTATAGATTTATAACCCGCCCTCCCCAGACAGGCTCAGGGCAGCTAACAGATGAGGCACATATGCCAAGGTTAATACAGCTAAAAACAGGATAAAACAATCATTTAAACAATACAATAAAATGCAGGTGCTCTAGTTGAAAAATGAACTTCAACAGTTCATGCGATTGTTTAAGAACCTCAGTATAAGCATCTCTGCTAACAACTTTTATTTTACCAAACTCATGGTAATAGTGTTTAAATAAAATTAGACTTACAGAAAGAACATTGTGAACAGGCAAAGCCAAAAGTTTTTAAAGAAGACAAACATTCTTAAGCCCCTTGCACTTGCATAACTGATAAGACCAGAAAACCCTTTTGAACCCTAAAAACAACCATTTACTTTGAGTCATCAAGGTTCTTTAAAACAAGTAGTAAGAACTAAAGCAACTAGCCATACAACTGTACTGTGGTAGATGGTGCTGCAAAAAAATGTAGATGCTACAAGCTCTGTCCAAGTGTTCCACCTACCCTGCCCTAGCCTGTGCACATTCAGAAAGTTATCCCCTAATCTGAGTGAAAAAGGGTAGCTGAAAGATATTACCTTGTGTTATATAATGCTGAATGTCCCCTCTGTGCAAGATCTAACATTTAAGATTACGCACAATTTCAGTCCTATTATGACCTACTGATTATTTCACCTCACATCATCACACCAGTTCAGTATCCTTTCTCTTATCTGACAAAGTCTGAGTAAACAAATGCTAATATAAATTCCTCATAATCCCTTCTAAACCATTGGAGGGGTCCTTTAACAGAGGTTGAAGAACCAAGTAATGGGCATCTGCAGCCTTGCCTGCTATAATTTCAGCACTGTCATAAAGACACCAGGGATCATACTTTGATGTTCAAAGATGAAATACAGATCCATTTTACAGATGTAAAAATCAAGCACTTGTCCAAGACTGCAAAATGAGCAGACAGAGCACAGATTTGGCACGTTACTTCCCAATCCACATAAAGCTTACCTCCTACTTCTTCTCCATGCCAGATATAATCCCTCATCTCCTATTCCACTACCTATATTTTATTTCCTCTATTAATATTAATATTAATATTAATATTGATACCTATATTATTTCCTCTTCACTTCCTCCGGGAGTGAAGAGCCGGGGGGCGGGCACATAGTGAAGCGCCGCCCCTATACTTCCTGTCGTTTTCTGCCTCCAGCCCTCATTCAGGCCTAGGAGGAGGCAGAAGACGGAGGTAAGTAGGCTTCCTCCCCCTGCCTGGCCCCTGCCATCTGTCTCCCCCGCAGCCATAGCCCCCCCCGTCCTTCCCTTAGGCCGCCCCCCGCCCTCCACCCTCCCGGAGTGCAGCGCTCCGGGAGGCCTCCCACCCCCCTGGTCGTTCCCTTAGGCTGCAATTTGCAGCCTAAGGAAGCCCCTCCCCACCCTCCACCCTCCTGGAACACAGTGCTCTGGGAGGCCTCCCACCCCCTGGTCCTTCCCTTAGGCCGCAATTCGTGGCCTAAAGAAGCCCCCCCACCCTCCAGGAGCAGAGCACTCTGGCAGGCCTCCCACCCCACCGTCCTTTCCTTAGGCCGCAACTCGTGGCCTAAGGAAACCCCCCCACCCTCCACCCCCCCCCGGTCCTTCCCTTAGGCCACAATTTGCAGACTAAGGAAAAAAAAACCCGCCCTCCACCCCCCGGTCCTTCCCTTAGGTCGCAATTTGAGGCCTAAGGACCCCTCCCTGCCCTCCACCTTCCCGGAGCACAGTGCTCCGGGAGCCTCCCCCCACCCGGTCCTGCCCTCTAGCCCCCCGCCCTCCACCTTCCCGGAGCTAATGTGTGACAGAGGGTGTTGGACTGGATGGGCCACTGGCCTGATCTAACATGATGCTCTTATGTCTGGGGCAGCGATGCTCTGCATTCTTGGTGCTTGGGGGGCAGGAGTGGGAGGGCTCCTGCAGTTCAGGCCCCACTGGTGAACCTCCTGAGGGCCCCTTGTATTTTTGGCTAATGTGTGACACAGGATGTTGGACTGGATGGGCCACTGGCCTGATCCAACATGATGTTCTTATGTCTGGGGCAGTGATGCTCTGCATTCTTGGTGCTTGGGGGGAAAGAGTAGGAGGTCTCCTGGGGTTCAGGCCCCACTGCTGGACCTCCTGAGGGCCCCTTGTATTTTTGGCCGATGTGTGACATAGGGTGTTGGACTGGATGGGCCACTGGCATGATCCAGCATGGCTTCACCTTCTCTTATGTTCTTATGTCTGGGGGCAGTGGTGCTCTGCATTCTTGGTGCTTGGGGGGTAAGAGTGGGAGGGCTCTTGGGGTTCAGGCCCCACTGGTGGACCTCCTGAGGGCCCCTGGTATTTTTGGTCGATGTGTGACACAGGGTGTTGGACTGGATGGGCCCCTGGCCTGGATGTTGACAGCCCTACCAACAAGCCAAGTACATTATAAGAATCCATTGTAGATCACTACTCTCTTCCCATTTTACAGATGAGGGACTAGGCAGGACTGGCAGCTCAGTCCTATACAGAGAAGCAAATCTTACTGAGTCCAAAGAAATTCTCTGTCCAGTAAGTGACCTAATTACAATAGCAGGCCAGCTTGCCCAATGGCCTTAGACTTGAACCCAGATCCCTATAATCCATCCATTCAGATTCCCCAATTTTTACTATGCCCAAGATATCGCAGCTGCATAATGTGGTGAATACTTTGGTCCCTCCTCCTTAGCATTTTTTACTCCTCTCTTCTGAATATATCCTACAAATTTGTCCTCCCTACCCTGGGGAACCAAGAGATACCCGGTTGTCCCCAAGCATGAGATTCGATTGTATGACCACACCTGTCTTGGTTTTCTCTTAAGCCACATACAGGTTCTTTGGGACTGACTCAGTGAGAGAAACATTCACTTTGAGAAAAAGCTTACTGAAGGGAGCAGTGACTCACAAAAACTCATACCCTGCCACAATTTTTTTTAGCCTTTAAAGTGGTACTGGGTTAAGTGTGTGGACTCTAATCTGGAAGAACCGGGTTTGATTCCCCACTCCTCCACTTGCAGCTGCTGGATGACCTTGGGCAAGCCATAGTTCTGGCACAGCTATTCTCGAAAAAGAGCAGTTTCTGTCAGAGCTCTCTCAGCCCCACCTACCTCATTCACAGGGTGTCTGTTGTGGGGAGGGGAAGGGAAAGGAGTTTGTAAGCTTGAGACTCCTCCGGGTAGCGAAGGGCAGGGTATAAATCCAATCTCTTCTTCTTCATTTCTTCTTCTTTGTCTTCTCTTTCTCTCAGCTGTTCTCTCAAGAGCAGTTCTCGAGAGAGCTCTCTCAGCCCCACCTACCTTCAGGGTGTCTTTTGTAGGGAGGGGAAGGGAAAGGGTTTTGTAAGCCCTTGGTGCTTGGGGGCTTCTGATCCAGCATGGCTTCTCTTATGTTCTTCCCGGAGCTAATGTGTGACAGAGGGTGTTGGACTGGATGGGCCACTGGCCTGATCCAACATGATGTTCTTATTTCTGGGGCAGTGATGCTCTGCATTCTTGGTGCTTGGGGGAAAGAGTAGGAGGTCTCCTGGGGTTCAGGCCCCACTGCTGGACCTCCTGAGGGCCCCTGGTATTTTTGGCTAATGCGTGACACAGGGTGTTGGACTGGATGGGCCACTGGCCTGATCCAACATGATGTTCTTATGTCTGGGGCAGTGATGCTCTGCATTCTTGGTGCTTGGGGGGTAAGAATGGGAGGGCTCCTGGAGTTCTGGCCCTGCTGATGGACCTCCTGAGGGCCCCTGGGTTTTTTTCCAGTGCTCCCTCTAAGTGCAAACTAGCTAACAGTTTTTTAGCCTCTGGCTCATACATTTCTGTATGCCATCAGATAGGCTCACCAGCTCTGAGTTGGGAACACCTTGGAGATTTTGGGGGGTGGGGCCTGAGTGGTGGGTGTCGCCTTCTGACACACTTCCGGTGATGTCAGGGTGTGTGGCCTTCTGACATACTTCTGGTGATGTCAGGGGGTGTGACATATGCTAATGAGTTATGCTAATGAGCTCCTGCAGCTCTTTTTCTACAAAAAGACCCCTGGTTGTAGTCATAAAAAAATTATCAGAAAACTAAAAATAGCTTCTGAGCATACATAGAAAGTTTCATTGATCCTTTTAACACAACTTCATCTTAAAAAAGAATAATGTCTTGTGCAGAGTACCTTTCAACTGCCTCTCAATGAACATGCTCCATGTAAAAGTGAAATAAGCCCCCCAAATATTCTGAAGAAACTACTGGAAAACCAGATGGTCTCTGGTTTAAACATTTATAAAATGGTATTCCTTCTCATAATCCCTAGCTTTCATTTTCATTACAAACATATTTTCCCCATGCATATAAAAAGAACTTGGGCCCAGCTTTTTGCTTCCAATAGCGGCCAGCCAGGGGCTTTCTGGAAGTTCACAATCAAGGCATGAATGTCACAGCCTTCTTCTACTGCCTCCTATTGGCATTTGGAAAGATGCTTTGCTTTGAACAGGAAGAGTTTTATTTAACTGTCATAGCTGACAAACACTGATATAAACCTATGCTTTACAAATTCATCTAATCCTTTTTCAGAGCCGTGTAAACTACTGGCCTTCACTGTATCACATTGTAGCGAATTCTTTAAAGACCACTACCAAAACAATTTTTTTGTGTGACCCGGCCCTATAGAGGTAAAATTTCTAGACATTTTGAAGCCATGATGAGGGAACTATTTCCCCACAGGAAAAAAAACAAACCTAGACATTTTGGGAAGAATTGTAATATATTTAATACTTTCTTATCAAACCATTACTAATTTTTACTACTTTGACAATTTAAAATGCATCACTTATTAGTTTAACATATTTAAATTGTCTTATTTGGTACAGTTATGAAATTTAAAAGCATTTCACTCATTCCAAAGAGAAAGTAATTCACGGAAACTTATTTTTTTCTTTTTTCCCCAGATTTACAACTGTTTCTATGGGATTCCCCCATTCTCCACCCTCCCAGTTTTCTCCTAGGACTTCCTGTCTCTATGTGCTTCTACTGCCAGTTTCATTGGGAGGATGACACTGAAGCTCTGATATTATGAAAAGAGGAGGAAAAGAGCAATGACCTACTTGATAGGTCTATTTCAATCTCTGTGAAAATTGTCACTGTGAAATTTGTGGTACGGTATACTACAGAGACAAGGCACTGATAGAGCAGATTAATGTACTAATCCAAGGGGGGGAAAGTTAAAATTTCACACAGATCATCATGCAAAAGTAATCAAAGGAAAACAGATACAGTTGGACTATGCTTACAGTTTAGAAAGGTGGCCTAAACAAAAACTCTGAGACAAAACATATTCCAAACACTGCTTCAAGAACAGAGTGAGATATTGACAAGAGAACAGGTAAGGGCTTGGAGAATCCTAGAGCTAGTTCAGATGGGGGCCTCACTAATGGTGGTACAAAAATATCCTTAAGGTGAGGGCATTAATGCAAAGATTTTTCTAGACAGCACTACCTGTACTTATTCTGCTTGATTTGCAATGTAAATAAGGAGGATGGGGAAATCATCATGTTTTGCTGAATCAGCATGATTAACACCTGGAAAAGTATTGATAGAAGTAGCATCACAGTACAGCTGAATTTCTGCTGTAGGTTCTTTTCCTCCTGGCAAGAAGAGGAGATTGGATTTATACCCCGCCCTTCACTACCTGAAGGAGTCCTAGAGAGGCTTACAATCTCCTTTCCCCTCCCTACAACAGACACCCTGTGAGGTAGGTGGGGCTGAGAAAGCTCTTTCAAGAACTGCTCTTTCCAGAACAACTCCAGGACTGTGACTGACCCAAGGTCACACCAGCAGCTACATGTAGAGGAGTGGGAAATCAAACCTGGTTCTCCTATATTAGAGTCCACACTCCTAACTACTACACGAAACTGGCTACAGACATAGGAGGGACATTCACTCAGATGTACACACATACTGATTAAATCAGAAAGTTCTTCTTGGTTGTTTTACCAGGTCACACCCAAGAGCATAAACACTACTATCTGCATGAAGCTGAGTCAGACAAAGATCAGAACTCAGCCGAACTGTGAATGGAAAGCGACACCAGATGGTGGATACGGATAACACTGCCTGTGACTGCTGCTAGCATTCTTAGCTAGCATTTTCCAATCCTAACTCACCAGTTTAGATGATCCTTCATAGTTTCTTATTTTCTCTTAAATATATGCTAAAGTGGTCTTCAAAGCATGGGGCTTAGCTGACATCAGATTGTGCCCAGATGCATTAACTTGCTGAGGAAGAGCTGAGATTTTTGCAATTTAACATTTAATGCTACTGTTCTGCCTCTCCGTCTCTGCATGCATTGTATCTGAGGAAGTGTGTGTCCACACAAAAGCTTATATCTTAAATAAAACTTTGTTGGTCTTAAAGGTGCCACTGGACTCAAATTTTGTTCTGATGCTTCAAACCAACATGGCTACCCACATGAATCTATCTGCATTCCAGAGTTACTGCTTTGTTATGGAACAGTCCATAACATGAAAATCCTTACTTTAAAAAACAGGATAGTTAAGGTAAGAGGTGCTATGAATTGTCTAAACATTGTCTGCTTTAACAACTAATCAATGTTATGAGATCTCATTAAAATGGCCACTGGCACTTACCATGAAGGGTCCTTCTCCTCTGAGGTCAGGAGGAAATCTCTATGGGTTATTCCCACTGTGCCTTTAGGGAGGCAGAAAATAGTTTCCCCCCTTCCTGTTGGCGCCTCTGGAATAGCCCATCCCACAGCTCTGGGACTCCGAAAGCAGTGATTTCAAGGTAAAATTACTGCTCTTATCCTATAAAAACACAACTGGCAACTATAACTTGAACATGAACTGCAACAGGAAAAAACACTAGAAGACTATCAAGGAGCCTAGAAAGAAGAGGACAGCACAGCACAGAAATAAGGAAAGATAAGGAAAGCGGGTGGGCTGAGATGTCCTCCTGACCTCAGAGGAGAAGGACTCCTCACGATAAGTGCCAATGAGGTGGAGGATATCTATATGAGACCTCCCAGAGCAGTGTCCCTCATTCGTGTGGGTCATCATCTTCCTCAATCATGATGATGTGCTGCAGTAGTCTTCTTTTGAATGCTGCATTTGCAGGGGCCACTGTGTTCAACTTGTAATGACGTATGAAAGTGAATATGGAAGACCACGTGGCTGCCCTGCAGACCTCTTCCACAGATGCTCGGTTGGAGAATGCTGCATTTGTGGCTGCACTTAGTAAGGAATGTGCTGTGATGCCCTTGGGGACGTGCCCCACGGCCCTGTATGCCTCCATGATGCATGATCTAAGCACCATGCTTATTGACGTTTTGGACATCCTGTCACCCTTCCGTGGAGGATGGAATCCGTCTTCCGGAAGGATTCCATCCGCATGTTGTAAATCCTTGGCGCTCTCCTGATGTTCAGGGTATGTCACCCAAACTCCTTAGGATGTTTTGACTGAGAAGAGGAGGTTGGCAGACAGATCTCCTATGATCAATGAAAGACAGAAGACACCTTGGGCTGGAAGGTAGGATCAATGCAAAGTACCACCTTGTCCTTGTGGATGCATAAAGAAGACCTGACAGTGCGCTAAGCTCTGACACTCACCTTGTAGAGGTGATGGCTATCAAGAACAATGTCTTCATGTGCAGCCATCGAAGTCCCACCTCCCTGAGGGGTTCAAAGGGTGCTTTGATGAGTGCTACCAACACCATATTCAATTTCCATGTGGGAAAATGGTGCACCTGTGGAGGAGACTTCACTGTCATGCCCTGCAGAAAAAGCTGCATGTGTGGATGCTTAGTTACCTTAAATCACTGTAGACAAAGCCACCATCTGTCTGCTGGTGTGGAAGGCTTGAGACCGGCATCTAGACCCTCCTGTAGAAAGGCAAGAATAAAAGCCACCGAAAGTGCCAAGGGTCCAATGTTCTTGCGCCTGCACCACTGCACAAAGGCCTTCCAAATGGTGTTGTAGATCCAAATAGTGGACTGTCTTTTGGAAGATATGATGGTTTCCATGACCTTGATGGACTATCCTAGAATTAACAGATTGCGCCGCTCAATCTCCAAGCGGTCAAGCATAGCCAGATGGGTCCTTGTGACACCATGTATGGAGTCACTGGGAGAACCAGAGGTGGAGACTTGGTCATCTCCCGTAATGCCAAGAACCAAGGGTGCCATGCCCACCCTGGCATCACTAGAATCACCTCCGCCCTGAGCTCTCTTATCCTGCGAATGGTCTTGGATATCAGGATGAAGGGCGGAAAGAGAGAAAAGAAGACTGCTAGGCCAGGTTGCTGTTAGTGCATCCGTCGCCTCCGCATCCCAGTGATAATATCAGGTGAAGAACCTTGGTAGCTGGTGGTTCGGTGGTGAGGCAAACAGATCGACTACTGGTTGACCAAATTGTGCTACTATCATCTTGAACAGGTGTGGGTGTAGTGATCACTCCCTTTCTTGAATGGTTTCTCTGCTGAGCCAGTCGGCTTGGATGTTGTCGACCCCTTTGATGTGTTCCGCTCTTATGGACGTGATGTTCCATTCTGCCCAAGAAAGAATTTTTATTGCTTCCTTGTGCAGTTGGGAGGACCAGGATCCACCCTGCTTATTGATGTAAGCTTTGGCAGAAATGTTGTCTGTCCGCACCAGGATGTGCTGTCTATGAAGGCTGCGACTGAAATGGTTTAAGGCATAAAAAATTGCTCTGAGTTCCAACAGATTGATGGGTAATGTGGCCTCTGTTGGGCTCCATTTGCCCTGAGCAAGAGAGTCCTCCATGGTGGCTCCCCAGCTGAACAAGCTTGCATCTGTAAAAATCTCTTTGGGCTGCCAGATGTAGTATTGCTTGCCCTGAGTCAGCTTGTACAAGTTTGTCCACCAGAGAAGGCTGGTCTTGACCTTGTGAGGGACCCAAAGGTTGTCCCTCTTTTCCATGATTACTCACTGGTAGGGTCGTAGGAAGCACTGTAGAGGCCTGGCATGAAGATGTGTCCACTGGATCATATCTATACTGGATATCATCAAACCCAACAGCTTGGCTTAAGTCCATTAACAAAGACGAGGTGCTTGTCCCGGACCTGGCAGCCTAGGTCGGGCCGCGCCCCCCCCACGACACACCCCGCGCACTCACCAGAGAAGCCGGGTCGACACGGGGCGCCCGGGTCGGGCCCCAGCCCCCCTCCAGTGGCGAGCAGCGCAGAGAGGATGCCGAGACGAGCGAGGCCCTGCTGGCGCGAGCCCTGAGAAGTGGCAGAGAAGAGCAGTGAGGCGAGCACCCCTCCCCTGATGGTCGGCGGTGCCGGCGCCAGTGGCACGGGCCTCGGGCTGGCAAGGCCGCCGCTGGCACAGGAACACACGTCCCCCAGGACACGAGGAGGGCGTCCTACCTTATTAAGGGGGGTGGGGCCTGGGGAGGTGGGACCAGGGAGGAGCACGGGCGATACTGGGGCAGCGGGAGGAGCACACGCCCCCAGGATGCGAGGAGGGCGTCCTACCTTATCAAGGGGGTGGGGCCTGGGGAGATGGGACCAGGGAGGAGCACGGGCGGTACTGGGGCAGCGGGAGGAGGATATAAGGCAGCAGGGACGGAGAGGCCAGGGAGGAGATGCATGCTGAGGAGAAGAGAGCCGAGGACGTGCGAGAGAGAGTGTGAGAACCCAGTGAGCCGGCAGCTTCCCAGGCACGGGGCAGCGGGGCAACAGGGGTGAAGTCAACCCCGCCCCCTGCCATTCTGAGGCCTCTCTGCTTCCTTATCCCGGGGACTCCGCCTGCCTCCCAGTACCATGACCTCCCCTGGACCCCGACACCACGGCTACCGGAGGGAAGGGCCACGGGACCAAGGGGGCGCCTGACAGTGCTGTAAAGCACCATCGATGACATCTCTCTGATCTTCCTGGCCTTGGGCAGTGGCAAGAGAAGCACGTTGAGGGGGGTGTTCATTACCACCCCCAGATGTTCGATCCTTTGAGTCAATTGGAGAGAACTCTTGTCGAGATTGACCAGGAACCCATGGTTGTGAAGACACCTTAGCGCTGTGTCTGTGTTTCTGATGGAGTCTGCCTAACAACTGGCTTGAACTAGCAGGTCTAGATACAGGTGGACGTGGATCCCCTGACTCCTGAGGTGCACCACAGGATTGATTAATAGCTTGGAGAAGAGCCTCGGGGCTGTGGACAGCCCAAACGGAAGGGCTCGGTACTGGAAATGTTGGTTGCTCACGCAGAAATGCAGGAAACGCTTGTGAGCAGGATGTATGGGAACATGGAGGTAGACATCTGTAAGATCTATCAAAGTCAGGGACTTGTCCGGCATCAGGGACTCTGTAATGGTTCTCAAGGTTTTCATGTGGAAATGGCAGAGTTTGATGTATCTTTTCAGAAATTTGAAGTCCAAAATGGCTCTCCAATCACCGTTCTTCTTGGAAACCATAAACAGGATGGAGTAGACGCCCTGTCCCCTTTTGAGGGTGGGAACCGGCTTGATGGCCTTGACGTCCAACAGATGTTGCAGAGCCTTGCTGATTATCACTCTCTTGTTCAGTGATCTGCTGACCGGTGAGCTCAGGAACCATTCTGGTGGGCGGCAACGAAATTCTGTAGTATAGCCATGGGATGCCACCTCCACTGCCCAGGCCTTTGCCTGAGATTCTGTCCAAGCTGCAACAAAGTGGAGAAGGCGGCCCCCTACTGGAAGGGATTCGTAGCCATGCCTGTTTGGGCTTGGGCTCATGCTCTCGTCTCTCATTCTTGTTGAACGCTGACTTGTGGAACCTGGAAGTGAAGGGACTCCGCTTGCCTGACGCTCTGGTTGGTTCCCAGGGTGTCTTCTTGGTATCCTGATGAAATCTTGGCAGGGAATGCTGGGTATGAAAGGAATAGTTTCCCTTCCTTTCAGATTGCCATATTGATCTGGGCATGGCCCTCTTCTTGTCTCGTGTCTCTATAAAGATCTTGTCTAAGACCTCTCCAAACAGCCAATCCCCCTGGAATGGATATGCTGTGACGATGGATTTTGACAGAGCATCAGCTTGCCAAGCTCGCAGCCAGAGAAGCCTCCTTGCAACTGCAGTAGACACCATTGCCCTAGATGCAAAAGAGATGATGTCCAGAGTGGCATCTGCTGTAAAGGAGTTGGCCTTGAGGATGCGGGTAGCACCTTCCAACAAACCCCGATTGTCTTCTGGAATAAGCTGGATCAGTTTATGGATCCACATGATGGCGGCCCTGGAGGCAATGGAAGCTGTAGACACTGCCCTTACCATTACGGTAATGGCTTCATATATCTTCCTGAGTGTCGCCTCAGTCTTCTTGTCTGTGGAATCCCTGATTATGGCCTGTCCATCTTCAGACAGTAACCCCGAAGAGTGAACCGCCATCACAGGACCGTCCACAGGAGACACCTACAACAACTCATTAGCATAGTTAGGTAAAGCATATAATTTTTTAACTACTACAAGGACCTGCTTGTTAGCTGTGGGTCTGTCCCACTCAGCTCTCAATTGTCGTTCAAAATATTCAGGAAATGGAAAACCCTTTTTAGTATACTCTTCAGGAGGAAAAAATTCTGAATTTCCCTTGGACTTAGATTTAAACTTAGCTCTAGAGGCTTTTTGATACTTGAAAGGAGGGAGATCCTGAATCTCTAAATCCTTGATGGCCTTGGTTAACAGGTATTGGTAGTCCTCTGCCTTGAAGAATTGGCTGGACTGTTCAGGTAATTTGATCTCCTCCTCCTCTTTCTCAGAGAGGAACTCCCCCTCCTATCATCTACAGAACCTGTTGTTGATTCCTCCTCACCCCAGTGTTCCCCCCTGTGTCTCCTCTGGTGTAAGAGGGGTGCCTTTTGTGCTGCCTTGGTGAGCCAGAAGGAGGAAATGGGGGATGGAGTAGCCTGTAGGGAGGGAGCCCCCAAGGGAACATTCCCTGGTCTACTGTGAAAGTTGGACATTTCTTGATGAACAGCCTGTCTGATTACAGATAAGGTCGATGAATGGATCAGGGCCCCTGGTTCAGGTGTCTTACCTGGACGTGGCATTTCTCCCCAATCACTTTCTCTCTCGGGGAGTCCCGATGGACAGCTTGCAAGGCTCCTTCTGCCCCCGCAGGCACTGGGAATTACTTCTGGGAGGTACCGGAGCTCAAGGCTAGACCCCCAAAATGGCCGCCAGTGGGGCACATCCGCACTGAGAAAATGGCAGGCTCTCCTTCTGACGGCGGTGCTTCTGGGCACTCTGCACCGCCGCCAGGTCAGCTGCATTCAGCAGGGTGGCTCGATCTAGCCTCTCTGGCAGATCGGCCCCACAGCTGCTGCACGCGATGGCTGGCTCCATGGCACGCATTTGTTCCTCGTTACCCAACAAGAAGTCGTCAGGCAACTCTGTAGCCACCATTTGGGCGGGTGGTGAAGCTGGTGTCTTCGGGTCATGAGGAACCCTTTTGGAAGTCTTCACCTCGAGGACGAAGCAGGAATAAGGAGGAGAAGAGGAAAAAAGGAGAAACTCCAAAGGAGAGGACAAGAGGAAGGTAATGAAGAAGAAGATTGAGGATAGAATAGGAATCAAGCTACAGACTGAAGCCTAGCTTGCTCTATGCTGCTGCTCCCTTCAGAAGCAGGGAAAGAACTGAGGAATGGGCTATTCCAGAGGTGTCAACAGGAAGGGGAAAAAACTATTTCCTGCCTCCCTAAAGGCACGGTGGGAATAACCCATAGAGATGTCCTCCATCTCAGAGAGAGAAGCAACAATTTCACTTTCAAAGAATGAATCTATAACTTCACCTGCATTTTTATATTTTGCTGACAAGGCACTTTTAACTGAAGGGTCCTGGAAAACAATCTATTCCTCTCATTAAGCAAGACACTGAGTTCTGCACTCCATGTAGCTTCTCAACACTATCGAACGGCTGAATACAGAACACTCTGGACACTCTACTTCTGAAGTAAAAATGGATTTATGATTGCTACCATGTCAAGAAAGAAATGACTGCAGGCTTTCTCAGTATATGGCTACAAGTTATTGAAAAATAAATTAAAACCAATTACAAATGGCCAAAGTTATATGCATTTGCCCAGGATGCAATGAACCAGAGAATTTATTTAAGTGGAAGTAACCAAACTGACCGAAAATGAAAGAAGGTATGTCCAAAACTGACATTCAGTGTAGTTTTGTGCACTTTTGACAAACATAACCACATCACAGTATCCATATCACAGTATCACAGCATAGCATGGATAAGTCTTTGACCAAATTTTTTTAAAAAGCCCGATGAGGCACAGTGCAACCATGTACTAAAGAATTCTCCAGCAACTGCGAGCTGAACAGTAATATCTTTTGTAGCTCATGAGTTTTTGTCATCACTTCTGTGAACAAAGTTTGTTTCTAGAGTTACTGTTTCAACATACAATCTGAGCTGAAAAAACACTTAAGACTCCAGAATATCAGTTCTATATTATTAGGAACCAGCAAACATTTTTTAGGCAAAAGGGCAAACAGGTATCAAAACCCACTCACAAGGACTGACATACACTCACAGCTCAAATCACCTTCCCCATATCAGGAGTAAAAATCACCTTACCAGATTTGTGCTTCTTGTGTTTGACTTTCTTTTTCATCATAAGCAACTTATTCTGGATCTCAGGTTTATAAGATTTCAGGGAGTGAAGGTGAATTTCACGCTTCCTCTGAAGCTTTTCACTCAGAATATCTTTCAGTTTCTTCTTTTTCTTTTTCTTCTTTTTTGCTCGTACTTTACTAAGCTTTAGAGTTTTGCTATTTTCTACTGAATTGACTTCTGGAGCAACTTTGTGGCAATTCATATCTGGATTATCACTGTGATTCCCATTCACATGCATTTGGCAAGTTTTAAGAGTGTTCTCTTTTAATGGAGTAGCCTCAGTTTTTACTACTGAAGATTCACCACATTTCCCCCCATTTTCCACAATCCTGATTTCTCCTGGGCTGAGAGGTCCCCCAAAGCCAGCATTCTCTCCCAGAACAATGCTTTTATCCCTATTTTCTTTACAACAATCTGTTGTAAAGTCACAGCCCTTATGGATTTTTTCTTCACATTTGGATTTAATTTCTTTTTCTGGGGCAACACTCAAACGGTCTAAAAGGATCTTTGCTGAGCAAAGATTTTTCCTATGCTCTGTCTTTGCATGAGACAGGAGCTCTTCTTCAGCACCACATCTAACTTCCCCATTGCTTTTGGTGGCATATTCACATTTCACTTTTTCCAGTTTAATGCGTGGGACTCTTTTTACCTTGATTGGAGGAACTGGAAACTCAGGGGCATGAAAAGGCCTCTGCTTGTAAATCCGGACATCTGCACCACAGAATTGTGGAAAATGAACATAAGCATTTTCTAAATAATCATAACCTAGAATAACTTCTCTGCACTCATGGATAGGCTGCCCAAGTACTGCATCTTGTACATCTTTTTGGGTTTCATATACAAAGTCACAAAGGCCTTTTAGCAGCCACACTTTTTGACAAAATGAGAGCTCATGAAATGCTTTTTCCTCCAAAGGGTTAACTTCTCCAAGAACTTGAAAAAATTGAGGACAAAGACCAAGTTTTTCTGCACAGCTGTCAGGATTGTCAGTTTGCCCCACAGCTGTATACCACTGCTGTATTTTTTGCCGGAGTGCTGCTTCCCAAGTTCTGTAAGGAAGAGTTGGCCTTCGATGCAAGGTAGATCTCCGATGAGGAGGACTTAACAAAGAAGTCATTATTTTAGACAAAAAAGCACTACACTGTGGCATTAGAAGGCAGCGTTCTAACTCATAGAAGACTATTTCAGGCAAGTTTAAAATATGTTGTGCTAAACAAAGGAAGTGACCAATAGCTGGGATTTCCCACATGTGTTCCATACGAGTGGGTGCTGCTTGACCAAGGAGGAATTTGTCCCATTCTTCTATTTCTTTGTGACTAGCTTCCTCTGCTTCTTTTCTTTCTTGTTCCCGATGTCTGACAAAGCCAAAAAATAAAAAAATAAAAAGTCAGTTTTACTATTTAGAACTTTTAGAAGAATTTAGAATACAATTTATCTCTAAAATAAAATAATTTCTACTGAGCACTGGATAACTCCATTAATACTGAGATATTTTTAAAAAATTATCACAATTATAGCCTGCCATTTATCCAATGAACTTAGTGTGGTGTACATGAGTCTCTTCCATTTTATTCTCAAAACAACTCAATGAGACAATTCAGGCTGACTAGCATGAGATAACTTGTCCCCAGTCCCAGTATGATGAACAAATCCACCAATCCCTAATGCCCATGGGCACTACTGCATACAATACAGAGATGTTTTCTGGTGCCTGCTTGCTTCTTGAATTTTGGGTATAAACTCCAAAGGGTCTTGAATGGACCAGGGGGGAAAAAGGAGTGATGGAATGCTCTCTCTCCCAGCTCACTCATTAGTAAAGCACTGGCCTTGTTCTGAACGAGCATATGGTTGTCAACTGTGCACTCCTGGCTTAGCACAGAAACAGACTTTTAAGTTACAGAGTGGCAACCTGTTCCTGTGGCCACACAGTTGACAAGCTTTCCGCTTTCTTCTAGCATCTCTTCCCTAAGGCAAACAATGGAACCCTCCCCAATAGCAGCCATTTTGTGATTGGCCCAACATCACACAATAACCATTTTGCAGTGGCACCTTTCCTCAGAATTCCAAAAGTGGCCACAAGTTCAACAAGTTTGGGGACCTGTGCTCTAACTGCTGTTACCAAAGTGGTTTGCAAAATAGTGAAACTGTAGAAACTGACAGTTACATCATTCTACTCCTACTGAACACTGTAGCTGTGCATCAACTAGCATGTTAACAATTCTATTCAGCTACACTTTTTGATGTTTTAGTCTCATTTTAACATAGTATGGCATTTGTGACACACCATATTAACTCTCATACCAATCCTCATCCAAATGGTACAGAAAACAGAAACAAATCAGATCTTTCCTTATGCAGTTTTATATAGCTGTATGTAAAAAAAAATAAAAAAAAATCAGCATTTTTCGGGTTCAGGCATATTTAACCAAAAAACAAACAAAACCCAGTATTTTCTGATATTCCCAAATCTCAATACTGGTATGGTATTCAGATTCAGGATTTTTTGGAAATTACATTTTTTTTTTGCTCTATTATACTCTATAGGGACCATTATAGTCAATGATCCCAGAGGGTATAACAGAGAATAGATCCAGGGGTATTTGGGGAGGGCCCTGTTTTTTGAGGTAGAGGCACCAAAATTTCAGAATAGCTGATGGCCGTCCAATTCTATTGTCCCCCGAAGAAGGTGCCCCCATCCTCCATTGGTTTCAATAGAAGGGGGAAAGGCATCTAAAGGGATTGCAGCCCCTTTAAATACCTTCTGCAAGCTGTGAGTGAACTCTGAAGGCATTTAAAGGGCTTGCATTCACTTGAAACACTTTCTCCAAGCCACGAGTTCACCTGGAAGGCATTTAAAAGAAATGTAATCCCTTTAAATGCCCTTTAACTTCGGCTATCCGGCTGTCCTGAAAAATATTTGGGGACTTGGGTATTTTGGATAGCTGAAAAAATACTGTGATCCATATCTGGCTGAAAGAACAGTAAAAAAAAAAACAGATCAGGCATTTTCCAGCTATTTTTTCAGCTCGGATATAGCCAGATGCACACCCCTAGTTTTATACATATATATCATTATGTATGCATCACAATGTAGGCAAGACTGTCAAAAGGACACAGAAGATTTTACTGCGTAGCAATGGCAGCATATTTTAGAAGGTGGTGATTTCCCCTCAAGGATATCTTTTTAATAAAAAGAAGATTATGATTATACAACTCTCCTTCATCAGACAGGAATGGGGATAGAGAAACTACCTGCTGTGCACAACACATTTGTTAACACTGCTAATTAGCACAGTAAAGCAAAAATCAGCCTGATATATTCAAATATCATGTTACTTCAAAAACAGTGGAAAATGTAACCAGTAATGTTTAAAAATTGAATAGTATAATGGCACATGGTTGATTTGTACCTCGTAACAAGTTAATGCTTTTTATAATATCCTATCTCGTACTCAGATAATCAGCATAGAGTGTTTGCTTTCCCCTCAGATACTTTCTAGTACCAAACCTTTAAACATATCCGATATATGTAGACCAGGGCTTGACAAATCCCAGCTGCCAGGTCACCATGGTGTCCAGAAATTTCACTGTGGTGCCCAGAATTTTCAACAATTATTTTATTGTACTGTCTCTTGGCGATCCGCAGAAGAAATATAAAGCTTATTTCATTTCACATCATAATTTTTGTTGAGTGACATAAAAATGCATATGAATGAAGTTCTTTGCATTGCTTGTTCGTATATTAAGTTTACACTATTCAATGGTAGTATATGAATTCATTTCTTAGCTAGTTGCTTTCTGTACTGGCTTCAACATTCCATTAAGTAGTGCTTTTTCACACAATAATTAAAATATGGGAAATTGGACCTTAGGCTAGGGTCAGAGGTTAGCTTTTTACTATGGTGATTAAAACCTGGGTTAAACTTGTATTTATTTATATACTACAACATGTTCGTCATTGCTTTAATAAAACTGATAGCAGTAATTGGAAAATGTGTTCATTAAAACAATACACTCTGAAAGCTGAAAAATGAGTCTGGATCTTAAATTTTTGGGCCAGTGCCTAAAACTAAAGAAAATTTATCAAAACTTGATTAACTTTCAACTCATTCTTAATAAGCCAACAGAAGTATGGCAAGTTGGTGATGCCTGATGAAATGGACAAGGTTCTCAGAAGTATGCTAACTGCCACATCCTGCCTTGCCCCTCCCCTTTGTGGCTGTTGGTATAAAGCCAGGCCAGGTTAGTTGAACGGTTCCAGGACATAATAAACACCTCTCTGAGTGAGAGTGCAATTCCAAACACTTTGAATGAGGTAGTCATTCTAGTTCTCTTGAAGAAGGCATCACTGGTCCACTAACCTGAACAACTACCGCCCAGTAGCCATCATTCAATTTTTGGACAAGGTCCTTGACCAGGTGGTGGCCACACAGCTTCAAGCAGTCTTGGGGATGAATTATCTAGACCAATTTTAGTCTGAATTCAGGCCTGGGTTTGGGATGGAAATGGCCTTGGTTTTCCCTTGACTGATGATCTTTGCCAGGAAAGTGACAAGGACGCTCCGGAACCTCTCTACAGTGTTCAATATAATCAACCATAGTATCTTTCTGGAAAGGCTGGCTGAGCTGGGAGCAGGGGTACTATGCTTTGTGGTTCTAGTCTTACTTGACTAGCCAATTCTAGAAGGTGGTGTTGGGGGATTGCTGCTCAGTCCCATGGCATTTATGACATAGAGTCCCACAGAGTTCCACTCTGCTGAGAGCCAGCATGGTGTAGTGGTTAAAGTGTCAGAGTAGACTCTGGGAGATTCCTGTTCAAATCCTCACTCTGCTATGGAATCTAGCTGGGTGACCTCGGGCCAGTCACTCACAATCAGCCTAACCTAACTCAAAGGCTGCTGTGAGGATAAATTGGAGGAGAAAAGAATTATCTAAGCCACTTTGGGTCTTCACTGAGGAGACAGGTGGGATATATATGAATTAAGGCTTGTCTAGTATCTGCGTTAGGGGCTGTGGTGGCTCAGTGGTTAAGACGCTGAACTGCAGATCAGAAGGTTGGTAGTTCAGCAGTTCAAGACCTGAGTGCTGCATGACAGAATGAGCTCCTGTCTCTGGTCCCAGCTTCTGCCAACCTAGCAGTATGAAAGCAAGAAACTGCAAGTAGATAAATAGATACTGCTTCGGTGGGAAGTTAACAGCGTTCTGTGTGCCTTGGCGTCTAATCATGCCAGCCACATGACCACGGAAATGTCTTTGGACAGCGTTGGGTTTGACTAGCTTTCAAGTAAGGGAAACCTTTACCAGTATCTGTGTTGCTTATTTTTAGGCACCATGCGAAAACATTTTGTTCACCCAAATAAACTGTTCCCTATGATGTTTAACGTCTACATGAAACTGCTGGGAGAGATGGTGAGAGGATCTGGAGTAAGGTGCCACCAATATGCAGATGACACACAGCTCTACTTCTCCTTAACAGCTGAGTCACTTGGGTCTGTGGAAGTCCCGAACAAGTACCTAGAAACAGTAATGGGATAGATAAGGCCTAAAAAACTGTAGCTCAAACCAGACAAGACTGAGTTGATGCTGGTCATTAACAAAGCTGCTTGAGGATTCTGGAGTCAGTCTGTACTGGGGGGCGGGGAGGGCGGGGAGGGATTGCATTTCCCCTGAAGGAACAGATTTCTAGCCTGGGGATACTGCTGGATCCTGGCCAACAGTTGGAGGCCCAGATATCTTCTGTAGGATGTAGTGTCTTGTATCAGTTTGGGCCAGATTAGATTACTGTAATGCTTTTCCTAATACCTTTGAAAATGGTCTGAAAATTTCATTTTATTTAAAATGCAGCTGCCAGGCTATTTTAATGGGCGTGACACACAGATTATTGCCCCAGTGTTAAAAGATCCATACTGGCTGCCCATTTATTTCTGAGCAAAGAAATTCAAAGTTCTTACTTTTGAAGCCCTAAATGGCTTGGGACCAGGGTACCTGAAGGACTGCCTCCTCCCATACATCTAGCCCACCAGTTAAGATCTGCCTCATAAGCCCTGTTCTCTGTGGCCCTGCCTTCAGAGGTGAGTTGGTGGCAACCAGAAATAGGGCTTTTTCAGTAGTGGCAACCTCACTTTTGGAATACTCTTCCCTTTGAGGTTTACCTGGCATCTACTTTCCTTTCTTTTAGGTGCCAGACTGAAATACTTCTGTTCACCCAGGACTATTTTAGTCTAGAAATCCATTCTAAGTTGTCAGCAGTCTGTTTTTATGGTCCATGCTTTTATCCAAGGTGGGTTTTTAATGCTAGATGTTTAATATCTTTTACTGTTTTGTTTTTTTATAACTTTTTATTTTGTAAGCTGCCTTGGACAGGTTCCTGAAGAGGCAGCATAAATATTTTTAAAATAATAAATAAATGATGTAAAAATTGTATTTTATTATGTCTCTTAGAATGTGAATGTATTAGATACAAATATATTGGATACAAATACGAAAATATATTGTGATTGTTACTACGAAGAACTTCAGGCGGCAACAACCAGAAGGTCACCAGGATGAGTGTGTGAGAGAATATACACTCCAGCTTTTGTATCTCCCTACCCAGACTAGAAAAGATGCCACTCTGTCCTGAAGCCCATTCCTGAACTTCAGAGGTCCTGGCAGAACAGCACCTAATGCAATGTGAACAGCTTCAGTCAGAAGAGAGAATGACAACACCTTGCATTCTTACATCACACTGCCCAGCAGACATGCATAAGATTAAATCTCATGTTTATTCAATGAAGCTTACTTCTAAATAAGTGTGCAGAGGATTGTACTCTTAGGCTCAAAGGTCTTTGGATGCCAGCCTATAATACTCAGAATCATACCACCCAAGATATATCAAAATGAAAGAACAGCCACGCATATGTTAAAATCCAAGGCCAAATTTTGTTTGTTTGCCCACATTCCCCCTGTAAAGCCCTTGTTATAAGTAAACTCTCAATTTCTTTTTTTAAAACTATATTTATTTTCTAGACTTATTATAGCATATTACTTACATACTAAACAATAATGGCATTTTTCAAAATAGTTCAGAATCTATTAATTTCCCTGCAGCTCAGTCCTACACACCCTTAGAAGTGCCACTGAATCCAATGCAGTTTTCTTCCCATGATATACAGGACTGCAGCTTTAGCTAGTTACTGTGCTGTGACCTAGAAAGCATGAAGTGCTTACATTATAAATACAAGTATTTGGAAGACTGGCCTTATGAATTTTATTCTGACCATGAAAAGATAGAATTTTATCATATTTCAAATCTAGTAATTTCAGTGTCTTACACTCCTGCACAGTAAACCAGAGGAAGCACATGCTTAAATTAATCAAATTAAATAGTGATTAAATTCAAATTCTTTGATTAAATATTAGTTAACATTTAAATCTTTTTTTTGCCTTATTCATAGTGATATTAAATTGCACACTTTCAGGCTTATTTTCATTTAATTTGTAACTGAATACCTTGGCATAAGGTTTCATTATATTTAGAACCTCCTCCAACTATTCTAGGACTCTGTTATAAACACTTTGGCTCATATCCTCAAATTCTTCTGAATTCTCCACTGGCAGAAACAAAAAATAAGCATTTCCTTCATCACATTCACATCTAAAAACTAAATTAGATTGAACTGATTCAAGAAAATAACAATTTATACATGATGCAGGAAAATCAGCCTTGTCTTCCCAGCAGCAAAACTAACTAAAGCAATTTAAACAAAACTGTACAAGACCCTGGCCCAATCTAAAACAGAATACCCTGATTGTGGTCAACATGCTATATCTGGCATATGGTGGATACAATGCCTACAGGTTGTGAAGGATCCTAAAGGCTGAGGTAACAAACTAAATTGCTAACTGTGTCTTAATGACATAGGTATCCCCACAGTCTTTCCCCTCTGGTGCTCAAAATCCCTCCCTCCCATCTCCCTTAACCATGGTTTCTATTTTAGAACCCAGTGGCACCTTTAAGATCAACAAAGTTTTATTCAAGGTATGAGCTTTCGTGTGCACACACACTTTTTCAAATACATTGGAGTAGAAGGTAAGGTTAACATGTAACATATAATCCTTACTGCTTTTTCCTATTCCTTTTGCATTTCCTATTGGATAACTGGCATTGGAAGGGGGTGGGTAGAACACAGTCTCCCATAATGCTTCAGATGCCAGTGGGGCATTCCAAAGATGAGGTGCCAGCCACCACTTTAAAAGCCTTTGATCCCCACGTGCCTTTCCTCTGCAGGTAAGAGCATGGAAAGCAGAGCCTAAGAACTGGGCCTTAACTGGTGAGCTGGACAGTACAGGAGAAGATGATCCTTGTAGTACTCCATCCCTGAGCCCTTAAAAAGGGGGTGTCAAACATACAGCCCGCGGGCTGGATCCGGCCACTGCAGGGCTCCAATCCAGCCTGAGAGCAACTGACTCTGTGCTGCTTCCTGCTTCTTATATCACAGCTCCTTTTGCCCAGTCTCTCCTATTTCCTGCTTCAGAGAGAGAAAGACTTCATTCAGTTGGCTGAGGGCTCCTCCCCCTACCTCCTCTGGGGAGGGGGAGGGAAAGAGCAAGAGAGAAGAGGGAAAATGGTGTCTCATGGCACTTTTAAGAAGACTAGCAATGTTTTATTCCAGGTATAAGCTTTTGTGTGCAAGCACATTTTTTCTTCAGAGAGGGAGGGAAAGAGCCAGAGGGAGAATGCCAGAGAGAGAGAGAGAGAGAGAGAGAGAGAGAGAGAGAGAGAGAGAGAGAGAGAGAGAGAGAGAGAGAGAGAGAGAGAGAGAGCGCGAGCTGTATTTAAGACCAACAACATTTTATTCTAGGTATAAACTTTTGTGTGAAAGCATATTTCTTCGGGGGGGGAGAGCCAGAGAGAGCACACCAGAAAGAGAGAGAGAGTCCTATTTTTAAGATCAACAACATTTTATTCCAGATATAAGTTTCTGTGTGCCTGCACACTTCAGAGAGGAAGGGAGGGAGGGGGAGGGCAAGATCCAGAGAGAGCACACTAGAGAATGGGGGAGAAAGTCCCATGGCACTCAGAGAGATCCCCCTATCCATTTCTAGCAGAAGGGGGGGGGAATCTAACAGCACAGCTTGCATTTCTTATTAGTGAAAGGGAGCAAGAGTCCAGCAGCACCTTAATGACTAACAAAATTTGTGGCAGGGCATGAGCTTTCATGAGTCACTGCTCATTTCTCCAGATACAGCTGGAATGTAAGTTCATCTGTTCTTGTATCTTGGAGAGTGAAGTGATTTCAGATGCCAAATGACAACAGCAGGCACTGATAATTAAAGAAGAAACCTAGGCGTCAATTCAGTCCAGAAGTTTGCATTGTCTTGAGCTTCATGATCAGTTGCAGTTCAGCATTCTCTCTAATCTCACTTTGAAATTCCTTCATAAGAGAACTGCTACTTTTAGGCTGTGATCATATGCACAATTAGACCCGACATAAGTGTGAATGTCTGGTGGATTTAAAGGGCACAATCGGACAACAACATCTGGGAAGCGCCCTGCAGCCATAGGCAACCCATTCTGTTCCACCGCAGAAGCAGAATTAAAAGACACCAGGGAAAATCCAGTAGTAAACTGGTTGCCACGGGCTATGGATGGACCTTCCCATGTCTGATTGCTCCAGCGCACTCTAGTGGCACCAGCAGGCCATCCCGACTCTGTGCCATTGTTTCCCCCCCCTTTGCAGTATGCATATCATTGCAAACTCCATAGGGAGCCCTCGGTGTGGAGGTGCAATTCATCAATCCCTCGGTTAAGCAAATGGGAAAAAACTGGCACAAAACCCCCGACTCACCCACAGTTGTGTCTGATCACACACTGATGGACTGCGCCCACAGCGTCAAAGTGAGGTGTGATCATGCAATTGTGGGTCAAATTCCTCCAGAAGAAATAGCCTCACTTTTTTCTGGCCGTGTGACCACAATCTTAGATCAGCATCCCCCACTGGATTTTGAATGCTGTGGTTCCTAATAGCAGTAGAAAGAGTAAGAGTCCAGTAGCACCTTTAAAGACTAACTAAATTGTGGTCAGGTATGTGTGTTTGTGAGTCGGTGCTCACTTCTTTGCATCCTCCTGGACTGAATCCTCCTGTACCAAACTGAGACCTATCTCGTTACCAATGCTGATATCTCCATGCCTCTGCATATCACACCTAATCCAATCACACCTGCTATTGCCATTCGGCATCTGAAATCATCTTTATAAAGTTTATATATGTCTGGTATCTTGTGTTACATTTTATGGCACACATGGCCCAGCCCGACAAAGTGATATTTATGTCAGATTTGGCCCTCATAATGAATGAGTTCAACACCCCTGCCTTAAAGGCTCTAAAGGTACAAACCAGGCACTTTCAATTGTGCCTGGAAACACATGGGGAGCCAGTGAAGATCTTTCAGTACAGGTTGATAGGTTTTCTGTATATCCCTTGATAAAACCTAGCCACTGCCACATTTTGAGCCAACTGTTGTTTCCAGAAAGGCAGCCCCATGTAAAGCACATTATACAGCAGTAATTTTACCTGATGTGATTGGACCATGGATCACCGAGACGCAATTATGATTCCTAAGTCTTAGCCAAAGCTGAGAAAAATATTATATGCCATGGAGGAAATGAACCTCCAGCTGTAGGCCAGGCTCTAGCCATACACCCCTAAACTATATCTGCTCCTTCAGCAGGAGTGCAATCCCTTCAGAACAGGCTGTGTTACTGACCAAAGCACCTCAGTCTGATTGATTTTGCATTTATTGGCCCTCATCTATCCCATTACCTTTCCCATGCACCTACTCAGGTGCACAAACTGACCCCATTTAGAGATTGCTAGTTAAAACTGCAACCTAACGTCCAGGAGCCAAAGATCTCCTTAGATATGTGCAAACCCATTCACATTCATCTCAGGACTACCTTCTTTTTTATAACTGCAGCTCTTTACACTGTTGCCCAATTGTTCTGTGCGCAACATGTCAGGCTACACTTATAAACTATGTGTTTGGGGGGGACATCAAGGCTGACCTGCCTTGGTCTGAGAGAACTGTTCTCAGGTCCTGAACCTAAGACACTGGAGCAAGACTCTCTATTCATAATGTAAACAAGTTTAACCAGTGTTTGGACCAGTAAAAATAAGCTTTAATAGAAAGAAAAAAAATATTTTAAAACCAATATAGTTCCAGTGAAGGGTTCAAGCACATAAAAATAATAAAGCTGACTTCCTAAATACACTTACTGGGCAAGGTTCTTACAGTACAGGTCTTAACATCTTGGAGCTTTAGCAAATTCAGTCCATGAGCAAGCAGCAGCATCCATCATAATTTTAACACATGGTAAGCAAAGGTAAGGAACAAGGGATGGTAGAAGGGAACATGAGGGAGTGGAATGTGGAAGAATAAGGCCTAGCAAAACAGACTATATCTATATATATAAAAGAAAGCCCTCTCACCGTAAAATCAATGCCCAAGCCAAACTGCTGGACCTAGAAACAAGAAATTCAGGGAAAGCGCTCCTACCATGGCATAGATGCTTATTAAGAAGGGATTTTTAGAAATTCAGCCCTTAAAGGGGTCAGGAGGGGTAAAATGTGCTCCCCCCATTGATTCCTATGTGGCTGCCAGGCTGCTGCCTCCTTGCACCCCCCACTCTCTAATTGGTCAGCTTCAGAGAGTGTTCTGAGGTTAAAAAAGCCAACAATTACAGGAGTCTGCAGACAGCTAATGACAGTTGAGGAAATCAAGAATGGCCAACAACCACCTGTGAGGTGCAGTAACGCTGCTGGCCCAGCCTCTCTGATGGCTTCCAACACACTCCCCCCACCTTCTATACCTAACAGGCAGTTGTTTGTCAGGTGCAGCAGCAGTTGCAGGATGCTTAAAGCCACGAGGGAGCCCACCCCAGAAGTGACACCTTAGTGATCCTGCCAGCCCTGCCTCCACAGTGGTTTCTAATACTCCTCCCCCCTCCCCCTCCTACACTGGACAGGAAGCTGCCTGTCAGGTGTAGGAGAGGAGGTGGATACTTAACTGCTGCCGGGAAAATTTGCGCAGCAGGATTGCCTTAGCCCTTCTGCTGGCCCAGCCTCTTTGATCTCCCCCAACACTAGACAGGTGGGTGTCTGTCAGGTGTAGGAGCAGGGCCAGGGTACTTTAATCCATCAGGGATGCTGCCCCAGCAGGATCATCTTAGCGAAGCTGCTGGCCTAGCCTCTCTGATGGCTTCCAACACAATCCCCCCACCTCCTACACCGAACAGGTGGTTATCTGTCAGGTGCAGCACTGGTCGCAAGGTGCTTAAAGCCACGAGGGAGCCTGCCCCAGCAGTAATGCCTTAGTGATCCTGCCAGCCCTGCCTCCACAGTGGCTTCTAATACTCCTCCCCCTCCTATGCTGGGCAGGCAACTGCCAGGAGGAGGCAACTTAGGAATGCGGCAAAGACATTTGCACATAGTACTCCTGTGGGGCACTGAGCTGCACAGGCCAAGTACCAGCCAGATCACCCCGAGGTGCTAAGAACAACACAGTCTCCATATGAGCAAAACATTCCAGGAACACAAGTAGAGAGGCCATCACTTTCGTGGAAGGTGGCAGGAATCGACTTAATAGACGACTGCTTCTTAAATGGACAGTTCTATGTGGCCTGCTCCAGCATGAGCTCATCAAGCAGTCTGGTGATCCTAGCATCTGAGGGCAGAACCACCAATGTGGTGTACAGAGAGGTCCTTCGGTAGAGAAAAAAAAGTACATATGTCTAACTTCATTTTTTACACTACAATCTTCTCCACTAGAATTCCTACAACAAATGTCACATTTCAAACTTCACATCATTGATATTATAACTGGATTTACGGAATTTAAATACCGTAGTGAAGCAAGGGTATTAGGCTAGTTTTATAGAAAACTTAGCCCACTGGTCTTCCAAATAGTCTTCAGCAGGGCTTTTTTTTGTAGAAAACGCCCAGCAGAAACTCATTAGCATATTAGGCCACACCCCTGACAGCACAGCTCATTAGAATATTAGGCCACAGCCCCGTGTTACCAGAAGTGTGGCCATTCAGCCACACTCACCTTTTGCTTCTTATTCTGTTTACCTTGTTTGTTGTGAAAACCCAGGGGTTTTTGTAGCAGGAACTCCTTTGCATGTTAGGCCACACACCCCAATGTAGCCAATCCTAATGAGTTTCTGCTGTTGGGTATGGCCTATTATGCTAATGAGTTCCTGCTAGTGAGCTGGTAATGAGAGCTAGCCGGAACTCTGTTCCTGTGAGTTCCTGCCCAAAAATAGCTCTGGTCTTCAGGAAGATGAGTAAATTCCCCCCTCCCAGCTGTGCCCAGCTGAAACCTGTGAGCTAACTAACAGAACTGCTGTGAATGACCTTGGGATGGTAGCTGTCTCCATGGGGTGGCCATCACCTGTTCTTGGCTGAACACAGAAAAAATCCTCCATGTGAAATTCTACTCAGAAAATGGCTCATTTCTTAACAGGTGTCACTCCCTGTTCATGACAAACTTAAATTTCATCCTAAGGGTACAATCACCTGACCAATCCACTGCCATATGCATGATCATATGTGTGCAATAAAGCTACACATTTGGTCATCCATGTCTACCACCACAGGCTAATCACATAATAAACAGGCACTGGATGGCCATATGTTTCTGGGAACAATTCAAGGGACTGGTTCTTACCTTTTAAGGCCCTAAATGACTTGGGGCCAGGATACTTGAAGAACTGCCTCCTCCCATACTGTTCAGCCTGCTAGTTAAGATCTGCCTCACAAGTTTTGTTCTGTATGCCACACCTTCAGATGTAAGGCACATGGCTTTTTCAATAGTGGTACCTCATTTGTTGTCCTTCCCACTGAGGCTTGCCTGGGGACTCCATTATTTTCTTTTAGATGCCCGGCCAAAATGTTTCTGTTCACCCAGCGCTAATTCTTTATACTATTTTAGCTGGAAACTTGTTTTAAGCTGTCTGTGATCTGTCCTAATGATTTATGCTTTGACGATGGGCTGTGGTTTTTTTAAACGTTGGATTTTAATTAATATATTTTAATTTTTTTTAAAAAAATTATTCTGTAAGCCACCTCTGGCCAACTACAAGAGGCAGTAATAAAATGCTCTAAATAAATGAAACAAAAATAAATAAATAATGGTTGTACATACAGTAGAAAACAGAATAATTCTGTTTTACATTTTAAATATAAAACTTTATTAACAATACCCTGGCTATATGTAGAGACAATACTTTCTTAGAATAGCGCCTACAAGAACACTTATAAATATTTCTAAGACAGCAAAAATAATTATTAGTAGACAAAAAGCCCTTTACAGAAAAAAGATTACCCTCTAAGGTGTTACAAATGTAGAACCATCACACATGCCCATAAATCAGTAAGAAAAAAAATTAAGCCTCTTGACATAGGACCGATACTCTTGGATAAACAACAGCCAAGGTGACCAACTCATAAACGTAGAATTATAAAAGCAAAGTTAAAAATTGGCTTGGAATTTACCATCATTTGGTTTGCAGTGCTAGTTATATAGTCACTGGTTCCTGGTTTTACTGATCAGCAATGCACTGAAAATTTTAAAAATTCACAATCAAATAAATCACTAAGTAAAATGAAAGTCTTACAACCTATCAAATAAACATATAACTAAAAACACTTGTACCACCAAACCTTTCCTTTATTGAACTTTTCTTCCACCTTTCCTTTCAGTACAGCGTACTCAGTCTACTGTGAAATGATTGATGATAGGGTGTTAAGTCACTTTTAAAATACGTGTATGTACTGTAAATATATGCAAATTCATCTAACAAGCACCAAACCTCTGAAGGCAACTGAGGGTGCTAAGGCTCTTTGACTTGTGTGGCTAGCTGGAGATGTGAAGGCCTGGAAAAAAACTGGAAACATTCAGGGAAAAAATGTTTCCCCCCCATTTTTTCCTGAAGCCTTTTTTTTTTTTCCGAAAAATTGAAAAAAGAAAAGAAAAGAAATTTATTATGGAATGTGATAATGACAGACACGACAGAGTAGCTGCAGAAGCAGAGACTGAAACTGATACTGATAATTACAGCTCAGAAAATGATTCTGATTAAATTTCATGCCAATTCATTGAAACTTAGTCCCACAGTCCTTTCTATACACTTCCACCCTCTTCAATTCTTTTTATGAGAATGGGTTTTTTATTTTTATTTAATACTGTGGGGAGGAAATATAAACAATTGTTACTTCTGGAATTTAAAAAATTGTTTTGTGGAGGTTTTTTGTATGTTCCACATAAACTAGTTAACAGTTCAGGAGATTGTTGCTCCATCTGTTACAATTACAAATAAATATTATTTAAAAAGTAAATTACACTATATTTTTAATATGCTAGTTGTGATAATTTCATGCCGAGTAAAATTGTCCATAGTCATATTTTATGTTCCTAAAGTAACAGAATGACTTTCAATCTGGAAAAGAAAAAAGAAGTGCTAATGTAGCATTTTCCCCCCAATTTCTCCAAAAAATTTCACCGCCCCCCAAAACCCCCCAGAAAAAGCCTGTTTTTTTTCCCAAGCTTCAAAATTTCTGGAAATTTTACATCTCTATGGCTAGCCAATACACCACACAGTGAGATAGATAATTCCAGGCAGTAAAGGGTAGAAAAAAGTTTTATTCAAATAAGGGACACCATACAGCCAAAAATTCAGCTCAGATGTCCAGTGAGTAACAGCAGGAATCTTGCTTATATGCTTTTCTTGCTCCTCCCAACTTTACATCATTGTTGACATCATTTGCACATGCTCAGTTTGGTATTCTTCATCCTGATCCATCAAAAGATTTTTATTACATTTTATAAAGCTTTTTAAAATCTAAATTAAAACTTCTGTTTTTGTAAAATATGCTGTTTTGCTTTGCAAAGTAGGAGTCCTTTTTGTATAACATAAGTTCTTCATTCTTAATTGGTCTTTTAATTAGCCTTTTTAATTGAGAGGTGCCCATAATTGATTTCTGTGACTTCCTTAGCTCCTGTAAATGTTTGGCCATTTCCCAACTTCTTGCTTGTTAGCAGTTTGCTAGTCTTAAGCACACTTCCTTATTGGAGAATTAAGAATTTAAGTAGTTTCCTCTTTATGAACATTCAAAAATATTTTATACCATAAGCTTTCATTCTCAGCCATAAGCAAAATATAAAAGTTGTGTTTTAACTTCTAGAACACATAAGGAAAGGGTTTTTCAGGCTGAAATCTCTTTTTACAGAAAGTATGATTGTACTTAATTAATCATCTTGACATCTTCTTTAACCAATTATAAAATTCCTTTTCACGTGCATCACCAGCTCAGATAATTAAAAGTATAGCTATTTCTCTAAGCAAGCAAACAAATAAGAAGCTGTTAAAAGGCAGGTACATTGCTTATAGATTGCTTTAAGATTTCCACTAACTCAACATTTAAAGCTTTTTAAACTGAAAGGAGAGTTTAGTTTGATCTTTCCTTATAGCTAAAGCTACAGAGAGTTTGATCATAAATCTCCACTATGACAGGTCGTTAGCTGGGATGGTTGGTACCATCCTAATTAAAAGTCTACTGAGTTACAACACCTGCTCATTAGAAAATTCCTCTGCTGTCAATTAAATTGGATTTAAAACACCTGTTTCCACAATTCTATTTAGTGGTTAACAATTTGCCAACTTTTCTTGGAAAATTCCAAAGAACTTTGAAATACCTGCAATATTCAATAGATCATCATTTGAACCCTTGAGTTTCCTCTGTAGTTCTATGACAGTGCCATCTGAAATGCCCTTCTCTGTACAGCCTGAATTCTTCTGGTACAACAGCACATTCCAGTCAGACTAATTAAAAGATGACCAGTTACAAATGCAAAAAGAAATCAGAAGGATCCATGCGTTTTCAGTATATGAGCATCATCTTAGGCACCACAGGTATGAATCTTGACCAAACTACAAGCACAGAAAAATCTATACACAGAAATAACAATGTTCACAGCTCTTTAACTTTTAAGTATACAGATTACCATCTGTAACTTGGAGGAAATATGGGGGAGAGGAGCTTTTCAATCATGTCTGTGTTGTCCACAATCATGCTTCTGCTGTTCTTCCAAGCTACTCCCTTACTCATGACTCAGTGACCTGACTCAGACATAACAAGCAAACCACACTTTGCCACTATGTGAATAAACCTTGGTGAGTTACAGGTCCACAGGCTCCCTCCTCACCATCTCCCGCCCCTCCTCTCCTCATGTGCAGCAAGATAATTAGCTGTTTCTGGATTTGGGGCAAACCACAATTTCCCATTGTATACAACTGGCAAGCTGCAACTTGCACTTGCCCAGCAAAGCAGCATTCAAATGTATTGTTTGTAATCTTGGCTTCCAGAGGGGGAAAATACCCGAATTGGCCAGCTTGGACACCACAGCAAACTGTGGGTTGCTGTAAGATCAGAAAAACAAGCTTGCCATCTATAAGGGGGGAGAAAGAAGGCCAAAGATTTCTCAAGTTCATTCGTGTAACAGCAAACTAGTGCCATGATATCTGAACTAAGCCACTGACAATGCAGGGAACTGCAATTTCAGCAGAAGTGAACTATAATGGGCCCTGCTTTTTCAACCCCCCCTTTTCTTCTCGCTTTCCTCCATCATTATTATAAATGTTTATCATTAATTGCATATCTATGAAAAGAAAAAGCACTTTAAGCAGATCTTCAAGTGTGTCCACTTTCTTAAAAATAGTTAGAAATAACAGAAAGCATCACACCTTTTGAAACAAAAAAATGCTTAATCATTTGCCATTGTTAGCGCAGCAACCAAATACTGTATAAAGAATTAGAACAGAACTGCATCATGCCAGCAACATCCAACTTCTGAAAGAGGCAGAATATGAACAAAAGCCTGCATAAAAATCAGTTACTATATGTAAATGGTATGGCTCCTGCATGGATCACAAAAGCACCTGGGCCACCCTCAGACACAGCAGTATTATCTATACTCCCAGATGTGCAGAAAAATATGTTGGCAAATTAACAGAAAGAAAAAGCTCCCTTCCATTGCTTCAGTAGTACATCTAAAGCTAGCTATAAAATGAAAGGTGGTTTTTAGGGCTATTTTGATGAGTCTGCAGTTATTTGGTTTTATTGTTTCAGTTGAAGATTATTTCAAACTATGTTGTTTTTACCTTACTTCATCTTCAATAGGAAAAAGATGGAATAGTAAAAAATAAATAAAGCAATCAGTACGATGGGACGTGCATAAAGGCCAGAGGTATGGGATGCAGAAAGAAAAGGGGAGAGGCAAAATTAGCCTGCATGAACCCCTGAGAGTTAATATAATCCTGGAAGGAGAGATCTTGCCGATGGCAGAGGTAGATAACTTTTTCCCATGATTAGTCACAGGGCATACCACATTTTGCCTAATGGTCAATTTTTTCCAACAAAATGGAAACTACCATTACTTTTCCTCCCAACTCACATAAGCATTCTCATATTCAAGCAGTATTTTAAATACAACTGTATATCCATTTAAGTTATTAAGAGAACAAAACAAGTTCAAAACAAAATCAAATTCAAATAAAAGTAAACTCTCCCAGCAATTTGCTCTAAATGGCTGCTTTCAACAGATACACAAACACAGATACATTACGAAACCATACAAAAGTGTTAACAGCAAAAGGTAAAATAAAACATCAGTAAACAAATATAGAACAAAAACAGGACCATGAGATTTTTAAAATTCTAGATACTTAATACCATACCTAATTTCTAAGGCAAAATATTAAAACAAATTTAGAATATTAAATATTAAAACAAATTTCCCCCCATTAAAAATGAACTGAATAAGAAATACGTGGTACGGTAGCATGTAAACCAGACTACCTAAATGTGATGCTTAATTACGCACAAATCTTCAGTTGAGAAGTCCATTTTGAATCAGAAATGATGGGATGTGATATGTTTAATTTCCCAAAAGAGCAAAGTTTGGGGGAGGGGGATGAAAAGAATAGCTACAAACAAGCCACTTTTGCCTTTTACCTCTTTTCTTCTTTTGCTCTCAGTTGCTGTTCCTGTCTCAGAACCTGAACCATTATGGATTCAAACACGCCTGTGGTCAAGCCTGCTAAACTGCGTGGTGTAGAACGACGCCTTGTTGAAGCACAAGCTGTTCCCTTCTCATCTTCCAGCCCATAGAACCCTTTAGATGTTACTGCTATTGCTGTCTTCTCTCTCAAATGCCTTGAAAGAAAAATCAAATCAATGCACAAGTATATTTTTTCCTGATAGCAGTAATTGTCTAGCTATGCTTTTAAAACTTATGAAAAGGTGGATTAAAATGAATAAAACTATTCTTCACGTGGTACTGCTGCATGTACGAGGACTGTCCAATTATCCATAGCAAAACATGCTCTTCCCCTTTTAAAACATCTGGGTTTTATGTTATAAGCGGCTCTCTGGAAAAAGATGTTTGTCTTTACAGTAAGAGTAACTTTCTCTGAAGAAGCAACTTGGTTTTCTGAAACTAGTTTCCATTTTTGCATTTTGCACAGTAAGAAACTAAATCTATAAAATACACATATGAAACTCAAGTGTTGCAATCTCAATGGGATCAAAAAGTATATTTTCAGCTTTTGTTAGCATCTACCAGGACTACAACTAAAAAGCAGCCTAAGCATATATAACTGCACTTGATCATATTAATCCATCAACTTTGCCTCCCCTTGCCCCTTTCACTCCCAGCATCTTAATGCTATTGAAATTTAGAAAGCAAATTCCTTCGAGCAGGAACATGTCCTTTTACAGCACTCAGTAAAACAGAATGTACAATATGCTTTAAAACCCTGTCACATAAAGCATTAATTGTAAGCTTTGTTCTACTTTGCTCCATGTGACAAACTGAATTATTTAAAGTAAAGAAACAATTTGTTTGGTTATACAGAATTTACTCCTATTGAGTCAGGCCACTGGTCTAGCTATTCCAGTATTGCTCACTCTTCACTGCCAGTGGATTTCTAGAGTCTCAGACAGTGACACACTTATCTCTCAGCCAGGTCTTTACAAGGACCTGTCATTTCTAGGTCCAGTATCTTACACATCCCACCATTTACAGATGTTAATAACTTCATCTATATGCCTAAGTAACTTTCATTGTGTCTATTCATCTTATTTCGTCCTGTACTAGGTTCTACATTTTTACTATATCAGCACTGCCCAGCATTAGAGGAGTGCATAAGCACTGTTACTAGTAAGTGCAACAAACACATCCCTGTTGTTTGTAGTCAGATGCAAAAACTGCCCCTGAAGCATCACAGCTAATCAGCGAGGCAGTGATAAAGAAGAGGCACATTTGCCGCAAGTTTACCACTTTCCAAGATTGTAAATTATATAGCTACATGAAGATGTCTTATTCTGAATAAGACCACTGTATCATCAACACCAGTATTGTCTACTCTGACTCATAGCTGCTCTGTAGAGTGTCATATGAAGAGCTTTCACATGATGTGATCCTTTTAAATGGAGATGCTGAAGACTAAACTGGAACCTTCTGCAGGTGAAGCAGATAGTCTACCACTGAGCCATGACCTGTCCCCTGAATCATTATCTAATCAGATTTCTCATCCCACCCCCTTCTTTAGGTTACTTTTGATGTCCTTAGTTTTATCATCATGTGACATGTCTACCAACTGTTTTTATTTCTTTCTTAACATTATTAATTATACAAAAGGTACCATACAATAAGTTTTTTATTTGAAAGTCTAAAATTCATGTTATCTTTCTAGTAGAGATGAAAAGACCTAGAAAAAACTAACTGGAAAATTGAGGGGAAGAACCTCTCTCTCTCTTTTTAATGACTAGGATACTATACTGGTTAGAGTGTCAGATTAGGATCTGAAGGGTGACTGTGGCAATCATCCTTAAAAGTCCCGCCTCTCCTCCAGGGTTCTGAACCAATCCTTGTGATTTAGGCCTCATGCAAATCCAAGTGATTGTCAGCCAATCAAAGTCCATGGAACTCTACTGGATGGAGGGGGGGGTGAGCCAGCCTGAGCTTAAGTAGTGGGAAGAAACCTCTTTTACTTTTGGAGGCGGGATTTTGTGGCTCCGAAAAGAAGCATCAGCTTAACCAAGCTTATATTTGGCTTTTAGTTAAGGTCTGGGAGTCAGTTTTAGGGAAGAAAGCTTATTTCAGTGGTACAAATAAGCATCCTTCTAAGGGCCCATCATTCCTAACTGGTGTGTTTAGTTTCTGTGGTAAGGTGTAGGGATGGGCATGAACTGGTTTATGAAAAAAGGTTCGTGAAAAATTTTGGCTGGCTTGTGGTTCACAAAACGTTCACAAACTAAGAGCTGCCATGACCTTCCATGAATTTCAAGGTAGTTCATGAAGAGCAGAACGCAGGGGATTAAATGGCTCCAAACAAGCCTTGTTGTCTAGTACTCATGAAACAGAGCTTTTGCACCTGTATGTAAGTAAGATTGGACTAAGATTTTATATTGTCTCTTGTTGTTTGCATAGTATATATTCTAAAGAACTGTATTTTTGTAAACTACGGAATACCTCCTGAAGAAGATCCATTATTGAAATGTTGTTATGTAATCCGGAGACAACATTTATATACCTTTGTTTAAGGATTTCCTTATGTTTATGATGCTGTAGTGCTTTAGATTAGAATACACTGTGTTTTCTTTGCAAGTCTTGATACCTGTTTGAATTGTGGGTCAGACTCCCATGACTGTTGGCTTTATACTTGTTTTGTGATTAGGTCGTGTTTGTCCAGATTTATCCAAACAAGCCTATACATACTTCAATTAAACTATGAAGCTCCTTTCTGTTTATTCCATATATACCAAGTGCACTGGTGACACCTTCACTTTTCCCTTAAGAAACGATGGGAGAGCCATTTTCAACATAAGCAGATGAGAAGAAGACAGGTAACATCACTGATTCCTCCCCCCAACTGCTACTGGCAAATTTCAATGTAAAATATATAGACTATTAGGCAAACAAAATGAGGTAAACCAAATAGGTATACATAGGCAATGTATACACTAATTCAAACCTTTAGAATCTAAATTGGCTTGGAAAAAACAATTTGGTCTGTGTAGCTGTAGAACAGTTTAGTTTAATATGGTTTAGCAGCCCAAACCTGATCTAAAAAACCTCCCCCCCACACACAGTACTTTCTTGAGTTTTTTTCAGAAAAACTTTATTCACACCTTAATTAGCACATTCATACTCAAATCACTGTGAGACAGCAAAGACAGGCAACAAAACATTTAGCAGCAAGACTCAGTTTTGCAAAAGCAAATCCCAGTGTTTGAAAACTTGGGTGATACCCAGGAATCTGTCAGCACAAAGAGTGCAGATCCTTGTCACACTCCAATCCCCAACCAAACATGCCCTTCCAACCCCAGGAAAGTAGGTTCCTTGGGGTAAAAGTCTCTTGTTCCCTCTTCCCCAAGCATAGGCTTAAACTACCGGGGGGGTGCACTCAGGCACCACCCCTATAGATGGAAAGCCTGAGCACCAGCTTGTGACATCACAGTAATGGCGTCCAGGGTAGTCCTAAGATTACCTGTGTGGTTTTGAGGATCTGTGGGGCTAACCGGAGGTTTACTGATTAGCCTGCCCAACAGTTTCTGTTCTTCAGTTCTCTAGCAAGTATGCCTTTTCGCTGTTGTGTTCCGAAATGTAGAGGGAATTACAAAGGGGGACAGAAAGGAAATGTTTTCAAGTTTCCATCTGATGCTCCTCTGAAGGAGAAGTGGATTTCATCCATCCATCGTGATAAATTCACTCCATCGCAATCATCAAGGGTGAGTAAATTTTTATCATGTTAATGTGCAGCATATCAACTATTTTCTATAACTAGGCATCATGGGCCTTTAGTGGTGTGGCTCTGGGGAGGCCTACTGGCTCCAGGGAAGCCTGTATGGGAGTAGTCACCAGGGCCTACATTTCCCAGGTTCTCTCTGGACCCTGTGATTGGGTCAAACTTTTATGTATAGCTTATGTGCAGTGCAAATAATTTAGGAAATTATGCTCTGAACTTCATAAACTGTGAAGTACCTTCTGAAGAACACAATTCACGCATGAGACTGCCCATAGTTCATTTTGTAAAAATTTGGACAGGGAGAGCAGACGCAAGTTTTCATTGAGTAGCTTCATTCTTAAGACTTTGTATGCAATTGTGGATTTCATTTTCCTGTCTCACAACACATTGAATTTTTACATGCTCCTTTTTGGTTGTTTACATTTCCTGTGTCTAAGACTGTTGTAAGATACATTGCAGAATGACTCAGATTTACTCATATGGACTGGTTTTGACTTACAGGTATGTATTCTTCACTTCCAAACCAGTGATGTCCTATGGCAGACAGAAGTTTTTGATGAAAAGACAGGCCAAAAGCTTGTTGCCCCTCTCAAAATACCAAGACTTAAGGCTGGTGCTGTACCTTCTGTGTTCCCCAACTGCCCGTCTTATTTATCAAGAGAAGCTACTTGTCGTGAGGCACCAGCGGACAAGAGGTCTCGACTGGAGTGTTCTCATTTATTGGGAGCAATATCTGACAGTTTAGCATCCAAAGAACATTACAACAACACATACTGCTTCAAAACATTCGATGAGCTTTTACTGCATCTCAAGAATGTGTGCAAAAGCCATGGACATTTGTTAATCTGAGCCCTGAATGTGTAGGTTTTATTAAAATCAATGTAAGTCCTGCTCCAGTTATCGCATTATCAGTAATAATAGATACTACTTTAAATGTCAGTATATTTAAGGGTAAAGTTGAAATTAAAAGGATAGGTTCTGAATGTTTTCCAAAAGTTATCATGAGTGTGAATGTCATTACAACTCTCCTATCTGACTGTGAGAAAATGGAATTGGGATCCTCAGATGAATCTGTGGAAGAACACAAATGTATTGTGAAAGAAAGTTTGAAAAATTTGCAAAATGTAGTGGAGGCAAATGACAAAGATATTGTGGGGTTCTTGCTGCAGCAAACTGAACTCCTAAATGTCTCTAAATCTAGTCATACCTTTGCTACTTCCGTGTTGGTTGTCTGTTATTTTCGATATCAGCCCATGCATATAGATTTTTACGTAGCAGTGGTTTAATGAAGTTGCCCCATCCGTCAACGTTGCATCGGATATGTAGTAAGTTTAGACTGGATCCAAAGCGTGAATTCTTAGGTGGGAAGCATTTCCTGTCTTATGCTAGGCACAAATTTTCTCACTTGAGCAGAGATGACATTGATGTGATTTTGATGCTGGATGAAATTCATTTGCGCACATACTTAGACTACAAAGGAGGTAACATTCTTGGAGTATCTTTCAATTCTGAACAGGCAGCAAACTCTGCATTTGCTTTTATGCTCCAGAGTGTCAAGTCTAAATTTAGAGATATTGTGCATATTCTACCTGTTAAGAGAATTTCTGCCACCTCATTGCACAGTATCCTGGTTTCCATAATTAAAGGGCTGGAGTGCATTGGTTACAAGGTATTCTGTATTGCATCAGACAATAATTCAATTAACAGAAGTGCCATGTCATTGTTTTCTGATGACAAACAGCTCAGAATAGTTTATAAGCACCCAGTGTCATCAGAATGCCATTTTACATCATAGATCCTGTTCATATTATTAAATCTGTGCGAAATAATTGGCTCAATCAGAAGAACAGGACAAAAGATATGTTTTACCCGCATTTCCAGGCAGTGGTGAAACTAAAGAGATGATTGCATCGTTTTCAACATTAATAAAGATGTATGAAATTGATAGCACTTCTCTTGCTAGGTTTGCCTATCCACTTACATTGAAGGCTTTGTGCCCAACAAACTTAGAAAGGCAGAGTGTAAAACTTGCATTGCAGGTTTTCAACTCACCTGTGGCAGAAGGTTTACAAGTCGCCAGTGAAAACTTTGACTTGCCCAATGCCCATGGCACAGCTGACTACATCCGCAGCATGGTTAAATGGTTTGACATAATGAATGTTAAATCCAAATATAAAGGTCTGCATAAACTGAATCCCTACATGGAGCCAATGGTTTCTGGTGATATTAAGATTAATTTCTTGCTGCGATTTCTTGACTGGCTAGACTCTTGGGAATCGATGAAACTTTCCAGTGGTTGTTTGACAAAGGAGACATTACTTGCTTTACGGCACACTAGTTATGTAGTTGTTGAAATAGCTCGCTACTGTAAGGATGAATTAGGGATGGAAT
Organism: Gekko gecko; assembly: GCA_029375565.1. Taxonomy (NCBI): domain Eukaryota; kingdom Metazoa; phylum Chordata; class Lepidosauria; order Squamata; family Gekkonidae; genus Gekko; species Gekko gecko. The sequence goes on from JAPDNY010000007.1 coordinate 124,689,725, forward strand.
ATCTTTTGACAGGAAAACTGCAAACTGATGCTCTTGAGGAAAGGTTTTCTAAATATAGACAGTTAGCTGGTTCCCAATATCATATATCTGTGACACAGCTGTATGAAACAGAAAAGAAGATTCGTATTCAGAGTGTGGGTCCGTTGATGCTACATTCAGGTAGACATGGGCAAATAATGGTAGGTCCACTGGAATCCAATTTTGAAGAGGTGGAATGTACATCAGATTTCAGTGAACCAGTTGGTGTATGTCAAAATGATTTACATCTTTTAGGGAACATACTACCCTCCCTTACCTACATAGCTGGCTACTGTGCACATGCAGCTTTAAGGCGACTTCATTGTGATACATGTAAAGTAGAACTTGTTATGGAGAGAGAGTTGCCAATAAACACTCATTTTCTTTTGATTAGTAGGTTAGATAGAGGTGGTTTGAAATATCCAACACAAGGTGTTATCAATGTGGTTTCCTATACATATGTAGTAGTAAGCAAATTGTTGACAACGTTTGAGGCAGCCTTTCTGAAGCCTCAAACCAACCAGAGGGCTATAGCATGTCTAAAGTCTCTGGAAGCATTAGATGAAAGTGAATGTACTCTCTTTGATGGCGTTTGTGACAATGGCCACTCTGGTATTGTGTACACCAGGATGATAACGTTTATAGCAGTAAATACATTCCTGAACAACTATTGTAAAAAAGAAAATGGGCAAAGAATGTCACGGACATCACAGAGGAAACTGAAAACTTTGCAGAAGTGATGTAGTTGCCTTTCACATTAATTTCACAGTGTAGCTGTCTTTTTTTGGTAACTGGAAATTATAATTGAGATTTACTGGATGTGAAAACTTCTTATCCTAGTTATGAGTTTGTACATGTTAATATCTCATGCTGTGTCTGTGGTTAATAAAAACCTTTTGAAAATCAAGTTGTTGAACTCTTACTTTTATTTACCAGTACTATCATACAACAGACATCCACCAGTTTCCCTTATTATATGCTATTATATGCTTGTAAATTATGCTAAACATACACTCAAATATGCAAGGGAAACTGAACTCACTAACACTGTAAGCTACTATGAAGAATCTGGAATATTGCAGTGAAAGAATCGAGAAAATATCTTGTTGAGTACACAAGAAACTGCAAGTTAAAACACTTGTGACAGTAGCTGGCAACTGCAGAGTTCAGGGATTGTAGGACTACCTTTGATGACATCACAAGCTGGTGCTCAGGCTTTCCATCTATAGGGGGTGGTGACTCAGGCCTCTTCTGGCAACCAGTACCAGGCAATATTGAGTTTAAAATTTTTCCTCTAGGCTGGAAAGGTGGAAGTCAATGTGTAATGAGTCTTACAAATACTAATTGAACTAGCAGTATAGACAACGGGATGGCTGAACACCCCCCCGCCTCTTCTCCACCCTCTCCTCTCCAAGCAGGGAGGTATCAAACGCTAGAGAAAGACAGATCTCTGGAGATGGGAAAAGTCTGGGCAGGGAAAGAGATCTGATAACATTCCTTGCTTTCAATAGTAAGAGAAAGTCTCTTTCAACTAGATCCATCAGGGGAGACAGACCTATGACCTGAGGTCTAGGGAAGGTGGCCATTTTTGTCTATCCAGCTGGCCTAGAGGACTTAATACTGTAAGAGGTAATTGTGATCTGCAAAAGTTTTTGGTTGTATCTTTGCACTCTCTAGATTAATAACTAAGGTTTTTGATATCCAGAACATATCAATCCTTGAATATGTTTGGTGTCTGTCAGAAAAGAAAGTATAGCCCTTAATCCTGGCTGGTCTCACCCACTTTCAGTGTAGCAACAGTTAGACTGCAGAGCCTCTGTTGGGCCCAACAAACTTGCTGGGCTCCAATTTACATTTGAGGGAAAAGTGTGTCTCTATTTTATTTTACTTGGGTCTATATATCCTTGATTGAGAAGAGTTGTTTTTTTAATGGTAGTGGGGCGGGGGCTGCTTCAGCCACTCCTAATCTCTTCTTTCAATTTCCATTTCATTTTTAAATGGTAAGACTATCAGCATAAACAAGATTGTGGTGGTGGTAGGCAACATGCAGATCAGAGGCATTTTAAAATTTCCTTTTGCCCTGTGTGCAGCCCAGAGAGAACACTGGCAAGAAATGTGCACTCTGCACATGTTCATACTCTTCATTTTGCTGTTACTTAAAATTGTGTGGTACAGTTTCAAAGTGGCAACCGACTGGGATATGCTAAAAGGAATTACAGGATTGCCCATTGAAAACAATGGGAGAGGACTGAAAGCCCACTGGAGATAATGGGAGCCCTCAGAATGAAATGATAGTCCCAGAATGCTTCTGCTACTCCCAGGGACTGTCATTCCACTCTGAGGGCTGTCATTCCAGTCCCAGAACATTTCTGCTACTTCCAGGGGCTGTCATTCCAGTCCAAGAGCACTGATTCTTTTCCTAGGGACCATCATTCCACTCTGAGGGCTGTCATTCCAGTCCTAGGGCACTGAGGCTATTCCCAAGAGCTGTCATTCCACTCTGCAAAGTTAGAAGCTGCAGGGATTACATGATTAACATGGCTACCCCTCCTTTTTAACACGTAATTTCTCCTTCACAATCCTGATATTTTCCTTTGAATTGTTTTCAGTCCACCATTCCATTCAATTTGCTATGGACAGATTTGTAATTAGAAAGAGGAAAGTCCTTTCTCGTGCAGTTTGCATTGTTAATTAAAAGCTAAAGTTCTATTTCAGCAGTCTGAGGATCATTTATTGAAGCCAAATGTCTGTTGCAAGTTGAACCTGACGAGCAGAAATTAACCATGCACAGGAATGCAGTCATTTCCCATAAACTTAATTATGTGATTTATTTTATTAATAATTTGTTCTGAATGTCTGTATTTTTAAGGTGGAGTTTCTAAGCAGTGTGTTAAGAAGGCAAGGTATATAAAATCCTAGTTGGCATAACTGTGAATTTTCTTTGGGGTCATGGCTATGGGCGCTGTTCTAAATTGTCTCAAAATGTACTTGTAGGATATGAGTTTGAAGTGAGAAGAAGAAGATTGCTACTACTCTGATCTCTGTACATTGCTCAGAAATTGAGTGCACAGCAAATGTTTTGTATTCTGTGCTGGCTCAAAGACTTCAGCCATCTATGTACCAAATGAAGGCATCTATGATGCCATAATTTAGTAAATTTCAGTACAAAGTCACCCTTATGAATGAGGCAGAAACAAGACTCCTGTAAATGAACACCCAAGAAAACTTTTTAAATGATCCCCTACAGGCTTTTCTGTGTTGCCTCTCTTACTGTCAAATTTGTGACCATTAGCTTGTCCAACACACATGGTATGTTTATTTGCAGATCTTAAAGTGACTATTCTAAAAGTGATTTTCAAAAACAGGACACAGCAGGAGACCGCTGAGATATTACTATAACCACTGGCCAATTCCCACCTTTTCCTGGGTTTAGTCCAGCCCAAGGGCATTGCTAGGGGGGTTCCCAGGCTCCCCTAAATTTCTGAGGAGCCCCTACCTAAATCCCGCATGACTCTGCCTCCACAGATAGTGATAATAGCCTGTGATGTCACTGGGCCCCAATTCTTTTAAGGACCTAGCATATCAACGCCTCTGGCCTAGCCCCAGCCGCCCCTCCAGAAATCGGAAAGTCTACACCCTTGTCTCCAAGTGCAGCTTTACTGAGAGAAGAAGGAGAACAGGAAATTCCCCCCGTTTCCATCCTCAATGTGGCACCCATGGTCTGTAGGGCTATTATGCCACACAGCTCCCTTGATCCTGGGATTCAACTTTCCCAGGGCTGGAAAGGACTACTTGGAGCAGAGGAACAGGGCAGAGATATTTTTGGACTTTAGAATGCAAGCGTGCCACTGCATGCAAATATCTCCCGGTACCTACCCACTAAACGAATGTTTGCCACTATCAGTTCAGATAACACTTTTGTAAATGGGTACAGGCAGAGTACTACAATGGGCAAGTCACATTAAAAATTATACACCATGTGATAGAAGCATGAAGCCTGACATGAAATGCTATCCTACGAAGCTCAATTAAGTTAGGGTGGCATCTTTACTAGTTGAATTTATAACAAGTTGTGGCAGTAGTTTTAAATAATGTATAAAACTAGAACATACTGCAAGAGAACTTCACTAACAATACATTATGGCTAAGAGGTTCAAATCAACAGATGCTTTAAAAAAATGCTAGAAGTCAAGTTACTAATACAACAGATTGCGAATTAAGAGTGGCGTATTCAGAAGTGATAGATGAAGGTTTATAATGATAAAACACAAAGGGCCAGCTGTGGTACTAGGTATGAATCTTTTGAAGATAATGTAGTGCAATTTGTCGTCATCAATGAACTGCCAACAATGTCACTTGAATGATATCATGAAGAAACTCAAGCAAACTTAATTTTGCATAAGGGAAAAATAGCATAATATGTGAAGACTCCTGTTTAACAAGCTTCAAGAAGATCTTTGTGGAAGTACATAGTGACATCTGAACCAAGGTTCTTCAACAGGGTACCCATGGTCACCATGGTGCATGTGGACACTTTTCCTGGTGCTCTTCAAATGTTTTTAGAAAGTGGTTGTGGCCAGATAGGGCTTTTGCCCAGCAGGGCTTCTGAATGGTGGCACAGATTTTTAAGAAGTTGTTTCAGCAGCAGCTGTCACCACAGCACAAGGATTGCTGTTACTGTATGACTAAAGATAAGCTGTGCAAGAAAATATTGTGAAACAATATGTTCATTTTAAATGGCATTCTGTTAAACAGACTTTCTGCCTAAAATGCTGAAGAGCAACTATTAGAATTATGTATGACCCCTCTCCCTGAACGTTTTTTGTAAGCTCCACCTCTTGCAGCCGCCATTCTGTGTGCCTGTTTGCTCAAAAAGTAGGAATCACTGATCTAAACAATCATGGTCTTTTCTAATACACAGAGCTGGTGTGGCTTCTTGTGGTATACAAGCCGAATCAAACAGGCATAGACATCTGGCATTCATAGGCATGTTCTGTCCACTGTAACACTTCTGGAAGATAGCCAATCTCTTGTAAAATTTCGTTATGGAGATATTGTTCTCAATGCAAAAGCACAGTATTAGGACTTTTAACAAGGGTGTGATGTGCTGCTAACATCCAGCAATGCCACTTTCACAACTCTGACACAAGTTACGGAACAAAATAATGCTGATTCAGTAGTTTGCCTTTAATGTGTTCGTATTTGACAAAGTCACAAATTTAGATGGAATATTTCACAAGATACATCTGGAAGATTCTGTTCGGCAAATATTGATTGCCTTAGTAAATATGATACTTGAGGGGCCTTACTTGCAGTTGAGACAACTAAATGCATCTGCAACATCAGCACTAGCTCAATTTCTGAAGCATAATTGCATGAATATCAGGCAAGTTGAAAGTGAATCCCAATTGCCACCATTTGATTCTGTAGATCAGGGGTGTCAAACATACGGCCCACTGGCCGGATATGGCCCCTGCAGGGCTGCTAGCTGGCCCAGAAGCAACTGGTTCTCTGCTGCTTCCTACATCACAGCTCCTTTTGCCCAGTCTGTCCTATTGCCTGCTTTGCAGAGGAAAGAAAACCAATCCTCCCTTCCCTTGATTGGCTGAGGGCTCCTCCTCTCCCTCTGGGGAGAGAGGGGGAAGGAAAGGGACAGAGAGCCAGAGAGAAATGGAGTCCCATGGCACTTTTAAGATAACCATCAACATTTTATTCTTTTGTGTGCAAGCACACTTCTTCAGGAAGGGCGGGGGGAAGAACCAGAGACAGGATGGGAGAGAGAGAGAGAGAGAGAGAGAGAGAGAGAGAGAGAGAGAGAGAGAGTCCCATGGCACTTGGAGAGATCCCCCTTTCCTGTTCTAACAGATGGGGGTGAAGAAACTTACCAGCACACAGGCCCGTAGCCAGGATTTTGTGGCTTGTGGGGCAAGTTTTTTCCTGGTGTGGCTGAAGTTCTCAGTGCAGAAAGAAAAGCCATTTAACCAATATCTCTAAATTGCAAGCTGTCAACCACTTTAGATGACAGTTCTCAGCCATTGCAAGTTAATCACTTCTGCCATTTTGATAACAAACCATTCTGATAACAAGCCAGCAGGTGGGGGTGATGACTTCAATAGTAAAGAAAGCTAACACTCAGGCAGAAAAATTCTCTTAAAGGTGATCAGTTTCTTGACACAGAAGGTAACCTAGAGGTTACCTACTCCAACCCTCTTGCTCAGTGCAGGAATTAGTCAACTACAGCACCTCACTCTGCTTAAAGAAGCACACACCTTTAAAAAATGGTTTTAAATGAATGAAAGAAGCATTTATAGGAGAAATTCTTGTGGGGCTGTGCCTTTAAGAAAGGAAGTGGAGCCCCCAAAAGCTCCACCGTAGCTATGGACATGACAGTACAGCTTGCATTCTTTATTAGAGAAAGGGAGCAAGAGTCCAGTACCACCTTAATGACTTAACAAAATTTGTGGCAGGGCATGAGCTTTCATGAGTGAAGTGATTTCAGTTGCCAAATGACAATAGCAGGCATTGGTAATGAGAGAAGAAACCTAGATCTCAGTTCAGTCCAGGAGAATGCCTTGTCTTGAGCTTCATTATCAGTTGCAATTCCACAGCCTCTTTCTAATCCCTCTTTGAAATTCCTTTGTAAAAGAACTGCTATTCTTAGGTCAGCAATTGAATGCCTTGGAAGGTTAAAATGTTCCCATTGGTTTTTAATGTTGTGCTTTCTAACAACAGTAGAAAGAGTAAGAGTCCAGTAGCACCTTAAAGACTAATAAAATTTGTGGTAGGGTATGTGCTTTCTTGAGTCACCACTCACTTTTTCAGACTTATTTCCATTTATTCTTTGCATCCTCCTGGATTGAATCGTCCTGTACCAAACTGAGACCAAGGTTTCCTGTCTCATTACCAATGCTGATCTCTCCACAGCTACTTCCCCTCTGCATATCACACCTAATCCAATCACGCATCCCATTGCCATTTGGCATCTGAAATCATCATTATAAAGTTGATCTCTGGTACTTCACGTTACATTTTATGGCACACATGGCCCAGCCTGACAAAGTGACATTTAGGTCAGATCCAGCCCTCGTAACAAATGAGTCCAACACCTCTGCTATAGATTGTGGAAGATCTGTAGAAATTTCATTGAACTCCAGAAACACATCACACCCCTTGTTAAGAGACTTTAATGTCTAGAAAATGGGCCAAAAGCTTTGATCTGCTGGTATAGATTTGATGATCCAGAACTACAACTTGTTCTGTCCTTGAACTGGGAACAGCATACTCAATCTACTCCATTACCACGTCCTGTGTCTTTTCTGTTATGTGTATGTCACAACGAAGTGTACATAGTCACTGGTATGATGCATTCAGTTCTCTTTCCACCAGTTTCATATATTCTTACCGTCCTTGCACATTTGTCTATAGGATAATGTTTTCCTCCAGATCTGAGTGTTAGAAAAAATTGGCTGCCTTGTAGAAGTGATGCAACAGATAGTACATGCTGTACCCAAGAGTAAGCCTGAACCAGAGAACTTCACTAAGTAGTGATACAGAACATGTGCAAACCTAGCATTATTTCCTTTAAACCCATACATTTATTCCTTTTTTTGGTATGCACAATGCAATTGCATCAGAATGTGGAAGAAGAAAACAATTCAGAAGTTCTTCAGATGTCCTACCATTGGATACCTATAATGTAAGAAAATTTGATGGTCTGCAAATAACATAGAAGGCAAAAAATGGTTCACAATAGAACAAGGTTTAAGAATCTCAGTCTCAAGAAGTCACCATGCATGCAACCTCAAATGCTAAACCCAGTGTGTGGATGTAGACAATCCACACAAAAGTATTTTACACATATTGGGCACTTATGATTGCTCAGTTGGGGGAGGCTGACTATTCAGTAGTACAAGTTAAAGCTATGTGAACTATACAAAACCAACCATGCAAGGTCCCTGTTCAGTACCTTTTTTATACCATCACCAGAGATAAGCATTATTATTTATTATTTATTTATTAAATTAAGTTTACTAGGCCGCCCTTCCCTACAAGTATGGCTCAGGGCAGCTTACAACAGAACTGCATACAATAAATAATCTAAACTAAATCCAACATTAAAACTATCCCCAAACAGATCAATAAATAAAACAGCATATAGTCCAAGATGGTGGGGAAAATTCAGCTCCCCAGCCTCCTGGGGGAGAGGGGTTGTGAGGGATGGGGAGAGTATATGAGAGTGCCAGATGTCATACTGTCTCATCACTGTTCTCAACCAAATGCCTGGTGGAACATCTCCGCCTTACATGCCCTGTGGAAAGATAGTAATTCCTGCAGGGCACGGATGTTTTCCAGCAGAGAGTTCCACCAGGCATGGAATATGTCTCTACAATCACGGCTCAGAAATGAGCTATCTTGACCCATATGTAAATGGCAGAGAATGTTATGAACTATACTACTTTTTAAATAAAGTGGATTACATAATAAAATCCCATCCTTGTGTACTTTGTGGCTTCCAGACGTCTAAGAACATTTTATTAGTTTCAAATATTTATATCCTAAGCATCCTATATGCTTAATTATACAATGAGTCTCAGCTTTTCTAAGATTGAACAATGGTTATTAAAAACTTCCTTACAAGGCTTACTTTGATGTTATTGTTCATTAGTGCCAATAATGGGTGTTTCTACAGCAATGGTAACACTGTATCCAGTGAACTCTGATCTTACCACAATATCACTAATGAAAGTGTGAATACGTAGTTAGCTTATACTGCATACATGTATTGAACACTTGTATGCCCCAGTCATACGCACAGACCAAAACAGAGATTCCAATCTCCTCTCTCCCCGCTCTGGGCAAAGGCAATTTTTACCATCACATATTTCTACCTCTTTCAGTTGGAAAATGAAGGGACTTGCTTTCACAAAGCACTGAGAAACCAAACACTGTGAATTCTCAGAGAAAAAATATGGTGTTTAACTCTCTGGGCATAATAACCACATGGCAGCTGCTGGAAATTGCTGCATATGTTGGCTACATATTCCCTATAAACTTGGCCACAAGTTGATATATCATCATGCAGTGAACAAAACATACTACTGAACATAAGGAAAGCCATGCTGTATCAGGCCAATGGCAAAATCAGTCCAACACTCTGTGTCACGCAGTGGCTCAAACCCCAGGTGTTATCAGGAGGTCCACCAGTGGAGCCAGAACTCCAGAAACCCTCCCACTGTGGCACCCTGAACACCAAGAATACAGAGCACCACTGCCTCAGACATAGCGTTCCACCCATATCTTGTGACTAATAGGCACTGATGGACCTCTGTGCCATATGTATATCCAATCCCCTTTTGAAGCTGTCTATGCTTGTAGCTACCACCACTTCCTGCAGCAGTGAATTCCATGTGTTAATCACTCTTTGAGTGAAGAAGTAATTCCTTTTATCTGTTCTAAACCTACTGCTCATCAATTTCATTGAGTGCTAATGAGTTCTTGTATTGTGAGAAAGAGAGAAAAGTACTTCTTTCTTTACCTTCTCTAACCCAAGCATAATGTTGTAAACCTCTATCGTGCCACCCCTCAGTCACTGTATCTCCAAGCTAAAGAGCCCTAACCTCTTTAATCTTTCTTCATAGGGAAAGTGTTCCATCCCTTTAATCGTTTTAGTTGCTCTTTTCTGCACCTTTTTCAATGCTATAATATCTTTTTTGAGGTGCAGTGACCAGAACTGTACACAGTATTCCAAATGAGGCTGCACCATAGATTTATACAGGAGCATTATGAAAGTGGCCAATTTGTTTTCAGTTCCCTTCCAAATAATCCCCAGCATAGCATTTGCCTTATTTACTGCAGTTGCATACTGAATTGACATTTTCTGAGAATTATCTACCATGACTCCAAGATCTCTCTCCTGATAAGTTACCAACAGTTTGGACCCCATCAATGTGTATTTATAGTTAGGATTTTTGGCTCCAATGTGCATTACTTTGCACTTGCCCACAATGAAACTCATTCACCACACTGACGCCTGATCGTCCAGCCTTGAAAGATCCCTCTGGAGCGCCTCACAGTCCTCCCTGGTTCTCACTGCCCTGAACAACTTAATGTCATTTGCGAACTTAGCCACTACACACTCCCAACTCCAAATCATTAATCAACAAAAGTACCAGACCTAGTACCAAGCCTTGTGGTACCTTACTCCTTACCATCTTCCACTGTGAAAACTGCCATTGATATCCACTACCTGTTTCCTGTTAATCAACCAGTTTTTAATCCAACAGAGGACTTGTCCTCTTATCCCATGACTGCTGAGTTTGCTGAGGAACTTTACCAAAAGTTTCCTGGAAGTCTAGGTAAACAACATCTATTGGGTCAATTTTGTCCACATGCTTGTTCACCCCCTCAAAGAACTAATACAATAGAGAGACAAGATCTTCCCTTACAGAATCCACGCTGATTCCTCCTCAATTGCTTTTGTTCATCAATGTGCCTACTGATCCTGTCTTTAATAATGAATCCCATCAACCTACCAGGTATCAACATTATACTGACTGGCCTGTAATTTCCCAGATCTCCTCTGGAACCTTTTTAAAAGATGAGTGTTACATTAACTACCTTGCAGTCCTCAGGAATGGAAGCAGATTTTAGTGACAGATTGCACATTTTTGTCAGGAGATCCACAAATTCACATTTGAGTTCTTTCAGAATGCACGGATGTATGCCATCTGGGCCTGGTGATCTGACAGTTTTTACTTTGTCCATCAGTCATAGAGTCTCCTCTCTCACCACCTCAATCTGACTCAGGCCTTTCAATACCCCTCATGAAACAGGCGATTTTTTGCAATATGTTTCTCATAGTCCCTTTTTGCCTGCCTGATCACCGACTTGCATTTTATTTGCCAAAGCCTGTGCTCCCTTTTATTTACCTCACTTGGAATAGCCTTCCATCACTTAAAGGAATCCTTCTTACCTTTTATTGGTTCTATTACTTTGTTCATTAACCATGCAGGCCTTTTTAAAACCTACTTGTACCTTTCTGAACCTGTGGTATACATTTATATGAGCCTCTAAGATTGCAGTTTTAAATAGTCTGCAAGCTTCCTGAAGGCATTTGACCCTCCTTACCTTTCCTTTCAGTATCTTCTTCACAAGCCCTCTCTTTTGGGAGAAGTTACCCCTTCTAAAGTAAAATGTGGTTGTATTGGTCTTTTTGGGCAGTTCCCTATTTACATAAATGTTAGACTTAAAAGCATTATGGTCACTGTTCCCAACTGGTGCTATATCCCATGTAAGCTGCCCTGCTCCAGTGGGGTAGGGCAGGGTATAAATTATAAAATAAATAAAAAATTAAAAAATCACATTTACATCTCTCACCAGATCTTGGGCATTACTTAGGACCAAGTCTAGGATCTCCTCCCTCCTGGGAGGTTCAGTGACCATCTGCTCCAAGACACAGTTATTTTGAGTGTCTAGAAACCCAATCTCTGTCACCTGACTTGAACATATATTGACCCAATCAATGTATGGGTAGTTAAGAAGAAGAAGAGGAAGAGATTGGATTTATACCCCACCCTTCACTGCCCAAAGGCGTCTCAGAGCGGCTTACAAACTCCTTTCCATTCCCCTCCCCACAACAGACACCCTGGCTGATTTCCCACTACAGCTGCCTCGGGGTTGCGCCGCCGTTTGGCCCAATACTATTCGTCAATTTCACACCCAAAGCCACGGGGCTGCATTTTGACTCAGCGGCTCGCCTCGATTTCCCCCGCAGTTTTGTAATCCTCAAAAAACAGGATCACGAAACTGCAGGGGAATCGGGCGAAGCCGCGGGTCAAATGCAGCCCCGCGGCTTCGGGTGTGAAATTGATTAATAGTATCGGGGCAAACGGCGGCGCAACCCCAAGGCAGCTGTAGTGGGAAATCAGCCCATGTGAGGTAGGTGAGGCTGAGAGAATTGTAACACAAACTGTCCTTGAGAGAACAGCTGTGCCAGAGCTTGTGACTGACCCAAGGTCACATCAGCAGGTGCAAGTGGAGGAGTGGGGAATCAAACCCAGTTCTCCCAGATAAGAGTCCGCGCACTTAACCACTACACCTATGACACAATTATTTTGTCTAGCTGCTTTCCTTAATTCTTTTGCTGTTTTTAAATCCCCTAACCTCTGATCTGGTGGGTGATAAACTCCCAGAATTAAGCTTGTTTTTGGGCAGCCTATTTCCACCCATAAAGTTTCTGTAAGTGAATCTATTTGTCTTACATTCTCAATCTTACATTTTCAATCTGACATACAGAGCCACTCCATCTCCGACCTTTCCCTTCCTATTCTACCAATGTAATTGATATCCAAGAATCACTGTATCCCACTGATTATCCTCATCCCACCAAGTTTCTGAAATGCCCACAATATCTATGTTCTCCTTTGACACTAAGCGCTCCATCTCCCCCATTTTACCTTGGACACTTCTAGTATTTGTATATAAACATCAATAATTTCCTGGATAGGTTAGGCCTGCAACCTTACTTCTGTGGTTTCTGGACCTTGTCAGGCAGTCAGTACTGTCTGTGACATTCTCAGTGGCCAGTCCTAATCCATTTCCCCCAGAACAATGACAGTTACCTCTTCATCTCTTAGAGATGAGCCAACCCGAACCAGAGACATTTCATCTCCTGTCGGCTTTCCCCCAACATTTAGTTTAAAAAATGCTCTGCCACCTTTTTGATTTTAAACGTCAGCAGCCTGGTTCCTTCTCAGGAAAAGTGGAGGCTGTCTCTTTTGTACAGGTCCTGCTTGTTCCAAAAAGCATCCCTGTGCCTAACAAATGTAAACCCTTCCTCCCCACACCATCATCTCATCCATCCACTGAGACTCCTAATGTGCACCTGCCTGGCTGGCCCTGTGCGTGGAACAGGCAGCACTTATGAGAAGGCTACCTTGGGGTCCCATTCTTGAGTTCCCTGACTAACAACCTAAATTTTTCCTCCAGGACCACACAACTACATTTCCCCACACTGTTGGTGCCAACTTGTACCATAACCACTGGCTCCTCCCCAGCACTGTCTACCAGCCTATCTAGACCACACGTAATGTCTGCTACCTTCACACCAGGCAGGCAAGTCACCATGCAATCAGTATGCAGGTTCACATCCTATCTATTTACATGCATAAGGATTGAATCACCAACTACCAAGAGACTCCCTCCATCCCTGCCTAGGGATGGTTCCTTGGTGCAAAAGGATACCTGTTCATCAACTGAAGAAGGGGTCCCTTCTGAGGGAACATTCCCCTTTTCATCAGCATGGTGCCCTGTTTCCCCGTGACCCTCATGCTCCTTGACAGCGGCAAGGCTGCCATTCACAGAGTAGGGCACATCTAACAAGTTCCTGAGAGTTTTATCCATGTGCCTGCCTGTCTCTTCTTCTCCAGGTCAGCCACCTTGGCCTTGAGGGTGTGAACTTGTTCCCTGAGAACCAGGAGCTCCTTGCACTGAGCATACACCCATGACTTCTGTCCAGTTGGCAGATGGTCATACATGTTACAAGCCGTGCAATACAGTGGACAGCCCCCAACTCCCTGCTGGTGTTCTACCTTCATATTGCAGTGGTACTCATTCTGAGGATTGCAGAGAACCACATTTGCAGTTCCCATCAACCATAAGAGCCATGTGACTACAGAATACCCTGCAACCCCAAACACAAACACACACTTAATATTCTTATTCTTTCAATTACTATAATACTTCTGAGAATGTAGAATTCTCTGTCTCCACTATTGTCTGAGATTCACCAGCCCTTGTGTATCTTTAGTGAGGGAAAGTCAGAATTATGACAGAAAAACAGCATGCAAGCTTTTAATTTCTTCACAACTCTATTAGGTTGGATGTTAAAAAATAAGGGCTTCTTTATGTGAAAAGTTCCCTTCAAGTTTTACTCTATCTTTGCAGAAAGTGGTTAGAACCTTTCTCTTTGCTAAGTTTTCAGCTTGCAAGGAATTTTGTTATATGGGTTAACATTCAGTTGCCTGTGTGGACCCATCCAGCCTCATACACAAAACTCCTACATCTTTATAATTTTGATATAACTATCACAAAACCCTAACATTTCCACAACTTTGATATAATTATCCCAAACAAGGTGTGCTCTATTTAATATTGGGCCAACGGTGATGAAATTTCCCAATTTCTAAAGAAACTGCCCACTTTCCAGGAACATGGGCCAGATGTCATGGAGACCAGTGCTCAGAAGAGCCACTGAGCATTGCTGCACCACTGCACTCCACTCTGTGGGCTCACAGGGACATGTTGTTGATTTTATTAAAATCCTTATTCTGCTTTTCCTTATGTAGCGGTCCAAGGTAGATTACAATAAAATGCTCAAGCGTGTACATAATGATAAAACAAACTATAACTTACATCACCATCACAACAGTAATCCATTTCCAATATAAACAGCAGCAAAATAAGAAAAGAAGCCCCCTGGAATGATGCGGCTTACATACTTTTTAAAAAAAACAGTCAGAGAAGGCAATATTTACATCAAATGTAAGCCTGTTTGAAGACTTTGCACAACTACTGAAATACTAGAACCAGCCATCACATAGGAGGGCACAAAGAAAAGAAATTGCTGGAAGGAATGGAGTTGCACACATGCTCATACAAGGAGAGATGGTCATTCAAATATGTAGGTTACAGCCATGAAGGGCTTTAAAGGCCAAACCAGCACCTTAAATTCAGCCTGGAAAGACTGATCTTGTGTGTGGTGGTACTGGCAACCAACCAACTTGCTAACTGCAGACAGCAGCAGGTATAGCAATATCAAGATGCCACCAAGTATGCAGTCACCAGTATCAGTCCTTAACTACCCTCAAATATGCTGTCAGCAGTGTTCCCTCTAAGCTGAGTCAGTGTGAGCTAGCTCACAGTTTTTTAGCCTCTGGTTCACACATTTTTGTCTTAGCTCAGGAAAGACAGCTCCAGAGCAAACTAATTTCTGCAGTAGCCAAATCACCCACTCACAACTTTAATGCCAGTAGCTCACAAAGTACAATTTTTGCTCACAGGACTCCATAGCTTAGAAGGAGCATTGGCTGTCAGTACAGCTAATAGTACCCCTGTCTTCAACAGTTCTGTAAAGTTGGCCAAAGATTAGACCATTGAATAGTAAACCCTACGACAACCTCTTTCTCATACAACTGTCATGGCCATACACTTATATAGTCCTTTTTGCACCTGAACAAGCCCAATCCAACTTTACTTACTTCTGCCCCATACAGTTACCTAATTATGTGCATGATTGGGTATTTTACTTTTAGAGACTCCAGTGCATTTGTGGAAAGTATCACTGGCTTACTTAACAAACACATGGTTGCAGTGGGGAGAGGTAAATAAAAGATGCCTTAAGCAAAAAATGCCTGCTTTCTTAACTAGACACACAGCAGAGGAGATAAACCAAGTTCTTCAGTTCAGTATTTCAGCAATGTGTATCCTCTCCCCAAAACGAATGATTATACCACACAGAAGCACATCCTTTCCCCCTAAAATAATTACATGCTGGATGGCTCAGGCTAGTCTAATCTCATCAGATTTTTGGAAACTAAGCAAAGTCTGTAGCCTCTGTTCATCTCTTGCCTTGAAAACCCTACAGGGTTGCCATAAGGTGGCTGCTTTATGGCACCTTCCACCATTACTAATCATGACTGCAAATTTCAATTCCTAGTCCATGCATTGCTTTATTTTTTAAAGCCACAAGCCAAACACACATTAAACCTAAGATCTTATTTTGTGCTTTGTATTTTAGTTTTATAATTAGTCTACAGTTACTCTGACTTGAACATACAGTTATCTCAAACATGTGACTGCTAACCAGAGAAAGATTTCAGCCTGATTTCTGATAACAATCAGCTAGCTTCATATATTCATGATTAGGGCTTTCAGAGAGAACCTATGAAACCTAGGAACATTAAAGCCAGGCACCTCCCTCTTTTTAAAAAATTCAACCATGAGAAATACCATTAACTTTCTACTGTCTGAATGTAGCATACAGACAAAACCTTAATATGCAGCAAACATGAAAACAAATGCTTCTGATGCTACACATTAAGTGGAGCAGCATCTCAAATAAGTTCTATAACAGATCAGAACAAAATAATAACCAGACCAGCAGGACAATCCCAAACATGTTTACCCAGAAATAAGCCAGAGTTTGCTTAATGATTTGTTTGTATATTGCCTCACCACCAAAGTGCTTGAATTCAATGGGACATACTCCCTAGTAAGCATTCTTGGCTAAGCAGTCTTAGAAATATAGGTATTGCTGTATCCAAACCTGAATCAAGAAGTGCACAGATATAACTTGCACTGTTAAATAAGGTCCAATTTATTCTATTCTGCATACAACATACTCATCATCATAACTTTTCTTTTTGCTAGCCCAGTACCAAAAAGGATGTCTTGGTTTCACCTACCGAGATAGCAATGCCAGCTTTTGCTCCAACATCATCTCCAACTTTTGGGCCTGCTTGGAGAGCCAGTGATCCACCCCGTGCAACCGATAGCAGGTCTCCAGCATCAATCGAAAATCCCCCACGAAATCCGCGATCCCTGTATATTGCCCGGCAGAGAACTTCTCCTCCATCTTCAGCAACGTCAGCTGTTGAGGTTCCTGGGACGGCTGATGCCCGCTGTTTTTCTGGGAAGAAGAAGAGGCGACTTCACACAGCCCACCCTCAACGGGTCTCAGAAAAGGTGCTGTCAGTGGCCGGTGCTTTTCCAGCAGAAATTCGCTCAGAATCCGATAAGCCTGCTGTAGTTCGGGGCTCAGGTTCTGCTCCCAGCCGCGGTGGCCACAGCTGCCGAGAGCATCGTTCTCCTTTTCTTCTTTCAGCAGGCACCCAACGAACGCGGAGTCCACGGCAACTTCCATTCCGCGCCCCGCAGGCAGGGCTTCGTCCGACGGCGGCGGCTCCATGTCGTCTTCTTCTCCCTCGCCGCCGTCCTCCTCCTCCTGGCCCTCGGGCTGCGCCAGGCTCATGCCCCGCCGTCTCTAGTGCTGTAGCTGCAGGGAACGGACCCCGCGAGAGGCACCCTCGGCATCCAAGAACCTGAACCCACCTTCCCCTCAGCCTGCCCTGCCTGGAGCTCGCTGGCTCGCTAGGCCGGCCGTAGCCCAGGGAGCCGTCGCTGCCACTGCGCCGCCGCCGCCTCCTTTCCCACTTCGTGCCTGGGACGCGGCCGCGGGAATCTGTGGCGGCCGGGTGAAAGTCCCTCTGAGCCCCGGGGGTGAAGAAAGAAGCTCAGCCTCCAGCGGGTGGTTACAGGGGGGTGGGCGCCTCAGGTAGGGCTTAACCGGCGTCTCTTGGCCCCTGCCCTGAGGCAACAGGAATGCATCAGAAGCCGCCGCCGCCCCCTTATGACTGCCTATTCAGGACTTGCTGTCCAAGTCCCTGTGTCATTCTGTCCTTCCCCGCTTCGATTACGAGCCGCTCGCCGGCAACCAGGCCTCTGCCTCTTCGTCGCCTCAGAGCGCCTGGCCGGGCGAAGGTCCTGTATCCTACTATGTTTGTTGAGGGACGCGGCCGAAGCCGGTCACGCTGTCAGTTAACCGGGTGGGGGGTGGGTGGGAGGTTTTCGCTACTAGACCTTAGCTGTCCCCTCCCCCCAACGAAGAGACAGGGAAAAGGGGTGGAGGAAGAAAAGGGAGACTTCGGTGGCAACTGCGCATGCGCGGCAGAAGCAGCCTATACCCGTTGTGTTTAGCTGCGCACTTTGTTTTGGACGCCAGCTGGAGGCTTCGTCATCAAGGAGCGACGGAGAAGCGTGGAGGGGGAAGAGGAGGAGAACAACAGCCGCAGGGTCACGCACGTTTTTTTCTTGGCCAATGGAAGGCGTGGGAACGTACATGGGCGTGAGCGAAGGAAATTCTTTAAAAGAGCAGCTACTATAAATCCACTCCCAAGTGAAAAAGGAATTTGTTTGGGGATTCCATGAGTTCTACAGAAAGCCTCTGCCGTGTTGGCTGGCCTTAGTAAAAGGCTTTCCTTTTTAGATCCGTGTGAGTTTTTTTTAACTTTTTCTTGAAAAGCACTCTTCAGGAAAACGGGAAATTAAGGGAGACAGAACGACGCTTTGTGATATGAGATCTTTGCGGAATATTAGGTTATGTGGGAATGTTTAATTATTGGAAATACGGCTGTTTGAGCTGCAGGTGGCAGTGATAAAGCCTAGTGCTTTCATTTAAACAATCTCAGAATACAGTTGATAATACAGTTCCAGTTATCTGTACCAGCGATTGGAAGATAAATGTACTCCGTGTTGCTGTAGTCTTTTAACAGTCGTTGCAGTCATACACGCTAAATAATCCGCTTTCAACCCACTTTCAGCGCACTTGCCAACTGGATTTTATTGTGTGAACTGGCAAAATCCATTTGGAAAGTGCGTTATTTAGTCTGTGTGAGACTGCAGCCTATGTATATTTTGACAGTGTAAACTTTATACTCCTTGTAAATCGGTACCAGTATTCCCAATACCAAATCCTGAACTTCATTACATAAAAGTGAATTATTCTTGCAGCATATATATTCTGGGTTAAAGCAGATTATTTAATTAGGCTTCATGGCTGAATGCTGAGCTCTTAAATTAAAACAGAAGTTTGTGTCATTTTTACTGATGAAACTAAAGTCATATGTTTTGTAAACTAGAGTTTTAGAACATTCTTTAAAGAACTCTAATAATCTATCTGTGCAGCTTGCTTGTTCATGCTTACTTGAGAGGTTGATGGGGCTTATTCACAAACCCTAATATCAACTGAAACAGATCCTTTTCATATTACATTTGCCTGATATCAGTCAGAGCTTGTATTTTCTTAGCGAGGGTACCAAAGACATCTGTCTTGTCTCTTCATAGAGCCTGCTGTTTTTGAAATACATTGGATCTTAAATGTCTGAAGGAGCTGTTTCTTAGAGTTTACAACAATGCTTTGATCAGGGCTCTTTTTGTAGCAGGAACTCCTTTGCATATTAGGCAACACACCCCTAATATAGCCAATGCTCCAAGAGCTTACAGTAGCCCCTGTAAGAAGAGCTCTGTAAACTCTTGGAGGATTGACTATATTAGGTGTGTGTTGCCTAATATGCAAAGGGGTTCCTGCTACAAAAAGAGCCTTGGCTTTGATACGCTTGCTGAATAAGGTGGTTTAACTAGGTATTTTGTATTTTTATTAGAAATTTTATTTTTTGTTTTTGATACTTACAGTTATGAGCTGCCTTGATCAAATGGAAAGCTTATATGTATGTGTGTGTATATGTGTGTGTTTAAGTATCCATGTGTTGGCTTGCACCTCTAGATACTTAACAGGTTGGTCACTAAATTGTGCTGTTGGTCTGCTATTAGCACTGTGTTCCTTCACAGACTTTGCTGTAGCTCTGCAAAAATAAGAGGAACAGTCCCAGATTATAATCTTTCTCACACATATCCAAAGAATCCTGTCACTTTTACTGCCTGTCTTTCAAAAAATAAACAGAGAAATTGAGTTGTTCCTGTTTTCTCATTGTTTGCTTGTTCTTTTGTGTCCAGGAATCACTGTATATCTCTGTTACCCATGGTCTTTGGATCTAAAATGATTATGGTTGGGCTTCACAGGTTGCACCTAAGGGCAAACCCAGATTTTGTGCTGGTTCATATAATTTTCAGTTGCATTTCTGAGGTGCCTTTATACAAAGCACAAACTACCAAAAACAGGCTACATAAGTGACCTTGTAGTCACAGGAAGAAAACTGGAAAGTTCTGTATTAGGGGTCATAGAAATGAGAGGAAATAGTGAAATCTACCTATATTTACTTTCTTATAAAACCTAAATTTATTTTACTGCTTTAATAACACACAGTTTATAAATATAAAACTATACTATTTTCCATTGGAAGAAAGAGATGGGGGACCATATGCTTCCTTAATTCATGTATTATAGTGTTTACCATCTGGGGACAGGAAATAATAAAAGGTAAAAACAAAAACAAATTTTAGAGTAAACAAAAGATATTATTTTGACAGTGTCTCATACAATCACAATAGGAATAACAAAGAAATAATGAAGGAATACAGCCAAGTGACTGAAAGACAAAAGTATAGCCTAGGATAAATGCTGTATGACCAGTGTTACAATACAAAGAGCATGTTTCTTCTCGATAACTAGACTTACAATAAGTGAATTTAAATATCATGTTTCTTATCTACTTCTCTTTTTATACATACAATGCCAATATAATAAGATAGATCTCAATCATAACAAGTAAATACAATAATCCATAAATTAACATTCTAATGCCAATGGTCCATAAATGAATATTCTAATGCCAACAGTCCAATCACAAGGAAAAGTTCATGGAAAACAAAACCAGGGTACCTCAGGATGACATAAAAACAGGGACAAAAAGTCCTTCCAATATGTCAAAGTCCTGTGTGTGACAGCTTCACTTTAATCCATTTGGTTTCCCAGGAATATCAAAGCACTTCCACTAGACTCAAAATGAGCTTGACAACATGAACTAATGCAGATCCCAGGTAATCTTAGCGTTTCATTCCTTCTTCAGAGTTATACTTCTTTACTCTTCTTTAATCCCTTATTGGAGCTGGTAAAGTTGATAATTTAGATGTTACCACCACACCCCAGATTCATTAAAATAAACATTTGTTATACTCACATTGTAGCTTAGTATGCATGACAATATAGCTTATCTTATCTACACAAAGCACATACCCCCTGAGGAGCAATCAGGCCTCACAACCTGTGAGGAAAAGTGCCGAGCTCTCAAAGCAAGTGTATTCCAGGTAAGAGTGTCAAAAGGAGCCTCTTCACTCCCATTTGCAAACTACAATCAGCTGTAGCCTGCAGAGCCAAAATTTAAAGCAACCATTGTACACAGATCCAATTTAAATAAAGCATGACAGATCTAACATTTGGTTTAAAACTGTAATGTGGATTTGTAATTTAAATGTCCACATAGCCTCATCACCAGATACACTGTAGTCATCTTAGTTCCCGTTTCATTCCTCTAAGCTCCTTGGTATACCATGGAGACAACTTGGGACGGGGATGAAGAGGATGCCGGGGGGTGATTTCATCAATGGCTTCAGAGAGACGGGAGTTCCAGTCCTCTATCAGCTCATTCAGTGAATGGCCAGGAGGCATTGGATCACACAGAGCATTCTGGAACCCAATTGGGTCCATCAGTCTTTGCGAGCAAGCATAAATCTGCTAGTCACCTAGACAGGTGGGGGTTGGGATGCTCAGCCGAGCCTTCAGGGCATAATGATCTGACCACAGCACTACATCAGTAGCCATCAAATCAATGTCAATTCCCATAAAGTTAAAGATCAAATCCAGCGTGTGATCTGCTTGATGTGTGGGACCTGATATAACCTGGGAGAATCCCAGCGCTGCCATGGAAGACACCAGATCCATAATCTGTGAAGAGGTAGCAGCATCAGCATGGTCGTTGAAGTCCCCAAGAACTATGATTCTTGGAAACTCCAAGGCCCAGCTTGCTACAGCCTCCAGCAGACATGGCAGGCTCTCTGCTGGTGTGCTACGTGAACAGTACATCAAACAGATTGCCAAACTCTCCTCAGTATCCCAGGCAAGGCCAACACTTTCAGTGCTGGAGATCTTTCAGGTGGGGAGTGCTCTGAAGAAGTAAGCCTCTCAGATTTACCATTGCCACACACCCCCGACACTGTGTGTGTGTCTGCCATCCCTAGTACCTGTGGAAGTGTAAGAAAAGAGTAAGTAGTGAGAAAGATTCCCACTATTCTTCCCTTTTTCAAAGCTGAAATTAAAGTAAGATGTCAACTCTTTCCCCCTCAACTTTTCTGTAGTTCATAGAGAATTCAAGAGAAGGGTTGTTGTTAGAAGCTGTTGCTTTTAATGAGCTGATGAGTGAATTTGGGAGCCCTGCTTTTCCCAAAAAACCTGAGTCCCTTTCAGAGAAAAACACTACATATGTTAGATGAGTGAAGGACTTTAATTTTTTGTTAATTTGTTTCTGAGGGCATAGTAAGGAGAAAACCACCTCAGCACAAACCTTATCCAGGTAGATGGTTTTGTCTGTCGAGGTGGCTTACAGGGAAGCTGGGATTGAGTGTCCCATCACAGTTTCAGCACATTCCACTAGGGCACAAGCCTCCTCTGCAGCCTTTATGGTGGCACTGCCTCTAGAAGATATTTGCAAAGCAGCAATGTGGTCTTCGCCCTTAACATTTGTAAAGCACCGTGCCAGGGGTGTCAAAACATGTGGCCCGTGGGCTGGATCAGACTCTCAGAGGGCTCCTATCTGGCCTGCAGAGAACTGGCTATTTCCTTCTTCTTTCTCCAGTTCTCCTGCTGCTGCTGCATTGCAGCTTGCTTTGCCAGATGTTCTCAATCGCACAGGAGAGATAGATAGGCAAGCTTCTGTTCCCTGCACTGGCTGAGGATTCTCCCCCTCCTCCCCCTCCTCCCCCCAGGGATAGGGAGGGAACGAGCCAGAGCTTGCTTCCTGGCCAGGCTGCTACAATTGCACAGGAGACAAAGGTAAACCTTTCTTTCCCTCCATAGGCTGAGGATCCTCCCCTTCCTCCTGCCTTGCTTTGCTCAGCTGCCTCAATTGCATGGGAGAAATACAAAGTACCTTTAAGACCAACAGAGTTTTATTCAAAGTATGAGCTTTTGTGTGCCTTTGTTGGGCTTGCTATGCGAGGTCTCCTGGGTGCAACTGAGTCCCCCTCCTCTTTTTCACTGTATTCATGCCCTCATGATCCATTCTTTCTCAGCAGAAAAGCAATGTGAACTAATTGGATGAGGAATAACGACAAGCCAGTGAGGTGGATTAGGCTGAGAGTGTGTGTTTAGACAAAGTTCACCCAGCACATTTCCTTTGCAGATTTTGAAGCTAGAATTCCCAGATAGCAGGCTGACACTGACCTTTGCTGTCTCTTTATTCTTGCACTGCCCCATAGGAGTTGTAGTTATTTCTCTGGGGAAGAATATAGTTTTGTAAACAAACACATAGCCCTCAGGCTGTGTCAAGATGCTTTCTCATGTTCTTGACCAGCACATAAAGCACTTTGTTTACAAAACCTCACAATGCCCAGCCATTTCATGTTTTCCCCTGGGTCCTAGGCTCAGAACACTGAGAATGAGATTTCTGTAATGAATGTCAATAAATCAAAAGTAGTTTTGCAGCTTACACCTGAACAGCATACTCAAGATTGCTGCAGCACAGACATTTTAATGTAATAGGTGTCAGTTATCAGAGACTGTTAAATAAACAAAATATTGCAAGAGTGTTTTAAGCATGTTTTATTTAAAGTTAAAAAAATCTTTAATTGTGTGTGTGTGTTCTTTATAAAGTTTATATCTCCACTACCTGGCATTACATTTTATGACACACATGGCCTGGCCCAAGAAGGTCTCATTTATGTCAGATATGGCCCTCACAACAAATGAGTTTGACACCCCTGCACTACACCATGGACATCCGCTCCAGGAGTGAGGCAGCTGTGGGAACAGTGGTACTTCAATCAATATTCAGCTGAGCCAGGCCACACCTTCCTCCTTGTGTAAGCTACAGGCCCATAGCTACTGTGGGCCCCAGCTCTCTTGCGGTTTTTACAGGCCCTCTCCCCAAGCCTTGGCTCCCCCTCCATGGGCCCCCTCCCCCTGATCACCTTGGCACTCGTGAAGGGCAGACTGAGGGCAGGCAGCAGGCTCTCCCCTGGAGCACACCCTGTCCATCCTGAGGAGCCTCTGAAGCAGTGTGGCTGCCGATGGAGGAGTAGCACAGTGGTAAGTGCCAGTGAGTGGGGATGGTCACAGGACTGAGGTGGCGGCAATGATGCAGCCTCCTGGGTCACGCACCCAGCACTCCAGCCAAGGGATGGGTTTTGGCGGCCAGCACTACAGACACTTTTGACTCCCCCAAACAGAGGCAGGGACAGGCACGTTGGAGGAGCTCACCACCACTCACCAGTAGAAGCTCTGGTCTTCCCTCTCCTTGTGGCAGCAGCAGCAGCCACCCTGCCAGGTTGGCTACTGAGGGATTGGCAGCACCCCAGGCTCAGCCTACAAGGCGCGACCTCTCTCCCTCCATTTCCAGCAGAGGAGTACCAGTGCACTGGCATCCTGGAGCAGGACTTTACCAAGCTGTGCACCAGTTTCCAGGTGATCCCCAAGGTGGTGCCCAGGCCCAACCCCCCACCCCTCACAGCAGCAGGTAGGTGAGTGGCCTTGGACCACTGAGCCTCTCAGCCTTCCTAGAGAGTTCCAGCATGCAGCACACCTGCCTTTCTGTCGGGACCGAGGGGGGAGTGCTGTTCAGTTGGCCCAAAGGCAGGAAAAGTGGAGGTGCTGGGGCAATCCATTCTCTATGCCTACTGAACTGGCAGAGGCGAGCTAGTGGTTCTGCTCCTCTTACAGTTGACAGGATGGGCTATTCAGTACAATACCATAGGATTAAGGTTGCAGAGCTGCCCAGAAATCTAAAAACTGAACTGAAGCACAAATATTAACATGAAAAATTAAATCAGAGGTATTGAACTCATTTGTTGAGGGCCAGATCTGACATAAATGTCACTTTTGCAGACTGGGCCATGTTTGCCATAAAATGTAATGCCAGGTACCAGAGATATCAATTTTATAAAGGCAAATCCAATTAACAATATTTTTTACTCAGAATACAAATGTTCTTAAAACATTTACAGTATTTCCTTTATTTAACAGTTTTTGGTAGCTGACACCTCTTGTTCTGAATTATTGCATTGAAAACTGGAGTCAATGTTGCAGTCTTGAGTATGCTGTTCAGGTGTCTAGCTGTAAGCTGAGAACATACTTTTGATTTATTGACATTCATCATTACAGAAAAGAGCTGTTCACAGACATATGTTGTTCCAAATTTTAGAAGCAAAAACTTTAAGTTGGGGATAATTCAGACCCCCAAAATGGTAGAATCTGCTAATGCCAACTTCAGAAAGCTTATCCTTCAGTACATCATCACACTATCAATTATTTCCATCTGGAGGTCCTCTGGAACCTCATGGATATCCACAGAAACTGGATTATGGAAAATCCCAAAATGTCTGTGAAGGTTTCTGAAGTCCGAAAATCTTTCTTGCAATTCATTTTCGAGTTCAGAATTTTTTTCTCCTGGACATCTTTGTGGATATATGATCACTAGACAGAGATTTCGTGGTGAGAATGTGTATCAAATTATTTTCTTGGAGCTGCTTTTCCCAAAGCTGAAGCTTCATCTCAAGAGCACAAATGCTGTCATAAAACTCTGTCACAACTTTGTTTTGACTGTGCATCTTTGTGTTCAGGCATTCTGTAATATC
The DNA here is from genome assembly GCA_029375565.1 of Gekko gecko. Lineage (NCBI taxonomy): Eukaryota > Metazoa > Chordata > Lepidosauria > Squamata > Gekkonidae > Gekko > Gekko gecko. The sequence continues at coordinate 124,715,102 of JAPDNY010000007.1, forward strand.
CACCATAAAATAAGAACTTGAAGCCATTCATTATCTTGCACTTCAGAGCCTTCCCTTTCTTATCCATAAATATCTATATTTCACTTTGTAGTTCATAGTTTCAGTACAGCTCTATGACTTAACCATCACATTTCAGTGTGATATAGTACCCCATGTCTGATCATGTTTTTCTTTAGAAGACTTGTTAAATTGCCTATGGTTGAGACTTCTGGCTCGAACAAAATTAACAGTTTTTATGACCACAGTCATCACATTATCTTCAGTGTTTTACTGCACAGAGTTGCCTGGTGCAAAATGCAATGAAAATTTTAAAAAAACTGATGTTATGGGTTTGGAGGTACCAATTTTTCTTTGAGTTTTGCAGCAACACTAGCTCTCCCCCCACAATCTGTGGTGTGCCATCTGTGGCCATACTCACCATTTTGCCCAGTCAGCACCAATTTTATCCATAGCTCTTTAAAAAAAAACAATTTATTAAGATATATTAAAAGTTCAAACATACATTGAAACCTAAGTTATTATACCTCTTTTCCTCCTTTCACCCCCCCCTTAATGGCTTCCCACAGGTGCTCCAACCCCCAGCCCCAAACTTATATCTTCTTCCTCCCTCCTTTTCTCATTAGTCATTTCTACAGGTAACGTATCTTTCAACTGTTATTCTTATACATTTATCTCCCTTTTCTACTTTTCTTAATTTTCAATAGTTATCAAAGCAAAGCAAATTGTCCTTTACATCCCAATATTTCTCTAAATAGTCTTTGAAATCTTTCCAGTCTGCAAAAAATTCTGCTTCCAAGTTTTTAAGTTTCCTTGTCATTTTATCCATTTCAACCATAAAAAGTAATTTCTTTATCCATTCCCCAATTTCAGGGACCTTGTCTTGTTTCCAATATTGAGCATATATCATTCTGGCAGTTGTGATCATATACCACATCAATGTTCTTTTTGCCATATTTACTTCTTCCAGTTTAAGCCCCAAAAGTAGTATTTCCGTTTTTTTCTTAAAACTACATTTCACAATTTTTTCCATTTCTGCATGGATCTCAGCCCAAAACATTTTTGCTTTTTCGCATGTCCACCACATATGATAAAACGAGCCTTCCACTTTTTTGCACTTCCAACATTTGTTTGACATATTGCTATTCATATTTGCTATTTTTTAGGTGTCATATACCATCTATACATAATCTTATAACAATTTTCTTTTAAATTATTACATGTTGATATTTTCATTGCATTTTTCCATAAAAATTCCCAAAAAGACATAGATATTTCTTTGTTCATATTAATCACCCATTTTATCATTTGCTCTTTAACTGTCTCATCTTCAGTATATTGTTTTAACAATATTCTATACATTTTAGAAATCAATTTCTTACCTCCCTCAAACCATATCATTTCAATCTCATTATATTTTTCTCTAAACCCGAAAGCTTTTTTATCTTTTTTAAACAAATCATAAATCTGTCTATATTGTAACCAACCATACTTAAAAGCCAAATCTTCCATTTTCATTTCAAACGTTTTTCCCACTGATTTCAACATATCTTTATATTGCGCCCAGTCTTCTCCTCTTATATGTCTCAATTTTATCCAGAGCTCTTAAAGATATCATCACCTGTGGTTGTGTCTTTCATTGGAACAATTTCTACAAATTCTTCTGTAGCAAGAATCTCTCAATCAAGTCCACAAATAAGAAAAAGAAGAGGAGGAGACTGGATTTATACCCTACCCACCCCTCAAAGCAGCTTACAAACTCTTTATAATTTCCCTCCCCACAGCAGACACCCTGTGAGGTAGATGGGGCTGAGAAAGCTCTTTTGAGAGCTGCTCGTGACAGAACAGCTCCAAAAGAACTTATGACTGACCCAACGTCATACCAACAGCTCCATGTGGAGGAGAGGGGAATCAAACCCAGTTCTCTCAGATTAAAATCTGAGCTTCCAACCACTACACCACCAGCACACCACAAGCTGTGCTAAATCAGTTACATCCGTGCTTTCATCTATTGCAATTGAAAACGCAATAAAGGATTTTGCTTTTTCTGTAAGTTTCCTGTTAAAATACTCAGATAAATCAGAAATTCCCTCTGCAACCATGTTTCTTGAGAGACTTATATTTACAAAAGCCTGCTGTTGATCTGGACAGACTGCTTCTGCAGCCATGATCATAAACTTTTTAACAAACTCCCTTTCTGAAAAGAGTTTTGATGACACAGTCCATGTGTGATCATATAGCTTTACTTAACTGCACCTTCATTTACTGGATGGGACTTTTTGAAAAGTAATTGCTGCAATTCAGAAAATTTCCCATCATTTTAATCTTCTTGGTAACACCATGATTGCCAATGTCTTTCCAAGCCATACACAGGCAAAGGCAATACTGCAAGGGAAAGGGTAATAATAACAATAACAACAACAACGTTCATACAAATTCATAGCAGCCAGGCTCTTTGAATTTAGCTATAATAGCGCTTTCTCCTTTAGTTTGAATTGCATGTGTCATGTTATCATTTGGGGAAGGCTGCCCCCTCTGATGGCTTGGAAGGGAAGGATGTGTGTGTTCCCTGATGGGAAAGAGAAGAGAGAAATCCCTAGCCAGCTTCCAGAGCCAACAAGGAGCCAAACAAAAGGCTGCCCCCCTATGGCTTAGAAGGGAAAGGAAGGGTTCCCTCATGGAAAGAAAAATACTCAGCTCCCCCAGCCAACAAGGAACTGAAACAAATGGCTTGGAAGGGAGTGTTCCCTGCTGGGACAGAGAAGGAAGAAATCCCCACCTGTAGGTGGTGGACTAGACGGAGACCTCCCTCTACCACGTACAATAGCGTATGACCCTCCCCCCAGCTGGTGCAAGGTCACTTTGGATTGGCCATCCAGGTTGGGAGCCGGCAGCCTCCAGCAGCTGTTAAGCTTCAAGTTGATGTGTCCACACCGTATGGACCCACTCCCCCCACCTCAGCAGCCTCCTGCCTTTTCTCCCTTGCACCAGTTGCTCATGGGTTGAATAAGAACCCTAGACAGCCTGCTTCTAGCCTATGGGCTATATGACACCCATGCATTAAATGATACAAAAATTACATAATTGGGCTCTAGTTTCTGCATGCTAAACACAGTATTATAGGCCATGGTCACTAATTATTTCTCCAAGTAACTTTGTGTCTAGAAAAGCCCTCTTGAATAATTCAGTTTTGCATATTTTGTGGAAAGGCGTGAGAATGGGAGCCTTCGTGACCTCATCAGGCAGGCCATTCCACAATGTGCGGGCCACAACAGAGAAGGCATGTGTACCTTTTGTTGTTGATTTTGCTCATTTGCTGGTTGGCACCTGCAGAAGACTTTGTTTAGTTGAGTGAAGTTGTTGTGGCAGTGCATAGGGGGAGAGGCAATCTCACAGGTATGAAGGTCCAAGGCCATAAAGGGCTTTGTATGTGATAGCTGATACCTTAAATTGAGCCTGGGAACTGAGGACCAGCCAGTAACGTGACCGTAGAATGGGAGTAATATCCATGTTCCATCTAGCTCCCAATAATAGCTGATCTATGGTGTTCTGCACAAACTGGAGTTTTCAAACTGATTTGAGGGGAGACCAATGTACAGTGCATTATAGTAGTCTAGTCTCAATGTTACTGTGGCTGGATCAGCTGCATCAGGGTAAGGGGCCATCTTTTGGGCTATGCTGAGTTGGGAGAAAGCCTTTCTTTTTTTTGCAACTGCATTAACTTGCTTCTCTGGCAATAACAATGGATCCAATATACCCTCAAGGCTTTAACTCCGCCTTCCCAACCAGCATTACCTCTGCCTTTTCAAGGTTTAATTTCAATTTATTCTCTTAGCCAGTTTACCATAGCAGCCAGGTGGCAGTTCAGGACCTCTACTGCATCACATGGGGATTTGGATAAGAATATATAGAGCTGGGTCTCATCCACGTATGAATGACAACCAACCCCAAAGCTACAAACGATTTATCCTAAGGGCTTCACATGGAGATTGAAAAGCATGGGGGAAATATCATGATTCCCCAGAGAGCCTAGTCCTGTCTCAGAGTCCTGACCAAGTAGACAATAGGGAAAGGTGGGAAACCGGGAAGCATCCTGTCAGATGGCCACTTGGACTGTGAGTAAGCTGTATGCCAAATTTTAATTCCGGAAGGGGGGGACTTTGTTCTCCAGGTATCAACATTGGAGAAAATTTGCTGTAATTAGATATATAGATCAAATTATATGTAGAGACTATAAGTGAATTGCCTAACTTTAAAAAAGTTCAGACTTTATTTTAAAAACATATGCTGAATACTAACACAATACTAATTAAATCTAGAAACAAAAGCCATGTGATAACTTTTGTTAGGATCAGTCAAAATAATACAAAGTATGTGAGCTTTTCGATTCTCCAGAATTCTTCATAAGGCAGGATGTTTTTAAAGGGGGGGGGTGTAAAATGGTGTTTCAAGCTAGCTCCTCTCCCTTGTTTTTCAAGCATCACGATTGATGAAGGCTTCTGGAGAACGTAAGATTGTGCTCATTATTTTGTCTTATTTTGGTTGGTCCTAATAAATGGCATTACATGGCTTTCCTTTTTTAAAAATTTTGTAGACCAGCTCACCTGCTATGATGACCTAGCCCCATTCCCTCACTCAGATGCAGGATTTTCCCTCTGTTTTTTTCTTCCTTTCTGACTCTTCTCTTCCTTTCCTTTCATCAATAATGAACTCTGAGGTAACTTAGTAATTTCACATTCATGTGTTTCCAGCAAGTGAGAGTTTAAAACTTTTCACAAAGTCTTACGGCCTTAGAGATGAGAGGCTTTGGATTCAGTGTCTGCTAGACACTTCAGTTTGCTTTCTTGAGTTTAACTGACTCTTCAGGTTTCAGAAGGCAGGGACAAAAATTTGTCCAGGAAATAATCAAGGCAAAGTCGAGAGTGGACATTTTAAGATCTTTTACTGCGCAGGGAATCTCCAAGGAAGGATTTCAAATAATCATTGGTTACACACAGTTTTTATAAGGTAACAACATAATCATATGCTGTTATGTATTTACTTATGCATTATGCGATGTAATCTAAACCGGAGCTTCAGGCACAAGCTCCATTGACTCTCAAGTATTCTAAACCCTGCAGTCGAATTGGTTGCTGTTGCGTAACAGACCAATCTGGAAAGACTCCCATTGGTCCTAAGCTCTGTATTGTGATTGGACATTATGGTACTAAGGGGTGTGTGGCCCCCTTAGTAAATGCAAAAATTGCATTGTTCTATGAAGGTTCTTGTTGTGTTGTGTGTTCTGAGCAGAATAAAGAAATCACTTGTTCAAAACGCTACCTCGATTTCATGTACATAATACTGGTGATGAGGATAGGATGCAGTGGGTAGGCAGCCCCACAGAACCATAGCTGATCACTACAGCGGGCAAGGAAGTGTCTCCTTGGCCCTCAGAAGAAGCCAGAGAACACAAGCACCTGCTGCTGCAGCGTGACACCATGATGGCCATCAAGGGCCACTTCAAACCATTCGATTTGACTACAGAGGACTGGGACACCTACATCACCCGGTTTGAGTTCTACATTACAGCTCAACAGATTACAGATGCAAATATCAAGAAAGCCACCTTTCTCAGCGTCAGCAGCAAGAACATTTTCGATGTAGCTAAAACATTAGTTGCACTTGCTAAACTCAAGGCGACTGCATTCGACACAATCAAAGACAAACTGCATGAACATTTTTCTCCTATTCGCTGATGGGCCCAAGATACAGAGGCTTGAAAATGGTGGCCTAAATATTTAAAAGTTTTTACTTGTTCAAACTCATAATCACCTACTCTCCAGATAAATTGCTTTCTGGATTTGGAAAAAACCCAAGACTTTAGATTTTTCATAGTTCAGTTCTAACTGATTGGTATTACAGTAGTTTTGACAGCTATTCAGCAAACAGAGTAAACCAACTTGGGAATAGGAGAGCAGAACTGTATCATCAGCATATAGCAAAATTGGTACATGAATGGAACCTAATTTGGGGCAATTTCCATCCACCTAAGTCAAAAAGGATGCAAGGTCACTCAAAAAAAAGTTGAAAAGGAGAGATTGGGTTGCAGCATGGCGAGAGAGGACGTGCTTTCCAACACTCTCCTATCACTTTTGGTTTCTAAAGGGTCTCCGACAGTACGAACCCCCCCCCCCATCAGGGAAGGGGGGAGTAGGAGCAAGAGGCTTGATTGGGACCCCCGTGCAGCGGCTGCACATGGGTGCGAGTCCCTTAGATCACCTCCAACACGGAACCAGAAGAGGAATTCATGGCTATGGGCATTAGCTGTCGCTTCCTGAGACTGGGGTGTGTGTTAGAAACCCAGCCAAAGAAGCTGCGTAAGATCAACGTAACACTTTTTATGCTAGGCAATAAAAGGATTTGAGACTAATTACTTCTGTTGCCCTCTATAAAGCAATAAAGTCACTCTGAAGAGTCGAGGCGCCCAATTTAAGTAGCTAGCGAAAGGCGAGACTATTGATCTTACTTCCATTTTCAAACTGGGTAATGGTAAGGCAAACTCCATCTGACTATTTTACACAGTACAAAATTTTGACAGGTTGATATGTCTACTCTTAAAGACCCTTCGTAATGTTCTCAATTGTTTCCCTATTTGGGGATAGAGTGTGGACTATTGGGACGCTCTGTGTAAATCTTTTTTTATGGGTCTCAACAGTAGCATTTGAAGAGTTTTCTTCTGAATGTAGTGGGACTGTTACTTGACTCTTGCTGAATTTAAAAGGGGCTTGTAATGAACTGTGGTGTAGACTCTTTGAGTCTAGTCGTTGCTAGAAGCCATTGACTTTATTGGCATGCCTGTTATTATTGGCACCCCCTACTGTATGGAGACTGCTTACCAGCTGTTTAGGGGACTACATTCTGTTTTCAGGAGAGAAGATACATTTTAACTATTTGACCTTGAAGCACATTTCTGTGGTTAAACCTCATAAGCTACACAGACACGGTGTTCCAAAACAATACCTTGGAGAGAAAAGAAAAATAATACGGACAATATTCAAAATAAATCTTGGCAGCCAGCCGGATATCTCTGTCACACTCCCCCTGCGAGGATGGGTCAACGCCCCCGGTGGCCGTGACTCCCTGAAATCCGGCAGCGGGTTGAGGTCCTGGGAGCGAGAGGATCACAAAGGAGGAGACGAGAAGGAGGCCTCAGACCAGCAGGGGACGGGATTTCAAGCACCCCAGATGTCCCTCTGCCTGAGTGCAGGGGAATGGGTCTTGACTTGCTCTCTCTGACTTTCTGCGCACCCAAACCCAGTCACACCAGCACCATTCTCCTCCCTGGCCCCTCTCGTCTGCCACCCTTTTATTCCTCGTCTCCATCCCAGCACCCCCCAGTGCTCCCTGCCCACCTCCCTCCCCGGCCCTGGCCCCACCTCCTCTCTGAAGGGATGCCGCCGAGTGGGGCGTGGTGTGTGGAAGTTGCGCCAGCGGTGGTTTGGGCGGCCTCAGGGCTGTGCCGCCGGCGCCACGCCGCAGCTGTTGGGCGTCTTCGGGGTTCCCTCGGGGCTCGTCCCCGTGCCCCCCCACCTCCCAGGGGGCCCGTTGCTGGTTGCGCGCTCTCCCGGCTGCTCCCGCTGGCCAGGGAGCGCCGCGGCCCTCATCAGCCTCCCTGCCGTGCCCAGCTCGGTCTTCTCCTCTGCCTGCCGCTCGTCGCTGCTCCAGGGGTTTGTCAGGTGCGTGGGGCCCGTGCTGCAGCTGAAGTGAGTCGTCCGCGGGGGGGGTGCCCAGTCCTGAGCTGGTGGGGCCGGGACAATCTCTTTTCTCTTGGTGGGCTTTCTCAATCTTTTTTTAACACTATGACGGAGAAAGCAGGTCAATCAGGCCAAGTAAAACAAGTGAGGACACTTGGCACCTCACCTGGCATGCCAAAATCAGTTACAGCAACTCTGGCAGCTTCAGTCAACAAAGAAATGCAAGCCCTTGTCCAAGATACTATCAAAAGTTCAATCACGAACGCTGTACATCCTATTAAAGAGGCCTTGTAAGAAATAATGGAGAAATTTACTGCCAGCATGGAAACATTACAGAAGCAATTAACAGAGAACACCTAAAAGATTGCTGGATTGCAAACTACAACAGAAAAAATGGAAATTAAGATGAAGGAGATCTTAGATAGAATGCAAGATACAGATGCTAGACAATCCACGCTAGATATTTGCAATTTGAGAGAGCGGCCTTCGTCCTGAGATTTCAAAACATACCAGGAGAGCAGAATGAAGACTTAGCAATAAAAATGGCCAAAATTTTAGCTAAGCACATGAACATGGAAGACGAAGAGATGATTATTCAAGAAATTGATGTTGCTTTTAGGATGAATTCCTTGTATGCAAGAAAATATCAAGTGCCAAGAGAGGTGCATGTGAGATTCCACAAAAAGGCTGTCAGAGAGAAGATCTTGAGAGAAGTGAATAGCTCACTGCTGACACTGGATGACAATGAAATAAATGTGTTGAAAGAAATTCCTTGGAGGGTCAGAGAGAAAAGGAGAGAATATATGGAATTTCTGAGGAACAACAGAGTAAGTTACAGATGGCTATGACCAGAAGGTCTAATTTTCACATTCAAAGGTAAAAGACACAGGATCACATTGATTTTTAAAGCAGAAGACTTCCTGAAAACTTATGGAGAAGATTTGGCTACAGAACAAGAGGAAAAGGAAGAGGGAGAAGAAGAGGAGAAAGAAGGAAAATTGCGTGAAGCGGCGGCACTATCTGGACTGCCTAAAAGAACAACAAAGAGACATGGAACAAGAACAACCCCAGTTTACACAAGGCAACATACAAGAGAACAGGAAGAAAAGAAACAAAATCAAGATGAATAAAAGGAAAATGAAAATTTAAATGCCCCTCAGAAACAGAAGAAAAATGCCCCCGTGCCCATGGAACTTTGTTCTGCAAAAGTTAAGTAGGATGAATAGCGGACCATATTTTCTCTCGATGATTAAAGCTATCTACAAACAGCAATACGCAAAAGCTATATAGGCTCCTGCTGGATGACTATTTACAAGATGAGATGATTAAAAATGTGATGATTGGATGGATGAATGGGGATACGACAAATTGTATAGAAATACAAAAAGGAGCGAGGCAAGGGTGTCCGATTTCTCCACTATTGTTCATTTTCGCATTAGAATCCTTAAACGATGTAATAAGGGAAAATGAACAAATACATGGCCTAAAGATTAAAGGGCAGGAATATAAATTGTTAGCTTTCGCAGATGACCAGGTATTTATTTTGGAGAAACCGGAACTATCAATAACACACTTAATGGAATCTATCAAACAATACGGGCAGGTAGCAGGTCTTAAGATAAACTGTAAAAAATCTAAAATAATGCTTAAAAACTGTTTGCCAGCCACAGTACTAGCAATACAGAAGCTAACCTCAATGGAAATAGTTAGCAACGTGAAATATTTGGGTATTAACTTATCTAATAAATGTAGCTCATTAATAGAGGAAAATTATTATAAATTAGTAAAAGAAATTACAATAGATCTAGATAAATGGAAAAACATCCCCCTATCCTTAATGGGCAGAATAGCACTGGTTAAAATGAATATTCTTCCAAGGTTTCTGTTTCTAGCCCAAATGATTCCAGTGTTAAAAAATTATAAATTTTTTGAAGAATTTGATAAAATCATAAGACAGTTCATATGGTATCCTAAAAGAGCTAGGATAAAGGGGAAGGTAATGCAAGATAGACGAGAGAGGGGGGGAATGAGCGTTCCCAATTGGTACATATATTACCAAGCAGCCGCCCTAATTTGGATTAAAGATTGGCTCACTTTGGAGAATGTCAGGATTTTGACATTGGAGGGACATGACTTGTACATGGGATGGCATGCGTATATATGGTACGACAAAGATAAAGTACACTCTAACTTTGAAAGACATTTATTAAGAGGAGCGTTAAATAAAGTATGGATAAATATAAAAAAGAGATGGTATAAGAAAACACCAAGATGGGTCTCCCCATTGGAGGCGTTCATTGCCCCAGCTCTGTTAACTATGAGTAAAAAGGAGAGTTATAAATCTCTGATAAGTGGAAATAACAAACTAAAATCAGAAGAAAAGCTGTCGCGTGAGAATAAATTAACCTGGTGGGAGCAGATTATGTTAAGGGATAGGTTCAAAAAAGACATGTTAAGGGGGTTTGAGGATCAGAATAATGAACTTGATAAGATTTGGTTGTCCTCAAATGACAAATTAATTCAAAAGCTATATAGGCTCCTGCTGGATGACTATTTACAAGATGAGATGATTAAAAATGTGATGATTGGATGGATGAAAGATTTAGGTAAGAATATTGAATATAGTCAATGGGAGCAATGCTGGAAATCGACTAAATATATGAGAGCTGTGGCGTACAAGGAAAACGTATACAAAATGTTTTACAGGTGGTATTGGTCACCCGACAGATTCGCTAAATGTTATTCTGGTTACTCCAGTCAATGCTGGAAGTGTAAGGCGAATGTGGGGACCTTTTACCACATGTGGTGGAAATGTGGGAAAGTCCAAGAATATTGGAAAATGGTGCGCAGGTTGATTCAGGATATTCTAGAGAAAAATTTGGCATTTCTACCAGAAATATATCTTCTAAATATGATTCCAGCAGGATATAGCCATCAAGATGTATATATGTTGGTCTATATCCTAACAGCGGCACGAATGTTACTGGCTAAAAATTGGAAATTAGATGTGTTACCCTCAGAAGAAGATCTAATAGGTAAATTCTTAGAGTTAGCACAAATGGATGACTTAAGTTTGAAACTCCAAAATAAGCATGAGAAGGTACACCTGCATAGATGGGAAAAGATATACAAGTGGATAGAAAAATGGACACATGTTTAAATGTACATAATATTCAACTGACTCTATTATGTAGACACGATGTAACTGTGGAATGTAATATTATTTTGAAAATTTAAAATAAATCACATAAAAAAAAATGTTTATAAAATGTTTTACAAGTGGTATGTAACCCCAGAAAAGTTAGTTAAGTATAACAGTGAGTGTTCAAAAAAATGTTGGAAATGTCAAAATAAGCTGAGGTCATTTTGCCATATTTGGTGGCATTGTGAAAAAGTTAAAAAATTTTGGGCTTAGATACATGAAATCTTGCAAAAAATATTAAACTGTACTGTTCTGTTTACTCCTGAAGTATTACTGTTAAATATTGTTCCTGGTTTATGTAAAAATGATGATTGCTATCTTATTGTTTATATAACAACAACTGCGAGAATTCTATATGCTAAGTATTGGAAAGTCCCGGAGGTCCCAACGAAACAAGAAATTGTCAACAAGCTTTCGGAGGTGGCAGAAATGAATAAATTGACTTTATTGTTAAAGGGACATACAGAGTCTACATTTCAAAATACATGGTCAAGATTCTATATTTGGAACAATAGTTATAACAATATATCCTGATTAAGAAAGACTGGAACAACAAGAAAATTATAAGAAATGTAGTAGCCAACAAAGAAATGGTGGATTTTTTTAGTTACTTGCATTGAGAAATCTGTTTATACATAAGGCTTAAAGTGAAACCATGTACTATGTATTATTACCCCCCATATGTGTGTGTTTGTGTGCTTGTGAATGTATGTTTGTGTTTAGAAAAATATTAAAAACTTTTAATAAACCTTGCCCTATTTGGGGCAAGCAGAAAAAAAAAAGTTTAAGAGGAGGGGTGCAAGCATGCAACCCTATTTGACCCCCTTATTGGTGGAGATTTGGGGAGTCAGTCTTTCAGATGTAGAACATCTAATTTGGCATGAAGTATCATTATATAATCTGCCAATAAGGAAGAGCAGCCTCTTATCAAGAGATATATTGGCCATTTTTCCCCATACGAGATTTCTAGAAACGGAGTGAAAAGCTCCTTTAAGGTCCAAAAAGGCCACATATAATTTGGATCTTCTATGCCCTATTAATTAGGTGGGAAAGGACTAAACAGTGGTCCAGAACAGACTTCCTCTGTTTGAAGCCTATTTGTTCTAGTCCAACAATTTTCTGAGTTGTCAGCCAATCATTGAATTTAATTTGTAATAATTTAGCATAGAGTTTACCAATTATAGATAGGCTGATTGGACTAAAATTTGCAGGATTTGAGTGATCACCCCTCTTAAAGATGGGTACAATGGTTGCATTGGTCCATGCTGCAGATCCTGAATGTCCCCCCCCCCCGCTAGCTACTTTTCTTTTATTATTGTAAATAGTACCGGACAATCTCAAGTATTGATTTCCAAATTTGGTAATTTTAAGAGTAACACACGCCCATGATTCTTTTTGCACTGTAAGCTGGATTTTATGAAACTCAACCAACCCCCGCATCATTCCACTGAATTTCAACCACTGTTCTTCTAGGTAAAACCTATTCCTGTTATGTTCTTCAGTGGGTATACCATTCTTGGAGAAATGTCTCATGTTTCTGTCAGAGCTCTCTCAGCCCCACCTACCTCACAGGGTGTCTGTTGTGGGGAGGGGAAGGGAAAGGAATTTGTAAGCCGCTCTGAGACTCCTTTGGGTAGTGAAAGGCGGGGTATAAATCCAATCTCCTCCTCCTCCTCCTTTTCCGCCAGCATCATATCTACTACTATCCTGTTTTCCCATGCCATCCTGCTAGTGGCATCCAATTGTTCTATCCCTTTAACTGTGTCTCTGGTGTAATAGATATAATTTATCCAGTCCACATTTTTGTTCATAGTGGTCCACCCAAATAGTATTGACTCAAACCCTGCTGCAATTTGATTTCTGGTTTTATATTCATCAGGAACCACTCGGGGGGACCCTATGGAATATATATAGATCCGGTCATCAAATGAGGTGCTTAACACCTCTCTTTTACTCCTACTGCACTTGCTTCCTGTATCATGTTCAAATGCCAGGGTAAATGGTACAGCCAATTGTACTAGAGAACAGGTTCCTGACCATTTCAGCAGAAGAGTGTATCTCAGTCTTTTACCTCCACAGTACCACCAGAGATCCACTCGAGGAATCCTTAAACTGGAGTAATTGCTCTCTTCAGATTCTATTCTTTTTTTTTTTGGTAAATACAATTTATTATTGGATATAACACATGTTCATACATTTTAAACCTACCTACATATCCATTTTTCTAATTTCCCTTCTCCCCCCCCAAACAAGGCTTCCCGCACTGCTCCAACCCCATTAATGTCTCTCTTGTTCTGTTACAATTACTTCTAAACTTATTTTCTCTTACAAACGGTAACAATTCATCCAGATTCTATTCTTGTGAGATTATAGACACTTGTGCATGTCTCCAGCATACCCACGCTCATGGTATAATTTACTCCTTGCCTTGTTAGGCAGGTGGTGTGATTGCCGTAGGCCGCTGAGAACACAGAAGGCACTTTCATGTCTTTCTCCTTCATAGCAGGGAAGAGTACCAAGAGAGACTTACATAACTCATTTCCCCAAGCTGTTGGCCTGATACACAAGCATAACAATTACTCTTATTCAGGCTTGTTACTGTATATTTCACCCATTCCATCCAGGCATTAGCATCTCCATATCCTGTTTCAATCTCAAAGGTTTCTTTTACCTCAATTAATTGGACCACCTGAGGATCATTAGATGGCGTCCAAGGTTGGACTACAGGGAGGTCCAGTGACCTACTTCCGGTCTCATTCCGGGCCCAGGTTACCATTCTAAATCTGGCTACTGGATCTGTACCACTTATGTATGCTCCCAACCCAAAAGTAATGTCTAGATCTTGGTTTGCATCAGTCACCTTTAGAATTATAGGGTTACAGGCATTGAGGTTACACGAGAGGGTAGTGTGTCCCCTGAATATGGTTATTTTCTTGTATAGGGGTTTAGTCTTGGCAAAGGATGGGGCCCAGTCCTGGGGTGCAGTGGACCACCACACGTTACTCCACCCAGGGCAAGGCGCCCCTTTGTGCATCCAAGCCGTACTTTCTGGACATAAATATTTATCTGCACTACTTAATTTTCTCTGATTATCCAAAGTTCCGCATTGCAAAATTAAGCAAGCATCAAATGTAACTGCTTGGGATTTCTCCGCTCTAGTGAGACTAATGCAGAACTTGATTGGGTATCTAGCCCCTCCATTTGTCATCATCTCTTAATTTTCCTATGTTAGGAACCATCTATCTCCCTCCTAGACGCTGGATGGGGAAAATAGAAAAGTATGCCCACACCATGACCAATATTGGTTCCATATCCAAACAAAGATGGCAAGGATTATCAGCAAGGGTAACAATACTGTGATGCAAGCTTCTTGTTGCTTTTGTTCTCCTATTTCATCAGTATCCCTGCTCATTGAATTAGTTTAACTGTATTTCACCCAAATTCCTTCTTCATGGTCCCACACCTTAAGCCAGTGGTTGTCTGGGTCAGAACTAGAGTCCTCACTACTACCACTGTGCAATCCTACACACCTGAGGCACTCCTCCTGATGGAAATTGTTTAGCTGAGGAGGTTGCAATGTAACTTGATTCTCCCAGCCACCAGTATACTCACTACTTTCCAGGGCAGTTGTCTCTCTGGTTATTTCCCACACATGTATAGGGCTGTCATTAATTTTCCTTAGAAACCACCATGGACTCCATTCACTCCAACTATTTCCTTGTTTAACTTGTCTGGTCAAAACCCATGCAGAGAAAATCGGTGGAAACCTCACTCCCCAAATAGCTATTCTGTACCAGGCACATAATTGTTGTTCAGTTTCTAACTCAAGAGGGCTGACTGTCCAAGTATCCAACCACGGCTGTACTAATTCAGTATACCTGTGTTCAACACTCCATTCCTCATTATCAGGGGTACACCACCAAGCAGGGAATTCAGACATGGACAGAGAGGCAAACCTTACAGAATAGACAAACAAAAGGTAAGAAGTGGTCGCTTATGCTCTTTCAAGGTTAATTTTAAAGGATTCTTTGGATCAGTCTCACTCCTCCACTGGTTTGTGGCCGTTTTTACAGGCACTTCTCCTGGTTCAGGCACACCTTTAATTCTGGTATGATGAGTCCAACCTCTTTCCCTCGTCCTCACAGCAATTTCTGTGATCAGTAGCACCTGGAACAGTCCCTCCCCAGTTCGGAGCGAGCAAAGACTCCCTCCAAGATTTGACGAGGACCCAGTCTCCTGGTTGATGCTTATGGACAGGAAATTCCAGAGGTGGAGTTTGAGCAAGCATGGCCTGTTGGTGAAGAGAAGAGAGAGTGGACAGCAGTGCAGTAACATATTATGTTAAGGTTTTATCAGTCCATTCAAGTAAAGGTGTCCTACTGGTTTGCCCCTATCATGAGCACCGCCCTGTCCCAGGACGTTGCCGTGAGGTAGCTGTGGCGTCACAGCCTTTCTATATATGTAATGGCACTGTATTCAGTTTATGATCTTATGAGGTGACTGATCAGTCCTAATTCCTATCCCCAATGGCTGATCAGCTAACCCTTAACAGTAGTCTCTTCGGGGTTTCCTTTAACTTCTGAATATATGGAGGGCAACTGCCCAGTATTATTCTTCCCCACAGAGTCAGGCACCAGGGCTTATAAATGTCACATAATAAAGATTTATTATTATTATTATA
Organism: Gekko gecko; assembly: GCA_029375565.1. Lineage (NCBI taxonomy): Eukaryota > Metazoa > Chordata > Lepidosauria > Squamata > Gekkonidae > Gekko > Gekko gecko. The sequence continues at coordinate 124,730,715 of JAPDNY010000007.1, forward strand.
TTATACAGAAAATTCCAACAGGGGGATGGGATATATTTACACAGGATTCTTTTGATACTTTGTTGTATAAACACTCCACTTTGCCTTTTCATAAGCTGTAGGCTTATTACTCTCAGTTTGACTCAGATGTTCTTTGTTCACAAAACCCTTCTCTGACTCCACTCTCCAGAACCTGTTTTGTGGTTAACCTTTGGGCTTTAACTGTCTGGCCTCCTGAGTCTACTGGTTCGACAAAACTCAGCTCTCCAGACTCCTCCAAACCCTTTGCCCTTCCTTAGCCACCTTAAGTTCATTTGGAGCAGGGTATTTGTGGATTGTGACCCCTGAGGTCTTGTACTTTTCACTCTCTCACCACTCTCTTCTTTATGTTAGAGGGTACCAGTACAAAGGGTTTTTTTCAGACACAGTTTTCCACATAAACTGCTCTCAAGCTGATTCCACTGAGCTCAGAGGCTGTTGTACTCTCAAACATCTCCCAGTAACACTCTGTGTGTTAACTCCCTGTAAGCGATCTATGAACTCACTGACTCTCTCAACAGTCAGCTCTCAACTGTCATTTCTGTACAGTTATCTGTCACTCATTTCCCTGAGAGTTCCGAGCCACCTGGCCCCCACCTCTCTCAGTGTCATGTGACTCAGCAGCTGCTGGGTTTACCTTGCTGTTGTCCATAAACCTCTAATTCCATCACAGCCCCGTATACAGTAGGCCAAACATCATCTCATAAGGGGAGATCCCAATATCTTTTCTGTGGGCAGTTCTTATCCTTAACAAAGCTTTGGCAGAACCTTGGTCCATGGTAATTTGGTCTCTATTACTAGTTTAGTTAAAGTTTTCTTAAGGATTCCATTGTAGTGCTCCACCTTTCCTGAGGAGGGCAGGGTGCCATGGGCAGTGTAGGTCCCACTTAATTCCTAATACATCCATGACCTCCTGCAAAAGCCGCCCACAGAAGTGCTGACCCCTGTCTGAATTTACCCCCTCCATTAAACCTCATGTGGGTATTATATGTTCTAGAATTACCTTTGCCACTGTTTTAACTGTAGCCGAGGCTACAGAGCAAGCTTCCACCCATCCTGTTAAATGATCCACTAATACCAAGCAATGTTTCAACCTTGCCACAGGCTTCAGTTCGGTAAAGTCTACTTGCACATACTGAAACGGCGTAAGAGTTAGTGGCCTGCCTCCCATCTGTGTTTTTCGTGCCCAGCTAGTATTCACTTTTGCACACCCCAGACATCTACTCATCACTGATCTGCCAATTGATTATATTCCAAAGCAAACATATTTCTTCCAAAATAAGTCAATCAATGCTTAGGCCCCCCCCCCCCAATGACTACTTTGATGTAATGCCTGTAGGACTCTGTGAGCCAGTGGCTTTGAAAGCCACTGGCTTCCATCTGGGAGAATCCCCCACACCCCTTGTTCCCTTCCTCCCAGTTCCTGAATGCTTGTCTTTTCATGTTCGGAGAATACTGGTTTTTCTTCAGATTCCTCAAGCTGTGGCGTTAGACTCATTAACAGAATTTCCTTGTTTGGGCCAGCTTCTTTAGCCATTAGGTCAGCCAATCTGTGCCCTCTAGCCTCAGGAGTGTTTCCCCTCTGATGCCCAGGTACATGTATTATTGCCAGTCTCTTTGGTAAATGCAATAAGTTCAATACCTCCTTGACTAGCAGTTTGTGAGCCAGAGTTTCCCCTGCTGGTCAGCAGTCCCCTCTCCTGCCACAGTTGCCCAAATACATGGGCTATGTTATAGGCATATCGGCTATCTGTGCCTATGTTAATCACCTGCCCCTCATAAATTTGGAGGGTCCTTTTTAATGCATACACCTCACAGGTCTGTGCTGACCAACCAGGAGGGAGTTTCTCTGACTCCTTCAATTCTTGCCCTTCCACAATTGTGTATCCATTGCATCTCTTCCCTTCCACCACCCTTGAAGATCTATCAGTGTAGACATCCAGCCCATCCTCCCACTTACTCTCCCTCAGATCTTTCCTAGCTTTTGTTTGCAGGTCATGGATGCCTTCGTCTTCTGCAAGTTCACCTACCCTGCATCCCTTCAGAAATTGTGCAAGGTTAACTGTTCCCGTCTAGGCTAGGATTAAAGCATCTCTTTCCATCAGAATAGTTTCATATTTTAGGATTCTGGAATCAGTTAACCATTGTCCTTCCCTTTGGTTCAAGATACCTTTCACCTGGTGACTTACACTGACTATGATGGCTCCCCCAAAAGTCAGTTTCCTGGACTCCTGCACCAGCTCGGCCGTAGCAGCAACATATCTCAGACATTCCGGCCACCCATGGGTTACTGGTTCTATCAGCTTTGAAAGAAAGGCCACTGGTTGCAGTAATCCTGCCTGCTTCTGGGTAAGCACCCCCACTGCGCACCCATTTGAGGTTTCAACAAACAGGTGAAAAGGCTTCTCCAGTGATGGCAGTGCCAGCACTGGAGGTTCCATCAATGCTTCATTTGCCTAAAAGCATGAATTTCCTCTGGTTCCCAGATCAACACCTCAGGTTGAGCGATAGTCAATTTAGCAAACAGAGGCTTTGTTAATTCTGCATGTTTCAGTACCCAGAGTCTGCATTAGCCTACCATTCCCAGGAAACTCCTGAGGGCTCTCCTGGTCTTAGGTAATGAGATCCCCTGTATACCTTGTAACCTCTTGGGGTCTAACTTTCTCTTCCCTGCCGAGAGCAAATGTCCAAGGTACTTGCCAGTGGTTTCTGCCCATTGCAACTTCTCCCATGATACCCACAGTCCCTTTTCAGCTAAGTAATTTAAAAGTTTTATTCCTGTCTCAACCACTGATTTTCTTGTTTTTCTGACACAAGAAGATCATCTGCATAACTCAACATTTGAGCACCACTCACTGGCTGGAATTCACTCAACACCTTCCCCATGGCCTGATTGAAAAAGGAGGGGGCTTCAACGTAGCCTTGTGGCAGAACCGTCCATCTCAGTTGCTGCTTTCTCCCTGTTTCAGGATCCTCCCATTCGAATGCAAATAAGCCTTGTGACTCCTCTGCTACTGGGACAGACCAGAAGGCATCCTGCATGTCTGCCACAGTAAATATCCTATGTTCAGCAGTTATTTTGCTCAACAAAGTATAGGGATTGGGCACCACTGGATGTCTAACTTGGACCAGGGAGTTCACAGATCTTAAATCATGCACCAACCTGTAAGAGCCATTGGGTTTCTTCACTGGGAGGATAGGGGTGTTATAGGGGCTCATGCATGGTTCCAGGAGCCCATCCTTTAGTAATTGGTCAATCACTGGTTTTAATCCCCTCCTTCCTTCCAGTGAAATAGGGTATTGCTTTTTCTTCACCACTTCCCCTGGTCTTTTTAATTTAATTTCAATGGGAGGGATATTCATCCCCCCTCTATCACTTTCTCCTGCCCAAACGCTGGGGTTTATTTGCTGCAGTTCATTTTCCTGAAGGAGGAACATTTTTATTTCTATTTTATTGTTTTTCATTTGACTACTGATTCCCAATTCTCCTAATAAGTCCCTCCCAGCCAAATTTGTCCCTCCTGGGTTATAGAAGAAATCATACATTACAAAGGGTTCTCCAGGTCCAATGGATACTTTTAGAGGTTCAAGAATAGGTAAGGTAAATGTTCTTCCTTCTATGCCTTTTACAAAAATGGCATTTACTGTCTGCTTACTCTTAGAGGGTTCAATGGAAACAGTGGACCTGGTTGCTCCCATGTCAGTTAAAAAGGTATAAGGTTCATTCTCAGGCACCACATATATTTTATCAAGGGCTCTTCACCACAGGAGCCTGAGAAAATGAGCCCCTGACTTCCCTAATCTTCAAATTCCATCAAGTTCACCAACTCCCGATGACTCTGATTCTCTAGGCACTGAGCCCACCAGTGCCCTTCTTTCCCACAGACAAAACAGGCTCCTTGTCCAGGAGTAATATTTCAGGGACCTTGTCCTCAACCTCTTCCCATCCCAGGGTCTGAATTTACTTATGTGCCTGATTTGTTTATCTCCAAATATTCTCCTCTTCCTCTTGCTCACTTATCAGTTTCTTGATAGCGCTGGCTCGCCCACTAGGCGAACTAGGTGCTCGCCTAGGGCGCGCCGGCCCCCCGGCGCCAAACAGCACCCTGCCCCCCTGAAAAGCCCTCCCGCCACCCTAACCAGGCGTCTTCCACTGCCGCCAGTACAGAATGCCCAGCCGGGTCGAAGGAGGTGGCAGTGCAGCTTTCCTGCCCTTCCCCTACCCCCTTGGGGGGGGGAGGCAGGGGCAGCATGGCGGTGGCCAGTGGGGACTCCCCACTGCCACTGCCAGTACAGAATGCCTGGCTGGGGCACAACTCGCCCACCCTCCCCTTCCCCCTTGGGGGGAGGAGGTGGGGGTGTCATGGAGGCAGCCAGTGGGGACTCACTGCCACCGCTACCACCAGTACAGAGCGCCTAGCTGGGGCGCAGCTTGCCCATTCTCCCCCTCCCCTCTCAGGGGGGAGGGGGTGGGGGCAGCATGGCAGCGGCCAGCGGCCAGCAGCGACTCCCTGCTGCTGCCACCAGTACAGAACACTCCTTGTGCTCCCCCTCCTTCCTATACCCCCATATCATTATCACTGTCTTCTTGCAGTACATAAGGAGGAGGGGGGAAATTGTCTAATATCTCCCACCGTGGGGGAGTGGAGGGTGATACCAAATCCTTCTTCTTTGATTCTGTTTTAAGGGGACACATGAAAACACTATGTCCTTTTGGTCCCTGCATCCAAATTCTGGCATATATCTCCTCTTTTGGGAGGGATTGTTTCTTTCCTAAGATGTAATTATTTAGGGCTGACACTGGGCTGGGCAGAAAAGTCCCCAGAGGAGGCCAAAACTGGCTTTCCCAATTGTAATTGGGCCAGACTTCTCTGCACAAATGTATCATTTGATTTTTCTCTAAAAACTGTATTAAAGGTCTCCTGTCCCAAGTTGCTAGGACATTCCCTAAAGGACTAGATGGAGGAATCACTGGACTCCCAGCCGACCCAATCACTGGAGATGAGGATCCTCCAGTTCTTTCCCCTGACTTTTAGGTATCTGTATCTCTGTTTTCTGCTTCTTGGACAACTTACTCTGTCCTCTGACCATTTTCCTTCTGGATTTATTAACAGATTTCACAAACACACTTCACAGTCACTCACTGCCCTGATTGTGGGTGTTTGACCACAGAGGGGGTCTACACTGAACCCTAGAGCCTCTGTCAGACTGGGCGTGCTACAACACTCACAGGGTCAGTAGTCAAAGACCTTGCCCATGGGGTGAGTTGTCTTCCGGCTGCCAACAAAACAACACTGAAACAACACAAGACTAATGAGAAACCCAACATGCATCAACCTACTGAGTTTACCCAACTGCAGGGACCCAGCCTGCTTTGAAGAGAATGAGAGAAGAACTGGATCCACCCATTCACAACACTTTCATCTCACTGGAAACCAAGTTCCTGTTGGGGCCCTCTTACCCAACCTTGGTTTCCCCTGGACCACCTGGGTTCAGTACACAGGGTCACATCCAAATTATTTATTTATTTGGATTTGTATCTCGCCCTCCCCAGAGGCTCAGGGTGGCTAACAGCAAGGCACACATGCCAACTTTAAAACAAGTTCAGCAATATAAAACCAGAAAACATATAAACAACATCCAAACATTATAGCCCAAGCAATAAAACAAGATGGGGCAGATCGTAGCCCCCAGCAGACATTAACCCCCAATAGCCAAACAGCAGCCAAACAGTTGCTCATTCCCCCCCTCTCCTGCCAGGGCCGCCCTGCACTCAGTGATGACGATAGTACGATGGCGGATGGCTAACCATGGCGGCGACTCCTAATCATAGGCCCGGCAGAATAGCTCCGTCTTACAGGCCCTGCGGAACCTGAGGCCCGTGCATGTGGCTTGCATGATCCTTCAGAATTCTGAACTCTGGATTCTCAGGATGAAGGAACTCCTTTCCCTCTCAAACAACATTCACTCTGAGCCTTTATCTGGTTTTTCCTGTTTCCCAGGTCGGGGTGTCTCCCCAAAAAGAACCACTGAAAAACAGTAGGGTGCACCTTTCCCTTGGGACACAGCCCCACCACTGGGTGGTTGACAGGAAAATCCCAACGCTGCCACCAAAATTGTTAGGGACAAAAATAATCAAGGCAAAGTCAAGAGTGGACATTTTAAGATCTTTTACTGTGCAGGGAACCTCCAAGAAAGGAGTTCAAATAATAATTGGTTACATGCAGTTTTTATAAGGTAACAACATAATCACATGCAAAAACAAAAATCCTATCACCGATCGCAACCCCCCCCCCATTACCTCATTGGCTAAAAAGGCATCCAGAGTTATAATCTAAGCCGATATGCCTAAACCACATTTCAAAGCTCCCTCCCCTTTCCCAAACTTTCTTAAGTATTGATTTCCAAATTTGGTAATTTTAAGAGTAACACATGCCCATAATTTCTTTTGCACCTGCAAGCCGGATTTTATGAAACTCAACCAACCCCCGCATTGTTCCAGCGAATCTCAACCACTGTTCTTCTGGGTAAAATCTCTTCCTGTTATGTTCTTCAGCAGGTACATCATTCTTGGAGAAATGTCTCATGTTTTTCCTCTGTAAGATTCTAACAAACGACTATGTTCCCCATAAATCTTATGCATGTCTGTAGCAAAAAGCTCTTACAGAAACTTTAAAGCTGCATTATGTCCTATCTGTTAAGCTAATTTGGAAATTCTACTTTCTATTTCTCTATATTCTTGCACAAGCTGACTACAACGGGTCTTCTTGTTAGGTGTTGCTAAGCGTTGTGGTTTTAGTAGTTCCTGTTCTCTATACAACAGGTGTCTAGTTCTGCTTTGCGGCTTAGCTAGTTACATCCTGTCTCAAGCAATTTTCCTCTTCTTACATGCAAGCCTAAAAAAATTCGGATAGTTTGTTAGAGGAGGAGGAGGAGGAGATTGGATTTATACCTCATCCTTCACTACCCAAAGGAGTCTCAGAGCGGCTTACAAACTCCTTTGCCTTCCCCTCCCCACAACAGACATCCTGTGAGGTAGGTGGGGCTGAGAGAGCTCTGACAGAAACTGCTCTTTTTCAAGAACAGCTGTGCCAGAACTATGGCTTGCCCAAGGTCATCCAGCAGGTGCAAGTGGAGGAGTGGGGAATCAAACCCTGTTCTCCCAGATTAGAGTCCACGCACTTAACCACTATACCAAAGAGAATATTCCAATAATTACAGGTTTTCCCAAAATTTTAATCATCCTCCCCCACTTTACCAAGTACCCACATTCCTTCTCTGAACACACCAGGGATCACTCCCCTCTTTAGAGATATTGTCCTTATCAACTGGGCAGGGAATTTCTTCTCTAACTAGAAGATCTATCCCTTTTCTTGGCCCAAATGGTGGTCTTCACTGATCCTCCCACTCCTCCTTGCCAACCTTCCCAGTCCTCTGTCATTGTTAAACTTTCTTCAGTTAGTCCTAAACTCTCCTCAGTCAGTCAGGAGAGTCCTGTTCTTAGTCTATACTAAACTGAATTCCCATCAGCAGTCAGTTTCCAAGTCTTTCTGTTCAACTCATGCTAACCAATCACATTTCTTTTGAGCAGCCTGTCACTCAAGGCTCTCTGGCTCTGTGAGCCATTAACAATCTGCCTATCTCTCAGGCAAGAAAATTGTTCCACTGAATCCCCTGAAATTTTGTATCCAGAGGTCAGTAGGCCTTCAGAAACAGCTTAGGGAACAAAGTGGGAGTCTGCAACAATGGGGGGAATTGGCAGAAATCTTTGAAGACTTAAGTAACTACATAGATGGATACATGCCAATATTAAATATAATTGCTCATTTGGCCACATGAGAGCAGTATTGGATGTAAGTTACATACGAATTGCCCAGAAGCAGATCATCAAAACTTCCTTTAGAGGAAATAAGGTAAGGATTTATGGAGAATAGTGCAAAATACACTGTCAAGTAAGATATATATATTTAATGGTATGGGCAGTCTTGCCTGAACCAAAAATAAATGTGTTTGGTACAAATGCATTTTGGTCCTTCTGTCTATGGTCACAGCTTTCCCTGGAGTCTTAATAAGACTTATACCTTTAAATGGAATTAGAAGGGTGTAACTGTTTAGGATTGCTTTGTTAGAGCACAAGACTGCAACAAAAAAGCTTTATTCTTATTCCATAGAGTTTTGCCTAAAATATCAGAGCATCACTACGTGACAAGCCTGGCAAGAGGATGTCACTTCTGTGTGGCATCATCACACTGGGGGTGTCGTGCCGGGTTGTGGCCGTTGGGGTGAGGCTTTTCCTGCCAGCAGGAGCCCACGAAATTGGGGGATCCCCCAATTCTAACTGGGGGCTGGCAACCCTACTCTGCAGAGGTGTCGAACTCATTTGTTACAGCTGGATCTGACATAAATGTCACTTTGTTGGGCCAGCAGCTGAGTTGGTGTGGCCTCAATGCAAGGCCCCGTGGTCTGTGTGTGTGTGTGCAGATGAAAACCCGCATGAGCGGACTGGAGAGCCAGTGGTACAGCGCTGGGCAGATGCCCTTGTGCTGCCTGGAGGGGGACAAATCCCTTCCCCAGCCCACTCCTGCCACCAAAGCTGTGAGGCAGGGCCCCAGGGTAAAAACATAAAGTGGCTGGGTGTTGTGAGCTCTCCCCTGCCCCTGAGCCACCATGGAAGGGGACTGGAAAGATAAGTTGAACTAACCCCCCTGGCTGTGGAAGTAGGGGGAGTAATGGCCAAGGTGTGTGGCCACATGCACACCGGGGCCCAGGTGCGAGGCCACATGCATGGCGGGACTAGGGTTGCCAGCCTGCAGGTAGAGCCTGGAGATCTCCTGCTTTTACAACTGATCTCCAGCTGACAGAGATCAGCTTCCCTGGGGAAAATGGCTGCTTTGAAGGGTAGACTATGGCATTTTGCCATGCTGAAGTCCCTCCACTCCCAAAACCATGGCCTCTCCTGGATCCACCCCCAAAATCTCCAGGTATTTTCCAACCCAGAGCTGGCAACCCTAGGCAGGACCCATGCCAAGCAAGGCCTGATAAGCCGGAGATGCCCATGTAGCAGCAGCCAACTGTGACCAAGGTCGCCAGGCGATCCATGGCATGGCAATGCTGGGGGTTCAAGCCAGATATCATTGATAAGCTGTGTCATCCCCAGCAATTGCCCACACCACTGGATCGTCTGATGGAGCAGACACTGCACACACAAGACCACACATATGGCAGAGGCCCCAGGCCACCCAGGGACCAGTATAGGTGGAGATTGCCAGCGCTGCCCTCATGAGGCAGCAAGCCACCTACAGTTGAAGGCCACTGGGTGTTCCATGGGGGGAGGTCTGATTTCTGAGTCATGTGCTCAGTGGCAGGACTAGGCCTCTGATGTGTGGAAGAAACTGCTTGGGGAGAGGAGGGGCTCCTGCCTTCCCCCAACTGATTTTTACCTAAAACAGCCCCCCTCAAATGAGTTATTTATATAACTTTGGAGCAGCATTTGCTTGGAATACTCCACAGTGCTGCTCCAAATCTAGAGTTATTTAGTGAACAGATGTATAGTATATAATTATGGCCCTAAGTCTTTGGAATCACAAGCTTAGAGTATGGCAGCTTCCAGAACTGGGGACATTGTTTCTTCAGTGTTTGCTTTGCAGGGCTTTCTCACTGTGTTTGTTCAAACTATACTCTTTTGACTTATACTCTGTGGACTCTTTGATGTCTGTGGACTCTGTTGTTGCCCTGCTTGTGGTTGCTGCAGCCAAGCAGTGACAATGCAGGAATGGAGGAGGAGGAGGAGGAGGAGATGGCAGTACTACTCTTTCCATTAAGTTCCCTGAATCTTTGGAGAGACTGTAAAAAAATACACGGTGAAATCTTTGGGTGTGCTATTTAAAAGAATGGCTTCTTGTCCCTTTCCTAGGGTTGCCAACCCCCCCAGTTTGGCAGGGGTCCCGCACTTTTTGGGGGCTTCTACATGCCAGCGGCCAGCTGGCTGCCAGGGGAAGCCCCGCCCCCAAGCCCCAACACCCGCAGCCACCCCTCTCACTTCTCTCTTGAGATATAGGAGGGAAAGGGGTGGCTGTGGGCCATGCGCCTGATCTCCGTGGAGATCGGGCATGCGGGGGGGGGAACACCAGCTCTCTGCACTTAAAGGGGCCCCTTTAAGTACAGGGAGCTGGCATTTCCGCCACGCCCAATCTCCGCAGAGATCAGGCACACGGGCGGGAACACCAGCTCTCTGCATTTAAAGGGACCCCTTTAAGTGCAGGGAGCCGGCACTGCTAGAAGATCAGGCGGACTGGGGGATGTCCTCAATGTGATGCTCCGCTCCCTCCAGGAACGCTCCCCAAAGTCCCCCGCTGGGGGTGAAAATGGGACTTGGCAACTCCTTATTCCATCCCCATCCCCACTGAAAATAACCACTCAAAGATGCTTCTACCCCCACTGGGGAAAACGGATGGGACAAAAACAGCATGGGACAAAAACAGCATGGGACAAAAACAGCATGGGACAAAAACAGTATAGGGGTAGTGATTTTCAGTGGACAAAGGCCCAAGAAAAATTGCAGCACCCAGGCTGCATTGTCTAGGAAACAGTATCTTAAAAGAATCACTGGAACATTGTTTGAGCTTGAATTCCCAGAATTAACAAATGCTGTAATAGTGTGGGGACTATTTTCTAGGATTTCCTGATTCTTGCAGTCTGTGCCTCCCTCCCTCTTGCGTATTTTCTGGTCATGAGTCATCATTCTCCTCCTAAGAAGTTAGCTTTGGGGCTACAGTAAGCAGTCAGCAAAAGAGCAGGTAACAAACAATCCCAAAGGTTCATAATGTAAGTATGAGAATGAGTCTCATGTTCCAAAGATTCTTAAAAGCTTTCCTACTTAAAGTATGTGTGTTTTGCTAAACGTTTGGCTTCTATTTAGCATCTCAAAGCAAGCTAGAGAATTTCGCTAGCTGGCTCAGTTATGAAAGCTGGAAAACAGAAGAGATCTTTAGAATCTTCAGATAATGTAAGTGAAAGGATGAATTGTCTATGTGTAGCATGAGATCCTTCAAAGCTTTTTTAAAAAAGAAATATTTATGTGAGCTAAATATTTGACTTTCTTTTAGCCCTCCCAAAGGATCTCAATCAGAAAAAGCTAAAAAACAAAGCATGCAATCTAATGTAAGTATAAGAATGAATCAACTGTACATAGCATGAGATTCTTTAAAGATTTTTTTAAAAGATCGATGTATTTATGCATGTTTTGGGGACTTTGTAGCATAACAAGAAATTTTCTGTTCTGGCAAGATATATCTGTTATGAAATAGTGTGTTACTTATTTACTAGAGTTCTTAAAATGACCATTAAGCAGCACTGAATTTAAAACACTGAAATAATGCAACAAAAAACTCTGATTTGTGTGGAAGTTTATATAATTTCTGAAAAGATACCAGAAAATACTGGTTGTGTGGGGAAATGCTTCTCTTGCCAGCTACATTTCTGTCCACATGGGAATTTGGAAAGATCCAGCTTGCCTAACCCCAGGCTAATAACTTTTCTTTTTTCTTTTTTGAACATTTTAAGTTTATTAAAGTTCAAGTTGTACAAAAACAGAACATAGTGCACATACATACAGAATAATTTTCCTGAAAACTTTAGTTATAGTAATATCATCTATGGTATCATGTTGAACATTAACTTGCTTGTAACACATATCACAATAAACTTTAGCTTACTTGCAACACAGATGTAAGGATTTTATTTCGTTTGTTCGTTAGAGTCATTCATTGTGCATGTAAGGTGTTTTAATGTTTGGTGCAGATAACCTCTAAATGTTTTTCTACATGTTTATTAAATATATTTTTGAATGTGAGCTGAGAAATTCACGATCAGGCACAGAGTCAGTAGAGTAAGAGAAAAGGAAAGCTCAGTGATTGAGATTGTCCCTATGAGAAGACTAGAGTGTGATAAATAGGATTGCATGGCTGGCAATCCTGCGTGAAGATGTAATCCATGAATGGAAACCATTTTTCATCAAAGATTGTTTGTCTTAGACATATCTCCGATCTTTGGATCTTATCAGTGATCTTTTCCATGATGAAGTGATCCCATACTTTTTTTAACCAAGAGTTCCGAGTCGGGGCTGAAGGGGACTTCCACGTCGATGCTATTGAGGTTTTGGCAGCAACAAGGAGGCTTGAGATTAGTTCCTGGCTTAACGGAGGAATGTTAGAGCCATGCCAGTCATCTAGGAATATTAGTTCTGGGTTGAACGACAAAGAGTATCCGGTGATAGAGTGAATTTGCTGCAAAATATCCTGCCAAAAATCTGAAATAACAGGGCATTGCCACCAACAATGAGCAAAAGAACCTCGCTCACCACATTGTTTCCAGCATGCAGGAGAGTGGTTTGACGTTATCTTGGCAAGTCTTTCTGGTGTAAGATACCACCTGGTCATGATCTTATAGGCTTGAAGTTTGGTGGATGCGACAGAGGAAGTCATTAACCTTGACGTCCAAATCTTTTCCCATTGAAGTTCATTGGGCTGTTTATTGCAGTCTTGTTGCCATTTTAGTTGAAAGGATAAGGGTTTGCCACCGTCAAGTCTCACTAAGATGTCATATATCTTGGATATTAATCCTTTGAATGTTGAGTCCAGAGGAGTCATAAGTTGCTCAAAAGGAGTTAGAGGAGCTTTGAGGATTTGTGGTAGATTCAGATTTGTCAACGCGTGGTTTAAATGGAGATAGAAGAACCACAGGATAGTACAATGGATAAGATCTTCTAGTTTTGCCCTTGGAAGAAGTCCTTTCTTAGATGAAATGTCTGATATACGTGACACATGTGCTTTCCTCCATTGATTAGCCACGTTGCGGTCACATCCTGGAGAGAACCAATCCTGGAAGAGGAATGAGGTAAATCTGGAAACCTTTGGTATTATCTTGTCTCTATAGTGGTCCCATGCGTTTAGTATAGCTGAGAAAAAGATATGATTTTTAATAAGTACAGGTCTTTCACAGGGCCTATTCCAGATTATCTCTTGCATTAGCTTTGGTTTAATGATTCGGTTTAAAGGAGTGATCCAGTCAGCTTGTTCTTCATTTCTCAATATTTTAATTATATATGTCAGTAAAGCTGTGTGGTAGTAGATCTTCAGGTCTGGGAAGTTCAGTCCCCCTTGAGAGGTTCGTCGTCTTATTACTTGGAAGCTTATTCTAGGTCGCTTATAGTTCCATAAAAAGGAGTTAAGGTCATGTTGCCATTCTTTAAGCAGTTTGTTGGGAATAGTGATAGGTAAAGTGCGGAAAAGATAAAGCAATTTGGGAAACGCAAATGACTTGATTAAGTGTAATCGGTCTGTCAGAGATAGATTTAGCTGGTTCCACTTCCTAAGGTCTTGTTTAATTTCTCTAAATTTTGTAATATAGTTGAGCATTAGTAAATCGGACGGATCCTGAGGTATTTGGATCCCTAGATATAGTAAGGACGTAGGAGTGCTTTGAAAGCCATATGTCTTCCTTATTTGATGTTCAGTCTCCATAGATAGATTTAGTGGCATCATGTGAGACTTGTTGTTGTTTATTTTCAGTCCAGAGACTTGACTGAATGCTTGCAGCAGACTTTTAAGATGTCGGAGAGAATTTTCTGGATCGGTCAAATAAATCAACATGTCATCCGCGAAGAGACTTAGTTTGAATGAAGATTCTCCCGCTGTAATGCCTTTGATATGTGGATCTTGTCGAATCAGCTCGGCCAGAGGTTCCAAAGCTATTGCGAACAATGTAGGAGATAAAGGGCATCCTTGCCTCGTTCCCCTCTCCAAAATGAACTTTTCAGAAGCAACGCCATTTGCTTTGATCTTAGCAGTAGGGTCTTTATAGATTGCCGTAATTGCGCGAAGGAATGAGTCCCCAAAACCCATGTGCCAGAGCAAAGAAAGCAAGTATGTTGTTTCTATGGAGTCAAAAGCTTTCTCGACATCAAGTGAGATCAGAAGGCCACTCGTGTGCAATTCTTTGCAAGTTGATAGAATATTTATGGTCTTGACTATATTATCAGAGATGTCTCGTCCTGGAATAAAGCCCTTTTGATCACTGTGAATATATTCCATTATGAAGGTGTTCAGACATTGCGCCAATATGGCGGTAAATATTTTATAGTCCTGGTTAAGGAGTGATATCGGACGAAACAACGCTGGGTTAGTTAAGTCTCTTCCAGGTTTAGGTATCAAAATGATTGAGGCAGACTTCCAAGAAGGAGGCATGACGCCTGAAGACAATAAGTCATTACATGTGGCTGTTAGAGGACCAACTATGGCATTGGCAAATTTTTTGAAAAATTCCAGAGGATAACCATCCGGTCCAGCTGATTTGTTATTTTTTAGATGACAGATAACATCAAGCACTTCCTGAGATTCTATTGGTCGATCCATTAGTTGCCTGTGAATGTCATTTAACTTCTTGAGATTGAAGTTTGAAGATAAATATCCTTCAATATCTGCAGCTTTGGGATTAGTGGAAGAGTACAGTGACTTATAAAAATCCATAAAGATCTTATTTATCTTAGTGGAACTGGATTGCAAGTTCCCGGAAGAGTCTTTCAAGGCTGAGACATGTCGCGTTGATTTTTTGTCCTTGACCCTCCATGATAACAATCTCAAAGATTTAGGAGAGTTAATCCAGTATTTTTGCTTGAGGAACAGTAGATTTTTCTGAATCTGTGTTGTTTCTAATGATTCGAGTAATTTCCTTTCGGTGAGTGGCCGTTGGTAAACCTTTTTGCCTCCCTTATCTTTATGAAGTTGTTCCAAACGTTGTATTCTTGTTTGTATTTCCAGTTTAAGAGCTTCTTTTTCTTTCTTCAGATGTGATGTCACCGAAATTAAATGGCCACGTAGAACAGCCTTAAACGCATCCCACACTATGGAAGAAGATGTTTCGTCGTTGACATTGTCTTGCAAATATTGTTGGATGAAACGTTCAATTTGGGTGGCTTGAGTTTCATTAAAAAGTAGTGATTTATTCAGATTCCATTGTCTCGAGTTATTTATTGGTGAAGATGAAAGTATAGAACAGCTCACCCCTGCATGGTCTGACCACATGATGGGATTAATATCAGCGTCTGTCACACGAGTGGTTAGAGAGTTAGATATCAGTATGTAGTCAATGCGGGTATAAATTCCAAATCTAGGTGAGTAGTAGGTGTAGTCTTTTTCAGACGCGTGTAAATGTCTCCAAATATCTATGAGTTGGAACCTCTCAAATAGAGATGCTAACCTTGTATTCCGACGGATCCCTTTATTTTTTCTACTGGGGAGATGGGATCTATCCAGACTATTGTTAACAATGTGATTAAAGTCTCCTCCCACGATCAGCTCACCTTCTTGGAAGTTTTGAAGTTTCAAGAAGACCTCCTCCAAGAATGCCAATTGGTTTTCGTTTGGTGCGTAGATCGATGCTATAGTTACCTTTGTTTCATCTAGAATGCCTTTGATAAATAGATAGCATCCTCTAGGATCGGATTCCATCCCTAGATGTTGAAATCTGGTATCCCCCGAAATTAGAATAGCCACCCCTCTAGATTTTGAATTTCCTGTTGCATGATATTGCTGCTGGATCCAACCAGCTTTTAAAGTAGGAAGAGACGTGGCATGTAAATGGGTTTCCTGTAGCAGGACAATATTTGGCCTAGTTTTGGCTACATGCGTCAAACTCCTCTTTCGTTTTATAAGATTGTTCAGTCCTCTCACATTTAGTGAAAATGTTTTCCAAGTTGGCTCCATTAAGAAGGTTAGAAGTGAGAGATGACAAAGTAAGTTAATAGTGTAGGGATATATTGTGTTGATCGTGAATCCTCAGTCGTAGCTAGTGTGTATGAGGTGTGAAAGTATGAGGTTGTAATGTTAGGAATACCAGAGTTATGTGAGGTCTTTGCTAGAGGTTTTTTTTTTAAGATATAAAATATTGATTTAGATTTTTTTTACTATTATTAGTATTGTTTTTATTATTATTTTGAATTTGACTGTTGTGACTCCTAAAAGGGATAAAGTTTAGAGAGAGACTGCACAATGACTCTGTAGTAAGCGCAACAGGCAATAAAATATAGGAACAATAAGTTACAACTCTAATGCAGTAAGCAATAAGAGATCCAACAGACAAGCTATTGATAGGTATTAAAAAATATAGAGAATGTAAAACACAATATATAGCCAATAGATTAAATATGATTAAAGATAGTCAAAAATCAATGACTAATCAATTTAACAATTCCTTAGTATATAAGTGCACACTAGAATATGAAAATCAAAAAATCGATTAGCAATCAGACTCAGCTGGTAATGACGCGAATCAGATAAGAATTAATGAATTTCTATGATGACAGGTATTTATGCTGTAATTAATTTTAAGGTTAAATATTAACAATGAATTGAGTAAGATATTTGTGAAATTTAATTAAGGGTAATAGTTAATCAATGGGTAAACAGTTTAACAGCTCTTAAATTCAGAAATATGTTTAAAAATATGATAATCAGAGCACAAAGCAGAAATAATAAAATCAGTTAAAAGTTGATTGTATTAATCAGAAAAACAGCAATTGATTTTATAGGATCAAGCACAAGTAAAATAGATAATATTAAAAATGTATATTGTCAGTGTAACAAGTAATACTTTAAAACTTTGAAACCAAGCTATAAGATAAACTTTTATACAGTCCTACTTAACCACTCAGAGACTGGCTCTGTGTAGGTTAATGGAGATCACCCCAGAAGGAAAGAACTGTACTACACAAAAGAGCAAAATAGAGAGAATCCCCCCTCCCCCCCCAAACCACTTATTAAACTTCAATGCGCTTCCCAATTAAATAAAGACAAAAACCTGAAAAGAGTAAGCGTAAGAAACATTATAATAACTATGCAATTACCAAATGGGACAACCTCGCCCTTCAGATTGCTGCTACATGAGAACTTAGTGAACTAAGCGCGTCTGGCGACCAATTTGTTTTCTTTAGTTGGAGAGATCGGCAGTCCTCTTTTCCTTGAAGGGCTATCAGGATCCATCTGAATAGGGATGTTTAAGGACGATAAAAGTTTGTTGCCTTCATCAATATCTTCAACAAAATACAGTCTGTCCTTGTAGGAGATTTGGAGTTTAGTGAGGTTTTTCCACTTGTAGCGAACATGGGCTTGAGTGAGCGCTTCAGTGATCATCTTCAGATCTCTCAGTTTGGCTAGCACATCAGGCGGCAGGTCCGGGAACACTAAGATCTGGGCATTCTGGTAGGAGAGGGAGCCTTGCATTCTGGCCACGTCTAATATTTTCTTCCGAATTCGTTGATCAGGGATAGTCACTAGAATATCTCTGGGGCCCTGGCATTTAGGATTGTCCACTGGCCCCAGACGGAACGCCGCGGTAATAATGGGAATGATCCCTTCCTCTAACTTTAGTTCTACTCCCAACCACTCCGCAATAAATATAGTTAAATCCTTGTTAGCATTTACTTTCTCCGAGAAGCCCCGAAATTTAAGGTTGGGTCGACGTGAAAGAGCTTCCACCGCCATGACTTTATCTTTAAGGCGGCCATTTTCTGCCCAGAGGGAACGTACATTTTCCTGTGCCGTCAGACTGATTTCTTTCACGATTTCTGTGGTTTGACTTATTTGGTTAATATTAAGCTTAAGTTCAGCAAATTGCTCAGTTAAGGGTCTAATGAGCGCGGCCATACTCTCCAGGATTCTAGATTCCATATGTGCCATTCTTACCGCTAGGTCATTTTCCTGTTGTGCTGAAGAAGGCGGGAACAGTGAAGCATTCTCTGTCGCCATGATGTCTGCTTCACCGGCTTCACCCTCAGTATTTTTAGAGGGGACAGGCTTCGTAAAGAAGTCCTGAATGTCCTTCTGAGTGTTAAATGAAGGTGCTGCCATAGAAATCTTTTCGGCGTTCATGAAGTGGGGATAGAAAAGTAAAATAAAATAGCGATATTTGGGTTCAGAGGTGTGGGGAGAGCGGAGCTGCTCTTTTAGGCGTCTATCACACTCGGCGCCGACGCCACGCCCCCCGGCACTGCGGCTAATAACTTTTCCATGGTTGTTTCCATTGGCACCTTTCTGTTATTAAAAAGTATCTTTCTGTTTCTTTCCTTTAAAAGGAAATAAAAGGAAAGGAAAAAAATACCTTGCTGAAGAATTAACATTTCAGCACTCTCAGTGCTACTTAAAAGTTCTGCCTGTTTGCTTTGTCTCCTGCTTTGCACTTGCCAGCTACAGGGACTAGCTCAGTCACTTGCACAATTTGGGGATGAAAGGATCTATAGCCACCTCTCCCCTTTCAGCATGAGTGAATCAGACTCAAACTTAATTCTTACATCTGTTTGTTAACACTTGTATTTGTATGCTAATTTGCTGCCATCCACAGGTCTTAACAACTGCTTTAATCCAATCTCAGCTATACTCAGTTACTTATGCATCTTGACACTAACTAGCCCTTCCTGGCAACTACCTCCCCACCCTCTCTCTACCTATATATAAGGCTTGAGGAAATCTGTTTCTGTGTATCTGATGAAATGTGCAACACAAAAGCTTATACCCAAAATTAAACATTGTTGGTCTTAAAGGTGCCACTGGACTCAAAACTTTGTTCTATTCCTTCAGACCAACATGGCTACCCACCTGAATTAGGCATGGGATGATCTGAAGGCCCTGACATGAATAGTCCAGGCTAGCCTGATTTTATCAGATCTTGGAAGCTAAGCAGGGGTTGCCCTCGTCAGTATTTGAATGGGAGACCATCAAGGAATACCACAAAAGTAGTGGTTAAGTGCGTGGACTCTGATCTGGGAGAACCGGGTTTGATTCCCCACTCCTCCACTTGCATCTGCTGATGTGACCTTGGGTCAGTCACAAGCTCTGGCACAGCTGTTCCTGAAAGAGCAGTTTGTGTTAGAGTTCTCCCAGCCCCACCTACCTCACAGGGTGTCTGTTGTGGGGAGGGGAAGGGAAAGGAGTTTGTAAGCCGCTCTGAGACGCCAATCTCTTCTGCTTCTTCTATGCAGAGCTAGTCAAAGGCCAACCACCTCTGAATGTTTCTTGCCTTGAAAACCCTACCAGGTCACCATAATTTGGGTGTGAACTGACCCCTTCCCCCAAAATAAGGTGAATCCAGGGATCAGACTACCAGCATTCAAATTAAAAAGAAATTTAATAAAGTACTCAAATCACACAACAGTCTATTAACACAGCAAACTGAGCAAAGACAAAAATGAAAAGACCCTAATTTTGGTAGAAAATGATATAAATTTCTTTCCCTGTTTCTACACATCTCCTAATGATAGTAAATTTAGGATAAGGTCATAGTCCTTTGCATTATGGCATCTAAAAATCTTTCATTGCTTTATTTTCTTGGGTTGGAGGCTTCTTCCCCTTTGTTCAGCAACATGTGGTCAAAACAGCATCCATGGCTTCATCCCTCATGTTAACTGGGCAGAATTTAAAAGCGGAACAAAGTATATCTAAATACAAGAATGATTCTTCTTCACGTCCAGAGATTTTTATAAACTCTTGTCTGAGATTCCAGATTATAGAGATCAACACCTCTAGAGGAAATGGAAGCTTTTAATGGTGGACTCTGTGGCATAACATCCCCACAGAGCACCCTTTCACCACAAACTCCACTCTCCCCAAGCACTGCCCTCAAATATCTAATAATTTCCCAAGCTGGAATTGGTAGTCGTGCCTGACCCTG
Organism: Gekko gecko; assembly: GCA_029375565.1. NCBI lineage: Eukaryota > Metazoa > Chordata > Lepidosauria > Squamata > Gekkonidae > Gekko > Gekko gecko. The sequence goes on from JAPDNY010000007.1 coordinate 124,750,452, forward strand.
TCCCTGCAGGATTCTCTAGCCATGGAATTAAGTGAAACTACTTGTTTTCCTTCAGCTAAATCTATCTGTATATTTATGGCCTTGAATTGCCCTGTGTGAATCATTGCCTCATTAGCTCCAGGTGTTAACCTGCAGAAAGCCCTTGGAGCATGTAAAAAGTACAGACCCAATTACTGTAACTTTGATATAAATACCAGGGATTAGGGGTTTTCTCCACATTTACTATGACATTTAAGTAAGCATTAATGTTCACCACAGTATTTCTGAGATTTTGTGAAAATGTCCTGTATGGAAATGGCCAGTTGAAATAACATCACATGTGGAAATAATATGTGGAAATGGCCAGTTGAAATAACATCACATGAGAAATAGCAAACATTACATCTCTCTTAAAGGTCAAGACATTTTTCTCCAGGCCAGCTTTATGTGGGATTATCAATGTCAACATTTACGAGATTTCAGGGATTCACTGTGAATGTGTACATGTTTGTTATCTGCAATACAATTAATTTGCAGAGAGAGGGTTTTTTAACATAGATTTCTCAAGTTGCTGCTATCTTGTTCTAGGAATAAGCCTGGATTCTAGTTTCTTGTATTTAGGCAGACATTGCCCTAATTGTACCAGGTCTAAACAGCATTATGTGAAAAATTCTGTAGAATCAGCAAGAAGTTCTAGGGATGTTAGCCTCCAGGTAGGACCAGGAGATAGCCCGGAATTACAGCTCATCTCCAGAGATCAGTTTTGTTGGAGAAAATGGATGCTTTGGAGGGTAGACTTGATGGCATTGTACCCAGCTGAGGTCCCTGTCCTCCCCAGGCTCCATCCCCAAATCTCCAGAAGTTTCCCAGCCTGGATATGGCAACTTGACCCCCCCATCCCCTGCCAGTAGCCAGTGGGGACCTGGCAACCCTAGCAAGACCAGCTTCCTTTTGATATATTCAGGACCTGATGGAAGATAATCCTCTTTTATTCTTTTTAATACAAGTAAATTATCCCAGAGCAGTATATTGCTAGGTGGAATAACCCTGGCAGCTAAATTATAATAGATATAATTATAAAATCTTCTTAGTCTTTAAGGTGCCACTATACTACTGTTCACTTATATCTATAAAACATTTGTATTCTGCAAAGTGTTGTAGACATCTTATATAATAATATCCTGTTACCTGTGCAAATCTGTCTTTTACTGGTGTGACTGAGGCACCATCAGAAAGCTGAGAAGGAGAAGAAGCTAACAGTCTGTATTTGAACCCTTCCAAACTGTCACCTAAGAGAGTTCTTCGAAACACATTTTCCTTAGGAATAGCACTGAGGAAATAGCATTTGCATCTGGGGAGGTGGCATGGCTCAGTGGTACAGCCTCAATGCAAGACGTCCCAGGTTCAGTCCCTGGCATTGCCAATTAAAAAGATCATGTAGTAGGTTATGTAAAAGACTTTCATTATTGTGTTATCAAATTTTCATTCCATGCACCTTGGCATTTAATCATGCCGGCCACATGACCACGGAAATGCCCTTAGAGAATGCTGGCTCTTCAGCTTGGAAATGGAGATGAGCAACACCCCTTAGAGTTGGATTCGACTGGCTTTCGAGCAAGGGAAACCTTTACCCTTTACCTATTGTGGAATCAAATTTTCATTATAAAATGGGGTAGTAAAAGATTGTGATCTCTAGAAATACAAGAAAGCAGGTGCTGAAGTGAATGTGATGTGACATAGTGAACAAGAACTGCACAATTGAAGACCGTATATCAGTGAAAGAGCATCTGCTTGGCTTTGTAGAAGCTCCTAGAAATTGGAGAGAGTGCATTATGGGATGACAAAAAATAGTCTCCAGTCTTGGCTTACTTAGTGGCCGGTGGAGAATCAGCCTCCGTTTCTCTCCCCCGCTTTTGGAGTTTCATTTCCAATTGACTTAAGGTAAGTTTGTTACTATATTGTCATATAAGCCGGGCAGCAGAAGACCAGAGGTTGCAAATAAGAGCTCACAGTTCATAAAATATGCTGTAGTAATTGCATTCAAGAACAGAAACAGATGGCACACATAAAGGGATGAAGGCTCTCAAAGGAAAGCTTCCCAAGGCTAGGACTCCTCCACGCATCCTTCAGCTTATCACAGCAGTTCTAAAGAATGGATACTTGAAACAAGCTGCTACAAGCCACTGTTTTGGAGAAGCAATTATGCTGCATAAAAGCCCAGCAATAAATTAAGATAAAATAGTAAAATAGCAAATCAGTTGTTATAAGTCAGAGCAGCTGCCTTGACGCCATCTTGTCTCTCTCCCCTCCTAATTTGAGTACCATTCCTTCTTTTGCCTCAAGAGGATCAAACTGTACATCTGGAGAGATTTGCCAGAAGATGTGTAGAGTCATGGCTAACAGAACCTGTTCTCCCTTAAACTTAGAGATTGTTCCAAATGTAAACCTTCCAGCTGTATACTTCTATCAACTCATAGCTACAAATTTGCGTAGAGCCATCTCCTTGGCTAGATTTAATGTTCTTCCTTCAGCTCTCTTATCTGGCAGGTTCCAAGGGATTCCCTATCCTAGCAGGTGCTGTCCTTGTATGAAGGTCTGTGTTGAAACTGTCTCCCATGTTCTCCTCCATTGCCCTCTCTATCTGGTGTCCTGTCGGGATCTTTTATATCCCATATTAGCCCAACTTTTAGAGACCTCTGATGATTTTAAGGTCCTTTTCTTACTCGATAATCAAGATACAGAAATAACTGAAATAGTAGCAAAGTTTCTTTGCAGTGCTATGGTTACACGTCCTGATAAGTAATACTATGAATTAGGTTTTATTATGCTGTTACTGTTTTTTATCCTGTAATTCCAATTTTACTCTGCATGGATTTTGTATTTTCCTAATCTGTAATCAGGTCGACTTATTATTGTATGCCAATAAAGGCTTGTCTGACTTGGAAGCTCCTAGGTTCAATCACTGTCATCTCCAGTTGAACAAAAGAAGTTTTCTTGCTGTATGATTTTGAGATAATGTGTTGCTTGTAGTTTGAACCTTTATTTTGCTTGAAATTAAATAACCTGTATAATCTTATTTTATATATATATTCAGGGCTCTTTTTGTAGCAAGAACTCCTTTGCATATTAGGTGACACACCTCTAATGTAGCCAGTCCTCCAAGAGCTTACAGAAGCCCCTGTAAGAAGAGCTTTGTAATATTTTTTTTAAAGCCTGCATACAGGCTTGGTTTCCCATTATTATTCCAACTGTCTCCAGCTCGCTTCACACCAGGGAGCTGGGGATCTCTGTGATAGAGAAGGCACCAGAACATGATCTTTTTGATTGCCTCCAGCAGTCATTCCTTTCTGGCTGCTCTGAGAAACTTGTTATAACTTCCTAAATCCTTTACAACATTCTGCTGTTCGACAGGATATAGATGTCTTAAGTAGTGGACTCTCCTGACACAATAAAACAATAAATAACTGCTAGAAATTTTTATAAATATGTAACAGGACGTCCTGTTCTGAGGTATGCTTGCAATATGGAACGACTCCCACCCACCAGGCTGGGCACACGCTCGATTTAATCTTTGCAGCGGGGGCTACAGTGGACTGGGTTACCGCTTCGGCAGTCCCATGGTCGGACCACCATGCTCTAGGGGTCCACCTGAATGTCTCTCCCCAACTCTGTTTAGGCGGCGAGTGTATTTTGGCTTGCCCGCGGAGCCAGATGGACCCCGTACAGCTCCAGATGACTCTACGGGATCCAATGCCCCCTGAAAGTTCTTTAGATGAGCTGGTGGAGGAGTGGAACAGCCGGCTCTCCACTGCCATCGACAAGATCGCTCCATGGCGCCCTCTACGCCCCCACTCTAAGCTGGCTCCTTGGTATACCCAGGAGTTACGGCTGATGAAGCAGGAGCTCAAGATGGCTAGAGACGGTGGCGTCGAACTCGAGATGAAGCAACAAGAACATCTTATAGAACGTTTATGAAAGCCTATGAGATAGCAGTCAGAGCCGCAAAGAAAGTTTTCTACGCAGCGGCGATTGCGACCGCTAGCTCTAGCCCAGCCCAATTATTTAGGATGATTCAGTCAAGAACAGCTCTGCCACAGGGCAGACCAAATGCTAGGGAATTGGACATTGGCTGTGAGGCTTTTGCGAGCTATTTTACAGATAAAGTTTTGGCGCTCTGCTGCAATCTCCCTGCCACACTTGATACAGTAAGTGAGCTTGAGGCTCACTGCACGTCTTCGGATTCGATCCTGGATCGCTTTAGCCCTCTCAGTACATAGGAACATAAGAGAAGCCAATGTTGAATCAGGCCAATGGGCCATTCAGTCCAACACTCCGTCACACAGCGGCCAAAAATACCAGGTGCCATCAGGAGGTCCAGCAGTGAGCCCAGGACACCAGAAGCCCCCCCACCGCTGCTTCCTCCAGCACCAAGAATAGAATGCATCACCTGCCACAGACTGAGAGTTCCTATCTATACCTTGTGGCTAATAGCCACTGATGGACCTCTGCTCCATATGTTTATCTGGAGGAGGTTGACAGTTTACTCGCAGCTGTGCATCCAACCTCTTGCAGTCTTGACCTGTGCTCCTCCTGGCTCATTAAATCTGGCCATGAGGGGTTTCGAGGTGCCCTAAGGGAGATTATCAACAAGTCCCTCTTAGAGGGGCAATTCCCTGGGGCACGCAAGGAAGTGATGGCCTGCCCTCTCTTAAAAAAGCCATCTTTAGATCCGGCCGAATTGGCCAACTATTGGCCGATCTCCAATTTGCCCTATTTGGGCAAGTTGATTGAGAGGGCGGTGGCGATACAGTTGCATGGTTTTCTGGATTACGCTTCTGTGTTAGATCCCTTCCAGTCCAGCTTCTGTCCAGGTCATGGGACAGAGACGGTGCTGGTTGCTCTGACTGACGACCTCCGGAGGCATCTGGATCGAGGTGGAATGGCGGTACTGTTGTTGTTAGATATGTCGGCCACGTTTGACACGGTCAACCACCAGCTACTAGTCCACCACCTCGCCGACGTGGGGATTAGGGGGCTCGCATGGCTTCCTTTCTTCAAGGTCGGGGACAAAGGGTGGTGCTGGGGGAACAGCAGTCCAGGAGGCATCCACTCGAATGTGGTGTGCCTCAGGGGGCTGTGCTGTCCCCGATGTTATTTAACATCTACATGCATCCCCTTGCCCAGATTGCCTGGAGGTATGGGCTGGGATGTCACCAGTATGCTGATGACACCCAGCTCTATCTGATGTTAGGCGGCCAGTCAGACTCCAGACCAGATGATCTGGACGGCTCTCTGCAGGCCATGGCTGGGTGGCTCAGACTGAGTCGGCTGAAGCTGAATCCAGTGAAGATGGAGGTCTTGTGCCTGGGGCGGGGCGGTTCGGGTGTAGGGAGAAGGGCAGCCTGAGAAGGGCAGCATTTGGGGAGGAGATGGACTTCAGTGGGGTATGATGGCATAGAGTCCACCTACCAAAGTGGTCATTTTCTCCAGGTGATCAATCTCTGTCACCTTTTGCCTGGAGATCAGTTGCAATCCCAGGAGATCTCCAGTCACTACTTGGAGGTTGGCAACACAAAACCTGCATGCATTATCACATATATAAAAGAGTTTATCAGGTATTTTTGCTAACACACATATTCCAAAGGAGCTCTGAACCAATTTGTGAAGTTGATAACATAAAAATTGATGAGAAATGTTGCATTTAGAAACTGGAAATAAATTTGATTAAAGCAACCAAAGTGACTGTTTTGTCAAATGAAACAGATTTTAATACTGTCACTTCATTCCTAACCTCAAATTGATCTGTGGAATATTCTGATACTGTTGATTTGTTACGTTTACAAGTCATGACAAAAGTAATAAAATAATGACCTAAATAACAGACAAGTGATTTAAACAACCCACACTACTGAACTGCACAGCTAGGTCCAGTTCCAGCACTGTAGGATGCCTAGGGTTGCCAGCTCTGGGCAGGACATACTTGGAGATTTTGGGGATGGAGCTTGGGGAGAGGAGTGGACCCTTGGGGAGGGGAAAGACCACAGAAGGGTACAGTGCCATAGAGTCCACCCTCCAGAGCAGCCATTTTCTCCAGCTGAACTGATCTCTGTCATCTTGAGATCAATTGTAATAGTGGGAGATCTCCAGGCACTACTTGGAGGTTGGCAACCCTAAGGATGCCTAATCAAATGTCACTGTCTCATAGTACTTTGTGACTACATCCCCAGTCATGGTTCTTGTTTCTATGAATATCCTATCTAAATTAACATATATTTAGAAGATGTTAGAAACAGAAAACCAGCCAGGGAGGCAGGGGTTAAAAGGATTACTAAAGAATGATAGGGAAATGACAAAGAAGCTGAATCCATTTTTTGCCCCTTGTCTTCACTGTGGAAGACTGGAGGTGCCTGCCCACTCCAGAACCGCCAGTTTCAGGAGGGGTGTTGAAAGACCTGAATCGAATTGAGGTGATGAGAGAGGAGGTCCCACAATTGATGGACAAATTAAAAACTGGCAAATCACCAGGCCCAGATGGCATACATCCAAGAGTTCCAAAAGAACTCCAGTGTGAACTTGTGGATCTCCTGACAAAAATATGCAACATTCACTAAAATCTGCTTCCACTCCTGAGTACTGGACGGTAGCTAATGTAACCCTCATCTTTAAAAAAGGTTCCAGAGGAGATCCAGGAAATTACAGGCCTATCAGTCTAACTTCAATACTGGGTAAGTTGGTGGAATCCATTATTAAAGACAATTAGTAGGCACATAGATGAACAATGAAGAAAAGTTAAAGAGGTTCTTTAAGTTGGAGAAACAATGACTGAGGGGTGACATAATAGAGATTTATAAAATTATGCATGGCATAGGGAAGGTAGAAAAAAGGTATTTTTCTCCCTTTCTCACAATACAAGAACTCATGAGCACTCAATGAAATTAATGAAATTAATGAGCAGTAGACTTAGAACAGGTAAAAGAAAGTACTTCTTCACCCAAAGAGTAATTAACACATGGAATTCACTGCTGCAGGAGGCAGCTACAAGCATAGACAGCTTCAAGGGGGAATTGGATAAACATATGGAGCAGGGGTCCATCAATGACTATTAGTCATGAAGTACGGATGTCTGGGGCAGTGATGTTTTGCATTCTTGATGCTTGTGGGTAAATGGTGGGAGGGCTTCTGAAGTTCTGGCCCTGCTGGTGGACTTCCTGATGGCACCTGAGTTTTGGCCCTGTGTGACAGAGAATGTTGGACTGAATGGACCATTGACCTGATCCAACATGGCTTCTCTTATGTTCTTAAATTTTAATGTAATTTGTTTTAATTAATTTTCTCTGGCTAGATTCATAAAGTTTATAATTGGACATATATTTAAACCCTAAAGAACAAATATCAACTTTTTCATTCTGTTAAATTGAAATAGAGTTCAAGTGATCAAAAAATCTTACTCTACTACAGAACGAATCCCCCCATCATGGTAATTTAGAATTTATTTTCTTACATAAGGGGCATAGAACTGGGTACGATGAACTCTCCTCTCAGAGAGAGAGAGAGAGAGAGAGAGAGAGAGAGAGAGAGAGAGAGAGAGAGAGAGAGAGAGAGAGAGAGAGAGAGAGAGAGAGAAGAGAGATTGGCTCAGCCTTGGTAACGGCCTACAACCTTAATGTTGTTCAATTTTTGTCTTTCTGTCTTTGACTGTTTGTAATATTCTGTGCTTATTTTAGGTGCACAGAAAGAATAAGTGCTTCCTATTGTTTACATGACCTGCATGTGTACATTTTATCTATTTTATTTCTAATGTTATCTGGCTGAGATTTTGGTCCTGAACAATGGTTGAGTTTGACTTAAACAGAGCTTCACACTGAACACATTAAGCTGCCTTATACTGAATCAGGTAATTAGTCTATCAAAGTCAATATTGTCTACACTGCCTGGCAGGATTTTTCCAGGGCCTCAGATAACTTCCAGTCTTTCACATCACTTACATCCTTTTAAGTGGAAATGTGGGAGACTGAATCTTGGACCTTACGCATACAAAGCAGGTCCTCTGCCATTAAGCCTCAGCCCTACTCCATACTTTTAGTATGCTGCATACAGGCAGTCTTCTTTGTGATCTTGATTTACTCAATTCTCCTACACTGATTATATGATTCTCGTGTTTGCCATCTCATTGATTTATCCATCTGACTTGCTGAAAACAGTTATGTGGCTACTAATTGTTATGCCATCGTTAATGTGCTTTCATGAGATTAGTCCAGGCTTCATTCATATGAAAGCAACAGAAGCTATCTGGGCCTCTGGGCAGCTATCTTTTACCTAACTGCCTCAAATAATGTTGTCTGAAATAACAGATTGGCAATTAAGTGATAAGGACCAAGTCCATGAGGCTTCCATAAACTACAATACTATGTCAAAGATAAAACCATAATGAATAATTTCTGTCAAATATGATTGGTTAGTAGCTGCTACTGGAGGAGACAAAATGGACAAAATGGACAAGAGGGTGGTGATTCTACTTACCTAAGGTAAAAACAACATTGGCCCTTGGTATCCGTCCACCATCTCTGAAGGCATCATAAGAATCATTAATATCTCCAACCTTCCTGTTTGCTTAGACAGTGATGAAAGCTTCTGGAAGACAAACAGAATACAATGGGATGAATCTTCATAAACTTATCTTAATAAATAAATGTCATTAATTTAGAGATAACAGCATGTGTTATGTGGATTAATTTACCACTCTCTTTCATTCCATCTTATTGATAATGCAATGCACCATGCAATGCAAACCGGATTAAGCTTAACTGAAGCACTTGCTGTGTTTCCATTCTAGATAAATCTGATCTAAAGCTGTAAAGCTAAAGTAAAGTGCTGTGAATCAAATCCTTCATTAGTTTTGCTGGAACATTTCTACAAAATCCTAAATTAAGTCAGAGATGATAGTAATCTTCCATTAGCTTCAACTGAGAATTAGTATTACATCTGTATCAAAATTTGGTAGAAAAGCTCATTTAAAATCAGTGGAGCATTTCTAAAGCATCCAACTTGACTATATGGATTTGATCAAAATCCTCCTTTGAAAGCAGTGAAGCATTTCTACCGAATCTTCAGTTCTAGCAATCTACAGGTCATCTCCTTTCACTGCACAGCACTTGGTCTTTCTTTTTTTTTAACTATGCCAGTCTTGCAGCCCATTTAATTATTTGTCAAGCATAAAACTTTCTGTAAAATAACTTTTGTTTTGAAATGTTGAGATTGTTTCTTGTAGAGACCTTTATCTTGAAAAAATATACTTTAAGAAGCTCTATTATGTATTAGAAAACACCATCTATGAGGCAGCTGGCAAATGATTACCTAGGGAAAACAGCCAGTTCAGTCCTGCTAGAGCTATGGAAGTCAGTTAGCTGAATGGCAAGCAGTTTCACTATCAGACAACATGAATAATGGCCAGCTTCTGGCCTGGCACAACCACCATGTCCTCATTTAGAGTTGAAGAAAACATGAATTCTTGTACTACTAGAAATAAAGAAGTTCAACAAGCTAACTGATGCTACACCTACTATATTATGTAAGTGTATGGTATTACTACACTTACCTCTACAAAATGGCGGGAGGAGTGGAGAGAAAACAGTGCAATCCTAAACAGACAGGGCTGCCAGTTTTGGATTGGGAAATACCTGTATATTTTGGGGGTGGAGCCTGGGGACAGCAGAGTTCGGGGTTGTGGTTTCTGATGTCAGACTTATGTCCATTAATTCTCTGTCAAAGGAACTGGCCTGTTTTCTGGCGTGATGGCATAAATTACATTAGAGGATGAATACGAATATGAACCTGCAGATTGTATGGCTGATGTTGCTGCGTCCAGTCATGGTGTTGCTAGGATATATGTGAGAGCAAAGTTGACATCTTGGTTTTTGCAGGCCTTGGTACCAGAGTCCATGTTACTGTTAAGCAGTTTATTGTGGGTGAGAAGTTGTTTTAGGTTAGCAGGCTGTCTGTAAGTAAGAAAAAGTCAGGCCCCCAGTGCCTGTTTAAGGGAAGTGTCACTATCCAGCATGGGTTTTAGGTGATTAATAATGCATTGGACTGGCTTTAGTTGAATACCAGTGAAAACTTAACAAAATCATGAAGGAAGTCCCAACATACTTACAGAAATGAATTTATATGAATACACCCTGAGAACCTCAACCGGGCACTTTCTACCTTCTGCCAAAGATACATAAACCTGGTAACCCTGGATGTCCCATCAAGCATAGGAACCATCACTGTAGAAGTATCAGGATATATGGACTCCATCCTGAAACCATACATTATTACTATCCCCAACTATCTCCATGATACCAGTGGTGGTCACCTACAGCTCATAACGAGTTCCTGATCAACAGCGGCATGTTCACTAAGAAGTGGCTCGCAAAGTTTCTCACTGACATCATGAAAACAGGAAGCCTCCCAGGGGAATTCAAGAAAGCAAAGATAATTGCTATTCTGGAACCTGGAAAATCAAAACATCTGGTTCCAAGTTACAGATCTATTTCCCTTCTGAACTCCTGATATAAACTTGAGAGGCTAATCCTGAACGGAATCAGTTACAGAATTAACAAACATGTCCCTATAGAGCAGTTGAACTCATTTGTTATGAGGGCCAGATCTGACATAAATGAGACCTTGTTGGGCAGAGCCATGTGTGTCAAAAAGTGTAATGCTAGGTAGTGGAGATATAAACTTTATAAAGGACACAAACACAAAGATTTTTTTTAACTTAAAATAAAAACACGCTTAAAACATTAGCACTCTTGCAATATTTTGTTTATTTAACAGTGTCGGGTAACTGACACTTCTTGCTCTGAATTACTGCATCAAAATGTCTGTGCTGCTGCAATCTTGAGTATACTGTTCAAGTGTGTATCTGTAAGCTGCAAACCTACTTTTGATTTATTGATATTCACTACAGAAATCTCATGTTCAGCGTTCTGAGCCTAGGACCCAGGGGAAAACATGAAATGGCTGGGCACTGAGAGCTTTTGTACATAAATTGCTTCATGTGCTGGTCAAGAACATGAGAAGGCACTGTGACACAGACTGAGGGTTATGTGTTTGTCTACAAAACTATAGTCTTCCTCAGTGGTCAGTACCAGCCTCCTATCTGGGAAGTCTTAAGTTCAAAATCCCCAAAGGAAATGTGCTGGGTGAACTTGGTCTGGACACACATTCTCAGCCTAATCCACCTCACTGGTTTGGTGTTATTCCTCATCTAAATAATTTACATTGCTTTCAGACTGAGCAAGATTGGATCATGATGGCATGAATACAATGAAAAGGGGAAGGGAACCCAGTTGCAACCAGGAGAGCCACAGCATAACAAGCCCAACAAAACACACAAACTGTAGCAAGGCACACAAAAGCTCATACCTTGGATAAAACTTTGTTGGTCTTCAAGGTGCTTTGTATTTCTCCCATGCAATTGAGGCAGCCAAGCAAAGCAAGCTCTTCCTCCTTCCCTCCCTCCCTTTGGGGAGGAGCCTCAGCCAATGGAAGGGAACAAAGGCTTGCCTTTCTCTCCTGTGTGACTGAGGTGAGGGGGAGGAGCCTCAGCCAGTGCAGGGAATAGAAGCTTGCCTATCTGTCTCTCTTGAGTGACTGAGCGAGTCTGGCAAAGCAAGCTATGATGACACAGCAGCAGCAGAACTGGAAGAAGAAGCAGGTGACAGCCAGTTCTACTGTGGGCCTGATAGAAGCCCTTTGGGGGCCTAACCCGGCCCCCAGGCCACATGTTTGGCACCTCTGCTATACAGCATGCAGGATTTAGACCTCATTGTAGTTCTGAAGACCAGGTTCTCAGCTAACAACTTTAATTGAGACAGGGTATCAGAAGTGTCTTAGGACATCAGTTTTTGTCAGTTTGACTGCCACTTATGACACAGTCTAGAGGAATGACCTTCTGTACAAGTTTTTACAGGTTTTCTCCTGCAGAACATTATTTCAACTCCTAAATAACATACTGAGTGATAGAACTTTCCAAATAATTATGGGTCAGTCAATCAGCATATAAAAATAAGCCTTTTCACTGGGAGGGCACAAAAACAGGAGAAGCCCTAAGAAGCTTCCAAAAGCTTTTACCCAGGCTGGGCAAACAGGAAACAAAACAGGTTAGCATGGTAGTTCTGCCACCAAGTTCCTTTAACAGAGGATCTTATCCGGCAGGAGCCAAAGGAACTGCAACACTCCTGTTAATCCTTAAGACTGCAGCTGGGCGCTACAGGACACAAAAAAGAGAATAAAACAAAAATCACCTGGTAGGGTGAGCACAAGAGGCTAGGCAAACAGGATTTAGGCTCTGAGACTTGATAACACAAGAAGCAGACACGAGGTATCAAAGTAAAATATTTTCTAGTTTATTTTGGTGTAGGCAGACACAAGACATGGCTATGCAGAGTAAAACAGAAAAGAAAACAAGTCCTAAGCTTATCCAGCCTAACTACACAGGAATCAGCACTACAAGATTACCTCTCCCCAGAACGGAGTTCAGTTGAACAGCTGTCAGGAACAGACATCTCTTAGCCTTGGACAGCATAAGCAGATAGGAATGCCATGGATGAGGTACTGACTACTGGCCCAGGCCAAGCCAGGTTCAGCAGTCAGAAACCCCAGGCCAACATAACGGAACCAAGTCCATCTTATAGGAAAACATGAGTTCTCACCTGATGGGATCCACCCAATGAGGGACCAGGAAAATGATGTCAATACCCCTGTTGCTAGGCATACCTATATCCCATAATATTCAGGTCGGGCGGAGGGAGTCTAAAGAGCTGCAACATAACTGAAGGACCAGCCTCCACACAGGTGGTGCAAGGTTTAATTGCTTAGTATGTGAGAATTGGTCATCTTTGGGCCCCCTTATCAGCCTACAGCTGAAAGTATTTTGCAAGGTCACCCAGAGCTCTTCTGAGTTATCTCCGTCTTAAAGGGAGAGTCCCAACCGTTTGTCATGGTAAGAAGCTTTTATGACCAGCCATACCAGGCATGACCTTTAAGGTTACACAAACTACTACAAACTAAGGCCAGGCACAGTTCACAAGTTAGATAAACAGTTTACACTTAAGAAAGCATTTTTTTAAAAAGAAAGCCTTTTCTTTACACAGCAAACAGAAGAAACTGAATAATGGTCTACCCCAGGGCTTGGTCGTTGCTCCAGTTCTTTTCAATCTATACATCTCTGATGTTCCCGAGATGAAATCCAGGAAGTTTGCTTATGCCGATGACATGGCAATTGCAGTAAGGCACAAATCGATTGAAAGGGCTGAGGAACTACTAATTAGGGACCCCATCCCAAGTCCAGGAAAAGCAGAATGCTCCTGTTTCCGTCTCAATAACAATTTTGCCAACCTTGAACTGAATGTCTACCTTAATGGCACCCAGCTTACACACAACCATTCACCTAAGTACCTTGGCATTACCCTGGACATGACCTTTAGCTATAAGCACCATCTTACCAATGTAGCAGCAAAAATATGCATGTGAAACAACATACTCCAAAATTATGTGGTACAGCTCTGGGTGTGTCTGCTCAGCTTTGGAGCTGATATATAGTACCATTGAATATGGTGCTTCGGTGTGGCTCAACAACTCCCATGTCCACATACTTGATATCCAACTCAATACAACAATAACCATCAGCGGATATATTAAACCCACTCTGACCTATTAGCTACCTACACTGTGCCACATCACTCCCCTGCATCTCTGAAGGCAAGATGCTCTTCTTCTTGAATATATAAGGATAAATGAAAACAGAGAGTTGCCCATCCAAAAAGACATGGCTGACACAGGCTTATTCAGACTAAAGTCCCAACACCCAGCAATAAGATCTGCACAAATTCAGCAATCACAAAATTTTGATCTAGGAAATGAATGCGAACATGGATGAACTCAGTCCCGCTTGATATCCATAACCTGGAGAATGCGCAGGCATGGCACCACAGAGCGTTCTTCGAGTGCTCCGGCGTCTTCCAGGTTTCCGAGGGGTCTTTTAAGATCTAAAAGATCCCCCCTCCGCTCTGGGGAAGGAGTGGGCGGCAGCAAGGGGGCTTAACCCAGGTCTCTGAGAGCTGGCTACTCATAGGGAGACCAGGATCGCCCCCAACGTGGAACCGAAGTTTCAAGCTCATTCCATGAGCAAAGCCGTTGCTCCTGCACTGGGGGGGGGGAGAGAGACTTTGCTGGTGAAGCGCTCCTGTGAGTATCCACTTTGAAAAGACTTGGTTTTAAAGGGCGATCTGTAGTAGCAATTAGCCCTAAGGGAGTAGCAAAAGAAGGGGCGGGCTCTCCCCCCTGAAAGTGGCCATGGCAGATTGGAAAAGCACAGCAGGGTGAGATTGATAGAGAATTAACCTCACTTTCAGAAGGAAGTGTTCATGGTACCATAACTGAAAAGTGGTAGAAAGAAAAGGCACCGGATGTAAATCATATCCCTGGATGAAAGCATGGAAAAGAAGAGGCTTGTGATCATTCTATACCCCCGTACAAGAGGAGGGTGTGTGTGAGCGGAAAGTCGATGGTGGATGGAGTAGGAGCAGGAGCAGGATTAGGAGACCCCTTACAGCGCTTTCAATTTTTAACCCTATTAGGGGTAGGATAGAAGAAAGGCATCTGGTGGGAGCCCCTTTGCAGCGCACTCAAATTCTTAACCCTATAGGGGCAGGGTGGAAGATCCAGCGACATCTTGAGCCTCCTTTCAGCGTTCTCAATTTTTGCTTTTACTCTTCTCTTTTTTCTTTTTTAACCCCGTGGAGCCAGGGTAGAAGATTAAAGCATGTTTTACTGTTGTTCCTCTCTTTTCCTTGTATTGTAAAGCATTAAGTGGTGATCTATATAAGCTCATTGATCTAGTCCTTTTGAGGGGTTTATAACGGGTATAAGCTTATTGATTTAGTCCTTTTGAGGGGTTTATAATGGGTAAAAAACTTCTGTCATAGTACCGCCAAAATTGTTGTGGATAAGGTGGGAAAACATCGTCTGGGCAGAAGGCCAATTGCCTAAGAGTGTTTGATAAAAAATAAGCTGATAGTGCTAAGAAATTTCTGGGTGTCTAGCCAAATAATCTACTTAGCCCAAACAACCCTTTTTTAATACACACCAAGTCCAGGCGTAGGGCCAGGAGGATAAGATTGTTTCCAAACATTGGATAGAGGAGAGATATTAAAAAGGGGGGGACTGCAAATAGGCTATAAATTTCTGAATAAAAGTGGGCTACAAGTTTGAAATAGTTGAGTCTGATTTTAAATCTGAATTGGACTAAGAGGGAAGTTTGTAGAAATATGTCAAATGCTCCTGGGCAAGAGAGAAGACTTTCGGTAGTTTCACCCGGGATGTCCAGCATCATCAAAATTGGGAGGCCCTGTACAAAAAGAAGCACAAAAAGAAATGCAGAAGAAAATGCAAGCCCTTGTGCAATCGACTATATTTAGTTCCATCACGGAAGTAGTCAAGCCTATCAAGAGTGCTATGGAAGAAATTAGAAATTCTGTCCCTCAAGCGATAGGTCCCATTAAAGGGGCAATTCAAGAAATTAGAGACCTGATACCTCAAGCTGTAGAGCCCATCCAAAGCGCCATGAAGGATATTACCGTTCAATTTTCACAGAGTCTGCAAGCATTGCAAAAGCAAATTACAGAAAACACTGCCAAAATTACAGTTCTGAATACAGCGATGGAAAATATGGAGGGCAAAGCCAAGGAAATGGAAAGGAAATCTCAAGAAAATGAGTAGAAACAGACCAGTCTAGAGCAAGATGTTATGAGACTCCAGGTAGAGAGAGCGGCATTTATACTAAGATTTCAGAATGTCCCAGAAGAGAAAGAGGAAGACTTGATTAATAAAATGGCCAAGTTATTGGCTGAACACCTACATATGGAAGATGTGAGCATGATGGAACAGGAAATAGATACGGGCTGCAGAATTAATTCGTCACATGCAGGATGCTTTAAACTCCAAGGGAAGTACAAATATGATTCCACAAAATAGCGGTGAGAGACAAAATACTAAAAGAAGTAAATGCCTCTCCCTTGATGATGGATGAAGTGGAAATAAACGTACTGAAAGAAATTCCATGGAGGATGCGAGAAAAAAGGAAGGAATACGCAGAGCTGACTGCATTGCTGAGGAGTAATGATATAAGATACAGATGGATTTTACCTGAAGGACTGTTCTTTGTGTTTGAAGATAAAAGATTCAGAATAACCTCAGTCTTTAAGGTGATGGATTTTCTGAAGACGTATGGGGAGGAGCTGTCAGAAGATCAAGAAGACCAGGAAGAAAGGGAAGAAGGCGAAGTGGGAAAAGAAGTGGGGCAGGAGCCCCAAAGGGCAATGGCATTACCGGCATTACCTCCAAGACAGAAAAAATTCAAATTTAAAAGATCTCCAATTACTACAAGACAAAGGACAAAAGATAAACAGGAACAACAGAAGCGAAACCATGATGGATAGAAGAAAATTAAAGTTTATTTCAGTGAAAGTAAACAGATTAAACAAACCTCAGAAAAGAAGGATATTCCACCAACTCAAAAAGCAAAACGCAGATGTAACCTGTATACAAGAGACACATATAAGAAAAAGAGATGAAAAGTATTTAAATGCTAAAGGATTAGGGAAAATCTTTACAGCCTCGGATGAAGGAAAAAAAGAAAAGAGAAGTAGCTACATATGTCAAAGATCATTTGCAACCGGAATTAGTATTCGCCTCTCACGATGGAAGAATCTTAATGGTTGCCATTCAGAGACAAGCTAAAAGAACAATGATAGTTAACATATACACATCAATCCAGAATCAGGAAAAATTCTATCAAAACCTTGAAAAGCTCATCTTGAAACAGGAATTCCAAGAAATGTGTATTATTGGAGATTACAATGAGGCTTTTGATAAAAAGGAAGATAGAAAAGCGAATACCTATGGAAGGAAAATGGGAGGTAATGAATTTCCGGAAGCACTTTGTCAGATAATAGAAGAATGGCAATTAATAGATGCTTCGAGAGTAAGGAACCCAAAAAGGCAACAATATACTTTCTTCTCAGGTAGACATAACTCTTGGTCAAGATTGGATATGTGCTGCCAGTTTTTGGTTCAACGATGGCGGTCGCTCTCCCCTTCACTCGGGGGAACAAGACGCACACCAGTGGTATGGAGGGAAGCTGCTGATGCGGCTCCCCCAAGGAGCCCTAGGGAAGGGCTTCTAGCCATAGGGCTTTTGAGGGGTAGCCTCTTCGATGGCGCAATGCCGGAGAATTGAGGCGCCCCTCTGCCCTGACGGTCCTGCCACTGTGTGGCCTTCGGGCACTTGCTGAGATGACTGGATCAAGTGCTGGAGATGGAGTGGAACTGTGATAATATAACCGAGGTCGAATGGGACCAACAACGAATGTGAGTTAGACATAAACAAACTTTGAAATAAGCGGAAAACTCCTCAAACCCCCATCTTAAAGCCAGGAGAGAGGAGGGACACCTCCTGCTTACATGAATAGATAAGTAAAAAAGAAGGGGGGATGGGGAAATACAAGCGATTGACTTGTTTAGAGAGGATTACCAGAGCAGATTTATCTCAAAAGCAATTTTCAGAGGTGGTGAAACAGCAAGTGGCTTTTGTAAACAAATCACCATAATGGCGGGCACGGGGAAGAAAGGAGTGAAAACGAAACCAGCGGGCGGCCAAAGTCCAAGGCTGGTAGAGGGTATAGACGTCATGAAGTTCCTAGCGGATACGCTCAAGCCCGTGATGGAACAACTCACTGGTATTAACCAGCAGTTGGTCACACTCAACCAAAACTTCACAGCACAGCAACTTCAGCTGGCAGAAATGGTTAAAAAGATGGAGCAAACGGAGGAAATAGTTAAAGAGATGTACACCATAAACAAAAATATGAAGAAAAAGATGGGAGAATTAACAAACAAGCAGAATTATCAGGAAAATCGCTTACTGCAACTACAAATGGAAAAGGCAAACATGGTTCTCAGATTTCAGGGAGTTCCTGAATCACCAAATGAGGATCTGAAAAAATTACTTAGTGAAATCATCGCACCAGCAACAGGCTTGAAAGTGGAAGAAATTATGCATGACATGGAAGCATTGTATAGGGTGTATTCTAACTACACATAAAAAAATAGCCTGCCTGGGGAAATAACGGTCAGATTCTCAAGAAGACAGAGATCTAATCTTAAAAGGAACATCAGCAGCTTCACTGAAACTGGGGAGTACAATCATTAAAACTTTAAAGGACATTCCATTTGAAATCCATCAAAGAAGAAAGAATTATAAGGACTTAATTCTTTTTCTTCAGACTAACCAAATTCCATACAGATGGGCGGTGCCAGAAGGGGTCCTTTTTAAATTCAACGATAAAAGAGAGAAGATTGACTCCATTTTTAAAGCCAAAGAATTTTTGAAACGTCATCTGGGATCAAAAGAAGAAGGAGAAACCAGGTCTACCCCCTCAGAGCACTCAAGGAGGTGATGGTCTGCCCCCTCTTTAAAAAGCCATCTCTGGACCCGGCCGAATTGGCCAACTACCGGCCGGTGTCCAATTTGCCCTATTTGGACAAATTAATAGAGAGGGTGATGGTGTTACAGTTACAGGGCTTTCTGGAGGATGCTTCAGTCCTGGATCCCTTCCAGTCCAGCTTTCACCCGGGCCACGGGATGGAGATGGTGCTGGTCGCCCTGACTGACGATCTCTGAAGGCATCTGGATCGAGGTGGTGTGGCGGCATTGCTATTGTTAGCCGCATTTGATACAGCATTAGCCGCATTTGATACAGCATTTGATACGGTCGACCATCAGCTGCTGACCTGCCGCCTCGCCGACGTGGGGATTCAGGGGCGTGCCCACCAATGGTTCACCTCTTTCCTCCAAGGTCGGGGACAGAGGGTGGTGATTGGGGATCAGCAGTCCCGGAGGCATCCCCTTGAGTGTGGGGTGCCTCAGGGGGCGGTGCTGTCCCCGATGTTGTTTAACATCTATATGCGCCCCTTTGCCCAGATTGCCCAGAGTTGTGGGCTTGGGTGCCATCAATATGCTGATGACACCCAGCTCTATCTGATGCTGGGCGGCTAGTCAGACTCTGGTCCCAATTGACCTTCATAGGGCATTGCAGGCCATGGCTGGCTGGCTCAGGCTGAGCCGGCTGAAGCTAAACCCGGTGAAGACAGAGGTCCTGGGTCAGAGCTGGACCGGTCTGGGGTTGGGGCTCCCACTCCCGACCTTCGATGGGACGCCACTGGTGCCATTGCCGGGGGTTAGGAGTTTGGGGGTGCTCCTGGATGCCTCCTTAATGATAGAGGCCCAGGTGGCAGCCACTGTTAAGTCAGCATTTTACCATCTGCGGCTGGTGCGGCAGTTGGTTCCCTACCTCGATCGAGATGACCTGGCCACGGTGATCCATGCGATGGTCACCTCAAGGCTAGACTACTGTAATGCTCTCTACATGGGGCTGCCTTTGTCGCAGATCTGGAGGCTGCAGAAGGTGCAGAATGCAGCAGCTAGGCTGTTGATGGGCCTCACTAGATGGGACCACATCCAGCCAGCACTGAAGGAGCTGCACTGGCTGCCAATAGCGTACTGGATCCGCTTCAGTGTGCTGGTTCTTACCTTTAAAGCCCTATATGGCCAGGGTCTGGCCTACCTGAGGGACCGCCTTTCCCCATATGTTCCCCCAAGGGCACTACGGTCGGGGGGACAACACCTACTGGTTATTCCAGCCCCCAAGGTAGCTAAATATGCTGCAACCAGGGCCAGGGCTTTTTCGGTGGCGGCCCCTACCTGGTGGAATGAGCTCCCGGAGGAGATTAGGGTCCTGCGGGACCTTCTGCAGTTCCACAGGGCCTGCAAGACGGAGCTCTTCTGCCAGGCTTTTGAGTAGGGGCTGCCACCGTTATGATACCACCGCTATGATACCATCATTGTATGCTCATTTTGAGGCACATTCGCCCTGGGATGGGATTTCAGCTTTGTGAGGGCATCATTGGAGTAATGCTAACTGTGTGTACTAGTGCGTTGTGTGGTGTGGACCATATAGTGAATCCTGTGTCGTCTACCACTGTTGTATTGTTTAGTTGTAACTGAGTTTTATGGCTTGTATTTATTCTTGGCTTGCCCTTTATGTTTTAATTTTGTTGTATGGCATTTTGCCTCTTGTTCGCTGCCCTGAGCCCACGTGGTAGGGCAGGATATAAATCCAATAAATAAATAAATAAAGAGATGGACAAAGACCTGTGGGTTACTTTCCTTTATCCTTAGAGGTAGTTCCCCCTCCACTCTTTTTCTTTGTAGTTTTAGATGTATAATCAAAATCAATAAAAAATCTCCTTCGGGGGCCAAAAAAAGAAAGATTGGATATGTGCTGGATCTCAACTACAATGATTAAAAATTTGTTGGAATCGGAAATTGAAGCAGGCACTTACATGGACCACAACCCAATCACCTTGGAGTTACAAGGAACGAGACCTAGAAGCAGATGGACCCTAAATCTTTCGATATTGAAGGACAGGAAATTAATAAAATGTCTGCAGGAGGTATTTTCCCTTTTTTTTTAAAGGAAAACATCCAACCGGACATGCCTATGAGGATTGTATGGGATGCATTTAAGGTGTATGCTAGAGGGCATCTAATAAAAGAAGCTGCCTGAATAAATATGAAGAGAAACAAAAGAATATACGAACTTGAAAAGGAAGTCCAAGAACAAGAGAAGAGGATAATGGAAAAAGGAGAGAAGACAGGAAGATGAAAAAAAATAAAATTGCTTCTGCATAAAATGAATTGTCTTATGTCATGTGAACTAGCAAAGAAACTGACCTTTGCTAAACAGAACTTTTTGAAAATGCTAATAAACCGACAAGATGGCTAGCTTATCAAGTTAGGCAACAAAAAGAAAAGGCATATATAAAAACTTTAAGAAAGAAGAATGGAGAAGAAGTAAATAGAATCCAAGATTTAAAGAACATAATGGAGAACTTTTATAAAGACCTATATAGAAAGAACGGTACTAAGACCGAACAAATAATTCATTACTTGGAGGAACACCAAGTTCAAAATTTTACAGAGGAACAAAGAAAGATACTTAATCAACCAATTATGATGATGGAGTTGGTGGAAGCATTGAAAAGGCAGAATAAGGGCAAGGCACCGGGTCCAGATGGTTTGCCAATAGAATTTTATGGGATATTTGAAGAAAAAACCCTCCCGCAACTGAAAGAGATATGTAAGAGAATTATGGATGGGGAAGAGATTCCAGACTTGTGGCGAGAAGCAACAATATCCCTAATACATAAACCAAATACGGATGGAAAAGAAATTAAGAATTATAGGCCAATTTCATTATTAAATGCTGATTATAAGATGTTTACTTCTATCATAGTGGAAAGGCTGAAGAGAATACTGGCAAGGACTATACATAGAGATCAAGTGGGCTTTCTGCCTAAAAGGTGAATAAAAAATAATCTGAGATGCATTCTAGATGTAACAGAATACTATGAAGCACATCCCGAAAAGGTAATGGCCCTGATGTTTTTGGATGCAGAAAAAGCATTCGATAACCTGAGTTGTTTTGTGATGGAAACATTAAGGAAGGCAGAGGCGGGAAAGGAATTTATTCAGATGATTCAAGCGATATACACAAGCCAAACTGCATCGGTGATGGTTAATGATGAGCGAACGAAAAATTTCAAAAAACAAAAAGGAACAAGGCAAGGTTGTCCACTGTCACCACGTCTATACATAATTGCACTAGAGATATTAACTGAAGAGGTAAGACAGAATGAAAAGATTAGGGGATTGAAGATGCAAGGGGAAGAATTTAAACTACTAGCCTTTGCTGATGATCTTGTATTTATACTGGAGGATCCCCTTTCCTCCGTCACCGAGTTAAATAAAGCTCTATGGGAATATGGACAGGTGGCAGGGCTAAGAATTAATATTAATAAGACAAAAAGAATATGAAGACGGAACAGAAAGACATGTTACAAAGGGATTCAGGATATCAATTGTGTGACAAGGTAAAATATTTGGGAGTTAATCTAACAAATAAATGCAGTGCATTACAAGAAAACAACTATAAAGAACTATTGAAAGCAACAAAGCAGGACTTAGGAAGGTGGAAAAACCTACAAATATCACTGATGGGACGAATAGCTCTGATTAAAATGAATATTCTACTGAGATGGATATTTCTTTTTCGGACGATTCCGATACTACAAAATTTCGTGATTTTTAAAGAGTTGGATCACGTAATAACCAAGTTTAACTGGCAGGGGAAAAGGCCAAGAATTAGGCTGAAAGCTTTGCAAGACCTAAAAGAAAGAGGTGGAATTGGCCTACCTAACTGGACTCTATACTTCAGAGCAGCGGCACTGGCATGGATTAGAGAATGGACTATGTTGGAAGATAGGAGGATATTAAGTTTAGAAGGACACGACCTATTGTTGGGCTGACATGCAGTTCTTTGGTATGAAAAAGCTTCAGCACATAAGTACTTTAAGCAGCACTGGATACGGGCTGCATTATTGAAAGTATGGGAGACTATTTAAAAGAGCTGGTTTACGAAGATTTCCAAATTGGCGGTACCGCTAGAGGCGTTTACTATACCTAAGTTATATGGTGAAAATCCACCAAAAAGGTATATGGACATTTTGAATTCTAGAAATGAGCTTAAACTAGAAGAAGACTTAACATGGTGGCAGAGAGCACAAACTGAATCAAGGATAAGAAGATTGGATTTAATAAGACTCTTACAGAGACTGAAAAATTATTGAGTGCACCAGAGGAGAAATTCATTAAGAAAAATGTATGTGATGCTTTTAAAAGAAACGATCGCAGATGAAATGGTCAAAATGAATATGGTTCAATGGGCCCAGAATCTAGGTTATAATATAGAACTGGAACAATGGGAACAAATATGGAATAAAAATGTTAAAATAACTAAAGCGGTTTCTTATAGAGAAAATATGTATAAAATGTTCTATAGATGGTATGTTATGCCAGAGAGAATCATGAAATATGATGTTAAATGATCTAATAAGTGTTGGGAATGTGAAAATAAGATGGGTACATTCTATCATATGTGGTGGACGTGTGATGTTACTAATTTTTTTTGGATATAGGTGCATAGATTGATTCAGAAAATTGTAGGGAAAGCAGCTCCTTTTAACCAGAGCTGGTACTTTTAGGTATTTTACCCAAAGAGATAAATAGAGATGATCGTTTGATAGTATATTTGACAATGGTGGCCAGGATTTTATATGCAAAATATTGGAGGACTACCCTGACGCCAACTAAGCAAGAATATATTGCGAAGATACTAGAGCCCTGGTGGCGAACCTATGGCACGGGTGCCAGAGGTGGCACTCGGAGCCCTCTCTGTGGGCACGGGCAAGGAGGCGGCTGAGCCTGCTTATTGTGCTGCTGCAGCTGCTGCACCAGCCGGCCCTAGGCCAAACCCTGGACCCTGGTTGGAAAGCAAATACCACACATGAGAGGAAAAGACGTGCAAACCTCCGGTGCAGGCGCCCCGCTTGTTGACGTGGGGAGGGAGAAGAGGGGAATCGCTTTCCCCATGAGCTCCACCGTCCTCACAGCCTGACGCCAACCCACAATCCCTGCCTACTCAAAGCCCAGGAGCTGCTCAGCAAGGAATCCCCACAGCCTGACCCCGCCCCTTTATCCTGGGAAAGCACAGCAACTCCCCTTCCTTTGCAAATGCACGCTCCAATCCACGCCCCTTCTGCCCCAGAGGAGTGAGGCTGAGCATTCCCAGGGATGCCCACTCAGGCTCGTTGCCAAAAGTTGCATCTGCATGAGTGTGCCACTTCAGTTTCCAAACCCACCTTCTTTGGGGAGGTGTGCTATTCCTCCTCCCCCTCCTCCCTCTTTGGCTCTCTGGCTGGTCTCTCTTGCTGCGCCCTCCAGCATCCTGTGCTGTAACCTGGAGTCCAAAAAACTTTAGTACCCATAGTATTCTGTTACATCTAGAATGCATCTCAGATTATTTTTTATTCACCTTTTAGGCAGTACCCTTCGCTTCCTTTCGGGGCTGCCCCGCTGCTTTGAGTGGCATGTCTTGTGCGCCTGCTCAGAGGCTGTGATTAGAAGGGCTGTTCAAGGAGTTGGACATGGAGACTGTTTTGGAGCTGGTGCTGCAGGAGGGGGTGGCAGCCAGCGCTGTAGTGATGTGGCTCAAGGCAAGCCAGAGCTCCCACCCTGTGGAGGTAAGGCGCAGCACCCCTTCCCCCTAATTATAACTTCCTGAGAGCTTCCAGGGAATCACACATAGCCCCCCCCCCCGATGAAAGACTGTCCCTGAACTTCAGAGCTCCCGACTCTCCAGTGATGAGCTGGGGCGGAGGGACGAGGCAGAAATGAATAGCCACTTCAAAAGCAGTACCCGATCTTGTGCATACTTATTCAAAATTAAGCACCACTGAGACAACCGAACATGCTTTCAAGTATGAGAGCATAGGATTGCGCCTTTAGTCAGATTGTAAATTTGCTCTGGCTTTTCGCACTCACGGGAATAACTAAAATGCCGTTTGGAGAAGCCGTGTAGGAGGGCGGATGCATGGGATGTACTAAAAGGAAGGACAGGATTGCCCATTGGAAACAATGGGAAACACTTGAAGGCCCACTGGAAATAATGGGAGACAGGAATGCCAATTGACTTGCATGGGCTTCATTGAAATACATTACAGTAAGAGTAGAGTTGTAATAAAAATGTGAAATGGATTTTCCATTAGCGTCTCTGGGCCCAAATACACTACTCTGGGAATGGAATGAGACACCACGGAGTGGAATGACAGCCCCAGGCTGTAGCAGGGTGTTCAAGAACTGGAATGACAGGTCCCAGAGTGGAATGACAGCCCCAGGGTGGAGCAGGAATGTTCAGGGACTGGGATGAGAGACCAC
Organism: Gekko gecko; assembly: GCA_029375565.1. Lineage (NCBI taxonomy): Eukaryota > Metazoa > Chordata > Lepidosauria > Squamata > Gekkonidae > Gekko > Gekko gecko. The sequence goes on from JAPDNY010000007.1 coordinate 124,775,371, forward strand.
AGAGTGGAATGACAGCCCCAGGGTGAGCAGGAGTGTTCAGGGACTGGAATGAGAGACCACAGAGTGAAATGATGGCCCCAGGGTGGAGCAGGAGTGTTCCGTGACTGGAATGAGAGACCATGAAGTGGAATGACAGCCCCTGGGGGTAGCAAAAGTGTTCTGCTACACCCAGGGGCTGTCATTCCACTCTGGGGCTTCTCATTCCAGTTCCAGAACACTCCTGCTACCCCCAGGGGCTGTCATTCCACTCCATGGTCTCTCATTCCGTGCAGCCTTGATATGCTTTGGGGGTGGGTCACCTGGTAGAAGTGCTCAAGTGAAGTGCTTTATTTGTTCATCGGTCAAGATTTGCAGGATCAAAATTTAATTTACTTCAAATCAACCTAGAAGTGGCAGATTCCACTGAGTGTGCTGTTTTTCTGTCTCTTTTCCATGGAAGGGGGAAGAGGGCTGTCACTTTAGGTGTGAAAATGTGTAAGATCATGTTGAGAAAGACAGACCAGGTAAATAGGAAGGGTCCTGTCCTGTACTAACTGGAAGGAGTTTGTGTGTATGACGTCAAATGCAAACTTCATGCCAAATGCAAACTTTTACCTTTCAATAAAAAGCTGTTTGTATCATTGAAAGCTCTGTTATTGTTCTTTTCTTTTAAGACAAAAGATGTTAATGAATTGTTTCTTCTAAACTATAATCTCAGTATTCAGGTTAAATTGCCGTGTTGGCACTTTGCAATAAATAAGTGGGATTTGGATTGCAATTTGGGCACTCGGTCTCTAAAAGGTTCACCATCACTGTACTAGAGGCTGCGGAGATGGACAAGTTGACTCTGACTTTAAAAGATTATACAGACTCCACTTTTCAGAATACTTGGCTACGTTTCTACAAATGGCACAATTTAAATGGTTAGGAGGATAGGATTGTGCACTGGTTAATAAAAGAGAAACTAGGGAAGATATAACGGATTTGATACAAGGGAAACTCACGTAAAAAGTTAATAGAATTTTTGAAAGACAAGATGCATGGAATATGATGTAAAAAATTAGGTGAATACACCCCATATGTGTTGTATGTTGTGTGAATTAATTTGTATGTAGTGTATTGTGTTTTGATGTGTTGTATTGTTGTAGTGTTGTTGTGAAAATAAATAAAAGTCTGCCCTTAGGGGCAGTTTCAAAAAACAAACAACAAACAACCTGATAACCACCAATGAAAGGCCCTGAGAATTTGACTTGTCACATAAAGCATGGACGATGGCTAATAGAATATGAACAGGCTTTGGCAGTTGTGCAGACCAGTTGTTTAAATGTGGCAAAATAGCAGGACCTGTATGTGATTGGAGTGCAGCCTGCCAAACTATTTTCCATCTGTCACAGGAATGTGAGTGTCATGTTTTCCAGGGAGATGTGACAGAGCTCTTTGTGCTCTCCCCAGCTGCAATTGAGTGGATTGAAAATTTAGATATTACTATTTAGGGGGATTGCCCAATCTGTCTTCATACCTGTTGTATCTATTTGGTTATATATTTTATATTATTATATATGCTTCCTGTGGGTAACTCTGCCATATGATAAATAAATAAATAACTCCAGCCATCCTATCATACAAGCTGAAATTGCCCTTAGACAGAACTAGCACCAGATTCTCTTCAAAAACTTTGGGGACCATATCAGTGCTGCTTCTGCTGTGACTACCAGATTCCTTCTGTAACCACGAAGCGTCTGACTACATCAATTTTTTTGCCATGAAAATATCATCAAGGCTAGCAAAGTGAGACCAGATTAACAGGAACCATGGTATCAAGAAACATGACAAAAAGAAAAAAAAATTACAGCTATTTTCCTTAGCTTTGATTATTCATAAATCTGATGAATCGATCTCTTAACAAGATCTGCATACGACTTCTGAATTCCCAAAGAGCATTTTCAATAAATTAATACATTTATATTTTTCCTTGTGCTAATATTCATCTGTCCTACTATTAGTCTATGCAGAAATTATTGATATCTGAAAATTGCATTTTTATGAATTAGGTAATTTTAGAAAGACCTAAAAGCCAAACATGGGTAAATTAATTCCTCTCCATTTAAACAATTAGGTTATTTCATTCAGTTTCAAGTTAAGATTTATCAATGTACATTCACTGTAACCTCTATTTAAACCAGCCTAGCTCTGTTGCACTTTATAGTGGCATTGCTCCATTCAAGGAAAGTAGCCTGTTAGTCTGTCAAAGCAAAACACCAGAGGTCCAGTATTTGGGCAGCCCAATACTGAGGGCACCTGCGACAGTGGCACCCAGCTGCCACCATGATAGCAGCAGCACTGGTCTGATCCCTGTGGTCATACCATAGGGGGGAAAATGCACATCTGCAAGGCACAGACTATATGGTGAGTTCACTGGTGAATGGGAATAACGCCTCTCTTGGAAGATATCCATATTCCTAATTCCCAGATGGGCCTGATCAGCAGACAGACTTTATGTATATATGCAAGAGACCCCAAATATCCGGGTTGATTATAGGGAAAAAACATGCATAGGATAGGGCTGCATAGCAATTAAACAGCCTTGTGATGGTTCTCAGGATTAAGAAAAGTTTTTCAGGTTTCATTTTCAAATCTGGAGTATTGCCAAGAAAGGTGTGAAGGTACAGTACATTTGTACTTATGGAGGCAAATTCTCATTTCCAAGGGGACATTTAGGAAAGTATTGGTTGAATCACTGATAAGAATGGATCAGGTATTACTGTACTGCATACAGGATGTATCCCCCGTAAAGAACTCTTTGGTGATCCCTGGCCCCAAAGATATCTGGCTGTCCTTGACCAGAGCCAGGGCTTTTTTGGCTCTGGCCCTGACTTGGTGGAACTCTCTGCCAACTTCCATCAGGGCCCTGTGGGACTTAATGCAATTCTGCAGGGCCTGTAAGGCAGAGATGTTCCACCAGGCTTTTGGTTGGTTTTCCATCATAGCTGACACCCTTTTCTTCTTCTTTTCCATCTTTCCTGCTTCAGCCTCTTCCTAACCTGCCCATGAGACAGAAGAACAGTCCAGAGCAGGTTTTAGACTAAAGTACAGATACCATCTGGAGATTGTGCAATTAGGATTAAACGATCTGTTGATTTTAAATTGTATTTGTATGTTTTTAACCTCTTGTAAATTGCCCAGAGCCCTGTGCACTCAGGAATGGAATGATTCAGAAATCAAATAAATAAATAAATAAATAAATAATTTGACAGCCAGGGTAGAGAAGCAGCTAGAGTTTTCACTAGGATCTTGAAGATTCACTCTGGAATCCCCACTCTGCCCTGGGAGTTTACTGAGTGACTTTGAGCCCATCACACATTCTCATTCTAACCAACCTCATGGGGTTAATGTGAGGATAAAATGGAGAAGAACAATGCAAGCTGCTTTGGGGCCCCATTGGGGAGAAAGGGTACAAATGAAGTAAATAAATAAGAATAAGGATGGGAGAAGGATGCAATATCCTGGTGGCAGGTTCTTTGAGGACTGGTACTCAACTATATTGCTTTTTTGTTTATGGTCACAAGGAGACACATGGTCACGTTACCCCCTCTTACATTCATGAGCTTTGGAGTAAATAGTGTTCACAGTACTGAAAATTGATAATGTAGATAAGTCCTTCCAGGCTCAGGCTGTGCAATTTTTAACTTTCAAATCTGACTGCAAACACTATATGGTGATAACCAGAAACATGTAAACCTTCTGCTTTTGTTGCTTGTCTGGAAAGGTAAAAGCAGGGGGTTCGTTAAGTATCTGGTAGGTTACACTACAGGGCTAGTGGGGTACATTCTGTTTGGCAAGGTCTGGGTTGGAAAATACCTGGAGACTTTGGGGGGGATCTGGGAGAGGGCAGGGTTTGGAGATGGGAGGGGCCTCAATATGGTACAATGCCATAGAGTTCACCCTTCAAAGCAGCCATTTTCTCCAGGAGAGCTGATCTCTGTCAGCTGGAGATTAGTTGTAAAAGTGGGAGATCCCCAGGCCCCACATGGAGGCTGGCAACCCTAGCCTGACCAGACTCACGGTTTCTAAATGTAAGTTTCCAAGAAGACCCTGAAATGATATAGCAAGGGAGGTTAAGGTTTGGGAGCTTTTAGCTCCTGCCATTCATACAACTTTTTTTTTGCTGTGAAAAACAGACCTCCTCCCCAACATTCTACTGTGTACCTGAACAGTGCATACAAATGAATAAGCAAACATAACTAGGTTTGTGAAGTCTAATTTGGCCTTCACTGTGACATGCAATCCATCCTTATCTATTGTTTCCCAGAAGTCAGATTTACTAAATGGGACTGTCTCTCAAGTAGATCACGGTGGGTAACTGTATTGGTCTGAAGCAATAGAACAAAGTTAAAATCCAATGGCACCTTTAAGACTAACAAAGTTTTATTCACGGTGTGAGCTTTCGTGTGCACACACGCTTCGTCAGACGATGAAATGGAATTACATATCATAGTTGTATATATAGGAGTGATTTGTTAAATTAGCATGCAAAATAGTGAGGACACTTTTTTTAACAGTTAAAACACTACACAGCCAAGATGCTGTAAAATTTGCCTCTGTACTTGAAAGGAGATGGATGGGGTCTAAGGATGGGATTCTCACAAATCAGGGCACATCAGTCTCCAGTTCTAACACATTTATTACCTATGCTGTCTCCCCACCAGTTGAACTGAAACAGAACTAAGCTTGTCATTCTTTTGATCTGTTAAAAAAAGTGTCCTCACTATTTTGCATGCTAATTTAACAAACCACTCCTATATATCAGGAATGATATGTAATTCCATTTCATCATCTGATGAAGTGTGCGTGCACACGAAAGCTCACACCTTGAATAAAACTTTGTGGGTCTTAAAGGTGCCATTGGACTCTAACTTTGTTCTGTCTCTCAAGTAGTTGAACATGGCATCACATCTGTCCTGACGTGGCCACAGAAATCCATGCAAAGGTCACCTCCAGGTTAGACTGCTATAACTCACTCTCCATAAGGCTACCCTTGAGACTGACCCAAAAATTACAACTGGTCCAGAATGCAGCGGCATGGGTTCTAACTGGAACCCCATGGACAGCACACTTTCAACCAGTGCTTTGCCAGCTGCACTGTTTCCAGGTTGAGTACCGGATCAAGGTTCAAGGTTCTAACCTTTAAGGCCCTAAACGGTCTGGGACCAACGTTTCTTGAGGACCGCCTCTCCTGGTATACCCCCCGAAGAGCATTATACTCAGGTGAGAAGAACCTCCTGGAGATACTTGGCCCAAAAGATATCCAGCTGTCCTTGACCAGAGCCAGGGCTTTTTTGGCCTTGGCACCAACCTGGTGGAACTCTCTGCCGAATGACATCCATGCCTGCGGGACTTAATACAGCTCTGCAGGGCCTACAAGACAGAGTTGTTTCACCAGGCCTATGGTTGAGGACGGCAAGGGTTTTCAATCAAGCCTGGCTCCCTCCTTCTTTCTCCCCCTCCCCAAGGATATAATTGATTTATCTCAGTAGCATCTGAAATTGAAATTTCTATTGAATCGTTATTGCTTTTAACGGACTTGTAAATGAATCTGTTGAAATCTTGTCCACCACCCTGAGCCCTGCGTGCAGGGATGGGCAGTCTTCAAACGGAATAATGATAAAAAATCTTTAGCCCGTCTGACCAGTATGAGGTTTAAAGAGAACACTCCTGATAGCAGACATAGTCTTATCCTCTGCATGTTTATTTTCCACTTTGGGACTTACTCCCAGGTAAATGGCAATCGAACTGCATCCCTAGCACAGGATTGCAATTGCATGTAAACCTCCTTGAACCCCACGGGATTTACTTCCAAGAAAAGACTCAAGAAAAGAATCGCACGGTTGCCGGGATATGGGCTCCACTGAAGCCAGTAGAGTTCCGTTAGCTCCGACTGAAAAATCGGCATTACTGGCCCCTGAAGACAGTTGCGCGCACACATCATGGTACCGAGACCCCGAAGCGTTCCATTCTGTCAACGACACCCTTCCAAGAAGCAGCGTCGCAAGAGGGCGTCGCCGCGACTTCCGAAAGGTTTGAAAAGGAGCGAACACGAGCCGATCTACCTTAAGCCCCGCCTCCGTCTTTCGGCTCTCTGTTGTCTCTTTAAGGCGGGGGGGGGGTGAGTGTGGTGGTCTATGATTCTCGCGAGAACAGCATTGGCGCCGTGACCTCCATGTGAGAGCAGCGGCGCCTGGTAAACAGTTCTGGGGGTTAGGACATGGCTCCTCTAGGCGCCCGTTAGCTCAGCTCAGCCCAGCTCAGCGCTCTGGCGCCCTGCTCTGACGGGCTCGCAGCAATTCGGAGCGGGTTCCCTGGAGCCGTTCGCCGCGGGCGCCCTGAGGAAGGGAAAGGGAGGGACCGAGGTTTGCTGGCGGAGCACCGAGGGAGAGAGGAAGGCCGGCCGAAGGCGGGGGGGGAGGGTGAAGGAGCCTCGCGGGGGTCCCTGGGCTGAATTGAAGAAATTTCTTATTCCCTCTTCCCCTCGCCCGCTTTTCTCTGCCTTACTGACTCGCAAAACAAAGAGGCGTGAAGAGCCTTTTCCTCGTCTGGGGCCCGGGTGCCTTTTTCCATCCCAAGTGGGAGCACGCCATGTGGATCCAGGTCCGCACCATCGACGGTGCCCAGACTCAGACCATCGAAGACCTGAGCCGCCTCACCAAGATCGAGAGTCTCCGCGAGAAGATCCAGGAGAGCTTCCGCGTGAGCCCCGATCGGCAGCGCCTATTCTACAGGGGCAAGCAGGTGAGGTGCTGACACCGCCCCCCCCCCCACGCGAGCCTTCCCTCTCAGCACCTGCCGCACTTCTCCCCTCCCCCAGACTTTTGTTTACCTCATACTTTACCTGAGGGGGAGGTGGCGCCCCGGGATGCCTTTGTACTGAGGGGCCGATGAAGCGGGGGGGGGGGGGCCTTAGTTTTCCTCTCCCCCCTCCCCCATTGCCAGTGTCGTTGCTGGCGAGGGTCGGCCTCGACGTGCGCTTTCTGTCCTTCTGCTCTGGGGATATTCTTCGCCCTAGAGGCGACGAGGGATGGTCGGACGCCACGGCTTGCCTTGGAAAGACGGGGGAGGGGGAGAGTGCAGGAGAGCCGGTTGCGCGGGCCGCCTCTCCTGTGCCTCGCGCCACTTCCGGCGCCTCAACGGTTTCCAGCAACAGTTGATGCTCTCTGTCTCCAGTCCGAGGAAAGTTCTCTTCAGGGTCGTTCTCCCCCCCCCCCCCGCCGTGTCTTCCTTGCAAGGAACAGCCAGATCTTCCTTAGAAAAGCCCGGTAGGCAGAATCATGGCTTTGTATTGCCTGGGTGCCATCTCAAATAACTCTGTCTCACAGACTCCTTGCCCATCTGGCCCTTATTTGGCGCCGGTACACACTTGTGGATCTTAGATCAAGATGGAATTTAGTGCATTATCATATATTGTAGTTGCTGTAGGAACTGGGTTTACAACTGTGTGAAACGCAGATGAAGATATAAACATGGTGTGGACACGCATGGGGCAAACCTATTGTTTTGCCTCCTTTACCAAACTGAGAGAGTGGTTAGGTGTTCAGGATACCTAAACCACATAAAGGGATGATTCTTATATCACGTAGTGTCTTCATCCTGATGACTGTGCTGTGCCCACATGTAGCCTTTTGTGTTTTGTACTTTGGTCACATGGTTTAGCCACTGCTTTTCCAGCCACACAGAGCTTCCATCATTGAGATGTATTATGGATATTATCTTCTAAGACTGCATATGTAGCCACAGAAATTTGCCTAATGTCCCAAGTTGCACAAAATGGGCAGATTGTACTCTAATGACCCAAGAACATGTTATGCCCAGATTACATGAATAAGGGTCTGAGGATGAGACCAAGTATACAAATTATGCTTCATAAAATACAGAGGAGGGGTCAGAATGTATATTTGCCCACCATAGTAAATATGAATTTGACTATAGAATTCTTTTTAGAAGAAGAAGAGATTGGATTTATACCCCACCCTTCACTACCCAGAGGAGTCTCAGAGCTGCTTACAAACTCCTTTCCCTTCCCCTCCCCACAACAGACACCCTGTGAGGTAGGTGGGGCTGAGAGACTTCTGACAGAAACTGCCCTTTTTCAGGAACAGAACTATGGCTTGCCCAAGGTCATCCAGTAGGTGCAAGTGGAGGAGAGGGGAATCAAACCCGGTTCTCCCAGATTAGAGTCTGCGCACTTAACCACTACACCAAACTGGCTCTCTTTTATCTCACATCTCAGTGGCAAGAGGAATTGACGGTGTGGTAGAGTGACTGAAAATACCTCAGGAGGCTGGTCACTCCAGTCTCTTGTCTCTGCTTTGTTCTTAACAGACACATCCGTAGGAGGTTTGTTTTCTTTAAAGGACTCTTGTATATGTTATTGTAATGTATGGGAGCCAGCAGCCACTGCAGATAGCAACTACGAGGTATGATACACCAATACATGGGCATGAGAATGGTATTTATTTTAGTACATCTTTAACCCTCCATTCTACCAGGGGAGCTCAGTCTCTCCCTTCCATTTAATTTTCACAACTTTGTGAGGTAGGTTAGGCTGAGAGGGGTTGGCCCAAGGTCACTGAACAAGCTTCATGGGACAGTGGAGATTTGAATCTGGGTCTCTCAGGTCTGAGTCCAGCACAGCTAGTGTGCAAAATGTGTTTCTAGTGTGGTACCTTTCCTTGCAGGTACCTTAGTTTATTACTGGAAGCCTTGAATAAACGTGACCCTAGTCCAGTTGTTTACAACAGTATACTTAACTTTGAAGCTGCCTGGTAGCTAACAAAATATTTAATGGGGTAATATCAGGGCTCTTTTTGTAGCAGGAACTCCTTTGCATATTAGATGACATGCCCCTAATGTAGCCTGTCCTCCATGGGACACCTGAAGAAGACCAGGAAGGGAACTTAGGTGTGTTTGCATGCCCGCCTTTGTCTCCCCAGTGGGTAGGCTGGGAAGACAGAGAGCAGGCATGCAAACTTGCCCTCTTCCTTCCCTGAGCCTCTCCACTTCTGCGGGGAAGTGGGGAGGCATGTTTAAATGCCTTTCTTTCCCTCCCCGATCTCAGGGAGGGAAAGATAGGCATTTTAAACATGCCTAGGTTCCCTGTCCGCCCTTCTCCAGCTACAATCTGTCAGCTGGAGAAGGGAAGGCAGAGAGCTCAGGCTTTCCCTAAGCAATTTCACTCCCAGCTGACTGGCCGGGAGTGAAATTGACAGGAAAATCTCTATGGGCTACCAGAGGGAAAGAAGGCATTTTAACATGCCTCCTTTTCCTCTGGTGGTGTAAATCGGACCCAAATATATTCAGGAATACCAAATATAGCCCCAACGTACTGGGGAAATTCGGCATTTTCCGATATTTTTCGGGTCTGATTTACTCAAAGCCAAAAAATGCCGCGTTTTTTTTCCACACCCCTACTCCATTCAAAATCAATTTGGGATCTCTAGTTGGTATAGAATTCTGCAGCTTGGCTATTATTGGGAGCTAGATGTCAAATGCATATTACTCCGATTCTGCAGTCACTCCATTGGCTGCCCATCTGTTACTGGGCTGAATTTAAAGTATTGAACCTTAATGTTTGCGAGACCGTCTCTTCTCCATGCTCCACCTCATTGCTCATCTGACAAGGGCCTTCTGCAAGTGCTAACCTGCAAATGGACAAAATCAGCAACTGCCTGTACACTTGCCTTCCCTATTGTGGACCCCACCTTGTGGAATAGTCTGCCTGAGGAGATGAGGAATGCTCCCACTCTCCTGGCTTTCTGCAAATTGTGCAAAACTGAATTATTCAAGAGGGCTTTTCTATGCAGATGATAGGGTAGCACTATGCAAATGATTGATAAAGTTACTTGGACAAATTATTCGGGTCTGTGGTCTATACTACTGTGTATAGTTTGCTGTAAGTTGGATCCTACTGTGAAATTTTACATCATTTAATGTACTATGTTAATAACTGGCTTTGCTTGAGTTCTGTTTTTTCAGTTTCTGGTTGGTTCTACAACCCAAATCCTATTTAATTGTTCGTTGAATGTCCCATCCTGTTGATTGTACTGACTCATTCTGTATAACCTGCCTTGTGTCCCAGTGAGAAAGGTGGACTATAAATAATGTAAATAAAATAAATAGATAAAGTCAGTGTTTTAAAGGACAGTTAAATGCCTTCCAAAATCATAATAACTTGCAACTTAGAATGGCTTCACTGAACTGTTGATTACAGTTCAAGAGCAAGGGTATAGGGGGACAAGTTCTTGTCCCTTTATCTACAGTGGTCTCTGAAGTTGTTTTGGGTTTTATATGTCTATTTATATTTGACAGCAGAGTTTGGGATGTACTCCATTTTACTCTGGAGTCTGATAGAAAGATGAACCTTTAAAACGTAATACAAATATTCCCTTCCAGCACTGATTAAAAAGTGGTGGTTGACTGAAAGCTAAAGAATTTCTATTCCTGTTGTAGTGCAGTTGGAGGAAATGGAAATCCAGCATTTAGGATCTGATATCTGTCTGGTCTGATAAGAACACAAGAGAAGCCAATGTTGGATCAGGCCAATGGCCCATCCAGTCCAACATTCTGTCACACAGTGGCCAAAAATACCAGGTGCCATCAGGAGGTCCAGCAGTGAGTCCAGGACACTCACTCCTGTCTGGATATACTCTTAAGACAACTCCATCTCATTTCTATGCTACTTTTGATCTGTCTTAGTTCATAGAATCATAGAGTTGGAAGGGATCTCCAGGGTCATCTAGTCCAGCCCCTGCACAATGCAGGAAATTCACAAATACCGCCCCACACCCACAGTGACCACTGTTCCATGCCCAGAAGTTCTCATTGCTGTGAGGCTGTATACTTCTTTTTATTTGTATGTTTACCCCTTTCCTCATTACTCTGGAAGGTCAGGATACCCTGAAGAAAAAGACATTTCTCCTTATTTCCCCTGCCCTTCAGCTCCTTATATAAAAAGGTTCGTTCTCTACCCTTAGTTCTGTAGGCATTTTTGAGCTTTGCTTCTACTTTCTGGGGCCTTTTGTCTGTACACATGCACTTCTAACGGATGGATGGGAAAGGATTTTACCTTTAAAGGGTGGGGGTTGTGTTTTGGCACAGTGTTTTATAGGATTGACAAAAGCATTATTGGGAAACCAGTGTCACACTATGTTTTTGGAATTTTTATATTGCTGTAAGTCTTGGTGCTTTGTAGAATGATTTAACAAAAGGCCAGTCCTGCCCCAAGAAGCTTGCATTCTAACTTTAGACTTGCAAAAATGGTTGGGGGAAGGGCACCACAAAGTTTAAATGTGAGCAAATATGAGTGAATGCAGTTTGATGTAATTTGTCTTCAACTGGTGATGGAGACTATGGGGTTAAGCTTGGCATTTTTATAGGACTTGCCAAGTTATTTCTGTTGACTACCTGTGCTTATTTTTGTGTTACCTGAGTAGGCTGGTTGGTGCACAGATCTTAGATTGTGTGGGAAGCTATTTAGTACTGCTTCACATGTTGCATTTGTGTGTGTGTATGTCTGAAAACGGGAATACCGGTATGCATGTTGTCATAGTTCCACACAGGAAGGAATCCAGATTTTCTGGCAGTTTGGTTTGAGTGTATGTGCTGGTTTGTGCATGTTTTGTGCTGCATATTGTGTGATACAGTTCTTATTTAAAACAGCTACATGTAAGTTAGGGTGACTTTCTTTTTCAGTGTGGAATTATGTTTTTGAGCTCTTGAAAAGAAATATTTGGATGTAGGTTATCTGTTAAACCCAAATGTACGGAGACATACTAGTGTTCACCTTAAAGGGTGCAATACGTCTTTCTGTGTTATATTTGGCTTGGCTAAAACTAACAGACATTAAGTATAGCAAGATCTCTTTGGGCTGGGTACATTGTATGGTTGTTCAGACTCTTTGAAGAACCTTAGTATTTAAATGTTTTTGGTTTTCTTGCTCAATTATTTTGGGCTCCCTGAGTTTAAAATGTTAGGCAAGTAGCTCTTTTCAAAGCATTCAAATACCTTGAGGCAAGATCCAGGAGAATGTGGCTATCCAAGGCAGCTGCTATTTCTGCCTAGCATTATCGCTTCCTTGCTGGAATGAGTGCTAATTGTTGCAGCGGGTTTGCTTTTCAAGCAGTTAGATAATGGTGGAAGCAGTAAAATGATTACACCAATCTGGAACTTTTCAAGGAAAAAAACTCACTTTTTTCTCTGCGCATTTTAGGGTTGAATGTTTGGCTGTTTGTAACATTGTATTAACTATACGAAAAGTGATTAAAACATTAATACTTGATGCAGATTAATGAAACTAAATCATAATCTTTTACTGTATAAATATAAATGCTTTTGAATAACTGAACAACTTTTGGGTGTGGAATTGAAGCTATTATTATTGTTTTTTCCTTTCTGCCAACAAAAGTAGTTACAAAGTGGTGGAAACAGGAGATACTGGACTTTGGTACATCAAGAGGCTAAGGGACTATATGGCGGCTTCATGCATCTCTGGTTCTCTCAAAATTATCTAAAGTGCTGGTCCTTTTCCACTCTAGAACATGATAGAGGGGGAATGGACATGATAGAGGTTTATATAATTATGCATGTGATTGGCAAAATGATTCAAAAGCTTTTCTCCCATAATACTAGAACTTGGGGGCATCCAGTGATATTCATGGGCAATAGATTCAGGACAGATAGAAGGAAATATTTCTCTACTTAATAAGTAATTCCGTTGTGAAACTCTACAGTGGACATAGTGATGGCCACTATCTTTCATCTAATGTTAGAGCTGACTTCCCCACCCTTGATCAGTCTCAAGCTTTGAACACTACTACCCACTGCTTATGGTGAATAGTGCTGCACATTGACTGTAATCCATAACCTGCAGATGGTTTTACTGGGCTGATCTTTTAGATTAGCTGGGTTTTTTTTGAAGTGTTCTTTCTCCCTCAAAGTCTAGATGCTTTTTTGGCATCTAGAGGAGTGGTTCTCAAATATTTTCAGGTCACTGCCCCTTTGGTTCCATACCTATCCTACTATATAAAAAGCATTGTTCAGAACAGCAGTTTGCATGACCTGCTATGGAAGTTAACAATAAAATTCAAAACATTAACAATTAATGGCACATTTATTCAAAATCCAGGTAAAACTTTTAAGTTTTAATTTATTCAACAAAATCAATGAATTTGATCCAGTGACAGCAGCTTTTCAAAGTCCCTCCCTCCCTCCCTCCCTCCCCTCCCTCCCTCCCTCCCTCCCTTCCTTCCTTCCTTCCTTCCTTCCTTCCTTCCTTCCTTCCTTCCTTCCGTGTTTGTCATGTGTGTATGTGTGCACATACCTGGAAGTCATGGTGACCTCTGGTAACTGACCCCTACTGGGGGCCTGGAGGATCTTCAGAGAGGTAGCTGAAAAAAGCCTACCCCCACCTCCCACCAAGGAGGTCTCCCATCCAAGTACTTGCCAGAGTTGACCATGCTTAGCTTCTGAGATCTGATGAGATTAGGCTTACTTGGGCTATCCAGGTCAGGGTGCAGCTTTTCAAAGTCTGATTGTCATTTAGCAAGAATATTAGATACCACATTTAGTCATTAGATACCACATTTAGACTACAGCTCTGTCAGTATTTACTAATTCTGAATTGTCTTTCCCATCTGTTATCTTCTTTCTGTGTCCCATCTTATAGTGAAAAGAAGGAAGCTTAGCTGAGGACATCACCAGAGCTTTTAGTACTTCTGGAGAGCACAGGCTCAAACTGTGGCTGTGCTTTGTAGTCAACCATTATTTTCTTCCAGCTAGCTATAGAAGTCCCACCACACTATTATATGTAAGAATAAGATCATGCTTACACTATTGGACTTTATCATAATTGTATTAATAAAGGAAAATATGAAACATTTTAATTGTAAGAGTTTAATTCATTGTTGTGCACTTCCAATCAACAGAGGTTAAAGGTTTGGGAAACACTGGAAAACCTAATCCAGGTTTATACTCTTTTGGTATAAGAAATAGGGTAAGGTTTCATTGACTCAGAATGGTTTCTGACTTGTATGAAGTCTTAAATAAAGCAATCTACATAATTCTTGTGTATATTGTCAATATATGCAGCAGTCACCATAGATGCATTTTTGCAGATTACATCTACATGGTTCTATGATAAACATGAAAACATTATTCAGTTGTGTATAAGTTTCACAGTGTCCAAATCCATTGCTGATTCTTGATATAACTGTTTTGAAGTCCCAACAATAAACTATCCTTTGTTTACTATAAGACATATGGCTTTTATTTACAGCTTTCATTTTTTTCATCTCGTCAGATGTTAAGTATTAAGACTGTAACAGTTTACTGCTCTCTTTGTAGTAGTGGGTATATTTATAGTTTTAAAAACTAAACTCATTATAACTTCAATTTCATAAATATGCCAAATATATTTATATATTAGTAACCAAATTATAGATAATGCATTTTATGATTGTTAATGAAGTTTAGGTTTGCTTAAAATAGTGAAGCATGTATATCAATTTCCCCCCAAAAGTTTTGGGTGAAGAAATGGCAACATTATTTACTTCTCAAATGTACAGATTGCTCCTACAAGAAGGAAATTATACCTTTTATTTATAATTATATAATTATAATTATAAATTAAGCACATACATTTTTTTCTTACTGAGAAGTTTACTCAAAGCTTGCTTCTTATAAGAAGCTGAAAGGTGTTCACCTGGAACCATAGACTTTTGATTAAATTACTAATGGTCTACTCCTTCCTGTGAACTCATATCTTTAAAGGATGGTCCATTTAGAGAAATCATCAGTAAAACTTTCGAACTACAGTAAAACTTTCAAACTATGTCAGCTTTGAATGGCTAGATCCCCTCTCACAGGATACTGTTGAAACAGGCAAGACAACCACCACAGGGAAATGTTACAATTCAACAGATGATGCCTTAGGGATTTTTTAGGTTTATGTGGGAATAGTTTCTTAAAGCTGGCGTTTCAATACAAGTAAGGAGACACATTTCTGAGTAAATGATTTTTGGGAATACTCCTGCGACATAGCAGAAATAGTAGCAGGGAATGAGCAACCACTGGTGCTGGGGGAGGCAATAGCAGGAGGGCTTCTAGTGTCCCGGCTCCACTGGTGGACCTCATGATGGCACCTGGTATTTTTGACCACTGTGTGACAGAGTGTTGGACTGGATGGGCCATTGGCCTGATCCAACAGTGGCTTCTCTTATGTTCTTAGGTTCTTAATGTGTTAAGGATGCTCCAACTACCTTGAACCTTGAAAAGAAGTATTTTCCCAGAATGCATTTAGATTGGGGACTCATCTGATGCCTCTGTTGCTTTCTTTTAGGCACCAGACCAAAATGTTTCTGTTCACCCAGGTTTTTAATTAAGGAGTTGATCTTCTAATAACTATTTTAGTCTGGAAATGTATTTTAAGCTGTCAGTGGCCTGTTTTTTATGGTCTCTGTTTTTTTGCTGCATCGAGTTTTTAATACTGGATTTTAGTCGATATCTTTTAAGTTTTGTTTTTATTTTGAATTTGAAAGCTGCCTTGGGCAGGTTTCTAGAGAGGAAACATAAATGTTTTCTAAATATTTCTTACATTAAAATATCAATTGTTTACTGTTTCTGTACAGCGAGAGCATAGTCATCCATTTTATGTGGATATTTTGTGTCCTGTCTGAAAAACTGGTTTTGGACTTGCGTATTCCTTATGTGCAGAGTTTCTTTCACTCTGCATGTAAGATAAGATCTTCAGCTAAGAAAAAGGAAAGCAAGTCAGTGCTGGGATTTCTTTGGGGTGGAGGGAGGACTGAAGACCAAACTGAGACCTGATTAGTACTAGAGACAAATTTCACTCTGCTCTGCACAAAGATTTTACTTAATTGAATCAGTGCTGCTTGCATCTACCCTCTTTCTATAAAAGTGTGAGAAGATTTGCAGAGGTAGACCATGTGTTCCATAAGAGTTGTTCCCTCGAGGGGGAGGAGGACACTCTGATACGCTTGGGTTCCTCTTCCCACAATTCCCAGAGGCAGGAAATTGATTGCACTTTCTATCTGGGTGGGGGAGGAGCC
Organism: Gekko gecko; assembly: GCA_029375565.1. NCBI lineage: Eukaryota > Metazoa > Chordata > Lepidosauria > Squamata > Gekkonidae > Gekko > Gekko gecko. Next base: position 124,791,465 of record JAPDNY010000007.1, read on the forward strand.
CACCCCTCAGTCTTGTTCCTATCTCCACCTGAGAGAGCAGTGGATTTAGAGAGCTCCTGAGAGTTTCCTTTAAGGAGCTCCTTTAGTTGCATTTTATTCTTTCCTTTCCACATGTGCGCTTTTCAGTGTGCCTCTCCCTTTGTTTAAAAAAAAACAAAAAACCCCACACCTTTGCTTGTCCTTCTGGCCTCCTCTTCCCTGAGGCTATTTGCTTTTGCCCACTGCTTCAGTTTGCAGCTGAGTTCTCCACCCATGGGACCGCCTCCAAGGGACAGTTGGGGGAGGTGATCCCCAGGCAGCAGAGTAGGAAATTCCTGCAAACCCACTTGCCCAGCCATCCCACCATGGCAGAGCTCCTGGAGAGAGCCATTGACTGCAGAATACCTGGCTTGGATAATGAAGAAGCAGGCTCGATTTTTGGCGCCAAAACTGCACCCTCTACTGACCAGCCTGGACAGCCTGTATCAGCTCATAAGGCCTGCTCAACACAGCCTTTTGTGGCTGTTGGAGGAGTGAGTTGAAGGGAGACACTAGCTCCCCACCAGGTGGCAAGCCTGGAGGGGGGAGAACCCTTTGTTGTCCCACCAGGCTTCCCCAACTGGCTAGAAAAATTTGTCTCCAATTAGGTAGAGAAGAAAAAAAGTTTCTTTACATTCCCAGGAAAACACAAAGCAAGGCCTGTCATCCCTCTCTCTCCAGCCAAATGCCTTCAAAAATTTTAGCTACTTCAGGGCCTCTGGACACAGGAAAGGCCAGAGCTCCTCCTGGCCAACAAAGGCTGCTTGTAAAAGCACTCTTCTGTTAGGAGCAATTATTCAAATTTCTTAGACTACAGATCTAAACACAGGGATTCCTCCTTAGGCTCTCAGGATTCCGATGCAGATTTAGATAAGGAGGAAGGCCAGCTGTCTGACAAGAAAGTCCCTCAACAGAGAAAGCCAACAACCACCTTTTTTCTCATGTGGAGCTCTCCGCTCCTACAGAAAGCATTAAAAATCCTACAGCTTTCTGCCCTTTGGTGGTTAGGAATGTGGACTCTAATCTGGGGGAACCAGACTTGATTCTCCTCTCCTCCACATGCAGCTGCTGGTGTGACCTTGGGTCAATTACAAGTTCTTTCAGAGCTGTTCTCTCAGGAGCAGTTCTTGAAAGAGCGGTCTCAGCCCCACCTACCTCACAGGGCGTCTGTTGTGTGGAGGGGAAGGAAAAGGAGATTGTAAGCCACTCTGAGACTCCTTCAGGTAGTGAAGGGTGGGGTAAAAATCCAATTTATTCTTCTTTGTCTTCGTGTAGACATCCCCAAGGAGGAACAGGATGATGATTATAAAGGGCCCCCCGAGATGTTCTCTAGGGTTAGAGAGCCATGTTTAACATTTCCCATCCCTTTCTTTTAAAAAGCTGAGATAAAAGAGGAGTGGTCATATCCTACCAATAACTGTTTATAACCTGGGCAGGCTAAAAGCATGTACACCTTTACTTCCAAGGTAACCAGCTGACTGAAACTTCCAGTGGTAGATGCTCTTGTGGCTAGCATAACATCGGGGTGGCTTGTCCAAAGGAGGGAAAGGCACATCATTAATGACTCCAATGATCAAAGAAGTGATGCAGCTCTCCCCAAAGCCCATGTGGCCATTGCTTTTTCCATTAAAGCTTCTTTTGCTACTTCTCTGATGGTAAGAGCCTCATACACGTGGCTTTGAAAATTGTCCCAAGAATACCCAGATTTAAATCAGTGTCTGGTAAGTTATGTGCACAAATTGGGGAGGGCAGCAGCCTTCATGTCCGATGCTAGCCTGGGCACAGTCAAGTTCTCAGCAAGGACTATAGCTTCCACAGTGGTACCCAAAAGAATGTGAACTCCCAAGTCTCTTGGCCTTTCCTGGGGGGGTAAGCTATTTGGGAATAGCCTAGAGGAGCTCTTGATTGAGACCCAAGGACAAGAGGAAGGGCATGCTGTTCACCTATAAAAGGGAGTACAAATGGCAGAAAAATTATGATTCACAGTCCTTTCTTTCCTATAGAACTCTTCCACAATTTAGATCAGAGTCCAAGCAGTAGTTGTGGATCAAATCCAAGCCTAACTTCAGAGCCGCAAGTCAATACAACAATTCAGCCCAAGCACCAGCCTCCAGTAAGGAAGGAAAACAGTGGCAACAGCAAAAGTGATATCAGGCTAGCTCCGGTGGGGAGACAGCTTCAAAAATTCTGTCAAGCCTGGAATTTATAAGCCACCAACAAATGGGCAGAAGAAATCATAACCATAACCCATGGCTATTCAATAGAATTTGTCACAACACTTCATGACAGAATCCTGCACTCACCAGTTCCTCACTGGCTTATCAAGAGACACCACACTCAGGACGCCATCAGACATCTGCTGGAGAGTGTCGTCATTGAACCTGTGCCATCGTCGCAAAGGCTCTTAGGCACCTATTCTGTTTTTTTAATTGTTCCCAAAAAGAGCGGGGACTGGAGGGCTATCCTCGACCTCAGATTTCTGAACAGATTTGTGAGGTACAGGAAGTTCAACATAGAGACCTTGAGGACCATTGTGGAAGCTCTGCAGCCAGAAGACTGCATGGCCTCCATCAATTTGACTGAGGCATGTCTTCATGTGCCCATAACTCCCTGGGACAGATAGTATCTGAGATTCACCTTCAGTTGAAAACACTTCCATTTGGGTTGGCATCAGCACCCTAGATATTCACAAAACTCTCAAAGGAGGAATCCATATATAGTTGTACTTTGACAACCTCCTGATAAGGTCACCTTCCCAAAAACAGGCAGGGACATTCAGGACAGTATCCAGTGTCTCTTCAGTCACAGTTTTCTGATCAACTTCCAGAAGAGCCAACTGACACGTGTCTAGGTCATCGTGCATTTCAGGGCAGTGATAGATTCAAGCCAGAAAAAAACTGTTTCTTTCACTAGACAGAGCAGAGAAGATTGTTCAGACTGTGAAACAGGTTTGCTCTGCAAAATCAGTGGACTTGATCATCCTAGCTTGTCTGCTAGGTTACATGATTGCAGCTATCAAGACAGGCCTTTGGGCCTGGGCACACTCTCAGGTACTTCAGTGGACACTGTTACCATATAAGAGGCTTGTAGCCCTCTGAAAGTACATCAGAAGCAGTATCAGTCATCATCTCATGAAGGACCTCCTTTGGTCAACAACCAAGAAGCACTTGCTTGTAGTCAAACTCTTTAAAGTGATCACAGACCTACAGATCACAACAGATGCCAGCCGGATGTATTGGGGAGCCCATTGCACACTGGGCCTTGTGCAGGGAACTTGGCTCCATCAAGAAACTTTCCTCAGCATCAGTCTTTTGGAACTGTGTACTGTTCATCTGGCACCTCACCATTTCCAAGACCATCTTCCTCGATTGAACATATGTATAGAGACAGAGAACACCATAGCCAAAGTACATGTGAACCTCCAGGAAGCACCAAAGCCAGGAAGCTACAACAGAAATCAACCATCTCATGCCCTGGGCAGAACCACACCTAGCCTTTCTCAGAGCAGAAAACAAAGGTATAGCAAATGTTCAAGCAGATTGGCTCAGCTGCACCAGGCTGTACCAGGGGGAGTGGTTTCTCAGCCAGGAAAAATTCCAGTCCCTGGTTCTACATTTCAGCCTACCATGTCTAGATCTCTTTGCGTCCCTGACCAATGCCAAGACACCCAGATTTTTCTTGAGACACCAGTGTTAACAAGCAAAACAAGTGGATGCTCTGATGTCCCCATGGCCTTCGGGCCTTCTATATACCTTTCTACCAATACCAGTTACAATTATGATTACATACCTTTATTGGCATAGGTAAAGGTAAAGGTTCCCTTGCTCGAAAGCCAGTCGAATCCGATTCTAGGGTTGCGGTGCTCATCTCTGTTTCAAAGCCGAAGAGCCAGCGCTGTCCAAAGACATTTCTGTGGTCATGCGGCCGGCATGACTAAACACCAAGGCGCACGGAACGCTGTTACCTTCCCACCGAAGTGGTACCTATTTATCTACTTGCAATTTCTTGCTTTCGAACTGCTAGGTTGGCAGGATCTGGAACTAGAGATGGGAGCCCACCCCGTCATGCGGCACTCATGGGTCTTGAACTGCCGAACTACTGACCTTCCACAGCCTGCAGTTCAGCGTCTTAATCACTTGAGCCACCACAGCTCCTTATTGGCATAACAGAACTACAAAACCACTTTACAGCCAGGGCACAAGTACAGAACTGAAAATCAATAGGTCTTACCATACAGAATTATCTTTGACAAGGTACTTCAACTAAACAGTTAGCCACAATTTCAGTAACATCTGAAGTGGAGTCATTCAGGAGAAAACAACATTTACATTCATTAGTCAGATGTCTTTTTGACTGTAATATATTGAAGAGTATTTTTTCCCGAATCGACTCATAAAAGAGACAGTCCAAAATTATGTGGTTAATTGAATCCAAGGAATTTAGACCATGGGGGCAAATTCGGTCCTGAAGTGGAGAGTGTCGGTAACAACCAAGAAGCATCTCAGAAGGGAACACATTCAATCTAGCCAGAGAGAAGACTCTACGTTGATCTTCAAGGTTATAAAAATAGTGAGCCATCCTACCAGGTTGTCAAGACCCAGCATTGCGGGAGAGCAGACGTAAGATTGTGTGGGACAAAGTTTATGCTATTCAGTATCAACAAGTCTTTGTCTGGTGATCCTAAGAATATTAAGCTCATCCGACAAAACAAGATCATTGAGGTCAATCCCTATTTGTTTAAATTTGTTTAGAATTGTAGAGTTCCAGGTTGCATTATTCAGATTGCTTTTTAGATGGTTCAGTAAGAATCCTGAGTCGGCTCTAAAAAGAATTTTGAGCCAGTAATGGATCACATGGATGCAAACCTTTGTTTCAATCAGATTTTTGCCAGATTCTAAACAGATGGTACAATAGGGCACACATTTAGGGATATCCATAATTTATCTAAGAAACACACCCTGTAAGTTCTCCACATCTTGATTAAAAGCATTAAACCGAATAGGGATGCCATATAAAACCTGAGTAAGCAATTTAGAATTAAATATTCTAACAGCAGCTGGAACATATTGGTTTCCCCTGGAAAAATAGAAGTGCTTAATTTGAGCTATCGAAACTCTAGCCCGATTTATAACATTATTTTGGTGTGCAGCCCAGTTAAGATTGTAATTATAAGTAAGGCCCAAATACTTAATAGATTTAACTTGTTCAGTTTCAGAATTTCGTATACGCCTTTTATAGCAATGCCATTTTTTGAAAAATACAGTCACCTTAGACTTGGTATAATTAATAGAGAGAGAATTTATCTAACAGTAGGTGTTAAAAGAGTCTAAATATCTTTGAAGACCAACTTTGGTTTGGGAAAGCAAGCATATGTCATCTGCATAAAGAAGAAGAGGGGATGGGAAATCCCCTAATCTAGGCGGATGACCATTAACTGACCTTAAATAGCTTGATAAATCAGAAAGGAAAAGATTAAAAAGGTGGGGGGCCAAAACACAACCTTGTTTGACACCTTTCTGAATTGAGATTTTTTGGTTAATAGACTACTTGTTGTGTATTTAACTTGGCACGTAGTAGCTGTATGAAGTTTTTTCAATAGGAATAATAAATGTGGATCAAATCCTAATTTTGACAATTTGATCCACAATCTTTCTCTAGAGATTGTATCAAAAGCACGTTTAAGATCAATAAATGCCACAAAAAGTTTCTTGCTTTCTGTGTTCATATATTTGTCTGCTAGAACAGCCAAGGTAAGACAGTGGTCTAAAGTTGATTTCTTTTTGGTAAATCCTATTTGTTCAGGTCCAATTATTTTATTGGAATGAATCCAGACCAAGAGTTTGTGTTCCAAAAGTTTGGCGTATAACTTGCCTATTGTAGATAAGAGACTAATAGGGCAAAAATTTTCTGGTTGGTCAAATCCTCCTTTTTTATAAATCGGAATTATGATTGAGTTAAGCTATGAGTTGGGAAATATTCCATAATGATTAATGAGTGTGAATAGATTGGCCAAGGGTTGAGCCCACCAATTAGCAAATTTTTGAAAAAGTTCCACTGGGTGCCCATCTGGACCAGGAGCTCTTCTCAGTTTCAAATTGAAGATTAGTTCCCTGACTTCATCAACATTTACTGGAGGCCAGGAAGGAAAGTCTGATGGGACTGCTTCATTTATATTGAGAGAAGAGGTGTTATTGGAACTAAAAATTACAGGAAAATGGTCCACCCAAATTTGAGGCGGGATACGAGGATTGGGTGTGGATTTATTATTTATAGTACCCGTAATTAACTGCCAAAAGGTCTTGCTATCTTGAGACTTAATGCAGGCAAAAAATTGGTTCCAATATTTATGGAAATATAATTTCTTTTTCTTAATTATTAAATCCTGAAAGGCTTTTTTGGGGTCAAAATATCGTTTTAGTTTATCAGATCTCTCCATTTGGGACGAGGACTTGAATAAAGTCCTGAGGTCCCTTTTAAGGTCAAGGCATTCTTGGTCAAACCATGTTGAAGGTTTCAGGGTGGGCATATTTGGAGGTTTGGCCTTAAGACTACATTGGTTAACCATCTGAGAGAAATAATGAAGCACTTTGGTGTAACAAAATGAATCTACTATCTCTGATCTTAACCTATTCATCAAGTCAGAATCTAAAAAACTGGAAAAGTGCCTTTCTTGTGCTTTGGACCATCTAATCCTTTTCAAGACAAGGTCAGAGCAATGTCCAGAGAAGGGAATTTCTGTTTGCATATGTCCACAGTTAGAGATAAAGAGAAAAACAGAGGCAGGTGGTTACTTTCAATACGAGGTTCGATGGACTTAAAGCTTATGGCAAGCAGTAAATTTGGGGAACATATACCATAATCTACCATGCTATACCCTCGTGGGGAGATGAAAGTAAAGCCTGTAGTTGCAGGAAACTGGGGTAAACCATTTAATGTAATTACATTATGTTCGATACAGTATTCGATCAGTTTGCATCCTGCTTTATTGAGCAATATATCTTTAGATCGATGGGGTAAACCCAGTTGAGGTGGGAGAGTGTCATCCCCATCAAACCCCAGTAGGGAAGACCAAATCTGAGGATTAGATCCTATTCTAGCATTCAAATTGCCAAATATGCTAATCTAAACCGTTGGATACTTATGAGACACTAACTGTATATAGTTTGAAAATTTAACCCAATTTGTGGTTAACTCATTGTTACAAGGAGGTATATATACATTCACCATAATAATGCTTATGTAAGAAGTAGACAGCAGCAGTGCCTGGGCAATAGGAGCGCAATCAACAAGTGGAAGGACCTTAAAAGGCAAATTATGTTTGATTAAAATATCTAGACCAGCCTTAGGTTGACCTTTACCATGAGATTTATAGGCTAGAAGGGTAAATACTTCAAACCCATGGATATTTAAATTCTTAATCATGTCTCCTGTAAAAATGTACATTCAAAACTGTTTAGAAAATTGATAAAATCTATATCCTGCATTTTGTTTTTCCATCCTGTAACATTCCAAGAGGCTAAATGGAAAGTTCTATCGGAACTTCCAGGAGATAGTCAATTCATTTCAGTGTTCAGATCCAGCTGCCTATGAACATCCTCAAAAATACAACCGTTACATGGTAAGACCATTGTGGTAGGTAATGAAGCTTCCATATCCCCAGCAGATAGGTCTATCAGAGGGTCCTGTAAAGATGCTATAGTAGGAGTCTGATCCACAATATTCAAGGAGAAAAGAGGTGGAATACTATCACCAGGTGGATTTAAGTCTGAATATGTTGGGACCAGTTGAGAATGTGAAGAAGGGGGAATTTAATATGTCTTAAGTGACTGAAGATGTTTTTTTTATAAAGTCTAATCTGTTGATAATCTCCTGTTGTACGACTTCTGAAAGGTTGCCAAATGAAATCAGAAGGGAGTCTTCAATTGGGTTCTTCCAATAGTTATTGGTTGTTGGATCAGGAGATTGTAAGGCATGGTCGTTAACAAGTTGACCATCCAAGTCTTTAGACAGAAGTTGGATGCTCTCTAGAGTTTTGGAACATTTCGCTTGAGCAATCATATCCTGTAACCAAGCATCCGATGTTGCTGGGGCCCTCAAAGGGAAGTTGGTAACCTGCAACTTGGCTGTAGAATTTTGGGCACAAAGCAGTTATAATAGTATTTCTAAATAACGTGCTAGGAAAATACCCTTTTGCCATAGGTTCGTTTCCCCCCCGATGAATTGCTTCAGGGATTCTTGCAGACTTAAAAGTAAGTAAAACTTTCTTAGTTTGAGGTCTGTGGGGAAGGAACTCAATATCAGTCAGATCGATCTTAAGGTATTTGATTGAGAGAATTTCGCAGAGCCGGAATTTCACCTGGTGCTTATTATCCCAATTTGGTAATTTCCCTCTACTCACAGACTTCCAAACATCCCTTGTTTGGCAGTAAAATTAGATGGTAGTTATTGTCCTTGTGACCAACTGGGGGAGCTGTACATATAACAACTCTTCAGGGAGGCGGCATTCTCCGTCGCAGTTGAGCTCTTCTGGTTAACATTTAAATCGCTGCCTGAGATTGGCAGGGAGCCTGATGTCTGATTTGGATTGGAATTACTCGGCAAGGTGGATAGTTTTTTTATTTCTGAGGTGAGATTATCTAAATTATCATCTATGGCCTTGGTACTTCTAAAAATACATTTGACTGTTCTGGCAATCAGCGTAAAACAGGAATGTTCGCAAGCTGAGTCTCCTAGTAGATGAGTCTTGGGTGCTCTTTCCATCAGCAACGGTTTATGCATCTTCCACAAGGACATGGTGGTTCTGCATAGAGATCCCATCTTCATTCCCAAGGTCAACTCTGAACACTGTAGACACACCCAATATTTTCAGGATTTTTTTGTTTTAGATACAATTGTGGCAATAATTAATATGCATTGCGTTTAAAGAGTTCAGTCCTTTTTATGTTATAACATTTAGCTTAATATTCAATTCAATTCAGAACCAAATATTCAGAAGATGTCTACAGTCCTGCCTATTGTGACTCCATGAGAAAATTTCTGTCCAAATAATACTTTATTTTCTGTACTACAGACTTTGTTTCCTACCTTCAACTTTTAGTTTGTCCTATGTTTCAGATGCCAAAAAAGGTGCAGCAGTTTGCAACTTTATCAGATATCATATATACTTGCAATTTTCATTATAGAGAATGAAGGTATTTATAAATATAAATATGCCAAATGGTACTATTTTATATGCTGTTGAAGCTGTTAATGTTGTATTTTATGTTCTTCAATTAGTAAAAGAAGTTTAGGTTTGATAGTCAAGTAAGTAATTACATATATTTCAGTCTTCCCCAAATCTCTCTCCCCAACACCCACAAAACTGGAAATTTTACATCTTTAGTACTGAGTGGCTTCTGTCTGGTTCTGTAGTTTAATGATTGGTGAGAAAATGAGTTAAAGGGAGAATCCACTTCTTGCATGTCAGAATTGATGGGCTTTTTGCTATTTGAGTGAGTGCTAGTGATGTGGCAGACCTTTTTTCTAAACAGTTCTACTTTCTACAAAAAAATAGTCTCCATATAGAAAATGATCATGTGTATGTTTCTTGGCACCTGCTTTTATGTATGGTGGAATGTTTTTAGTGTGGACAAGTATTCAGTGTTGACTATGTAAGATGGACTAGTTCAATCCAGGTGTCACCTCATTGTGCTTTAGTCTTACTGTTATGTGCAGAAAACTACAGCTCAACAGAACTGATGTCAAGCACAGAATCAGAATCCAAGTGAGGGGGAGGTGGATTGCAAGAACAGCAGAATCAGTGCTATAGTGCCCAGCAGCAGAACCCGATGCCATTATGGCAAATGCCAGCTCAACAGGACTGATGGCAAGCACAGAATCACAATCTGGGGGAGGGGGGTTCAAGGAACCAAGTAGAACCCCTTCAGAAGCCTAAAAAAAGAACCAAAAAGGAATAAGTTAACTAAGTTTTAAACCAGCTCCAAAGAATCAAAGCAGAAGGAAGGAACCTGTGGCCTTCCCCCCCCCACAACCTACCACCAGGCCCAAACAACAACAAAACTCCACAAAAATAACTTTATGCCCCAAAACCAGAAGGAACTAAAACCTAAGAACAAAACCAAAGGGAACAAAAAAAGGCCTGAGGCCCTTGGCCTCAAACCCCCCCCCAGGTCCAAACAAGTAACAAAAAAGTCCAAACTGCAAGCCACAAACAAGAAGGAACTAAAACCTAAAAATAAAACAAAAGGGAGCAAAAAAAGGCTCGAGGCGCTTGGCTTCACCCCCCCCAGCTACCACCCACAAAAACCAAAGAACAACAGTAAAATAAAGTTTAAAAAAAAATATTGTTCAGTCAAACCAGCCACTGTCTCTGCTCTTCTCCAGGCAGGCAGGTGGAATCTGAAGTCCACAGCAGAGTCTCTCAGGTAGTGGGAGTTAGACTCAGAGTAGCAGGTGAAGCCAAAGCCAGTGAACACTCTCCATCCATACCTCTATCAGTAACAGAGTCTAGCTCAGCCAGACCCTTGCTTTTATGCTTTTTCCCTGTGCACAGAAGAGTTTTTTTTAAAAAATAAACTTCTGTGATTGGCTAAAGAGCAGTGTTTCCCCTAACCTGAAATCCTATTTGCCAAATTGTCACTGCTCCTTCCCTCCTCCCTCCTATTCCCTGGGAAACGAGTGGGGAAAGCAAGGTAGTTACTTAGTTGAACCTCACATTTGAAGCCAACAACTTTGCAAGTTGCAAACTTGCAGTGCAATGCCATTTGCAAAAGCATTGCAACAGAAAGTGGAAGGATAGTCTTATAAACAAAGCTGAATATAAACAAATAACCAGTGCTTGTAGAGAGAGTGTTAGGAAAGCTAAAGCTCAGTATAAACTTAGGCTAGCAAAAGATGCTAAAAACAACAAAAAAGGGTTCTTTCCTTATGTTCAAAGTAAAAAAAAAAGAAAGAGCAAGGACGTGGTAGGCCCATTGCAGGGACAGGAAAATGAAATTGTAATAGGTGAGGAAGAGAGGGCAGAACTGCTCAGTTCCTACTTTTCCTCAGTCTTCTCTTGCAAGAGATACGGTGCTCTCTACAAAAACAGAACATACGATGAGGGAAGGGAGTTGCAGCCTAGGATCGGCATAGGGGTAGTACATGAACACCTAGTTTCATTAAATGGAACTAAGTCCTTGGGGCCAGATGAAGTGCATCCAAGGGTACTAAAAGAATTTGTAGATGTAATTTCTGAGCCTCTGTCCATTATTGTTGAGAATTCTTGGAGAACAGGTGAGGTGCCAGAAGATTGGAGGCAGGCAAATGTTGCCCCCATCTTCAAGATGGGGAGAAAGGAGAACTCGCCAATTGGACAATGTTAAGCAGTGAAGAGGACAGCGGCCCGGAGGAGGGAGGTGCAGGAGCGGGAGATGAAAAGGCAAAAGAGGGCCCATCGTATAACCTGAGAGACTTAAAAAGAAGGCACCCGAAGATATAGTAGCCGTTCGTGAGGTGACAGAATGGAGCTGATTAACAACTTACCCCAAAGGACTTTACTAATTTAACTAATAGATCTATTTTGGACTTTTGGTAAGATGAAAAGAAGATCTTTCAACCACGGTAGAAGCCAAAAACTTTATTTGTACTAACCAAAATTAATATTTTAACAGAAAATTCATTCAAAATCTTTTCTTAATCCATCTATATACCCTACCTGTTTTCCATATAAAAAAAAGCAATAACATTCTCTCCTCTTCAGGAGAGGTTTTTACAAAAAAAAAATAAGGGGAGAAAGGAGGATCCGAGTAACTACTGGCCCGTCAGCTTGATGTCTATACCTGGGAAAGTTTTTGAACAAATAATCAGACAAGTCCTTGAGCATTTCAAAAGGACAGCTTATTAAGAGCCAGCATGGGTTTCTCAAGAACAAGTCATGTCAGACTAACCTTATCTATTTTTTTGAGAAAGTTACTACCTTGCTGGATCAGGCGAATGCTGTGGACATAGTTTATCTTGATTTCAGTAAGGCTTTTGATAAGGTTCTGCATAATATTCTTGTTGACAAATTGGTAAAATGTGGTTTGAATCCTATGGCTGTTACGTGGATCTATAACTGGTTGACAGATCACACCCAAAGAGTGCTTGTGAATGGTTCCTCATCTTCTTGGAGAGGAGTGACAAGTGGAGTGCCTCAAGGATCTGTCCTGGGACCTTTATCAATGATTTGGATGAAGGAATAGAGGGAATGCTTATTAAATTTGCAGATGAATTGGGAGGGGTAGCAAATATGTAAAGACAGAGTCAGGTTACAGGATGATCTTGACAGGCTATTTGGAAGCAGAGGAGCATTGCCTCTTTCACGCATGAAAAACCAGCTTCCATGTGCTCCTTTGAAGGTAGAACAGTGGTCTACTATTTCAGCCTTTCTTTCAAGAACCAGGCAACAGGAAACAGGGACAAGTTTTAGAAGTAGGTTTGCTTTTGCCCTAGCTCTTGTTCCAAGTAGAGAAATGGAAGATGGGGTTGAGAAGAAGTCTGGAACGCTTCATTCTCTCTTAGATTTTCAGCCTTTCAGACAATAGATGTTTAGCTAATCATATATAAAATTAAGAGTAATACTTGGCTTCTGGTAATTGGACCTAGAAATGAGAGAATGTGCTAAGCCTGGAAGCCCAAGGTCATATGAAAGCAGGAAGCTGCCTTATGTTTAAGCAGACCATTGGACTATCAAGGCCATTATGGTCTGCTGTGGTTGGCAACAACTTGTCAGGGTAGAGGTCCTTTTAGATCATCTACTAACTGTTCCTTTTTAACAGCAATTGCTAGGGACTGAATCTTTTGACTTGCAGCACGTAAGGCAGATGCTCTGCTACTTAGCCATGGCCTCATGGTCATCAGCAGATGGCAGGCAATATGTCTCTTCACAAAATCTAGGTCTCCATTTTCCTCTGCTGTTAGGGAGCTGAAAAGTATAGTCATGCAGTCAAGTGACAGGACTCTGTTGGAGAAATGAAGATATCATCTTTCTCTACTTCTCCACCAGTATAGCTTGGTCTCCCTTGTCCTCTGACCATGTAGCAAGGATAGAGGAATGAATTTCCCCATCAACAGTCACATCCAGTGGACAGTTCCTTTGCTGGTTTTCTAATAAGTAAGACAAATAAGCACATTTTTCTCAGTCTGAGGCAGAGGGCATCATGACATGGGTGATTCTCATCCATCCATCAAGGAGGCAGTGCTAAAATTCTTCTAGATTTCCTGTCTCCTGGGCCTTAGGCACTCATTTTTCTCAGTTTGTTCCCTGCCTTGTCAGGGAGAGTAGGCTTTTGGTATAGGAGCTGTTCAGCAAGGCCTCTACAAGTCAGCAGGAGGCAGCTGATACCTCTGTTTCTATCCTTTTTATACCTACTTCTTTTCATTTTCTTATTCTAGACTTCAGTTCCTCCTTTTGGCCTACTTCACTCCCATCAGAGGGCAGTGTGGCTGAGGCAGTGGAAGACATGGAGAGCTTCAGTAAAACTTGGACAGTTTCATGGGGACTCCCTTCTCTTCCTAAAAATGGGAAGAAGAGACTATTTCCTGGCATGGTTGAGCAGGCAGAGATCTGCAGAAGAGCAGCTAATGGTAGATGAGCATAAGCAATGAGAAGAGCATGCTGCATAATTCAGCTGTGCCTCAGAGGATGCCACAGTGGCAGCTTCTGATTTTGGTGGGAAGATCCTCTGTGCCAACAAAGATGGCAGATGATCAGTGTTTGAGTTCCAGCTAAAACAATTATATGGTAGCTGTGCCAAATTTGTTCAAAGTACTGGTTCAATTAAAACCAAAATCCAAGGAACTCCAGGCAAATAAATTTTATAACAATTTATTAAACTAATGCTATAGAACATAAAAATAAAACAAAAAATATTAGCAAATATTAGCAAACTAAAGTTTCTAAACACACCTGGCACATATCTAAACCAGATATTACCTCAGCATTCTATAATGTCAGGTCTCAAGAACAAAGAGCCACACATTACCTCACAGCCAGCCCTCTCCTTCCTAAATCATACTGAATACTACATGTTTTTATGTCCTGTTGTCCAGCAAGAAGGCAGATTTCAGAAGCCAATCAAAACACTGCTACATAGATGATTTGATTCTCTACAGCTGAACCAAATTGCCTGGTTAACTAGTACACGTCATGGTTAGTTCTTATTAGGTGATTGATACAGCCTTGGTGCAAGTATAATCCATTACACCCGGAAGGATGTTTCTGTCTTTCTTATGAGACCCAAATGCCCACAGTTTTCTTTGTTAGGCCTACCAGGCAGGCATAATTTTATACAGACTGTGGTCAAGCAAAGCTGGTGTTTTTACAGAAACCTCTGGCTGACAGCATGGCAAGCTGATCTTAGAGTTGTTTCCTTTTCAGGGAGATAAACTCTTCAGAGACAACCTAGATAACATCTTGGTAGAAACCAGTGATAAAAATAAAGCCATGCCCGGAGCATGTAGAAGAGATGGTAGAAGGCAGAACCCTTCACATTGTTTTCAGAGGCAGCATAATCTGCTATGCTTCAGGGGCAACCAAAGATGCCTTAACTGGAATAGAAACAGGAGATTAGACAAGGATATTTTCAGTCCAAAAAGAATTAGCCTCAGCCATTTAATTCCAATAAAGGGAATAAGCCCTAAGAAAAGAAAGTATGATGCCAGATCCTCACAAGTGGGAGGAACATTAGCCCACTTCCTCCCCCAGTGGAATTAGTCCAACATGGACCAGTGGATTGTGGACATAATGAGATACACAAATGAATTCAGATGTGTTTCATTACTCAGATTTCTCCTCTCCAAAATCCAAACAGAGGGAGAAACAGTTGTGGATAGTGGAAGCAATCTTTCACCCAGTAAGCATCGAGGTCATAGAACAGGTCCCCAATTGTGAAGCATCATCAGTGATTTACTCAGTTTTCTTCACCATCCCCAAGAGAAGTGGTAACTAGAAGGCAGTACTAGATTTAAAGTACTTAAATTTGTTGTCCACAAACACTTTGGGATGAAGACACTTGCAACTATCACAGGAGTGCTTTGCCCACAAGATTTTCTGGCTTCCATAGACTTTACTGAGACATATCTCCACATTCCTACTCTTCAGGCTCGCCACAGGTTCCCGAGATGTCTACAACAATATGCTACCAATTCAAAGCTCTACCCCAAGGGTGGTCTCCAAAGTGGTGATGGCCTTGGTAGTTGTTTTCTATCATCAAAGAAATCAAATTATTATTTTATTGGATTTGTATCCTGCTTTCCCTGCATAGCAGGCTCAGGGCGGGTCCCATCAAATACAGTAACCAGATACAGAAATCCATGTTCATCAGGATCTGGATGATGTCTTGATCTGATCTCCAAGGCTAGTACAAGTGCACACAGACAGTACTCTAAGCATCCATTGTTGGTGTTTAGAGCAATCTAATTCTATCACAGCAGGTAGAACTCCTGCTTTAATATCTTCCTGGCCTTTAGGCCTCCTTTATGCCTTTCTACCTATTCTCCTGATATCAAAGATGCTGAGGTATCTGAGGTCAGAGAAAGCAACCTCACTGCTGGACCTCCTGATGGCCGCTGTGTGACAGAGTGTTGGACTAGATGGGCCATTGGCCTGATTCAACATTGGCTTCTCTTATGTTCTTATGTTCTAACCCTGATCTGCATAGCTCCCAACTGGCCGTGCAGACCCTGGTTCACAGCGTTAGTGGAGTTATCAGTAGAAGATCCTTGGTAGATTCCAGTCTTTCTGGACATGCTTCAACAAAGTCCATTGTAATACCCACACCCAGTATGCTATTCCAATTCCATGGTAATGGAAAGGGAACCATTTTTAAGGCCTAAGGTATTCAACAAATGACTCAAGCACCATGATGGTCTCTAGAAGAGTGTCAAAATTGAGAATTTATAACTCTGCATGAAAGATGTTTATAACTCTTCATGAAAATTGCAGGTGGTGCAAATGGAAACATCTAGATCCATTCACTCCTACATTACTTCAAATCCTGGAGTTCCTGCAAGATGGTGTTGACAAAAAATTGAATGCCAGTATCATAGACAAACAAGTGGCAGCCCTAGCTACAGTGGTCCACAGATCGATGGATGCTTGGTATTCAGACACCCTTACATAGGCCGCACCTTTGAAAAGCTGGACTATGTCAGGTCTCCAGATGTCCACAGTTTTCCTTCTGGGCTGCTACACGTAGTCCTATTGGTACTCACTCAACTTCTGTTTGAACCTCTGAGAGAAGTTCCTCTAAAATGGTTAAGAATGAAGGTTCTTAATATAAAATGATATCATTGGTGTCATTGCCTTCATTCTGCCTGAAATGATCCCATCCCCCCAAAAAAAGGAGTGGCACACCCTAGATCTTTGCAGAGCCCTGGGGATCTGCATCAGGCACACAGTGTCAGTTGAACTCTCTTCATCTCAGTGAGCATGCCCAGCAAGGGAACAGAATGTAATAAGTAAGTAACTAATAAGTGGTAATAAGTAAGATTATGAGGCTGTGCATCTTAACATGTTTGCTAAACTAGCAAGATCCAGGTACCACCTGGAATTACAGCTCACTTCATTCATAGTGCTGCAACTTACGCAGCATTGGATGTCAAAATCTGTGTTGAGGAAATCTGTAAGTTGGCCACATGGTCATCTTTATTGACATTTGTCAGATGCTACAAAATGAATACTCTTGCCTCAGCTGACACAGCCTTCTGAAGACGGCTTTACAGCAAATTGTGCAGGTGAGCTGATTTTTCCACCTGACATGATACAACTGCTTTTGGACATCCTACATCCAGATACTCTCCTCCTCAGAGCAAGAAAGGAACATTGGCACATACCATGAAGGTTCCTTTTGCTCTGAGGAAGGGAGGACATCTTATTCCACCCTGATTTAAAGGGACAACAAACTATCTTTTCCATATTATTGCCTTCTCATTTCCTG
Organism: Gekko gecko; assembly: GCA_029375565.1. Lineage (NCBI taxonomy): Eukaryota > Metazoa > Chordata > Lepidosauria > Squamata > Gekkonidae > Gekko > Gekko gecko. The sequence continues at coordinate 124,808,441 of JAPDNY010000007.1, forward strand.
TCCTAACATTTTTCCTGTTTCCTAAAATGTTGAATGGTTTACTGTTTTGGGAGTTACTGAACTGAGAAAAGTAAGTGACTCCATCCAGGAGATGGGAAGTCTAGGGCCGATTTCCCACAAGCTGCTGCTCTGTGCTCGCTTTTCCCTTTGCCCCGATTGTATGTGTCAATTTCACACCATGTGTTTCATCTTGAATTTCGCCCCGCAACTTCATCCGATTCCCCCCGCATCTACTCAATCCCGTTTTTTGAGGATTGAGTAGACGTGGGAGGAATCAGGCGAAGCTGCGGGGCAAAATGTGGCCATGCAGCACATGGTGTGAAATTGACACCTACGAGCGGGGCAAAGGGAAGAGTGAGCGCGGAGCAGCAGCTTGTGGGAAATTGGCCTAGGAGAATTTTAGTCCTATCTCCTTGATGGACAGATGGGAAACATCCATATCAAGAGGCCCCAGCCCATTTCCTGGCTGCTCCCCCTTCTGTTCAAATAACAGAGGGGAGCCTGGTTGGCTACTTCAGAGCTGTGGGTGGATCAGCTGCAGGCAGTGAATCTTGAGGCTCCTTTATCTCCAGTTCACTAACTTCAGCTGGTTCAGAGCTGGCTGCACACTGCTCCTTGACTCCTGAGGAGTCTTCAGCCACACTAGACTCAAGCTGGTCAGGCAGGCCCATGACAATGTCTCTAGAACTTTTTGTTCTTAGGACACTGTCTCTTGTATAAAGTATAGCCAGTTACCACTTCTGTAAAAAGCCCCTGGGGTAAAAAAAAGACAGCCCAAAGAAATCTATGCCTTTTTCCATTGGAGTAGTTTTTCTATCTTGAACCCATTTAACACAATGGGTTAAAAATACCTCAGGATTTCATTAAGAAGCTCTGATTCAAGGAACCATTTTAAGTGCTGTAGAGAAAAAGAATCCTTCACAACAATCTGAACACCCTTCCTGGCAATCTGGAGAATATTTACCTAACCATAGGGAGGTAAGTTCTCGCTCTGAGTAGGAGGGGATCTTGGAATGGGTGGTTTCCACTAATCACTCAGGAAGGCAGGACTAAACTCTTCAACTTCTGTCTCCTGGGTGGGAGTCACCCCAGCTCAGTTTGCTTCCTGCCTCGTTAGGGAGTGCAGTTTTGGAACAAAGCTCCTTGCCCTTTTTTACTTGTCTTTCTCCTAGAGCGATTTCGTAACTGAGGAAGAGTTTCTGAATCTCTCCAGCCTTGCCTTCTTTCACACCTCCTCTTGCCTCTGCAGTTTCTTTTCTCTTTGCAGTTTTGTCTCTGCTCCCCCCTCCCCTTCCTTCCTTGAAGGAATGTGGAAGAGAATGGCCCAGTGGCAAGGCTCAGAGGCTCCAGAGGGATGTAAGAGATAAAGTCAACTTTAAAAATGATGGATACCCTCTCCTTCTTTTTGTCTCTTGTGAAGAGACCTCTCCCACTGAGTCTAGCTGGGAGTGGCCTAGGAAGACTGCTGTGCTTTTAACATTCCATAAAAAAGTGCAAATTGGGCTTCCGGTCGGAGTTAAAATGGCGAATTGACGCACTTTGCGATTTGTGCAGGGTGAACTGCGGTATCTGACGACAGTCTGGGCTCTACCTGGCCCAACGCAGCACTCCCCAGGTGGGGGGGTGGCAAGCAAGCAGCCAAGCCTGAGAGGGGGTTGAGATCGGTGTGGATAAGCTTCGGAGGAAGCTTGTTTACACTTTGATCTCCTTCCGCAAAGAGGGCAGTTGCAAATCAGCACTACAGATACCAGCTGGGCTGAGAATTCAGCATAAATTCGTCATCTACCGACCTCTTTAACATCAAGATTAACATCGTTTACAGAAGAAGCACTGCGAAACCCCGAGATTACAAGTAAGGTAACAAGTGAACAATTGCTTACCGGTTTAAAGAAGAACTTAAAATCTAAACGTACGGATAAGCGTAAAAAGCTTCAATGAACTAATCCGCTTGATTTAAAAGTAAAAAGAAAGCTTTCCTTTAGAGAAAATGGCTGAAAAGTGACTTTGTTTTGCATTCCTGTGGTCAGCTAAGACTAAACTTTGCGTAGCAGAAATGAAACTGACTGTGATTCTATGATACAGGAAGTAGGCTAGAGTGGATGTTTTCGATGTTGCTGGGCCGGAAGTAGACGGTCGTTTTAGAGTGTGACACCGGAAGTTGGATTACAGTGACGGACAGATAAACAGGAAGTTCTGAAGGAGCCTACTCTAGCCAGAAAATCATAGAGAAATTGCGTCCGCCATTTTGAGGAGGACTAAATTTTAAAAAGTTATTTTTAAGCTGAAAAAGCACTGGAAGAAGCTATAAAGGTGGCGATTTGGCTTGAAGATTGATAATATAAAGATCAATTAGCCCTGAACTCGCTTCCAAGACGGATTTGAGGTCAAGACCAAGGGCTGCCTCATCACCTAGTCCAAGAATGACTGCAAAGGAAAAAAAGGAGTGGCAGGCTGCCATGGAAGCGATGGAGAAACAGATGACCGAAGTGGTGCAGAGTTTGGGAAAGCAAATAGAATCACAGCTGCAACAACAGCTGCAACAACAGCTGCAAATACAACTGGAGCAAATAGAACAAGTCCAAGTCCAAAAAAAAAATATGGAAGAGTTGAAAGAACTGGTACTAACAGAAGTGGCAGGGATTAAAAAAGATACAGAAGAAGTTAAAAAAGAGGTTAAAAGTCTGGTGACAAAATCAGAAGAAATGGAACAGAAAGTCAAAAGAACCCTATCAGAAAATACAAGACTGGAGTCCATGATGGAATATAGGGCCACTCAGAATCACTTGAGATTGAGAGGAATCGAAGAGGAGGAAGATCAGGATTTACGGGCCCTAGTAATTAACACATTGACAACTTACATAGGGGAAGATGTTGGAGATTTGGATCCAGACTTTGACCTGATTTACAGAGTAAATTCAGCTTATGCCAAGAGAAAGCAATTACCTAGAGATGTGATTGTTCAATTTGTGACTACAAAAATGAAGGAAGACGTTTTCAAGAAGCAATTTACACAACTGTTGGAAATTAATGGAAAAAAAATAATAATTTTGAGAGAAATTCCGAGATCGATCTTACAAGATAGAAAGAAATTCAAGAAACTAACAGATAGGTTAAAAGAAATGAGTATCAGGTTTAGATGGGAGATTCCATATGGATTATCATTTGCATACAACTCGGTGAGATTTACACTTAAAACGGAAGGAGACATGTACAGATTCAAAGAGAACAATTTTGATGATTTTAAAGATATTTAATCTAAAACAACTATGGATTACAAATTCTTATCTTGGAACGTAAATGGACTAAATTCACCAAACAAAAGAAGATTAGTGAATCATTGGCTAGAGAAACAAAAATGTAACATAATTTGTTTGCAAGAAACACATATCAGAAAACAAGATAATAAATATCTGATTAATAAAAAATTGGGAGAAGAATTTCATTCATCAGCAGTTAATAAGAAAAAAGGAACAGTGATATACATTACCAAAGAACTGGAACCTAAACAAATCTTCTCAGACAAAGAAGGAAGATATGTTGGCGTGGAAATAATGATGAATAGAAAAAAGACATTGCTTGTAAATATATATGCACCCAATGGTGCAAAAGAGACCTTTTTTAATGACTTGACTAAAGAGTTGGACTGTTTAAATTATGATCAAATAGTCCTTGCAGGTGACTTTAATGGCACAGTGAACAATGTATTGGACAGAAAGTCCAAAGCAAGTGGAGAGGCGGTTGGAAAGCTGCCAAAAAAATTTTTCCAGCTAATGAAGCAAGAGAAACTAGAAGACGTTTGGAGGAAGTGGAACCCTAAGACAAAGGATTATACATTTTATTCTAACAGACATAATTCCTTTTCTAGAATTGATATGATTTGGATGTCAGAGGAGATGGCGCAAAAAACCTACAAAATAGAAATTTTACCGAAAACTAATTCAGATCACAACCCTTTACTTTGGATATCTAAAGAAAAACCTAAACAATTATATTGGAGAATTAATGAGGACTTATTGGACCAAAAATTAATTAATGAAACTTTAAAAAAAGAAACGAAAAGTTTTTTTGAACTGAATTTAGACAAAGGTACTGATATACAAGTCGTATGGGACACGTACAAAGCGGTAATGAGAGGTTTGCTTATCTCTCTGAACTCTAAAGACAAAAAACAAAGGATGCAACAACAAAACGACCTCCATGAAAAAAATCGACAAAAAGAAAAGGAATTAAAGAAAAGGCCAGGGAAGAAAAAGATTATTAAAGAGATCCACTTTCTGCAGGATCAATTGAATGTTCTACTAAATAGAGAACTATACTGGAATTTGAAGAAATTACAGCAAAAAGCATTTGAGGGTGCAAATAAACCAGGAAAATTTCTAGCGTGGCAATTGAAAAACAGAAAAGAAAGGAATTTTATAAGTAAGATTACTGAAGATGGAAAGGATGTTATGAATCTGAAAGGCATAAAAAGAGTCTTCTTCAAATACTACGCCAAACTGTTTAAAAAGAAAGGAATTGATCAACAGAAAATTAAGAAATATTTGGAGACCATTGAAGTTCCAGAGCTGGGAAAACAAATTAAAGAGTTATTAAATGGTTTAGTAACAAAGGAAGAGGTGACAATAGCGATAGAAGATGCAAAGTCGGGCAAAGCTCCAGGTCCAGACGGCTTTACAGCAAAGTTTTATAAGAAATTTAAGGAGGAGCTAACCCCTATCTTAGTACTTCTGTCGAACGAGATAAGAAAGACTAGACGGATCCCAGATTCATGGAAAGAAGCAAATATTTCATTGATACCCAAAGAAGGTTTGGACTTAACTGAAGTAAAGAATTACAGACCAATATCGCTATTAAATAATGATTACAAATTATTTGCAAAAATAATTTCGGAAAGACTGAAAAAATATTTGAAAGATACCATAGCAGAAGAACAAGCTGGTTTTTTACCAAATAGACAAATAAGAGACAATTTAAGAGTGGTGATTGATGCAATTGAATATTATGACAAACATCCAGAAAAAGAAGTTGGATTCCTCTTTTTAGATGCGGAAAAAGCTTTTGATAATTTAAATTGGGAGCTTATGCTGCAAGTTATTGAAAAAATGAATATAGGACAGTCTTTTCTAAACATGATTGTGGCAATTTATTCAGAACAGAAAGCAGCTTTGAATATAAATAAAGAAAGAACAGATTTTTTCCAAGTTCAAAAGGGAACACGTCAAGGCTGCCCGTTATCCCCATTGTTGTTTATTTGGATACTGGAAATATTATTGACAGCAATAAGAAAAGATAACAGCATTGAAGGACTTACAGTGAAAGGTTTTGCATATAAATACAGGGCATTTGCAGACGATGTAATGTTTATGATTCAAGATCCAATCGAGAAAATACCACAATTGATGGAAAAAATTGAAGAATTTGGATCAGTTGCGGGATTCTATGTTAATAAAAGTAAAACCAAAGTGATGTGCAAAACTATGACGAAACAAAGACAAACAGAACTCCAAGAGAAGATTCAATGTGAAGTAGTTACAAAGACTAAATATTTAGGAATTGAATTGACTATGAAAAACATTGATTTGTTCAAAAATAATTATGAAAAGGTTTGGTATAGGATTCAGCAAGATATGAAGAAATGGGATACCTTGAATTTATCATTATTGGGAAGAATCGCAACTGTAAAAATGAATATTTTACCGCGTTTGATGTTCTTATTTCAGACTATTCCAATATTAAAACAAAGGAAAATATTGGATACGTGGCAGAAAGAACTATCTAAATTTGTATGGGCAGGAAGAAAGCCAAGGATTAAAATGAAAATTTTATGTGATGCAAAGGAAAGAGGAGGTCTACAACTACCAAATTTAAGATTGTATTATGATGCCGTCTGTTTAACATGGTTGGAACAGTGGATTAATCTTGAGAATAAAAAGTTATTGGCTCTAGAAGGGCATGATAACAAATTTGGATGGCATGCATATTTATGGTATGGAAAAGTAAAAATAGACGATCACTGTTCGAGACTTGGATGAGATATAGAAAATTCTTCTCAGAAGAAAGACCACTTTGGATAGTACCAGCAGAAGTGATTAATCCATATTCAAGAAATCAAGGGTTAGATTGGCTACCTTATAAAAAGTCTTTTAAAATTAGAAGGGAAAAACTTTGTGTTAAAAGACAGATTTGATGTGGAATTTGAATATGATTGGTTGAAGTATAGACAGATTTATGACTTATTTAAGACCGATAAAAGAGAACATGGTTTTAGAGAAAATAACACTGAAATTGAAACTGTATGGCTTGAGAAGGGTAAGAAAATGATTTCTAAATTGTACAAGGTTTTATTGAAATGGTATACTGAGGATGAAATTGTAAAAGAGCAAATGATAAAATGGGCGGTAAATATTAATAATGAGATATTAATGACATCTTGGGAATATTTGTGGAAAAAGTCAACGAAAATTTCAACTTGTGTAAATGTTAAAGAGAATTGTTATAAAATGATGTACAGATGGTATATGACGCCTAAAAAATTGCTATTATAAATGATACTATGTCTAACAAATGTTGGAAATGTAAGAAAAAAGAAGGGTCTTTTTACCATATGTGGTGGACATGTGATAAAGCAGTAAACTATTGGACTGAGATCCACAGTGAGATACAAAAAATTTTAAAATGTACTTTTAAGAAAGACCCACAGATCTTATTATTAGGTCTTAAAATGGAAGAAATAAATGTAGCCAAAAGAACATTATTATGGTACTTGACTACAGCAGCTAGACTGACTTTTGCTCAATGTTGGAAACAAGATAAAGTACCTGAAACATGGGAATGGATTAAAAAGACGTTGTTTATGGCAGAAATGGACAAACTAACAAGAAAATTAAACAACGAAGAAGATGAAACCTTTTTTGGAGACTGGAAAGACTTTCAAGAATACTTGTTGAAAAATTGGGATGTTAAACGTGGTTTGATTTGTTTTGATAGTTATTGAGGAGAAGGAAAGAGATTTAGTTTTTTGAATTGTTACCATTAGTAAATGAAAATAAGTTTAGTAATAAATGTAATTGAATAAGAGAGATATTAAGGGGGTTGGAGCACTGCCGGAAGCCTTGTTTGGGGGGGAGAGGACAAAAGAAAAATGGATATGTATTGATTTGTTTAAACTGTTTGAACATGTGATATATCCAATAATAAATTGTATTTACAAAAAAAAAAAAAGTGCAAATTGCACCTCAGATGCAAATGGCTCTTTTGGCTGCCAGTTTGGTCCCTGGGGGCTATGATGGCATGCCAGGCTCCCCTATTGGGTATCTTCCTGGCACTCTTGGCTGCCAATTCGGCCCCTGGGGCTACAGTGGCATGCCAGCCTCTCCCATTGGATGTCCCCAGATGTCTTATCTGCCAGTTTGGCCCTGGGGGGCTATGATGGCATGCCAGGCTCCTCCATTGGACCCTCCCATGAACCAGGGGACTCCTTGACAACTCGCGAGGATCTTCAGGGGGTAAGGTGCCGTCTCCCTTCCCCTTTCTGAGGTTCTAGCCATGTGAAATCCTTGCTCAGCTGAGATTATGGAATCGAGCTATGAGGGAGGAGTTGCATGGCCTGCAAGAGCACTCTCCCACTCCATCTTGGGGATCCAGGCACTCCAATCTGAGGTTACCCTTGCCTGCCCACAAGCAAGAGTCTAGGCATAGGGAGGGGCACACTTTATCTTATTAGGACCCTTCCTTTGCTGTCACCCAGGAAAAGGTCCAGGGCAGCCCCTCAGAGATGGGCAGCCCCTCATCACAGTCAGAACCCAAGAGGTAGGTGGGAGAGTTTTCCTCAGAGGAGGCACCCATAGTTGCTGATCAACCCATGTGCCTGTTCAATGTGAATGACTACTAGTTGCTTTTATCAAAAGCCATCCTAGCCCTTAGACCTCACAGAAATCCATGGCCCCAGAGAGGAGCCTTCATGAAGTAAACCAGACCCCAGGAGAACAAGGAATTTTTTTCTTAGAGCTCCTTCCTCAGAGAGATCAGTTTCCTTTTCCTGATTTTTCCAGAAGGCTGATGATGGGAGAGTGGGCCAAGCCTGTATCTAACAGGCAGTTCCCAAGTGTTACCAAAAGCTTTATTCTTTGGCTCATCACACTATGGTATTCTGCAGGTTCCCTATTGGATATCTGGTAATGGTGCTACAATCCACTGGGCTGGTCTCAGAGGATGGTGCTGGATTCATAAAGGGTAGATTGTTCAGAAAAGCAGACTATGCACTGTGGGAGTCCCATGAGACCACACCAGTGACCATCAGAGCAGCAGCTAACTCTGCCTTAATTTCTAGAGCAGTCATTGTGTGGGCCCTGAAGCTAGTCCAAATCACCCCCAGCAACAACAGTGTCACATCCCTCAGCCCCCCTCCCTGGGAATCTGACACCTTCCACCACCACCTCCTGTGTTATGGAAGCAGCTAGGGGTCTCACAATGTGGGTAGAGTGAATTAAAATTCACTGCTCTTCCCCTCCCTGGCTGGGCTACCTTGCCACTCAAGCCGTGGTGCCTAGCCAGTTTCTCCTTCCTGACCCCAGCCAGGCAGCTTCTTTTTATTCCCAGCCCATTTCCTGGCTGCTCCCCCTTCTGCCTTCTGTTGGTTTTTAACCCTGCCCCTTTCCTGTCGCTAGGAGTAAAAGGGCAGGCTCTGTTATCCTTCCCTTGTTTTTGTGCCTTCCCTGTGGAGGCAGGCTGACCGCCAGTGGCTGGAGCCATGCTGGAGACATGCAGCATGCATTCCCCCACCTGACCTTCCTTGTTTCACATTGGGGTAGCTCCAAGGAGAGAGAGTGGCACTTCTTAGACCTCTGGAGGGCCCTCAGAATCTATCCCCAACATATAGAATCCATCAGAAAGAAGGACTCTTTTCATTTAGTTAACAACCCCAAATAAGGGAAGATGATGTCCAGATCGGCCATTAGCAATGCCATTTGACAGTGCATTTTGTATGCTTACAAGGTAAGCAACATCCCGGTTCCAGGAGGGATCCCATTCCACTCAGTGAGAAGTACAGCCACTACTGCAGCCTCTGATCATCAAGCCTCAATGGAGGAAATATGCAAGGTGGCAACGTAGTCTTCAATCTCTCGACCTTCATTAGACACTACCAATTTAATTTGTTCTCAGACAATAGCACCTTCAGGCGTAGAATGCTGCAGGATATGGTGGAAGATAGTCAATTCCCACCCTTCACTAGGACGCTGCTATTGGAAGTCCCATTCTAAGATACCCTCCTCCTCAGAGTGAGAATAGAACTTTGGGTACTCACTGTGAGGGTTCCTTCTGCTCTGAGGTTAGGAGGGCATCTTGTCCCCCCCCTCCCCCAAACCAGAAAGTACCAAGGAATGTCTACAAAAGCAGGATCCTGAGTCTGACCAAACCTGTGTGATCAATTTGCAGGCAAGGATGCCTGCTGGCTCTAATCCTTCTTTAACCCCTCTCATATGTCTTCTCTGGTTATCATCTGTTACACTTCTAACACCTGTTCTGGCTGGTGTTTTATCTCTGTTCTGTTTCTTCCTGTTCCGGGGTTCATTAGCTCATGAAATAACCAAACTGAGCTGGGGTGATTTTCCACCCTGGAGACAGGAAGTTGAAAAGTCCTGACTCCCTGAGCAATTGGTGGGAATCACCCATTCCAATATGCCTTCCTAACCTCAGAGCAGAAGGAACCCTCACAGTGAGTATCCAAGGTTCCATTTGTCAGATAGAAAATGCTCCAAACAGTACAAAAACATTACACATTATTACTTATAGATGTTTTCATTTAAAATCTACTGTTTATTAATTGTTTGTCAGATAAATCAAGGATTTTGTTGTTCCTAATTTTAAAAAATATCTTTGTACTGGAATCATACTGGTATGATTTATTTAGTATGCAAAAAGGAGGGGTGAAACATTCTGCTTCATATCATTGTATTTTCAAGTTCTGGATGTTTTAGTACTGTGAAACACTATGATTTCTGCTAACAAGAAAAAACAGTTTTGCGAGACTTCTACTATCAAAGATATACTTGGGGCATACTCCTATTCTGATATGAGTTTTTACAGGATTGTTAGAGGTATTGATTTCATTGCAACTTTTAATCCTGTGTAACTGTTGCTAGTATCTTAAAATTGGATTTAAGATCATTAACAGATCATGTGATAGTAGAATTTACTATTGGTTTTAATAGGTTTTGCAGTAAAGGGGAGAAGAGCCACAGTAATAACAATGAACAGATATTTGTTTATCGGCATTAACCTCAGTAGTTAAAAGGCTTGAAAACATTAAAATAGTTCCCGATGATAACAGACCTCTAGGTTCTTCATTTAGGTGGTTTATAGATAATTTCTGCTGTAATCAGATGTGTTATATAGACTGATTTATAGAGGGGTTCTACAAACCATGAGCAGAAGGTGCTTGGGAGACTGGGTTTTAACCTTAAGAAAAGCCAAATCTGGGGTTGCAGGAGACTCATGGACAGAATACCATGAAGCATGTATGCTACAACAAGGGAAGGACAATTTAATGAATTTGTTCTTGCACCAACACAAGAGTTGTTCTGCTGTGCCTTCTCTGCCCAAAGAACATAAAGGTGATTCTGCTGTAAGAAAGAGGAATTGGGAGGCTCTCATCTAGTGAAGGATTTTGCACGATGTTCCGAAAATCTCTGTACATTTTGAAACCTTGGAGAAAAACATCCAGGTTAGAAAAACGGGGATTTGGGGAAAACATTACGCAATATTTACTTTTTAAATCAAGCCTAGATGCATTTTATTGCTTATCCTAAAATGCATCATTTAGCTAGCATTTAAAATAGTCCTGTGGAGCTGCGGTGGCTCAAGTGGTTAAGACGCTGAACTGCAGGCTGTGGAAGGTCAGTAGTTCAGCAGTTCGAGACCCGGGTGCCGCATGACAGGGTGAGCTCCTGTCTCTAGTTCCAGCTCCTGCCAACCTAGCAGTTCGAAAGCAAGAAATTGCAAGTAGATAAATAGGTACCACTTCGGTGGGAAGGTAACAGCGTTCCGTGCACCTTGGTGTTTAGTCATGCCGGCCACATGACCACGGAAACGTCTTCGGACAGCGCTGGCTCTTCGGCTTTGAAACGGAGATGAGCACCGCAACCCTAGAGTCGGATTCGACTGGCTTTCGAGCAAGGGAACCTTTACCTTTACCTTTTAAAATAGTCCTATTTAGTATGAAATTTAAGTTATTTATTTACTGAATCTCTGTACCTCTTTTCCTCATTACTCAAAGTAGTTTACAGTAAAAACATTTAGTGAAATTGTACTTTCCTGGGAGTTAGCCCCAGCTGAATAAAATACACCTGCTTAGGACTGATCCCTGAATGCCCTACAGTGCCATCTGAAGCAGAGAGACACCCTTGTAAGCCCATTGACTTCAATGTAAGGGTGTACCTTGCTTACAAAAAGCACAATTAGTTTTCTACTAACAAAACAGCAAATATACTCAGTACTAATGGAGGGGGATAGGAGAGAGGGAGTGTGTATTGTGAACTGATGCACCGAATGCTATCTTAATGTATGTATCTTGGTTTTGCCATCTGAGAGCTAGGAGAGATAAAAATGTGAAACACAAATTTTGTAATAAAGTGTAATTCAGACAGAAACAGTCTCATGCAGCAGTAACAGTGCTAGCATATAGTATTAAAGTTTATCAGACTGAAATCTTCAACACAACACAGTATAGTACATATTATAGCAAATTAATTGTGGATAAAATTAAACAATATTTAAACATTTAAACAATAAATATGTTTGAAAAATGTATATGCCTACACTACACACTGGAGTTGTCATTATCTAATGTTGTAGATTCTTACATAAAAACCCTTCATACTACATATTCTAAGTAAATCCTTGTACTGGGTCATTGGAGTTCTGCCAATGTTCCCCCAAATGTCTGATTTTCCCACTGGGGGGAAAATAAGAAATTTGGGGGAGATGACAACTTTTTTCTTAATGCTCCCAGGTTTTCTCATCTCTACCCATGACCTCTGGCATTGGCTTTTCATAGGGATCTTCTGGGGGAAGTGGAAGAAGAGATAGCATCTGCTTCTACAAATGTCTTATGCTATAGAATCCAATTACAAGATAGCAAACTTCAGAGAGATATTAGCCAAGCTTAATTTTCCAGCAGGCTGTTTCATGGAAGAAATGTGTACATTATATAGCCAATATTTGTTTTTAGTAAAGTTAAACAGTGTGGTTTAATTGTCAACTTTTGGTTATTCACTTATTTGATGAAACTGTTCCGTTGCATTCAGGAGCAGAGGAGAAAATTATGGGTGGAAAAAAGGATACCCAGGGGCAAAGTTATAAAAAGGAAAGAATGACTAAGAATGCTGTTCTGTGCAGAGGTACTCTAGTCTAAACCCATTGAAATCAATGAATTTAAGACCGGAGTAACTCTGCACAGGATAGCGCAGTAGAGCTGAGTTGAGGAAAGCAAGAGAAGTGTGTGTGTGCATCTGCATGTGTTGTGCTCATATGTAGGATGGGGTGTAATGTGTACTTCGGACTTGTTGAACAGTTGCCTTTGAATAAGATGTTTATCTTGTTGATATGTGACATATTGAAATGATTTAGTTTAGAGGGACTAACCTCTATTTGTTAAATATATTGGCCCCTATAAGTAACACAGTCTGAGGTTTTTCTTCCCTACTCCTCTGTCTAGGTTGAATACTCTTATCCTGTGCTTAATTAGAAGCAAATGTCAGTGAGTTCAATGGAATTGTTTCTCCAGTAGTGTGCATGGGATTATAATGTTATTGCTGTAATCTACAGAGATGCTTTCGATAATACTGCAGTGTGAATTTTGTGTCCTCACTGGTACAATGCTTACATTTCCTTTTCATGATCACAGCCAGGATCCTTAAAACGTAACAACTGCAGTACACTCTGAAGCAGGAGTTACTCATTTCAAAATCCATTGACTTCAGTGGGCTTAGAAAAGTATAACTCTGTTCAGGATTGCACTGTCAGCTCTATGCTCAAAGAAGGGTTGTACTTGTTTTTTGGGGTTTTTTTAATCACAATGCCATCTGACACACAACTTTTAAAACTGAGGGGATTTTCAAAAGTAATGTGTATAATGTGTGATAAGACTTTGTTGTTCAAAGAAAAGATGTCCCACTGGGTTCTTTGGATTCTGGTCTGCCTTCATATGGGAATAGAAGGAATTCTGGCTTCCATTATTTGTATGTTTGTTATGTACATTTGTTATGGTAGACTGTGTTCAGAAAATTGGTATATGAGGTATATGATTTGAGGAAAGATCTCTGCAGTTATCAGAATCAGAAGGGTTACTACCTCGGAATCAGAAGAGTACTGTGAATGGAAATTAATAGTTAAGGAAACTTGTGTCTGTGTGTAGGATTGTAGCCCAAGAGTGCAAAATAAAGGCTTGGTGTAATAAGCATAAGGCTTCAGACCCATTGTGTTCCTGTTTTTGTTTCAAAACCAGAGCACCTTTGTGAAACTAATAAAACAACAGCCCTGCTAATACTTAACCCCAGAGATATTTTTAGCATATGGAAAAGGGGGCAGCAGTTTCTTCTGATCCCCCCTCCCCAGCAGATCGTGACTGTGCCTTTTAGTGATTTTCCCTGATCGTCTGCTGACCACCAGGAGCAAAATTTCAGAGGGCACAGCATGAGATGAGGAAGCAGGAAAGTCCTATTCCACATAGTCCATGTTAGATGAATGCTCCCCAGGATCGTTTTGTACAGAAAAGGTTTTGACTTTTTTTGTAAAAAAACAACAAAGCAGTTTGGTATTTTAAAGCTAAATAAATAAATTTGTAGTTGTGATTTGAAGTTAGTGTAGTGTAAATTGTATGTTTGTTTAGTTGCATTTTTCAATATAAATTGATTTACCTTTGTATCCAAAAGTAAATTGTACCTTTGAGCAGAAGGAATCTTATGTTAATAGAAGGATTATTTTACACCTCGCACTAGAACACTGTGCAAGAAAAGTGGAATTAAATCCAAAGTTGTGTATCTGCTTGTGTAATGGTATGCACAAACCTTTTCACAAGCACAGTGAGAGCTGCATGAGTTCTTTCACAAGTACTTGCGGAACAGCAGTAGTAACTATTTCTCTTGTGCTTATGTTTGTTTTCCACCTTTCATGGACAAAATTTAGCAGTATACAGTGATATAGTGATGTTGTTTTTGTAAAACAAAGATTTTTGAAATAACTTTTATTCTTTTTGTGTTTTGGACAGCTTGAAGATGGACATACTTTATTTGATTATAATGTTGGACTAAATGATATAGTTCAGCTTTTGATACGTTCAGAGTCTGATGCTCTTACTACTCCATTAACTAGTAAAGATGGAAAGGCTGTTCCCTGTGCAGTTGCCAACTGTAAGAACAAAGTCAAGCAAGGAGCAAACAGTGGATCATCCAATGAGCCTTCTACATCAGCCCGCACATTTCTTATTGATCCTGGGATTGGACGATATAAGGTAAATATATTTTTGGGCTATACCTGCAGGCTTATCATTGTTCAGACACAGCCTATTCATGTGACCAATGTGAGGAGGCTGACTCTTTTAAAAAAATCCTGAGATTTATATATTAAGTGCATGCCTAAAGTGTAAGCTCTGTGCTATAGAGAAAAATATACTGTATAAGGGATTTAGACTTTACTTGCAAGTTTAATTGATTAGGTGAAACCAGTAAGAGGTCATCTCTTCTTTCCCTACATCGTGATGTCATCTAGGAGCTGGTACAGACAAACAGTGCTGATTGCTTAGCCTTAGCTATGCAATCAAAAGCAGAGTGTGGGATGGTGACTTACTTCCCCCTATTCTTTCTGTAGCATGAGATTCTTCTCAGGTACCACCTGCAGATAGTTATTATGCTGGGACTAATCGGGGTAACCTCAAGTTATATTATGAACCTGATTTCTTATTCTGGGTTAAGAGGGAACTCCAGTGACTAAACCCTAGTGTTGGTTAATATTGCTTCCAACACACTAGAAGAAATTCATTTTTTGGCAGAGAGCACACAAATGCTGGCCCACTCCCAATTCCAGAGCCATGTCACTGATATAGCTGCACTTGTCACAGCACCAAACCTCAATGAGTAAGAAACAATAGTCACACCAGAAGTGTTCAGTATTTGTGGGAAGATCATAGTTCAGAGGATAGCTGTAGGTTCAGAAATTCAAACACAAATTCTTAGTTTCTAAACTTAATTCTAGTGTACTAGTTATTTTTCTAAAAAAAAAGACTAGACATCCACTGACAAACATCTTTAGAAAGAATTAAAAAACCTATGGGTAGACTTAGATGTAGCTGTAATTAGAAGAAGAAAAGAGATTGGATTTATACCTTCACTACCCAAAGGAGTCTCAGAGCGGCTTACAAACTCCTTTCCCTTCCCCTCCCCACAACAGACACCCTGTGAGGTAGGTGGGGCTGAGAGAGCTCTGACAGGAACTGCTCTTTTTCAAGGACAACTCTGACAGAACTATGGCTGTCCCAAGGTCATCCAGCAGATGCAAGTGGAGGAGTGGGGAATCAAACCCGGTTCTCCCACATTAGAGTCTGCTCACTTAACCACTATACTGAACTGGAGTGCCTGGTGATCATTTATGAATAGTTAGAGTAAAAATTGAGTAAGAACTTCCCTTGTTCTTGTGATGTTTTCTTTTGTAAATTTGATTATGCTGTATTACTAGCCTATTTATTAATTGGCTGATTTATTATAACACTGAGAATTTTACTAGGCACATCATTATCTGTTAAAAATGGATAGCTAGCGACTGGGTACTGTATGCTTGGTTTGTGTTCCTGTTTGGTCCATTGTTAATGTTTCCTGTTAGTTTAATATTATTATAGTAGAAAATACGACCCTACTTTGTGCTTAGAAGACACAGTCTGTAATGTTTACAGTTTGCTTCCTTTTCTTGATACTATGCTACTAGAAAGAATGAGGACTACTATAGAAGCTGCTTTGTAAAGGAATATATTTTCTTCTATATTATGAAGCCAAATTACTCTTCATAATAGGTTATATTATTTTCTCTTGCTGTGAGAGGCATACCAATCCAGATTTCTTGCATTATCTTAACGACTGTACTCCAAAAGATCCTGTGCTCTGGTTTGATTTGGCTGAAAATATAGAAGCCTTTTCACATGCCTCATTTAATATTCAGTTACCATAGAAATTTACTGATACTGAAGTACATACTGCTGCAGCTGGAATTCAGGCATTGTTAATGGTTCAGTTCTTAGAAGCCTATTACCAGGGCTTGGGAGTTCAGTATAATAACTCAACTGAAGTCATAACTCTCAGTCTACTTATGCCAGAACAGTCCCATTTACCACTTTAATTTGAGGTGTTTGTAATTCTTTGTAGGTTACAGGCCAGACCAAATTGTTGGGAACCCTCTCTCTTGCTCACTGTTTTGTCCATTCCTCTCTCCTCAGAATAGGGACATTGAAACAGAAATAGTGGCAACCAGAAGGCAAGCTGCGGGAGCATACAGAATGGAGCTTGTGGTATTCTAGTTGGAACAGGAAGACACATTGGTATAAATATAGTGTAACTATATGCAACCAAATATTTGTAATGGTAATTCAAATTAATATGTGCAGCCCTCACCCCTTATGATCTTCACTTGCTAACTTGCTTTTTGCAAGACCTACTGTAGCTTTCAGGCTTAAAGTTGTATAATTTCCTATTGGCTAGGCACGGGATAGAAACTAAAAACAGGATTTTACATGGTCAGAACTACAAAAGCCATCTAGCCCAATTTACAGCAGAACCATCCAGCCAATTTTCAACCCTCTCCTCTATGCTATCCCCACACCACAGTAGACCACTCTAGGTAGCAAGTGCCAGCAGCAGGGAAATGTATGGTAGAAAAATGGTCTTTGGTCTGATAACTCAGGATGACCTGTGCAAACCAGCAAATGACTTTCTGCAAGATAACAAACAACTCAGAATCTCAAACCAGTGAGATCTGAGATTCTCTGCCCCCAAACAAATATAGTAATTAGGGTTGAGTTGTGTGTTGTTGTTTTTTAGTTTAAGTTTAATTTTCAGCATAGTCCTGCAGAGATATCTACAAATAACTGGTCCACTAAACTAAACCTAGCTTGTCTGCACATATCTGTGGAAATTACTCCTGGTCCAGGAGAGGAAGAAACCCATCCTTTTTGTTATACTGCTTCTTGGTTGTCTGGTAGAGATTCTTAATCATTACAGATGATTGGACAAGTGCAATTTTCAAGTCTCTACAAAATCACATATGAAAAGATTTTGTGAAGTATTTCAGCTAAATACAGAACTACAAAATGCCAACTTAAATAGTATGTGCTGTGGCAGGCTAACTTCCTGCTTTAATCTCCCTCTGCAGCCACACTGTTCTCTTCCTGCTTTCATCTCCCACTGCAGCACCCTCCTCAATTTTGTTCCTAAACCCTGAAATTGTGCTCAGTGGACTCTCAGGAACAGCACAGGGAGCAAAGTGGGTTTGACCTCTTGCTTCCACAAACAGAAATACCATACTCTGGAAGAACTGTTTAGTTAAATACAGGCCCATGGGGGAAAGTGACATGGAACAGATCTCTTCCCTTTCTCTCTTCCTTTTCCAGGCTTCTGCGCTCCCTGTAAAGCTGCTTCTGTGGGTTTGAGGACCATTGGGAACAGATGGGTGCAGCATCAGTAAACGCTGCATCCTGAGGAGAAATCAGCAGAAATCATCCCCTCCCCTCTTGATCTTCTGCAAATGGAGTAAGTGCTTGTGCACGGGGAGGGGATGATTTCTGCTGATTTTTCCCTTCTTACCTCAGTCCCTGCACCATATCCAACTGTGTTCCTGAGAGCTCTTGAACTTATGGAGCTGTTTTGCTGGGAGCTGCACGGGAAATGGAAAGCTCCATTAATTGTTTACTTTCCATTAATGGTTCATAGAAACGAGCCTTGTGTCATTAATTGGTATGAATCCAATTCTATATTTTAATGCTCAGAACAGAAAGAATGACTGCATTGGATTTCTGTTAGGAATGCTTTTTTAAATAGGGGGGTTAATTCAATTTTTAAAGAAGATATTATTGTTTCTAATTAGACAATATTAAGTAAAGCCACATCTGTAATCCACTTTGAGAGTTTTGTAACTTAATGTGGCGGTCATAAACAAATGGATGCTCTTGAAATAAGTAATTCACTTCCAAGTAATTTACTTAGGGTAATTCTTATTTAGAATATGAGTGTTGTCTCTTAATAGAAATATGAATTGTAAAAACAACATAGCTGCAGTCAGCTGGATGATTTTGTGGGAAATGAGTAGAGTGTCTAGTTGGTATGACGTTAAGCTTGCTGTGGAATAGCATGGAAACTTTAATATTAATTAGTTTGGCCTGTGAAATGCAAAGATTCATGAAATAACAGTGTTCAGTTTTGTGTTTTGTTTTCAAACCACTCATTGTCCTTTAAAAAGTATACAATTTCATTAGGACAACCTGAGAATTTTTTCCAGGCAACATAAAATTCTGTCCTTTACTCAGGGCTGTGCTAGTGCTAATCCCATGCTGGTAATCCCAATGTAATTTTTCAATTTTTTCGCTTTTAAGCTTTTACAGCTCTCAAAGAAGTAATTTTTTTCTCATTAGTAAAAAAAAAGTTCATAACGTTCATAATGTTATGGAGCATTTGCAGCCATCCTGAGGAGTAGAGGAAACTGCTACAATTTGCTGCTGTTTTTAAAGGAACTTTATTAGTGCTTCTGAGGTATAGTGTGAGAATACTCAGTCCTTAATGAAACAGGGGTAAATATCCATGTATCCACATATTTTTAAGAAATCACATAGTTGCATGGACATGATGGAAGTGAATTATTCCACTCATGACCAGGTGCGTCTGGCATTGGCCAATAAACCCTTGTGACTTTTTTTGTCAGCCAGCTTGCCCCAACTATTCTTTTAGGTGTGTGGGGAGAGCAGTAAATCACGCTTTCAAATTGCAGCGTGTAGAACTGTGTTTTGAGCGCTAGTAAGATGTGATTTCTGTTCTTTGGAAGTGCTTCATGAAGGGAAATCTGAATTCATTCAGGAAGTGTATAACAACCACTTTTTACACACTAAATGCAGTAACCTAGAAAGACATATTATGCATTTTTTCTTTTAGAGGCAGAAGATGCAAGAAAGTTATCAGTTACCAATGGCAATGCTAAGTGCTTTTCTTGAAAGGTAGAGTATATGTGGAAGGAAGGGGGGAGAGAATAGTTTTCCCCCCAGATAGGGCTAGCAGTGTCATTTGGAGAAGAAAACATCTGTAGAGAAAATGTAATTATAGAGAAAACCAGAGAAATCCTAGAAACCTGAAGGCTAAAATCTGGAGCCTTCAAATGTACTTAGACAATTTCTTTGTGTGAACCATGTCATGGATATGGGAAGAGTAAAACAGAATGGAAGAAACTCTGTTTTATTAAATGTGTGGCTCCTTTTTATTCCAGGAATTTACTGATAAATTTTATTGTCAAATTAGAATGGTATTCTAATAATGCAATCCTAAACAGAATTATTCCCTTCTAAACCTGTTGACTTCAAGGGTGTAGGATTGCAATTGTAAATGTGCAGTGTTCTGTTAGAATGTGTAGGTAGAAAGTTCTTATTGTAAGTAATGCATTGTTTTATAAATGAGAACATAACTGGCTTGAAATACCCACATTGTTAGATTTATTTTTTCAGCATAGCAATCACTAACTGTCAAATTTATTTTTAGATAAATGAATTGGTGGATGCCCGAGATGACACTATTGGATCCTGGTTTGAAGCACATATAGAAAATGTAACTCGAGCAACAAAAGGACATAAAAATGGAAAAGCTCAAGGAAAGAGTGGCAGTAATTACAAAAGGACTAATGGAAACTTAAGTCAAGATCACTCTAGAGAAAATACAAATAATTTGGACAATATTCCTTCCACATCTTATTCAGATTATATGGACAATGATGAAGATATTATTTATCATATCAAGTATGATGAGTAAGTGCTGCTGATATTATTATGAGGACACATGTGAGTTTATATGGTTTGTATAAACTAAGAATTTTCCAAGAAATTGGTGTCCTTAAGAAAACAAACTCAAATTTTACAGTTACAAGGAAGCAGAATTATAAAAGACATAAAACATTTTGTTGGATATAATGAATCTCTTGGGAAAGATGAGGTTTTTTTGTGGGAGTTCAGATGAAATGTTTACTTGTTCTCAAATTAATGATCTGGAAATAACAAGACTTAACGGGCTTGAAAGACAGTGAAGAAATTATCAGGAAGTCCGGTTTTGTCAGTACGTTATTTAGTTATCTTTCATTAGCGGGAATATTCTTGGAAAGTTTGTGTGTGTTTAGTTAATGTAGAAGGCTTTATTTTGAGGAAATGGGCATCAATATCACTTTAATATTCTACATTTGTACAGAAATCCACTGACTTTCATAGGTTAGCCGCACTTAGGAAGGGATGGAGAAAAATGGACAGTTACTAAATCCCATTGCCATAGTCATTGCTCTCTACTAGGGTTGTGCAAACAGAATCCGAAATCACTGTCCAGTTGAGTCAATACCCCAAAAAATACCAGTAAGATATTTTCCAGGTATTTTTTCAGCTTGAATTTATTGGAACGCACGTCCTTACTCTTTGTGCACACATCTTTTGTCAGAAAGTGGTGCAAATGTGAGCAAGGGGATCAATCTGTAAAGCAAGAAACAGCTCCTTCAGGCATGTGCATACGTGATGTCGAGACCCAGTTTTCAGAATATTAAGGCTATGTATGCATGAATTGAAGCTGTATTCTCACAGGGAAGTAAAGAGGCACCTTTGTTTAAGTGAATAAACCTTTTATTCCCCATGGAAAGAAAATGTGGAAAAGTCAAAACAGAAGAGAGGGTTTCTGTGGCAATAAGATATGATGAAACCCACCCATGTAAATTACTGTAATCTCTAGTTCTGAAAAGATTTGTGGCACTCAAATGTGTCTTACCTGTGCTTGTCCAGAGAGTAACCCACCGGGGGAGGTTGTGGGGGTGCACTCCAAAAGGGGGCTAAACCAGTAGGGGATATTAATTGCAAGAGGGAAGCAGAGGAGAGAGAGAATGAAGGGGCACATGATCAGAGTAGAAAGAGGTGGAGGGGGAAATGGGGTTTGTTGAGGGGAAGCTCTGGTTTGTTGATGTTTGAGACAAGGTGGGGAGAGAGGCAGAAGAGAGTGGGGTTGGCCAGTGGACCAAGGATGCATTGCCAGAAGCTCAGATAAGGGACGGAAGGGCCAGGTTGGAGGAAGAGAGTACAAGTGGGGGGGGGAGGCAAGAGATGTAGAGCATACTCGGCCTGAGCAGTCTGCAGGATGATCCTAATGTAAAATACTTGTGATAGTTCTAGGGTTCAGGTGTTGCCTCACCAGGGGCTGTACTGGAAGATATATTAATTTTGGCAGAAGATGAGCCTGACTTTGTGATTAACTTAGGAAGGTGGCTAGATTGTCCTGTTTTATGGACTGGTATTTAGAAATCTGTTTAAGTATTCAATAATGTTTCCAAAAGTCTCTCAAGTATTAACCATTCTTATGATGCTGGAATTTGAGACTGATCTTTTGGAGCCACAAGAGAATCCCTTAGACTGAACTGTGTACTTCCTCATTTGTTTGCCTCACATTGGGTTGGCTTTTTATTCCATTTTTTTCCTGCAGGAGTCAGTTTAGGGGTCTGTTATGCGCTTCTGGTGGTTCTGCCTGTGGGCTTCCTGGGCTGATGTAGTATGGTTTCTCCTATTATCCCTTTTGTATCATATGGCCCTTGGATTTTTGGGGTGGCATACCGTTCTTTGAAGGCCACGTTTGGCCTTGAAGCTTTGGGTTACTAGTTTCTTTTTTTACTGATTTATGGTATCTGGATAAAACTGTGCCCCAGTCAGAAGAACCCAATTCCTTTAGAGCAATTATGCTGTAATATAGTTCAGTTGTACTTTATTTAAAAAGTAAATCTGTTAACAAATGACATGCAAGTCGTTCTGTGGTATTTAGGAGGACAAAATATTTAATATGGGTATGTAACTCTTTTCTAATAGTGTAAAGCCACAACCATATAACAGAGCCTAGTTCTTGCAGTAGGTGAGGAGCTGTCCAGTGTTGGCATCTGAGTGTCTAGGGGTCTGTTCTTGTTGATCTAAATACCTGAACAGTTGTCTGGTCCTAAAATTTTTAGCTTGACTATATTAACACAAGGTGTTAATACAGTGCTGTTATTTAAGGAACCCTGACAGATCACAAGTTTAATGATCCATAATTGAGAATAATATATAATAGACCTCTTTCAGTCTGTTAACCGAGAGTTCAGGGTAGTTCTGAGAACAGATCAACATTCACATCCAGTTGGTTGCTTATGGTCTTTCCCCAATAGAAGACTCAAAGATGTAAACATTGCAATTGATTCATATGGGTTACCTGCTTGGGGCTGCAAATAAAGCAGCAGTGTCCACATATCCAAGATCCAGTCTTTGTGTTTGTTGATACTTATTCCCAGATATCGGTAGCATCACTGATGTCTCCAGAACTTGAAGCTGGTGAAAGAGTCATGGGGAAAATCTAGCTTCTGCATCACAGACCTACAAAAGGGTGGAAAGTCTGTATGAGATAGAGCAAGAGAGCTGTGACTTTCCATTTGCACACCCTCTACACAGCTCTATTGCAGTAGAAGTCGCCTGGAGTGAGTGGAGCAATGTACCCCGCTCTGTACCTACTAACAGGGTAGAAAACTAGAAGGCATGGCCAGGAAGTTCTACTCTTCCACTGTCTTGTCTGTGAAAGTGCTCAACTATCTTGTCAAGATACCAGTACTTCATTTGTGAGAAGATATTGCTGGCTGTTGTCCACGTTCCAGATGATGCCAAGCAGATGGCCAAAGATAAAGCCCTTAGGTTTATAAAACAACAGATTATTACTTCCTACTATATATCAGACTGTGAATCTAAAAATGTGGCTACAACTGTTTCCTGAAGATGCCATGCCAAGCTTAGATTCACCCAATTAACTCGAGACTAAGGGGAGAATATAAAATCTGCCTTGAGGGAAAATGCTGGACATGCAGAAACTGAAATCCACTGCTCACTATATGGGTCTTAGTACTATTACTTTCAAGGCCCAGTGGCATTATTCGCTGGCACAGGGCTTAGTAAGATGAAGTCCTGCAGAGGTCCACAACAAACACACCACACAACAATTTTGGAATAAAAAACAGGCCACAGCTTTTATTGATTACAGTCCAGGGAGCATTGGCGAAACATGGAGGTGGATCCTGGAAAATCGAGCAACCCGCCTGCCACCCAATAACCATGTCCCTCAGCCCGCCTGCTGAGGGAAAAACCCGAGAGTGACAAATATTACTGGTATCATAAGGGTGGCTGCCTCTGCATGGTACCAGTTTGCACCTGGGGTGAGCCTGGGCACAGCCCCCGAGATGGGCCTACTGTGTGTTGGCTCAAACCTCTAGACCCCAGAAAGGGGGAGGTGGACACGCAGGCCCATCTCCCCAAAAAGGATCCACCCCAGATGCACAAAAATGACACTGAGCAAAGGGAGGGCAAACACTTTTTACTGGGCAGGGGCCCCAGGAGGACCTTGAGCCAGTGTGATTAAGTACCTTTGCCTTGCTGGTCAGTTTTGAAATGGCGTAGCACAATATGGAATTTGTCCCTGCTGACCTTTATCTCTGAGTGAAAGCTGCTGATTGTCAGAACTGTGCTGGGAGGAAGCACAGATTTCCCCACAGCGGAAAGCACCAAAAAGGGCAAGTGTGAAAGCCACTGAAAACTGGCTTACCTCAAATGAAGACCAACAAATTTTTGGCAGTACCTGTATGATATCACAGAGCAATTCTGTAGTAATTGGTCTGCGAGGATCTGAAGCTGAAGAAGTGGACCTTTTCTAACCATCCAACACCAACCTGGCCACGAAAGAATTACAAGGGTCTGGAAACGCACCGGCCTTGCTATAAAATGAAATATCTGCTAAATGAATATTCAGGGTCCTGGGAACATAAGAACATGAGAACATAAGAGAAGCCAATGTTGAATCAGGCCAATGGCCCATCTAGTCCATCACTCTGTCACACAACGGCCAGGGAGACAGGCCATAACTCCTGAGGTGTGCCAAGTAACGCAGAACCTGTTGCTTTGAACAAGGAAGAGAATTCCCAAGCCCAATGGAAGCCCGAAAGGAGCGGAATGCTTGGAAGGACTTAAGGTAAGACCTGCGGGTGGAAGGTGCAATATATTGGAATACTCCCTGCCAAATTTTGTGTTCCCAATGCTCCAAAGGTCCTCCGGGAAGGGTTCTGGGTCCCTCAATGCGTTGGGTGGCGGGCTCCGGAATCGCTTCTCCTGAAAGCAAGATAATGTGTCTGCGATGTCATTATTGATACCTGCAATATACTTTGCTGAGAAGGAAATGTTACTGTCAAGGCAGGTTAAAACACATTTACGAACAAGGCGCATAACCCGCTCAGAGTGAGAAGTCTGCCGATTAATGACGCTCACCACTGCTTGGTTGTCACACCAAAAAGTGACCCACTTGTTATGAAAATGCTTGCCCCCATATAATCACTGCCACTAGAATAGGAAAAAACTCAAAAAATGTTAGATCTCTCAAGATATCAGACTCCCACCAACATTTTGGCTAACGCTGAGCGCACCAATGGCCTGAAAAATAAACACCAAAACCAAGGCTACCTGCTGCATTCAAATGGACCTGCAAAGAGTCCCCAGGTGACGGGGGACTCCCAAATGGATATGCCATTGAACTTTTCCAGAAACTTATACCAAACCCCAAGATCTGCCTTAATACCTCTTGTAATCCTAATGTGATGATGAGGAGCAGACACCCCTGCTGTAGATCGGGCCAAACATGCACAAAAAGCCCTGCCAGGTATAACTACTTTACAGGCAAAATTGCAGTGCCCCAATAGGGATTGCATCTCCTTTAGTGTGCATCTTTTAGATGCCAGCATTTTCTGCAGTAATATGCAAAGGGAAGAAAGCTTATCCTCAGGAAGCCTAGACATGCTCAATTCAGAATCTAGTAAAATGTCAAATATGTGAGCTGTGTTGTAGGACCCTCAGTTTTACGCTTTGCAAGGGGAATTCCTAATTCATCTGCCAATGACTGAAAGGTGGCCTGGCGAAAGGGAACTCTGGGGAACCTGATGGACCAATAAACAGGAAGTCATCCAAATAACGTGTGATATGGGGGCTATTTGCTCTGCCTTTTGCTATGAACTCCAAAAAAGAACTAAAGACCTCAAAAGTAGCACAGGCTACAGAGCATCCCATGGGCATGGCTTTATCCACATACCATAGGCCATCTAGCTTAAAACCCAGCAGACCGAAATCAGCTGGGTGAATGGGCAGTAAACAGAAAGCTGACTGGATGTCACATTTTGCCATGAGGGCACCAGGGCCACAAGACTGGACTAAATGAACCGCCTGATCAAAAGATGCATACTTAACTGAACAAAATTCTGGTGGAATAAAATCATTAACCGATGAGCCTTTAGGGTATGAAAGATGATGTATAAGGCAGAGTTCACCTGGGGCCTTCTTAGGAACCATCACCAGCTGGGAAACCCTAAGATTATTAAATGGAGGGGCTGAAAAAGGTCCTGCAATCCTGCCCTCTGCACATTTCTTTGCCACCATATTTCGGACTACCTCTGGCTGATCCCTTGCTGGTTTAAGGTTCCCATATTCTGTGGGCAAACATGGACCATCATATGGGATTCTAAAACTTGACATGAAACTGTCTGTCAAAAAGACTGCCATTTTTCTATTTGGATACAAAGCAAGCAAAGGTTCCAGAGCCTGAAAGTGAATTGGGGTGCATGCCAAGGAAAAAACAGGTGCATCCTTGCTAACTGTATTATTTTGAACAGTTTGTAGTGTTGGAATTGCCCAATCTTGCTTCCTTTTTCCCACTGGCATTGGAAGAGGACCGGGATCCTCAAAAGGGCTGAGAACCACTGCGAGAGCACAACAGCCTGGGATGCAAGCCAAAACACGCGTCACAGTTATGATCAAATCTGCATTTTGTGTGGCTACATTTTCCCTGATTGTACTCCCAGCAAACTCTGCGGGGAGTTTCACATCTGAAACCAGTCTTAGGCCTTGAATAATCAGGCCTTGGCTTTGCATGTGGACCCACTTTAACCAGCCAAATTTTATCGTTGATGAGGTCCCACCTGGCCACAGCACTATAAGAGGCCCTTTTTCGAAAAGCCTTATCATATTCTATTGCTGCGGTCTCATTGGCCATTGTGCGAGCCTTCAAAATGTTTGACATGTGATTGACCAAATGCCAGCCACGCTTGGGGTATGATGAAATCTCCACCCCCATAACACTGCATAGCCAGACATCCAATTTATGAAATTACGCTCCACTGCCATTTTGGAATTATTTTTTTCTGACTGGGGCCCACGCATGCCCTCCTCCCTATCCAGCTTCAGCAAAGAAAAAATGTCTACATAATATCCATTCAGTATACGTTCCCGGATCTTTCTAGGCAAATGAATGCCTGGGGGGAGGGGTCTTCTGCATCACTAAAGGCCGGAGAAGCTCTCCTAGCGTCTTGCAGTTCTGATCCCCATACTGCACCAGGACCTGCTCCCTCCCCTCTACGCTTCCAGGCCCAAGGTGGCAAACTGGGAATATATGCTCCTTTTTCCCAATAGTCCCCCCTCGTATGTGTGGAATCCTCATCAAAGGCAGACTCACCCTGAGTCATCACTGGCTTCCTCACACTCCCGGGCTGACTGACTTGCCCTTCCTGGAGGACTTCTTCTTATGCTTTGGATGATTTTGGACATCTTCCTCATTGCTGGATGAGATGGACTTCATGGGAGAACGAGGCCTCTTAGGTCTGCTCTTATGCCCTGGTGCAGTCGGCGTTGACTGCCCTTCCATCTTATCAAAACGCTCAGAAAGGCTCTCCAGAGTCTATGCAACGCCCATCAGAACAGTGGAACTATTGATTGCTGGTGTAGCAGCAGAAGCATTGCCAGTGGTGGTGGGGTTAGTAGCATTATTGCGCGTGGACCTTGCCCAGGCCTGGGTTACTTTCTTGCCTCCAGCTGAGGCAGAAGAGGGGCAAGACATAGCTGGGGGTGGGTCCCTTGCAGCCCTTTTTGCTGACCTTAATGTAATTTTGGAGGCATTGCTTTTTTCCCCTCCAGCACAGGGGGCACCCAGCTCTTGTTCACCTTGGCCTTATTGGTTGTAGCTGAGCGTTTAGAAGGCATCTTACAAATTAACTATATCAAAATCAGCTTAAAAAACTCAAAGTGAGCCTCCCATCAGTGAACTATCAATTAAATTGCTTACAGGAAGACCACCACTTTTGTTCAAGGCTAATATGACTATAGGTGCTGTAACCAGAGCGTAACTGATCCAGATGATCCCTTGCACAAAGGCCGCCAAAAACTTCCTACTCTGCTGATGCACCTCAGAATGCCAAGCCGATCTACTGCAAAGCTACTTAGAAACAGCTGAGAGACCAGGAAGAAGAGGAGCAGCCGAGTCACTCTGAGAGCTGTTGAGCAGAAACTGAAAGCATCTCAATTGAGCAAACAAACGGGGAGGGAAGTGATTGATCCGATGGCAGTGCTGCTTAAATTTTCCTGGGCAAGCTCTATGTCATCACTGTGTAGAGCCCGCCAAATTCAAAGAGACCAATCTGCTGTTCCCCCCAGGTAGTGTGGAGCCAGCCAATGCAGTTGCCCCAGTTTCCGGCCTCTGCTGGTCGTTAGCCCGATGGGGGGGGAGGGGGGAGAAGTCTTCTTCCAGCTCTTGTCTGCCCATGCAGCAATCTGGCCTTTCAGGTTAGTCTTGGCTGCATCTGGTTCCTTCCCTGAGAACTGAACACTTCGTGTGGTGGGTCATTGTCATACACATCCTTCATTGTATCATGGAAATCCTGTTCTTAAAGCTTCAGTTTGCTACCTAAAACAGCCATTCTTAAGTGAAATTTTTTACTGTTCCCCTCCCTTCTCCTTACCAGGGGACCCATGCCTTTGTCAATATCTTACAGTGTTGTCAATATTTTACAGTGTTTCTAGTTCACTGTTGGGGTAGACAGTAATTTTCTTTGCCTTCCGTATCCTGAGTCTTCAGATGTGTTCCCTTGACACCACCCACCTGCTCAAGATGGATGTTGTACAGAAAGATTATGAAAGTAGTACAATCCTCCCAAAGGCTCTAGGTTCAAGATATTCACTATCCCCAAGAATGATGAGGCCCTCACCCTATCTTCAGCCTCAGCAGGAACATCAGACCCAAGAAGGTCCAGGTGGTGACTTTAGCATTTATACTTCCCCTTCTAACACTGGAAGTTTGGTTTGCTTGTGTAGACTTCAGTGGAGCCAGTTTCCACATCTCAGATCATAAAAACATAAAGCCCTGCTGGATCAGACCAGTGGGCCCTCTACTCTAGCATCATGTTTCACATAGTGGCCATAGGCCCAACAAACTGGGCACAGCGGCCAAGGCCTTCTGGTGACGTTACCTCCAAACACTGGTATTTAGAAGCTTCCATAAATTGAGGTTCCTTTTGGTCACTGCAGCCACTGATGGATGAATTTTCCATGAATTGGTGGCTGCATCCACTCCCCCCCCCAATGCTGTGTTGTCACTTAAGTGAGCAGCGTATTCTCTGCCCATTTTTTTTTAACTTATGGGTGCTTCTGTTAGCAGAATTCCTGTTTGAATTTGCATGGCACTGAGTAAGAATAATGCTAGTTAGGAATCCTTCTGCTACCTCTGTTACTTCCCTATCCTTCTGTATTGACTTGCCTGAAGTGGGCTGTTCTGCCATTGGCTATACAATTTTGTTTGCATGGATTCTGTTCCCTGTTTGATTCATTGGATGGAAAGGTGTGGATTTGATCAAAACTACAACATGGGCAGGATGTTTTCTTCTCTAACTTCCCTTTATTCTGCATGGTTCAGGTGCTGCTTAACGTTTTGGAAATGTGTCAACAATGTCAGTGAGAGTGGGAATAATTTTTCCAGCACAGAAATGTAGACTCTGAAGTGGAAGGAATTCATTAACCAATCAGTAGGTGGGGGAAGCTTTCGTAAGAAAAATTTCATGCCAAAGATAGCAAGAAATTCATCATTAAGTTGGGGGGAGGACACACTGCAGAAGCAAGCCCACAATTGGAAAGAGTTTTATATAATGGAAGGTCATACACAAGCACTTCCTATTTTCTCTCATCTCAGAGCAATTGTGCTTTTCCAAAAAAACAAAAACTGAAGCAATAAAAGAAGAGTTGTGATCATACTAAAGGCTTTTTTTCAGAAAAGGGAAGATATTGGGTGATGGAAACATGCCTTGAGGAGTGCTGATAATGTTTCTAATTAGTGTAAACAATTTTTTTTTCTTTTTACATTTCATTAGCCAGCTAAATGTAAGCCACCCTGAACCTGCCTTGGCAGGGAGGGCGGGATACAAATTGAAATAAGTAAATAAATAAATGGGGTTGGTTTTTTCCCTCATGCAGTAATGTAGACCACAGTGGAATGAAACCATTAACCAGGCAGTATGGGGAGCTTTCCTGTGCACAAACTGAGCACTGAAATAATAAGAAATATATTAACCAGTCAGTGAGATTAGGAGAGCTTTCCAAGTGCAGAAATGTAGACCCGCAGGAAGGAGTTTGTTAGCAGTATGTCCAGGAGAGCTTCCGTATACCAAAATTGATGGCAAAGGTGTTTGTAAGGTAATATTTGTCGATAATGTTGCAAAGGGGACAGATTGGTAGAATTACTACTGTGTGTACGTTACCCTGTTGCATGGGAGATGGAGCAGTGGCACTCCCATATTTAGTACTGCCCACTTCTCCCACTTCTTCTGCCCACTTCTCCAAGCAGACTACTTTCTCTTGTTTTCTCTCTATCCCTTCTATGAACGCTGCTGCAGTCTTCTGGCCAAGAGACACCTACTTATTTGTAATGTTAAAACAGTAGTGCAGTTGCACTGTTCCAGAACAGTAGTTCTTTTTTAAAAGATGTAATTATTTGGTAGTAAACAAAGTCATACATCTCATTGCAAAGCAGAGTGAGCATCATGTCTGGGCACAAATTTAAACCCAGATCTGACATACCCACAGATTTCAAAAACACTCCTGGAATATTGTAAAAGGTAGGTACAGTGGTGTTGTAACAGTCACTCTTTTTAAATTCCACTGTAGTCTTCTTTCTGAATCCAATTTTTTAAAAACATTTATTGGTGGCTATAATGTGGGACCAGGAGGATTTACAAACATTTGAAGGGTACTTCACTGATATAATCTGGAGGGAGGGAGGGGATATACACATGGTGTCGTTTTGGTTCAATTACAAGATGCAGTGTGATGATAGTGCTCTGTAGCTTTTAACAGGTTTTAAAAAGGGGAGGGAAGGATCGTTCTCAATTGATGCATGAATCCAGGACTAACATCATGTGGAAACAGGACAAAAAGCTGCATGAATCAGGAGACTGAAACATGGAAAATCTTCAGTGTGAAAGCAGTCTGATTCTATTTTAAAGCTGTCTGTGCTGGTGGTCATCACAGCATCCATGGGCAGTTAATTCCACAATTTAATTCCTTATTGAGGAAAGAACTAACTTCCTTTCTTCATCCTGAATCGATTGCCCATTAACTCCATTAAGTGCCCAGTGAGATTCTAGTGTTATGGGAGAGGGAGAAAAAGTCCTCTGTATCCATTTTCTCCACTGCATGCATAATTTTATAAACTTCTGTCATGTCTCCTTTTAGCAATGTTTTTTCTAAAATGAAAAGGCCCAGATTCTTGAGCCTTTTCTCATAAGAACCAGTTAACAGTTTTGGTTGCCCACTTCTATGCTTTTTCCAGCTCTGCAATATCTTTTTAAAGATATAGTGACCTGCAACATAGAGCTATACAGGGGCATTACAACACTGGCCATTTTATTTTAAACCCTTTCCTAATAATTCACAACATGAAGTTGGCCTTTTTCACTTCTGCTGCTGCACACTGAGGTAACAAGGCAGCCATGGCATTATTT
The DNA here is from genome assembly GCA_029375565.1 of Gekko gecko. NCBI lineage: Eukaryota > Metazoa > Chordata > Lepidosauria > Squamata > Gekkonidae > Gekko > Gekko gecko. Next base: position 124,839,563 of record JAPDNY010000007.1, read on the forward strand.
ATAACTTCGTCCATTTATCTTTGGGAAATGCCCACTGCCAGTACAGGGCATTGTCCTTTGACCTACTTGCCTTTCTAAGGGTTTTCACCACATGCCTGGTAGTTGTTTGCAGGACATATTTGATGAGGAATAACCATCTTTTCATGCATAGACAATTGGCTCTGTCTCATTTCTCCTTTGTCCACAATGTCTAAACTGTTCTTTACTTTCTGTCTTACTTTGATCTGCATGTCAATTAGAAGTTCCATTCTTACCTAGTAAAAACAGGATGCCAGTTCTGCATGTTCCCTCCTATTTCTCTCATCCCCAAAGTTTTAGGGAAAACAGGGAATTTACAGATTATATCCTGATAATTTCTTGCTGGCTAAGCCAACCTTGGTTTACCACATCTGTCAAATGCAGACTTTTCTACCCACAGTTCCAGATGTCCTGTACCACAATACATCAAAATCCTTCACCCCAACTCTGATAGACCAGACAATGGCCTGGATGATACTTTTGGACCATTGCCTTTTGATGCCATGAGGAAGATACTTCTGAATGCTAGAAAACAATTTGCTAGTTGCTTCTATTAGTGAAAGTGCTTCAACACCAAAATGGATTCATATCACCCCCAATCCTAGATTACATTCTTTAGGCTTGTCACATTCATCTTGTAAGGTCTCTCTTGCTGCCATTTCATCTTCCCACTCTTTCATCCAGACACACTTGCTGTTGACCTAATCTTTTGGGAAGCAGTTCTTCAAAGACCTCATTAGGCTCCATCCTTCAGTGACAAACAGATAATTGGTCAGCCTTTCCTTCTCTGACTAGGGTAAACTGGTCTTGGACCTGTCATCCTATGATGCCCTCCCTATCAGAGTGAGAAAGGAACGCTGGACTAAACTGTGATAGTGCATTCTACTCTGAGGTAGTGAGGTCATCTTACCCTACCCTGACTTAAAGTCAGAAGGAGCTGACCCTATTATTTCTGTGTGTCTTTATATATTTGCACTTAAGAGTTCAATGTCAAATGTTTTTTCAAAACGCTTTTGACATTTTACATGTTTTGTTTTCTGTTATCAGCTAACATTTGAAATGGCTTCTGTGTCTTGGAAATGACTCTCACCTGAGTCTGCCTCCTTGACTGAATGGTGGGAATCACTACTCCTCAAATGCCCTCTTTACCTCAGTAGAAGGACTTTACTGTGCTGTCTATTTGCAGCACTGTACCAATATATACATATAGAACAAATTCTGTTAAGTTGAAGGAAGGAGTGGTCTTGTGCATAGCAGGGAGGAAGAACTGTGTATAACAACTGTGTTGATGGATTATCTTAAAGAATAGCCTTGCTAAATTGTTTTCCTTGTTTATTTTCTGGAAGTTTACATATACAGAGGGTTTGACAAAACTGTTGCCATCCAGTTTTCCAAACTGACTAGCATTTTTAAAATTTTATTGTTATGAAGAATGAAAAGGGATTCTTTTTTAGGGAAACAGGGAGCAAGTGATTGAGGTTGCCTATTAAATGATTAAAAAAGAGAGAAATTGACTCTGGAACAGTATCATATACTACCAGTTTCTGTTTTAGATCTAGTAAATGGATCAAAATGGTGTTATCATTTTTTGATTCTAATTAGAGGGGGATAGGGAATAGATGGAAATATTTTCTAAAAATGCTTAATTTCAGGATAGATTTGTTGCATGTTCATGTAGGGTTAACATTTTTTGTTTGCTTTACATTCTAGGAATGTTCAAATAGAGCCTGTGGTCCAGGAAAACTGGAGTCTTTCTTCATGGGCAACCAATTGCTAAGAAAGGTTTCCATAGAGATAGGAGATCACGTGAGAGTTCTGCTATGTTAGCATTAATATTTAAAATTAGAAGCAGGTTCAGTAGGGTTAAGCTTTTACAGAATGGAGCCTCTATTGTGTAGTTTATTGATTTGTTTTTCAGGTTTTGCTGTTTTAGTTATAAATTCATATATTAAGACTTTGTTCTTTCACTAGGTATGCTTTTCTAGTAAAATAATCTTTGTTTCTTGTAACACATTTGTCTAGAAACTGTTGCTATTTCAAATGTAATATAATCAACTATAATCACAAACTATTAAAGTCAGTGAGAAATTTGTCATAGTTTTCAATGTGACTTGGATTGCATCCATACGTAGTCAGATATACATATCCATTTAATTGTACTTTAATGTTTTGCTAGGATTATAATGCTTAAACTAAAGGGCTGTATACAAGTTTAGAAGATAATGTTTGTGCTTATTTTTGGCTTTCAGGTTTTGGTAAAAATGGTTTGTCTTTGGTGCAGATAGAATGACAATATCCTTTGTTTCTTATCTTTGCATTGTTTCATTTACTGCAATGCTGCATTTTGAGTGCTGCAATGCACTGCTATGGTTCAAGGTTTAAGTCATGTATTTGGAAGAGGAGTATTAAACAATCACAGGAGGTAGGCAGAAACACTGCATACTATATGTAGATATAGTGAAAATCATAACTGCAAACTTGTAATGTAATATGGGTTTGTAATTAACAGTCTAATGGTATCTAAATCTTCAGAAACTCATGTTTTTTTAGAAAGCAAAAACATTTCCCCAGTCTTTATGGTTGTAGAGGACTGAACAATAGATGGGAAATATATACGAGATTTGTTTCTAAAAGGAACAATAAGGAGGATATGGTAGAAATTAGGGTGGCTAAGTTCTATGCAATTCACTGGCCCTCTTCATTGCTTCCAGTCTTGCGTCCCTAGAACCTGTTGCTATTTAACTCTGGGCGTCCTTTGTCTCTGCCCACCAGTCTCTGACTAACCATTTCAGGTTGTACGAAAATCTCCACATGTTTTCATACAACTTAGTTTAATATTAAATGTCTGCCCTCTTATGTGATTTATTTTACACTATTGCTACTAGATTTCAAATACACAATTTCAGATTTCTTATAAATCTTCTTGTGTTCAGTAGTGCTGAAATCAGTTTTAAACAGAGCATTCTCCCTGGATTTCCAAGGCTTAGGTGAAGTACAGAACAATACCCAAGAAGCAGGTGGAAAAGGGTAGTAGAAGAGTAGTCGTAGTAGCAGCAACAGATCTGTGAACTGGATTATAGAGAGTCTTGGCTATCTCCAGGGCAACTGTTTGATTTAGCCATCACTTCAGTTCTCCTATATACCAACCATTTTATTTTCTCCCAGACTTCCATTAATCCTGCATACCCACATATCTCTAGCACCACCATGTTCCAGCTATATCGGCTCTGGCAAATTCCCTGTGAGCCTGTAACCATTCTTTGTTCCAGATAATTTTTATTTTATTATTTTTATCATTTTATTTCGACTTTTAGCTTGCCCTCCCCTGTACAGCAAGACTCAGGGCAGATAACAAGAAGTTAAAAACAATGTCATAAATTATTTGTTAGAAATAAATTAACATAATAACAAATCAAAATTAAAAACAGATGGCGACTTAGGCACTAATAACAGAAATTATCCAAAGTGAAGTTGTGCAGCCTTTGTCTCAGTGGAGACAGGTACAGTGACAGAATAGATGGTGGGGAGGGGACTGGGGAGGGGAGGCCAATTTAGATGGTAATTTTGCTGCCTCAGCTGTATGTCTGAAACATTTCCGTTTTACAGGCCATGCGAACTGGACCAGATAATAATTCAACTTAAATTTCTTTCAGCCTAACCTACCTCACAAGGTTATTGTGAGGATAAAATGGAGGAAAGGAGAATAACATAAGCTGCTTTAGGGAGAAAGACGGGGTCTAAATGAAGTGAATAAATAAAACCAGCATCTTTTCTCCCTATGTTCCTTCAGCTTCTCATGCATTATGTTATACCATCTTAATTAAATGATGCTCCAGTCTCCCACCGTTGAGTCTTCACGCATGTTATTTTCACTCAGAAGATCCTCTTTTGAATTCCTAAAAGTATTTAGTCTGCATAAAAGCCTCCCCCTGTTATTCTACTGTATTGTCTTCTACAAACTTGCCTGCTGCACCAACGGTCAATTTTATTAGTCCCTGATGGACCACCATTCTATATATGAAACTGTGCCAGCTGCAAAGTCTCTCCTCAGAGAGTTCTGGATGATGGTTGGTTGTTCTAGACTCGAGTGTCTTTGATTGCACCAGTGCTATGGTTTACCAGTGGAAGTGAAGATCACTTCTTCCTCACTGGTCTTGAGAAAAACCTATAAGACCTTTTTATTTCAGAAAGCTTTCTGTTAATTTTTCCGAAGGAGTGGTTATTATGTTTTTGCTGGCTTTTATGCCTAAGTTTAAATGGTGTATTTTGACTTCTGAAGTTCTTTTACATGTGCTGTTTTTATTGTCTGCCAGTCTTCTATGTACCTTACAGACTTCTTTGAGCTCACATTTGTAAAGAAAGATGCTCTAGTAGTATTCAAAACACTCACCTTTCAGCCATACCTTTTAAGGGCTAGATCCTTACAGGTGCAGCCAGAGTTCCACTTGGGGAATGGTGCTTTCCACTACCTTTTACCATTCTCATGTCATCCTAAAAAGCTAGAATGGCATTGAATTCAGCTTAGAGGAGGCTGTATTTGGAGGGTGAAATGGATGACAACCCCCCACAACTATAAATGCCCTCTGCATGTTCTAAGTTCTCTTTAGATCCAGTCCTAAAGCAATGTGTAGAATGTGTAGAACTAGCTTAAGTGCAATGTGTAGAAGTAGTTCAAATACCCTTTTTGTTGCCCCTATACTCTTGACATGTATGCATAGTCCCAGCACAGTGACATAATTTTCATTCAGCTGGGTATTAATTTGTACATGTTTTTAGGTTTTTTTCCTTTTATCCTTGTGTAAAAAAACAGCATTTGTGAAGAAGTTCATTTGTTAGGTCAGGCTCTTCCCAGAGGCCTTTTTTGTTTGATTGAAGCGTAATAAAGAAGCAAGAAGTTGATTAATGATTGACCTTTTGAAATCCCAACTGGCATCTGGTTATGTGCTGTAGAGCGACTGAACTATTATTTCCCCTTAATTTCTTCAAATCTGCGAGTTGCTTGTGACTCAGTTTAGATGATATTCTTCCACAAAACATAATGGGGAAGCAAGACTCTTTGCCTTCCTACCTGTCTAGCATACCCTTCTCAGCTGTCATCCACTTTGAGTCCTAGTGAGAAAGGCGAACTATAAATGAAAATAGCATAAATCTCCAGGACGTGAGTGGAATATCTGAATAAGGCAGATGTACATAAAATACTGTAATCAATATTCCAAATAAAAACTTGGCTCTGACTGTGCAGCTTGGTATTTACGTATATTGGATTTCACATGTATACATTTTGTTAAAATATTTTACACACATATGGATGGTCTGTGCCTTAGAAGGGAGAGCAGGCATCCTAGGTAGGTGGCAAGTAATGTTATTGCTCCCCAATCCGACATAGGTAAAAATTATTTTCTGAGTCTGGCCTGCATCTTCCTCTGCATCAGACAATTCATGGTCTCTAAATCAGTCTAGCTTATTGAATTACTGATATGGTCTGCTGTACTTTGTGGCCATACTTCAGTTTTAAAAATCAAATGTTTAGTTTTATTAAGTATTTTGTATTTTGCAGTGGTTATTATGGTAGTGCAAAGAAAGTGAAATACTGCTTTGCTGAAGTAACCTTATTTTTCCCTCTCCTTCCTCTTGATTAATTTTACAGTCCAAGAATAAACAATGTAAATACTTAGAATTCTAGGCTGTCTTCTTCAAAATATTTATGGTACTGTACTTAAATTTAGAATCTTTACTCTTGTATGATGCATGCCTCTGACAGTTTTTTACAGCACACACTGTAGACTAGTAATCTTCAGAACTAAGGACTGTGAATGTCCTACTTTGACTGGATCTCACCTTTTGATCTTACACTTTGCCCTTATAGGTTATCAACACTCTTAGCTTTTCAGTTTGTTCTGAGCTGTTTGCTCTTCCCTGAGGTGCATCCAGACATAAAAAAGCAAACTCAAAAGCTTTTTATGGAACAGTGAACCTCTTTCTATGGCTTACTTTCAGATATCATGAGTAAACCAGGGTTGACTGTGGTGAGAATGATCCAGGAAGTCCTCGGGCTCATGTACTCCTTCCTCTCATTGTATGCCAAACCAGGACTGAAGACTTCCTAGCTAAAACCAGAATTGGTGATGACATGCAGAGCAGATAGTTTGTTTCATAGCTAGAACAAAATTCTACTGTGGCTTAGTATCCTGGTTTTAAGCAAGAAACAAACCACAGTCTGCCCATTCATCTAATTTGCAGGAGCTTCGGTGTCCTACCTTTTTTGGTACCACAACTGCTTGATTTCATAACTGTAATCTTTATTGGCTCTGAGTCCTCCCATGGGCATTACTCCCATGAATTTCAGTGTCATTAAGATTCAAATGGGGACATGAATTGAAATTCTTTGCTTTATAACTCTGAACACATTTACTTGGAAGAGATTAAAATTGTTGAGACTTATTTCCAAGAAAACATGTTTGGAACTTAAGTGATCGCAGTCTTTCAAACCAAAATCAAATGATATTTTGAAGCTTATGGTCTGAAATAAGAAAAAAGGATAGTTAATGAAATTATCTTTCTGTGTTAGAGGTGTCCCACGATCTTGAGTTACAATAGTCTAATGCAATATAAGACAATCCTGTATCTGAATTCCATGCTTTATTTGTGAATGTATGGCCACAGTGCAGAGAGCTCCTTGTAGATGTTACCCACATTTTCCTCAAACCTCTGTTCTATTTCACAGTGCAAAATGCCCTTTGAAATCACATGAGTTTCAAAAGTTGTAGGGAGTTCAATGGAGTCAACAGGCTTATATTGTAGTCCTAGTGAGATGAAGCTGTAGTTACTTGTAAAATAATACATTCAGGATTATACTTGTAGTTGCATGGTATTCTGGATCATGTCTTATGCCATGCTTGAAAATAAATACATAGAAATCCAGGATTTGATAATGGCTGAATATAATCAAGTTTCCATTAAAAATGCCTGTTGTAATTTTCAAGATTAATTGTTATCAGTCAAAATGCAAAAGAATTCTGTTTTGTGGTGTGGATGTTCTTATAACCTTTGTTTTGTGTTTTTTTTTCCCAGATACCCAGAGAGCGGCATTGTAGATATGACTGTTCGTAATCTACGCCCGCGAGCAAGAACTATTTTGAAATGGAACGAATTACGTGTGGGTGATATGGTAATGGTTAACTACAATGTAGAGAGTCCTGAAGAAAGAGGATTCTGGTTTGATGCAGAAATTGCCTCTTTAAGGGAAATTTCAAGGACTAACAAAGAAATTTATGCCAAAATTATGTTGGGGTAAGATTTTATCGATACATTTTAGAAATCTGTTTACCAAAAAGATGATATCAGTTTTAAATGCCATGACTCTGCAGAATAAAAAACAGTCGGATTCCTCATTTCCAGTTAGCTCTGGGTCCTTTGTTTCGAGAAGAAAGTTGTTTTAAAAAATAGATGTAGTTTACACTGATTGGTTTACCACTGGTAGCTGGAGTGAATCTCTGTGCTTAGGAGGAGACTGGGTTTTCATCTGGAATCCATTGAGGATCTTGGAAAAGAGCAAAAGAGTATCAGACTCTGGTTCTCCTTGCCTTTCCTCAAGCACTGGAATGTGGGGATGTTCTTTGGATTCCCACAGAAGCCAGATGAAGATCAGAAAGAAGATGGAGAACCTCTGAGTTTATATTGGATAAAAGCAGCGTTGGGGAAGAAAAAAGAGATCCCAGAATAGAACAATGTGACTTCAGACTACAGATCACTGTGTCTTGTAAACAGCTGGCAAGAAGGCCTATCCTTTCTTCTCTGTTGCTCTGTGCTGGATCTTTCCCCTTTTAGTGACAAGCTGGCATCTCATGCAGGGCTTTGAGAGTCCCCTGCCTTAGATTCCTAGCAGTTGGAACTGGATAGGTCTACCTATGGATGAAATTGAGGTGGTAATTGAGCTATTCTTTTTTCCCCAATGAGATATGGATATTTTTTCACAAGACATGTAATAGAATTCTGGTGATCTAATAATTTTTTTTTCAATCTGTGTTCTTAAAGCAGTAAAACTAAGAGTTCAGATTAAAAACAAAAACACCCCCTTCCCCCAAATGATAGATAGGTAACATTTCCACATGGACTTATTTTTCATTCACTTTGCTCTGTGTAAAGAGCTGGGAATGTATGTTCAAAAGATAAAAATCAGGGTTGATTCCTTTCTCTGCATTTTTATTGCTTTAAGTTTTTAATTATAGCTTCTGCTTCTGTATATTCAATAGCAGTCTAACATAAAAATTAACTTGATAAAACTTCTTAAATGAGGCTTTTTTTTTTTACTATTCTGTAACATACAAGCTGATTGTATACTGTGGTGGCAGTCACACGTGCAAAATAAAGTGGGGGGAAAGCGAGGCTATTTGCTCTGTAGGAATTTGACCCACACTTATGCAGTCACACAGTCCTTGGAAGCTGCGGGCACAGCCCATCACTGCATGAACAGATGCAACTGCGGGTGAGTCGTCCCCCCCGCCCCTCGTGTGTTTCCGGTGCGCTTCAACGAGGGATCGATGATTCGCATCTCTGCACCGAGGGCTTCATGATAGTCATAATAGGGCTCTCTTTTGGAAGATTGTCTTTTTTCCCTTAACAAACAAATGGTTATCTGAACAGTTGGTGCTTCCTACTCTATCTGTGGATTACTCCATTTTTTTGTGCTATCAATAAACAAGAACTATCAAGTTCATTATTAGGAATGGTTCTAATATGTTTATTCCCTAAGTCACTGAATGGTACTTTTTGTTCAAACTAGTGGTCTATTGTAAGTAATTATTGCCTGGTATTAACGTTGCCAGTTATGAATAAGGAGTATAAAGGTATTTTATTATTTGAGAAAGGTTCATCTTTGCTAAACAAATGGTGTTATAAATTTCAACATGTCCTAACTAATACAGTCAATCAGAACTATTGCCAGCAAAGCCAGAAATAACTTATTTGCTTTAGTTTATTTCTTCAGTTCTCTGAGTGAGGGATCTAGTGCTGAAGTGGCAAGTCTAACTGCACCATTTTTTGAGTCCAGTGGCACCTTTAAGACCCACAAAGTTTTATTCAAGGTATAAGCTTTTGTGTGCAGACTTATCTGAATAGTTAGCCTCCCTCTCAGAGTAACTCAGGCACCCCCAAAAATCCTGTTCCTGCCACTGGCAGAAAATGGCATGAATTTTAAGTATGTAAGATCCCACCTTTAGCTCAGCATTTTAAGTTCAGTTTCATCCCAACTCTGTTCCTCCTTCATGGTGACTCTATGAGGTTCAGTCAGGCTCAGCTTTACCCCAGGACTGTTTTTCCACCATCACAACTCTTGACAGTGCTAACCTTTTCCTGCTCTTTCACCTTGTTCTTCTTCTTTCACTCTTTTTCTCCTGGTTTGCTATTCTAATCTTCAGCATGATTCCTCTGTGTCCCTTACTTGGGTTTTCTTGCTCACATTTCCTCCCATCCTCCTCCTTTCTTGTGGCAAGAAGTGCCCAGTGCTCTATTGTTACCTCTGGTAGAGGAAATAAAGAGCCTAGTAAGGAACATATTGCAACCCTCTGATTTCTACATGGTCCTTCCCCTTCTGTACAGTCATAGTTGCTGACATAGTACATGCATCTTCAGGTGGAGTCTGGTTAGACTAGTCATGGTAGCTGAATGTGGCAGTTTCTACTAGGAACAGCTTAACTGTGCCTAATTTTATGCATTTGAATTGCTGTTCCAGTGCATTCCCTGATTTTGTGTACTATATTGCATTGCTTTCCTTTCTACCTTTCTTTTTTGTTGTGATCAATACAGATTAATTTAGTTCAAATATAAATCTTTTTCCAAATATAAATAATATTTTCCTATGTACCACTTCAAGTACACACCATTGTATACACATAATCCCACACCTGGGCTGGAATACATATGTGTAAAGGCTGTACATGTGTATTCCCCCAAGTGTACCTTTGTGGTAACAGGTTGGTGAAGTCGTACCATCATTCTCTGTGGCCAGTATGGAAATTACTTTTGGATCCATCCCTATATATGGATAAACAATGATATTCATTTGTTTATATTAAAGAAGGGGAGTGTGTAGGTATGTCTGTTTTCCTGAAGATTTTTTTGTAGGCCTATCATGCATAAACAAATTTGTACCATCAATGGTTTGTAAAAAAAATCAATACAGACTGCTGGTCATTGTGATGAAAGATGAGATCCACATCACTGCAGGCTTTTGCAGACTCTATTTATAGCAGCAGAAAGGGTTAGGATCTGTCATAATTTCTGTCTTGATCCCTCTCCCCATGCAGATCAAAAAAATCCACACAATTGAGCCATGTAGGGATAATGAAGATATCTACCTAAGACTGCAGAAAAACCAGAACAGTGGAGGGAAATCTCCCCCTCCCCCAATGTTTGGATGACATTTGGGTTGATTTCCCCAAATGAGATAAGGGAGCCAGAAGTTGGGAGGGGAAATAAGGTGCATGGGCATGAGACGGAGAAGATGTGAGGGTCGCAAAGGGAATGAGCGGCTTGATGGAAAGCAGCAGCCAAAGGGAAGGAACTGAATAAGATCGATGGGAAATTAGCATGGACAGTGGAGAACCTATGGAGCCTGCTGGGTAAAGGAAATCAGCAGGGAGAGATGACACCCCACCATCAGTCCTTAGCTGTTCCCTGATTGTTTCTACATAAAGGTAAAGGTAAAGGTTCCCTTGCTCGAAAGCCAGTCGAATCCGACTCTAGGGTTGCGGTGCTCATCTCCGTTTCAAAGCCGAAGAGCCAGCGCTGTCCGAAGACGTTTCCGCGGTCATGTGGCCGGCATGACTAAACACCAAGGTGCACGTAACGCTGTTACCTTCCCACCGAAGTGGTACCTATTTATCTACTTGCAATTTCTTGCTTTCGAACTGCTAGGTTGGCAGTTTCTACATAGTGCAGTTTGTTTCTACATAGTGCAGTTCTATTAAGTGTGATGGTCTGGAAGATTCTATTCTGAATATCTACCTTGTTTATTTTTTATATTTTTAATTTTTTGAAAAGACAAAGAAATAGTATAAAGGAAATACAGAAAGAAAAAAAGGTTACCTAACATAATTATATATATACTAGGGAGCAGAGCCCGTTGTGATGGAAGACAACGGGCCCTAGAAAGGAAGGGCTCTTCTCTTATTCCCTTGTTATTATATGCAGATGACACGGTTCTTTTGTCTACTTCCCATGTTGGATTGAACCGTTTACTGAACCGTTGCCATGAATATTATGTGATTAACAGACTGGAGTTGAATTATGAAAAATACAAGATATTAGTCGTTCCCCATTCCCGAAAATCTTATAAGTGGATTATTAATGGCAACAAACTTGAACAGGTTAAGCATTTCAAATATCTGGGCATTTATTTCCAATCCAATGCTACTTGGACCTACCATCGCAAAATGGCTATTAATGTAGCCAAAGTTAGTGCTGCAGCAATCTCTCGCTTTTATTTTTCTGTTCGAGGTAACCAGTATGTGCCAGCTGCACTTAAAGCTTTCAATGCTAAAACAGGAGCTCAATTACTGTATGGGGTACCTCTCTGGATTTCAGTTGAACGTGTCCACTCTACCTTTCTGCGAAAGATCATGGGGTACCTATGTGTATTCCATATGCTGCTTTATGTTTGAAGTGCGGTCAGAACTTGCTGGCTACTAAGGCATGGATCCACACTATTAAATTTTGGCTACGACTCCATTTCAACTTTGACCCTTTCAGTTATATGTACCAACTACTTTCTGAATCTGTTAATTCCAGCTGGCTATCTTACATTGAAGCCAAAATAAGTTCCCTGAATTTATCTTTAGAATCCTTATATATGCTTTCTGAGTCTGAGGCCTTTCTAAAAATAAAATCTAGTTTATTGGGATCAGAGCTACAAACTCTTTATAGCCTGGCTAACAGAACCTGTTATCCCTTAAATTTGGGGATTGTTCCTAATGCAAACTTTCCAGCAGTGTACCTTTATCAACTCATAGCACCAAATTTGCGTAGAGCCATATCCTTGGCTAGATTTAATGTTCTTCCTTCAGCTATCTTATCTGGCAGATTCCAAGGGATTCCCTATTCTAGCAGGTGTTGCCCTTGTATGAAGGACTGTGTTGAAATTGTTGCACCTGTCCTCCTCCCTGCCCTCTCTACTTGGCGTCCCATCAGGATCTTCTGTACCCCGTATTAGGCCAAATTTTAGAGACCCCTGATGATTTTAAGCTCCTTTTCTTGCTTGACAACGCAAATACAGAAATAACTGAAATAGAAGCAAAGTTTCTCTTCAGTGCCATGGTTTTACGGCCTGATAAGTGATGTTTTGAATTAGATTTTAATTATGATGCTACTCTTATTACGTTGTCACTCTGTGATGTTACTCTGCAATTTTAATTTTGTTCTTGATTGTGTATCTAGACTATTGTATCCTTATATATATGCCAATAAAAGGCTTTGGATTGGGAGGGAGGGTGGAAGGGAGAGAGGGTTGGAGAAAGGATGGAAGGAAAGAAGGGGGAAGAGTGAAAGAAAGGAGAGAGGAAGAAAGGAAAGTGGGGAAAGGAAGGGAAGGGGGCGGAACGGGCTTCTCTATGCTTACTGGGCCCATAGACGGGCCAGAGGATGGGGGGGCAGAACGGGCTTCTTTGGGCCTACTGGGCTCGTAGAAGGCCCAGAGGATGGTTTTGGGGGGCGGAACCGGCATCTCTGGGAATACTGGGCCCTGAGAAGGCCCAGAGGACGGTTTGGGGGGTGGAACAGGCTTCTCTGGGTCTACTGGGCCCTGAGAAGGCCCAGAGGATGGGGGAGAACGGGCTTCTCTGGGCCTACTGCTCCCATAGAAGGCCCAGAGGATGGTGGGGGGGACAGAACGGGCTTCTCTGGGCCTACTGCACCCATAGAAGGCCCAGGGGGTGGGGGAGGCAGAAAAGGGCTTCTCTGGGCCTACTGCACCCATAGAAGGCCCAGGGGGTGGGGGGCGGAAAAGGGCTTCTCTGTGCCTACTGCACCCATAGAAGGCCCAGGGGATGGTGGGGGGGGGCAAAGGGCTTCTCTGGGCCTATTGCACGCATAGAAGGCCCAGAGGATGGTGGGGGGGCAGAAAAGGGCTTCTCTGGGCCTACTGCCCCCATAGAAGGCCCAGGGGATGCTGTGGGGGGGTGGAAAAGGGCTTGTCTGGGCCTATTGCCCCCATAGAAGGCCCAGGGGATGGTGTGGGGGTGGAAAACGGCTTGTCTGGGCACCCAAAGAAGGCCCAGGGGATGGGGTGTGTGGAAAAGGGTTTCTCTCACCTGCCTCAGCCTTGAGGGCCTGTCTCTGCGCTCACTCTGCAGACGGTCCTCTCCTGTTGGAGGACCGGAGCAGACTGAGCTGAAGACACTGACCGGGGCGGACATGGGCAGGAGTTCGCCAACCAGCCAGTCAGCCCTGTCCAGCGTCTTCTGACTGCCAGTTCTTGAGCCCAATCAATTATGGCTACCATAGAATGTTGCGGAACCAAAATTCAAATATTAATAAGGACAGGATATATATCATAGATGATTATATATAACCAAGTATGAAAGACAAAATATTTTTCTCCAGTGCCCCCTTCGTTACATTGAAAGGGTCTTGGAACTTGGTCTGTAACATACAATGATATTAACTTCTGATAGGGTACATTTATATTCATCATTTCAGATTTTGTAACTAGGGTGATCTTCGTTGTGATCTCTGAGCAGTCCCACACAGGGGTTAGGCGCCTGTGCACGACCTCGATTGGAGAATATTCCAGAGCTTGCCTCAGGAGTCTTTTTTGGCGGGCTCTCTTCCCGCCCTGGGGAGCAGACATGCACTGCACATGCCTGGAGAGGGGGAGAGAACTGCCTCCCACTCAGTTCTTCGACCGCCTTAGCGTTCACACCTCTCCAGCGATCGCTCTTCAAGTTGCCTCAGCTGAGTTTTTCTCTTTGATTTTTCTCTCCATTGTCTGTTTTCACTTTTCTGCTTCTTGTATCCTTAAAAAAAAAAGTCTTCACTATTTTTCTCTCATTTTTCCACCTGTTCCCCCACTCCTTCCCCTCCTATCTTGGTCGGGAAGGTCTTTGCATAGGCCACACCCTAGTTTGATGTTATTTTGATTGTGGGTCATGCCCCCCATGCGGGTTCTATCTCTCCAACTGAAGGCCCTAAAGCTTACTTAGAGCTTGTTACTAGAATGGCCATGGCCCTCCAGGTGCAGGGTACAAGAGATACTCCAGCAGTGACCGATGTTGTGCATAAGTTGGTCCAAGTGGACTTGCCACCATCAATGATCCTGCCTTTACTCCTGGTGCACCTTTCTGTCATAAAAGAGTCCTGGGATCGCCCTGCTTCGATATCATCGATACCTAGGAGGTATGATGCCATGTACAAAGTCCAGGAGTCCTCCAGAAAGTTTTTATTTAGTCATCCTTTACCAAATTCAATGATTGTTCATTCTTCTTTGAAATCGAAGCAACGAAGGCAATCTATCCTTCTGAATCCTGAGGGTTGCAAAATCGATGCTATTGCAAAGAAGACTTATTCGGTGGTGGCTATGAATGTTAGGATTGATACTTACCTGTCCTATTTGTCAGTGTATGCTTTCAACGTGGCTACTGCTGTTCGCCCACTCCTAGATACTGTACCAGACGAATGTCGGACGACACTATCAGCTGCTCTTTCTGAGATCTGTACCATTTCTAAGCAACAGATAGATTCAATCCGGCATGCAGTCACTTGTTCCTCTAAGGTACTCTCTTCTTCTATTGCCCTTCACTGCCATGTGTGGCTTCGTAGTACATCTCTCCAGCCTGATGTTAAATTTAAAATTGAGGACCTGCCCTTCAACGGTGATTGGTCTTTTTCGCTCCACCACTGATGAAACTCTGAAAGCAGTTGATGACAGTAGAAAGAAGGCTAGAAATCTTGGGGTTTCGACTTCAACTCCTCAATGCCCCTGATATTGGCAATGGAAACCTTACTATAAGAAACAACAACCTTCTCCTGCAGCCACTTCACAATGGAAGTGCAGGCCCTACGATTATCGTCTATCTTCTCAGAAACCAAAGCAGCAAGCGCCTAAGAAGCTGCACATCTCTAAGCAGTCTGTTTGACCATCTTGATTGCCTGTTGCCGCCTCCTACCTTTACCCCTCCTGTCGGTACCCGGCTTTTTCCCTTCCTCCCAGCTGGGGAAGAAATCACCATGGATGCCTGGGTCGGAAGCCATCATTTGGGTTGGGTGCGCCATTTTGCCCCCAAACCTCCACCATTTCATCACACCCCCAGACCCATTGCTCTGTCTCGAAGTTAATACACTCCTCAGCAAGGGGGCCATCAAACTAGTCCCGGAGGCGCAACAAACTCTAGGCTTCTACTCCAAATATTTCACGATTTCCAAATGGGACAGTGGTGTTCGGGCCATTATGGATCTTTGAGATTTCAATCATTTTATCCGTTGCCAAAAGTTCCGAATGGTCACCTTACAGACCATCCTCCCTCTTCTTCCACAGTCAGGATGGTTAGCATTGATAGACCTCCAAGGTGCTTATTTTCATGTCACCATCCAACCTCAACATCAACGGTTCCTTTGATTTGTGATCGGACCAGATCATTACCAATACAGGTTCCTTCCCTCTGACCTCTACATGGCTCCCAGAGTCTTTACGAAAATGTTGGCGGTGGTGGCAGCGGAATTACATTATCGAGGAGTCATCCTTTATCCATATATCAACGACTGACTTCTTGTGGCCGCAACACAGGCTCAACTTGTTCAGGATGTTCACACCATCCTCACTCTCCTTTGCACCTTAGGGGTCTGTATCAACGTAATGAAATAGGCCCTGCAACCGCTTCAGCTTTTCCTTCAGGCTTTCAATCCCCAGAAACATCTCTGGTGCAAGATTCTTTCGATTCCTCTGCCTGTTCTCAGCACCCTGACCTGGTGGTCTCTTCTGCAGGCATACCCTTTCGATATCCACCTCCAGAGATCTGCCTGTTGACAGATGCTTCCCTCTGGGTTTGGGGAGCCCAGTATGGGACTCTGTCTGCAAGAGGAACTTGGGAGAGGACTCTCCACATCAATACCTTAGAGCTTCAAGCCGTTCATCTGGCTCTGATCTTGTTCCAGCCTCTACTGTCGGGCAAGGTGGTCCAGGTCGCCTCAGACAATATTGCCACAGTATTTTACATAAACAGGGCAGCACAGCGTCTGCCCGACTCTGTCTAGCGGCAGTCTGCCTATGGGACTGGTGCCTTCGACATTCCATCTCCATATCAGCCATACATATTCCAGGTGTTCAAAATGTCGATGCCGATCTCCTGAGCCGCTCTGCTTCTCACGACAGTGAGTGGTCTCTGCATCCCCAGTATCTTCGACCTGTATTTACTGAGTTTGGTTACCCGACCATCGGCGGCTTCGCTACTTTGTAGAATACTCAGTGCCATCTCTTTTTCACGCAAGGTCAACCCATCTGCCCGGTCGCTCGGGAATGTGTTTCTTCACAGATGGCACAGAACCTTTTTCTACCTGTTCTCTCCGTTCCCTCTCATTGCCAGGTTGCTCCAGAAAATAGTGGCAGAGGCCATCTCCTGCATCATCGTCACTCCTAGGTGGCCACGTCAGGTGGTTCCCTCACCTCCTCCGTCTCTCCAAGGGTCAATTCTGGCATTTCCTTCAGGTCCTGGATCTCCTCTCTTGCAATCGGGGGCAGATTCTACATTGCAATCCGACCTCTTTCAAACTCACCACTTGGAAGATCCGGCAATGACCTTTCCACCTACAGTGTCGGAAGTCTTGCTCCATGCTCAAAAACCGTCAACTCGCAAGGCCTACTGTTTAAAGTGGAAGAGGTTTCAGTCCTACGCTTTGCAGCACTCCTTCCCGACCGTGCCTCATTATTCCACATTTTTCCTTATATTGTCTCCTTGAAGGACTCTGGTCTGGCATACTCTTCCCTGAAGGTGCACTTAGCTGCGATCTCAGCATATCATCCCTTGATACAGGGATCTACAGTGTTCTCCCACCACCTCACAAAGTCCTTTCTTAAGGGTCCTTTGCACCCTTGCCCACTTTGAAAGCCTATAGTACTGTCCTGGAGTCTGTCCTTGGTCTTAACCCAACTAATGACTAAACTGTTAGAACTGATGGCTTCGACAGATCTTCGACTCCTCTCATGGAAAACAGCATTTTTGATTGCCATCATGATCGCTTGCCTGGTAGGAGAACTTGCTGTCCTCCATGCAGATCCCCCGGATACAATTTTCCACAAGGATAAAGTTGTCATTTGACCAGACCCTACCTTTCTGCCTAAAGTAGTCTCTGCCTTTCATCTGTCTCAATCTTCTGTCCTCCTGACGCTCCTCAAAGAGCCTTACATTCCCTCGATGTCAGGAGGGCTCTCTCGAACGCAACCCTTTCAAAAGTCTCAAAGGCTTTTTGTTGCGTATGCCTCCAAGTCTAAGGGTGAGGCTATCTCCTCTCAAAGATTGGCTAAAAGGGTGATCTCAACCATAGCCCTTTGCTATGACTTAGCGCATCAACCCGTGTCTGCCTCTATTACAGCCCACTCCACACAAGCAGTATTGACTTTGACTGCCTTCCTCGCTGGTATCCTGCTGGAGGATGTCTGCGCTGCTGCTACCTGGTCCTTCACCTCGACCTTTGTGTCCCGTTATGCACTCGATGTTCAAGCTTGGCGGGATGCTGCCTTTGGCCCGGCAGTACTTCGGTCTCTCTTTGCCTGATGCTTCTACTTTTTCAGGTGGGACCTGTACTTCGAAATTATAATGCTCTGTCCTAACCTGTTTATGTTTTTCTTTCAGCTGCCAGCTCCCTCCTCCAACTAGTTAAGCTCATTGATCTCCAATGTGTGGGACTGCAAAGAGACCACGACAAAGATAAACAGGTTGCTTACCTGTAACTGATGATCTTTGAGTGGTCATCTGTGCAGTACCACAATCCCACCCAGCCTTCCCCACTGCTGGCATCTCCTGATAACTTAC
Organism: Gekko gecko; assembly: GCA_029375565.1. Lineage (NCBI taxonomy): Eukaryota > Metazoa > Chordata > Lepidosauria > Squamata > Gekkonidae > Gekko > Gekko gecko. The sequence continues at coordinate 124,857,598 of JAPDNY010000007.1, forward strand.
CTTGATGGGACTTACTGGTAGCAGTCAAAGGAACTGAGTGGGAGGCAGTTCTCTGCATGTCTGCTCCCCGGGGGGGGAAGAGAGCCCTCCAAAAAAGACTCCTGAGGCAAGCTCTGGAATATTCTCTGATCGAGGTTGTGCACAGGCGCCCAACCCATGTGTGTTACTACATAGATGACCACTTGAAGATGATCAGTTACAGGTAGCAACCTGTTTTTTTGCAGCTACATTATTAGTTTCATCATTACTACATATCCAGTATTACATGTTTTCATCTCTTCTGCATACTCGCTATTACTTTTAGCACGTAGATAATCTAACAAAAATACAGAAGGAAAGTCTATTAATTATCTCATAATAAGAAAATTTAAAAAGTTGTTTTCCCCAAAGTCCACTTCCTTACACATATTTGTATTCAGGATGTTAAATTTAAAACAGTAATACAAAATTTAAAACTGATTCTGCTTCTTCTTCATTACCATATATTTGTATAGAGTAATTTAAACCACTTTTCATTCTAAATTTGTCTTCTGCTTGCATAGTAGTCCACCTCTCTTCAAATTTTATAAGTGACATGTTTCTCAAACAAGTTATTAGTTTGTTATTACTACATATTCAGCAAGTTTATTTCCCCATTCTTCTAAGCATAGACAGACACCTATTTTCCACTTTACTATGTAGATAATTCTAGCCACTGTCGCCATGTATTTGAATATTTCTTTTAGAGTTTTTGGTAATTTGTTAGGTAGTATACATAATAGCATATTTTTAGCTTCCATAGGGAATTTGAACTTATTTTCCATGTATTTCTTTCCAATATCTTTTTGCTTTTTTAGATGTCCACCGCATGTGAAAAAACGTTCCACCTATGACATTTCCAGCATTTTCTTTGTAGTTTTTATTCACTTTCTCAATATCCTTTGGAGTTATATACCATCTAAAAAACATTTTATACTAATTTTAATGCCTGGCTGGCTGTAAACTTGACATCTTTTCCCCATAACCATTCCCATTCATTCATAGATATCTGTTCTTTAAAGGTTTGCATTCATTTAAGCATATACTTTTCACTTGTTAGTCTTCTGTTTCTAGCTGGAGTAATATCTTATGTATCCATAGTAGTAAATGCTCTTTTTGATTTATAATCAGCTATTCAAATTCAGTCACCTCTATTCAGTGTTCATGTTTTTCTTTAATCTTGAAGCTGATTGATAATATAGCAACCGTTGAGTGTTTATACCTTTATCTCTAATATCTTGCCATCACTTGATTTTCCCCTGAGTATTTCTCATCATACCATATGTTAAAAAAAACATTTTTATTTCTTGCGTTCTTATCATGATAGGCTTCTATTGGGGACATGAGCAGAGAATTTTGAGGGCTCAGTAAATTCTGGCATGTAAACCATACTCTCAAAAGTCCATCTATGATTATGATTTCTTTCTTGTGTTATTATCATTTTAATTGATTTCTTAATCCATATATAATTGTGTAAGCCTTCATCTAGGTCTGCTGATTCAAGTTTTGCTATTTTTTTGTCTTGAGTTTTTAATCCAGTCTGCAATCCAGATCAAGCCTGCTGCTTGGTAATATAATTTTATATTTGGAACTGCTAGTTCTTCTTTCTTTTTCTCATCATGTACTATTTTGAAGCTTATTCCTGGTTTCTTGCCATTCCAAATACATTGGTTTTATCTGTCTTTGCAACTCTTCCAGAATTTTTTCTTTTATATGTACGGGTAACATTTAGAACAGAAAATTTAGTTTGGGCAATATATTCATTTTGATTGCAGAGATTCTTCCCCGCGACAAGATTTTAATTTTTTTCCATCTAGATAAATCTGCTTCTATCAATTTCCAAATCTTCTGGAAGTTATTTTTGAAAAGGTTACAATTTTGTCCAGTCATATTTATTCCCAAATATTTAATGGGGTCAGTGGCTACTGTACACGCTGTTCTTTTTTAATATTTATTTATAGATTTAATAACATATTAGGACCCATGCTACTCTTTATCTTCTTCTTGTAGCATTAAAAATTGTTATCATTTTTGTCTTCTTTCTGTTAATTGTGGAGCCTGAAAAGTATCCAAATTCTTTGTTATGTTCCATTATGTACTTTGTTATGTTCCATTACATACAATTTTGGGGGATTCAAGACAGTTAGAACCACTTCGGCGGCATAGCTTTTCATTTTGAACTCTACATCATCCACTTTTAGTCCCTTAATCCTAGCATCTTGTCCTTGTAGCTAGAATCTCTATCAGTAGGGTAAATAGTAGAGGTGACACAGGACATCCTTGACATGTTTCTTTTTCGGTTGAGATTGCTTCTGTTAATTTTCCATTTATTAAAATCTTTGCTTGTTTATTTGAGTATATACCATGCATCCAGTTCCAGAATTCAAGGCCACAGCCCATATTCTGAAGTACATTCAGTAAGAAAGGCTGAGTTAAATTGTTGAATACTTTCTCTGCATCCAGAAATAAAAACACTGCTTCTTTTCTTCTTGTTCGCAATTTCAATTGCATCTAATATAAATCATATAGTCTTTCATATACCTCTTTGGTACAAAGCCTGTTTGGTCAGAATGTATTAAATTTGGTATACATTTTCTTACTGAGATTAATGTGGCAAAGATTTTGTAATCTACATTCAGCAGAGAAATAGGTCTGTATGGCTGTGGTAGTGGTGCATCACTGCCCTCTTTATATATTAACACTGTGTATGCGTCTTGCCATATTGGAAGTTCTATTTTCTTTGTCTTTTATCCCGTTTATAACTTTTTATAATAGTAACATTAATACTTCTTCAAAATGTTTGTAATATATTTCTGTCAGCTCATCCAGTCCTGGTGCTTTGTCCTTCTTCATACTCTTTATTGCCTGGGAAATTTCTTGAATTGTTATTGTTTGGTTTAAATTTTTTCTATGTTCAGCCATAAATTTTGTGATCAGGGTGTCTTTTAAGTATTCTCCTAATCTTTCTTCTGAGACAGACTTCTTCTTATATAATCCTGAAAGAGCGTTGTTAAATTGTTCCTGTATTTCTTTTTCTGTGTATATAATTTGATCTCCTTTCTTTACACTTGCTATTCTCTTTTTCCTTCCTAAGATAGTATGCCAAACATCTGCCAGGTTTGTTTGCATGTTCAATATGCCTTTGTTTTAGAAATTTTAGTTCATTGTCAGTCTTTTGTGCAGGCTCGCATGGGGACTGTGCATGTGCAGGTCTGCTGATCAGTAGGTCTATAGCTTTAACCCTCCAGAGGGTGCTGTGCACAGGAGCCATAAGCTCCAGCCACCAATAGAGAAGGTTGTTTTCTTAGACTCCTTTTCATCTACAGCAAAGGATCTCCAATGTCCTCGTCTGCACCCACAATGGCACAGAAGGCTTTGTTTAAAAATGCAGCCGGTGTGATACAAAGATGACACAGACAGACAATCACGATCTGTGTCTCTTCTGCCTTGGGGAGGGCCACGTAACTTCATCCTTCGGTGCCTGATTAAAGTTTACCCCCAAGGTGTGTGGAGAGAGAGCATTAAAACTCAATACCTTCTAGTGGGAGAAGGCTCTCAAGGCATCTGAACCCACTTCCACTAAGTCCAAGGACAAATCGGCTTTAACTGAGTGATCAGGTTCTACTCATTTGGCTCCACACCCAGTATCCTGTTATTTGTAGCAGGTAGTGAACATTCTAAATAAGAACAATAAAAATAGGAAAAGTAGCTTATCTTCTAACCATCGTTTCACAGTCATCACTATGTCAACATCAGAGCAGTTTTTATCATATATTGGAATTTGAGTTTAATAAGACAAGGCAGAGAAATGATTAGGGAGAGGGAAGGGGTAAGAGAGGGGAAGGGAAAAAAGGAGAAAAACAGTAACAAAAAAGATAAAAGGTAGGGTGGAGGGGAGGGGAGAGAATCTCTCCTTATAATATATTTATCTTTTGGTTTCGCAACATTCGATGCGCGCCAACAGTGTTTGGCGGCTCGAACTGTCGATCAGGCCTCCCTCACTCCCGCCCCCCACCCGCCCTGGAGAAAGCCAACGGCGCCGGCCAGGGAGCCGCTGCGCCGGCCTCGGTCCTGCCCAGAAGAAAGCTGGCCAGGGAGCCGCCGCGCTCTGGGATCAGGCCCTCCTCTCCCCCAACCGCCCAGGAAACGGCCCAGCCAGCGCTGGCAGCGAGGGAGCTGCAGCGCGCCAGCCTTCCCATTCACTTCTCCTTCTCCCCGCAAATCCGGGCAGACGGGAGAAGCTCCCGCAGGCCCCCCCTTCTCCCACCAGCCTGTTCTCCCCACTCCCCACCCGCCCTTCACAGACAACCATGGGAGGGGGGAGGTGAAGGCTGGCGGCGGCGCTGTGCCGCCCGCCGCGGGACCGCCTTCGGCATTCCTCCCCGACATTAGGGGCAATCGCAAAGGGGGGGGAAGGTGAAGGCCGCCACACAGCTGCTGCCACTGCCCTGTTCTCGCCACTCCCCCCCCCGGCCTTCACAGGCAATTGGGGGGGGAAGGTGAAGGCCGGCGGCTGCACTTGCCACTCCCCCTTCAGGGGCAACCATGGGAGGGGGAGGTGAAGGCCGGTGGCAGCGCTAAGCTGGCCGCCACGGGTCTGTTTCTGCTGCCCCTCCCCTTAAGAGGCAATTGCGAGGGGGGGCCGGTGAAGGGTGGCAGCGCTGCAGGCCCAGCTACCACAGCCCCGTTTCTGCCGCTCCCCCCCTCTTTTGGTCTCTCTCCCCCGTCTTTCATTCTCTCACTCTCCCCCTCTACCTTCTTTCCTACCATTCATTCTCTCCCCCTCCTTCCTGTCTTCCTTCCTTCCATTCTTTTGCTCTCTCTCTCTCTCTCTCTCTCTCTCTCTTTCTCTCTCTCTTCCTCTCTCTCCCTCTCTCTCTCTCTTTCTTTTCACTCTTCCCCCCTCTCTCTCTCTCTTTCTTTCTCTCTCTCCCCCCTCTTTCTTTCTTTCTTTCTCTCTCTCCCCCTCTTTCTTTCTTTCTTTCTTTCTTTCTTTCTTTCTTTCTTTCTTTCTTTCTTTCTTTCTTTCTTTCTTTCTTTCTTTCTTTCTTTCTTTCTCTCTTTCTTTCTCTCTTTCTTTCTCTCTCTCTCTCTCTCTCTCTCTCTCTCTCTCTCTTCCTGCCTCCCTCTCTCCCTCCCTTCTTTCTACCCATCCATCCTCCCACCCTTCCTACCTTTCTAGGCCCGTTGTCTTCCAACACAACGGGCTTTGCTCCCTAGTATTAAAAATAATGGGAATCAAATTAAAAATTAAATAGGCAAAATTTTAAGCTTACGATTTTAAGTTCATCCAGAAGAAAAGTGAAGGTAAAAGCTTGATCAGATTCAGTGACTATTTCCTATTTGTTTTTAAATCTAGGCTTCCTTAAAAGCAATTGAATGCAGTTCAGCAATTTTTTTTTACACTGCTTACATAAATCTCTTGTTAATTATCTGTAATTTAAAACCATAAATTTTCAGGAAGACTCCTCTTACTGCTGAGGTTGAACACTGCTGGCAGCCTGCCAATTTTCAAGCTGTAGTTATAGTTCCATGAAGTATTAAGAACAAACCAAGAGATTATAGAGATTGCAGATTAAGAAAGAAAAGAGTCAAAAAAAGAGGAAGGCTGACTTTGCTGGCAATAGTCTACCTATTCTCTGCTGTCCTTGATGGTGTCAGAAACTCATGGAACTTCATGAATCAGCCCCTCCCCAGTGGATTCACTTGTCAGTTGGGTCACCCCCATGTGGGAGAGATGAGAATAGAGAAATAAATTCTCTCCTTAACTGGTGTGGTATGCCCAACAGCAAGATAGGTCTGCAGCCTTTAAAAATGCTCCCTTTCAAGTTGCTGTTTAGAAAAGAGAGAACATTCCCCCCCCCGAATGGTGGTGGAAAATGCCACTAAGTCATAGCTGTTTCATGGGAACCTCATAGAGTTTTCAAGGCAGGAGACAAACAGAGATGGTATGCCATTGCCTGCCTCTGCATAGTAAACCCTGGATTTCTTGGTGTTCTCCCATCCATGTACTAACCAGGGCTGACCTTGCTTAGCTTCCAAGATATGATGAGATCAGGCTAGCTGGGCCATTCAGGTGGGACTATACTCCTAGTCTGAATTTAAAAATCGAAAGAGGATTTTCCTGCAACATTGTTAGCCAAATTGTTCTATTATTTAATAAAGATGGGGAATTAAAATTATTAATATGCAGTTGGCTTAACTATAGGATCAGACCTGTGTATACCAGAGTTAGAATTCCCAAGAATCCAGGAGTTGACACAGAAACTGTGTGGCTAAAATAATGATTTCTTTACTAAATATTCTCAAGCATACAAACAATATTCACACAATACATAACTAAGAAGCAGAGATGATTGATAGCTTATAGAGGGGTGATATAACCTGTCCGGACATGTACAGGTTCATGAAGAAAGGAGTTTAGGGGTGGACTGCCTATTGGGATCATGGCAGAAATAGTCTAAGGCCATGTGTTTGCTGGGATATAGCCATTGGCAAAGAATGCAAACCAGTGGATGGCCCTGGGGGCTGGTCTCAGGTGGGAACAATAGATTACCTCGATCAATGATTAGTCCTAGGGGTGTGTGGCATCAGGATGGGCAAGGCCTAGATGTGACCAATGAACTTCCAGAGAGGCAGGGTTTAACAAGAGAAGCCAGGTGCTGGGTAGCTGGTTGAATGGGTTATTTTACCACTAATGGTCCTGGTCAGGGTAGACAAAAGGTGGGAGATGAGTCCCTGATTAGTGTCAGGAAGGATTGCTAAACATTTGAATGATTGATTAGTTTATACCAGTATAATGAGGGACAGCAGGAAAGACAAGTATTCAGACAAAGAATTACTGGAGACAGAGTTATTTGCCAGGTGGCCTCTGAATAGACTTTAGAAATGTAGATACTTCACCTGGTGGAACTCATTGTTATTCCATAAGCATAATCTCTGCTGGGTGGAGGGGGAAGACTGGAGACTTGCTCTGAGGTCACTTTATGAAACATGAAAATGGAGACCGCTTTTTCAAAGCTGTAGCTAGCTCTGTGTTTCAGAACCAGGAGTGCCTTCCTTGGCCTGAGTTTTGTGGGTCTCTGGGTCAGGTGGGAAAGTGGGGTGCCCCTGCTTTGGGGCTACCCTAGAGTAAAGGCAGTGCCTCTGGCAACAACATGTTTTATAATGTATGCATTGTTGTAGAGAATACAGAAAAATTCACCTAATTTCTGAAATATACACAGTATACTAGTCAATTTTTTGACCAACCACTAGTCTGGAAAAATACAGTTGAGTTAGCAAACATGCTACAGCCAGCTTTCAATATATATCTAATGAATTCTGTTGAACAGTTCAAGAGAACTATGATCATCAATATTTAGCAAAATCGGACTAAAATAACCACAAAATACTGAACTCTTTGGAGCTTCAATCATCACTTTATTGAATTAGCAGCACAGTAGGTTTGTCTCACCTAAAGAATTTCGGTGTAATGTTTATTAGCTTAAATCAGCTTTTAATGTGAAAAATATAAATAAAATTAGTAGTATTATGTCATGAATTTGTCAATAAGGTATTTTCCACAAGGTTTAATTATTTTCCCTTTATTTCAGCCTTGTAGCCTCCAGTGTTTCCTTTCTGACCTTGAGGAGGCTCTTTGACAGTAACTATGGAAACTGCCAGATTACTTAGTTGGCTGTAGCAAGTGTTCGTCTAAATATGGATCTCTTGCCAGGGTCTAAAACTGTAATCCTTCTGCTGTCTGGGGTTCACTATTTCTTTTCCTTTCTACCAGCTGTTTCAAGTTTCTGTTGTCTTCTCATTAGTTTGAATTATAGTGACACTTTTGATTCAGTAGTTTAATGTTGGGTGAATTTATGTAGAGACTAACTTTCTCTTTAGATCTCATTACAGAATTAAAAGATTATGAAGTAAGGATAGAAATATACAAGAAACTAGGGAGCAAAGCCCGTTGTGGATGAAGACAATGGGCCCTAGAAAGGTAGTGGTGGGTGGGTGGGTGGTAGATAGATAGAGGGGTTTGGAGACATAGAGAGAGGAAGGAAGGAAGAAGGGGGGCAAACAGAGACAAGCAGTCAGAACAGCAGGCAGGCAGAGATGGAGGGAGGGAGGATGCAAGGGGGGGAGAAGTCAAAGCGATGGGGAGGAAGGGAGAAAGAGTGAGAGAGGGAAAGAATGAAGGGAGATAGGGAGAAAGGAAGTGAGGAAGGAGGGGTAGCGGCGAAAACGTGCCCACGGCTGGTGGCTCAGTGCCGCTGCCGCCACCCTTGCAAGCCTGTGAAGGTAGGGGGGGCAGAGGCCTTCCCCCCCCCCCAGCAAAGCGCCTGTCCTGCCTGTCATTTGGGTGCACGCCGCTCAGGCGGCGATCCAGAATGGGGTGAGGACCGCAACTCCATCGGGCGGTGATCCCCGGGCAATGGAATGTGTGTCCTGTCCAGGCGCTCCAAGGAGAGTGAGGCGTCGTCCCTCCCTTCCCAGCCAATGGCATGCCAGTAGCCCAGAGGGAGGCAGCTAAGCCAGCCAGCGTCTTCTGACTGGCAGCTCTTGCTGCAAAGCAGCATCGAACGTTGTGGGACCAAAATTCAATTATATATAAGGAAAGATATTTGTGCTGTATAGAAGAGCTTTATGACCATTCCAGAGGAACAAAGCTTCTACGATGCATTAGTGACTTTTCTTTTTTGGAAATACAAATATCTGTAGAAAGGAGATGAGCTTTATTCTTGTAAATTTCCCCCCAAACTGAAAAATTTTCACCTGGTTTAGCATGTTTGCCTTCCAATATCAATCATGTATGGGTTTCTAAATTGAGCTAAGGAAGGCTGTAGCCAGGAAAGAGACATTTTTCAGTTTTGTGATGCAGTTTGCTGTTAGAACATCATCCAAAGACTCCTGGGGCTGTGTTACCAATCCCATACTTTAGCACAGTCATGTAATACCCTTTATTAAGACTGACCAAAATGAGCTTTTATGTTCTCTAGAACTCTTCATCAGTCTGGAGGCTAATTTAAAAAGGAGCAGGAGGATGATCACTTAGCTCTCTGTCAGCATTTTGTGTGGAATGGGATCCTGACTTTAATGAGTTTGGGATGCATATGGTATCATTTTGCATCCTTTCTTACTTCCTCATAGGAATTTGAGTGTGACACCTTAAAGACTAAGAACATTTATTCCGTTATGAGTTTTCATGAGTTAGAGCTCACTACCTCTGATACAATGGGAAGAAATTAAATATTTTCCTTCATACATATCCAGAAGATTACAGAAGAGAAGTGGGGAAGAGGGAGGATTTGAGCAGAGAGAGGCCTGGTACAATAAATCAGGTGAGATTCTTTATGAGGAGAATGAACTGCTTGGATAATTTAATGGATGATGGGAGAGATCCCTTGGCAGGCTAGGAAGAAGCAGCAAAGGATGTACCCCAGTTATCATCATATATTCTAATAACTAAGTATATTCTTATACTTAAATTCACGGATTGGGGCCATTTGGACAGAAGAAAGATTTTCCTGTCCAGAAGAATATGAAAGTTAAATGGAAGGTTCCTACAAACACTCAAAACAGAAAACTTTTATCTGCATCTGCGCAGAGCTGCCACTCATACAACTTTGTAGACAGGCTCTGGACAGGGGAGGAGTAACCACTGCCACTAGCTCTGTCATCATTGTTGAAGCAGCAGCATTGCAAGTGTGTGTGTGTGTGGGGGGAGGAACCGCTTCCATTCCCACTGTCACTTCCTCCCCAGAAAGTGTGTGTGAGAGAAAGGCAGGATAAGAGAGAGGTGAGGAGGCAAAGGGGGGAGGAATGGGATGGCCAGTCCTACAGATTTCTTGCCTGTCCCCTGTTGTTGAATAGGCTTAGTGCTGGCTGTTTCCACATTGTGGGGACTGTTCCCTACTGTCCTCTCAAAGAGACGATTCTTGCCTTCACTATGGATTAGGCTAATTTCCCTGTAGACTGATAGAATCAGGACAGGCCAGAGACTTGCCTTACCAAGGATGTTGGTCTACATTCTTGGTTAATGCAAATTGATATTCCTAACAAAATAGAAGCCAAAAGATATTATGAACCTTATCTCTTATTAATGTGATGTCAACACTGAATGGGGAAGGCATAATATGAGATAATATTGTATAATCATAGTAGGCTTACAATGATCATGGTATTGTAAGCTGCACTGCACCAGGAGAAAAGGTGTTTAAATGTTTTAATAAAATAGGTTGCTATGGATTCTTCCAATGTGGTTATGAAAGGTCCCTTACCACTTAAATCTGCTATGGTGAATGGCTGTTCGTGAAACCAGTGATGGCAGGTTAGGTTTTTTGTCACCATCACTGCCACAGAGTAGGCTGTAAGAAGAATTTTAGCTTGTGTTCAGGTGGATTGTTGGCAGTGTTCTTTCAACAAACATCAATGCTGTTAAAGGCACAGCTCCTAGTAAACCAAAGGGAGAGCTTGGGCCAGTCATACTGTCTCAGCCTAACCTAATTCACAGGGTTGTCTTAAGGATAAAACAGAGGAGAGAATAACTATGTAAACTGTTTTGGGTCTTCCTTGGAGAGAAAAGCAGGTTATAAATAAAGTACATAAATAAATAAGTTCTAACTTCTCTTGTTACCTGTTCTCTTGTAAATCAGTAAATAAGTTCTAACTTCATCTGTTAGCACTGAGGCAGATTAACATTTATTATTTTGCATGTGTAGCATGGAGGAAGGGAAGCATCCTTTTACTAGCTTGATAGTTTATGGGGAAATATTAACTCCCCTCTTCCATTCATAATATTAATATTGCTGCTATACTACTATTAAATATATTCTAAGTTACCAACCAGGATAGATGAGAAGGAATTTGAGACCAAGACTGAAAAAGGTGGTGGTGGGGAATTAGAAGTGGGGAATAGAGAAGTAGCAGGTTATGAAAGGAAGCGAGCAGAACAAGGGAACAGAAAAGGATGGGAAAGAGAGAAATTAAGGGAAAGACAGTAATTGTTTTTTAAAAAATGCTACCATACATTAACAAGGTGACCCGTTTACAAGATCTGGTTGTGTAGGAGTTGACTGAAAGAAAGAGGGAAACCATATATCTTGTTAGGAGGCTGCATCCTGGCATTGACTGTACCTTGTCCTGGCTGGTCTTGCCTTGCTTCAGTGCTGGCTTGGTTGAGGGGCTTGATCTGATCAGCAAATGGTTGCCCTCAGCCTCATCGTAAACTTTGCTAAAAGGCCCTGCCAGCAGACTGTGAGAGCTTCTTAATGTTGCTCTGCCTTCCCTGTGCCTTTAGTGGCTGCAGTCAGAACAGCATTATAAAAAAATTTAAATGTGCTTTGTAAATACAGGATGAGGGCTGGCTTCAGGGGTCTTCCTGCTGACCTAGGTCCCTCAAATTTTGTCTTGCCAGTCTCCCCCCCCAAGTTGGTGGCCCTGCCACCGAGTCTCATGAAGTCCCAAGTTGCACCTAACAGATGGTCTTGGTGAGAAGGATAATCAGCCTGTGGTGTTTGATACCAACTCTGGCAGTGTACACAGACAGAAAGGGGGCATTACAGCAAAAAGCCTTGCTTTTTTTTCAGTGTCCACTACTAGATACACTTTTGAACTTCTGGGACTGCCTAATAGTTCCTATTAGGTAGCCCCCCATCAGGGTAACTAATGCAGGAAGTGACATTCTGATATACCAACAGAATAACTCCTCTAGTCAGTTAACACATATTAACACAATCTGCTGCACTTCTCTGGTCTTAATCAGATGAGCCACTGTTTTCAGGAAACATGTTTGTTGAGCGAATTCTAATGGATAAAAGGAGAGGTGAAGTTTGAGGACTAACGGATAGATTAAAAACTAATATGTCCTCATGTCTAAATGACATATACCTGAGGGTCCTTAACTACCATTAGAAAAGTTGATCTTCTAACCAGTGTATGTAACTTGTTACTAAAATCAGTCTTCTTACCAGAGGACTGGAAAATAGCAAATACAATACCAATTTTTAGAATGATATCCTGAGGAGATCCAAGAAATTATAGGCCGCTTAGACTAACGTCTGTTCAGGGTAAATTAGTAATAATTGTTCTTGATTATAGTCTTCCTAAGTACATATAGCGAAAATCAGCATGGTTTCTTCAAAGGGAAATTCTGCCTCACCAATTTTGATTATTTGAAAAGTTTGACAAGCATGTGGGTAAGGATGATCCTGTAGACATTATTATATACAAGCTTCCAGATGGCTTTTGACAAATCCCTCACGAAAGATTTGAGAGTCTGAGTAAACAGAAAGTTCTTGCAACTGAGGGAGATAAGCAGTGGGGTTCAATGAGGATCGGTATTGAAAGCAGTTCTATTTAACATGTTCATAAATGAACTAGGATTTGGGACAAGCAGTGTAGCAGCCAAGGTTGCAAATGATACCAAGTTCTTCTGGACAATGAAAACCAAAGTGGATTGTGAAGAGCTCCAAGAGGACCTTTCCAAATTGGGTTCTTTGTAGGTGCAAGGTGATGCACTATTGAGGAAGAAATCTCAGCTTTGAATATATGGTGATGTGGTCTGAAGACTCTGAACTGGTGGGAACTGAGAGGAAAAGAGATCTTGGTGTTGTAATAGATAGCTTAGTAAAAATGTCAACTCAGTGTGTGGCTATTTTTATATTTTGTCTTGCTGGTTATTTTATTGTTAATAATTAAATTGTGGACATGTCTCAAATGGCAATATAGAAAAGGAACTAAATACTTTATAATCAACTTGTCTGAAGTATATCTTTCAGGTGAATTTACAATTTGTTTCACTGTACTGGGAATCTCAAAATTTGAACTAGAACTATGAGTGAGCTAATAGTTTCAGAATTACTGCCTAAAGAGAAATGCTTTTTGTTCAGTTTTGAATGCAGACTATGCTCAATACATGATAGTTCCTTTTATGAAATGCAGTTCATACAGCCAACATTACTGGTTTGAGAATGCATTCGTCTAGTCTGCATTATAGATTGAGCTAAAATATTTTCTGTTTTACTTTCAGAGGCCCAGAAAATATAATAAATGATTGCAAACTACTTTTTATAGAGGAAATATACAAGATTGAAAAGCCAGGAGCGTATCCTCTGACATTTGCAGATGGAGAGTTCAAAAGTAGGCAATTTTTTTGTATTATGTGAAGGAATGTGTTCACATTTAAGGTATTCCTCTCTTCTTCCCCCTGGAGGCTCAAGGTGGTTTTAAAAAGGCAGAAGAATGTAAATTTAGACAAACACAAAGAAATTCAAACTCCTTGGCCAGTACTGGATCCACTAGCCCCCTCATTCAGCACTGCAGACTGTGAGCCAAGGGCCCTTTGGCTTATGGCTCTGTCCACATCCAGGCTAATCACCTGCAACAGAGAAACATAAACTCTTCGTGTTGCGGTAAAGTACATTTTTTTAAAAAATGCCATTTGTTTTAAGATTTGTTGTATGAAAATTTGGAGAATTATTTTTTGTCCTCCATATCCTTATGTAAAATGAATTTGTTATATCAGATATCTCTCTTGACATTTTTACTTAAAATAGTCTTAAGTTTTATTTTCCTGCCTACTCCTTGTCTATATTTATTCTCCTCATTTACAAGAAGCATTGTTTATGTGGGTACCATTACTATCCTCCCTTGCTCCTATGTATCTTTTTCATGTGATTCACTACTCCTCTTTAAGTGATTTTGTTTCAATGTATTTGTTTTGCTTTTATGTTTTCCAAGCTTTTTAAAAATCTGGATTGATATAATAGTATATTTACACTACCATCCTAAGCAGAATTATGCCGTTCTAAGTCGACTGAAGACAGTTCTCTTACAAGAGCGTTGCTCTGCTTTTCACACTTTTAGATTTGGAAAATACCAAGCATCAGTACTGTATATTACTTTTTAAAATTTATTTAGAAAGTGATCTATAGCCAACCAAGTACCCCATTTTATTATTGAGTGTGTTGTTTAATTTACAGCAATACATTTTTGGATAGTTTCCACATAATTTGCTTAGGTAGGAAGATGTGCAACTGCTCACCCACAGTGGACTTGATGGCAAATCCTGTGTAAACCTGGGTGCACCCATGCTGTTTTGTTTACTTATGTCTATAATGCATTTATTAAAAATTGTTACTGAAGTGAACTACATTAAAATAATAGAAAAAAAATTAAAAACCACACAGTTTACCCAAATTCTAGTCAGACCACCAGCAGAAATAAGACAATCCCAGTCTCTTAAAATATCTAAGGATCAATTCCCCCCCCCCAAAAAAAAAAAAAAAAAAGTTTTAACTGTACATATAAATGGACCTGGTGCATCTCTGGTGGCAGGGGGTGCATTATCTCTGGAGCCACTGCTTAAAAACATCTGTTAAGAGGAGTAAGCAGTTATTTGATTACCTGTACAATGAAGAAGAAGAGGAGAAGAAGAAGAAGAAATTGGATTTATACCCCGCCCTTCACTCGGAGTCTCAGAGCGGCTTACAAACGCCTTTCCCTTCCTCTCCCCACAACAATCACCCTGTGAGGTAGGTGGGGCTGAGAGAGCTTTGAGACAACTGTCCTTGAGAGAACAGCTCTGACAGGAATAAGGCTTGCCCAAGGTCATCCAGCAGCTGCAAGTGGAGGAGTGGGGAATGAAACCCAGTTCTCCCAGATTAGAGTCTGCACACGTAACCACTATACCCAACTGCCCGCTCTGGAAAGCAGTGTAAGTAGTCACCCCATGTAGAGCTCATCCTTAGCAGTTTCATTATCCTTCTACTACAACTACATTTAATGTTGGAATATTAGTTTTGCATTCTGCAGAAAAGATATGAGTAAACAGACCTGTACTGAATTAAAAATATAGGAAAAACTAAAACCAAATTTGTTCTTAAGCCCTTGCTTTTGTAGTAACTGTTCTTAAATAGAAGCTTAACATTTTTCAACTGCAGTATATTCTGATATTTATGTTATTGGGGGTAATATTCCAAATATATATTTTGCGCAATCTGGCTTAAAAACACCTCTTGATAAGTCAGTCATACTGAACTGTGGGTAAGATCTCTCAGTGGCAGGAAAGATCATCTCACTTTGCTTTACAGGAAAGAGTGGCCCTGAATGCAAGCATTGCCGAGCTGATCCAGATAAAGAATGTCGATTTTGCTCCTGTTATTTGTGCGGAGGGAAACAGGATGCCCACATGCAACTTCTCTGTGATGAGTGTAACATGGCCTACCACATATACTGCCTGAATCCACCTTTAAGCAAGATACCTGAAGATGAAGACTGGTAAGTAATGCAAGACAGATATGTATTTTTATTACTGTTTGCAGAGGGAATGTACTGTTTTTGTTACAGAGTTATAAAACTTTCTGATTGATCCTTTAAGTTATTGATCTTTAAAGTGATGGGCCTGTCTGTTTCCAACAAAAGGAATGTTGCTTTAATGAAACATATGTCCTTTTGGGTGCAATGGAAAAGGAATTTGTGGTTTTAATTAATCAATTCAGGCCTAATGGATACAGGTATATATGTCTGAATGGGGAACTGTTGGTCCCGTTCATACCTGCCACTGAAATACAGAACGAGGTGAATGTCTGCAGATAGATTTACCTATGGAAAGGACTACAATTCTTTGAATGTTGAGCTGATGGGTCTACCTGTGAATAAATCTGTTTGCAAGTTGGTGCATCACAAGGTCATGTCATGCAGCAGGTTCATTGTCTTATTCCCACCCTTATTATTCTTGAGCTGTCTGTGAAACTGCGCTTCATCTTCATTTCTTCCCACATGGGGACTGACTCAGTGCAGGCTTGCTGCAAAAGGAGAAACTCTGCAAGCTTCTAGAAAGCTCCTCTGATGAGTGCTCCCCCTCCCCTCTGTCAGAGCTGGAGACTTTTTTCTGTCCACTTGGTCACATGATGGAGGGGGAGGGAGCACTCTTCCCTCAGTTCTCTTTCTGCTGCTGTGGAGAGACAACATGCCATGAGCTTCTTCTGAGGGATTCTTTTCCAGCAGTTGAAAGTGGTTTATTGTGAGTAATCTTGGATCAATTTTGCTTATCTTTTAATTTTTTTAAAGAAAATATGTGTACAGAAATAAGGAAAAGGGAGCAAAAGCAAGATTTAAAGTACACATAACAAGAACACTCAAAGATATTATAGATATAACATTCAAAGTACATATTTCAAGTATACAGCATGTTCATAATATGCAAGAATATTTTCTGTCTCAGTAGAGTTTGCCACAACTACTAATTAGCTTAAAACATATAAATTATTTGAGATTAATTATCATATGTTAGACTTATGATAACGATGTATTCGTGAATAATTTTAAACTACTGACATATCTTATGTACTGTAATTATGTGCAACAAGAACTGATTATATATGGGATATTGTGTCATAAAATATGTATATCAGATTATACTGATTGTGTTGGTTGTATTAGCTAATTAACTAATAAATATTACTCTAACAAAAACTATATTTTAATCTAAAAAACAGCATTTCGGTAACTTTGTACAAATCAATCTAGTGGAAGTAATCTATATTTATATCACATCTTCCATCTTTATCTGTAATAAGCATAAAATTTTCCCCATTTTCTTTCAAATTCCTTGATTAGTTTTTTTGTTTATGTAGTTCATTAATTTAGCCATCATGGCATATTCTGCAATTTTGTCTTTCCAATTTTCACTAGTCGGGCATTCTTCTACTTTCCATTTTGTTGCCATTACTACTCTGGCTGCAGTCAATGTATATCTAAACAATTCATATAGTGTTGTTTGGTATAATTCCCAACAGCATAGTCTCCAGTTTCATGGCAAAGTCAATTTTTAAAATTTTCTCAATCTTTCCAAAATTTTCTTGTCTTTTTACATGTCCATAGATTTTGCTTACTTTTGATAAGATCATGGCTCTGTTTAAGAAGTGCCAATCCTGGGGCACGAAGATGGTTCATGTTTTGGGGGAGGGTACAATACAGGCATCTGCCAAGTGTGCTGACTTTTCTCCCTGAAAGTGCGCCAAGACCAGGTTTCCAACCTTAAAGCAGCATTATGGGAGTATTTTGTAAGGCATCCCTCCAAAATCAGCTGAATCTTCCCATAAGAGATCTTGCCCTCTCTCGGTAGCTTCAGTCTCAGCATTGAAATCTAAGTCTGTCACCGAAGGGACCATGTCAGTGCAAACAGGGCCAGCCCGATGCTTTTTTTGCACACTAGGCGAGGCTAGCTTGTGGCGCCCCCCCCCCAGCAAGGCTGCCTTGTGGTGCCCCCCCTCACCGCAGATCTATATAATCTACACAGGCTGCAGACAAAGTGTGTGTGTTTTAAACATCCACCCACGTGAAGGGTACTGGAGAACATGAGAGCCTGCATGATGTATTATTTTGCTTGGTCCTTTTTTATTTTAAATTATACTGCCCCATTCTTGCTGGTCTGTGAATGGCTGTGGAGGGAGAGAAGAGCCCCAGGGCGACCTCCCTCCCTGGCAGGCATCCGGTGCTCTCTTGGGGAGGCGGTTGGCATGGCTCTCTGGGGGCAGGGCTGGAGGCTGGAGAGCCATGGAGTGTGGCCAGGGGTGGTGGTCCGGGGAGCCCGCATCCAATCCCTGCCTCTGTGGGAGTGGAGGCCAGATGCTAATACACCATCGGCCGAAGGCAGGAAGAGTTGCGGAGGGGGGAGTGGCATTGATGGAAGAGACCACCAAGTGTCGAGGGAAGCCGTCCTGTTCCTGCGGCTGCGCTCGTCTTTCCTCCCTTTTTGTCGTGAGGAGGACCAGCGAAGCAGGACGCCTCCTAACCTGCCACCGGGCGCAGCGGCGCTGTCCGTCTCCCTGTGCTCCCCCATCTATGCACGTGGAGGGGGGCAGGTGAACAAGCTGGGCCTTTGGCGCCTGCTTGCCCGTGGAGGAGGCCTGCTGGGGTGCCAAACTTGCTAACGGCGGGCCGGCGCGGGCTGTCTTATGTGTGCCTTGCAGTGAACGCACTGGAGGAGGAAGCAGAGGCAACAAAGTGGGCACCCAGAAAGCCATACTGGGGGTGGGCAGGTGGCAGCGGTAGAGACCTCGTTGTGCCCCTTGGAGTTCTGCACCCTAGGGGCAGTGAAGGGGCGCGCTGTGGAGCAAGTGCCCAGAAAGTCATGCAGGAGAGGCAGGCGGGCAGTGGCAGCAGGGGCCTCACTGCACCCCTCGCGACCCTGGCAGAAGGAGGGAGGGCGGTCATGTCGGGAATCGGGGAAACGAAGAGGCGGCGGTGGCCAGGGCGCGTGGTGCAAGCTTTTGGCAGGGGCGGGGGAGGGTGGCTCAGATTGGTGCCCCCATGATGGTCCCGCCCTAGGTGAAAGTCTAGTTTGCCTAGTGAGTGAGCTGGCCCTGAGTGCAAAGAGGAGCTTCAGAACCCTCCCACTAAAAAAGTTAAAAAGAAATCTAAGCACATTTGCCTTCATTGCCTCTACATCAAGGTCCTTCTCTGACTCAGACCCAACATTCATCTTCCCCTTAGAGCTGACATTGTACACCTCCAAGTGAAGTTTCGGCATCATCCACTCAATGCTGACTGAGTGATAGCCCTCAACGCCAAACCATCACCAGCTCAGGTTCAAAGATCTCAGTCACCTCAACTTTGATAGTTTCCATCATCTCAACTCCATTCTCCTCTCTGTCAACACTGTAGCATGTCTTCGGAGGGAGAGAGAATCCCCACACAGAAACCATGAACACCATTACCCTCTTTAGGAGCGACAGGCTACCAGACGTTAGAGGACAATGTGGTTGAAGTTTCTCCTCCAAGTCAAAAAGCATGGGATGACTGGGCACCCCTCCAGTGGCTCAGGCACTGAGATACCCCAATCAGGACACTGGTCCCCTCTTCCACAGTGGGGCTTTTATCCTCCTTGGATAATGCCGCCTTGGACCCAGTAGGATGCACCTCAGTCATTCCCAGGTTGGCAGCCTCCAGCAAGCTCAGTCTACTTGGGGATGACTTCACAGAGCGCACCTGCAATGGAACGTCAGCTTCCGAAATCCTCTTTAGACCCATTGACCTTGGCTCTAGATGAGCCTCAAGACCCTGCATCGGAAGAGGAGTCCTTCCATCCCCAGATGAAACTGTCAGAGATCCTACACCGGTGTCACCCTTGTAGGACCTTAGGCTATATTCTGAACAGCTTATCAGAATGGCCAAGGCCCTTGATCTGTACTGTGCATCTCTGGATTGGAAATCGTTGGAACTGATCATGAGCATCCTGTATGCTGCAGAGCCTGGTCCGTGTGCTCTGCCAATGGTTAAGGGCATTCTGGACATTACAGCTAATGTTTGGGCTAAGTCCATATCTGGTCAGGCCTCCACAAAGAAGGTGGAGAACTTGGATGTGAATTCCTCTTCTAGCACCCTTTAGCAAACTCTCTAGTCACAGAGCAACCCACCATTCCTGCCCCTTTGATAAGGAAGGGCATAAACTAGGCATGCTGGGCAAGAAGTGTACACATTGGGCACCCTGGGTCTTTGTATCTCCAGTTTTACAGTGATAATGGAATGTTACCAGATGTCCTGGGTAGGATATGAAATAATAGATTGACAGCCAAATCGCTGGACATTACTCCTCAACAGCCCACTATCTATAAACCAAAGTACTTCCTGAGACATGGCCAACAATATTCTTATGGCAGGCAGGACAGATACCACCCTGCCGAATGCCAACAGGAGCCTCATTTTTGCCCTTCTTTTCAAGCCCAGGGCCAGTCTAAGTGGCAGCAGACCAGGCATAAGAACAAGTAAGGAGAGCAACCAGGATGATTAGGGGGTTGGAATATCTTCCATCTGAGGAAAAGGTGAAGAGTCTGGAACTTTTCATTTTAGTAAAGAGACAATTAAGGGAGGACATGATAAAGATTTATAAAATGATGCTTGGGGTGGAGGAATTGACAAAGAGAAATTTTTCTCTCTTCTAAATACTAGAACTCAAGGGACATCTAATGAAACTGAGGGGCAATAGGTTCAAGAGGGGCAAAAGGAAATACTGCTTTACACAGAGAGTGAGTAAAATATGGCGTTCACTACCACAGGATGTAGTGATGGCCACAGGAATAAACAGCTTTAAAAAGAGATTAGATAGATTCATGGAGGATAAGTCTATCAATGGCTACTGGCCATAGTGACTGAGGGGAACCTCCACATTGTGAAGCACTAATCCTCTGAATCCCAGAGCCAGGAGGCAATATCAGGGGAAGGCCTCAGCCTCTGTGCCCTGTTGTTGGCCCTCCAGAGGAACTTTTTGGCCACTGTGTAAGACAGGATGTTGGACAAGATGGACTATTGGTCTGATCCAGCAGAGGTTTTCTTATGTTCTTATTCCGATAAGAAGCCTGCACCCACCTCCTTGATAAATGGGCTTGCTGTTCTCCCATGTGGGACTGCACAGAAGACACAAAGATGAAAATATGATTGCACTTATCTGTAACTGATATTCTTCAAGTGTCTTCTGTGCAGGCCCATATCCCTCCCTCCTTTCCCCACTGTGGACTGGTACAGCCATGCTTTGTTCTCTGCTTCATGACAGTGAATGGAGAACTGTGGCAAGAGTGCTCCCTCCTCCTCCATCTCATGTCCAAATGGGTGGGAAAAGGTCTCCAACTCTGACGGAGGGAGGGGCAGCACTCATCTGAGGAGCATTCTAGAAACTTGTGGAGTTTTGCTTCCATGGCAGGCCTGCACTAAGGCAGTCCCCATGTGTGCCTGCTCAGAAAACTCTTGATGAACATCAGTTACGGGTAAGTGTAACCATATTTTTTTTGCCAAGAGAATTAAAATTTCACAGATGCTACAAATGAAATAATTTTGCATATATTTCTTCTGCTAGTCATGGGGAGATACTTGGTGGAGCTGAGCACTGTAGCCCCTCCTTTGATCATGGGAAATATTTTTTTTGCAATGCTTTGAAGAAGAAGAGTATATTATTTGAAGATGTACAAAAAGTCAGCAGCATGAAATCAAAGAGAGGCAGCAGAGAACTTGGAAGAGACACAGAAGGAGAAACTAAATGACAACACTGATGTACATGAGCAGGGTTGCAGAAATGGTTCTGGTCATCTCGTCAGTGCTCTTTTGGCTCAATTTTTGTGCAGGAGTAATTAATGTAAAAATATATATTTTTTAGGTATTGTCCTTCCTGTAAAAACGATTCCAATGAAGTTGTAAAAGCTGGGGAAAAACTCAAGCAGAGTAAAAAGAAAGCAAAGATGCCATCTGCCTGCACAGACAGCCAGCGGGACTGGGGCAAGGTAACCACTAGAAATCAGCTGTACACTGTGTGTGTTTGTGTTTTCTACTAGCACATATATAATAAAACACTTTACACACACTAGGAATACTTACAATGGGGATGTTTAAGGATTGCATATAACCATATAAGAGTATACAAATAGTATTTACAAATCTGTTTGAGCTTCTATGTGAACTAAAAGAATCTTCGAATCAAAGGGCTCAGTTCAGATCATGTGCCAAGCCATGATTTGTACTTACTACAATTTAGAATTGAAATCATGGTGTGGTTTCTAAGTGTACATGTTTATATATTTCAAAAATTTCAGTGCCTGCCATGCAGGAAATTTGCCCATGGCCATGCTTTTCCTAAGTTGTATCCATCAAGTCTGCTCAAATGCTTATAACTAGGGGTGTGCAATTTTTCAATTTGAGTCTTTTGGACCTGAAAGAAATTGGGATTCCCCCAAGAAATCCGGATCCCAATACCACTAAAGTTCTTGGATCTGGGATTTTTTGGAAATCCCAAATTTTGGGGTTTCAATAGACTGGAACCGAAAAATAGGGAGAAAAAAAAAAGCAGTGGTAAAGGTGCAAAAAACAATCTAAGAGGTGGTTCAGCTGGGGCTCCCTTGGACAGTTCAAAACGCTCAAGAGAGCCCCAGCTAAGCTTGTAGGAAGACTTCTCCCCATGGGATCAGCTGCTCTGTGGGCTCTTTTGGGCAGTTCGTTTTTAAGGGGCTGTCCAAGAGAGCCCCAGCTGAGTGGTCCCCTCTCCCCGGCTTGGCTGTTTTGCGGACTGTCTTCTGCAGTCCCTTTAAACATCCCATTTAAAGGAACTGCAGAAGAAAGTAGGAACAATCTGCTCCAGCCCCTCAGCTGTTTTTCAGGGTATGCCAGTAATTCCTGAATATATCCAGGATTTTTTCAGGAATTTTTTTTGGTTCTCCTGAAAAATGCACACCTCTACTTGGAACAGTGCTAAACTTTGCCCTGCTGGTGATGCTATGGGTGGTGCCACATTATCGCTGTTGTCTGTTACCCAAAGGATGTAGGCTAACTATTTATTATAGTATGCCTTTGTCACAGGAACTGATGGTTGATTACACATAGTGAGTCAATACAGTCAACAAAATGAGACATTGAATAAACAGTGTATTAAAACTGTACAAGTCTGGAACAATATTCCCTCTAAGCTGTGGAATCTTGTGAGCAAAAATTCTACTTTGTGAGCTACCGGCATTAAAGTTGTGAGCAAGCAGTTTGGCTTCTGCATAAATTAGCTCTCTCTGGAGCCATCCTCCCTGAGCTAAGACAAAAATCTGTGAGCTGAAGGCTAAAAAACTGTGAGCTAGCTCACACTAACTCAGCTTAGAGGGAACACTGGTCTGGAACCATCCAGAGCTCTGAAAGATAGAGCTGAAGCAGTGCAAAATTACATAATAGGATATTACTTACAGTAAACTATACACAGCGGTATAGACCACAATCACTGATCTTTTATCCATGTAAGTTTGGGAACCATTTTGTACAGTACAATCCTATTATTTGTGCAGAAAAGCCCTCTTGAATAATTCCATTTTGCATAGTTTATGGAAAACCAGGCGAGTAGGAGCCTTTCTGATCTCCTTGGGAAGGCCATTCTATAAGGTGGGAGCCACACAGGTTGGCACCTGCAGAAGTCCTGCTGACATGAGCCAAAGCTGTTGTGTCAGAGCATAGGGAAGAGAGCGTCGCAGATAAGAGGGACCAAGATCATGAAGGGCTAAATTGAAGGGTTAAAGTTTCCAATTTGATTTGAAGGGAGACCAGTATACAGTGCATTATAGTTTCCAAATTGGTCTGAAGGGAGACCAATGTACAGTGCATTACAGTAGTCTAGTCTCAATGTCACTGTGGTGTGGATCCAGGTGGCCAGATCAACCATCTCAAGGTAAGGGGCCATCTTACAGGCTAGGCTGAAGTCTTGCCTGACTGGAAATATTTAACTATTCTCAGTTTGCAGAATGAACAGTGTATTCCTGACTTCACTAGCACTTGTCTCTCCTTCTGAGCTTTTTTTATGGTTTCCTATTAATTTCACTAAAAACTTTGGCATAAAGTGTTGTTTGTTTCCCAGCAGTGTTTCCATTTAATTTCCCCAGTTGTCTGTTGTATATGGGTGCACTGCTGCACCAGTTATGACTAAAATTCACCTGGTGTAGCTGTTTCTAAAATGTCCTGTAAAAACAGTTGTTACATTGGGCTAATCTGTTATATAGTCCATCCAATTGATTTACATAGTAGTCTCGTGTTCAGCCTTTCTTTCTATAACAGCTCTGTTGTGGTCAGCATTGTGATATATCACCCCCTCTGAGGTATGGTTTTCCCATCCTTTTTCATCCATTCTTACTAGTCCCGTGCAGTAATTCAGATGGTCCTGCTGAATTTTAAAATAATGCCACGAGTCTACTGTTGTTAATACATGCTATGCATCTGCTAAACATGGGCAATGAATAAGGGATGTCCATGAGTGGTCATGACTCCTGCTCCCTCCTCTCTCATTATGCAGATCAGTTAATCCTTGAGCAATCAACATGCAATTTCTGCTTAGTACCACTTTGCCTCTTGGCTTAGACATATATTTTTCGAGGCTTATGCACTAGCATCTCCTCCATTATAAAATCCTTTCCCTCAACAGTCATTCTCCAGCTTATTTTTATATGGCATCAATTTTCTGCATACTTTTTTCTGAATTTCAGTGGTCCTCACCTAGTAGCAAACATGCATTAGGATTTGGATGGAATAATCTGGTCCAAAAATAAGGATTTAGTGGTTTATATCTGCAACCCCAGTCAACCCAAAGTATGAGAGCCTGACATAAATGTCCTTGCATCTTTGGTGTTTCAGGGATCTTTTAAGAATAATACTTCTTGTGGTTGTAGAACTCTTTTGCATGCTTCATTGCATTCTGCATGAAGTCTTCTTGACAAGAAGTGTCCTGAGGATATTGGATAAAAATTTGTGATGGAAACTTGAAAATGATTTGATCCAAATTAAGTTTGTTCAACAGCAGTATGTTTAAAAACAGAGTGCATCTTGCTAATCTCCTTTTATTTTATTCATTTAAATTATCTATACCCTGCTTTTCTCCCCACTGGGGACACAAATGGCTTACAATATTCTCTCCTCTATTTTATCCTCACAACAATCCTGTGAAGTAGATTAGGCTGAAAGTATGTGACAGGCTCAGGATCAGCCAGCAGTCTTCCATGGCAGAGTGGGGATTTGAACATGGGCCCCCCAGATCCTAAACCAGCACTCTGATCACTGCATCATGCTGTTTCTCTTTTGATCTTGCATGGGGAATTGCTCGAAGTGGAGAGAGATATGGGGAAGGCCACGGGACAAGAAGATCTGGGCTGTGGGCTTAATTGAGTTGGGAAGAGAGCATTCTTAGGAGCCATGAACAAAAATGGCTTGTGTGCATTCATTTTCCATTCCATTCCATGAACAAAAATGGCTTGTGTGCATTCATTTTCCATTCCATTCCATGAACAAAAATGGCTTGTGTGCATTCATTTTCCATTCACTCTGGAATCCCATGTTCAAGAAGCATATTAATGAGCATAAGCATGGTTTGTCAGTAGAGGTGTCATGCCTAGCCATATGGTTAAGCCTCTTTGGTTTTTGATAACCTCTATTTCTACACATACAAGTGTAATCTTAGAAGAGGAATTTCCTGATGTGCATGAGAGAGGAGGACAACGCTTTTTCTGAACTAGTGCTTTGCACCTATAGTTTTTGTATTAAAGTAATATTTTTTAACAATCTGATACTTGGTTAAACAAAAGCACATATTAGCTGATCAATTTGTCTTTTATTAAATATGACTAATTGACCAGATATTGCAAAAAATGATCTTTTAAAACCTTAGTTTATTGGTAATGCAAAATATTCAACATAACTCACACATCTTCTCTATTTAGTGAAAATGCACTGTGCAGATTACTAGGAAATGTCTTCATTTTATATATAAAATTCCTTAAGAGTACAAGTCATAAAGCACCCTATTTTGCATAATGAGAGTGCAAAGGGTGTTGTGTGCACCCCAACCTGCTTTATATGTATCTACCTGTGTGTTGAAATGAGTTCTATATATAAACTAGGGATAACAGTTGCTTGTGTGTCTGTTCATTAAATTTCAGCACCTATTACTGATACTGAATTATTACTGAAACATTTACTGTTTGTAGGGTATGGCCTGTGTTGGGCGTACTAAGGAATGCACTATTGTTCCTTCCAACCACTATGGACCTATTCCTGGAGTTCCTGTTGGAACAACCTGGAAATTCAGAGTGCAGGTAAATATGCTTTCTCTACATATGTAAACTAAACATCCCTTTTCTTTTAACTTGCATCATTTGCACTAGTGGGCAAGTTACAAAACATGCTCCAGTTGTATTTTCAGCACCTAAAATAATGGGGGGAGGGCGGTAATGTCATGATGATCCAAAGATTGTGATGTACAATGAGGCTCCCTGGTTGTTTTTTCCCCTCTTTGGCAGCCCCTCTTCATGGTGCATTGGAGGCCATTTTTTAATTCCATACAGATGCTAGGCTTGCTTTGTGTGGTGGCTGACCCATTAACAGACTACTATGACTGGACCTTCAGTTTGTGGCCCTGTCCTAAGAAGTCAGTGTTGTTGCTTAGGTATTATTTCTTACATTTGAATGAAGTTTTAGTTACTATTATAGTTTCAATTTCGGTTTGTAGTTCTTGAATTACAACCCCCAGGATGCATGACAAGAAGACTTGAAATCACAGTTGTAATTTGTAATAAAGATGGGAAGTTTACTGTCCAAAGCAAAATGATGAATATAAATTTAGATCATTGCTATCACAGCCTATAAACTCTATTTTAAACAATTTTGTTAATTTTTACCATGAAGGTGAGCGAAGCAGGTGTCCACAGACCTCATGTTGGTGGAATTCATGGTCGTAGTAATGATGGCGCTTACTCCCTTGTGCTGGCTGGAGGATTTGAAGATGAAGTGGTAAGTTTTATATTCAGAATATTGTGTACGTGTTGAGAGTTAACTTGATATCCTGCTTTCACATTGTCAGTGATAGCATACTTAAAATCAAATGTTATAGGTTAACTGCTGTGCATGATAGTAAAGTTGGGTCCCACCAGACATATGCACTAGAAGCCTACATGGAAGGGGAAGAAAACAGAGATCTCCTAGACCTACAGAAAAAATAAACCTTGCCTCCACTGCCACACCTTTCTGTCCAGGAGCTAAAGTAGACTATTCTGTTTTGCTTCCTCACTCCCTCCCCACACACACTTTTGTAAAAACTGTGTAAGCCGTAAATTGCCTACAAGTCTTCCTAAATTCTTAAGAGATTCTTTCCTCTCATGAGTTCAGCCACTGCTTTTGGTTACCAGCAAAATGATGGCCAATGAATCTTGTAAGGATTTAGGAAGATCTCTAAGGCACATAGAGGTTATCCCACTATTCTTAAAAAGGCCTTGGGAAGTGAGAAAGACAGGATGAGTACCTGTTTTGGCTCCTGAATAGGGAGGTAGCAAGGCAGAGGAGGCTATTCCCGGGGAGATGGGTGGGATGGAAGGCTGGTGGATGAGTAGGTGGAACATTGCCTTCTTCATTCACTTTTAGAGGACCTCACCTCAGCTAACTTCATTGTAGAGTGAACTCTACCTCCCTTCTGCAAGCAATGGACACTTCTGAAATTTGCGTAAAATATTTCTGAAGTAGAGAGTACCTTACATAGAACTAACAATATATTTTCTCTGTGCATCCTCAGAAGTGAGAGTTTAATTCTTTGTGTGATAAGACATCAGCACCTTCTGGAAAACCCAGTGATTTCTTCATATCTGAAGACTAAAATGGCCTGTACTGGCCCAGCACCCTTCCCATAGTGCTTCAGGGCAGAATACAATAACTGGGTTTCTTTTTTAAAATCTTTCTAAGAGGAATCACTTTGCTCTAGAATTATTTGTAGTGTCTGGCACCAAGATTCTGAGCACATTTACCTGCAGGCAAACATTTCTGAAATTAATGGTACTTCTTTCCCAATAAATACATATTCAGGTTTTATGTATTGTAAATATTGCATAGTGTTTCATAATGTTTGGATTGGATTCTTTAACTTAGGTATAACAAAATCTGTTTTTTGCTGAACTCTATCTGTTGGTAAATAGGGTATGCAAGAATTTTTTTTTTTAATTTGGATAAAACCGACCTGAAAAATATCTGTAAATACTGAATTTCCCCAGTCCAATACCAGTAAAGTATTGGGCCTGGGGAAGTATTTGGTATTGCTGAACGTATTCATGTCTATTATAGTCTCAGGGAGGGAAGGGAGGCATGTTAAAATGCCTTCCATCCCTCCCCAAGCCCCTCTACTTCCACTGGTCAGTTTCATTCTCCCCCCCAGTCAGCCCATGAGAGTGAAACTGACCAGTGGAAGCCTCCTCTCCTATCTCTGCCTTCCCTCCCCCAGCTGCCCCACTGAGGGAAGGCAAAGGCATGTTTAAATACCTTTCTTTCCCTCCCTGAGTTCAGGGAGGGAAAGAAAGGCATTTAAACATGCCTCACTCTCCCTACCTTTCCTCCCCGAGTCTCCCTGCAGCAGTGCAGATGCTCAGAGAGGCGCCTGGGGAAGCAAAGGGAAGGCATGTAAGCATGCCTGGGCTCTCTGCCTTCCCTTCACCAGCCACCCCACCTAGGCAGGTTTAAATGTCTTTCTTTCCCTCCCCAATAAGGTATTTTTCAGGTATTCATTTGGCTCGGTTATTGCCAAATACACATCCTTAGTTGGTAATACAGAATAAGCATTTAGCATTGAGGAAGGTGACTGAGATGAATTGAGTGTATTACATTCTGTCCTGATTATTATTTTTCTTTCAGTAAAGCTAGCTGACTATATTAATATCCTAAGTATAATTCTACATTTGGCTGTGATGGCTCTCTCTTTCCAGTATTAGATTAAATTTTTCTCAGTTGGTCTCACTGAGGTGGTTACCCTATGTGTGGGCTGTGTCACTTCTGACTAAAGGTGGGGATCACATGATTAAATACTCTTCCATACATTTAAAATCCCCTGCATGTAGAAAACTAGCATTTCAGGAGAAGGCTAAGCTGGACCCTTCTTCCTGACATACTTGTTTATTCCATGGAAGGTTTTTGGGTTTTTTAAAAATGGAAGAGCATTCATCCGTACTTGCATCATGAAACTGTATAATCCAAACTGGTTTACATAGGGTAGCCAGCTCTGAGTTTGGAAATACCTGGAGATGGGGTGGCGGGTGGAGCCTGAGGAGGGCAGAGTTTGGGGATGGGAGGGGCTTCAGTGTAGTATAATGCCATAGAGACCACCTTCCAAAGTGGCCATTTTCTCCAGGTGAAGTGATCTCCGTCACCTGGAGATAAGTTGTAATAGCAGATCTCCAGCCACCTCCTGGAGATTGGCAACCCTGGGTTTACCATGTCTGCATTTTGTTTGAGCCATGCCACATTTGCTGCTTGTTTGTATATTCTACTGAAGGAATATGTTAATATACCTAACAATTTGTCCCTATTTAATTTTTTTTAAAATACTGAATATACACTTTGTGGTTTGCATTCCCATCCTAAGCAAAGTTACGCTCTCGTAAGCCCATTGACTTCAGTGAACCTAAAATAGTGTGACTCTGCTTAGGATGACAGTGTTAGAAATTTCCAGCCCTGATTTTTGGAAAATGTTCAGACTGCCACTATTGTAATACTGTTACCGTTGATTTGCATATTAATTTTTCAGTCTCATAGTGTTCTGAGTGCAACGTACCTCTTGCAATGATACATGAAACTGATTTGCACATACATTTATAGGATTGTGGTAAATCTGATGTTGCTGCCTGTTTGGGAAGCACTAGGAATGAGTGTGATGTGTCAGAAGCTAAGATTCTAGTGCAGTCTTCTCCCACATCTGCTATTTTTCTGTGTGGAGGGAGTAGGTTCAGTCCTGTGAGTCCCCCAAACACGGATTTATCACCATGAGATCTGACATAGTGAAGTACTGAGGTAGGTTTTGGAAGATTATCTCAGACTAATCTCAGCATCTGTTACCTGGAAGCAGAAGTTGGGGAAACATTTACAACACATAATTAGAACAGCAAGCTATTCTGCTATGTGACGAATCAATCTTGTGGGCCTTTTTGCATTACCTAGCCATGCTTATGTATGTATACAAAAGTTGTTTTCTACCATCAGAGTAATATCTACACCCTCTTCTCCAGCCTTGTAGCATCAGCAAGAAATTTTAAGCGTGCTTTAGGTGAACAGTAAAGCAGTAAGCAATGTGTTAAGAGTTGTCATTAAGAGCCATTCTAAAAAAAGAAAGAAAGAATAAACACCTTCAAGAGTACCTGAATATCATGTGTTCTCTGTCAACAGAACTTGCTCAGCTATTGCTGCTGCTGTGGGAATTTGCCTCTAAAGACGCTGGTGTCTTTTGGTTAGAGAAATCCCATGAGGAGCTACTTGATGGCCCTCAAGTCAGCTGCAAAGGCCAGGCCATGTCATCTAACAAATCCAGAGATGTATGCAGAGGATGGCTTCTGAGTCTGTTGTTGGCTTTTTTCAGTGGTGCTGGCATTTATATTGGGATAGTAATTTATGTAGTGTCAGCCACCTCAATTACGATTACGGACCTTATTCTGTAATCACTGACCACTGACTTCTTGAAGATGCTGTTAATGTTTCTTATTTTATTACTTTAGTATACTGTTTTGTCATGTATACTAATTTTTAAGTACATACTGATTTAGAAAATTCCGTTCCAGTGCTACAATCCTGTGTCTGGTTATGTATACAGTCTTTTGCTCTCTAGCATGGCTTGAAGAATATTTTTCTCAGAGGCACTGAAAAATTGCTAGAATGAATTATTATAGAACTAGGAGATAAGGTCCATCGTGGAAAGAAATGCAACGGGTCCTAGAAAGAGCAAGCAAGTAGGAGAAAAGCAAGGCTGTTTTGAGGTGAGTGAGGCCACAGGCAGCGATCTGTCTGGGCGGCCGGGCTCTCCCTGGCTCGCCTTATGTCGTCTCTGTGTCAGGGTGGGCAGCCCCATCCCTGCAGCGTCCCACATCAGCACCACCACTGCGCCATCCCCCTCAGGAGGAGGCGTGTTGCCGTGGCCCCCCCTCTCCCCCCACCTGCCTTTCTTCCCCAAGACCAGGGCTTGCGTGAAGCTGCAGAGCTGGTTCCGAAGTGGTTGGTGCAGTGGGCGGCCATCCACTGCCCTCCACCCAGGCAGTTCCCGCCACGCTCCGACTGTGGCCGTGCAGGTTTCCCGCAGCCCTCTGCTGCCACCCCGCCTCTCAGCCATTGTAAAGAGCACAAGTTGGGCAATGGAGGCGGCATGTGAGGTGGAGCCAGGTCAAGCGGCCATCACCAGGGAGGCGAGGTGAGCCGGTGGGGCGGCATGAGGGGGGAATGCTGGATCCATGCTCCATTCATGGGGTGCACAAGGGAGAAGGGCCGGCGGGAGAGGACTGAAGCAAGGACTCCCCTCCACACTCCCAACGGTGCGCATGAGCCAGAGGGAAGGAGGCTCCAGCCATCCCCGTGGAGAGTCCCATCCGCCTCCTCCTTCAGCTCTGAGCACACTGTGGGCAGGTGGGCGGGACTCCAGCCACACAGCCACTGGCACTCCGTGTGAATGACAGGTCAGGGAGTGAAAGGCTGTGGGAGCAAGAGGGACACAAAAACTCAGATATATATAAGGAGAGATTACTTGCTGATAAGGAAAGTAGCTGTTGACCCTTTTGTCGCCATTTGATCAGAATGCTCTCTTTGCCAGTAACTAGAGTTAAGGAAGCTATAGAATTGTACATTCCCTCTGCTTTAGCTTCATTCCATTTATTCACTGATTTTTTCCATCCCTATCCTTGGGACCTTAAAGCAAACTTTGGAAAACCAGCAGGTTTATGTTAACTATAATTACTGGCAAATGGAAGACAGAAAATTTGCACATGAGAGGGAAGAGTGTGATCAGTTAATCCTGTGGCCTGCTTCTCATCCTTTAAACCTAGTTAATGGTTAGGTTAACATTATATCTTTACTAGTCCAATCTATGGTTTTCCTCCTCAGCCTCATTTTACTATTACCCCAACCAAGTAAATTTTGAATCTTCTCGCTCATATCCCCGGCAGCATTATGACTGAGTATTATTGATCAATTTTGTGATATTTGTTTATATTTGTTTTGCCAGCTTGAAAGTTGTTGATCTTTCCATGCATTTAATTTTCACTTTCTCCTTGCATTAAGGACTTTTTTAAACTACTATTTTTGGCTGATAGCCAACCATCCATATATGCCATTGGAGTGAGGAAGGAAGGGCAGGGTTGGAGTGAGGAAGGACAATGGAACAAAATATCTTCCTCCCCTCAGCAGAGCTGTATGTATGGAAGAGGGAGGAGGAGCAATTTTAGCCTGTTGACCCTCCTTACTCAAGCTCCCCCCCTGACCCACATGATTGTTTTTCAGCTTCAGCCCCATAACCTCAGAAATGATCTTTCCAGGGGTTGGAATCAGTGCTTCCTCTAAGCTGTGGAGTCTTGTGAGCAAAAATTCTACTTTGTGAGCTACTGGTATTACAGTTGTGAGTGAACGATTTGGCTACTGCAGAAATTAGTTTGATCATCTTCGTGGTCTCTGTGCATCACACCCATGGGACTCAGTGCACCTGCGCTGACCTGGTCGGTGTCTGTACAAAGCTCACAATGGGATTTTCGCGCCCTTCGCCCCCGGGCATGCGCAGGAACCCCACCGCGCATGCCCAAGGGACGGGGGCATGGACATCCCACCAGTTCTCTTCTGACCGCCTCGCTTTTAGCAGCCTGCGTTGGTGTCTCTGAGAACACTTTTACCTCACAGCAGGGATCGCTTTTTCTTCAAAAAAAATTTCTTTATCTTTTTTCTCTGTTCTTCTAAACCTCCGTTTTGTTGACTCTCCTCTCAAATCCACACTTTTTTGTGGATTTCCTCCGGTCTTTGGACCATTCTCCTCCCCCTCACCCCCCTTCATCCTTATCGGGTTGAAGGGCCCACTTCCATTGTTTTATGGAAAGTCGAAAGTGGGGGTGTTTCAAAAGGTGCTCTTCCTGCGGGAGCAAACTAGCCTTGAGGGACGAGCACTCCCTCTGTGTTTTTTGTTTGGGGGAGAGTCACCGGCCTGACGCCTGCTCCATCTGTGCCCGATTCTCCAACCAGATGAGAAAGAACAGGGCCGCTAGGCTGAAGGTCGCGTTGTGGGAGTCGGCGCTCGCTCCTCCAGCCGCTGTTATGGAGTCCGATCAGTCCGTATCGAGACCAGTCGTCTCGGCATCGAAATCATCTGTGTCGGCACAGAGGGATCCTCCGACACCGAAGCCTCCCAAGGTAGGGAAATCCTCATCGGATACCGGAGGGGCCCCTAAGAAGTCGTCTAAGTTGAAGACGACTTCATCCGTGTCGACCCCGATAAAGAAGCCCAAGAAGGATAAAACGAAGACCCTGGGCTCAAGCAAAACGGGAGACACACATAAGTCTCACAGTGTGAGCGGTGTTAAATCTCCTAGGGGCTCTGCTTCCCGTGCGGACGCACCTCAGCAACCCCCACGACTATCCCATCCAACGCCAGAGCTGACGAAAATCCTCGTGGAGCCTCCAATACAGATCCTGGACTCTCCACCGCGTCAGCCTGAACCCCCAATGTCGGAAGTTCCCCATCGTCGTACAGTTCCCCAGTCGATGTCGCCTC
Source organism: Gekko gecko (assembly GCA_029375565.1). NCBI lineage: Eukaryota > Metazoa > Chordata > Lepidosauria > Squamata > Gekkonidae > Gekko > Gekko gecko. The sequence goes on from JAPDNY010000007.1 coordinate 124,890,647, forward strand.
CTCCTACCGACCTCGATCTGGTTTCTAACGTCCAGGCAGTGAGATCTCGATCCCCTTCGGTAGCTTCTTGGGCTAGTGACCGCTCGGATCGATCGGCATCGCCCTCGGGGCCACTCCAGATCTCTGTACCGTCCAGACCGTCATGAACAGGAGACTTACAATCCGCGCTACGACAGGTACCACGCATCCTATCCATACCGACCTCCGAAATTTCCCTACGACCATAGGCATGAGATGCCATACTGGTTTTCGTCCGGGCCGTGGAATTTCCCTGGATGTCCTGTCTTGGGAGCCCCGTCGATACCGCTCCCACTCACCTCACCACCCGCCTTCGGCGACAGTGTCGAAACCTCCACCGTCCCCTCCTCGTCCTCCCATCCATTCCGACCATGCCACCGCTCCACCAATGCTGATGGTCGAGCCACCGCTACCGAGGCCTCAAGATTTGAGTTCCGACTCCACCTCTTCTCGGGGTGACTTCGATGTTGATGACGCGGAGGATGCTCTTTCCCCTGTCGAACCTCCCCCCAAAACACTGATCTCTGGGGGCAGCCCGATTTCTCCTTCGGAGGACATGTCCTCATACGGGGACTTAGTAAAACGTATGGCACACTCTCTTGCCCTACCGATCATCCAACCCCAACCATCCGCGGCTGACGAGGTGTACGGCATCATCGAGATCGACGCATCTACGCCGATAGCCTTACCAATGTCTAAATACCTCCTGAAAGCAGTCAAGTCCCCATGGACAAAACCATCATCAGCACCGGTCTCTACCAAGCGGTTAGACCACATGTACCGAATCCAAGAAGAGGGAGCTTCCTTCCTCTACCTCCACCCTTGCCCAAATTCGTTGGTCGTTTCCACATCTTCCAAAAACAAAAGCTCTAACTCCACTCCATCAGATAAAGAGAGCAAAAAAATCGATGCCTACGGCCGTAAGATACACTCATCTGCAGCCCTGAGGATAAAATCCTCCAATTATTTAGCCTGCTTCGGGAGATACCAGTATGCCCTGTGGCAAAGGATGTCAGCGCTCCTCCCCTCAATGCCAGATGACAAGCTAGCTGAAGCGAGATCGATCCAGAAAGAAGGTCTCCTGGTGGCCAAACAACTTCTGAACACCACAAAACATTCTTTAGACGCCTTCTCAACATCGATGGCTTTGGCAGTGTCACTCCGCCGCCATGCGTGGTTACGTACCACATCTCTCCCCCAGGACACTAGATCCTATATCGAAGATCTCCCCTTCGATGGAGATGGCCTATTCCACTCCTCCACCGACGCTGCCTTGCAGGAGCTGGATAAGAATATCAAAGCTTCGAAATCGCTGGGAGTCTCGGCGCCACAAAGATCTTACCATCAGCGGTCCTGGTCCAGGTACACCCCCCGTCATCCATACCCTACAAAGCCGTCCCCAGACACTGCCTGGAGACCCCGTCAATCTCCAAACCACAACAAGCAATCGTACCAGTCTAAACCGAGGTCGGGTTCGCAACATCTACAGGCAAGACCCAAGTCCAACCATGGACCAAAGCAGGGTCTTTGACTCTGTCCTCTCGACATCGAGAGAAAAGGCCCGCCTTCATCCCTTCCTTCCTGTATGGAAATCCATAACCACGGATGCCTGGGTCTTATCCATCGTAACCAATGGTTATCTCATCGAATTCCTCGACCTCCTACCTCTACCGACCTTCCGTTCCACCCCTCCTTCCTCCATCCTCCTTCAGGAAGCCGAATCCTTACTGAAGAAAGGGGCGATAGAACCCGTCCCGAAAACTTCCAAACGGATGGGATTCTATTCCCGGTACTTTGCTGTGCCGAAACGCGATGGAGGGCTACGTCCCATCTTGGATCTTCGGGATCTCAATATCCACATTCGATATCGAATATTCAAGATGACGACCTTGCAAGCTATCCTTCCCTTGATCCCACAGGGCGCCTGGATGGCTACCATCGACCTCCAGGATGCTTATTTCCACCTCAACATCCACCCATCCCACAGGAAGTACCTCCGTTTTGCGATAGGGGAAGGTCATTATCAATACCGATGTCTCCCATTTGGGATCTCTACGGCGCCGAGGGTCTTCACCAAGACCATGGTAGTTATCGCAGCCCACCTCCGTCTCCAGGGGATCACCATCTTCCCCTATATCAATGATTGGCTTCTGGTGGCCGATTCCCCGACCTCTCTGCGCAAGGACATCGAGTTCACACTACACCTTCTATCCTCCCTCGGTCTTCAAGTGAACCTCCAAAAGTCCTGTCTCCAACCATCTCAGAGGGTGCAATTCATCGGGGCCCTACTTGACACGGTGGCCAGCAGAGCCTTCCTGCCGTTGGACAGAGCTCAAACCTTGTCCAACCTAGCAACCTCTGTTCGCGACTCTCCATCCTCAATGGCATACGACGTCCAATGCCTCCTGGGGCACATGTCCGCCACGACTTCCGTCCTTCCCTTGGCGAAACTCCACATGAGACCTCTCCAACTTTGGTTTCTAAAGAGTTTTCATCCAAACCGAATGTCTCAGTCAAAGGCCCTGACTCCTACTCGAACCGTATGGGACTCTCTGACCTGGTGGACTATCGTCCCAAATATCACGGAGGGTGCTCCGTTTACCCCCCCCTCCTCGTTACACTTTGATGATGGATGCCTCTTTATGGGGATGGGGGGCCCACCTCCATGGCATCAGCGTGGGATACCGGTGGGATGCTGCTACTGCAAACAGGCACATCAACTACCTGGAACTACTGGCCATCTCACTAGCTCTCCGAGCTTTTCAGCGCCTCTTACAGGGACACTGTGTTGCCATTCTCACCGACAACACCACGGCCCTCAGCTACCTGAACCGTCAGGGAGGAACCGTCTCCAGGAGCCTTTGTGGGCTCGCGATCGACCTTTGGGACTGGTGCGTTTCCAACCAAATCATCCCCATGGCCACCCACATCCCCGGCATCCAAAACGTGGAAGCAGATCTGATCAGCAGAGGCCACACGCACCACCACGAGTGGGAATTGAATCAGGTCTACCTTCAACCTCTCTTCGACCGTTGGGGAACTCTAGCAATCGACGTGTTCGCCTCGCGGGAGAACACGAAATGCAAGCAATTCTGCACCCAAGGAGGCAAGGATCCTCTCTCCTTAGGGGACGGCCTTCTAATGCCTTGTACCGGTCCATTCCTGTACATGTTCCCTCCACTGCCTCTGCTCTTAAGAGTGGTGCACAAGGTGGCCAAATTTCGACCGGATTGCATCCTCATGACTCCATGGTGGCCCAGGCAACCCTGGTTCCCCATCCTACTGCGTCTGGCAGGAGGCAAGTTCCATCACTTCCCCAAAGTGCAAGATCTCCTCACCGCTGAAAGAGGCAAAGTACTCCACCCACAGGTGGACAACCTGAAGCTGACTGCCTGGAGGCTCCAACTGTGAGCTTCTCTGCCCGGGTTTCTGAGGTCCTGTGTAACGCAAGGAAGGAATCTACCCGCTCATCCTATTGCAGGAAGTGGCACAAGTTCCTCTCGTATCTAGACAGATCCACGAACACTCCAACCTCTGTGGGCCTGGACAGAATTCTAGACTTTCTTCTGTCCCTTAGGGACCAGGGTCTATCCCATTCCTCTGTGAAGGTCTACTTGGCGGCTATCTCCGCTTACCACCAGGGCCTGGATGGTCACACAATCTTCTCCCATCCGACCTCAAAGCGGTTCATGAAGGGCCTCATTAGACTGTACCCTCCGATAGTTGCGCCTACAGACCTATGGGACTTACCGCTAGTACTACGGCAACTTACCAGACGACCGTTTGAACCGATGGCTACCTGTGACCTCCAGTATGCAGCTTGGAAAACGGCCTTCCTACTGGCTATCACCTCAGCCAGAAAGGTTAGTGAACTCATGGCACTCCGACATGACCCACCCTACCTGGTTTTCCTTCCGAATGGTGTGCGTCTGGTACCGGACCTGACCTTCCTTCCAAAGATTGTTTCAGAGTTCCATCTCAATACTGAAATATTCTTACCAGATTTTTTCCCACATCCAGAAGATGACGGACAACGCTTGCTCCATACTCTGGATGTCAAGAGGGCACTCCTCTTCTACCTAAATCGGACTCATTCAACCAGACGTGACAACTCACTGTTCCTGTCCTACAGCTCGCCTTCCCTGGGGCTCCACATCACGTCTCAACGATTCTCTAAATGGATTGTCGAGACGATTCGGTTGTGCTATGCTCTAGCGAAGCAGTTGCCTCCCTCTCGCCTGAGAGTGCACTCTACCAGGTCTATGGCGACTTCAACGGCCTTTCTGAAGGGCGCATCTCTTTTGTCCATCTGCAAAGCAGCTACGTGGTCCACACCAACCATGTTCATCAAGTACTATGCTCTGGATGTCCGTGCCCAGCAGAAGGGTGACTTGGGTCGTCTGGTCCTCTCCTCTATGGCTCCCTGAGTCTGCCAGCACCCACCTCCAGGTGAGCCACTGCTTTTTAATCTCCCATGGGTGTGATGCATAGAGATCACGAAGAAGATAAACAGGTTGCTTACCTGTAACTGATGATCTTCGAGTGGTCATCTGTGCATTCACATCGCCCGCCCATCCTTCCCCACTGCTGTCATCCTCAGCTGTTCTCATACATGGCTGGGTTTGATAGTGGTCAGAAGGAACTGGCAGGATGTCCATGCCCCCACCCCTTGGGCATGCGCGGTGGGGTTCCTGCGCATGCCCGGGGGCGAAGGGCGTGAAAATCCCGTTTTGAGCTTTGTACAGACACCGACCAGGCCAGCGCAGGCGCACTGAGTCCCATGGGTGTGAATGCACAGATGACCACTCAAAGATCATCAGTTACAGGTAAGCAACCTGTTTTTCTGGAGCCATTCTTCCTGAGCTAGGACAAAAAAAGTGTGAGTTGGAGGCTAACAAACTGTGAGCTACCTCACACTAACTCAGCTTAGAGGGAACATTGGTTGGAATGGACTGTAGTAAAAGAGAGAGAAGCCAGCAGTCTCTGTGATGTGTGCATGGTGGTTCAGTACAGACCATTATGTTCATTGTAGGAAATGGGGAAAACACTGTCTTCTGCATTTCTAAAAATACTATGTGTGATCTTAACCAGAGTGTTACACTCTTGTAAGTCTGTTGAACTCAGTGGGCTTAGAAGGGTTAGGATTGCACTATACATTTCTCACTCATTTCTAGAGAACTATTTTTCTTTCATGATATTTTCATTAGGAGGTGGTGAATAGTGCCAAGAGGAATATTTATGGAGCAGCTGTAAAACCAGTTAACATCAGTTAATTCTTTCATAAATTGCTTATAAAGTGTTAGAAATCATTCATGTATGCTTGATAAATCATTAATCAAGCTTAAGTTTAGGGATGGGCGTGAACCAGGAAAATGTGGTTCATGGCATGCCTGGTTTGTGAGCCATGAACTTTAAAGGTTTGGTTTATGAGGTTCATGATGCACTAGAACACCCCCCCCACCCCCCAGCATGCTAGAGTCACCAAACTTGCAGTGGATCTCTGGCTGACTCTCCTCTACCTTCCCTCCATGTTTGGGGAGGAGTGGATTAACAGGATCCAAGTTACAGTGCCCCAAAGAAGGTGCCCCCATCCTCCATTGTTTCCAACTGAGGGGAAAGAAGAGCAAAAAAGCAAGGGCAATAAAAGCTCAGTGGAACAGAATCAAAGTCCCTGAGAATCTTTACAATAGAAATTGAAGGTGGGGGCATTTTTGCAAGCCCAGCAGAACCAGCGCAATGTGCCCGGTAGAACCAATGCTACTGTGGCAGTGCAAACCAAACAGGACTAAGGTCAAACCGGAGAATCTTTGCAATAGAAACTTAAGATATGGGGGGCATTTTTGCCAACAGAACCAGTGCAATGTACTAGTGTCCAGTAGAACCCAGTTCCAATCTGGCAATGCCTGCTCAATTATCAAGCAAAGGGGGCATTTTTGCAAGCCTAGGAGAACCAGTACAATATACAGAGTGCCCAGCAGTACCAATACAATCACAGTGTGCCCAGCAGAACCCAATGCCACTGGCATTGCAAGCTTAAAAAGGATTGATATCAAAGCATAGAGTCACCAATCCAAACAAGGGGGATGGGATTTTGCAAGCTCTGTGCAAGAAAATGGGAAGTGAATACAAAGGAATGCTGGAGGGGGGGACGACGGACCCTTCTTGAAACTGACATGATGAGTTTGAAACTGACAACAGTGTTTCCAAGGCCCCCCCACTGTTGTTTTGAACTTTGGTAAACATTTTGTTTGAGCAGAGACAATCTGTCTGGAAATGTAGTCATTCATGAACCTCCACGAAAATTTATGGAAAGTTTACGCCAGATTACCTGTTCATGAACCACCAGCCAAAATTCATCATGAACTTTAGTTTGTGAGCTGGTTAATGCCCATCCCTACTAAGTTTGTCAGCAGGTTGCTATGTCTACTAATTTACTTACTGCTACCCATAAAATGTGCAATTGTATTTGTTGAGATGTGTTAACATTTTTAAATCAGTTTTTTTAATTTATAGCTCATTTTCAATCTAATATTTTTGATAGCTAAGAAAAATATAAGTAATGCATAGCATTCCCCTTCCTTTTTATTGATTCGTGTTATAAAGAAAATCTGGTCTATGACCTGTGGCAACCAATTTTGTGATGGAGTGTACCAATAATTCTGTTGCAAGTGGTTTCTTTCAGTCCATTTGTGTTACCAATTATTGTATTGTGGTTTTTAAAAGTATATAATTTTAGCATATGTCATCAATGTAAGTTCAGTTGTTACTGGAAGTCTGTGGGAGTTCAGAATGTGTTTTTTAAATATTTGCTAGGAAATTCATGAAGCCCAGTTATGGTGGCTTCCATACTTCTGTAAAAGGTTCTAATGCCAGTTGCTTAGTGCATTTTCCTCATCTTCTAAATATTTAGAAGATGCTTAGGTAGTTGCAATTCTGAGGAAGGCTGGTATTTTGTTGAACTGTTGTGGAGAGGAATTCAAATATATTTCACTAGTGCAGTGTTAATAGATGTTTATTCTATTCTGTTGATTCTTGTTGTGATAAGAGGATGATATAAAGTGTTATAGCTAAATGTGCTATACTAAAAGCTATCAAAGCTTAATACTTTTAGAATTTCTGTATTCTGTATAAAATATGTACAGTATGTCAGGAAAGCAACCTGTCCCTCTGTTCAACCTCCATTACAGATAGATTCTTCCCCTAGTTCATTGCAGACCTGGTGCTGACTTATTTTTATATATGCAAAGCCCTGACGTAGGTAATTTTTAACTGAATATTTGGGCTCTTATGTTCATTTGAAATTTTAATCAGTGATCTTCCCGAATAGGACCGAGGTGATGAATTCACTTATACTGGGAGTGGTGGGAGAGATCTTTCTGGCAATAAAAGGATTGGAGAACATTCATTTGATCAAACTTTAACACATATGAACAGGTAGGTTTGATCGTCTTAACCAATTTGTATTATCCAAAGGAAGAGAAATTCAAAAGGGAGGGGGCAGTTTTTGCCAGTTCTCCATTCTTGCTGCAGTACACCCATGCTCCCACACACACTGGTCCAAGAGTCCACCAGCCTCCAAGGGCAGGATTTCTGGGGCATGAGAGGCTGAAGCAGGAGGAGGGAAAGCTCCCAGAATGTTCACTTCTGCCATTAGCTGCATAGTATCAAATCGAAACCAGTATTTTAATTAGTGACTTAGAGTTGACCATAAAAGTCAATAGATGAACATGGCAAGTTAACTCCAAATGTTGTTTATAATCACCATGATACAAATTATTAGGAAAGAGATTGATACTAAAACAGCCAGTATCATAGAGCCCACGTATTGCTCTTTGGTGCAGGTTCATCTGGAATACTGTCTACAATTTCTGGTCACTCCATCTCTAAAAGGATATTGTTGACCTGGAAAAGGTGCAAAAATGGGCAACCAAAATGATCAAATTGTCAGATTACCTTTTCTATAAGGAAATGCAAAAAATAATTAAGAAAATGCAAAACTAAGAAAAACACATAACAATACAGAAGCATATAAAATTATACATGCTGTGGATCAACTGGAGTGTTTCCTTTCTCACACACAAATATAACATTAGAACAGGAGCACCCAGTGGAGTTGATGGGCAGTAGATTTAGAACAGACAGAACAAAAGGCTTCATCATATAACACATATTTAACTTGTGAGACCCACTGCCACCTTACAATGACTTTAAAGGATTATAATATCACACAGGATAAGTTGATCAGTGGCTACAGTGCATGTCAGATCCCCAGTTAAGACACTCTCCACAACACTTTGGCAGTGATGTTTATTAGAGATATGCTTACAACAGGTTTCAAATCTTTTGTCAGGACTGAGGAAACCGCACAAAACTCAGAGGTTATAGGTAAAAGATACTACACCCCCTAAAACCCCACACATACCTCAGCAGGCAGTCCTATTGTTATCATGGCACCCTGACAGATATATGATGCTTATCTATGTGAGCCTAAGAAAGGAATTTCCAAGGCCATGGGAGTTGGCTGAGGGGCACAACTTAAAAGATGGTTATGGCTACAAGCAGGCATTCAATCAACACATCCTCTCCCCACACACCCTCCCCCTAAATACATGACAAGCAGTGAAGCAAAGCAAAGAGAAGCGGAAACTGGAAGCCTGACAGATGCTAACATAGAACCTCATGTTTAGAGGTTACTGGGGGCCTCAACACAGGGAGGAAGACTTTGGCCTCTGTGACCTGCTTCTATGCTTTCTTGGAATATCTGTTGGCTGCTGTAGAATTTTTGGACTACTAGACAGCCTATTGATTGATCTGTTACAGTGCTGTTCATGTTTTTAATGCTTTTGGAAGCATTATAGCATATGAAGACTTCTAAATACTTTCTCCCCCCCCCCAGGGCACTGGCCCTAAATTGCGATGCCCCACTGGATGATAAAAATGGAGCTGAGTCTAAAAACTGGAGAGCTGGTAAACCAGTTCGAGTGGTTCGCAGCTCAAAAGGGCGACGGATCAGCAAATATGCTCCTGAAGAAGGCAATAGATATGACGGCATTTACAAGGTGTATATTTTTCTTCTAATTTCTTTTCATTTAAAAATGAAAATAGCAGCATTGTATTAATTATTTTTTGGGGTGATCTTATCTAATATTCTAAGGTGAAATCATCTTATAGTGTTTTCTAGTAACTAAATTAGTAGTTTGTATCGTGTGTTTCTCTGAAAATTGAGAAGTGGACCATCAACTCTTTACTTTGCATAGTGGTTTATTTATTTGATCCTGGTAGTTTCCAAACATCATATTAAAATATCAGAACAATGAAAATACGTTAATTTGTTAACGCTTTTTCTTAAAAAATCAAGCAGTGGCCAATAAAACTTTATTAAATCAATTAAAAGCCCAGGTAAATTGGAAAGCCTGGCAATAACAACAGATTTGATACCAAAACACTGTGGTAGAGAGGGTATTATGCCATGTGATTGCCACTGCAAAGCAGGCCTCCCAGAGTCCGAAATTAGGTAATGTGGCAAAGGGAAAGTTGCACAAAATAAGTACCGTATCATCCAGTAAGGCCTAGCTGGAAACTGGATGCTGAGCTCCATGGTCAGTAGGGCTGCTTTTGTGTTCTGAACCATATCATAATCTTGTCTTCAGTTTATTAGCCCACCACTGCACTTGTGAACTTGTTCAGAGTAGCCACCATCTCACCTGATGCTTTTTTGGGGTGTCTGTGTGTGCACGTCTGTGTGTGCCCATGCCTGGAAGTCATGGTGACCTCTGGCGACTCCTGCTGGGGCACAGCGGATGTTCAGTGAAATGGCTTGATAGCCTGCCTCTGCCTCCCTGGTATTCTCTGGAGGCCTCCCATCCAAATACTTGCCAGGGGCAGCCCTGCTTAGCTTCCGAGATCAGGCTTGCCTGGGCTATCCAGGTCAGGGCCTCATCTGATGCTTTTGAGAAAAAGCAGTAGAGTTCATTGTTGCCAGACAATCTCAAACGTTTTGTGTAAAATACTAAACATTATAAGGACAGATTATAACCTTGTGGTGGCACAAATGCTTTGGGCCTGAACAACTATATTCCAGCACTGCGTTTTGGCACAAGTCAGCTAGATAGGTTCACTGAGGTGTTGTGTTTGGTACCCACCTGTACAAGCTAATCCAGAAGGGTACTTGGCTGATGGTATTGCAAACTTCTGAGAAATCCAGGAAAATCAAGAAACGCCCTCCCCCTGCATCTTGCCTGATAAAGCTTATTCATTGTGGTCATCAAACTTATTTCAGGTCCCAAACCTGGCCTGAACCCAAAATTTAAAGGTTCAGGTAATCCAATAAAGCCTAGAATTAACCAGCTGTGACTCAAACATCTTGTTCAAGAAGGAGATATTTGTTACTGGGTAATACTTGCTTGGGTGCAAGGGAAGCATCTTTAAGAGGTGTTTTCTGACTACAACCGGAACCATCTTCATCACATTAAATTCAGTTCAATTAAATTCACCACTTACCTTGTTCTTGGATCCAATTGAAGAATTCCTCAAGCTAGAAGTTTATTTATTTATTTATTTCTTCAATTTATACCCCGCCCTCCCCACCAAGGGAGGCTCGGGGCAGCTTACAATAAAGTGCATATATAAATACAATTATAATTCATGAAAACAACCATAAACCATAAACAGTTATGAATATGTTAGAATTTAAAAGATATGCATTATTTACATCTTGAAGTAAGATTTGGTCAGTTTTTCATAATTTACAAATAAATGTGTAGAGTGATTCAACCAGATATAACCAGATATGATTTAACCAGATATAATTTGTAGGAACTCTCAGACCATAGAAGGTAAAGTAAAACAACTAAAGGAACTTTTGTTATGTAGGTGGTCAAATATTGGCCAGAAATTGGAAAATGTGGATTCTTAGTTTGGCGCTATCTTCTGAGAAGGGATGATGCTGAACCTGCACCTTGGACTTCAGAAGGAACTGAACGGTCAAAGAAACTGGGTCTGAGTTTACAGGTTAGAACTTGCCAAAATTATACTGAAAAAAATAGCCATTCTAACATCTACAATAGAAAAAGTTCAGCTGAAAGTCCCATATAACAAGCTGAAGATCAGTTTTGAAGATGCTGCTTGAATAGGTAAAACAGAATGAGTTACAGTTTCTTCTTCAATCACTGGACATTTTTAGAATCCAGAAGAGACATTTGTTAGAAGTGATTGATGAAGGGGGTGGGCTGCTGCTAGTTTCATTCGTTACCATTTTAATTTCTAAATAGGTCCCATAAATAATTCTGAAGGCTATAGAGCTGGCTGCAGTTCCCAAGACTTTCTCACTATCTCAGAGTAGTAAGCACTGAAGAACAAGATACAGCTTTGTCTTAGGCTTTAAAATTGGTATTTATTGAGTCAGTGGATTGGGTGAATGCTCTTTAGCTCTCCTCCTGCCTTCAAGGAATGCAGGTCTTTTCACATCAGATGATTTTTTAAAAATACTTCAAGATGGTCTTGTTTTTAGTGTTAATTTTGTTTAGAATATCTCTCAAATGTGATTTTTATTTTTATTTTTTGCTTCTAGTATCCAGAAGGCTATTTGGAAGCCATGGCTAGTAAAGAAAAGAAGGATAAAGTCAAAAAACAAATTGTGAAACAGGAGCCAACAGAACAGAGCAATGGAAATCAAAAAAGACCAGTCGATGATGGTATGGCTGCTGGAAGTCATTTGCTGTGGGATAGACAGTAAAAATATATGAAAGAGTATAAGAGAATGCTGGGGTGAGGGAAGCAGTTTGAAACAGGAACATGGAAAGGAGGAAAAATATAAACACACTTTGCCTTAACTAAGACTTAAGTGAGAATAGCAGTCTCTTGTAGCATCATGTGAATGTGTTACAATCAAAAACTCTACTTCGGTACCTTTTTAAAAAATGTGGATTTTATAGTTATTTAGCTGTGCAGATATAAGTGAATGAAAATGTCTCTTATCGTTAGTTGTATCAATAACCTTGCCCAGGTGGAGTATACAGATACTCTTATTGTAAGAATCCTTTGCAAGGCAATACCAGTAGCTTGATCATAATATTTTTCAGAACCTGTAGAAGAACCTCCAAAAACAGCCAAAGCCAGGCGGATGGGAGATGGTGGGAGAGGTGAAGCTTTCCAGCTGACTCAGCAACAGCAGTGGTTGATTCGGGAAGACTCTCTAAACCAGAAGCTGTGGAATGAAGTTCTTGCTTATCTTAAGGAAGGACCAGTATGTTTTTAGAGTAACTTACATCCTGCATTTGTAACCTTTCTTACAACAGCTGTAGAAGATTCACATGTAAAAACATTTATTGACATACGACATGCAAAACCATGGTTTATTTTTAACTGTGGTTCATTTGTGAAACCAGAAATGGGTCTGCCAATAGTTATGAAACCTGGCTTATCTTGCAAATTCTTCTGCATCTTTCCTGAATCCTACCCAGATACTGAGCTGGTATCTCAGGCTGCTTCATGACATCCAACTCAGAGCAAAGCCTTACTGTGGCATCAGCTCACCATTAGGTACCAGTGGTGCAAGAGCAAGGAAGCCGTGCTCATGGATCTGCAGCCGCCTTTGGAATGGCAAGCTGCCACCCACCCATGTCTCCAAGTTTGGTGTAGTAGTTAAGTGTGCAGACTCTAATCTGGGAGAACCGGGTTTGATTCCCCCACTTGCAGCTGCTGGATGACCTTAGGCAAACCATAGTTCTGTCAGGATTGTTCTGGAAAGATATCTCTCAGTCCCACCTACCTCAGAGTGTCTGTTGTGGGGACGGGAAGGGAAAGGAGTTTGTAAACCGCTCTGAGACTCCAAGTGAAGGAAGGGGTATAAATACAATCTCTTCTCTTCTTCCCTTTGCAAAGACATCTGAAGGAAGCTACTAAGGTTTCACATTAATCCTTTCCTCACAAAAAAAGAAAAACAATCAGGAATAAAATGTGCTGCTGATTTCAGTTAATTCCCTGCATATGCAGATTCCAGCAAACACTCTTCCAAGTGATTGGTGATTCGATCTCTGATTCCAGTCATACAAGATGCTTGCAGCATATACTGTATGTGTACACAGACCCCTGGATTACTTATGCCCCACCAAGTTGTTGTCTTCCAGCAAACTCCACATGATAACTGCATACCCAGAGTGTTTGCACACTGAGTCCCAAGGTACACCAAAGCTCTCTGGAAGAGGTGAATTTCATTATGAGCTTTACTAAACAGAGAAAGCAAGTAACAAGTAGGAACAACTGAAATTGCCAACTTGGACATAAAATGGAGGATTTTATCTCCAAGGAGAAGGTAGAGGGTCTGTGTGTGGAAAAATAGCTTTGTTAGTTTTCCCTCCATTCAGTTCTTCTCCCTCCCAAGTCCATTGCCTCAATGTAGTAAATATAAATAGCATGCTTGTGTAAAGCACTTTGTTACTATAGCTCAGGCACTGAAGACAGGCAAGGATAGAGCTGCCATAGGTGTGTTTGTGACATCTTTAAGAAGGCAGGGATGGGGGTGGAGAGAGGAGTGTGTTGCCTGACAGACTTAGAACCAAGGACATAGAGAGGCAGTCTGCTCCTTATTGTGGAAGTGCCCTACAATTTTTTGCTACTGTTTTGATTTTTCTGGATGTGCTCATCCTAAGATTTCATTGTATGAATTATTTTTCATTTCTGTACTAGAATTTTTTGAAGAAACTGGAACAATCCTTTATGTGTGTCTGCTGTCAGGAGCTGGTTTACCAACCAGTGACCACAGAGTGCCTCCACAATGTCTGTAAAGTAAGTACCTTTGAACCTGGTTCTTCTGAAGGATTTGGGAAATGTAATCTTATATCTTAGGATAAGACTCATACTGTCTGTTCCCAATGAAGTAAGTTGACAGCCATTCCAACTAAAGGCAAAAAAACCCCCCACCTGTGCTGTTTATAGTGGATCTGCATTGATCATTTAACCATTTAATTGGTTTCCTTTCATGAAAACAGTAACAATATTATGTAGTTAACAGGCAGATATATATGTGGTGGTTTACAGATGTATATGTAGTGGTCTATGTATATGTGGTGGTCTACCACTACTGCTGCTGCTACTACAGAACTCCTGAAAGAGAGGAATCCTGGCAAGATTGTAAGGAGTAAGTTAAAGAATATCTATTTGCAGGGCCTAGCTAGTTATGCAATTTAGAAGCAGACTGGGAGATGATATGAGCACAGGAAGAGCCAGAAAGCCAGGGACCTCGACTCCTTGGTTTCCCAGTAAGGTAAGTAGACTTCTACAACAGTAACCATATAAATACAAAGGGTTTTAAAAGGGGGGTTATTTAAAAGTATTTGTTTAAAAACAATTATGAAGCCAGAATGCCAGCAGGGGGTTGGGGGCTATCCAGTGTTTTGCGTGGAGTGTCACATGTATGACTATCTGCCCACTGATCAGAAGTCCTGGGTGTGTGCTCGGTGCAAGGAGCTCCTGGTTCTCAGGGAGTGAGTTTGCTCCCTTGAGGCCAAGGTGGCTGACCTGGAGAAGCAGAGACAGTTAGGTGCACGGAGAAGACTCTCAGGGACTTGTTAGATATGTCCCACTCTGGATCTGGCAGCCCAACTGCTGCCAGGGAGCATGAGGGTCAAGGGGAAATGGGCACCATGCTGAGGATAAGGGGAATGTGCCCTCAGAAGGGACCTCTTCTTCAGCTGGTGAACGGGTATCCTTTCGTACCAAGGAACCGTCTCTGGGAAGGATGGGAGGGGGGCTCTTGGTAGTTGGTGATTCGATCCTTAGGCAGGTAGACAGCTGGGTGGCGAACCTGCGTACTGACCGTGTGATGACTTGCCTGCCTGGTGCGAAGGTAGCGGACATTACGTGTGTTTTAGATAGGCTGGTAGATAGTGCTGGGGAGGAGCCAGTGGCACGTCGGCACCAACGATGTGGGGAAATGCAGTCGTGAGGTCCTGGAGGAGAAATTTAGGCTGCTGGGCAGGAAACTCAAGGCTAGCCTTCTCAGAAGTGCTACCTGTTCCACGCGCAAGGCCGGAGAGACAGGTACAGATCAGGAGTCTCAATGCGTGGATGAGACAATGGTGTAGGGGGGAAGGGTTCAAGTTTGTTAGGCACTGGGATGCTTTTTGGGACAAGAGGGAGCTGTACAAAAGGGACGGTCTCCACTTGTCCCGTGAAGGAACCAGGCTGCTGGCACTCAAAATCAAAAAGGTGGCAGAGCAGTTTTTAAACTGAATAATGGGGGAAAGCTGACAGGAGATAAAAAGTCTCTGGTTTGGGATGGCTCACCTCAAAGAGATGAAGGGGTAGCTATTACTTTTGTACAAGGAAATGGATTAAAATTGTCCACTGAGACTGTGGCTAATGATAGGAACGTCCTGGCAAGGTCTCGAGGCAGCAAGAGGAAGGCTGTGGGCTTAACAAGCATGGGAAACTATAAGTGTTTATACACAAATGCTAGAAGTCTCCAAGGTAAAATCATAGACATTGTGGGTATTTCAGAAACTTGGTGGGATGAGGAAAATCAGTGGGATATGGTGATTCCTGGTTATAAATTATATCGGAAGGATGGGGGGGGGAAGGGTTGGAGGTGGGGTGGCTCTGTATGTCAGAGAGGGTATACAGTCCAGTAAGACTGAGAGGGTAAGAAAATTGGATTTGCTTCTGGAAATGCTATGGGTTGAAATAGTGGGTCCAAAAGGAGGCTTAACAGTGGGAGTTTGTTATCGCCCACCAGATCAAAAGATAGAGGAGGATTATAAAATGATGAATGAATTAAAGATAGCGGCTAGATGGAATAACTGTGTTGTAATAGGCGACTTTAACTACCCACACATTGATTGGGTCAATATGAGTTCTAGTCGGGAAAAAGAGATTGAGTTTTTAGACACCCTCAATGACTGTGCTATGGAACAGATGGTCACAGATTCTACCAGGGGAGAGGCGATCCTGGATTTGGTCCTAAGTAACACCCAAAACCTGGTGAGAGATGTAAAAATGATTGCACTCCTTGGGAACAGTGACCATAATGTCATTGAGTTTAACATTTGTACAGATAGGGAGTTGCCCAAAAAGACTGACGTAACCACTTTTAACTTTAAAAGGGGTAACTTCTCTGGTATGAGGGGACATGTGAGGAATAGGGGTGTGCAAAAAAAAAAAAATTCGGTAAAATTCGGATTTGGGCATATTGGACGCAAATTTTTTCGGCATTCCCGAAAAAACCCGAATACCTATACCGGTAAAGCATTGAAATCCGAAAATTTTTGGGATTCCCGAAAAATTCGGGTCCATTATATCCAATGGGGCCACTGACTTCAATGGCAAAATTTTCTGGAAAGTTTACAGGGGGCTGGAGAGGGGGGGTTGAGGTAGAGACTCCAAATTTGGACTGTAGCTGCTGGAGCCTCTCCCCAAAAGATCCCCCAAGTTTTGAAAAGATTGGACCAGGGGGTCCAATTCTAGGGGCATCCAAAGAGGGTGCCCCCAGTTCTCCATTGTTTCCTATGGGAATGGATCAGGCAATTAGATTCTCCCTGTAAAAAAACCTGAGAGGTGTGGTGGTGGTGTGAGGGGGCATGTTTGCCAAGCCAGCAGCAGACCATGTGCAATCACCACCCCACCAACCCCAGGTCTCTCCCAAACCAACACTAAGGAAGAATAAAATAAAGAGAAAAGAAATTAAATTAAATTTAAAAGTGCCCTAATAAATCAAACCAGTCTGAAGTCTTCTGAGGTATTGATCCGAGGTCCACGAAGAGCAGGGAGGAAAGCAGGGCAGACTCAGGAGCAGGGGCAGCAGAAGCCAGCCAGCCACAATCTCCAACAGCCAAGCCAGGCAGCTCTCTCTCACCAGCCAGCAGGATCCAGGAACACAGCAATGAGAGTCAGCCCAGAGACTGGCTCCTTTTATGCTCTCTGAGCATACACAGAAGAATTTCAAAAAAGAAAAACCTTCTGTGATTGGCCAGAGAGCAGATGCCAGAACCCTATTGGCTACCACAGTGCTCCTTCCCTGGGAAAGGAGCAAACTGGTGGTTGGGCTGCAGGCAGCAACAACAGTCTTGCAAACTGCAATGCATTTTGCAAATGCATTGCAGTGATTGGCTGTCTGGAGCCTCCTTCCCCCCCTCCTGGAAACAGGAGAAAAAGGCGGGAAAGAGGGGGAAACGGCGGGAAAAGGAATTCCCGGGCCCTTTAACAGTTTAAAAAACCCCACAACGCCGTTTTCCAGCAATGCCGAAAAATGCCGAAAAAATCCCGAATTTTCTGGGATTTTTTTTTTGGAATTCAAAGATTACAGTGAATAGCCTGTCCGGGATCCCGAAAGCCGAAAAAAACCCGAAAATGCTTTTTTGGGGTTTTTTTCCGTTTTGGGATTCCCGAATGCACACCCCTAGTGAGGAAGAAATTGAAAGGAAGAGTGGAGAAGGTCAAAACCATTGGGGAAGTTTGGAGATTATTTAAAAAGACAATCCTAGAAGCTCAGAAAAAATATATACCGCAGGTTAGGAAAGGCACAAATAGGTATAGAAAAAAGCCTGCATGGTTAACAAATAAAGTCATGGAAGCTGTAAAAGGTAAGAAGGATTCCTTTAAGCGGTAGAAAGCTAGTCTCAGTGAGGTTGATAAAAGGGAACACAGACTATGTCAAATAAAATGCAAGTCTGTGATCAGGCAAGCAAAAAGGGAATATGAGGAGCATATCGCAAAAAACATAAAGGCCAACAATAAAACTTTCTTCAAATACATTAGAAGTAGGAAGCCAGCCAGGGAGGCAGTGGGGCCCTTGGATGACCAAGGGGTAAAAGGAGTAGTGAAGGATGATAGGGAAATGGCTGAGAAGCTGAATGCATTTTTTGCCTCTGTCTTCACTGTGGAAGAGGAGAAGTGCTTGCCCACTCCAGAAGCACCGATTTCGGGATGGGGTTTGAAAGGCCTGAATCAGATTGCGGTGACAAGAGAGGAAGTCCTACGACTGATGGACAATTTAAAAACTAATAAATCACAAGGCCCAGATGCATTCATCCGAGAGTTCTGAAGGAACTCAAATGTGAACTTGTGGATCTCCTGACAAAAATATGTAATCTTTCTTTAAAATCTGCCTTCATTCCTGAGGACTGGAAGGTAGCTAATGTCACTCCCATCTTTAAAAAGGGCTCCAGGGGAGATCCAGGAAATTACAGGCCAGTCAGTCTGACATCAATACTGGGTAAGTTGGTGGAAACTGTTATTAAGGAAAGAATTAGTAGGCACATTGATGAACAAAAACTATTGAGGCAGACTCAGCATGGGTTCTGTAAGGGAAGATCTTGTCTCACTAACCTGTTAGTGTTTTTTGAGGGAGTGAACAAACATGTGGACAAGGGGGACCCAATAGATATTGTTTACCTTGACTTCCAGAAAGCTTTTGATACATTTCCTCATCAAAGGCTCCTAAGTAAGCTCAATAGTCATGGGATAAAAGGACAAGTCCTCTTGTGGATCAAAAACTGGCTTATAAATAGGAAACAGAGAGTGAGTATAAATGGGAAACTTTCTCAGTGGAGGGTGGTAAACAGTGGGGTACCACAGGGATCAGTATTCGGTCCGATGCTTTTTAACTTGTTTATTAACGATTTGGAGTTGGGAGTAAGCAGTGAAGTGGCTAAATTTGCAGATGACACGAAGTTGTTCAGGGTGGTGAAAACCAGGGAGGATTGTGAGGCACTCCAAAGGGATCTGTCGAGGATGGGTGAGTGGGCATCAACGTGGCAAATGGGGTTCAGTGTGGCCAGGTGCAAAGTGATGCACATTGGAGCCAAAAATCCTAAATAAAAATACATGTTGATGGGGTCTGAACTGGCAGAGACTGACCAAGAGAGAGATCTTGGAGTCATAGTAGATAACTCAATGAAAATGTCTAGACAGTGTGTAACTGCAATAAAGAAGGTCAACACTATGCTGGGGATTATTAGGAAGGGAACTGAAAACAAATCAGCCAGTATCATAATGCCCCTGTATAAATCATTGGTGCGACCTCATTTGGAATACTGTGTACAGTTCTGGTCGCCACATCTCAAAAAGGATATTGTAGCATTGGAAAAAGTGCTGAGAAGGGCAACTAGAATGATAAAAGGGTTGGAACACCTTCCCTATGATGAAAGGTTAAAACGCTTGGGGCTCTTTAGCTTGGAGAAACGACGGCTGAGGGGTGACATGATCGAGGTTTATAAGATTATGAATGGGCTTGAGCAGGTTGAGAAAGAAGTACTTTTCTCCCTTTCTCACAATACAAGAACTCGTGGGCACTCCATGAAATTGCTGAGCAGTCGGGTTAGAACAGATACAAGGAAGTACTTCTTCACCCAAAGAGTGATTAACACATGGAATTCATTGCCACAGGAGGTGGTGGCAGCTACAAGCATGGACAGTTTCAAGAGGGAATTAGATAAACATATGGAGCAGAAGTCCATCAGTGGCTATTAGCCATAACGTATAGATGGGAACTCTCAGTCTGGGGCAGGTGATGCACTCTATTCTTGGTGCTGGAGGGGGCAGCAGTGGGAGGGCTTCTAGTGTCCTGGCCCCACTGCTGGACCTCCTGATGGCACGTGGTATATTTTGGCCGCTGTGTGACAGAGTGTTGGACTAGATGGGCCATTGGCCTGATTCAACATTGGCTTCTCTTATGTTCTTATGTAACTCTCCCACTGAAACCAACTGAACTTTGTCAGGACTGTGTCCTGTAATTATTATTCCAATATATACACTTAGAAGATTCATCTGTCCCTTTTGAATACACTTGAAAGCACCAGATGAAATTTTAAAAACATCCAGTGAATTTTAAAACCTACAACTGAAACAAAAATAAAACTGATCACAGCACAGCAGATTCAAAAATTTTAACTCAGTTACCAAAGGAACATTAAAAAATAAAAGAGGGCAGGCATATGCATTTCGCAAAAATCTGGGTTTGCTACAGCAACAACCCTGTTTGGTTTCCAGCCTCTACCTAAGATGGAACTTTCAGCTGGGCCCCTTTAGTAGATCTTAAATGTCAGTTGGCCTCATAAAAAATGTTTAGAATATTGGTTTAGCTCGCAGTGAGTGAGTAAACTGTTCTAATCTGTGACAGGTATCAAACTAAGAATCTGTACGAAGGCACAAAGGGCTTAGAAGTGTGTGCACAATACATTTGTTTCAGTTTGAGAGTAACTGCTGTGAGAAGACTCACTCATCTGTAATTATGACTTTCACCAAACAGTTTCAGTTGGCAATATTGAAACAGGATTTAGGATATGGGCCAGTGGGATTGCATGTACCAGTCTTTGACCATCCTTTCTTATATGCCAATTTTCCACATATCCCTCTAATCAGGTGTGTTACTGATGTGCTACACAGTATTTAAGCAGTATTCCAAAAGAGCGTTCAGTGTTGCTTCCACAGTATGTATTTGGTCCTGCTTGAATCCTAATGGGAAGCAAGTTTTCGCCCGACTTTCACACAGCATAGTGGTGCTGTGGGGGGTGGTAGCAGCAGCAAGATGTCTGCTCCAAGGAAAATGCAGGCCAGTATAAGAACATAAGAAGAGTCTTGCTGCATTGGACCACTAGTCCATCAAATCCAGTATTTACACAGTGGCTGAAACAGTTGCCCTGGAGGGCCAAAAAAGGCAGGGGATTGGGGCCAGAGCCTTCCCCTCATGGTAATTTAGTAGAGACAAAGTATCTCTGAATATGGAGATTGTTAGGTCACCATGGCCATGTGGAAGCCCCATTGCTACTGAACTGAAAGGAGACTACTTCCAAGACTCATTGCATGCATTCAGACAGCGTGCTGGAGCGGTTTAAATTGCTCCAGCCCGATGCGTTTTTTTTTTAACCTGGAGAATCGCGATCACACTAACCTCTTCGTTCCAGGCTCCCTGCCGTCCTCATGCAGGTGAAGTTTTTTTTCCTCTCGTTTGAGCATGCACACAGGCAGCCCTCTCCAGAACTAAAAGTTTGGCGCGTGCGCAGAACAGCGATTTCAACACGTTCCTTTAAAGTTTAAATGAAGACTTCTCTTTAAATTTTCACCCCGAAACCGGCCTCCCCGAGATCCCAGACTTGTCTAAATGCCTAAACTAGGCACCATTTAAGCTTTTCTTTACTTAACTTAGGCGTGGAGTTCCGCTCAAGCACACACCGCCAAGGCATTAAAAAAAATGGCGGACTAAAAACAGAAGCCCGAGGCAGCTTCTCAGAGGGGAGGGGGGTTGAAGCACCCGGAAGTGGCTCCATGAGTGATCAGACGTCAGGAAAGTGCGGCTTGGTAAGTGGTGTCAAAATACCCCGGTTTAAAGGGGGTTTGCTCCGGAAAGCGACGGCTGGGGACGGTGCGCAGATGTTGGGCATGTGAATGCGCACATAAAAGCCGTTTCCGAGGCGTGCCGAAAGCAGTTCAAATAGCGCGTCTGAACGCACCCATTGTCATGCAGAATACACCTGGGAGACTGTTTTGAGTTCATTTCAACTCCAACTGTTGATGGTTATGCAACACTGAACATGGATTGAGGGGACAAAGGGGAGTTTGTGGTAACTGGTATTGTATACTGAGATGGTACTGCAGTCATTTTACCTCCAATTGCACTGAGAAGGGGTCCTCAGCCTTTTTTGAGCCTATTGACACCTTTTGGAATTCTTACACAGCCATGGGGGGTGCAGCCACAAAAAGGCTGCTGCAGGAGGCGGAGCCAGCCACACAGTGGCTGCTGCGGCTTACCACATTAAAGGTCCTTGGGCTGTGGTGCAGCTGCTATGAAACCAGTGGCCAGTCAAAAGTCTTGCTGGGCAAAAGCCTCACCTGCTTTCTAAAAACACTTCCTGGGCACCAGAAAAGGTGTCAGTGGGTGCCATAGAGAGGATCTTTGAACCAGCATATGGGAAGGAATTGATTATCTCTCCCCCCCCCCCCCTTACATTGCCAAAGAAAATTAGTTAAAGGTTTGGTGTGTGTCTTTTCTTAGTAGCTGGTGGCATGCCCAGTGTGACCAAGTTTTTTCTTTCTTTCTTTCTAAGATTTACTTTGGGTTCTCTTTGACCAAACTCATTGGATTAGTAAAGCTTGTTAATACATGTTAAGTTTTGCTGCATGTTTTTTAAAAAAGGAACTATCAAATAACTGCATGCTTTCTGCTTTTCTGGAGAGAGGCTATTACATACTTTTCTTGTGATTTAATTTCAACCTTATATTGAATCTGACCATTGCTTTATCAGGGTCAGTGTTGCCTACTCAGATTGCAGCAGTTCTCCTAGGTCTCAGGTGGAGGTCTCTCATGTTACCTGTCAATGGGTCCTTTTAGCTGGAGATGTCAAGGACTGAACCGGGGACTTTATGCATGTCAAGTAGATGTGCAAACATTGAGCCCTGGCCCCTTCACAAACATATGTACCTTATCGTTCTGTGTCTTAGAGCTGTTTACAGCGCTCTTTCAGAGCTGAAGTCTTCACCTGCCCTGCTTGTCGGCGTGACCTTGGAAAGAACTACATCATGGTTCCCAACAAGATCCTGCAGACACTACTTGACCAGTTCTTCCCTGGTTACAGCAAAGGACGATGATACGTGATCCATCCCACATTCTTCTCCTAATGACTTATAGACTGTAAAAAGAGAAGAAACCTGGAAAGCTCAACAGTGGACCAGATGGCGTGAGGGAAATTCACTTTAAGGCCACATTGTGAAACAGCTAATCCAATTCTGTTTCCCATTTAGCAATCTTTTCGTGTAGCAAGAACTTTGAATTCTGAGCTGTCTTTCAGATACTGAAGGTAGTTTTGGACAGATGACAACTAGTTTGTACCCAAAAAAAACAGAGGCTTTAGCTCTGACTGGCTACAGCAGCTGAAGCTTCAAATTACAGTTTCAATTTTTGTAACTACCTCAGACGGAGGAAAACAATTTGTGAGGAATTTTAAGAGCATGTTGAATGAAGTTTAGCTACACACCGCCTCCTGAATAATTAGTTTTGCCTGGTCCATGCGGTTTGATTTTTACCAACAGAGTACAGCACTTAATCCAGCTTTGATTACAGAACATCAACTTCTGTGGTGTGCATAATCCTTGTTTGTGTTTCCTCCCGTTATGCTGTATTTCTTTCTTTCTTTTGCAAGAACAGGCTTTTAGTCTATTTTGGTGAGCGTCCTTGTGCTCTCGTATCTTATGCAAGTTGACTACTAATGACTGAGAACAATATGAATGCATTGTTGCTGTTAATGTAAAGTGATTTGTGTTTTTTGCACTTAAGAGAGATATTCCAGACACTCGACTTGTGTAAAAACTATTTCATATGAACCAAGCCACTTTTTGTATTTGGTAATACTGTTTGCTTTTAGTAAGTCTTGTATCAGTGGCAATACATCTTAACACAGCATTGAGAGCAGTGCTAGCTTGGAGAGGGCTCAAATTGCTTCATATTGTGATCTTAAATTTTATATACAGTATATTTCTCCTCCCCATATACCTTATTAAATATTTTATGATTCAGAAAATCTTGTTAATTGTTTATATTTTACAGCCATGGAACTGAAAGGGTATGTGTTCTTTTCTAAAGGAGGGCTTTTTCTAACAGTATGTGAAATTCCATTTGAAATTTTTGATAATCTGAGCCAATATGTTTGATAAGGCTGGGGTTTAGATTAGTCTTTTGGAAAGTGGTATTTTAAACAGAACCTATTTTGAAAAGCCTTTTCATATCTGGCTTTGATTGCAGTTCAATGGGTGACTTGCTACTGTTACAACAGAGAGCAACTCTCTAGAGCAGAGTGTTTAGAGCATTTCAATAATTTTAACAAGCCCTTAAGGTATGCCATTATTATTTCTTCATTACAGACTAGAGACAGAATTCCTTAAAGCCACCTACAGAATTCTTGGCCTTAACTGAAAACATAGAGAAATCTGTGAAAAGTAACATTTTTCTCCTCTGATGTACCAGATCCTCTTCCTATTTTCTTTAATCATTAGTATTTTTTTGTATGTGCAGAGCTGTGCATCAGAAATATTACTGCATCTTTGTTTAACCTATAGCTTATCAAAGTGCCAAAATGGGGACTAAGAGAGCCAGTTTGGTTTAGTGGTTAAGTGCGTGGACTGTTATCTGGGAGAACCAGGTTTGATTCCCCACACCTCCACTTGCATATGCTGGATGACCTTGGGCAAGCCATAGTTCTGTCAGAGCTGTTCTCTCAAGAACAGTTCTGGAAAGAGCTCTCTCAGCCCCACCTACCTCACAGGGTGTCTGTTGTGGGGATGGGAAGGGAAAGGAGTTTGTAAGCCGCTCCGAGACGCCTTTGGGTAGTGAAGAGCGGGGTATAAATCCAATCTCTTCTTCTGCTAAGTGGTATGGAAAAGTCTGTATAGTTTCTGTTCTCTTAATAGTGAACTCTAACAGTTCAAATAATTAAGTCTCTTTTCAATCTTCATGTATATGCTATTCAAAACTAAAAACTTTGCGGGCCGTACTTTCAAAAAATTATTGACTAGTCCTGCAGTGTTGCTCATTTTAGGCTACTATGAGCAAAAGGTGTTTACAGGCTGTGGTCACACACGCTAAATAATCCACTTTCCAACTGGATTTTGACTGTGTGAACTGGCAAAATCCAATTCAAAAGTGCATTGAAAGTGGACTATTTAGTGTGTGTGACTGCAGCCACAGTAAAATTTTTGTTAACCAACATCCATGGGGAATGGGGGTTACCAAACAAAGCTTTTACTTGGCCGCAAGAGGGCAGAAGTTCAGTGCTGCCCATGCCTTGTCTGAGTCACTCGTGTTCTGGCCCCCCCCACCCAGGAGCCATGATGAGCAGGCAGCATGCAAGTGACTTGGGCTGACCTGTGGGCATGCCTTTAAGCAAGTTGTCTGGTTACCAAGGGCCAGTTAACAACGCTTTTACTATAGTTGTCTTCATGCCAGCCAGATTTGCATCAGTGTGTCTCTGGATGTAATTCTATTTTGGTGATTGCTGACACATTTGTTTCTTGTATGTACACTTTCATTTGGCTGATTTGTTTTCTTATGTATGCTATTAAAGGATGTATGCTCATCCTTTACTTCAAATAAGATAAATTCAATTTGTTGCAGTTGCATTAATTAATTACTCTTGCAAATTGCAGTACACACACACAGTGTCCTAGACAAGTCAAGAAGTAACAGTCATTTTAAATGTAGGTGTCATCCCGCTCAATGAGTTAAATTCCAATTGGAGCAAGCCCAGCCAGTTATATTTTTCTTTATCAATGCTAATTTGTTACAGTACATGACTTCAATTGTAATAGATAGCATTTAAAAAAATTATTAGGGTAATCAAGAAGCAAAACAATTTGAAGATATTCATTAATGATTTATAGGAAAACCTTTTGCTCTA
The DNA here is from genome assembly GCA_029375565.1 of Gekko gecko. Taxonomy (NCBI): domain Eukaryota; kingdom Metazoa; phylum Chordata; class Lepidosauria; order Squamata; family Gekkonidae; genus Gekko; species Gekko gecko. The sequence continues at coordinate 124,916,044 of JAPDNY010000007.1, forward strand.
GGATGAAAGTCACCTGAGATGCTTGTTTCATAAAAAGCAAGTATCTAGAAAATCCAACAACATAGTCAGCTACTTCATTGGTAATCATCACTGATCAGGAAAAGTAAAAAAAAATCAGATATAGGGGCCATGAGTAAAGGTTTTTTTACCTGTTGTGTACGGAAAACACTTCAAAAGTAGTAAGAGAATACTCAACCTTATTGAGGCTACAGAATTTTGAGAAAGCATATTGGGTATTATCCATTCTGATTGCTATCTCAGAAACTACCTAGCTTACTGATTTTTATGTAACTGAAATAATTTGTGGCAGGTAGCCTTATTGGCAAGTCTTTGTAGAATCAGACTCTTGTAAGTGGATGTCACTTCTGTGGCCTTCTACAGTGGGTTTTATTTGAGGGGTGTGTGTCTTTGTGAAAATACTCTGTGTAATGACAGACACTAGACGAGTGGGCTGAGACTGAAGGAGCATAATAGTTCAGTCCCCTTGGGCTCTTCTCATTCTTATATTTACTTTCACTTCTTGTGGAGCTGTTTGGTGAACAATTTTAAGCATATCTGTACTCTTAATGAAGGCAACCTGAGCCAAGCTATAGCTATTGGTTCACTGGGCAGCTATTGGTTCACTGGGCTGTCCCATAACCACTACCTCATCAACTTTAACACACCTAGCCGAAGTGGCATAGGACAGAAAAAATAGCAAAGAAAGGAAGGAATGTTAAGTGTGACACAAAAAGTGTGGAGAAAGTAAACAGGCAACATGCTGGCAAAGCACCACATTATGAGAAGTGATGTTGTAAGAGAAGCCCCAAATTCAAATAGGTCAATGTGAAGTTACAAACTGGAAAGGGTGCTAGCATTAAACAAATATGCCGAAATAACCTCCATTGAAGAATGAAAGACGTGGTCAGTTTCTAATAAGAAAGCATTTTCTAAACCCACTGAAATTAATGTCACCTAATTTGAATTCTGAAATGCTGTTCAAACTTTGATTATTGAAGTTTGTGGTCACACATTTGCCTGAAGTGACTCACATCCATGCAAGCAGCAAGAGAACTCTTAATTTGTATGAGTTAATTACCACCTTTTTGTTTTAAGTCACCAGAAACCAGAGTATTGTAAAACAGTAGTACTGGCATAGGACAGAATCTCAGTTCAGGCTAAGAGAGCATAGGGCATTTATTTGGTTCCAGTGCAACCAAACACCCTGTGAATAGTTCAGGAGAATGTATCTTTGCGGTTTGAAATCAAACTCCAAAGACTATGGTTGAGATCTACTAGATTTTATTGGAATATTAATATTGGAAAGTTACAAAAAGAAAAAAAAATATTCCTTAATGACATTATCGAAGTTAGAGGCAATATATTTTAACAAAGTCTATGACCACAATCTAATATGGAGAGAGGTATGCTTAAAGTCATCTTACTGGATTTCAGCATGCCTAGCTCTGTATTGGACTATAGCCCATATCTCCAGTTTATATAAATGAATACTAGCTACATTATAGTCACTATGCATCCTGAGTCTCAAAATGCATCTAACAATATACAGATTATATTCAAATAAATGGCTGCTCTGTATCAGAGAGCACTTAGATGAGCAGGGCCATAGGCACTGCCATGACACAGTTTAAGCAGAAAGATTCTCATTGACACAGTAGCCCTGGTTCTAAATAGAAGTATTAAATCAAGGCCACTTCACTGCCAGGGAAACTGAGGCACTGAAGCGACTCAGTTTGTTTCCACCTAAAACAAGTATTTACATGTAGCTGCACAGGAATTAATGGTATGGAGATTACAAAAATAAACACTATATATAGATATATATATATATAGATATATATATTTGCTCACTGGGCTAAAATAGTCCATTTTTGTGGACAAAAAATGCAGTAGTGAGATCTGAACCCAGTTGCTTTTGGAAAAGAAACCTGAGGAGGTGGTGGCTTGGTCCTAAGATGATGCTCTCTTCTGTTCAGCAAAAGGGGATTCATAGACTTCCATTGGTGGGCAGGTACAAACTAGATGCTGATCGCCATAGATATCATCAATTCGAGCAATTGTGGGCCAAAATTTGTTGTCAGGTTTCACAAATGGCTGAAGAATAGAAAGGAAACACAAACTTAGGGAGGGAAGTTTGGTTATCAGTTCATTTATAAATGAGACAATACTAGAACAGATGTAGTAGTAAAAAAACAAAGCCTAAATTCAAAGACACTGATCAAACTAGTTCCATACTTAGGCATGTCAAAGACCTAGTGCCAGTGAACTTGGAATAACTGTCAAAAGCAGCTGGTCACAAGGCACGGGGAGGGGAGGAAGAGGAAGAGGAGGCTGCTGTTGGATAAATCAGTCTGAAGCCCAGCTGGACAGTCAGAGCTATTTGGGTCCCGGCCACTGAAAACACAAAGCAAGTGATGCATTCAGAGCACCAGTGCCCTACAGCAAAACATTTCTTTCTTTGCTACAAACAGGCCTATTGTAGAATATTTGAAAAGCATCATAAGTCTCAAGTTGGTTGGCTGTGGATGCCACGTAGGTTCAAAGTTACATCATAAATTAACCTCATCTAGTGCACTTTGTTAACTTTACACTCAATTAACACTTACTAGTGGAAAAGCTCCTACTTCTCTAGAGTAAGGACGATCCCAGTTAGGAGTAGCAATGCAGGTCAAGGTGTGTGGTGACATCTAAGCAAACAAAATCAAGACACAAACAGATTAAGCTCAATGAAACTGCTCACCTAGCCAGACCTTTTCAGTTTCCCAGCAGCCATAATTTGTTGAAGTGCAGTTGTTTAATTGCTCAGAGTGACTGGCCCCATTCCATAGAAGGTTCTGACTAATTGGTCCCACTGATCTCCATGAGACTTGAGCTTATACCCAGGATTAAACTTTGTTGGTCTTAAAGGGTACCACTGGACTCAAACTTTGTTCTATTGCTTCAAGACCAACATGGCTTGGCTACCCACTTCAATCTAACTTTTCAGGGGGCGGTGAATTCAAGATACTCTCGTGCAGATGCTTTAGAAATCAATTACATTCCTATATCTTTGGAGCAGACGACTGTAGGATAGAACATGAAAGTAGCATCAGCTATACGCTTCCTTTTTCAGTGATAAAATTAAGACTACTGATGTTCACAATACTACTTACAATAAAGATGGCAGATTCTCCCACCTTCTACAATGCGTTGTTACCCTCAAACATAACATAAGTCTACTTAGCAATATGGAAACTACATTGACACGGACAATCCTCCTCTTGGCTCACCTTCAAGGGATTAATTCGAGAATCCATTCTTCCCTCCTCAATATCTGCAATTTCTTGTCGAATACTAATCATTGCATCACAAAATCTGTCTAGTTCTGCCTTGTCTTCTGATTCCGTTGGCTCAATCATAAGAGTTCCTGCCACTGGCCAAGACATTGTTGGAGCATGAAATCCTAGCAAACAAGAACTCCGTTAGCTTTAAGAGCAAATTGAAAGCACATCAGCAGGCATCAACCAGCTGCCACCCTTACCAAGCCAGAAGCTTACATGCCTAGAACAGGCTCTAAATAACACGAAGAACAAAACAGTTTTGTAAGTTCAGTAAATGCTCTCTGGCCTTATCTCTTCCTCCATACAGAAGACCAAGTGCAAAGCTTTATCACTGACGTATTCGTTATATCACATTCCAGAATAAAATAATTCTCTCTCAACATAACTAATATCTCACCACAACATCTCTCCTAATTGTCAGATTTGTGGCTTACCAAAACAGCTAAGCTTAAGTTGTACTAAGAGCAAGAAGGGGAGGGGAAACCCCCAAACCAGCCCACAATCTTTTTTGACTTCTCACCATAATCTTGAAGCCGTTTAGCAATATCCACAGCTTCAATGTTTGCTGTTTTCTTGAAAGGTCTGGTGTCCAAAATGAATTCATGAGCTACGTAACCTGGGTACAAAAAGAATTGTATATGCTGAACACATGTGGAGAAGAATGAAACAAAGATCAGGCAGCTTTATTTTGAAGCAATCAATGCTGGAGCCTTTGTGGATCACTCAGAAATGTACAGAACAATGCTTAGTCAAAATGTATGGCTACCTATACTATATAGCCTCATAACTGCTTTTACAGTTTTTGAAAGTATGTTCTTCACGCATACATCCACAGATGCCTTTCTGGTTGTATAATGTAGCATGTAATTGGCCTAGTCCTTTCTCTGAGCATGTTTTTGCAAGGCAGCAGTGATAGGAAGTGGACAGAACACGATGGCTCAGCAGCTGGTGATATACTTCAGTGTAAGGGACTAGAAAAAGAAAATGCAGAGTCTTATGGTGCAATGCTATTCAAGCTACTACTTCAATGAAGTGCAGTGTTCGACAGATTCTATCCAATATGAACATGGAAAAAGTTATGTGGTGTTGCCGTGCTGTACTTTGCTATGAATTAGGATGCACAGAAGCCAGGGCACAAAACTGCTTCAGAAAGCTGACTGATTCAGCTTACTTGTATGGACAGTGGGAAGACGTACATCCATAATTCTGTTACTAATGGCCTAACTCCTGGCTAGCCAAAGTCTGCTCGATAGTCTCAAAGGAGATGGAGATATGCCTGAAATATTACCTTTAAAAATCAAGGACAGATCCTCTGGGGCAATTTTTGATGCTCATCAATGTGTGGTAAAGCATGGTCCATTTTACCTTGGGCAGAAGACAATGTAAGAGAGATACTTGCCTCTGGCTCCTCTAAAGAGGACCTTGTAGTGCTGCTCTAATCGCTTTGCCATATAGTTAGCATTTAATATTGCAATCTCTGATGCATGCTTAAGGCCCTTTCCTCCCATCATCTGAAAAGACAGCAACAGTACATAATAGTGAAGAGCAGCATAACCCCTCCTAACCCTGGATTCTTCACCCTGTGTATCTGATCAAAAGCACTGTGCTCTCCAAGCAATCATTTCAAACTGTTTTTACCTTACAGAAGTATATTAGAAAGTTGCAGGGGGTAGCTAGTACTATTATTTGTGAACCTAGGGGACTGTGCATGGAAAGTGCTGTTAAGTCACAACCAACTTATGGTGACCCCATAGGGTTTTCAAGGCAAGAGACTAACAGGGATGGTTTGCCATTGTCTTCCTCTGTACAGTGACCCTGGAATTCCTTGGTGGCTTCCCAGATTTGATGAGGTTAGGCTACCCTGGGTTATTCCAGGGTGGGGCAGTGGGGGGAGTAGTATACTGAAAGTGAATAATCAGTAGGTTCTCTAAAAGTGTGCACTTCCTCAAAGATCTCATTCGAGTGAAACTTGGTCTAAGGAACATTGAACCACCATGAGACATTTATGTCAATGTAGTGAAGTTGTAGAAGTACAACACGCATAGCCAAATTCAATTCAAGGCAGAGAGTTAACATTTCAGGCTTCCAGAATAAGGACAGAGTCTGCATTTATCCATAGAACTTGATTTTAAAGCAATATAAAAACAAAAAACCTTGCAAAATCCTATTTGCATATGATGACAATGGTGAGTTTGTTCATGGCCAATCATAGGATAAATGGTGGCCAATTTTCTTCACTGTCATGATGATTTTGAAACACTGGCAAAGGGAGGGGTACTTCAAAATGAATACATATGGACAACTTTACACTTTTAGCTTAGACTGGTCAGATTGTGTATATAGAAATGACTAATGGCCCACTCAATTCCCCCGTCATGTCTACAGAATGTAATGTACCGAGGACTTATGTTGGTATCTCTTCTTATAGATGGCAAACAGTTTCAACATTCATGCCAATCCCCACCTTCTTTCAAATTTAAAATCAAGATGGGGCAAATGACAAAACAAACCTTGATATAAGCCCAAGAAACAGGCAATATGGCACTGGATCCCCAGGGGGCAGCACTGATTGTTCCTAATGGGCTTGAATCTTTATCGTGCTGTAGTGCAATGACTGGGTGGCTAGGCAGGAAGGGAGCCAAATGTTTCTTCCTAAAAAAGGTAACAAAGAAGAAGATCCTATAAATCAAACTCCTCCCACACTGCACCCTTCTTCTCATGCTAAAACAGCCTTCAGAAAGTGGCTTGCCATGTTCCAACATCCCAGGATAAAACTTCACCCATATAAACCTAATTCCAACAGGATGGTTCTTTAAAACATTTTACCCACCATTAATGTCTAACAGCTTAGAATGCCTCAACATGGTATAAAACACATACACACAAATATTTTTTTTTATAAATTACAGTCCCTTTACAAAACCTAACATGCTATTGCTTCTCTCTCTCCACAAATGTCATTTTTAAAGAATCAACAGTTATTTTAGCCCCCAGAATAAGAGAGTGCAGCCAGCCTAGGAAAAGGTCCTACACTCAAACAAAAAGTGAAACATTAACATTACTTTTCCCCACCCTCAACAGCACCAACTTCCTTGAAATACACGTTCTTAAACTAAACAACTCACACTCCAATCGGTCCCATTCCAGGTCCTCCTCCTCCATGAGGAATGCAAAAAGTTTTGTGAAGGTTTAAATGAGAGACATCTGATCCATAGTCTCCAGGACGACACAAGCCAACCTAACAGGAAGGACATCAGAACATTGCGAATATAAGGCAGGAGGGCTTAAGGGGATACCAAATCTTGAGTGTTACCTTCTGCAGTTTAAGATTCCACAATGCTGTTAAGAAGCTTTTTCCCTAGAAGATTAATCAATACTGATCAATATAACTCCCACCTTCCCCTTTAATACATTAATAGCTAAACTGAAAATGGCACTTCAGCTCAAAAGTAGTCTCTTATCTAAAGAATGGTTTGAAAATTGAAATTCTAAATCTGCACATTGCATTGGCAATTGTGGGAAATACTCCAAAATCAATAACAAACACGACAGATTCCTCCCATTGTGACAAGGTACATTGATTCACTTCAGGCATAACATGAAACCATATATTATTTGATCTATGGTTAGTCTATGAAGCTAGGATTTGACTCATAGTCAATTAAACCCTGGTTTACCTCAATAAACGCTAGGTTTGGCTTGTATTTATTATGTATTCTTTATTTTAAAAATATCTATGCTGCCAGTTTACTCAGTAAGAACTCTTCAGATGGCTCACAAATGGTTTGATTAACAAAATTAAAAATGCAGCAGAAATAAGAGTGACCAAAGGATTCACACTAACAGAAACAGACAGTAGCACAAAGTTTTAGTCCAGTGTCGCCTTTAAGACCAACAGAGTTTTATTTTGGATATAAAACTTTGTTGGTCTTAAAACTGCCACTGGACTAAAACTTTGTTCTGCTGTTTCACACCAACATGACTACCCACCTGAAACAGGCAGTGTGACACAGCAGTTACTACAGGTTTAGAAGTAGAAAACCCCTGCTCAGGCCTCGGCCTTCATGCAGCATACTATTCCTGCATCACATCAACAGTTTCTAATACCGTTCTTTGGACTAGTGTTGCCAGCCTCCAGGTGGCAACTGGAGATCTCCTAGGATTAAAACTGAGAATGGCTGCTTTGGAAGGTAGACTTTATGGCATTATAGCCCACTGAAGTCCCTCTGCTCCCCAAATCCTCCCTTCCTCAGCGGGCGCCCCCCCACCCTGAATCCCCAGGTATTTCCCAACCCAAAGCTTGTAACCCTACATTGGACACACTTGTAGAATTCCTGAATATTGGTGAGGTGTCCGTGCCCAGGGATTTAATAGAAGCAACCTATGAGATCCATTTCTCACCTGGGCATTCATATTTGCTCCGTCTAAGTAAACCTGGCCTCCATGTCTATGAATCAAGTCACACACATCACTGATCTCCTCTTCAAAGACACCATTAGTGGAGGGGTATGTGACCATGATAGCAGCAAGGTTCTCTTTATGCTTATCCACCTTCAGATTAGGGAAAAACAAAAAGTATGAGTGAAAGGTCAAGGAGGGTCAACATTTTCACAGACTTTCCCCAAATAATAAGGCAAAGAGAACAATCTCCCTGTCTAAAATGAAACATGCATTCTTTCCTTACTGCTTGGTATACTAAACACTTAGTTGCAGCTGCTTATTACTTGCTCTTGCAAATTTTAATCTCCCATTACCACTCATATGTTAGTAGTGGGAAACAACCATGAACAGGTAGGCAGAGGCCAAATTAATACATGCTTCTTCAAGAGCTTTTCAGCTCTATGTTGTACAGAAGGCTTTATGAGAAAGACAGAGCTGAAGAAAGGAAATACATTTGCATCATGTTACTAGCAATGCTCCCTCTAGGCTGTGGAGGCCTGTGAGCAAAAATTCTACTCTGTGAGCTACTGACATTAAAGTTGTGAGCAGGCAGTTTGGCTACTGCATAAATTAGTTTGCTCTGGAGCCATGCTTCCTGAGCTAAGACAAAAATGCATCAGCCAGAGGCTAAAAAACTATGAGCTAGATCACACAAGCTCAGCTTAGAGGGAACACTGGCTACCAGATAGATGTATTGGCCATGCAGGAGGGTTGATTTACAGCTGTATTTCAGTCTTTACAAAATGCACATGTGATTTCAGCCACAGAATTTACTTTCAAAAGACACCTAGAATTTTTCTAAACAAGGAAAATAAGAGGCAAATATTAACGAAAGCTTCTAATAGGTGCAAGGACGAAGGAAAGCAATACCACAGAACAAGCGTACCATTGCCTTAAGATGGCCAACATCAATGCTTCCATTTTTATCTACTTCGACTGGCTGAATCTTCATTCCTGCCATCTGAGCACTTGCTGGGTTAGTACCATGTGCAGATTTTGGAATAAGACAAACCTTAAAAAACACAAATAATAAAGTTAACAAAAATGCCAACCTTGTGCAAGTTAATTAAGGCATATTACAATCCAGTTAAGCCCTGAAGTTATGGTACTATGGCTTGATTTCAAGAAGACACTAGCAGGCAAGAAGAATATGCCCAAGAAGAATGCCTGTGCAAGATTCTTCTTGAGTATGTTCTTCTTGCCTGCACACCATCACATATAAACTGGGCTGGCAGCTGCTTCCCATAAAACTTTAGTACAACAGAGACCCACAGCCTAGGTGGATCTTGCTCTATTGTGCTAATGTTGCATACGCAGCAACACTGCATGCATAGCAGCGCAGTTTAAATGATATTCTAGGAATGCGAAAGATCTCATGGGCAAGTTTGTCTTGCTCTCTAACATTGGATATGTTACAGGCAAAGTTTGAAAGCCGGCATTGTATAGAATGCCTAGGCATTGTATAGAATACCTAAAGCTAGCCAGTAATGTATGAAACTATTCATTTTTTTACACATTTCCTAAGCATTCTATAGAATGCCAAATGAGAAGCTGGCAAAGTATGAAGTCAGGCCTCCGGAGCCCTCCCTGCCCCCCAACTCCTCTCCGGAGGCCCGTGCCACAGCGGCGCGCCCTCTGGAGCCCTCCCTGCCCCCTGGACTGCTCTCCGGAGGCCCGCACCGCGCCCTCCGGAGCCCTCCCTGCCCCCCGGACTCCTCTCCGGAGGCCCGCGCCGTGGTGCCGGGCCCTCCGGAGCCCTCCCTGCCCCCCCCCGACACCTGTCTGAAGGCTTTTCAAACTTTGCCTGTAACAGATATAAAGCTAGGGAGAATTGTGAAATGACTGAAGGTGAAACATGGTATCCATGCCCATGCACTGCTTATTGGATCAAATTCCATTCCAAGAGATTTCCACTGACTAGTCTAAGTCTGAGACTTGATCCATTTACTTATAGAACCATCTCTTAAGTGGTTGGGCTGGCCTTTTCCCCTAGATTCCATAGTTTCTGCAGATAGTGAGGAAACAATGGATAGGAGGAAAGAAGAGAAGAAAAGAACTGCTTGCTCTCTATTTCTGGAAGATCTCTGGTTCAAAACCTTAGTAACAGAGACAGATTGAACCCTAATAGGACAGAACAGTATGCATTCCTATTTAAAATAGATATGAACTAGCTCATATCAATGCCTTTGAACAGAATTGTGCTAAGAATCAGATACTTAACCAGGCTCCAGAAAGGGTACAGATTGAGTTACTGAGCTCCGCTACTTCACCATGGAATCTTCTCATAAATACTGTAATGCCCAAAGCCTCTTAAGTACACAATCTACTTATTTACAGTTTTCAGATTTTCAAATGGTAAAGTCTTTTTCCTTGGATGTCTTCCTAAGCCCTCTTCCAATAGGTTTCTTGCTTGAACTTAGTTGTAAAGTTTATATATTACATTTTTATCCCATCCTCCTTCCAAGGGGCTCAAGGTTCTCCCTTCCTCCATTTTATCCTTACTACAACCCTATGAGGCAGCTTAGGCTGAAGGAGGGAGCGACTGGCACGGCAACATCCACACAGGCTTTGCGTGCACAAGTCCTCTTCATCTGGGGAAGCACAGCACTAACTAATCGGCAGTTTGAGAATTCAGAACTTTTTTTATTACAGTGATCTGGGGTGACAATACTTTGAGTGATCTGGGCTCGGAGACCATGATTCCAAATAAATAAATTGCAGTGAGCACAAAAGTTCCAAAGAAGGCCCATCATGCCTAGTGTTTAGCAGACATTCTGTGAAGCTGCTTGCAAGGGTTAGCCATTTGTCACCAAAAAGCCGATTCTTTGAGACACAAGTGGTCAGACTTAACAGTTACATATTTTAGAAGAGATCATTACACAGTGCATAAAGGAGGAACTAATCCAAAGTATGACAGTTATATTATATACTCAATAGAACTGACCTGAAAAGGTCACAAAGACGACGGTGAATATTACAAATGCTTCCCCAATGGGAAGCTACCAGATGTAGAAAACAAGCCTTGTTTGAATAGACTGCTGGATCGAACAAGGTATTGCTGGCTTGCCTCTTAATTGATTGAAAAACCAAATGTCTCAGTTCTGTGTGGCTGTGAGCCAACTACACAGAGCTGACAAAGATACAACAATTGTGACAGAAAACCAGAGATCAGGTAAACTGCATTGAACTGTGTGGGGAAAAAGCCAGAGTATAACTGCTCAAGTGAAACCTCAGTAAAAGATTTTAGCTTAAAGTATTCATACCGATACCAACCCTTATGTGCATGCAAAGTGACCAAGCCATGAATTTCAATTTACAGAGCTGTTCTAATCCTGACACAAAAGCCTTCAGAATGCCCCAGTGAGGTTTTGGAAAGTTGTAGCAGCTGGTGCCAGGCCCAGAAGGTCTTTTTTTCAAATTTCAACTCTCTTTAATTTAGCTAATGAGTCTGTTCCAGGATGTTAGCAGTGAACCTCATAATGAGCTCTAAACTGTTCTCCAGACACAAGAAAGGGCCTCAGTATGAACTTTTTTTAGACAGCAGCAAGATTTACTGAAGAACAAAGAAGTAACAAGCTGCCACTTTGCATCAATCTATGTTACGTACACTATGTTTTATTCTTTGAGTTGCTATACTAAGCAACAGAGGTTAGCAACAGAGTCCACAAATTTTGGCAGGCTTTGAATGGGAGCCAAAATTTGTAGTCAGCACCAACTTTGATGTAGGGCCAAGCTTCAGAGATACTTGGGAGCAACAGGGTCTTGCTGCCTGAAGGGTACCTCTGAAATGTAGTGCATCTCCAAGGATGAGCTTCTGCACGTATGCACCAAGGCTAATAATGTGGGCTTTCAAGACGCCTGAAAGCACCACCACTACTAGCTGCTTCCAAGAGTCCCCCAAACTCACCACAGATCAGAGACAAGGCCTCCAACTTCACCTCGGGACTGAACTGGTACTATAAATGCACCTACCTGATAAAAGAGATGTGCTTGCTACTGGAAGCCAACATGCTGTAGTGGTTAAGAGTAGTAGACCCTAATCTAGAGAACCTGGTTTGATTCCCCACAGTCCTCCACATGAAGCTTCCTGGGTGACCTTGGGCCAGTCACAGTTCTCTCAGGACTCTCTCAGCCCCACCTACCTCACAAGGTGACTGTTGTGGGCAGAGGAAGGGAAGGAGATTACAAGCTGCTTTGAGACTCCTTAAGGTACAGAAAAGTGGGATACAAAAGCCAACTCTTCTTCATCATCAACTCTTCTGGGAATCCAAGGTGAGGGATGCTTTTACCCTGTGGGGGTGGTCACTTACCAACAGAGCTGCGTGAATTTCATACATCCTTGAAAGTACAGAATATGTGCTTCCAAAATCCTTCTACCTTCTACTTCTGGTCTGATGGAGGACCAGAGATATATCTTTTCTGAACCTTCTCTTAGTCAAGGGCAGATGATTGGCATGAGGAACCCTGTGGCCTTCTTCTGTGTCCCTCTGACCCTACTGGATAATTAACCCTAGCCCCCTTTATTCCTTTCTCCTATCCGTTCCCCTGCATAGTGAAAACAATAAGTAAGTAAAGTTTTGACACTTAATGTAATTTTCATCAGGCACACAAAAATAATTTTCTTCCATGCTGATGTGTGGCATCTTGTATCTGCCTCCAGGGACAGAAGCACATCATACTGCTCCTTCATGCTGTTCACAAAGATCACCAAATACCAGTCTGCTCTTACAGTCTCCTTATTATGACCCAGTCACAGCTGGGTGGCTTCTCAGGGTTACTGCACCCGTGACTGGCTCCTCCATGTCCCTTGTACCCAGCAGGTACATTAAAGTGATGTCATCAGACTGAAAAAGGCTGCATGGATTGGCAGAAGCCCACTGCTTTGTGGGTCTCCACTTACTGACTACAGGGCCAGTCACTTCCCCTTCTCCTTCTCCTTGCCAGCGAAAACTACCCTCTCCCGATCTCCAGTCCTCCTTGATGGCTGAGCCTACCTCGGACCTGTCTCCCTCCTCCTCCTGTGCTGCTTTCTCCCACTAGCTTCCCAGGGAACAGGGAGTATCACCTCAAGTGTGTTAACCCCAAGGCCCCCATAGAGTGGCTCCTCTCCTCCTTCCCTGAAGCTTGCTTGGAAGGCCTGCACCAGGAGCCTCACTCCTACTGGGAATCTAGGTATTGGGTATGGCTCTCTCCCCCTAACAAGGTTGCCAGGTGCTCTACTTGCTCTTGCCAGCTGTTCGTCAGGGCAACAATAGGCCATGATCCTGCAGCGACTACCCTTGCACTTGCTGGCAACACCACTGGGCCTGATTCTGGCCTCTACAGGACAGTGTTTTGGGACCTCCCTGGGCATCAGGCTGGGTCACTTGAGCTGGGCCTCATGCATCCCCATGGACTCATACGCAAGGATGCAGAGTGCATATAAAGGAAAAGCATTCAGAATACATCTCTCTGAAAATCTGAGTACAAGTATATCTAAGATAAATGACAAATTATGGTTTTCTTGCTCCTTAAAGCAGCAGTTGTACTTTTTTGCTCATGGCAAACGATCATAGGCCCTGCTCCCTGTAAATACATTAAAGTAACATAGTCCAACTAAAAAAAAGACTATGTGGTTTGAAAAACAAGCCTCCCTTCTGCAGGACTGTCAGATCAATGTTAGGTAAAGCCCATCTTTTTTCACTTACACTTCGGTGCCGTTCTCCTTTGGCATTTAAATAAGCCTTGATTGCAGCCAATCCAGCATATTCACCTTGGGCCCCACTGCAAAACCACAAAACATATCATAAATGTCAAAGAATGCAATCCAGTACCCAATTTTTAAAAGGTCAGTTCATTTTTAAGCAAGGTCCATAAATGACCAACTTTCCTACTCTAAATGCACACTGTGTGTGCTGCTATGTTTGACAAATTCCCATGATTGTTCATTTCACCACTCATGGCTCAATAGGCATGTGGGCATTCATAACTATTCTAAATGTCATAACTAAAATGACATGACCACGGTGTGCTTGCTTCTTCTTTCATTGAAGGGATACCTGGGCAGGAGAAATTTCTGTGTGTTTGAAGCCTGCCCCAGAAACTGTGACACAACAAGATTGCTCCTACCTGTTCGGTTGAAAGGAAATTTTGTCATAGCCTGTGATCTCACACAGATCCTTTTCAAGCTCCCTGAAGAGCTGCTGGTATCCTTGAGCCTGATCTAGAGGTACAAAGGGGTGGATATTGGCAAATTCCTTCCATGTGATAGGCTGCAGAAGAAGGAGGGGAAAAGAAGAAAATAAAGACATCCATCTGCATATAAAATATTTATCAACTACAGAGGTGGAACATTTCCTTTTTATCACCTGTCTTTTGAATTTGGAGATCAACTAGGAAAAGGATTTTATTTAACCCCAGTGGAGTACCACTAAAAGTTCTTTGTATATTGCCATTATCTAACCACATTCTGTTTTCTAAATAGTTTGGAAAACAAAAATAACTACAGAATGCCTCACTTGTAGGCATCAGTCAGAATATCTTTTTCATATGCTGGGTGCTGATTAGAAATAATTCCCTTAAAGTACAAAATTGTAGGAACACATGTTTATGGAGTATTTTTTGACTGAATTACCAACTGTGTCACCCTCCCTGTGAATGTAAATAGGATTCTGAGCTGAAGTGTTTGTAGGAGCTGGTTCATACAACTGTTTTTCCTCCCAACAATCTCATGGAGAAATCCAGATGTGGAGTGGGTTGGTGAACAGGTGAAAACACCACCACATGCCTAAAATGACTAAGCCCACTCACAAGACCACTTCCACCAAAAAGGTAATTCAAAGCATACCTTCATGAGATGGAGAAAGAGCCTGCATAAGAAAATATTCAGTATTCTGTTCTTCTTAAAGCAAGCATTGAGCCTGGGATTGTTCTCTGGCCACTTACAGTGGGCCATCTATTACTACTTTCGTAGAATCATAGAATATTAGAGTTGGAAGGGACCTTTCAGGTCATCTAGTCCAACCCCCTGCACTCTGCAGGAGCATAGCTGAAAGATAGCCCTACATACCTACAACATACCCGAAAGATGGTCATCCAGCCTCCGCTTGAAAACATCCAGGGAAGGAGCATCCACCACCTCCCGAGGCAGACTGTTCCACTGCTCAATCACTCTTACAGTTAGGAAGTTTCTCCTGATATCTAGCCGGTATCGACTCCCTCGTAATTTCCACCCATTAGATCTAGTCTTGCAATACGAAGCAAGAGAGAATAGATCTGCTCCATCTTTTACATGACAGCCCTTCAAATACTTGAAGACTGCAATCATGTCCCTTCTAAATCTTCTCTTTCCCAGGCTAGGCATACCCAACTCTTTCAGCCTTTCCTCATAAGACTTGGATTCCAACCCTCTCACCGTCCTGGTTGCCCTGTTCTGGACACGCTCGAGCTTGTCAACATCCTTCCTAAAGTGTGGTGTCCAAAATTGGACACAGTACTCCAGGTGAGGCCTGACCATAGTAGAATAGAGCGGAACTACCATCTCCCATGATCTGGACACAATGCTTCTGTTAATGCATCCTTTGTTGTACTTTGTTGTACTGATCTCAGAAAAGGCATAAAGTTGCTAGAAAAGCTTACCGTAAGTTCTGATGAACTATTCAGCTTCATTGTACAGGATCCCTGGGGGCAAAAAACCAAACGCATACAAATGTAATCAGCAGATTTCATTCAAGGAGACTATCAAGTGCCAATTATACCTTTAAAATGTATACCTACTAAAGGAATCATGCTGTGAACGAGGGAAATATCTTTGTTTTCCAGTCTTTTCATATACCGAACAATATTTGTTTCAGAATGATAGCTGAAGACAAAAACATTACATTAACCAACCAGTTAACTACACAAGCCAGACAATACAGTTAGCATCCCCATGTTATAAGAGTTACCCTTTTAAAAGACAGATCAGTCGCTACTGCAAAACATTGGACCTTTCCTTTTTCTTGCTTCTATTTTGTACTTACAAATATTTGCCCACCAACTGATAGTAATATATTACACTATCCAATCAGCATGAATATACAATAACTAACTCTTCAGATCCTATAATGGGATGTGGCCTCCATATTTAAACAGATACATGCATTATCAAAATAAATACATTCTATGTCTGTGCCACCAAGGGGCAAACACCGCATGGTCCAGTTTAGGCAGCTTCCTCCATAAGTTTTTGGGCAGCTTTCTAAATGTAAATGTGGGGAGGGGGCTAGAAATCCTTAATTTCCCCTGTAGCTAGTATGAAAATCAAATCCCTGTTCCACTATTATAATCCTTAAATGCAACTTCATCAAATATAAAAGGAAAGCAGAGCCAAGGCCGCACAGACAACCCAATGAATGTCACAAACCTGTTGAATACTTGATGTGTTAGGAATTTTGAAGTCCTCTTAAATGCAGTGCCAAAAATGCCCCTTGTTTCTTCACCCATGCTCTCAGCAACCAGTTCCTTAAAAAAAAAAAAAAAGCATATGGGCTCACGGGTATGATTTTTTTGCAGACAGAATGTATTCTATCTAGAAACTGAAGGCTATTTATTTCTCTTTTACTTGCTGGTAGTAATTTGTCAGTTAGCTGTCAGTTTGTCCCTGTGAAACTGTAGTGTGCACAACTCCCAAGCTACTTGCAAGAAATACTGGCTATGAGACACTTATCTGCAAGATATACTCCAAGAGACTTATCTTTCTTGGTCTGAAGCATCCATGTAGCACATCAGTTAGAAATATCTGAAAATGAACTTACCTTTCAAGTTACACTTAGCCACACAAAACTCAAAGCACAAAAATCAATCTTATATTCTAATAGCTACCCATGCCCCCCATCTGCAGACAGCTAAATCCATGGATCAGGACCATGTGGAGGGTAAAGAGATTTTTCTGGCAACTTGGGGCAAGTGCAGAGAACACAACTACCTCATGGGACCCAGCAGGTCAGGAGCCACGCAAGGCCCAGAGTCAGAGACACAGCAGCCCAGGAGTTGCACTGGGTGTGGCGGTAGCAAGGCATAGCAGCCTGGGAAATGCAGCAAATGGGGAGGATGGGATTCTCCCTCCGGCAACTTCCCCCCTCAAGCCAGCAGCTTACTGCTGGCCTTGCTGGGAGGTAGGTGGAGAGAGCAGCAAGGTCTGGGGGGGTAAATGGGAAGCATGAGGGTAGTTGGGAAGAAAGCAAGGGTGGGGGTGAGTGAATGCCAAGGATGGGGGTAGGTGGGGAGAGCAGCAAGAGTTGGGTAGACTGATTGAGAGAAGGTGGGGTAGCAAAAGAGATGGGGGTAGATTGACAGATATGGGGAATGGGAGAAAAGAGTGAAATAGTTAGATTTACACCCCGCCCTTCACTCGGAGTCTCAGAGCGGCTTATAACCTTCCCTTCCTTTCCTCACAGCAGACATCCTGTGAGGTAGGTGGGGGCTAAGAGAACTCTGAGAGAACTGCTCTTGAGGGAACAGCTCTGAGAAAATTTGTCACTGTCCCAAGGTCACACAGCTGGCTGCATGTGGAGTAGTGAGGAATCAAACCTGGTTCTCCAGATTAGAGTCCAACACTCTTAACCACTACACCAAACTGGCTTTCAGCAATGAAACAGGAAATAGGGGGTAAAGGGAATGGAAGAAAGGGGGTAAATGGGAGGTAGGTTAACAGAGAAGGGGGTAGATTGACACAGAAGGGAGGGGGCAAAAGAGATGGGGGAAGATTGACAAATAAGGGCAGGGTTAGAAAGATGGGGATGATAGTTAGAGAAGAAGAAAGAGACAAGGAAGCAAAGGGGGAGGAATGCACCCTCTCTGCAAGTTTCTTGCAGGTCCCGACTTGTCTATATACTATTTAGTCATGTATGGCCTCCATTTCTGGATATCTAAATCCACAGATTGGGGCCACACAGAGGCTAAACAGATTTTTCAGCAACCTTGGGGGACTCTTCAGGTTTGCAGAAAAATCTGAAGTGTCCCAAAAAATACATGGGGGGTTATATCCCCCAAAATGTAAAGTAGCATTATCTGCACAAATGCAGAGAATGCTCCTACCTCCAGTGTATTCAGGGTGACGGTAGCAGTGGTACGGGGTGCCCAGGAGCTGTGGCGGTCCCGGTGATGGCTGTAGAATTGGGGGGAGGTGTGGCAGGCCTGGGAGCAGCTACAGTAAAACCTGTGAGCCATATTAGGCCCATTGCCAGTGTCGCTGACAGGGGGCGGTTGCCAAGAGCTGTGGCAGACCTGGGTATGGCAGCAGTGATGGGGGAGTGAGAAGTTTCAGTGGGCCAAGAACCGCACCAGGCCCGTAAGTAATTGGGGGAGTGGCTGGGAAGTGGGTGACCTCAGAGATAGGGGCAAGGCGAGGAGAAGATGCTGGGATGGGCCTTGTGCTGAGGAGCCACAGCAGCTGTGGGAATGGCAGCAGTGTTATGCGTGGGAGAAGTTGTGGCAGGCCCAGCAGTCAAGGCTGGGAACTGCAGCACAGGTGGGAAGCTAAGAAGAGGAGAAGAATTCCCTCCTCTGCAAAAGTCTTGAGCCTGTACTTCCTACCTCCTCTTGACTCTGTTGTCACTAATGGCAGGGAGAGAAGCTTTCATGGGCCAGAAGGCACATGGGGCTCGCTGCCATCATTATTGGGGGGGGACTTCGGCAGACCTGACAGTTGGGAGCTGTGTAGGGCTTGCCACCACCATTGTCAACAGTGCGGGGGAAAAGCCTTGGTGAGCCCAGTGGCCAGGAGTAGCAAGGGAGTTGCTGCCATTGATGGGGGAAAGAAGCCTTAGCAGGCTCCGGAGCCCAGAGCCATGCAGGGCTCATAACTGTTAACTGGGGAGAGAGCCTTGGTGGGCCCAGCAGCTGGGAGCTATGCAGGGCTTACCAGCACGATCATCAAATGAGGGTGGGGGGAAGCCTTGGTGGATCCAGGCATGGAGAGCTGTGCGGCACTTACTGGTGGGAGGGGGAGAAGCCAAGCCTGGTGGCAGTGGTGAAATAGGAAATAAAATTAAGACATGTAATGAATCCCCCCACAATTATTGCAGGTCCCCACTTGTGTAAACTGTTTTTAAAAACTCAGAGGTCAAGGAAGATTGCTTCCAGCAAAGTTAAGTAGTTGAATAAACTAAGATTCCTTCCCAGATCTTGTTTTGGGATCACTTAAGGATCTTGAGCCATTACAGAATGTGTTTCTCTTCAGCGAGAAGGGAAGCTAAAGTATTAATAGTTAAGGCAGCTGCCTGTTTCAGGACTTTGAACCATAGGATTTCAGGGAACAGATTACAGCCTCATGACACTTCTTTCATGGAGTAGATCCAGAAACAAGTATTGTTCAGTGTTACTGCAAACAGACCACTATTAAGCCACAGTTTTAACGCACACAGTGAATGTACTTGAAAAAGCCTATTTTTTAAAGTAGGATATTATATTAAGGATTATTAGGGTTGCCAGGTCTGACTCAGGAAATATCTGGGGACTTTGGGGGTGGAGCCAGGAGCAAGGATATGACATCACAATTGAACCCCAAAGAGAGTTCTGGCCCTCACATTTAAAGGGACTATGTTCCTTTTAAAGGTCTTCCCTCCAGTTTGGTGTAGTAGTTAAGTGTGTGGACTCTAATCTGGGAGAACCGGGTTTGATTCCCCACTCCTCCACTTGCACTTGCTGGATGACCTTGGGTCTGGCACAGCTGTTCTTGAAAAAGAGCAATTTCTGTCAGAGCTCTCAGCCCCACCTGCCTCACAGGGTGTTTTGTTGTGGGGAGGGGAAGGGAAAGGAGTTCATAAGCCGCTCTGAGACTCCCTTGGGTAGTGAAGGGCGGGGTATATATCCAATCTCTTATCTTCTTCCATTGGAAATAATGGAGGATGGGGTCCCTTCTTTTGGGGCTCATAGAATTGGACCCCCTGGTCCAAGCTTTGTCATGACACTGCATCCACATTAGAAAGTGCTGTTAAGTGATCTCCACGCCTGGGAGAACAGAATGGAGATTCTCAGTTTGCTTCCCACAATTAGAAAAGACACCTTTAGACATTTATCTGCTATTTTGACATATTTATTGCTTTACAACTGTTGCCCTTATAACCTTAGCCTGTTATTTAATTCTAACTTTGCACATCTTAAACGTCATCATGTTACATGTTAATTTGCTGTTAAGTCCCTGTCTATAAGTTTGAACCTTACCTACTATTTCAATGTACAATGTATTTGAAAAAGTGTGCCTTGCACACGAAAGCTCATACCTTGAATAAAACTTTGTTAGTCTTAAAGGTGCCCCTGGACTCTAAATACACGCGCGCGCGCACACACACACACACACACTCTGAATGCCTAAATCCCCCATATCTTTATCCTGAAGAAGTTACTGTATGTTTGTTACAGTGGGATTATTTAAAGCCCCCATTATCTTGAATACACAGTATTCAACAATGCTTTCCATTAATTTTAATGCCGGGGGGGACCTGAACTCCAATAACTAGTGAAATTTTCAGTGCAAAATGGGGGTGGAGCAAGACATGGGCCCTTTTACCCCAACCAATGAAAGGTGGTTACTTGATCCTTCTTTTCTTGGGTCATACAGTCCCTCTCTAATTTCAGAGGCCATGAGCTCCTTGGCTTCCCCCTTGCTGAACAGCTTCCTAGCCATACATGTTATCTGCCTCCTTTGCTCTGCTCCTAAGTAGGCTTTTATTAATGAGCTGGCTGTTGATTGTGAAGAAGTTTCTCTTGCGTCCCCAGGAAGCAGCTGAGGGTAGGAGCTGACTGCCTGCCACTTCCACAGGAGGGCAGACTCCCTTCACCTCACTCCCTTTTCTCCTACTCCCCCTTCCTGGGAAGAAGGGAAAATCTCACATAATGGACACCCTTTGTTATGCAAGTAGCTGGTGTTCATGTCAGCTGCTATATTTTTATTTGCATGTAGTTTGATTTTAAAGAATGAGAAATAGTAACTATCATCAAGAGCAAGGCTTACTTAGAACTATAAAAGATACAACTAGCTTACCTTCTCATCTTATAAGCTTCTGAACATGAATACTGCTTGGGCTAAATATTTCCAGCCATATTACAAATCAAGCCAGCAATTTCACATCCAGCTTACTAATAAAAATGTTAACCTCCTGCACTTGACCTAACACTGTTAACAACTGGATTTTGCCAGCAGAAGAATTTGGAGAACCTTAAGTTTAATCTCTCTTACAAAGCAACAGTAAACATTCTCAAGTAAAAGTTATGGGCACAATCCAGTTCCCCACCTCTGTAAAGTCACATAGATAAGACCTCCATAACCTCAACAGGCCACTCTCCTGCATGCAAGCAGCTATAAGATAGGACCATCTTGGTGGATGGCAGCTGAATTGGTGCCTCATAGATGCCCACCCAGCTATCCTTCTCCATCCTCTCAGTGCTAGTTACTTAAGCTCCAGAGTACAAATAATTTGTACTGAGGACTGAGCATGATGGAAATACTGAAGGGCCAACAAACCTCTTCCTCAGCCAAATGGTCCTCTTGCTGCTTGCACACACACCCCACCCGTGTATGACTTGTGTTATTGAATCTACAGAAACCTACAATGCTATATCTGTGATGGACATGTTTGTGCCCTCTCTGATATTAGCATGCTGTTCCCTGGTTGCATATGAAGTGCTGTAACTAGACCTCTACTTACAGCTGAAGATTCACAACCAAAGATCCATAATAGGTCATCCAGGTCTTTTTCAGTTATAGTTTCATCAAGGGACAGGCCAAGCTGCAACAGTTATAAAGCAAACAAAAGATATAAAAATCTGGATTCAGTTTATGTTAATACCTCATTAATACTTTATCTACAACTTCTGAATTGCTTCAACAGCAACATTAAGTTAAAAACAATGTTCCACCGTGCTTAAAGCAAGCAGAAACATTGAGGTAGAAAACTTAGACTAATATTTTTATAGATTCTATAGGTTCAGTGTGTAGTTTTTGTAGCCTTCTTAGTAGAGGATTGTTCTTTTTGCGATAAAAAATCTCAGCAAGTTCCTACTAAATATATTTACTACTAAATTACTATATCTTTTCAGACAATTTAAAGTAAAGTTTGAAACTTTATAAATGCTGTAAAACAGAGAATCAAAGGCACCAGAGATACAGACTCCATTCAGAACAAATTCTGATTTGCTAATGCTGAAAGCAAATCTAGTTTATATCGTATACACGTTCCTGGTTCATAATCATGGACTGTAGCCAAGAAATAACCTACATTTTTTTTAAAAAAGCCTCCAATTTGGACATCACAAAAAAAACTCCAGTTTCATTCAACTAGAGGATTCTTCAACCTGGGTTCTGTGCATGAGGGGAGGGGAGAGCATGTGAATCCACTGATAAATCAGGGCTATCTTAATCACAAATAAACACTGGTTTGTTTGTGATGTTTGAGTACAGTCAGAGAAGACTTTGTATATCTCTCTCTCTGACAAGTTCTAAGAATTCCAGCTATGAAAAATTTAAGTAACAGGCTGCAAAGATTTTATTTGCATAGCTGGGTCACCTTTTCAAGTTACCATCATTAGCTTGTCACAGTAGCAAGTGGTCTGAAAATGCAGGATAGATTTCTATGCTTGAGGCTAAGTAGGTGTGGGTTAGTATTCAGCCTGCATGGAAGATTCCCCCAGGAACTTAATATAATGAACTCAGGGAAGTATGCCCCTGGAAGAGTGTTCCAATCAGAAAATAAGTACTTCCTGGTGATCCCCAGCCCGAGAAAGATCCGGCTGTCCTACCTGGTGGAACTCTCTGCCAGAGAACATCTGTGCCCTGTGAGAGTTACTACCTTCCCACAGGGCATGCAAGGCAGAGATGTTCAGCCAGGCATTTGGTTGAGGACAGTGAGGGACAGTACAACACCTGGCACTCTCATATACTTTCCCTTGTAACTTCTCCCCCCTAGGGGGCTGGGGAGCTGCATTTTTTGTTGCCATCTTGTAATGTATCTTGTAATGCAGGCTACACTGTGGAGGGCCACCCAGGACAGACAGGCCACTGCGGAGAACTCAGACAAAACGTGATCCACTAGAGAAGGAAATGGCAACCCACTCCAGTATCTTTGCCAAGAAAACCCCATGATGCTCAGGTTGGAAGGTTTCCAATATGCTACTGGGGAAGAGAAGAGGGCAAGTACAAGTAACCTCAGAAAGAGTAAAGCGGCTGGGCCAAAGCTGAAAGGACGCTCAGTTGTAGATGTGTCTGATGGTGAAAGGAAAGTCTGATGCTGCAAAGAACAATACTGCAATGTAAGATCTATGAATCAAGGTAAGCTTGATGTGGTCAAAAATGAGATGGCAAGACTGAACATCAACATCTTGGGAATCAGTGAACTAAAGTGGACCGGAAGGGGCAAATTTAACTCAGAAGACCATTATATCTACTACTGTGGCCACTGAACAACAAAAAAATGTATATGGTTTTATTTATCGATCTGTTTTATGTAGTTTTAATGCTGGTTTTAGCTTAAATCATTTATTGTATACTATTTTGTTGTAAGCTGCCCTGAGCCCTACTTGTAGGGAAGGACAGCCTAGCAAATCTAATTTAATAAATTTTTTAAAAAATGGAGAAACAGCAAGAGTCAAGTATAATTTATAAATATCACATCTACAAGTTATTTGATTAATTCTCAAATAATTAAAAAGGTGAATGAAAAAGAGTGTTTTTATATATATAAACTTAACAATACCCCTGGTGTTTTTCAAATTATGGGGGAAGGGGTATTTTTACTAAACCAGTGTGTGGTTTGCGTAGAACACCTAAGTAACTCATAAAAATGGAAACAACAAACACACAGCCCAACTTTGGTCACTGCATTCTTTGCACCAGCTAAAAAAACACAAAAAACCCCAACCACCATGTAGTATGGGAAAAGATCATCAGCAAGGAAGAAAATACAGCATTTTGTCAGTTTCACCCTCAATGCTCCTTTCAGTTTCCCACTCAGTGTAATTGGGGTAAACAGAACCCCACCACTGTCAGATATTTACAGTGCAATTTAGTGAAAAATTACAGGGGTGGGGGAGGAGATACAACATGCCAGCCAGCCTCATCAGGCTGAGGAATATATGGAGTTGTCAAAGATCAAGAGAACTTTATTTTCAACTCCTCCTTAGTCTGACCCCACAACACGGGCAACCGCATTTTTTAAAAAGCAGACATTATGAGGTAACATCTGCTTAGACAGTAAAATAAGTGACTTTTATGTTATGTACCCTTATGTTCATAAAATTACTACAGTACTTTAATGCTTCTAACAGACGACGCAGAATTAACAAAAACCACTGGAAGAGTCCTCCCCGTAAACTGTCACTTACTGTGCCATCGCTGTAAATCCGCAGGTTTATTTGTCTCTGGGCTGCCCTGCGCAAGACCTCTTGAACATCACAGCCACACTGGATTTTCAGGGTATCAAAAAATAGGTCATGTTGCAGTTTGTGACCTGCTCTCTTCAGACCTATCAGAAACAACACATGAAAACTCTCTGCACCACCAGCTGTTCATGTTTCCTTAAGGTCCCAAACATTGTGCATATACTTTTTTGGAGGAGGGTTGCTATTTTTATTAACAACTGTGCTGGGAACCAGAGCCAGAATAATGTGGGTGTTAATTTCAGTGCAGTAACTGGAATTAAGTTTGTACAGATTTGGTCAAGGTAACATGATTGGAAGAAACATGTTGGCCAATCTGCCCTGAGAGGTTAAGTTGCTTCACTGCCAATTTTCCTAGTCTCTAGCAAACAGTTCTTCTCACAAACAGTTTCCCAATCTATCTTATCAAAGGATAGGATTCTGATTTTGACCAGATGATGCCAATCTTTAAAGATTTGCCACCATGCAGTCATTAAATAGTCACTTACCTTCAGCTAAAATCAGAGTGGCATGATGCACTCTCTTGGCAATGTGCTTTAATCCATTAGCACCATGATAGACTCCAAACATTGCAGCCATGTTAGCCAAAAGTGCCTAAAATTAACCAAATTGGTAAACAAGTCAGTTTGTTAGCATGTTAGCATAACTAGAAGTTTAACATCCTACAGTATTTTAAGAAAGACATTACTATTCATACATTTTAATCATTACATACACTCGCAGCAAAAATGCATAGAAAATTACAATTATGCCTGACATTATAAACAATACAATAACTCTTTACAAGCTTTTGAGTGTAAAATGCGCAAAAAATATTTTATTAGCTGTACATTGAATAGTTGTATTCTGGGGCACAATACTGTCATTGCCAATGGTGCGTATGGAGGCCCTTGGTGCACATAGGCAGAGCCACCAGGACTCACATCCAACCCTTAAGAGTTGTGTATGCAGGGGTCTTGGGGGGGGGAGTGCACCCGCCCCCATCTGGTGTCCCCAGAGACTTTCAGGCAGCCGAATGTCAATTTCAGTTCTATTATATCCTATGGGCCATTGTAGTCAGTGATGAAAACATAGGGTATATTCTGGGGGCTGGAGGGGAAGGGGTTTGAGGGAGAGACTCCAAACTCACATGGTAGCTGAAGGAGCCTCTCCCCAAGATACCCACCAAGTTTCAAGAACACTGGACCAAGGGGTCCAATTGTATGGGTTCCCAAACAGGTTGCCCCATTCCCTCCATTGTTCTCTATTGTGGGAAAAAGTTACTTTGGAGGGAATGGGGGCAACCTGTTTGGGGGCCCATAGAATTGGACCCCCTAATCCAATGTTCTTGAAACTTGGTGGGTATCTTGGGGAGAGGCTCCACAAGCTACCCTGTGAGTTTGGAGCCTCTCCCTCAAACCCCCTCCCCTCCAGCCCCCAGAATATACCCTATGTTTTCACCATTGACTTCAATGGCCCATAGGATATAATGAGGCCGAATTGCAGCCAAATTTCTTTCATTCCCTCTTTTCCTTCTCTCCTTTTCCTCTTTCCCTCCTTCTTCTCTTCTTTCTTTCTTTCTTTCTCACCTTCTTCTCTTCTCTGTTTTCCTCCTTTCCCTGTTTCCCTCCTTCTTCCCTCTCTTTCTTCCCCTCCTCCTTTCCTTTTCTTTCTTTCCATCTTTCCTTCTCTCTACTCTCTCTCTTTCCTTCCCTCTTTCCTCCTTCTGTGGCCCAACTCTAGTGAGAAGGAGTTTAAACTTTAAACCCCTTCTCTCTTAGCTCCCCCACACAGGCCAGCTGGGGAAGGGAAGGGGAGGCTTTTGAAGATGCCTCCCCCTCTTTTGCTTCCCCTTCTGACATCACTTCCGGTGATGTCAGGGGTGTGGCATATGCTAATAGCCTAAGCTCATTAGCATAACATATGCTAATGAGCTCCTGCAGCTGTTTTTCTACAAAAAGACCCCTGTGTGTATGTATATCATAACTGTGCAAGTCAAACTCCTGCACAGTAGGCTAGAGCATGGCAACACCACCAATGTCCCTAGCTGAGTATCCAGTGGCTTATTTTCCCTTCCACTTTTGCATGTAGGGTCTCCAGAGTCAACAGTCAGCCTGTGGCAAAAGCCCACACCAGGGGTACTATTATCAGGCTGCATTCAAGGGACAAGCTGGCTACAGACAGTGATTTTTTAATTCCAGAAATCAGGGCCCACAACAGCTGGAACCCTGACACTGCATGGATAACCTTCACATCTCATCTACCAGAATACAGCCTGATGATGCAGATATTCCAGTAAAGGCTGCAGATCTTCTCAGTACAGGCTCATCACACTCAAGATGTGTGCTTCCCACACCAGCTTAAGCTTTGATCTAAGTACAGCTCTGTATTTATGCTTGCCTCTTCATAGCTATGTGTGGCAAGAACATATTCTGGGATCAAACTGTCAAAAGTAGTTGGATTTTTTGATAAGATTTCTCTCTCTTCCTATTGGACTAGTATCTTAATAAGATCACAGTTAAGGCACAGGTCCTTATTATTTTAATTTAAAAGTGTTGCAGAACACATTTGTACCACTGATAAAAGATGTAAAGCATTTTGGCGGCTTGCTAATTGTCATGATGACTAGCTACTGAAGCGCAGTTTACTGCTGCTTTCAAATGGTCCTTGCCAACTGAAACCCACAGAAATGCGTACCTGAGCAGTACAGATGTTACTCGTAGCCTTATCCCTCCTGATATGTTGCTCTCTGGTTTGCAGTGCAAGCCGATATACTTCTTTCCCATTTGCATCCCTTGAGTCACGTGGGGGGAAATAAAGATTACTTCCATTGCTTTAAGGTCTCTGATTTTGTTAATATCATGGCAACTGGTCCAAAGAAACTAATAAGCTTGCCATGACCTAGATAGCCCAGGCAAGCCCGATCTCCTCAGATCTCGAAAGCTAAGCAGGGTCAACTCTGGCAAGTACTTGGATTGGAGACCTCCTTGGAATACCAGAGGTGGGAGGTGGGGGCAAGTTTTATTCAACCACCTCTCTGAATACCCTCTGGGCCCCTAGTAGGGGTCAGTCACCAGAGGTCGCCATGACTTCCAGGTGTACACACACTCACATGTACACACACACATTGAATAACAGAAAAACTGTTGCAAAAATTATAAAATTATTCCTGAACAAATATTTGCTTCCTCTCTCCAGTTTTGACCTGCAGTTGCACGATCACACTTCCCTTTGAAGCTGCAGGCACAGTCCATCAGTGCGTGATCAGATGCAACTGCAGGTGAGTTGGGGTTTTTGTGCCATTCCCCCCCCCCGTGCACTTAACCAAGGGATCGATGAATCGCACCCCCGCACTGAGGGCTCCCTATGGAGTTTGCGATAATGCGCATACTGCGCAGGGAGGAATAACAATGGCATGAGAGTGCGCTGGAGCGATCAGACATGGGAAAGTCTGTCCGTGGCCTGTCTCAACACGTTAACTACCAGATTTTCCCTGGTGTCTTTTAACTCCGCTTCTGTGGCGGAGCAGAATGGGTTGCCGATGGCTGCAGGGCGCTTCCCAGATGTTGTTTCTGATCATGCCCTTTAAATCTGCCCAGCATTTGCACCTATGTCAGGTCTAATTGTGCATAGGATTGCAGCCTTAGAATACTTGCAATCCACAGCAAAAACACTTTGCTGAAACAGCGATATTGGATCAGCTAATTTCAGCTTCTCAGACAGTCTTAGATCCTTCACCTGCACAATCTACATGCTTTTGAAAAGTATCAATGGCTTCTTGGAGGTCACTACAAATTCCTTTTGGGAACTGTAAAAGTTTTGACTGTAACTTTATCATTTAACAGTTCTGCCATGATATCTTCATTATTTTTTGGAATTGCAGTGGATTGAAACAAATTTAACAGGACGCAAGACACAATTAAGGTTTGTACTATCAACACAGCTATAATATGGTTTTATACAAGCATATTCTACATTAAAGTTCAGCAAGGAAATCTATTTAGACAAACAGCTGAATTTTATCTAGTAGTGAAAATACAGCAAAATTTAATTTCCAGCAGAAGTGATTTTAGAGCAACATTTCTCCTCATGAGAAAAGAGCATACAGAAGGAAATACTACCTCATTAGACTCAGATTTTGCACCAGTTCAGCACTAACACCAAAAACAAGCTCTGCAGACTCCCATGAGAGGTCTGGAATTCAGATTTTAAGCTAAAACACAGATTACCTTGTAACTCCCACCATTCTTCCAGGCATCATTCGCACCAAGTTCTCCTTGACAGCGAAGAATGCTGCATGTGGTCCGCCATAACAAAGTGGTACCCCAAACCTCTGGGAGCTACCCAAAGCAACGTCAACACCAAACTCTCCTGGCGGTCTCAGGATGCACAGAGCTAACAGGTCAGTTGCACAGCATACAAGAGTCTGAAACAAGAGAAAGTCAACCTTGTTGTTGGGCATCTTTTACAGAGGAAAAGCTACACAGAAATTTTCTAAAATATGACGTTTAGGACACAGGAACACATTTCACCCTACAAACCGGCTATACTGGGAGAATGGTCTTCAACAGCTGCAACATAGCAGCTAATTTACTGGACACACAATCCGTCTAGATATATACTGCTTTTACCCCATTCTGGTGAGCTCGATCAACAAGTCCAGTAAAGTCTTCTATTTTCCCCTCAGTATCTGGATACTGGAACAGCATTCCACTGACATTTTTTTCACTGAAGTCCATCTCATGAGGCAGCTTCAACTCCACAAGGATGCCAGTGTAACTGCAAAAAAAATGATATCCAGCAATGCAAGAAACTATTTCCTAAGACTAAGCCACCTTATGTTCAGTTTCCCTTTGACCCAAACATAATCAAGACTTAAGTCTGGATCCCAAGAATCATAAGGATAGAAAAGGGATTTCCTGCTTTTTTCTTTCCCACTGCAGCCCCTTCTGAAAAGTGGTTCCTAAGGACCGGAAATCAACAGAATGCACTGGGTATGAGGGGCTGGTGTAATATTTATTCAGTCTCTATGTAGAAATTCTACCCCAAAGAGCATCATGTTGGATGCATGCTGACACATTCCCGATTGATAAGTAGAAATAAACTGAAGTGACAATCAGATTAAATGCACTGATATAACTCTGTGTGAGACTGATAGCTTATTGCTTAGCTTGCAGAGACCAAAAAAATGGTATGAGTGGTCGTGGTGTTTCAGAGGTCAGCCAATGTGATCAACACAGAGGAACAGTTCAGACTCAGAGCATCTTGTCACTTCCCCTCTTGACTTCCAGAACACGATGCTCTTGATAAATAGATCTTGATAAACTGAATGACAGGAAGCAAAGACACAACCAGTGCCTGTTCCCATGACAGGATGTGTTGACCATGCAATTTTTGCTGTGCTGAACCCCAAACTTTGCAAGGGAGCTTACATAAGTTTGGGATTATACAACATGACCAGGTCCAGTGGCCAGCTACCATAAAAGGAAAAACAGGGTTGGTACTGTTTGTGAAAAGGTAGCCCTTGAGGGTACAACAAGCTCCAAGTGAACTATGTAACTGTGCAGAGTCCACCATGCTTGAGACCAACAGGGCAATATCAGAGGTGACAGTCAACCATCAGGACTCCTGCTTGATAACAATGGGGTACCAGTCAGATTTGGCCACCTGACAGAGTGAGCTTTAATAAGGATTTGAGTGGGAACTTATAGCAATAGAATGCTAAAGAGAAGAAGAAGAAGAGATTGAATTTATACCCCACCCTTCACTACCCAAAGGAATCTCAGAGCGGTTTACAAACTCCTTTCCCTTCCCCTCCCCACCCTTTGAGGTAGGTGGGGCTGAGAGAGCTCTGACAGCAACAGCTCTTTTTCAAGAACAGCTGTGCAGAGCTTGTGACTGACCCAAGGTCACATCAGCAGGTGCAAGTGGAAGATTGGGGAATCAAACCCAGTTCTCCCAGATTAGAGTCTGCACACTTAACCACTACACCAAACCGGCTAAAGATGTAACATCATACTGTTGATTTAAAATAAAAATGTCTTTAATTTCTGAAGTGCTGTGATCACTGGGTTCCCTCTTCAACAATCTGCTCCCTCAAAGGAGGCCTGATGACCCACTGGTCCTGGGGTACCATTAAGAATTAATTAGCTAGAATTTATTAGCATTTTTAATGATCCTCCTTACAATGCCTACATTGCTTTTGAGAGAATATGAAACAAACATTACTTCGCTCTAGTCTGCACCACAGCTATCGTCTGAGGATGGCATCGGATGTCAACATAAAACTTCCTCCTCTTATTGTGTCTGTAGAGGAAAAATGCATTTTATGTAAGTATTTTAAATATGCTTCATAGGAAAGACTACAGGTCTTTATTTCAATTTAAAACTGTAGTGTAACTATATACTGTCTTCATGATTACTAAAATATGCTTCTATCTGGAAAAAGTAGTTTCTGGTGTACAAGGAATAATGGTTTCAATTTAAAACGTATTTATTTGTTTCAATTTAAAACTGTAGCATAACTGTATACATGATTATTAAACTATGCTTCTATCTGGAAAAAGTAGTTTCTGGTGTACAAAGCATAATAGTTTCCATATGCAAGCAAAACCATCACCCTTTCTGTTCTGATTGGTTTTGACAGCTGTGGTCCAGATTTCCACTTCTGGGCAGGTTGGCAGAAGAGCACATCATGTATAAGTTCAAGCACAACTCAAAATCCCAGCCTATTTAACATAAGGAAATAGCAAGGCAAAGCATTTCAGTTAAGTTGCTTACCTGTGACACAACTGCATTGCTTCTGCAGCAGCGGTTCCCTCATCCAATAAAGATGCATTGGACACATCCATTCCTGTGATATCACACACCATCGTCTGATAATTCAGCAAACTTTCCAGTCTGCCTTGGGACACTTCTGGCTGGTAAGGAGTATACTGGGTAATCCTGTTAAAATTAACAGGTTTCAGAAATCAAGCCTGTTCAAGCAATTAAAAAAGCATGTTTGTCTAACAAGAAGGTGACAGTTGCATATCTATGGGCAATTCTATTACAATTTTTTTTAGGTAAATCAATTAAAGCAATCATTTGTATTATCATTTTAACTGGATAAATCCACATTTTAGAATGACATTTGAATAGCATGGGAGAAAAGAAACTTCTCTCTACAATGTGGGTGTTCATTTAGCCATAAGAAAAGTTCTGATTAATAATAAAGGCTAACATAATCTGAAATATATTTCCAAAATATATTACTTTCTGATAAGATGTTTGAGTTCATTTGGTGCATGTGAAGTTTTATGCTTTATGTTTGATATCACTTTTCAGTGAAGGTTTGTTTGTTTTTAAAATCACCAAATAAAAGGCATAAAATGTACAAAAGAAACCTAGAAGAAGCATTAATGACTTAGTGCATCCATAAGACTAAACTATGAAGCTTAACTATGGTTAAGGCACTATGTCTGAACAGCTAAATCTTGGTTGGGGACTAACTACAAACGACCACCAGAAACCGGAGTTAGCAAGTATGTCTGCCTCAAACATTTCTTTCCTTTCCTCCAAGGGAATTTCTACATGTGAATATTGCCAAAAGTAGCTTAACTATCAGACTGCATTTTAAAAAAACCACTGCAAACAGAACTATTCTAATCAATTATCCTTGTCCAAAAGCAGAAATGCCTTGTGAGTTACTGGTTCCAGGTGAGCAGTCCTGCTTGTATATAATGTAAAGATTAAGAATGAAGTTGTACCTTATAGACTCTGTAGGCAGCATTTTAGTGATGTAACTGATTATGGCTACAAGGGCACTGAAATCCTCTCTTGGGCATGACCAATGTTACATGCTTTAATTTTTTAGGAACACACACAAGCTTATCCATTTGAGATCATTATTGGCTTTGCTATACAATTTCTGTATAAAATTGTCATTTGGAAAGTTTTCAGATCAACTGCTAAATCATATAAGGAAAAATATGATATGAACATAGCAATCATTGTGCCTCAAGCAAGGCAGCTATTATTTTGGAGCATAATTTCTACGTAATCCTACTGTCATATCAAAGGCTGGGCTAGAACAGATTTTTAAAAGGAATGTACAGTTTTAGCTTTTCAAAGTGTTCAAACTATAGATTCCCATTTTTTTCAGCATTTATTTTTCACTTTCACAGGTTATACACATACACATATATGCATATGTAACCTGTGCAATATCTTTTTACGTTATGATTTTTAAAAGCATACGTTAAAATGCCCAAGTATCACAATTAAGTTTCTACATTAATCCAGGATCTTCTATTTTTCTTAATTACTGGAACATTTACAGTCTCTGAAGCTGTTGACAAGGGAGGCCAATCTACCCAACAGCTTCTGAAATTATCTTTAAAATACCATCAAACTAGAAAAGGCACTTCATAGGTATCCATCTGATTAAACAAACTTGTAGGTAATTTATTTGCCTAGACATGTAAAACTCCTCCAGGTGGGCTATTTAGGTGGTTTATAACCAGTGATGTGTTATTTGCAAAGCTGGTTAAAACAAAGTGAGGGAGGGGAGAGAATCTACCTTCATGATTTAAGAACTGTACCCTCTGAGAAAGTGATATGCTACAAAGAAACTGGATGGGATCTAAGCCTTCTGTGACATGAACAAGTTCACAGAGCAGATCTCTGCTACCTTTTCAAAGTAATCCCAACCTAAACTCCCTGAAAAACTGCTGGGGTCAGCAACTTTTCCTTTTATCCTCCACAACAATGCAGGATAACTCATGAAGCCACAGCAAAAGGGAGAACTGGCAGAAATCTTCTCCTTTGCACTCTTGCACTAGTAGAATAAGCTCTGCAAATGGAACGAGGGGTGCTGCAAGAGGGAGTGGAGAGCATTTTTCTAAGTTACTCCTACTCGCAGCCTCTCCCACCACCTTCTGTCACATCACCATTCCTGAAGGTCTTCTGGCCCTCAGAGGGCTTTTTGGGGGAAGGCTCAGATAGCTGCACAGAAAGTGGCCTTCTACAAGATTGTTTGAGTTGTTAGATCAACTTCAATGGCATAAATTTAAGTAGAATTAATTACAAAACCCAGAATCTTTGTAAAAGCAAAGAGGCAAAACTTCTATTCAGTAATATTACTACTAGCCAATATTAAAATAATGTAGGCCCTGTCCTAGAACTGAAACCTTTAAATCCCCACGTGACACCTCAATTTACACAGAGGGTCATTCCTACACATCGCTGATAGTAACTATTACTGTCCCTGGAAACTGTTTTTTTCCAATCCATCCCCCATACATGCCCTATTTGTTTTGTATTTTTTAATGTGTGTGCATGTGAGGGTGTGTGCACTTGGAAGTCATGGCGACCTCTGTTGTCTGATCCCTACTGGGGGCCTGGAGGGTAAAGCCTGCCCCCACCTCCCGACTGCTGCTATTCCAAGGAGGTCTCCCATTCAAGTACTTGCCAGAGTTGACCCTGCTTAGCTTCTGAGATCAGGCTTGCCTGGGCTATCCAGGTCCGGGCATACATGCCCTATTTTGATTACTTCTGTTCTTTTGAATGCTCTAACTTTACTCTTTTACAGGTACTGACAAGCTCTGGTTTTTTAATTGGCTAGCATCATCCAGCATTTGCGAGAAGTTTAATCAACATACATGAAACCTCACAAATTCAAGTATGTCTCAAAATAATTGCTAATGATTACCAAAGCAGATTTCTAGAGTTAAGTCTAGACACATTGTCAACTCTCTCATGAAGCCAAACATACTTTCTATTCTTTGTCCATTCATTTATGTTCTTCTCACGTTGCTGGAATTAATTAGCTGTGTTTCTAAGGCAACATCACAGCAGAGAGGTAATGTGAAGACGTTCAGGAAATACAGACACCAAAACATGCGCAGCTGAATACAGTCCCCTGTGTTACAGTCTTAACAGCTGATTGTAAGTTACGGAGCCAAAGCAATTTTTTTGTAAACTGACCGTATTCTTGGGTCAAATGAAAGATACTAGACAATCTAGGAGAGAGAAAGAGGGGGGGAAACCACACTATTTTGCAACCCCTTTTTCTTTAATGCACTAGTTGATTTTCTCATTAAGGAAGATCAGCTGCTAAACCCCAGTGATTGTCATTCTTATATCTTACAAGAAATTCTGGCTTATTTATTTGAATGTCCAAATCTTTCAGTAATACTATAGTACAATACAGCAGTTTTCTGTGGATCAAACAAACAAAAATGGGCCTGAATGTGGATTAAAAAAAATCAGTTTTCCTCTTTGAACTAACTCATGCCAAGCAGCAATTATTAAGCCTCAACTTCATATTTTCTGTATGCTTAATTTATGAAAATATGGCAGCTACAGCCTCTGCTGCTACGTTAGAACCTTTCATGTGATTTTATTTCATGCAAGACTCACTGGCAACTGTTGAAAAAAGCCAATGCAGTGTGAAATTTGATTTTATCTGTTTAAATAAACAGTCAGCCATTATATTTGTATTTACTGTATTAGATATAAGCCTCTTAATTCACACATACAACTGCCTGGGGTCATTCCATCTATGGTGGCATTTCAAATTGGGCAGATAGCTCAACACCCATCTCCAAGTTGACTCTAAGGCAAGTGACCTATTTGTCCCTTTGCTTTCCTCTTTGCTTCTCTTTCAGTTTTTATTTGACACTGCAGAGGATCACCCTTTACTGATTTATTCCAAATGCAAAGGTGAATACTAAACCATGTATACAGTGCAGACTGGGCAAGTTTGCGGTGGATTTGCAAAACAATGGGCTGCAAGGACATCTGCTGGAAATAATCTGTCTACTCCCTCTTCTTGCTACATCCCCTGCACCTCTCAAAAGGTCACTCTGAGGGTCAGGGACTCTTGAAATGGGGGGATGTGGCACTGGAGTCTGTACTGGGGAGGGGTGGAAATAACATCTCCCCTTGTGCAGAGATATCCTTCCACTCATGAAGGAGAGAATATGAGTCTCACTTCTGGTCTTGAGAACAAGCAAGCAGTCTTATTCCAACTAAATATCACCTGAAAATAAAGAAGCTAGTCATAAATGAATGACTGGGTGCAATTGTCTTCCAAGAGTAGCAAGAGGATTCATCTCTTTCCAGCTCCCCTATTGAGTTGCATTCTTGCTAGAAGAATGTGAATGTTTTGCCAGATTAGTCTTTGAATGCTGTTTGCTTCACACTGCTTTTCTGTAACTCACTTGAAACTCAATTAGAATAATCTTTTTAAAAAACCACATGCCCCATACACTTTTAATATCCTTATATCAACTCACTTGAAACTCTCTTAGAATAAACTTTTTTTAAAAAAAACAAACTTTTGAAAAAAACAACATACCCCATATACTTTTATATATTTATTTTATTTTCAGTCTTGCCAATTACTTCAAGGACCATGCCCATTCACAGTAAATTGCCTATTTTTACTGTAACCTGGAATGGATTCACTTTCAGGACATTCCTAAAGCTGTGACTTGGTACACAGAAGCTGCATTTTTTTACATCGATAGTATGTCCTTAGGAAACAGAACATTGAATACAAGTGGGGACCCATGATACTCGCAGGGGGAATCCCTCCATCACTCCTGTTTACCCAAACTTGATTCCCTTCTTACAGCTCAGTGGAGGGAAGAGGAGACTGATGTGTGTGTGGGGAAATCCCATATCCTCTCCCTATTGCCAAACCTGGCATGGATCCAGCCCCTCAACTATTGAGCCCGGAATCCTTCTGTGCCATGGACTGGCACCGTGTGGCTGACAGTGTCCACTACTCCAGCTCCTGGCCTTCTCCTCCACCATCACCATCCTGTGACACTGAGGCTGGACCCAGGGCCGGCCCAATCACTCGACTTTCACCTAGAGTGGGCTGATCATGAGGGCGCCGAACTGCACCCCCCACCAAAAGCCCAGCATCACCCCCTGACCCCAGCCGCTGCCACCTCTTTCTCCCCCCAGCTGTCTTCATCCTGAACTGCCCTGCCAGCCACCGCCCTCCCCTTCTATGGTGCTTCATAAAACTTGTCACATGTAGTTTTGTTACATGTAGCCCTTTGCTGGAGCGGCCGAGCGAGGAGCCGGTCTGCCATGCCTGCCCCCTCCCCTGGGGCCAGAGAGGCTGGAGGGCAGTTGGGGCAGCAGAGTAAAAAGAGAGCGCCAGTCCTGCGCGCATTTGGGGAGCGAATCCGTGGTGGGTTGGTAAGAATGGGGAACCCCGGAAGTGCAGCCCTGCAGCCCAGAATAGCTGAAGGGGCCCCAAAGACTCAGCCTGGG
The DNA here is from genome assembly GCA_029375565.1 of Gekko gecko. Classification (NCBI taxonomy): domain Eukaryota; kingdom Metazoa; phylum Chordata; class Lepidosauria; order Squamata; family Gekkonidae; genus Gekko; species Gekko gecko. Next base: position 124,952,448 of record JAPDNY010000007.1, read on the forward strand.
CAGGACAAGGCAAGGCTAGGCTGGGTGGGGGTGGGGGTTGCTGGGGGGGCTGTTCGGCTGATGTGGCACCTCCTTGGTCTCTCCTCTCCCATGCAGCTGATCACAGAACAGGCATCCATCCCGCTGTCCTGTGGCGCCAAGAAGCGCAGCCAGTGCAGCGCCAACGAGTCTGAGCTGCAGATCTCCTGGAGGGCTTCTCCGGCAGCAGGGGCTCCACGGGGGGGGGGCAGGCATCGTTGGCCTCTGCCCAGAGGTTCCCAGGGCTTTTGCGACTGATGGCCCCATCAAGGAAGGGACTGGGCCTCGTTGATGGATCTCCGGAGAGAGGCATCCCTGCTTCTTGTCAAAGAACAAAGGGAGAGCTTCCTTCCTTCCTTCCTTCCTTCCTTCCTTCCTTCCTTCCTCTCTCTTGCGGGGGCGGGAGGCAGGGGGCCTCGCCTAGTGCGCAAAAAACCCTGGAGCTGGCCCTGGCTGGACCTAAAGTTGCTGTCAGGATCCATTGCTGTGCCAGGCTCTATTCTGATCTCGCAAGCACAGGGAACACTATTTGGGTGGGATTTAAACCCCCCATGTATTTTTTCCCCCAGATTTTGCCATAAACCTAGGGAGTGCCCCAAGTTTGCAGAAAGATCTGCTTAGCCTTCAACCTACAGATTTAGCTATCCACAGATAGGGGCCATGGATGGCTATTAGAATATAAGATTTCTAAGGATTTAATAGCCTTCTGCAATATGTGAAGCTGTGAATCAGCAAAATAGCTACAGATTTCTAAGCATCTCCCTTTGTATAGTCAAAAGAAAATCTAATCTTGCAAACAAAAAAAATCAGAAATTTTGTTTTTATTGCAAAATTGTTGCTCAGCGCCATGGTATGCACTAGATTTAGAAAGACAGACAATAAAAACTTATTTTAAAGTAATGTATTAGATACATCATAGGTAGTGCTTGGCCTTACTTGCTTAACAATATAAACTCTATGCATTTTTTCCCTCTGCTACATAAGCTAAACTTGTAAGGGGCTGCCTGCCTGTGGTGAATCACAGTTGTGTCAAGGCAAAAAGCTTTAGGAGGCTGGGAAGGAAGGATTACCACTGAAGCCACAAACAACAAGGGTATACGTAGATAGTTTTAGGCTACTAACTTTTTTGAGTTTATTTACAAGCTTGATGTAACCCACATGTCTCACATTATGTTATTCTGTGACATCCATCTTCTGGTGATGGTAGGGGCAGAAATCTCACTGAAATGCAAGCTAATACCACATAAGGGACTTTTTGTGGCTCAAAAACCTGCTAATTAATAGGAAACAGAGAGCGAGTATAAATGGGCAATTTTCTCAGTGGAGGGTGGTAAGCAGTGGGGTACCACAGGGATCAGTACTGGGTCCGATGCTTTTTAACTTGTTTATTTATGATTTGGAGTTGGAAGTAAGCAGTGAAGTGGCTAAATTTGCCGATGGCACAAAATCCTTCCTGTCCTCGTAGGGAGAACCAGGAAGGATTGTGAGGCACTCCAAAGGGCTCTGTCGAGGATGGGCGAGTGGGCATCAACATGGCAAATGGGGTTCACTGTGGCCAAGTGCAAAGTGATGTACATTGGGGCCAAAAATCCTAACTATAAATATATGTTGATGGGGTCCGAACCGGCAGAGACTGACCAAGAGAGAGATCTTGGAGTTGTAGTAGATAACTCACTGAAAACATCGAGACAGTGTGTGACTACAATAAAAAAGGCCAATGCTATGCTGGGGGTTATTAGGAAGAGAATTGGAAACAAATCAGCCAGTATTACAATGCCCCTGTATAAATCAATGGTGTAACCTCATCTGGAGTACTGTGTACAATTCTAGTCACCACACCTCAAAAAGGATATTATAGCATTGGAAGAAGTGCAGAAAAGGGCAACTAGAATGATAAAAGGGTTGGAACGCTTTCCCTATGAAGAAAGGTTAAAGTGCTTGGGGCTCATTAGCTTGAGAAACGATGACTGAGGGGTGACATAGTAGAGGTTTACAAGATTATGCATGGGCTAGAGCAGGTAGAGAAAACAGTACTTTTCTTCCTTTCTCACAATACAAGAATGCGTGGCCACTCAATGAAATTGCTGAGCAGTCGGGTTAGAACAGATAAAAGGAAGTACTTCTTCACCCAAAGAGTGATTAACACATGGAATTCACTGCCACAGGAGGCAATGGCGGAGACAAGCATGGATGGCTTCAAGAGAGAATTAGATAAACATATGGAGCAGAGATCCATCTGTGGCTATTAGCCACAAGCAAGGTTCCCTCTAAGCTGTCGAGTCTTGTGAGCGAAAATTCTACTTTGTGAGCTCCTGGCATTAAAGTTGTGAGTGAGCAATTTGACTACTGCATAAATTAGTTTGCTCTGGAGCCGTAATTCCTGAGCGAAGACAAAAATGTGTGAGCCAGAGGCTAAAAAATTGTGAGCTAGCTCACACTAACTCAGGTTAGAGGGTACACTGGCCACAAGGTATAGATAGGAACTCTCAGTCTGGGGCAAGTGATGCTCTGTATTCTTGGTGCTTGGGGGGGGGCAACAGTGGGAGGGCTTCTAGTGTCCTGGCCCCACTGATGCTCCTCCTGATGGCACCTGGTATTTTTGGCCACTGTGTGACAGAGTGTTGGACTGGATGGGCCATTGGCCACTGTAGCTTCTGCAAATAAGGCTCTATCAATAGCCAGACAGGATTAAGCTATGTTGTCTGAAAACTACTTATTTTATTTTGTATTTGCAAATTTAGTTTCACATTTCTTTTAACTCTTCAGGTTCCTGTTTTTTTGAAATAAACTGTACTGTGAGCCCTGGAAAATAAATTAGCTCTAAACGTTTAAGAGGTTTCTTCAGTACAATTTATATACCAGGATCCAGTATTATGAAACCTATTTTTTCCTAAGTTTACACTCAGTAAAATTCTAAAACTGAGAATTTTCAAATAAATGCAGTTTACATTTATGAAGTGTGATAAAAAGATCTCATTTGCAGACAAATCTATTCCCGCCAACAATAGTCAGCTGGTGGTAGTCATAGAAATAAATGGAACTATACATTTCTACAATCAGACTTACATATTTGAAACGAAATGTCTTTGCTCCTTAAATTTTAATTCTACAGTTGCTGTTTTTTATTATTAACATATTGATGCATTGCAAAGTAGCTATATATAGTATGGGTACCTCCATGTATCCCAAAATGTTAATAGGCTGAAAAATATTCATGAACTATAGACTTGTTTAATGATAAAATAATGTACATTACCATCCTGCATTCTCCAGCAAGTTCCTCAAAATGGCCTGAGGGACTGAACAGTTGTAATAACCCATGCCAATATAGGATCTCCAGATCTTGTTCTTGCTGGCAATATTGTATAAAGTTTCAAGAACTTCATTCTCACCTAATTGAAAAGAAAGTTATAGTCGACATCTTGTAAAGGATTTAATAATGCTAAACATTTTTGCAGGCATTACAACACCTGCTATGCTCCTGGTCTCCTTCCATGCTTGATTTCATCAGTCGTTTGCATGGCCTATCGTCAACAAATTTTGTATCTGCTAGAATCCACAGAACTAAGGCCAAAAAAGCCCTTAGTGTAACAAACAGATTGTTACTTGTGATTGAAAGCTCAGATAGAATTTTTTAATCCTGTCTTATGAATAGCATAACACACCAGGTAATTCTGAAAGTTTGCAATACAGAATGTAAAAGGCCTCTGAAAGAGCTGCACTAACTCACTCTTACCACTAAAGCCTCTAAAACAGGGGTCCCTAATCTTTTGGTGCTTGTGGGCACTTTTGAAATTCTAATAGAGCATGGTGGAGAGAACCACAAAATGGCTGCCACAGGAACTGGAGTCTGCCACAAAATGTCAGGAAGTGATGTTGTGCATAAATCTGATAGCCACTCTTAACATTTCAGGAAGAAGCTCTGTTAAACAGGATGCCTTTTTAAAGGAACATATTACTTTAAAATATTTTTTTGCACACACACAAAATAAGTATTGAGCTAGCTAAGAAACCCTTACATGGTGATATCAGCCTTAATTTTGCAAGCTATCCCTTTTATATGAGCTGAGCAAAAGCCCCACCTTGCCCCTACCACATTCTAAAAACATTTTTCCTCCAACACCTTTTCTGGTGCCTGCCATGGCATGCAAAATTCCTCACTGGGGACCTCTGCTCTAAAACATGAAGCAGTAACCCTATTTTACTGCAAGCAGCAGCTATCATGCAGGTCTGTTGTATTCTTACAAGGGAGTTAACTGTCCTAAGGTCATTGCTTACAGTTGCCAGTGACTTAGTAGGCTGTGATATCAGAGCAGTTATGTTGCAGGACTTAACCCAATGAGGAAAAAAGAGCTCATGGGATTTATAATGGGTGTTTCTTTACTACCACAATCCCTCAAGAAGCTGCTGCTAAGGTTCAGGGGATTATGTCAAACATCATGGGTGGTTGCTAGAAGCAAAAACATTTGGCAAGAATAAAACTGCTTTTATTAACTCACTTCATTCTTGGAAGCGCCGGAACCATAATTCATTAGCAAGCCTTGAATGACATATGACTACTTTGGGCAACAGGGAAACCACTAAATTTGCATTGGGGGGAGGGTAATCAACCACCTTGATGGTATGGAATAAACAAAAGAAGAAGAAGAAGAGAAGAGATTGGATTTATACCCTGCCCTTCACTCGGAGTCTCAGAGCAATTTACAGTCTCCTTTCCCTTCCTCTCCCCAAAACAGACACACTGTGAGTTATGTGGGGCTAAGAGAGCTCTTTTGAGAACTGCTCTTGAGAGAACAGCTCTGAGAGAACTCGTGACTCACCCAAGGTCACACCACCACCTGCATGTGGAGAAGTGGGGAATCAAATCCAGTTATCCCAGATTGGAGTCCACGCTCTTAACCACTACACCAAACAATCTCAGTAGCCTTAGTTGCTTATAAGGTAGACTACTACCCTTGAAATACTATTTACTTTCCTCATGCTAACTTGCCACCTGAGAACCGAAAACAGTCCAGTCATTCAGCTGGACAGAACTATATTTGAAAGATTTTTGGTAGTCAGATAGGCACTGCATTTGCCATCACTTAGATAACGCAGCTGAATTGTATGCAGCATGGGTGGGGCAAAATACTGCAGATCAACAATGAACATGTTGAGGAAGGTGACGAAGGCCCTGGTTCACACAGTTCTGGATAACAGAAGAATTAACAAGTTTATATTTTAACAGTGCAATCCCAAAGAGTATTACATACTTCTAAATCCATTGAAGTCAATAGGGCTAGAGTAGTGGCATGTTTAGGATTGCACTGTTGCAAGTTATCAAAGGCTGACTAAATCTGTGCAATATGATTTAGTATTACATATCCAGATCATACTTCAAATCAAATAAATATTTCCTTAAAGAGGCAATAAATACAAGTATGTTACACAGACACAGAACACGTATCCTGTGGTACTTATAGGGAAACACACTAAAAAAGAAAATTCTTTGAATCACAGGGTTCCAGGTTTGATCACACAGCTACTCTGGACAAACAAATTCAACATTTGGGGACTTTTCCCCCCATGTGTAATACGTGACAGAGTACCTGAGTGAGAGAGAATAGCCTATTAAAGCAAATTACTAGTAATGAAGTACAAGAGGAAATTCATACAGGTCATCAAGGGAAGGCAGCCAAATCATTTTCAGGCAGCTGATCCCCAGGGTCACTTCTTTCTGTAAATCTTTAGTTTATGCAAGGAAAGAGCTACACATCAGCACAAATTAAGGTTGAGTTCAGACTGACAGTTTGCCCCAAGATAGGCGCGTTTCAGCAACGTTTCACAACCAGATTAAAGGGGTGTTCACCTAGGCACATCTGTCCGGTGTTCCCCAGCCATACTCAGCCCATCTTGTAACGCTTCACTCCCGAGTTTAAAAGATACCTGGTAAAAGTGGTATCAAACCCTGGAAAGTGTGTCTACCCTGCGTATATCCCGCATCAACAAAGTGTGAATGCTAAAATCCACGATTTTGATGGTGTGCTTATGCGCATAAGCGCACATCTCCAGATTAGCAAAAAAGAAAGCCGCACGGGCCAACAGTCTGAACGCTCCCTCGTGCCTCCTCCCCAGTATGCTCCAGTATCAGTCTGCGCAGTGTGACCAGGAAAACAAACTGTTCCGGGGCTTTTTTGCCACGACTCACTCCCGCTTCAAACTGCCAGTCTGAACTCAGCCTAAGAAGTTCAGAAATGTTCATGGGGTCTTCAATTTGTTTTGAAGACAGATTATAGCAAGAGCTGCAAAAATTGCCATAAACTGAGATGTCAGATTCTTTGTCTATGGCAATTTGTCTGTCTCTTTTCCTCTTAAGAAACGTTTAAAGTGGGGCAGCCATCTTCTGCTTTCTTCCCATTTCATAGGGGCATATTAGAAAATACTGCATACAAGCTCACTTCGTTTAGAGCCATTTTTGAATATTAAGATGTTTAAACTGAAACAGTTTTGGGAAGGAATGCCTTACATCAAATAGAAACAATTTATTAACCTTGTAACTATCCTCAAGCTTCCACAAAATACCATAGAGCACAAACAGGACAAAAGCAAAAATCAACAGCTGTAATTAAAACACAAATGGAAGATTCAAGTATCAGCCAACAAAAAGTAAACGTTTCATAAAATGAAAACCTTGGTGTGAATTAGGAGTTAATGTAAACACTCTTAATAGCTTCAGTGGAATCACAGAGTCTGTCCCAAGCATGTATACCGTATACTTAGGGTGATTTCCCACTAAAGCTGCCTCGGGGTTGCACCGCCATTTGGCCCGATACTATTAGTCAATTTCACACCCGAAGCCGCGGGGCTGCATTTTGACCCGCGGCTTTGCCTGATTTCCCCGCAGTTTCGTAATCCTCAAAAGACAGGATTACGAAACTGCGGGGGAAATCAGGCGAAGCCGTGGGTCAAAATGCAGCCCCGCGGCTTCGGGTGTGAAATTGACTAATAGTATCGGGGCAAACGGTGGCGCAACCCCGAGGCAGCTGTAGTGGGAAATCACCCTTAGTTACCCAAACTTTCTAAGTTGCATGCAGTTGACAATGAAGTATGATCAGAAATATTTTCCATTATTAGTAGAACAGAGAAGAATGTGGAGATGGATAACAGAAGCCTGACTTACAAGAGCAGCACCTTCTCAAAGATGCTTTTACAATCTTTTCCATGTAACCCAAAAATGAGGCTCAAAATACCATCCGCAGCATTCTGCGCAAGGTAATCTCTCCAGTTCCTCCTTCTGGCCCTGCCATCTCCGCCCAACTATTAGGGGCTTTCCAGAGAGCACAAAACCTCCCCAATACACATATGTATTTATGCATCAGTCTGGCAATTAGCAACATAAGACAACACATACAGAACTGTATGTGGTATGTTGTTGTTGTTCAGTCACACAGTCAAGTCTGACTCTTGGACCAGATTACGCCAGGCCCTCCTGTCTTCCACTGTCTGCTGAAGTTTGCTCAATTTCATGTTCATTGCATCGATGACACTGTCTAACCATCTCAGCCTTTGCCGTCCCCTTCTTCTTTGACCTTCAATCTTTCCCAGCATCAAGGTCTTCTCCAGTGAATGCTCCCTTCTCATTTGGTGGCCAAAGTATTTGAGCTTCAACTTCAGGATCTGGCCTTCCAGGGAACAGTCAGGGTTGATTTCTTTTAGGATTGAATGATTTGATCTCCTTGCAGTCCAAGGGACTCTCAAGAGTCTTCTCCAGCACCGTAGTTCAAAAGAATCTATTCTTCAGCGCTCGGCCTTCCTTATAGTCCAATTCTTGCAGCCATACATTACTACGGGGAATACCATTGCTTTGACTATGCAGACTTTTGTCGACAGGGTGATGTCTGTGCTTTTTATCATGCTGTTTAGGTTTGCTATCGCTTTCCTCCTAAGGAGCAGGCGTCTTTTAATTTCATGACTGCAGTCACCATCTGCAGTGATCTGGGATCCCAGGAACATGAAGTCTGTCACTACTTCCACAACCTCCCCTTCTATTTGCCAAGGAGTGATGGGGCCAGATGTCATGATCTTAGTTTTTTTGATGTTGAGCTTCAAGCCCACTTTTGCACTCTCCTCTTTCACGCTGAACAAGAGGCTCTTTAGGTCCTCTTCACTTTCTGCCATCAGAGTGGTATCGTCTGCATATCTGAGGTTATTGATCTTTTCCCCAGCAATCTTAACTCCAGCTTGTGATTCATCCAGGCCAGCATTTTGCATGATGTACTCAGCATATAAATTAAATAAGCAAGGTGACAATATACATCCTTGTCGTACTCCTTTTCCTATGCTAAACCAATCAGTTGTTCCATATCCGGTTCTAACTGTTGCTTCTTGATCCTTATACAGGTTTCTCAGGAGACATGTGAGGCGGTCTGGTACTCCCATCTCTTTAAGAACCTGCCATAGTTTATTGTGATCCACACAATCAAAGGCTTTAGCATAGTCAATGAAGCAGAAGTAGATGTTTTTTCTGGTACTCTCTTGCTTTCTCCATAATCCAGCGAATGTTGGCAATTTGATCTCTAGTTCCTCTACCTCTTCGAAACCCAGCTTGTACTTCTGGCAGTTCTCTATCCACATACTGTTGGAGCCTAGCTTGTAGGATCTTGAGTATGACCTTGCTAGCGTGTGAAATGAGTGCAATTGTGCGATAGTTTGAACATTCCTTGACGTTGCCCTTCTTTGGGATTGGAATGTAAACTGACCTTTTCCAATCCTGTGGCCACTGTTGTGTTTTCCAAATTTGTTGGCAAATTGAGTGCAGCACTTTAACAGCATCTTCTTTTAAGACTTTGAATAACTCAGCTGGGATACCATCACCTCCACTAGCTTTGTTGTTAGTAATGCTTTCTAAGGCCCATTTAACTTCGCTTTCCAGGATGTCTGGCTCGAGGTCAGTGATTATACCGTCGTGGTTGTCAAGGACATCGAGGTCCTTCTTGTACAGTTCTTCTGTGTATTCTTGCCATCTTTTCCTAATCTCTTCTGCTACTGTTAGGTCCCTACCGTTTTTGTCCTTTATCATGGCCAGCTTTGCATGGAACGTTCCCTTGATTTCTCCAATTTTCTTGAAGAGATCTCTAGTATGTGGTATACTCATACAATAAACAGCACTCAGTCCATTTGTGTTTTTAGTAGAAGTTGAAATCTCCACAATCAAATTGTTGTGGACTGCCCTGAGCCCCATGCAAAATCCAATTAAATAAGTAAGTAAGTGAGTAAATTAGCAAGCATCAAGAGGATTGCCATTGTTCACTAGGACTGGGTCAAAAATATGTTAGAGATGGTACTACTGTTCCTCTCCCAGTTACTAAGCAGAATATGCATTTTGTTGATAAGGTAAAATAGAGAAACAGATGGAATGCACAAAAAGCTTCTGATGGAAGTACAGGTAGACAACATAAAGATCTAAAATGAGGATAAATGCCAGATGGCAAAGGCACATACCTCAAACGGGGTGTGTGTGTGTGTGTGTCAGACCAGAATTCAATTAATATAACAGATTTAACTTCCTGAAATGCTTTTGGTGCATGTCCCTCTAATACCCTCATCCTGAATACTGGACCTGACATAACTGCCTGGGATTCCAGCGTACTAGGCTGGGATGCTGGAGTATCCATATTTTTAAATATTGTAATGGCATAACTTTGGGCTGCCGACCAGATTTCTTCTGCATATTAAGATCAGCTCACTAACCAGTTACTTCAGTATTTATCTTTATGGACATTGGCCTTTGATTATGAATCTAATTGGTTAATGTGAGGCTCTCCCCTCCATTGTGCAATGAGAAAGCTATAAAGCAATGTACTCAATGAACGGGGAGGAGGGAGCTGGAAATACAAGAGGACTGTAAACACCCATTAAGAAACACTTGGAAGTTGGCCATCCTCCTCAGGCTACTGCTTCCAGTTTTCTAGGCCAGCAGCTAAGATGAAATGTGTTATAATAAACTCACTACACTGAACTTAGTTGAGTAATCCTTCAGGAACTGCAGTTAGCACTTTTTTTGCTGAATCAATACCTACAGCTGACCTTGTTTATGTCTCTGAGCTGTGAGTATTGCATAATGATCAGAGGTAACGATCTTAATGTACCAAGAACAGAGTTCATTGATCTTTTGGCACTGTTATCTCAGAACAGGAAAGAGAAAGGACACTGCACATTCAGTACAACATTAACGTTTATGGATCTTCAGAGGCAAGGTGCTACTTTTCCTTGGAAGACAGCCCACTTTCACTTGGACCTCTATTACTATACGTCTGGAAAATTACGTATGTCCTCATATCACAAATACAGCTTATATCAACTAAGTGTAGAGGCTCTCAGAACTGATTTGTAATGTAAGAAAGCATAACCTAGAGGCATGTGACTAAAGCCAATGTAGAGCCAGTTTTGTTAGAGGAAAAAAATTGCTGGGTTGGATAATGTTCAATGAAGGTCTCAGCTTATAAACTGAAGTGACAGGAAAAGGTGGCATCCTTTTTTTGCTAAAGAAACAGTTGTTGCATCCAGGATTTATTAAGTATTTTTCATGGTTTAAGGAACAGAGTGAGGAATGACTAAGTCCAATATATTTTATTAAAGGACTCTGATAGGAGATCTCTTAATCCCTGCCACACACACTTTTCTGCAAAAAGAGAACTTTTCTGTTGGTGGGAAGTAGAATGAATAGGTTTTGTTACAAGCTGATGCAGGTCCCTTTTGGGAGAAAGGAATGGGTAAGCACTTTTTAAAAAGTTCTTCCCACTGATTGCCAATACTGCAGGAAGTCCTGGACCACCAAGGGTACTAAATTGCTTCCGCTGTTTGCTTTTTATCAGACAGCAGACACAAAAGTGAAAGCCAAGAAGCAGTCCAAGGGAAAAAAAGTAAAACTTCCTTCAGTTTTAAGAGAGGCACTGAATTTCCACTGGCTAAGATGCAAAAAATAATTTTGCCATGAAGATATCATTCCATTATCATTCAAACACTTGCTGGTGATTGTTCATTTTTACTATCATTAAACCGACTTTAGATTCCATTGTTCTATCTGCTCTATTAGCTTTATGTCTATTGTTGCATAGAAAATAATATCAGTTACAAATCTGAAAAAATATGGGGTGGGGGAGAAGAGATATTGAATCAGAACTGAAAAATACAAGACCATTCAGCTCTATCTACGATTACCCATCTATTCACCACCTCCATTCACTCTATGCAGTTCAGGACAAAACACAGAAGGACAATGTGTGTATAATATTATAACATGACAACACCTTTAGCATAACTATGGAGTACCTCAGGCAAAAGTGATAGCCAGTAGAAAATATGGAAACAGGTAGAGAGAGGGTGATGGAAGAACAGAATCACCTCTGTCCTCATGTACTATTTACAGTGCCCTTATCTGAGAAGAAGAGCAACGGAATTCTCTTTGTGTATGGAAATGCAAAGGAACATGAATACAGGAGAATAAACAGGAGAGCAAGCACAGAAGCCAAACTTAAGAAGCAGAAGGTAGAACTTCTTAGTAACTTCTTAATAACTACTATATGTGTTATTCCAATCTGAGCTTTATTGCTCAGTTACTTAAGCACTTTGACTCTAATCAGCTCTTCCTTGCAACTACCCCCTCACCTGCATGTAATATTTGAGGAAATGTGTTTCAGTGTATGTGAAGAAATGTGCACATGCGAAGTCTCTGTTCTCACATGTACACAGGGTTGAGCTTGGTTTGTCTTGGGGGCGCTGCTGGACTCTAGTGATATTCTCACATCTCTTTGTTAACTCCTGCATTTATGTGCTAATTTGCTGCCATTCACTGATCTTACGGGCCACCTGATCCAATTTCAGTTCTACAGAAGCATCTTGGCTCTGAGTGGCCCATCCTAATGGCTGCCCCCCACCCTCTTTTTTCCTGTAAGTTGCCCTTGAGGAGATTTTATTCCAATTTTTCTGAAGAAGTGTGCTTTGAAGAAAACCTTGCTGGTCTTAAAGGTGCTACTGGACTCAAACTTTGTTCTATTGCTTCAGACCAAAATGGCTACCCACCTGAATTTTTCCAGTGGAAAAAGCAGCAACTAAAAGGAAAGATTTGTGGAATTTTAAAAGATCAAGATTTCCACTTAATGCATAATCAAAAAATGGGGAGGGGTTTGTGTGAAGAACATTTTTTAATGTCAGATGAGAACCATTAAACAACAATAGCAGACACACAAAGTTCAATATCATCTAACGGAGTAAAACAGGCTGTGAATTTCTCATTCTACAGTCTTTGGCTTCACTGAAACTGTGTCCTGGATTTCACACTTATCAAGAGATCTTAATATTAACCGCATATAGTCAGTTCTAGCGCTGATGCAAATACAAGTTCCTCAATCGAACAATCACAAGTGCACAGAAGAAAGCTTCTACACACATATCCTGAACTAGATGAGACTAACCCTAATGAGTTGCTGCATCTACAATTCCCAGTCATTTTTATAGTTGGGGCTGTGCATTTGTGGCTACTGAAAGGAAGCTGGAATTCAGTCACATGTCTCATTCCAAACACGTAATTGATAAGATTTAGTCTTCTTCACTGGTTTATGCAACCATAGCTCTAGCTGATATTCTTACCCCAGCAAATTGAATGCACATATGGCCCCCCGCCCAATTCTCTTCAATATTAGTGAAGACCACAAACATGCCGTGCTGTCTTTCCAGAGCATGCAAAGAGAATGTGGGAGTCGATACATTTTACATGCCACTCGTGGCTCTTTAACCACACTTTCCCCCTTAAGTTGCTCTGTTATTGTTAGTTTGATTTATCCTATGCTACTTCTAAGTACAAAGTGTCCAGTAACAAGATCTTGCAGCAGGACTTTTTGCTTTGTCAACATGTTGACATGGTAATTGGATCAAATTATTAATCCTCCACTAAAAGGCATCAGATTAGGCAATCTTATAATTTTGTGCAGTCTCTCATCCTTTTGAAATACTAGGAAGTTCTAGTTCATGATTGTGAGACACCCAGACGTCAATAACCCTAGGAGATATTTTACCAGAGAAGTGCAATGTTATGTAACAGTGAACTAGATGATTAGCTTGCCAAACAAGACTTGCTATACCCATGAATGGAAATGTGACCAACTGTTCTTTTCATGCTATCACTGAGTAGGCAACCATGTATAGCACAATGTTACTAAGTGTCCAGTTGGCCCAGATAATTTATTTTAATGAACAAGAACAAAAAAGATTATGATCCATAATTCATAACTTGAACAATGTTATTTTTTCACTTTTAAGATATTATACTGTGGAATGTTTTGATTACTGACACATGCAAGATGTTGTCTTAGGATTTATTACAGATTTATTACAATCACATGGCAGAGACTAGACTAAAATGCAATATCAGTCAAACTTCACTGTCCTTTTAAGACATGTTTGTAAGACAGATTTGCTATGCATAAGTTTGGGGGACTGTGAGGTAGCAAGAAAAAGGCCTTGATGTTGAATGGGCAACAGTGCTCACTTTAAAACCCACACAAGTTGATGCTTCAGTACTGAACATTCAAATCAAAGAATGATGGGACACTGCTATTCACTGTTTTGTCAAAAACAAATGTACAAGTGCATCAGTGTTCAGCGTTTACACAACTGAAGTAAAATAGCTCAAATACTTGCAAAATGGCATGGGGGAGGGAGGAGAGAGCAGAAATTGGTTTAGTATTTAACAGTGATGACACAAGCACAATTCAACAGCTGCTGAGAGATGACACAACTACAATTCAAATATTAGCTGAGAGGAAAAGCCACATTTTCCTCAGTGTCAGTCTCTATTTTCAGCCTTCTGAAAAATGTACTTAATAGCATTGCTTCTTTGAGGCAGGACGACCAAACCTCCTACTATAGACATACATTTGCATTTACTCAGGGCCGGCTGGAGGTGTTTCTGCACCCTAGGCGGGACGCAGATGCCGACCTCCCAGTGGGGCCTGGAGACCCGCCATGCTGCCCCCGTCTCCTCTCCCCCGAGGGGGAGGGGGAGGGCGGGTGAGCTGCAAGCCAGGGAAGGGGCGGGTGAGCTGCAAGCCACAGCTGAGGGGCACGCTGGCAAGACAGGGAAGGGGTGGGTTTTTTGGGCGGGGGCAGGTAGCTTTTGGCGCCCCTAAGGGCTGGCGCGCTCTAGGCAAATGCCTAGTTTGCCTAGTGAGTGAGCCAGCCCTGCATTTACTTATTTCCTGCTTTTCTCCCCAGCTGGAACTCAAAGCAGCTTAGAAATTTGTTCTCCCCTCCTCCATTTTCTCAAAACAATCACCCTTTGAGATAGGTTAGGCTGAGAGTTTGTGACAGGCCTAAGGTCACCAGTGAGCTTCCATAGTAGATGTGGGAAATTGAACCTGGGTCTCCCAGGACCCAACACCCTATCCACTACACCACATAATCTCTCAGTAACTTCATGCAAGATTATTTTTTTAACAATTCATGCATTGCTCATGATAACTCATACATTTTTCACTGCTGAACCCTTCAGAATACATCCAAAAGGTAGTTGTAAAAGGATAGGGTTTGCATTCAAGTTTATTTTTATAACGGGTAAAATATGTAGACATAAAACATCACATTTGAGGCAGAATACTTGTATTGTGCACTGGGCACTATATCAAGGTACCCCTCCCCCCTACAAATCTCATGAAGTAGCAATAATAAACTACATCACTAATAGTCTGGATATTTGTGTGAATAACTTAGCTTGTTATATGATATTTCTTTCATCATCCTTCCTCAGTACTAAATTTTCTCAACTATCTTGTTTAGAAAAACACCAGCTGTAAATTATTACATTAAAAATAATGTAAACCTTCTGTCAATCATATGAGAGAGAGAACACTTGACTTATCTAGCAAGGCCCATAGATTCAAAAGATAAAATAAGAGTATTACTCCAACTTCCCACATATTTTGCCAAGAGGCATCTTCAGGGGAATCTGTAATATAAAATATGCAAATACATATTCACAGTTCATTCTGGCTGCTGCTTCTGTTCTGTGATATCATCTCAAATTAACCAGACTGAACTGGTCAGGAACCTCACAGAGACTGCAGGGCCTAAAGCTTAACACTCAAATGGCAATTTGCTACTGAGCAACATCAAAAGAAGAATCAAATTATACATGTGCTTACATATTAAAACATTATCATGAATTAGATTATCCTTGGTCTTCAGGGGACTAAAAAACTCTCAGGTTGTATCAGTACAATAATTTAATCAAACCCTGTTAAAACAGTTTAAGTCATTAGCATGTTTCCCACAGAATTGTTTACACACCACTTTTATGTTAGGTGCTTAGGAGATATTTATAGGGCTAGAGATAAAAGCTAATATGTGCCTTTTGTCCAAAGAATAATATAGAAGCTCCCTCTGAATAATAAATTGTTACTGCATGACTACTAAGCGTGTACTGACATAGTTCTAACGAAAATCCTTCTGATTATTTTTAAAAGGATATCTGTAACCAATCAGGAGATTTAGTACAACTCCTGAAAGTAAGGAAAATTTGATAATAAAGCACATAAAAAAGAAACATCTGTTCCAAAAGTGCTATTTTTTCTGACATTGCAAACTGACAACACGAAAATATTTTGGAACATGATACTGTATTTTGGTCACTTAAAACCCTCAGCCAGTATTTACTGTGGTGTATCTCTCAAAACTAGTGTCTTCGCAATTTGCATTTAAAGTGTTGCTCTTCTGCTTAACAAAGTTTCTGTGTCTTTGTTTAGTGTAACACTACAATGACATTTTACACTGCCCATGTGCCTCATAATGGCTCAAAATACAGCTTTGTAGTAGATGTTTGGTATAACACAAGGCACATCAAATGTTTCAGATGCATTTGGAACAACATTTATGAATCTCATCTGTAACCACTGTCAGACCTTACAAGCACCATAAGTTTTCATTTTTCTCTTATATGCACGCACAGTATCTCAATCATATGCTGCTTTATTGAGAAGCCATACATTAAAAAGCAGGATGAAGACAAAAGGCTCGTTCTTGTTAGTGCAAATTCTACTCTACACTTAACTTCATTTAGGATATTTTAAATGGCAATCTTTGCTTTCAAGCTGAACCTTACTACGAAAAGCTCCAGTTCTCAAAGTGATGGGGAAACTGGACTCTCCTATAAAGCTATTTTAATGCCTATTAATTGAACAAGCAGCAGTGAAAAGCAGATAGAATTCATATAAAGGTTTAGATGGTGTCTGGGTAAAAGGCACACTTACAAATCTGGTCATCCATCTTCAAAGGCCGTAGCAAGCGGATGTTAGCTGGAATTGTTTTATCAATCAGCTCATCAATACTCTAAAAATACATCAAAGCATCCCATTAATTAAGAGCCCGTTTAAAGTTCTACACTTTCAAAACCGTCCCCAAGACAGACAAAGGGACGAAATTATAAACCAACAGATGCATTGAAAGGAAATCTCATGAAACCTCTTCGAGGTTGGTTTTTTAAACAAAAGCTTTTGTTGCTGAAGTCTATTAATACATTGGTTTTAACCTCCCCCCTCGAAACTCTGATGTGAAAGGGTGCATGCATGGGGGAGGATGCTGATGTGCATAACCAGGATTGAAACCACAAAGACAAAGAGGGCTCTACCCAGGGGGCCGATGAAGGGGGAGTGTCGGGCTAGGGTCTTCATGGGGCAAGGGGGAAGAGGGAGGGAACAGGCACAAGCAAAAGACTCCACAGAGAGGGAATCCCGCGGAGCTTCCTCACCGACAACCCCACAGTCTGTAGCATCTCTCGCTTCTCTTTGTCCCCTGGGCCGATGTGTCGCTCGGAGAAGTCATCGTGCCTGGGCAGGAGCCTCTCGATGTGCCTGGAGGAGGTCGAGGCGGCAGCGGCAGCCCCGGCCCCTTTCCCACTGGTGCTGCTCCTCGTCAGGCCGGCCGGTCCTTCCTGCCCCCGGCGTCCCCACCGGCCTTGCGCCCTTCTGCCCCCTAAGGCGCCGCCATGGGGACCGTGTAGATTGGCGCCCCGGCTCACGAGTCGCCCCCACTGCTGGAAACAAGCCTGCATGCTGCCTGGAGCCCCACGAGCGCGCGCCAGGGAAGTTAGCTCGCTCCTCACCGACTGCAACGCCCACAGCCCGCTCTCTTGCCGCGGAGCCCCCTTATAGCCCCGCGCCAACCATAAGCCCCAGAGGCGGGGCTCCGGTGTCCCCGCCCCGTGGGAGCCACCTGCTGTGTGCGCCGGTCACCCATCCCTTCAAGGCGGCCACCACCTCCCGGACGAGGGCGGGCTTCGCCCAGCAGCAGCCGAGGCGCGTGTCGGGGCAAAGAGGCAAGTTCCAGAGGCAGGCAGCCCCGAGAAGCGTATCAGGTCCTCGGTGCCCTTTTCGTCAGCTGGCCCGTTGCGCTTCTCGGCATGAAGGGTCAGTGAGGTTGATTCCTCGAGGAGGGCCACTGCCAGGGCACTTCCATGCCCACAGCCTGCACTCGTTGCCCCCCACCCCCAGCCATCCCGTGCCAGGTTTTTGCAGCCTCTCACTCGTCTCCAAAGTGATGTGCCCATCTTCAGTCATCCCGACAACTTTTTCATTCCTAAATTCTGGCACTCCTCCCTCTTTCCGAAGGTCTCCTCTATGACGCTACAGTTTAAATTCTACCTGAGTATTTTTGATACAAGAGTCCCCTCTGTTGCCGGAATAATCTGTTCTACAATATTCTCTGTTCTTTAATTCAGATCACAGGGCTTGAAAACATCGGGGACAGCATATTTTACATTTACAACAGTGTTATTATCTTCTTAAGCCTTTTTTTGTTGTCTCTTACCGTGAAACTGCTGTATTTGATTCTGTCATCCAGCATCATAACCTGCGTCCGTCCCCGTCCCCCCGCAGAAGGGCTAGTTACTTACCAGCACGACTGATCTTTAGTTTCTGGAAAATAAAGTGACAAAGTTTGAGTTCAGTGGCACCTTTGAGACCTAACCAACAAGGTTTTATTCAAGGTATAAGCTTTCACGTGAATGCACACTTCTTCAGATAAAGGATTTACTCCCCTCCTCACACACACACAGTTTACCCACTGTCTTGGGTGCCCAAAGAAGGCAGTCTATATTCATCTCCCATTATTCCCTATAGGAACTGCTCGAGAATCAGAGCTACTCTCTTCCAGCAGCATAAGGAAGCTGTTCTGGGGTATCTCTTTAACCTTTTAACACCTACAGGGTGTGAACAGTCTAGCAATGAAGAATGCAATTGTGGTGTTTACTATGGGACTGAGACTTCTGATGGCAGTGCACAGTAAATTGTTTGAAATAACTTGGCATATATTTGGTTGCAGTTATCTAGTAGAATAGATCTGCCTCAGCACTAGGAGCCAAGAAAAGAAGTTTGTTCGAAAACTGCTATATACACACTGAACTACAGCAACTTACATGCAGCATAGTGGGTAGACTAGCATCTGGGAGAAGCCAGTTCAGATTCTCACTCTGCCACAGAAATTCCCTGGGTGGCCATGGGCCAGTCACTCTCTGTCACCTCACAGGGTGGTTGTTGTGAGGATAAAAAGAAACACAAGAACATAAGAGAAGCCAATCTTGGATCAGGCCAACGGCCCATCCAGTCCAACACTCTGTCACACAGTGGCCAAAAATACCAGGTGCCATCAGGAGGTCCAGCAGTCGGGCCAGGACACTAGAAGCCCTCCCACTGTTGCCCCCCCCCCAAGCACCAAGAATACAGAGCATCACTTGCCCCAGACTGAGAGTTCCTATCTATACCTTGTGGCTAATAGCCACTGATGGACTTCTGCTCCATATGCTTATCTAATTCCCTCTTGAAGCTGTCCATGCTTGTAGCCGTCACCACCTCCTGTGGCAGTGAATTCCGTGTGTTAATTGCTCTTTGGGTGAAGAAGTACTTCCTTTTATCCGTTCTAACCCGACTGCTCAGCAATTTCATGGAGTCCCACCAGTTCTTGTATTATCTACCTGCTCTATCCCATTCATAATTTTATAAACCTTGATCATGTCACCCCTCAGTCATCATTTCTCCAAGTTAAAGAGCCCCAAGCGTTTTAACCTTTCTTCATAGGGAAAGTATTTCAACCCTTTTATCATTCTCGTTGCCCTTTTCTGCACTTTTCCCAATGCTATAATATCCTTTTTGAGGTGTGGTGACCAGAACTGTACAGTACTCCAAATGAGGTCACACCATTGATTTATACAGGGGCATGATGATACTGGCTGATTTTTTTTCAATTCCCTTCCTAATAATCCCCAGCATAGTGTTGGCTTTTTTTACTGCAGTTGCACACCGTCTAGACATTTTCATTGAGTTATATACTACGACTTCAAGATCTCTCTCTTGGTCAGTCTCTGCCAGTTTGGACCCCATCAATGTGTATTTATATTTAGGATTTTTGGCTCCAATGTGCATCACTTTGTACTTGGCCACAGTGAACCCCATTTGCCACATTGATGCCCATTTGCCCATCCTTGACAGATCCCTTTGGAATGCCTCACAATCCTCCCTGATACTCATCACCTTGAACAACTTTGTGTCATCTGCAAATTTAGCCATTTCACTGCTTATTCCCAAATCCAAATCATTAATAAACAAGTTAAAACGCATTGGATTGAGTACTGATCCTTGTGGTACCCCACTGCTTACCATACTCCATTGAGAAAATTGCCCATTTATACTCACTCTCTGTTTCCTATTAATTAGCCAGTTTTTGATCCATAGGAGGACTTGTCCTTTTATCCTGTGACTATTGAGCTTACTTGGAAGCCTTTGATGAGGAACTTTATCAAAAGCTTTCTGGAAGTCAAGGTAAACAACATCTATTGGGTCCCCCTTGTCCACATGTTTGTTCACTCCCTCAAAAAACACTAACAGGTTAGTGAGACAAGACTTTCCCTTACAGGTATTGAGTGCCTCAATAGTTTTTGTCCATCAATGTGCCTACTAATTCTTTCCTTAATAACAAATTTCCACCAACTTACCCGGTATCGATGTCAGACTGACTGGTCTGTAATTTCCCGGATCTCCTCTAGAACGCTTTTTAAAGATGGGAGTGACATTAGCTACCTTCCAGGCCTCAGGAATGGAGGCAGATTTTAATGAAAAATTATATATTTTGTAAGGAGATCCACAAGTTCACATTTGAGTTCTTTCAGAACTCTTGGATGTATACCACCTGGGCCTGGTGATTTATCAGTTTTTAAGTTATCTATCAGTCCAGGGCCGGCCTGAGGCTTTTTTGGTCACTAGATGAGACTAGCTTGTGGTGCCCCCCCCCAGGCGAGGTTGCCTTTGGCGCCCCCTCACTGCACCCTGTATCCTCCTGCTCCTCTGAGGGCGGACGAGGAGTGGGGGGGGAGGAGGAGAGGGAGAGGAGTTTAGCAGGGAGTTTTGCTCACGCTTGGCTCACACTGCTGGCTGTCAGTCCCAGTTCCTGCGCCGTGAGACCTTCCAGTAGAGCCACTGAACAGAGAGAGGCTGGCAGGGAGGAGGGAGAAGAGGGAGGAGTGAGGAGGAAGCAGGCGAAGCAGGCGGGCGCGCTGACCATTTTGCAAATGCCTGCCTGGGACAAGGCTAAGGTGTGGTGCGCACAAGGTGCCGGGGCCATTCCTTTCCTGCACAGTGCATTTCAGATGGCGGGAGCCCCACTGCAGGGGAGGCAAAGCCCTCCTGCACCGCCTTCCTCCTCTCACCCGTGAGCCCCCAGGGGGAGGAGCCTCTGGCTGGGATGCCTGCCTGACAACAGACTTGTGTTTTATTTGCCACAGCCTGTGTTCCCTTTTATCACCCTCACTTAGACTAGCTTTCCATCACTTAAAGGAATCCTTCTTACCTTTTACAGCTTCCATTACTTTGTTTGTTAACCGTGCAGGCTTTTTTCTATACAGGCTTTTTTCTATGCAGGCTTTTTTTCAAAGCAAGAATGACTTTATAAACTACTTTGGATCCCTAATGGGGAGAAAAGTGGGTTCTAAAGATGATCAGCACACATTATGATTATAAAGCAGATAGTATCCTAATTTGGTAACACGATGCACTCTTAAGCATGAGGGCTTATACAAACACTATGGCTACTAGATGGGTATCAGTTTAAATTGCCCCATGGACTGATGGTGTCACTACATGGTGAACCAATGGCATCTGTGCAAACTGGAAAACTTGATGCAAAAGCCATTTGTGCTTCCAGTATATAAACGGGGATGTATGCAAGTTTCAAAGACTCCAATACTTGGCTCTTACATTGCTTGCAGCTATACTTACCAACCTGTAATAAATAAAGCACTGTGTTTGATCTTACAGTTACTTATATGATTTCCAGGCTAGCTTTCCACAGACCACACTTTCATGGCAGCTTATAAATAAATCAAGTAAAATACAATATCATAAAAATGAAATGAAATAATTATCACTTAAAAATCAGGACCAAGTAAAACCAATGCATTTAAGTCCCAGGAGTAAGGCACTTAGTGCTATGCAAAATCCTTCCAGAAAAAATTAGTTTTGATTATGCTTTAAAGCCAATAATGAGGGAGCTAAAAGAAGCTCCTGGAGAAATTCCATGATTTGGGACAACTGTTCAGAAGGTTCTCCACAACAGTCTCCAGTAAAGTACCATGATCATGTGGGTTCCTACAACAGAATCCTCTTGGCTAATCTCAGAGCACTGGAAAGAAAATATAGGTGAAGGTGATTCTGTATAGATATATACCATGGATCCAAGCAAATAAGGGCTTTAAAAGGTCAACGCCAGCACTTGGAACTGAGCATGGAAGCAAATGGGGGGTGGGGTGTCAATGTAGCTGGTACAAAATGGACTTAACATGTTAATTGCAGCAAGCCGCATTTGGATGCACCATGTTGAAAAGAAATTTCTGGACTGTTTTCAAAAGAAGTCTTCATAAAGTGAGCAGCAGTGATCCAGCCTTAATGTTACCCAGGCACCTGTGACAGTGTAGTATGTTTCCTCTAGGACCAGCAATAGCTGACGTACTAATTGAGTGGTAATGAAGAATCCAGGAGTACCCCTATACCATGATGTTGCTCTTTCGGATGGAGCACTGCCACATCCAAAATAGGATGTACCCCTACTCCTGTATCAGCTTTACATCTAATTCACAATACTACTATAAGGCCCCCACACAACTGAGATGGTCTCCATGCCTTCTACCATCCCACCACCAAAAAGGTCACCTAGCCCATTGGCTTCAGAATTGGGAAGAAGAAGGGGTTCTGGCACCCAGGTCCCCCTTCATGCCCCCAGACTGACTCTCTCTAGTCTATTGCTTCCTCCCTGACCAAATGTGGCACCTTTTCTTTTATGGGATCCCTCCCACACACACACACCTGGCCTGTATCCCCTTCCATCTGCTCCACTTGGGAGACTATAAAAAGAAAGGGAATCCTGCCTTTCTGCTCTTCTCCTTTCTGCTCTACTCCTTGCTGCTCAGGGCTGCCTCTTAGCCACTCCCATCTTGGCCTTCCCCAAATCTGGGCTCATCCTTGCCTTTTGCCCATGTTCCTTCCTTCCTGTTGCTGTCTGCCTCCCAGCCTTGTGCCAATATCTGACAACACAGAAAACAATAGGTATGCCTGTTCACGAGTATTTTTCTTTTAAAATAATCAAATATTTCACCCTGCAGTTCTATACATTGCTGCTAATTTTCCTAAAATGCCCTAAAATGTAAAACAAATTTCAATATCCTCTTTAAAATAGCACATCTACTTAAAATACAATTTTAAAGATCACTATCTAAAGTTCATGCTAGCAAAACTGAGAGTTTTAATGGACAGTATTCCATTTATGACCAGGAAAATCCACTATAATATTTGTTCTAAGCATTGATGTAAGAAATAAGATACTAAGAGCAACGATATTAAGCTCCTTTCCTCTCTAACATATGGATGCCTAGGCAAATAAATAGAAAAAAACAGAAAAATAATTAAAAATAATAATAGAAAAAAATAGATAACATATCTAGGAAGTTAAAACAATGTGTTTTGTTAGCAGAGTAGTGAAGGAGTTTAGCAGAGTGATTTTGAAACTGATTTATTTACAGAACTGAAACTTTTAATAGCCCAAATATGGCTATTAATATAATGGTGTAATTGCTCTCTCAGTTTAAAATTCTCTGCATTTTTCTTGCATTTTAAATCAACGAAGTCTGGATACAGAGGGTTTATTATTTTATTTAAAAATAACGTACTTTTTCAAGGCTTTGTGGGTTTTTCAGTTTTAAATTTGATCCTACTATAATTGTCAAGATATTATTTTGCATCATCCTACCCACATTTTTCATATTTTATAAGATATCGTATTGCAGCTTGACAAGTGAGCAGTTAATGTTGCTACTGTGTATAATCAGGAAACATGTACACTTAGACATGTCAGTCTGAGTATGGCCCAGTTTCCAATTGGGCCTCCATTTCACACAAAAATAACTCTTTTCCTGTTGCTTCTAATTCCAAAGGGCTGCTGGCTTAAATTCTCCACCTGACTTAATTCTCCCGTCCCCTGCCCCAAATCTGAGCAGTGATTCACATGAAATGTGAAAAGGGATCTTTGACAAAAGTGGTAAAGCATGTTTACAAGCTTGGAAAGCACACTTAGAATTATCAAGGTAAATGGTAGAAAGCTGTGCTGGAGAACTGACAAGTGCAAGTATCAAAATAATATCAAACAGGTGTCCCACATGAACTCATAAATCTGCATTATACTGAATCAGACCTTTGGTCCATCAAGGGATTAGGCACTCAGACTGGCAGCAGCTCTCCAGGAGCACAGGCACAGGTCTTGCACATCACCTTCTACCTGGTCTTTTTAACTGGAGATGTTGGGGAATGGAATTTGGGACCTACAGCATGCCAAGCAGATGCTCTGCCACTGAGCCATAGTTCCTCCCCTCCTGAGCCACAAGTGAGGATCACTGTACTAAGGCAAAGTTTAAGTAGAGGTTAAAGACTATGCTGAATGGGGAGAAAGATGGCACCCCATGGGAGTTCTGGGGCACTGCTCTAGGTATAAGAAGCAAGAGGAGCCACATCCAAGTAATCATTCAATAAATGTGACTCATCGAGGTATTAGCAAAATTAGAAGCAAAAAAAGTACTGTTCTGAGCACAGAGCTGTTAATACCCTCTGAATGCCATGAAATGAAATGCAGAGCTATACATTTAAATTCAGCTGATGTCAGTGAAACTTAGACATGCCTAATTGCTTAATTGTGCTTGTTGCCCTTTGTGCAATACAACATGAGCTATATATTCCTCATGGGAATAGGTAAATCTATAGGTGGGAATTGTTTAAATAGATTCAAAAGAGTAATAAATTTTATTTTTATAGTGCAGGTTTTTTAGTTATGGAAAAACCAGCATTATGTGGGCACACAGAGGAAAACAGTATTAAATCACAATTTTAAAGGATGGATCATTGCTGGAGGTCTCCTGTTATTACAGCTGATCTCCAGGCAACAGAGATCAGTTCCCCTGGAGAAAATGGCTGCTTTGGAGGGTGGACTCCATGACATCATGCCCTTCTGAGGTCCCTCCTTTCCCCAAACCCCACTCGTTGCAGGCTCTATCCCCAAAATCTCCAGGTATTTCCCAACCTGAAACTGGCAACTGTAGCCCTTGCTGAATCTTAAGAAACATAAAATCTTGTTTTGCTATTTGGATAATATCTGCCTTTTATGTAACCTCTTCCTTGTTTATTTTAATTGGGTCATCCCCTTATGCTACAGGCTGTTATAATTTCGTGAACTTCCTCTTGGATTTTAGTTGCCTTTCTCTTCCCCATTTTGTCTTATCCTCTTATTTTGCTTTGTAGACAAATTACTAAATATAATAGCCCTAATTGTTCTGGAAAAAATTGAGGAAATCAGAATACTTGTGGCTGTCACCTGGAGGAATTAGCGTTGAGAGAAGGGAAGAATTTCAGATTCCTACTCAACTGTGAAGATTATTGTATGGCTCTGAGAAAGTCAGTCTTAGCCTAACCTGTGTTACAGAGGAGCAAAAATTTAAGATGAAGTTGAGACAAAAACTGTAAGACTTTTGTAAGCTGAGAAACATTACATAAATGATTAAGTTAGTATGAACCTTGTAGTCCAGATAAAGTGACATGTACTCAGGGGAATGCCAGACACCACCACCCCCCGGGGTTGGGGGTTCTCTGCTCCCAGGCCCCACCTCTCCATTGCTGGCCAGCTGGCCAGCAGGAGGAACTTACTGCAAAAAAAGGGAGAAACACCTGCCTGACGTTTTAGCAATGTGCCTACGTGACTCCAACATAACCCAGAAGTGATGTAGGCATGTCAGGGATGTTGGGACAATGCTCTGGTTTGGGGGCAAAATCACTATGGTAGAAGCTAATTCCACTATAGAGTTTTTTCCCAAAAAACAGAGCATCACCCCAATGTCCCCGACGTGCCTACATCACTTCTGGGTCACGTTGGAAGTCACATGGGCACATTACTGAAACATGGGATGAGACTCCCTGCTCCCAGTAAGCCCACTCACCATCTCCTGCTGGCTTGCCAGGAGGGACTTGGCAACCCTAACTCAGGATTGCCTATGCAATAGCAATTCCCAGGAGCCAAGACAGCATTGCAACAAAGTAACAGAATTAAATCACAAAGTGACCTACTCTGACTGTCTTCAGAGAAATTCTAGTGTGACAGTATATTTGCCTTTCTACATCGAGAGAAGAGATATGAGTTACTATCTGGCTTTGTGTATAGAAGTAAACTTAGAACTTGGCTTTCATTACACAGAGGTTTATTCATTTATTGGATTGTACCTTCTGTAACCTCAGCCTGTCCTGTCTGCAGTGACAAGATTTCTGCCTTATCTCTTATGAAATATGCAGTGTATCTGGCATCACTGTTATCCTAAGTAGGTGCATTTGGCATTAAAACCTCATTTTTGTAAAATCACATATTTTATTTTAGCATTATTAAATTAACTAGTATCCAACTAGTTAATTAACTACAATTCAACTTTAACTAATATGGGTAGGAATCTGATAAAACCACTTATCAAGTCACGTTATCTATAGCAAGCAACTATGCAATGTGTACAAGGACTTCACTTGCCCAATCTTGGCTTATTGAGCAATTAAAGAGGGATTTGGATCAGATTTATTCATTTCCAGCTGCATGCCAGCAGAATGCTAAAATGCCCCCTTTACAATGTACAAATATGCAGTTTCATTTTTCTTATACAGAGATTAGGTTGATTTCATCATATTACTTTATTTTGATTAAGCATAATATATTGAGAAACATTCTTAATATTTTTTTCTCTGCATTTGAAAAGAATAATTGCTATCAATTATTTAAAATAAAGAGTTACGCAAAACAGAGACAAAATACTAGTGAATGAAGATGGTCACTTACAAATCCATGCTCAGATTTCAATTGTTCATCTTTCTTATTTGTACAATTAGTAAGCTCAAGACTGCTCTAATAATCCTGGGCCTATTACCAAAGTTGTAAGTGGTTTGTTCTGCTTCCTCTATAAGAGAAGAACAAAAGAGAGAGAAATCAGCTTTGTGGGTATTCCTAAAGCAAGTATCATCTATATTGAGCAGAAGGATGAGAATATATATCTCTTGGGCAATCTCTTATTCTCCAATAGGAAAAGTAATTGTCCAAATGAAGGAAGTGATGAATCTTTCTTATACCTGTTTTGGCCTGATCAGCACCACTTTTGAACTATAATTTGTATGTACTCTTCAACCTGGCAAGTATCACACCCATTTAGAAAGGAACAGTCTCTAGCACTTTCCATTGCACGTATAAGGGGAAAGGCATAGCTATCCAATCTTGAAGAAGGGTATTTGGGAGAGTTTTAAAGCCTCTGTCTATGTATGGAAGACTGCCTTGTTCAATGTCACCCAATGACATCCTCTGGAAAAAAAATTAGTGTAAAATATTTTTGAGAACTTCCAATATATATAGAAAAAGGAAACTTGAACAACATGCGATTATCACTGAAATCTTTATGTAAAAAACCCTGTACATCTGTGAGAAGCATAAAGGATTTATCTTATTTTTGTCTATATTTAGATGTGAGAGAATGAACTATTACATAGATAAGTCAGTTTGCCATGAAAACCCATTAAACAGAAAAAAGGTGTTACGATGAAAAAAGATGGTTGACAAGAAGTAATAATTTATGAAGCTCACCTTTCCTCACATTCACAGAAATTGATAAGCTGTGGGAATGCATGATATTGCCACAAATTCAAAAGTGCATCAATAAATGGAAATAGTGGACTTCTACATAGGCTTTGCTTGGCATGTGAATAGTATCAGAAAAATAGATAAGTGAAATATTCCACTATATTGGCTCAGTTGAGGTCAGATGTGGTAGATGATATGGTGTGACTAAGGCCATCTCCATCAGGTGTGCAGTTATACCAGCCTGTATTTATGAAGTTTCAAGGAAGATGTGCTAAGGCTCAATAGCACATCATAATGTCAGAAATGTAGTTTGTTCTTTACCCCCCCAAAAAAGAACGTCTGAAGATAGACCTCTTTCAGTGAAGCAGAATATTTTATTGGAATAATACACTGTTGCAAGCGTGGGTGATCAGTTTCAAAGATCTGACCACACCTTGTATTTGAAAGCAGGCAGTTTTATACTTCCTTCCCCGACGCTTTGGAAAATAAGAAACGCCCTGGCCAGTTCCCATAGGCTGGAGTACGTGGCTCACATTCTCAAATCACATCTCGCCTTTAGGACCCCGTGACAACACGCCTCTGATTACTCTTCCTCTTTTCCTAATTAGTCCACTCCTCTAAATATGCTAAAATCTGTTTACTTTCTCCTAAAAAAAAGTTATTAATCTTCCCAGCCTTCCCCTGACATTTTTCCACCATCTACTGCAAATGTCACTCTCGGGTGAGCCTGGTCATTCTTGTGTCATGTCTTCCTATTACTGGGCTTTCAGACCGCAGGCCTTTCGAAATGTTTGCTCGACAGAACCAACTTCCAATTTTTCTGTTGGTTATACTCTGCAAGCAAATCAAGAATAGCAAACATGTCTCTATGCTGACCATTGTGTTTCTGAATAGATACTTTCCAGATGGACTAGACATGACCTATCTTATCCCAATGGTCAGTTCTAATCTTAGGCTGTCTGGTTTTTTAGTCTTATAGATTCATGAAGCAAATGTATTAAGTTTCCAAGATACAAGCTTAACATTTTAATCAATAAAAATCTTCATTTTCATTTCTCACAATAATGTTATTTATTAGTACATTTTTATTATGCCCTTCCTCAGAGCAACTCACTGCAGTGTATATTTCTTTCCTGTCTTCCATCTTATTTTACAACAATCCTGTGAGGGTGGGTTAGACTGAGAGTGTGACCGGCTGAAGGTCATCCAGTGAACTTTGTGGCAGAGTGGGGACTAGAACCTGGTTTCCCAAATTGAAACTCTGCTTATCCATAAAGCAAAATTTAAAAAAACCCAACAACAGTAAAGTATTAATATGACAGAACACAGATACAGTGGTGTCATTATCTGTGTAGGACTGGAAGACAAGGCCTAGAGACCTAGGCCCTAGGAGACCTGTATGGGAGTGGAAAGCAGACAGCCTACAATCCTCACAATGCTTAGTGATGGTTGTAACTAATCGGTGTCCAGAGATTGTGAGGGGATTGGGACTTAAGCTTTGTGGGCCATGAAACTGTGTTCTTTATTTACTGCATTCTTGTCTTTTTTAAAAATATATTTTTTATTAATTTTATAATAACTATAACCATAACAAAATAACAAATAATTTCAATACATGTAACAAATTTCGGCTGCTTTACATGTTGTTAACTAATCATTTTCTTGTTAATATAACATTATGTCTTTGTATTTCTGAGGCATTTTGAACAATACATTTGGATGGACAGAAGTATAGTCAAAGAAAGAAAACCACTTTTCAAGAAAATTGTTTTTTACCAATAACCCTTGAGCTACTAACAATTGCGTAGCAATTTTATCAGCTATTATTACCTCCCATATTTTTAAATACCAATTATACACTTTTGGAATTTCAGGTTTATTCCATTTTGATGCCAATAAAGTTTTAGCCGCATACAGCATTAGGGTTATTATTTCTATATTTTGTTTAGATAACCTTAAAGTTGGCCAATAGTACAATAAAATTGATTCAGGATTATTAGGAATAACAAGTCCTGTTATATCACCTATTTCCTTAAGTATATTCTCCCAATATTTCTTAATTTTTGGGCAAGCCCACCAACAATGTAGGAAGTCTGCCTTATACCCACATTTCTTCCAGCATAAAAGATTACTAATTAATTTACATCTATATAATCTATACGGAATTAAGTACCACCTAGAATATACTTTATATGTTTGTAGTCTCACCACCAAATTGTTAGTATTAAATGAAAAAGACTTCCAAATTTGACCCAGCTGAGCTCTGAGAAGGAGCTAGGTGTTTGAGCTGCCAGAGGGGTGAGTGGTATTTTTATTTATTTACTTTCAGCTGAGGTGCTTTAGCTGAGAAGGTACTGTGTCAGTGACTGTATTTGGGAGTGTGTGGGTGAGTTGTAACAGACTCCTGACTGCTGGAGTTAGGGTGTGAAAGGGTCATTGTTGCCTGTAATTAAGTGCTTGGGTGAAATTGAATAGCAGACTCCTGGCTGCTGGAGTTGGGGTGTGAAAGGGGCTTTGTTTGACCGTCATTAAGTGTCTTGGGTGATTTTGAGTAGCTGCTGGCCACGCCCTCTCCTGGGAGACAATTCCATTTAAGGCAGGAAGTTTGCAAGAGGCACGAGCCTCTGGCACGAGCCGAAGGGCGAGGCTCTTTGCCTGTGGCTCTTGGCCTAGGGGCTCTGTAAGAAGCCCAGGAAGAGCCAGAAAGCCAGGACCTTGGCTCCTTGGTAAGGTAAGGTAAGTAGACTCCTACAACAGGAGCCATATAAATACAAAGTGTTTTAAAAGGGGGTTATAGAAAAGTATTTGTTTAAAAACAATTATGAAGCCAGAATGCCAGCAGGGGGTTGGGGGCTATCCAGTGTTTTGCATGGAGTGTCACATGTATGACTATCTGCCCACTGGTCAGAAGTCTTGGGTGTGTGCTCGGTGCAAGGAGCTCCTGGTTCTCAGGGAGCGAGTTTGCTCCCTTGAGGCCAAGGTGGCTGACCTGGAGAAGCAGGGACAGTCAGTTAGGTGCACGGGGAAGACTCTCGGGGACTTGTTAGATATGTCCCACTCTGGATCTGGCAGCCCGGCTGCTGCCAGGGAGCATGAGGGTCAAGGGGAAAAGGGGCACCATGCTGAGGATAAGGGGAATGTGCCCTCAGAAGGGACCTCTTCTTC
This sequence comes from Gekko gecko, assembly GCA_029375565.1. NCBI lineage: Eukaryota > Metazoa > Chordata > Lepidosauria > Squamata > Gekkonidae > Gekko > Gekko gecko. The sequence goes on from JAPDNY010000007.1 coordinate 124,982,844, forward strand.
AGCTGGTGAACGGGTATCCTTTCGTACCAAGGAACCGTCCCTGGGAAGGGTGGGAGGGGGGCTCTTGGTAGTTGGTGATTCGATCCTTAGGCAGGTAGACAGTGTCAGCATAATGTATATATGTAGCTGGCAAGATTGTCAGCAGTCAGAATAGATCAGTTCCATCTACTTGACAGATGTAGCTAGTCAGGTGATAAATGTTGCATCAGCCAGGCAGCCTGACTCAGCATATTCTGCTAATTAGACAAAGTGTCTAGTGATTGGCTGGCACTGTGTATATATGTGTTTAGTGTCCAGTAGCTCTCTCTCTCCCAGAGAGACTGGTTGCAGCGTAGCACTTTGTCCTTCTGTGAAATAATTGTAAGTAAGCTCCAGCTCTGTAAATAAATCTGTACATAGCTTTCAGCTCACGGCTCTGCATTCATTCTTTACGGTGGCGCGCACCCGCTACCGACAGGGTTATGGGCCCAGCCTGAGCTGTTAGCGGGCTAGTACAGTAGCAGAGTGAAGCTGAGTGAAGCTGTGGAGAATCAGTTCCTGAAGGAGCAGTGATTTCTCTGGAAGCAGTTTTCAGCACAACGTGGAGCTAGCCAGCATTTCTGCAGAGGACGAGAAACCTCTGTCCAGCTTGGTGAAGGCAGAGGTGTCGGAGGAGGCAGACCAGTCTGTGGAGCAGCTGTTGCCAAGGTCGTTTTGGCGTGGAAGGAGAAGTGAGTACGAGATGGCTCTTTCCTCAACTACACTGTTAGTAGATAAGCTAACAGACTCTAATTATGCTGAGTGGTCTATCCGGCTGAAGCATTTACTTAAAAAGGAGGGTCTGTGGACTTGTGTCAGTTCCCCTCCAGCCGCTCCTGACGAGGACGAAAAGGAGCAAGATGAGCGTGCCTTGGCTCATATCGTGCTGAGCTTATCAGACTCTCAATTACTGCATGTTTCTACTTTAGAAACGGCCAAGCTTGCGTGGGAGGCTTTGGCAAACATTCACGTCCAGAAATCAGCCTCTTCAATTATAGCACTCACCAGGAAGCTCTATCGCACTGTGCTCTGCCAGGGGCAGCGTGTCAGAAGTCATGTTGATGCTTTGACTGAGTGTTTCCAGGCTCTTGCAGCACGAGGTAAAGACTTTTCTGAGCTTGACAGAATATATGTTCTTTTGTCATCTTTGCCTGACAAGTACAATGCATTAATCTCATCGTTGGAGAGTTATAAGCCTGAGGAATTAAGATGGGATTCAATCGTGGGTCGCCTGCTTGATGAGGAAGCGCGTTGGAATGCAAAACCCAGTTTTGGAGCTGCAGCAGCCTCCTGTTTCCGGTCAGAGGAGTCAGCGTCTGTTGGCAGTGTTTCCAGCTCTGGAATGTGTCCGGGCAAGCCACCTTTTGCAGTTTCCAGGAAAAAGCGTTGTTTTAAGTGCGGCTCGGAAAAACACATAGCTCGTTTCTGCCCCAAGCGGGAGCAGTCTCGCCAGAAATCATCTGTTCAACAGTCTACTGAGCAGCGTACTCCAGCCTCATTTTCAAGTTCTGTCCAGAAGAATCGCCTTACTTTGGTGACAGTTGGGAAGGGGCTAGGCTGTGTAAAATATTTGCTTGATTCAGGAGCTAGTAAAACTGTTGTGAAAGACAGGCATTTGCTGACCAGTGAAACTGCTGCAGAGGTAAGCTCTGTCTGTCTAGCTGATGGCAGAGAAGCCTCTGTAATTTGTAAAGGCAGCGTGTTTATTCCAGAATTGAATTGCGAGATAAAAACGCACTCTGTGTTCCAAGTTTGGAAAATAATTTACTTAGTATACAATCACTCACTGAGAAAGGGTTCAAGATAATTTTTGAAAATGATGAATGCCTTTTATGTGAGGGTGATGTAATAATGGCTCGGGGCAAGCTGCAAGATGGTGTTTATGTGCTTAGCAGTGAATGTGTGCAGGCACAGTCAGTTATCCAGAATGTTAACCCTCTGCATTCTAACTGTTCTCATCTTTTCCATAGAAGATTTGCACATACCAGCTTCCATACTTTGGGCAAAACTTTTGATTGTTTGGGCAAAACTGATGTGTCTCACTGTGACAACTTTCTTGATTGTTCTATTTGCAAGCAATCCAAGTCCCAGGCTCACCCGGTTGCCAAGGTGAGCAGTAGAGTCTCTGAGGAGCCTCTTGAGCTTGTTCATGGGGATGTAATTGGTCCACTGCCCCCCACAGTTTCTGGGTGTCGTTTCTGTTTGGTCTTGGTGGACGACCATTCACATTATGGTTGGGTTTTTCCATTAAAGCACAAGTCACAAGTGTGTGCAACAATTAAATACTGGGCTGCTAATGTGGAGAAGCAATTACAATGTCCTCTTCGTGCCTTTCAATCTGATATGGGTGGGGAGTTTCTGAGTGAAAGTCTCCTTCAGTTTTTCCAGTCACATGGGATTGTACATAGGCGGACAAATGTGGCACAGCCCAGAGAGAATGGCCTAGCAGAGTGTAGAAATGGTGTGTTGCAGACCATGGTCCATTCAGTACTTACTGATGCCAAGTTACCTTTTTCTTTTTGGGGAGAAGCAATCAAATATTGCCAGTATACTTTAAACCGTCTCTGGACCAAATCCATTGATCAAATCCCCTACACCGTTCTGTTTGGCACAGAGCCCAGCATAGATCATTTAAGAATTTTTGGTGCAAAGGCATGGGTAAATGTTCCTTTAAGCAAGAGGCGAAAGGGACAGAAAAGGGCTCAACTTCTAACTTTTGTTGGGTATCAGAGTGGCATGAAAGCCTACCGGTTTGCCACTAAGGATAATGCTGTGGTTTTCAGTCGCTCAGCAAATTTTTGTGAACATAAAAACTGGGCTGATATTCATGATAATGACTTGCCTTCGCAGGTAATTTTTCCTGTTGCTGGTGCTGAGCAGAGTGCTCAAGGTCGAGCGGAAACTAACTCAAAGAAGCTTTCTCCTACCAGGTCTTTATCTGAAGCTGATAAGACGGAACAGCAGCCAGAAAGCAGCCAGCAGTCGCAGCTGCGTGTGTCTACCAGGAGCAACAAAGGCGTTCCGCCCCAACGTTATGGAATTAATCATGTTTATATTCCTAACACTGTTGATGATGTTTTTGCTTTGCAAGGGGCCGAGCGGGAAGTGTGGCTTGAAGCCATGAAGGCAGAACATGCCTCTTTGCAGAATTATAAAGTGTGTTCTCCTGCACAGTTGCCAGAGGGCAAGAAAGCTTTGGGCTGTCGCTGGTTATTTAAGGTTAAATCAATCAAGGATGGATCTTTAACTTATAAAGACAAACAAACAGCTTTCGTGGTTTAAAAGCACTGTGCAACAATTGTTTAAAATAAAAGATTTGGGGTCTGTGAAAAACTATTTAGGCATCACAGTGCAGAGAAATGCTCAAGGGATGTTTGAGCTGAGTCAAGCAGACAAAATACAGGCATTGCTAGATAAATTTAAAATGGGTGAATGCAACATTGTTGGAACTCCAATGTCTACTGATTTTTGTAAGCCTGTAAATAGCCCAGAGTTCGCTGACAAACAATTGTATCAGTCATTGGTGGGATCTTTGTTATACTTGAGTTGCTGTACTCGCCCTGATATATGCACTGCTGTACATTGGCTAACCCAAAAGTCTTCCTCTCCCACAGATCATGACTGGCAAGCTGCTAAGAGAGTTCTACGTTTTCTAAAAGGGTCAATAAATAAAAAACTTGTTCTGGATGTGTCCAGCACTCAGCAGCTGTTTGCATACTGTGATGCCAGTTGGGGGGAGAGATCTGATGGCAGATCTACCACAGGGTATGCAATATGTGTATATGGCGCACTTGTATGTTGGAAAACAATCCGCCAAAATCATATTTCAGCCAGCTCTTGTGAGGCGGAATATTCATCGATAAATGAGTGTGTGTTACAGATGGAATGGTTTATACATCTGTTAAAAAGCTTTGATATAAATTGTCTTTTGCCTGTTAAACTTTTTTGTGACAGCAGTTCAGCTAGGCAACTTGCTACAGGTCAACAGGTACGCTTCAGAAGCAAGCATGTGGTTGTGCGTTACCAAAATGTAAGAGATGCTGTTCAGAGAAAATTTGTATCCATTGAACCGTGCACCTCTGAATCAAATGTTGCCGACATCTTTACTAAGAATTTATGTAAAGAAAAATTTGTTTATTTAAGTGGAATGCTTGGTCTGACTGTCTGAAATCTTGAGAGGCGTGTCAGCATAATGTATATATGTAGCTGGCAAGATTGTCAGCAGTCAGAATAGATCAGTTCCATCTACTTGACAGATGTAGCTAGTCAGGTGATAAATGTTGCATCAGCCAGGCAGCCTGACTCAGCATATTCTGCTAATTAGACAAAGTGTCTAGTGATTGGCTGGCACTGTGTATATATGTGTTTAGTGTCCAGTAGCTCTCTCTCTCCCAGAGAGACTGGTTGCAGCGTAGCACTTTGTCCTTCTGTGAAATAATTGTAAGTAAGCTCCAGCTCTGTAAATAAATCTGTACATAGCTTTCAGCTCACGGCTCTGCATTCATTCTTTACGGTGGCGCGCACCCGCTACCGACAGACAGCTGGGTGGCGAACCCGCGTACTGACCGTATGGTGACTTGCCTGCCTGGTGCGAAGGTAGCGGACATTACGCGTGTTTTAGATAGGCTGGTAGATAGTGCTGAGGAGGAGCCAGTGGTCGTGGTGCACGTCGGCACCAACGATGTGGGGAAATGCAGTCGTGAGGTCCTGGAGGAGAAATTTAGGCTGCTGGGCAGGAAACTCAAGGCCAGGACCTCCAAGGTAGCCTTCTCGGAAGTGCTACCTGTTCCATGCGCAGGGCTGGAGAGACAGGCACAGATCAGGAGTCTCAATGCGTGGATGAGACGGTGGTGTAGGGGGGAAGGGTTCAAGTTTGTTAGGCACTGGGATGCTTTTTGGGACAAGAGGGAGCTGTACAAAAGGGACGGTCTCCACTTGTCCCGAGAAGGAACCAGGCTGCTGGCGCTCAAAATCAAAAAGGTGGCAGAGCAGTTTTTAAACTGAATAATGGGGGAAAGCCGACAGGAGATGAAAAGTCTCTGGTTCGGGATGGCTCATCTCAAAGAGATGAAGGGGTAGCTATTACTTTTGTACAAGGAAATGGATTACAATTGTCCACTGAGACTGTGGCTAATGATAGGAACTGCCTGGCAAGGTCTCGAGGCAGCAAGAGGAAGGCTGTGGGCTTAACAAACATGGGAAACTATAAGTGTTTATACACAAATGCTAGAAGTCTCCGAGGTAAAATCGGGGAGTTGGAATGCTTGGTGTTGGGGGGGAAATAGACATTGTGGGTATTTCAGAAACTTGGTGGGATGAGGAAAATCAGTGGGATACGGTGATTCCTGGTTATAAATTATATCGGAAGGATAGGGGGGAAAGGGTTGGAGGTAGGGTGGCTCTGTATGTCAGAGAGGGTGTACCGTCCAGTAAGATTGAGAGGGTAAGAGAATTAGATTCGCTTCTGGAAATGCTATGGGTTGAAATAGTGGGTCCAAAAGGAGGCTTAACAGTGGGAGTTTGTTATCGCCCACCAGATCAAAAGATAGAGGAGGATTATAAAATGATGAATGAATTAAAGATAGTGGCTAGACGAAATAACTGTGTTGTAATAGGCGACTTTAACTACCCACACATTGATTGGGTCAATATGAGTTCTAGTCGGGAAAAAGAGATTGCGTTCTTAGACACTCTCAATGACTGTGCTGTGGAACAGATGGTCACAGATCCTACCAGGGGAGAGGCGATCCTGGATTTGGTCCTAAGTAACACCCAAGACCTGGTGAGAGATGTAAAAGTGATTGCACCACTTGGGAACAGTGACCATAATGTCATTGAGTTTAACATTTGTACAGATAGGGAGTTGCCCAAAAAGACTGACGCAACCACTTTTAACTTTAAAATGGGTAACTTCTCTGGTATGAGGGGACATGTGAGGAAGAAATTGAAAGGAAGAGTGGAGAAGGTCAAAACCATTGGGGAAGCTTGGAGACTATTTAAAAAGACAATCCTAGAAGCTCAGAAAAAATATATACCGCAGGTTAGGAAAGGTACAAATAGGTATAGAAAAAAGCCTGCATGGTTAACAAATAAAGTAATGGAAGCTGTAAAAGGTAAGAAGGATTCCTTTAAGCGGTGGAAAGCTAGTCTTAGTGAGGTTGATAAAAGGGAACACAGACTATGGAAAATAAAATGCAAGTCTGTGATCAGGCAAGCAAAAAGGGAATATGAGGAGCATATCGCAAAAAACATAAAGACCAACAATAAAACTTTCTTCAAATACATTAGAAGTAGGAAGCCAGCCAGGGAGGCAGTGGGGCCCTTGGATGACCAAGGGGTAAAAGGAGTAGTGAAGGATGATAGGGAAATGGCTGAGAAGCTGAATGCATTTTTTGCCTCTGTCTTCACTGTGGAAGAGGAGAAGTGTTTGCCCACTCCAGAAGCACCGATTTCGGGAGGGGGTTTGAAAGACCTGAATCAGATTGCGGTGACAAGAGAGGAAGTCCTCCGACTGATGGACAATTTAAAAACTAATAAATCACCAGGCCCGGATGGCATTCATCCGAGAGTTCTGAAAGAACTCAAATGTGAACTTGTGGATCTCCTGATAAAAATATGTAATCTTTCTTTAAAATCTGCCTCCATTCCTGAGGACTGGAAGGTAGCTAATGTCACTCCCATCTTTAAAAAGGGCTCCAGGGGAGATCCAGGAAATTACAGGCCAGTCAGTCTGACATCGATACCGGGTAAATTGGTGGAAACTGTTATTAAGGAAAGAATTAGTAGGCACATTGATGAACAAAAACTATTGAGGCAGACTCAGCATGGGTTCTGTAAAGGAAGATCTTGTCTCACTAACCTGTTAGTGTTTTTTGAGGGAGTGAACAAACATGTGGACAAGGGGGACCCAATAGATATTATTTACCTTGACTTCCGGAAAGCTTTTGATACAGTTCCTCATCAAAGGCTCCTAAGTAAGCTCAATAGTCATGGGATAAAAGGACAAGTCCTCTTGTGGATCAAAAACTGGCTTATAAATAGGAAACAGAGAGTGAGTATAAATGGGAAACTTTCTCAGTGGAGGGTGGTAAGCAGTGGGGTACCACAGGGATCAGTACTCGGTCCGATGCTTTTTAACTTGTTTATTAACGATTTGGAATTGGGAGTAAGCAGTGATGTGGCTAAATTTGCAGATGACACGAAGTTGTTCAGGGTGGTGAAAACCAGGGAGGATTGTGAGGCACTCCAAAGGGATCTGTTGAGGATGGGTGAGTGGGCGTCAACGTGGCAAATGGGGTTCAATGTGGCCAAGTGCAAAGTGATGCACATTGGAGCCAAAAATCCTAAATATAAATACACATTGATGGGGTCTGATCTGGCAGAGACTGACCAAGAGAGAGATCTTGGAGTCGTAGTGGATAACTCGCTGAAAATGTCTACACAATGTGTAGCTGCAATAAAGAAGGCCAACGCTATGCTGGGGATTATTAGGAAGGGAATTGATAACAAATCAGCCAGTATCATAATGCCCCTGTATAAATCATTGGTGCGACCTCATTTGGAATACTGTGTACAGTTCTGGTCACCACATCTCAAAAAGGATATTATAGCATTGGAAAAAGTGCAGAGAAGGGCAACTAGAATGATAAAGGGTTGGAACACCTTCCCTATGAAGAAAGGTTAAAATGCTTGGGGCTCTTTAGCTTGGAGAAACGACGGCTGAGGGGTGACATGATCGAGGTTTATAAGATTATGAATGGGATTGAGCAGGTTGAGAAAGAAGTACTTTTCTCCCTTTCTCACAATACAAGAACTCGTGGGCACTCTATGAAATTGCTGAGCAGTCGGGTTAAAACAGATAAAAGGAAATACTTCTTCACCCAAAGAGTGATTAACATATGGAATTCACTGCCACAGGAGGTCGTGGCAGCTGCAAGCATGGACAGTTTCAAGAGGAAATTAGATAAACATATGGAGCAGAAGTCCACCAGTGGCTATTAGCCACAGGGTATGGATGGGAACTCTCAGTCTGGGGCAGGTGATGCACTCTATTCTTGGTGCTGGAGGGGGCAGCAGTGGGAGGGCTTCTGGTGCCCTGGCCCCACTGCTGGACCTCCGGATGGCACCTGGTATATTTTGGCCGCTGTGTGACAGAGTGTTGGACTAGATGGGCCATTGGCCTGATTCAACATTGGCTTCTCTTATGTTCTTATGTTCTTATGTTCTTAACCATTGACCTTCATCCAAAGATATAGTAAGATCTTTTTCCCAAGCTTTTTGTATGGAGGATTTCTGTTTCCATATCTTGTTATTTAACATAGTATAAATAATAAAGATAATCCCTCTGGCATCTTGAGAAGGTTTATATAATACTTTTTCAAATAGAGTTAAGGGTCTATCTAAAGTAGAAGTCTTTAAGATACTATTAAACATATGCTTCAATTGATGAAATTGAAACCATTGAAGTTTAACTCCATATTTTTGCTCTAATTGATTTTGTGAGCCAAGTTGATTATTAATTTGTAAATCGATTAATCTAAAGACATTCTTCTCCCTCAGATTTAAAAAACTGTATGGATCCCTTCCTGGTTCAAACCAATTTTGCCCTGCCATTATTGGAGAAATATCAGGGGCAAGAGTGCACCTGTGTGTATCCCATATCTTCAACGTAAATTTTAAAAAACTATTTGAAATGCCTAAATGATTTCTATTGTTTGAATTATTCCATATGATTTCATGTAATTTTTCTGGTAATACGTTTTCAGTCTCGATTTTGAGCCAAGATTTATCACATAAAGGGTCAGCATAATAAAATAAGGTTTTCAGTTGGGCTGCCATAAAATAAATGTCTAGGGACGGAAGACTAAGACCTCCTAGTTTCACTGGCTTTATTTAAGGACGAGTAATTTATGCGAGATTTTTTGTTATTCCATAAGAATTTAACTAATATTGTTTTCCATTCCTTAAAGTCTTTCCCTTGAATGGCTACAGGTAGATTTTGAAATAAAAAAAGAAATTTTGGTAGTATTATTGATTTAAAAAGATCTACCTTTTCTAATAATGAAAAATTCAATTTTTGCCATTCTCCTAATGTTTTTTTCATTGAAATTATTAATGGGTAGTAATTTGCTTGCACTAAATCTGTCAAATTTAGTGGAATAGTAATTCCTAAATGTCTCCATTGTTTAGTAACACACTTAAAGGAATATAAAGAAGTTAAATTTAATTTTTCTTCATCTGTAATATTTATAGGATATAATTCGGATTTGGTATAATTTATCTTAAATCCTGAAATTTCACTAAAGTTTTTTATTAGATCTAATAATGGGTTAATAGAAAGCAATGGTTTTTCCAAATAAAAAATAGCGTCATCAGCAAATAGACTCATTTTACATATTTCCTTACCTATTTGAATACCCAATATATTTTTATTTTTCCTAATGGCATATGCTAAAGGTTCCAAGGACAAAGCAAATAAAATTGGAGATAAGGGGCAACCCTGACGAGTTCCTCTTTTTAAATGAATATCATTTGATCTAAAATTATTTATTACAATTTGTGCTACAGGGTCATCATATATAGCTTTAATCGCATTAAGAAATAAGGGTCCAAAGTTCATATAAGAAAGTAAGGTTAAGAGGTAACGCGGTTCTACCCGGTCAAAAGCTTTTTCAGCGTCCACTGATAAAATAGCTGAATTTATATGTTTTCTCTTGCAATACTCTATTATATTAATAGTTTTCCTAATGTTGTCTGTTATTGATCTACCCGGCATAAAACCTGCTTGATCTTTATATATATAGTTTATTATTATACGATTTAGACGGTTAGCCAAAATAGTGGAAAGAATTTTGAAGTCATGGTTCAAAACCGAAATTGGACGATAAGAAGTTGGATTTAATTTATCTTTTTCTGGTTTAGGAATCACTATCACTTTAGCTTCTGCCCATGATTTTGGCATCTTCCCTGTTTTTAAAACTGAGTTAAAAATACTTTCAAAATGTAATTCTAAATCCTGTTTAAAATGTTTATAAAATTCAATTGGAATTCCGTCTCTTCCAGGGGTTTTGTTGTTTTTTAATTTAGAAAGAGCCTCAGATATTTCTTTTTTTGTTATTGGTTGTTCTAACATTTGTCTATGATCTGAAGATAGTTTGTTTTGATAATTGATAGATTCAAAATACTTATTAATATTTTCAGCCTTAGGGTTAGTGGACATATAAAGTTGCTTGTAAAATTAAAAAAAAACTGAATTAATATCTTTGGATGCCTTAGCTACTGAACCATCTGTATTTTTTACAGCATGAATCAATGTTGATATAGATTTTTGAGCTGTTCTATATTTAAGCAATTTTATAGATTTGGGGGTTTTGAATACATATTTCTGTTTCATAAACATTAACTGTTTTTGAACTTTCGAAGTTTCTAATAAATCCAACTTTTTTCTTTCTTGATTTAATTTTTTTAAGTATTTCTTGCCCCCGTATTTCATATGCTTTAGTTCCAATGACCTAATATTTGATTGTAATTCAACAATAACCTTATTTCTGTTTATTTTTAGGGAAGAGGACAGTGCAATCATATGTCCCCTTATAACTGCCTTGAATGCATCCCAAATATTGGAAGGTGTCGCTTCACACTGAGCATTAAATTTAAAATATTCCTTAATTATAGATTTTAATTTTGAACATATTTCCTCATTTTGTAATAGTAATTTATTAAAGGTCCATTTAAAACATGATACCCAGGAGTGGTCAGATAGAGTATTTGTACCTATGTTTGCCATTGTTATTTGATTGAAAAATGTTTTAGATGTCAGCAAATAGTCTATACGTGTATAGACATCGTGTCTAGGGGAATAGTATGTATATTGTCTCAAACCTGGGTTACATGTTCTCCATACATCACATAAGTTATAATAATTAAAGATGTTTTCCAATTCAGTTTTCCCGATTTTCTTTTTACTTGACTTATTCTTGTGGGTTTTATCCCAACCTGGGTCGACTATGTAGTTAAGATCACCACCAAGTAACAATTCTCCCTGTTTAAAATCTGAAAGTAAACGAAAGGTATCATTAAGAAAAGCTATCTGTTCTGTGTTTGGTGCATATATCGATGCTATAGTCAAAGGAATGCCATCTAGCGTTCCAGCGATAAAAATATATCTTCCTCGTGGGTCTTTCTTGATTTTTTGACAAATAAAGGGAACATTCTTAGATATTAAAATAGCAGTACCCCTTGATTTAGAGGAACCATTAGCATGAAACTGTTGTGTAAACCATTTTGTTTTTAAAACCGGACCATTTACTATTTTTAAATGTGTTTCTTCAATAAAAAGTATATTAACCTTTTCCTTTGTCCAATAATTTGCTGTTCTTTTAACTTTTATTTTGTTGTTCAGCCCTCTAGTGTTCCAAGTAGCAATTTGATACTTTTGAGTCATAATATTAAATCTTAATTAATCAATAAATTTGTTTTATAAAATTTTAAGAGTCTTTACTATGCAGCCTCTATAACAACTAAAGAATAAAAACTACTTCCTCCCCCAACAATTAAACCTTTATATTGAAACACCCCAACTATGCTAAATGTAAAGTGGGCAAAAATTGCCTTTCTCTCCAACCTTTTTTATTTAACTAAAAAACTAACCCTTTACAAAATAGGGTATAACTTAATATCTTAAACAAATTATCTAACACAGAACCCCATCAAAAATTGGGGTAGGATCTAGAAAACTGGGCTTTCTCAAGCCCCAGAATATAGGGTGACACACTAAAGGCACCCTAGCTAGAAACCTATAAAAAAAATCGGAGGGGATGTCAAAAGTATTAATATACTTTCTTTTCAAACTCTTACCGCCCCCCCCACCACAAACCCAATAAGAGATAAGACAAGTGTCTTATAATTAGACATAAACAAACCTAGTATGTCATATTGAAGAGCCTTAGATGGCATACCTCTGCCTTTACACTAAATCAAAATAACAAATTATAACTTTAAAACATAAAGCATAGTGTTTGAGTTAACAGCACTCATATTAATAATATTGGACCACTACTTATTTATATATCAGTATAAAATACAGCAGACCTGAATTAATATACTATGCTGAGGGTCCACAGACTCTAAAAAATATTTCCTGTAAGAAATCTATAGATAATAAAAAGATATATATATATATATAAGATTATAGCGTGCAGTATTGTTTTTCAAAACTTAAATTAATATAGGGTATAGTGCTATCTTGTTTGAGTTAAAATTTACAGTTAAGTGGATATAGAGTTAGTTTTCCAAAATTATACAATCATAATATGTAAACAATAAAACTCTTAGTTGGCATACCTCTGCCTTTTAAATTAAATAAAAGAAAAAGTTATAACCATAAGGCATAACAAATAAATTCAGAGTTAACAGCACTCAAGTTAATAATATTGGACCACTCCCTATTTATATATCTATACAAATTACAAAAAACCTGAAACCTTAATATATGATGTGGATCCATTAATAGCATACAAATATGTTTTTTCAAAGCTTAACTCAGTATAAAGTATAAAAATAACTTGTTTGCGTCCAAAGTTACACAGAAGTATATATTGAATCAGGTTTCCAAGAGTTCCTCTTCTTCTTGCTTTGATAATTTCAAGCCCAAGGCTTTAAGAAGTGCTTTTCCTGTGATATTGCTAGATGCATTATATTGCAGACCGTTCTTGTAGACAATAATATCAGAAATCGGTGACCAACGAAAATGGATTTTTGCTTCATTGAGTTTAAGAGTAATTAACCTCAGCTTCTTCCTTTTTTCTAATATTTCCGGGGGTAAGTCAAGCAGCACAATAATCTTTTGATCTTTAAAGGATAAGTCCTTTCTTGCTCTTGCTTCCCTTAAAATTTTATCCCTTGTTCTTTGATACACAAACTGGATCAAAATGTCCCGAGGTCTCCCTTTTCTTGCTGAAGCTAAGGGACCTAAGCATTGAGCTCTAGAAATTGCTGGGGCCACCCCATCCTCCAATTCCAAAGTTTTAGCAAGCCAAATTGAAATAAACGAAGCTAAGTCTTTATTTTCTTCTGCCCCCTCCTCAAAACCACGTAGTTTTAAATTAAATTGTCTCCATCTAGATTCAAGCAAAGCTAGCCGATTTTGCATAGAAGTTTCAGTACCTTGTAGAGATCTTACTTCCTCTTGCAGAGTAAGAGCCATTTCTGAAGCGTTTTCCGCCATCTTAGTAGCTTCTTTAACTTCTTTTACTAGATCTGTCAGAGAGGCTTGAACTGGTTTTAAAAGGTCTTTTACCAACGAGGCCATGTTTTGTAAGAGATCTTCTCTGAGATCGTGCAGGTCGTTTTTTGTAAGCGCTTGTTTGGTGCGAGGAGATGCGGGTGGCGTTTGTTCTGCTTCGGGGCGAACCGGCGCCATTTTGGTAGTAGCAGACGACGCGGGGCCCGGTATTTTCGAAGAGCTATTTGATGGGAAAAAGTCAGCCACCGACCTCGAGTTTTTAGTATTCTCTGCTGTAGAGCTTCTTGTTGATTTTCTAGTTCCTTTTTTTGGCATTGAGCCTCAGGTTAGCGATTTTTAGTTGATTTCTGGTGGTAGGGGACGGGAGCTTTCTTTCTAGGCGCCCGACATGCGTCGCCCTGCATTCTTGTCTTTCACAGAGCTAAACTGAGGGGACATCTGGTCTGAGAGAAAGTTCCCTCACTTGGGACAGAGTGAGTACAGGCACAGGCCTGGTATAAAAGGGCTGTGGGCCTTGATAGTAACCAGTTAAGATAAATATGTAGTCATGTTAGATTTGATTTATTTGCCTTTAGACACTGTTATATATTTTAAGCACCTTGTCTTGTTTTCCTTGCCTTGTTACTGTATTAATAAACCATTTGTTTAATATTCTGTGCCTGGTCATCACGTCTATAGTTCTTGGCTTAAAAGGGGCATTTTGGTTGGGCTTGGGAGGTTACTCTGGGCCTTCCCAAGGGATCCTAAGTCCAGAGTGGTGGCAGAGGAAGGTGGCAACCCACTAGGGGTCATGACAAGTGGTCTTATAATATTTTAGTTATAGTAATTGCCACTATTATGTAAACCTATTTCAATCTGGATTCAGGCCTGGGCTGGAGTTGGAAAAGGCCTTACTCACCCTGATGGATGACCTTTGCTTGGGAGAGAGGAGGAAGTGTGTCCTTGTTGATTCTCCTTAATTTTTTTTGAAGCATTCGATACCATCTACTATGGTATCCTTCTGGAGAGGCTGGTTGAATTGGGAGGAGGAGTACAACACTTTAGTGGTTCCACTCTGAATTGACTGGTCAATACCAAATTGTGATGCTGGGAGACTGCTTCTTGAATCCATGACGTTTATGCTATGGGATCCTTCAGGGTTCCATGTTTTCCCACTTGCTGTTTAACATATTCATGAAATTACTGGAAGAGATCATTAGGTGATTTGCTACCAATATGCAGATGACACCCAGCTCTACTTAACAACTGAGTCAGGTGGGTCTGTGAAAGTCTTGAACAGGTACCCGGAGATGATAATGCGATCGATGAAGGCCAATAAACTGAAGCTTAATCCAGAGAACACTGAGGTGCTACTTTTCAGTGATAAAACTGTTAAAGGACTGAGGAGTCAGCCTGTCCTGGATGCAGCTGCACTCCTTTGAAGGAACAAATTCAAAGTTTGGGAGTACTGGATTCTGGTCTACAGTTGGAGGCCCAGAACTTTGGCTGATACATGAGCTACAGCTATTATTTGAAAAGCATGATCTGGCCATGATGATCCATGGTTTGATTACATCCAGGTTAGATTACCGTAATATGCTTTACATTGGGCTTACTTTGAAAATGGTCTGGAAATTTCAGCTTATCCAAGATGAAGCAGCAAAACTATTGTCCGGGATGGTATACAGGGATCATTTTCACTCCAGTGCTGAAAGAACTGCTCTGGCTGCCCATTTGTTTCCAGGCACAATTCACAGTGCTGGTCCTCACCTTTAAAGCTTGGGGTCAGGATACCTAAAGGACCACTTCCTCCAAATATTGTCCAGCTTGCCTGTTAAGATCTGCCTCACAAATCCTGCCGTTGGTGCCCAGAAGTGAGGTGGATGACAACCAGAGACAGGGTGTTTTTCAGTAGCAGGCCCTCACTTGTGGAACACCCTTCCCTTTGAGACTTGCCTACATTGCTTTCTTTTAGGCTCCTGGCCAGAATGTTTCTGTTCACCCCAGCTTTTAATTAAGGGGTTTAATTTTTAACACTGTTTTAGCCCAGAAACTTATTTTAAGCTCTCTGTGATCTGTTTTTATGTTGTATGTTTTTATGCTATGCTGCTTCCCCATGATGTTAAATTTAATATCTTTTAATATTTTGTTTTTTATTGTTTTGATTTTGTAAGCCACCTTGCTCTGGTTCCTGGAGAGGCAGCATAAAAGTTTTCAAAATAAATAAAACATATTCCATACGGAGAATAATTAAAACACAAGAATAATGGCATACGCTTAAGTGGGCAGTTTTGGGCTATTACTGCATTATTTAATTTACTAGGAGTAAGGCCCATTGTGGAAATAAATACAACAGGCTCTAGAAAGAGGCTCTGGGAGAGTGCCCTGGCTTTGGGCACACAGTATGAGTTTGCTGTGGTGACCTCAGCAGGGTATAATGACAGAGACCACCATTTTCTCCAGAGGAACTGATCTCTGCTACCTGAAGAGCAGTTGCAGTTTTGAGTGATCTCCAGCCCTCACCTGGAGATTGGCAACAATTGTTACCCAGGAGGAAATGGCTGGTTTGGAGGGTGGAGTCTATGGCATTCTACCTGCCTGAGGTCCAACCCCTCCTCAAACCCCACCCTCTCCAGGTTCCACCCCTCAAATCCCCAGGAATTTGCCAACCTGGAGTTGGCAACCCCATCTCCTTCCCAGCTAACCATCAACCTACTGTTATCTTCCCCTCTGACTTCAGCTGACTTCTGCCCTCTCTCTTGCAGAGCAGTTGTAATTCTGATTGGTCTCCAGCCCTCACCTGGAGATTGGCAACAATGGTTCCCCATGAGGGATTGGCTGGTTTGGAGGGTGGAGTCTATGGCATTGTACCTGTCTGAGACCCCACCCCTCCTCAGACCTCACCATCTCGAGGCTCTACCCCTCAAATCTCCAGAAATTTCCCAACCTGGAGTTGGCAACCCTATCTCCCTCCCAGCCAATTGTCAACCTACCGTTATCTGCCCCCTGACTTCAGCTTTCCATCTCCTCCCTCCTCCCTCCTGGAGAACAGTTGTAATTCTGATTGATCTCCAGCCCTCACCTGGAGATTGGCAACAATGGTTCCCCAGGATGGACTGGCTAGTTTGATGGGTGGAGTCTATGGCATTGTACCTGTCTGAGGTCCCACCCCTCCTGAAACCTCCCCCGCTTCAGGCTCCATCCCTCAAATCTCCAGGAATTTCCCATCTGGAGTTGGCAACCCTATCAGGACTGGCCACAATGAGTTTTCTCTCAAAGGCCAAAACAGGTGACAGGACCAAGCTTGGTTGCCTACCAACAGGCACTGAGGGGAAGTAGGGTTGCCAGCTCTAAGTAGGGAAATACCTGGAGATTTGGGGGGTGGATCCTGTGGAGGGCAGTACTGGGGGGGGGCGGAAGGACTCAGCAGGGTATGATGCCATAGGGTCTACCCTCCAAAGCAGCCATTTTCTCCAGGGGAACTGATCTTGGTCATCTGGAGATAAATTATAACAGCAGGAGATCTCCAGGTCCCACCTGGAGATTGGCAACCCTAGGGGAAAGTCAGCTGCACAGCACGGGGTGGAAGAGAATGGTTTGATGGCCACTGGGCCAAGATTGGCAACAATAGTTCCCCAGGAGAAAATGGCTGGTTTGGAGGGTGGAGTCTATGGCACTGTACCTGTCTGAGGTCCCACCCCTCCTCAAACCTCACCCTCTCTGGGCACCACCCCTCAAATCTCCAGGAATTTCCATACCTATTGTTGGCAACTTTATCTCATCCCCTCTCAGCAGCCTCCTCCTACGCAAAATTCTGTCTTTCTCATTAGTGGGGAGCAAAGCAGTTTATTTCATTCTTTTCGGCTTTGTGATCTGTACAGCAACCCTGTAAGGCAGGTTAGGCAGAAAGTCTCCGGCTGGTCCAAAATCACCCAGGCAGTTTCCATAGGGATGCTCCTGCTGAACAGGAGCAAGCAGCCAGGCCTAGGGTTGCCATTGCCAACAAAGACAAATTGATGCAAAGCAGGATGGAAAAGTCTCCATATCTCTATTTTGCCTTCAATTGGTTTTGATGCCAGCACAGTGAGAAAATGCCAGAGGCTCTGGGTGGGTGCCCATGGTAAATGCACCAAACAATTCCTAAAGATTTTCCACTGTGTCGATAAATCATTTTCTACACTCACAGTGTCCCCTGCCAGAATTAGTACCAGAGCTTTTTTTGCCTTGTGGTATTCTGCTTGTGGTGTGACCTGTCTTTTTTGTGGTGTGGCATGGTTGTGTTATTGGGTTTGTTTCTTTTGAAGGGGAAGCATTGTGAGTGAGGACAAATTTCACCTCAGGCTGCATAAACAACTGACAATTCCAACTGTCTTGCGGGGGGGGTGAGTTTGAGGTGCAAAATGGAGTGAAGTCCAATCAGCTTCCATATGCAAATGAGCTTGAAATGCTGGCCCAATCAGAGAAGAGTGGCCTAGGCTGCAGTGGGTGGGAGAGAACTCAGGCAACGCAGCTAGTGGATAGGGACAGATTCTGAGCAACATACCAGGGAGCGAATTGATTTTGCCAAGCATAGAATCTTGCCAGACCACTACCCTTTTATTTAATAAGACAGGATGCCTACAGCTTTCAATAGAAGGGATATTTGGGATTAGTGTTTTAAAACTGGTTTTTAAAATGTGCTGTAAGCAGCCCTTTACCAAATCAAACATTAATGATAAGTGGTCCTCCAATAGCAAAGTTTAGAGAAGATACTTCAATAATGTTTTTGTCTTCAGCCTTTTTTATAACTTATTGAAACTTTAGAAAGTGCCATAAGAAATAAACCAGAAGTCAAAGGAAAAGAATATGAATATATCATGATCAATATTGTGGAAACGGTATCCCTTCTGCTTAAAACTGAGATTCTTCATTATTTTGGCAATGTGTTAGGTTACATAGTAAGTGGGGAAAAGATTGAATTTATAAACTTTATTTAACTAAGCAACAGGCAGACCTCTGAAATGTTTCAAGCTCAATTCAGATCTCATTCTGAGACACAGTAAAATCCCTCTACCATCTAATTTAAAATGAGTTAAATATAATTTACTTTTAGAAAATTGATAATGAAAAATTAATAAAATATATAGAGATATGGAACTCTTATTAAATTGTTTGGGGAAATCTGAAATTAAAACTATTGTCCACAAATTTGGTTTTTTTTAAAAAAGATGTTGCCTATAGAGAGTCATTGGCAAATAGTGTTGAATTTGTTTATCTCACACAGTCAAAGACAGGAATATATCAAAATGTCAAAACAAAAGAAATTTTTAGATTTTTCTATTTATATGTGTGTGTGTATATCAGGGGTCTTTTCGTAGAAAAACAGCTGCAGGAGCTCATTAGCATATGGTATGCTAATGAGCTATTAGGCTATTAGCATATGCCACACCCCCTGACATCACCGGAAGTGATGTCAGAAGGGGAAGCAAAAGGGGGGAGGCATCTTCAAAAGCCTCCCCTTCCCTTCCCCAGCTGGTCTGGGTGGGGGAGCTAAGAGAGAAGGGGTTTAAAGTTTAAACTCCTTCTCATGAGAGTTGGGCCACAGAAGGAGGAAAGAGGGAAGGAAAGAGAGAGAGCAGAGAGAAGGAAAGAAGGAAGGAAAGAGGGAAAGAAAGAGAAGGAAAGGGGAGGGAAAGAAAGAAAGGGAAGAAGGAGGGAAACAGGGAAAGGAGGAAAAAAGAGAAGAGAAGAAGGTGGGAAAGAAAGAGAGAAGAGAAGAAGGAGGGAAAGAGGAAAAAGACAGAAGGAAAGGAGGGAATGAAAGAAATTCAGCGGCAATTCAGCCCCATTATATCCTATGGGCCATTGAAGTCAATGGTGAAAACATAGGGTATATTCTGGGGTTGGAGGGAGGTGGTTTGAGGGAGAGGCTCCAAACTCACAGGGTAGCTGATGGAGCCTCTCCCCAAGATACCCACCAAGTTTCAAGAACAGTGAACCAGGGAGTCCAATTCTATGGGCCCTCAAACAGGTTGCCCCTATTCCTTCCATTGTTCTCTATGGTGGGAAAAAAGTTAATTTTTTCCCACCATAGAGAACAATGGAAGGAATAGGGGCAACCTGTTTAGAGGCCCATAGAATTGGACCCCTGATCCTATGTTCTTGAAACTTGGTGGGTATCTTGGGGAGAGGCTCCATCAGCTACCCTGTGAGTTTGGAGCCTCTCCATCAAACCCCTCCCCTCCAGCCCCCAGAATATACCCTATGTTTTCACCATTGACTTCAATGGCCCATAGGATATAATGGAGCTGAAATTGACATTGGGCTGCCTGAAAGACTCCCCGGGACGCCGGCTGGGGGCGGGGCTTGGCTCCTGAGCTCCCGGAGCTGCGCTCCGGTGAGCTCCCCCCAAAAGACCCCTGGTGTATATATATATTTATATATACACACACATACATGTATTGGCACTTTCTGGCTCTCCCATTGGCTGTGCTGTATGCTCCATTAGCCATTGGCCCATCAACTGCCACTTAAGAGTACTTGTGAGCCATGGTGTGGGTGCTGGGTTCGCTCCTCTCCCCCGACCACTGCCAGCCTGGCCACTTTACTGACAGAATAAATTGCCAAAATGTCTGTCTCCCCTGATGAAGACGCTTCTCCTGCTTGGCTCCTGTGGGGCTAACTTTTCCCTCAGTGGCTGTTGCTTGAGTCTTTCAGTAAAAAGGCAAAGGAAGGAGGTCCTTTCCAGACCTACTTTGGCCTTTGTGGGGAACTCATTGGGGCCAGACCTGCCAGCTCCAGGTTGTGAAATTCCTGGATATTTTGTGGTGGAGTCTACAGAAGCCAGAGTTTGGGGAGGGGAAAGGCCTCAACTGAATAGAATGCCATAGAGTCCACCCTCCAAAGCAGTTATTTTCTCCTGGGGAACCATTGTTGCCAATCTCCAGGTGAAAGCTGGAGATCACTCAGAATTACTACTGCTCTCCAAATGGCAGAGATCAGTTCCCCTGGAGAAAATGGTGGATTCTGTGTCAATATAACCTGCTGAGGTGGTCCCCCCATGACAGCCAGTGTGACATAGCAGCACTTCAGAGCAGGGTCTGCCAGACCTAGTTTCTTCCTGTGGAAGCTGATTAGGTGATTTCAGACTACTCACAGACTTTCAGGCTAACTTGCCTCACAGGGTTGCAGTGCAGATCAAAAGGGGGAGAGGAGAATGATGTGAGCTGCTTAGGTCCCCACTGTTGAGAAAGCTTATACTCTTTCTAAGCATAGGCTCTACGGAGGGGGATGAGATGGAAAACTGAAGTCAGAGGGGCAGATAATGGTATGTTGATGGTTGGCTGGGAAGGAGATAGGGTTTCCAGTTTGTGAAATTCCTGGAGATTTGAGGGGTGGAGCCTGAAGAGGGTGAGGTCTGAGGAGGCAATGGTGTGCCTGGCTGCAGCTACAAGCAGAGAAATAAACACTTTCATTCATTTTTGCACTGGGGTATCTGGCCAGTGGTTTAAAAGCAAAAATTTAGGACTAAAAGAGATATTCACTCCTGACCATTCTACAATTCGGTTCCTGACTTCTGACCAAAAGGATGCCACCTCCTGACACTCCCACCATAGATGAAAGTAAGTTCCTGTCATTTAATTCATTTTTAATCCATGTGAGAAACCATTCTGTTATCCCATGAGTACTAAGTTTACACAGGAGTCTTCATTGAGGTACCTTTTCAAAACCCTTTTGAAAGTCCAAATATATAATGTCTTTCGGGTCGCCATTGTCTATATGCTTGTTCCCTTTCTCTAAGAACTCCAAAAGGTTGGTGAGGCAGGACTTCCCTTCACAGAAGCCATGCTGATTTTGCCTCAGCAGGCTTTGTTCCTCTATGTGTCTAATAATTATATCTTTGATTACAGTTTCTAGTCATTTTCCTGGGACAGACATTAGGCTAACTGGCCTGTAATTTCCTGGTTCCCCTCTGGACCTCTTTATAAAATTGGTGTGACATTTGCTACTCTCCAGTCCTCTGGTACAGTGGTTGAATTTAGTGATAAGTTACATATATGGGTTAGTAGATCAACTATCTCACATTTGAGTTTCCTAAGAACTCTTGGGTGTATGCCATCAGGACCTTGAGACTTATCAGTTTTTAACTTCCCCAGTAGGTCTAGAACTTCATCTCCAGTCCATCTCAATTTGATTCAGTTCTTCAGACTCCCTTCCTGAAAATACATACCCTAAACTTTCCACAGTGAACACAGAAGCAAAAAAAGTCATTGAGCTTCTCTGCCATCTCCCCATCTCCCTTTAGCAATCCCTTTATTCCTTTATCATCCAAAGGTCCAACTGCTTTTCTGGCTGGTTTTCCTGCTCCAGATATATTTAAAGAAACATTTATTGTTTGGTTATGCTTTTAGCAACCAGCTCCTCAAAATCTCTTTTTGCATGCCTAAATATTGACTTACTATTTCTTTTGCCAGAGCCTATGGTCCCTTATGTTCAATTCATTGCGGCAGGCCTTCCATTTTTAAAAAGATGTCTCTTGATTTTGTTATAGGTTCCTTAACTTGCATTGTTAACCATGCAGGCCTTCTTTTAGACTTAGCAGTGCCTGTCCTAACCTGTGGAATGCATTCTATTTGGGCTTCAATTAGCATGGTTTTAAATAGCTCCCAAGCATCGTCTAGGGATTTGACTCTCTTGTGTTTCCCTTTCAGCTTCCTTTTAAGTATACCCCTCATTTTTGTAAATTTTTTTTTTGAAATCAAATGTAACGGTTTTGTACTTTCCATTGGGTAACTTTCCATTGACCTGAATGCTGACCTTAATAACTTTGTGGTCACTGTTGTTGCAACAACCTCGACATCTCTCATCACATCTTGAGATCCACTCAGAACCAAGTCCAAGATCACTACCATCCTGGTCGTCTCTGTGACCAACTGTCCTAGTACATAGTAATTTATGATGTCAAGGAATTTATTTCTACAGAATGACTTGTGCACATGTTAAGTCAATGTGAAGGTAATTGAAGTCCCCCAGTGTAATAACATTATTTGCTTTAGTCACCTTCCTTATTTCTTTCTCCATCTCAAGATCCGCCTCAATGGTTTGATCAGGTGGGCAATAGTACACCTCCACTTTTAAGTAACCCTTAGGGTCCAGTATTTCCACCCATGTCACTTCTGTTGGGGAGTTAATTCCCCTGATGTTTTCTAACTTATTTAATTCTATGCCCTCTTTGATGTATGATACAACACTGACCCCAACCAGTTCCTCCCTCTCCTGCCTTTTTATACCCAGGAATGACCGCATCCAATAGATTTTCTCCACTCCACCGTGCTTCTGAGATACCTACTGTAAATTGTCATTGAGCACCAAGCACTCCAGCTCCCCCATCTTGGCTTGGAGACTTCTAGCATTGGCATATAGATACCTATAAAGTGTTTCCCTCTCCAGTAACCCTTGCCTCCCTCGGCCCCTTAGTTGACACACATGGCCCTCATTCACCATCCTACCCTTATTCCCAGCTTCTGTTATGCTCCTATCAATATTACCCTATTTATGCAAGCATCCCTTTGGACTGACTTTTCCTGAACTGGAGGCTCCCCAGCTCCTGTTGGCTTTCCCCTTGGGAATAGTTTAAAAGCCTCTCTGCCACTTTTTTGATATTAATTGACAGCAGCCTGATTGCCTTTAGTCCAAGTGCAGCCCATCTCTGTTGTACAGGTTTGGCTTGTCCCAGAAAGTTCCCCAGTGCCTAACAAATCCAAACCCTTTCAGCACCACTTTCTCATCTGCGCGTTGAGACCTCTGATCTGTGCTTGTCTAGGTGGTACTGTGCATGGAAACAGCAACACTTCTGAGAATGCTACTTTTGAGGTCCTGGCCTTTAACTATCCAGGTGAGGGCTGCTTCTTTCCTACAAGACAGAAATAAAATTAAAGTGAAGAGTTCCTTTTGCAGAAGAATCTCTGGTAGATAGATAATGTGTGATAAGTTCTTGAGTTTTCCTCCCATTAAATATTTATCTACAGAGGGAGATGTCAATCCACTGAATTGTGAGTTACCAAATTATCCATAAGTGAAAGACCATATTATATTTTTAAGAATGCTTTCTTTAGTATCTTTCAGAGGCTACTTTTCCCACAGTGATCATATTGGAGTATTTATTTTTG
Source organism: Gekko gecko (assembly GCA_029375565.1). Lineage (NCBI taxonomy): Eukaryota > Metazoa > Chordata > Lepidosauria > Squamata > Gekkonidae > Gekko > Gekko gecko. Next base: position 125,006,232 of record JAPDNY010000007.1, read on the forward strand.
ATTCCCAACACACTACTGTTCTTATTGTTAAGTAGTGTTTCCCTCACTGATAGTCAACAAGAGAAGGGGATGGGGCTGATGCCTGCACTTATATAGGCGTCATCCCCCCTCCCCCCAAATTCATCACAAAGGCGGCAGTGTCATGCTGTTTGGCTCTTCCTTCTGCCTGCTGTGGCAAATTGGTCTCCTTTTCCAGGGCCTCTCTGAGTCATGGGTTCGAAGCAATTGCTTGCCTTTTATGTTAACTGTTATTGACTGTAGCCAGCAAAGCAATTTTCCATGTCACAAGTAAATCCCAGGCATTGTGACTCCCACCTCCATCCAATTTACAGCCAAGAGGATTGTCCAGTTTTAATTTTGTAGTATGCAGAAGAAGTGTTCAGCAACCATTTGATTGGGATGAAAAAGAAATATCGCCACCTAGTGTGCACTAAAAAGCACACACATGCAAAAAGTCTCCAAATGATGAGTACCAAAAGAGCTAAAATTAATAATGCTATCTAATAATTCAGAATGAATAACAGAATCATCTCAGTTATGTTAAGAGTAAGTGCACAGTGATCAGTTACTTTTTTGTTTTAATAGTATACATAATTTTGAAGCACACTGACCACAAGTAGACAACTTGTTATAGTATGTATACTATACACACACAACCTTAATACAGAAGGAAAGACTCGGGGATGGTGTCCAAGAACCTTCACAAAGTCTATAAAAATGTAGCCTTCTTCATAGCTCTTGGTGGATCTGATTATATAGTTGGATTTAATTTTTCAGATGATGTAGTATCTCAACTGGTTTCTTCAAACCATTACACAAGTTAAAGTTGGCATTAGAGATCACAGTAACTTATAAATGTGTGCTCGATACAAGAATGTTCAACAAATAAATTACTAGTTAATTGAAATGATATTTATATTATTTCTATTTTTCTATTACAAATATTTCTACTACAAACCAAAATGCACTTACTTCGTGGTATACTCTACTGAAGTCGATAAACATAATATACAGTTAAATCCCTCCAGGTTTCTAATAATTGCCTCTAATGATCACCTGGACCTACCACAGAGGATGAAATGAAACCATTGGAGATATACCTACCAGATGTTCTGGTTAATCCAAAACGTTATCATCATCATCACTGGTGTCAAAAGCCACTGATACATCTAACAGAATCAGAAAAGTGCTTCTCCCTCTGTCCATTTCCAAACATAGCTCATACAGCAGGGATATTAAAATAGTCACAGTTCCATAGTTAAGACTAAAGCCAGACTGCAATGGGTCAAAGAACTGCTCTGTCATCACATGATCTGGGCCTTGTACAAAAGTAAAAGATTAGAAACAGGCCAAATCCTCCCTGTCCAATGTTGAGTCCCCCCCTTAGATGAATCACTGCCCCCCCAAGTTTAAAGAAAAATCACTGTATGGCAAATAGGTATAATTTTAGCTAATAATCCCCCCAATTCTGGATTGATAGAAACAACTTTGTAGGGATTTTGCTCAGTCTTTGCTGATGAACAGCCATAGATGAATTTTCCTATATGGGCTCAGTTGTAGGAGCTGACAGATCTTGAACCACAAAGGACCACTGCTGCTTGGCTCCTTGGCCTTTGGTCTACAGGTCCTGCAAGGTTCCATCATGTCCCCTGTGCTTTTTAACATCTACATGAAGCCACTGGGAGAGGTAACCTAGAGATCTGGTTTCAGTTGCCACCAAAATGGCAGATGATACTCAGCTCCATCTCACACTTCCAGCAGATACTGCTTCCAGGGAGGCTGTGGAAACCACAGTGCCTAGTGGCAGTTTTGGAGTACATGAGAGCTAACAAGCTGAACCCCCCCCCGCAACAAAATAGAGGTGCTATGGTGAGGGTAAAATCTGACCTACAAATGGGAATATCTCCTGTTATCAGTGGGGTTGCACTTCCCCTTAAGAAACAGATATTTGGAGGTGCTGCTGGACCTGGGCTTCCTGTTTGATACATAGGAGGCAATGGTGGCCAGCACTGCCTTTCACCAGCTTCAGCTGTTCTTGGGCAGGAAAGATCTTACCACTGTGGTACATGCCCTGGTAATATCTACATTAGATTGTTGCAGTCCCCGCTACATGTGGCAAGACTGTCTGGTAGCTGCAGTTGGTACAGAATGCTAGACCAAGAACACTGACTGTAATGGGTTGTAGGGACCACATCACTTCAGTCTTGTTCCAGCTGCACTGGCTCCCCATTTGCTTCTGGGCCCAATTAAAGGAGCTGGCATACCTGAAGTACCCTCTACACCCATATGAACCTACACCACAACTCTGGTCATTTTTGGAGGCCCTGCTTCAGATGATCCCACCATCCAGGGCTTTTTTAATGGGGGAATTTGCCAAAACAGAGTTCTAGAACCTCTTTGACAAAGTTATTTTAAAAACGTTTAAAAGTTCATGAATTTTCAGTATACAGATTGAAAACTTGATTTCCCTCTTGAGAGTAGTAGTAAAAAAGAAATATTTTGTCACCATTAGGTAAAGGTAAAGGTTTCCCTTGCTCGAAAGCCAGTCGAATCCGACTCTAGGGTTGCAGTGCTCATCTCTGTTTCCAAGCCGAAGAGCCAGTGCTGTCTGAAGACGTTTCCGTGGTCATGTGGCCGGCATGACTAAACACCAAGGCGCAAGGAACACTGTTACCTTCCCACCAAAGTGGAAGGTATTTATCTACTTGCAGTTTCTTGCTTTTGAACTGCTAGGTTGGCAGGAGCTGGAACCACAGACAGGAGCTCACTCCATTATGCAGCACTCGGGTCTTGAACTGCTGAACTACTGACCTTCCAGCCTGCAGTTCAGCGTCTTAACCACTTGATTACCACCCCTCATAAGCCTGTAAATGGCCTCTATGCCACACTCAGTAAGAGTCAGCATACTGTTCCCAGTAATCTCTCTGACTGCTGCACAAATATATTGTTTTTCCACAGAGAAAACAACTGACTGAATACCAAAATCCATCCAGCCTTTGTTTTCTGTCTCATTACTGCCATCTGGTGTTTTCCCATAAAATAAAAAATAAATTCACTAAAAATCTCAAGCAAAAATACTAGAGAAGTTTCTCTCTCTCTCTGTCTGTCTGTCTGTCTGTCTGTCTGTCTATCTGAAAATTTACAATATCGGGAGCTTCCTTAGATGAAAGCGGCACAGCTTTTATTTCTTTTTTTGTACCAAAAATAAATTTGAGAAATAAACCCCATTTGATGTGGCTGCATTACATGAAAGTTAGCGGGACAAATCACACAAATTTATTTATTGACTATATTTATTTGATAAAAATATGCCCTTGAATATAATACAACCTTTAAAAAATGTTATATACACATAAAATATTATTGGACATAACTTTTATGCAAATATAAGATAATCCCCCTCTTTTTTGATCGCATGCATGTAAAATACTGTATTTGTGTTTATATACAACCTTTCTCCCTGATCAGGTTCCCAGAGTGGCATTTCTTATCGTTCTCCTCCCTTTTACTTAATCCTCAAACAACCTTATGAGGGTAAGTTTGGCTGAAAGATTGTGACAGACCCAAGGTTACTCAGTAGGCTTCTGTGGCAGAGCAGGGATTCAAACCGAGTCATCCCAGATCCTGACTAACCACTGCGCCACACCAACCCTGGGCTGTGGCCACACATGGTATAGAAATTCTCTCAAATCCAGAAATTATAAATCAATAAATGAATTCTAAACTTGGCTTAGCTATTGAAACAGCACTGATTTCCCTGCATCAAGTCTTTATTAGACAGTCTGCAATTTGATTATTTGGACTTTAGAACCTAGCAGCTTCAGGTACTTGATTAAGTGCATTTATTATTACAAATAGTACCTTGCAGGCATCTAATGTAAACCACTGGTCAAAATCCTAAGGTAAATTCTGATGTAAAACTTTTTCCTTTCATGTAGATGTTGCATTATAATATAACTTTTCATACATAGTCTTCCCTGACATGGCATAGTCTTCCCCTGACACGGCAAAATAGCAGAATGTAAATTTGAATAAAATAATTAAAATAGATATTCTTGCATAAGTATACTTCTAAAGAGAAAAAAATATTATTACACAGAGAGAAAAAAGCATATTTTAGAGAATATTGCTGAATATTCAAAATAATCAAATGATTTACTGCACCCAGCTTGCAGTTTAATATGGCCATAATCCAGCAAAGAATAATCCAGCACTTTCTCCATCCCATTGATTTCCATGAAAGAGACTGACAGTATAGTCCTATGCAGAGTGCAAGAACAGTTGAATAAAAACGTGAACAGGATTGGCTATTCAGCTATAATTCTAATCAACCTTACAGCTCAGATCTGTGCAGCTATGTCCATTAAAGCCCACTGGTAAGGATGATTTTTATATATATAAAAATTATATATATATAATATTATAAATTATAATATACAATGTAAACATATTAATATATTAGTAGAGATTATTTGTTTCTCTCTAAACATGCATAGAATCAGATTGTACATCTCATGACAGTCAATGAGACTTCTGAGTAAGCATGCTTAAAATTAGTCCTTAACATAAGCCAGATCACAGAGTGGATCTGACCAGTTTTTCTGCTGGTGAAGAAAGGAAGGAGCTGACCTCTCTGACCACCTAGAAAGGCTATGGCTGGGAATCCTGGGACCTGCATGTACGAAAGTCATGTGGGATGAGGGCAGAAGTTTGGGCAGAATTGGGTGAGATTGACAGAGCAATCCTGAGCCATGCCCATGCTGCAGCAGCCAGCTGTAGCAGGGGTGGCACAACTAGACAGTTCCCTAAGGGTCATGTTATGCTGCAATGGTGTGTGTGTATGTGGGAAGTGTAGCTGCCTGCTTGCAAGGATGCATCCATGGCAATTCTGCTGCAGCATGGCCTTGCAGCACAGTGTCAAGGCAGGGCAGCATGAGGGGCAGGGCACTTCAGGTTGACGGGAATGACCAGCCCCAAGGGCAGATGCAGTTGCACATCAGAGCTAGCAGGTGGGGAAGGGTGGCTCGGGAGAGCCCCATTCTCTGCTTCCACCCCACCCCGACAGACCTGCTGTGATGATGGGCACACGGTCACCAACATTTGTAGTTCCTGCATGCCCACTATATCCAATGGCCAGGCCCCCAAACCCCACCCTCCTGGATCCTTGGAGTCCACCCACTGCAGTGGCTCCCCCTGCCATTGGGTCAGGGAACCCCAAATACCCTGCCCCCCCCACTACTTGCATAAATGCCTTCCCCCTTGGGTGCCAGAGGACCCCTGTTCCTGGAGTAAACACACAATTAGGGGCCTCATCCATTTGCTCATTTTCTTAGTGACCCATCCCCACCCTTGGTGACTTGCATCATTCCCCACGTTTCACACACACAACAACCCCATGAGATTGGTCAGGCTGAGGGTGTGCATCTGGGCCAAGCTTCTATGGTACATGCTCTCACCATCTTATTCTCCCATATTACCCTCTGGTCCCTCCTCCCTTCATGCAGAAGCTTGCGAGGTGAGTGAGGGAACCTGTCTGTGTACCTGGGCCTCTGCTATGTATGGCAGATTACGACCAGTGGGTATGTCCTCGGGAAACCCACAGGGGAGTGGCAGATGGGGTGGGGAGGGAGTGGGGCAGGGAGGGCTATGGAGCTCCTGTCATATAGCAGAAACCAAGCAGCAGAGATACAGATGTGGCACAACATAGACTTTATTGCACTGGAATCCATGGCATAGGGTGAGGCACAAATGTTCACTCTTGGGCACTCTCTCACACCTCAAGGTTACATGCCAGTATTTTGTTCATGAATGAGAATGTAAATTTCCTCCTAAATCCAGTGTCATAGATGTCCTTTAGCATGAGAACTAGAGCTCTCTTTATTTTGGCAGAAGAATATCCCAGCAAGATATCTGGAGTAAAATGAGAAAGTACTAACATCTTCAGCTGAAAAACCAAAATGCTGACTTACCACAGCTACCAAGGTGGGAGGGGGAAGAAACTGTTACATCTCTACATCTTTACTATTTCATTTTTTAAAATGTATTTAATTTATACCCTGCCCACCCCGCGAAGCAGGCTCAGGGTAGCTTACACAGTTCGATACATAATTAACAGTTAAAATCCACATAAAATCATCTAAAAACATTATTTTGACAATTTAATGTATTTAAGACTTTTCAAGTGTTTTCTGAATTTGAGCAGTAACCTGGAGGCTCCTTTGAAAGTGTGAATCTATAATTACTAAGGCAATTACTTTTTTTTTAAATCACAGGCTACAAAGAACCACTCAGTTTGGCAGCTAGCTTCTTTAAAAAAACAGGTGTTCATTGTCTTTAGAGTTCTGAATAACATGACTGAAAGGTAGGGCATAGATAGGTTTGCACTTACTTTACCATGTAACAATAGCTGGTGCAGGTTAAGACATAAACAAGAGACACACCAAGTGGGATGCACATTGGGTTCATAATGGTATGCTTGTCGTCAGGGTAACAATGGCACAAGAGCATAAAAGGAGAATGGAGAATGCCTTTTGACAATTCTAGTGCAGAAAAGCTAATTTTGTTACCAAAGGCTTTGTGGAAATGAGAGGTGCCTGAGCTCATCTCACAACCTTAAAAACTAGCATATGCTCAAAGGCACAGTCTTCATTTTATTCTGGTTCTAGGTTCACTGTGACATTGAAACCATATTTTGGCTGAAACTTTAGTTTAAATTAGTAAGTTTAACTTTTTTTTTAAAAAAAGAATAAACACAAATGCCATTTTACATGGACGAAAGTGTGTATGTGTGGGAAGGAGTCAAGTCTGTTAGTTTGAATACGATGAGTTTTCAAATTGTTTCCTGAAGTGCCAATAGGCACATACGCGCCCTTGTTTTTACTTCAGTTGCCGTTTCAAAGCGAGATAACGGCCATCTGGCATTTCTGTTTATACCGCCGAATTCTTACCTGCCTGTCCTAGACTTATTCCCAGGCCGGCGCGTAAGGCCAGCTGGCGCAGGGCAGACTCGCAACAAATCTTAGCAAGCCTGCCTTCCTGCCACCTGTCACAACACCGCTTGACTCACAGCACCGATACTCGTTCAGCCAAGCCGGACTGGTACTAAACAGGTGCGCACGCGCAAAGCAAGGTTTCAGGCAATCAGGCGCGGCACCTGACGCCAGGTAACCGTCTGCTAACATTCAGTTGTTATACAGAAGAGCCATGAATGATCCAAAAAAATGCAGCCTTTTTTCATTGGATGCGGTCCCTACAAGCCGCTGCTCGTACCCCACGTGGCCAACCCATGTGACGCCACAACCTCAGGGTTTCTCCTTCCTTGCCCTATTCCTGTTCTATTCATCTTCACGCCCCCCCCGGAAAACTTCAGGGATGCTCAATTCGGCAGCACCGCGCAGGTCGGCCACTACTTCCTTAAGTCACGCGGCCCCAGCGAAGAGGTGGGCAGCGCAGAAGCGTTTTACGTCATGTGACGCCACAGCGTTGCTTCCCCAAACCTCTCGGCGAAGAGGGGAGGGCGGAAATCTTCACGGAATATTTTGCGCGTGCGCAGCTTGTAGCTGTCAACCACGGACGGAACAACAAGTCCCACCAAAGGAGGGAGGGGGAGGCAGTGGGGACGCGAATAGTTATAATTGCTGAGGAAGTGCGGCGGTCCTGCCGGCAGCGCTCTCGGTTCGTGCCCCGGCTCTCTGGCGCTATCCTCTCGCGCTCAGGTAACCGGGGAGGTGGGGGAGGAGGTAGATGGCTATTTGGGAGTATGAGGGAGCTCAGGATGGAGAACGGTCGTGTTGTGTCCTGTGGGAGAACAGTAATCGCAGGTGTGCGCAACAGGTGGAAGAGGACGCCGTGGAGGAGAAGAGAGAGGAAGTCAAATCTGGGGCGCTGGCTGGGATGGGCTACTGGGGATTTTTTAGGACTGCTATGAGCTGGGCGTTGAAGGGAGTAGGGGGATGGGCAGAGGGGCTGGCCCTCTGGTGGCTGGGTTTGAGGAAAAGGGCTGCTGGCGGCACGAAGGTAAATGGAGAGGGATGGGGGGCAGAGAAAAGGAACAGCGCGACGGTGGATGAGAGAGCAGGGGAGGGCGCATCGGGGATGAGAGGTGTGGGCTGTGGTCCATCTGGACGGTATGTGGACCGGACTTGACGGGATGTGTGTGAAGGGGCTGGACTGGGCAGGACGTATGCCACAGCAGTGAGTGAGGAAGGATGGAGAGTGTCTAGTGAGAGTTGTTGGAAGTGGCTGAGGAAATGGAAATTTGCGTCCAAGAAGTTACAAAAGTTGGTGGAGTGTGTGGTCCAAGTCTCCCTCTCTGGCACAAGTTCATGACCCTTTGGTGTCTCTCACGGTTATCCTAATAGTAAGGCAAATTCTGTCACCAGGAACATTGATTCCAGAAGAGTAGTTGTGCAGAGGGATTTGATGTTGATAGAATTCACTAATGCAGAGAAGTGACTGATAGTTGGTTTTGTTTTCAGTTTCTTTTCATTGAGAGCCTTCAGACATAAATGGGTAAAGAAATCACACAGGAAACCAGTCCATAAAGTCCAGTGCTCCCCTGAATTGCCTTTGTGGTTGAGATTCAATGAAGTGTTGTTTCTAGGTGTTTACCTGAGTGCAGCTACTGAAAACAAGAAAATACTTGTGGAGAGGACTTGTCTTCATGATTTGGGAAGGTGCAACTGATGCATTGATTTGATATTCCAGCAATAAAAGCAATAAAATAAAATGCCCCCTTTTTAAAAAAGAGCTGTGTTCATTTTGTGTTTTGAAATCTGATTCAACAGATCTTTATTAACAGTGTGATATTCAAAGCTTGTTTTTCTTTGCTGGAGGTTAGAATAAACTGAGTGCATGACACCTCTTGGGAGTGAAGTTATATCAGAAATTTGTAGTTACTGTTCCAATTTGAGCACCACATTTATGTTGTGTAATCAAAACATAGTTTATTAGCATGTTTCTTAGTGAAAGCTGGAGTATGATTGTAGCCTGATTGTTGATTGAAAGGCCAAATATTGGCCAAATATTGGTCCTGAATGATTACATTGCGATTCTGTATAAAAATACAGAACACTGTGAGAACTTTAAGTAAAATGAGCACACTGTTATTCAGTTGTGAGGAATCTAGGAGTATTCCACATATGAATTGAGATTTTATTTATGTAAAATACTTATATCCCACTTCATCTTGCTAGGCTCAGTGTGGCTAAAAAAGCAATTACAGGTTGCAAAATAATTTCATTAGCTACATGGTAAAATAATGGACCTCCCCATTCATAACAGAATATAATTACCCAGATGTGTTAAGCGATGCTTCTATTTTCTTTCATATAGAAGAACATTTTTTACAGAAATCTTTATAAATATATCAGTTTCCATCTGGGTCATTTAACTAAACAAAAATATCCAATGTGTTTGCCTTTGCTCATAGGGAAAGTTCTCTAACCCCCTTGATCATTTTGACTGGTTTCTGTGTTATCACTTCTACAGAATTTGTTTTACAGATAAACTGGAACTGTATCAGTATCCCAAATATAGCAGTACTATAAATTTATATAAACATCACAATACAGGCAATTTCATTTTAAATCTGCTTTTTAATAATTAGCTTGGAATTTTCCTTGTTCAGTACTGTTGCATACATATCAGCCATGAATCCAAGATTCTTCTGGTGAGATGCAGGCAGTTCAGACCCCAGCTGTGGCAGGATTTTTGTTTATAGAACTATACCTTGTCTTTCTGACCTCCTTAGGGCCATCAAGGTGAATCTCATTTGCTATTTTGCTGTCCATTCTAGTCTACTCGGGTTTTCATCGGTTTGAATAAATTAATGTCATCCACAAATTTGGCTCTTTTGCTTTCCCCCCTCAGTCTTTATGACTATATATGACTAAGTCAGTAACACCAGTCCCAGCATGGGGCTCTGAAGGACCCTTCCAACTGTCCTTTTTACTCTTACTTTCCACTACCTTGTCTTTAAATCCAGTTACCAGTCAGTGAGAGGACTCTGCTGTAATTTCATGACTGCCAAGTTTACTCGGAAGCTTGGGGGAGAGGGGAATTTTATCAAAAGCAATTGGAAATTCAAGCATATAATATCTACCGAATCAGCAATATCTGCATACTATTCTCTACCCCCCACACAGTTCATACATGAGTACCTGACTCATTGCTTCTTATATGATGATAGTCACAACGCAAAAAATATAACTTCTCATTTCAACAATTATTTCACACCTTTGATGTCTGATTGTGTTATAGATTGGTTTCTTGCTTATGATGCATTTCAATAATTTTTAATTGTTCATCTGTATATACCAGCAATGGGCTTCTCACATACTTTGTTTACCTTATGGTCAACTTAGTTTTCTTTTGCCAAAATCTGTGGTATTTGTTCTCCTGAAGTGCAAGACTTCTGTTTTTAAAAGGAAACCACTTTGCCTTGACTCTGATAATTGATTACACTCTTGTCTTGAATTTGTTGGTATTTTTCATGGTAGATAATTGTGAAAAGATTTGACCTTGCATCTTTTAAAATCAAATCTCCTCACCTGATAATTTCAGTAGCTCACATGTGACTGTATACCTCTCTTCTTCCCCAGTGGGGACCCAAAGTGTCTTATAATAATCTCCCCTTCTCTATTCTGTCGTAACAGCAGCACTATGAGTTAGGTTAGGCTGAGAGTATACAACTTGTCTAGGTTCTCTCAACAAGCTTTCATGGTAGAGTGAGGATTCAAACCTGGGTTTCCCAGAGAGAGAGAGAGGTGTGTGTGTGCGCGTGCACACACACACACACACACACACGCATATCTATATCCCCCTCCCATTGGTTGGGCACTTGTATGGTTCACCAGATCATCAGCTCCATCCTAGAGAAAGTCCAGGGTTACCTTTCCTAAGCTGTTTTATGACCAACTGTTCCAAGGCACAGTTGTTTGTTGTGCTTAGAAATGTAGTCTCTTTGTGGTCTGAATTTACACTTACTGTGAGAGTAGCTGAAATTGTTAATTAGCAGGGTTGACAAGAGCTACCCTAGCATCCCAAGGATTTCCTCAGCCCCCCCATCTGCTTCCCTTACATTCAGAAAACACACACATTTCTCAATTCTAATAGGTGTTCAAGTACTATTCCCACCCATACCTTTCTTGGCCTTCTAGGATGACATGGACCCTCAGAATTTTGTTCACTGATGTCCTCCTCTCTCAACAGCCCTGCCCATTAGTGTAATAGTTCAGTTGGCTGTCTTTCCATCTCAATATCAAGACTACCTTCAGAATTTGGTAGTGGGAGAGCAGAATATAAACATCATTCTCATACTACTTAATTTTAATGTTTGATATACCCCAATAGTGTGGAAAAGTTTATTCCTCTTACGTTTCTGAGTTTGTTGGACCTTATGCTTTTGTTTCCATACATAGTGACATCCCCCCCCCCAGATATACTCTCCTCAGATTTTTCTATAGAATTCATACAGAGGGATCACACTTCACTGTGTCTCTCTATACTGCCAGGTTTCTCATGTATCCACCATATCCATATTCTCTTTTTAGTGCTGAAGCACTCCAGTGCCTGGCTCTTGGCATGGAGCCTGCTAGCATTAGCCTTTAAATGCACACAGAGTCCTTCTACAGTTGTCCTTTTGTGCGCATTTCCTCCTACAATTGTCTAGTCTCTTTAAATGGCTGTCATTTTTCTATAGACATTGCCAAGTACTACCTTGTCTCCTCTTTAAAGATCTGAAACATTCACATCATCTTCCTTTGTAGATTAATGGTCCCAAAGCTGATGCTTCTCAGTTCCCACTATCTCCCTCTGCCAAATAATTTTGAAATCCACTGTGACATGTTTTTGATATTACATACCGGTACTCCATATGATCTCATCTGCTCACTGAAACTAACCATATTGGATATGCCTTTTTAGGAGGGTCTCACTAAGGTTGCCAGCTTTGAATTGGAAAATTCCTGGTGAATTGGGGGTGGAGCCTAGAGAAGGCAGGATTTGGGGAGGGGAGGGACCTCATCAGGATATAATGCTATAGAGTCTGTCCTCCCGAGCAGCCATTTTCTCCAGGGGAAATGATCTCCATATCTGGAGATCTTGGAAGGCTGGTAACTGTAGCCCTCACACAGAGAGCAAGCAGCATTTCCACTTATGCTGTTTTGAAGGTCCTGGATGTTAACTGGGTTCTTATTTGCCTTTGTAGACCATGCTGAATAAATAAGCAAATAAGCTCACAAGCAGTTTAATTGATTTAAATTAAGCCTGTGAGTTTGTGTGTTGCTCACTTATTCTGCATGGCCTTCTGAGACAGTTAAGAGCCTGGTTAACACTAGATTTCAGCATACTAACAGTTACCTAAATTTTTCTTTCCTGGACCTCACAGGTACAATGCCCAGTAATAATGCTGATATGCCCCAGGACAATTGACTTTTTCCCTGTGGTATCTACTAGCCTAGCTACATGGCACATGACATAATTTTTACATCAGACAGAAAGGTCACCATATTGTGAACATACCCATCAAACACTCAAGTCTCCCAAGACTAGCACCCCTGATTCCTACAGATATAAACTCAACAAAAGGCTTGTCACCTAAGAAACTGCATCCCTAATGACCTTTTAAAATTAAGATTCCCTGCTGCTAGAGACACATTCTTTATGGCAGCAGATGAGCTGTCAGTATAAAGTAGTATCTCTCCAGTGTTCCCTCTAAGCTGTGGAGTCTTGTGAGAAAAAATTCTACTTTGTGAGCTACCAGCATTAAAGTTATGAGCAAGTGATTTGGCTACTGCATAAATTAGTTTGTTCTGGAGCCATCCTTCCTGAGCTAAGAAAAATGTGTGAGCTGGAGGCTAAATAACTGTGAGCTAGCTCACACTAACTCAGCTTAGAGGGAACACTGCTCTTAACCACATTCCAGGCTGAAAGAGTCATTTAGGGTTGCAAACAGGCTTGAAGAAAGTGTCCTGGCCCTTTAATAAGAGGCTTAATGTGTGGAAACAGGCAGCTGAAGTTTTTCATGGTATGGTGGTAAATAACATCCCATTTAGCTTCTATCAAAGGGTAAGGACACTTTTTTTCCTCTAGGCAGCTGGCAATTCTGCTTGTGTGCCTCTCACACCTTCTGCAGTTCAGTTATCTTATTCTAACTACAGCTTTCTCCTAGCATGAACATCATCATAAACAACTGTAGTCCTCAATGTAAAACACTGGCTAGCTCTCTGTCCTCCTACTGACTTTTGCTTTATGTCTGCTTTAGTCTTATTTACAAATTTAAATTTAATTTAAAAAGTCTGAATGTTTGGACAGTTTTGTTCTTAAACATGCTGCAGGGGCAAGGTTTTAGTACACTGGAATCATGACAAAGGCATTTAACTTGGGCATTACTTTTCCTGTACTTCATCCTGGGAATGGGGAGCCTTATACAAAGCTGTAGCTTCCATACAGACTGTTCCTACCGCACCAGTTCTTTTTGTAGACAATTAGACTAAGACAGGCTAGCTTCAGAGAGTGTGTAACGTGCAGTCAGTTGATAGGAATGTATACCTCAGCAGGTGTGAAAAGAGATGTAAAATCTCAATTTTTTTTAAAGACACAGAAAACTGCCCTTTTTCTGTCCCCCCGACGCACCCCCCCCAATTTTGGGAACAACTGAAATATATGCAGTACTTACTGTCCTATCAAACTTAAACTAATGTTACTGCTTTGGCAACATAAAATGAGTCATTTATTACTTAGCATATAAAATTGCAATATTTGAAATTTATGGAATTTAAAAATTATAAATGTCTTAGTTTTCTACAAGCAAAATTGCAAATATACCTAATACTTGAGAAAAAAACTGTAAGCTGATGAACCCTATGCTGTCTTAGCACATGTACCTTAATTTTTGCTATCTGGTTAGAGAGGTCAGTTCTCAATGACACTTTCTGAGTTTTGCTGTGAGGCACTGCTACAGTTTCTGTCCTATCTCATTTTGATCTTTTTCTTCCCTCCAGCAAGGTAGGACAAGAAGCTACCCAGTATGTGAGTTTGTGTCACAGTGGTTGGAGGGAGCAGTGAAAAAGTCAACCACAAGTCGGATCAAAATGAGGCATATAACAGCTGAAAAACAAAGCCCTGCACACTCCCCTCCTGAAGATTATGTACCATTCTACGTACAGAAATGCTTGGATATAAGAGCTTAGGGTTGCCAGGTCTGGGATGAAAAATACCTGGAGACTTTGGGGGTGGATCCAGGAGAGGGTGGGGTTTGGGGAGGGGAGGGGCCTCAGCAGGGTACAATGCCATGGAGTCCACCCTTCAAAGCAGCCATTTTCTCCAGGGGACCTGATCTGTGTCAGCTGGAGATCAGATGTAAAAGTGCGAGATCCCCAGGCCCCACCTGGAGGCTGGCAGCCCTATAAGAGCTGCATAAATCTACAGCCTGCCTTGCCCACCTTGTTTTTAAAAGCATTTCACACATTTTAAAAGAGAAAATATTTCAAGTTTTTTTTCAGCATTCCCCCAAATTTCCAGTTTTTCTGTCTGGAAAAAGTGGGAAAAGGCATCAAGAAAAGACAGGAGAAAAAGTTTATTTTTTCCTGTATTTTTCCAGGGCTTCACATCTCTAGGTGCGAGGTTGCTGGCTCCAGGTTGGAAAATAACTGAAGATTTTGGGTGTGGAACCTGAGAAGGGTGGTATAAAGTACTGAGACTGATGCATAGCAGAGTGAATTCAGTTCATACTTTATTGTAGATAGTAGAACAAGAGATGCCTTTGCCGGCTCGCAGGCTGGTTTATATTCCCAACTGACGCCACACCCAAACACAGACCCACACCCGTGATTGGATATTTACAGTGCACCCCCGGACCCATAGGTCCCTCCCAGGATCCTAGTCTCCCAATAGGTGTGCGCTAGGATCCGTTCAGGCTATTGTCTTTAGAGGCGAAGGTTGGGTCCTTTGCCTGACCGCATGTTTGCCTGACCACGTGTGCAGACTTCCCTGGGTACACAACACCCCTCCTCTCTTGGTCCAGTTGGCTCAAACAAACACAGTCCTTGAGATATACCGGCTTCTTATGCTCCCGTGTGGAGCGGTGGATGGCGGGAGCCGGAGTGGGCTCCCTGGTGCTGGTCCTGCTGGCTCTGGAGCCGGTGTAGTCACGGGGGGTATCATAGTCGGGGCAGCCGAGCCACTGGGGTCTGGGCAGCTAATCAGTTCTGGGTCGTCTCCATCTTCCTCACCGGGGATCGGGTCAGATGCTGGAAGTGGAGGGCCCATGGCTTCCAGTCCCTCGGGGTAGATGTCAGCCTCATCCAGGCTGCCTGGCGCCAGAGGCAGGACTCGGCGGTGGAGCTGATCTATGTGATGCCTCCAAAACTGTCCATCTTCGCTGGCCACTTCATATGATAGAGGACCAGTGACCCTCACCACTCTCGCTGGGACCCAACGTAGTTGCAGGCGTAGACAGGGTCCTCTGGAAAAAATCCCTCGGTGCCTCCTGGCCCTCTAGGTGATCGCTGTGGTCTGGTGCCTGGTCCAGGTGGAGGTGGTCTAAGCAGATTGTTAGGCAGTGGCCCATGAGCAGCTCCATTGGGTTGTGTCTGATGGTGGAGTGCGGGGTGGTGTGCTGGCCAAACAGGAAAGCTGCCAGTTTGTAGTCCCAGTCTCCCAGGTCCATGTGGTGCAGCACCTCCTTCATTGTGTGGACCATCCACTCCACCTGGCCATTGGTCACGGGGTGAAAAGGTGCAGAGTGGATGTGAGGGATCCCGTAGTACTCCACGAAGTCTAAGAACTCATCTGATGTAAAGGCAGTGCCATTGTCCATGACTAGCGAGTCCGGTATCCCATGGGAGCTGAAAATCTGCCATATTGCTTTGATGGCAGACTGGGACAAGGTGGAGGAGATGGGTGTCACTTCCAGCCATTTTGTGTAGGCATCTACGAGAATGAAAATGATCTGTCCCTGGAATGGCTTGGCAAAGTCCAGGTGGAATCATGCCCATGGCTTGTGGGATGACTCCCAGGGTCTCACTGGAGCTGTCGGGGGCTCTGGCCACAACTCCTGGCACTGCTTAACGGTGTCTTCTATCTGGGCACACACAGCTCTGGGCCAGGGCTTTCATCCTTACTATCCCCGGGTGGTGCTCATGCAAAGCGGTGAGAACGTGGCTTTGCAGAGGTGGTGGGATCACCACCCAACTTCCCCACAGCAAACATCCCTTGTGGGAAGATAGCTCATCCCAGCGGCTGGCGAACGCCGAGAACTTGGGACCCATCTGGCCCGCAGGCCACCCACTCCCCACCCACTTGAGAACCCTGGAGAGAATGTGATCCCGGGCCAAGTGGCATGCCACCTCCCCCAACTGGACCAGGCAATCAGGCAGGTCCTCCAGCAGGGCGATGTGATGGGCTGGCATGGGGTCAGGGTCAGAGGAAGGGAGCGGAAGGTGGCTCAAGGAATTGGCATGCCCCATCACTTTACCGGGGCGGTGAACCAGCACATATTGGTACCCTGCAAGAAAAATAGACCAGCGGAGTATCCTGGATGACAAGATCTGAGGGGTCTGGCGGTCTGGGGTGAGCAAACTCAGCAGGGGTTTGTGATCGGTGACTAACATGAACAGCCAGCCATATAGGAAATCATGAAATTTTTTCATGCTGGCAATGATCGCAAGTGTCTCCTTATCAATTTGTGCATAGTTATGCTCCATGGTCGACAGGGTGCGGGAATAGTAAACTACGGGGATCTCATGGCCGTCAGCCAACCGGTGACCCAGGACTGCCCCTACCCTGTAAGGAGATGCGTCACATGCTAAGGCCACCAGCAGCACCTCGTTGAAGTGGGTGAGGACATTGTTGGAGACAAACAATTTCTTGACCGCCTGGAAAGTGGTATCGTGCTTGGGACCCCAGACCGAAGGAGCATGTTTGTCCAGCAGCCTGTGCAAAGGCTCAATGAATGATGGCTTTGTGGGGCAGGAACGAGTGGTAAAAATTGAGTAGCCCTAAGAAGGCCTGTAGTTCTGCCTTAGATGAGGGAGTGGGCGCCTGGGAGATAGCGCAAATTTTGTCCTGCGTGGGGTAAAGTCCCTGGGCATTAATGGCAAACCCCAGGAATTCCACCTGGGGCACTCCCAGGGTGCATTTTTCCAGCTTCACCACAGACCTGTGGAGGCGAAGCACTTGAGCATGGCCTGAAGCCACGCCGTGCAGGTCTCGGAGTCCGGGGCCGCAATCAGCACATCATTGAAGAATGGCTGGACCCCCAGGATCCCTTTCAGGAGACAATCCATCAAATTCTGAAAAATCCCCGGTGCCATGCTCACCCCAAATTGCAGGCACCGCACCCTGAAAGCCCCCCTGTGAGTTACAGTGGTTTGAGCCTCAGCTGAGGCGTCATCGACTGGCAGCTGCTGGTAGGCCTGGGCCAAATCCAGCTTGCCAAAAACCCTTGCTCCCGCCAAGGAAGCCAAGACCTGGCTGACCACAGGTACTGGGTACATGTGGTCCTGAAGTGCCCGATTAATGGTGCACTTATAATCTGCACAAATGCATATGTCCCCATTTGATTTTAATGGGGTGACGATGGGGGTTTCCCAGCGGGCATGCGGCACCGGTTCTAACACCTCCTGCTTGCCCAGGTGGTCCAGTTCGGCTTCTGTCTTGGGCTGGAGTGCCACTGCAGGGTCAAGGTCCAGGGAAACTGAGGGCCTGGAGTATCGGCCTAGCATGCCATCAAACACCCCCAGGAACTCCCTGCAGACTGTGTTAAAGTCCTGCAGTTGTACAGAGTGGATGCCTGTCACCGCAAAACCTAGGGGCCCAAACCACGCAAGTCCCAACAGGCTAGTGAGATCCCTTCCACCACCAGTAATTCTAATGGGCCATCAAAGTCTGTGAATTGAACCCTGAATCTGCCCCAGCCCTTGATAGCCACAGGGTTTTTTTTTAAAGTCCCACAGAGACAAACCCCGTGGCTTTTCCAGGAGGGGTCCCCCTGGGGCAGAGTTTCTGTAGAGTCTCTGCCGAGATAATTGAAAAGGAGGATCCGGGGACTTCCGGCAGTGCGTGAAGAGTAATGGTTGCCTGAACACTCTGCTCCGCCGAACCCTCTCCCTTCTTAGCCCTGCAGATTGATCCTACCTACGTTGTCAACCACTACTGAATGGGGAAAGGCAGTCAATCGGGTCTGCAAACTTCTTTGAAGAAAACTAAAATGGTGCAGGACTCCAGTGGGTTAAAATCCTCCTCTACGCCTTTAGGCCAGTGCGATCCTGCTCTCAATAAAATGGCAGCTGAAACTGACAGTTCTGTCAAAATGACAGCCCCAATTGCCTCTGCTGATCTAACGGCTGCATTAACCAACTTAGAGAAAACCTTTCTGGAAAATATCCCATGCATATTTAAATCTTTGTATGAACAACTAGATGTAATACAGAAAAACTGAAAGAAACTGAACACATTGCTGAAGGAGCAATGAGCAACAGTCTAGCTAATCAGACTGACATTCAACAGATGCAGCTAACTGAAGACATTTTGGCTGAAAAGACACTGAGACTGGACTTATCTATGTGCCAGAACAACCTTAAACTAAGAGGGCTGGGGGAGAAAATCGAAGAAAATGGAGACTTGACAACCCACATTTCCAGATGGCTAGTGCAACAAGTAGGATTTGAGGGAGATCAATCTCCAATCATCACCAAAGCTTTCTGACTAGGATCACTAGCCATCCTGAAAACACGACCCTCTCGGGACGTAATGATCACTGTACTGGACCATTGCTACAGGAAAAGAATTTTGGCAATGATGAGGCAAAAAGGTCATCTCAACAATAAGGGGACTGATATCGAAGTATACTCGGGCCTACTGAAGGAAGTCTTACAAAAAAGGCAGGAACTCAAGCTTATAACGAATCGCCTTCTTGAAGCCGATATCAAATATATTTGGATTTCGCCTCTGGTACTGCAAGTCGCACACAGAGGAAAGATTCACAAGATCTCCAATCAAGGGGACAGCTACAATCTTCTTCATATCCTGGATCTGGAAGTCCCAATGGAACTAAACGCGAGATCGAACAAGTGAAGGCATTCACCCTCTTCACAGTCTCTCTGATAATTAGAAATTATGAGAACTGGAGATAAATCATTTGCATTAGGAGATTTTTGTATGTATTGTTTTTGATGCACACACATTGAGATAACTTGAATTTACAATAGCTTTCACTACTATATACTTTCCTGACTGTCAGTAAAATAGCTTGGGGCGGGGGGAGAGGGGCAGGACATAAGGGTTTTATTGAGCCCTTCTTGTCTTATTGACTCTTGAAGAAGCATGCTGGGAGAGAGGGCTTGGAGTGGAGAGATCCTAGCCTCCCGCACACCACATCACTCAGCGGGAGAAACTTGAGTCTTTTAACTTCTAGGTTTTACTTTAAATCGTATTTGGTTTATTTTAATTTCATCTGGTTAATTACTTTCCGAATTAATTCACTTTGATAAATTTAACTAGTGCTTTCTGTTAAACAAAGGGGAAGGGGGGGTTAAGAGTTTAAGTGAGTTAGAGTATTTCTAAGCTGAATCAAATATACACTAATTCCATATATATTGTACTGTTACTTGATTTCTAAGTCTCATATTTAAATTTCACGTCCAAATAATACTTAGTATACCTTGCATAGTTTAAAGGACATGCTCAGAGCATCTAGTTACTGTCTGTCTCTGTGAAGCCTTTATATATAGGACATACTCTATTAGAGGACTACGTACAGTTATTTTGGTAGTTTGGTGCCCTCTTGTGGTTACCTTTCAATTTGAGACTGAGAGAATCTCCGTACCATCTTCTTACATATACTGCACTTTTCGAGAAAACTAACTACAGTTGTTTTTATTAAGTGGTGCCATCTTGTGGCAAGTTGTAATATTTATACTGAAAGAAACTTGTAATAATATAGGTAGCAGAAGCTCCAATCTTGCTAGCAAGTATTCTAAAGCAGCACTTGCTGTTATAGGCTTTCATTTTAAATTCTGAGAAATCCTTTCCTTCTCCTTTTTATTATAACTTATCACAAAGGAGATCTTGACTTCTGAACTATTGGATATTCACCCTGAGACTCAATATCTGACCAGATATTCAAAACACCAAGTGGGAATAGCGTGCCCAGTTTTCTACCAACAAGATGGCTACAGATATTAAAATACTTTCCTCAAATTGGTTTAAATAACAAAATTAAAAGAAAACGTGTACTCACAAATATCCTATGCCAAAATCCTTTGTATTTCATTCTAACAAATTTAAATCTCAATATTTAGCACCAGGCACATCCAAATCCTGAGGGGTTGCAATCCTTATATCACAAAACATTCGCTTCACCCTTCTCTCTAAAATTCAGTACCCTACTGGCAGATACCTTTTTATCAAGGGACAATTAGATGATCGTAAGGTTACACTTGTTACTCTTTATGCGCCTAATAATGGACAGCTAAACTTGCTTGAGGAAACTCTTTTGAAATTGCATAGTTTTGCAGACATCATCTTAGGGGACTTTAATCTTATTATAGACAACACCTTAGACAGATCGCATCATGACCCCAGTTCTATGCAATCTAAAAAGAAACATTTTACTAAACTGGCGGCTTTATTGAAAGATCATGACTTGATTGACATTTGGTGCACATCTCATCCAAAAGAAAGGGACTACATGTACTTTTCGGCCTGTCACAATGTACATACTAGAAAAGATCTTATTTTGACTTCCTCCTCTATGCATGATCGTACTGTCTCTTCTTCGATTGAGCCATCCCAGTGGTCAGATCATGCATGGCTGGAATATGTATTCTCTCCATATGATCAATTCAAGACACAAAAACAATGGTGTTTTAATACATCTTTATTGGCAAATCCAGACTTTAGAAGAGAAGTTGAACAAGACATACAACTTTATTTCAAAGATAACGACAGGGAACATATCTCCGTCCCTTTGCTGGGATGCGATGAAACCAACTTTGAGAGGTAAAATAATCTCAAAGGCTTCCTACCTGAAAAAAACAAAAGCAAAAAATAGAGACTGAAACATTAAACAAGATCAAGGAGCTAGAACAACTCCATAAAGAAAAAGGCTCCAAACAGGTTCTGAAACAACTAAATCAAGAACAGAAAAAACTTAAATATGCTTGAAACTTCCAAAATTAAAAAAACAGCTGATATTTACAAAACACTAAAACTCCTCATATAAGGTTAAGGAACTTAAAACATCTAAGAGGATCAAGGCACTTTAAAATGCCAGGGATGAAGTAGTCACAGCTACCACTGACATACTGAACACAGTTGAGGAATATTTCCCTATCCACACTAAACTAGACGAAGTGCATAAATTATCTCTCAAAGAACCTTTTATGGAGCCAGAGGTTCTAGACAATATTAAATTATTGAAAAATAATAAATCTCCAGGGCCAGATGGTTACACTTCGGAATATTATAAGGTATTTGCCTCACATCTTGTTAAACCATTAACCAAAGCATTCAATTATGTCTTAGACACGGGGAATATTCCACCCTCATGGCATCAGGCTTTTATGCTGGTTATATCAAAGAAAGATCAGGACCCTTTATATCTGAAATCATACTACTCAATATCTCTCATAAACCAAGACTTGAAGATTTTTACTTCCATTTTAGCCAAATGTATTAATGCCTTTATTCCAAACTACATACATAGGGATCAAGTCGGGTTTATTCCCCGCAGAGATTTACCAGATAATACTTATAAGACATTACACCTACTTCAGCACTGTAAAAAAGGTTAAACAACCTATGGCCCTTCTTTCACTTGATGTGGAAAAAGCCTTCGATACATTGGAATTTCCATATCTCTTCTCAGTTCTCAAAAAAAATGGGATTTGGCCCTAAATTTACAACCACTATAAAAAGTTTATATGCACACCCTACTACCAATATAAAGGCTAATGGATCTTTGTCACAGACATTAGATTTTTGAAGGGGAACCCGACAGGGCTGCCCACTCTCCCTGTTGCTATTTGCAATAGCAGTGGCACCCCTAGCACACGCAATGAGGACGAACCACTCCATTGCTGGTGTTAATATCAGAGGATCTGAATACAAAATGTCACTATTCGTGGATGACATGCTGTTGTACATTACACACCCTGCCACTTCCATCCCTTCATTATTACATGTCTTGACCTTTTTCAGATTAGCATCAGGATTGCACATTAATGATGCAAAATCTCAGATTATGCCTATACTTCAGATGAAAACTTTACCTCAAACGGTCTTTCAAGTTTATCTGGGTCTCAAACTATTTACCCTACCTGGGAATTAAAATTCCATTTGATCTATCCAGACTTCTGCAACTTAATCACACTTCTGTCTATAAGGAACTTTGCAATAACATATGCAAATGGAATAAACTGAACATATCCTGGCTTGACAGATACAATCTTATAAAATCCTTTATCTTACCAAGTTTTCTTTTTGTATTCCAGGCAATACCTATAGCAAGTCCTTCATCAATGCTTAAACACTGGGAGACTACCATGCGAGACTTTCTTTGGGTGGGGAAATGGTCTGGAATAGGCTTACAAACTTTGAGGAAACCTATGACACAAGGTGGCTTTGGACTACCAGACATAGTAACTTACCAAAAAGCGACATTGCTATCCAACATTGTGAAGATACAGCATTCTACCACCCTCCTGGACTGGATTCAAATTAGTTTGGATCTCCTCTACCCATACTCTCTAAACTCTTTCATTTGGGATGTGAAACCCTCCATACCGGCAAGCAAACAATTCTATGCTTTTCTAACCCCAGTGTTCAATTTATGGAGGTCAATAGAAATAGAAAATAAGTTAGGACTACCCGTACCGTGGTTTCTATATTTTCAATTACAACATGTCACTAGCCATCTCAAAATTGCTTCCCTTCTTGCTCAAGCACACACCTAGTTTGAACTACTTCTCAAGATCTTTGAGTCCCGTAACAGAGGACAGATATTAGCCATATATCAAGTGTTGGAAGACCCCCAAACTAGGTCTATGCCATATCAAATCTCATGGCAAAAAGACTGTGACCTTGCCATAGATGACGAGAGATTTGGTCTGCACTCTGGACCTCAAAGAATCACATTCCTTGATCGATACCTATGGAGTTGCAAAGATTTAAAATCATGACATGTTGGTACCTCTCTCTGCAACAGATCTCTCATATGAGTACCACAAGGAACTTTGTGCTGGAAGGGATGTCAGCAGATTGGCACCTTTGCCCACTGTTGGTGGAAATGTGATAAGATCCACACTTACTGGGAAGGCATACAATACTATCTCAAAGCTATCATGGACAATAGACCTGCCACTATGTCCTGAGCACCTTTTTCTAGAGCACTGGCCAACTCATATAGAAAGACACAAATATAAACATACTCTGGATACTATGATATATACTGCAAGAACATCTATAGCCTTTTGTTGGAAAGATGTCAATCCACCCACGATCCAGCTCTGGTAGAGAAAATTGTGGAATCAGTACTTAATGGAATGTGTCACTAACGAACTAAACAATGCTTCAATAACACCAATCAGGTTTCCGTTTATGGGAAAATGGGAGCCAATATTAGACTTCCTAACCAAAGAAGATTTTCTATCTCCTGTATAGGCACAATTCCAAAAATGGTTGTGAATTTTGGATCTCTTCCTACTGATGATGAATAATATTCTCTGTCAGTCTTCCTATGTTACTTGGTATCTTGATGTTGTATATTGGATTATATATATAGGAATATATATATATCCTCTGCAAATATGTTGGAATTAGTGTCTTTTAGCACATACTCACTGAAATAATATACTGATATTTATGTATGCACTATGGTTTCAAAGTTTGGAAAATTCTACTACTTTTTAACTCATATTCATTGTATGTATTATGACATGTTGCTACTTTTACTTAAAATAAAAATATAAATTAAAAAAAGGAGGAGCCCGTGTCCAGTTCTATGTGACAGGGGGACCCCTTGATTAATACAGTTACATGCATCTTATTAGGGCCATCAGGGGGCAGATTCAGTACCTTGTGCTGGTGGTGGTTGACGGTCAGGGAATGTAGGTCGAGGTCCTCCTGGTGCATTGCAGTTGTCCCCCAGTTTCCCTGTGAATGGCAGGCACGGGTGATATGGCCTTGCTTCCTGCATGTCTGGCAGATGGAGTCGCGGAAATGGCACGTCTTGCACTCGTGGCCATCCCCACAGCTGGCATAGGCTGAGGAAGGACCGGCATCCCGGGGTGCTGGTGTTGTTGTTGGTGGTCACTGATTCTGGCGGTGGGGCTGTCTTACTTGCAGGACCTCTTCCTTATCGGGGGTGTCAGTTGCTGGGAACATGTGGTGTGTTGAAGATGGCAGACAGTCCCGATGAGAGCCCTCAAATGTGGTGGCCGTTTGCAGGGTATCATCCAGCTTGAACCGGAGGTACCGACAAGCTTGCGGCGGAGCTTGGCATCTCGGATGCCCCAAACAAATTGGGTCAGTAGATTGTCTTCTATCTTCTTGAACTCACAGTCCACGGTGAGCTGGCGGAGTTTGGTCATGAAAGCAGGGGCCATCTCGCTGGGCTTCTGAAGGCGTGCTTGGAAGTCCATGCGGTTGGCTAGCATGGTGGGCTTTGGCGCATAGTATTTGGTGAGGACCTTGATGATCTCCTCATAGGTGTTCTCTGCAATCTTCTTTGGCACCAGGAGGCTCTTTGCTAGGCAGAGGAGTAGGTCCCATTTCTTGCCCACATCTGTGACATCATTGTATATGAGGAAGCTCTTGAGCTGGTCTACCCACAATTCCCAGAACTCGGAGTGAGTGAGGTTGAAGACCGCGAGGTTTCCCGGAGTGACAGCCATGACTCAGTGGCATGGCGGTGAGCGGTGTTCCATGGATTGGTGCATGGTGCATTGCTGCTTGGGAGCAGTGTGGGGCACGGTGTCCATTGCTGGAGTGGTGCTCGATGCCGGCTCACTGGCATCCCATCCTCGTCGCCAGTATAAAGTACTGAGACTGATGCATAGCAGAGTGAACTCAGCTCATACTTTATTGTAGATAGTAGAACAAGAGATGCCTTTGCCGACTCGCAGGCCGGTTTACATTCCCAACTGACACCACACCCAAATACAGACCCACACCTGTGACTGGATAGTTACAGTGCACCCTCAGACCCATGGGTCCCTCCCAGGATCCTAGCCTCCTGATGGGTACACACTAGGATCCATTCAGGCTATTGTCTCTGGAGGTGAAGGTCAGGTCCTTTGCCTGACCGCGTGTTTGCCCCACCACGTGTGTGGACTTCCCTGGGTACACAACAGGTGGGGTTTGGCGAGGGACTTCAATGGGGTTTAATGCCATAGAGTCCACCTTCCAAAGTGGCCATTTGCTCCGGTGAACTGTTCTCTGTTGCCTGGAGATCAGTTATAATCCCAGGAGATCTCCATCCACCACCTAGAGGTTGGGAACCATAGGTATGGATAAGACTCTACTTATATGTGAATAAGGTCTTAATATATATATTATTTGAGAATAGAAATCTAACCCATTTTAAGCTGGCTGAAATCTTACGCTTTTATTTTCAAATTTCCTCTGTTGTTGGTCTCCCAGACCTTGAAAAAAGTCCTTGATCTTGCAAAGAGTGAGATAAGTTATATCATTAGATATCCAAGACAGTACATAAAGGCACGAACTAAATGCAAAGGAGAAACTGTTAAATCTTTAGAGAACGATGACTTTGAAATATGAATGGACTTCCCCACCTGAAGTTGTTAATTGAATTGCCAGATCCAAACCTCTAGATGGCTCCTTTACTTTTATAATGGCTTCACAAAAGAGTAAATTCTACTAGGTATATCTTCTTATAGCTGCAGCATTATGATGAGGAGTACTGTACCTGCTGAAATTCTAATTACTGTGAAACACTTCAAGATACAGGAAGTTTCTCAGGTTCTGGATCATGCAACCTTAAAAGTGAAGAAGTGTTCTAGGTAAGCTAGAACACTTTTTCATAAAATGTAAAACATTAACTTTTGAAATTTTGAGCAACTTTTTGTAACTTTTTGGGTTCACTTCTGAATGGTAAAGGGAGCAGCTTGGCATACTGTTCAATTTCTCTGTAGGGTTTATAGATAATACTTCTTTGACTTCATGCATAGCATTTTTCAAACTACCCACCCAAGTCTGATCTAATCAGCAATTGTTTCTAAGCAATTGGCAATGTGTTAAATTTGTATTAAAATAAATGTAGCTGATGGGCAAGTAGCATGTTGTTAAAACAAAATGAACTATTGTAATTTATTAACAAAGCAAGATTTTGCTAGTCTACTGCTTGTATCTAATATGTATATAAGAACAGCCCTGCTAAATCAGACCAGTGGTCTATCTAGACTAGCATTCTGTTTCACACAAGGGCCAGCCAGTTGCCCTGGAGGGTCCTTGATGTTGCTTCACAGCAGTAGATTTCAGAGATTTACTACCCTGGAGACTCCTTTTACTAATTTTGGCAAGTAGGCATAGTTGGACTATATTCCATGAGTCTGTCTAATCCCCTTTTAAAGCTATCTAAGCTTGTGGCCATCACTACATCTACTTGTGGAGTGAATGCTAGAATTTAACTACCTGCTTAGTAAATAGCTATTACCTATTGTCTGTCCTGAACTTGTAGCCCATCAACTTTATTGGGTGCCCCCAAGTTATAGTATTATGAGAGAGGAAGAAAAATCCACCTTTGTGTAAGTATGCATAATGTTATATACCTCTATCACTTGACTGACAGCTTTTGGGGGCAAGGCCAGCAATGCTGCAACATTGCTTCTGGATGCATAACAAGAAGCATCACTGCAGCTCTCTAGCAATACCCCCAAACCCTGTGGCAATGCCTTAATGTCACTTTCTCCCCCAGATTTCTTCCACTGCTGCGCTGGGTAGCAGGAGGGGATTGCAGGCAGAGGACAGGGGACCTGAGACCTGGTTCCCCAAATCATGTCTCCTCCCTGGGTGTCTTTTTTGAAAACTGAATAGAATCATAGAGTTCGAAGGGGCCATACAGGCCATGTAGGAGCAGCCTAAAGTATCCCTAACAAGTCCAACTGCTGCTTGAAGACTGTCAGTGAGGGGGAACTCACCATCTCCCTAGCCAGCCAATCCCACTGCTGAACTAGTTTTACTGTAATTCCCCCTCCATGATATCCAGCTGATATCTTTCCACCTATCATTTAACCCATTATTGCAAGTTCTGTTTTCTGCTGCCAACAGGAACAACTCCCCACCCTCCTCTAAGTGGCGTCCTTTTAAGTGCTTAAAGAGAGCGATCATATTCCCCTTCACCTTCTCTTCTCCGGACTGAACATTCCCAAGTCCCTCAGCCTTTCCTCATATGGCTTGGTCTCCAAGTCCTGATAATCTTCATTGATCTCTTCTGCACCTGCTCCATTCTGTCTGTATCCTTTTTGAAGTGAGGCATTTGGAACTCTAGGTGTGATCTAACCAATGAGGTGTACAGCAGGAATATGATATCTTGTAATTTGGATATTATGCCTTTGTTGATATACCCCATGACTGCAATAGCCCTTTTTTGCTGCTGCATCACACTGACTGCTCATATTTAGCTTACAGTCCACCCATACCCCAAGATCTTATTCACACATACTGCTATCCAGAAATATGTACCCCATCCAGTATGGCTGGTTGCCATTTTTGTCACCCAGATGTAGAACCAAAAAAGCCCAGCAGGAACTCATTAGCATAATAGGCCAAACCCAACAGCAGGAACTCATTAGCATATTAGGCCACACCCCCTGACAACACAGCTCATTGGCATATTAGGCCACACCCCCATGTTGCCAGAAGTGTGGTCATCCAGCCACACCCACCTTTTGCTTCTTATTCTGTTCACCTTGTTTGTTGTCAAAACCCAGGGCTTCTTTTTGTAGCAGGAATGCCTTTGCATGTTAGGCCACACACCCCTCATGTAGCCAATCCTGATGAGTTTCTGCTGTTGGGTGTGGCCTGTTATGCTAATGAGTTCCTGCTGAGCGTGGCCAATTCAGGAGCCAGCTGGAACTCTGTTCCTGTGGGTTCCTGCCCCAAAATAGCCCTGTGTAGAACACTGTGCATCCTTGTTGAATTGCATCTTGTTCACATTTTTTCCAGTGTGTTCAGAGCTTGTTGAAGTCTATATCTTCCAGTGTGTTCATTTCTCCTCCCAATCTGTGTAATCTGCAGATTTAATGGGTAGTTCCTCCACTCCCTTATCCAGATCATTTTAAAAAATATTGAAAAGTACTGGGCCCAGAACCGAGCTGTATGGCAGCCCACTGGATGCCTTCCTTCAGTCAGATGAAATGCCATTGACAACTACTCTTTGGGTGTGGTTCTCCAACGAGTTCCCTGTCCACCCAATTATCGTAGATTCCAGTTCGTAGTCCTCTAGTTTATCCATCAGAAAATCATGGGGAACCCTGTCAAAAACTATATGGAAATCCAGGTAAACAACACCAATTGTATTCCCACAATCCAGTAAGCTAGTCTCTTGATCAAAGAAGGAAAGCTTTGGTTGGTTGGTTTGGCAGGACCTATTGGGGACAAATCCATTCTGACTTCCCTGGATCACCAAGTTGTCTTTCAGACGCTTCTGCTCCCATATGAAAAAGCCGTCTCTGGACCCAGCTGAATTGGCGAACTATCGGCCGGTGTCCAATTTGCCCTATTTGGGCAAACTTATTGAGAGGGCGGTGGCGTTGCAGCTGCAGAGCTTTCTGGATGATGCTTCCGTCCTAGATCCTTACCAGTCCGGCTTTTACCCGGGTCATGGGACGGAGATGGTACTGGTCGCCCTGACTAACGATCTCCGTAGGCATCTGGATCGGGGCGGTGTGGCAGCTCTGGTGTTGTTGGATCTGTCGGCAGCGTTTGACACGGTCGACCACCAGTTGCTGGCCCACCGCCTCACCAACGTGGGGATTCGTGGGCTTGCCCTTCAATGGTTTGCCTCTTTTCTCCAAAGTCGGGGACAGAGGGTGGTGATAGGGGGACAGCAGTCCCGGAGACACCCCTTGAGTGTTGGGCGCCTCAGGGGGCAGTGCTGTCCCCGATGTTGTTTAACATCTACATGCGCCCCCTTGCCCAGATTGCCTGGAGTTGTGGGCTCGGGTGTCATCAATATGCAGATGACACCCAGCTCTATCTGATGTTGGGGGGCCAGTCGGGCTCCACCCCGGATGACCTGCATCGGGCGTTACAGGCCATGGCTGGGTGGCTCAGACTGAGCCGGCTGAAACTAAACCCGGCAAAGACGGAGGTCCTGGGCCTGAGTCGGATTGGTTCGGGGCTGGGGCTCCCTCTCCCGGCCTTCGACGGGGTACCTTTGGTGCCAGCGTCGGAGGTTAGGAGTTTGGGAGTGCTCCTGGACTCCTTTCTAACGATGGAGGCCCAGGTAGCAGCCACTGCCAGGTCGGCCTTTTTCCATCTGAGGCAGGCACGACAGTTGGCCCCCTTCCTTGGCTGCGATGGCCTGGCCACGGTGATCCATGCGACGGTCACCTCAAGGTTAGACTACTGTAACGCTCTCTACTTAGGGCTGCCTTTGTCGCAAATCTGGAAGCTGCAGCTAGTGCAGAATGCTGCAGCCAGGCTGCTGATGGGTCTCTCTAGGAGGGATTCGCTTCACAGTGCTGCTGATCACCTTTAAAGCCGTGTATGGCCAGGATCCGGCTTACCTGAGGGACCGCCTTTCCCTACATGTTCCCCCAAGGGCACTTCGGTCTGGGGGCCGACATCTCCTGGAAATTCCAGGCCCCAGAGATGTGAGGCTGGCTGCCACAAGAGCCAGGGCTTTTTCGGTGGCGGCTCCTACCTGGTGGAAGGAGCTCCCAGAGGAGATCCGGGCCCTTCGGGACCTTGTCCAGTTCCGCAGGGCCTGCAAGACGGAGTTCTTCCACCAGGCTTTTGAGTAGGAGCCGCCACTGCTGCTATTCCACCTTTGATATCCCACCTTGATAACCCGTGCCATCGCACTCCCGTCATCTTGGTTTTAAATGTTGTGTTGATGCTGTATTGTCTGTATTGTCTCATTTTATAATTTTATCTGTTGATATTGTTTTATGTTGTTTAAATTGGCATTCATGCCCATTGTTAGCCGCCCTGAGCCTTCAGGGAGGGCGGGATACAAATCGAAACAAACAAACAATCAAATAAATAAATAAATATCTTCCTTGGGACTGAGGTCAGACTGACTGGCCTATAGTTTCCTAGGTCATCCCAGCTCCCTTTTTTAAGACTGGGTGGGGAAGGTGTAAATAAAATAGTTTTCCTGGTCTGGTTACAAACTAAAATCTTTGGTTCAGGCTGTAAAAGCAGCCTGCAGAAACTTTCCCTGAAGACAGAGAGATAACAGAGTGTGCTGTGACCTTGCTAGATTGGTTTCAGCTGAGGATGGTAGGAGATACCAATTAAGCACATTCCAAAGCATTTGAGTTCCTAGCACCTGTGTGTGGGGTGGTCTGAGCCTAGGCTGCAGATAAGTTTCGATTTCCCCTCTGCTCTTGTTCATTATGGGATGTCATATGCCTAGCAACAGAGAGAGAGTTACATAATTTCCCTGGTCTGCGATTGAGTCAAAGGCCTAGGCCCATTCAGAGACCCCATTCTATAAAGATAGTTGTATTCACTTAGTATGTGGTGCCTGGTGACTATTGGACCTGGCTTGGTCAATAGCCCCAGAAGCAACCCAGCAATGGCGTTTCATTGTGATCCTTGCCTGGATGGGCTGATTGTGTGAACATCTTGGCTTGCTGACCTGACTGTCTCTGCAAAACCTAGAAAGGGTAACTAGAACTGTGTCTTTTATGTTGTAGCTATGCTGGAAATGCTTAGCCTTTGTTATTTTATTCCTTCACATTCTGGGTCTCGTGTTTTAAATATTTTTGCACCTTAATAAACAATTATATTTTTACTCTGTCTGGTTTTTGCCTTTAATTAACCTCAAAGTCTAAATCCAAAAGTCTTGCTTCTTGACCACCTACCAAAGTAACTGTTTTGTCTTTGGAAACTCAGACTGCAGTTCTACTCTGCAGGGCTGACTTTCTTGTAGTTCCCTGAGAAACCGGGAGACTTGGTCTTTCACTCCTGGGCTGTTCGGGGTATAGCAACCTACCAAGGCTTGGGTGAGTTTTTAGACTCAAGTATTTTATAACTTTGCTTTGCAACGCACTCCCCTTGAACCAAAGTGTCCTGCCCTGGATAGGACTGGCACTTTTGACAGAAGGATACTCCACCCCCTTAGTCATCTTGGTACATGGGTTTACTCCACTGTATAAGATCAATGTTATAACCCAGATTTTGCATCCATTTCACTATACAGTCTTTAACCACTTCATCTTCTATTTGCATTGAGAATACATACATTATCTTAATCAGCTTATCATTAGATGTACACAACAACTTCTCAAATATACTTTGTTCAGAATAAAAAACAACTGTTCTATCTTTATTGTATCTAGATTCAGTTTGGGCCCTTGTCCACCAATCCAGGTTAATCCCTTGCTTTATCTTCCTTTATTTTTTAAAGTCCCTTATCGAAGAGATCTTCATACCTAAAAATTTTGTCTGAGGGGATTAAATTTGGTTGTGAAAAGACTTCCAGGGGTGAGACCCACTTTAGAATTTTAGAGTATACCAAAGGTGAATTCCCCCCCCGGTTGTTAATAGGGATTTTCTTATCAGATGATTTTTAAAATATTTATGTCTAACTGCTTTCCCATACCAAGCAAAAGCATGCCACCCTAACTTTGTTATAACCTTTGTCTTTCGTTAATTGATTTTCATCCCAGCCATTTCTCCATACTCTTCAATATTATTCAACAAATATTCTATAGAGTATGTTAGGGCTTCCAAAATGAAGACTAGGTCATCTGCAAATGCTTATAACTTATACTTGTCACCCTTAACTGAGGCTCCTTTCATTGCATTTCCTAACAGCTCCTGTTAAAACCTCCAGAGTTAAAATAATTAGAAGTGGCAACAAAGGGCATCCTTGTCTTATCCCTTTCTCAATCCAAATATCCTTGCTTTCTATTTAGTATAGATGGCTTCAAGTCTAGTCTTACAAAATCAGGCCCAAATTTCATTTCCTTCCTCTGTTCAATAAGAAATTGCCAGCTAGTGGTTATGTTGTTGGTACTGGATATGTTGTGGGACCTAGAGTTGCCAGGACAAGTGGGAAAAACCCATCCTGTTCCTGTAGCAGTTCCTTGATGTACAAAAATCAGTAAATGAAACTTTTCATCATAGCATATATATAAACATTAAAGCCACAGGAATCCAGGTCAAGAATGTTAGTAACCCCGTGGTTATTTACAGGATGAACAATGATGTAGTTCCTCTCCAATCCTGATAAATTTCTAGGTGAATCATTTGGTAAATGTACAGATTTAAAAACATGGTATTGCTACTTATCTGCCAAAAATACAGATCAAAACATATTCTTTTTCTGCAGGGTGAGGGTAGAAACAAAAGTCTGATCTACTCACCTGTAGGCCTAGTTAATTGCTCTTTATTGCTTTGGAGTAGTAGTTAAGTGCACAGACTCTAATATGGGAGAACTGGGTTTGATTCCCCAGTCCTCTACTTGCAGCTGTTGGATGACCTTGGGCAAACCATAGTTCTGTCAGAGCTGTTATCTCAAGGACAGTTCTGGAAAGAGCTCTCTCAGCCCCACCTACCTCACAGGTGTCTCTTGTGGGGAGGGGAATGGAAAGGAGTTTGTATGCCGCTCTGAGACTCTGAGTGAAGGGGGGGTATAAATCCAATCTCTCCGTCGTCTCTTCCTCCACCGATGTGTACATGAGACTTTACATATGTAGTCAGTTACAATCGTCTCCTGAACTTGAAGTTAATCAATTACTTGACTAGTCCAGAAAAAGTTAGTTAAACACACACACATGCATGATAGGGTTGCCATCCCCCAGGTCCCGGTTGGGGTTACCCCAGTTTTGGAGGCTCCAATCTGCCACCACCTAGCAGGCCAATGGGGGAAGTCCCACCCCAAGCCCTGCCCTTAAGCCTGACCATTGGCAGCTATCCCCTCTTTCCCCTTCTGCAAGATATAAAGGGCCCTTCAGCTGATCAGAGGGGAGCACGTGGCCTGCTGATCAGCTGGAGGGCCCTTTAAATCTTGCAGGAGGGAAAGGGGCATGCACCACCACCTGCTTCTTCTCCAAAGCATTTAAAGGATCCCCTTAAATGCTTTTGAGAAGAAGTGGAGGCCCATGCACATGTGCACTCCAAGACAAAAATTTGTGGCTTAAAGTGCATGCGTGTGCGACCTCCCACTTCTTCCCCAAAGCTATGGGGGAGGAAGTGGGGGGGGGAAGTGCCTGCTATCCAAGCTGTGAATTTGTGGCTTGGAGAACAGGCGCTGGTCCCCAGTATGATGATGTCACTTCTGCATGATGTCATCACATTGGGGCTGTCCCAGCCCCCTGGAACACCCCCCAAAGTCCCCCACTGGGGACTCGGAAGGACCTGACAATCCTATTGCATGATCAACTTCCATAACCCAATAGCCGCATTCATGTAATCTGTATTTTAACCATATTATGAATCCTCTGTATCTGCTTGTCTTTTGTTCTGTTTTCTAATGGTCATATTTTTTGTTCTTAGAATTAAAAAAATATAGATCCCTTGCTCCCATTGTGTTCTACTTGCACAACAGAATTTTTAAAAGCAAGTACAAATTTAATAAATTAATGTTTAGCAAGGTAGGTGAATAAGAGGTGTATCAGATTCCAAGGTGGATTTTTAGTATCAGTCCTGTAAGTCATATAGTATGGCATCTGTTGCAGTTGAGCTGTATGATATGGGCATGTCATAAGAAGGCATATCTATGTAGTAAAAAGCGTTTGGAAAACAGAAGACTTTTATAGCATTTTATATGGAATGTATTTCTAAATAATGTGCTGAGTAATGGTCACAGTGAATTTATGAGATTCATGTTTAGTCTGTTCATCATGTTTGAGAGAGGTTTCTTTAATATTTAAAGTTGCTGATGCAAAATAAGATGTTCTTTCAAACGTCTGGTGCATTACTTGTTCTGAGAATGAAGGGGGGTGTCATGGAAATGAATAGGCAACAGAAGAACTCTTTATCCTTTCTACTTCTTGAATCTGTACATAGAGGGTGAAATGGGAGTAATTTGGCTGTCCCAGTATGCTAGTTTTTGTTGGATGTACAAATACTACATGCAGACTTACTTTTTCCTGCTTTGTACTGAATATATTTTCCTTAAGCCACACTAAGTAATACTTCCTTCCTTTATATCCCACCATTTTAATTGATTCTTATGGTAGTACAGCTCAGACAAGACTCCTCACTATAGAGCAGCTTTCATTAGTCATTAGACTGGATGTAATTTGCCAGTAGACATCACAGAAAGCTAAATGCGTTTGTGCAGTGTAATTTCAAATGACTTTCAATCTACTGTCAGATCAGTGAAGCTCAAGATATTGTCTCATTTTGTTGTGATTTGAAAATACAAGTTGCCATAGGATATTTAATAGCTTGGCAGCTTTGACTCTTGCAATGGTTTATACTCAACAAAAGATGATCCTCTTGGCTCTCCTTGTTTAGAGGAAAGTCACAGCTGGCACACAGTAATTTGGACATGTGAGATTTGGTTAACTATGGTTGAGTCTAGAGGCCTTTTTTCTTTGTTATGAGATAGAGAAGCAGTGTAATGTTATATTCTGCTTTGCCCTGATTGAGATTAAGGGACTTAATTAAACATGAAATATAGCATATCTTAAGATGTGCTGTAAACCTAGGTGATTATTACTGTATCTCTCTTGACGGTTTGCTTTTCAACCCCTCACCAACAGTTTCAAGTATGGTGTAGCTGTGCTTTCATCAAGTTTAAGCATCTGCCAAATGGAAAATTGTCGACTGAAAACTAAGCAAGAAATGTGTAGAGAAACTCAAAAGGAAATTATACAGTAAAGCATAAACCATCTGGTAGTTTTTGGGACCCCTTAGCAGGTCCAGCCTAACAACTGCAGCAAGGCTAGATAAAATGAATCAAATAATTGATAAAATGATGAATCAAATTGACATGGAGGTTTGCCCTGAATGAAGGGATGTTAGATTAGTATTGTTTCCTTTTGGTTTGCTAAAACATATTAATCCTTTTTTGCTTTTAGAATTGGGGAAGGTATGAGCTGTTTAACACTGGGGTGTTATAATCTGTGGACAATGGAGTTTTGCCATCATTTTAAACAGTAACTTCCTGTACGTCTGATAAATGAAGATAGTGTTGCTTTTTGTCAGTAGTATGTAGAAACATAGATGTTAGTGCAAAGTTACCCGCTGTCGCACTCGTGGGCACCTTGTCACCCACTAATACTTCCCCGGCACCCACCAAGCTTGTCAGAAAGTGGGCGGGGCCATTGTAAGGCAGAACTTGTTATCGTCTGCCCTCATTGAAATGAAAGGATTTTGCAGTAAAGGATCAGGTGGACTAGTAAGCAAATGGATGTTCCTTAGTCAGTGTGCGGCCATTCCTCCTTCAGACTTTCCTTCTTCCCAGAAGGTGTGAGGAAGGAGGTATTCTGTTTCGTTCAGCCTCCTGCAGCAGCCATTTTGGGTTTGGCTCTACCTCCCGTGGCAGCCTCTCCAAATTCCAAAGATGTCTGCAGGCTTAAAGAGCTTGAGGACTCTGTGTTAATTCTTGGAGAATATTAGTCTCTGTACACTACAAATCAAAATGCATATGATGTCATGAGCAATCCACAAGATAGAACAGTAACAACTATACGTTCTGGATATCAGTTGCATGATATTTGTCAAACAAACTTAATTGGTATTTGCCTTATGGTATTTTATTACCTAGATCTTCAGCTTCCTCACATTTGTTTTCACCAGTTATTTTCCATGAGTTAGAATGTTTCATATTCTTGGTCATCTTTTGCTGACTGAAACTTTTTCATAATCAAATAGTTTATAAATTTAGGTTTACGGGATTGCTCCTTTTAAATTGGTAAAAGTATATTGCTAGATTTGTAAATTTATAACAACTTGAATTGCTTTTTGATCAATCTTTCTTTGTTTTTCCTTGTACTTAGGTAGAAATACACTTATTTTGATGTGGAAGGTAGATCTTGAATCAGCAGGTAAATATTGTACTTTTAGTCTCTCTGTCACCTTTGCTCCCCCTGTATATTTATTCAGAATTGTTGAGGGCACTAAGTAATGTATTTCCTTCTAAAGTCTTTATTTCTGAATAATTAATACATAAATGCAGAATGTACATTTATTGCTTGGATTTAGCAGGGCATAAATGGAGCTTGCTGTCAAATAATGTTTGGTGTGAGTTCTTTTTTATTTAAAATGTACCCTGCATTTCAGAAAATGTAGTAATGCAGCTCACAATAAAACCTTAGAAACAACAATTTCAATACCACATTTCAAATGAAAGCCATATATAAACAATTGACAAAATTCTATGAGATAAGAGAAGAGCTGCATAAAAATAAAATTGCCTTATACTATGATCAGCAATTAAAATTCAGATTTAAAATTCAAAGTAAAACCACAATCAAGAAAGACTAATAACTATCATGTGACTAACCAAAACACTAGGCTTTACATAGTCCTTAAGAGATGGAAACACTCTAGGGAACAGAATCGTAAAGTTCTGTTTTATTTATATCTTGTACGTTATCTCTCAGGAACTTACACTAGGTAAGCAATTTGATCTTCGTCGTGGTCTCTGTGCAGTCTCACACATGGGTTGGGCGCCTGCGCACGACCTCGTTCGGAGAAACTTCTAGAGCTTTTCCTCAGAAGAGCTTTTGGCGGGCTCTCCCCCCGCTCTGGGGGAGGAGACATGCACTGCGCATGCCCAGAGCGGGAGAGAGAGCCGCCTCCCACCCAGTTCTTCTTCGACCGCCTTCGTGTTCACACCTCGTTCCTGTCGTTCCTCCATTTACCTCAGCTGAGTATATCTTTCTTTGCTTCCATCTGTTTCTTTCTCTTCTAAAAAATATTTAAAAAAAAAAAATCTTTGTCTCTCTCTCTTTCCCCCCCCTCTCCTTTCTTTGGAGGGTGGGTGGGGATTTTTGTATGGGAAAGACTCAATTCTTTAAGGTCTGTCGTCGTTGCCCTGCTAAAATTCCATCCAACGACGGGCACGACCTTTGCTTAGTTTGTTTGGGTGAGGCCCATAGAGTAGATTCTTGCCCTCATTGCGCGAGTTTCACTCGTCAGGCTCGCCGTAATCGAGAGGCTAGGCTCAAAGCTCTTCTTGTTGAATCGGCTCTGCGTCCCGCAATGTCTTCGGGAGCTTCCCAGGTCTCGGTAGCCAAGAAATCGGACACCTCTTCGAAGGCACCGAAACAGAAACCTAAGCGGGCTGAAGATAAGACCCCTTCGAGGTCGAAGACCACGCCCTCTGCTTCGGTTTCGAAAGTGGACCCCATTGTCGTGATTGGGTTGTCGACGTCGATGCCGGCCCTTGCCTCTACATCTCATCAGTCTGCGGCTCGACAACAGACTCCGCAGCACCCCCACTCGTCACCTACGGGGACGATACTGTTGGGCCAGTTGACCAGATCGCCTCCGCACCTGTCTCCGCGAACAGGCTCCCGGTCTCCACGGAGGCGCTCCACTACCCCGATCCACACTTTGGACGAGGGTCTGGTTGTGCACCGCCATGCTCGGTCCCGATCTCGACTTGGTCGTCGATGCCTGATCCGTAGGCAATCCCCGTCGTCGTCTGATTCCGCCTTTGACCACCAATGCTGGTCCTGCGATGACCGTCGGGAGCGTCCGGATGTGGCCTATTATTATTCGAGGTCTCCGACACCGGAGAGACACCGCTATGACCGAATCCGGCATTCGGAACGCGGAGATCAGGCCCACGCCCCTGACCGCCCTCGGCGCTCGGCATCTGTGGCCTCGGCTCATTCTGCCTCTCGGGAACAGCCTTCTGATCTTCCCAGAAATCGGGACGCCCCACGGAGTTCCCCGATGGAACCTCGACACCGTCCTGCCATCGACCATCCGGTCGTCGACCTTGTCCAGCCCCGGTCCTCCTCTCCTATGTCGATCTCGGACGGGTCGGATTCGGCGGAGTTCGATCCCAAGGTCTCTCGAATCGAGGACGAGCACCGACGCTCGGGGTCGATTTCCCCTACGGAAGGCCCTAAGGCATTTTTGGAGCTCGTTACCAGGATGGTGACTGCCCTTCAAGTTCAGGGCTTTACGGAGTCCCCAGCAGTGACCGACGTCGTTCACCGATTGGTCCAGGCTGATCTTCCTCCGTCTCCCGTCTTGCCTTTGCTGCCTGTCCACCTTTCTATGTTGAAAGAGTCATGGGAACACCCGGCTTCGATCCTTCCGGTTTCGAGGCGCTATGATGGGTTGTACAGGATCCAGGATGCTCCTGGCAAATTCCTCCTTTCTCAGCCACCACCGAACTCCATGGTGGTTCACTCTTCTTCGAAATCGAGGCAGCCTGCTCGCCAGTCCACGCCCCCTGACCGGGAGGGTCGTAAACTGGATCTTCTGGCCAAGAAGATGTACTCTCTGGCCTCCATGAATCTCCGGGTCGATACTTATCTGTCGTATTTATCTGCTTACGCATTCAACGTTGCCAATGCAATTCGCCCTGTCCTGGAGTTTGTTCCGGAAGAGCACCGTCCCACTCTCTCGGCTGCCTTGTCTGAGGTTTGTGCCATATCAAAGCAACAAATCAATTCCGTTCGTCATGCAGTCAGCTGCTCCTCTAAACTCCTGGTGTCTTCTGTCGCTCTCCGGCGTCATGCCTGGCTCCGGGGCACCTCCCTACAACCGGACGTCAAGTTCCGTGTAGAAGACCTCCCCTTTGACGGAAACGGCCTCTTCCACTCCACCACCGACGAAGTGTTGAAGGCTGTTGATGAGAGTCGTAAGCAGGCCCGAAACCTTGGAGTCTCGGCTGCACCTTACCATCCCAGAAACCGTTCCTGGAAACCTTCCGGCTCCAGGCGATACCTATCTCCGGCACCTCACTCCCAATGGAGGAGGAAACTGTACGACTCCCGTCCTCCTTCCAAACACCGTTCCCAATCCACCAAAAAGCCGCCGCAGCCTAAGCAGTCTGTTTGACTGTCCCCACCGTCTCTCTCCAATGTCGTTCACTCCTTCCGTCCGTACCCGCCTCTTCCCCTTTCTACCAGCCTGGGAAGAAATTTCAACCGACTCTTGGGTCCTCACCATCCTGCGGGTCGGGTACGCCATAGAGTTCGTTTCGCCTCCGATCCTCCCACACTTTGTCGTCACGCCTCCAGACCCCCTCCTCGATCTCGAGGTTTCTGCTCTCCTTGCCAAGGGGGCCATCGAGGTCGTCCCGGAGGCGCAACGAACTCTTGGCTTCTACTTGAAGTATTTCCTGGACCCCAAGAGGGACGGCGGCTTCAGACCAATTATGGACCTTCGGGATCTCAACCGTTACATTCGGTATCAGAAATTCAGAATGGTCACTCTGCAGTCGATCCTTCCTCTCCTTCCGCGGGCAGCGTGGCTCGCGTCAGTCGATCTTCAAGACGCATACTTCCATGTCACGATCCGTCCCCAACATCGGCGGTTTCTCCGGTTCGCCGTTGGGGATGCCCACTACCAGTACAGGGTGCTTCCCTTCGGCCTTTCTACAGCTCCACGGGTGTTCACCAAGCTGATGGCTGTGGTGGTGGCCGAGCTCCACCGACGGGGAGTCACTCTTTATCCTTACATCGACGACTGGCTTCTTGTAGCTCCAACGCCAACTCAGTTGCTCCACGACACTCGGGAGACTCTCTCCCTCCTCCGTGCTCTTGGCCTTTGCGTCAACCACGCCAAGTCCTCCCTTCAGCCCCTCCAAATCCTTCGATTCCTCGGGGCTCGACTCGACACCAACCTCGAAGCGGCTTTCCTTCCGGAGTCCAGGGCTTCCGACATTCGGGCGATGGTGTCCGCCTTTCAGACGTGTCCCCAACAATCCGCCCGTTCGGTCATGAGGCTTCTGGGTCACTTTGCCTCTACGGTGTTCGTTGTCCGCAACGCCCGGTTGCAGATGCGGCCGCTTCAGCTCTGGCTCCTACGAGCCTTCGATCCGCTCCGGAGGCCTTGGCACACGATTCTGTCGATCCCACAAACCATCCTCGCCTCCCTCGAGTGGTGGGCTCAACCTGTCCACCTCCTGTCCGGGATGCCATTTCGTCCTCCTCCTCCCGACTTGTTGTTGACCACGGACGCTTCCCTCTCGGGTTGGGGAGCCCGGAGCGGAACGCTTACTGTTCAAGGGTCTTGGTCTGCTCGAGAGGCAGCTCGCCACATAAATTACCTGGAGTTGCAAGCAATTTACCTGGCCCTCCGGTCTTTTCTTCCGACCCTCCGAGGCCGTGTCGTCCAAGTGGCTTCCGACAGCACCACGGCTGTTTATTATGTCAACAAACAGGGTGGCACTGCCTCTGTCCGTCTCTGCACCTTGGCGATAGACCTCTGGTCCTGGTGCCTCCGCCACTCCATCACGCTCTCGGCGATTCATATTCCCGGG
Source organism: Gekko gecko (assembly GCA_029375565.1). Classification (NCBI taxonomy): domain Eukaryota; kingdom Metazoa; phylum Chordata; class Lepidosauria; order Squamata; family Gekkonidae; genus Gekko; species Gekko gecko. The sequence continues at coordinate 125,046,832 of JAPDNY010000007.1, forward strand.
GATCAGAATGTCGATGCGGACCGGTTGAGTCGTTCTGCCTCATCGGACAACGAATGGTCCATTCCCCTCTGGTATCTTCGGCCTCTGTTTCGGGAGTTCAGTCACCCATCTGTTGACGGCTTCGCGTCCGTCGACAATGCTCGATGTCACCTGTTTTTCAGCAGGGGTCCCCCGTCTGCTCGGTCGCTCGGGGATGCCTTTCTCCACAAATGGAACGGAACCCTGTTTTATCTGTTTCCTCCGTTCCCTCTCATCTCTCGAGTCGTGCAGAAGATTCGTGCAGACCGCACCTCCTGCATTCTGATCACTCCGTGGTGGCCACGCCAGGTCTGGTTCCCGCACCTGCTTCAACTCTCCTGTCGATCCATCCACCCCCTCCCTGTCGTCCCAGATCTCCTTTCTCGGGCCCGAGGGAGAATCATCCATCCCAATCCGGGATTTTTCAAATTAACGGCCTGGAAGATCCAGCCCTAGACTTCCCGCCTCAGGTCTCTGAAATCCTCCTGAATGCTAGGAAGCCTTCTACTCGACGTTCCTATCGGTTCAAGTGGAACAGATTCCAATCCTATGCTACTGATCACTCCTTCGATCCAATTCGATCATCTCTCCGTGAGATCTTCGCCTACATTGTGCATTTGAAGGATGCGGGCCTGGCATACTCGTCCTTGAGGGTTCATTTGGCGGCGATCTCCGCCTACCACCCCCTCATCCAAGGCTCGTCAGTGTTCTCCCACCGTCTCACCAAGACATTCCTCAAGGGTCTTCTTCGCATGTGCCCACCTAGGAAACCGTTGGTGCCTTCCTGGAGCTTGTCTCTAGTCCTTTCTCAGCTCATGGCTAAACCGTTCGAGCCGATGGCTACCGCCGACCTCAGGTTAGTGTCCTGGAAGACGGCCTTTCTCGTAGCCATTACCATTGCACGCAGAGTAGGGGAACTAGCTGCCTTTAGGGCCGATCCCCCTATACCGTTTTTCATAGGGAGAAGGTGGTCCTTAGAACAGATCCTTCCTTCCTCCCTAAAGTCGTCTCTGCCTTTCACCTCTCTCAGTCGTCTGTTCTGCCTACATTCTTCCCGAACCCGACTGATGCCTCTCAGAGAGCTCTGCACTGTCTAGATGTGCGCAGAGCGCTCTCTTTCTATCTACACAGGACACAGCCCATACGTAAATCTCCTCGGCTGTTCCTAGCTTATGGCCCCCTCACGCGGGGGAACCCATTTCCTCTCAACGTCTCTCTAAGTGGGTGACTTCCACCATAGCCCTTTGCTATGAGCTGGCGCGTCAACCCGTTCCTACCTGTCTCACTGCTCTTTCCACACGGGCGGTGTCGACGTCCACCGCTTTCCTGGCCGGTGTCCCGTTGGAAGACGTCTGTGCGGCTGCTACGTGGTCCTCGGCATCGACCTTCGTGACCCACTATGCACTCGACGTCCGAGCTCGGCGGGATGCTGCCTTTGGTCAGATGGTACTGCGATCTCTCTTCGCTTGACCCTGCTGGACCCTCAGGTAGGACCCGTGGGTAATTTTGTTTGATGGTGATGCTGTATCTTAACCATTATTTTTGTGTCCTTTGCAGCTGCCAGCTCCCTCCTCCAACTGGTTCAGCTCTTGTAATCACCCATGTGTGGGACTGCACAGAGACCACGACGAAGATAAACAGGTTGCTTACCTGTAACTGATGATCTTCGAGTGGTCATCTGTGCAGTACCACAATCCCACCCAGCCTTCCCCGCTGCTGGCATCTCCAGATGTCCTGTTTTGGATTCTTTGGCCTTGACAGTGGCGGTCGAAGGAACTGAGTGGGAGGTGGCTCTCTCTCCCGCTCTGGGCAAGCGCAGTGCATGTCTCCTCCCCCAGAGCGGGGGGAGAGACCGCCAAAAGCTCTTCTGAGGAAAAGCTCTAGAAGTTTCTCCGAACGAGGTCGTGCGCAGGCGCCCAACCCATGTGTGGTACTGCACAGATGACCACTCGAAGATCATCAGTTACAGGTAAGCAACCTGTTTTTCATTGTTAATGTTTAGCTTTTTTTTTAAATGAAGGGGCATGTGGCCCTTCCATTCACAAGTATAATGCCCATCTGCAGAGGGATCTCCATAACAGATCTGCTTTGTAGCCTGCATTCCTTGAATGAGCAAAAGAAGGACAGAGGCCTTGCATTAACAGTCTGGCAATCATGTATCTGTGCATGTGCAGCTATCGTGGGAGGGGGAAGATGGACGTTGCTGCACTCAACCAAAGTATTCCATGCAAATTACATCTCAAAATCCACCATATGATACTGTGTTCCTGTCTGTTAGTATCATGGAGATAACCACTAGGACAGCAAGTTAAATCACACAGATTTATCTGCCAGAATAATCGCACTGAAATAATGGAGGCCAAGATGCAAAACCAGGATGTATTAATTTATTGGTTGCCAGTAGTACTGCAAGAGTTGTTTTAATAATTTTAATAATTATGAATATTGTTTATAGGAATAGTGTCACCTGCTATGAGCCCTGTTGTACAGGGGAGGGAGGGCTATAAATCTAATAAATAACTAAATAAACATGCAAGCAATGTAACCATTTTTCAAGAGCTTGGACTTCATGAATTATCCATACCTTTATGCTTTGTTCAATTTTTTAAAAAAAATCTTGTCAGGTTTTGTATTCTGAGGGAGGCTTTATTCCTTTAGGTGGCTCCTGGAGATCTCCTGGAATTAGAACTGTTCTCCAAAGAGATCAGTCTCTTGGAGAAAATGGCTGCTTTGGAGGGTGAACTCTATGGCATTATAACCCACTGAGGTCCATCCCCTCCCAAAACCCTGCTTTCCCCAGGCTCCATTCTCAAACCTCCAGCAATTTCCTAACCCTGAGTTGGCACCCATAGTTTCTTATCTGTTTCTAGTATGCACGGGCAAATATCAATACAACAAGTTATTAAAAACGGTAACTTCACTTAGATATAGCTGTATTGATATTGAACATTAATCAGTCACTTTAAATATTTTCATTCATTTCTGCCTAACATAATTGTTTGCTTGTTAGCAGGTGTAACTTTGAGCAGTCATGGCTGCTCAATCATTAGATCCCCCTCCAAACGCAAGCTGTAAAATTATGACTTTTCGGCCTTCGATGGATGAATTCCGAGAGTTTAACAAATACTTGGCTTACATGGAATCAAAAGGTGCTCATCGTGCTGGACTGGCAAAGGTAAATGCCTTATGGTGAAAATGAAAGTATTTTGAGGTTTGATGTATCTTTTGTTATTAAAGAGTTTTGTCTAATGTTATTCAAGACTAATGCAAATATTTTAGCACCAGAACTTTTGATACTTAACTTGCTAACTAGTAGTTTGAGGAAATCTTTTTGTTATATCAAATGGCAAATTGTTGCCAGTGTTTTTGACAATAAAGAATAAAAATGAAGGATGATTGTTACTAAAAATTAATTTTAAGTCTATGCAAGTCATAAAACATCAGTTAGAGGCCTTTCACCTCTATAGCCTGCCAGCTGATTCTTTTAACTGGAGGCTGAACCCAGAATCTTCTTCAGGCAAAGCAACTTCTCTACCATTGAACCACACATCAGGCCTTCCATAGGCAAATGCTCTTAGTTTTTGTTATTCCAGGCAGGTTTCTGTCTTTAAGAAAGAAATTAAAAGCTGTACAGTGTATCTTAAAGATCTGAGTTCTTATTGCAGGTGTAGGGCCTCAGAAGTACACATGGAGTTGCCTTCACATGCAGAGAATCGGTAAAAAGGTAAAAAAAAGCAAACTTCATGTTGGGGATTATTAGGAAAGGGATTGAAAATAGACCAGCCTATATTATAATACCACTATATAAATCTATGGTATGATGTCATTTGGAACACTGTGTACTTCTGGTCTTTGTATTTAAAAAAAAAAGGTATTGCAGAGCTGGAAAAAGTGTGGAAGATGGCAGCCAAGATGATTAAGGTCTAAAAGCAGAAGAAAGGCCGAAAGCAGTTTAGGACTTTCAGTTTAGAAGAAAAGATAATGAAGGGTGGACATGGAGGTGTGAAAAAAAGGAAACAAAACTATGAAATATTTTCCCATTTATAATGAATGAAATGCTTCTTAAGGCAAGGTTTTTCAGTGAAAAGTTTGAGGATACTATCAAATTTCCCAATTGAAAAATTGGGAAATTTTGAGGAGCACTACAAAAAAAACCTCTGAAATATTTTTGCTTTTCAAATGAGAAAACCCCTGTCTTACAAAACAATTTCACTCATTACAAATGTACAGCATGAAAAAATCTTTTTTTTTTTAAACTGCCGCTAGGGGCAGAATTTTATTTAGTTTTCTGAACAACACTACAACAATACAATACAATACAATACATACAGACAACATCACAACACAACATACAACATGTGCGGGGGGGTATTCTCCAGCGTTTCTTCAACATCCTCTGTGCGCCATATCTATTATTTACTCTAACCACTTTCTCAGTTGTTTTAATGGAAAATTTGGGAAAAAACTGAAACTCCTTTGCTATAGACTTAAAATATAGACTGTTTTCAAGTTTTTTTGTTTAAATGTAATAATTTCTGTCCAAATAATACTTTCTTTGAATTTCTACTGAAATTGTTTTCTCCATTAAACTTAAATTTTCCTGCCTCTTAGAAAGCAAAAAAATTAAAGTTAAATGTGCTATAGTAACATAGGACCCAGCAGTTTGCAGCCCTTTCTCACATATTGGGTATACTTGCAAATTTTTTTTTGTAGCAAATGAAGACATTTATACTGTTAAATTCCATAAATATGCTATATGTCAAATTGTACAGTTTTGTATCTTATGTTATGAATTATGTATTTCATAGTTAGTCACTAAAAGTTTTGGTTCCGTAAGAAAGTGTTGCATATATTTCAACTTCCCTCAAAATTTCAATTTTTTTCTGGGGGGAAAAATGAGAAAGTGTTTTGCCCATGGTTTTAAAATTTGTGGGAAATTTGCACATCAAGGAGGACATGTTGGTGGTTTAGAAAATGATGCATTGATTGGAGAAAGTGGATAGGGATAACTCTTTCGGCTCTCCTATAGTACTGGAGCTTGAGTGTTGACAAAGTCAGGATGTTTAAAAGAAAGTACTTATTTACTCAATGAATAATTTAAATAGTGGAATGCTGCCAGTAGATGTAGTGATGCCCACAATAATAGGTAGTTTTAAGAGGGAATTAGACAGATTCATCAAGGACAGGCGCGTTAATGCCTGCTAGCCGTGACAACTAAAGTCAGCCTCCACAAACATTGGCAGTAAATCTCTGAATACCAGTGTTTGGAGGCTGCAACAGAAGAAGGCCTTGGTGTATGTGGCTTGTTTGTTTGCCTTCCAGGCCAAGTGGTTTGACAGCTGTGTGAAACGGGATGCTGGACTAAATGAACCTCTGGGCTGATGCAGCTGGGCTCTTATGTTCTTTTGTTGTTCAGTAGAAACTATCTATCTGCGCTCCAGGGAATGTATTTGCATAATCTTTAGGGAATTTTTAAAAAATGAAATAAGGATTAAATTTAAATTAATATTTTATTTAATAGCTGGCTGTATGTAACAACAGGTGTCAGATAAATAGGGTCGGCTCTCTTGGGGTATTGTTTAATACACTGGAGACTTATGAAGTCTAGTTGGCAGGTGTTTTTTGGAGGGGTACAATGGGATACAGCTAATGAGGTCTGAACTGCTTAGCTTAAGTAGCAACCAAACCTGATTGGTTAAGGCCTCATGAGACCATATTGCTTCAAGTTTGTGACCTAAGAATCTTGGAGCATATTTGTAGTAATTTTGACTTCTAATTTCACATTATGCCATAAGAATAGTAGGACACTAAACAGTTATTCCTCAGCTTTTCTGTGGCAATGAAATTAATGAGCTGTGTACTACTGAATATAATTTGTACAACTTCAGTGTATCTTCCTGTTGTACAGAAACTTCAGAGAGATTTGACAATGCAAAAAAAAATCTCTAAAATCCACTTGTTTTGCCTCCTAACCTTTATTTGATATCTGTCTTATATCCAACATTATTTTGAAATCATTAATCAATGTGTCTGAGTCCTACCACAGTAATGGAATGACTGTGATTTTCAGTAGCATATTATGATGGTAACTACAGTTGTGGGTTATACTGAATATCTTTGTCTGCAGATTTCTAATAGAAGACCCAATATTAGCCTTAAATTCTGAAGTACCTAGGGTATTTGGTATGAAAAGCCTACACCTACTCTTGAGCAAAAAATAAACACTTCACTTGATCTAAAAATTTAACCCCTATTGGACAATGAAGCAGGAGGTTGATAGAAGTTCCAGAATGGATTGTTTGCATTTTTTTCTCTGCCATGTTGTTGGCCTCCTCCTTTCTAATCAGGTGTTCTCATCTCTTTCTGTTTACCTCTGTATGCACATTGTACTTCCCCAGGGACAGAGATCCTTTCTAAAATGCCTGAGGCCTCTCTTCTGTTCCTGTGACAAATTACTAGGTAGAAACTTATTAGAAGATTCTGGTATACTTCACTGCTTCCATGCATAGGGTTGCATCTGGAGATCTCTGGCTGTTACCACTATCACCAGACAAGCAAGAACAGTTTCCTGGAGAAAGTAGCTGCTTTGGAGGGTGGCCTCTATGGCATTATGGTCCTATGGTCCTAACCAACTACCGCCCAGTGTCATACTATTCCTGGGTAAGGTGGTTGAGAGAGCGGGCCAAACAACTCCAGACTTTCCTGGATGACACTTCCATCCTTGATTCCTTCCAGTCCAGCTTCAACCCTGGTCGTGGGATGGAGATGGCTCTGGTCACCCTTACAGGCGACCTCCGTAGACATCTAGACCAGGGCAGATCAGTGCTGCTGTTACTATTAGATCTAATGGCAGCGTTTGATAAGGTTGACTATGATCTATTGACTCACCACCTCGCCGATATAGGAGTTCAGGGGACTGCCTTGAAATGGCTTTACTCCTTCCTCCATGGTCAGGAACAGAGGGTGGTGCTTGGCGAGAGGGTCTCCCCGTGATACCCACTGGAATGTGGAGTGCCGCAGGGGGCAATCGTCTCACCAATGTATTTAATATCTATATGCACCCCCTTGCCCAGTTTGTCCAGAGTTATGGGCTGGGTTGTCATCAGTATGCTGATGACACCCAGCTGTATCTGTTAATTGACAGCCATCCATCTTCCATTCCTATGAACTTGGCTGAGGCTTTGGATGCTGTGCCAGTGCCTGTGGTTGAAGTTAAATCCATTGAAGACGGAGGTCCTGTACCTGGGTTGAGGGGCGTTGGATGTGGGTGCCAGGCTCCCCACACAGGAAGGGGTGCCTTTGGTGCCAGTCCAGACGGTGAGGAGTCTGGGAATGACACTGGATGCCTCTCTTTCCATGGAGGCCCAGGTTGCTGCAGTTTGCCAAATCTGCGGTTTTCCATCTTAGGTAGATCAGGCTACTGAAGCTCTATCTTTCCCACCGAGACCTAGCAATGGTGACCCATGCAATGGTCACTTCTAGACTTGATTACTGCAACCCGCTCTATGCAGGCTTACCCTTGAAGCTGATCCAGAAATTACAACTGGTGCAGAATGCGGTGGTGCACCTGCTGACGCCAACGCCTGTGTGGGCTCACATTAGGCATGTGCTCCACCAACTGCATTGGTTGCCAGTGGAGTACTGGATTCACTTCAAGGTGCTGTTTTTGACTTTTAAAGTCTTATATGGCTTGGGACCAACATATCTAAGGGACCGCCTCTTCCCATATACACCTTGAAGAGCATTATGCTCTAAAGATAAACACCTCCTGTTGGTCCCTGACCCAAAGGATGCCCGTCTTGCCTCAACCAGGGCAAGGGCTTTCTCTGTCCAGGCTCCAGCTTGATGAAACATGCTCCCTATCTAGACCAGGGCCCTGTGGGATTTTCTTCAATTCTGTAGGGCCTGCAAGACGGAGCTGTTCTGCCAAGCCTTTGGTTGAGGCAATGGGCACCCATATATGGTCTCTCTGAGGTTGCTGTCACCCATCTATTTACTGACCACTGACAACTGGCCTTTAATTCACTGCACTATTGGGCCAGAACTTTATAGCCATCTGACGCTGTTTCAAGCTGTACCCATTGTTTTAATTGTTATAACGTTTTATCTTGTTTTAAACTGAAATTGTATTTATTATAATGATGTTACCCATCCTGAGCCCGCTCATAGGATGGGTAGGCTATAATGCAAATAATCAATAATCAATAAAAATTATAGCCTGCTGAGGTTCCTCCCCAGGCTTCACCCCCCCCCCCAATATCCAGGCATTTCCCAACCCAGAGCTGGCAACCCTATCCATACACCTACCCCAGGCAAAAAATAAGTATTTTCTGAGTTATTTCTGTTAACATAGAATCACCACCCTGCTATCTTTTTAGGCTGAGGTTTGAAAGGAAGAAGAAAAACAGAAGTATGTATATCAAAAATGATTATGTAACACAGGGTGTATGAAACAAAAAGCATTTCTCCCTAGTACCCCCTTAGTACCCCCTTATTATAATTTTTAAAACACTATCTGTAAAATACAATAATACTTCTGTTGGGGTATATTTATAGTCAACATTTTGGATTTCAAATTCCATAACTAATCTGTTTTACATCTACATTATTGATGTACTACATATTTGGTATTATATATTTTTGCCACCTCTACCTACTCATTGTAATTTTTTATAAAAAGTAATATATCAGAGTACAGACAGAAAATTTGTTATATATATTTTATAATACGAAGGCAGAGGATATTTCTCCTCAGGATCTGCTTCTTTATACATTTATATTCAAGATATTACATTTAAACTTATTATTGTTCTGCTTCTACATTTCAATACATTTGTATACAAATTCTTAAAACTATTTCTCATTCTAAATTTGTCTCTTGTTTGCATACTACACACTCCATCTCTCTTCAAAAGTCATGATTGATCTGTTTCTCAGATAAGTGGTTAATTTTGCCATTACTGCATATCCAGTGAGTTTATTTTTCCATTCTTCTAGGTGGGGACAGAAATCTAGTTTCCATTTTGCTGCATAGATAATTCTAGCTGTCACCATGTATCTGAACATTTCTTCCAGGATTTTTGGTAATTTATTAGGCAATATACCTAATAATCTATTCTTAGCTTCCATAGGGAATTTAAATTTTAATATGTTCTGTATTTTTCCATGTATTTCTTTCCATTTTCTTTTGCTTTTTTACAAGTCCACCATATATGAAAAATGTTCCATCTGTGTCCAGCGTTTTCCTTTGTAGTTTTTGTCTGCTTTCTCAATGCCCTTTGGGCTATATACCATCTAAAAATATTTTGTACCAATTTTCTCTAAATTCCTGGCTGTAAACTTTTTCCCGTAAGGGTTCCCATTGATCCATAGATATCTGCTCTCTAAAATTCTACATCCATTTGATCATACATTTTTTTCAATTGTTCTTCTGTTTTTAGCTGTAGTAGCATCTTGTATATCCATCATAGTAAATGATCTTTTGTTCTATAATCAATTATTCAAACTCAGTTGCATCTCTTAGAACTCCACCTTCTATGTTAATGATCTTTAGTCTTGAAAATGATTGATAATATAGCAACCATTGAATATTTATTCCTTCATCTTTAATATCTTGCCAAGACTTGATTTTCCCCTGAGCATTTACCATGTTATCCTATGTTAAAAAGTCATTTTTATTTCTGAGGAGGTCTAGCAGTCCCTAATATTAAGTGGTATTATCAAGCAGTTTGTCTGGTTTGGATTTCTGCCTGGATTAAAAATTCGAATAAAAGCCTGATGAAATTGGAAGCAGCAGATTTGCTGGATGGCTTACATAAACATCTTTGGATTAAAACTGGGAAAACATTAAAAAACAACCACCACCACAATAAATACTGGCCATGTTATTAGAGACAGCGTGTTGAAAAATTGGTGGTCACTTAACACAAGAATAAGTCCTCTAATACCACCTTTAATGTCCCCACTAGATGCTTACCGTGACAAATCTGAGAGGAAAACCAATGATTGTATAACATATCAAGATATGATTGATAAACATGGGAAAATTAAATTTCAGCAAGTATTTAATGAAGAAGTGGAAAAGATAAAATGGTTAACATATCTTTAACTTTCAAGACTTAAAGAAGATAAACATCAAGAAAGAGATAAGAACATAAGATAAGCCATGTTGGATCAGGCCAATGGCCCATCCAGTCCAACACTCTGTCACACAGTGGCCAAAAATACCAAGTGCCATCAGAAAAGAAAGTTGATTCAATTTGAAAAGATTATATTGGATTAAAAACGATAATCTTTTAAGACATTTTTATAAACTCCTTTTGCAATACGATACAGAAACATAAAGAGTCAAGACATGTATGGTGAAATGGTCACAACTTTGACAAGGAGATTTTATTTCAGCAATGGGAAAAGCTTTTGATGAAAGACATAATATTCACAGTGAGTCAAACACTTAGAGAACTGGTATAAAATGCTTTATCTCTGGTACATCACCCCAAAAGACATTGAGAAGATGGATAAAACTATAAAGGATTGTGTTGGAAGTGTAAAAAGATAGACAATACTTTTTTACCATATGGGGTGGTCTTGAAAAAAAACCTAGCAAATATTGGACAGAAATACATACTGAAATTCAAAGAATGTTGAATATTAAATTTGCCAAATCACCAGAGATGATGCTATTAGGAATCTTACCAGTGAATATGGATAGAACAATATATGAACTGTTTAGATACATGCTAATGGCAGCAAGAGTAGTATTTGCAGCCAAGTGGAAAATTGAGTTGCCCAGCTATTCAGAACTAGGTAGACAAGATGCAAGAATACACAACTATGGCAAAACTAACAAACTACATTAACTAAAGACCAAAAGATGAATTTGAAAACAATTGGCAAGTTTTCTGTGACTATTATAACTAACAAGAGGCGGGACCCGCGATACTCGCGGGAGGGGGGGAGGGAGTATTCCGGCCGCCAAGCTTCCCCCCCGCAGTGGCGAGGCCCGCCGGCCCACCGAGATTCCCCCTCCCCAGAAGCAGCGGAGGGGCGGTGAGGCTGGCCAGCCCCTCAAGCCTCCCCCTCCCTCCCCCCAGCAACGGTGGCGGCAGCGGCAAGGCCAGCCGGCCCGCTGAGATTCCCCCTCCCCAGCAGATTCTCCCCCCCGGCTCCGGCGATCCTCCTCCTTCCACCCACCCCCCGGCTCCAGAGGCGAGGCCCGAGCGGCTTCCAGCCGCCGGGCCCGCCGATCTCCTCCCCCCACCCCCCGGCTCCGGAGGCAAGGCCCGAGTGGCTTCCAGCTGCCGGGCCCGCCGATCTCCTCCCCCCTTCAGCTCTCTCCTCTCCCCCCCGGCTCCGGTGGCGAGGACTGAGCGGCTTTTAGCCGCCAGCCGCCGCAGAGTTCCCAGAGCATTCCCTGCGCATGTGCAGGAAACGCTCTTACTTTTTTGGGGATTCTGATATCCCCCCTAGACTTTTAAACACTTTTTAGATTTTTCTGCACACGTGGGGACTGCCCCACGTGCGCAGGAAAATCTCCCTGCCCCCCAGGTGCCCCCGATGTGCGGATTTAGATATCCGCACACAGGGGGCCACTTGGGAATTAGATATATAGATTTCTTTAGTTAGATACCTGAAAGATTTAATAGTAAACAATAATGGCAAAGTTAAAGGTTTCCCTTGCTCGAAAGCCAGTCGAATCCGACTTTAGGGATGCAGTGCTCATCTCCATTTCCAAGCTGAAGAGCCAGTGCTGTCCAAAGATGTTTCCATGGTCATGTGGTTGGCATGACTAGATGCCGAGGCACACGGAACGCTGTCACCTTCCCACCAAAGTGGTACCTATTTATCTACTTGCAATTTCTTGCTTTCGAACTGCTAGGTTGGCAGGAGCTGGGATTAGAGACAGGAGCTCACTCCGTCATGTGGCACTCAGGTCTTGAACTGCTGAACTACTGACCTTCCGGTCTGCAGTTCAGCACCTTAACCACTTGAGTCACTGCAGCCCCAAACAATAATACTATAAGATAGTTTTAATATGAAATGAAAAAAGTAGTATGTGTTTATTGTAACAAACAGTTGTGTGAAGTCTTATAAAAATTTCTATGATGTTATCTATGTTGTACTATATAATTGGTGAGATAAGAACATTGAAAATATAGTATGAGAAATTGGTAGAATGAGTTGGTCATTATACAGATTTAAGTGAATAGGTCGTATATATTTTAAGCTATATTCTTATGCCATTATACCATATATATCTTGTTAAACATTTGTTAAGCTATTATATCATATACTTTGTTACATATATTTATAAATTTTGAAAAAAGAAGGTCCTTAATTTCCATAAAATTGCCCTCCTATTAGGTTTTTTGGTAATTATATTTTCTGTTTTTCCCTATTTTTTAAAAAGTCATTTTTATTTCTCATGATAGGCTTCTATTGGGGAAATAAGTGGAGAGTTTGATGAAGTCAGTGAATTCCAGCATGTAAACCATATTTTCAAAAGCCTGTCTCCGGTGTGTAAACCATGATCTTCTTCGTGGTCTCTGTGCATCACACCTAGGGGATCTAGTGCACCTGTGCTGATCTGATCGGTGTTGTACAAAGCTCACAACGGGATTTTTGCGCCTCCACCCTGAGCGTGCGTGGGAACCCCCACTGCGCATGCCCAAGGGGGTGGGGCGTGCACATCCCACCAGTTCTCTTTGGACCGCCGCACTGTTAACAGCTTTCTTTGTCGGTTGGTGAACGTTCATTTTTTTCCTCACATTGGGAATCCTTTGATTCTTTAATTTTTTTTAATTTGGATTTTTCTTTTTTCTGCCAGACTTTCTCCTCACAGAATCACCAGAGAGTCATCGGGGTGAGAGCTTTCCATCGTCTTCGGACCTTCGACCCCTCCCCCTTTTCCTTCCTTCACATTGAGAATCCTTTTATGGATAAAAAGTGGGGGTGTTTCAAGAGGGGTGCTTCATGTGGAAGTAAACTAGCTCCACGAGACGAACACACTCTCTGTATAATCTGTTTGGGTGAAGGTCATCGTCTGGAGGGTTACGTGCTTTGTGCCAGATTCTCTAACCAAACACAAAAAAATAGAGCTGCGAGACTGAAAGTTGCCCTTTGGGAATTGGCTCTTGCTCCTCTCTACGATGTCATCAGAGCCTCCGCCTAAGTCTTCTACATATTGATCATCTGTATCAATGTCAGGGCAGGCAGCGGCGCCATCAACACCGAAGTTGCAGATGCCGAGCAAATCTGCTTCTGATATGGGGCCAGCCCCTTTGAAGAAACGTCCTTCGAAATGGGTCTCTTTTGTCTCAACAGCGACAAAGAAGCCAAAGAAGGACAAGTCACAGAGACATGCCTCTCATAAGTCAACTTCTGGGGACCTGCAGAAGTCTCATGAGATGAGTGGCGTGGCACTCCCCAAGGGCTCTGCACTGCCAGTCACTATGCAGTTGCATTCCCTTTCAGCATGCCAGTCCACACTGGAGCTGCCTAGGATACAATCGGTGCCCCTGATTTAAATACTTGATTCTCCTACCAGGCAGCTGAACCCTCTGGTGTTGGAGATGAACCTGGCTCACCATCCTTAATCCATATTGGTCTACGAGGCTGAGGATGAGTTGATTTCGGAAGTTCTAGACGTTGGCCATCATTCCCCATCAGCTGCCTCCTGGGCTAGCGGTCGCTCAGATCGCGACTATCGATACAGACTGGTTGACAAGTCCTGCTCTCCTTTCTGCCTGGATGACCGAGGTCGATGGGATGACTACCAGTTTCATCATGACCGACGCTGCCCATACCTCTCTCTCCTGTTACAGACATGGTCCATCGATGTACCCTCCATGGGATCATTGGCAGCATATGCCATGCTGGTTTTCTTCAATGTCGTGGCTGCCGCCTAGGGGGAGGATGAATGGGACAGCCGTTTGCCTCAGGCCTGTTCTCCGCATCGTCCATCACCACACGTGACGCTCTCCAAACCTCCCCCTTTGTTGCTGCCGAAGGAAGCCCCTTTGTCGCCTCTATTGCCAAGGAAGCCCTCCGAACCGATGTTGATCCAGGGACCTGGGTCACATTCGGAGACCTCTCAGGACATGTCTGATATCAATCAGTCTGAGGATGAGACCTCACCAGGAGATGCTTCTTTGAAACAAAAAGTCTCCGAGGACCTCTCCATGTCTCCGTCAGAGGACATGTCTTCCAACGGGGATCTAATTAAGAGAATGGCTCATTTGCTGGGTCTTTCCATCATACAACCGCAGCTATCGATATCGGATGAGGTTTATGACGTGGTGGACACGTCGACACTGATTTCCCTTCTGATATCGAAGGTCCTCCTTCAAGCTGTGAAGGTTCCTTGGGACAAGCCATCATCTACATTGGTATCGATTGGATCACATGTACCGGATGCAAGAGGAAGGAGCAGGTTTCCTCTATGTACATCCGAAACCAAACTCAATGGTGGTCTCATTTTCAAGGAATAGGCACACCAACATCGCCCCATCTGACAAGGAAAGCAAGAAGCTGGATGCCTTTGGGATGACCTAGGTATTAAAGCATCAAACTACGTAGCATGCACGAGTAGATACCAGTACGCATTATGGCAACAAATGGCAGGTCTCCTGTCTTTTCTCCAAGAGGACAAGGGTCAAGCAGCCTGGGCTCTGCAAAAGGAAGGTGTGGTCCTGGTGAAGCAGCTTCTTAATACTGCTAAGCACACGCTAGACACCTTTTCCATGACCGTGTCTTTGGTGCTTGCACTTTGCCGGCACTCCTGCCTGCGAACAACTTCTTTGCCCCTCAATACTAGGGCTTACATAGAGGATCTTCCTTTTGATGGTGAGGGACTGTTCCATTCTTCTACTGACTCTGCTTTACAAGAGATGGATAAGAGCATAAAGGCCTCTAGATCTTGCCAGTCACCCATGGGACAGCGCCAGCAGTACCAGTACCCTGTGAAGTCCAGATAAGGTTCGCAACAACGAAATCCTAGGGTGAAGGCTCAAAAAACTACCAAACAGGGCCTTTGACTTCCCCCAGATTGCCGTAGGAGAATCCACCTGTCTTTCCCCATTCCTCCCTGTGTGGAGAGTCATCACTACAGACAATTGGGTTTTATCCATCCTGACCTACGGATATATAATAGAATTTGTGGACTTGCCAACGCTACCTGTTTTTCTAACCACCCCGCCCTCTACCCTTCTCCCGTTAGTTTGCTGTTCCCAAGTGAGACGGAGGTCTGCACCCAGTCTTAGACCTGCAGGGCCTAAATATCTTTGTGCAATACCGCAAATTCAAAATGACATCTTTGTGAGTAATCCTCCCTCTTCTAACGCAGGGATCCTGGATGGCAACCATTGACCTCCAGGATGCCTACTTGCATCTCAACATCCACCCTTCCCACAGGTAGTACCTCCGTTTCGCTATAGGAGACCTCCACTTCCAATACAAGTGTCTTCCATTTGGCCTGTGCATGGCGCCGAGGGTCTTCACCAAGACAATGGTGGTGGTGGTGGTGACCTATCTTCGCCTACAATTGGCTCTTAGTGGTGGATTCCTTGGTGCTCCTGGAGGAACACATTTCTCGGACGCTCCATATCCTGTCCTCCCTGGGCCTTCAGGTCAATCATCGGAAGTACCATCTTCAACCCTCATAAAGGGTGCAATTCATAGGTGCAGTACTGGACTCTATAACATGCAGAGCTTACCTTCCAGCACGCAGGGCAGCAACATTGTCGTCCCTAGTGCAGGATGTGCGAGCATGTGCCTGGTTCACAGCCTTCCAGATCCAATGTCTGTTGCGGCATATGTCAGCCATCACTGCCGTGCATCCATTGGCCAAGCTGCATATGAGGCCTCTACACGCAGGATGGGACAATCTACACGGCTCTAACCTCCGCCAGATGTTCGGGACTCTCTATCATGGTGGACAATGGCACCCAATCTGACCCAGGGTTCTCCCTTTCAACTGCCAAACCTGTGTCTCACTCTGACCACCAATGCTTCCCTGTGGGGATGGGGAGCCCATCTCAATGGCATAAGTGTAGGGTACCAGTGGGATGTTCTCAATGCAATCAAGCATGTCAACTACCTGGAACTGCTTGCAATAAAGTTGGCATTGTGCTCCTTCCAGCCCATTCTTCAGGGACATTGTGTAGCTGTTCTGATGGACAATACTATGGCACTCAGCTATGTCAATCGTCAAGGAAGGATGGTGTCCCGGAGCTTCTGCTGCCTGGCAATCGACCTGTGGGAATGGTGTGTAGGGCATGACATATTCCCTGTGGCCACTCACATTCTGGGAATCTGCAATGTGAAGGCAGACCTTCTCAGCAGGGGTCTCACACATCATCACGAGTGGGAACTCAATTGGTCTTACATTCATCCCATCTTTCAAAAATGGGGCACTCCAGAGATAGACGTATTTGCCTCCAAAAAGAATGCAGAATGCCCTTTCTTCTGCAGTCGAGGGGGAATGGACCCTCTCTCCCTGGGAGACGGCCTCCTCTACCCCTGGGGACAGACGTTCCTATACATGTTTCCTCCTCTACCACTCCTCCTATGACTTGTTCAGAAGCTAGCCAGAGTCATGCCAGACTGTATCCTAGTGGCTCCATGGTGGCCCAGGCAACCCTGGTTCACCATTCTTCTTCGACTCGCGAGAGACAGGAACTACCACTTCCCCAGGGTGCCTGATCTCCTTCTTGTGGAGAACGGAATGCTTCTCCACACCGAAGTGGACAACCTAAAATTGACGGCTTGGTGATAGGGAAATAACCTTCTCTGATCACGTCTCAGAGGTTCTGATCAATGCCAGGAAGGCATCCACTCATCTATTTTATCACAGAAAGTGGTTTAGGTTCCTTTCCTTCCTTTAGACATCAACTACCTCACCAACGTTGGTAGGTCTGGACGGGTTCCTTGAATTTCTTCTGTCACTTTTGGATCAGGGCCTTTGCCACTCATCTGTTAAAGTTTACCTGGCAGCCATTTCTGCCTTCCACAGTGGTCTGGATGGCTACTCTGTTTTTTCCCATCCCACTTCAAAGAAGTTTCTCTGAAGTTTCATTTGGCTGCATCCCCCTGTAAATGCTTCGACGCAACTGTGGGATTTCCCATTGGTGCTCTGCCACCTCACAGGGAAGCCATTTGAACCTATGGAAACCTGCAACTTGCAATACACAGGTTGGAAAATGGCTTTCTTAGTCATGATTACATCGGCCAGGAGGGTCAGTGAACTGATGGCACTACACCATGATCCTCCATATTTAGTCTTTTTGCCAAATGGTGCCAGACGTCTCCTTTTTGCCAAAAATGGTCTCGGAGTTCCACTTAAACTCAGAAATCTTCCTGCCTGATTTCTTCCCACACCCTGAAGGGGAAGAACAATGTCTGCTTCACATGTTAGATGTTAAAAGGGCGCTCCTTTTCTATTTGAGCCAGACTCGGCCCACCAGGAAGGACAACAACCTATTCCTTTCTTATTCCACTGCTTCCTTAGGGTCACGGATCTTGACTCAGCACCTGTCTAAGTGGATTGTCGGGACAATTGGGTTGTGCTATTCCTTAGCAAAGTGCCCTCTCCCTGCTTGCTTGAAAGCGCATTTGACCAGGTCTGTGGCGATCTCTACTGCTTTCCTGAAGGGCACATCACTGTCCTCTGTCTGCAGAGCTGCCCCGTGGTCCATGCCAACCACGTTTATCAGACACTACGCATTGGATGTTTGTGCACAACATAAGGGCAATGTGGGTCATTTGGTCCTGTCCCCTGCGGTGCACTGAGCCTGACAGTGCCCACCTCCAGGTGAGCCACTGCTTTTCACTCTCCCATAGGTGTGATGCACAGAGACCACAAAGAAGATAAACAGGTTGCTTACCTTTAACTGATGATCTTCGAGTGCTCATCTGTGCAGTCACACTGCCCACCTGTCCTTCCCCACTGCTGTCATCCTGAGTTGTTTGTCTCACATAACTTTGGTTGATAGCAGTCAGAAGGAACTGGCGGGGTGTCTGTGCCCCATCCCCTTGGGCAGGCACAGTGGGGGTTCCCACGCAGGCTCAGGGTGGAGGCGCAAAAATCCCGTTGTGAGCTTTGTACAACACTGATCAGATCAGTGCAGTTGCACTGGATCCCATAGGTGTGACTGCATAGATGACCACTCGAAGATTATCAGTTACAGGTAAGCAACCTATTTTTCTCAAAAGTCCATCTCTGATTATATGGCTTCTTTATTGTGTTATGATTGTTTTCTTAATTCATAAACAGTTGTGTAATCTTTAGTTGCTGTAGATTCTGTGGCCGTGATCTTGGCATTGTAGGACCTGATGTTTCGCCAGTAGCTGTGACTGGCATCTTCATAGGTATAACACAGAAAGATGTAGTACTCTCTGTGTCTCTTGACTCTCTGTGTCTTTGGATCTTGTTTTTCCCCACCCAGAATCAAGTTTGCTTATAATGTTGCATCGCTTAATTTTCCACTTTGTTGGGGATGGAGGCTCTCCATTTATTTTCATAGTGGGCAGAACCCAGTAGTATATGGCTATTACATAAATTACCAGGTTTTTATTCAACTCCATGGGGAGATATCGTGAGAATTAAAGTAGTGTGAGCTTTGTAGCCTAAAAAAAAAAATCATTGACCTTGAATTAAAGAAAAGAAATGCAAATTTTCTTTTAAAATATTCACACTGTGTAGGCCAAATCACAAGTGCATGCTTAATAGTCATGAAAATGAGAATCACTATGCACATATTTGATTTTTATGCATACATCTTAAATGCATGGCTTCTTTGCCTCCCAAAGCAGCATTTAGTTCCTTTTTGTGTGTGCATACATTTTTTGCAAACTTTCTGGATTATATTAATAGAACTGGAGAGAATCTCATTGAAGTGGGTAAAGCTCCTATCATGTACATGCACCTGCTGTACATAAAACAGTAAACATGTACTAATTTCAAGGCTGTGCTTATCTAAATCTTTGGCATTACTTTTACCTGGTAATATCTGAAATTAAATTAAATTGTCCTGAGTATTTTATGCCTGTGCAACCATGTAAAATTCTGTATTTATTAATGTAGTCCAGTTATTGATGTTTAAGTAGGGGAAAAAATTAACCTCTGTGCCAAGCAAAGACTCATTCTGTGACCTTAAACCAAGATGCATATTTTTGATTATTTTGCTGAAGTCTATAAACCATGGAAGAGTAGGAACAATGTTGAGCAATAAAGCACTACTCTTGACACCAGCAATTATGCTCTCTTCCCAGTGTGTTGAAACTTGTTCTCTGCAGCTATGTAATATTGTTGGTCTAATTGCAGATATATAGAATACAAACATATAGAACAGAATAGAATAGAAACATATATACCAGTTTGCTTTATGTGGATCACAGACTGCAGATAGCATTAAAATGAATTGGGTTTGCAGCATCCCCATTTTGATTTCTGCTACAATCTCTGCAACGTGTCATAACACCTGCCCAGAGATGTGGTGAGTTGACATCATGTGTTCCCCTGCTCATGTTCCACATTATTTTTGATACTGGTGAGGCAGGGAAGATGTACAATGTTGTGACATCATGCCACAGTGCTAGTGCTACTTAGGGTTGACAATTCCATCTTAGGAAATTTCTGGAGATTTTGCAATGGCACCTGTGAAAAGTGGACTTTGGGGAATGGTGGGAGCTCAATGGGAATGTGATACCACAGTCCACCTTCCAAAGCTGCCATTTCTTTCAGGTGAATTGATTGGTGGAGTCTGGAGATCAGTAGTAATCCTAGGACAATTCCAGGCTGCACCTTGAGGTTGGTAACTGTGATGGACAGGAGGCTGTCCTGCCCCTGAGGGGAGAAACAACCACTCACTTGAGCCTGTGGGAGTGCTGCTCCAGCATCCAGTCACCTTTCAGAAGACAGATGAAATGCTGGAGGGGGAAGCACAGCAGGAGCCAGTCCAGGCCTGCCTTAGGGAGAATGCAGATGGGAGTTCAGGTCTGCCTCAGTAAGAGAGCAGACAGTTAGAAGGGTAGCTCTGCCTAGTAGTGTTGCAGAGTGGTTTACCAATCCTTCTGAAAGAGAACAGAGTACCCAGTTGTTAGGCCTGTCTTTGGTAATGAGCAGACCTTTGGGAAGGGGCAGGCTGGTGTGGGTGGAATCCTCTGTGTGTGAGAGGGTCCAGCCTAGTGGCTAGTCAGTAAAAGTCTGTTTCTGCATGAAAGTATTAAAACTTGAACCACATCCTGAAGCCATAACTAGCTTTGATTTGTGTGCTCCAGCCAGGTTTTTCCTCTGTCTGTCTGGAGACATGTGTTGCTGATTTGTTCTAACCAACAGGTGTAACCAATCTGTAAATAAATAATTTTCCTATTTTTTATATATATATGGTTCCTGCCTTAGTGATCTCCATATTCTACTTGCACACCACAAAACTTACCTCATGGCAGCAAACCCATTCCTATACATTTGCTATCTTAAGAACAATTGCTAACTGAGGGGATGGTTTATAGTTTAAAACAAACCTGGTTCCCTAAAATCATAGGAGGCTGTGTGAATCCCCTCAGCTGGTAGAAAAGACCTGTCATAGTAACCCTAGTGCTACTACATTTTATGGCGAATCTGGAGTGCACTTGACACAGAAATACAGTGGGTCTGAGTCTCTAATAAAATGTAGTTCTGCCCTGAGACATTCAGACAGTGTATGCCATGCTTGTGGTGCAGGAGCAATATCATGGTCTGTGCCCTTGTAGTGGTGCAGCAGTTGGTGTAGTTAGTATATCCTCTTTATGCTAGTTATAATGTGTGAAAGTCATTAAAATTTGTATCTTTCTGTTCACTGTTGATAAATTGGAGAGAAATTTAGTGACAGCTGTTGAACTGCTTGAAAAAAATTATGAATGGGGGCTAGACTAAATGTGATTCTTAGTCACATGAATGTTTTCCTTTTTTAACTCACAGATGATGCAGGGATTTGCAGCATGAAGTGGCAGTTTGTGCATAGGGAAGGGGGCTTAATTCTTTCTCTCTGAGGTGTTTTTCTTACCAAAATTACTCCTTCGCAAACTGCTTTTTTTTCCAAATCAGGGGAAAATATGGGTACCTAGCTCATCCAGCTAGTCAAAATCTTCAGTACCACCAGCAGAATACAATATAAATCTCAACAATTTTATAAAATACAGTCACTACATAATTAGTATCCAGTGGAGTAAGCATCCATCTGCTTCTCCTCTTAATTCCAAATTCACAAGAAGATCAGCATGTAGGTATTGTAACCCCATTATTATCGCCTCCTTGGCTGCTTATGCATAATGGGACCTAATACTTATCCTAATACAACTTGTTTTATGTGGAAATTAAGATTCAGTGTTAAATACTGGGTCTGTTAACAAATTTGGCACCATGGCTACACACTGAACACACAACTGTTTCTGCACGTTCAGCAAAGTTTTAAAAAATTAATAGCATTCTGCTTTGAAAACTGGCATTTCAAAAGCAGTCTGTGCTGTAGCATGGGAACTACTGCTCAAAGAAAAAACATAAAAAACTCCACCATTGGGTACAGCCCCAAAAAACCTTTGTGAAGTACAGCCCAATAGTTAGGCCAGTCTTTACTCACCTTGTATGAAGTCAGATTCTTTCAGGCTATCTTTCTTGGCTTATATGTTGTCAAGCCAAGAATTCTTTTATAAATATTTTGTTTTGCTGTTTCGCTACTTGAAATTTCTAGGTGATTCCTCCTAAGGAATGGAAACCAAGGAAGCATTATGATGACATTGATGATTTGATGATCCCTGCTCCAATTCAACAGATGGTCACTGGTCAGTCGGGGCTTTTCACTCAATACAACATTCAGAAAAAGGCAATGACTGTGAAGGAATTTAGACAACTTGCCAACAGTGACAAGTATGTGTACTCATTTGGTGCTTTAAGGTGCACCTTTTGGCTTTCCATTTTACTACAGTTTCCATCCTGTTGGGCATCAGTCTTTAGATATTTTACTTTAAAATAGGTCCGTGCTGAGAAAGTGACCCATGGTTTACAGTTTATGGTTTCTGGGAGAACACCCTCATTTAGAGAAATGTGCCAGTTAACACAGCACAACTTCCTAATATCCATACAGCTTGTTGTGCACCAGGGGTAGGACAGCGGGTCTGGGATGAAAAGTCATTCTCATGTATGCGTTCATCTAATAACATCACTTCATACATGGGTCTTGAGGACCCAATGGCAGATTCCTATTGTTGATTTCATATACCATCCCATGCAGTGTATGTTAGTTATTCCTCACAAAGTACATTTTCCACTGATGGCACATTTTGCTTTGGCTATTACATCACATAAAGTATTTTGGTCCATTTTCATGCTATTTGTTCTGATATTAAAATATTATCTGATTTTTTTGTAATAGGTATAATAGTTTTAGATAACCATTAGATAATTTAGACGCACCGAATTACCTGGCAAAGGATTTGGGGCAAAGCTAAAACCAGTATTCGGTTGAAATATGGGTAATTCCAATGCATCTTTTAAAGGATGTGCTAATGAGAATTCAAAGCTTTTGTTATTGTGCATAATCTCTAGTTGTAATTCTAATTTTTCCTCTCTTTGAAATAAATCTACCAAAAAATGGCAATATGAGGTTATAGAGAACTGGCCCTGACTTGGATAACCCAGGCTAGCGTGATCTGGTCAGATCTTGGAAGCTAAGCAGGGTCAACCCTGGCTAGTATTCAGATGGGAGACTCCAAGGAATACCAGGGTCATGACGTGGAGGCATGCAATGGCAAACCACCTCTACGGGGTTGCCATAAGTCAGCTGTGATATGATGCCAAAAAAAGGAAAAAAAAATAGGGGACTGCCTGTACTCCAGACAATGGTGTATATTTTTGAGATGTACATGGTACATATATAATAAATCTATATAAAGTTTGTTACATTAATACCATGATTTGTTATCAGTTTTCTTTAGCTAAGCATATTACAAAATTATGTATGTAACTGATTTCTAGGTTGTACTGCCAGTCCAAAGACTCCTGAAACTGCTTAAAAATTGTTAAAAACACATCAAAACAATTAGAATTCTGTGTTAAAGATTTAGGTTTATAAAAATATATTTTTATAAAATTTTGCAGTAGTTTGGAATTATGCTGAATGACAGGCAAGACTCCACAACGCAATTAAAATCTTCATAGAATAAGATAATTTAAGCTGGAGTTGGAAACTAAGTTTCTGCATTGACCTAACAGCTATATGTATAGGAGGGATGCATAAATTTAGAATATTTAAGTGGCATCTCTCTAGAACAGCTTGAGGTGACTCACAGTTAAAACAGTAAGCCAAATGATATCATCAAGAATAAATAAACAAAATAGCAATAAAAATAGCCAGTAAAAGCAAGCTACAGTGTAAAAGCACTTAAAACTGTCTAAAGCTGGCTAAATTGATGCCAATAAAAGAGTCTGCAGGCTTGGAGCTGTCCATAAGACAGCTAAAAATGTGAACCTCAGAGTTAAGTCTGGGAAAAAGAAAAGTTTTGCCTAGTGCATAAAAGATTTAAGGTAAGGCCAGGCAAATCTCTAGGGGGGGAGAGCATTCCACAGCCTGCACACCACTACTGAAAAAGCCCTCTCTCTGGTTGCCATCTACATTGCCTCCGTAGGCCAGGGGCACAGAGATCAGGGCTTGCAAAGAGGATCTCAGCTAGTGGGCTGGCCAATATTGGAGGAGGGTGGGCCTTTCAGATACGCAGGTCTAAAGCCATTTAGGACATCTCAGGTTTGAACCAGCACATTGAATTGTGCCTGGAAATACATGAACAGCCAGTGTAGATGTATCCAGCCTCTCACTGTAACCTGTCTGCTACATTCTCAGCCAATAATGTGACAAGTTAAATTTACAGAAATTCTCCCTTGCAACTATTTAATCCTTTCTTGATACAGAAGACAAAACTAAATATGCTATTATTTACCAGTTGTGTAGGGACCAAGAATAGCCCTAAATTAGTTATGACTGTCTCTGTACAGTGTGGAAGAGAAGATTTTAAGCAGTATCATGAACAGCTAGTCCACTTTTTGTAGGGAGCATATGTAAATCGGTAATGGAGTCAGACTCAAGATTCTTCAACATAATCATTTGGTTTTGCAGGAAGCCTCTTATATAACATTCCATGCTCACTTAAAGGGTGGTGATACAGATTATTTGAACAAGGAGAACTCATAGATACAGTGCAAATGTAGTACATGTGGCTTTGATGTTGTTGGTCATGAAACAGACAACCTGTGGCTTTGATGTTGCTGATCATGAAACAGACAACCTGAAAACCTTGTTTGCCTTCTGTAATTATTGCCTTTTTGTCCCCTATAGATACTGTACTCCAAGATATGTAGACTATGAAGACTTAGAACGAAAATACTGGAAGAATTTAACTTTTGTGGCGCCAATATATGGAGCTGATATTAATGGAAGCATATACGATGAAGTATGTGTTCTATCATGATAAATTATCTGATTATTTTGCATTGCAGAAGAGAATCATAGTCTGAATTTTGTCTGTAATTTCCATTTCTGAGTTCAAATTTTATTGTAAGTTTCCATTTTCTCAATGAATAGCATGGCCTCTTATGACTGTTTGGTGGAAGAAAGGAAGATTAATTAATTGAAAGTATAGTGGAAGGTGTTTATTTTAAATAAGCTAAATTAATGTGTCCTTAAATTCTGAACTAAATATAAAGAAACCGTTGTATTTACAATCACTTAAAATGGAATTCATGACCATTCATGAAACACATGAAGTTAAGCTAACGCTGCTTTGGCATGTAAAGAAGTGGATTGGATTTAAAGATCTGGGGTTTTCCTATTTCTCCTTCCTGCCTTGGTTCCTAGATCCTCTAAGGACCAGCCTTTTGAATGTTGCAATGCCGCACAGGGAGGTAGTGCCACTAGTCAAAGAAAGGCTGCTTCCTCAAGGCATTAGCACTTTGGATCCAAGCTTGGCTACCAAAGAATACATTTGTGGTTGGCATTTATTTTTAGCTAATTATTTTTCTCTAAGAAGCAGTCTTCCTCAAGCCTTCGCAAAATCTCCTTGCGTCTGGACTGTGAGAAGAAAGACATACAGTTTTTGTCTGCTTTGCACTGTAAAATAAGCATGCTTTGTCCAGCAACAGTAGGGTGGGGGGAAGATCGCACGTAAGAAGTATCAATTTTATGTGGAGGCTTTGTGTTGTTCTCACATTGTTAGACTCTATTTGCTTTGCCATCCACACTGATTCCTCAGTTCCCTTTGTATTAACAACTGGGGAAAAACTGACTCAAGATTTTTGGGAGCCTTTGCACTAGACATGCTTTGTATGATTATTGGGCCTAATAACTAATGAGTCAGCTTTTTTCTCTGGGCACACTGTGAGAGCCCCAAATACTCCCCCTTGAGGTGGAATGGGTGTCTTTTACTGTGCCCACTGTCTCTTTCTGGGCCTGTGCCACAAACTTGTACAGTGCCATAAAAGAGTCCTATGTGCATGAGAGGTCTTGGGGGAAAATCTTCCAATTAATGACATGTACCCAGCATTTGGGCATTTTATCACAACTGGACCAACCAAACCCAAATCACAGAACTGGGGAGAGGTGACACCTGAGGTTGTAATGACTTTTGGGAATAACTAGATGACAGCTACCTTGGTGCGTGCCCTGATTTCTCTGCAGAGGTATAGTATAGCTTCCATTCTATTTTCTGTCTTAGTAATCATCACTAGAATATGTCACAAGGGCATTTATGATACATCCCAAATGTAGAATAAGTGACTGGCATTAGAGTAGCCAATGGGAGAGCAGCCAATCTTAGCATGAGAAGAATAATAAATAGAAAAAAGACAGGCAAAAAAGCATAGCTGATAGGAATTTTGAAAAAACTCAAGCACAGGGAGAAAGTGAAAAAAGGACATGGATCTTGCAGTTTGTAGTGCAACATGGGGTTGTAAATGAAAAGGGTGAGTCCTGGCATCTCTGTATTTTAAGGAGGGGAATTCTGGAAAACAATTGCTGGAATTTTGGCCTCTTTGTTTGCACTGGTCAATTTCTTCTTCTGCCACCAGGTGGTAGCCTTGCACAAGGATTCATGTTTGTGCTTTTAGAAAAATCTCTTCTAAATTTAGAATCAGGATCTTTCATATTTATTTGCTGTAGGGTTTTTCATATATTCAGGGAGGATGGATGAAATGCAGCTTGTCTCGAAATGAGGCAAAGGATGAGTAGAAAGTATATGGTATAATTACCGCCTCATGAGAAACGCATATGTGATAAATGAAATATGTGAATTGTATTATCAAATGTAAAAAGCATTGTAGTTTCTACAATGTGAAAACCTCTTCTATAAGTTTTCTATATTTTTTAAAGTCCCAGCCAAAATACATGCAGTAATTTCGCATGTTATATAGCATTTTGTGTTATGAATTTACCTGTTCTCTAAACCAGAAAGTCACTAAGATTAGCGCAGAATCTATATCTAACAAGCTCATTGTTATTTCAATGGCTGAGATCCAAAGAAATAAACCCAGTGGGATTTTGGACATCTGCTCAGCATAGTGCAAGTCATATCAAATGTGCTTTTTGTGGTGGAATGAGCTATGCTGCATCAAACTATTTTCAGTCAAAAAGGGACAGATTTTCCATGGAAGTAGATAGCAAGATAGGATCATTAAATGAGCAATTAAATGAATGATAGTTAAATAACCCCTCCCCCAGCACAGAACATCCTGCTTTTGTAACTTCCCTCTGTTTAAGAAGTGATTTCCTTTGTGACATGGAAAATGTTGTTTGAGCAATATGAGTTCAGTGTTTATGGCTCCAGTTGTGCAGGTCTTTAAATCCTAGATCTTTCCTTGTTTGGATAAGATTGGCAGGTGAGAATTTTAAGCAGAGAATTGGACTAGATCAGACTAAAAATCAGCCCATCCAACAGTCTAAGTCCAAGAACTTGCCTCAGGAATCTGTCCTGGGGCTTGTTTTGTTCAACATCTTTGCCAAGACCACAGCCACAGAACCCGGAAAATCTACAACAACTAATGAACTCCGGTCGTGAAAGCCTTCGACAACATCTTTGTAAATGGTTAGGATGAAGGAATAAAGGGAATGCTTATTAAATTTTCAGATGATACTAAATTGGGAGGGGTAGCAAATACGGTAGAAGACAGAGTCAGGATACAGGATGATCTTGACAGGTAGGAAAACTGGGCTAAAACAAATAAAATGAATTTCAGTGGAGATCAATGTAAAGTTCTGCTTTTAGGTAGGAAAAAAATCAAATGCATAACTATAGGATCTTCTTCGTGGTCTCTGTGCATCACACCCATGGGATTATGCGTCTGTGCTAATCCGAATCGGTGGTATGCAAAGCTCACAAAGGGATTTTCGCACCTCCCTCCCAGGCATGCGCGGGAACCCCACCACGTATGTTCAGGAGGTGAGGCGCGGACATCCCGCCAGTTCTCTTCTGACTGCCGCGCTGTTAACAGCTTTTTTCTGCCGGTCGGTGAAGAAGCGTTAATTTGTTTTTTCCTCTCACGAGGGATTGCTTAAATTGTTCTCTTTTTGTTCATCTATTTTATTCTTTACTAAAGAAAAAAAATACTTTTCTTTGAGGGTTACCGCTGCCTCAGGCGGCTTCCCGCCAACCCCTCCCGCCTATCCCCTCTGAGGTAATTTTTATTTCACCTCATCTGAGGGCTTTTTTCTTTTTGTGCCATTTTATTTTTTTATGGCTGAAAAGTGGGGGTGTTTTAAATGGTGTGTTGGCTGTGGCAGTAAGCTTGCCCCCCATGACGGCTACATACTTTGTATCCTCTGCCTTGGGGAGACTCATCGCCCAGACACTTGCCACCATTGTGTGAAATTCTCTAACCAGACCTGCAAAAACAGGTCCTTGAGACTTCGTGTGGCACTTTGGGAGTCTGCATGGACCCCCTTACCTACTGGAGAGATGTCTGCTGGAGCCCCTTAAGAATCTCAGCAGAGGGCACCTCTGTTGACGTTGGAAGGTGCACCGGTATCAAATCCCTCTCACTGTGCAAACTCGGCATCGGACAGGGGACCATCTTCTAAGTGTTCGGCATCGAACGAGGCTTCTTCCACCTCTACGCAAGCCAAGAAGAAGAAGAAAAAGAAGCACAAAAAGGGGAAGTCTTCTCTTACTGGTACTGTGAATAAGTCTCAGAGTCTGAGCGGCGAGAGAGTGCAAATGGGCTCTTCATTGCCCCTCTTCAGCAGGCACAACCCAACGTCGATGACACTCCTGTACTGGAACTGCCTACGATTGAGTTATTGGACTCACCCATCTGGCAACTGAACCCCCTGGTATTGGAGGTCTTGGTCGATACCGGACCAATTTTGGCCTCACTGTTGGAAGTCGAGGAGCTTGTCCTACATCGATCTCATAGAGATCGTTCCCTGTTGGCTGTTCCTTGGGCAAGCGATCGGTCTGGACCAGACTCTCGATACCATCTATCCTGATTCCCCAGACGCGAGGGACACCAATATCGATCTGAGGAGTGCCCTGAGTATCATCATTCCAGACCCAGGCTCTCCTACTCACCTAGACGGGAGTTGAAACTGCACTCCCCAACCTACTTCAATCCACCAGTACCTCCTCCATGGGACCATCAGCAGCACATGCCTTATTGGTTCACCTCGTATCTGGTGTCAACATCTATGCCGTGGCTCATGCCTAGACCTCATTTGGAATGGGACTGTGGGTCTCACCGTTCATGCTCTCCCCACTGCAAATCCAAACCTTCCACGTCTCTCTCCAAACCTCCGGAAGAACCTCATAATCCACCCTCACTTCTCCGTTCCGCACCTGCTTTACCACCGCAAACCACCCTGATACCAGATACCCCTACAGTACCGGGATCACCTTCCAGATCTTCCGTCTCCGATTCCGGCACTGATGATTCCGAACGGCCCAAGTTGCCTGAGGATCCTTCACTAAAGCCTACGGTGTCAGACAATCTGCCAATCTCTCCTTCGGAGGATCTTTCTTTGTACGGAGATTTGGTCAAGAGGATGGCACATTCCCTGGGTCTGTCGATAGTCCAACCCCAACCTTTGGTGTCAGACGCTGTCTTTGATCTCGTACAGCTAGATACCTCCACGTCAATCACTCTCCCGATGTTGACTGTCCTACTACAGGCGGCGAAGGCTCCGTGGGATAAACTGTCTTCTGCTCCGGTATCTTCCAGATGTCTGGATCATATGTATCGGATCCAAGAAATGGAGGCTGAATTCCTCCATATCCACCCTAAACCCAACTCCATAGTCGTGTCATCTCCCTCAGAAAGCAAACATACCCTTGCTACTCCTTCTGATAAGGAGAGCAAGAAGTTAGATTCAATTGGTCGTCGTTTCTACTCAGCCGGAGCTCTCAGTATCAAGACATCTAATTATATTGCTTGTATGGGCCATTACCAGTACTTGCTCTGGGAGCACTTTACTGACCTTCTGACCTCAGTGCCTGAGGACAAACATCAAGAGGCAAGAAAGTTGCAAAAGGAAGGGTTGCTGCTTTCTAAACAAATCATCAATTCTTCAAAACATGCTTTGGACACGCTTTCGAAAATGATGTCATCTGCAGTGGCCCTCCATAGGCATTCCTGGCTTAGGACCACCTCGCTCCCTGCTGACACCAGGGCATAGATAGAGGACTTACCGTTTGATGGCCAAGGTCTCTTCCATGCATCCACTGACTCCACACTCCAGGACATGGATAAGAGCATTAAGGCCTCAAAGTCGCTGGGGGTGTCTACCCCTTCTATATCCTTTCATCCTTGAGCTTGGTCCAGGTGTCCATACGCTAAACCATTACCAGAGGAAGGCTACAGACCACGTCGGTCTCCATCTGCGAACGGATAGCAGTATCCAACCAGGCAAACATACGGTTCTGGGCATCAACCTGTCAGACCTAAGCAACTCAAACCCGGCAAGCAGGGCCTTTGACTTCCACCTGTCTCCCGATCCTACCCGTCTCCATCCCTGGACCACCATTACGTCGGACCAATGGGTCCTTTCCATTGTGGCCAATGGCTATTCCACTGAATTCATGGAACTCCCATCTCTTCCTGTCATCGTCACCACTCCCCCGTTGTCCTTCCTCCTCGAAGAAGTTGCCACACTACTGTTCGAAAGGTGCTATAGAACCCGTGCCTCTAGATCACCAAGGACTCGGTTTTTATTCCCGTTACTTCGTAGTGCCCAAAAGGGACGGCGGGCAGAGGCCGATCCTAGACCTTCGAGGCCTCAACACCTATATACAATACAGGAAATTCAAGATAACATCCCTACCAATCATTCTGCCTCTCCTGTCCAAGGGTTGCTGGATGGCCACTCTCGACCTCGAGGATGCCTATTTCCAGATAACCATCCACCCCTCCCATCGAAAATACCTCTGGTTTGCAATAGGAGGCAGCTGCTACCAATACAGGAGTCTACCGTTTGGCCTCAGCACAGCACCACGGGTCTTCACCAAGATGATGGTGGTCATTGTGGCACATCTCTGCCTCTGTGGCTTGTCGGCATTCCCGTATCTGGACAACTGGCTTCTGGTTGCACCTTCCAGGGATTGGCTTACTAAGCACATCTCCCAAGCCCTCAATGTCCTTTGTTCTCCGGATCAACCACAAAAAGTCACAGTTCGTTCCTTCCCAGAGAGTGCAGTTCACAGGGGCAATACTCGACTCCAGGGAAGGCAAAGTCTTCCTGCCCCAGGACAGGGCGCCAACTCTGACCACCCTTGCAGAACAAGTCTGGCTCCAGAACACATCATCTGCTTTCCAGATTCAATGCCTTCTAGGTGTGATGGCAGCTACAATGGCCATCCTTCACTTTGTGAGACTGCGAATGCGTCCACTCCAGCTCTGGTTCATACAGCGCTTCAAGCCCTTACGGATATCCCAATCAGTTCGTCTCTCTTTGCCACAGGAGGCACGCGACTCCCTTCTCTGGTGGACACGGGCAGACAACCTGATGCAGGGTGTCCCTTTCCATCCCCTCACTCCTGGTCTCACTTTCATGACCGACACCTCACTGTGGGGCTGGGGAGCCCACCTCAATGGCCTCTCTGTAGGTCACAAGTGGGATGCCTTGACTTCAAGCCATCACATAAACTTTCTGGAACTTTTGGCAATCAAACTGGCCCTTCAATGTTTCCAGCCTCTTCTCATGGGGAAATGTGTGACTGTATTGACCGACAATATGACAGCCATCAGCTATGTCAACAGGCAGGGAGGGACGGTCTCCCGCAGTCTCTGTTCCCTGGCTCTGGACCCGTGGGCCTGGTGCATACCTCTGCACATTTTCCCCATTGCCTCACACATTGCTGGTAGTGCCAATGTGCATGCAGACCTGCTCAGCAGGGATCTCTCTCAGCACCACGACTGGGAGCTGAACTGGACCTACCTTCACCCCATGTTCCAAAGGTGGGGTATGCCTCACATTGACATCTTCGCCACCAGGTACAATGTGAAGTGCGATCTATTTTGCTGCTGGGGAGCACAAGATCCCAAGGCTTTGGGAGACGGGCTCCTTTACCCGTGGGACAACAGCTTCCTGTACATGTTCCCTCCTTTGCCACTGCTGCTGCAGACGGTCCAAAGACTCATGAGGGTCCACACGAGGTGCATCCTGATTGCCCCCTGGTGGCCGTGACAACTTTGGTTCACCAACCTCCTTTTACTGGCCAAGGCTCGCCATCCTCTCCCACAAACGCGAGATCTGCTCCTGGTGGAGGGAGGAGCTCTTCTGTTCCATGAGGTCCACAAGCTCAAGCTCACAGCCTATCTTGTGGACAACTAACCTTTTCACATACAGTCACTATGGTGTTGCTTGATGCCAGGAAGGACTCTGCGAGATGTTTCGTTTCTTGGCCTTTTTACAGCCCACCGACGTGTCTCCGGCTTCTGTCATGCTTGACTGGGTCCTAGAATTTTTGCTGTCGTTGGCTGAGAAGGGCCTCTCACACTCCTCAGTCAGAGTCCACTTGTTGGCCATTTCTGCCTACCATTCCGGGTTCGAGGGCTTCTCTGTCTTCTCCCACCTGGTCTCCAAGAGGTTCCTGAAGGATCTCCTTCACTTGTATTTGCCAATCCATTCACCGGTATCTTTGTGGGACTTGCCACTGGTGCTCCGCCACCTGATGGGAAAACCCTTTGAGCCTATGGCAACTTGCGAGCTAAAATATGCAGCATGGAAAACTGCCTTTCTCATTGCCATCACCTCGGCCAGGAGGGTGGGCAAACTCGCGGCCCTGCGTCATGACCCACCTTTCCTTGTTTTCCTACCGGATGGTGTGAGATTGCTACCAGACTTCTCCTTTCTCCCGAAAGTGGTCTCTGAGTTCCATCTCAGCTCGGAGATCTTCTTACCAAACTTCTTTCCTAATCCAAAAGTCTCCTCCATGCATTAGATGTTAAGAGAGTGCTACTTTTCTAACTTCATAGGACACTTTCAAGTAGGAGGGACAATCATTTATTTGTCTCCTATGCCAACCACTCTGCAGGGCAAGGGATCTCGGCACAACATCTCTCCAAATGGATTGTTGAGACTATTAAACTGTGCTACCTGTTGGCTAAATGCCCGTTGCCCTTGCCTATTCGAGCGCACGCCACAAGATCCATGGCTACGTCTATAGCCTTCTTGAAGGGTGCTTCCCTGTCAGTGATCTGCAAGGCTGTGACATAGTCTACTCTGAACACTTTCATCAAGTACTATGCTGTTGATGTTTGTGAACACCACAGAGTGGACCTTGGTCATCTAGTCATTTTGTTGGCAGAGCATTGAATTTGCAACAGCTCCCACCTCCAGGTGAGCCACTGCTTTTCAATCTCCCATGGGTGTGATGCACAGAGACTATGAAGAAGATAAACAGGTTGCTTACCTGTAACTGATGATCTTTGAGTAGTCATCTGTGCAGTGACACTACCCATCCGTCCTTCCCCACTGCTGTTGCTTCACTACATTTCTCTTGTTATTGACATGACAGTGGTCAGAAGGAACTTGCGGGATGTCCGTGCCCCGCCTCCTGAGCATGCCTGGGAGGGAGGCGCAAAAATCCCTTTGTGAGCTTTGCATACCACTGATTTGGATCAGTGCAGGCGCATAATCCCATGGGTGTGACTTCACAGATGACCACTCAAAGATCATCAGTTACAGGTAAGCAACCTGTTTATGGGGAGACTTGTCTTGGCAGTAGTATGTGCGAAAAGGATCTAGGGGTCTTAGCAGTCCATACACTGAACACGAGTCAGCAATGTGATGCGGCAGCTAAAAAGGCAAATGATATATCAACAGAAGTATAGCATCTAGATCACACAAAGTAGTGGTATCGTCTTACTCTGCTTTGGTTAGACCTCACCTAGAGTATTGTGTTCAGTTTTGGGCACCACAATTTAAGAAGGATCTAGACAAGATGGAATGTGTCCACCAG
Organism: Gekko gecko; assembly: GCA_029375565.1. Classification (NCBI taxonomy): domain Eukaryota; kingdom Metazoa; phylum Chordata; class Lepidosauria; order Squamata; family Gekkonidae; genus Gekko; species Gekko gecko. The sequence goes on from JAPDNY010000007.1 coordinate 125,080,318, forward strand.
AGGACAATGAAGATGGTAAGGGTTCTGGAGACCAAGTTCTATAAGGAGAGGTTGAAGGAGCTGGGTAGGTTTAGCCTGGAGAGGAGATGACTGAGAGGTGATATGATAACCACCTTCAAGTACTTGAAGGGCTGTCATAGAGAGGATGGTGCAGAGCTGTTTTCTGTTGCCCCAGAAGGTCAGACCAGAACCAATGGGGTGAAATTAAATCAAGAGTTTTCAGCTAAACTTTAGGAGGAACTTCCTGCCAGAGCAGTTTCTCAGTGGAACAGGCTTCCTCTGGAGGTGGTGGGCTCTCCTTCTTTGGAGGTTTTTAAGCAGAGGCTAGTTGGCCATCTGACAGAAATGCTGATTCTGTGAACTTAGGCAGACCATGAAAGGGAGAGCAGGCAGGGTTGCATCAATACTTCGTTCTTGTGGCCTCTTCTTACATGCCCAGGGAAATGCTTATCACCACTTTGGGATCAGGAAGCAATTTTTCTGTAGGCCAGTTTGGCCGGGGATCCTGGAGGGTTTTCCCCCCCGCCATCTTGGCATGGAGCAGGGGGTCATTGGGGGTGTGGGGGGGTAGTTGTGAATTTCCTGCATTGTACAGGGGGTTGGACTAGATGACTCTGGTGGTCTCCTCCAACTCTATGATTCTATGAATTGTGCTGTAACAAGGATGGCATGATAGTTCATTCTGGCACTGTATCATTACAGAGTATGGTAGTCTAGCTTAGTTCTCATGGTTAATAACCACTGATAAATCTGTCTTCCATGAAGCTATCTATTTTGTTTGGAAAGAAGGATGGGAAGAAACACTATTGTAAAACCTTTAAACTATATAAAATAACATGAAGTAATGGCAAGGCATAAACCCATGCTTTTATTTCTGCAAAGCTGCAAAATTAAAGCCAGTGTTTCTCTTTTGATTTACTGTGGTACGCCCAGCACTTCTTGAAAGCATTGATAGCATTGTACTTCACAGATATAATGTCTGTTTTGTTCAGTTATGAAGGCATCTTCTGTATATTTGGATATATTATAAGATATCCTTAGAAGCTATCCTTAGAAGATATTGTGGACTTTTCTGAAGAAAGCCTATGGAGATCTTTGTTATCTGTATATTTTCCTTAGGGATAGTGAAACCCAACAGGTTTTTTATGATTTTAGCTGCAGAAAATCAAAGGAGTGAGCACATTGGTGCTTCATTACATAATGTGCAGCTCTTATGCACCATGGTCTTTTGCCCACTCACACAGTGCCTATCACCCTCTACAACCTCTCTTCTTCAGGTTAAACATAGGTCAGGATGTCACACTTGCCACCCTTCTTGCCTCTTTTAAAAATCTACAGAGAGTCATGACCATCTCGCATTTCAGGTCCTCTCTCACTCCCAGAAACATCCATAGACAGGATAGCCCAGCCCCCTTTAATAATCAGCCCTCACTCACACAGAACTATTGGGATTGAGGCTCAAACACTGTTCTGATCACTTGCTGCCACCATTCATTCATATCCCATAATATAAATATACAGACTGAGGTATTAATTTGTGTGTGAGAGATTCTTTCCCTCAGACATGCAGCCTACAGGGTTAATCAAACAAAGCTTTTATTTATGATATAAACAAAACACTGAGGAAAGTAAAGTACAAGAAACAATGTTTCAGTTTCATTGAACTTTTGAACTGAGGACCTGTACCCACAATTGAGATCTTTTAGTTACAGATTTACTATTTTCAGTCTGTTCCAAGCAGCTGTTTTACACAGTTCCCCTCAATCAGAAAAACCCATTTCACTTCAGCCCTTAAGCTGTCAGCTTCTGTGTTGCTGTCTTCTGTCATTTTTCAACAACTGTTTTCAAATCTTCTGCTCTCAACATTCCATCAGCTCTCATTGGTTGCTCTTGAAGAGAGGTGGAATCTAGCTTGTCCGTCACACATGCCTTTTAAAAAAAGCACAGATCTAATTCAAGAGATTGGAGCTGCCAACCTTTGGATGGGGCCTGGAGTTCTCCTGGGACTACAACTACAACTCTGCACTGTGGAGATCAGTTCAGCTGAAGGAAATGGCAGCTTTGGAGGGTGGGTGTTATGGCATCTGCCCTCCTCAGGAAATATGCCCAAATCCCCAGAAATTTCCTAAGTCAGTTGACAGCCTTACAAGAGCCACAAAATGTCCCATGGCATGTTCTTCCCCTTTATTGTGTCAGTGCAAAGCCCCCAGGGTCATGGCCCTCATCCTCCTGGGGGATGTGGCTGTAGGCAGCTTAGTCTAGAAAAATAGCACAGCTGTGGGCAAGACCTTCTAAAACATGCACTTCCCATTCAGATGGTTTGCTAACTTGCTTGGACTCCATCCTATTCAGAAAGATCATAGCAAGTCAGATTTGAAGAACATAATACAACCTGGGAAAAGGACAGTTAGAGGTTACTTCTTCCAACATACATGTATATGTATCAAAATGAAGTTAACTTGGTGTTCATGCTTGTTTTTCCCCATGGAGATTATGGGCACAATGTGCACAAAGGCCCTGATGAGTCGCCCGTAGTACACCAAAAAGGGGGGGGAGTAGGTGATACTAATAGTGGAGAAGACTGGGTATCACAGTCCCAGGGTACCTTACTCCTGAGGGAGAAGGGATGGAGCAGGGGCAGTAGCCAGTTGCAGAGCTGAGAAGAGAGCCAGGTAGGCCTATAAGATTAAAGGAGGAACAGCCAGGAGGAAGGCCAACCACCAGTACTAGCTCTCTAGGGATCATAGGCCTCTGCTGGACTTCTGCCTGGCTTAACTGAGCAGGTAACACTGCATCTGGGCACCCAAACAGAGGGTGCCAGTGGTAAAGAAGGGAAAATTGAAGGGGGGGTAAAAGTAGGTTGGTAGATGGGTGGGAAGAAGAGAAGGAGGCAGGGAAAGAGAAGATGCTATGAGGATTTTCAGAGATGGGGGAAAGGAACTGGTCTGGGAGGGAAAATGAGATGCCCCCCCAAAAGTCCCTTGTTGGGTCCCTTGCTAGTAATATAATGAGCTATTGCCACCATCTGCTGATTCCTCTGAATTCCCATCTCTCATTTTAAAAAGTCTAAGCCAGTGGGAAGGAGTTAGAGACTTAAAAACCAAAACCTAGGAATTCAGAGGACTTAGACGATCATGGAATCGGATAATTACTGATTTGTTTTAAAAACCCTAACAAAAACCCTCTGGTGGCAAGTACATACAAAATACCTGTTTGGATGCTCAGCTGTCACACAAATGCATTTGCAGTGCATGGCAATGACAGGCTTGTGGATACCCCCTTTGAAGAAGATTGGTCGAAGGTTTATTTTTATTTACTTCATTTCTACCCCACTCTTCTCCCCAGTGAGGCCTTAGTGTCCTGTCACATTCCCCTTCTCCATTTTAAGTAGGTTAGGCTGAGAATATGTGACGGGCCCAGGATCACCTAGCAACCTTCTATGGCAGAATGGGGATTCAAACCTGGGTCTCCTAGATCCCTTTCCAACACACTTATAACCACTTCCCACCCTTGCACGTAGTACTGAAGAGGCTACAAAACGAGTTTACGGGTTTTAAGTCATTTATACTGCAGTCCTAAACAGAGTTTCACCCTTCTCAGTCCACTGAAGGGGCTTTCAGCTTCCTCCTTTCCAGCAGCAGTTCTGCTTACCCTGAAACTTAAGAGCTTTTTGGAGCAGTATGCCCATGTGGTGTGCAGGGCTGTTACTTGTCTTCAAAACTTGCTGTCCCAGATGGGCTTTTCAAGCCATTTTATTTAGTTTGCCATAGAACCTGTCAGGTGATATTTCTCAGGTGAAATAAAAGAAAAATCCATTCTGCAACTGCAAGGGCAAAAAATAATTAGACTCTAAATGCAAAAAAAAAAAAAAAGGTGAAACATTTGCCACTTTGTGGCAGCAGACAAGCATGAGCAGAAGAAACTGTAATTCTAGCCGGCCATGTTGTCCCAAGCTGTAAGCAGAATTTTGGTAGTCTAACCTCAGAAGATTTTTACTTACAAATAATAGATGCTTTGTGAATGAAATAGAACCTTGAATAAGTAAAGGCAAGAATGATTTCATAGAGCAACTTGGAACGTTTTTTTTTAAATGTACATTTAATAATACCTCCAAGTCAAATTCCAAAATCTGTTTATTAAGGGCTCAGACAAATAGCAGTTAAAACACATTCCTACAGCTACAATCACTCCTACTTCCTACGTCCAACATATATACACCTCTTCCCATAACAACAGTTCTCTTAAAAAAACATACACACACCTATACCACATTTCCCTCCTTTCTTAAACCATTGTATAGTCCTTTGTCCAAACAGGTGGTTGTTTCATTTTTGCTTCTTTTTTCTCAACCACTACAGCAGATGGTACCTCTTGAGATGATGGTAAGGTCTCTTGAGACATGTCTAAAAATGTTGACCTGAACGGACCCCATCACAATCAGGCTCAGAACCAATTTCACTCCTGCTAAAACACAAGGGTACCAAATGGGAAGCATTCCATACACAGCCATTGGACAATCTATAGATATATGCCCTTTTTTTCTACACCAGGGGTGTCAAACTCAATTGTTATGAGAGCCGGATTTGACATAAATGGGACTTTGGGGGTCCGAGTCGTATGTCATAAAATGTAGTGCCATGTTCTGGAGACATATACTTTATAAAGGGAAAGAGGAAAGAAAAATGGCCTGTTCATGCCTCTACAAGGAGAGAAGTGGTTCAACTGGAGGAAATTTCCAAATATTTTACCCTCAGTGGTTTATTCCCTAAACCTGCAATCATACTCCCCATGTGTATATTTATATGCCACTTCATCTCATTCTTGAGCTGGCACACAAACTGAAAAACAGTATAAACTCAGAAACCTAAAACCAAACACAATTGAAATACTATAACAAGAAGCAATAGAGAGGCTGAACAGCTAATTAACATGTAACATGATGAAGATGTTCATACAAATTCATAGCAGCCAGCTTTATTCAAGGAAGGTTTTTTTGGGGGTGGGGTTTGCTAGCAGCTCATATCCAAATTGCCATCAGGCAAAGCATCCATAACACTCCAGCAAACTTAGACTGCAGATTCACCAGAATATAACAACAGCAACACTACTGTATTCAAAGAGGGTTTTTTTAACTGACTCTGACTTCTGAAATTGCTACCAGGCAAATAATCCTTAACAAATATGCAACTTTACTACAATATAATCATGACAAAAAAAAGCCCTACTCACCCCATATGTGAGACTGCAGCAGCAGGCAATTGTGCCTCTTCCAGCTTTTGTAAACAAAACACAGCAGGGAGCTTCCAATTGCAAAGGATAGCCCAGAAACACAGGATGCTATGGATCTCCCTGAGGCTCTTGGAGTATTTGTGAACAAATGTGCACAAGGTACTTTGTGTGGCAACAACAGAGGGATAGGAGACAGCTAATTGCAGGCACCAGAAAAGCTAGTCACGTGGAGCTGCCAATCGCACTGAGCTTCTTTGCTGACAACAACAGGGCGAAACCAGTTTCATGGAGCTGCTGATCAACCCCAGCAGGCAGTAGTAAATCTTTACCAGAGTGGGGGTGGTGGTGGGGGTGGCGCTCGACTCACGGGCCAGATTTTAGAGACCTTGTAGGGCTGGTTCCGGCCCATGGGCCGTATCTTTGACACCTCTGTTCTACACAATCTTAAGAGGTGAAATAAATTTATGTCCTCCCTTCTGCAGGACCCCAGGCTTTTTACTCTAACAAACCACATTCAGATTTAACATCTTTAGCACCGCTACATTTATCTGCATAAGCCTTATAATTTTCTTGCTTCTGAACCACTCTTTCTTTCAAATTAGATTCTAACAATACATCAGACCTTGCCTTTGAAAATCCAGTAACATTTAATTTAGTATGCATCTCTGTCCCATGTAATAATTCTGCTGGTGATCTTTGCATCGTAGCATGTTGTGATGTCGTATACGCTTGCAGAAAATCAGTAGTAAAAGCAGTCCATGGCTTCCCTTCCAATTTAGCTGTCTGCGCACTAGCTTTCAAACTTCTATTAAATTGTTCAGTTTCTCTGTTCACTTGAGGGTAATACACCAACAACCTCCTATGTATAAGATTTTGTTCTGCAAGAAATGTTTTGAACTCCAAATAAGTAAATTGGGTACCATTGTCAGAGATTAACACTTTAGGATCCCGTTTCCTACAGCCAAGAACTTGATCACAGCAGCAGAAGTAGCTTGTGCCTTAAATGCTATCTCTGGCCACTTACTAAAGTAATCTATTAAGGTAATAGCACAATGAAACTCAATGGGGGTCCACAATATCAAAAGGTCCCACAATATCAATTGCAACTTTTCCCATGCAGAATGTGGAAATGGGACTGGCTGCAATGGTGCTGGGTGTGTTACCACTGTCTTATCATGTAACTGACAAGTGACAAATGCCTTAATGGCTGCTTCCACTTGAGAATTCATCCCAGTCCACCAGTACAAATCCCACAATCGTTGTTTAGTCTGTACAATTCCTTGATGCATATCATGGGCAAGGTGTATAAACGAATGTTGCAACTCTTCTGGAACATGTAGTCGATGTGTACCTCATAAAATACAACCATTTTGATATGAAAGCTCATCATGCACTCTAAAGTAAGGCAACTACTCTGAATCAATTCCCTTTACATTATTAGGCAATTTATTCATTAAAAAAACCCTTAATTTCTGCTGGATTGGGTATACTAAACACGCACCTTGGAATTTCTCATGTGTAACTGCAACTGGGATACTTGTTGCAATGATTTCTACATCCCCTTCTGACAAAAATGTCTGAGGGTGGCAAGGGCAGCTGAGACAAACAATCACAGTTATAGGCAATGTTGGATTGAACAATGCCAAAGCTGGACTATGAACAATCAAATCTTTTACAGTATCAAAACTGGCCTGAGCCACAAGTGACAATACCAGATTTGCACTTCCGTGTAATAACTCTCTAAGTTCGATAGCTGAAGCATAATTAGGAATAAACTTCACATCCCACAAAGTCAACCCCCCAAAAGAACGCAAACCTTATAAGTCAGGTGGTACCTGTAAAATTGCTTCAGCAACCCAGCTGAAGAGACAGTATGTCCCAAAAAGAAAAGTTCTGTCTGCCTAAATTTATATTTTTCCATGTAATGCTTCAACCCGGCTGCAGTAACGCACCTCAACACAGAATCTAAAGTTATCTCATGTTCTTTAGGGGTCTTTTCAAATACAATAATATCTTCTAAATAACACTAAACTCCCTTCTGACCCTTAAGTATCAAAGACATCATCCTTTGAAAAGCAGCAAGGAATGAAGCCAACCCATATGGAACACATTTAAATCAAAACAATCTGTCATGTGTAATAAATGCTGTAAGATCTCTGCTGTTTTCATGCAGTATAACTTGATGATATGTACTCTGCAAATCAAGAGTAGAAAACATTTTTGACCCTGACAATTCAGAAAACAATTCTTCTATATGTGGCAATGGGTGGCTACCTCAATACCCTTATTTGGTTCTCTTAAATCAGAAGTGGCCAAACTGCAGCTCGGGAGCCACATGTGGCTCTTTCACACATATTGTGCGGCTCTTGGCAGGGTGGCTGGGGAAGTGAAGGGGAAGCATGCCTCCCCAATCAGTCTTCCCTTCCCCAGCCAGTGTTCCCCTCCCTGGTGTGTGTGTGGCGGGAGCAGAGAAAGAAAGCAACTTTAACTTTAAGTGCATTCTCAAAGCACCCTCCCTGCTGGTTTGGAGAAAGCATATGTCTCTTTAAATATAATTATCAATATCTGTTTTTACCCCTTTTGTTTTTATTTTTAGCAGTCTTATTTAATGTAATTTAATAAAAGCAAATTTGCATATTTCCCAATAAAAACATGTGTGTAATATTTGTTCATGTCTTGCAGCTCTCAGACATCTGATGTTTCTTCTATGTGGCTCTTACATTAAGCAAGTTTGGCCACCTCTGTCTTAAATCTACACAAAGATGTATGCTTTCATCTTTCTTCCTTACCACAACTATATGTGAAACTCATTCCAATGAATCAGCCTCTTTGATAATATCCTTCTGCACCAATTTCTTAATCCCCTCTCTCACTGCAAATGACGGCCTTTGTAACTTCTGTTGCACAGGGACCACATTAGATCTCACCTTTACCTTATGGATAAAATTCCTTTGCACAACCAACTTCTTGTACAGAATTATCCCCACTCACAGTTGAAACTATCCTCTGCAATGATCCAACATTTAATTGGGGAATCACAATATGTCCATCCGCTGCAGTCAATTTTAATGCAGCAAACAAATCCCTGCCAAGGATAAGAGTACCTTTAGGTACAATATAAAATTCTATTGGTGCACAATATGCACCAAAACTCACTTCAGTGGGTAAACAACCACATAAAGGTATTTGGTTCTTTAAATAACATACCAACTGCAGTTTTGGTTCCACCAAAATATTACAAGTAAAGTGTCTCAGATAATATGGAGACTGCTGAAGCTAGCATTAACTCAATATCCTGACCCTTTCCAAAAAGAATGTCAAAGATCGTAACAGTACATGTAATTCTTTTTGCTACAGACACAGATCTACTTCCATCCATACTCAAAACACTTACACGAGGCACTTGAATTGCATGGACTTGGTGATAACTTGTTGGCTATGACAAGCCTTAGCAAAATGTCCAGTCTTCTTGCAATAGTTGCATTATTCTCCTTTTGCAGGACACTTAAGATAACTTTGTGCAAGATGCTGTATAGAACCACAATGAAAACACATTTTTGTTTATGTTCTACTACACTGACTCCATAACTTTTCAAAATGTTCCTTCAGTTCCTTTGTAGCATCTTGAATCGGTATTGGAGCTTTCTGCAACAAGTCCACATTTTGTACTTTTATCCCCAGTTCAAAGCTGCCTTGGTTTGAATTGCTATTGCTATAGCGTTCTTCAAAGAAAATCCTGGTTCTAAAAGCAACCATTCTCTTATGTGAGGCATATTTGTCTTTTCAACCAGCTCTAATAATCTCATCAGCCAATGCTCCAACCTCATGGGGGCCAATTAAGTCTCTCAAAACTGCAATATATTGTAAAATTGACTCTCCTGGCTTCTGTTCACACTGATGAAATTTGTGACAATTAGCTACCACATTAACTCTGGGCACAAAGAAATCCTTCAGTGCAGTATTTACCATCAGCAAGAGGAAATGCCTGCACCGTGGTGGACAGCTGCTATGTAACTACAGCAGCACTATCCATTCTTTTGGGGATAAGTTATGCAGTGGCCAGCAGACAAATTTGGTGGGTTTGCAGTGTTTTTTGAGTGTCTGTAGCATCCGTAGCAACCATGGCGCTGTGGTCAGTGGAAGTATTGTGTGGAAGCAGTGGCACTATGATGGACAGGGCTGCCAGAACCAATCAGTTTACATTCCAATCCCAAAGAAGGGCAGTGCCAAGGAATGTTCAAAGTATTGCACAATTGCACTAATTTCATATGCTAGCAAGGTCATGCTCAAGATCCTCCAAGCGAGGCTTCAGCAGTATGTGGATAGAGAACTGCCAGAAGTATAAGGTGGGTTTCGAAGAGGTAGAGGAACTAGAGGTCAAATTGCCAAGAGTTGCTGGATTGTGGAGAAAACAAGAGAGTACCAGAAAAGCATCTACTTCTGCTTCATCAACTATGCTAAAGTCTTTGATTGTGTGGGTCACAACAAACTATGGCAAGCTCTTAAAGAGATGGGAGTATCAGACCACCTCACATGTCTCTTGAGAAACCTGTATAAAGGTCAAGAAGAGACAGAACTAGCTATGGAACAACTGATTGGTTTAGCATAGGAAAAGGAGTACAACAAGGATGTATATTGTCACCCTGCTTCTCTAATTTATATGCAGAGTCCATCATGCGAAATGCCGCCCTGGATGAATCACAAGCCAGAATTAAGATTGCTGGGAAAAACATCAAAAACCTCAGATATGCAGATGATACCACTCTAATGGCAGAAAGTGAAGAGGACCTAAAGAGCCTCTTGCTTCTAGTGAAAGAGGAGGGCACAAAAGTTGGCCTGAAACTTAACATCAAAAAAACTAAGATAATGGCATCTGGCCCCATCACTTTTTGGCAAACAGAAGAGGAAGTCATGGAAGCAGTGACCGACTTCACATTCCTGGGATCCAAGATCACTGCAGACAGTGACTGCAGCCATGAAATTAAAAGATGCTTGCTCCTTGGGAGGAAAGCTATGGCAAACCTAGACAGTATAATAAAGAGACATCACCCTGCCAACAAAAGTCCATATGGTCAAAGCAATGGTATTCCCCGTAGTAATGTATGGCTGCGAGAGTTGGACCATAAGGAAGGCCAAGTGCTAAAGAATAGATGCTTTCAAATTATGGTGCTGGAGAAGAGTCTCGAGAGTTCCTTGGACTGAAAGGAGATCAAATCAATCAATCCTAAAAGAAATCAACCCTGACTGTTCTTTGGAAGGCCAGATATGGAAGCTGAAGCTCAAATACTTTGGCCACCAAATGAGAAGGGAGCACTCTGGAGAAGACCCTGATGCTGGGAAAATTGAAGGTAAAAGAAGAAGGGGATGGCAAAGGATGAGATGGTTAGACAGTGTTATTGATGCAAAGAACATGAAATTAAGCAAATGATGGAGGACAGGAGGGCCTGGCATGATGTGGTCCATGGGAGGGAGTGGGGCAGGGAGGGGTGTGCAGCTCCTGTCATTTAGTCAAAACCAAACAGACACAGTTGTGTCACAGCACAGTCTTTATTGAACTGAAAATCATGGCAAGGTGTGAAGACTCCAATTCCCTGGTGGCGAATCTATGGCACTCGGAGCCCTCTCTGTGGGCACAGGTGAGGAGGCAGCTGAGCCCGCTTATTGTGCTGCTGCAGCTGCTGCACCAGCCGGCCCTAGGCCAAACCCCCAGTGCAGGCGCCCCGCTTGTTGACATGGGGGAGGAAGGGGAATCACTTTCCCCACGGGCTCCACCTTCCTCACAGCCTGATACCAACCCACTGCCTACTCAAAGCCCAGGAGCTGCTCAGCAAGGAATCCCCACAGCCTGACCCTGCCTCCTTAGCCCGGGAAAGCACAGCAACTCCCCTTCCTTTGCAAATGCACGCTCCAATCCACGCCCCTTCTGCCCTAGAGAAGTGAGGCTGAGCATTCCCAGGGATGCCCACTCAGGCTCGTTGCCAAAAGTTGCATCTGCATGAGTGCACCACTTCAGTTTCCAAACCCGCCTTCTTTGGAGAGATGCGCTATTCCTCCTCCCCCTCCTCACTCTTTGGCTCTCTGCCTGGTCTCTCTCACTGCACTCTCCAGCATCCTGTGCTGTAACCTGGAGTCTGAAAAACTTTAGTACCCACCCCCTTCACTTCCTTTCGGGGCTGCCCCACTGCTTTAGGTGGCATGTCTTGTGCACCTGCTCAGAGGCTGTGATTAGAAGGGCTGTTCAAGGAGTTGGACATGGAGACTGTTTTGGAGCTGGTGCTGCAGGAGGGGGTGGCAGCCAGCACTGTGGTGAGGTGGCTCAAGGCGAGCCAGAGCTCCCGCCCTGTGGAGGTAAGGCACAGCACCCCTCCCTCCTAATTATAGCTTCCTGAGAGTTTCCAGGGAATCACACATAGGGCACCCCCCCATGATGAAAGACTGTCCCTGAACTTCAGAGCTCCCAACTCTCCAGCGATGATCTGGGGCGGAGGGACGAGGCAGAAATGAATAGCCGCTTCAAAAGCAGTACCCGATCTTGTGCATACTTATTCAAAATTAAGCACCACTGAGATAACTGAACTTGCTTTCAAGTATGAGAGCATAGGATTGTGCCTTTAGTCAGATTGTAAATTTGCTCTGGCTTTTCACACTCATAGGAATAATTAAAATGCTGTTTGGAGGAGCTGTGTAGGAGGGCGGATGTATGGGATGTACTAAAAGGAAGGACAGGATTCCAATGGGAAACACTTGAAGGCCCACTGGAAGTAATGGGAGACAGGAATGCCAATTGACTTGCATGGGCTTCATTGAAATACATTACAGTACAACTAGAGTTGCAATAAAAATGTGAAATGAATTTTCCATTAGGGTCTCTGGGCCCAAATACACTACTCTGGGAATGGAATGAGAGACCACGGAGTGGAATGACAGCTCCAGGCTGTAGCAGGGTGTTTAAGAATTGGAATGACAGGTCCTAGAGTGGAATGACAGCCCCAGGGTGGAGCAGGAATGTTCAGGGACTGGGATGAGAGACCACAGAGTGAAATGACGGCCCCAGGGTGGAGCAGGAGTGTTCAGGGACTGGAATGAGAGACCATGGAGTGGAATGCTCCTCATATTCCCTTTTTGCTTGCCTGGTGCTCAGGTAGCGGACATTATGCGTGTTTTAGATAGGCTGGTAGATAGTGCTGGGGAGGAGCCAATGGTCGTGGTGCACCAATGATGTGGGGAAATGCAGTCATGAGGTCCTGGAGGAGAAATTTAGGCTGCTGGGCTGCTGGGCAGGAAATTCAAGGCCAGGACCTCCAAGGTAGCCTTCTCGGAAGTGCTACCTGTTCCACGCGCAGGGCCGGAGAGACAGGCACAGATCAGGAGTCTCAATGCATGGATGTGATGGTGGTGTAGGGGGGAAGGGTTCAAGTTTGTTAGGCACTGGGATGCTTTTTGGGACAAGAGGGAGCTGTACAAAAGGGATGGTCTCCACTTGTCCCGAGAAGGAACCAGGCTGCTGGCGCTCAAAATCAAAAAGGTGGCAGAGCAGTTTTTAAACTGAATAATGGGGGAAAGCCGACGAGATGAAAAGTCTCTGGTTCGGGATGGCTCATCTCAAAGAGATGAAGGGGTAGCTATTACTTTTGTACAAGGAAATGGATTACAATTGTCCACTGAGACTGTGGCTAGTGATAGGAACTGCCTGGCAAGGTCTCGAGGCATCAAGAGGAAGGCTGTGGGCTTATCAAACATGGGAAACTATAAGTGTTTATACACAAATGCTAGAAGTCTCTGAGGTAAAATCGGGGAGTTGGAATGCTTGGTGTTGGGGGGGAAATAGACATTGTGGGTATTTCAGAAACTTGGTGGGATGAGGAAAATCAGTGGGATACAGTGATTCCTGGTTATAAATTATATTGGAAGGATGGGGGGAAGGGTTGGAGGTGGGGTGGCTCTGTATGTCAGAGAGGGTATACCGTCCAGTAAGATTGAGAGGGTAAGAGAATTGGATTTGCTTCTGGAAATGCTATGGGTTGAAATAGTGGGTCCAAAAGGAAGCTTAACAGTGGGAGTTTGTTATCGCCCACCAGATCAAAAGATAGAGGAGGATTATAAAATGATGAATGAATTAAAGACAGCGGCTAGACGAAATAACTGTTGTAATAGGCGACTTTAACTACCCACACATTGATTGGGTCAATATGAGTTCTAGTCGGGAAAAAGAGATTGAGTTTTTAGACACTCTCAATGACTGTGCTGTGGAACAGATGGTCACAGATCCTACCAGGGGAGAGGCGATCCTGGATTTGGTCCTAAGTAACACCCAAGACCTGGTGAGAGATGTAAAAGTGATTGCACCACTTGGGAATAGTGACCATAATGTCATTGAGTTTAACATTTGTACAGATAGGGAGTTGCCCAAAAAGACGGACGCAACCACTTTTAACTTTAAAAGGGGTAACTTCTCTGGTATGAGGGGACATGTGAGGAAGAAATTGAAAGGAAGAGTGGAGAAGGTCAAAACCATTGGGGAAGCTTGGAAACTATTTAAAAAGACAATCCTAGAAGCTCAGAAAAAATATATACCGCAGGTTAGGAAAGGTACAAATAGGTATAGAAAAAAGCCTGCATGGTTAACAAATAAAGTAATGGAAGCTGTAAAAGGTAAGAAGGATTCCTTTAAGCGGTGGAAAGCTAGTCTTAGTGAGGTTGATAAAAGGGAACACAGACTATGGCAAATAAAATGCAAGTCTGTGATCAGGCAAGCAAAAAGGGAATATGAGGAGCATATCGCAAAAAACATAAAGACCAACAATAAAACTTTCTTCAAATACATTAGAAGTAGGAAGCCAGCCAGGGAGGCAGTGGGGCCCTTGGATGACCAAGGGGTAAAAGGAGTAGTGAAGGATGATAGGGAAATGGCTGAGAAGCTGAATGCATTTTTTGCCTCTGTCTTTACTGTGGAAGAGGAGAAGTATTTGCCCACTCCAGAAGCACCGATTTCGGGAGGGGGTTTGAAAGACCTGAATCAGATTGCGGTGACAAGAGAGGAAGTCCTCCGACTGATGGACAATTTAAAAACTAATAAATCACCAGGCCTGGATGGCATTCATCCGAGAGTTCTGAAAGAACTCAAATGTGAACTTGTGGATCTCCTGACAAAAATATGTAATCTTTCTTTAAAATCTGCCTCTATTCCTGAGGACTGGAAGGTAGCTAATGTCACTCCCATCTTTAAAAAGGGCTCCAGGGGAGATCCAGGAAATTACAGGCCAGTCAGTCTGACAACCACTGCCCCAACCACTGCTGCAGAAGAGGCTGAAGTGGACCAGTTCTACGAAGACCTACAACAGCTCGTAGAACTAACACCAAAAAATGATGTCCTCATCATCATAGGGGACTGGAATGCTAAAGTAGGAAATCAAAAGGTAACCGGAATAACAGACAAGTTTGGCCTTGGAGAACAAAATGAAGCAGGGCAAAGGCTAACAGAGTTTTGTCAAGAGAACACGCTGGTCATAGCGAACACCCTTTTCCAACAACCCAAGAGGCGTCTCTACACATGGACATCACCAGATGGGCAACACCGAAATCAGATTGACTATATAATTTGCAGTCAAAGATGGAGAAGCTCTATCCAGTCAGTAAAAACAAGACCTGGAGCTGACTGTGGCTCAGATCATGAGCTACTCATTGCAAAATTCAGACTTAAATTGAAGAAAGTTGGGAAAACCACAAGGCCATTCAGATTTGACCTCGATCGCATCCCCGATGAATATACAGTAGAGGTGAAGAATAGGTTTAAGGGACTAGATTTGATAGACAGAGTGCCTGAAGAACTATGGACAGAGGTCCGTGACATTGTAAAGGAGGCAGCACTCACCGCCATCCCAAAGAAAAAGAAATGCAAAAAAGCAAAGTGGCTGTCTGATGAGGCTTTACACATAGCAGAGGAAAGAAGGAAAGCTAAAGGCAATGGGGAAAAGGAAAGATTTGCCCAACTGAATGCAGATTTCCAGAGAACAGCAAGGAGAGATAAGGAGGCTTTCCTGAATGAACAATGCAAAGTAATAGAGGAAAACAATAGATTGGGAAGGACTAGAGATCTCTTCAAGAAAATTGGAGAAATCAAGGGAACGTTCCATGCAAAGCTGGCCATGATAAAGGACAAAACCGGTAGGGACCTAACAGAATCAGAAGAGATTAGGAAAAGATGGCAAGAATACACAGAAGAACTATACAAGAAGGACCTCGATGTCCTTGACAACCACGATGGTATAATCACTGACCTCGAGCCAGACATCCTGGAAAGCGAAGTTAAATGGGCCTTAGAAAGCATTACTAACAACAAAGCTAGTGGAGGTGATGGTATCCCAGCTGAGTTATTCAAAGTCTTAAAAGAAGATGCTGTTAAAGTGCTGCACTCAATTTGCCAACAAATTTGGAAAACACAACAGTGGCCACAGGATTGGAAAAGGTCAGTTTACATTCCAATCCCAAAGAAGGGCAACGTCAAGGAATGTTCAAACTATCGCACAATTGCACTCATTTCACACGCTAGCAAGGTCATGCTCAAAATCCTACAAGCTAGGCTCCAACAGTACGTGGATAGAGAACTGCCAGAAGTACAAGCTGGGTTTCGAAGAGGTAGAGGTACTAGAGATCAAATTGCCAACATTCGCTGGATTATGGAGAAAGCAAGAGAGTACCAGAAAAACATCTATTTCTGCTTCATTGACTATGCTAAAGCCTTTGATTGTGTGGATCACAATAAATTATGGCAGGTTCTTAAAGAGATGGGAGTACCAGACCACCTCATATGTCTCCTGAGAAACCTGTATAAGGGTCAAGAAGCAACAGTTAGAACCGGATATGGAACAACTGATTGGTTTAGCATAGGAAAAGGAGTTCGACAAGGATGTATATTGTCACCTTGCTTATTTAATTTATATGCAGAGTACATCATGCGAAATGCTGGCCTGGATGAATCACAAGCTGGAGTTAAGATTGCTGGGGAAAAGATCAATAACCTCAGATATGCAGACGATACCACTCTGATGGCAGAAAGTGAAAAGGACCTAAAGAGTCTCTTGCTCAGGGTGAAAGAGGAGAGTGCAAAAGTGGGCTTGAAGCTCAACATCAAAAAAACTAAGATCATGGCATCTGGCCCCATCACTCCTTGGCAAATAGAAGGGGAAGTCGTAGAAGTAGTGACAGACTTCACGTTCCTAGGATCCCAGATCACCGCAGATGGTGACTGCAGCCATGAAATTAAAAGACGCCTGCTCCTTGGGAGGAAAAGCGATGGCAAACCTAAACAGTATGATAAAAAGCAGAGACATCACCTTGCCAACAAAAGTCCGCATGGTCAAAGCAATGGTATTCCCCGTAGTAATGTATGGCTGTGAGAGTTGGACTATAAGGAAGGCCGAGCGCCGAAGAATAGATTCTTTTGAACTATGGTGCTGGAGAAGACTCTTGAGAGTCCCTTGGACTGCAAGGAGATCAAATCATTCCATCCTAAAAGAAATCAACCCTGACTGTTCCCTGGAAGGCCAGATCCTGAAGCTGAAGCTCAAATACTTTGGCCACCAAATGAGAAGGGAGCATTCACTGGAGAAGACCCTGATGCTGGGAAAGATTGAAGGTCAAAGAAGAAGGGGACGGCAAAGGATGAGATGGTTAGACAGTGTCATCGATGCAACGAACATGAAATTGAGCAGACTTCAGCGGACAGCGGAAGACAGGAGGGCCTGGCGTAATCTGGTCCATGGGGTCGCGAAGAGTCGGACTCGACTGTGCGACTGAACAACAACAACAACATAGATGGGAACTCTCAGTCTGGGGCAGGTGATGCACTCTATTCTTGGTGCTGGAGGGGGCAGCAGTGGGAGGGCTTCTGGTGCCCTGGCCCCACTGCTGGACCTCCTGATGGCACGTGGTATTTTTGGCCGCTGTGTGACAGAGTGTTGGACTAGATGGGCCATTGGCCTGATTCAACATTTGCTTCTCTTATGTTCTTATGTTCTTAATGATGGCCCCGGGGTGTAGCAGGAGTGTTCTGTGACTGGAATGAGAAACCATGGAGTGGAATGACAGCCCCTGGGGGTAGCAGAAGTGTTCTGCTACACCCAGGGGCTGTCATTCCACTCTGGGGCCTCTCATTCCAGTTCCAGAACACTCCTGCTACCCCCAGGCACTGTCATTCCACTCTGTGGTCTCTCATTCCATGCAGCCTTGATATGCTTTGGGGGTGGGTCACCTAGTTGAAATGCTCAAGTTGAAGTGCTTTATTTGTTCCTTGGTCAAGATTTGCAGGATCAAAATTTAATTTACTTCGAATCAATTTAGAAGTGGCAGATTCCACTGAGTCTGCTGTTTTTCTGTCTCTTTCCCATGGAAGGGGGAAGAGGGCTGTCACTTTAGGTGTGAAAATGTGTAAGATCATGTTGAGAAAGACAGACCAGGTAAATAGGAAGGGTCCTGTCCTATACTAACTGGAAGGAGTTTGTGTGTACGATGCCAAATGCAAACTTCATGCCAAATGCAAACGTTTACCTTTCAATAAAAAGCTGTTTGTATCATTGAAAGCTCTGTTATTGTGCTTTTCTTTTAAGACAAAATATGCTAATGAATTGTTTTTTCTAAACTAAAACCTCAGTATTCAGGTTAAATTGCCGTGTTGGCACTTTGCAATAAATAAGTGGGATTTGGATTGCAGTTTGGGCACTCAGTCTCTAAAAGGTTCGGCATCACTGCTTTAGTTGTTACCTCCCTGGGGCCACAGGGTGGAGGACTGAGGATCCATGGCATGGCATGCGTCTAAGTGGGATGGCATTGAAGGTGGAACTTGAAAGGGCTGGCTGGGTGCAATGCTCCATTCCAAGAGGAGGGCTGGAACAGCAGACAGAGCAGAGTGTGGGGGAGGCGGAATGAACCACACCACAAGTCTCTCTGTTGGATCTTCACCTGCAGGAAAGCAAAACAGAGATACGTGCAGCCATGAAACTGGGCACAAGTGCCATGCCAGGCTCAGCCATGGATGTATTATCCTGACAGGGTCTGCAAATGCAGCCTCATGGGGTTTTTTTTTTCACCATAACCCCCTCCCTTGAGACACATGATGGTGCCATCTGAATCACATTCACCTGTCCTGTGTTGAAGGGATTGCTGGTAGTCCATCCACAACAACTGCTGCTCAAGGCTCTGATCCTGCAAGGAAATGAGTCAAACGATCACCTGGCAAGCTGGTTCATCACATATAGTGGAGCAGCTGCCAGATCCCTCCCATTTGGTGTAGTGGTTAAGTGTGTGAACTCTAATCTGGGAGAACTAGGTTCAATTCCCCATTCCTTCACTTGCAGCTGCTGGATGACCTTGGGCAAGCCATAGTTCTGTCAGAGCTGTCCTTGAAAGGGCAGTTTCTGTCAGAACTCTCTCAACCCCATCTACCTCACAGGGTGTCTGTTGTGGGGAGGAGAAGGGAAAGGAGTTGGTAAGTCGCTCTGAAACTCCGAGTGAGGGGTGGGGTATAAATCCAATCTCCTCCTCCTCCAAACCACTGACATTCCCTGTCCTCTCCCGAGGATGGGAAATGAACAAACAACAGAGCTTACAGCCCAGTTTTGTGCTGGAAACATCCCCCATCGGAAACTTTCATGGGATCTTTTCCCATGATATGTCGGGAGCACTGGCTTGTGTTGCCCCTGTATGAATTCAATGCTGGGCTTGAGAGTGCAGGAGGTGCCATCACGGCATCTGGCCTCAAGCGAGAAAAATGGGGGAGCCAGCTAACTCTGGCCACACCCCCAAAACTGACCACAGCCACACTGGTGCAGGGGCCTATGCCTTGATTGCACCAACAGGCAGCTGCCATGGCCTCTGCCAGTGTCCAAGAGACATGGAGAGGTGTTGGGGGCCTGTGCCATTGTTACTGGTCCTTATGCCTTCCTATCTTGGAAATATGCCAGTTTATGTGTCAGTTGGCTCCCTGAGAGTTTTCAGCCCCCCCTTAGGATTGCACTATTATATTTTATTCATTCATTCATTCATTCATTCATTCATTCATTCATTCATTCATTCGATTTATACCCCGCCCTCCTTGAATTCTGTTCAAAACAGTTAAAGTAGGTAACCACTTAGAAACTTACAAGCACAAGATTTAACTCAAAATGGTCTTTTGGAATAAAAAATTAGGCTGGAAGGCCTCTAAGGAAGAGACCACCTGCAGTGCAGTGGAGAGAGAAGGTTCCAAAGAGCAGGGATGGTTCCCAAGAAAGCCCTCATGGGCTGTGATCAGACATGCAGTTTGATCTGTTGCTGTTCCTTTACAGATTTAAAATATGTGATGAGACAGCAACATCTGTGTCCAGTTATCCATGTCCCATTCCCCCCCGCCCCCCCTTACAGCATGTTTCTTTGGTATCTGTGAAAGTCTGGTCCTTTTGGGCTGAGTTGGTTTCAAACTGGATTTCCTGTTGTCCGATCGCTCTGTTGCACACTCAAGCCATCAGGCAGGTCTGACTGGTCTCTTGTTTTTCAGCCACCATTTTTTAAATTAGTTAATGATGTGTATATTCACACCCCTCTCTCTCTTCCCCTCTCCCACAGGGGCTGCTCTAAAAATTGTTTTCTTCGTAAAAACTTTCAAAAAAAAGATGCCCCTGTACTTCAGCTTTTTCCTGTGCTTTGGGGAAGGGGTAAATTAAAAAGTTTAGAAAGGGAGACTACATGTCCCAGCTGGCTGATCAGCACTTGTGCACATGCTCAGAGGACAAACTTTTTTAAAAAATGGTTGATGGTCCCATGAACTACATATCCCAGGAGGCAGATCAGAGCTTCTGGGCATATTCAAGGGAGAAACCATTTTTAAAAATGGCTGACGGCGACACTCCTTGATTGCTCCCCAAAGCGGTGTAAAAGCGCTTTGAAGAGTGTTAAAAGGGGTGAGTCTGATCAGTATTCTCTGTTACAAAATACCCTGGATCAATTAGAGGTGGGGCAACAGTGAATCAAAATGCACATCTGGCTGTAGCCATGAACATTCTTACTGATCACATTTCTCTGACCAGAGCTCCTGCAGTAAGGTTTTGTGTTTGACTCAGGATACAAGCTGGTATGTACTGGTGGAGATGGGCAGTCAAGTACTTTGGATTCAAACCATTTAGGGCTTCAAAGGTGCACACCATTAGCTTGTGTTGGGCCAAGAAGTACACTGGGAGCTAACATAGTTGTTGCAAGATGGAAGTATGTTTGCTGCACCCAGCACCTGTAAACATCCTAGCTGCTGTGTTCTGAACCAATTGATATTTCCAAACTGTCTTCAAAGGCAGTCTTATGTAGAGCGTATTATAGTAGTCCAGACTGGATGTTACCAAATGTGTTTGACTGTGACCTCCTCTGTCTTTACCAGAAAAGCTGCAGTTGTTGAATCAACCTATTGGGACACACACACTCCTTATCATCTCTGCTACTGGGATATCTAGGATCAATGAAGCATCTAAGAATGTAACCAACTGCAAACTTTCTCCTTCATGGGGAGAATAAGACCCAGTGGCCAAAGCATGTTGCCTTCTGTTGGATAATCAGGTGGCAGCTCTGGTCAGGAGTGCCTTCCACCAGCTCCAGCTAGTGAGCCAATTGAGGCCTTTCTGGGTAAAAAAGATCTTGCCACGGGTGCCCTGGTAACACCTAGATTAGATTACTGCAGTGTGCTCTGTCTAGGGCTGCCCTTGAAGTGTGTCTGGAAACTACAGTTGGTACAGAATGCTGCAGGAAGAATGCTGGCTGGAATGAATTTTAGAGGCCATACTGCTCAAGTCTTGTTTCAACGACACTAACTTTCAACTAGCTTCTAGACCCAATTCAGCATATGGGTATTGACCTTTAAAGCCCGATATGACATGGGGCCAGAAAATCTTAACGACCATCTAGATTACCTGCTTACCATTTTTCCTCTCACCTTGACACAGAGAGTACTACATCTTTCTGTGTTATACCTCTGAGGATGCCAGTCACAGCTACTGGTGAAACGTCAGGTCCTACAATGCCAAGACCATGGCCACACAACCCATATATATTGTGTATATATGGTTTTTAAAAAAGTTGATTTTAATGTCTTTTTAAGTGTTTGGTGCAGTAGTTGGAAAGAAAGGCAGGATATAAAAGTTTTAAATAAATTTGATTACCTTTTCCTAGATTAGCTCTTATGCTTGACTCATGGCACTACTGTATTATTTGCATGGTGTGAATAAAACTTTTTACCTTTCTTGAAAAATACTAAGCACCCAAATAAACTTATGAATAGACAAAGTAAAATATTTTACACAATATGGAATTCACTTGTGGAACTTGCGGCTGTGAGATGTGGTGATGGCCATTAGCTTAGATAGGTTTAAGATGGGTTCCATCAATGGCTGCTTGCCATGATGGCTCTGGGAGGGCACCTTTCTGGAGGGCAGCAGTGGAGGGAGGTTTTGGCCTTATTGCACCTGCTGTGGGCTTTCTGGGCCTTCTGATCAGCCACTGTGGAAAAACAGGATTTTGGAAACAATCAACCATGTGTTTTACCTCACAGGGTTCTTATTTTTATGATAGCAACTGCCTACTATCTAGGCATCTGTTTTTAAAAATTTACTTGAATCCACCCTTTGACTCCAGTTCAGAAAGTTAGTTATGCTTAAGTCCCATCTTTTCACTAAAAAAAAGCAAACAGGCTTTTGGCGCCTTCAATGTGCACTTATAACTACCCTGCTCTGAACAGAGACCTAACTTGTCCAGTGAAGTTACCTGGCCAAATTATAAAGAGAAAAGTAATTGTTCTGATGTCTGCCATGATGCCACAGATGTATTTGCCTTTTTAGTGAAAAGCTAATTGTATGGGTTTGCATTTATTTATTCATTTGTATCCTACTGATCAGATACCATATCTTTGTTCCAGAATGTTAATGAATGGAATATTGCTCATCTCAATACTATATTGGATGTTGTAGAAGAAGACTGTGGAATCTCTATTGAGGGTGTCAACACGCCATATCTGTACTTTGGCATGTGGAAAACAACATTTGCATGGCACACTGAAGATATGGATCTCTACAGTATAAATTATCTTCACTTTGGAGAACCAAAATCATGGCAAGTTAACTGTTTATGAAAGATTTTCTTTGCTTTAAAAGATTAAAATATACACAAAAACAGTTAGTTATGCTGATTGCTATATATGAATACAGAAAGATTTAGATAAAATTTGCAATAGTGGAGGCTGAGATTTGTAAGGAAAGACATATGCCTTAAATTAGAAAAGGCTACCCATGCACAAAGTAGGGGCTGCTGTTGAAAAAGTGGAAGTGACAATAGGCAAGGACAATAGACAATAAGCCTGTCTCGCCTTCTGCATCCTATTGGGTGGGTGTGAATGCAACTGCAGCAGTGACAAACATGTCTTGCTATGTGCAATGTCACTTGCCTACTAGTCCATGTGGTGGGGAAGGGAAGGAGCAGATGACTGTGGGGAAGTGGCAGTTTTGCTGATACTGGGAGCAGTTCTCTATGTGTGGCTGTGGGGCCCAGGGCAGTCACCCCTCTTTTGCCCATTGGATAAAATGGCCTTGATTATTCTTTGTATTTAGAGTCTGTTGCCAGAGGCACTGCCTTTTATTTTTGGGTAGCCCCAAAACAGGGGGCCCTACTTTCTAACCTGAAGTCCAAAAAAGCCAGGCACTCTCAGCTTGATCACAGAGTCAGGTTGCAGGTGGTCTGCAAAAGGGATTTCATATTCAGGTTTCATAAGGTGACCTCAGAGCAAGCCTCCAGTCTTCCCCCCACCCAGCAGAGATTATGCTTATGGAATGACAATGGGTTCTACCAGGTACATTATATCTACATTTCTAAATGTCTGTTTACAGGCCATCTGGCAGTTAACTCTGTCTCCAGTAATTCTTTGTCTTTCTTGCTCTGTCACTCAAGATACTAGGATAAACCAATCAATCATTCAAATGTTTAGCAATCCTTCCTGATGCTAATCAGGGACGGCTCCTACCTTTTGTCCTCCCCAGGCCAGGACCATTAGTGAGTCAGATAATCCACTTAACTAGCTACCCAACACATGGCTTCTATTGTTAAATCCAGACCCTGCCTCTCTGGAAGCTCACTGGTCATACCTAAGGTCTGCCCCTACTGGCATCACACACCCCTGGGAATCATCATTGGTCCAGGTAATTTATTGTTCTCACCTAAGACCAGCCCCCAAGGCCACCCATTGGTTTGCATTCTTTGCCAGTGCCTATATCCCAGCACACAGTTGGCCTTAGACCGTGTGTTTTCTGCCATGATCCAAAATGGTAGCCCACCCCTGAACTCTCTGAGTTTAGGCCAGAATCCATGGACCTCTGCACATCTGGACAGGTTGTATCACCCCTCTATAACCCATCAATCACCTCTGCTTCCTTAGTGCTATATTGTGTGAATATTGTTTGTATGTCTGAGAATATTTAGTAAAGAAATCATTATTTTAGCCATCCAGTTTCTATGTCTGTTCCTGGGTGCTTGGGAATTCTAACTCTGCTATACACAGGTCAGATCCTATAGATAAGCCAATTGCATATTGATAATTATAATTCCCCATCTTTATTAAATAATAGAGCAATTTGGCTAACAAGTACCCCAACTATGCAGAAACTTCCACCTGGCCAATGGATGGTTATGCTTCACTGCCCTGCTGATAGTCTAAAACAAAAGATCACAAGGTTGAGAGCCTGACAGGTGGAGGACTTGCAAGAGGGAGATGTGATTTGGACCCCTCCCCCCATGCCCAGTATCTCTCTGTCTCTGGGATTTTATAAGTTCTCAGGACATACAACAGTCCAATTTTCCCCTTAACTGTCTACCAACTGCTCCCAGAATTCTGGGCCTCCTGGAACATGCCCAGTCATTATCAGGCTGGTTTGTTTATTTGGAAGAAGTGGGCTTTTTGTTAATTTTGCCGATGGTGCTCCCTACCATGTCCCCACTCCTCCTGGTCTTTAGCCACTGGCTGGCAACTCTACTCATCTTTTTACTTGCTGGAGAGCTGAGAGGTAAGCCTAACTCACTGGGTTTGGCGGCTGTGGGAAACAATTACTAAACGTTTGGCATAGTCTGTTCCTCTCGACAGTAAGCAGTAAGTTTGTTAGTTTTCTTTAGAGTCAGAATTCTGTTAAATTTGACATAATGTTGAACGGAAGCTGTAGCTAAAGTCCAGGGAAATTTCTTACTTTCCCCTCCCCCATAAATCATGTCTCCAGTTGCTTCTAATTAAGAAAGGGAAGGAAGGGGCCTGCTATTTTGTTTCATCCATGGCCTGCCAGTATGTTTGTTTCATCCATGGCCTGCGAATAATATAGCTTTATAAATTAAAAAGAATAAGAAGTCATTTTCCTTTCAAAAACATAAAATGCTGTGAATGCAGAGGGCAATGGGGGGCAAACAAAGGGAGATGGAGAAATGGACTTGTTCAAGAGCAAAAAAGCTTATAGTATCCTGGAGGGGGAGATTTGGGTCAGGGAGAAGTTTCCTAGTGATTTATTTCTCTCTCGATTCCTTGTGGGTCCCCAACTTGTCAATATATTGATAGCAAAGTCAAAAGTTGTTTTTGGATGAACAGTTAATGCATTTCTTGCAGTTACAGGAGTATGAAATGTGTCAAAATAAAGCACAGAACACACAGGTTTTCTGAAAAGTAATTTTGCCAAGAAAGTCCAGAGGAAATTAAAGCAAATAAAAGAGATGACTGCAGGCTTGAGTCTTGCAGTCTTCGCACCTGACTGTGAAGGAATTAAGCTGTTAGGTTCCAAGGACCTAAGGACAGAATGGGCTGAGAGTTGTGGCTTAGGAGTGGATGCAGAGCAATGTACAGCAGCACTATCACAGGGCAGTCAGCACATTCATGTTTGTGCAAATGGAATAATGAAAGGATTAGAAAACAAACACATCTGAAAATGCTTGCAGGCTTCTATTTGTTCGATCATTTAACTTTAAGCACATATCTAGTTGATGTAACAGTAGCCAATACTTGCTTTCTGGGAAGGTTCTATTTAAATAAAGACAAAGTTACAGGTTCCCTTGCTCGAAAACCAGTCAAATCCGACTCTAAGGTTGCGGTGCTCATCTCTGTTTCCAAGCCGAAGAGCCAGAGCTGTCCAAAGACGTTTCTGTGATCATGTTGCCGGCATAACTAAATGCCAAGGCACACAGAACGCCGTTACCTTCCCACCAAAGCGGTACTTATTTATCTACTTGTAATTTCTTGCTTTCGAACTGCTAGGTTGGCAGAAGCTGGAACCAGAGACAGGAGCTCACTCCGTCATGCGGCACTCTGTGTTCTGCATAAAGGGAGCTGTATTATCAGTGGAATTAATATAAATGAGACTCTGCTCTTGATTGTTTAAAAAATTAAAACATATCAGTGCCAACCTTATATATGATTTCAAAACTTGCAGTATTGACACTTAACCCTCAGTTGCTTTCAGGTGAAGTAATAAAATGAAACCAGTTAACTATGTAGCATTTCTTTTCTTACAGAGCTACTAGCATTTTGGCCAGGTTCTATTTCAAGGCTAATTGCTTTGATTTAAGTGAGCAAAAAAGCTATTATATTTTCTATTAGTAATGATGTACAACACTCTAGCGTCACATCACTGGTGTAACATATGTTTGGGGCTTTCTTTTTTTAATTGTGTACATTTCTTGAAAGGATAGATTTTATAAAATGAAGTGTATTGTAAGTTCAGTCAGGGGGAAAACCCTGCCTGTTCAGAGAATGCTGTGGAATATCTTGCCATAGTTAACCCTCCCCATATAATTTAATGTAAGCGGCTTAAATTATTTTGCACCACATTTCTTGTTAGTGGGTCCCACTGAGTTCAGTGACACATTTCCAAGAATAAGGTGCCCTTTAAATGTTACGCCAGCAGCATGGGAAGCACTTTCCTTTGGATTCATCCTACAGTGCCACAGTAACATTTAAATGGCATCTAACTGCTGGTTCTGAGTAGCTGTTTAGTAAAAAGGAAATATGAAGTCCAAGTAGAACTATTTGTTTCAGAGGTCACTGATCTACTGGGGCTTTGCAGCAGTAAAATGCTTGGGCTGAGGCTACCAGAACAGATCCTGCAAATATATCAGAGATTCTGAAACAAGTCTTCCTATCTGGAGCTGCCATTAAAGCCCTTCCAAAAGACTAAGTGGGCTCTGACACAGTGCAAGGCACCACAGGGAGGAGAAAGGGCTTTCAAGGGAAAAAGATGTTCAGAGTTTATCATTGTCTTCCTCTGCATAGTGACCCTGGACTTCTCCACTGGCCTTCTAGCCAAGTACTAACCACAGCTGACCCTGCTTAGCTTGTGAGATTTGATGAGATCAGGCTCTTCCGGTAGCTGTGCAGGTATTCTTTTAAAGAGGTAGCAATAATGATATAATTTGATGTTTGAATGAAAATGGCAGAAAAGATGACTTGTAGGTAGGGTTGCCAACTCCGGGTTGGGAAATTCCAGGAAATTTGGGGACAAGAGCCTAGGGAGGATGGTTTATGGGGAGAGACTTCAGCAGGGTTTAAGCCACCATTTTCTCCAGGGGAACTGATTTCTGATCAGTTGTAAATTCAGGAGACCTCTAGGCCCCACCTAGTGATTGGTTACCCTACTTAATTACAATCAGAGGAAAATTGCTTGCTGCTTGCTCCTGTTCTAATCAATCACAACAACCCCTCTCATCCAATAACTGCAAAGGGCGTACAGCTCTAAC
Source organism: Gekko gecko (assembly GCA_029375565.1). Taxonomy (NCBI): domain Eukaryota; kingdom Metazoa; phylum Chordata; class Lepidosauria; order Squamata; family Gekkonidae; genus Gekko; species Gekko gecko. The sequence continues at coordinate 125,107,312 of JAPDNY010000007.1, forward strand.
TGGTTAAAGTATATAAGAATGGGAGATTGTACAGAAGTATGGAGCAGAAGTCCATCGGTGGCTATTAGCCACAAGGTATAGATAGGAACTTTCAGGCTGGGGCAAGTGATGCACTGTATTCTTGGTGCTTGGGGGGGCAACAGCGGGAGGGCTTCTAGTGTCCTGGCCCCACTGCTGGACCTCCTGAGGGCACCTGGTATTTTTGGCCACTGTGTGACAGAGTGTTGGACTAGATGGGCCATTGACCTGATCCAACATTGGGTTCTCTTATGTAAGTATTCCATAGGTTGTATATTCTCCAGTAAACAACCCCCCCAAGGCATGGGGAGGAAGTGATAAAACAAAGGCTTCTTGGCTTCTTCTGCTGAAGCTTGAGTATTGATGAGTTGTTTCTCTCTTTTAGCTTTTAACCCCAACAGTCAGAGCAATTACACTAGACTGCAGAACTTCATGGTTAGGTGAACAAAAATCTACAAATCTTGCTCAGAGCTCCATAGTGTTGCTCAATGAGAAGGTGGTCAGAAGTGTCGTCCGAGAGATTTCTTAATTATTTCTCCCCGTACAATCCCCTATGAGAACTTTAATGATTCTAACTACTCATACAGTTGGACTTCAGACAAACAACATTTGTCATCTTTGCTTTACTGTCTACTTAAATTCATTTTTTTAAAGCATCAAGATGCATTGCTTCCATTCTTTTTAAAAACAACATGTTTTGTTCTTTCAGTTGCTCACCATAATTTATTCTATTCTATTGAATTTGCTGTTCACAGCAAAAAGTGGAAAGGATGGAAGACAACCTCCAACCATCTTTTAGGGCAATAGGAGATGGATCCCCTCCCCAATGCTAAATTGGAAATTAACAAGGGCTGTCTTGAGATGCATTTTTATTACTGTACTGAGCTCCTCCGTCTTTGTATTTCACTTGTTTTATATACATTGATCAGTTTATTGAGGTATTGTAATTCCTGCCTGTTGCATTCACACAGTAATAAATGGTTTGCACGTCATTTGGATTCATTTTTTTCCTGGAGAAAACAGGTTAAAAGTGATAGGTACAACTGCTTCTTAAATATTTTTAAAGGAAGCTTAATAAGAGAACCATTTTTATTGGCTTTATGTTTTGCCTTATTTCAAACTGAGATTTGAAAATGCTGTGGAATTTTTCACAAATATACTAGACTACACAGATTACTTGTAGCCCCTTGATTGTTGCTGAATGCTATTGCCCTTTTACAATGAGTGTCCTCAGAACTCCAGAGTCCCAACGAAAAATGTTGGAATGCCATTTTTCCTTGAATACTATAGTTTGAAGAAACTGAACAGCTGTCACATTAATTTATTTAAATATATTCACTTAATGTGTCCCAGACATTTTCAATCTAATCTTTCTTCCATTATCCATAAACAGGTTTCATACTTTGTCTTGAGAACCAAGAAGATGTATTAATCTCCTTAGAACTTGTGCTATCAAGAGACACTCACTGACTTCTTATCATATTAGATTTCAATTTGCTTCACCTTTCCTGCTAGTCATGCACTGGGGTTATACATGACAATGTTAAGTCACTTTCAGGATATATGTTATTAAATTGAGTTCACTTTCATGTAAACTTTACACTACAGCAGAGAAGAGTGACAGAGAAGTTGGTACAATATTAGTTTGTATGCATTGTAGTAGGTTGTTCCAAAGAACAATCTTGACTGGTCTTGTTTAAGGAGATTTAATCAACAATCCTAAACAAATCCATTCAGAATTAAGTCCCATTTTAGTAATGGGGCTTATTCCTAGGAAAGCAGATTTCCCCACTGACTGTTAGCTGCCCTGAGCCTGCTCGTGGGGAGGGCGGGATATAAATCTAATCATCATCATCATCATCAACAACAACAATTTAGGATTGAAGCCATAGATGCAGAAAAGTTCTTCAGTGCTAAGTATTTTGGCTGCACAGCCATATAGTGCACTAAAACTGAACTGCTGCAGAATGATGCTTTTTTTGGAGACCTTCTAAGTCCATCAGTAATTTCAGCTTTTGAAGGGCAACACTTTCAATCTATATTTCTTCCCATACCCAGAATTGCTGCTTCAGCTCATTGTCAAGTATGGTTTCTATTAATCCTAAAGCAACTTTGATGACAATAGTTTTAAAGGAAAGGTTGCTATTTGGAAGCAATTGGGCATTAATACTACAAACTAATGTTTGTTTAGGACTAATGGCGTGCTAGGCAAGGTAAGTAAATAGACATTTTCTGTTAGTTTCCAGTTGTTTAGAATAGTGGATACTTTATGTGCTATGTTTGGAAGATTAACTTTATGTGGGTGCGTACCAGCTCATTAAAATCAGTTGAAGTTTTGCCATTACATTACTATGGCCTAGCCATGCTATGTACAAATTAATGTAATTGATTTTGAAGCCGCCCCCTCCCCATTTTTATTCAGTGAAAAGCCACTTTGGAATAGGCTGTTTAAAGAGAAGAAATGGCAGAGGAGAGATGGCACTTAACCTGTGCTCAATCACTACTTGTCTACTTAACCCCCCAGCTGCTTTTCTGTGTAGGGGGTTTCAAATCATGTTGCATTACCTCACCTAAATTTTATATAATAGGTTTTTATTAATTTTCCCAAAACAAAACAACAAACAAAAAAGGAGAGTAGTACCTTGTAATACATTCAATTTAAGTCTCTCCTCTATAACTTAAAACAGAGAATATATCTAATAAGATAATAATATTTGCAACTATGTATCAAACAATATATAAATGTTTTCATTTAAAAATCATCTAAACATTTTATTATTATTTTCTATTGATAATATCTCTTCAAGGGCTCATTCTAAATTTTCATGATTTCCCAACATATTCTTGACTTTAACAAAGCCATTTCTCTTATAATCATTCTTACAAATTTAAATTTTTCATACAAGTCACCTATATCTATCTTTGCTATTAGTAGAAAATAAAAATGGAGTATCCCTCTTTATAATTTGAATTCAGATAACATACTGTAATAACTATTACTAAAGTTCCTTTCACTATTGCCTTTCTCAGTTGGAATCATAACAATACAACCCATTCTAATTAATTATACTTTAGTACAGGGTCTCTAGTCCAATCTTATAGAGAGGAAGGTTGTGATTTATAGATGAGATTTTATACATAATGCTTTTTTCCCCTCTTTATCTGATATCTTCTCATCAATAGGATTTTGTCTTTGTGCCTTTTACCTTTGTAGACTGCATGGGTTTGCTTTAAGGTTTGCAGCATATAGCCCAGGGTAATGTTTAATTGCCTGTTTTCTGTCTTCTTTTCTTTCTAGAATGACTTTTGTTTCAGTGGTTTGGTTTTTTCTGTAAATAACAATTTCTTTGATCCTGAAAGCAATGCTTCCATTAAGGGTTTAACTTCCTTTTTTATTGTACTAGTCTTTTGTAGAGCATCTTGTTCTGGCTTAAAGGGACATCCTCTTGCTTGTAGTTTTGTTCTGAATCTGTCACAGGTTGTTGCAGCAGTTTGTCTGTGTTGCTTGTAGATTTCCTTGGAGTAGTTAAGCTTTTTTGATATAGTTCTGCACAGGTTTCTTTGATTGCTAATTTGATAGAGAACAATCATATCCTTAAAGTGATCCCATGAAAGCTGGGCCAGTTTAACATCAGCAAAATTGTCTAGATTTACCATCTTAAGTTCATTTTCTGCTCCTGAATGCATTTTATGACCAGTGTTCATAGTCCCAATACAAGAAAAGATAGAAGTGATTTTCTCTGCCAAAAGTCTAGAAGTCAAACCACATTGCTAGATAAGTTGCTATAGGAGACATATTAACAACCAAGAATCTTTCAACATAAGTCAGATGGTTGTTATTGTCCAGTATCTTCTGAGCCCAGAAGACTTCAGAGGGAAGAATGCTGTACCAAGAAGTTCTGTTACCATCTATGGAAACTCCGTTTTAAATGTCTCTGTTTTTTCCTGTCTTTTTAATAAATGTCCAAAGCATTTGTAGTTCCAATAGAAAATAATAAAATTGTTTCTATCCCTTCCTGCTTAGAATTCTTTAAAGAATATCCACAACTTTTGCTAACCATTTGAATGGGGGGAGGGAAATCGCTCCTCTTTTTCCTCATCTTTATGGATGTCCAACAGGGATTTAATCCAAAGTCTATAGATTCTTTAGTGTTGCTTTAATGTTGCTTTTTACAAGTACTCACGCTGTCTTCACTGGTGTTGGAGGTGAGGCTTGAGACTCTCTTTGTTGGGAATTCACAGCTTGTGCAGTCATGGCGAACCATGGCTGGGTTCTTCATGCTTTCGCTTTGGGATGATCCAGCTCCTACCCACTCGGATTGTGTCCCCTGCTCCAGACCTCTCTCCAGGAGGTCTGGTGTAACTTGGGAGCCCCCAAAGCTCCGTGAAAGCAATGAAGAGTTGGGGGAGCTCAGGAGTGAGTCTGAGCTCCCACTGCCGTGTTGCGCCACAGCCCGCGTCTAACTTGAAGCTACTTTTGTTGGCGAGCATACAGATCAGCTTCCATGCATTTGTGAGTTTTAGGCTTTTTGACATGATATAGTTTTTACCCTGTGTTATTAATGGCACAGCAGCATCTTATGCTATTTAACAGGTATAGTCCTAAGCAGGGTTATTTCGTTATAAGCCCATTGATTTTAGTGAGCTTAGAAGGGTGTAGCTCTGTTTAGGATTGCACTCTAAGTTACTTAAATAATCTAATTGCAAATAGCCTTGCTTGTCTCTTAGAAAAAGAAATCCAAAAGCAGTATTTATTAATTACAATTGTATCTTGCCTTTCTTCCATCAATGGAACTCAAAGTGGCATACTTAACTAAATAGTTGCCAGGCAGCTTTACTTGCTTAGCTTCAGCAACTATACACAGTGATCATGTAATTTTTTTTTACTGTGTTGAACTGAATTGAACTGTGCTCAGGCTATACCATTCTAGCTTTTCAATTATATCCATACAACACACATTCCTAGAAATACTAATTGTCTAGCTTTTTGTGGAGGTTCTTCAGTAGAAATTTAATGGTGAGGCCTGATCTGAGAGAAAAAAAAGTTCATATTTTTGCAGAACTGAACATAATCATATCTTTTCAGTTTAATAACTAAGCAGTTTCTAAAAGTATAGATTGATTAATGAACAAAAACAGACTTTGGTATCTCAACAATCATTCAAGCAAACATTCATAAAATAAGAAAATATAGATCTGAATTGTATCCCTTGTGAACTTCATAGGAGGAAAATGTCCTGTGTCAACATTATTATTCATGTGCTTTGCACTCGACAGGTACTTAACATTTGAAACTAAAAGTAATTCAAAATAAAACAAGAAAGAAAAGACTGACATTTTCACTGGTGATATTTTGGTACTCATTATGCCTACAAACTGACACTTGTCATCTAAGTTGTCACTGGATACATGTAGGCTTAAACAATTCAGAGAAAAAGAAAAGTTAGCTTAAGATGTCAGACTTGTATTCCCCAGTCTTCCACAGAAATGAGACATTACAACACAAGATAATATTTATGTTTTTAAAAAATAATTGGTTGGTAGATTATTTTATTTAATTTTTTCTACCCAACTTTCAAATTTACTTAAGATGAATTTAAGCAGAAACATATTAAGCATATTAAAGCAGGGGTAGGCAATCTCTAGCATGCTGCCAGATCTGTTTGAACTGCATGCAGGGTTGGTTCTGTGCCCAGCTGAGGCCCGTCTCCTGAGACCCAGGCAGCAATTCTAGGACCAAGGGGCATAAGAGATAGCACAGTGCTCAACTCCTTTTCTACCTGTCATATCAGCTCCAGTTAGGTTCCCAGATGTGTGTTTACTCCTGTAAAACATTTGGAAGTTTTTGGGTAAATCTTGAAACATATAAGCAGCCAGGCAAAGGGCTGAATGTGTCTTCCCTTCACTGTTCCTTCATCTTAATTTCTGACATAGGTTTTCACATTAAAAAGGCCATCCAGATGGAATGCTGACTTGGGCCCATAGACTGAATTATGCCCACAGCTGTGGTGGGCGATGGAAGCTCAGGGAGAGACGTCCCCGGTCCCCAACTGAGAGCTTGTCAGCCCTGTCTGGTTAAACCTGATGCCACCATGGAACATGCATACACTGTCAGTTAGAAGCCAGGATGGCAATGTGCTACCACCTGCTGGTGATACTTTCATTGAGAACATCTTCATTGCTTCTGCCATGATCATCCTCCCATCATCCTCTTCTCTTTTTCCACCCCTTACCCTATGAGCAACCCAGACCTTGCCATTATTCCTTCCTGAGACAAACAAGGGCTAACTGGGAAGAAAAGAGTGTGTGGGGGGTTGCTTTCTTCCTCAGGCTGCCTCGGAGCATAGTGGTAGGGGCTTGCCAGTTCTGGGCTGGAAAATTCTGGAGATTTGGGGGTGGGGCCTGGGCAGGGACCTCAATGGGGTATAATGCCACAGAGTCCACTATCCAGCACTTCTGAAGGCATATGAGACCGTAGTGATACCACACATGCTGTATGGCTCCCAAATCTGGTTCTTAGGTCCAACTGAACAACTTGGAAAATCTCCAACAAACCATCTTCCACTAGATACTAACTCTACCACTATGTATTGCTTCTGCAGTTGTATGACTTGAACTAGGTCTTCCAAAAATCTCAATGCTAATGTGGAAGGCTATAGCCAGTTTCAAGCTATCAAACTCTGAAGATCTTCCAACCTTCACCATACTGGCAGCACATGAGTCCTGTTAATCAAAATGGAATGCTGTAGATACAAAAATAGACAAACTGGGCTTCCAGAAGCCAAAAAATCTAACCAAAAGATGGCAAACTATATTTACAGAGAAGCTGATTAAACACGACTGGCACTCTTCTAAAGGATGCCAGACAAAAATGCTCTCCACTTTATCTGGAAATTAAATATTGTACTGAATTTAACCTGCCTGTGTATCTTAACAAAACCAGAGTGAGAAACATGGTAAATCAAGAAATAACCATGTCAAGGTGTCTATACCAATATTTCATACAAACAATAAAGAGATTTAAGAAACTGTTATATATATTATTAATAAGGAAAAATGTACTAAAAATTAAAGTACAATCAAAGAAGGGAAAATGCATAATGTATATGAATCCTTACAATGCAGCCAGGGATAATAGACTTCGATACAAACATTTTTCACATCAATATAACAGTATACACTTGAACAAAAGACCTTGCTTAAAGAATTGCCGTGAGAACAGTCCATCTTTTGAGTAGCAAAGACTTTCTAGTGATGGTCTCTGATGAAAAGGTCCCAAATGTGGTCCCAGTCTCAACAGACAAGCCACCTATAAATACCTTGTTTCGCTGAAGCTTTCTCAAGGATGGAATTGCGCTGAGAGCACTGGAAGTTTGCAAGAATGTTTGACTTCCTGCTTAATTAAGAGAAGAGAAGAGAAGAAGAGAAGAGATTGGATTTATACCCCGCCCTTCACTGCCCAAAGGTGTCTCAGAGCAGCTTACAAACTCCTTTCCCTTCCCCTCCCCACAACAGACACCCTGTGAGGTAGGTGGGGCTGAGAGAACTTCTGACAGAAACTGCTCTTTTTCAAGAACAGCTGTGCCAGAGCTTATGACTGACCCAAGGTCACATTAGCAGGTGCAAGTGGAGGAGTGGGGAATCAAACCTGGTTCTTTCAGATTAGAGTCCGCGCACTTAACCACTACACCAACCTGGGAATTAAAGTGTTTTCCTGATTGAAATGAAAGACTGTGGTTAATTTGTACCCGTTCCAGGCGGTTCCATCCTTGAGAAAACTTCAGTGAAACAAGGTATTTATAGCTGGCTTGTCTGTTGAGACTGGGACTGCATCCGGGATCTTTCCATCGGAAACCATCGCTAGAAGGACTTTGCTGCTCTAAAAACTGTTTCTCGTGGCAATTCTTTAGCAAGGTCTTTTGTTCAAATGTACACTGTTATACTGATGTGAAAAATAGTTTGTACTCATCTCACATTTTCTTTTATTGTCCAAAACATGCAACAGCAAGAGAGAAATTCCTTAGAAAATGGATGCTGAAGTATTCGGCCTTTTTTGATACTGTAAGACTAAGGTCCTTTCCACATTTGCCTGCCACCCCAGATTTTCTCAGTGTTCAAGTCAAGGAAAAACAGCATCCAAATAACCTGGGGCTACAGCAGGCTGAAACCGGGCTGACCACTGAAGGGAGGTAATGTAATGCAGAAGTGGGGGGGGGAGAAACCTGGAATAAAAAGAAGTTGGAACTTGGTTTTAGTGCAGAATGGGGAAAAAAACCTGGATTAAAAAGAAAGTTGAATTTGATTTTAATGCAGAATTGTTTGGAGGATACCGCAGTGAACATGGATTAAAAGGAGAGTGCAGAAGGGGCCTAAGACTACTCTTGAGCAGCCTCTGGAAAAAACTGTATAATAGAAGTGATGAATTTCTGTTTTACTGTGTTTTTAAACACTTAACTTTTCTTTTATGGTGCATAGCCATTGTGCTATCAAACCTATACAAACCTGAAAAGGATAAAGGAGTCCACTATCCAAACCAGCAGTTTTCTCCAGGGAACTGATCTCTGTAGTCTGGAGATCAGTTGTAATTCTGGGAGATCTCCAGATTTCACTTGGGCATTGGCAACCCTAGGCCTGTATCGAAGTAGCCTCACTTAGGTCTTCTGTGTGAGTGTTGGTTGCAGTCTTCCAGTGTGTGTCTTAGTACTCTCCATCTGTAAATCTGTAAGTCTTCTCTGTGTTGGAAGCAATGGAGACCTCTTACCTGTTACTGAAGCTCCCGGAGTCTCCTGTGTGCTGGCTATTGAGTATAATGGAAAGGTGGTCCAATAGGTAAGGTTATCCCTGGGGTTGCTGTCTTCTAGGTGATGCTTGGAGTTATCCTGGAATTACAACTGAAAATGGCTATTTTGAAGGGAGGGGATTTTATGGAATCACATTCCTGCTGAGGTTTCTCCCCTCCCTGAACTTCACCCTCCCCAATCTCTACCCACCTACATCTCTAGGAATTTCCCAAGCTGGAGTTGGTAACTCCAGAGCATCATTTTTAAAATACCTGTGCAAAATGAAACTGGGATTTCCCACATGCAGAAGAATACATGGTTTAGAATGGAAGCAAATGTATCAATATTTTATTGAGAAAGAAGCTGAGGAGTAAAAACTATGAATGCTTGAGTGTAACACTAGGACATAAGAGTGCAAGGTTTTGCAAACTTTAAAACTTTTAAAATGGGCAATGATGGCATATCTTATACGCATCATCAACTACATATGCAATATCTATTACATAGTTAAGACTACACTGTCACATTGGACTGCAGGGTATCATTAGCTGATCTCACAAATGATACGTTGCATATGAAAATGCACAATAATACCACTTTTCACATCTGAACTGATACTAGTCTTTTTGTCTATAGCAAACATAAAAGTACCAGCTTGTCCACTGAAATACACATTGACTTCAAAGGGAATGCCACATACTCAATGTGAAGAGTGCAAGCTGTTAATAACAGTAGCTTCAGTTTTGCATTATCATGTGCTTTTAAATGATGTCTGAGAATAGTCCTGTTTCATTACCATAGTCTTACGTTTTGATAGTGAAAGCATTAAAAATGTGGTGTTATCCATATTTGTGTATTTCTATCGGTTTGAGGCAAATTTCAAATAGTGACATACAGCTTCTTCAAATTAAGAGTAAGAATATCTGCAGATGTATATCTTTTCATGAATAGCATGTATTTTACACTGCATTTATAGATATGCATTACAGATTGCAAAGTGAGTTGCAAATTGAGATGTGATAATTTGCAAAGAAAATACAGCAGTGTCTGATTGCATTAATGTTGAGTACTTATGCCAAGGAATCTCTGTAATGGAAATAGCATTCCCTGAAAATAATAATTAGTCAGATTCGTAGGGTTTTTAAAAGCCTCTGATGGTTATGGACATAAGTACAAAACTGCCATGCATAGTCTAATCCTATTTATCTGTGCTCATAAATAAGACCTCGTTTTATATGGTCAATGAGTGCTATTTTGATTAAGTGTTCATGGAATTGCTGACCTAGAGTTTAGGATATATACTTGTGAGAAGTTTTTAGAAAATTTTAAATGAAATGTGGCTCTACTTGTTATGTTCCATCACATTTTAAAATGTGGGGCATTATCCAACTGAGTTACAGTGGAATTGAATAAATGTTTAGGTAGAAGTGAGTAAATTCAGTAGGTTTTATTCCATTGTACAAACTTTTAATTGCCATTCATTTCGATGAGTAGATTTACATGCTGATCTTGCACACAGTAAAATCAGTGAAACTGCTTAACTTTGGTTGGATCGTGTCTATAACATATGTAAAGTATCTTTACTTATTATAGTTGTGCGCTGTATTAGGTTCACCTGGACTTTTGATTGGTTAATTGTGGTTGTAAACTCTTCTGTATTTTCTCACTGTAATTTTAGGTATGCTATTCCTCCAGAACATGGAAAGCGACTTGAAAGGCTAGCTCAAGGTAAGCCTTAAAAAACAACAGCACACTGTTTCATATATCAAACGTGATTTTCAGTGCTCCCTTATTTTAGGAAAACCATCCCACAGTTAATGGTGTATGTACCACTTTAAAAATGCTACCTTTCCTGTATGAGTTTGATTGCTTTGAATATTGTAGCTGAATACATGAAAATATGTTATAATTTTGATTATTAGTTTATATCTGTTGTACTGCAGTATTGTAATTTCTGTTTAAATTTGCATTTAGTACAAAGATTGGGAACTCTTCAAATAGCATAGTTATCACGTAACCTGCTTCTGGATTCTTATCATACCCGTGTTCTTTTTGTGAGCAGACAAATATAAATATTGCATGTATGGGAAGACTACATGTTATCCTGTAGCTAAGTATACTTAGAAAGGCCCATAGTGGCCTTTCTGTGTTGCAGCCACTCTCAAGGAAGGACTACTTGCACCTGAGTAGGGAAGGGACAGTTTAATCCAGAGGTTCCCAAACTTATTTGGCCTACTGCCCCCTTTTCAGAAAAAAATTACTCAGTGCCCCTCTGGAAATCTACCTTCAAGAAGTGGACAAAAAGATGGAGTGACAAATTTGCACATAGTAAAGAAAGATGTTGTAAATAAGACACTTTGGAGCTTGAAATCATAAAAGTATTTATAAAATCAACCGTAGAAACATTTGCATACAAACAAAAAATTAAGATAACGAAGGATAATATTAAAATAAAAATCACAAATCACATTAAAAATAATCCTAATGAGAAGGATGAACCTGGTGCGCAGCTATCAATTTATTAATGTTTGGCTCTATTTTTGTCAGCAGCAATCTTAAATCACCACGATTAGCTATTTGTAGTCGGTTTCTTTTTTTAGTTAACAGATTTGAGACCGCAGTGAACCCACGTTCTACTAAATATGTTGAAGAAAATGCTATTAAAAATTTTTGTACTATAGCCCATAATCCAGGATAAAGTGTAAGTATCTGCTTTTGCAGCCAGAACTGTTGGTAGCCATCTTTGAATTTAAATTTAAATTTCTTACTTAGACAAATATATGGTGACAGGAATTAGAGGATTATTCCAAAGGTATTTCCTGACATAGAGGTGAAAACAGGAGAGAGGGGATAGAAACATGCAACATGTTTCATTCATAACAATAGCACAGAACAGAGGCTCTTTGTCCCTGCCTGCCTGTACGTTTGACAGACAAAAGACTAGCCATTTGGTCAGTAGAAGATACCTGAGGCAAGGACAGAGACTTGCCTGTTCTAGTCCTTTTTGGACTGAGCTAACAGGATAGATGAGGGGGAGGGGTTGCTTGCATGGAGGATGCTTGGCAGTGCAGCCAGCCTGGAGAATCTTCTCTTTGGCCTGAGTTTTCTCAGCTAAGATGTGGTTCTCCTAGTCTCCCAGCAAAAGCCACTGTTTTAAGCCAAGCCTGGCTTCATAGGGCACTGCTTGTGGAGGTTCAGAGGTCATTTTAGGGTATCTAGGGAAAGACCACCCCGGGTGCAGGGCTGAGGATGCTGGCAACAATACTTCCACACCCACCACCAGTATCCTCCCAAGCAACCAAAAGGAAGAAAGCAGAACTTTTAAAAACAAGACCTTCACAAATCACAATGGAAAACCACAACAGAACAACACCACAGCACTATCAGGGACAACAAACACACAACACTGAACCCACAACCCCCCCCCCAGCTAACCAAATCACACAAAGAAAACAGCAATACAGTCTCCAGAAATATATTTAAAAACCAACCAGAAAATTACAATATTTAAACAACAACCAATAACAAAAGTTGAATCACAAAATTAAAAACATTGAGCAAAAACCCTCACCACACTGACAAGCAACTACTACAGTTAATAAAAAAACAATCTAACAGAAATACTTTTAAATGCAAACCAAAATTTTAAAACTGTCACCAAAATTTTTTAACTTTAAAAGACTACTAAGCCAACCCCCCCAACAAGCAATTACAGTTAATTTAAAAACAATCCTACAGTCCTACAGTAATACTTTTAAATGCAAAATAAACTTTTAAAACTTTCCCCCAAAATTATTAACTGTAAGGGATCCAAAGGGATCTGTCGAGGATGGGTGAGTGGGTGTCAACATGGCAAATGGGGTTCAATGTGGCCAAGTGCAAAGTGATGCACATTGGAGCCAAAAATCCTAAATATAAATACACGTTGATGGGATCTGAACTGACAGAGATGGATCAAGAGAGAGATCTTGGAGTCGTAGTGGATAACTCAATGAAGATGTCTAGACAGTGTGTAGCTGCAATAAAGAAGGCCAACACTATGCTGGGGATTATTAGGAAGGGAACTGAAAACAAATCAGCCAGTATCATAATGCCCCTGTATAAATCATTGGTGCAACCTCATTTGGAATACTGTATACAGTTCTGGTCACCACATCTCAAAAAGGATATTATAGCATTGGAAAAAGTGCAGAGAAGGGCAACTAGAATGATAGAAGGGTTGGAACACCTTCCCTATGAAGAAAGGTTAAAACGCTTGGGGCTCTTTAGCTTGGGGAAACGACGGCTGAGGGGTGACATGATCGAAGTTTATAAGATTATGCATGGGATTGAGCAGGTTGAGAAAGAAGTACTTTTCTCCCTTTCTCACAATACAAGAACTCGTGGGCACTCCATGAAATTGATGAGCAGTCGGGTTAGAACAGATAAAAGGAAGTACTTTTTCACCCAAAGAGTGATTAACATATGGAATTCACTGCCACAGGAGGTGGTGGCAGCTAGAAGCATGGACAGTTTCAAGAGGGAATTAGATAAACATATGGAGCCGAAGTCCATCAGTGGCTATTAGCCACAGGGTATAGATGGGAATTCTAAGTCTGGGGCAGGTGATGCACTCTATTCTTGGTGCTGGAGGGGGAGCAGTGGGAGGGCTTCTAGTGTCCTGGCCCCACTGCTGGACCTCCTGATGGCACGTGGTATTTTTGGCCGCTGTGTGACAGAGTGTTGGACTAGATGGGCCATTGGCCTGATTCAACATTGGTTTCTCTTATGTTCTTATGTAAGCGAGTAACCCCAACCTTCACCCCACTGAACAGAACCATAACACAAAGCCACCCCAGGCAGGCCACCCAATTTAAAAGGTCCTTTTACTAATATCCTCTTTTTTAAAAAAATATGTATTTTCCCCAAATATTACCTTTTAGTTTTCTTCTTCAGTCCCGGTAGAGTCCACCATGATCCACACAGCTAGGCAGGCCAAGGCAGGCACAGAGCAGCAGCCCCTGAAGGCCTGAAGCCAGAGGCCAGCAGCAGCCACCACACAATAGCCTAGCAGCAGCACCACCCTTACAAGGGTGCACATGCATTTGCAATTTGCAAATGCATGGCTGTGATTGGCTGTGGGGACCCCCTCCCCCTCCCTCCCTGATCCCAGGGAAGACCAGGAGAATGCAGGAAAAGGCTGCTTTAGATAGGTTCTGGACTCTTCATTCTTTATGCTTTCACCACCCCCTTTTTTAATTCAATGCCCCCCAATTGCGCCCAAGGCTCCTACTGCCTAACTGGATCATTCCAGTGTCCCCCAGGGGGCGGGATTGCCCACTTTGGGATCTAGTGGTTTAATCCTTCCTTTGCCTGTTACTTTTTTCTTGGAAACTTGTTTCCACTGGTATTCTCTCACCTTGTTTGCTTCAGGGCAGATGACTGACATGCAGAACATGAATGGAGATAGTAAAATGGGAAGCATTAGAGTAGAAGTATACTAGCTTCATCACAACACATGGTGTTTCCTGACAATTAAGCATGACTATTCCATTATAGTGCTATTCACATTACTTCAGTCCTGTAACCATGAATACTAAAAATTAAGAAAAGAAGAAAATGTGTTCATAGCACCTCTATAGGATTTTTGATTATGGCTGTAGCTCAGAGAGCCTGGTATCACGTGTATACTAGATTTTTCCTTCATTTCAGAACAGCAGTCCCCATGCCATTTCTGAGATCTCTTGATGTTTAATAATGGCTTGCTAATTGGTGCACTGACCTGTCTACAAAGCTTGCTGCATAGTTTTCCTTACCTTTTTAGTCTGCGTCTTTTAAAATGACAGCATCATATTAACAATACCACTATAATTGTTACCTTGATTTTTGCCTGATTTTTTCAATTTAAGCATGTGTTCTATGGTCTTTCTATTTAAGTACCAGAACACAGAATTAAATTTTAGTAATGCTTAAGTAAAAATCTTGACATTCTTCTAGCTGCATTCTTCTTTCATTTTGCATTTTTGTGTGGGGGGGCACTTTCCTGTTTTGCTACTAAGTTTGGGAATGAGGTATATGTGATTTTCATGCTGTAGTCACTGTCCATAAAAATCACAATGGAAATTTTAAAACAAGCTGTTTTAAAATGATGAAAATGTCACGACAGCCTCACAGCTACAATTTGCATAATCAGCAAAGGTTAATAAACTTGCAGAGTGAATAGATTTCAGGCTTAATTACATATTTATATTAAAACTGTTGTGCAGAATTGCAGCATCCAAAAAAAAAGCTGTGAGATGCAGGAAGGTTGTTCCTGCTTACCAGATGCCTACTGAATTAATTGAATTTCCCTAAATAATTAAAATGCTAAAATAATGCAGTAAATGTGGTGAAGCATTGCAGGTTATCTAGGTCAAGTCAGTACTTGATACATAAAATTAAAGGAAGGCTAGGATTTTTTCCATTATCTTGTCTGCCCATCATAATTATCACATTGCCTTTTATGCATGAATGCTTTCATCTTTTGAATCCATTGAAAACTTGATTGACTATGGCACCTACAAATATTTTATCTGAAAGACATTAGACTTGCATCTAATAAAAGCAGCAGTTTGATTTTGCCCTTCAGGTGCTTTCTCATTTATGTAGTTCTTTCAATTTTATGTAGACACAAATATAATAAAAATCTCTAGTGAGTTGTTATTGCAATTTTGAAACTAGTTATGGAGCTCTGTAATGCAACAAAATTCTTAAGGTATTGGACAACACAGACTATTGTTGCTCTTCCATGTATTTTCTAAACACCTGAATGAATTTTCAAGATTCTTAACTATATCCTTTAATACTATGATCAACTTTCAAAGAGATACCTTTTTGAGATGAGCGATTATGTTTAGCAAAGTTGCAAGTGAAGCATATTTAATATTCTCTATTGTGTGTAGTCAGTGAATAATGATTTAGAAATATGACTCGACTGTAGATATGTCAGTTTGTTCCATAAAACACATTTTGTACTAGGGGATGTGCAAGAAAAAAAATGTTTTTTAAAACATTCAATATATTGCCTCCCCAAATATCAGTATTTCCCGAAATGCCCGCATAATATTATAATATAATATTTGGGAGCCTTGAATTTTATTATCATTATTATTATTATATAATGTTTGGGAAATCTGAATTTTTGGGGGTCTGTTTTACCCTATGGGGATCATTAAAGTCAATGGCAAATCTATCCTGGGTATATTCAGCAGTCTTGGGGGGCGGGTTGAAGTAGAGGCACCAAATTTGCAGTGTAGCTGCTGAAGCCTCTTCTCAAAAGAACCCTGTAAAGTACTGGGTTCGCCGCATGGAGACTCAGACTACGACATGCGTTCAGATGTGTTTATTGTACTTCACACACAAGTCTGAAAACCTGCCCCACAAGGGCCAACTATATATACCCCACCCAGTACTCCCCCATCCCATTGGAGGGTTTGAATTTCCCGCCAGATAGCCTGTTGGTGGACACTATGTGGGCTAGGATCCGAGGTCCCCATTGTGTTTGGGACCCAAGCTCCTAACTTTAGTCACGGACCCCTGGTGGCGGTCTGCATACATAACAAACCCCCTGGGGAGAGGGTATTTCTGCAAGGACAGCAGAACCAGTGCAATGTACTAGTGCCCAGCAGCAGAGCCCAGTGCTAACCTACTACTGCCCAGCAGCTAGATCTGATTGACCCAGGAATGGACACAGTTGAGTCACCAGCTGGAGCTGGGCAAATGCACACCAAATCAGTATCCACCTGGTTTTCTAAGGTGACCACTGTGTCAAAGAGCACTCCCAAGCTGTGAACCTGGCTTTTCATGGGGAGTATACTCCCATCCAAGAGAGGGGACTTCTGATGTCTCTGGTCTAACTTTCTACTAACTCAGCAAATCTTTGTCAGGATTAAGTTTCAGCTTGTTCACCTTCATACAGCCTGTTACTGATTCCAGACACCAGTTCAGAACATTGGCATCCTCAGAATTAGATGTAAAAAAAAAGGTTGAACTAGATATCATCCACATATTGGTGACATTGCAGCCCATACCTCTTGATTTTGTCTTCCAGAGGCTTCATATAGATATTAAATAGCACGGGGATAAGACGGAACCCAGTGGCACACCACAGGTTGGCTGCCACATGGAAGATAGGAAATCCCCCAGCTACACCTTCTGAGATGGCCCCCGCAAATAGGACTCCAACTACAGTAACACAGTGCCTCCCAGTTCTGAGAGCTGGCTTAGTAGGACACTGTGGTCAGTGACACTGAAGACCACCAAGCAGAACTAGCAGGGTCATATTTCATCTGTCTAGTTCTTGATAGAGGTTATCAGTCAAGTTTCTGTTCCAAATCTGGGCCTGAAGCCAAATTGAATTGGGCTCAGAAAATCAGTCTCTTCAAAGAACCAGAGGCTTCCTGCTCTGTCACTTTGCCCGAGAATGGAGGATTGGAGACTGTAGACATTTTCTAACATAGTAGCTCAGGGACATTTTTTCAAAACAGGTCTAATTACTGCCTCCTTGAGCAGGGGCAGCACAACTCCCATTCTCAAGGAAGCATTTTCCATTGCCCTTACCCACTCAGCCAGTCAGGTCAAGAACACAGATAGTAGGTATCACTTGTCCAAGGATGCTATCCACATCCTCAGGATCTACAAGCTGAAAAGTATCCATATAAATTGGACAAGCAAATGTCAAAGGTTCATCATTTGGACAGGCATCTGTGCCAGCATTGGTGGAAACATTGGCCAGGAAAGGAGGGTTTATTGAGGGGAATGCCAAATAAAACAAACAAAAATCCTCACTGCTGGCAGAAGATGGCAACAGAGGGGGACAGACAAGTCTTCCTAGGGAGAGTTCCAGATTTTTGGTGCCATGACTGAGAAGGCTGTCTCCCAGGCTGCCACCTGCCTAAGCACAACATGAAAGTGGGGAGTTAATCCTCACTGTCCAGGGTAATGAGTCACCATGGATCCTTCTGACTAACTCTCAGCAGAGAGATTGAGGAACAAAGTCTCTAGCCCTTCTGGGTATTAATCAAGAAGTCAGCCTTGCAAGGTAAGACACTTGCAAGATGGGTTCCAAAAACAATTCCTTTGGTAGCTGTAGCTAAATTAGGCCAAGGTACCAGATTTAGCTTGAAGCCCTGAAACCCAAATAACACCACAGGAGTATAATTAATGTTTATTAAAAGAAGTGTGCAAAAAGTACAAATATAAGAGCAGTACAAAGCAAGGAGAAAATAATAATGTCTAAATAGCTAATGTAAAATGTTTAGGCATGCTTTTTAGTCCTCTGACCCAGATGTTAACAACTTGACCAGACTGAAATACAGAGCCCAAGTAAAGTTTGAGAGGTCAAAGTCCTACAACATTATTCCAGCCACACGAAACCCAACTCAGACAATCAGGTCAGAGACGCAATGTTTCTTCATTCTTTACCACTCTAACACTACTTTGCACAACTAACAGTAGCAGTTCTATTGGTAGTTTTTGTTTTTTGATGCCAAAGTTAGGTTCAGAAACCAAAAAAGAAGGGGAGCCAGTGTACAAAGACAGGAACAAAGCACAAAAACCACTGGCTGAAAATAAACAAGGTAGATATATAATGATATGGAATAACAATTCAGTAAACAGAAATGTAACAATAATGGCCAAGGTGTAACCAGAATACAGAAACAAGAATAAGGAATAAAGTCCCAGATATTTCACTGTGTCTCACTCCAGTTGTGTTGTAATAGCATAGTCCAATTTGACGTGCATTTCATCATGGAGTGGACATTCATGAATTCCATAAGCCATAGAAAGCCATTGACACGTAGTCCGGATGCAAGCTGCTGCGTTTCAAGTATTTCTTATTTAAAACCAATAGGCCATAGTGGGACTAAATGCAAATTCAAAACATACACAAGTGAGAATGAACATTCATACATAATATATAAATTGTATAATGGAGCTGCAGGAAGACTCACCCCAATCTCAGTAGAAGGCACATACAAAGCCAGTATAATCAATCATGAAGGATCATGGGTCCTTATCCTACCATATGTTGCATCATAATTTATACCTAAAGTCAGGCTGCAGCAGCACAGGTGAAATTAGTAAAAAGTCTTACTACCCTACTGAAATCAAGAGAACAAGAAAGACAGGCTGCCATCACTTAGATTGAACAAGTTAAAACCTAGCTGTTAAAGTGAAAATATTTAGGGAGGAGTATCAGGTTGCAATTGCACAGGTCCAGGAACAGGGATACTTATCCTACTTATTTTTTGCTTGAGATTTTGGACTTAATATTGGAAAACAATTATTTTCAGTTTGGAAAAAAAATTATCTTCAAAAATGTGGCATTGCAATGGGCAATCCAGCTGCACCTTCACTTGCAAATCTTTTTATGCAACACCTTGAGTAGACACATATTCTAGCATCTGCAAACCCTTTGTTTCTTAATATCAAAAAGTATTTGAAGTTTATTGATATTTTTCTGTTAGTACAGGGCAATATATGTTTAAACCAGTTCCATCAGTGGCTCAATACATTACATGACAGCATAAAGTTTGATATACATTACAGTCAGCAGTCTATCAATTTTTTAGACACTACTATATATGTGAATCAGGGCAGGTTAATGGTTAAGCTATATCACAAGACAACTGATAGAAATTCCTTATTATATTTCACATCCTTCCATCCATATAAATTATGTTACCATTTACCTTATGGAAAATTCATACAGACCAAAAGAAATTCATCTATGCCACAAGATTTTGTCGCTGAAGCAGATTCACCTGAGAAACAATTTATGCAAAGAGGCTATCCATTTAGGACTATCAAACAGGCCAGAGCCTAGGCAGACCATGTTGCCAGGGAGGGACTTTTGAAATATAAGAACAGAAAATCTACAGGAAGAATTGCATATGGCTTCCAATTCTCAAGCATTTCTAATCAAATTAGAAGATCAATCTTTAGACATTGGCATATAGTTTCTCATATTCCAGGCTGTCAGTTGCCACCAAATATAGGTCTACATAGAGGAAAAAAACTGAGAAATGCTTTAGTTAGATCTGGCTTCTTTAAAGATAGCACACCTGCAACTAATCTAAAAGGGTTTCTAAAGTGTAGACATTGCAAGGCTTGTCAGCATATGGTAAAAGGTAGTAGGTACACTAATAAAGACATAGGGATTATGTATAATTTTAATTTTACTGCAACCTGCTCTACAAAGAATGCAGTTTACCTTTCTGTTTGTTCATGTGGGTTAAAATATGTTGGGATGACAAATAGGGCAATTAGGACTCGGGTGCTGGAGCACCGGTCAAGAGTGAATAATGCCGTTGAAAATTCACCAATGGTTGGGCATTACATGCAGTCAGGTCACAGTGTGAATGAGATGAAATTTATAATTCTATACTGCCATCAAACAAAGCCCTTTTAAATACAAAACATTGAACAGATCCTAGTACAAAAGGAAACTAGATTTATTTATGATTTAAAGACATATTAGCCTTTTGGCATGAATCAAAGCATGGATTTCACATCTTATATCAATTAGCAATAGCTTATCAAGGCATTGGACCTGTGCAATTGCAACCTGATACTCCTCCCTAAATATTTTCACTTTAACAGCTAGGTTTTAACTTGTTCGATCTAAGTGATGGCAGCCTGTCTTTCTTGTTCTTTTGATTTCAGTAGGGTAGTAAGACTTTTTACTAATTTCACCTGTGCTGCTGCAGCCGGACATTAGGTATAAATTATGATGCAACATATGGTAGGATAAGGACCCATGATCCTTCATGATTGATTATACTGGCTTTGTATGCCTTCTACTGAGATTGGGGTGAGTCTTCCTGCAGCTCCATATTATGTATGAATATTCATTCTTACTTGTGTATGTTTTGAATTTGCATTTAGTCCCACTATGGCCTATTGGTTTTGAATAAGAAATACTTGAAATGCGGCAGTTTGCATCCGGACTATGTGTCAATGGCTTTTTATGGCTTATGGAATTCATGAATGTCTACTCCATGATGAAATGCACGTCAAATTGGACTATGATATTACAACACAACTGGAGTGAGACACAGTAAAGTTAGGTTCAAAGCAGAATGTTGTTGTCTATGCAGTATTAAAATTTACATGGAGTGCATATAATATGCCCTTTGTAAATACCATGGCCACATAAGCATGTTTATGTATTGGATAATGGCACATGGCTAATTTCTTATGATTTTGCAATAAAATGGAGTTTTACTTTAGTAGTAGAACTTCTGTTTCAATTGTTCTAGCCTAGGAAGTGACAAAACAATTTTTCAAGGCCTTCTTATGGCAGTTTCCGTGCTTTTAGGGTATATGTGCTTGATTGCTGCTAATTGTTTCCCATAATCTGGATTGAAATGTTCCAGCTCCATTATAGGAGTCTAGATGTGGAGTTGACTCTTTCAAGAAATGACACTTTTATGCAATCTGTTTGTTCCTTTAAATCTGTACTGATCTGCTCTAAAGAGGTTTCACTTTGTTCCTGCTGCTGATCTACTTCTCTGTCTTCCACTGCCTGTTTTGGAGGATATGTTTTATATACTTTAAATGATTTTAATAAGGTATGTAGCAGGAGAAACTGTGGCTTTTAAATCATGACGGTGATTTTTATTACATTGTAATGATTGTGCTGGGAGAAATGAAATATATGTTCTGGGGCCTGTGGTTATTTATCTAAATTGTGCATCAACAGTTACTTCAGGAGTGGAATAACAAAACTGCATTTGGGGAACTGCTTTTGATTTTGTAAAGAGGTCTTTGATTTTGTAATTCCAATGTTTAAAGAAGTGCATGCAAATTAATCAGCTCTGAATTTTAATAAAATTTGACACAGTAATTAGCTCCCACAGGCTCTAGAGAATTTGATCAGGTCTCATTGTTCTCCCATCACTGATGTGGTGACATCTCTTCTGTTATCTCAATTCACAATTTTTTAAGAATACTACATTGCTGAGGTTGTAGAGCAGGCCACAAACTATTTACTAGTTCAGCAGTGCTAAGGCAATATTCTGTTAGAGCAGTGTTAGGTGCGAATAGTTAATGTTTCGTTGCTATAATGTAAGTACTTAATTTGTCTAAAATATAATATTCAAGGTGTTTTGGATATCATCTCAGCAGTAGGTCAGTAGTATTGTCCCAGGGGCTGAAGTTTAGCGATAGCAGCTTGCTTGGGGGATTTTTCTGCAAATCTCAGGGGATATCCCAAGGTAAACTGACAAATCCCCTATCTCTGTACATGATTCCTTTGCATTAATTTCTTCATTCATGTTCTGCAGCCATTGCTCAGAACTAGATATAAAGATGGAGAACAAGGGAATTGCTTGTTGGGTGGTAGAACAATGAGTTCTGGGATGATCACATACACATGATCACATACTTAATCTGGAATAACTAACCCATCTCACATTTCATATTCCCAATTTTTCTTCACTTTTCCGCTTCCTGATTGTGAATAACACAAGGTGGTTCAATGGCAGCATCTAATTGTAGGTGATCTTGATGATCTGTATGTGTGAAGAGCAGGGCTTTTTTGTAGAAAAAGCCTAGCAGGAACTCATTAGCATAATAGGCCACACCCCAAGAGCATAGCTCATTAACATATTAGGCCACACCCCCATGTTACCAGAAGTGCGGTCATCCAGCCTCACCCACCTTTTGCTTCTTATTCTGTTTACCTTGTTTGTTGTCAAAACCCAGGGCTTTTTTTGGAGCAGGAACTCCTTTGCATGTGAGGCCACACACCCCTAATGTAGCCAATCCGAATGAATTTCTGCTGTTGGGTGTGGCCTGTTATGCTAATGAGTTCCTGCTTGGCTTGGCCAACTCAGGAGCCAGCTGGAACTCTGTTCCTGTGCGTTCCTGCCCAAAAATAGCCCTGGTGAAGAGTGGTTCTAAACTTCACTAGTGATTTAAAGTACATGGAAATTAAGTGTGGCATCTGTTTGGGATTAATTAATGTGAATTATGTAGGTGTGGCTTTGTATCTATAGTATTTGTATATACTTTTGTCTGATGCTATAACAGATTCTAATGCCAACTGTGTCCTCATACTATCACAAGACTCAGTAAAACTAGCTTTATTACCAAGAACTCATTCATCTGCACATTGTCTAATGCAAGAGTCCCCAACATGGTGCCTGTGGGTACCATGTCACTCGCCAACACCTTTCTTAGTTCCCACCTTGTATTTGTGGAAAGTGGGTGGGGCCAGGTGGGGTTTTTGCCCAGCATGGCTTCTGATTGGCCATTGGAAATCTGATCAGCTGTGCAGATTAAAAAATAAAATAAAATTCTTCAGCCACAACTGCTATCACAGCACAAGGAACTTCACTGTGTACCTGAAGGTAAGCAGTGTAGAACTAAGAAAAGATTTTAAACTGTATGTTCATTTTGAAAGGCGTTGTTAAGCAGAGCTTCTGCCTGAAATGTTAAAGGGTTACTATTTGGAGTTTTATATAATCTCACTCCCTGACATTTTGTGGTTGGCTCCACCTCCTGCAACAGCCATTTCATGGTTAGTTGTCTCTGCCCTATGCAGTAGATGTTTTGTGCTTTCTGTCACCACCCTGTGTCAGAATTCCAAAGGGGCTGTGGGTTTGAAAAGGTTGGGGAGACCTACTATAATGAGAGATATATTTTCACTTCCCAGCTATGCCATTCTTTCGTTAGCCTAGGTCGAACTGGATAGTATGTATATGAGAGAATAAAGAGGACACAAGTCAGGCATTAAAAATGGAAACATTCAGAAATCAGTAGGGCATTCCTGGACATTCAATAATAGAGTTAAATGTTGCAGTACTTCAGCAGGAAAGTTCAAAGGGAAACTCCAGTGAGAACCTGCTGAATTGGAATCCAGATATATATTTGATATTGTCAGACTTAGACTCAGTAGTGACTTGAGATGGTTAGCTCATTACAAAAAATTACTATTCTTATGGGTTTATGTACACTATCATTTATCCAACTTTGCCAATTCATGAACAGCTGGGAGTAGTCCATACCTTCTGAGTGTACCTTTTGTTCTTTTGATATGATCTCATTTTTACCTGAGCTCTGCATTATAAAGTAGCTAGTGATGTTTGAGTACATGCCATTTTACTCTACATTCTGCTCTCCCATACAAGCAGGAAGATTGATTCTTCAATGAGCTGTATGGAGGTGTTCAAGCAAATTCAGATGTGTCCATGTTGTATAAATTCACTGCTTTCTACATGTGTTGTAATGCATAGTGCTTTCTTTACAATCTTTAAAAAGCTCTAAAGCAGTATCCAGTGCTTTATATCCTTATCACTAATCCTGCAAAACTGTGATCTGGGATTATATGGAATATGAAATATACCTAATTCCTCAATATGTTTTGTTTACTGACCCAAGATCATTAGACCCTGTGGTTCCATCCCTGATCTCATGCACATGAGCGTTTCTGTTTTCATCTGTGAAATGTAGGAGGGTATATCATTTGTTCAATTCCCCCTGCCCACAACCTTCTTTTGTTTTACAAATATAACCTCCTTAAATATTCACTGATGACTGGTTTTCAAAGCATATATCTTGCATTGTACATTATGTGTTTTTTCCTGCTGAGATGATGTAGGGTATAATTTTCCAGGGTCATTGTAAATATACATTCTAAGCTGATATGCTGGGCTTAATACACTGTGCATTACCTTACTCCAGTGGTTTTCCAATTTAAATTAACTTATGACCAGTCACCACATTTGTTCAGGCCCTGATTACAAATCCATATAGAAAGAGATTTAAATAGGCTTCTTTGTTCATTGATTTTAATTTAAAACTTAATTTATTTAATGCAGCTCAAACCTACAGATTTTTTAAAAGTGTGATGAGTTCATTTGAAGTATATGACTTAGACTTTCACTTTTTTGCATTTCAAGATACCAATCTTATCAGTATTGTTCAGTCAAATAAATATCTAAAGCTGTATAGGATTTTACTGAACAAATGGAAAAAGTTTTTGCATATTTTATAGTGTTCTTTTGTACATTTTCTTTGTATGAAGCTGTCTGCAATTAATTGTTCAGCTGATATTATTTTGTAAGACTATAGTTCTACACTCATATAGAAGACTCCTGACTTAGTGGAAGGAACAATAACTGGAACAATAACTACTTTGACTGAATACCCTAATCTAGCTCTTTAACAACACTGTAAACAATTTGTACATAATGTAATTGGGGTATATTTCTACCTTCTACCCTAAATTTAATTCCAGTGTATTTTGGGATAGAAAGAGTGTCACAAAAGATTTTTGTTCATGGTGGTAGAAATCGTTGTTTCACAGTACTAAGATATCCAAAGTTTGACATCAGTTAGAATCTTTCTTTTATGTAGATTCACCCCTCCTCTTTTGCATGTTAAGTAACATACCCCAATAGGATTCCTTTACAAAAGCTAATTTTTTAAAATTCAGAACAACGAACTACGGTTTGCACCTAGCATATTAGACAACTAACATAAGCTTTCATGAATTTAAAGGAAAACATTTTAAAATGTAGGATTAATCCTAACTTTTTTGATGTTTGGAGTATTTCTCTGCCCCATAAATAGCATGGTATGGTAAATATTCTCCAGGCTGTTGGACAGAATTTTCAGACTGTCACAAAGGGCTGTATCTCCCCAGGGCACTTAAAAATGGTTCCTTGGACCAGAGTATTCTTAGTGAATTCTCGGGTTTTTTTTTTTTTTTTTTACTCCAATACATTAAATGGGTTTGGGGCAGAAAAACTACTCCAATGGCAAAATTTCTAAGATTTCTAAGCTTGTTTTTTCCTGCAATATTTTAATTCTTTTTTTAACAGAAAGCAAACTGTCAATGACAACACCGTATTTTGGAGACATTGTTTGCTATTGTACAAGTGATAATGTCCTAGCTGCGTGTGGATCTGCTGACCTATAAGGCCAAAAAACATGGGGATGATAGACCTGTATCACATTCCCCAATTCCCAGTGATCCTAAGTCAGCAGGTGATTGCTTTGGGGATAGTGCTAGCAAGAAGGAGATGATTTCACTCAGTCTTCCACCTTGCAGCAGTTCCCCATGCTACATGGCATTTTGTCAACAAGGCTCCCTATCCCCCTGTGTCAGCTTTTCATGAGTCACAAGAGATTGTTCAGGAAGGGGAAAGCAGAGACAATCCATCTCCACAAGTGCCTTTTGTGCTTTGCAGTATGTAACCCAGAATGCCTGTGGTCAAGTTAATAGTATTTCAATATACAATTCTTGATAGAAATGTAACTGGATTGAAAATATGTAACTGTATACTATGAATTAAGCAAAATTTTAAGTGATCTATACTTATTGTGTCTGATACAATTCTGGTTTTTTTTTGCCTTACTAGGATTCTTTCCAAGTAGTTTTCAAGGATGTGATGCCTTTCTGCGCCATAAGATGACATTAATTTCTCCCTCAATTTTGAAAAAATATGGAATTCCCTTTGATAAAGTGAGTTTTCAGTGAAATGTTTGTTCTTTATTCATTATATTGAAATATGAACAGGGTGCTTGGGAGCATAATTTATTAAGATGTGGATTTTGACTCAGGGACTGAATTAAAGCAAGATTGTTAGGTCTTACTACTGAATCATGTGGAAACAGATTTAGAAGCAAAGTGCCATATAAGGGAAAGAAGGGAGCATACCTCTAATCCTCCTCTGTTTGGTCAACCAGCAGTGGGTCTGCTACCCTTCCCGCCACCTCCTTCTTTTCTCTGTCTCCCGTACCATCTGACAGCAGCACCTTCCAGCCACTGTGGCTGCTTTTGGTTGTTCTATAGAGTTGCAAATTGCAGCTGAGATCTCAGAACATAGTGTCATAAGACATTGGTCTCCCCCCCCAGTAAGTAAACATTTTTAATACCTTACAAATTTGTCCCTCTGTCTCTTTTTGTATTTTTGTGCAAAGCTGGGAGGTGACCCAGGTTTGTACAAACATCTCTCCAGCCTGTACTTGGCTGCAATGATCTATACCCCTAAGATCCATCCAGGTTCATCAGTTGATCCGTGATACTGTTTGGGGGAGGGAATTTGAGTGTCATCTTTGAACTATTTTTTAATGATTTACATAACATATATAGTTTCTTTATTCATATATTGTGTGACACATTTTCCTCCTGTCTCTTATATCCTCACATATAAACTAAAGCCCTGCAATTTAGATTTTTCATTTTTTGTTGAGCAATCAGACGTCAGAGCAATGTATCTTCCAGCATACAGAAATGGTAAGGCTATCAAATAATATAGGCAGATGGATCCCTATTAACCTCTTCAGATTAAGTTTTACAGGAAGCAAAAGGGTATTCAGCGAACAGAGGTTGCCTTATTCCACTACTTTGAACTCTCTAGAATTCCATTTAAACATTTCAAATAGTTAAATATAATTTTATGTCACCTTGTGCCACCAGAGAGCAGTGTATACCCAACTGTAGCTCTAATTAATAAGCTTCTGTGAGAATGTGAATAGAAAGAATCAGGCTGTGATCTCTTGTGGCTTAGACTGATAGAACTGGAAACGTGCTGAACACTGATAAGCCAGCCTACGCCTACCAGGTGACAGCTGAACTGCCGGTTATTGCAATAGCACACCTGCTAAACTGTCATCAGTGGGGGTGAGTGACAAGATAAATTTGGGAATTGCTGGCACAGAAAATGTTCATACTTATATGCACTTTCACCACTCTCTTAAAAACTCCAATCATGATCTCAGCATGTGCATCTGTGTGCATACACTCTTATTTGCTTCCTTATGCTTAAAGCATGCAATTGCTACCAATTTGTAGTGGAGTTATAGGATATCATACATATATATTTAAAGTGGGTATCTTCTTGCTTTCATCTAGTATAAACTTTCTGTCTCATTCTTTTGATTAAGTTATATAGTTGTACTTCCACACATATATCAGACAAAGATAGAATTACAATGTTACCTGTCAGATCACTTCAGAACATGCTGACCCAAAACATCTTGCAAGTTTCAAGAAATTTGCTAATGGTTTTCTGGTTTTTTCTTTCATATGTAAATTAAAAGCCAAAGTATATTTTAATGTAATAACATAGGTAATAATTTGACTATATACATTTTCATATTAAATATGCTGCTGTACACCTATAGTAGTCCTAAAAAGAAACCTTGCTGCTGTGATACTCACAGTGGTTCAGAAGCCACACTAACTGTGGTGGTTGCTCAATGTGGCACCCTTCTCTCATTCCAGGAAAGTAAGGGCTTGGAGTTGGCAGGTGGTTCCCATCTTGAACTAGCTGCCATTGGAGCATCTGGAGGACAGGTAAACAGTGAGCTTCCCTGAGCTGTGAGCCTCATTCCAGGGTTGGAAGGGTCCATCCTCTTCAGCCCCCTACCTCAATTCTCTGCAGCCTCTGTGCTCTCACCTCAGCATTAGGGCAATTGCCAGGAGGACAGCAAACTGAAAGTCAGAGAGAGAGTAAAACCATTACCATGGTAGCCACCCACCAAAAAAGCAAGTTGATTACAGTAGGGTGATGATGGTTTCACTTCCTTTTTTTCCAGGGCCAACTTGCTCTCCTCTGGCCACCCTAGCAATCTCCATCTTTTGCCAGAGCTGTCATACTAGGGAGAGAGTGAGAATGCAGACAGCCTTTCCTCTCACTCCAGATACACAAAGGTTGGCTAAGTTTCAACAACTGTGGGGATAGACCAATGCTCCTTCTAAGCTGTGGAGTCTTGTGAGCAAAAATTCTACTTTGTGAGCTACTGGCATTAAAGCAATTTGACTACTGCACAAATCAGTCTGCTTCGGAGCCATCCTTCCTGAGCTAAGACAAAAATGTGTGAGCTAGAGGCTAAAAAACTGTGAGCTAGTGCACACTAACTCAGCATAGGAACACTGGGATAGAAAATCCTCCATGTCCTTGGAGGAGTAATACATGATAGAAGGTGGAGCTGGTGTGCATTCCTTGTGGTCTGGATGTGAGAAGGTAAGGGTTCAGTTCCAAAATCCACAGCCAAGAAAGTCATTACCAAAGGGTTGTCCGGGAGGCGTAGTCAGGCAGTCCAAGGGTTCCTCATGAGCAGAGATCACAGAGCTAAGAAGCAAGGTCAAGAGCCAGTCCAGGAGGCACAGGAGCATGGCAAATTCTGGTGCACTGCTCACAGAGTCAGGAGTAAAATAACTTCCATACCTAACCACATCTCCCTTGGCTGGTTTTTATAGACCTATGCCTAATAGTTATGCTTGCAGCCAGCTGCTCGGGAGTAATTCTGCAACTACTCAAGCAGCTGGCATGGGACCAGAATGTCCTCTCTCCTGTAGTTCTGCTTGTAGCCTCTTTCTGTGGTGTTCAAATGGTGGGTGATACTGGAGGGCTGGAAATGATTAACTTAGTTTCACCTGTTGGATCAGGGCTAGAAGGTGTCTCTGCACCAGCTGTTGGCTGTGAGTCCTGACAAGCCTGCAGTTTGTCTTCCTGCTTGCTGGCTTCTGTTGACTCAGAGCTGGCTACATGGGGCTCCTCTTCTCCTGAGGAGTCCTCTTCTCCGGAGGAGTTCTCACTAAGCCATGGCTGACCCACAACACCTACATGCACAGAGGTACTGTGATAATTAAAAAGTTATAGTTACGCAAAATATTAATA
This sequence comes from Gekko gecko, assembly GCA_029375565.1. NCBI lineage: Eukaryota > Metazoa > Chordata > Lepidosauria > Squamata > Gekkonidae > Gekko > Gekko gecko. The sequence continues at coordinate 125,136,767 of JAPDNY010000007.1, forward strand.
GTTATATCTTATTATTGTGTGTGTGTTCCAGAGAGCATATAGTAATCATGTGGCTCTTTTGATAGTTATTAATTGCCAGTGTGGCTCTCTGTGAGATGCAGAGTGAGTACCACTGCCTTAGTGTCTTTGAATATTTTGCTGATCTTCTAAATTAAAAAAATTAATTACACAACAAAAACACATAACCATACATTAACAGCTCTTCTTTCTTAATTCTGCTTGATAAAAGTAGTACTCATAGAGCCAGTGTCCTGTATTCTGTAAGCAGGGCCAGTCAGGTGTCCTCAAGTGGTAGTGCCCTCAGGCTTGGATAGGGAGGCTTGAGCATCAACAGGAGCCGGAGGCTTACACCTAGGCTCAATCTGCATTTGCTATGTAAAGCTGTTCCGTGCTGCTGTGGTGCCAGCTTCCCATTTGGCTCAGTATAAAGCTCTCTGTCTGCATCAGGACACAAGTTGTTTAGGGACAGCGCATACGAGAGTAGGAGGAGCAGCCTCCCAGGGGCGCTGGCAGGGCACTGCACTGTGGGGAAGAAATGGCACCTGCGACCCCCCCCCCACAGAAAGTAAAAGGGGGTGACCTGGCAGAGGGGGGGCAGGAAAGACAGAACGAGCTGGGTAGAAAACACAAACACCCAGCAATTGCCAGGCAGGGCATTCTGGAGACTGCCCCGGGAAATAACAAATGGTTCAGGAGTGGGTGTGCTTCCACCCCCCCCAATATGATCACAAAAAAATGTTCCCTGGCTGCTTTTAAATGCAGATGACTGGATTTTCAGCTAACTTTTTTCCTTTGTGACAATTTGCATATCTCCTTAGAAAAAATGGGGGGGAGAACTCAGCTCCAGTTGTCTGCTTTTTGCTCACAGTGGCTTGATGGTGGGGAGGAGCAGTTGTACTACCTTAAAACCATATTCAGATAAGGCGGTGAAATGACGTAGTGACCTTGGAGTCACCACTAAATGGCAATAAAATGATGCAGATAGCCGATGCTGAGATGAAACAATAGGAGAGTGGATGCGGCATGAAATGCAGACAGAAATTTGTGAGACGATGTGAGAGCATTTGCACAACCGTGGGAAATACCAATGCAGATTGGACCCTAGTGTACCAGTTGATAACAAGCTTCTCCTCTCAGCCAAAAGCTTAAATAGGCTGAGAGGGCAGGAACTCCACCTGCTCTGGAAGCAGCATGAGACTTATCTAGCCAGGTTTACTGGGGCCAGAATCCTTCAATGGATTACATCCACCATGTTCTGGCCCAGGAGACAAGGAGGGGAAAACAATCTTGACCCAATAACTGGAATCAAGAACCACAGGGGTAAGAAAGAACCCTGATAAAGGGCCAGTCTTAAAAACCTAGTGTATATACTCGTTATATACAAAAATACATGTATTTATTAGAAACACAGTTAAAAACATATAAGGGCTCAATGAAAGCCACATTACAAAGTAAAAGTGACCTGAACACAAGGGCCAATACAAGTGACCTGAGGCATTTCCGCCCCTTGGGGGCCCTCTTCAAACAATTTGAGGTACAGATAGACGGATGTGACAATGTCACATATCACAATGAAATAGCCAATAAGTTAATACTGGACCAAAAAAGGAAAGCTGTAGAAAAAGAAAATGCAATATGAATAATCATATTGAAAATTACTTGCAATGTGGTAAAAATGACTATATTACTTCCTTAAGCAGCAAGATTAATAGACACAAGACAAGGATGTTTATGAGGCCTCTTAAGATGAGTCACGTGTCTGGTGCCAAATGTACAGCTATTGAATTAGAACAGCTGTTGAATTAGAACATCTAAAAAAAATAAAATATATAAAACTAAATATATTTAAATATTCTTTTAAAAAGCTGGTACGGTAAGTTAAAGCCAATATAAAAATTGAAAATGAAAAATCAATAATGTAAAAATTACCTGGAGTATCGGCTGCCAGTCTGGCACTGTGCCTTTGTTGGGCTATCACAGCCCGAGCCTCTGTCTCCATTGCTCCTACTGGGTGGAGGCAGATTTTGATGGACTTAGTTCTGCCAGGACTTGGAGTGACAGATGGAAATTCTGGCAGAGGAACTCCTTCTGTAGACTTCTTAGGGACAAGTTCTGGAGGATCTCCCACTGCCGTTTCCTTGGGACCAGTTCTGGAGCAGATGGGTCAGGACTCAGGAGTACCTGCCCTGGAGGGCTCTTCTGAAGTTTCCAGCTTTCCTCCAGGCCATGTTTCTGGCTCCTCGGAGGCTTCTGAGTTGGAGTCCAGAGACAGCTCAGTGGGGGTTATGAGAGCCAGTGGGGAAATGGATGACATTATTTCCATTGTGAGGTGATATACGAGAGTTGTAGAGCAGACCCAAACTGAATCCCTTCTTGAGTATTCCCATATGTCATACTGTCTTTTATCAGTGCATCTCCAGCAGACTTCCAGTGTAATCCTAAACAGAGTCATACCTTTATAAGTCGGTTGAATTCATTGGGTTTAGGATATAGCTCTGCTTTTGATTGCACTTTTTATTTGTGAGAATTGCTAGATATCTGCTAAACCCATTACACGAGGCGAAAAAACACACGCTAGTAGTGTGAATTTGGGGCAGCTGATGATAAGAGGTCTAATCAAATGGAGGTGTAGGTAGGAGGTGTTCGGTGCATATCTGCAGATCTACCATCAAGGTTGCTCTCATTGCAGTAGTGTGGTGGTGGTGGAAAGTGCTGTCACATTGCAGTCAAGTTATGGTGACCCCATAGGATTTTCAAGGCAAGAGATGAACAGAGATAATTTGCCATTGCCTGCTTCTGTATAGCAACCCTGAACTTCCTTGGCGGTCTCCCATCCAAGTGCTAACCAAGGGTGACCCTGCGTAGCTTCCGAAATCGGATGATATCAGGCTAGCCTGGCCATCCAGGTCAGGGCTACTGTAGTGTAGCCTACCACATATTAAGCGAAGCTGAAACTGCTGTCTCTGTATTCACGTGGCATGGCCCCAGAAGAGCTCTGATGCAGAGGCTCATCTTCTGAATGGCACATTCTAAAATTCACTTAAGGTAACTTGTGTTCATTGTTGAGACAAGTGCCAGTTTTACTTCAGCATTTTTATTGTATTGTGTGTTTTGTCCTAAAATCTATGTTTCATTTTGCATCTTATATCAATCCTCCTAACTTCTTTGGCTTTTCATAGTGTTAGGACAAACACAATCTTAATATAGCGGAGAGCTCTTGCCATAAAATCCTAACATTCCATATTCTCAATGTCATCTATGTCCGCTCTACCTATTCTTCTTGTAGCCTTATAAGTTTTACTTTTTTAGAAAAAGTCAAGCCTTATATTAAAGCCCGTTTCTGAATTTGTAGGCTAGTTGTGTGCGATGTTAGAAGGCTGTGAAATGATTCATTCTAATTTCTAATTTCATACACTGTCATGACACTGATATAACCATTAGTATTTCAAGTAGTTGCTTCTAGGCAAATGTATATTTTGCGATGGTAATAAGTTCATTCTGAAGACATATTTTCCAGCATTAATATAACTGTGCTTGAGTTATTGGTCCTAGAAGAACATTATCAATACCGCTCAGATGCACTATATTAGTTGTTCCATCTAGAACTCAAACAGTTCATCAGAGTCCATCCTTAGTAGAAGACCGACCAGGTAGAGAACTCAAGTGCACTACACCATTAGAAAAACTGGCTTACTGATACGTGAATAAAGTAAGACCTGCTTGGGCAGGCGTCCTACAGATTAGAGAAACAGCATAGAAAGCTCTTCTTGAAAAGTTGCTTGGGCAGAATGGAAAGAGGAAGGGAGGCTGGACAGCCCTGAGAAAGTATCACATAAGTTGTTGAATTCTAATTCTGTAATTTCTTGCTCCAGTTCTCTCTCAGATTTTCTTTTATTTGATAACCAAAATAAGAAAGAGAACATCTTGTAGCCCAGAGGTGCTGCCTTACTTGTAGGTAGCCCTAAATAGTGGCACACCCCACTTCTGATGTGAACACAGACCCACAAACTCAGGCCAAGGAGGGCACTCTTCGCCTGAAACACAGTTAGCCACAGCTCTGCAAAAGGGTTTCAATTTTAGGTTGCACAAGGCAATCTTCCAAGACAATCTCCAATCTCCCCCTCCACCCAGCAGAGGTATGCATATGGAATAACAATAGGTTTCTCCAGGTAAAGTATCTGTGCTTCTAAAGCTATTCAGTGGCCACCTGGGGGATAGCTCTTCTGTCTCCAGAACCTCATGTAGCCCTTTTCTGTGATACCTGTGTCTATGTGGAAATCCTTTGTCTCCACAACTGTCCTTCCTGCTGCATCCCTCAGGATACAGAGATAAACCAAACATTCAGATTATTAATGATCCTTTCTGATGCTAATCAGGAACCCATTTTCCACCTTTTTATCTAAACCTTGGAACCTATTCAACCTGCCTTGGCAGGACCTTCAGTGGTCATCAAATCCATTCAGCTAGCTCCAGTAGAGCCCTCCAGCATTTGGCTAATCTCATAAACGGTATTGTGAATCCAGACTCTGTCCCCCAGGACCTCATTGGTCACACCTAGGTTTTTCTCCTTCTGGTGTCACACCCCCTGGGACCCCTTATTGGTCCAGGTAGTCTTTTGTCTTCACCTGAGAAAAGCCCCTCAAGGCCTCCCATTGGTTCACATTGTTCTCCAATGTATATATCCATTCAAGCATATGACCTTGACTGTGTGTCTGCCTAGATACCAACTGGCAGTTCACCTGCAAACTGTGTTTGGGCCATAATCTCTTCTCCATGAACCTCTGCACATCTGGACAGGGAGTATAACCTCTGTAACTAGCTGTTCTATTCACTATCATTACCCCTGTTTTCTTAGTTCTGAATTGCGTGATCTTTCTTGAGTGTTTGTAATTAGGGAAATTCTTCAATAAAAACTATTTAATTTACTCTTCAAATCTGGAGTCTTCCTACTGTACCGGACCTTGGTATAAACATGTGTGTGATGCCTGGTACCCCTCTGGCCTCCCAACTAATTTCTCCCAACAACTGGGCAGGCCATTTGTGGTAACAATCTAATAATGAAATCCTTGAACTCAATTTTTAATGTCCCCATTCTATTGCCTGATTTTTGTGAATGTATTCTGTTATGCAGAGTAAAGTCTAAGTCAGATAACTGTTACCAGGGGTCATTTTGTAGAAAAAGAGGTGCAGGAACTCATTAGCATAACTCATTAACATAAGTTATTTGTATATGCCATACCCCCTGGCATCACCGGAAGTGTGTCAGAAAGCAACACCCACCACTCAGGCTCCACTGGACTGTTTTGGATTGCTAGCTATGGGGGGGGGGAGCGTGCAGAACTGCCCTTACAGAGGAGGGAGAGTTTGTACCTGAATATACCTTGGTCTTAAAGGTGCCACTGGACTCTTTTGGATGGCCAGCAAGTGCAGGAAAGTGTGTGGCTGCTTGTGGGTCAAGGAGGGTGGTGCGGAGGATGCTCATGGCCTCGAGCAGGTAGGGCAGCAGGGTAGTGGTAGGGCAGAGGTGCAGGAGGAGGCTGAGTAGGCACAGGAAGCTGGGGCAAAGCTTCTTGCAGGCCTCATGGGAGTTGCCAGGGCCCGCCTTGCAGAGGCAATGCGCCAGGACCAGCATGAGGATGGGCAGAGCCTGGGTGGGCTGGGTGCCACAGCCCAGGCAGTGGTGGAGCAGCTTGAGGGCCAGCTCACGGCAGTGCTCTGCTGGGTCGGCCAGTGGGCCGGGAAAGGTGAGGTGGGTCTGCTGGGAGCAGGGGGCAGGGCTTGCTGCATGTGCCCACCCCCTGGGCTCCTTACTGCTGGAGCTTTGCTCCTGTGCCCTCCTGCAGGAAATGAGCCCTGACTGTTACATAAAAAAAGACTTGCTGGATCAGTCCATCTAGTTCAGTCACCAACCTCTTGATCAACCTGGTGACCAATAAAGGACACAGGGTCCAAGGCCTTTCCCTTTAAGTTCTCTTTCAGCACTAGTATTCAGAGATTTATGGCCTATGGATGTGGCAGTTTCCTTTAGTCATCATGGGTAGTAACCTAGGATGGATTTATCCTCCATGAATCTGCCTAACCCCTTTTTGAAGCCATCTGTGCCAATGACCCTCATTATGCTCACTGACAGTGAATTCTGTTTAATTATTTACCAAGTGAACAAATGCTTCCTTTTCTCTGTCCTGAATCTATTGCCCATCAACTTTATTGGATCCCTTGCATTCTCGAATTACATAAGAGGGAGAAAGTTCTGCCTGCCCACTTTCCCCACCCATGCATAATTTTATGCATTTCATCATTCCCATCCCCTGTAAGGACCCCCCCTCCAGCTGAGACCCCCTTGATCAGTGAGATCCCCCTCTTACTTTGGACTTCTTTGTTTTAATAGGCAACCCTTTTTAGAGCCTAAGTGCCAGGGGATCTGGAACTTAGGGAGTCTCATAAAGGCAACTGGGTACAGCCATGAAGGCCCAGGAAAGAGGTAGGGTGTGCTGGCATTACAAACTGATCAAGTGTGATCTTCTCCAGTTCAGGGTTCTCAATAACAATAAGACTTCACTGTCAACACTGGAATATCCTGGTATATCCCAGAGAAGAAGAAGAGTTGGTTTTTATACCCCACTTATCACTACCCAAAGGCAATTTAAAGTGGCTTACAATCTACTTGCCTTCTCCCCACAACAGACACTTTGTGAGGTAGGTGGACCTGAGAGAGCTCTGAGAGAACTGCTCTTGAGAGAACTATGACTGACCCAATATCACCCAGCTGGCTTCATATGGAGGAGTGGGGAATTAAACCTCCAGAGTCTACCGCCCTTAACCACTACATCTCTCTTGACTACTATACCAAACTGCCCAGCCTGAGAAAGTTGCTGCTTCATTAACCAGTGCCCAGTTCATCTTTTCCCTTTTTCCAACCAAAGTTTGACAGCAGTTAACTTTAAACCAGCCAGTGAGATTCAAACATTTTGTCTTGGACCAATCATGTTCCTGGGAAACTGCTTTCCTTTGTCCAGCTATGGAACTCTTTCCCATAAAAAGTCCATCCCAGATCAGTGAAAAGTTTGCCAGGTTTTCCCCACTATCTGAACACCTCTGCCACTGTCTTGTGGGCTCCTTTTTCTTTCTCCTCACTTTGTGCCTTGGACCTCTCCAGACCTCAAGCCCAGGATTTCAGGTTGTATGCCCCTTCCCTAAAATTTCCAAATTTCCTCTGTTTTCCTTTTTATCGTGCACCCTCTTGCTGGTGTATATGTGTGTGTGTGTGCATGTGTTTACTTTGAGAATTAGTTCTTAGGTGCTCAGTGTAGGTTCTGTACATTTTTACTTGTTTTATTTTGTATATTTACAATCACTCTGTCACTCTCTTCCTTCCTAATTTTATTTTGGGGTATCCCCACTGAGATCCACCATGGTATACACAGACCTACAAGTTCCTACGTTGTTCCTTTCTGGAACCTTTTAAAAGATATTTTCCCCTTTTCTGGGTCAGGCTTGGGTAACATCTCTGTTGTATATGGAAATGACCATGCAAGCGCTAGCATGGCCAAGCGCTCACGCAGACATTCGGGTCTAGAGACAGTAGCCAAGTCAGATCCTAGTGTGGACCAGTAGGCTCACGCAGATCCCAGTATGGACCTATAGGCCACAGGTAGTGTAAATAGAACCTATCACTAGGTGGGGGTGTGTGTTATGGGATGTGTGTTACACGGATATAAGCCAGTCACGGACCGGCTAGTTTGTCTTCCGTTTGAACTACTTAATAAATTATGAGCTGACTTCACTATGCCACGTGTCCGAACTTTACTTTACACTGTACTTTACACTGGTGATGAGGATGGGATCTCGATGAGTGAGCCTGACTCAACCTCCAGCACCGCACTGCACACCAATTCCCCGGACTTCGTGCCTCATACTGCTCCATCGCAGCACCGCAATGCGCACCCGTCCTCGGATCATCACACCCTGCACCGCAGAGTCATGGCTGCCGCTCCAGGAAACATCACAGTCTTTGACCCTGCTCACCCTGAGTTCTGGGAAGTGTGGGTAGAGCAACTGACCAACTTCTGTAGTTACCAAGAGGTCAACGATGCCGAGAAAAAGAGGTTGTTGCTCCTAAGCACGTGCGGTTTCGCCTCCATTCGCATATCCAGTACTGGTGTTAGCTTCCCTGGCGGGTGCAAGGGTTTTTAGTAAATTAGATCAGGCCCAAGTGTACCAAGAGCTCCCTGTAGACAACGCCACGGCCGAGGCAGACTATAGTGATGCTTTGGGGGGGCTTTTAAAGTATGGAGGCTGCAGTTTGGGGTTAGTGTGGCCCCGGGGATATTTCAAAATCTAATGGACTGTCTCCTCAAAGGTATCCAGCCCTTTTTCGATGATGTTCTAATTGCGGCACCCTCGGCAGAATCCACGGAATGTCCGCATGTCATCCTTCATTGATTCAATGCTGCGGGCTTGAAGGTCAAGCAGGAAAAGTGTCAGCTGGGGGTTCCGAGCGTAGAGTTCCTGGGGTTCACCATGGATGCCTGGGGCATCCATCCCACCCCGGACAAGATCCAGGCCATCGTTAATGCATCCACCCCCACTTCAAAGGCGGAGCTACAGGCTTTCTTTGGTCTGCTGAATTTCTACCATTCATTCCTCCCGCATAAAGCTACTGTAGCTGAACTGCTGCACTGCCTCCTGGACAAGCATGCCCCCTGGAAGTGGGGGCCATTTCACACAGCTGCATTCCGGGCAGTTAAAGAGCTGTTGACCTCCAATGCCATCTTAGCCCACTTCAATGAGGCACTCCCCGTCATCCTTGCCTGTGATGCATTGCCTTACGGGGTTGGGGCGGTCCTGGGCCACCAGCTACTGTACGGCCGAGACATCCCAGTGGCCTATTACTTGAGCACCTTGTCTCCGGTGGAGTGCAATTATGCCCAGATAGACAAGGAGGCCCTGGCTATCATGGCCGGGGTCCGCAAGTTCCATGATTACCTATACGGGCGGCTCTTCACCATTGTCACAGACCACAATCCCCTCTTGGGGCTCCTGGCACCAGACTGGCAAATGCCGCAGATGCTGTTGCCACGAGTGTTTCGGTGGTCCATTTTCCTGGCCTGCTACCAATATGCACTTCTCCACAGGCCCAGTATGGCAGTGGGCCACACAGATGTGCTCAGCTGCCTCCTGTTGCCCTCCTGCTACCCCGACCTGGCTCCAGCACATCAGATCTTGCTGATCAAGGACATACCCAACCAGCCAATCCAGGTTACTGACATCTCCAGGTGCACCTCCCAAGACCGTGCCCTCTCCAGGGTTCTGGACTGGGTGGGAAGGGGATGGCCCACCAGCCGGGTGGGCTCTGAGTTCGTCACGTTCTCATCCAGGAGGGACAAGCTGTTGGCCCACAAGGGCTGCCTGCTTTGGGGAAGCAGTGTTATCATCCCCACTCTACAGCAACGCGTGCTCATGGCTCTACACAAGACCCACCTGGGAATTGTGAGAATGAAAGCGCTGGCTTGCAGTTACGTTCGGTGGCTAGACATGGATGGAGAGATAGAAGACATGGTTAAGTGCTGCCTCACATGCCAGGAGACGCGGCCAGTGCCACCAGGAGCCCCGATATGACCATGGGAATTATCTCACAAGCCATGGGCCCGTCTGCACCTGGACTTTGCAGGCCCGTTCCAGGGACAGTTATTCTTCATATTAGTTGACTCTTACTTGAAATGGCTAGAGGTCATTCCTGTATCCACAACTTCGTCTCGCACAGCAATCTGAGCCATGTGGAAGATCTTTAGTACCCATGGTATCCTGGACACCCTAGTTTCTGACAACGGGACTGCATTCACTTTGGCCGAATTCCAGGACTTTGTGCGATATTATGGGATTTGGCACATCTGATCAGCCCCATTCCACCCAGCCACAAATGGACAGGGTGAGTGGATGGTGAGAACAACTAAAAAATCACTCTGCCAGATCGCCCACAGGGACTGGGACCACAGATTAACAGCCTTCCTGTTTGGCCAACGGATGACCCCACACACCTCCACAGGCCACAGCCCAGTGGAGCTCTTGATGGGTTGGCGCCTCACAACCCAGCAGGATAAATTGCACCCGGAGCCTGCCCCTGATCACAGCCGGGCTCCGGAAATGCAGGATGCACCCCATGGATTCTTCCCTGAGGACCCGATGTATGCGAAGAACTTCTTGCGGGGGCTACCATGGATCCCAGCCTGGGTAGTAAGGGTGACTGGACCCCTCTCGTATGAAGTTTCCACTGAAGATGGCCAGTTGCTCTGAAGACCTGTGGACCAGCTGTGCTGATGCCTTCTGCCGATGGCTCTCACCAAGACTCAAGACATGGAGGACAGCGAAGAGGAGCCAGAACAGGAGACAGTGCACCCAAACCAGCGGAGCCAGTGGACCCTGTCCTGACCTCTGTTCCGGCCCTGGATCCTGTTGGTGCACCGGGCCCCAATCCAACACCCAGGACAACACCCAATGCCACCCCCAAGCAACCCGGGAGACCTCCGGACAGAGACAGTGACTACAGTGGCCCTACAATGGCCTTCAGGGCCATACCGTTCAACTCGCGAGTGCAGGTGCCCGGGGTACCTCAAAGGCTATGTGTGGTAGTTCTTCAGGACTATGGGGGGAGGGGTGTTGTATATTGAATGACCATGCAAGTGCTAGCATGACCAAGCACTCACACAGACCTTTGGGTCTAGAGACAATAGCCAAGTCAGATCCTAGCACGGACCAATAGGCTCACGCGGTTCCCAGTATGGACGTATGGGCCACAGGTAGTGTAAATAGAACCTATCACTGGGTGTGTGGGTGTGTTATGGGGTGTGTGTTACATGGATATAAGCCAGTCATGGACTGGCTAGTTTGTCTTCAGTTTGAACTACTTAATAAATTATGAGCTGACTTCACTATGCCACGTGTCCGAACTCAGTACTTTACAACCTCCATTATGAACTTTTTTTCTATACTGGAACACACAGAAAAATGCCTTATGCTGAATCAAACTATTGGCCTATCAAGGTCAGTATTGTCTACTCAGACTGGCAGCAGCTGTCTAGGGTCTGAGGCAGAGTTCTTTTCTATCACCTGCTACGTGATCCTTTCCATTGGAGATGCCAGAGATTGACCTTGGGGACCTTTCTGCATGCCTAACAGACACTCTACCAGTTTCTACCATTTTATTTTCAGTCTCTTCTCTATTAATCCGCAGAAAGATTAATGGTTTTCACCAGTTCTGTACACTGAGGCAACACTTGCTTTGACTGCAGCCCAAAGATTTCTGAGTTATCTGCCAGTACTGACCTGATCAGCAAATATTGTTAGGAGTTTTTACTCTGGTGTGCACCACTTTGCACTTGTCTTCACTGAACTTTGTCACATTCTTGCCCACTGACTCAATTTGGAGAGCTCTTCCTGGAGCTCTTCACAAACTGCCTTTGTATTTACCATCCTGAATAATTTAGAAACATCTGCAAGCTTGGGCACTAAATGGTTTGACCCCAGTTCCAGATCATTCATGAACAAGTTGAACAGCACTGGTTCTGGTATTTGTGGGGCTCTCCTGCTTGCTTAGCTCCCTTGTGAGAATTGTTAACTTAATCCCATTTCCTGCTTTGTTTTTAACCAATTTTAATCCATTTTGTTATTTGAGAAAATAAAGAATAGCCCTATGAATCAAGAAGCATGCAGGAAGACCTTGGGTTAAAAAAAACCCCAGACAGCAGAATCCTGCATGCAGAATCAAGAGCAGAGTCATACATCTGCCCAGGTAAAGAGCAGAATCATATAATCATGCATCTGCACTGGGAAAGAGAATCTAAGAGAAGAAACAAAGAGGAAAGCTCAGGGGAAGCATGGATTATACTGCTAGTGCAGTGAGAGCATGTTGACACATTATCTTTTTGTTCTAGATCACTCAGGAAGCAGGAGAATTTATGATAACTTTCCCATATGGATACCATGCAGGATTTAACCATGGTTTCAACTGTGCAGAGTCAACGAACTTTGCAACGATCAGATGGATTGATTATGGAAAAGTAGCTAAATTGGTAAGTCAGACTCCATTACTAATAACTAAGCTATCTAATTAGAATTTGTTTAAGAGGAAATTGTGTATTTTTAAGTATGAGCATGATATGATGACAGAATTGCATGAAGAACTTGCAAAAGTTCTAAACCAGCAAATGTAAATGTTGCTGGTTCTGTGATGGATTTAGGTATATCTTTGGGATTAATGATAACCAGATATTATAGGTTTTCTTCTTGCAGATGTGAGGAGTCTCTTTCTGTTTTGATACACTAATTATTTCAGTTAGTAGTGTATTCTACCAACTCAGCTTTCCGAAGTGCTGCCGCATTAAAGGGTTTAGGTAATTTTTCTGTTCTGTTAATGCGAACGTTCTGTTCTCAGCACACAATACACACATCCTTGCACAGATATGTTTCTTTTCCCTTGACTATAATATTTTTCAAGCATCCAATGTTAAGTCAAACAAACAGCAACTTTCTGCATCAACATACCTAGTGAGGAATGGCTCCATATCTGCCATGAAACCTTTGTGTATTGAAAGGATGCAGTGTTCTAGGGGAAAGTTTTAGAGTGCAAACTTAGTTCATATGAGGTGTTAGCCTGACCTCTCGGGTCTCACATTTGCTTTTCATTATTTAAGAGTGCTGTCTATAGCGCATTCAACAGCCCCTTGTGCCTGTGCTTTTCAGGTAAAGACTAGTTGTGCTGGGAAACTGATTTCACTGACACCTTTGATCACCTTACAAGGAATAACAGGATGCCCCAGAATGCAATTTGAAAGTTATTCTGTTATAACATCTCTGTTATTCACTTAAGCACCAATCTGCCTACCTATTGCACATTAATCATGGTGCCAAGCAACAGTTTACCCACATGACTTGCCTTTTGCCATTAATGCACCTGATACTGCTCTGAACCCCAAACCATTTTATGACGACTCTGTTTTGAATGAATGTTTGTTATACTGAGGCCAATGAGTATATAGAGTATTTTAGGTTTGATAGAAGGGCAGATGGGACATATCCTCAGACTTCTGGGGGGGTTCATTATTTACCCTAGGGAGGTTACATTAATCTTAGCTGGCTGGAGTTTTGTCTTTCTGTGGACAATATTTTGAATTATTGAGTGCATTTTGTTAATGTTTATAAAATAGATGAACCAGCGACAATTACTTTCCATGTTTTGCTGGGGTCTCCTTTCATTGGTGCTGAGTTGGCAATATTTGTGCTGAACTAGGAACAGTATGCATATGTTAAAAGTGCTGAATATAAATGTTTACATACCATTTTGATTATTTTCCTGTTTTTGAAGAATTCTTTGTTTTCTTAATAGTGTGTCTATTAAAACCATTATTTTAATCAGACTCAAACCATGTAGATTTTTCCATAGCCAAGATATACTATTGCATAGGGCTTTTTTAAAAAAGAGAACTTTGTAGGAAATCACTGCCTATTCCCAATGTTAAGTAGTCCTTTCCCCCTTTGTCCCCATATATGTCTCTGCTGAGTACCAGTTTTTTTTTTAAATAGCTGCCATATTTTGAACTATGTAAGAACTACAGTGCCAGCAGAATTGGCTCCTTCCAAGGAGTTGTTCCCACACAAGCCAAGATCCAGGCAAGGTTGCAGCAACAAAAGCTTTGGTAGAGTTCTTTTTTAGGCATGTTAACTGCATTCTGTCATTTGCCTATGTTTGTCTAGTAATGGATATGTAAAGCAAAGATGCATCACAGATCCTCTGCTTCTGTTCATATGGAGCAGGGAATTAAGGGTTAGCCCATTTAAATCCCACCACGGAGGGGTGGCTGGAAAGCAAAGGGAAGGCATATAAACATGCCTGTCAGCTGGCTAGGTCTCCCAGGTTTGCAGAAAAGTCTGTTTAGTGCTTGTATGGTCCTGATCGGTGGATTTAGATATCTGCAGATGGGGGTGATACATGCTGCTATTAGATAATCATGTTGGTCTGAAACAGCAGAACAAAGTTTGAGTCCAGTGGCACCTTTAAGACCAACAAAGTTTTATTCAAAGTATAAGCTTTTGTGTGCACACAAGCTTACACTTTAAATAAAACATTGTTAGTCTTAAAGGTGCCATTGGAATCAAACTATACTGTTTAGGTAAAAAACAAACTATTTTGTTTAGGTTGACACAGGGCTTTTCTTGTAGAAAAAGCCCAGCAGGAACTCATTAGCATAATAGGCCACACCCAACAGCAGGAACTCATTAACATATTAAGCCACACCCCTGACAGCACAGCTCATTAGCATATTAGCATTAGCAGGGTGCCTGGGCAAGCCGGCCCTTGGAGGGAAGGGAAGGCAGTTTAAACTGCCTTCCTTTGGCTAGCGTGGGCACCCCGTGGCTGTGGGAAGCCCGGGCAAACCAGCCTGGAGAGTAGGGAAGGCAGTTTAAGGCAAGCTGGCCCTTGGACAGGCTGGGGAAGGCACAGGAAGACATTTAAATGCCTCCCTGATCCTTCCAGGGCCACCGCTCCCCCCAGAGTCACGGGGGGTCGCTCTCCAGGCCTTCCCTCTGTAGCCACGCACACAGAGGTTTTGGCTGCAGTGGGTGTGGCCAACTCTGAAGCCAGCCGGAACTCCGTTCCTGTGCATTCCTGCTCAAAAGTAGCCCTGGGTTTACAGACATACAAAACACACTTACATATAAACACATAAACTATTATCATTTATATTCAAATTCATGTATTTATATGGAACTTATATTTGCTTTAAATATTTCATTTCTATTAAAATATCTTTGTTCTATCTATAATACATATTCTTCAGTAGAAGGCATGCTCATAATGTGAAAATCTACATGCATTCAAAAAGTTTTCATTCCTTCATGTCCACTTACTTTCTTCCTATCTTTCCAGTGATTATTAGCTACTTTGAATGTTACAGATGACATCATAAAAACATTTTTAATATAACATAAGCTGTATTGTTGTGATTCTTGCTGTCTTCGTTCCCCATTAGCTAATTAATCGACAAGAGGCACTTCTCAAGTGCTGCTGACTTCTGGAGTGAAAAAGCTTACACTGATAGAATGTCTTTCATTGTATGGGTACACTTTCATGAAATTTATGTAAAACCTACCTAGAGAAGTGTGTCATCCATTTCCTATTGCAACTGAAAAGTCAATAGGTGACATGCTAAGGAGCTTGATAATGAATCATGATTTGTCTTCTCCCCAATTGGAAATAATTGGAATCAGAAAGTACATGACAGAAAATTCAGAACAACAGTTCTATTTCTTTCTCCTCCTCTGCGTATCTTTCTCATCTTTGTTACTTCTTAAGATTTAATGTTATCAATTCTAGTCCCAGGAACCAAATAAAAGAAAATATTCCATGTTCTTTGCCTGCTTTGTCTAAAGTCTGATTATAGGCTTTTGTGGAAGGATTTTTTTTTTATTTTAGTGCAAAAATGTTTTAGGGAGTGTATAGGTCTTATTTCCAAGAGGGTGTTTAGCAATGTTTACAAGTTCTACCTGATCTGATTTCCCTTTCCATTATGAAATGTAGATATCCTTTCTGTTATAGTATCACTAGAATCTTACAAAATGGTTTCAAAGAAGTGGTCTAAATGGACTGCAGGGGTGGGGTGGGGTGGGGTGAACCTGTCATTTATATACTCTTAATAAATGTAAAAAGAATATGCAAACATAAGCACACAACTATTAATTTTGAACTTTGATTATAGTTAGTTATGAACAATAGTTATTTTATAAAGTATAATACCTGTGACTTTTCCTTGTTTTAATGTATCAGGATTAACTACACGATTGCTGTAGTACATTGTATACTTCAAGTGAACTTCAGAGGGTTTTTCCTTATGATGATCTCTTATTTAACTGACTAACATGTACTGAACGAAGATATTTGGCAGGTTTTTCTTCTGAAATCTTGCTTGCTAAAAAAATCATTAGCTCTTTTTTGTGAAATGTAAGCCCATAATTGCTCATGCATATTCTACAATAGTAGCAGCTTAGAGACTTTTTGTGTGTGGATAGGTTAGATCAAAGTGCTGGCCTGCAGGTTGTATTTCGTTTTCTTCCCTTTGGTGGGATGAAGTGCAGTTGTTTTGATGTTAGGTTTGATGGATTTGTTTGCCACTGCATTCATTAGCTTCACATCAAAAAACTGACAGGCTGTTAAATGAAACTTTGGCTTAGATTTTCAGCTTGACTGTTTGGAGACATTTGTGAAGATATTTTGTTCTTGTGCTGTTGTAGCCTCAAGCACCTATGACTATCTCTAAAGGAAAGAAAAATTATTTACGTTGTTGATTTTTTGACTTTAAAAAAGTATCTTGAGGACAGCCATGTCTCGCTTGTGCTATCAGTAGAAGAGCTTTCACTTATGCTATTTGTAGTACCATGGTTTACATCTGAATACATAAAATGTTAGAATTGGCTGAAATTTTAGCAGACAAAAAAGATTGATACTGGTAACAAACACTCAGGCTTGTTGATCATTTTTTTTGGCAATGAAAGATCTTACAAAGTTTATCTGTTGTACAAGAACATCATAATCCCTTATGTTCAATTAAAAACAACTTCCTTGACAGTTGTTATATTTCTAAAGCCTTACTGTTCAAAGACTTTAAGACTGATGTCATTTTACTCTACAAAGACTATCCATCTATAACTTTTATCTGTGGCATATGACTTTTTCCAGAACTGTAGCATATATAAAGGTAATGGGGAAAGCTGAGTACTACAATCAAGATGTCTCTTTGTCAGTTACACAATTCAGTAATTTGATTGCAAGAAGAGTTTATGACGATTAGGAAAAAAGTTATTTTCCTTATTCTGTTTCTTAATATACTCCTATGATGAATAGATAGGCAATAAGAGTGAAGTATGACTTTTTCTGATGAGTAATCTATGCAACAGTTATACTTTTGAAATGTTTCTTAGCTTCAGTGGAGACTGCATCTGGTCTGATACTATGCCTTTCAAATGTAAATATCTAATGCTGCCTATGAGGAAGCTACCCCTAAATAATGTATGTGACATACTTTGAACACGGGAAATGTTCTGTACAACTGTTAAGGAGATAATCCAACCCTGTGCATGTCGAGATCAACAAAACTACCTCCTCTGCCGTCTTTCACTGCATGTACCCCAGTCTGCCATTGCAGAGTCAAGGGAGTTCGTATACACCTTTCTCAACCGTTCTGTAAATCCATAAGAACAATTCTTCTGCATTATGGCTGTTCCATGACAACTTTCTTCTAAGCAAATTTGCTCTTCCTAGACAGTCTAAATAGCTATCTGCTTTGATAATGAAACCTTATTACCATCACTAGTCTGGGTCTTGGTACCAAACTGGCATTGCCAGCTCAGAATGTGCTTGTTCATTACCATAATAAACAGTTAAGCTCATGTATCATATTAGCCTACTTTTGAATAGTTATCATGTACATATGGTGATTTTTTAATGCAGACAATTCTGTTTTTTCCCCCTAACATCTGAGAAATTGATCAGAACTTTGAGGGAGCTGGTCTGCTTCATATCTGCAGTAGACAGAGTCAACTTCTATTTTGCAGGTAGAAAGCATGTTAAAAATGACATCAGCCTCTGTTTTCCCATGGTAATACACATCGTACTAAACCTAAGTCATAAAATGGCAAACTATCAAATCCTGAAAAATCAATATTTTTCTAATTTTTCAAGGCATAGTCAGAGTGCTCTCAAAACCCTTTATAAATTGGAATGGAGGGGAACAGTCACCCCTCAACTCTTTCATCTAAGACTACTCAGATAAGATAAGTTTCAATTTCTAATGATAAAATATGGAAGAAAAGCAAAATTCTTCTTTTTATTATTGTGTGTTTTGGGGAGGCTATGTTCATAATCTGTAGATATATGAATTCTTTTTTATGAATAAGAAAACTCTTGCATTAACATATGTTTTGTATGTAGTGGCTTCCCAGTGTTAGTTTCTTTTTGCGGGGGAGGGGATTTACTCGCCTTGCTATAGATCATGAAAACCTCTGTCCTTACATCCAAAATTAATTTGTTGAATTCAGGTAGGCTACAGGCTCTTACTTTTTGCCTAGCTGAATACATTTTATTTTTAACTTCAAGGAATAAAGAAGTCTGAATATATCAAAATCTTACATGTGTCCATTTGTGTAGCACTACAAAGTGTATAATCTGTATGTGTGAATAAAAAACCAGGAAATCATATTTTTCTAAAGTCAGATTTTATATATGTATACTGCTGCAAAATGTATGTGAACTGAAATAATAGGGTCTAATTTTTATGGCCCATTCAAAGCTTAAAAATCATAAACATTATATATAAAAAAAGTACTGAGCTTGCAGGTTTTCCACAAACATGGCAGATGTTTAGGAACTGCTTTGTAAAGGCAGCTATAACTCTAGATCAGCTTTAAAACAAACAAGAGGTGAATAGTTCTTAATGATTTCAACTTACATTTATGTATTTATTTAGCACATTTAGAGGGGGCATACATTATACTCCCATCTTCCATTTTCTCCTCACAACAACACTATCAAATTAAGCTGTGAAAGGATGACTGGCCCACAGTCACCCTGTAAGTTTATGGTGAATGGGGATTTGAACTTGGGTCTCCCCAGCTCTAGTTCAGTACTATAACCTTTATACCACCCAACAGACATTTACAATACCATTTGAATAAAATTCAGGGAAGGTCAAGCTGTGTGTCTTTTCCCATACAATTCCTGAAAGATTAATTGCTGTGGCTTGATTTGTAGCTCTTCCGTACATAACTACTGCAGCCTTTAGAAAGGGATTTTTGCTGCTCTGCCGTAGGCATTAAAAGACCCTTTTGGTGATTGAATGACAAATATACAACATGACAACTGCAGTTGTTGAGTATTGATTATCTTAGAATTAAAGGAATATTTGACATAGGCCTTGACAAATTTCTTTGGCTCTATTAGCCAGCAAACAAATTAAGAAGCCAGATTCATTTTTCAGCTGTCAGGGCTTTGTGTTTTAATGACTATATTTTCTAATCATCTACAAAATTAGAGCCTAACCTCTTCAGTTTCTTGTAATTTTATTAAAGCTATGACAAAAGTATTGTATATATAAAACAATGAACAGGGGACTTACAGTGGAATCTCATGTTCCCGTGCCTCCTTTCCTCTTGCTTTTCTTCTTTTCCACCCTGGCGGTTCTTACAACCTCTTCTCTTCTTTTCTTTCCCACCTACCTATTTACATTTTTCTTTCTCCGCCAGAAGCCTCTGTCCCACACTCTACCTTTGGCTTTCCCTTCTTATGTTTTCTGCTTCTCTTTCCTCCAGCTGTACCTTTCCTCCCCTACTGTCTTAACCCTTGCCTTTTTAAAAATTAATTAAGTAATTTATTGTCAAATTTATACCCCACCCTCCCAGCAAAGCAGGCTCAGGTCGGCTTCCAAATAGCATAAATCCAGAATAAAACATACATAATTAGTCTGTCTCTTTCCCCCCCTCCCCTTGCTCAAACTCTAACTGAGGCTTGGAATCCTCAACAATGTTTGTAGGTTGCTTAGCAATCCCTAAAATGGCCCCAAGATCTCGCAATGCGATCTTGACAGATTTCAGTGACATATTTTTTTCTTTCCGAAGCAGGTATTGCTTCTTTGGTTTTGGGGTTTTTCTTAATCCCCAGTATATTTTTATTACATTTAGTATTTTTCTGCAAACCTCGGGTTTCCTCCACGCTTGTAGCACAGTACTGCCTAGCTATCCCTGGCCCCATTTTTTTGGCCTGGTTCAGATTAAATATAATTATACAGGGTTGTCATCACCACAGCCTCCCCCCCTCACATCTAACCCTAACCCAAGTTCTCCAAATTATCATAAATCCATTATTGCTTTAAAAGCCCCTTTTAGCCGAATGTTGCAGTCAGTACAGAAAGCAACAGATTAAGAAATTAACACACCAGCCCTGAATGAACAAGCAATGATAAGAATTTCATGTGCTTATTTTTGTCATTCAACAAAACATTTTGGTGTGAAAAGATATATGAGCTTTGTGTTTGCCCTGATAATTGCTAAGACATGTTACAATAAAATCATTGCTGAAAGTGCTAGATGCTGCAGTAAACTTTCTAGGCACTGTGGCAACCTGATGCCTGGGATTTGCTGAGCCATGGTTTTTTAAATAGTCCCCCTTCGGTTTTAAACTCATGCACTTGATGTTAATTCAGTTGATCTAAGTAATAGTACAGTCCTAAGCATTCGTTTTTACTTGAGGCTTTTACCTAAGGGTTTTAATCTTTTAAATGTTTTATGGTCAGCTTCTGACTGTAGAGGCCCCAGAGTATGCTGGGGATAACATTACACTGGTGTTTTATGTGGCAAAAATACTCTATGAAAGAAAGACTCATCCTTACACATGCACATAACTCATAATCACAAATACATAGGACTTCAAGAACATGCATGAAGGGCAGTACACATCACATTAGAGAACTTCCAAGCAGCTTTCATGTGGTAGTGCTGTCATGTGGTGTGCCCAAGATAGCCACAAGATCGGTGGTGTGTCCAAGATAGCCACAAGATTGTCATTAATTTCCAACTGAATGTTCAGATTAGGTAAAAACTTCTTTCTTGTGTACTTAGATACAGGGATCGTCCTTGCAGCATGTTCGAGTGATGAATCTGCTTGTCCTCATCATTTAATGTCTTGTGAATTGTATTGTGGCATATTTCAGAAGTGTTTGCATGTTTCACCCTAGTAATTCATTTTGAAATATTACTTTCTTTTTCAGAACCTACTTTTCAATCATCATCATGGTATCTTTTATGTGTGTAAAATGGTCAGTTACAAAATAATAGTATCTATCCATAGAATTCCAAAGTGGTGTTGATATGGAAGGTAATTGTACCTTTTAATAAATATTGTCTTTGCAAAGAATAGTTTGGAACTCTTTTCCAAAAGGTTATTGACAGATGAGAAAATGTATATTAACTTCTAGCCATAACATTCTTGTTTTGTGTATATAATCAAGCAGATTATATGCTTATTTCACCTGCATGTTTCAATGAAAGAAACCAGAGGTTCTGATTTGTGTGGTATTTGCAAGCCATGCGGGAAGGCCAGAAGCCCAGTATTCTGGGAAAAAGTATAAATGAACTGAGCTTTTTCTGAAGCATTTTCCAAGACTTTTCCCCAAAACACTTGCAAAAATGAAAGCTGAGGGATAGGGTCCCTCAGGAAAAGAGTAAGTTGCTAAAGTGTGAGGATTCAAAAAGAAAAGGAGGATATTCAGAAATTGCTTCCCCAGTTCTGCAAGCTTTTGTTTTGGTTTGCAGAAAAGCTTTGAGCCAAGAGGAGAGCAAAATTGTATCCCACTCTGTTCCTGAGAGTCCCTTGACCCTCAAGAACAGCTGGGGGGGGGGCTGTCTAGGAACCTGTAAAAGGAAGGGGGAGTGATAAGGTCTACTCTTAGAATACCTTCTGTTCATAGGATCTAACCCACTATCTTGTCATGAAGGGCCAAGAATGGAACGCAAACAGTAAAAGCTTCTTTATGTAGTTAGAAGTGATCCATAACTCACAACAAGGTACTGAGAATAAGGTTTGTCCACATTTCTGTGGACAGTTTTCCAGATCTTATATAGTGTGTAATGCTTTCCAGATAATATAGAACTACTCTTCAAGTAGTAGGTTATCAGTAATTATGTATTCAAGGCAACAGAATTCTGACTTCCTCTAAAGGACTGTTGTCTAAGGTTGTCATTGACTGTTGGCAACTCTTTGCCATATGACTATGATTTTTTTAATTCTAATCATGAGGGAGAATATGTAGCAAATATTTTACAAATACAAAGTTTAGCCTGATATTTTTGTATCATCACTTCTCTGTATTTTTATTTTACTAAGATAATGAAAAACTTAAATTTTATTTCATCAAGAAAAATAATCTCATTTGTCTCCAGTGGAAATTTTCATACTGACAATCCTCCAGAATCTTGTTTGTCACTTATCACCAGAAATTTCACTCATCTGCTTAATGAAAATTAAACACCATGCATGATTGTAATAATCATTAAGAGTGGGGCTGCTCAGGCAGAGAAGACTGAAGTCTGAGTATTTCCTGAACAATAACTGCATGAATGTGCTTCAAGTGATAAGAGTATTTGAAAGCAGGTCAAATTCCTTAATGTTTGTGTTGATGGCATTAAATCATGCATGATGTGTCATGTGGTAGTTAGGATATCATATGAAGAAATTTTCATTACCTGTGTTGTATGCTAGAATGCTGCCATTTGATTTATAAACTACAAATCATGCGGTTGGGAATTTGGTCAGGGAGGCCAGATTTATGTATAGTAAAATTGATATTCTCTCATTTTACTTTAAAAATAATCTTGGAGTGGGAGGTGGTAACACCTCAACATGCATAGTTAAATGTCTGAAAGAAATAGCTTTTAATTGTAAACTTTTTTAAAAAAATATTGCTACCTGTAAAATGGGCAATGGATTGCTTCACATTTCCCCTGATCCCTCACATTCATTCATCCCTAACACCAGCAGAAAGAGGAGCAATAAAAATTAAAAGAATAAAGCTGTTGACTACATTCAGTATTTCCTTCTGAACAGATTGCTGAAAGGAATAATCTAAATAATGTTTTCTTATCTCTACCAATGCATTCTGTAATAGTTGGGTTACTGCAAAGAAAGATACTACTACGCTACAACTGTATGTTGCAGTAAATAGCCAGATCTGCACAATCCTCAACAGAAAGCTTTCAGTGGTTAGGCATTTGTCACTGAGATTTCAAGGCGATAGCTGCACTGCCTTTTCTTGATCTGGACCTTCATCAGTTTTAAGCAATGAAAGTGCATACTGTAATGTTTTTGTTACTTCAGTGTTTTAAAAAATGGATGGGTGGGAACACCAGTGGGCAGTGTTCATACTGAAATTACTCCCCACTCCCACCCCAGGCTCTCTAACCTGTTTGTCATTCTGTGTGAGAACTAAAAGGTCTGTACAGTTTGGAAGCCTTCTTTCTCGTTCTCATTCCGTTGTTAAGCAAGAACATAAAAGTGCTCTCACAGAAGCACTGGGAAATGAAAAGGCAATGCGATACTGCTTCATTTCAATGACATATTTTGTGAGGTCTGCTGCATATCTTGATTTGCAGGCATGAAATATTTGGGGTTGGAGAGTGGCCAGATGATGGCTTATGTTTATAGTGTGTATGGGCCTTCCTTCATTAGGGGATGTGCAGGGCCGGCTCCAGGTGTCTGGGCACCCTAGGCAGGACAGCCTGGGGCGCCCCCACTGGGGATGCCAACCTCCCGGTGGGCCCTGGAGACCGGTGGCGGTGGCGGGGTGCTGGCTTTCCTGGAGGCTCCGCAGCTGCGGGACCCCCAGGAAAGCCAGGGAAGGGGGCGGGGGTCCAGCCTCCACCCCTCCCTCCCGGCGCCAGCTTTTCTGGGGCTCCGCGGCTGCGGGACCCCCAGGAAAGCCGGGAAGGGGGCGGGGGGTCCAGCCTCCGCCCCTCCCTCCCGGCACCGGCTTTTCTGGGGGCTCTGCGGCTGTGGGACCCCCAGAAAAGCCAGGAAGGGGGCGGGGGGTCCAGCCTCCGCCCCTCCCTCCTGGTGCCGGCTTTTCTGGGGGCTCCGCCGCTGCGGGACCCCCAGAAAAGCCGGGAAGGGGGTGGGGGGCCCAGCCTCCTCCCCTCCCTCCTGGCGCCAGCTTTTCTGGGGTCCCCATGGCTGCGGGACTCCCAGAAAAGCTGGGAAGGGGGTGGGGGGGTCCAGCCTCCGCCCCCTCCCTCCCGGCGCCGGCTTTTCTGGGCCCCCCACGGCTGCTAGGAAGGGGGCGTTGGTCTGGCGGTGCCGGTGGGCGCCGGGTTAGGGCGGTGGGGAGCACTTTTTTGTGGGGGGGAGTGGGGCACCATTTGGCGCCCCTCAGGCCGGGGCGCCCTAGGCGGGCGCCTAGTTCACCCTATGGGTGATCCGGCCCTGGGGATGTGACTGGTGAGAGGGACAAGACCTTTCAAAGGGCTATTCTGGCCTCCAAGCCCCACCCTAGTACCCTCTTCCAATTTGCTTTATAGAAAAAAGGCTTGGAAGGCCCAGCATTATTATGATTGCTTTGCAATCTGCCAAATGATCCCAAAAATCTCAGAATGTTGACTTAATGGCTGTTTTCATAAAGGTGCAGGTGTTGTTCTTATTATGGGAGGGGGGATTAATCTCCCAATTGTATTATTTTAGATTTTTCTGCAAACCTGGGGCTCCCGTAAGGTTTGTAGAGAAATCTTCCCTGTCTTTTGCTGATGCCATTTTGCAGATTTTTTGATCCACATTCTAAGGCCCAGTTTGAACTTAGATGTATAGATCAGATTTTATCAGCAGATGCACATGTATGTACAAAAGCTTATTTGTAATGCGTTTCTGGGGTATTGTTTTGCTGCCTGGATATTTCTTTATCAATGTGCCTGGATCCATATGATCATGCATCCAAGGGATGTTTAGACTTCTGGTTCCCAAATACCAGTGTTACTACTAGTGGTCAGGTACATGTGTAGCCTGGACATGTGCATGTATTAATATAGTTCTCTTTAAACATAGCCCAAATTCACAAAACTGGCATCAGAAACCCAGTTTGATGAAGTTGCTATTTCTCTGATTGCTTTGATTTATCATAGGCTAAGACTTTTTGAGAAGCATTTCTGTTATGTGGTTCCACAGACCCAGTAACCTTAACACCAGTACAGTTAATGACTTAATGCCAGCAGTAGTGATTTTTAAAAACTTGGTGATGAGGTACTGCCACAAGGTTAGAAGTGGTACACAGAGCTTAAATAAGATAAAAATAAGATAATAAGCTACTGGTCCCGGAATCTAATGGCAAAACCTGTAACTGATGGAAGAGTCCTGGTGGCTAGTCAGCAAGTAAATCCAACTGGGAAAAAAGGACTACACATCATGCATCAGATGCGGTTCAGCAAGTCACATGACTTGTGTAGTTTTGGGGCAGGCAAAAGTGTGTTTGAGGAATGTTTCAGCCTCCCATTGTAGGGCAAGTAGGCAGGGAACAGAAAGGAAAGACGTGTTCTTTCTGGACTGGAAAACAAAGGAAGGGGACGCAGGGTCCAGGTTAGGGTTGCCAGGTCCTACCTGGTGCTGGTGGGAGGATTTGGTTGGCGTTCCTGGAGGGGGTGGGGACATCCCTGATGTGATGACATCACACAGAAGTGACCTTATCACATTGGGGGCTCAGCCCCTTGGAAGGCGCCAGCAGCACCCACTTGCAAAATACCACTTAAAGGGAAGGTTTCCTTTGTACGGTCTTTTACAAGCGGGGCCGGGCACTGCATACCTTGCCTCAACTCCAAGCAGTGAATTCACTGCTTGGAGTTCAGGCACGGGCAGCCCCTGCTTGCAAAACACCATTTAAAGGGAAGGTTCCCTTCAAATGGCGTTTTACAAGCAGGCGCTGCTGTGCATGGCATGCCTGAACTCCAAGCGGAGTTTTGTAAGCAGGGGCTGCCCATGCCTGAACTCCAAGAGGCAAATTTGCCGCTTGGAGTTCAGGTGTGGGGCCAGTGGCTGCCCCTCTCCCTGCCCTCCTGCAAGATTTAAAGGGCCCTCTTCAGCTGATTGGTGGGCCACATGCTCTCACTGATCTTGGGAGACGAGGGAGAGGGGTGGCCACTGGTGGTCATTGTTGGGGTTGGGCTTCCCCACCGGCTAGCTGGCAAGCAGTGGGCAGGAGTCCACAAAATCAGGGGACCCCCTGCCCCCACCTAGAGACTGGCAACCCTAGGCCAGGTATATGATGCAGCTGTGTATATGGGATAGAATTGGGTTGATCCTAGAAGGAGACAGGCCAGTGGCAAATTCAAACTGTAGAGAAGACAGGAAATGAGGCTTGGAGGTCTCTGTGAGCAAAGAAAAGAAAGTAAACAAATCCCACTGATTATGACTAAAATAACTATACGGAATATGCCCAAGGACAGCAGTGATGCCCTTCTTCTTTCTCTTCAGAGAAGTACATCTAATTCCTTTGTACTAAGAAAGGCATTTAATTGGTAGATGAATATGTAGTCTTTTGCTTTTGAAACTTTTTTTAGAAGGATTGATCCTGTTGCCTGCTTTTCATATATGTATATAGTAATTGTTTGTGGTAGTTGTCTGTGTATAATTTTCTAGGCCACTGTAGGATCCTGAGCACTACAGAACAGAAATATCAAAATAAATGAAATAATAAATATATTGCTATGATGTCTGCATTCTCTGTGAAAATCATTTAGTGTATAAGATTGTAATTTTTTAATTTAAAAGGTTTAATTGAATAGGGACAGCAGGAATGTACATTCATCTTTGGATTACTATATTTAGGCAAAATAAGAACTGCCCTATGTGTTACATAGTATTCTAAAATCAATAATGAAAACTATTAGAATGTTGGATTTAAATCTCATTTTCAAAGTGCTCACATATTACTTTATTCAGTGTGAATGACAAATGTGCAATGCTTTTTCCACTTCTATCCTAGTATAGCATTGTACAATGAATGCTCATCCAGGAAAGCTGAATAACCCACAGATTCAGAGCATTACCCAAGAGTGTGCATCAACAAATAGAAAGCAATGGTACCTCTAAAGCGAGCCAATTAATTTCTTTGAATAATATGGTTCTTGGTAATGAGCCTATGGATGATAGTGTGCAGAATCAGCACTGAGACTAAACTACATTGGATGTTTACTAGTGATGTATTGCAGTTGAACTCCTACATGGAGCAGAATCAATATGCTGTTATGTTCAGATAGTATGGATGAAGTATAATTGCTCATTAAGAATAATACAGAATTCTGCTTCACTGTTGTGTTACTCTGAACTTTTTTACAAAACATTTTAAGTTTGTGTTTGCTGGAATTCAAAGGAAACAAATTTAGTGTGATCTCTTTAATTAAATCTGGCAGTATTTAAATAATGTAATTTGTATTGATTATATCACTGTGAAAGAGTTGGGCTTTTATTTTTAATTAGGATCTGATCATCTTGTTTTACTTTCCAGAGCTAGTCCCAAAATGAACATGGAAAGAATTCTTGTTAATTAAATTAGAATTTGTGTATATTACATTAAAAATAGACCTTTTGTGTCTGTTTTTCTCTGTGAAGGGGAAGAAATTAGGACGGGGTAATATAGTATAATTCAACACGAGAACCGTGTTTGGCTTGTGCTCCAGTTCAGGGAAAATATCCATTTACAAGGGCAAAATTGTAATCCTAAATCTAAGATCCAGCTCTCTGAAATTTAACATAGGATAAGCAATGTATGCACATAAGGAGCTTTTGTTGTTGCTTTTTATATTTTAATTGTAGACTATCTGACACTGAATATGGCTGTAGGTATAGATCATCAAATCTGTGGATTAAGGCTATGTACAGACATTTTTTTTACAAACGTGGAGAAACCACGTTTTGCAGAATAATCATACACTGTAAGACAAAAAGGGGGAGAGCAAATTGTAAAATGGTGACATCTAACAAGGTATCTTCACAAAATATTGGCAGCCATTTTTGATTGCCTAGGCAACTCTGGTAATCCCAAATGGCTGCTAAATCTTCACTTCAACATGGAAGGTGAATTGGGGAAAGGAAGAGTGAGCAGGCAGGCAAGGCAAGAAGGAAGGACAGAGTATGGAAGGGAGGAAAGAGAGAAAAATGGGGGAAAAGTGGAGCATGGGAACTGGAGGTAGTCCTGAAAGCAGGAGAAACACAAAAACTGAAAGGGAAGAAGGAAGGACAAGAGAGAATGTGTGGCAGATGGGACAAGTAAGTGGGAGGGAGGGAAGGGACCAATAAAATGAGGGAACTTGTGGGGATGTAATGAGGAAGGGAAAGGGACCAAGAAAACAAGGGAAGCTGTGAGGATGTGATGAGAAAAGAAAGGAAATGGAGATTTGAATTTGAAGGATTATCAGCTTGGGAAGGAATGAGATTCCATTACTACTCACAATCCCCTGCTTGATTTAATTTTAATTTCTATCATTCATCTTCCAAAAGTCACAATGCAAAAAAGCAGCAAGGACAATAACCACATCCCAGTAAAACTAAAATATAGGCTGAGTACAGACTGGCAGTTTGCTCCGGTAGCCAGTCGTAGCAAAAAAGCCCCGGAATAAACTATACCGGGTTTTCCCGTTCACACAGTGGGGGCCACTGCCGGAAGATACGGGATGGAGGTGCACGGGAGTGTTCAGACTGCCGCCACGGAGGCGTGCTATATTTGCTGTTTCCCCATTAATTCAGCTGTGGGTGTATGGGTGTATGTGCGCATGAGCACCCATGCACTCATGTGCATAAGCGCATAAGCGCATTTTGCCGATTGGGGGAGGACCCCGCAGCGCCGGCACTGCATTGGGCAGTTGAGTGGAGCACAGCCAATCACACCGCTGCTGCCTCCTGTTAGCCTGATTGCGCGTTATTATGAATAATAACGAGGGGAATATGATTGATTATTAATAAGCAATCGGCTGCGAGAGCGAACACCTGTGTATACAGAGGTCAGCCCTTCCGGGAGGTGTTGGTAACAGACCAGGAGACTTTTGTAGTTGAAAAATAAAGTCTTTTACTGAAGTTCTTCACAAGCAAACAATACACAGTCTCACACACAATTACTCAGGTCTAGGAAGATACAGAGAGAAATAAGCATATTTGCATTAGCAGGTAAATTGTTGGTGGGCAATACTTACTGGTCCCTTTGTGCAGAGTGTTCCTCAGGAAAAATGGAGGGGAAGGAAACTAAGAAAAATGGGGAACCATGTGGCCTGGCCAGCAGGTAGCACATGGAAACTCAGGCTGCAGACCTAGAGTTTAAAGATGGAGGCAAGGGTTGGGGATAGCAAGCTGGACATAAGAGGGTCAAAGGTTCGATAGGGGTCGAAGAGCAGAGAGAGAGCCAGTGGTCAGGCATCTCCTAATAAGCAGGAGGGTGGGGGCTGATTCCAGCCTCTGATCCCACCTCCTGGTAAGTCCGTCCCTGAAAACACCCTGTTGGTTGGAAGATGTAGGGGAGGTGTGTGGAGGTGTGCCTGAGGGATGGTCAATACTGAGAGCTAGAAACTTGCTCATGTCTGACACCTGGTAGCAGCTAGGATGAGTCACCAGGCCGATTCCATTGTCTTCTTGATGGTATTAGCCAGGCTGCTGATGGTCATCAATCAGTTACTAGGCAACGATGAATAGACTCTGCCAGGGCTACGTGAGGTCTTGCAGGTTAGGGGGGAGGGAAAGAGGCTGCCTGCCTGATGTAGAAGGAACTCTCAATGGCGTTTTTGGAGTTCCTAGTCCTTGTATTTTATTAAGGCATGGTGCTGTGCTTAATGTATACTGAGTCTGTTCCATTTTCCTTCATGAGGAGCAGGCTGGTAACCTATGCTGGGCACTGGAGCTGCTGGAAAGGTCAGGAGAAGCGTCTCTTGCCTGGGTGCAGTCTCTGCTGGCATCTGGATGGGGTTACCATGTGGTTCAGTCCCTTATGCACACACTTGCACAGTTTATTATTTTATTACAGTCCAAAAAGAGGCTCAAAAGCCTTGCAGGGCAACACTCCTGCCCAACGCGGGTTGCTCCCGGCTTTTCAGCTGTGCTTTCAGACTCCCCAGAAGCGGAGAAATGCGCGACACACGTGGGCTTTCGGATTTGCTACGGATTTTATCAGGTATCTTTTTAATCCAGCGGTGAAGCGCAACAGCACAGGTTGGCTACGGGTGGGGGACGCCAGGCAGATGTGCCTGTGTGAATGCCCCATTTACTCCGGGATTGAGTCGTCGCTGGCCTGGGTCCCTACTGGGGCAAATTGCCAGTCTGAACTCAGCCATAGTTTCAGGGTACTGTATAATGATTTAGAACTACTATTAAATTACCACAGAATGAAATAAAATCACAATATGAATAAGAACATTCTGAAGCAAAACAGTTTTTGCACTTTTAGAATGCTGAACAAATATTAAATAAATTTAGCCTTACAATATTATTCAGTGTTCAGAAGTTGCAATGTTGCTACAATAGCGCTGTCATGTAATACTGGTACTGCTGCTAAATATTATACTGCTTGTATTTCAGTTGAGTAAAAGATAATTTGCGTCTAAATATTGTCAGGACTCCTGACAGCATTTAAAACATCTGTGGTATGGGCACTGGTTGCTTCAAGATCAACAGTAATTTTAAATGGTGTCATGGTTTGCTTCCTTCGTGGTTAAATGATCATTATGCACAAATCACTGAGGGTAGATCCTTATCATGTCTTTTTGTGGCTATCAGTTATAGAACTGGATTCAAATATGCCCTGTCATTGACACTTCATCTGTCAATGGAAGAGCCCTTTTGTATACAACCGTTTAGGCTACAATTTGCTAAGCAACATTCATGTTGTACAATGCAAAGGCTAGGCATTGCTAAGCATACCTCTGTCAGGCTTCCCAGCGTTCATGTATGAAGGATTTCCCACATGTCTTTCAACCAGGTGAGGGATACTAGGATTGAAGACAGCAACATAGGTAGTGGCTCAGCGTAATTATGTGACAAGATCTGTCCGTCCCCAGAAGTTTTAGAACAGCATATTGTGTGAATTAATGCAACTGAATGGCATTTTATTTTTTGGTTTAATACTCAGCTACTTCCCAGTGTTCTTCTGTAATATCTGACAAGTTCATTTCTGTTGATTGGGAAGTTACAGATACATTTAGAGGTAACAGCCAACCTCAAGTTGAATCCTGCAAAAACTTCCACTGATGGAAGGGGAGGGCTGATTTTTGTTGATTCTCCCCTTGTGCTGTTTCTGCAGGGGTCTTGTACCCAGGAGCATCTTGGGGGAGGGCATTTGGCTGCACTGGGAAACAGGAAAGTCCCAGTTTGCTGATGGAAATCTCCTTTGGTGGAGACTTTGCATCACGTCCTACTCCTTGTTTTTAAAGTATTAACCACACAGAAGAGTACTTGTTTGCATGGGCTGGTGTACATTTACTCTTTCCAAATAAAGTTTAGTTACATGCAAATTGAATTTGGATTTTTGTTGATGTTTTTAAGCAGTGACAACATATAATTGTAGCAGTAGTAAAGAGCAATAGTCCAGTAGCACCATAAAGACTGACAAAATTTGTGGCAGGGCATGAGCTTTCATGTTCACTTCTGTTCACTACAGTTCACTTCTGAGCAGTAACTTATGAAAGCTCATACCCTGCCACAAATTTTGTCAGTCTTCAAGGTGCTACTGGACTTTTGTTCTTTTCTACTGCTACAGACAGACAAACATGGCTACCCATCTTGACCTATCAACATGTAATGTAGAAATTGTGCTATAAAATCAGCTTGCTGTATATTTGGTCTAGAAAATATAGTTCATGAGGAAATGTAGGTGCTAAAGTAGTAAAATAAAAATGCTTCACAATCTTTCCTCTAATCTATTCCTCCACATGCAGCTGCTGGTGTGACCCTGGGTCAGTCACAGTTCTCTCAGAACTGTTCTCTCAAGAGCAGTTCTCTCAGCCCCACCTACCTCACAGGCAATGCTCCCTCTAATCTGTGGAGTCTTGTGAGCAAAAAATCTACTTTGTGAGCTACTGGTATTAAAGTTGTGAGTGAGTGAGTGAGTGATTTGGCTACTGCATAAATTAGTTTGCTCTGGAGCCATCTTACCTGAGCTAAGACAAAAATGTGTGAGCTGGAGGCTAAAAAACTGTGAGCTAGTTCACACTAAGTCAGCTTAGAGGGAACATACATCCAATCTCCTCCTCCTCCTCCTCCTCCTCCTCCTCCTTCTTCTTCTTCTTCTTCTTCTTCTTCTTCTTCTTCTTCTTCTTCTTCTTCTTCTTCTTCTTCTTCTTCTTCTTCTTCTTCTCCTACCTAGCATGATAGCTATTTTTGAAACAAATGACGCTCCTGAAGGAGCCAAATTATGTATCAGGAATAATCACTTTAACAAAATTTATATATTTTTCACCCTTGTATAATAGTTTTGGTCACAAGGCTTTGTTACTAAGTAATACTTTATAATATCCATACTGTTGACTTCCTTTGAATGCTATGTTTAATCACAGCAGAATGTGCATAAAGTAATTAAAGATGACCCATGACACATTGTACATTATTCTCATGATATAGTGCCTTGTGATACTTAGGTATGATAAAAGAAATATATCAGTGCATGACATCATGAGATGAATGTGCATGATACCACAATCTCTGTCTTCCAACTGTTCATATTCAGCATAAATCTATCGTGGATCTGATTTGAAGAAGAAGAGTTGGGTTTATACTCTGCTCTTCACTCAGAGTGGCTGACAATCTCCTTCCCTTCCTCTCCCCACAACAGACACTGTGTGAGGTAGGTGAGGCTGAGAGAGCTCTCTCTGTTCTGCTCTTTCCAGAACAGCTCTGAGAGAACTGTGACTGACCCAAGGTCACCCAGCTGGCTGCATGTGGAGGAGTGGGTAATCCTACCCAGTTCTCCGCTGCTCTTAACCATTATACCAAACTGCCTACACCAAATTTGGTAATTTGTCAGTAGTTAACAGAGGATAAAGAGTGGCTGTTGACACAAGTAGAAAAAATGTTAATGTAAGCCAATTTGAAGTCAGAAGAAGGAACTATATCAGTGATGGCGAACCTTTTAGAGACTGAGTGCCCAAACTGCAATCCAAATCCCACTTATTTATTGCAAAGTGCCAACACGGCAATTTAACCTGAATACTGAGGTTATAGTTTAGAAGAAACAATTCATTAACATCTTTTGTCTTAAAAGAAAAGCACAATAACAGAGCTTTCAATGATACAAACAGCTTTTTATTGAAAGGTAAAAGTTTGCATTTGGCATGAAGTTTGCATTTGACATCATACACACAAACTCCTTCCAGTTGGTACAGGACAGGACCCTTCCTATTTACCTGGTCTGTCTTTCTCAACATGATCTTACACATTTTCACACCTAAAGTGACAGCCAGCTTCCCCCTTCCATGGGAAAGAGACAGAAAAACAGCACACTCAGTGGAATCTGCCACTTCTAGATTGATTCGAAGTAAATTAAATTTTGATCCTGCAAATCTTGACCAAGGAACAAATAAAGCACTTCAACTTGAGCATTTCAACTAGGTGACCCACCCCCAAAGCATATCAAGGCTGCATGGAATGAGAGACCACAGAGTGGAATGACAGCCCCTAGCGGTAGCAGGAGTGTTCTGTGACTGGAATGAGAGGCCCCAGAGTGGAATGACAGCCCCTGGGTGTAGCAGAACACTTCTGCTACCCCCAGGGGCTGTCATTACATAAGAACATAAGAGAAGCCAATGTTGAATCAGGCCAATGGCCCATCTAGTCCAACACTCTGTCACACAGCGGCCAAAATATACCAGGTGCCATCAGGAGGTCCAGCAGTGGGGCCAGGGCACCAGAAGCCCTCCCACTGCTGCCCCCTCCAGCACCAAGAATAGAGTGCATCACCTGCCCCAGATTGAGAGTTCCCATCTATATCCTGTGGCTAATAGCCACTGGTGGACTTCTGCTCCATATGTTTATCTAATTTCCTCTTGAAACTGTCCATGCTTGCAGCTGCCACGACCTCCTGTGGCAGTGAATTCCATATGTTAATCACTCTTTGGGTGAAGAAGTATTTCCTTTTATCTGTTCTAACCCGACTGCTCAGCAATTTCATAGAGTGCCCACGAGTTCTTGTATTGTGAGAAAGGGAGAAAAGTACTTCTTTCTCAACCTGCTCAATCCCATTCATAATCTTATAAACCTCGATCATGTCACCTCTCAGCCGTCGTTTCTCCAAGCTAAAGAGCCCCAAGCATTTTAACCTTTCTTCATAGGGAAGGTGTTCCAACCCTTTTATCATTCTAGTTGCCCTTCTCTGCACTTTTTCCAATGCTATAATATCCTTTTTGAGATGTGGTGACCAGAACTGTACACAGTATTCCAAATGAGGTCGCACCAATGATTTATACAGGGGCATGATGATACTGGCTGATTTGTTATCAATTCCCTTCCTAATAATCCCCAGCATAGCGTTGGCCTTCTTTATTGCAGCTACACATTGTGTAGACATTTTCAGCGAGTTATCCACTACGACTCCAAGATCTCTCTCTTGGTCCGTCTCTGCCAGATCAGACCCCATCAACGTGTATTTATATTTAGGATTTTTGGCTCCAATGTGCATCACTTTGCACTTGGCCACATTGAACCCCATTTGCCACGTTGACGCCCACTCACCCATCCTCAACAGATCCCTTTGGAGTGCCTCACAATCCTCCCTGGTTTTCACCACCCTGAACAACTTTGTGTCATCTGCAAATTTAGCCACATCACTGCTTACTCCCAATTCCAAATCGTTAATAAACAAGTTAAAAAGCATGGGACCGAGTACTGATCCCTGTGGTACCCCACTGCTTACCACCCTCCACTGAGAAAGTTTCCCATTTATACTCACTCTCTGTTTCCTATTTATAAGCCAGTTTTTGATCCACAAGAGGACTTGTCCTTTTATCCCATGACTATTGAGCTTACTTAGGAGCCTTTGATGAGGAACTGTATCAAAAGCTTTCCGGAAGTCAAGGTAAATAATATCTATTGGGTCCCCCTTGTCCACATGTTTGTTCACTCCCTCAAAAAACACTAACATTCCACTCCATGGCCTCTCATTCCAGTCACAGAACACTCCTGCTACACCCTGGGGCCATCATTCCACTCCATGGTCTCTCATTCCAGTCCCTGAACACTCCTGCTCCACCCTGGGGCTGTCATTTCACTCCGTGGTCTCTCATTCCAGTCCCAGAACACTCCTGCTCACCCTGGGGCTGTCATTCCACTCTGTGGTCTCTCATCCCAGTCCCTGAACATTCCTGCTCCACCCTGGGGCTGTCATTCCACTCTAGGACCTGTCATTCCAGTTCTTAAACACCCTGCTACAGCCTGGGGCTGTCATTCCACTCCGTGGTCTCTCATTCCATTCCCAGAGTAGTGTATTTGGGCCCAGAGACCCTAATGGAAAATTCATTTCACATTTTTATTGCAACTCTAGTTGTACTGTAATGTATTTCAATGAAGCCCATGCAAGTCAATTGGCATTCCTGTCTCCCATTATTTCCAGTGGGCCTTCAAGTGTTTCCCATTGTTTCCAATGGGCAATCCTGTCCTTCCTTTTAGTACATCCCATACATCCGCCCTCCTACACGGCTCCTCCAAACGGCATTTTAATTATCCCCATGAGTGCGAAAAGCCAGAGCAAATTTACAATCTGACTAAAGGCGCAATCCTATGCTCTCATACTTGAAAGCAAGCTCAGTTGTCTCAGTGGTGCTTAATTTTGAATAAGTATGCACAAGATCGGGTACTGCTTTTGAAGTGGCTATTCATTTCTGCCTCGTCCCTCCGCCCCAGCTCATCGCTGGAGAGTTGGGAGCTCTGAAGTTCAGGGACAGTCTTTCATCATGGGGGGGGGTGCCCTATGTGTGATTCCCTGGAAACTCTCAGGAAGCTATAATTAGGAGGGAGGGGTGCTGCGCCTTACCTCCACAGGGCGGGAGCTCTGGCTCGCCTTGAGCCACCTCACCACAGTGCTGGCTGCCACCCCCTCCTGCAGCACCAGCTCCAAAACAGTCTCCATGTCCAACTCCTTGAACAGCCCTTCTAATCACAGCCTCTGAGCAGGTGCACAAGACATGCCACCCAAAGCAGCGGGGTAGCCCCGAAAGGAAGCAAAGGGGGTGGGTACTAAAGTTTTTCGGACTCCAGGTTACAGCACAGGATGCTGGAGAATGCAGTGAGAGAGACCAGGCAGAGAGCCAAAGAGTGAGGAGGGGGAGGAGGAATAGCGCACCTCCCCAAAGAAGGCGGGTTTGGAAACTGAAGTGGTGCACTCATGCAGATGCAACTTTTGGCAACGAGCCTGAGTGGGCAACCCTGGGAATGCTCAGCCTCACTCCTCTAGGGCAGAAGGGGCGTGGATTGGAGCGTGCATTTGCAAAGGAAGGGGAGTTGCTGTGCTTTCCCGGGCTAAGGAGGCAGGGTCAGGCTGTGGGGATTCCTTGCTGAGCAGCTCCTGGGCTTTGAGTAGGCAGTGGGTTGGTGTCAGGCTGTGAGGAAGGTGGAGCCCGTGGGGAAAGTGATTCCCCTCTTCTCCCTCCCCCATGTCAACAAGTGGGGCGCCTGCACCGGGGGTTTGGCCTAGGGCCGGCTGGTGCAGCAGCTGCAGCAGCACAATAAGCGGGCTCAGCTGCCTCCTCACCTGTGCCCACAGAGAGGGCTCCGAGTGCCACCTCTGGCACCCGTGCCATAGGTTCGCCACCAGGGAACTATATGATAACTGAAGGCAGCTTTCAGTTGGATATTCCCATATCTGCAGACCATGGCAATGTAGAAGTATTTAATTAGTGTTACTGTTTGTTAGACTTCCACTAGGCTAGAATGGGGATAACAAAGAGGAGCTTTTTTGCCAAATTTTCTTTGAAGTTGAGTCTGTAAGACCTCAGCACAGAGATAAGAAGTACAGAAATAAGTATTGCCTGAAGATTAACTGCAAATAAATTCTGTGGATGAGTAATGCATTTAAACTTGTGCAATTATTTCATCATGTATCTAATAGCTAAGAAAACAGGTTTTCTTTTTATATTACCTGCTAAGAACGGACTCTCTGGCATGTAATAAGACACCTAAAAGTAGTAGGAATCTATGCAAGATTTAATTGTTGTTCTTAATGTATATTCTCTGCCACTTTATAGCAATGTCTACTTTGCATTGCCTCACTTCCTGAACACAACCCATTTGTGGTGACTTGTGCAATTTCCTCCCCTTTATCAGCACAAAACTTTGGTCTGTCATGATTGTTATGGTTGTTTACCCAGCAAAATTATTCCTGCTAATTTGCATTCCAAATCATTAACATAGGCTCACATTTTCAGACTCATGTTCCTTTCCACCACGAGGAAAATAAGCAACACAAATTATTTTAAGAAAAATATACTTTCAGTCAAAATCTCATGAATTTTGTGAACGTAACTATGAAAACTAGGACAGCATTCATACTGCACAGTACAAACCTCACATTAGATTGTCTGCCGAGTGCTGTTTGCTTGTTTAACCAGATGCCCCCAGTGGTACTGAGATTAAGCTTTTTGTGATGTGATAATGTTATGAGACACTGGAGGGAATGAGTGTTGGGGGGAAGAATAGGTATCCATTGTACCTTCCTTACTGCTCATGTGGAAAAAACAGTGAATAAAGTAGTAACCATGGAAGAGTTTAACAGAAATATCTGTAATTGCGTGTCTTGTTCTGGCCACAATGCACTGAGCAAAGCATTGGGGTTCTGGAGGAGGTACAATGGATACCTAGTACTATTACTTAGCAAGCTAGGCAATTGGTTTAATACTTTGTTCACATGAGTATTCCATACACTTATTGTGAAGGGAATACTAATGAGATTGACAAAATTGTGACCAGCTGCTTTTAAACCTTGAACATTAAAAGCTGTTTCTGCAGCTGAAGTAGGGCTTTTGACCCCAGATTAATCATTGCTGCATGAAGTAGGAACAGGGGAGGCAAGTTGTCTTCCTGGAGTTTGTCACCTAAAAGAAAAGGCTAGCTAAGTGCTTTCATGCTCAGCAAAGAACACACAGCATTCAGAACATATTTTAAAAGTTTTAATGGTCACAAAATAGCATATTATGGAAAGGTGGATGGGTTGTAAGCATGTCATGTTAGGAGCAAGATCTAACATGGACATAACAAATTCTTCACAGAAAAAGGAAAGGGTATATGGAGGGAAGAGTTGCAATTTCCCATTAAAAAGTATTTGTTGTCCAATCCTAGGAGGATGCAGTATTATACTGTCGAAAGGTATTCATCCTGAAATCAAAACATCTGGATTGTACACTATAAATAACCTTTAAAATATTTGATTGCACCTTTCTTTCCAGATTGTTAGCTGCTTGAGAGAAAATCAGTTATAAGAAAGTTAAAAGAAAAGTAAGAAATCACATAAAACAATATTATATACTTAGCAGCAAAAAGTCCCCAGAAGAAAAATGACAAAGTATAACTAGATAAATTCCCACCTAAGCCTAAGAAACAAACATGTGTTAGCTTGATACCTTAAAGAGAAGATAGAGAGAGCTGATAACCCCCTTCTTGAAGAGATTTCCAAACTCTGGCCTTCACTGGATTTACTAGTATTTACTAAACAATAAGGTAAACAAGCTCCCTCATGGATCAGTGACTTGTCGTGGCGAGGGGGCTTGCGTGGTTCGATGAGGCTGTGGGCTATGCCGTGGAGGGCCACCCAGGACGGACAGGCCATAGCAGAGAACTCAGACCAAGCGTGATCCCCTGGAGAAGGAAATGGCAACCCACTCCAGTATCTTTGCCAAGAAAACCCCATGGACAGTAACAAAAGGATAAAAGATATGATGCCGGAAGATGAGCCCCTCAGGTCGGAAGGTGTCCAATATGCTACTGGGGAAGAGCAGAGGGCAAGTATGAGTAACCCCAGAAAGAATGAAGCGGCTGGGCCAAAGCCGAAAGGACGCTCAGTTGTGGATGTGTCTGGCGGTGAAAGGAAAGTCCGATGTTGCAAAGAATAATACTGCATACGAACCTGGAATGTAAGGTCTATGAATCAAGGTAAGCTTGACGTGGTCAAAAATGAGATGGCAAGAATGAACATCGACATCTTGGGAATCAGTGAACTAAAGTGGACAGGAATGGGCTAATTTAACTCAGAAGACCATTATATCTACTACTGTGGCCAGGAATCCCGTAGAAAAAATGGTGTGGCCTTTATAGTCAACAAGAGAGTGAGAAAGGCAGTATTGGGATACAACCTCAGAAATGACAGAATGATTTCGGTCCGAATCCAAGGCAAACCATTCAGTATTACAGTAATCCAAGTCTATGCCCCAACCACTGCTGCAGAGGAGGATGAAGTGGACCAGTTCTATAAAGACCTACAACAGCTCATAGAACTAACACCAAAAAATGATGTCCTCATCATCATAGGGGACTGGAATGCTAAAGTAGGAAATCAAAAGGTAACCGGAATAACAGACAAGTTTGGCCTTGGAGAACAAAATGAAGCAGGGCAAAGGCTAACAGAGTTTTGTCAAGAGAACACGCTGGTCATAGCGAACACCCTTTTCCAACAACCTAAGAGGCGTCTCCAGGGGTCTTTTGGGGGGGAGCGCACCGGAGCACAGCTCCGGGAGCTAAGGAGCCAAGCCCCGCCCCCAGCCGGCGTCCCGGGGAGTCTTTCAGGCAGCCGAATGTCAATTTCAGCTCCATTATATCCTATGGGTCATTGAAGTCAATGGTGAAAATATAGGGTATATTCTGGGGGCTGGAGGGAGGGTTTGAGGGAGAGACTCCAAACTCACAGGGTAGCTGATGGAGCCTCTCCCCAAGATACCCACCAAGTTTCAAGAACATTGGATCAGGGGGTCCAATTCTATGGGCCCCCAAACTGGTTGCCCCTATTCCCTCCATTGTTCTCTATGGTGGGAAAAAGTAAGTTTTTTCCCCACCATAGAGAACAATGGAGGGAATAGGGGCAACCTGTTTGGGGGCCCATAGAATTGGATCCCCTGGTCCAATGTTCTTGAAACTTGATGGGTATCTTGGAGAGAGGCTCCATCAGCTACCCTGTGAGTTTG
This sequence comes from Gekko gecko, assembly GCA_029375565.1. NCBI lineage: Eukaryota > Metazoa > Chordata > Lepidosauria > Squamata > Gekkonidae > Gekko > Gekko gecko. The sequence continues at coordinate 125,176,475 of JAPDNY010000007.1, forward strand.
GAGCCTCTCCCTCAAACCACCTCCCCTCCAGCCCCCAGAATATACTCTATGTTTTCACCATTGACTTCAATGGCCCATAGGATATAACGGGGCCGAATTGCCACCAAATTTCTTTCATTCCCTCCTTTCCTTCTCTCTTTTCCCTCTTTCCCTCCTTCTTCTCTTCTCTCTTTCTTTCTCTCTCTCTCTCTCTCTCTCTCTTTCTTTCTTTCTTTCTTTCTTTCTTTCTTTCTTTCTTTCTTTCTTTCTTTCTTTCTTTCTTTCTTTCTTTCTTTCTTTCTTTCTTTCTTTCTTTCTTTCTTTCTTTCTTTCTTTCCCACCTTCTTCTCTTCCCTTTCTTCCTCCTTTCCCTGTTTCCCTCCTTCTTCCCTCTCTTTCTTTCCCTCCTCTTTCCTTCTCTTTCTTTCCCTCTTTCCTCCTTCTGTGGCCCAACTCTCATGAGAAGGAGTTTAAACTTTAAACCCCTTCTCTTAGCTCCCCCACCCAGACCAGCTGGGGAAGGGAAGGGGAGGCTTTTGAAGATGCCTCCCCCCCCTTTTGCTTCCCCTTCTGACATCACTTCCGGTGATGTCAGGGGGCGTGGCATATGCTAATAGCCTAATAGCTCATTAGCATGCCATATGCTAATGAGCTCCTGCAGCTGTTTTTCTATGAAAAGACCCCTGGGCGTCTCTATACATGGACATCACCAGATGGGCAACACCGAAATCAGATTGACTATATAATTTGCAGTCAAAGATGGAGAAGCTCTATCCAGTCAGTAAAAACAAGACCTGGAGCTGACTGTGGCTCAGATCATGAGCTACTCATTGCAAAATTCAGACTTAAATTGAAGAAAGTTGGGAAAACCACAAGGCCATTCAGATTTGACCTCGATCGCATCCCCGATGAATATACAGTAGAGGTGAAGAATAGGTTTAAGGGACTAGATTTGATAGACAGAATGCCTGAAGAACTATGGACAGAGGTCCGTGACATTGTAAAGGAGGCAGCAATCGCCGCCATCCCAAAGAAAAAGAAATGCAAAAAAGCAAAGTGGCTGTCTGATGAGGCTTTACACATAGCAGAGGAAAGAAGGAAAGCTAAAGGCAACGGTGAAAAGGAAAGATTTGCCCAACTGAATGCAGATTTCCAGAGAACAGCAAGGAGAGATAAGGAGGCTTTCCTGAATGAACAATGCAAAGTAATAGAGGAAAACAATAGATTGGGAAGGACTAGAGATCTCTTCAAGAAAATTGGAGAAATCAAGGGAACGTTCCATGCAAAGCTGGCCATGATAAAGGACAAAACCGGTAGGGACCTAACAGAAGCAGAAGAGATTAGGAAAAGATGGCAAGAATACACAGAAGAACTATACAAGAAGGACCACAATGTCCTTGACAACCACGATGGTATAATCACTGACCTCGAGCCAGACATCCTGGAAAGCGAAGTTAAATGGGCCTTAGAAAGCATTGCTAACAACAAAGCTAGTGGAGGTGATGGTATCCCAGCTGAGTTATTCAAAGTCTTAAAAGAAGATGCTGTTAAAGTGCTGCACTCAATTTGCCAACAAATTTGGAAAACCCAACAGTGGCCACAGGATTGGAAAAGGTCAGTTTACATTCCAATCCCAAAGAAGGGCAATGTCAAGGAATGTTCAAACTATCGCACAATTGCACTCATTTCACACGCTAGCAAGGTCATGCTCAAAATCCTATAAGCTAGGCTCCAACAGTACATAGATAGAGAACTGCCAGAAGTACAAGCTGGGTTTCGAAGAGGTAGAGGAACTAGAGATCAAATTGCCAACATTCGCTGGATTATGGAGAAAGCAAGAGAGTACCAGAAAAACATCTACTTCTGCTTCATTGACTATGCTAAAGCCTTTGATTGTGTGGATCACAATAAATTATGGCAGGTTCTTAAAGAGGTGGGAGTACCGGACCACCTCACATGTCTCCTGAGAAACCTGTATAAGGGTCAAGAAGCAACAGTTAGAACCGGATATGGAACAACTGATTGGTTTAGCATAGGAAAAGGAGTACAACAAGGATGTATATTGTCCCCTTGCTTATTTAATTTATATGCAGAGTACATCATGCGAAATGTTGGCCTGGATGAATCACAAGCCGGAGTTAAGATTGCTGGGGAAAAGATCAATAACCTCAGATATGCAGACGATACCACTCTGATGGCAGAAAGTGAAGAGGACCTAAAGAGCCTCTTGCTCAGGGTGAAAGAGGAGAGTGCAAAAGTGGGCTTGAAGCTCAACATCAAAAAGACTAAGATCATGGCATCTGGCCCCATCACTCCTTGGCAAATAGAAGGGGAAGTCGTAGAAGTAGTGACAGACTTCACGTTCCTAGGATCCCAGATCACTGCAGATGGTGATTGCAGCCATGAAATTAAAAGACGCCTGCTCCTTGGGAGGAAAGCGATGGCAAACCTAAACAGCATGATAAAAAGTAGAGACATCACCTTGCCAACAAAAGTCCGCATGGTCAAAGTAATGGTATTCCCCGTAATAATGTATGGCTGCGAGAGTTGGACTATAAGGAAGGCCGAGCGCCGAAGAATAGATTCTTTTGAACTATGGTGCTGGAGAAGACTCTTGAGAGTCCCTTGGACTGCAAGGAGATCAAATCAGTCAATCCTAAAAGAAATCAACCCTGATTGTTCCCTGGAAGGCCAGATCCTGAAGCTGAAGCTCAAATACTTTGGCCACCAAATGAGAAGGGAGCATTCACTGGAGAAGACCCTGATGCTGGGAAAGATTGAAGGTCAAAGAAGAAGGGGACGGCAAAGGATGAGATGGTTAGACAGTGTCATCGATGCAACGAACATGAAATTAAGCAAACTTCAGAGGACAGCAGAAGACAGGAGGGCCTGGCGTAATCTGGTCCATGGGGTCGCGAAGAGTCGGACTCGACTGTGCGACTGAACAACAACAACAACAAGGTAAACAAGTGGGAAAATCCTATTATAAAGAAGGGCCAGTCATATCTTATGTTCTAATAGCAATGTTGGCAAATCTTTGGATACTTAAATCTGGTGACTGCAGCTGTGAACTGGCAAAACAGATCTTTCTACAAATCTGAAAAGTGTCCTAAGTTTTCAGGAAAATGTGAATCTAAAAAAAATTAACTGGGGGTTTAAAAAACCTGAAAATGATAAAAGAAGCACCTGTAGCTTTAAAAACCGGATTCCCTCAGTGGTTAGACAACCACAACATTCCATGCTTCAGTTTCTTTGAGTAAAAGGCAGGGGGAGGGCGCAGAACCATTTCCAAGCCTATTTTGGCCTCTGAGGAAGGATTCACTGGGGCCAGGCTTGCCAACTCCAGGTTGAGAAATTCCTGGAGATTTTCTGCTCAAGTGTGAGGAGTGCAGATTTTGGGGAGGGGAGAGGCCTCAGCATGGTATAATGCCAGAGAGTCTACCCTCCAAAGCAGCCATTCTCTCCAGGGGAACAGATATCTGTTGTCTGTAGTGCAGTTATAATTCTGAGTGTAATTCCGTTGTAATTCTAGGCAACCATAGGTCTGAATGCACCCTGTGGGTGACTTGATACTACCCAACTTCGAAGACTCAACTAGTCCTGGCTACTTGCTACTGTTCAATAGCAGACACCCAATAAAGCCAGTGTGGTTTAGTGGTTCGAGCTTCAGAGTAGGGCCTGCAAGACCCAGGTTCAAATACCCATCTTGGTATGGAAGCTGACTGGGTGACTTTGGACCAGTCACATACTGTAAGCCTAACCTTCCTCAAAGGGTTTTGTGCAAATATAAAAAGGAGAGAATAATGTAAGCTGATTTGTGGAGAAAGACCTTAGTTTTCTTAAGTAGAATCTGCAGGGGGGAGGAAATGAAAAGTTGAAGACAGAGGAGCAGATAAAGCAAGGTTAGCTGTTGGGTGGGAAGGAGATAGGTTTGCCAACTCCAGGTTGGGAAATTGCTGGGTAGTTGAGGGGTGGAGCCTGGGATAGTGGGGTTTGAGAAGGGGAGGGACTTCAGAAGGGTATAAAGCCATAGACTCCACCCTCCAAAGCAGCCATTTCTTCCAGGGGACCTAGTGTTGCCAGCCTCCAGGTGAGGGCTTGAGATCACTTGGAATTACAACTGAGCTTCAGGTGACAGAGATAAGTTCCCCTGGAGAAATGGGATGTTTTGGAGGATGGAGATTATGGCATTATACCCTGCTGAGGTCTCTTCCCTCCCCAAACCTCACCCTCCCAAGGCTGCACCCCAAATCTCCAGGAATTTCCCAACCTGGAGCTGGCAACCCAAAGGAGAACTGATCTCTGTGGTCAGGAGATCAGTTGTGATTCCTGATGAGCTAATGCTGCTGCTGTTTGGGGGAGGAAACAGGTGGGCAGCTGGGAGCGCTGCCACCACTGCTGCTGTGGGGAGGAGGAAGAAGGTGGGAGGCTGGGAAGAAAGAGAAAGCAATGGGGTGGGAGGCACAAAAAGAGAGAAAGAGTGATGGGGTGGGGGGTAGAAATAAGAAAGAGTGATGAGGTGGGGAGGCAGAAAAAAGGAAATAAAGAGTGATGAGGTTGGGAGTCAGAAAGACAGAGAAAGTGACAGGCATGGGGGAGAGATAGTAGAAAAGGAGTGATGGGAGGGAGAGTGTGTGAGAGAAGTAGGAAGAGAAGAGTGGAAGCAAAGGTAGGGGGAATGGGATAGCCACTCTCGTAAGTTTCTTGTGGGTCCCACTTGTTTAGATATAAAAGCTACATCAGTACAACTGCAGTGTGCAATCATAACAGAGCTGGTGATTCTTAAAAATTATTATGTATGCAATGATAATGGTCTTCTGCATTGTAATCTTATATTCTAATAGTAAAGTTGGCCACATCTTTGGATACTTAAATCTGATGGCTGAAGCTGTGAACTAGCAAGAGAGATCTTTCTGCAAACCTAATAAGAGCCCTAGATTTGCAAAAAAATGTGAAAGAGTATATGGGTATTGCCAGGAGGGAAAAAGGAAATAGTGTGGGGAGAGGGATAGAGGGGAAAATGAGGTGCCACCCCACAAGTCCTTGTGGGTTCCTACCATGCAAGTGGGCCTTGGCCAGTGACTGGCACCATTCAACTGGGCCACAGTTTTCTTAGGCAGAGGCTATGGGGGGCGGGGTAGATGAAGACAGTGAGATAGATAAATGTAGGTTGGCTGTTGGGTGGGAAAGAGATAGGGTTGCCAACTCCAGGTTAGGAAATTGCTAGATATTGGGGGGCTGGGTGGGGTTTGAGGAAGGGAGGGACCTCAGAGGGGTATAATGGCTAAACAAGCAGGTAGGTACCAGAAAGTTCAAGATGGAAACAGTGAAATCCATTCTGACTTCCATACAGGAAGGGGACTATATGCCATCCATAGACTTATCGGAAGCTTATCTACACATACCAATTCAGGAAGCTCATTGCAGGTTTCTTCGATTCGCCTACCATGGAGACCATTACCAGTATTGGTCACTTCCTTTTGAAGTCCTCACTGAGGGTCTTCACCAAGGTATTAGTGACACTGGTTGTCTACCTCAGAACCAAGGGGGGGGGAACTGTACCCCTAATTAGATGACATATTAGTCAAGGCCAACTCATATGATCTAATGGTAAAGTCACTAGAGATCACAATGAAGGTACTCAGGGATCATGTGTTCATGGTCAACTTGGAAAAGAATTCTTTGACTCAATCCCTACTTCATCTGGAAGTGCGCATCGACACGGTGAGGGACAGAGTGTTTCTATCTCAAGAGAGACAACAGAAACTAATACAACTGACACAGGAGGTCATGCTTTCAGAAAGAGTGGACGTTATGATGCAAGCATGATGCAAGCATGACTCTTGTGGATGCAAGTATCCTGCCAGGAGGTGTTACAATGGGCCAGGTTCCACGCACATTCTCTACAACACTTTCTTCTCCCCTTTATGGACTTGATAGCTCAGAAGAGGGCCAGAAAGGTGAATCTTCCACAGGGAGTGAGACAACAGTTAACTTGGTGGCTGGAACCAAACCACTTCTCAGAGGGCATGCCACTCAACTTGGAATCTCAATATAGTCCTCAAGGCTCCATGTAAGACCCTCTTTGAGCCTATGGCAACATGTGCCTTAAAGGACCTGACCTTCAAGATAGTCTTTCTGGTGAGCATCACTTCAGCATGGAGGGTATTGGAACTGAGGGCCCTCTCGATGGACAAGGAACTATGTGTCTTCCATAATGAGAGAGTGGTCCGCCGTACTGATCCAGCTTTTGTCCCTAAAGTCAATTCGGCCTTCCATTGGTCCATGGATATTGTCCTTCTGTCTTTCTGCCCAAACCCTCAAGGCCAGAAGGAAAAGGAATGGCATTGCCTGGATGTGAGGGGGGCACTAAGTTTCTACCTGGATTGTTGTTATTGTATTTGAAATTTTAAACTGATTTTATGTGATTTTAATGGTCATTATAGACCAATTATGTAAGCCACCCTGAGCCTGCTTGTGGGGAGGGCGGGGTATAAATTGAATTAATAAATAAAATAAATAAATATAAAGTAGGACAGGGAATGTGAGAAACACTGACTCCCTGTTTGTCTCTTTCAGGAAATCATCCCTAGGTAGGAAGGTCTCTTCTTCTTCCCTAAGCAGATGGAATTGAGGGTGCATATGTTTGGTGTATAGGGCTAGGGGTCTGGAGCCTCCCCAGGGGGTTATGGCCCATTCCCTCAGAGGGGTGGCCACCTTGGCAGCCTGTAAGGCTTTCCGATCACTGGAGGTGGTCTGCAAGGCTGCTATCTGGAAATTGGTGCACTCCTTTACGAGGCACTATAGGATAGACAAGATGGCCTCAGCTGCCTTCGGCCATAGGGTCTTATAGCACACCTTGTAGATGGGGAGGTGGTTGGACCCACCCTGAAGGGTACTGCTTTTTCATGTCCCAGGAGTAAGGAGCCTGAAGGACTGCCCTGGACCACTGGAGAATGGAAGATTTGTCTTCGCTTACCGTAAAGCTTCCTTCTCGGTGGTCCAGAGTGGGGCAGTCCTACCCACCCTTGTGCACGGGGACCAGTGTTCCCTCTAAGCTGAGTTAGTGTGAGCTAGCTCATAGTTTTTTAGCCTCCAGCTCTCACCTTTTTGTCTTAGCTCAGGAAGGATGGCTCCAGAGCAAACTAATTTATGCAGTAGCCAAATTGCTTGCTCATAGCTCTAAGGCCAGTTGCTCACAAAGTAGAATTTTTGCTCACAAGACTCCATAGCTTAGAGGGAACATTGACAGGGACCACTTCCCTCATCAACAGGGGTGGGTTGTTGTTTTTTCCGTCCGTGTACAGACAGGTTAGGGATTGGTTGACCCTAGCTGGTTCTTTTGGGTGATGGGTTATTTCAAGTTTTGTTGGATGGCTAGCTCCTGATTGGGAGCGATATGTTGTCAGTTTCCTTTTCAGTGAAGGGGAATGAAGGCTTGGGAAATGTCTGGGTTCCAGGGGTCAAACCCCTCCCCTCTGTGACTAAAGAGTCTGCCAACCCTGCTTTCAGAGAGGAGGAGCTATTCCCAGGAGTAAGGAGTCTGAAGGACTGCCCCGCTCTGGACTGCCGAGAAGGAAGCTTCACGGTAAGTGGAGACAAGTCTTCCATTTCCCATCCTGGAACTTGCAGCCCAAAGGGGGAACTGATCTCTGTAGTTGGGAGATGTTTTATGATTCCCAGCCTGGAGGTTGGCAGTCCTAGAAGAAGAGAAGGGAGAAGGGAACAAGAAAAGGGTATGGGGCTTTCAGGCAAGGAAAAGAGGAAATAGTAGTGGAGAATGAAGTGAGATGCCTCCTGCAAGGCCTTGCGGGTTCTCACTTGTAATTTATATAAATGATTTAATGTTTTTTTTCCATTTGTCCTAAATCTCTTCAAGCATGCTCTTTTGAACAATATATATCTCCTTCCAACTCTACTCACATTGCAAAAACAACATACATTTCTACGGGGAAAATCCCTGCAGTAATAATTCAATACTTTTTTGTTGTTTGAAGGAGGATCCATATTTTAGTTTAGAATTAAGTTTGATCAGTATGTTTTCTAACCCATGAAGCAGAAAAGTCTAAAATTACATGTTTTCCCTTTTCTTCAGATCCACTTTGTAGTACTGTATTTTGTGATTTTCCCTTCTAAAACAGAACTGACACTTGCTATCTGTGGGAATTATATTAGAGCAGCAGATACTTGAATATCCTTATAATGCTGCATCTAAGAAGAGGTATTCTAAACAAGTCTATTAGAGTCTGTATTCTGCTTTCATATCAAGTTTTACCCATTCATCAGCAGAGGGCAATATAACATCATGGATTTTTAGGCAATAAAGACTATTCTTTATGATTGGACAGAACTTTAAACTGTAGGGACAATGTATAAATATAAACACAGAACATAGCATGCAAATGGGATGAAGAAAAAGCATTGAGCTTTCAGGGTAATATAATTAGTACTACTTAATGGTATACTGGAGTTTTATGAAGGTTTTGTCTGTGAAAGATGTGCTTTAAGTTAACTAAAAAACTGGCAGCTTCTTCCAAAGCTTTAATGCATAAATACAGAAATTTATCACTGTTTGGAAATACAACTTGTAACCAGTTTTTGCATGTATTCTACAATTACTCTTTATGCTCATTAATCATGCAGTCAGATGAGCATTGGACATCTGTTTTGATGTTCTAGTTAGTTCACACACACACACACACACACACACACCCCGCCAGAAACACAGGGGAGCAGGTATTGCATTCCCTCCCCTTGGTTTCCTCACCTCTCCCGCTACTTCTCTCACACTTCCCCCTCCTGCCACCCTTTTTCTTACTCTGTCTCCTTCATGCCTGTCACTTCCTCTCTCTTTCTGCCTCCCCACCTCATCACTCTTTCTCCTTCTGCCCCAACCCCATTGCTCTCTCTGCCCCCATCACTCTCCCAGCCTCCCACGTGCTTCCTTCCCCCCTGCACAGCAGCAATGGTGGTGGTGCTGGCATTTCCAGCTGTCCACATACTTCCCTCCCTCCCTCACAGCAGCAGTGCTGGCAGTCTTTCCAGGAATCACAATGAATCTTTCAACTACAATGAATCTCCCTTGGGGTTGCCAGCTCCAGGTAGTAGTCATAGTAAAGTAAAGGTTTCCCTTGCTTGAAAGCCAGTTGAATCTGACTCTAGGGAGCTGTGCTCATCTCTGTTTCCAAGCCAAAGAGCCAGTGCTGTCCGAAGACATTTCTGTGGTCATGTGGCTGGCATGACTAAATGCCGAGGCGCACAGAATGCTGCAACCTTCCCAACAAAGTGGTGCCTATATATCTACTTGCAATTTCTTGCTTTCGAACTGCTAGGTTGGCAGGAGCTGGGGCCAGAGATGGGAGCTCACTCTGTCATACAGCACTAGGGTCTTGAACTGCCTCTTAACCTCTGAGTCACTGCAGTAGTCACAACTTCTGTATAAATAGAACTAATCCTTTGAACATCAAATACTCTTGAGAAATATGCAAAAAGATTAGTAATTTGTTATTTTTACTCCCTAGTTGATTTGCCTGTCAGGGTCTATAGGGATGGGCATCTTGCTCTTCTAGGGTTGCCAGGTCTCACCTTTCCTGCGGTGGGGGGGCTCCTGGCTTCTTGCCAGGACTCTTCTGCTCTGTGTGGTTCATGATGATTTCACTAGTAGTGATGTTATCATGCTAGGGCTGTCGCTTGGTGATGCTCTAACATTTTTTTGGGGGGAACTGTATGGTTACCAGCATGATGATATCACTACCAGTGACATCATTGTGTCAGCACTGTCCCATGGGGATGCTGCTGTTTGGGGGTGGGGTTTTCTCCTCCTGCCAGCTGGCTGGCGGTGGATTGGGCCTCCCAAAATCAGGGGATCCCCAGCCTCACTGGGAGGACGGCAAGCCTATGCTGTTTAGAATCCCTGCTCCTTGTTGTCTGTACTATTTGTGACTGGGAATTTGTGAGTATCTGAGTACCCAACAGAGTTTAAAGTATCAGGGCATGGTCTGAAGGCATATGATGCAGTAAACTGCTGAAGCTGAGCAGTTCTGGCTGTAGCCGCTGCTTAGATGGGAGACAGCCTGACTACCCTGTGCATGGTGTCATGAGTTCCATGAGGAAAAAAAGGCAGCACATAAATACAATAAATGTTTTCCTGAATATTCTCCTTCTGCAGCTGAAAGACATATTTCTAGACTAAGGGCAACTCTTTTGAGCCTGTGGGCACCTGTAGAATTCTGACAGAGGGTGGTGGGTGCAGCCACAAAATGGTTGCCATGGAAGATAGGGAGACACACATTCCCCTACTCCCAAACATAGGGTACAAGACGAGCAATTTTAAAAAAATAAGCTGGGGAAGAGGAGTGAGAGAGAGATTAAAGCCAATATTGTGGTGGCATCTATTTTGAAACAATGTTCAGGTCTTCAATTGGAGTCTAAAATATGGTACTCTGTGAAACTTGGCACTGGCATGCAAACTGACTGGCAGAATTTAATTGTCTCTTGGTCCACTCTTCTCCAATCCTTTCTTTTTAGGTTGTCGGACTGGAGTGGCTGCATAAATACTTGCAAATTGTGCAGTGTGACAAAATAACTGTTTTAGTATGACATAGATCTTTATTCTTTTTACTAGAGAGACTTAGAGTGCACAGAAAATAATTCCATTCTGTCTCTTTTTTCCTTGGTGGTCCAGAAATGGCTCTAGAAGGTGAGGGCAAACATCCTAACCTATCAGGATCATTCATTCTAGGTGCTAGTTAATGGTGGACAATTATTACTGCACTGCTACGAAGCAGTGCATGGAATATTCAGTATTTTTTAAAAGATGGCTTGGGATCCATTGCTTGTTTTTCACTAAAGGAAGGGGCTTCTACTGGTGGAGGCAGGGAACAATGTTCCTCTATTTCCCTCTTCTACAGACTTCTGTATCCCAGCATTGTTTGACCCTTTTCAATAACTGGTTGCTATGTAATAATGTCTTTGTAAATTCCACATAATAAATGTCATAGTGTAAGTGAAACAGCAGGGATCAAAAGTTGGGCTCAAAAGTGCTGCATACACATCAGAGGTTTTCTATCTCCTGCTGCTTCAGCCCTTCATATTCTCCCAGAAGCCACTTCTGAAAGTTGGAGAATTTTCAAAGCTTCATGAGATGTGGCAGTGGAAGGTATAGCTACTAGTAAATTGATTAACTGCACTACATATATGTAGATGCTTTCTTATTTGGTGTGGTAACACCTCATTAGCTCTTCTGGTCATGTTATTCTGTAGATCTTAAAAGCTGCAGAACAATCTTTGGCTGTCAGCGGGAAGGCAATATAGAGCAGTGTCTATTACTTGCAAATACAGATTATGGTAGCAAGGTATAATACTGCCCAGTACTGGACCCAAACACATAGAAAGTCGAGTGAGACTAAAGATCAAAATGGCCTGAATGAGCAGTTGGTTAATAAGGCCCAGTCTTGGGTCAGCCAAAGTCTGATCATTCAAAAAGATTTGCTCAGAGACAGGCATGTCAGTACCCTGGGCAGAGCATAGAGATCTTGTTCTGAGAACATCCCAGGGCCAAATGACCCTTCCCTCTATTCAGTGCCCTTTCTGCAGAATGGAGTGCCTTACAGGCAAGGCGTGACTGGGAATCATTCATAAATCTCTTGATGGGGCAAGTGATGGTGAATTCTCAGGGCTGCTGTCTTTGGGGTACCATCTCAAAGGCTTTTGACTTAGGTGCCTTCCAACTGATGGAATTTGGCAGCTTGTTCTGGTAAGGATCCAGCGCTCTGGAGAGAGCCAGTATGGTGTAGTGGCTAGAGTAATGGACTAAGATTAGGGAGACCTAGGTTCAATTTCTTGCTCTGTCATGGATGCGTACTGAGTGACCTTGCGCCAATCACATACTGTAAGCCTAACCTACCTCACAGTGTTGTTGTCAGGAAAAAATGGAGGAGAGGAGAATGATATAAGCCACTTTGGGTTCCAGTTTGGGCGAAAGGCAGGGTATAAAGGAAGTACAATCCCCTGCCCCCATCAGCACTGCTGCCTCCCAACTCTGGATTGTCTACCACTATATTGGAGTCTGGGTCACTACTTAAAGGCATACACTTTATCCAGATTCAGTTTAACGTTTTTGTACTACTATAACTGACGTTAAAAGGATTTATTAAACCTTTACCCCAAGATAATTCCAGTATTCAGTGTAATATTGAATTGTATTTCATACTAAACTCTATGTAGAAAGGATTAGAAAAGATTGTATCATGTACATCAAAGTTTTTAATTTTAATGGTGTTGGGAAATTTGTGACAGCTGATAAAGATTAATTTCCAATTCAAATTCACTTCTCTGTTTGAACCTATTAGAGCATGTTAAGGAAATATTACTTGATGCGTGTTCTCTGAGGCTATAGTCTGATGTCATTCCTTTCCCCTTCTTTTGCTGTCTTAGTGGAAGTAATCTCAACTCTGCTGGGTTCCCTGACATTTTTGAATCAAATCATGGCCTCCATTGGGGGAGTAAATAATTACAAGAAAATTGACAGCCTTTTACTATATTACTGTAACATACAGAGGCAACTCCTTCTTGCAGATTTAAAGCTGTTTGAGCAATAAAAATATGAGGAAATCTAACACACCTCAAGACTGAAGCCAGCCCACTATATGGTAGTTTCTTGTAGAGAATTCAATTTTTATCATTTAAAATGTGAACAACTATTGTAGTTGCGAATAGAAAATGTGTATGTCACAATGAAATGAATGTAAATGTAAGTTGTACAGCAATTCAAGGTATGGATTTATTCCCCATCTCGCTTCCCAGTGGTGACCCCAAATAGTTCACCTCCTGCATTTTATCCTCACAACAGCCCTGTGGGATAGGTTGGGCTAAGAGAATGACAGGCCCAAGGTCAGTCGGCAAGCTTCGATGACGGAAGGGGGGGGTTGAGCCTCAGTCTCCCAGGCCCTAGTCCAACACTCTTAACTGCTAGATAGATTTTACTGTTCTGATTGACCAGCCTTCTTTTATTTAGGACCATTCAGTGTGTGATTTTAAAACTGGCATTGAGAGTTGTATTTATGAATTTATATGCTGCCTCCCCAGAGAACTGCTTGAAGCAGCTTACAAATAAAAACAATGCCATAACAACAACACAAATTATCAGTATTGCTAGATTACCTCTGTACTTTAAGAAAACTGTAGAAAGATTATTTAACAAGCTAAATCGGTAGCACATTTTTGTAAATAATAAGGTCCCTACATAGTAGATGTAGCCTGAGAATAGAGGAGAAAGTAGAGCAGGCAAAATATTTAAACATCAGCTAGACTTTCCACAAATTCTCTTAGATGGAGTGCTTTTCATATTGGCATATTGCCTTCAAAAGAAGAGCGAACACCGCAAAAAAAGTTGATATTTATAAGTATAGTATTTACAATTGTGTCTTGAACAATCTTCCAAGTAGTTTTTTAAATCTTTGAAAGAAGAATATAGATGTTCTTATAATGTTAAGGAAAAGTGATCATGAGAACTGTTTGACTGGTTTATGTAGTGATTAATTGGTTCAGAGTTTAAGTCCAAAACTGTCTGTTTTTTCTAGCTGCATGAACCATGAACAGCTGGAAGTTTCTTTGAAGTTTTTTACCACTGAACCTCCTAGTGCTTTAAATGCAAGCTACTTCTAAAACAGGCTATACTAATGACATTTGAAAGTCTATTTAAGATACTGACCCAGATCCAGAGTCTGTTGGTTATATGCCCTAGCAGTAGTGCAGATATATCTTTTCAGACTTTTGTACACAGCAGTGATTCTAGCTTTTATTTTTTGCGACAGAATCTCCTGTGCTGTTTCTGATACCCATCACCCATGTTTCAGGAGATGCTGCTGTAAATCCCCCTCCATAATTTCTCTTATACATGTGCATCCTGCCACATACATTTCTAGGAAACAGAGGCAATGACTTCTGCTTTTTTATCCATGCAGCCAAAATGTTCTTTTATTTCCATGATTGTAAGATAAGAAATGTACACTGGACTGGAGAAGTACAGTTCTTGTATTCATAGATGTCAAGAGGTTACCATCAACTTACTTAGCAAAATGGGTGACTCCATGACAATCAGTAGAGTGTCAAAACAGGGCCACTCACAAGTGAGAGAGTAGCTTCTTCATATGCAGGGGAACACCTATGCTGATTTCTTCACAATTCCCTTAATGCCCTACCCCAGTGTGCCAGAGAACTTTGCATTCAGTATTCAGACTGCCCAGGGGCCTTTTGATTGAAAGGAAACCCTTCTCCATACCATGTCTCTCCAGAGTCCTTTAAGATGTTAGGAGTGTTTGTTTCTTTTGCATTTTAAGTAGTCTTTTGGGGAGACTAATTAAGGGCTCAGGAGAGTACTTCTCTGATTCTAATTGATTTCCCCTAACCTGTTCCTGGCCTCAGGATTTTTTAGGTTCTGCTGCCTAAAAAATTCCCGGGGAGGGGTAGAAGAGGGGTCATAGGATACATGCCTTCAAGTGGCTGGGCCGGGGAAATTCAGGATTAGGGTGCCAACTCCCAGCTCTTGACAGTGTTTAACAGCCTTTAACACCAGTACCAACTGTCAGAAGCTTGGCTGTGGCACCGGTTGCCTTCCTTTCTATGGAGGCCCAGGTCACACGTGTACCAGGTCAGGCAACTGGTTCTCTTCCTGTTTTTTCCTGATTTAGCCACAGTAATCCATTCAATGATCACCTCCAGACTAGACCTGTGTTAGTGCTAGTGCTAGGGTTGTTAGGGTTATGGTAAGCTCAGGGAAGGAGATACAGGCACAAATCATGAGTCTCAATGTGTGAATTAGTCGATGGTGTAGGTAGGAAGGGCTCAGCTTTGTAAGGCACTGGGATTCTTTTTGGGTTAGGGTTAGGTTTATTTGAGTTTGGGTTAGGGTTATTACCTTTAGGGTTGGGTTAGGTTAATTAGGTTTAGGGTTATGGTTTAGGGTTATTGGGGTGAGGGTTTGGGTAAGGGTTAGGGCTGGGTTAGGGTTACTATGGTTAGGGTTACGGTTAGAGTTATTAGGGTTATTAGGGTTAGGTTAAAGGTTAGGAAAATATTTTTTTTATTTTTTTAAACCTTTCCACATACATACAAAAAGCCATAAAAACAGTTATAGGGTTAAGGTTACGGTTATGGTTAGGATTAGGGTTAGGGCTGGGTTAGGGTTAGGGTTATTAAGGTTAGGGTTAGGATTCGAATTAGGGTTAGTGTCAGGAGTTAGAATTAGCATTAGGGTTAGAGTTAGGGTTAGTGTCATTAGGATTAGGGTTAGGGTTATTAGGGTTAGGGGTTAGTGTTACTGTTAGGGTTAAAGTTATTAGGTTTAAGATTAGGGTTAGAGTAAGGGTTAGGGCTATAAGGGTTAAAGTTAGTCTTAGAGTAAGGGTTAGGGTTATTAAGGTAAGGGATAGGGTTAGGGTAATTAGGGTTAGGGTAACTAGGGGCTGCGGTGGCTCAAGTGGTTAAGACGCTGAACTGCAGGCCGTGGACGGTCAGTAGTTCAGCAGTTCAAGACCCAGGTGCCGCAAGACGGAGTGAGCTCCCGTCTCTAGTTCCAGCTCCTGCCAACCTAGCAGTTTGAAAGCAAGAAATTGCAAGTAGATAAATAGGTACCACTTTGGTGGGAAGGTAACAGCGTTCCATGCGCCTTGGTGTTTAGTCATGCCGGCCACATGACCATGGAAATGTCTTCGGACAGCGCTGGCTCTTCGGCTTTGAAACGGAGATGAGCACCGCAACCCTAGAGTCGGATTCGACTGGCTTTCGAGCAAGGGAACCTTTACCTTTTAACTAGGGGTTATTAGGGTTAGGGTTATTTGGGTTAAGGTTAGGGGGCTTAGGGTTATTAAGGTTAGGGTTATTAGGATTAGAGTTATAGTTGTTAGAGTTACGGTTAGAGTTAGTGTTAGGGTTGTTAAGGTTATTAGGATTAGGGTTGTTAGAGTTAGTGTTAGGTTTATTAGGGTCATGGTTAAGGTTAGGGTTATTAGGGTTAGGGTTTTTGGGTTAGGGTTATCAGGGTTAGGCTTAGGGTTATCTGGGTTAGGCTTAGAGTTATTAGGGTTAGGTTTATTAGGTATAGGTTTCGGGTAACGGTTATTGTTAGGTTTAAGGTTAGGGTAACTAGGGGTTAGTCTTAGAGTTATTAGGGTTAGGGTTATTTGGGTTAAGGTTAGGGGGGTTAGGGTTATTAAGGTTAGGGTTAGGGTTATTAGGGTTAGGGTTAGGGTTAGAGTTAGTGTTAGGGTTATTAGGGTTAGGGTTATGGTTAGGGTTATTAGAGAGCCAGTTTGGTGTAGTGGTTAAGTGCTCCAACTCTAATCTGGGAGAACCGGGTTTGATTCCCCACTCCTCCACCTTGGGTCAATCACAAGCTCTGGCACAGCTGTTCCTGAAAGAGCAGTTTGTGTTAGAGTTCTCTCAGCCCCACCTACCTCACAGGGTGTCTGTTGTGGGGAGGGGAAGGGAAAGGAGTTTGTAAGCTGCTCTGAGACTCCAAGTGAAGGGCGGGGTATAAATCCAATCTCCTCTTCTTAGGGTTAGGGGTTGTTTTGAGTTAGGGTTATCAGGGTCAGGCTTAGGGTTATCTGGGTTAGGTTTAGGGTTATTAGGGTTAGGGTTATTATGGCTAGCTTTAGGGTTATTAGGGTTACACTTATGGTTAGGGTTTGGGTTTTTAGGGTTAGGTTTATAAAGGTTACGGTTAGGGTTATTATGGTTATGGTTAGTGTTATTTGGGTTAGGGTTGGGGTTATTAGGGCTAGGGTTATTAGTGTCAGGGTTTGGGTTAGGGTTAGGGTTTAGGGAATAGGGTTAAGCATTATGGTTTACATTTAGGGTTAAGGTTATTAGTGTTAGGGTAAAAACTATTAGGGTTAGGGTTACAGTTAGAGTTAGGGCTAGGTTTATTAGAGTGAGGGTTATTAGGGTTAGGATTATGGGAAGGGTTATTGTTATTGTTATTAGGGTTAGAGTTATTAGGGTTAGGGTTATGGTTAGGGTTATTAGGGTTGTTAGGGTTAGAATTAGGGTTCTTAGGGTTAGGGCTATTGGGGTTATGGTTAGGGTTATTAGGATTAGGGTTATTAGGTATAGAGTTAGGGTTATTGTTAGTAGGGTTATTAGGGTTAAGTGTTAGTAGGGTTAGTGTTAGTAGGGTTAAGGTGAGGGTTATTTGGGTTTGGGTTAGGGTTAGGGTATTTGGGCTAGGGTTATTAAGGTTAGGCTTAATAGTATTAGGGTTAGTGTTAGTGTTATTAGGGTTACGGTTATTTGAGTTAACGTTATTAGGGTTAGGGTTATTAGTGTCAGGATTAGGGTTGTTAGTGTTAGTGTTATTAGGGTGAGGCTTTAGGAGATAGTGTTAAACATTAGGGTTTACAGTTAGGGTAAAGGTTATTAGTGTTAGGGTAAGTGTTGTTAGGGTTAGGGTTAGGGTGAGGTTCATTCGTGTTAGGGTTCAGCATAAAATTAGTGTTAGGGTTATTAAGGTTAGGGTGAGGGTTAGGTAAGGTTTGTTACAGTTAGAGTTAACCCTAATAACCCTTCCCCTAACCCCTTCCCTCTAACCCTAGCTCTAACTCTAATTGTAACCCTTATAACCCTAATCCAATCACAAACCCTAACCCTACTAACCCAATTCAAGCTCTAACAGTAATAACCCTATTCCTAATAACCCTAACCCCGCCCTAACCCTATACCTAATAACCCAAACCCTAATCCTAAAGCTTACTTTACCTTAACCCTAATTACACTAACTCTAACTGAGATAACCTGAAGCCTAATAAACCTAATCCTAACACTAATATCCCTAACCCTTACCCCTCCCTAACCCTAAGAAACATAATAATAATAATAATAATAAATCTTAACCCATACCCTAAACCTAAACCTAACAGTAACCATTATCCTAACCCTAATCCTAACTATAATAACCCAAACCTTAATGCTAATAACCCTAACCCTAATAAACCTGGCACTAACCCTTATAAACCTATCTCTACCCCTACCCCTAATAACACTAACTATAACTGAAACCCTAACCCCTAATCCTAACCCCTAACCTTAACTTTAACTCTAACCATAACCCTCACCCTAATAACCCTAAACCTCGCTCTAAACCTATTCCTAATAATCCTAATCCTATTCCTCTCCTTGTGCCGAAACCTTAACCCTAGTAACCCTAACCCCTAACCCAAAACCTAACCCCAACAATAATAACACTAACTCTTACTCCAGTCCTAACAACCCTAATCCTAACCTTAACTGTAAGTTTAGCCCTAATAACCCTAACTCTAACACTAATAACATCAACCCTAACCCTAATAAACAGAACTTTAGCTCTAATAACCCTAACCCAAACCCTAACCCCTTACTTTAATCCCAAGCAGCCTTTGTTGTGGTCAGATCACGATCTTCTGAAGACATGTCTGAGCTTGCTGCCTCCTCCCTGTAGGGATAGTGGACCGATTCAGAAGGTCTGCCCTTGGAGATTAATGAATCCTGCTGGTTTCCAGATGGCTCTGGGGGATTTTGAGAGCCTTCCCAGTGGTTCTGTGGAGGTTGTTGATGGACTGACAGAGGCCATAAACAGAGTTGTTCCTTGGTGTCGTCTCCCATGCTCTATGAGGCCCCTAGCTCCTTTGATCATTTTCAAGTGTTTTAAATCTCCCAGTGTATTTTTTTTTAGATTTCCCATTTTTCTGCAAACCTGGGGCCCTTTTTAAATTTGTAGAAAGATCTGTCTGGCCCGTTCACAGTTCCAGTCACTGGATTTAGGTATCCAAAGATAGGCTGACTTCACTATTAGAATATAAGATAGTCATTGAATTACACATAAATCACAGTTCTATGATTGTTAGTGCCTGTTCCCCAAACAATTTAACAGTACAGCAGATTACTACTTCATTTAAACACCAAAGAATTCTGAGGCTCCAGGTGTTTTTTCTATCATTGATATTAATACCTATAGTTATTATCGGGGTGGATGGTTTTGATAGTGAAGTAGTAATTATAGGAACAGTTACAGTTGTCTAATCCCCCGCCCCCCGCGAGATGGTGTTCAGCTCATTTCAGCACAAGCAGCTGTAGCATGAGTATTTAAAAAGGCAGCAATGCAGCAGCTTTAAACTACTGTTCCTTTTTATGTTGTGTACATCTTTGGTCTAATTATATTCTATTTCTAGCTGTTATGATGATTTGGAATAAATCTTATGAGGAAACAGTTATTTTGCTATGAATGTGTACTTGCATGATGTCAGCAATGAAGGATAAAATAATAATATTTAATATTCTGTATTTATTAGTCGAATAAATAAATACCTTACCTAAATTGTAATTGCTGCATTGTGAGCTTTAAATACAGCATGTCTGTCTTGTGTAATGTATCATTATTCAGCCATTTCCCTGACTTTTTAACCATAATCTTGCAAGTTCAGTTTGTTCAAGGGTCAAACACAATGGAGATGTGACTGAGTGGGAAAGGGAGAGACACACCTCACTTTAAATAGGTACAGATCTTTCATAGATCTTGGAGTGGTGGAGTAAATTTGCCTCCTACCCTAGATGACAGTAGGTATGATCGAGGGCTGAACTAGGGCAAGTCTGTTACTAGTCATGTGAACTGCAGAGGAAGTATCAAGAGATTATAAAAGGGGTTGTGCCTCAGATGGTTTGGGGACCTTTTCCATGGTCAGACAAAGGGATTTAGTAGTTCATGGTGTCAACTTTGTTTTTATGAGATTTGGCTGTAAATAAATGAAACTTGGGAGGGAGAGTTGAAAGCACAACAAGAAAATGAAAATGGAAACTTTTCTTTTTAAACTCAGCCTACTTAGCAGTGCAGGTAATCTTAGAATGAAACCGCAGAAATCTGGGGGGGGGGAGCAGCAGCATGGTATGGTCAACTTTTTTTTTGTTTCTTAAACAATGCAGATAAAGTTGGGGGAAAGAATACATTTGTGTGAGAGTCTAGTGCCATTCATCTCTAATCAAACAGTTGGGTTGTTCATCCCATGATCCTATTCATCCTGTTCACTTGTATGCTGTTGTGAGATGTCCAAATATATCAGACAGGTTAGCAGAAGCTGTACATCTACCATGCAGTTCTATCCATAGGATTTCATTGTTACTGTCTTTATTCTTTTTCTCAGTTATAAACTATTGAGCAAATCCACTAACTGCAGAAAATTATCTTGGTTTGAAAGAAGCGTAAGAAGATGAAGACATAACAGAATATGCCAACACATGCCGTTGTGTTGAATGCAGGGCTATTTTTGGGCAGGAACGCACGGGAACGGAGTTCCGGCTGGCTCCTGAGTTGGCAATGCCCAGCAGGAACTCATTAGCATAATAGGCCACACCCAACTGCAGAAACTCATTAGGACTGGCTACATTAGGGGTGTGTAGCCTAACATGCAAAGGAGTTCCTGCTCCAAAAAAAGCCCTGGGTTTTGACAACAAACAAGGTAAACAGAACAAGAAGCAAAAGGTGGGTGTGGCTGGATGACCACACTTTTGGTAACATGGGGGTGTGGTCTAATATGCTGAGCTGTGCTGTCAGGGATGTGGCCTAATATGCTAATGAATTTCTGCTGTTGGGTGTGATCTAATATGCTAATGAGTTCCTGCTGGGCTTTTTCTACAAAAATGTTCCAACATCTGACCTAGACAATTGTGTGGCCCAAGAAGACCATGAGCTGGATTGTCTACTTGTAACACTCTTAGCACACCATCTCAATTAACTAACAATGGATACTAGCACTTCTGATTTTATGATTTATTTATATTGGAAATTCATTTCAATGCAATTTAATGTGATTTTATGTGGTTTTATTGGTTTTGTACCAACTGTGTGAGCTGCCCTGAGACCGCTTGTGTGGAGGGCGGGGTACAAATTGAATTAGACAAATAAATAAATAAATAAATAAACTGTATCAATAGTCCTTAGGGAGAATTTTTGGAAACTAGTACATCAGTGATATATTACTCAAGTACTTCTTGCAAGAATAATTAATACAAATAATAAAAATGTTGGAGAAACTATAATCAGTAAGGTGATTATGTTTACATATAATGGTTGTACCCTGTAGTGTCACAGTTTTGGGAGAAAATATTTTCAGAAATGGGAAATGTAACACATCAAATTATTTATTCCACACTAGCATTGGCTCTGTTAACAATTTAGGGGGGAACAAAATGAAAAAATGAGATCTAAAGGATTAATACTGTTCATGTTGATGGCAGCCTGTAGGATAATAGCAAAAAGTTGGAGATTTGCAGAATTTTTAACATTACATTTTTGGTATCTTGAGCTACGGCAAATAGCTGTGGCAGAAAAATTGACATAACTTTAGAATAATCAAAGGCAAAGCCAAAATGTCAGACTTTTTTGAAACATGGCATGATTTTATCTTATATACAAATCAAAGAGGCACTCAACCTTTATCTAAGCCCTTCCTCACATTATGGGGGAAAATTAAGTACGAAGTATATAAAGAATCAATATTTTCTCTCTCTTTTAGCTATATTTGTAAGATAAATTTCCAAAAATGTGCTAAATATTAAGCCCTCTGTCAATATTTTGATCAACAATATTTCTTGTATTTTATGTATTTATCTTGTTCTTTATCTTAGAAGATCCCTTTTTATTTCTGCTTTTGTTTTGTTTGTAGAGTGGTGGTTACTCCTATTTTTTTTGCCTTTTTGTATCTTATTTCTCCCCTTATATATTCGAGTTTTCGCTTCCAGTGTTCCAAGTGAAAAATGCACGCCCTCAGGCATTGGCCCACCAGCTGCCACTCAAGATTACTGGCGTACCATTGGCTGGGGGAGGAGGAACAAGGCTAACCACCTTGGTCCATGTGCGCCTGGAACTGGTGGCGACCGGCTGAGCGGGAGATGGATGAGGCCGGTGGCCCTTCAGTACCTCTCACGAGCCACGGTCTTGATCATGTAGGCACCAGCCCCTTCTTCGCCAGGGGGGCCACACTGCACTTTCTTTGCTCACTGTGGCCTGAGCCACCCAGGCTGTGGGACCTGCTTTGGCGTTGGGGTTCCCTCCACTGGCCCTGGTTGGCCTAGGTGGGGCGGCTGCACCACACTTTCTTCACGCAGCCTGGCAATGGGCCCTGCTTTGGGGTGGGGGTTCCCTCCACAAGCCCTGGCGCCACCAGGCCAAGGACCCATTAGGCTGCCCAGGAGGCCGCCGCACCCAGCACGGCCCCGGGGTCTGAGGACGGGGGGAAAGCGGGTCCTGGGAGGGGGCCACGAAGCCAGTGCCCATCCTCGCTGGCCTGGTGGGCCCTGAGTGGAGGGGGAAGCGAGGGGGCTTGGAAGCCCATGCTTCCTCGCTTGCCCGGAGACGCCGCTGCTGCCGCATTCGATTTGATGCTGGGCCGTGGATCGGGGAGGGAAGGGCAAGGGGGGGGCAGGGACACACCTGGCCCTGCTCACACCGCAAACAGGCCAGCAGGAGAAGACCGATAGAACCCCCCCGCCACCTTCCTTTCTAACTTCATAACTTTCTCCCCTCCCCCTCTTTCTCTCTCTCTTCCTCCCTTTCTCACTTCCTCCCTTCCTTCCACCCACCCTTCCTCCATTTCTAGGGCCCATTGTCTTGCACCACAAAGGGCTTTGCTCCCTAGTTTAAAAATAATACAATTTTTTTTAAAGTAATATATTTTGCTGTAACTTAACATGTAACTTAACATTTTCATTAAGTGACTGGATTTGAAAGAGAAAAATATGAAAAATGCTAACATGTGTCAGCATATTCTGAATATTATGGAAAAAGAATTATCAATGGAATTTTGTTTGGAGATTGCCTTCTCTGTGTAGAGTCAGGCTCTGTCAGATTGTTTGCCTTAAACATTAGTTGTAGGATTCTTCCCCACAACCAGTGCTTGCAGCCTTTGGTTCTATACCCTACTTCTGGAGCCTCCCCCAGCATGTGGAAATTGTGGCTGTAGCTGACAGTTTTGCAATTTTTGTGCATGGAACTGTTTCAAGCAGCTATGTGAGCTAAAATAAAATTAAAAAACAGCTATTGATAAGAAAGGAAGTGAAAAAGAAGCAATGAGCTAGCCCTAGCTTGGGTAGGGACTAAGGCAATGGGATAACAGGACTGTAGAATTCAAACAAACTGTTAAAAAGGCTAGACAGCCTTTGCTATGTTCTTCTGCCCTGTTATACTCTGCATTTATACTACCAACAATGTGATGTTTAGATTATTAAGAGGGTGGAAAGATGCTTACCTAGTCTGATGTATTTATACTTTTATCTTTTATTTGTCTTTGTATTTTGGATGAGAATTAACTCAATTAGGACTGAATTTATTCCAAACTTATAAATAAATTCCTTTAAAAAGTTTAGAATAAATAGGGTTGCCAGGTCCCTCCTGGCAACCAGTGGGGATGGGGGGACTTATGAGAAGAAAGGAAAATGCCTAGGCCTCATGGCTGGTGTTACATAAGAAGTGACATCATCATACCAGCAATATCTGGGTGATACTGTGGTATTTGGGCAAAAACTCTATGGTAAAACTGGCTTCTACCATAGAGTTTTTGCCCAAATACCAGAGCGTCACCCAGACGTCACTGGGGTCATGACATTACTTCCTATGCAAAGTTGGTCTTGAGGCCTTGGCCTTCTCCTTTCTCCTGGTAAGTCCTCCTTGCCAGCCAGTTGATCGGTAGCCAGGAATAGGGCCTGCTGGTGGGGGATCTCTGTCTCCACTGGGTGCGTGTGTGTCTGGCAACCCTATGAATAAAGCTTTAAGATGTTTCTTTGAATATTTACCATGTATCTCTCAAACTACACAGAGTGCTTTTGATGAGGTATCTTTTTTTTGTGTGTGTGTGTCTTTGATTCACTTCTGTTCCAATTAAGACAGTATAGAATTTTCTAAGTGGAACATGGATGTTATTCTCTTCATAGCCAGTTGAATATTTGGAGAAAAGGGTAAGAGTCCAGTAGTACCTTAAAGACTAAGGTACCAACCAAAGTTTGTGGTTGGGTTGAATATTGATACTCATCGTAGCAGAGAAGGTGTCAGAGCAAGATGCAAAAGTGGTATATGGGCAGCCCAAGGCTGCAATTGATGCCAGTCTTGATTATCTCTTCAGATTCCTTCTGGCCTTTTCCTATTGCTCTTCTTCCTTTGGACCACTTTCCCTCCCTTTTTTTCCTAGTCTCAGCATTAATTAGATACTTACGGTGTTAGCATAAAATATTTTACTTTCTAGGGTTTTTTTAAATAATTTTGTTTTAAAGACATTCTTGCTCAGGGTATGATGGAATAAAAAACAGTTCAGGTCCTAATCAAATAACTTTGAATTGGTGGCTTCTGCAAAAACCATTTTTTTTTTAAAAAAAGCACCTGCCGTTTTTAAGAGGCAGTTGAGGAAAGACTAAAAAATACTGTCCCTAAAACGAAATATAGGCCTAAACAAAAATAAAACTGCTGTTTGGATTTAAGGAAAGCTGTTCACTTTATTCTTCTGTTTTATGTATATGTCTGTAACAGGCTCTAAAACGATAACTTTCAGTCATGGTATCTTGGTTTAAAATATAAAGCTAGCAGTTCAGTACCGTGAGATTTTTTGAACTGAACTGTAACATTTAATGTATGAATATATAAATATTTATGCACCATAACATAATTAGGCCTGATCCAGCCAATTCTAGCTCTTCTAAGACCCATAGGTATCAATGGAAAAGTTAAGCATATACTTGTATCTCTTCTATTAAATCAATGTTACTTAACAGTGCTTAACTTGGGTTAGATGGTATATGTTGGGGTGTGTGTGTGTGTATGTGTGTATATAGAGTCAGTACATTTAGTGTATCTACTTCAGCATGCAGCCAAAATGATGATGGAGATTTTGATCTGGAAGAGAAATGAAAGTTGTAAACTAAGGACTGATGTACACAATCAGCAGCTGCACATTATGTATCTGTTACAAGGCTGAACCACATTAGACTATAAGTGAGAAACTGCATATTTGAATGGTCTCCCACTTTTAAAAATCTGCCACACACATACAAAATAAGCATGTTAGGTTCTAGTCTGATCTTTTCAAATGATTATCTACCCCTGTTTTGAAATGGCCTGTATATATCAAAGAAGGATGCTCAGCTGTGTTGCTGAACCTCACTTTTTATAGATATGTGCAAATGGGGGTGGTGGTTTAAAAATATCTGTGTATGTTTCCTATTGGTTTAAATAAGAAACACATTATAGGCCAGGGATCCCAAACATGGTGATTGCCAAGTGTTTTTCGAAAGTGGTTGGGGTGGGGTCATGCAGGGCTTCTGCCCAACAGGGCTTTTAATTGGCTGCGGAGATTTTTAAAAAGTTGCCAGAACCTGACAAAAGTTAGTCAAATGTGGGAAAGGGGGCCAATGTTAAAAACTTGATAAAGGAAATATAAAAATATATGTATTTATTAAACACAACTTTAAAAATATATAAGGGCCCAGTCACACATTACTTATAAGTATCAAACGATAAAACACAAGGGCTTGTAAATCTGACCTGACGCGTTTCGGCCTACATAGGCCTTCCTCAGAGGTCAATAATGAGGAACATATTGGCTATTATAAAAACATATAGTACAATCATACACAATCATATACAGAGCATAAATACAATAAGGACCAGAAGCAAGTTGTTTCAAGATAACCCACCAGGCATAGAGCAAGAAAATACAAATGAGGCCTCTAATAGTGCAATCACATGCCAAGTGGTTCTCAGATATAAACTTCTGGTCCAGGAAACACCTTCCTATGATTGTAGAGCCAAATAATCCTCAAGCAAAGAGCAGTCCTCAGCAACAGGTGCCACCATCACACAAGAATCTTCACTGCATTACTATGTATGTGTTCAGATTCAGTTTTATTGCAGGGGACAAAGACCATCAAAATTTTGTATACAACCAGGAAATAAAAACAAGGCCAAACAACATCAGCAAAAAACATTAAAACCAGGTTGCTTTCAGACAATGTTAAAAGCCGTATTAAAAGAGACAATTGCAAAATAGTTAAAATTATTTACTAAAATTAATCATGTAAAACCTGTAAATATTCTGCCATCAATAAGAACAGCTATGGCAAACCATTAACCTAAACTGCCAGCTCTAATCTAGACACATATTTTTAGCAGCTAGGGCAAAAAGAGCAACTTTGATAGATACTGAAGGCGCTATGTCCACAAGAAGATATAAATTTTTCTCTGTCGCAGAACGAGGGTCTAAGCTGGTCAAGACTGATTTTTTTTCCATAGGGGCTATTTGTAGTGGACAGAAAAGCAGATAATGGGAAAGATCTTTCAGTTCTGGGGCTCCACCGATGCATAAATGCTGTACCACTGTTTTATTTCTGTAACTAGTGAGCAAAGCCCGTTGTGGCAGGAGACAACGGGCCCTAGATAAGAAGGAAGGGTGGGTGGAAGGGAGCAAGGGAGAAGTGGAGGTACAGAGAGAGAGAGAGAGAGTGAGGGGGAGGGAGGAAAGGGAGGGTGAGAGAGGGAAAGAGGGGGCAGTCAGAGACAGGGTGTGTGATGAGAGTAAGTTTGAAAGAAAGAAAGGAAGGGAGGTAGGTAGGGAGGAAGGGAGAAAGAATGAAAGTCAGGATGGAAGAAAGAAGGGTAGAAAGAGAGAGTCTGAGAGAGAGAGAGTAGAAGGAAGGAAAAAAGGGAGGGAGGGAAAAATGGGAGAAAAGAAAGGGGGGAACAGAGTGTGAGAGAGAGATAAAGTGTGGAAGGGCGAGAGAGAAAGGGAAAAAAAAGGGTGGTGGGGGGAGGCGCGGGGTGGGAGAAGGGGGGAGCTGGGCCTGCAGCCGTCGCCGGCTTTCTCCTGGGTGGGGGTGGGTGGGAAGGGGCTTCAGCCGGCGTGCGGTGGCTGCGAGGCCGCTGCCACCAGCTTTCTTCTGGGTGGGGGGGCGGGAAGGGGCTTCAGCTGGCGTGCGGTGGCTGTGAGGCCGCCGGCGCCAGCTTTCTCCTGGGTGGGGTGGGGGGCGGGAAGGGGCTTCAGCTGGCGTGCGGTGGCTGCGAGGCCGCCGGCGGCAGCTTTCTCCTGGGTGGGTGATGGGTGGGAAGGGCCTTCAGCCAGTGTGCGGTGGCTGCGGCGGTGCTGCTGCCGGCTTTCTGGTGGGTGGGTGGGCGGGCGGGCAGGAAGGGCCTGCAGCTGGCATGAGGTGGCTGTGCCGCCGCCGCAGCTTTCTCATGGGTGGATGGGTGGGTGGGTGGGCAGGTGGGGAGGGGTCTGCAGCCGGCGGGTGGTGGCTGTGCCGCCACCGGCTTTCTCATGGGGGCGGGGGGGCAGGGCCTTCAGCCAGTGTGAGGTGGCTGTGCCACCGGTGCCGGCTTTCTCATGGATGGGTGGGTGGGAAGGGCCTGCCACTGGCGTGCGGCTGCCTGTCCGCCACCGGTGGCTTTCTCCTGGGCGGGTGGGGGGGAGTCCAGAGGCTGGCGCGGGGAGGCTCTGGCCACTTGGCCCTCCCTGGGCTTCCTCGGGAGGTCTGGCTCACTCACTCTGTTGATGGTCCTCTCTCCTCAGAGGTCCAGAGCAGAGTGAGCGGAAGACCCTGGCTGGGGCTGACCTGGGCGGAACTGCACAAAGCAGCCACCCAACCCGGCCAGAGTCTTCTGAGTGACAGTTCATGCCGCCAACCTATTTTGGCGCACATCGAACGTTCTGGGGCGAAAACTCAAATATATATAAGGACAGGATGTCCCACGACCATGGTGGATTTCATAGTTTGAAAACGAATGCCTTTAAGGGCTGAACAAAGTTTGTAGAAGGTGATCTCGGATAAATATTGTGCTCTATTATGATCCTTTTTAATTCATTGGAACCAAGGAGAGAATTTTGAACTTAAAATAACTTGCTTGTCAAAAATGGCACCATATGCTAATATCCAGGCCTGACAGTTAAAGTCAGTTGGAGTGGCTGCCTGAATAACATCAGACAACTTATGAAGATGAAGGATTTTATTATAGTTAGTAATCTAAACAGGGTCATGTTGGAATAAAATAAAACAGAGACTTGAAAGATGACTAGTTGGAGCTCTCTTTAGTTTAAGCCAATAATTAATTAGAGCAATGTGCACGTGAGCCTGAATGGATGAAG
The DNA here is from genome assembly GCA_029375565.1 of Gekko gecko. Taxonomy (NCBI): domain Eukaryota; kingdom Metazoa; phylum Chordata; class Lepidosauria; order Squamata; family Gekkonidae; genus Gekko; species Gekko gecko. Next base: position 125,204,602 of record JAPDNY010000007.1, read on the forward strand.
CACCTAATTCAGTTCTCATCAAAGCAGGAGAAATGCTTGGGGGAGTGTTAAGAGCTTTTTCATAAAGAGGTTCTGAATTTTCTCCAGGTTAGCAACCAGGGCATCATTCCATTTCCAGACTTCTACACTGTTAAGATGCTAAGTGATTACCTTGCTCTGAAAAACTTTCAAGGCAGGCTCAATCAAGAAGCCCCCTTTACTGTGATAAAATGTTAGGATGATTCGCACTGTCATAAGAACATAACATAAGAACATAAGAGAAGCCAATGTTGAATCAGGCCAATGGCCCATCTAGTCCAACACTCTGTCACACAGCGGCCAAAATATACCAGGTGCCATCAGGAGGTCCAGCAGTGGGGCCAGGACACTAGAAGCCCTCCCACTGCTGCCCCCTCCAGCACCAAGAATAGAGTGCATCACCTGTCCAAAGAGCTGATGATTTCATAGAAACCAAATGGGCCGTCACTAAAGATGATAACCAGATATCTGAAGCTTCTGCAGTGGTCAACTGGAAAATTATCAATTGACCAGAAGAAATTACTTTGTCATGAGTGAAAGACCATCTCTTTCATCCTTGGGTAATTGATATTGGGTAAAGACTCTTCTTTACAGTAATTGCTAAGCCTGAGCAGCAATCTTGTTAAGCCATTGCTAGTAAGAGACAGCAGAACCATATCCTCTCCATACAAAATAACTGAAACTTTCCAAGAACCAAGGGAGGGAGGGAAAAAATATGGACCAGAGTGTCTCTTAAAAAGGCATCTTGTTATGCAGAGATTTTGTCTAAAGTGTGGAAGAGTGAGTTAGTATTTGTTATGCATAACCTCACTTCCTGACATTGTGTGGTTGGTTCCACCTTCTGCAGCAGCCATTACAGAATTCCAAAGGTTGGGGATCCCTGTTCTATGCTATGTCTTTGTTTTTCCAACAGTTTTGGATGAAACATTCAAAGACTGGTGCCCTACCCAAGTTCACTTAAATACTAAGAATGTAAAAACATATTTTTTGATTAGCTGAATGGTTTGGCTTTGTGTTCATGAGACACAGATTTCCATACCTGTAACTGATTACCCCTTTTCCTTTTGTTTCCAGCTCTTCTATTAGAATATTTTATTAAGTTACATTTTACATTTAGCATGAGTAAGCCTTAATTCTGCCTTCCTTTCATATATTTTATAATGAGTGTTATCACCTAGTTGATTTTTGATAGTGACTGACTGGGTGGTGGAGGAATGTCTGGCATGTTTTTACCATGTTTATATTGTTATGTTTCCCAAGTTTCCCAAGAGTTGAAAAGGTCCAGAGGCTTATCCAGGTAGGCTTCCTTTGGAGGAGAGACCCCAGAGACTTATAATGTTTTGTGTAGGATTTGCTTTCTTTACGGTTATACAGGTGGAGGCATTGAGGTAGTCCAACAGAACAGCAGATCTACTACCCACATCAGACTCCCATGGAGATATGTCCCCACAAGGTGCTTCTGCCAATTCCAAGCTCAGTTTGTCTGCTTCTGTCTCTCCAACATCAGAATTGTACTTTCTTTGAGTATGTATACACATGCCCCTGCCCATTCCCTTCAGTCAAGGGGTGAGGTGACACTTCCCCCATGTCCTGGTGGGCTGTTTGACCAGAGCCACTGAGGTGCATTGAGGAAGATATCTGCATTAAGAAATGTCACTAGTCCCTTTGTTATGTAGGATAGGCTGATGGGATCCAGGCCTGCTACAATTCTTTGATAATGGGATGCTTGTGGTTGCAAATACTGTAGCTTAGCTGAAAATCATCTCCAGGTCAAAATTTTAGATTGGGCAACTTCTTGTGTATTTTATTCGTAAAAGAGTTTCTTATAATATTTTTTTTATGACAGAGAGAAATACTAGTTTGTACAAGTGCTACGTTATAGCTGAAGGAATGCTTTAATAAGAGTTAATATATCAGCTTCCTTGTTTCAATATGTTTTTGTTATGGTTACTTCTGTATTGTTCACACTGCCAGTTTTTCTTTTTAACATTTTTTATTGCTTTTCTAAAAACTACACAGAAATCAAGGAAAGGGTCAACTACAAACTATGGGAGAAAGTAAAGATAACCACTAAAAACCCAAGAAGTGGTGATCATATAATGTTTACAATCTTTTTTATGCTTTAATACAATAAAAGTGCAGAATAAATGAAAAGAGTTAGTAAATACATCTGGAACCGTTAACTATATAAAGATCATTTGAGAGTCTGCTAAAAATAGGTTAAGTTCAAGCTCTAGAGATAAAAATTAATGTTTATCTTTCTTTTTTCTGAGATTATAGTCTCGGTTGGCTTTAGGAGTTTTAGGGGTCACTGCCCCTAATTCCAAGTCAGATTCTTCTTCTGCAGATGATGATGAAATTTCTCCATGGCTTCTCTGGTCACTATCCTCTTCATTGTCATCCTCCTGAGGCTTTGCTGGCTTTTCTGGCTTTTGCAACTGTTCCAGAAAGTCTTTAGCCTTTGAGACAGAGTCAATCCTTTCTTTCTTATCGTATTTGAAGAAAATGCCTTCTGGAATAATCCATTTGTAGGGGGTAGAAGTTTTTTGTAGAAATAAGACTAAGTCTTTATATTTCATCCTCTTCTTTCTTATTTCAAAGGGAATGTCTCTTAATACTTTAATTTCTCTATCATTGCTTTAAGTATCTGGTCTCTGATATGCCTTTTGGAGAATTTCACATAGATTTCACCGATTATTTTTCTTGATGTATTCTGAATATGTTCTGTAAGTCATATCCATCTCCCTTTGAAGAAAATCCATTTTCAAGTCTGCAACCGGTCCCAAGGCATCACTTAAAGTCTTTTTAAGGTCTTCTCCTTTTGTCTCTGGAACTCCTTGAAATCTCAAAACATAGTTTGACTTTTCCATTTGAAGCTGTAACAATTGGAGTTCATTGGAGGTTCTCTTCCCCCCTCCCTTTCTCTACACTTTTTGAAGCTTTATGGTTTCGGCATCGACTTCCTTAACTGCCATTGCTGTTTGCTTTGCCGTTTGATTGGTATCATTCAGTTGACTTTGTAGAGTTGCAAAATTCTGGTTAAGAGTTGTCATTTGGTCCAAGCAGGGGTTGCAATGCTGCTGCAATCATACCAGGGAAGTCTGTGGCCACTTCCGATCTCATGACTGGGGTGGCTGGACTGCCGTTTCCTGAAGGAGGTTTTGTTTTTGGCACAACTTTCCTCCCTGCCATCTTTTAGTTGTTTACTTTTCAGAAAAGTTTTAAAAGTCTCTATTGCTTGAGAGATTATAACGTTTCCTCTCCAGTGTTCTTAATATCAGTTGTAATTTGCTTATATTCCTGCCCCCCCTTAAAATGCTCTGGAAACAGTTTTTGTTTTATCTGTGGGGTAAAACCTCTGCACTGCTTTTCTTTTTTTGGGGGGGATATCTTCGCTTATCTGCTTGTCCAGATGTTTTGCTTTTATGAGAAAAACTCACACTTCATCATGGGTTGTATGCTGGGGTAAGAATTTCACTCAATCACTGTTTGCTTGTCCTGGTGCGCGCCCCTAGTACCATTGCTGGTTCTGCGGCAGTGAGACCGTCAGAGCTCAGAGGTGCCTCAATCTCTTGGCAGTGTGCCTTGGGAGTGGCGCCTCTCACGCTCCATGGCGGGGGTTAGGCCCTACAAGGGCCCCAAGGGTGATGTGGACAATCGCACACCTCCTGTCTGCTGGGTCATGGATCGTGTCCCTTGGAGCTCCAAAGGGATGTATCCGCCCTGCGGGTTGCCAAAACCAGAAATCCCACACTGCCATTTTTTTCAAGTGATATTGTTTTTTTAAAAATATAATATTTTATTGATTTTATATAGTACATCCTAAACCGAAAGGAATGGGTGTGGGGGAGTACTACCACTAATTTAAGACAAGAATTTTATGGTAGATTACAGATAAGTAAATCACTCCTGCAATAACAGTAGTATACTGAAGACTATAATGATATACTGAAGATTATAAAAAAGAAAAAAAAAGTCCAAGCCCCTGCAAAATAGAATTTAATTACGCTGAAGTCAGATATTTTGTAATTCAGAATAAATTGTTTATTTCTTCCACTTCTTTTTCTTTACTTGTGATAATTTGGGTGCTGCTGCTCCTTTCTCAGATTCTGAAGCAGAGCTGCTGGAGTCACTTGAAGTATTATCCGACTCTTCCTCACTGGGTTCCTCTCCTTCGTCCAAATTTGGGTCTTCATCTTTATCCGCGCCCAATTGTTGCTTCAAGAACCTTTTGGCCTTTTGGACAGAGTCAATTTTAATTTTCTTATCCTTATATTTGAAGACAAGTCCTTCCGGAAATTTGTTGATTTCTCAGGAAAAGAATTAAGTCTTTATATTGATGTCTTCTTTCTCCGGATCTCAAATGGAATATATTTTAAAACTTTAATTTCTTCCTCGTTAACTTTTAATGTTTTTCCTGTTGTAGCTTTTAAAACATTGTCTCTCATTGTTCTCTTCGAAAATTTCACGTAAATTTCGCCAAGTAGTTTTGTTTTTTCTTATAAAATCAGGGTATTTACGATATGCCAAGTCCATGTCATTCTGGAGATCCTCTTGTTTTAGGTCCGAAATTGAAGCTATCGCTCCACTTAATGTTGTTTTTAAATCTTCTCCCTTCTGTTCAGACATTCCTTGGAAGCGTAGAACGTGCATAGATCTTTCCAGTTGCAGTTGTAGCAGTTGATTTTTATCCGTATTTCTTTCTTTTTTGACTTCTGTTAGATCTTGCTTAATGTCAGTAGTCCTTATTTCAACTTTTTCAATCCTATTGTCTGTCTTTTTGGCCTTTTTCCCATGTGGGTGAGTTGATTTTGCATGGAATCCAGCTTGTTGTTGATGGTTGACATCTGCTCCAGGAGAGGATGCAATGCTGCAGCAAGCACATTAGAAAAGTCTGCAGCCGCTTCTTGTGTCTGGGGGGGAGTCGTTGACACAGAGCTTACAATATACATTCCATGTAAATTCCCTGTAATGTTGTTATAATGAAGCAATTTATGCTCAGCCAAAGTTTAAAGCAAGCAAGGGGACTTCATCACCACCGTTGATCTTAGGAATGTGCCTCTTCAAGGCAGTAATATTTTCTTGTTGCATTTTTTAAAATATAATTTCCATTGAAAGAATTAACTGTGGAATAATGGTGCCTGCATTGCCATTTCTGATGGCTCAGCCTAGTCCGTTTTTTAAAAAAATGTGTATACCCAATTCCAGGAGAAATATACTTTAATGCTGGAGGTTGAGATATTTCCTTCTTGATGAATGATCTTTAGGGTTTTCCCTCTGCTATATGGATGTTTGTCATGTAGTGGTGTTATTGTTGAAAGTCCTGAAAGACCTATTTGTAGTGTTCTGAACACCTGACATCTCCTTTTGACTACTTCTCTAGTTTTCCTAAATCCTTCTACTTTTGTTTGGTGATTTATCATGTATTCTGCCAATAATAATCTGCAGTTCTCAAGCAGGCCTCCTTAACTAAATGTGAGCCAGGAGAGTGTGTCAGTGGGAGAAGAAGAGAAAAATGGAATTAAAAAATTATGGTGGTGTAGAACAGAACAAAATGAGCATAGGAAATCTGTCTGAATGTGTTGAAATATTGCTGGGGAAGTCCTTTCAGTATGAGGTCATAGCTAAAGTTCTATCAAACATTTCCTTTGAGAAAGCATGTTTAATATTTGGCACTTACCATATATTAAGCATCAGTCTCTTTAAATATATTTCAGTGGGAAAGAGCAGTATACTGTCTCCTACTGCAATAACATTAATTCCTTCTCAAGCATATATCATTGAATTGTCATCTTAAAGATGGAGGAATGTGGTATTAATTTGGTCATGTAGCATCTGCACAATAAAATAACATGCTGATTACATTGGAACAGTTAATGTAAAAGTTTTGTTCCTGCTGTTCTGACATCATCAGAAAACTGTTATCATTCCTTTGTGGAATGTTAAAATTTAATGATCTAATTTAGCCATATCATGTGTAGTGTAAATAAAAAATAACCCTATTAAGTATTCAGAACCCATGCCAAACACAAGTGTTTAAGCACTATATTTCAGAATGGTATTTAAACACTAAACACACTCACTGATGGAAAGAAAAAACCCTAACTTTTTATTAAAAATTGAATGACTTTCTGCTCTGTTGTTTAGCATGTACTTATATGAGAATGTTTCTTTCAGTGCTGATTAAAACTTATCACCAATGATTTAGAATGTAACAGGTCTTACCAGGCCTTTTTGGAGAACCTGAAAGATCTTCTTCGTGGTCTCAGTGCATCACACCCATAGGATTATGTGCCTGTGCTGGTCCAAATCGGTGGTATGCAAAGCTCACAAAGGGATTTTCGCGCCTCCCTCCCAGGCATGCACGGGAACCCCACTGCGCATGCCCAAGGAGGTGGGGCATGGACATCCCGCCAGTTCTCTTCTGACCGCCGTGCTGTTAACAGCTTGTTTCTGCCGGTCGGTGAAGAAGCGTTCGTTTTTCCTCTCACGAGGGATTGCTTAAATCATTCTTTTTTCCTTCTTATTACGTTTATTTTATTCTTTACTAAAGAAAAAAAAGACTTTGAGGGTTGCCGCTGCCTCAGGCGGCTCCCCCCCCTTCTATCTCCCTCTGAGGTAATTTTTATTTCACCTCATCTGAGCCTGTTTTTCGGTTTTGTGCCATTTTATTCTTTTATGGCCGAAAAATTTGGGTATTTTAAACGGTGTGCTGGCTGTGGCAGTAAACTTGCCCCTCATGACGGCCACACACTCTGCATCCTCTGCCTTGGACAGACTCATCACCCAGACACTTTGCTGCCATTGCACGAAGTTCTCTAACCAGACCTGCAAAAACAGGACCACGAGGCTTCGTGTGGCACTTTGGAAGTCTGCTTTGACACCCTTGCCTACTGGAGAGATGTCTGCTGAAGCCCCTTCGGACTCTCAACAGACGAATCCCCCTCACCATGCAAAGTCAACATCGGACAGGGGACTGGCTTCTAAGTGTTCGGCATCAAACGAGGCTCCTTCAAACTCTATGCCGGCCAAGAAAAAAGAAGAAAGAGAAGCACAAGAAAGGGAAGTCTTGTCTTACTGGCACTGTGCCTAAGTCCTAGAGTCTGAGCAGTGAGAAAGTGCAAAAGGGCTCTGCATTGCCCCCTCTCCAGCAGGCGCAACACTACGTCGATGACATTCCTGTACTGGAGCTGCCTACGATTGAGTCATTGGACTTACCCATTCGGCAACTGAACCCCCCAGTATTGGAGGTCTCAGTCGACACCAGACCAATTTCGGCCTCGCCATTGGAAGTCGAGGAGCTTGTCCTGCGTTGATCTCATAGAGATCGTTCCCCATCAGCTGTTTCTTGGGCAGGTGATTGGTCTGGACCGGACTCTCGATACCGTCTATCCTGATCCCCCAGACACAAGGGACATCGATATCAATCTGAGGAGTGCCCTGAGTATCATCGTTCCAGAACCAGGCTCTCCTACTCACCTAGATGGGAGTCGAGACCGCACTCCCCGACCTACTTTGATCCACCAATACCTCCTCCATGGGACCAATGACAGTACATGCCTTATTGGTTCACCTCATATCTGGTGTAAATGTCTATGCCGTGGCTCATGCCTAGACCTCATTCAGAATGGGACCGTGGGTCGTGCTGTTCATGCTTTCCCCACCACAAATCCAAACCTTCCGTGTCTTTCTCCAAACCTCTGGAAGAACCTCGTCGTCCACCCTCACCTCTCCGTTCCGCACGTGCTTTACCACCGCAAACTACACTGATACCGGATACCCCTACGGTACCGGTATCGCCTTCCAGATCTTCCATCTCTGATTCCAGCACCGATGATTTCAAACATCCCAGGTCACCTGAGGATCCTTCACCAAAGCCTATGGTGTCAGACAATCTGCTGATCTCTCCTTCGGAGGATCTTTCTTCATACGGAGATTTGGTCAAGAGGATGGCACATTCCCTGGGCCTGTCGATAGTCCAACCCTAACCTTTGGTGTCGGACACTGTCTTCGATGTCATACAGCTAGATACCTCCACGTCGATCGCCCTCCCGATGTTGACTGTCCTACTACAGGTGGCGAAGGCTCCATGGGATACATCGTTTTCTGCGCCAGTATCTTCTAGGCATCTGGATCATATGTATCGAATCCAAGAAACTGAGGCTGAACTCCTCCATATCCACCCTAAACCCAACTTCGTGGTTGTGTCGTCCACCTCAAGAAGCAAACGTACCCTCGCTACTCCTTCTGATAAGGAGAGTAAGAAGTTCGATTCAATTGGTTGTCATTTCTACTCAGCCAGAGCTCTTGGTGTCAAGGCATCTAATTATATTGCTTTTATGGGCTGTTACCAGTACTCGCTCTGGGAGCACTTTACTGACCTTCTGACCTCAGTGCCTGAGGACAAACATCAGGAGGCAAGGAAGTTGCAAAAGGAAGGGTTGCTGCCTTCTAAATAAATCATCAATTCTTCAAAACATGCTTTGGACACGCTTTCAAAAACAATGTTGTCTGCAGTGGCCCTCCGTAGGCATTCCTGGCTTAGGACCACCTCGCTCCCTGCTGACACCAGGGGATACATAGAGGACTTACCATTCGATGGCCAAGGTCTCTTCCATGCGTCCACTGACTCCACACTCCAAGACATGGATAAGAGCATTAAGGCCTCGAGGTCGCTGGGGGTGTCTGCCCCTTCTAAATACTTTCATCCTCGATCTTGGTCTCATTACGGCTCCAAGCATCCATATGCTAAACTGTCGCCAGAGGAAGGCTACAGACCATGTTGGTCTCTGTCTGTGAACAGGCAGCAATACCTGACCAGGCAAAGATACGGTTCTGGGCATCAACCTGTCAGACCTATAAGCAACCTGTAAGCAACCCAAACCCAGCAAGCAGGGCCTTTGACTTCTGCCTGTCTACCTCTTCCGATCCTACCCATCTCCATCCCTATCTCCATGCCTGGACCACCATTACGTCAGACCAATGGGTCCTTTCCATCATGGCCAATGGCTATTCCATTGAATTCATGGAACTTCCACCTTTTCCTGTCGTCACCACTCCCCCGTTGTCCTTCCTCCTCGAAGAAGTCGCCACACTACTGTTGAAAGGTCCTTTAGAACCCGTGCCTCTAGACCCCCAGGGACTCGGGTTTTATTCCTGTTACTTCGTAGTGCCGGTGGGCAGAGGCCGATCCTAGACCTTCGAGGCCTCAACACCTATATACAATATCGGAAATTCAAGATGACATCTCTACCAGTCATTCTGCCTCTTCTGTCTAAGGATTGCTGGATGGCCACTCTCGATCTCGAGGATGCCTATTTCCATGTAACCATCCACCCCTCCCATCGAAAATACCTCCGGTTTGCGATAGGAGGCGGCTACTACCGATACAGGACTCTACTGTTTGGCCTCAGCACGGCTCCGCGTTTCTTTACCAAGACAATGGTGGTCATTGTGGCACATCTCTACCTCTGTGGCTTGACGGTGTTCCCGTATCTGGACAACTGGCTTCTGGTCATGCCTTCCAGGATCCTGCTTACTCAGTATGTCTCCCAAGCCCTCAATGTCCTTTGTTGCCTCGGTCTCCGGGTCAACCACAAAAAGTCACAGCTGGTTCCCTCCCAGAGAGTGCAGTTCACAGGGGTGATACTCAACTCCAGGGAAGGCAGAGCTTTCCTGCCCCAGGACAGGGCCCTAACCCTGACCACTCTTTCAGAACAAGTTCAGCTCCAGGACACATCATCTGCTTTCCAGATTCAACGCCTCCTGGGTCTGATGGCAGCTACAATGGCTGTCCTCTGCTTTGTGAGACTGCACATGCATCCACTCCAGCTCTGGTTCATACAGCACTTGAAGCCCCTACGGATGTCCCAATCAGTTCATCTCTCTCCACCACAGGAGGCACGCGACTCCCTTCTCTGGTGGACACAGGCAGACAACCTGACACAGGGTGTCCTTTTCCATCCCCTCACTCCTGGTCTCACCCTCACGATGACACCTCGCTGTGGGGCTAGGGAGCCCACATCAGTGACCTCTCTGTAGGTCACAAGTGGGACGCCTCAACCTCAAGGCACCACATAAACTTTCTGGAACCTTTGGCAATCAAACTGGCCATCCAATGTTTCCAGCCTCTTCTCACAGGGAAATGCATGACTATATTGACTGACAATATGACAGTCCTCAGTTACGTCAACAAGCAGGGAGGGATGGTTTCCCGCAGTCTCTGTTCCCTGGCTCTGGACCTTTGGGCCTGTTGCATACCTCTGCACATTTTCCCCATTGCCTCTCACATCGCTGGCAGTGCCAATGTGCATGCAGACCTGCTCAGCAGGGGTCTCTCTCAGCACCACGACTGGGAGCTGAACTGGACCTATGTACGTCCCATATTCAAAAGGTGGGGTATGCCTCACATCGACATTTTTGCCACCAGGTACAATGCAAAGTGTGATCTGTTTTCCTGTAGGGGAGCACAAGATCCCAAGGCTTTGGGAGATGGGCTCCTTTACCTGTGGGACAACGGCTTCCTGTACATGTTCCCCCCTCTGCTGCTGCTGCTGAGTACAGTCCAAAGACTCATGAGGGTCCACACAAGATGCATTCTTTTTTATATATATATCTAAAGAATTTTATTGGTTTTGCATTACTACGGGATATAGGAAAGGGTTACTAAATCCCTACCTCTAAAAATTTTATAGGATATGGGTAAGGGAAGTTAATACATAAAACACTACCAGGATGGGGGAAGGAAACTACACCCTACCTCTATACACCCTAATGGACGTGGGGAAGGAAAGACTAACATGGTGACACGATCTGGTTACATATTGTGTCATTATCACCTGATTTTACAAAGATTTGTTGCTTATAAAAAAGAAAGTTAACAAAAAATAATAAAAAGAAAAAAATGCAAAAACTGATTAATTAATAAAAACTGCATTTTCAACGATTATCTTGGTCTTAGGTTCTCTTCTTCTTGCATTTCTTCTTTCCTCGGGGTTTGGGAGCGGCTGCTCCTTTTTCTGATTCCGATGTATCTGAAGAACTAAAGAGTATTGGACTACTGCTTTCTGAATCCTGTGAATAGGATTCTTCTTCTTCCTCTTCTTCCTCTTCTTCCTCCTCATCCTTTTTAGGTTTCTTATCTTTGTTGTACTGCTTTGCATTGAAGTGTTGATCCACAAACTTTTTAGCCTTGGGAACAGGCTATTTTTTGTCTCCATATTTAAAACTCAGTCCTTCAGGAAATAACCATCTGTAAGGGACCCCTTTCTTCTGTAGAGAGAGAGTAAGTTCCTTGTAGAGTCTCCTCTGCTTTCTGACTTCAAAGGGGATATCCTTCAGGATTTTTATCTCTTCATTCTTGATTTTTAAGGGGTTCCCCTGTGTAGATTTCAGCACCCGATCTCTAGTAGACCTTCTCATAAATTTCAGGCATATTTCTCCAGGGAGTTTATTCTTTTTAATAAAATCTGGATAAGCCCTATAGGCCCAGTCCATCTCCTTCAGTAGATCTTCCTGTTTGTAGTCCATTATTGGAGCCAAAGTCTCTGATAAGATAGCCTTTAAATCTTCATTCTTTTCTTCAGGAATCCCTTGGAAACACAGGATGTACATGGGTCTTTCCAGCTGGAGCTGTATTAATTGGTTTTTATTAGAGAGTCTCTCTTTTTCTGCTTCATCCGCTCTTTTATTGATACTCTCAATGTTTTTCCATTTTTTTAGAGTCTTTTCAGTCACTGAGGTCCTTCTGTCCATTTGATTCATCTGCTTTTGCAAGTTATCCATTATCACGTTGAGATTAGTCATCTGCTCCATTAGAGGGCGCAGTGCATTCGCCAGCAGTGTGGACATCGCAGCTACTTCCTGGTTGTGGGAGGGAGTCGTTGGTAGGCTATTTCTGGTTTTCTCCAGACCCAACTTCTGCCCTCTCCCAGCCATAATATCAACAAGAAGTAAGTTTCCCAAAACAAAGTAAAAGTTGGCAGAACTTAACCTGCTTTTCGTTATTATGCAGCTTTCATTTTTGCTAGTCCTCTTATGCGCATAGCTTGTTTCAGAGTTATTTTTAAACTTTGCTTTAGAACCGTGTTGTTTTTAAATAGGGGGGTGGACTCTTGAGCGTCTCCCTCCCCCCTGCTGCTTTGCTGTTAGGCGCTTCTAATTGCTACCAAGGCTATTGTTCGCTTAAATCACCTGAACAGTGCTTGACTCATGCTTTGCAACCTTGGAGATCTTTTAGAAGCTTTTCAGCAGCTGTTGATCGTGTCCGCTGGTCCAGTAGTCATCTCTCGGCGCCATACTGGCTCTTCGGCGATGAGACCTTTCAGAGATAAAGGTGAGCCTCAATTCCTTGGCCGTCACCTTGGAAGAGGCTCGCCTCAACTCTCCAGGCTGAGGGTCTCCTACAGAGACCCCGGGAGGGTCCAGGACGAACTTGGACCCTTCCCATCAGCCGAGTCTCGGCGCAACCCCATCGGAGCAAGACAGGGATGCGTCTGAGCGGCAAAACACTTTAACCAGAAGTCCACACAAGATGCATTCTGATTGCCCCCTGGCGGCCGAGGCAACCTTGGTTCACCATCCTCCTTTCACTGACTAAGGCTTGCCATCCTCTCCCACAAATGCCAGATCTGCTCCTGGCGGAGGGAGGAGCTCTTCTGTTCCACGAGGTCCACAAGCTCAAGCTAACAGGCTATCTTGCGGACAACTGACCTTTTCAAATAGTCACTACGGTGTTGCTCAATGCCAGGAAGGACTCTATGAGTTGTTCCTACAGTGGGAAATGGTCTCGTTTCTTGGCCTTTTTACAGCCCACAGAAGTGTCTCCAGCTTCTGTCATGCTTGACTGGATTCTAGAATTTTTGCTGTCGTTGACTGAGAAGGGCCTCTCGCACTCCTCAACCAGAGTCTACTTGTCGGCCATTTCTGCCTACCATTCTGGTTTCAAGGGTTTTTCTGCCTTCTCTCACCTGGTCTCCAAGAGATTTCTGAAGGGTTTCCTCCACTCGTATCTGCCGACCCATTCGCCGGTATCTTTGTGGGACTTGTTGCTGGTGCTGCACCATCTGATGGGACGACCTTTGAGCCTATGGCAACTTGCGAGCTAAAACATGCAGCATGGAAAACTGTCTTTCTCATTGCCATCACCTTGGCCAGGAGGGTGGGGAAACTCGCGGCCCTGCGTCATGACCTACCTTTCCTTGTTTTCCTACCAGATGGTGTGAGATTGGTACCGGACGTCTCCTTTCTTCTGAAAGTGGTCTCCAAGTTTCACCTCAGCTCTGAGATCTTCTTACCAAACTTCTTTCCTAACCCGAAAGATGGTCAGCAATGTCTCCTCCATGCACTAGATGTTAAGAGAGCGCTGCATTTCTACCTTCACAGGACATGTTCGAGTAGGAGGGGCAATCACTTATTTGTCTCCTATGCCAACCACTCCACAGGGCAAAGGATCTTGGCACAATGTCTCTCCAAATGAATTGTCAAGACTATTAAACTGTGCTACCTTTTGGCTAAATGCCCATTGCCCTTGCCTGTGCAAGCGCACTCCACAAGATCCATGGCTATGTCTACAGCCTTCTTGAAGGGTACTTCCCTGTCGGCGATCTGTGAGGCCGCAACATGGTCTACTCTGAACACTTTCATCAAGCACTACGCTGTTGATGTTCATGAATGCCACAGAGTGGACCTTGGTCATCTAGTCCTTTCGTTGGCAGAGTATTGAATTTGCAACAGCTCCCTCCTGCTTTTCAATCTCCCATGGGTGTGATGCACAGAGACCATGAAGAAGATAAACAGGTTGTTTACCTGTAACTGATGATCTTTGAGTGGTCATCTGTGCAGTCACACCATCTGCCTGTCCTTCCCCACTGCTGTTGCTTCACTACTTTTCTCTTGTTATTGACATGACAGTGGTCAGAAGGAACTGGTTGGATGTCCACGCCCCACCTCCTTGGGCATGTGCAGTGGGGTTCCCGCACATGCCTGGGAGGGAGGCATGAAAATCCCTTTGTGAGCTTTGCATACCACTGATTCGGATCAGCACAGGTGCATAATCCCATGGGTGTGATTGCACAGATGACCACTCTAAGATCATCAATTACGGGTAAGCAACTGTTTTTCTCCATACTTCAGATCCAGCTAAGAGGAGTTTCTTCCTGTCACCAGTCATCTTGTTTCTGTCCTTCCCATTGCCAACACTTAAGTTGAGAGGGAAACAAAATATCAGCTGAGAGGATGGAAAAGCCAGGTTTGCTGACAGAGAATTCTGTAGTTTTGGCATAGTCGATAAGTAAGACAGAACACAGAACTATAAAACTAGCGCTTCTAACCACACTTTGAAGCCTTCATTACAGAAAAATACTTAGAGAAATTAGGGTTGTCAGCAAGAGGCTTGCAGCTAGTAGGAGACTGATCTAGTGGGGGTGCTCAGCTTCCAGGGCAACTGGAAGTAACATCATTGTGTTGCCAGGGATACTTTAGCATTAAGCACAAATGCTGTGAATGCTAGAGTGTCCCAGTGATACAATGTCACTTCTGGTCATCTTGGAAGAGATGTCATTGCACCCCTGATGACACTGATGCTGCATCTTTCCCCATTTTTCTCCTGCTGCCTAGCTGAGAGACAATGTGAATGACTAGTAGGGTATGGGAGGTCTCCTGCTGAAGTGGAGTGCCTAGGAAAAACTGGGAACACAGCCAAATCAGTGGAAGGGAGTATATACGCTATGTAGCCCTAAACTGCTCTAAAATAGAAACTTTATTAACAATACTACCAAATATCTTAAAGACCAAGCAAGAATGATAACAATAAATTTTACAATCAACATTCCAACATAAACATACAACAGAGTCATGGATGAAACCCAGCTCATCACTTTGAACAGCCCGCAAAAAGAGCCATGCATAAACAGTTGCAGGGACGATGTAAACGTCTCACAAGTAACTCGGCTCCGGGCTCTATATGCAGTTATGGAATGAGTTATACACATCTGTCATCATATTATCAGACAAGGATTCCAGATGTAACCTTGTTTTGAGATCTTAATCAATTGTGTCTGTTATATCAGTCAATATACTATTTCACAAAAAGGACAATTTCACATAATATTGTCAGTCTGGTGTATGACAATCCACATAAATGGGCTCCCAACTAAATAATATTAACAAAGGTAATAACTCAGATGTCCAGGTCCATGGATATATGGGGAAATGATGGGCATTGTTTTATGTAGGCTGTACACAATTTTTAAAGTTTTCATAGTTGATATAGTGAAGGTATTATGTCCACTGTGGGAGTGGGAGATCTCCCACCCCTACTGGGCCTTTCCCATTGGCATTCCAGTGGCTAGCAGGAGAGAAAAAAATTGAAAACTCAGTGTTGATTAAAGTGTGATGTCACGTGCAGGAAAATCAGGAAGTGATATCAGTCCTCTCCAGGAATTGCTGAAAACTCTGTGAATTTACCATAGAGTTTCTAATGGTTCCTAGGGAAGTATGAGTTTCCCCACAAGTGATGGTATAGTGTTGCTGATACCCAGGGGTCATTTCGTAGAAAAAGAGGTGCAGGAGCTCATTAGCATAATTCATTAGCATAACTTATTTGCATATGCCACACCCCCTGACATCACTGGAAGTATGTCAGAATGCAAGAAAGAGGAGAGGAAGAGAGAAAGAGAGAGAAGGAAAAAAGGAGAGAAAGAGGAAAGAAGGCAAAGAGATAGGAAGGACAGACATAAGAACATAAAAGAAGCCAATGTTGGATCAGGCTAATGGCCCATCTAGTCCAACACTCTTAGCCCAATTATTCCTTGATCCCCTTCCTCACTGCAATATGAGCAAAGTGGCCAAAAATAACAGGTGCCATCAGGAGGTCCAGCAGTGGGGCCAGGACACTAGAAGCCCTCCCACTGTTGCCCCCCCAAGCACCAAGAATACAGAGCATCACTTGCCCCAGAGTTATCTATACCTTGTGGCTAATAGCCACTGATGGACCTCTGCTTCATATGTTTATGTAATTCTCTCTTGAAGCCCTCCATGCTTGTAGCTGCCATCACCTCCTGTGGCAGTGAATTCCATCATGTGTTAATCACTCTTTGGGTGTATTTTAAGCATGTATGCCTGCCTCCCCTCCCCTTTTTCAGCAAGTCTGCCGTGGGAGGCTGGCTGGAGAAGGGGAGGGGAGTGCAGGTAGGCAGTAATTCAGCTGCGGGGCACCTAGAGAACATTGGGCAGGAAACCCAGGCATTTAAATCCCCCCGTTCCCCCAATTCTCTCCGCAGAAGTGGAAAGGCTCAGGGGAAAGGGGGGCATGTCTGCCTGCCTCACCTCCCCTTCCCCAGCTAGCCCACTGTGGCAGGCTGGCTGGAGAAGGGGAGGGGAGTGCAGGGAGGCAGACGTGCCTTGGTTCCCTGCCCGATGTTCTCCAGACAGGGAACATCAGGCAGGGAACCCAGGCATTTAAATCCCACCTCCCTTCCCCTGAGTCTCTCCACAGAGCAGAAAGGCTCGGGAAAGGTGGCGGGGGGCTCTGCAGGGCTTCCCTGGCCCATCCGCCTGTGCAGGCGGGCCAGGAATGGTGGAGTGTGTGCGCCCTGGGCTCGTTTCTGCCAGAGCACCTTGCTGATAGCTGCCCCCCTATGTAACTGCCCTACCTGGTTTCCTACTAGTTGCAAGGCTGGGCTGGGCCTGGCAACCCTATAGCACCAGAGCTGAAGAATGACCTCCATAATCTGTTGTAACCAGCTGCTCCCTAAACCTGGAGTGTTAACATCAAAGTGTCAGTACTGGAGTAAAACTATCCATCTTATACTTTGCTTCCCTGATTAGGCTTCCATTGACTACTGACTTGCCTTGCCACTGTGGACTTGAATATTCATAGGTGCCTCACAATGGAGGGAGAATGAAGCAGTAATGAGTCATGCTAGGCACTGTGATGTGAGGAGTAAGTGCAGTTTCTGCATTGTCACATAGGTTTCCAGGGACCCTAACAGTCCTTTCGTATCCTCATCTGCAGAGCACAGACATCTTCATATGCCCTCATCAGAAATCAGTTTACTCAGACTGGGCCACTTTGCTCATGTTGCAGTGAGGAAGGGGATCAAGGAATAATTGGGCTAAGATGACCATGTAGTAGCAGGATCTCTGCTGTACCAGTCACCACCAGTCACATAAGTGGTGTGCCTGCTCAGCTTCTTCCTTTAACAAGCAGGGAAGAAGCCCCCTGTGCTGCTTGCCATGTTGATAGGTGGGAAAGCTTTTAGGAAGAAAAACATCATTGTGCTTTCTGATGTCACTGGGTTACAAGAAGCATTCAGACACAAAGTGGTGAATGTGGAATGACATGGGACTCAAGCTCTGGT
This sequence comes from Gekko gecko, assembly GCA_029375565.1. NCBI lineage: Eukaryota > Metazoa > Chordata > Lepidosauria > Squamata > Gekkonidae > Gekko > Gekko gecko. Next base: position 125,221,980 of record JAPDNY010000007.1, read on the forward strand.
GTGCCTTGTTTTCTTCGGGTTAGTAAGAGTTGGTTTAAGGGCATATTGTCAGTGTACATTTTTTAAATGCCCACTTGCTCAAATTTCTTATTGCGAAGGTAGGACATATTTCTTCATGTTTCTCTCTTGACAGTGAGTAGACCACAATAGGCAGCCACGTTTCAAGATGTACATAAAAGGCTGTCACATCCTGATTTCTTTTTTACACATCTATATTAATAGCCTTTCTTTTTTTGTTACTGTATATTGTGTACAGCTGTCTCTTCTGGCATCAGAGATCCAATTGCACAGAGGGAGATAGAATTGTCTTAAAATGGTCTTTACTGCTTGCCAAAATACTGAACTGATATCAGCTGGTTTATTTATGGCTGATTTCAGATAAGAGCAACTATGTATAAAAATACTCCTTTAGAAATCTGTGAGCTTGAGAAATGAATACATAGTTGAAATAGGAAGCATTTTGCACCACTGCTTTAAAAAACTTTTTGGACATCCTGAGTGATTAATGGGCATTTATAGACTAAGAATAGCTTGCATGCCATACAAAACATTTTGCCCAATCTTATCAGCTACCTTCATGTTAAGATATAGTGCAACTCTGAAAGCTACTGCTGAGATTCACACAGAAATGGTATGGTGAACAATAGTATGCACATATTATCTTGGATTTAATATAGAAGTTTATCTAGATTTTGTGACTGAATATGAAGCAATGAAGTAATATCAGGAAGCTGAAACAAATGTTTAGTGGATATAAAAATATGAGTCTTAACAACTTCAATCTTTCAATGTGTAAGTGTTCAGGTCTGTGAGTAAAGTAGTGGATAAAATAATGTAGCACTGTAAGCTCTATAGAAGCTTTGCTAGAAAGAATTTTACAGTAGGCACAGTGATTTAGAATGAATTCATTAATGGAATATTTTTAGGCAACTACAGTTTTGTCTATTTTTTTCTATTTTAAGGGGGCCAGTCAGTCTGAAGCACCAAGAGTGCTGCCCAATGAAAACAAATGATTTTCTAGGCTCTGTAGTTTCTAACATTTCCTTTGTCACTGAATGAATGTATTTTGACAACCTGACATCTCTTTAAAATGGAGTTCATATCTCTAGATAAGTAATTAAATATGCTTCAGGAAGGTAACTAGAAGTTACTTCAGTTAAAATTATGTATTTTTTAAAAAGTTGTTGTTCAGTTGCACACTCTAGTCTAACTCTTTGTGACCCCATGGACCACATCACGCCAGGCACTCCTGTCTTCCACTGTCCTCCAGAGTTTGCTTAGTTTCATGTTCATTGCATCAATAACACTGTCTAACCATCTCATCCTTTGCCGTCCCCTTTTTCTTATACCTCCAATCTTTTCCAGCATCAGGGTCTTCGCCAGTGAGTGCTCCCTTCTCATTTGGTGGCCAAAGTATTTGAGCTTCAGCTTCAGTATCTGGCCTTCCAGGGAACAGTCAGGGTTGATTTCCTTTAGGACTGACTGATTTGATCTGATTTGATTTTTAAATAGATCATTGTCAAATAGCACTGCATTAAAAATACATACATTTCCACCCTTGCTTCAACAGAAAACAAGAACATATATTAGAATAGAGAGAAGGCTAAAATTTCTAGAGGGCGTCTCTACAAAAAATCAGGATGAAAATGGCTCCAGAGATTAGTTTGGTATCCAAACTGAACACATCACTGATTTCTAGATCTGAAATAATGAAGTAACAGGTATGTCAGAGAAGAGCTACAGGATTCTTTAGCTGGCCTCCAGCTCTTTCCCCAATACTCAAAAATCCATAAGTTGTCTCACAAAGAGTGAAAATACTGAAAATGGTTTCATATTGAGGAGGGGCCCTGACCTGGATAGCTCCAGCCTTGCATGATCTCAGAAGCTAAGCAAGGCTCACATGGAGGTGGGCAGTGGCAAATCACCTCTGAACGTCTCTTGCCTTGAAAACCCTATGGGATTGCCATAAGTCAGCTGTAACTTGATGGCAACAAAGAAAATTCCATCACAGCACTCATGTTCTGAACAGGCACTTGGAAGGGCTTCTGTTCTCCATTCTGAAGCCAAAAGCTGACCATCCCAAGCATCTACAAGGCATTTTTGAGAGTGAAAAGTCTGCTTTTCTGCTAACCTTTACTAACTAACACTAGGAGAAGCATCACAAAATAGTGATTGCAAGCTTCACCAGACTGGATGTTAAGAAACACACTACCCACCCAGAGAAGGTGCCTCTCATCCTCTATTGTTTCCAAAGGACTAAAGTCATACCAGAGAATCTCTGCAGTAGAAACTGAAGGTGGCGGGCATTTTTGCAAGCCCAGCAGAATCAGTGCAATGTACAGAGTACCCAGCAGTACTAGTGCAATCACAGGGTGCCCAGCAGAACCCAGTGCCATAGTGGCAATGCCAGCTCAACAGGACTGATGTCAAGCACTGAATCTCAGTCCAAGCAAGGGGGGGGTTGGAAGCCCAGGAAAACCAGTGCAGTGTACAGTACCCAGCAAACCCAGTGCCTTCTGTTCATAATATTAACAAAGGTTTGCTACTGTACTACTCTTAAATCCATTCTGTCACCAAGCAGGATAGGGATGAGAAAGTCTTGAGACCAAGAAGTGAAAATGGTAGGGTGGGGGCATGGAAAAATTAGGTGAAGAGAGTCAGAAATAAATGAAAACTGTGTGGAAAAGAGGGAGAAAAATTAAGAGAGGGGAAAGTTGTTTTATCTTGCTGCAACACCCTAAGTACTGCTTTGCAAAATCTAACTGACCTGCATGCAAGAAAAGGAAGAGAGAAAGGCTAGACTATTGGAGAAATTTACCTGCAGGGTATCAATGACCGTAGCAGCTATCAGTGTGCTGGTATGGTTGTTGTTAAACAAGTTTTCTTCAGTCTTGGAGAAAGGGAAGTCTAGCCAATCTTAGAGTGCTTCTTGCTATGCTCAGACTTCCCTGCACCCCAGTGGCTGCATCCAGAACTGCATTTTAAAAATAAAAGGAAAGATGTTCAGCTGGATGCAGCATGCCGCTGGCTTCAAGCCTTTGTCAAGCTGTAAGAATACATTTCTCTTTGAAAAAAAGGTATGGGAAAAACCAGTTTTATTAGGAATGGGGAAAAATGGGAAGATATGAGACAGCGGTGGGATATTTATGATGTTGTCTGAACATAAGAAAAACACACACACTAACATTGGGTAATGCAAGTGGATTTTTAAGGCAATGTGAAAGACACCTCTATCACCAAAACCCTGAGATGCTATGCCTTTCTTTACTCAGAGGAAGAAAAATAATTCAAACATCTCAGCTATGACACTAAAAAGGCATTTATTTGTGATTGAAATCACACTTGTAGTGCACTTAAGAAATTGGCCTAATTTGGTTCATGACAGAATTTGAAATAATGTGTTGAGACGGAAATATGTGTGTAAGAGTCATTTTGTTTGTTTCATGAATACCCTTCTTATTATTTAGTATTTGCAACCAGAATTCCATATCCCCAACAATAGAGAGCCTTTCGGTAAATTATACTTTTCTACCTGAAGGCATTTATGTCTAGTTAACTTTAATGAAACTTGTAGCTTGTTTTGTGCTTTGAGAATTTCAAGTGGAAAGAGTTTGAGCTAATCAGACAACATCCATGAACCAGTGTTTACAATACAAGATTGTTTTAATGGTATAATTTTCACCTTTTGGAAATATGACATACTTTTTGCTAGGAAACCAAAGCAATCTTCGAAGTGAACCAGAACTATATTTACTCTTTTTTGATAAAGATTCTCCAAATGGGTTTTTCTCTGCTTAAGATCCAGATACACATTTTTCCTTGTATAACATGGCTATGTCAACATACATGTCTGTATACTCTTTATGATGTTTTAGCTGTTGAGATAGAGTTCATTTTTACTATAAGCAAGCGGTTTTTATTTGACGTGCTGATGATAGCTTGTATTTTTGGTAGCAGACATGGTAACAGAAAAAAGTAATGAATTTTTCAGATGTTGGTGGTAGTGAAGAATATTGTACAATGTGGCAAATTTTGAGACATATGTTAGGTTGGACAAGTCAGAGAAGGTACATAGACCAAAGAGAGAGAGAAATGCTTGCTAGCTGGAGATGCTTGCCAGGGCTAGTTGTAATATGGTTGGATGCCTTAGGTTTGTGTCTGATCTGCCAAGGACAACTGATTCATTTGTATGGCTTTCAGTGATAGCAGTTTAAACATAACACTCATCTACCTTTTGGTTCCTTGTTGTTGTTATTGTTCAGCTGCACAGTCAAGTCCAGCTCTTCATGACCCCATGGACCACATCACGCCAGGCCCTCCTGTTTTCTGCCTAGTCAATGCATAAAAACTCTAAAATATAATTAAATTCCTTCATTGGCTTGAAGGCATACACACACACACACACACACACACACACCTGTTCCCATAGGTCATTGGACAACCAAATGTTTCTCCAATATGCAGTAGAATCCAAATAGCACCTATTTGGAAAGTGTCTTTTCCCCCCTACAACCTGGATGGCAGAATTAAAAGAAGTTTTCCCCTCCTCTGTTGGGTAAAAATATTGTTTGTATTTATTAATCTTCACATTTTTCTTTATTGATAAGTTTTTATGATTAGGGATTAGAACAATTTTTCTTGTTTGTTTTAACTTTAGACTTTGGAATTGTGATATTATACATTTGTTTTCTTTATTCTATCTGTTATTTGTTTTTTTTGGTTTCAGTGGAAAAACCTTTTCTATATAACTTCCCATACCCCATCCAATTGGGATGAAATTCTTAGTGATTGTACCCATTATCCAAGGGATGCTGTCTGCAAAATTACAGGTAGATAGGGTAAAAACATCCTTTTTATAGGCAGTTAAAATGCTCGCTTGAAGAACAAGCTGAGGCAGATACTTGGCAATCAAGGAAGAGGGCACAAATAACATATAACCTGTACAGATTATTCTTTCTAACTGTTCATGTGTAAAGCAGGATGGCTGAGGGTCTATTTTTAAACAAAAACAAAGCATACAGATGGCGAACACTAAACCCTAGCCATTCCTGTACCTTATGCGTGGAAACTGATATTGTTGCATGGAAGAACTATGAGTGCAAGAGAGCTTTTAGCCCTATCCCTATAGTCACCACCTCCAAGAATGCATTAGTAGAAAAGAACTAACAGCAGCTTAAAAATAACAAAATTTGTTGCAAAATATGAGGTTTTGTGACAGCAGTTACTCACAAAAGCTCATACTGTGCCACAAATTTTGCTAATCTTTAGGGTGCTATTGGACTCTCGCTCTTTTCTACTGCTACAGACAGACTAACATGGCTACCCATCTTGATCTATCAAGAATGCATCATTTCGCTAATGGGCTTGTCTTTGTCTTCAATGAATATTCATGAAAAACCAGTATTGTAGAGGGATTGAATCAGTAAATATTTATTAATTAGTGTAAGATGTATCTGCTTCTGGTCTCTCTCCATTGATTATAGAAAGAAGTGATAAGATACTATTTTGACAACCTCATTTTTAAATTTATCCTGTGCATCATTATCTAAATGTATCATATTAGCATTTTTTCCTGAAACAGACATAATCTTTAACATTTTAGGGGGAAATCCTAAGTAGCAAGCTGAATATTTTTCTGTCTTTTTTGTGTGACTGGCTGTGTCAGTGAACAGAGTGTACTTTTCAAGATTTTGTACCAAAGGAACACTTGTTTTATTGAAGCTTGTACAAACGGATAAGTGATATCAAAGGTTTCTGCAGCATTGCCTACAAGTTGCCAGAAGGTCGGTGTAAAAATATATCACTCTCTGATTCTGCTAGGGAAGAATAGCTATTGTTACAGCACGCTCTAAATCCTTGCCACGTACGAGCAGTGCCTGTCAAATGTTCGTTCTAGGTAATATGGGAAGTGTAACAGTCTCTCTGTTACAGCCCCTGTAACAAGAAGTTTATCAGGGTATATTTTTTGTACTTCTTTGGTTATTGTGAAACACCTGCTGGCTATAAATGAAGGAGTCTTTAGCAGAATAGCCTCTTTGCAGCTTAACAATAAATGAATACCACTCCTAACTTTTATTCTTCAGTAAAAACTTTGATTAGTTAATTGGGAATTAGTTTTTAGTTAATTGGGAATAAGTTCTTTGATTTCCAACATCACTTTTAGCCCTATTTTATGATACGCATTTCAAGCAGTCTGCATCATATACAAAATCTGCAAATCTCTTTCTGTGTCTAACATACATCTAGCTGAATATTTACCTTTATTTGTCCAAAAGGAAATGAAGATGGATTATATAAACTGAACTTCACAGGAGTTATTATATGTGGATTCTCATGCTAGCATGCAAGATACTTTTTACTGCACACAGTAAAAAAGGAAAATATTTTACTTTGAATTTACCTGCCTTTCTGAGAGAGGATTTTGATATTCCAAAATATGTTTGGAACCAAAACTGTGACAGTACTGTAAGAAACCTAAATTATGTAATTTGTCCAGATAAAAAATAGTGACCTTCAATAGATAATGGCACTTCCTACCTCCTCCAATAATATTTGTTACAAACCCTTAATACAACTTTAGCATTTTAATGCACCTTGACTCCAGCTACTTCAGAAATTATTTTGCAAAGGCATCTGCACTTCTATCAAACATAAATTGTGGGAAATCTGAGCCAGAGGGTCACATGGAGATTTTTCTATGCCCATGCAAAAACGTTTTAGGCTTTCTTTCAAGCCGGAATATGTCTTGATGCCCAGAAAGATCTTTGAAGAATATCTTATGGGGTGACATTTAAGGCAGCAAGAGGAACTACCATTGTGGGAGAAAATTATAGAAACCCTTTGATGTTTGGAAGTGTTCGAGCAAATATACATATGGATCTTTGGAACATGGCTTTGGTATTTAGTTTTAGATTATATTAAATGACTACAATTCTTAAAAAAAAATGCTTTCCTGATAATAAGACCCCTTAAATAAATTGAGACTTAATTCTGAGTAGTCCTGCTAAGAATTGCTTCCAAAATTTATACATTTGGTTCTAGAAACATATAATGCTCATTACTAGATAAATATAAACACAAAATAAATACCATCAGGAAGGTAGCATGTTATCACACTAGAATAAAAATTATTTGGCAAGGAGGAAGAAGCTCCTGGGTTCTTGTGTGGGTGATTCTACACATAGCTTTATTTAATGGTTTGGAAACCTTTGCATGATTATTGTACGCTCACCAGAATTTTGGTGGCACATCTTTGGAAGCACAACTGTTGAAAGTAGGAAAAGGAATTCAGATTGGCTTCAGATGAATAAAACATAATCCAGCAAAAAAAATTGCTAAAGATAAGGAGAGGAAATTTTAAATCAGAAGTTCAAAACTGAAATAACTGGAAAAAGCAGGGTAGTTTAGAAAGGCATGGGAGAAACAGTAGAAGATAGAATGTAAATCAGCACATTATGATAGCAAATAAAAATCACATGAAAAGTTGCTGCTCTGGTGTGTAGGAATAGGTACCCATAGAGAATATCACGACCAAACTACAAACTACTCAGGTACAGCTGAACTCATTTCTTGTATGATACCCTTTCTTTGGAACATCAGCCCTGACAGAATATGAATGGAATATTTGCTTAGGCTGCTGATTAATTATGACAAGGAAACTTTGGAGGCTAGTGTTATAAGAAGGATGTCATCCATGTATTGAGAAAAACACTTTCAGAACTTGTAACATGTTTAGAACTATGCTGAAAACTATTTCAGTGAGGTGAATATTTCTCCTCGATCTACTTAGTATGTGCAAATGTTTACCTTTTTAATCTTCCTCAGTACTAGTTTTCTGCTGGTGGCTTCTTCTTCTTTAGATTAGACATTTGGATGAACATATAGTGAACAGGATGATATAATAACGCTATGCAGCCAATGGAGAAGGAAATGGCAACCCACTCCAGTATCTTTGCCAAGAAAACCCCATGGACAGTAACAAAAGGCTAAAAGTTATGACGCCGGAAGATGAGCCCCTCAGGTCGGAAGGTGTCCAATATGCTACTGAGGAAGAGCAGAGGGCAAGTACGAGTAACCCCAGAAAGAGTGAAGCGGCTGGGCCAAAGCCGAAAGGACGCTCAGTTGTGGATGTGTCTGATGGTGAAAGGAAAGTTCAATGCTGCAAAGAACAATACTGCATAGGAACCTGGAATGTAAGGTCTATGAATCAAGGTAAGCTTGACGTGGTCAAAAATGAGATGGCAAGAATGAACATTGACATCTTGGGAGTCAGTGAACTAAAGTGGACAGGAATGGGCGAATTTAACTCAGAAGACCATTATATCTACTACTGTGGCCAGGAATCCCGTAGAAAAAATGGTGTGGCCTTTATAGTCAACAAGAGAGTGAGAAAGGCAGTATTGGGATACAATCTCAAAAATGACAGAATGATCTCGGTCCGAATCCAAGGCAAACCATTCAATATCACAGTAATCCAAGTATATGCCCCAACCACTGCTGCAGAAGAGGCTGAAGTGGACCAGTTCTATGAAGACCTACAACAGCTCGTAGAACTAACACCAAAAAATGATGTCCTCATCATCATAGGGGACTGGAATGCTAAAGTAGGAAATCAAAAGGTAACCGGAATAACAGACAAGTTTGGCCTTGGAGAACAAAATGAAGCAGGGCAAAGGCTAACAGAGTTTTGTCAAGAGAACACGCTGGTCATAGCGAACACCCTTTTCCAACAACCTAAGAGGCGTCTCTACACATGGACATCACCAGATGGGCAACACCGAAATCAGATTGACTATATAATTTGCAGTCAAAGATGGAGAAGCTCTATTCAGTCAGTAAAAACAAGACCTGGAGCTGACTGTGGCTCAGATCATGAGCTACTCATTGCAAAATTCAGACTTAAATTGAAGAAAGTTGGGAAAACCACAAGGCCATTCAGATTTGACCTAGATCGCATCCCCGATGAATATACAGTAGAGGTGAAGAATAGGTTTAAGGGACTAGATTTGATAGACAGAGTGCCTGAAGAACTATGGACAGAGGTCCGTGACATTGTAAAGGAGGCAGCACTCACTGCCATCCCAAAGAAAAAGAAATGCAAAAAAGCAAAGTGGCTGTCTGATGAGGCTTTACACATAGCAGAGGAAAGAAGGAAAGCTAAAGGCAATGGGGAAAAGGAAAAATTTGCCCAACTGAATGCAGATTTCCAGAGAACAGCAAGGAGAGATAAGAAGGCTTTCCTGAATGAACAATGCAGAGTAATAGAGGAAAACAATAGATTGGGAAGGACTAGAGATCTCTTCAAGAAAATTGGAGAAATCAAAGGAACGTTCCATGCAAAGCTGGCCATGATAAAGGACAAAAACGGTAGGGACCTAACAGAAGCAGAAGAGATTAGGAAAAGATGGCAAGAATACACAGAAGAACTATACAAGAAGGACCTCGACGTCCTTGACAACCACGATGGTATAATCACTGACCTCGAGCCAGACATCCTGGAAAGCGAAGTTAAATGGGCCTTAGAAAGCATTACTAACAACAAAGCTAGTGGAGGTGATGGTATCCCAGCTGAGTTATTCAAAGTCTTAAAAGAAGATGCTGTTAAAGTGCTGCACTCAATTTGCCAACAAATTTGGAAAACACAACAGTGGCCACAGGATTGGAAAAGGTCAGTTTACATTCCAATCCCAAAGAAGGGCAACGTCAAGGAATGTTCAAACTATCGCACAATTGCACTCATTTCACACGCTAGCAAGGTCATGCTCAAAATCCTACAAGCTAGGCTCCAACAGTACGTGGATAGAGAACTGCCAGAAGTACAAGCTGGGTTTCGAAGAGGTAGAGGAACTAGAGATCAAATTGCCAACATTCGCTGGATTATGGAGAAAGCAAGAGAGTACCAGAAAAACATCTACTTCTGCTTCATTGACTATGCTAAAGCCTTTGATTGTGTGGATCACAATAAATTATGGCAGGTTCTTAAAGAGATGGGAGTACCAGACCACCTCACCTGTCTCCTGAGAAACCTGTATAAGGGTCAAGAAGCAACAGTTAGAACCGGATATGGAACAACTGATTGGTTTAGCATAGGAAAAGGAGTACGACAAGGATGTATATTGTCACCTTGCTTATTTAATTTATATGCAGAGTACATCATGCGAAATGCTGGCCTGGATGAATCACAAGCTGGAGTTAAGATTGCTGGGGAAAAGATCAATAACCTCAGATATGCAGACGATACCACTCTGATGGCAGAAAGTGAAGAGGACCTAAAGAGCCTTTTGCTCAGGGTGAAAGAGGAGAGTGCAAAAGTGGGCTTGAAGCTCAACATCAAAAAAACTAAGATCATGGCATCTGGGCCCATCACTTCTTGGCAAATAGAAGGGGAAGTCGTAGAAGTAGTGACAGACTTCACGTTTCTAGGATCCCAGATCACTGCAGATGGTGACTGCAGCCATGAAATTAAAAGACGCCTGCTCCTTGGGAGGAAAGCGATGGCAAACCTAAACAGCATGATAAAAAGCAGAGACATCACCTTGCCAACAAAAGTCCGCATGGTCAAAGCAATGGTATTCCCCGTAGTAATGTATGGCTGCGAGAGTTGGACTATAAGGAAGGCTGAGCGCTGAAGAATTGATTCTTTTGAACTATGGTGCTGGAGAAGACTCTTGAGAGTCCCTTGGACTGCAAGGAGATCAAATCAGTCAATCTTAAAAGAAATCAACCTTGACTGTTCCCTGGAAGGCCAGATCCTGAAGCTGAAGCTCAAATACTTTGGCCACCAAATGAGAAGGGAGCATTCACTGGAGAAGGCCCTGATGCTGGGAAAGATTGAAGGTCAAAGAAGAAGGGGACGGCAAAGGATGAGATGGTTAGACAGTGTCATCGATGCAACGAACATGAAATTGAGCAAACTTCAGCGGACGGCGGAGGACAGGAGGGCCTGGCGTGGTCTGGTCCATGGGGTCGCGAAGAGTCGGACTCGACTGTGCGACTGAACAACAACAACAACATGCAGCCAATGAGCTTTAGCTATAGGAGAATGTTGTTGTAAATAATAAAGGCACCCTGACCTCAGTAGCCCAGGCTAGCCCAATCTTTTCAGATCTCAGAAGTGAAGAGGGTCGGCCATGGCTAGTATTTGGATGGGAGACCACCAAGGAATACCAGGGTTGTGACATGGAGGCAGGCTATGGGAAAACATCTGTGAATGTTTCTTGCCTTGAAAACCCTAGGGGGTTGCCATAAGTCAGTTGTGACTTGATGGCAACAGCAAAGGGCAATTTAAATGAATAGCTGAATTATTTTTCAAAGTGTTCTACAAATTCACAAAAAGTGGAGGCATGCCAAAAATTATTTGCTCAAAACAGAGGAATATATTTGGTGAACGCTAAAGTTAATGTGTTTTAGATGTATCCATCTTTCTAAATTTCCCTGACTTCATATACCAGAAAATGTATATCTGTTATCTTGGAATGTGATTTTACTTGTGAAATTCTATCCCAAGTGTACTTGTGTTGTGCATCCTACAGCCCTAACCCAAAATACACATTTCAAGTAGTATATAACCATAGAATCTTGTGTGTATTAAAACAACAACACTCTAGGCTGCCTTTCCCCACACAAAATGAAGGCTCAAGGCAGTTTATGAAAATACTTACTATAAAACTTTCTCAGTAAAACCAGTGTCCACTCCTGTATATGTATACGTACATGGTGTAATAACATAGAAGCTGCAGTAGCACTAGCAGCCAACTATAGTTTAACTAAAAAAATGCATAGTTTAAAAAATTATTTTGGATAGTTAACAAAAACAAAAGGCAAAAAAGATAAAATGTGTTTCATGCATGGCTGTCACAGTTTGAATTTAAAGAAAATTTGTTTGCAAACATGGGGTGAGGGGACAGCAGAAATTCAGTGTTTGCCTTACTTGGTGAAAAGATATATTGAAATATGCAACAAGTGCCACATATTTAGCATTGAGAAGCATCCTCTTTGCTATGAAGAATTAGCTAAACATTATAATCTAGTTTCTTTCAGAAGAAATTTAATATGGTCAGTGTAAAGCAAAGAGGCTATTAAAATTAAGTGAAAATGCTGAGTGGACAAAAACGAATTTCATTATGGATGGTCCATCACTATAACCTTAGTAGATCCATTATATGTTGTTAATCAGTGATTGTGATCTGTTTTTTAAATGTCTTTCAGTGTTTCAGATATTCTCTTGTTTGCATTATGATGGAAGAACATAATTCTGAATGATAATAGATTTAAAAACTATCTTTGTTGAATTAATTTAAAGAACATCTAACTTTGCTACAACAAAGATGCTTTTGAAAAATGTTTTATTTGTAAACTGTAATGAAATATATATGGACATATATGCACACACAAAGAAATGGGAAATGAATCTATTTTGGCTATTTTGCGTCTTTAATACCACTGGAATGGTGAATATAACCTGTATTGTCTCAATATAATATGTATTAAAACTGTAGAGTTTATGTGAAGAATAACATTGTTTACATCACTGCATTCTTGTTCATATTATATTTGGTAAATGTATCCTTGCTCCACTGAAATTCTTAAATCTCTTTCCTGGTTTTCTGAATTTGAAAATTATTCCTGGGCCATTAGAATTTTTAAAAGAAATCTTTATTTCCAGTACAGAGAGAACACTTAACATGGCCCCCTCTGTGGTTACTTAAATCCAGATATTGGGGGCATGGGCTGACAAGACAGATCTTTCTACATAGAAACAATGCCTGTTGCATTAAGAAACAAATGCCCACAGTGGCTGTTGCTAGGCAACTGCAACAATATTGCCAGCCATCAAGCTTGGTTCCTTTCAGTAAAAGGTACGGGCAGGGTCTGTTTTGGCCAGTCTGAGCAGCAGCCATTGCAGGCCTGACTGCTTACTACTATTCAAGAGCAACCACCACATGAAAGCCAGTGTGGGGTTGTGGTTAGAGTTTCAGACTAGGATCTGGGAGATCCAGGTTTGAATTCTCACTCTGCTATGAAAACTCAATGAGTGATCTTGGGCCAGTCACACCCTGTTGTGTCCACTGACTGCCACTAGACATTAGCGATTCACTGCCAAGCTTAACTCCCTATGAACAATAGGAACTAGGCTCCTGGATTTTCCTTGGGAAACCAATAGGGACTGTGGCGGGAGGTTTAAACCCACCAATAGGATCTAGGGGTGTTCCCAGGTACTGTATATAGTTGGCCACCTAGTTGTGTACCAGTAAACAATGCTGATCACTACAACCGTTTCTGTGGTTTCTACATGCGTCTAACCCACTACACAACAATGGCGACGAGGATGGGATCCCACTGAGCATCCCAGCCAGGCCGACAGGGCACCACAACGGCGGAAGACAACGCACTGCTACCTACGCTCCTCCAATTGATGAGTGAGCAAGGAACTTCCCGCCTGCAGCCACAACCAATCGGCACAATGGCCATTGCTCCAGGATCTGGGCTGGTACCGCCATTCGATACAGGCCATCCACAGCAATGGGGAGCCTGGGTCACCGGTCTGAAGTCAGTCCTGATATTCTACCAGGTGACAGACGAGGCCAGGAAGAAGGGCCTCCTGTTAGGGTCCTGCGGTCCCACCATAGCAGACCTGGCCCAGTACCTGCTCTCCCCCAAGAAGCTGGACAACTGCACCTTCGAGGAGATAGTCAAGGCAGTCCAGGACCACTTCACACCCAAGCCACCAGAGAAACCGCAGTGGAGTTCCTCGCGGAACTGGACAAAGGTGGACGTGGGCCGGCTGTGGGACTTGGTTCAAAATGGTAAAATACAAGACAAGGTCTATTTTGATGAAAAACTAGGGGAACAAACTTCATGGTTTCAATACCTACAGTTAAAAAACTTGATAGGACACCTAACTCCAACAGGAATATTTCAACAAAGTCTTACAGATTTGGAAAAGATAGTTATTGCATACCCAACCACACCAAAAGGAGTGCTTTCAAAAATTTACAAATATTGATAGATGATAATACGAATAAATTAAAAAATCAAAATAAATGAGAAGAAGAACTCAAATTGAATCTACAGGAATTGGATTGGAACAACATATGGGCGTCTCCTGCAAACAAGTCTTCAGTATACAACATCAGATTGCAATTTTTTAAATTGACATTGAGGTGGTATCTTACACTTCAACAGATACATAAAATGAATCCAATGATCCACCCCACCTGCTGGAAACGATGTGGTCAGATAGGAATCTACCTTCATTGCTGGTGGGGCTGCCAAGTAATTTTGGAATGAGGTGCTGACATAAATACAGAGGACCACAAATCAAACACTTCCATGCAATCCAGAAATAGCACTGCTAAACTTATGGAATAACTCTTTGGCAGGGGATACCAAAGAACTCACATCAATACTACTCGCCTCAGCCAGGCTGACAATAGCAGCAGCCTGGAAATCACCTTCACTGCCATCGATATCAGCATGGCAAGATAAGATTTGGGACCAATTCATTATGGCGAAAATCACAGACTCACTGAATAGAGCGAATAATAATAATACTCCAACTATTTCTAAGTTTGCTCGGATCTAGGCTCCAGTTCTTGATTATATGACAACAAATGATATTCTACCATCTAGGCAAATATATCATAAATGGTTATATTTATAGATCTCTCTGATTATAACAGGTCTTAAAATAATTATGATAATTTACAGTTCACAAGATCACCATGTTCAGACAGTAGTTACTATACAGGTACACACCCTTTCTAATCGCCAAAGTACAAGTGCTTTATAGTTTGTGATGTTTTTAGTCACCTTAAGTGTTGTTGTACAAAACAATATTGGTGAAATGTTATGTAAAGTCATCCCGTTGCTGCTCCCTTAAATACATTTTGAAAAGGGGGGGGGGAATAAACTGTAGTTTGTTCCTTAGGGATGATATCCTGTTCAACACTCTGTGTCACATAGTGGCCAAAAACCAGGCGCCATCAGGAGGTCCACCAGTGGGGCCAGACCCGTGACATCTTGTGATGCATTTTAAAGGAATTTTCCTGACAGGCTAATTTTCTATGTAGAAGGATTTTTTTTAAAAAAAGAGCATCATGAGAACCCTTGCTTGCATATAAGTGTTATAACCCAGATATGGTTTCACCACACCAGCCATATGGAAACTTAGACCCATGTGTGTCCAGGACTGCATTCCTGTCTGCTCCATTCCTTCCTTGCCCAGAGAGAGGGCAGCAAAGGAACAGGCATGGTCTCCTCTGTGGCATACTGACAAAAGATCCACTGGTAGGCTGACTCTGTTGGTTGGCAAGCCTTTGTGGTGGTCCTCCAGTCCGATGCAGAGAGTTCGGTGTGGGACAGAGAGTGGGAGAGGGGATCAGTCCCTGGCCGTGACAGCCTTCTTGCGGGTTGGCCTGCACGCGTGCCTGTCCCTGTGTGTACGCGTGTTCTCCCTCTGTCCCCTTTTTCACTCTGTCTGAATCAGTGCAGTTGTTGCTGTTCAGGTGGACATTGGAAGGGGCAGGCCGGCTGGCTGCAGATTCATGGAGTCCACTCCCTTTCTCCATTTCCATCCGCTGCTGCCCTCCTCGGAGCCGCTTTCTCTCACTTTCTCGCTTCCTCCACACCTTTCTCTGCATACTATCCTGGCGTGGGAGGGGCTTAAGCTGCCCATGTGGAGCCCCCCAGAAAGGTGGCAGCACTCTTGCTGCTGCTTCAGGTGGTAGCGGCTCTTTCCCACAGGGGGGTAGACGGCCGAGAGAGATTGGGAGTGAGAGAGAGCGAGCTCGCCCAGCCAGGAGAGGGCTGCCCAGCAGTGCGCCCTCTCCCTTTCTGGTGGGGACGCGGCAGCAGGGGTGCACAGGGTAGCCTGTGGTTGGGCAGAAGACAATGAGATGCTGGGGCATCCAGCAGAGCTCAGTGGTGGTTGCAGCACTTGCCACTGCTGCGGCGGGGATGGCAAGCTGCTCCCGAGCCAGGGGCGCCGAGGGACATGTTGCTGTGGCACCTTTCACTACAATGTCAGTTTTGCGCCCCTCTGATGTCTCCGCTTCTGGCAGTTACCTAGGTTGGCCTAATGGTAGGGCCGGCCCTGTTTGTTATGTTTATTTAGAAAGAACAAGTGAATTCAGGAGGGCCTCACACTTATTTGTCTGTTTCGCTGGCCCCTCTAAGGGAAAGGCTGCATCATATCAAACAGTGTCTAGGTGGATTGTCTCTACTATCAAGAGAGCCTATGAGCAAACATCAGTTCAGCATCCTTTACAAATACAGGCACACCCCACGAGGGCCAATGCAACTTTCGCTGCTTTTTGGTGGGACATACCGTTGGTTGATGTTTGTAAATCGGTAACCTGGTTGTCTGCGAACACCTTTATCAGGTATTATTTTGTTGATGTTAATACAAGTCCGTGGGGATAGCAGTCTTACATTCCATCTTTCAATGACTTGCTCACCCCACTGCCCGGTAAGTCAGTTTGCTCACCCCACTGCCCAGTAAGTCAGTTTGCTAGTCTCCCATGTGGGACTGCATAGAACAACAACAATGAAAATAACGTTTCACTTACCTGTAACAGTTGTTCATTAAGTTTTCTCTGTTCAGGCACACCCTCCTACCCTGCTGTGAGCTCCTTGACCTTCTTTATTTTTCGGCTCATAGCGGCAGCTCAGAAAAACTGAGGGAAAGGGGGAGCCTCTCCCTGAAGCATGTGACTGTTAGGCAGGAAAATGGCTATAACGGCGCTGATTGGGAGGGGCTCCTCCTGCTCTGTTGCTAAGCTAGCTAAAAAATCTTTTGGCAGCTGGCCTGCATGCATGTGCAGTCCCATGTGTGCCTGCACAGAGACAACTTGATGAACAACAGTTACAGGTAAGTGCAGCACTGTTTTGTAGCTCGTAGTTTTAAGAAATGAATGTCTTAACTTCCATTTTGGGGATTGTTAGTGTAATGTATCGAAACCTGCCCACATGTGAGGCGAGAACTCCACATGGTCAGATGAAACCTATGAGCTTTGCTCTGGGAGACATTAGCCTGAACGGATCCTAGCCCATACCAACCAGAGGGCTAGGTTCCCAGTTGGGACCTATGAAACTTTTGGCCACTGTATATAGCCTATCACTGAGTGGGGGTGTATTTCTGGGAGTGGGTTCACGGAGCATATAAGCTGGCTTGCTAGCCGTGATTTCTTGTCTTGTTCCCGATATTGAAATAAAAGTATGAGCTGATTTCACTCTACCCGATGCCTCAGTCTCAGGACTTTTCACTGGTGACGTAGGTGGGATCCGAACTCTCATGAACGACGCCCAAGAAGACCAGAGCCTCACATCGCGCTCCAATCCAGAAAGCAACACACACTGCTCCGCCTCATACACCATTTCTCTGGTCACAACGCACTGCTCTGCTCGCTGCACTGCGCACTGCTTTGCTGACTCCAGATCCGGCACCACACCGCGCCTCCCTTCTGCAACAGCCACCCCTGCTCCCGAGTCTCAACAGCCACGTGGAGTTGCAACCATGGCCGCTGCACAAGCGAACATCCCAGCCTTTGATATTACTCGCCCCCAGCAATGGGAAACATGGCTGGAGACCCTGGAAAATCATTTTGCCTACCACAACATTGTAGATGCCGGGAAAAAGAAGGCCCTGCTCCATGGGTCTGGCCCCCCCCTCACGCCGCTGCTTTCTGGGGGGTCAAGGACCTTTTAACTTCCAATGCTGTGCTGTCTCATTTTGACAAGGCGTTGCCGGTGGTCCTTGCCTGCAATGCTTCGCCCTATGGGGTTAAAGCTGTTTTGGGTCATTGCCTGGCTGACGGGCGGGAAGTCCCTGTCGCTTACTATTCCAGGACCCTGTCGGCTGCAGAGCATAATTATTCACAGATTGACAAGGAGGTGCTGGTGATAGTAGCGGGAGTGAAGTTCCACCACTACCTCTATGGCCGGCCCTTCATGGTCTTAACAGACCACAAACCCCTCTTAGGCCTCCTGGCCCCCGATCACCAGACACCCCAGATGGTCTCCCCCAGGGTGCTCCGGTGGTCCATCTTTTTGGTGGGGTACTCCTATGTGCTCGTCCATCGGCCAGGAAAAGCCATGGGCCACACAGATGCCCTCAGCCGTCTTCCCCTGCCCACCTCAAATCCTGACCCCGCTCCGGTGCACTAGCTGGCACTGCTAGAAGCCCTTCCCGACCGGCTGGTCCATGTCCAGGAGGTGGCCTGCCTCACTGCCAAGGACCACATCCTCTGTCAGGTCCTGGACTGGGTAGTGAGGGGGTGGCTGGTGGTCAGTGGGGACCCGGAATTCATGCCGTTCTCCTCCTGGAGGGACGAGTTGTCAACATATAAGGGCTGCCTGATGTGGGGAGGTCAGGTCGTAATCCCGGGGGCCTTACAAACACGAGTGCTCGTTGCCCTACTTGAGTCGCATCCCGGGATGGTAAGGATGAAAGCGCTCGCCCAGTTATGTGTGGTGGCCAGGGTTGGATAGGGACATCGAAGACATGGTCAAGCGCTGCATGGCTTGCCAAGAGTCACAGCATAAACCCCTGAGAGTCCCTGACCATGCCTGGGAATCCTCACATCGTCCCTGGTCCCATCTACATTTAGACTTTGCGGGATGATTCCAAGGCAACTGTTTTTCATCCTGGTGGATGCCTATAGTAAGTGGCTGGAGATGGTACCCATGCCTTCCACCTCCTCAAAGTCGGCCATCAGAGCAATGTGGAGGATTTTTAGCGTGCAAGGCATCCCTGACACGCTGGTCACAGACAATGGCACAGTGTTCACATTCTCTGAATTCCAGGACTTCACCCAGTACTACGGGATCCGACATGTCTGCTTGTCTCTGTTCCATCCAGCCACCAATGGTCAAGCCGAGCACATGGTGAGGACCACCAAGGATGCGCTCCGCTGGATGGACAGTAAGGACTGGGACTATAAATTGGCCGCTTTTTGGCCAGTGGACAACACCCCACACCAGCACAGGACGCAGCACAGAGCTCCTCCTAGGGTGCCGCTTGATGACTGGCTGGACCGCCTGCATCTGGATCGAGCCCTCGAACAGACACCAGACACTGAAACCCAGGAGGCAGCCTGGGGATTCTTCCCAGAAGACCTGGTATATGCCCACAACTATGCCTGCCCCCCCCCCGGATTCTGGCAAGGGTCGTGAGAGTAACAGGGCCTCGATCCTATGAAGTATCCATGGAGGACGGCCAGCTGTTACAGCGCCACATCTATCAGCTGCGCTGGTGAGTCCTCCCTCTCGAACCAGAGGACTATGGGGACACAGACGGCCCCAACTCCGCAGACACCGCCCAACCATCAAGGATGGCATATAAGCCGGCCTGCGAACTGTGATTTCTTGTCTTGTTCCCGATCTTGAAATAAAAGTATGAGCTGATTTCACTCTACCCGATGCCTCAGTCTCAGGACTTTTCAGTTAGACAACCACAACAGTATTGCCAGCCCTAAAGCCTTTGTTTCTGTCAGTAAAAGCAGGAGCCCTTTCCTGGGCCATTTTGGCCTCTGAGTGTGGGCTCATTGAAGCCAGGCCTGTAAGCAAAGACTGGGCAACTTGATACCACATGATACCAACTTGATACCCAGGCCTGGCTTACTACTGTTAAATAGCAGCCATCCTGTGAAAACCAATGTGGTGTATTGGTTAGAGTTTCAGAGTAGGATCTGGGAGACCTGGGTTCAAATCACCATTCTGCAGTGATAGCTCACTGGGTGACCTTGGGCCATGTATGCATTCTCAGATTAACCTGTCTCATAGGGTTGTTGTGAGGAAAAAATGGAGAAAAGGATTGGTAAGCTACTTTGGGTTTCCATTGTGGAGAAATATGGAGTATAAATGTATTAATATACATGAGTATAATGAATTAAATAAATAATAAACATGAGTATAAAGGAATTTAATAGATAATAAATATAGCTGAAGCCACGGGGCAGGTAAACATAGGTTGGCTGGTAGTTGGGAAGAAGAAAAAGATGCAAGAAGTGGTGAGAGGGCATGGGGGCTTTCAAGAAATGGAAGGAAGTAGTAGTGGGGGAGGGGAAAACGAGATGCCCCTGCAACTCTTCTTGGGGCCCTCCAGATATAAATTCCACAGGTCTGAGTTACTGATTTTTTGGGGGAAATTAAGCCTCAGGATCTATTCTCAGGGAAAGCAGGTTATTTGTGACCCACCTCTCTTTAAGTTCCAGGGTAGGTGCCATGGTTGAGCATTATTTGGCAGTTGCTAAGGCCTAAACCCCCGGAGGGTGTACTGCTAATCTCAGTCTGCTAGCACACAGGAGCAGTCATTGTTAACTGCACTTTCTTTCTGGATAGTGACAGGATTGGGCACCTTAGAGGACCTTCTTCTTTCTTGGTGCATGTCTTAAAAAGATACCAGGGTTTCTTTCTCCCTCTCCTTTATGACAGCAGATAGTGCTTGCTGCTTGCCACCACTATTTGCTCAGCTGTTTGTCTGAGTGGACCAGTAGCAGTGACTTCTAAGAGAAGTAAACTCTGCTGCCGAAACCACTCAGAGGGACAGAATAGGTGAAATTGTACCTTCTTGCTACCACTGACCACTCCTTCACCCAGCTAAGCAGGCAGGTGACTAGTGATTCTAGTTAGCAGTAGCAACTGTTGCTTGCTCACCTGTTCTTTTTCTGTGGACTATAATGGTGGCTGCTATAGCTCCTAGTACTCTTTACATCTCATATATGAGCTATTACCATAGGATGAAAAGGGGAAGTCCACTGAATGGCATCTTACGGTACCTCTCCTATCTTGTAGTGAGCCCTGGCAAACTTCAAAATCATTTTGGTCGTTAGGCAAATGGTGTGTGGAATACTTTTGTGGATAGATTTGGATTTTCCTGTTGCTTATGAACTTGTTTAAACATATCCATCCCCTTTGTTTTCTAGTGTACCTGTAGGCAAGATATGGTAACAATATCAATGGATGTCTTTGTGAAGAAATTCCAGCCTGACAGGTACCAGCTGTGGAAACAAGGAAAAGATTTATACACCATCGATCATACAAAACCCACCCCTGAAATGACACCTGAGGTAAAGGCCTGGTTGCAGAGAAGAAGGAAAACAAAAAGATCTTCCAGGTGGTAATGAATGTTTTGTGCTCTGTTTACTTTAAGTTAAATATGCCATGATTTCCATTTTTTTTTTAATGCTTTACCCATATTCTCCCACCTATTTCATTTGAGTTATTCATTTATTTCAGTCACGGTTAATTTCTGTCTCCTTAAAACCTAGCAGTGAGCTTCAGGGAAAGAGAGTCATATTTCATAATGATAATACTAATTGAAGAAATGTATTCATTTTTAAAAGTTTAATGAGAATGCATTATGGGAGCTTGTGTATATGGAGCTCTGAGCATTAATATAATATTTATTCTTTTTCTTACCTGATGATATCCCCCCCCACGCAAATCCTGGTTTATTTCAGTGCTCAGAAAAGCATCATTGGGGAGTGTAGGGTTAAAAACTAATTTCTGAATATTACAAGAAAAGTTTTCAAATGCTGCAAAATCTTTACTTGTTTATGTATTCTTGAGAGTTCCGTAGCCTCTGGCCAGAGTCCTGTACAGAGGCAGATACCTAGTTGGCAGACTGTTCAAATGTTTGTGCCAGTACCTGGATATTCATGCGGATTTGAATTGTTTTACTGAAAATCCTAATGCTAATTGTCAATGCAGGTTTTCACAGTTAGTAATCCAAAATATTGTTCTCATTATGTATGCAAGTTTTTTCACAATTGGGCAAATTCTGGAATAATTTTTCATGTCTTATGAGCATCTTTTAACTTCATGTTAAATTGATCTGATTCATTCACATCAAGGTTAGAAGGGGTACTAGATATTTTCTGAATCATACTTTTGAACAGCCATACTCTTGAACTATTATTAATTTATGAAGACTACAAACCATTTCACTTTCTAAAGGGACTTCATATTAGTTAATAAGTATTGGAACCTCACCAGCTGTCTTGGCATCCCCCCTCAAGAGAAAAAAGTGCCTTTTCTATCTTCTCTTTGCCGTACTTTATATTGCAGTCATAGGGTCTAGTTATATATTTTTCTATTACTAGGCTTTGATATTCTGATATTCTGAGAACATTTCTTCACAACAAAAAGTTTATTTAAGGCACTTCTATACCACTTATTCAGGAATAGTGCTTTTCAAAGTGATTTATAGATTACAACCCCCCACAAACTAAAGTAAGCCTAAAAATAAACATTACCCCCCCCCTTTTCCTCTGACATTTTCTGGATATATCGTATTATCACATTGTGGCTCCTTGTGGTTTTGATCTAGGCAGAATAAAAAGTGGAGAGTAATAAGTAGGTGGCATTGACTGATGCCAAAAGATTGCATTAGGTAGATTCATAGTAATTTCTAGCTATACCAATTCATGATTCATGGATTCATATTAATCTGTGGTCCAACTTTAGAACCTGTGGCAGAGCAGCTGTCATTAGAGTTGCTATACCTCTGCTTATTAGTAGGGTTGTCATGTCCCCTTGCCATTGCAGCAGGGGATTTGGGGGTGGGCAGGGCATCGCAGTGTCCTCGACACAATGATGCTACCTGGAAGTGATGTCATTGCATCAGTGACATCAGACACAAAGCTCTGGTTTGGGGTCAAAACTCTATGGTTTTTTGGCTTCAAAATCACAGTTTGCCCCCAAACCAGAGAATTACCATGTAACATCCGTGGCATGATGACATCACCCAGAAATGACGTCATCATGTCGGGGATGTTGCACAATTATGTCCCTGTGTGTGGGTGGGGTTTTTCCCACCAGCCAGCTGGCCAGCAGCAGACCAAAGCCCTCAAAAGTGGGGGAACTCCCACTGTGACCTGGGGCTAGTAACCCTGCTTATTACTAATCCCTTACTTAGGGTTCTTGACAAATAAAGGAACTGAAAAAGCAGTAGTGGGGAGGAAATAGGCCTGAGGATAACAGTATATGGGCTTTTGAAGAGGCTGTTGAAGCAGCTCAGGAGCCCAATCATTGGCATGGAAGCGCTCATGAAGTTTTCCTTTGTAAATTGCATGTCTGGAAAATGGACAGCTTTGCAAAAACGAAGTTGAGAATGCTGCATTAGATTTTGTGGTACAAACTATTATGGAGCTTACCTCTTGCTTCCTGATTTATTTATTTTTTAAAGACTGTCAGAGTCTTCTGCTTTAAACAAATGTATAGCATTTAATTATCAGTCCACATATGTCCATGCCATCTATGAGTTGAGAAGCTTCATTTTTAATATATATGTCACATAACTGCTCAGTGATGTTCTTGCATTGCCAGTGAGCTTGGCATCTTTATTATACAACTGCCATTTGCACTTGGCAGAGAAATTATTTCCTTGTCAGTACAACCCTTATTTATCTGAATAGCCAATTTAAAAGTTAAAATTAAAAATGGAGACATTATAGTAATTATGTTGAAAGTTTTATCAGATGAGTGCATGCACTGAATTTATTCACTGTGCTAAACTGGTGGATGCATTTCTGTGCTATTTAATTAGTAGAGTTGGCACAAATGCAAACATAGCAGGAGATGTGCATCCCCCAAATGAAGATAAAATGTTTGTTCAGTTTCACCTCTGCTGTAATGTGTCAAAGAAAAATATTGATAATTTTAGTTCCGGGAATAATACACCTTCCCACTAGAAATACAGAAATACCAACTCCAGGAAATTAGTGAGGTGGTAATATTTGTGTACTAGGTTGCATGTTGTGCTGGTACTGTGTTGGTAATGAAGCACTTTTACCAGGATAGAAATTACATCACATCTGCAGCAAGAACTGGCCTGGGGAAAGGATCATGTGTGCATGTGTGTGGCGTACATGCAATTGGCTTGAATAAAACAAGGACAGAAACTTACTGAACACAGATTCTTTGGGTTTGGTGTAACCTAGGCAGGGAACTACAAATGGTACTGACAGTCTGACTGCTGACAGTGGAATCCCCAAGCTGCTAGTTGGCAATCTCCAGGGAAAAAATAGTAGGTTAAAGCATGAAGCAGTGCGGGAGTCACTGTTTGTGCCCATTACCTTGGTGGCACAGCTCGCATATAAGTATTATCCTTGAAATTCCTTAAGTGAATCCTCCAGATAACAGCATGGAATCCATAGGAAAGTGCCAACAGTGAAGGATGTTGCATTGCCCCTTATCCCTTCCCTCCGCACCAGGCACAGTAGGATGCCTTCGCTTACCATTGGGAACCAACCATACTGAACATAAAGAATTTCAATATCTGCACTATATATTTTTTAAATATATACTGGCTACAGTCACCAAATTCTTGTTTTCCAGAGTGGTAGCCATGTTGGCCTGAAGATACATGATGTTTTAACTTTGGTTTGCAGATTATGAATACATATGTTTATATGCACATATATGTATATAACTACAAATGAAAAAAAAAATAGAGAACATTTATGGGGATATAACAAAATGAAACCAGAAGGCCATGCAGTCCAAGGGATAGGTATGTTGCGTATAGAGGCAAACAATGAAAATGAGATCTAGGCATAAGAATAACAGATCCACAGCCAAATAATAATGAATGAGCAAAGCAAGAGGAATAGTATACACAAACCCTTTGTATATGTAACTTCCAGACAAATGATTGGCATGATCAGTTTTTGTTAAGTGCTGATCACTTGTAAAAGAAGAAAAGGTGTTAGCAATTAAAGAATTGAGAATACCAATAGTCTGGGTGTTGGATATGGCATGCATAGGCTCTCTGAAGCTACTTCTAGAAGAAAAAGTGCCAGAATTTAGTGCAGCATAGAAGTTGTGTTTTCTGACATGGAAGCACTTTTCTCTACTCCCAGATTCATGGCGGCTTTTATGATATGCACTCTACTTATAGTCAGAAGTGCATTCAACTATATTATCCTTACCTGGGCTTGAATAATAAAGCCCCTTCCAATGGCTGATGAATAGATATTTTATTTATTTATTTAAACCATTTTCATGCCTCTTTCCCACCCAATCAGAGTCCCTGAGGCGGCACACATCTAACATTAGAACAATTAAAAACATTAAAATTATAAAATAATTCAATAAAACACATTTTAAAAAACACCAGAGTCAGGGAGAAGGAGCAATAACAGTTACTGGGGGTATGCCAAATGAAACAAAAAAGTCTTCACCCTCTGGCAAAAGACACGGATAGAAAGAGGCTGATGAATCTTCCTGGAAAGAGAGTTCCAAAGTTTTGCTGCCATCGTGGAGAAAGCCCTGTCTCAAGTCGCCAGCTGTCTGGCCTCAAATGGCAGGAGCAGCTGAAGCAGGGCCTCCAAAGATGTTCTGATTGAGCAGGTAGGTTCATGTGGGAGAAGGTGGTCCTTAAGATATGCTGGTCCCAGGCTGTATAGGGCTTTAAAGGTCAGTGCCAGCCCTTGAAATTGAGCCTGGAAGCAAATTGGAAGACAGTGTAGATGAAACAAGACTGAAGTGATATGGTCCCTGTGACCCACTCCAGTCAACACTCTGGCTGCAGCATTCTCTACCAGCTTTCAGAAAGTCTTCAAGGGCAGCCCCACATAGAGCATATTACAGTAATCTGATCTAGATGTTACCAGGGCATACACCACAGTGGCAAGACCTGCCCAGGAAAAGCCACAACTGCCTCCCCAGCCAAAGTTGGTGAAAGGCACTGCTGGCTACCGCTGCCACCTGTTTATCCAACAGGCCCAGGTCCAGGAGCACTCCCAAGCTACAAACCAACTTCTTTAGAGGGACTGCAACCCCATCCAGAACAGAAGATAACCTATTTCCTGGGTCAGACCTTCCCCCCACCAGTAGCACCCCCGTTTTATTGGGATTAAGTTTCAGCTTGTTTAATCCTCATCCATCCAAAACTGCCTCCAGTCACCTCTTCCCAGTTTCCACAGCCTCCCTGGGATCTGCTGATAGCAGTATCATCTACATATCGATGGCAGCTCAGCCCAGATCTCTGGAAGACCTCTCCCAGTGGCTTTATGTAGAAGTTGAAAATCACAGGGGACAAGATGGAACCATGGAGAACCCTGCAGGCCAATGGCCAAGTGGCAGAGCAGTAGTCCCCCAGTACTGCAGTCTGAAACCTACCCATGAGGTAGGACTGGTAGCATCAGACATAAGTGCCTCCCATTCCCAAAAGGCGATCCAGAATGATACCATGGTAGATGGTACTGAAAGCCACTGAAAGGTCCAGGAGAACTAACAGGGTGACATTCCCCCTGTCCATCTCCTGGTGAGCAAGGCCATTTCAGCCCCATAACCAGGCCCAAATCCAGATTGGAATGGATCCAAACAACAACAAAAAATCTGCTTCATTCAGGAATCCCTGAAGTTGGCCAGCCACTGCTTGTTCAATCACCTTGCTCAAGAATGGTACCTTCGAGACTGGACAATAGGCAGAAGCAGCTACTCCCTCTTTCAGAGAGGCATTTACTATCTCCCAGAATTAGTCCACCAGCTCCCCTCCCAGCAGATTTAAGCAGCCAGCGGGGACAAAGGTTTTTGAAAATCTTCCAGCACCATAACATTGTTCAAATGAAATCCTGATGGCAATAATGATAGAAGCAAATGAAAAATGACTGATATTTTTCTATTTATATAGCTGCCTTATTTATTTATTTAAGCATTCTTAGGCTGCTTTTCTCCACAGAGGGGACACTGAGCAGTTTATGAAAAAGGAAAATAAGTTTCAAATTACAAATACAGATCCCCCCCCAACACATCAGGGCTGTTTATTACTGCTTTTAATGTGGATCAGGCAATATAATAGTCATTCTCAATAGGTATAGAGAAACAACAACGGGCTGTTAAATTGAAGCTTAATCCTCATTAGACTGAGATGCTGTTGGTAAATGAATGATTAGTCAAGCATGGGGTTCTTTCCCCTGGTTTTGATATAGTTACACTCCTCCTTAAGGATCAAATGCATACATTTGGAGCACTTTTAGATGCAGCTTCAAGAGTAGATGCTCAGGCAGCATCTGTTGCATTAAGCGTCTTCTATTAACTTTGGATTGTGTGTCAGCTGTGGCTCTTATTGGGTGGGACTGATCTTACCACAGTTATTTCATATAATATCTCAGGTGATTACAGGATGATGCCCCATGTTCTATGTGAGCCTACCTTCATTTGGAAAATGTGTAATTGCTCAAGGATTGGACCGTCAGACTGTATAATTTCTCTTATACAAAGAGAACTTTACTAATTCATGGTTTGTTGAGGGTCACAGTTCGGAAGTATTGATATTGACTGATAAAGGTCTAAATTATCTTGAAATGGGATACCTTAAGAGTCATTTACCCCTATATGAATCTGACCACCATCTGAGATCTGTGTCAGGGGCCTTTTACTGAGTAAGGCAGGTGACTATCTGTGGTGGTGTTTTGGCTATGGGAGTTCCATTACCAGTTCTCCTGGCATTTATGTTAGGATCTTTTAAGCACCAGGTGAAATTTGTCCTATTTACTCATACTTTTTGTTACATACAGAGGACATCTGTGTTTCATTGTTATTATGTCACTCTATTCTGTTTTTTACTTATGCCTTTGTGTTTGTATTTCATTTTTTAAATTTCTAATTAGCCATCTTGAGTGCCTTTGTGGCAGAAAGGTGGCCTATAAATGGCTTAAATGAATAATATTATTGGTTAGAATATTACTATCTACATTAGTAATGTGCTTCGATGTGTATTATAATTTCCCCTAATTTAGATTCTGGTGGCTATTGTGGAAGCTGTATTTACAACTGTTGAAAATAACACTTTCTTTGTAAATGAGACTACCGAAGAATAATCAATCAAAATGTCTTATATGCTTAGGGATTTGGAAATCATTGTCAAAGTTTAATGCAAATGGGAGATTACATTAATGTATAAGTTAGTCTTTGTCATATTCTATAGGATGTTTCACCAAGTAGCTAGCTTTTAAACTTGATTTGACTGAGTTATTTGAAGTTATTTTAGTTAATAACTACCTTTAAAGAGCTATATTAACAGGTTAAGAGGTTAAATCTAGTCAGTTGTTAATCTGTTGTTTAATAAATTATAAACACTATCTCAACACAAAAAGATGAAAAAGTAACATTTTAAAAAAAGCTTCTTTAGGCAGGTGAAAGGGACATTTATATTAGAAGCTATTTTATCTTATCCTAGCCAGACATTCTGTTCTGACAGCAGTATCTCTTATAACAGCTTCCAGCATACCCAATCACGATCAAAAAAGCTTAAAACTCCAGAGGACAAGAAGGTATCAACCATACTGGTTGGTACAGAAATCACAGCCACTGAAGCAGCTATGGATAGCTTCAAGGTCAATGAAAAACCATTAGAAAAAATAAAGCCAGTAAACACCGAAGTGCCATCTGGGGAAGAACAAGATACAAGAATGATGCAAATGGATCAGAATTTATTGGATAGCAAAAAGGTCTCAGGTGAGAAAAGTGATATTATTTCCCATAGAATTCATACGTAGTTGATAGTGTGTGATCCTGTAAATCTGTAAGTGGCAATCCACTCCATGAGTTAATCCATGTAACCAGAGTGTCTCTTACATTGCACTATGGTGTTAGCACACCCACAAGCCTGTTAGAATGTAAAGAAATTTGGGGTCTGACCATCTGCCTCCTCAGGATTAAAAATTAATAATACCGTAATGTTGTTGTAATGTAGGTGTAATGGTGCAGGTCTCAGTACTGGCAAGTTTTACTTGTAGATTTAGACCGATTCCCCAAAAGCAGCTGTGCCGCCCTTGTGCTTCTGTTTCCCGCACTTGCATTGGTCAGTTGCGTACTGTTTGCTGCACAGCCGCATTTTGACCCGCAGCTCCTCCCAATTTTCCCCATGTCTTCTCGATCCTTTTTTTTGAGATCGAGAAGACTTGGGGGAAATCAGTGGAGCTGCGGGTCAGAATGCAGCCACGCACTGAATAGTACATTGACCAATGCAAGCGGGGGAAACAGAAGAGTGAGGGTAGCACAGTTTCTTGTGGGGAATCACTCTTATATTTTCTCCTCATGTTTTGCTGAAGATTTGCGACAAGTATAATTTCCAAAATAAATATGGAGATGCGTAAAGAGGAAGTATTTTAGTTAACTGCTGACAGCCATTAAAAATAGCTACAAATCGTATCCTTCTGGTGGGAGGGGGCGGCCGTGGCTGTGCGCTGGACTCCCCTGCCCACCTCTCAGGCCCACCTGTCCCTGGCTAGAAGGAGGGCGGGGGCACGGGCTTACCAGCAGACTGCCAGATGGGATGGCAGCGGTGAGAATGCTTGGCTGGCTGGCTAGCTGTTGGAGCGAGGTGCATGCACACGCGTCTGCTTGCCTTCCCGTGGGCGCTCCATCACATGCACGGTGGGCTGGGCTGGTGCCTCAGTGGTGCCCAGCCAGGCTGGTGCTCCCCCCCCCATGCTTGGGCTCTCAGCAATGCCCTCCCACCCCAGCCAGGTGCTCGGAGGGAGGGGGCGGCCCTGGCTGTGCGCCGGACTCCCCTGCCCCGCCGTTCTGGCTGCCTGTCCCTGGCTAGGCCAGGGAGATGCAGGGCTTTTGGCAGGGGCATGGGGGCTTTTTGCGGGGGGCTGGGTGCAGTTTGGCACCCTAAGGGCCAGCCTGCGCTAGGCGAACGCCTAGTTCGCCTAGTGAGTGAGCCAGCCCTGCTTAAGAATTGGAATACTTTGGAGCATTATTTGATGTTAAGTTATATATGATTTTTACCTCTATGCAAGCAATGGGCATTTCCTGCTCATTTGCTAACAATTGCCAGGACTAGGTTTTAATATTAAGCTAAGAATGAAGAGCCTTGTGACACTTTAGGCTAATGGACTTCTGGTATAAACCACTAGGTTTTCTGCAACATAGTGACTTGACTATTATGCTGGAGCTTAAACGAAGAATTGGAGTGCGTATACATATACATATACATATACATATACATA
Organism: Gekko gecko; assembly: GCA_029375565.1. NCBI lineage: Eukaryota > Metazoa > Chordata > Lepidosauria > Squamata > Gekkonidae > Gekko > Gekko gecko. The sequence continues at coordinate 125,251,946 of JAPDNY010000007.1, forward strand.
TACATATACATACATACATACATATACACGCACACACACACACAAGAATTAGTTACCTATGCAGACTTTTAGAGCTAACTCCATTTAAAGAAACCTAAGATCATGCTCTTGGGAAGTCTAACAGTCACTTTATAGTGTTTCCATAAAGAGGTACTCACATACTTTCTTTAAAAATCTTGTCTATGAGCTCCAAATGTTATGCTGGAAATACCTGCTAGTTTAGTACCAGACAATTGATCCACCATATATAGGAGTTGTATTTTATTTACTCTGGAGGATTATGTAGCTATCCCATTGAAATGGGTGCTGTTGGCTTTGATGAAATTGAACTCTAAATAATTTGTAATTCTTTAGTTACCAAAACTTTTTTTTATTTCAAGATTTCATCAGTGGCTCTCAAGTACTGTTTTTTCATTGTCTGAATGTTGTCTTGTTAGCTCACAACTCTTCGAGCTCACATCCTAACCATGATCCTGTAATGAAAAAAGTACAAACTGAAGACGAAGAGAAAGAAAACTCTGCCTTTGTTCAGTTCTGTCCTGAGGAATCTGGATTGGCCTTGCTTTCATCTGCTAGCTGTAATAAGGAAGGAGATTTAAAATCTTCAGCTTCTTCCAGGCAGGCTGTAGAGCATGCTTCTTCTGAAGCTGAGAATTTGGAGAAAGAAGAAACTAGCAGTGTATCTACAGAAGAAGATGAGATCAGTGACCTTGAAAGAAGTGAAAATGACCTGGAACCTGGAGAAATATCACTAGTAAGAGAAGGGTTTGGGGAGGAGAGAATGAAAATAATCTGAGCATGTTCATTGTTTTTGATAAACTCCATTTTTGTTGTTATTGTTTCTCGGAATTAGTTCAAAACTCTATGAACTGACCTTGTTTTTTTAAGTGTCTGGCATGGTATTAGATAGTTTTTGTTTGTTTTATTCTTATATCTAATTATTTTCCTCCTCTTGCTTAACACTTTTGTGTGCGGTATACTTCACACTCCCTCTCACCCAAGCCTCACAACAGCGATAGGTGAATTATTTGTTTTCAGATAGGTCTGAGAGGAAAGTAGGGGTGTGCAATATTTTTTTAATCCGTATTTTTTGGTTCGGGTCTATTGTACCTGAAAAAAAATTAGGATTTCTAAAAAATCCCAGATCTCAATACTGGTACAGTATTCAGATCCAGGATTTTTCAGAAATCCTGAATTTTTGGGGGTCCAATAGACCCAAGAAGAAAAATACGAATTTATTATGAGGCTGGTTTGGCTTCTCCTGCGGCCCGGTTTAAATTAGGCCTCAGGAGAAGGCAGCACAAAGCTCAGCTGGTGGGGAACAATCTGCTCCTCGTGGGCACAGCCGATCATGGTTGGACTTGCTTCTCATGCAGTCTGGTTTAAACTGTAGGAGAAGCCAGCTGCAGGAGCTGCTGTGCCATGTGGAGCACATTGCTTTTCATGGCACAGGAGATCCTGACTGGGCTCGCTTCTCCTGCAGTCTGGTTAATCTGGGTTGCAGGAGAAGCAAGCCCAGGAACTGCTGTGCCACATGGATCACATTGCTCTGCATGGCATAGGAGATCTTGGGGCTGGCTTGACTTCTCCTGCAGCCTGGATTAAACCGGACTGCATGAGACGCCAGCCCCAAGCTGAGCCAGTGAGAACAGTCTGCTCCAACCAGTGCAACTGATCCTTGGGCTGTCTTCTGCAGTTCCTTTAAACTTTAAAGGGACTGCAGTAGACACCCGACAAACAGCTGAGAGGTGGGAACAATCTGCTCTCGCCTCTCCGCTGTTTTAGGATCTACTTGGTAATTCCCAAATATATCTGGGATTTTTGGGGAATATTTCTGGTTTTCCTGAGAAAACTGGATACATTTAAGATACCAAAATCTACCCAAAAATTTCTGATAAGTTATTTTTCAGGTAGATTTTCAGCTCAGGTAGATCCAAACGCACACCCCTAGAGGAAAGGTCTGACTTGTCTATGTAATGTGCATATTATTCCCCTATTCTTTGTGTTGGTTTGAAAAGGACTATCTACAGCAAGCTGAAGAAATTAAACTATGTCAAAATAATTAGGTGACATTTTTGCAGTGCCTTCAAGCATTTATCATAACTATACATTATTTTTGTGGTCCTTCCCGTACCCTGTGAGACAGAACAATATTATTTAAATTTATGGTGTGGGTGGCTGGCTGAAGCTGAGAGGACAGTGGAAGGCCTAAGGACAGTTTCTGGTGCTTTACAGCTCACTCTCTTAGCTACCATCCTGCATAGAAGTGCTGTTCACATCATCCCATTTACAAAAGCCATCTAATTCTGATTTCTTTCCATTGAACTTGTAAATATTCATGTGACTGAGATTCCAGGAAATAATAGCATAGCTGTATCCACTAACTTGGGAGGCTCGATCTGCTCCTGGCACCCGCAGAGAGCAGCCCATTTTGGATGCCAGATGTTCCTGGGAGAGTGGAAATATACGTTCGAGCTAAGAATAAAGCTGCACTTGCCCTTTTACAGACATAAATAGCAAGCTCATCATTGTTTTACAGAGAGAGGAGATTTACCAGTCCCAAAGCCAGTCCTTCTGTTTTAATATAAACTGCTAATAAACATCTTCTCAATGGTGAGATTGTATATTGCAGCTTATGTTTAATTCATTTGCTTGGGTACTTTTTAGCTATATTCCTAAGTGGGTTTTCAGATATTTCCCAATATGTTTGCATGCTGTGTCTGTCTTGTAGTAGCAAAAAAGCATTTATAGGAATGTTGTTGAAAAAGCTAACCCTTTGCCATTCTGCGCAGCAACCTTGTGTTGTGTAATGAATCCATCCTATTTTTTAATCATGAAAACAGCTGCACAGCATTAAACCAATGATCCTTCTAGGTCAACAACCTGTTTCCTCCACTGGCTAAACCTAGTAGTGTCAGGAAGTGATACAGCTCCAGGGTACTAATAGAGTATTCCATTTCATATTGCTCACTGCCAGTCTCATGAATTCCAAGTTTTATAACCATCTTAACAGTTGGAACAGAAGACTGGAACTATTACCCAGTAGTCACTGATATTTTTTCAACTTCCGTAATAGGCAGAGTTTGGACATGCACACAAAATCCTAGTAAGTTGACTAGTTGAGATGTTTGCTACAATTAAGGGAATCTCAGCATATATTAAATGAAAAAAACCTGACACAGTCCTTGGGGTGCGCATTCAGATCTACCCGAGCCAAAAATATGCTTAAAATTACCTTATCGGTATTTTTCAGGTAAAATTTGGCTTCCCAAATGTATTTGGGTTTTTTTGGGAAAACCAAATATATATATATATATATATATATATATATATATATATATATATATATATCTCCAGAAAAAATCCTGGATATATTTGGGGACTTGGGGTAGATCTGAAAACAGTGGACAGGCAGGAGCAGATTGTGCCCGCCTCTCAGCTGTTTGTCAGTTAGGCTTATGCAGTCCCTTTTAACTTTAGAGGGACTGCAGAAGTCAGCCGGGGTGGCGGGGAGCTGAGAGCTCCTTGCTACCTTAAATGTGGCTGATTTTCTCTTGCAGGCTGGTTTTGCCCACAGAGAGCCAATCACTCTTTGCCAGTGCAGCTCTCCATTGCCTTCTCCTGTAGCTCCGTTTAAACCAGACTGCAGGAGAAGCCAAGTCAGCCCCAGGATTGGGATGGTATTATTTTACCAATTTTTTTTTTAAAAAAATACCATACAGGTATTTGGATCCAAGGTTTTTTGGGCAGCCTGAATTTTTTTTTAGGTCCAATAGACCCGAACTGGAAAATACTGGTAAAAAAATTGTACACCCCTACTCTACACTGGGGAAGATAATCTTGAAAATATCTGGAAAAATCATTGCTTCACTAATTTAAATTTAGGGTAGCCACTGTTGCCTCTCCGAGGGAGTATTGTGGGCTCAGAATTCACTTCTAGGACTGGCAACTGCGTGTCCATCTTATTTATCCCCATGCCGTGAAAAGCTTCAGTTGCCCATTTCCACACACACTCTGGTTCAAGGGACAGGGTGTTTTTCTTTAAGCCCGTTAGAAACTTTATCCACTTATTTTGCATCATTAGGAGAGGGCAATGCTGAGTGGTATCAACACACAGGTCTCTAGAAAGACTTTCAGCACCTTCAGACACAAAGTTTGAGGACATTGCCTTAAACAGTGTTTCTCACATTCAGTCCGCTGTCAAGGCCATTTCAGGAGCTACTTATCCTTGTAAAATCCCTTACCTTTTAGTAAAATATGCTCTGCAGGAAAAAAAAGATGGCCATGAAACCATCCCGAAGAATTTTGAATTATTTTATCATTCACAAAAGGGATTATCTTTTATTCCCTGTTTTTTGGAGGGGACCAGGAGTGGCAGAAATACCAAGCACAGGGAAAAGGGACAGCAGGACTCCCACTTAAACTGTTCATCTTCTGGCTGCCTGACAGTAGCCATGCTAAGCAAAGTCCCACAGAATCATCTTAAGAAAAGCATTTCCCAAGTGAGATTTGGATCCATGATGGTTTTGTGACAAAACTAAACTCTGAGATTCTCAGCACTACTGATCAGAAGTGTCTTTTACTTCAAAACCCCTGTACAGCTGCTATTTCTGTCTTTTTCTCTTGAGGACCACCTGGCTGCATTAGCACTTCAGGTTTTTGTCATGAAGCTATGTTCTGTTCTCTGGCAATAATGTCACTTCCATTGTGCTTGCTTGAATTTCTTCTAATTCTAGTCAATTTTATTTTAATAATATTCATCTTGTTTAACAACATGTATGTGCATGTAACATTCTTAATGGGAGTAACCTTATGTACATACCCTCCACGAACAATTAGCTAAGCACAGGGCTATTTTTGGGCAGGAATGCACAGGAACGGAGTTCCGGCTGGCTCCTGAGTTGGCCACGCCCAACAGAAAATCATTAGCATAATAGGCCACACCCAACAGCAGAAACTCATTAGGATTGGCTACGTTAGGGGTGTGTGGCCTAACACGCAAAGGAGTTTCTGCTCCAAAAAAAGCCCTGGGTTTTGACAACAAACAAGGTAAACAGAATAAGAAGCAAAAGCTGAGTGTGGCTGGATGACCACACTTCTGGTAACCTGGTGGTATGGCCTAATATGCTGAGCTGTGCTGTCAGGTGTGTGGCCTAATATGCTAATGAGTTTCTGCTGTTGGGTGTGGCCTAATATGCTAATGAGCTCATGCTGGGCTTTTCCTACAAAAATAGCCCTGGCTAAGCACATTAACAAAGCCTACATTATGAACCTATATGCTAGCTCTCCTCACTGCCCCTTCCCATAGGGAGTTTTGGATGAGGGCTGTCAGTTCAAGAGCATTGCTGGGATTGTGCTGATGCCCTGGAATGGGCTACCAGTGGAAGTGAGGAGTATCTCCTCCCTGGTGGTTTTTAGAAGAACCTGTAAAGAGTTTTATTTCAACAAGTTTGCTGTTTCTATCTCAGGGAATATTGCGATCATGGTATGGTTAGTGTGAATTGGTTGGCATTTTATGTATCTTCTGGCTTTTAAAGCTTTTTTAGGTGCATCCATTTTGTTGCTATCAGCCTCTATTCATTTATGCTGTAAACTGCCTTGAGCCAACATTTGCAAGGAAAGGAAGTCATAGAAGTATTTTAATTAAATTATCTCCCTTAGAGAAATGATGGAGAGCGAACAAAAACATCTAAAAGTTGGCGTCATCCACTAAGCATACCCCCTGCCAGATCTCCTATGACGTTAGTTAAACAGCAGGCAACAAGTGACGAAGGTGAGCATGCTTTTACCATCCCCTCAAATAATATATCTTTCAGCCAATATAAACACATCGGCATATAGACGTGAACTATTTTACAACACTGAGGACGAAAGTCTGTATCAAAAACTTTGCTGCTCTGAAATGAACTGCATCAAAAGCTTTCAGCATGCTTCCCTAATACATAATGCAATTTTTTGGTGCATTTTTACCTTTTTTCTCTCTTAAATCCTTCTAAACTCATTAAAAGGAACTTGTAAGAAGCTCAGAACAGTATGCAGTTGCTTAAATACTACATGGAGGATAAAAGCTCATTCTGTAACCAGCTAGTTTTTGCTGGAATTTTCAGCAATTAGCTTTAGCACAGAACATTACACTTTATTGAATGAATGCAATGCAAGCAGAGCTAAACAGACCACCTCTGGGCCTTCTGAACCAACAGTGAACTGCTTTGCTCGTGTTTCTTTTTTTATATAAGCATTCTAGTTGGATCTTGAAAGAAATCTGATACTCTAGTCAACCTTGATTATTATCTGGTTTGTGAAAGAGGCACTGTTTTTTGTTCTGAGTAATATCAGAATTACCAAGTTCCTTTAATTAAACTTTGAATTCTGTGTGCAAGTTCAATTCCAAATATAAAAGAACACAAATGCTTTGCTTTTGTCAGCCTAGCTGAGAAAAGCTTCCCCATGGTGTGCATTAATGTTGATCAATCTGAGATGCTGACAGCATGTTCTACACAGCATCTTCCTTTTTTGTGACTCATCTGCAGCAGCACCACTACACTTCTGATAAAAGAAAATGCTAATCGAGATATCAGGTCAGCTGAAAGGTAAAAGATGAAATGGAAGAAAGGGTAGGTTAGATGTCAGCCATCTGGGATCTGAAATTCCTTCAGCTTTCGGTGTCAGTTGAACATCCAATCCTCACTGACAAAACATATGCCTCAAAATTGATTGGTTGTTTCTGTCATGAATACAGATTTCTTGTTGGTGTTACCACTGATTCTGAGACTTGTGGCTTGATTGTTCAGTACTTTGGAAATTCAGTTCACAGTATTGCTGATTCTTGATAAAATAGAGAAAGGATGTGTGTTATGCAAATATTTGATCTACCATGGCTATTTGCCTTTATGATGTGTTTTCAATTTAAGCTATAGTCCTGTCCATCTGATTGTCTCTCTTTTTGATACATCATGTTATCAGAGTCATATTTTACCACAACAGTATGTATTATATCAATTGTCATATGATATGAAAGTATTTTTGACCTCCTTGAATTTATTTTAAAGCCAAAAATGTCAACATAATTCTGTGATCTATAATACATTTCAGATCAGGTCAGGGCATTTCTGCATTCCTATTGCCATTCCTTTTTTCATTCCTTTTTTCCCTTGCTAAACTATCTCTCTCAGTAACTCAATTAGCTGCTTTTGTGTATTATTGGCTTTTAATATTTAAACCAATACCGAGCATTATTTCTCTTGTAAATGATTGTATGAAAGTCACTGAAGTAGTTATAGAGCAAGGTTTGGCTTGCTTGGGAGATATTAAAGCTGCTGACGTTAAAATTGTGGTGCAGAAATTTTTGTTTTCCTTCTGTCAAAATCCCCTAGAATATTAATTATTTTCAAGACAGAGGGAAACCAATAAATAGAAATTTGACTACTCAGGCTTCATTCTTCCATATGCTCACATATACTTAGTCTATTTGGTATCAGTGGGCTTGATGCCATGTATGTGGGTACTGGACTACAGCTATAACAAAAATGGAAATAAGCAGCACTGTTGTCACCATCTTCATTGAGCCCATCTATATTCAAGTCACTTCCTGATCTTACAATAACAGAGATATAGAGAAAGAAACACAGAGAAGGTGATAATGGGAAAAAATAAAGCAATCTCTGTGGATATCATTGCTCAGTTAATTGTTTTCTTTTGAGTACTATGTTAATGTAGTGATTCTGAACTATTTCTTAATGAGACAGCCATTTTTCTTTAAAAGGCTGAAGTTTCCAAGAGTTAGGAAACCCAAAGCAATGACAAGCAGCATAGCATGAAGGGTACCTGCCCAGATTTATTTTTGGTTTACTCTGCCTAATTGGATTTTTATCTGTTGAAATGTCCCATAGGGAATGCCGCATCACTCAGAATTATAAATCTGTATGGGTAGAAGACTATTTATTTATTTAGAAAATGTAAATGCCGCCACTACCAGAGACTTGCTCAAGGCAGCTCACAAAATCATATACTCACAACATAAACACAAGCCATAAAAACCTAGACTCCATCTCCTGGCTAGGTTAAGACAAAGGCTTGGACCTTATACTTTACTTGTGCATGCACAACCCTTTTCTCCATTATATTGCAGAGTGCATTCCACTGGCAGTAGGTGCATCACACTCATGCAAGGCCAACATCTTGCATGAACAGAATGTGCCTAGTACTCAAGGAATTTATTCCACATTGAAGGACAGTAGAAGGATCTATAGGCTCCAAGTCAAAGCCCACAGGTATGCTGAAGAAGGGTGAAGAGAACATTGGATTGTCTCTGTTACAAACCCTCTCTTGCTAGGATAAATCCAGGTGGGCAGCAGTATTGGTCTGAAGCAGTAGAACAAATTTAGAGTCCAGTGGCACATTTATTGGTCTTAAAGGTGTCACTGGACTCTAAATTTGCTAAGATAAGTAAGGGTGGAATTGATCAGTAGCATATCTAATTAGGTGTGAGGACTAATCCGTCCAGGTAGGCAGGCATTTATTTTCCTGGATCAAAATTAATAATAACTCTGATATAGTCCAGGATGGAGGGTGATGTTTCAAGAATAGGAAGTAATGAACACATGAAGCTGCATTGGTCCATCAGACTCAGTATTGTCCACTCAAACTGGCAGTAGCTCTCCAGGGTCTTAGGTAAAAGTCATTCACCTCACTTACTACCTGATCCTTTTACCTGGTCCTCATTACCTGATCCTCTTACATTCATGGACCTCAAGGCTGCTTATTTATTTGATTTATACCCCACGCTCCCTGCTGGAGCAGTCTCAGGGCAGCTTATATAAGAGATTACAACAGATAAAAACAGAATATTTATAATACATTTAAAAGTGCTAGTGTGCAATATTACAAATATGATGGCTGAACACAGTATCAGATCAATCATAGTGGGAATACAGTCCCATACTAAATTCCAATTTATACTGGCAAGGAACAGGCTGCTGCTGATGGTTCCAGGGTGTAGAGTCTTAACCATATACTTAACTCTTAGGTATGGCTCCTCAGTCGAATGCCTGGTGGAAGAGCTCCATCTTGCAGGTCCCGCAGAACTGTAAAAGGTCCTGCAGGGCTCTAATATCTTTTGGGAGCTCATTCCACCAGCTCATTCCACCAGAGAAAGCCCTGGCCCTGGTCATAGTTAGTACAGCATCTTTTGGATGGGGGAGAGCCAAGAGATTTTGAGACCCTGAACTCAGTGCTCTCTGGGGAGCATATGGAAAGGTGGTCCCTCAGGTATGCAGGCCCCTGACCGTAAAGGTCTTTATAGGTAAGAAACAGCACCTTGAAGTGAATTCAGTATGCTATGGGTAGCCAGTGCAGAAGCCTGGCTACTGGATTCTGCTTTTGATTCAGTACCTAGAAAGAGGCTCTGGGAGAAGCTGAGGAACACTTCTGTGGCAAAATATTATTATTTTTGATTCAACAACTCTATGATTCCCCTTCTGCTCAAGTGAGATGTGTCCCCTCTGGTCAACTGTCAGGTCAAATTATATTGAATAAGGGTGTAAAACAAGGTTTCTTTACTTTAATATCTATATTAATGATTTAATATCTATAGTAATGATTTGTGCTTCTTCCTGTCCTGCCCTGATTTCCACTCACCATGTTTAGCCTCCCTTAAGCTGCCAGCACTATTATATGCTGATGATACAGCATTGCTTGCAAGATTGGTAGTGGGAATGTGTAGACTCTTATATTCCTTCTCAGATTACAGTTCTGAAGAAGGCCTGGTTATTAATTACTCGAAAACTAAAGTTCTCCTTTTTAGTAAGAAATGAGGGCACAGAAAGTTCAAATGGTCAATTGTTGATCACAATATTGATTAAGTTGAACAGTTCAGATATCTAGGAGTAATGCTTTAGGCTAATTTTTCTTGGAAGATCCATCTGAGTTCAGCAATAAGAGCTGCCACTAGTCAGCTAGGGCCATAACAAGATTTTTTTTGTACTGAGAGGATAATACGTCCCAGCTGCAATTCGTATCTTCAGTGCTAGGACTTCTGGATACTTACTGTATGCAGCAGGTATTTGTATTAATGCAGTAACAGAAAATATTGAGTGTCTTTTGTTAAGCTTTTTATGCTGCATTCATGGAGCCCCAAAATGTGTTGCTGGGATAATTTCATATGCAGAACGAGGAGGAATGTCTTTGGAAGCTAAAGTGTGGCTGTTAAATAGTAGTCCCCAAGTCTACTTTATTAGTTATTTCAGCACAAAAAAGACAAGACTCCAGAGCAGCTGCCCTGTTAAAATAGAATGCAAGAACCACACCTAAACACGCCCCACTCTCAATAATAGGCTATTTACATAACACTACTACTTAATTGGTCCTCTCCAGGATCCTGGTGAGCTATTGTTCTATGCTCCAAGGTCAGCCAGTCTCTGGTAGAAACGCTCCTGTACTTTACCAGTCCAAATTCATAACACCAGTAGAGAGCATTTAATTTAAAAATCAAACATTTAAAATATAATAGTGAAACAGGTCTAGTTAGAAGTGAGTCTAGTTAGAAGTGATCCTTATAAATTAAATTGGGATAGGATGTTGGAGAGTGAGTTGCTACACCTAAATAGAGCAAACAAAGTGATGGTTTCCCTGGGAAGACAGGAACTGAGTAATTTGATAAAATGTCATCTGAAGGATCTAGGTTACAGAAACATGACCACTAGAATCAGAAGAGAGTGTTCTACTTTTACTATTGGTATTTTCCCTCTGATTAAAACACCAATATTTTCTTCTGCTGACAGTATCAAGGTATAGAAGGGCATTTATGTTAGCATAGTTGAATGCACTTCTGTCTGCATTTTTGATGGGAAGATACCAAGGTGTACCATTTTCTGATAGATTATGTACTTTTGGTTCAGATCAAATAGGTCCTATTGACCACATAGTATCAGATTGTATTTTCAGGTTTAAGATCAAACTTAATTCTCCCATGATTTGGAGCTGACTTTGTCTCCCTGGGTGAGAAAATTCTTGATTGCTAAGAGATGTAGAAAACCAAGTTACTGCACAGGTGGCCAAATATCTGGCAGCGGTTATAGCACAGCATATTTAAAGAGCTACCTGCCTGGTTTATCTGATTGTGTGCTTGGTTCATTATAATGGTTGAAAGAACAGTGATTAAATTGATCACTCCCTGTCATTGCTGCTGCAGCAGGGCCTGATGTGGCTTCTTTCACCCTGTCCACCACTGATGCTTTCAGCGGTAAGCACAGTGCTCCTCTGAGGCCTCCCCCCATCATTGCTGGTCTCAGCAGCAAAGCTGATGCAGCTCCCAGTGGGCCCTCTGAGGCTTCCCTCCCCACCATTGCTGCTCTCATTGCTGGTTAGGTTCCCAGTAGGCACACTGAATGTCCCCACCACTGTTAGCAGTGAGCCTGGTGTGTCTCTTGGTGTTCCTTCTGAGGCTCCCCCATTGCCGTAGCTGGTCCTGGCTAGGCTTCTGCCCCCCACCAGGCCCACTGATAGGAGGAGGTAAGACCATTATCTGTGCTTGCTCAGACAATATTTTTTTTGGGGGGGTTACCCCCCCCCCCATTTATTTTTTAGTTTCAGAATTTTCTGGAAATCTATGGAGTCCCCTACGTTTGCAGAAGTATCTTTTTTCTTACTATGTGGCTCCAATTCACAGATTTAGATATCTTCAGATGGGGCCACACTTTCAGTGTTAAAATATATGACTCATGGGATGGAGAAAGTGGACAATTTTTTTCTTTCTTTCTCTCATAATATTCCTACACTTCGGGTCACTGAGTGAAGTTGATGGGCAGCAGATTTCAGGACAGACAAAAAGAAAGACTTTTTGCAGTATATAAATAACTTGGGGAATTATCTGCTGTAAAATGTCACAATGATCTCCAGTTTAGAGAATTTCAAAAGGAGACTAAATAAATTGATCTATTCAATAATATTAGCCGTGGTGGGTAAAGGAAAACATATTCAGAGGCAGGATATCTCTGAATACAAGTCACAGCATGGGGGACGCTGTTGCCTTCATTTTATCTGTACGGACGTTTTGGAGGCTCTGAGAAGCAGCATGTTGGACTAGATGGACATTTGATCTCATCCAGCAGGGTGGTTCATATGTTCTTATCCAAAGGAAAGTATATCTCCTAGTATTGCCCCAATATTTTGTGGGAATGGAAAGTGTGTAGTAGAATTGTCCTATACTGTAAGATATTTCTTGTCATAGTATTTTATAGTCATAATGTTTGCTTAGCTATTTAAAAGACTGCTGAAGGATCATGTATTTCATGAAACTATTTGTCCTACTAAAAAAATCCTTCATTCTTTTCCATAATACTGTGGATAATTGGATAGATCTATAGTTTTTGGGCTGTCCCACAAGTTCACCAGCTACAGTACTTCAATTAGCTGTTAAGCATCTCTCCTCAAATTAGTGACAGCTTAGAGCCATGATCTATATCTATGTAATATTTGCATGTCTTGAGGGGACAAGATTGAGTGGGTTTTGGAGTGTTCCAGTAATTTATACAAAAAGGCTATATTAACATTAGAATCCATCTGGTAAAGTAATTAAAAGATTTAAATATGGGAGGGTTAAGTGAAATTGCTGCATTTTTAATTAGAGATTATGCAGTTTTGTGGCTGGGGATGGCTGTTAACCTTGGTTACAGCTAAAATAAAACATTTGAAAATTATGATTACCCATCTCTTTCAGAGTTGTCCTTGTCAGAGTCATCCAGGTGAACAATAAATGTAATTGCTGATGTGCATTTCTTCATAGTAGTGCCATGATCCCCAAACTTCTACCAGATAGGGAGTTGGATTCAGACTACATTTTTCAAATGGCCTGCCTTCCCCTCTCACTGCAGCTCACTGATCTCCACAACATGCTGCTCCTGGAAGATAGGAGACCCTGAGGAATAACTTGAGGGGGTACTGCAGCAGGAAGGGGGAATCGATGGAAATTGCCAATTTAGTCTGTATCCATCCCACTGTAACCCTGCCTTTTGCCCATCCAGGACATGTATTATGCTATCTTGGCATTAGGCCATAGATATTTGAGGTACGTAACCTGGGAAAGAGAAACATTAGCTGGCATATGACTAATGCACTAAAATTCAGGCTTTTAATTTGGAATTGGGACCTTTCAGATGTCTTCCTTGTAACTTAAAAATATGGAAATGTTAAATCTCCAGAATTCCATGAAGGACATTTTGAAGGACCCACATTCTTTCAATGCCTGTGCTTACCTCAAGAAACTGAGTACCTGCAGCAAGAGCATAGCAACAGCAACACTTACTAAGCAGTTGTGCTGGCATTGGCAAATGACTACAATTTGGACATTCAGGACAATGCAAGTGTCATCAGGACAGCACTGGACATGGTACAAGTGGAGCAGAGGACAGCTGGTACTGGAGGTGGACATGCCCTGGCTATTATGGACCTGTGTGTTCCACTCACTCCTACACAAGGGATACCTTGGGGTGGGCCTGCAGTAGGAAGTTCATCTTAAGGAATACCAGTTTTTCCACCAACCCAGGTTCAAAGCATTTGCACGGTGGATACTTTGGTAGAGCACTAACTCAGTGCAATAGTTTGTAGCCAAGCCATCACTCCCACTGACACCTTGGATAGACCTCCCCAGATAGACTCTTTCTGAACCTGGTAAACCAAGGATAAATCTCCTTTGGTTTGCAGTAGGAGCAAGTTGTGCTTATGCAGCCTTCCCCATATGTCACTCTTTATCATGCCTCCATTTCATGATATGTTATATATATGCACTGCCCCCTGAAAACAATGTGCAGTAAAAATGCAGATAGAGACAAAATTAAAAGCTGTATAGCACAATCTATAAATCTGTTCTATAAAACTAAATCTGTCTAATAACGTTATCCTTATGCATAATAAACCTAAAAAGGTTATAAAATTACAGGTTAGTCTACAGTCTAATTAATGCTTTTGTTGCTGGTGAATGAGTATCCTTGTTCACTGTTTCTTCTGTTGTCTGGTCTACCATGTCCAGATAGGATATCCAGAATGATGACAGACTTCTGTTTTCAAATCTGAGGTAATTATGGTAGTCTTCAGATAGCTCCATAATCCATCATGTTTTATCAAGGATTTCCTTCAGCAAAGCGGTCCATACATCTTGGCAAAGGTTGCTTATGCTGTTCACTGTTTCTGCCAAATACAAAATGTCTTCTCTGTGAATGTCCTTCAACCATGACTGGAAATCCTGCCATGCTAGCCACATGAGAGCTTCATAAATTAATTTGTGAAGTCTGACTACATGGTTATACTTGTGATCATCTATTCTTCCAGATACTGAACTTTCTGAAATTATACCTGAATCAATGCGGAAATCTTGTAGTCCTGTTTACTGCTGATGGCCAAAAAGGTGTCTATAGTATGAAATATACCCATATTCTAATTATGATAATTAGCTTAAATTTTTCTCAGTGCTACCGTATGATTTCATATGATGTCACCCAAGAGATTATCCATCTAATTCTTGATGTTACAAGAAATTGATTTTTTCAAAGTTTAAGCAGAGAATGTGACATGCTTTAGTAGATTGGGACTCAGTTGAAATGAAAACATGATGTCTGCACTCTTACAGGTTGGCAGATTTCTGGGTTGGCTTGTAAAAATATTGCCCTGACCTGTATGGCCCAGGCTAACCTGATCTCATGAGATTTTGGCTGCTCAGTAGGGTCAGCCCTGGTTAGTACTTGGATGGGAGACCACCAAGGAAGTCCAGAGTTGCTACACAGAGGCAGGCAGTGGCAAATCACCTCTGAACATCTCTGCCTTGAAAATCCTATGGTGTTGCCATAAGTCAGCTGCAAGTCAATGGCACTTTCCACTACCACCACTAAAATATTGTTATTCTTAATGTTGTCCATTTGAGTTTTTAGAAATGACAGGTCACTATATAAGTTGTGTTTTTGAGTATCATGAGATCTTGTGATTATGTTGGAGGTGAAAAGTTGTGCTTAGGCACTGTTGTTTTGATTAGAGTGGCATAATTTCCATTTTGAGTCATGTTTTCTTTGTCTGTTTGCATACTCTTTTCAGGAAAATGAAGCACAAGCTTCTGGGTAGACAAGGACTAAAATAGAACTCATTTATATTGATGAGATAATGTGAAAAACAGAAAACAGTAGGTTTTTCATCACTTTAATCTGGCACTAGCATACAGGTAGAAAGTTCTCTACAGCTTTGGGAATTTTTTTTAGTACATTCTGTATTCAAGAAGTCACAGAGAATTCAGATGTTAATAGCCTGGGGAATCTACTTTGTTTTCATAAGGTTTTATTTTGATATATAAACTGTTGATGCACTGTTGTCTTATTTTGGAAAATAATAATTATGGCTGCAAGTATTATGCCTATCGAAGTACATCCAAGAGATTTCGAGTCACAAAATTATTTGATTAATTCCCCACCAAATTATTAATCCATTTAACAGGATGTAGCCATGTAGGTTTTTTGCTGTCAGATTCTAGTCATATATTCTGATCCATGGCAAGCTTATAAGAAAAATGAGTCTGTAACCTGATAAATGCCCTAAGAGAAAAAATGATGGCTACATCTATCCAGAAGAAGGATAACATAATGGTTCCTTGTGTGAAAATACCAGTTGCTTTCATTGTCAAGTAGCTATACACACACAAGTAAGGTTTACATAAAGATTTAGCATTGCCATGACACTAGAATCAAGTATATTATTATATCTGTATCTTTCCACTGAAAGCTGAGGATGTTTAGCTCTTAAACTTTTCTCAGTCTGTGTCTTAAAATAAAATATCACATTAGCTGGAGGAAAAAGACACAGTGAAAATCAGTTTAAATATGAAATAAACTTTTCTTGCCAGTATGAATTGTAGGAACTGTATGCAGCTTAAATGTTAAGATGATGTGTTTTCTTCAGGATTTCTTGTTTTACTCATTAGACCACAGAGTAGCATAGGAGTCAAAATTTATTATATAGGGGCACTGTGGACCTCAGTATTTATAAGTCTGGGAAATACTTAAAGGATATAATATATGTATAGTTTCAAATTATGAAAGCAGTAAAATTTCTCTATAGTAGCTGCAGTTGGAAATTGTTCTAGAGGTCAGGTTTGCAAATGGTTGTCACATACTCCCCCACTGCCATACAGATGCCATGGGTCTCCATATCCTGTGATGCTTTCCCTGTTTCTAAACTTACATATGGGATAAAGAATTGCTGTAGGCAAGTACTTCATCATTAAGGAGAAATTGTTCAATAAGCAATTGAGAGAAGAATTTTGTTGAAAACTTGTCTATGCAACATTTCCTAGACTATTAAGAAAAGAAACCATGCTATTTTATAATTGGCTTACTGTACTTCAGCAGAAATTAAGGGCAATTCATCATTAAAGATCTATAAAAACTTTCTTTTGTCAACTAGATGTGTGTGGTCATGGTCTGAAGGAATCTGATGTTTCAGCATTCTGAACAACATTAAATTTTTCAAGGCAATAGAAGTGTTAATCAGAAGTAAGTTTATCTCATGCTGCTTTGTGAAACACCCATTTCTTTAGAATATATTCTGTGCTAACCAAGTCCCTTGTGAGTCCTTATTCCCCAAATAGTGTACTGTTTTACGTAATAGTGACTGGCATGATGGCATGCTGCTTTGATCACCTATGATAAACAGGGGTAAATTGTCCTTTCTACTTTGTAATGCAGGCGTGTTCTTCATTCTGAATACATCTATTCTAATGGATTTGTTTTCATATGTGGAATTGCCATCCATTTGCTTCCTACTGCTGCTTAAATTTTTGCTTGCCATAACCCTCAGAACACAGCATTTTCAGTTGTCATTTTATTTTAAGAACTGCATGAAGCTCTCTTAAATGAAGAAGAAATTCAAGAAACAGAGTCCTGGGCCAAACCTCTTGTCTACCTTTGGCAGAAGAGAACACCAAATTTTACTGCTGAAAAAGAATACAATGCAGCTGTTGCCAAACTGGAACCATGTTGTGCTGTATGCACACTCCTCAAGCCTTACTACAAGGTAAGGAAACTTCATGTATGAGAAATATTTACAAATGTGTTTTGTGGTAAAATACGAAAAATACAAAGCAAGTGCAAATACTTGCAGAATACTAGCTTCTGACAAAGCGACACAATTTTCCTGTCTTTGGGTGCGGTCAGACGTGCTGTTTGCTCCATTGTTGTTGCTGGAGCTCAGTGGATTTAAAGTGCACGTTCAGACATCCACATCTGTATCCTGTTCCCCAGCCATTGGCCTTCTGTACTCACCACTGTCCTGTCACGTTCTTTTCAGAACCTGGGAAAGTCTGAGGTTTATGGATTTCCAGCGTAGTTCTGGATGTCTAGACTTTCCCCTGTGCAGTCAAACCACTATGGAAGGGAACTGTCCCTTCTGCTTCTGCACCATTTTTTCCTCCCATTTAGCGATATCCACATAACCGCATAAATGCCCCTGGGATTTAAATCAATGCCTGTGTGCTCATGCTCTGCAGTACCTTTTTGGGATCTGGAGCCCCGGACAAGGAGTTGGTTGCCAGTGGGAAACTTGAGGAACACTACCCTTTCTCTTGTTTCTGGGTATTGGACAGCTTTGAAAATAGTTGCTAGTCAGGCTTGCATTTCTGGGGCCATTTTCATTGGTGTCCTTAAGGGAAAAGTGAGGGGTAGCAGGGCTCTCAGGATTATTTTGCCCTTTGAGGGGGGATTCATCAGGGCCAGTCCTGTTAGCAATCACAACAGCAACAATACCACATTACTTGCATGACTCAACTGGGTCTGGCTTACTGTTTAACACCTTCCACCCCAAAGAAGCCAGTGTGATGTAGTGCATAAAGTTTTACACTAGGATCTGGAAGACTCAGGTTTGAATCACCACTCTGCTTTGGAATCTCACTTGTCACTCTCAGTCTAAACTACTTACAGGATTGGTGTGAACATAAAATGGAAGAGAACTGTGTAAGTTGCTTTGAATCCCCATGCTGGAGAAAATCAGGGTATACATGAAGTAAATAATAATAAATAAACTTAAAGAAGGGGAACAGATTAAAGATAGGTTGGTGGGTGCATAGGAAGGAGAGAAGGAAGCAGGGAAAGTTGGGGGATATGTGGGCTCCGAGGAAGAGGGAAAGAGTGTGGAGAGGGCGATACAGGGGAAAGGGAAATGGGGGAAATGAGGTAACCCCCCCTCAAGTCCTTGCAGGTTCCTCACTGCACCTCTGGGCCTGCCCCAGCTGGCACTGCACAACTTGGCCAGAGTTTTTTCCAGGGAGCAACTGTCAGGGGAGGGAAAGAGGGAAAGCTGAAGTCAGGGACAGATAATGGTAGGTTGGCTGGTAGGTGGGAAGGAAAGAAGGAAGTAGGAAAAGGGTAGAGGCTATGGGGGCTTTTAGAGAAGGGAAAGAGAAAATTGTGGGAGAAGAGAAAATGAGATGCCCTGCAGAGATCATCCATTTGTATATTACTTTGCTGTTACAGTTTGATCCAGAGTTCTGGAGAAGCTCTAGTTTGTATATGACATTCTCAGAAAGCAGGACCTTCACTTTGATTCTAGCATAGCTTTATGTCTGCAATATGTTGCATGTTGTGTGTTTTGAGTGCCACCTGATAGAGATTGTTTTTGACTTTCACCAAATTTAGCTTACACCAAATTTAGCATTTGGTGTCTCTAAATGCTATAAAAACTGATAATAGTAATGTGAGCTGAGTATAGTAATAGCTGTAAGGATAGAAATGATTGCAAAAATTTAGACTGCTTAAATGAAATTCTTAATTTTATAGCCATCAAAATAGCAAAACATTAAAAGTGATCGGTGAGGTATATTTTAGAAGCAATCACTTTTAATGAGAATTGGATTTTATTAACTTTTAAGGAGGATGTGGGAACTTATCGACAAAAGAAAAACAGTGAATAACATTCTGTTAAAATGTATTTTTCAGGCTGACAAATCTAATGAAAAAAACTATACTTACTCAGAAACAAAACAAAGAGAAATGTGTGTGACCAAGGAAAAGACAAAACCACTTATTCCAGAGATATGTTTTATGTATAGTGAGGAGAACACTGAAAACTATCCATCAAATGGCTTTATTGAAGAAGATGGGACAAGTCAGCTGATTTCCTGTGCAAAGTGTTGTGTACAACTTCATGCAAGTAAATAGATCACTTGTTTAAACATTCCATTTACATTTTCACCTTTTTTTGTATTCAGCACAGAGCAACAACATGTGATACTTGGTTATATACGTGCAAACTAGTACATAGTTTGTACCAAATCCTTAATAAAGGTATTTGATGTGATTTACATGATTTATAAATTATGTCTGCAAATCCGGAAAGTAGATTAGTCATTTTGAAGCCTACAAGATTGATCAAACCAACAAAAAGCCTTGTATGCAGGAATACCAGATTAATTGCAGTGTAAGATTTCATGGGTTAGAGCCCACTTTATCAGATAACATGAAGCCAGAGCAGTGTGGTGTTGGTGGTTAGAGCGTCATACTTGGACTGGGAAATCCCAATTCAAATCCTCACTTTGCCATGAAGCTCACTGTAGGACTAGTCACTTTTTTCCTCAGCCTAGGCTGCCTCACTGAGTTGTGAAGAAAAAATGAGTAGGGCATTATTGTACACACCACTTTTGAAGGAAGGGCAGGATGAAAATATGGTTGATAGATAAAGCATATACATAAGTAGGCAGGAATGTACATTCCCTGAGTACCTAGAGAAAGAAAAATGCATTAATGTTTTAAAACAAAGTGAAGTCTAAAGGTGAAGACATGCAAGAGATACCAGAAAGTATGTCTCAGTACAATGCAGAGAAGAAATATATACTATTAAATAAGCATGTGCAAAATACAGTCAGACTATGTCCCAGCTAGGTGCCAATACTGATGAATATTCTGAACAAGATTAGTAGTATAAGTCATCCTGAAGGAAAATTACTTTCTATAGAGAACTGGCCATTCCCGGGATTTGTTGTGAACACATTTTGGTGTCAGATTTCCTAATGAATTCTAATTCAGCAGCTTCATATGGGAGACTCCCACTGATTTTTTTTTCTTTGAGTACAGTGTCTATCTTGGGAGACTAAAATAACCATCACTTATTTCTGAGTAAGGCCATTTTTCACATCCAATTTGCATTTATTTATCCTTTTGCTTAGAGGTTGACCTATTTGACTTATGTCACTGAGAGAACAGCATTGGTGGCAGATCATATTGGATATTTTGGCCTCATTCTGTTAAAAAAATAGGTGATAAAGGAGGCCTTAGGCCATGGAAGCTTATGCCACCATAAATATGTTAGTCATTAATGTTTTATATCTAGGGGAGGGTAGCAAGATACATTCTATAAGGTATGCACTTTTGTTTGCTCTGTATCATCTTGTACAATGTGTAGTCCTAGAAAACTGTGTTTATAAGATGGTTCCCAAGTCCCAATATACATAAATGCAACAGTTATGTAACAAAGTACAATATTTTCACACGTTCAAGTCACTATATAAATCATTTTTAGAGATACTTGATTCATACCATTTAGTCCAGCATGAAATTGAGGATGTGGCTGCTCCTGGAGCTAAAGTCAATCAAATGAAAAATAAAAATAAGGCTTAGTCTGACCTGAGTAGCCTAAGCTAGCCTGATCTCATTAGATCTTAGAAGCTAAGCAGGGTTGGCCCTGATTAGTATTTAGATGGGAGACCCCCAAAGAAGGCTGGGGTTGTGACAGGATGTCTCTTTATTGGTTTATATTTATTTATTACTTCAGTTTATACCCTGCCCTCCTTCTTGCCTTGAAAGCCCCATGGGGGTGTACCTGAGCCAGCTGTGACTTGGTGGCAAAATGGCAACAAGTTAGCATTTTGAAGTACAACTAGAGAATGCTGATTTCAAACCCCAGTCTGTCATGATGTTCAGTGGATGATCCTGGGCTAGTCACTCTCTCTCATCTTAACCCACTTCATTTGATTGCCATAAGGCTAAAATTGGGAAAAGGACTGCGCAGGCTGACTGGAGCTGCTTGGAGGAAGGGTGGGATAGTAATAAATATGTCTAGCAGCTTTATTGTGCAGTTAGAGTAGTATTGCCTCAAGTCTATTAGACATGCCTAATCCAGTAAATAAAATGTGATCTGCTGATGTTGGTAGGACTGCCAGCTCCAGGTTGGGAAATTCCTGGAGTTGTGGGGGTGGAGTCTGGGGAGGTCAGAGTTGGGGGGTGGGGCTCAGCAGGGTAGAATACCATAGAGTCCACCCTCCAAAACAGCAGTTTTCTCAAGGGGAACTGATCTCTGCAATTGGGAGATCACTGGTAATTCTGGGAGATCTCCAGGCCCCATTTAGAGATTAGTAGAGATTGGCAACCCTAGTGGCAGGTTGCCTTTTGAATAAATGCCTTTGGCTTGTGATGTGCTGCCTCTAGTAACAGAAGCCCTTTGGGATTTAAGAAGTCTTGAGAGATTTGTTTAGGAAAGGGCAACAGGGAGGCCCATACTGCCACCTTTAAACAGGCCCAGCTTAGCCTTGCTGCATGCCCAGTATGGGCAAGCATTTCCCAGGTGGTCTGGCCATCCCACTGATGCTTGCCTCAGGGCTGGAGGGAGAACTGTGGAAAGTAAAAATGATGCCACACAGTGTCTCAATATGACATTTGGGCATTAGCCAAAGCCCTGGAATATCTGGAAGTCCAGAGTGTTGAGTCACCTTGCTGACATCACCTTCGGTTTTTTTACCAGATGTGCTGGGTGCTGAGTGGCAGTCTGGCAACTATCTCAGCTATGCACAATGTCAGTGAGGCCTACTAGAATTCATGTAAAGGCTGGTTTTGGTAGAATTCAGTGCTGCTGCTGCTACTAGGGTTGCCAATTCCCCCTGGCAAATGGCGGGGGATGGGAGTGTAGGGTTGCCAGATCCAGGTTGGGAAACTCCTTGAGATTTGGAGGTGTGGAGCCTGGGGAGGGCAGGGATCTTGGTGGGGTACAATGCCATAAAGTCCACCCTTCAAAGCACCCATTTTCTCCAGGGGAGCTGATCTCTGTAGTCTGGAGATGAGTTGTAAATCCTGGGGATCCGCAGGTCCCACCTGGAGGCTGGCATCCCTAGCTGCTACATTACTATTACTACTACTACCACCATCACTAATAATAATAATAATAATAATAATAATAATAATAATAATAATAATAATAATAATAATAATAATAAAAAAAAGCATTCCCAAGGTGCTTCACATAAATTATCTCACTGAGCCTTGCCTCATAAAGCAGGAAAGTATTATGTCCTCTTTGGGGCAGGGGGGCTGAGATAGCAGCTTTCCCTAAGGCCACCTAATGATTTTATGACTAAGGTATGAATTTGAACTACCTAATAAAGCCAGTTTGGTGTAGTGGTTAAATGTGCAGACTCTAATCTGGGAGAACTGGGTTTGATTCCCCACTCCTCCACTTGCACCTGCTGATGTGACCTTGGGTCAGTCACAAGCTCTGGCACAGCTGTTCCTGAAAGAGCAGTTTGTGTTAGAGTTCTCTCAGCCCCACCTACCTCACAGGGTATCTGTTGTGGAGAGGGGAAGGGAAAGCCACTCTGAGACTCAAAAGTGAAGGGCGGGGTATAAATCCAATCTCTCCTCCTCCTCCTCCTCCTCCTCCTCCTCCTCCTCCTCCTCCTCCTCCTCTTCTTCTTCTTCTTCTTCTTCTTCTTCTTCTTCTTCTTCTTCTTCTTCTTCTTCTTCTTCTTCTTCTTCTTCTTCTTCTTCTTCATTACTCAGCTGTACTAACTTTCAGTTATGAAGAATTATTGCTGCAGTACTCAAATTGTGATTTTATCACATGGAAAATGTAACCTAGGACAGTGAAAGGACTGTTAAAGATAACAAAACTGATTTTTAGGAATTAGTATAGTTGCCAACATAGATAACTTCTCAGCTGCAGACAGGGCAAACAGCTTACTCTTGGGGAAATGTTCATTTTTCACTTCTTTTATCACAGAATATGTGAAGTAAATAGCTTATTTGTCTGTTTTGCTGGAAAGATAATGAACTACAGAATCTGTTTATCACCTTGGTTATCTTATTATAGGTTGCTATGGTGTTCCTTCTCATGAAATTCATGATGGATGGCTATGTTCTCGGTGTAAAAAAGGAGCCTGGACAGCTGTAAGTCATCTGTTTTATTCAGTGATTGTTCACAGTGCAGACCGACTAATCCTCCCAAATAACTGATTGTATCTGAAATAAAAGATGTAGTGGGGCATTCTTCCAATACATCCACTTATAGTTGAGAGCAGAATTCATATTTCTGTTTTAACAATACCTTTATGATTCAGTTGAAGTTTTGATAGTATTTTCAGGAAAGTAGTTTGTGTGGAAAGGTAAGGCATTTGATACAGTGTCCTCTAAGAAAAAAACTAAAATTTTGATGTGTTATAGTTGAAAATCAACCCCCCCCCAAGAAAAATCAAAAAAATCTTCACATTATTTGACTAGGCAATTGTCTTTTCCCCTACAGGCTCTGTGTCAGCTGTGATGCTGCTACCATTGAACAGACTAAATGCCTTCACACTTTTCTCAGTGCAGCTCAGCTTCTCTGACACAGCTTGTCAAAATGCTGGGCACTGTGCTAGTCATTTGAATATTGCATAGGCAGGTCAGCCAGAAAAGTGAGACGAACCATTAATGTTGTTGTTTCCCCTTGTGGCTCCAGGGTGGTTGGCAATTCTAGGACTGATCTCAGTGCTGGTAAATACTTAGAGGGTGTGCATTTGGAGAGATACTAACCAGAATCTGAACCAAAAAGATATATAATGTTTTAATGTGATGATAATGACTTGGAGAATGACATTCAGAAATAATGAAGGAAGGGTTGTTGTTTTTCTGTATGTTTTTGGGTTCCTCACTGTCACAGTTCCACAAGGCAGCAGAAAGGAAAGAGTGATAAGCAGAAAATGGTAGACACATTGACCATCCAGAATCATTCTCACTACCAAAGAAAGTGGCTCTGATAGGTTTCTTTTCTGTGTTTCCGCAAATCATTGCTTTGATTGGCAAGAAGTGCTTTCTGGATCCCATATAAGCACAGCATATTTGCAAAAGCCCCGTCCATGTCAAATATTTCCTTACAAAGTGAATATATATTTTAATGAGTTCTCTGTAATTGTTTTCTTTATACTGGTATTGCTTAGCAATTGCAAAATTTAGGGGTGTGCATATGTGAGACAGCTTGACTAGATTTGCTGACCTTGTGTTTTTTAATAGATTGTAGAGCATGTCACACGTGAATGCATACTTTATGATTTTTTCCCAAGCCCTATTAGTACAGCAGTGTCCCTCTGCCCCGAAAGGACTCACACTCGTTGCCTAATAAGGTGGTCCTCTCAGTCTGGGGAAGTGGGAAAGGGCACTCTGGGTGGACAGGCAGATTGTCTGGCAGGCAACCTTGGCAGCAGCCCACCCCCAAGATTGTGTGGGTTTTTAAAAGCTGGGGATGATGGCATACAGTCCCAGTCTGAACCTTCTCCTGGCATTACTGGCAATGGAGTTGGGGGAGGAGGGGAGGAAGTGACTGTGTTCAGGAAGCTCTGCTTACTTCTTAAGTGCTTGGCCAATTTGTTCCCACCCATTCCTTTACCAGCATGGCAGCAATAGTAACAGGCATTTCTTCTCCTGAGGGAGGTTTTTGTTGAGCAGGATATGAGGGGAACCAGTTTAGATCTGGATCTATAAATACCTCCAAATGTCTTTGTGATGGACTACACTTTTTAAAAGCTTAGAAGTGCTGTGCAAACAACTGAAGGACTGTGAAGGGTAATTCTTCACAGAAACTGAGGGCCTTGAGTGACAGGCTGTTCCAAGCAATCTAATTGGTTAGCATCAGCTGAGGAGAGAAAGTCTTGAGGGAGCTGTATGCTAAGGAGAGATTCAATCAGATTTCTAACTTGACTGAGTTGAGTACCAACAATCTGATTTCAGCCTTTGCTGACAGCAGTTTAACACAGACAAGAGAACTAGGAGGAAGTTGGCAAGGAATTTTGGGAAGTAGGCGAAGACTCCCATTCAGGTCAAGGAAAGGGGATAGATCTTCTAGAGAGAGAAGAAAATTCCCTACCCAGTGAAACAGGAAGTTTAGCTCTGAAGAGTGCAGAGATCCCTGGTTTGGTGTTGTTAGAAACTGCCTTAGAATCCTTAAGAGTCATTTAAGAACTCAAAACAAGTACCGGTATTTCAAAAGAAGGGGTTTGGGTACTGGAAAGAGTGTGCCAGTGTACTGAAGTGTTTGGGGAAAACACTGGAAGAAAAGTCTCTCAGAATCAGGATTTAAGTCACAGTGAAAACCTTAAGAAACTCTAATTAGCCCGAAACATAAGAACTAAAGTCTAGGCATGTACTGGTTTTACCTCAGAAATTTCAAGTCCTGATTTCACCTGACCTTTCCTCTCCATGTTAAATAAAATATTTTGTTATTTTTGAATTTCAAAACATCCTGAGTGCCATTAAAATCGTATAAGTTAAAGCAGGCTCCTGATCCCTCCCTCAGGTTCCTGGGCTGAGCATACAGCCAAAATATTATACTGTGACAGGGTGGGATAGCCAGAATTCTTCAGGAAAGAAGAAAACAAGAGAAATAGGGTGGCTCAGTCACAAAAGGGAAAGAAAAACAGAGGGAAAATCTTGCCTCTGAGGGAGCGGAGTGGACAGGGGCCATCATAGTCTTACTGATTAATCCCTCCTCCTCAATGGAAAAGAAGTTGTATATTTGCCTTTATCTGCTGTGAATGTTCAAACCATTTCACCAAATGCCAAGTAGGCTTACTGCTCCTTTGGAACATAATTTGGGAAGAAACAACAGACAAGGGCATCCCAACAGCATACACATCCCTCAGTCTCAGTAGTCCCCACTGCTTCTCAGGAGAGTGAGAAACCCCACAAATCTTCAGTGTAGGAAAACTTTACCCATCAAAGAGGTTTCCAGTTAGAGGATTGCCTTCTATGCAGGAGGTACTCAGTCAAATGCAGATTATGGGGAATTTCACAAAATGTGGCATTTGGCACAGAAGCCAGATTCCTGAGAATGTTGGATTGAATCTTTTTTTAAAAGTGATTTTATGGCCCTTACAATCATGCCAATATGTTAGGCAATTTCTGGTGAAATCTCAGAAAGAGGGAGGAAGTTTGTTGAATGTCCAGTGGTCAGAGAGCAGGACTTGAATTACTTTTTTGCTCCATAAACCTCCGCATTTTGTAGACATCAGTTCTTTTGCTGAATGCTTACTTCTTTCATTTAAATAGTTGGCCTTCCCAAATAATGTAACCCTCTCCCCAGCATAATTTGAATGTTTTCCAATTTCATCATGAACTGGGAACATACAACACAACCAAGCACTGGCAATGAACACTGTAGGCAAGGTTTTCAAAGTACATAAATAGTGACCTCCTCAGTATGATAAAGCTGGAATATATTGGTATTTCTCTCATCAATTTAATTTCTTACCATTTTATGAAAAATAAAAGAGAGAGGTAGGAGGAACAGGTTGGAAGGGGAGATAATGTAAACAGTGGGGTATTTTTATGTTCTTGTAGCTGTTGGTAAAGAACAAAACAAGAGGCAGCAGATATGGTGTGCATATTAACCAAGGCAGGGAAATAAAATGGCAAATACCAATTTAGAACAGATTATTACAAAAATAGTGATTCACATATATAGGTAGTTCAGTGTTTGCTTGGTGAATTGCTATTAAAATGTGCCCAGAGTCAATTTCTGTATCTGTAATATGTTTTCATTTTAGCAGGGTAGGCATTCTTTCCAGGCAAAATTGAATTTTTCCTCTCTTGCTGGCCACCAGAGAAAATTGTGAAAGGTTCCTTATCAGGCAATCAGAAGTTCCAGGACTTATGAAACTGCCTTTGTTATAGCTCCTGCAGAGTTGTGGGTGGGTGTAGAGGGGAGTGAGAACAGCAAAAGTCAATCCTAGGAACTGACAGGGTGTCTTTTAAGTCAGAATGTAATTATCAGTTCAGTTCAGTGAACAGAGTTAGGCAGCACTGCTGCTCTAACAACAACTTTCTCTGTTTTCTTTCAGCAGATGGACAGGTGTGGCTCCACTAAACATTAGTAAGGAGAACTATCATGTGTTTCCTGGTGAGGGGAGCCTGATAATGTTCAAAATGGAGAGGGCTGTCTAGGGACCTGGACCTTTCCTAGCAAACCCTCTTGCCTTTCCAAATTGAGGTGAAGTTACATAGACAAAACCCAAACTAGGTTCACTAGTTTTAATGCTGGAACCTCAAAGCCAACAATTATCCCTGCCACAACCTACTAGCTTGTTAAAATTAGGCCAGTAGGTTTCTGGAGATAAAACCTTTGGAACTCACAGGAAACATATGTGCCCTGTCTCATTAGCTCATGGCTGTTCAGCAGCTCATGCTTATTCCTGAAAACTACAGTATACTACTTCAGTAACTTTATACTGCAATAGCAGAGGCTGTTATAAGAACTGGGCAAATAAATGTGCAAACTGTAATACTGTGAATCAGGACATCTATTCAAGGCAAATAAGGAAGAATATCAAGCACTGGAAATAAATATAAAAATGGAATTTCTGTCTAATCCCAGTCCTAAAATCATAAAAGCATTCTTTTGTCACTGTTGAAAAACATATAGGTCAGGGTTTTTTTGCACAAGCCAGAGCTGAACCTGCTCATAATTCCATTACAATGGGGATTTTCACACTGCCTATGTAAACTCTTTTGGCTGCTGGTGGTTAACAGATTTTTTTTAACCATTTCAGACACAACCATTTTAGCTGCTGGTTGTGAATGGATTTTTTTTTTTTACCATTTCAGAGTCAACCATTTGTGTCCCTCCCATTTCAGGGTTGAGCTGTTGTTTTCTGAAAAACCCTTTCTCCGTTTCTGTAGTGTCTGGTGCAGTTTTGAGTTGCTGCAGAGTGATGTTTGACATTTCTGAAGTGCTTCTGAAAGCATGTTCTTTTTCTCCTCAATTTCTGTTTTTTTCTGAAATAGATAAGATTTTCGATATATCAGTGTTTCGCAAAAGTTGGAGCCATTTTTTTCTTCAAAAAGCAGTGTGGAGCCAGAACAAGTGGTATGGTTTGGAACAGAAACAGCAATTTGTATGATTCATAAACAGATGTAAATGCTGTTTAAAACCTCCATTCTCACATCTCTTTACACAGGGCAGCAACAGAAAAAAAATCCTGAGTTAAAATGAAAATGTGAAAGTGCCCTTGTGCATGCAACATACATAGATCAGTGACTCTTTGATCAGTTAATATGCTCAAATTAGATATTTTAGGATTTGCTCTTATTTAAATTGCATCATGAGATTTAGGCCCAATCCTTGGTATTTTAAGACTTTTCACAAACACTGTGAAGACCACAGATTTATGTTAGTCTGTGAAAAGCAAACTGGATGTGCTTGAAGCCCCGAATCCAATCAAGGCCAGATGGAGAACGGAGAACCAATTTAACCCATCAACTCGTACTGAGTTTCACTAATCGAAAATGGATTGCCCATGCTGTTTGTGTTTTAAAGGGGAAATGGCAAGTTTATAAGGACATACCTTTTCTCCTTTTTAAAATGCTAACATGGAGCCCAGTTTCATTTAGTAAAACTATGCATTGATTAACGGGTTTAAGTTCCTTATCTCATCCCTGTGCAGTTGTGATCTGAGTTTGGGCTGCACGTGTGTGTAATTTGCTTTTTATAGAAAAGACATGATTTTCATCATACATCTTTGTATCCTTGTAAATGTGAATTCCACTGCAGTTGAAGTTCTCCTTTCAGGAAACTATACCAGGAAAAAGAGGCAGATCTGAACTGGGGCAATTAGTTCCTTTTGGTAGGAAATATCTGATAGGAATCTTACCTGGTCAAAGAATATAAGTAGCATAGTGAATGCAAAGTAACTTTGAATTTGCACCACATAGATGCAGACCAGAAAGATAGAGATGAATCATGAGGAGATTACAGCAGACAAATATGGTTCTTGCAGAAATAGCTTTGTGATTTCTAGTGATCATATATGTAGCGGCATTCACAATATGAGGGATGAAACACTATTATAGATCCATTGCCTTCCAATCCCATGCCTCTTCTTTCCTCATGTTCCTGTTCGTTTTAGAAGTGACAACTGCAGATAAGCAGTGTACTGAAGATACATATGATTGAATACTTTGTCTTCCTACAGCCATCACCCCAGGCATTCCCTTTAGCAAAACTCACAACATCTAATTTCAGCTCCTGCATCGTTCAGCATGTGTCACACCCACTCATAAGATTATGCACATTTTCATTTTACTGTGCACTATTTACTATAATAATTGTTGAGATAGAAGAAAAGTGACATTGAATCCATCCTTATTATGTTGTTGCTTTAAAAGAGGGGCGGGGGGAGAGAGAGAGCGAAGACCCAAGCATCATCCCAAGAAATAAAAAGACCAAATAAGATTTAATAATTCATCTGTCTTGCTTTTGAAAGTGAAAATATATGCACACATAACTTCTTGATTGAGAACAAATGCCTCATTAATCTTAAATATTTCAAGCAGAAAGTGCTAGTAAAGTCAAGAAGAATAATGATGACTGACATTCTAGGGAACACTGCATACTGTACAGTGTGTGGAACAATTTCTCCTGCTGGCATTTTGCTCAAACTCTGATGTCTTTCTTGAACAAAACTTTAAAAAGATTTAGAGAAGAGAATCACATACTACATGTACAAGAAGGTGCTTATGTTAAAAGGTGAACATCAGTCACATTTTTAAAGTATAGAATCACTACATTTCATGGTCTCAGCCATTTGTTTTACCTCCTTAACTCACTTTGTAATTCTGACTATAATGAATGAAACAACATAAACGATTTTTAAAAATCTCTCTAAAAATTATTTGTGGATCTTGATGAACAGGACTTCAGTGTTTTTTCTGCATGCAATACTACAACATCCTGACAACAGTTAGAATGTGAAAAACTGTCTACTTTTGATCTCATAGGGTCATTAGTGTTTGTTCTCATGCAGTGCTTAAGTCTTAAGTTGCAGGATTCAAGGAGGGATAGAGGGTGAGGTGTTGGAAGGAATAAGCACACACACACAACCATTCTTTGGTAAAAACATGGCCACGGTTTCGGGTCACCAGGCCAGACTTGGGAAATACCTGGGGACTTAGGAGTGGAGCCCAGAGACTTTGGAAGCAGTGGCTAGCAAGGATGTGGCATCACTTTTGTGATGCCATATCCTGTGATGTCACTTCCAGATCAAAGGTCAAGTGATGTTGCTTCCCAAGCTCCATCCCCTTCTGATGATGTCACTTCCAGCACACTGTACCAAAACCCCACCCCTTCCTATGATGTCACTTTGAGGGCACTCCCAAAAACTTGCCTCTTCTTTTGAAGTTACCATCATGTAGTAGAATAGCCTTAGTGTTGCTAGGTCCCCCCAGACTAGTGGTGGGTGAGTGGGTAGGGTTGACAGCTTCAGGTTGGGAAATTCCTGGATATTTGGGGGTGGAGCCTGGGGAGGACAAGGACCTCAGTGGGATACAAGTACAACACCATAGTGTTCACCCACCAAAGCATCCATTTTCTCCAGTGGAACTGACTTTTGTTGTCTGTAGATGAGCTGCAGTGCTATTTTTGGGCAGGAATGCACAGGAATGGAGTTCCAGCTGACCTCAAAGTAGCCACACAAACCTCTGTGTGTGTGGCTACAAAGGGAAGGCCTGGAGAGTGACCCCCCCGGCAACTCCGAGGCAGGAGGGCCAGGGGGGCCCTGGAAGGATCAGGGAGGTATTTAAATGCCTCCCTGTGCCTTCCCCGGCCTGTCCAAGAGTGGGATTGCCCAGGCTCCCCGCAGCCACAAGGCACCCAGGCAAGACAAGGGAAGGCATGGAGGTGTGGTCTGGTATGCTAATGAGCTGTGCTGTCATGGGTGTGGCCTAATATGCTAATGAGTTTCTGCTGTTGAGTGTGGCCCATTATGCTAATGAGTTCCTGCTGGGCTTTTTCTACAAAAAAAGCCTTGATGAGCTCTAATTGAAAGAGATCTCCAGATCCCACCTAGAGGCTGGCATCCCTTGCCTACTCTGCTGTAGTCACTTTATTTTTTTAAAAACCCAGAACACTATTCCCAGGTTTAAAATAGATATTTATCCGTTAAAATGCAACCCTGTAAGACTGAAAATATTCAAACAGAAACTATACAGTTATCCATGCTTACAAAACTACTTTAAATTTATACTACAGGAACTACTAGACTTCACACATTGCTTTATGGAATTCAAAACTAAGGACAATAGTACAGTTTAATATTAAATAGCACTAAGCTACTTCAATTTCTGTTTAATTTCTAGGCATAACACTTTAACAACTCTTTTGGAGTTTGTGTTCCTTGTGATTTAATTAAACACAGGGCCGGCCCCAGGTGTCTGGGCGCCCTAGGCAGGACAGCCTGGGGCGCTCACCCCACCGGAGATGCCAATCTCCCAGTGGGGCCTGGAGATGGCCCAGCGCCTTGTCCTAGGCGCCTCGCAGCTGCGCGGCGCCTGGGGAGAGCCAGGGAAGGGGTGGCGCGGCTACGAGGTGCCCGGGGAGAGCTGGGGAAGGGGCGGGCGGCTCTCCCGGGCCCCTCGCAGCTGCGAGGCGCCGGGGAGAGCCGGGGAATGGGCGGGCTTGGGACGCCCGCCCCTTCCCTCCCAGCGGATGGGCGCTCAGACTGGCAGCGGCCAACCAGCGGGGACTCTCCCCACTGGCTGGCTGCCGCCATGCCACCCCACCTCTCCACCCCCCCCAAGGGCTTCTGAAGCGCCCCGGAAGGGCGCTCAGACTGGTGGGGGCGGGGGTGGCGGGGAGAGTCAGGGGCGCCCGTTTAGGGCAGTGGCTGGTGGGGGGGCTTTTTGGGCGCCGGTTTGGCGCCCCTGAGGGCCTGCGCTCTAGTGAGCGAGCCGGCCCTGGAGGAGGGGGAGGGCGACTTGCGCCCTAGGCAGGCGCTTTTCGGAGATGGCGGTGGGCGCCCGGTTAGGGCGGCGGGGGGGCGCTTTTCGGGTGAAGCAGGGCGCCATTTGGTGCCCCTGAAGCCGGCGTGCTCTAGGCGAGTGCCTAGTTCGCCCAATGGGCGATCCAGCCGTGATTAAACATACCCCCCAGAAAAAGAATGATTGAGTTCAAAGATTAAATACCTTAGGCAAAGGGTGGGGGGGGACCCTGAATATTTACACTTAGCAGCCCCGTTGACTTTAGGCAACACCACTCAGTGTAAGCGGAAACTGACTTGCCTTCATCTTCAAATTTTTACAAATCCAAGACCACTGGTTTGATTTAGCTAGAGATTCTGCATAGGTGAGGAGGACGGAGAGAAGAGGAGCTGTCTCTTTCAGATACAATGCTCTGTTGCTGATCCCACATAGAAACCAACTTCACTAGCACTTTCTTACCAACTTCAATGTGATGCAAGAAGAAACTGGAGATCAGGTGCTATTGTGGGCAATTCTGGAGATTTTTTCTTGCCTGTTTTTTATTTTAACAACACTTTTGGAATTCAACTCTTTTTGAATAATGATGGCATGAGGCAAAAAACCTCGGTTGATATGTTGGAATGGGGAGATGGCCACTTCTCCCTTCTGTGTCCTAAGCAGTTGATGCAAAGATGTTCACTGAGACCCGAGCTGGAATCCGATCCAGATGAAGCTGCATATTTGCCTGCTCAGAACACAATACTGTGTCCAATGATCAGAGCTGTCTTTCTTGTGTCTAGGATGGCTAAAAGACAAGCTGGTTAGTATAATAAGCCTGGATGTACATACAGCTTGTACACAGACAAGCACAGAGGAGCACCAATGGCCTATGGCCATTATCAGATCCATTTGGATTCAAACGTAGCCGCACCAATACAAAATGAATGCACTCCAAAGTTCTCAGAGGGGAGGCCTTGTTTTGCAATGCATGCATGCAAAGACACTAATGAACTGAAAATGCCACAGGCAGGAGCCATTGGCATGCACAAGAAAAGTCCCAGAAATGTTAGGCTGGATAGAAAGGTATTCAGAGGTGTAACAAACAGGGCAGGGCTGACTTCTGGGAGTGGAGTGAAGCCAGATATGGGTTCCATGGCAACGCTGGTCTGTCTTGGACCTACACAATTGAATATGCAACTCTGAACCACAAAATGAAATGTCCTGGAGGGCAAGGGCACAACTGCTGAAATCACTACTGCAAAATGCACCCAAAATACTTTTAAAAAGCTGCCTGAAAAAGGGTGACTTTGAATGCTGCAAAACATATCTGGGAGAGCTGCCACATGAATTTCTCTAACATAGGCATAGTAGTGGGTCTGAGCTCATCAGGTTCTTGCAAGGCCAACCTCCTCCAGCCCTCAATGGCGCTTCAGGTGAGAAAAGAGCAACAGAGATCGCTGAACCTCAGGGCCATCCTATAAAAGGAAATGGCCGACAAATGAGTATTCATGGTCTTAGGGGCAAGGCCATGATCCTTCAGGTGCACCAGATATTGCAGGATCAAAATCTCAGGGACTGGCAAAGGGTTGGAAAAATCAACAGACAATGCAAAGGACAGGAAAGCAGAGACAGTGCATTTGTAAGAGTGACAGGTAGAGGGGGATAGGGACTCTAGGACTCCCTGGACAAGTAATCATTGCTAAGTATTCACAGGTTCTTCAGGAACACATCTGGCTGTTGATTTGTTCTGGGGGGCAGAATTTGGAACCTTTCCTCCTGGAAGCAAGACAAGGCATCCACAATGCCATTACTGGTGCCTGCAGTCTATCATGTTGAGAAAGATATGTTAGCCACCAAGCAAGTCAAAACAAATCTGCATACTAGACGCATGACCCACTCAAAGCGTGATGTCTGTTGATTAATTATTCTGACTACAGCCTGGTTGTCACACCAGAACATAATGCACTTATCTCTAAACAAATCCTGCCACATGCAGATGACAGTCAAGATTGGAAAGAATTATAAAAAGGTGAGGTCCCTGAGAATCCCAGAATTGGCCCACTGCAAAGGGCAACATTGAGTGCACCACCGATTATTGAAGCAAACGCCGAAATCGAAACTGCCTGCAGCATCTGAATGAATTTACAAGGAATCCCCCAGAGACAGAAGTGTTTGCCAAATGGCAACCCCATTAAAATAATTCAAAAATTCCAGCCAGACCAAAAGGTTCTAAGGCATGCCATATGTAATCCTCATGTAGTAATAGGCTGCAGCTACCCTAGACGTGGATCAAGCCAGCTGAATGCAGAAAGCCAGCCCAGGGGAGACTACCTTGCAGGCAAAATTCAGATGACCCAGCACTACCTGAATTTCTTCCAAGGTGCATTTTTTCTTACTTATGACCCTGGACAGCAGGCTAACTTATCTACAGGTGAATGGGATATGAAAGCCCTTGCTAAAGCCTAAAAAGCGATATGAAATGGCAGCCTTATTGGGATACTTACAGAGGAGGGGGGAAAGTGCCCTGACCCTCATGGGGGTCTTTGCAAGATCCATATTGAAAATTGGATTAGAACTAGGATTGCTTTGAAGAACCTGAGGCTGAGGTTCTGGCAGCACCTGACCCTCCTCCAGAGGGCTGGGAACCTGGAAAGGGCTGCTGCGATCCACCTTCTTTATTACATGAAAGCCTCAAGTGGGGACCAAAACATGCATCACAGAGGTGCTCTGACTTACAGTGGAGATGGTGACACCTGCCATGATTGTATTCCCAGCATGCCCACTGAGAACTATCCCATCTGAATGTATTTTTCCCTTTTCCTGAGTCAGCCTTAGGCTTTATGTGAGGGCCCACTATCACGAGCTATTTTGGTGTAGTGGTTAAGAGCAGCAGACTCTAATCTGGAGAACCAGATTTGAGTCCCCACTCCTCCACATGCAGCCAGCTGGGTGATGCTGAGTCAGTCACAGTTCTCTCAGAACTGTTCTCTCAAGAGTGGTTCTCTCAGAGCTCTTTTAACCCCACCTACCTGTCTGTTGGGGGGAGAGGAAGGGAAGGAGATTGTAAGCCGCTCTGAGACTCCAAGTTAAGGGTGGGGTATAAATCCAACTCTTCTTCGTCTCCTTTCTTTTCTTCTTTTTCTCCTCCTTCTCATTAAGGAGATCATTGTGAGATGCCCTCTGCTGAAAGGCCTTGTCATAATCAATAGCAGAGGTATCACCAGCTATGGACCAAGCTTTCAGAACATTCCCCATATGGTTGGCAAGTTGTCAGCCCCGTTCTGAGTAGCCAACAGCAACTACGCTCATGTAAACTGTATGACCTTTGAGCCAACTCTGGAAAGTACGGTCTGTACTTCCCCTTATTTTCCTAGCCTAGGAGCATTAGCCAATGCATGGAATCAATC
Source organism: Gekko gecko (assembly GCA_029375565.1). Classification (NCBI taxonomy): domain Eukaryota; kingdom Metazoa; phylum Chordata; class Lepidosauria; order Squamata; family Gekkonidae; genus Gekko; species Gekko gecko. The sequence goes on from JAPDNY010000007.1 coordinate 125,287,341, forward strand.
CTGTTACAACAGGATTGATGTGGGTCCCCCCACCCAGTCCCGTAGCCAGAAATTTTTGTTAGGGGGGGCAACAAGGGGGCAGCAGCACTATAATTAGATCTAGGCTTGCCAATTTCCAGGTGGAGCCTAGAGATCTCCCGAAATTATTATTATTATCTCCTGACTACAGGTATCAGTTTCCCTGATTACAAGACTTCAAGTGGAATCCTAAACAGAGTTTACGTCCTTCTAAACCCACTTGGTTTAGAGGGGTTACCTTTAGAATCATTGCGTTGGAAGGGACCTCCAGAGTCATCTAGTCCAGCCCCCTGCAAAAAGCAGGAAATTCACCCCCCCCCCAGTGACCACTGTTCCATGCCCAAAACCTCCAGGATCTCCAGCCAAACTGGCCTGGAGAAAAATTGCTTCCTGACCCCAAAGTGGCAATCAGCATTTTCCTGGTTGTGTAAGAAAGGGGCACAAGAACTAAGCACTATTGTACAAATAAATTTCCAGCCAAGAAATGGAGTCAAAAATGAGGAGGAAGATCTTAGTGTTTTAATTGCAACCAAAACATCCGAAAACAGTTAGGCCAGACAGCCTATCTAAAATTCACTGCTTTCTGACCACAACCACGAAATACATGAAATTTTGTACTTCAAATGACATCATCACACCATCATCATGAAAATAATATTCAAAAAGCATAATTGGTTACAAAAAATTAAACATCATCTAATTCCCTTATTGGTCAAATATAAAGAAAGGCGTGTCTATGCAACAGCGTCAATTGCTTACGTAATCTAACCTAAACACTATCAAGCAAGATTTCTATGCACCCAAACAAAGGTGTTTTTCTCTGATACGGAGATAAAAATCCTTTTTGATCCAGACACTGCGAAATTGTAACCTAAACAATTAAAACCCATGATCTTTATATCTAACTTTCTTGTCTGCTAGTATCAGCTAGAAAAATTAATCCAACTTGGAAGAGAAAGGCCTACTACTTAATAGACCTGTATTACATCCTAAGAAAACCCTGCTTATAAAGAAAACCCTATAAAGAATATGAATAATCAAACCCTATAAAGAATATGAATAATCAAAAGGAAATAAATGTTATAATCAAATCTATACTACAGCACTGATGCAAACCCACCCTCTCATGATCTGCCTAAATTCACACAATCAGCATTGCTGTCAGATGGCCATCTAGCCTGTTTGAAAACCTCCAAAGAAGAAGGTCAAGCAAGACAATGTGACTGTAAACTATCTTGATAGCTTTGTAAGCTGCCTCAAGTACAGACACTGGAAGAAACATGGAGTACAAACATCCTCAGTAAAATAATAGCAGTTCAAACTACACTGGAGTGTGCAACTGTGACAAGCCTCTTACCCCCCACAGAGAACAAAATATAATAGAAATTAACAGAAGTTTTGTGGTACCATAAAGGCTAACTCAGTATTGTTCCAGCATATGCTTTCCCAGCCAAGAGCCCACACCTTCAGGTACAAGGAGTGAAACCTTATTCACTGTATCTGAAGAAATGGGCTCTGACCTACAAAACCTTGTGCTAGAATGAAATTGTTAGTCTTTAAGATATCCCAAAGCTCCTCTTTGGCAGATGACCAATACAACCGTTCCTCTAGAATGCAATAAATTTTCCCAAGTGCCCCATCCAGCCTCCAAGGAGCTACAGCCCTGAGCTCCCAAAGCCAATCTTCTTGACTGCTCTCCCCCCACCCCACCAGGAAAGAGTGAGAAGGGTTATACCCATTAACCACCAATTTTCTTCCTCCTTCTTGGATGAGGCACAGCTGGGGCTATAAGGCTGAAACTTTCCCCCACTCCTCAACCATAAGTAGCAAAGGTGGTCAGGGCATGCTAGAGCCCTCTAACTAAATTAAAATAGCTTAAAATATATGTATTTAATATTATTATTAACTATTTAAAATACATTTAATTACTCAGGTTTTTAAAAATATTTAATTTATTCTTACTATCTGCAGGTTTTTTTGAAATAAAACTCTGTTTTCAATAAAATTACTGTATTTTAACCCCTAATTTTTCAGACTGTTCCACTTATGAGTGTATCAGGGTCTGTATGAGCACAAAGTGTCCAGTTTCTGAGTGGCCTGCAAGTGCTTTACAGTACCATCCTAAAGTAAACTTATACCCATATATTTATTTATTTATTTAAAACATTTCTATGCCACCCTTCTACTCAGTTCAGGGTCCTCAAGGTGGCAAACAGTAAAACATCTCAAACATTAAAAGCAGTTAAAATATATAAAAGATATTTAAAATAATTAAATAAAAATGTGCATACATAAAACATTCAAACATGGAGGAGCGCTAATATGAATTACTGAGGAAATACCAAACAAACAGTCTACAGCCACTGTTGGAAGACAACAATAGAGGGAGATAGACTAATATCCCTGGGGAGAGAGTTCCAGAGTTTCAGTGCCAAAACTGAGAAAGCCCTTTCTCAGGTTGCCTCTCAATCTAGCCTCTGATGCCAACTGCGCCTGAAGTTAGGCCTCTGAAAATGATCAGAGTGATTGGGTAGGTTCATATGGTGTAGGAAATCTTTCAGCTGTATAGGGGTTTAAAGTTCAAAACTGCACCTTGAGTTAGGCCTGGAAGCAAATTGGGATACAATGTAGGCAGAATAAGACTAGAGTAAAACAGTACCTACTACCCACTCCAGTCACTATTCTCACTACAGCATTCTGTACTAACTGTAGTTTCTGCACAATTTTCATAGGCCTTGCAGTAATTTAATCTAGATGTTACCAGGACATGCACCATAGTGACAAGATCTTTCCTGCCCAGGAATGGCTGACGGATATCTTGTTTTCAGATATTATTAGTAATCAAAATGTTTTAGAACTGCATGTGTATGAAAGTTCAGCACTCTAACTCATCAGGAAATACTCTATGAATTTTATAATCCCTCTAATGCAGTTAGTCATTCTATGATGCCCAGGCAGTCTTATAGATATATAAATATAATAGGATGAGAAATTTCTCTAACTGGAAATAATTTAATTGATTCCTTTCAAGGGGAACAAGTGTTGGGGAGGAAGGAATTGCCACCGTCCCATAAGAGACTGTGGTCTAATCCATGCACTCCATTTGCAGCCTGGCTATCACTTTTGGAGGCAATTGATGTAATTGCTCTATGTCACAATTGAGCAATGGTGGAACAGTGCATCTTGAGGAATCTTCCTTCATGTGATTAAAAATGGCATAAACCACACAGAAATCATTTCATAAAAGTGGCTACCCACACAACTGGGCCACCCATGTTGTTTGTCTTTGTGGCAACTGTGATGCCATTTAAGATCTTTAGATGTATTGTGCACATTTACTTGTATCTAAATTCCTGGTTGGTTTTTGACTTCTGAAACAAAATGTAAACTGTTTGTATAGAAATGCAAATCATTGTTGTACAACTAAACTCTGGAGAATTGTAGGTCATGAGAATGGTAATGACTTTGTTCTACACACCAGATTATAATATTGTCAATAGCAGCACATGTACAATAGTTCTTCACTGTTATTTTATCTAAATGCATTGATTTTTGTGAGGTTTTTTTTTAAAGCATGGCTTTATATCATTGCACTTTCCTATTAAAGGACTCAGTGTGCATGAGTTAAGACAGTTCTTGAAACAAATCAATTTCCTCTTCAAAATGCTGAAGATGAAACCATTTATTGCATATACAGCAAATTGACTTAAAAAAGCTTTGTACATTTGAAGCAATGAGACAAGGCAATTCTTATATGGACAGTTCTTTAATTGATGTCTTTTGAAAATTCCATTGGAACTTCATTATTTTTAGCAGATTGAAATCAAGTGTGACAACCTTACGATGATGCCCTTCTCTCTTCTATAGAGTATTTCCACTGCAAACCCATTTTCAGGAACTTATAACTCAATCATAAGATTAACCACATATGCAAAAAATTTGGTCTATAGGCAATTTTTATTCTTCCAGCAAAATTGGTTATTAAAACTCATGGAGTATTGTACCTACAGGAAATGTTTGGTCTTCACAATGTATTCTGAATTTTTCTTTTCATTCAGCTGCCAGAAAAATCATTAATGGAAAAGATATCTGTTTACTGTGAGAATCATATTTGTTTTTGTTCATTTTAATAGACTTTGTGGTTTCACTCCATAAACTTCATGTTTTTTAATCAAGCTATTTAAATTGAAGATTATTTTCTGATACAATCATGACAGCATGTGCTTGATGAAGAAATAACCTTCTGACCTGATGTGATAAGAGACACTTGTAGAGAAAATGGAGTATATTCTTTAGCTCTTGGCCAGGGCACTGTTCTTTAGAAACTTTCCTGACAATAGATAGCAATTACTAAGGTCACAGATCTTTGACAAGGAGGTGACAGAAGTGGTTTCTTAATATACAATTAGCCGGGCACCTAATCTAACATGTTTAGTCTTGAACATGTACTAAGAACTTGCACAGATACTGCATATACTTACTCAATATGAGACTAAAATTCACCTAAATCAGTTTGTCCTACTGTCTCAGCTGTCAAAATTCCATATTTTCTGCTTTCATTGCAGATGCTACTTACAGGTTATTAACTGGTGTGCTATAGATATCATTATATGCTTATTTATTTATTTCATTTCTAGCCTGCCTTTCTCACTGAGAGTCAAGGTAGGTTACAAATATTTTTTAAAAATTGATCTGACAGCATAAGACATCCCATAGAAAAACAGTGCAGTAAGATTAGGATTAGAACACTAAAAACAATTAAAACAAACAAAACTATGGTCAGTGATATGCCATAATTCAGAAACTGGGTTATGAAGGTAGAAGGCATAGCACATATTTAAGCTTGTGCATGGTTTGTTCAGGATTGTACTGTGTAACAAACAGTATTCATAATAAGTAGGTTTCCATTCTTTGTATTTTAAAATATATCTGGTGATATAAAGGGCCTTCTCCACTGTATTTGTTTTCTGATAATTCCCTTGGGACATTTATAATCTTGCCATAGAATCCACCCTCCAAAACATCCATTTTCTCTAGGGGAACTGATCTCTATAGTCTGGAGATGAGCTGCAATTCCAAGGAATTCCCTGGGTCCCACCTGGAGGCTGGCATCCCTAAACAGCAATCACCTAGTAGTTTAAAGAGAATTAGGGTGTTATGGAGGAGAGATGTAACTGGGGATACTACGTTATGATTGTGCCAGTTTTGAATCTCCAGTCAGTCAGTTCATTTGGAATGTTGGCATATACTTTTTCTGTCACAGCTCACGGTATTGTGAGATAATTTTAAAAATTATTCTTTTTTAGATATTTATACCTATTTTTCTCCCCAGTGGGGTCTTGCAACAGCATTCTCCCCTCATCCATTTTATCAGCAACAACTTTGTGAGATACCTTAGGCTGAGAGAGGTCAACTGGCCCAGTCACTCAGCAGGCTTCCATGGCAGTTTGGGGACTGGACCCTGAGTCTCCCAGACCAGTGTTCCCTCTAAGCTGAGTCAGTGTGAGCTAGCTCAGAGTTTTTTAGCCTCTGGCACGCACATTTTTGTCTTAGCTCAGGAAGGATGTCTCCATAGCAAACTGATTTATGCAGTAACCAAATTGCTCGCTCACAATTTTGATGCCAGTAGCTCACAAAGTTGAATTTTTGCTCACAAGACTCCACAGCTTAGAGGGAACATTGTCCCAGAGCTGTGCCTGCATTGCAGCAGCCAGCCACCTTGCAATGTCAGCTCCCTAATGGCCAAGTTGCGCTGCAGCGGAGAGGGAAAAAGTGTAGCAGGCTGCCTCTGAGGCTGTGTCCATGGCAATTCCACTGCAGGGGCCTATGCCTTAGTTGCACCAATGATTGGCTGCTGTGCCCCGCTGTTGGCACCCACAAGTAACAGGGCTCTGCAGAGGCTCTGCGCTGTCGTAAATGCCAGTTACACCAACATAACTGGACTTACCCTGATGTAATTGAGACTTATGCCAACGTAGGGGTAAGTTGGCTCCCAGAGTGCTTTCGCTCCCCCCATTCAGGATTGCACTGTCAGTGTATTAAATCCCATATAATTAGCTTGCTCTTACTTTTGATATTAATTGCATAGTAACACTTTTGCTGCCTAATTCAGCTTCACTTAAGCAAGCCACTGGTCCCAGGGAGAACAGGAGAAAAATAAAAGAGTAAGTAACATTCACAAAACATGGCCTGATTATTGAGCAGTATAGTTGGATCTTTGTTTTGTTCTGATTACTTGACTGTCAGCCATGACATTGTGAAGAAAACTTGGGAGCTTAATTGTCAGTAGCAAAAGAATATGAAAGGCAGTCAAGCACAACTGAACCATATGAATTTTTAAATTTGCAAGTATTCACAGGTCATTTTATGTCTCCAGTGATGATTATTTATTTATTTACATTTTTAAAAGACAGCTGTGGTTGCCAGTATAGTAACCAACCATAAATTAAAAATCAGACTGTGAACATAGAGAAGGCCAGTTCAACATATATTTGCCCCAAGGCAGACCCTCCTGAACACTGTAGCAGCTGGTACTGAAGTATTCTCAGAAAGTCTATGAGAAATTTCAATTCAGCTATAATATTATTTCAGTTAGCCATATTCCATACCAAATGCTATAATGTATAAAACCTGGAGATTAATTTCTAGTTTTCAGTGACTTGTATGAGCATACTTGATATACAAGTAACAAATTTCTGTCCTGAGGAGTTTGAAATCTAAATTTATGTAGAGGGATTAGACCTGTAGGTGTCTTTGGGCACTGGTAGAACTTTATGAGCAAAAACATAAGTAATGAGTGAAGTAACATGGAATGAGGCCACAGAAAAGGGGGTTGTGGTGTATATGAATAGGAAGCTAGTTATAGAGCAGGGGTAAAAGGTAAAGGTTCCCTTGCTCGAAAGCCAGTCGAATCCGACTCTAGGGTTGCGGTGCTCATCTCCGTTTCAAAGCCGAAGAGCCAGCGCTGTCCGAAGACGTTTCCGTGGTCATGTGGCCGGCATGACTAAACACCAAGGTGCACGGAACGCTGTTACCTTCCCACCGAAGTGGTACCTATTTATCTACTTGCAATTTCTTGCTTTCGAACTGCTAGGTTGGCAGGAGCTGGAACTAGAGACAGGAGCTCACCCTGTCATGCGGCACCCGGGTCTCGAACTGCTGAACTACTGACCTTCCACAGCCTGCAGTTCAGCATCTTAACCACTTGAGCCACCGCAGCTCCCTATATAGAGCAGGGGAGGTATGAATAAATCACAAATCCAAGGCTTTGTGATTGCTTGACAGCGTGGACTTTGTCAGTAGAGGTGGGGAGTAATCTAGGAGGAAAAGGTTTGAGAACAAGAATGAGAATGAGCAGTTCAGTCTTCAACATGTTGATTTTGAGATAACAAGGAGATATTCAGGTAGAAATACCAGAGAGGTGGATGGTGATATGGAGCTGGGTGGGAGGAAGAAAGGACCAGAGCAAAAGGTGGTATATGTGTGCCATAAGTGTTTAGATGTTATTGAAAATTATGTCATTTGATGAGCTCATACAAGGACATTATGTGGAGAGAGGGAAGGAGTGGACTAATAACAGATCCCTGTACTAATAACAGATCTCTGAAATAGCCCAATAGTAACTGTAATGTAGAGAAGGAACTTCTCTACTTGCAGGAGAAAATTGACAGAAGAGGAGGGATATAATTGAAAACATTGTCTTGGAGGACTAAACCATGGAGGAAATCAAAGAGAAGTTTTACAGCTCTATCAAAGGGGTAGAGCTCAAAGGTAGTGAAGATAGAGTTAAAACCCTTTACAGTTGGTAGTCAGGACATCACAGTAATTGTAGTGAAGGCAATTTCAGTGGAGTGGCAAGAGTAGAAATCAGGTTATAATGATATGTGTTGATGGCAGGAAGTGGTTTCTGTTACTGTGGATACAGCAGTTCAAATGTCATTTCCAAGATGGCGACCGGGTGTGAAGCTCTTGTGCTGAGCTCCCCCGTGGTATTTTATTTTAAACTATTTTAAGCTATGTTAGATTAGAAATTAGCTGCCCCAGCAGAGAAGTGTAGTAGGGAGGGATAGGTATACCCTAGCTCTGGGGAAAACATTAACATCAAGGCCTCGGAGAGCACGGAAACATCCGAGACAAGGAGCGGCAGGGAGGCTACAGCGAGGGTTGTGCTGGGCCCACAACAAAACGTGGAGCTACGGAGTCGAGTGGAAAGCGAGGCGGAGTCCCTGCCATCGACCTCGGCGTGGTGAAAGCACAGCTGGGGCGCTGAACTTTTGGAGACGCTGGCTCCGGCCTCAGCCTAGAGACAAGGGGGAGACGGCAGAACACCGCGAGAGTACCCTGGCCGACGCATCGAGCCATCAGTTGTGTGGCCTCAGCTGCACAGGGTCTGGCGACAGCCTGTTCTGCAGAAGAGGCTGTGAGTGAGAAGGCAGAGGTGGGGGACGACACGACCATAGCCGGCGGTGAGAGAGCCGGCGAGGATGTTGCGTTTCGACCCGGCAGTGAGAGAGCTGGGATCGAGCTCCTACCTGATGCACGACGGAGGCGGCAGATCGAACAGTTCACAGTCTGGGGATGTCTAGGACGCAACTGGACTTGGGCAGGATGCATTGAGCAGGGTCTGTTACCGAGTGGGAACTCGTGGACCCTGAGTTCGTGGGGACGAGTTCTAGCCCAAATGAGATTTGGAACACAAATCATGAGATCTACAAATTTTCAGGTGCTAGAACTGGTCCAATCAAAATTCCTGAGATCATTATTCAATACTCCAAGATGTACTGCTAATGGCATTTTGAGACAAGAAGCCGGCCTCAGCACAGTCGAACTGGACATATGGCTGCACTCTTTCTGCTTCTGGTTGAAAGCTCACCTTACTCCTGTTGGGTTTATTCCAGTGCTGTTGGCCGCATCTCCTTACCCCCAGTGGTCTTCCAGAGCTATTATTAAATTGAGAACTTTAGGATTAGACCCGCACCAACTTCTGGAAAGCGGCTATGTCAGGGCAAAATCTATTATTTACCAACGCCTCAGAGATATTGAGCTGCAAAAGTCTCACGCTGCACTCCCGTCTCCTTACAAATCTCTGAATTCTAAAAACTATATGACTGCTTCTCCATATCTAGCTAATATCTCTAACCCAAACCACAGGTGGGCTTTTTCCAGAACCAGATTTGACAGTTTTCCATCAGCAGTTCTTTTTGGAAGATTCCAACGCATTCCCAGGCATTTGAGACTTTGCTCATGCCCCTCCGAGTCAATTGAGACCCTTCCTCATATTTTATTTCATTGTGCTTACTATGCCAAAGAAAGAGCTCTTTTGATTACACCTGTATTAAGGTCATTTAGGTGCCAAGGACAACTAGTAATCCACTCCGAGGAACTTATGTTGAAATACCTATTGGAGGACAAATCCATTGAAATTTCAAGGAAGGTTGCCAAATTTCTTTTTATTGCATTTTCAAAGCGCAAGCACCTCTTTAATTCTTCTTACGACATTTCTCCCCCGTAATGTTGGTAACCCAGGTCTGTATTCTGAGCCTGTATGCTGTTTGATGGGTCTCTGACCGTAATAAATATTTATGTTATGTTATGGGGACGAGGCTGGTGCTCGAGCCCAGAGTGTGTCATTGTGTCCTGGAAGAGCGAAGGGGAGATCTACTGGGGGAGCCTTCCAGCGTTAGGACGAAAATCTGTGACTGTGGGAGCCCTCTAGCATCTGAAATTCAGAATTCCATCGGTGCGAAGAGCCTGGTCAGTCTGCCTGGCACTCAGGAACATCGTGGAACCAGTGCTGGGAGTGTATACTGTGGATCTGCTGGAGGGAGAAGGGTGGAGTGCTGCTATGTGGATGTATGGTGAGTGAATGGAGTGTTAGGTGTGACTGTCGGGGCTTAGTTAGTGGTTAGGTTAGTACCCCTGACACGATCAGTAGGAAATTTTGTATTTTTGTATTTTATGCATAGATAGTACTTATCTATAATCATAGTGATAGTAGCAGGGAGTTGTGAGCTTACCATTGGTCGGCGGCCTGAAGCTTTGCGGAGCCCGCCAGTGACGAATGAATGGGCAACAAATTCCAGTGCTCTTGGGGAAAGGGAAGTATGGCGGTGGGTCTGGGCAAGGTGTGGAGCGAAGGACGCGGAGAAATAGAGAGGCTCGGCGCCCTTCCAGCCTTCGACCCATCCCGAGGGTGGCCGGCAGTGGGGCCAGGATTATGGACCCTCCTCCGTCATTGGTGTTGTGTAACGCCAGGTCCATTAACAACAAAGCTGAAGTCTTGCGGGAATTTGTGCAAGAACAACAAGCGGACCTGGCGTGCGTGACCGAGACCTGGGTGCAGGAGGGTGAGACAGTTGTGCTTGCCCAACTCACCCCCCCGGGGTTCTCGGTCCTCCACCAATCACGGACTAGTGGGCAGGGGGGAGGAGTGGCGCTTTTCATTCGGGAGGCTTACTCCATCAGGGCGCTCTCACGGGTAGAGATCGCGGGCATAGAGTGTGTTGGCGCGATGCTGGAGGCCGAGGAGAGTTTGGCTATTTGGTTGGTGTACCGACCACCTAACGCGCCGGCCAAGAGTCTGCCATCCCTGCTCGAGGCCGTATCAGGCTGGGCGCTGGAGCACCCTAGGCTACTTGTCTTGGGCGACTTCAACGTCCATGCTGAGGACGCGACCTCCAGCCGTGCTGTGGATCTAGTGTCGTCCATGGCGGCACTGGGACTCTCCCAGTTCGTTTCGGTTCCCACACACCAGGCCGGACACACGCTCGATCTGATCTTTGCGGCGGGAGTGATGGTGGACCGGATCACTGCTTTGGCAGTGCCATGGTTGGACCACCATGCCCTGAAGGCCCGTCTGAATGTCCCACCCCGACCCTGTTTAGGTGGTGAGCTGATTTTGGCTCACCCGTGGAGCCAAATGGACCCTATGTGGCTCCAGATGGCTTTGCGGGATCCAAGGCCCCCTGGCGGCTCGTTAGATGAGCTGGTGGAGGACTGGAATGGCCGTCTCTCCTCAGCTATTGACGAGATTGCTCCCAGGCGCCCTCTCTGTACCCACGATAGGCGAGCGCCCTGGTATACCCAGGAGCTGTGCTCGCTGAAACGAGAACTGAGACGGCTAGAGAGACGGTGGCACCGTGCTCGCGACGAAGTGTCACGAACATTCTATAGGACGTTTATGAGATCCTATGTGATGGCAGTCAGGGCCGCAAAGAAGGACTTCTATGCGGCCTTGATTGCATCTACAGGCTCACGTCCAGCCCAATTATTTAGTGTGATTCGGTCTTTGACAGCTCTGCCTTTGAGCAGGCAAAATGCTAAGGAATTGAATATTGGCTGTGAGGCTTTTGTGAGCTATTTTGCAGATAAAGTCTTGACACTCCGCCGTGACCTCCCCGCCACGATTGATACAGTTAGGGAACTTGAGGCCCCTTGCGCATCTTTGGAGCCAGGTTTAGTATGTTTTGACCCACTCAGTCTGGAGGAAGCTGACAGGTTGTTCGTATCTGTGCGCCCTACCACATGCGACCTTTATCCGTGCCCCTCTTGGCTGGTGAAAGCAGGTCACGAGGGGTTTCGAGGTGCTCTACGGGAGATTGTCAACAAATCCCTCATTGAGGGACAGTTCCCGGGAGCACTCAAGGAAGTGATGGTCCGCCCTCTCTTGAAAAAACCATCTCTGGATCCGGCTGAATTGGCCAACTATCGGCCGGTTTCCAACTTGCTTTATTTAGGCAAGCTTATTGAGAGGGCGGTGGCATCACAGCTTCAGGGCTATCTGGATGAGGCTTCCATCCTCGATCCCTTCCAGTCCGGTTTCCGCCCGGGCCACGGGACAGAGACGGCACTGGTCACTCTGACTGATGATCTCCGTAGGCACCTGGATCAAGGCGGTGTGGCGGCACTGGTGTTGTTAGATCTGTTGGCTTCCTTCGATATGGTCGACCACCAGTTGCTGGCCCGCCGCCTCGCTGACGCGGGGATTCAGGGGCTTGTCTTGCAATGGCTTACCTCTTTTCTCCAAGGTCGGGGACAGAGGTTGGCGATGGGGGGGCAGCGATCCCGAAGGTACCCCCTTGAGTGTGGTGTGCCCCAGGGAGCTGTACTGTCCCCAATGTTGTTTAACATCTACATGTGCCCCCTTGCCCAGATTGCCCGGAGGTGTGGGCTTGGGTGTCATCAATATGCTGATGATACCCAGCTCTACCTGATGTTGGACGGCCAGTCGGACTCTGGTCCTGATGACCTTTTGCGGGTGTTGCAAGCTGTGGCTGGCTGGCTCAGACTGAGTCGGCTGAAATTAAACCTGGCAAAGATGGAGGTCCTGGGCCTGTGCCGGACCGGCCAAGAGTTGGGGCTCCCTCTCCCGCCCTTCGGTAGGGTACCATTGGTGCCTGTACGGGAGGTTAGGAGTTTGGGTGTGCTCCTGGACTCTTCATTAACGATGGAGGCCCAGGTGGCAGCCACTGCCAAGTCAGCCTTTTACCATCTGCGGCTGGCTCGGCAGTTGGTCCCCTACCTCGACCGCGAAGACCTGGCCACTGTGATCCATGCGACGGTCACCTCGAGGCTGGACTACTGTAACGCTCTCTACTTGGGGCTGCCTCTGTCGCAAATCCGGAAGCTGCAGCTAGTGCAGAATGCTGCAGCCTGGCTGTTGATGGGCCTCTCCAGGCGAGACCACATCCGGCCTGTGCTGCAAGCACTGCACTGGCTGCCAATAGCATACCGGATTCGCTTCAAAGTGCTGGTGCTTACCTTTAAAGCCCTAAATGGCCAGGGTCCAGCGTATCTAAGGGACCACCTCTTCCCGTATGTACCCCCAAGAGGATTGCAATAGGGGAATAGCCATTGCCTGGAAGTACCAGGCCCTCGAAGTGTGAAGCTTGCCCAAACTAAGGCTAGGGCGTTCTCAGCAGCGGCTCCCACCTGGTGGAATGAGCTCCCAGAGGAGAGCCGGGCCCTGCGGGACCTAGTGCAATTCTGCAGGGCCTGCAAGATGGAGCTCTTCCGCCAGGCCTTTGAGGAGGAGCCGCCGCCACTATCATGCCATCATTGAGAGCCTTTCATCCATCTGTCCCATTATCTGGAAAGATGGATGCCGCCCGTGAGCTGGGATAGATTACTCCTGGTGCCCATGCAATTAAGAAATCCGCCGCCAATGTGGGATACTATGTATCGTGCATCTTGGATTGATATGAATTTTACTGCTGTTTTGAATTTTTGAATTTTTATGGTATGTAATATTGTTATTGTTTTTAGTTCTGAAACTCGGCTTGACCGCTTGTTAGCCGCCCTGAGCTATCGGATAGGGTGGGGTATAAATCCCAAAATAAATAAATATAAATAAATAAATTTCCTCCACATGTAGCAGGATTTCAAATTCTAAACCATTCCTGAGAATCATGAGCCTTTAATATTGAGTGGAAGAGACATCTAGTTGTGAAACTAGCTTCTCTACTGTTTTCTTGCTTCTTTACTAGTGTGTGGATCATAACACTGATAAGAAATGATGCTTCTCAATAGAGCTTTAGTATAGCTACACTGGAGCATACACCTGTTTATGGATTACACCACCTCGTTATGATAGCAACACAGATAGATGAGAATGAATAACAAGAGCAACAAATATTATGGAAGGATTAAAAATGACTGAGTTCACAGAAAGCTAGAGGGGCTTAGCATATCCAGCTTGGAGAAAATGAGATAATATGGGAAGTGTGTGAAAAGAACTTGCAAATATTTGAGAGGCAATAATATAGAGAATAGTGGGATGATTTACAGTAAGTAAAACAACATAACCAGGATTGGGTTTTTAAAGTTTATAACATGATAAATTTAATCCTAAACCATTATGTTTACCATGTGGATTAATACTGAATTATGTCCTTAATTTCAGTCATAGGATCATAACTCATTACACAGCTCTTCGCATTTCAGAGAGGTCATAGGAAGTGTGAATACAACCCCAGCCTTTTCTCTTCTGAAGAATATGTCACAATTAGTATATTTCAGTTGCTAAGAGGCAGTAGTGATATAGAAACAAGGTATCTGGTGAACTATTTTCATATTTTACTTCATAGGGAAATATTCTCTAATAAGATGAATTTAATCTTTTGAATAAATTAAATATTTAAAATTGTGTTTTTATGTCACTTTTTGCCATAATTGGGACCCAGAGCAGCTTATCACATCATCTTCCCCACCTCTATTTAACCTCACAACAAGTAACAAGTGAGGTAAAGAGACTATGAGGGGCCCAGCAGCACCCTGTGAGCTTCGGTAGTACAGTGAGGATTCTCAGTTTTCCCAGGTGCTTGCTAATTTAACCACAGCGCCACACCCAGCTCTACTTAACTGCTAATTAATCTTGTATGTTTCTGGGTGTCCCTTGAACTCCAGTGGGGAGGCAGGAAGGTTCTCCTATGTGAGTAGAACTGTGATCATGCATCGTGTTTAATCTGATGACTGCTATGCATATATGGAGGTGAAAGATTAGTCTCGTGTCTGGTTTGCATATAGCAAGGTGGAAAATCCACATGTTGCACCACAGAAGAAATGGCGATTATGTGTACTGGGAGGATCAACTGTAGTTAAGGTTGCCAACTGGAGATTTGGGGGGGATGGAGCCTGGGAAGGGCAGGGCTTGGGGAGGGAGAGAGCTTAGCAGGTATAATGTCATAAAGTTCACCTGCCAAAGCAGCCATTGCTCCAGGGGTACTGATCTCTATCATATGGAGATTGGTTGTAGTACTGAGAGACCTGGGGGTTGACAACCCTACCTGAGTGTCTGTGCCCTGTATGTATGATCACAGTGCCTGGAATCTAATGGCTGCCAAGGGCTAGTGTTAGAAGCAGGTATACTACCACAAATATTTTGGACCAGAGAAACCTTTCATACTAAAATGTTTGAATAGGTGTTCTAGCCACTGCTTCTCACCAAACTTTATAAGGAGGACTTTTGAGTTAAGTTCAGATATGATTGAAACAAATGTTCATATCCATTCTAAAAGGAATTGTTTCGCTCTGCTGTTTGTCAGTGTTGGGAGATGATGGACTCACATCCAGTTTTCTGTCCTCTGCTGATAACTGGCTGTGCAGTGGAACCCTTAAGCACATTTACTCAGAAGTGAACCCCACTATGTCTACAATAGTATTTATTACCTAGTAGAAATAGAAATAATTTCTGTTTTACCATCTAGAGTGAGGAACCCTCCAAATACTATGGGGAAGTATTAAAAATGGTAACAAAGCCTTGTGTAAAGAGGACTGATATAGGGGTGCCAGATAAATACAGGTAGAAGAGAAGAGATTGGATTTATACCCTGCCCCTTCAGAAGAGTGGCTTACAAACTCCTTTCCCTTCCCCTCCCCACAACAGACACTCTGTGAGGTAGGTGGTACTGAGAGAGCTCTGACAGAAACTGCTCTTTTTTCAAGAACAGCTGTGCCAGAACTATGGCTTGCCCAAGGTCATCCAGCAGGTGCAAGTGGAGGAGTGGGGAATCAAACCCGGTTCTCCCAGATTAGAGTTCATGCACTTAATTACAAGTTCTATCAATGGACTTGTTATGCTTAAAGTTTGTGTAGTATGCTTTCAGTCAAATCTAGCATATACTTTACTTCAAGGTACCTCACCAGGCACCTCAGACCAAACTCTGCAGTGCTTGGTATTTCAAAATGTTGACTTTCCGAAATCAGTCAGTCGCGACATTATTTATGTACATATAACAATCAGCAATGTAGCTATATCTTTGCCAGTTTAGATTGATTATGTCTCTTCATTTCCTTTGTAGGAATGTTGCCTGTGTAATTTGAGAGGTGGAGCACTCAAGCAAACTACTGACAGAAAGTAAGTGATTTATCCAGTTTGGTCAAGGTCATTCATTTGCAGCTTTGTCAGCTTACAGACTGCAAAGAACCTCTGCAGCAGGTGTGATCAACTGTCCATGTTTTCCAATGGGCTGTTTGTTAAAGAGATTGTTTTCTGCAAAGGATGTATCATGTTCATCATTGTGGCTTCTGTACAGGCACATATGGGACTTTCCGGGTGCAGGCAAGCCATGAAAAGAGCTACCAAGCTTTTTTCTAAGATTTTTCTAGAGCCTCTTCCCTCTGCTCCCAGTGTATTCTTTTTCCCACCCAAAGGATCACATGACGGAAGCAGGGCAAGCACACTTTCCTCAGTTCTTTCCTTGCCACTGTGAGGAGAATACAAGCCTTTACAGTCTCTGTTCTTCTAACTTTTGTGAATACAGAAGGCCACAATGGCTTTATTCAAAAAATGTGAGGAATGTGGGGCCAAAATGGCCCAGAAAGACAACCATAGTTCATGTCTACTTTGTATGAGTGAAGGGTACAATACAACCATGTGCCCAGCCTGCCACCATTTGACACTGAAAGCAAGAGATTGAAGGGCAGCTAGGCTTAAGGCTGCCTTGTGGGTGTCCCAGATCCCCAAGCAGAAAAATGGGTGCAGCCTGAAAAAAAGACCAAGGCCCTCCTCCATAACATTGGTATAAAGCCACTGACACTTAACCGCTTGGCATCGAAGCCACCATTGAAGAAGTCAAAGAAGACTAAACACCAAGAGCATCAGTTGCCTTTGCCTCAACACCAATCTTCCTCACCTCAGCATTGAAAGACTCCCATCTCCTTGGTGTTGGAGTTCAATATTGCCTCCAGCCAAGGTGGAATCTTCCCCTTGACTTCAAGTCACTGATTCACCTCAGAGCTGACTGAGACTCGGAATCGCCTGAGCATCGACCTTCTCCACTTTGAGCAGTGCGTCTCTCTCTGATTCCAAGAACACCATCACCATTGGAATGATGATGTTTTGAGGTCCCTCCACATTAGACGGAGCCTCCCAGGGGTCAAGAACAACAATGCCCTCAGCAAGCTTCCCAGCAGTCCTCCTGGTTCACCTTCCCTGTGATGGTCCCACCATAGTGGGGCTCATGGGACCAGCAGAGTTGTTATACTGCTTTCCCCGGCTTACCTTTCATCCACAAGATCAGAGAAGGAACAAGGGAAAGCATACACCTAGTCATCTTCCAGTGAGCGACACAGCTTCACCCCTCATGTCCGATCCTGAAGAGGGAATGGACCCAGGATCAAAATCTGAATCAGAGAATACCTCCATGCCTTCACCTGATGATACAGTGGGCAAACCCTCAGCACCGTCCCTGACAGAGGACTTAAAACTGTACTCCCAATAGTTAATCTGTATTGCCAATTGTCTGAAATACATGTCTTCAAAACCCCAGCACAATTACCCTATTCCAAAAGCTTTATATTCTTTAGACTAGATCTGTGGCCTTACTCATGCTTCAAGGCATTCAAAATATTGCTTTGGGGATTTGATCTTAATTGATCTAAACTGGCCTCTGGTGCAGCTTCTGCAAGAAAGCTGGAGAGTTTATATAAGTTCACATACTTCTTCCAACATCCACAAGCAAATTCTCTGGTCTCAGAAACCTTACCTGCCAGAGGTAGAGCAGGAGCCCATTTTTCACCTTTGGATAAAGAAGGCTGCTGGCTGGACTATTTAGGGTGCAAAGTTTACTTGGCAGGTGCAATGGGGCTCCACATTACGAACGTTACTGCTGTCATTGGGTGATACCACATGTTATTATGGAACTGCAAAAACAAACTCACTGTAAAATCACTTGGTATTACTTCAGTAGCTACTCAGCCCTATAAGCAGAGGTACTTCCCAAGACACTCCCAGAGATTCCAGATCTCTAGATCATACAGGTTTGACTATGGATTTCAAGCCCCTCAAAACCCTCAACAACCCTATAGATCTTTCTACACCCAGCGTACTCACAGTAGAAAGACCCCAAGCAAAGAGGAAAGTATCCCTTGCCAGTCCCCCATGAAGCAACACCGAAGAGAGTTATTGTCTGCCTGACTGATATGGGAAATTTTCTTTTTGGACCAGTTGTCTACTTTCATAAATGTTTTGTTCATGAGGCTTCTCTAAAACTGGTTCCTGAGGACATTTAATCATACCTCAGACCTCAGAGATGAATGGAGCCTATGCTCCCCTGCTTGTTAAAACAGAAATGGCCATTGCAGTGCGTCTCTCTCTGATTCCAAGAACACCATCACCATTGGAATGATGATTGGAAAAGGCTATCCATCCCCAGAGTAATTGTTAGGAGTCTGACCTGGTGATCACATTTACCTAACCTGGTGGTAGACGTCCCATTTGGCACTCAGCTGCATAACATTCAGGTCTTTTACAGATGCCTCTCTAATGGGGTGGGGGGGCTCACTGTAGTACCCATAGGGTACAGGGGTCTTGCTCTAGATCTGAATCTGAGCTGCTGATTAACTTATTGGAACTAAGGGCGATTCAATTTCCTCTCAGTTCTTTTTCAGTGCCTCTGATCCTTTGGGTGGGAAAAAGGATACACTATGAGCAGAGGGGAGAGGGACAACTCTTAGGCTCTAGAAAAATCTTAGAAAAATCTTAGAAAAAGCTTGGCAGCTCTTCCTGCAACTGGCCTGCAACTGTACAGTCCCATATGTGCCTGCACAGAAGACCACACAATGAACAACAGTTACAGGTAAGTAGAACTCCACTTTCTTTTCCCAGCAGCACGAAATCTGGGATTCTATTTTTGCAGATGATTTTAGTATCAAACATTTATAAAGTGCCATGACTTCATCGTAACTAATTGGTGAAAATGACAATTTCAAGATTTGCAAACTGAATTCAAATTTATGACGAGGCCTGGGAGGCAGTGTATTTGGCTGAAGCAGGGCTCTTTTTGTAGCAGGAACTCCTTTGCATATTAGGCAACACACCCCTAATGT
Source organism: Gekko gecko (assembly GCA_029375565.1). Lineage (NCBI taxonomy): Eukaryota > Metazoa > Chordata > Lepidosauria > Squamata > Gekkonidae > Gekko > Gekko gecko. The sequence goes on from JAPDNY010000007.1 coordinate 125,306,184, forward strand.
AGCCAGTCCTCCAAGAGCTTACAGAGCCCTTCTTACAGGGGCTACTGTAAGCTCTTGGAGGATTGGCTACATTAGAGGTGTGTCGCCTAATATGCAAAGGAGGTCCTGCTACAAAAAGAGCCCTGAAGTATTACCTTCAGGCTCGTAGCCAGAACTTTTTAAGTCAAGGGGCATTTAAATTTCTTAGGGGGCACTGGCTAGTCAAAGGAATACCCAGCTCCTTCCCTGCACCTGCTGCTGCTTGGGGGCCCTGGGCTAGATGGGAAGTCGTGGGGCCTTGCCAGTAAGTCAGGGGGTGTAGCTCTGAGATGCCCCACTGTAGCTACAGGTCTGATTACCTTGCTGCTAAATCTGGCTCTAAAACATGTATGGCTTCAGAACTTTCTGTTCTTCTGTCTTTTGAAAAACTTGTAAATCTCACATTATTTTTATTAAGAAATCAAACTAATATCAGTTTTGATGTCATCTGCATTCAGTGGAATTTGAACTAACTACCTCAGCTCAGAATACCCAATGCAATGTGTTGTTTATATAAGATTCTTAGATTCTGTGTTCTTGTTTGTCCCCCCAACGTCCTATTATAATTACATTGTCACTCTTCTGTATTACTTCTTGGGGATGATAATGGTAATGCCTGTTGCAAAATTCTAGTGTTTTGGAGAGTCATGCTAAAGTCATACAACTCAGATAAAATATGGGAATTAGGATTAGTTTTATTTTGTTGTCACTGAACCTTATTTCTAATGCTTTGATCTTGGAATACATATCTGTTCTTTGGACTCTCCGTAAACACCAGGTGCTTTTCATTCCTGGAACTGTTTTGGTCACCAAAAGGATTACCATCTAATATTTGGAAGCCTATCTTTTTCTTTTCTATGGACCTCTTGAATAATATGCTGGATCTCTGTGTTAAGGAGAGTGTCCATAATCAGCAGTCTTTCTTCTACCACTTCCATATTAATGTGGAAAGATTTTCTCACATTTTAGTCAGGGAGTTGATATATTACTGTTGCTGTGGAGGCCATGAATTTAGGGTTGCCAGCTTTGGATTGAGAAATACCTGAAGTTTTTTTGGGAGGAGCCTGAGGAGAGTGGTGTTTGGGGAGGGGCTTCAATGGTATATAATGTCATAGAGTCCATCTACCAAAGCAGCCATTTTCTCCAGGGGAACTGATCTGCCACCTGGAGATTAGTTCTAATCCTAGGTTTCCGGCCACCACCTGGAGGCTGGCAACAACTCTACATGAACTCCCATTCTAGTTGAAAGAAACTAGTCTTGGCATGAATGTTGGTAGCCCAGATCAGTGAGTATTGGTGATTTCATCACTCTGCTGGAGATCAGTTTGGCAAGAACTCTCTTGGAGGAAATACGATGGACTGGTATTCTAACTAAATCTCCTGCCTAGTCTGGGACTCCAGATCAGAAGCTGTTCATAGTGTATTTGCAGAAGATGAGCCTTTGTTCCTGATTCATCATATTTACTTATGCTCCTGTCAATTCAATTTGAACAACTTTGATCAGTCTGTTAGAGAAAACTGGATTTTAGTGCATTTGAGAAATGCCTCTGGAACCTTTCATAAAACACTGGTGTTACATTAAAATATTCTTATGCAGATACCAGATTTCATGTTGGGTTTCAAATTGCAGTTAGTCTTACAAAAAGACAGCTTCAGAATGCAATTTACTTTATAATATTCCTTTATCTTTGCAAAAATGAACTACCATATGAGCCTTGCTTCTTTCACTGAAAGGCACAGGTAGTTTCCAATTAAGTTACTAAGTTAGGTTTCTGCTACTTTGTGAATACATTTTATGAGCTAAAGTGGAAGTTTTGTTTTCTTACCTCTACTGGTGCTTAAACATTCCACACTCAGCTTCTGCTGATGACAGAATAAAAGAAGCAAATGAAAGCTCATTTGTCATTTTTTGCATGGGCAAGTCTTGTAGTGTTATCTCACATTCAAGTGTATTTTCTTTAGCTCTGGAATTTTGTGATTATGGTGCCTAACATGGTATTACTAACGTTTTGTTAGAAATAAGCATACCATTAATAAAATAATCAATCTGAATCAGCTTAGTATGGCTCTGGATCTTGAACTACTTGGTTTCCTTTTATAACACACTCCTAAAATAGTACTGCAGCTGATATAATGCTGTTCTCCAGACCAATATTTTGTTTCCTAATTATAAGTACAGCATATTTAAGATTACCAAGGGATAAAGCTGGAGTTGATTTCCCATGTCCTGTTGTAGAAAAATCTACTTTTGTACTTAGGGTTGCCAGGTCCCTCCTGGTCACCACCAGAGGATGTGGGGTAGGGTTGCCAGATCCAGGTTAGGAAACTCTTTGAGATTTGGGAATCGAGAGTGGGGAAGACAAGGACCTCAGTGTGGTACAATGCCATAGTCCACCCTTCAAAGCATCGATTTTCTCCAGGGGAGCTGATTTCTGTAGTCTGGAGAGGAGCTGGAATTCTGGGGGATCCCCAGGTCCCACCTGCAGGCTGGCATCACTAGCCTTGTACTATTACTTTGATGCTTTTATTCTGGTAGTATATGGGCTTTTTGTGTGTGTGTGTGCACATATGTGTGTGTGAAAACTCAGCATTAACAAAGATAATTAAGTTGACTGGTGGATGATTCACAGTGTGCTCCTAGCATGTGCACTGTCTAGATGATGGGGCACAAAAGCTCAGATGCCTTTACCATGTAAACCTTGTGTATGAACTGGTGGCTGCATGAATAGTCTTCACTCATGCAGTCCATCTCTTGCCACAAAAGGGGGTTAAGAGATCACACGGGCCGGGGTTGACTTGCATAAGAATATATGTGCACTGGTTGAACACATTTCTGCTTGTTATATATATTATCTTGTTCTTACTGCATTGTTTTCTACTTTCGTAGTACCACGTTCTGCATTTTTTTACTTAAGTCATACTTTATTGCTTTGTTTCTAATTTTTGTAATCCTAGTAGTATTGCCTTGCTTATCTGATGTCTCACACTATTTGAGTGGATTGATTATAATTTTATAACCTGTCTTGAGTCTCAGTGAGAAAGGTAGACTATTAACAAGGCTTTTTTTCTGGGGGAATGTGTCAAAATGGAGTTCCAGAACCTCTTTGACAAAATTCTTTTAAAGATGTTTAAAAGTTCATGAGTTTTCAGTATACAGACTGAAAACTTAATTTCCTTCTTGAGATTACCAGCAACTCTCTTCCCCAAAAAGCACCCTGACTATTAATAAAGTAAATAAAAATAAAATAAACATTTCAACATGTGAGCTTAACAGGGGTGTCCAATTCATTTGTCACATGGGCTGGATCTGATATAAATGTAATGCCAAATATTGGAGATATAAGTTTTATAAAGGACACAGGCAAACCCAATTAACAATATTTTAAAAGCTTAAAGCAGTGAAACTCTTACAGTATTTACTTTATTTAGCATTCTTTGATTTGAATTATTGCATCAAAATCCAGAGCCCAGGGGAGTACACTACAGGCAGGTGCAAGGAAAAGGCACTCCCTGGCATTCCCTGGATTCTGCCCATCAGAGAAAGATGGGGAGGGGGCAAGGCACTGAACAGCACTGCAGTCATACCCCGCCCCCCCATTTATGACCCTTCCTCCTAGAAAAAGGCAAAGGGTTTACTCACAATGGCAAAGTTGGATTACAGCCACATTGAAGGTGTAGAACAGCTATAGAATATCTATTATTAGGACCAGCCAAATGTCACATAACAGAGGGCAAGCTTTTGAGTTCTCCAGAGTTCTCCAGAATTCTTAAGGCTAGATGTAACCAAAAAGAAACAAAAAGGGAAAGACGCTGGCTGGTATGTGATCCAAAGTCTTGGTGTAGTATGTGCTGTGCTAGGTGTTAAATGTATGTTCGGAGGGAGGGTGCACACTTTTGGGGGGGCTTTTTTAAACAATCACACAGGAGAATGCAAATGCCAGGTAAAGGCAGTCTGCACTCCCTCAGGGGCATTGCCTCCTCTCCTAGGCAATGAGGCAGGCTCATCCAGACCAGGGCTGAAAGAGGCAGGGTTTGAAGGGGGTAAGAGCAGTGGGCCCCAGGAGATATTCAGACAATACTTGCCCAGTTAAGTCAGCCAGCACCAAAGAGCAGCTTAAGTCATCTTTCCCGTAACTGGAGGAAGAAAGTGAGAGGGAGAGAGGCACTCACAAAGAGGTTCTTGTCAGCTGAGGTGAGCACAGGGCGGCCAGCTCAGTGCAGAAGAGCAACTTCCCTCAGCCAGCCAAGAGCAGTGCCCGGCTCTCTCCCAGGTTTAGCAGAGAAAGAAAGAGAGGTGGAGAGAGGCACCTGTGGAAGAGGTGCTTGTCAGTGGCTGTGGGCACCAGGAGTATAGAAGAGGAACTGCACCTGACCCCCAGTCAGCCAAGGGAAGCTCCTGGCTCTTCCCTGTGGAAGAGGTGCTTGTCAGTGGCTGCGGGTGCTGGCAGCACTGAAGAAAAAGTGTGCCCAGACAAATGGGAGTTGCTGGCTTGTTGGTGAGAAAGGACTGAGAGGGAGGTGCACTCACAAGAGTGGGCACTGGGCAGGCTCTGCAGGGTTGAGCTGGGTGAGGAGGAACTAGCCATCTAACCAAACAGCCAACCTACCAACCACCTTCTCCTCCTCCGGCACACCAACAGTGGAGGCAGGCCACATGCACTCATTTTTAAGGCAGCAATGTAGTCTCCATAGACACTGTGGAGATATAAGTATAGTGTGTTTTTTTATTACATAGTAAAGAGACCTATTGGCGGGAGATTGCCATTATCTGGAACAAGGCAACTGTAGCATGCACCGAGCCCACTCACCCCCCCAGCAGCCTCCTACCTTCCCTGCCTTGCACCAGTTGCCCTGGATGGGCCGGGTCCAGCCTGCGGGCTGTATGTTTGACATGCCTGGCATAAGGCATTCTCTAGGGGTATGCACTAAAATGTTCTTGAGTTTGTTTCATTCTTTAATAATTATATTCATCTTCTTTATTTTAGTTATTACCCATGTTCAAATTCTTTATTTTATTCTTTCTCTGTTCCTACTGTTTTTCATAGGGAACATATTTCCATCAGTAGCTTTTGCTTTCCACTCCATTGGGATGGTCCATGGGAACCACCATACTGTATTTCAGGCAATTAAAGGCAGAATGTATTTCTTCCTTTCACGTTGTTTTTTACCATGACCTTTTTAAATTCTCAAATTTACTTTTGTTACAAAGATGGATTTTATACATTCAACAGTATTTGAAAATAGAATAACTTCTTTTCAGATAACTTTTTTGCTAAATGTTAATTAAACAACAGGTGTATCTAAACAGAGTGCTGGCAGAAGTAAGCAGATTTCAAAACAGATCAAGAAAATGTCAGTGAAACAGAATGTAACACTTTTCTTTGTCTACTGCTGAGATACCACAAAGGGCATGTTTGAAAATAAAAATCTTTTCAGTGCAGATTCTCTCTAGAACATACAGGCATGAAGGGGGGAAAGTGAGTGGTTTTTGTTAGCAGAGAAATGCTACAGCCATATAGGATGCAAAATTAGGCTTCCACAAGACTGTAGTTTGCTATTTTATATTTTGATTCACAAATTAAATAGTGAAGCAGTAGCTTCCCCCAGCAGTCCATAATTCCTGTTTAACTAGAAAACATGTAAATTCTGTTTTCCTGCAAGAGAGCATTTGCTATCGTTTCAGGTTAAGTAAGGGGTTAAGATGAGTAATAATGGGTTCTTTACAGAACAGCACATATAAAACAAACAACTAATAATCAAAAGAAACCATAAATATTTGCAAACTACCTCAGGGCTCACAAGGTAAATCTTTAAAGCTTAAAAAAATTAAGCTGAATTCCAAATAGACTCAAAATGCCTTCATTTGACATTAAGGTTAGTTGGTGCTATTGCCAGAGGATGGATTTTCAAAGACACAGAATGACCACAAAAATTCCTGTTCTAGATAACCATAGATCTGACCTTACACAGAGTCACAACCTCCTTTAGAGGCTAAGTTGCAGATCTTAATACATAGGAGCCACAGCTTTTGCCTACACACCCAAGGAAGATGACGGGAGGCTGTATCAGGTGCAGTAATTAGGGTGCTGATTGCGGTCACCGTGGTCAACAGGCTGGAGTAGGTTCTGCTACATCTTCAAAACACAAGGATTATTTCAGTGCTGTAAGGAATGCTATCCCTGGGCAGTTCATCATATGTTTGCTGTAGGGGTATGCATTCGGATCTACCTGAGCAAAACATTTACCAAAAAATACCTTACTGGTATTTTTCGGGTGGCTTTCAGCATGTCAAATGTAGCTGGGTTTTCTTGGGAAACCGAAAAAAATAATCTCGAAAAAATCCCAGCTATATCCAGGAATTACCAAAATGAAAACAGCAGAAAGGCAGGAGCAACTCAGCTGTTTGTCAGGCTTCTACTGCAGTCCCTTTAAACCCTTTAAACTGGGCTATAGTAAAAGGGAGCCAGCCAGGATCTCCAGTGCTGCGCAGAGCACATTGCTCCCAGCAGCACAGCAGCTCCTGGGGCTTGTTTCTCCTGCAGCCTGGTTTAAACTGGAGTGCAGGAGAAGTGAGCCCAGCCAGGATCTCCTGTGCACATGGGGAGCAGATTGTTCCCTGCTGGCTCAGCTTTGTGCTGGCTTTTTTTTTTGACCAGTATTTTTCTTCTCGGGTGTATTGGACTCGAAAAATATTGAGATTTCTGAAAAATTTTGGATCTGAATACCCATTAATTTTTTTTTGCACACATAGCTTGGTAGGTTTGCAGATTAATGTAAAATACACTTTTTAAAAAAGGTCCCTTGAATAAGTATTTTACAGGTTTCATTATCACCAGTGGGCCAGAATCCCACTCTTCTGTGCACAAACAGGAAACTTTGGGCTCATGCCTAGAAGTGGGATAGCAGTTTTAATTCTGGTTGCATCCCTTCATGCCGTATTGAAGTTTGTGCTGGTAGGTTCCCAGATTGTTAGGAGTGGCTTTCAAGGGAACAATAGTTCCTACAATAGTTCCTTTAAGGGAACAATAATTTCTATTATCCTATGGATAATATTCTACTTACTATTATGTGGGGAAGCCCTTGAATATACAGACTGTTCTATATGTGGCCCAATGGATCCTGATCAAATTATTTCATCTATATTGGAGTGGATTTTTTTTTGGCCAAATAGTTTCAAAACTACTGTATACTTACGAATCTAAGGTTGCATACAAAGTACTGTGTTAGTAGATTCACACCAAGGGAGATTTGTATTGGTATACTTCAAACAGTAGCCTTCCTCCAATTTACATGACAGATTCTTTTACAAGCCCTTCTTAAAACTCAGGCCCATTCTGCATCTAGTATTCACTCCATTGTTCTGTTCCACACAGGAACAGAAAAAGATGTGGCTCAAAACCACATTCAAATACTCCGCTGACTGCAGAGTCTCCCCTGAACAGCCATAAAATGGCCATAAATCTATGCAGGCAGTACCATAAAACTGAGAGATCAAAGGAAGTAAAACTGGCATGCAGTATGGAGGGTTCAATAAAATCCAACAATCAAAGAAAGTAAAAGTGGCATGCCATGTAGAGGGGTATTTCAGTTCCAACGTGGGTTTGGTAAAACAGCGGAGCGAATGCTAGATGCAGAATGGGTCTCTGAGTTAGACCCTCCTAGAGTGGCTGGAAGAGGCTTAGGTCCACTGGATGCACAACTTGTTCTGATCAGACAGACTTAGTGTGGGTGTGACTGGGCTGTATATGATTTACTTAGGTAACCTCTAAGCTTTCTTTCCAGTTTGAGATGTGCAGTAGGTGTCTTACACTTTGTACAATATAAATACAGTTGTAGAATTGTTAAAACAAGAAATGAAAAGTGAATAACAAGTAATCCACAACTAAAGTAAAGGGACTTTCTAAAATGTGTTCAACTGTCTTTGAAGAGCCTGCGGTGCTGGTGTGTATGGGGGGAGTCAGACACAATTCAGGGGATTAAGAGTTGCAAAAATTTGTGGTGGCTAGCAGGAATGGTTGTATGTGCCATTATTGGTACACATGATGAGCTCTGTGTGGGCAGGCACATTCAACAGCAGGTGGTCCCTGAGGTATGAGGCAAAGCCAGCACCTTGAATTGTTCCTGGCAGGTTCTGGGGAAGGCTTGCACAATGTGTAACACGTTGAAATGGATACAGCTTTCTGATGTTGTGTTATGGCCCAGAGGGTGGTTGACAGCCTCTCCTTTTCCAGTGTCAAGCAATACAGCTTTACAAGTCCTTTCAAGGGCTGCTGTACATGGCAGGTGGGATACATTCAAACATGGCAGGTGGGATACATTCAAACAACAAGCATGGCATGTGCATGCTGTGCTTTATATAACTGCTGAAGGCTTTGGATATCTGGTGAAACATATTCCTAGTGAGTGACCCTATTAGAAAACAATGCCCTGTATTTGTGCATTCTGTACCTCATCATTATCTCTATGGGAAGCCCCTTACAGAGTTCATGTTGGGAGTGTAGCCCTGAAGGTTCTGAAACCAGGAACCAGAGCTGCGATGTCTGAATCTGAACTGACTGCCTCTCCCCCTAGATGTATCAGGTGCAAAAAATCTTTTGCTCACTACAAGAGTAGCATCAGGGCTATTTTGGGGCAGGAATGCACAGGAACGGAGTTCTGGCTGGCTTCAGAGTTGGCCACACCCACTATAGCCAAAACCTCTGTGTGCATGGCTACAGAGGGGAGGCCTGGAGAGCAACCCTCCCCCAGCAACTCCAAGGCGGGCGGGCCAGGGGGGCCCCTGGAAGGATCGAGGAGGCATTTAAATGCCTCCCTGTGCCTTCCCCAGTCTGTCCAAGGGCCAGCTTGCCCTGGCTACCCGCAGCCACAGGGCTCCTGGGTGAGCCAAGGGAAGGGGTGTGGCCTAATATGCTAATGGGCTGCACTGTCATGGGTGTGGCCTAATATGCTAATGAGTTTCTGCTATTGGGTGTGGCCTATTATGCTAATGAGTTCCTGCTGGGCTTTTTCTACAAAAAAGGCTCTGAGTAGCATTATGTTTGTTCAGATATTTATATCTTGCCTTTATGGCCAAAGTAGCTCACAAATAAGAGTTTTTTAAAATCCAGGTAAGAACAATAACATAAATAAAGATTTAAATGTCACACTCTAGAAGGAGGATAGAACACAAAACCACCATCATTCAGCAAAGTTAAAACAGGAATGAAAGTAGGGCATTTTTATAAAAGAATTAGAACTATAGTTCAGTGTAACAGTTTAGGACAGCGGTCCCCAATGTCATGCCTGTGGGCACTGTGGTGCTTCCTGTATCTTTTCTGGTGCCCACTAAATGTCTTTAGGAAGTGGGTGGGGCCAGGTAGAGCTTTTGCCTAGCAAGGCCTCAGACTGACTACTGGAGATTTGATTGGCTATGGAATTTTTTTTTTAATGTTGCCTTGGCAGCAGCTGCCACCACAGCACAAAGATCAGCACGTGTTGCTGAAGTTAAGCTATGACAATCATTTTGTGGCTAGTTCCACCTCCTGCAGCAGCCATTTTGTGGCAGCCATTTTGTTGCTGTGCCTACCATGCTGTGTCAGAATTCACAACACAACACAAACCTTTATTGGCATAACAGCAGCGGCCTTGGTTCAGGAATACAGGAAAGGAAAAGGAAAACCAGTTAATTAACTACTCATTCTGACAGAAAAGACTTCTCCTTTGAAACCTCTTCAATGAAGTCAGCCGTATTTGAGGCTAGAAGGTTCATAATCTTACTTTCCTTAGATTTGCCCTCCAGGGATCACAGTATAGGATCGAGGTGATAGGCACGCAAATCCTGGTAAAATCTACAAGACAAAAGTACATAGTCCATTCCTTCAATCTCCTTTAGCTCACATGGACATAGCCTATCTGAGAAAAGTGGTTTTTTTTAAGTTTCCCATATAGCACAGCTGAGTGGAGCATGTTAAAACGGGCCAGTGTGAACACCCTTCTAATGTGGGGATCAATCAAACAAACAAGAGAAATAGTCTGCAAGCGGCATGTTGAAAGAGATCCCCCAATAAGTGGGGGAACAGTGCCCAGTGGCAAGACTACTAAGTTCTTGCATTTCTAAATTGATTAATCTCTGTTTAATTTTTATGCCAAAAGCCTGCTTCTCGGAAGGAAGGGTCAAATCATCCATATTGAACCCCATCAGAGTAATTTTTCCTTCAACACATGTCATCCAATATGATAGGGGGGATTCATATACAGCATATAAGTGATGAGGCTATTAGATCCACTTCTATAGAGAAGTTGCGACCAAACTTTAAATGTTAAGAGCAATACTTTGGTGGCTAAACTTCTTTGGGTTGTCTCAAGGCATATTGCTGCATAAGGTACACAAATTGGAAGCCCTAGAATTTTCCTAAGAAATTTGGATTGGACTCTTTCAACTGTATTGTTAAAGATTGGGGCACCGTAGAGGAGTTTAGCACATATTTTGTGGTTAAATACCTTCAGAACAGCAGGTATAAATTGATTTCCTTTCGTATAATGAAAGTGGGAGATTGCAAGTACACTGCTATCACTGATTTTACCACCTCCTTAATGTGGGTAGCCCAATTAGCATTGTAGTGAAAATGTATACTGAGGTATTTGAAACTCTTCACCTGCTCGATAGGGTTTCCTCGAACAGTCCATATAGAGGGCTTCCAACTCCGACTGAATACAATAATTTTGGACTTATCAAAATTAAGGGACAGCATGTTCTTATCACAGTAGATTAAAAAACACGTTAGCATCTTTTTCATCCCAACCTTCGAAAGTGAAAGGAGAATGGCGTCATCGGTATACAACAATAGCGGGCAGTGTCTTGCTCCCAACTTGGGGAAATGCCCATTAACACAACTCATAAAGGGTGCCAGATCATTTAAAAAGAGATTGAACAATATAGGGGCCAGGATACAGCCTTGCTTGGCATCCACTGAAATTGGGATCTTAGGTGTTAGGTCTCCTTCTTTTGAATATCTAACCTGGCAAGTAGTTTCTATGTATAATTTTTTAATCAAAAAGAGCAATCATTTGTCAGTCTCCAGTTTAATCAGTTTCCTCCACAAGATGTCCCTGGGCACTGAATCAAAAGCTCCCTTGAGATCTAAGAAAGCTGCATATAGTTTGAAATCTTTCCCTTTCCTATACTTATTTACTAGATGACTAAGAACTATGCTGTGACTTGCCCTGGCAAAAGCCAATTTGCTCTGGCCCTAGAATTTGCTGTTCCAGTATCCAAGATTTAAGTTTATCAGCCAAATGATTGACATATAGGTTCCCCATGATGGATAAGAGAATGATCAGTCTATAATTGTTTGGGAGCTGAGGATCACCTTTTTTAAAAATAGGGACTAAGACAGCATTCTTCCAATTGTCAGGAATTACACCAGTCCTGTCTACAGCTGTAAAAAGGGCTGTAAGGAAGGGGGGGCCACCATTTTGGAAAAGCCTTAATAGCCTCAGGAGGGATAGCAAATGTGCCCATAGGCTCACAAAAGTTGGGGACCTCTGATTTATGAGGCATCTCTCCTTATAAATAATTATCTTTTGGTTTTGCAAGATTCCATGCGCTCCCATTGGCTGTAAAATGCCCTCCCTCAGCCATTGGCCCATCAGCCGCCACTCAAGAGTACTCGCGTGCCATTGGCCGGGTGCTGGGTCTGCTCCTCTTCCCCACCCACTCCCCCTTTTGCATGTCAGATTTACTGGCAGACCGCTCTCTCTCCTGAGGAAGACAGTTCTCTTGACTCCTGTGAGGGACTGTCCCCTCAGTGGCTGTTGGTAGGCAGCCAAGCTTGGTTCTGTGAGTAAAAAAACAAAGGACTTTCAGCATAACCCCTTCCCCAATGGCCACTTTCCTGTCAGAATAAATGGAAAAGGGCTCTTTCTCCTGCTTAGCTTCAGCATGGCTGGCTGGCTAACGAGGTGGGCCAGCAACCATCAGACCATTTTCTTCAACTCCCCGCTGTGCGGCTGACTTTCCCTTAGGGCTGCCAATCTCCAGGTGGGACCTGGAGATCTCCCACTGTTACAATTGACCTCCAGATGACAGAGATCAATTCCCCAGGAGAAAATGGTTGCTTTGGAGGGTAGACTCTATGGCATTATACCCTGCTGAGTCCTTCCACACACACCCCAAATGCTGCCCTCCACAGGATCCACCCCTCCAAATCTCCAGGTATTTCCCTAATGAAAGTTGGCACCTGTACTTTCTCCTCTGTCAGTAAAAGGCCCTTTCCACACCTATGTTGGCCTTTGGGAGAAAACTCATTGGGCTCAGTCCTGATCAGGTTGCCAACTCCAGGTGGGCAATTCCTGGAGATTTGAGGGATGGAGCCTGGAGAGGGTGAGGTTTGAAGAGGGGTGGCACCTCAGACAGGTATGATGCCATAGACTCCACCCTCCAATCCAGCCATTCCCTGATGGGGAACCATTGTTGCCAATCTCCAGGTGGGGGCTGGAGATCACTCAAAATTACAACTGCTCTCTAGGAGGGAGGGGGGAGGAGATGGAAAACTAAAGGTAGGTTGATGGTTGGCTGAGAGGGAGATAGGGTTATCAACTCCAGGTTGGGAAATTCCTTGAGATTTGAGAGGTCGAACCTGGAGAGGGTGAGTGTTGAGGAGGGATGGGACCTCAGACAGGTACAATGCCATAGACTCCACCCTCCAAACCAGCCACTCCCTCCTGGGGAACCACTGTTACCAATCTTGGGGGTGGGCTGGAGATCACTCAAAATTACTACTGCTCTTCAGGTAGCAAAGATCAGTTCCTCTGGAGAAAATGGTGGACTCTGTCATTATACCCTGCTGAGATTGCTAGAGCAAATTGTCACTGAGTGCCCAAAGCCGGGGCACTCTCCCAGAGCCTCTTTCTAGGGCCTGTTGTATTTATTTCCACAACGGGCCTTATTCCTAGTCTTTTATAAAGGAATTGGATTGCAGTCTATTGCAATGTGTATTGTATCACCTTTCTTTTACTGCCTTGTCTTCTACCTTTGTAATCTGCTTTCTGCATTATGATATGTCATGTCTTAAACAAGGGGTGTCAAACTGCCCAGGGCTTTAATCCGGGCCACAGTTCTCTTCTCCACCCCTCCCCCTCCCCTCCCTGTCCATACCCTTCCAAGGGAGATCGGGGCTGCTGAATTTCCCAGCTGGCTGGGCCTTGTCTTTGCCAGTTTCTTCTCCAGCAGGAAGCTCTTCTGGGCTAAGGTGCAAAGGTGCAAAGAACATGCAGAATGGATTTACCTTTAAGGTCTCTGGGCCCTTATGGTCCCTGGGTGTAGCAGCTGCCTTCTGGGAATAGAATTCCACCCTGGGGGCTGTCATTCCAGTCCCAGAGTAATTATCTGGGCCCAGAAATCTTAATGGAAAATCCATTCCGAATTTTCTTCGCAGCTTTTTTTGAGCTGCAATGCATTTCAACTGAGTGGAGCTCAAGTAGTTCAGTTTCCATTGTTTATATGCCAGCTGAATTTGTCTCCTTGCAAATAAAGGGCTGATGTTTTGATCCAGCTTGTCTCTGCTGAATGGACCTGAGAATGGGTGCCTGAGTGAGTACTCTAACCTGGGAACCCACAGCCAAAGGGGGTCATTACACTGGAGAGCCGCTGCCACTCTGAGTAGACCGGGGGGGCAAGAGGTTGCAATACCGAGCCATTTCATGATTTTCTAGGCTCAGAACATTTTATATTTTCAGTTTTTATTTTTAGTTTCTGCTGTGATCCTTGTTCTTTTTCTTGATGTTTTATTTAAAAAATTGCATTGCCAAATCCCACTATCCCCCCCCAATCTTTCCATTTTAGGTGGCATTTTTTAAGGGTAGGAGGGGAAGGTTTGGGAGGTGTCAGTTATCAAAGACTGTTAAATAAACAAAATATGGCAAGAGTGTTACTGATTTTAACATGTTTGTATTTTAAGTAAAAAACTCAAACCTTTCTGTTTGTCGGTGTCCTTTATAAAGTTAATATCTTCGCTACCTGGCATTACATTCTGTGACACATATGGCCTGGCCTGACAAAGTCCAATTTATGTCAGATCCGGCTCTCATAACAAATGAGTTTGACACCTCTGTCTTAGACAGTTTTTTATTTGCATTGTTTTCCAGTTCTGTAGTTCTAATGGATAGATATAGATTGGTAGCCATGTTAGTCTTTCTGTAGTGGTAGAAAAGAGTAAGAGTCCAGGAGGACCTTATCTGAAGAAGTGAGCAATCACTCATGAAAGCTCATACCCTACTACAAATGTTCTTAGTCTTTAAGGTGCTACTGGACTTACTCTTTCTCTTACCCTTACTGTGCATTGTTTGTTGAATTTCTCATGCTGTCTGATTGAATTGCTTTTTATATTTTGTAATCCATCTTTAGTCCCCACCTGTGGCACCCTTTTGATATAATTTTTTAACAGTTTGAAAAAAAATACATGCGTAGAATTGTTACAAAAGCCATCTAGTGTTGCAGAATTTAATACAACACAATGTTTTAAGTTTTTATGTCTCATTTGAAAGATTATAAAAATATTATCTGAGTCACTAGAAAAGTACAGTATTACTTCTGCAAATAAAATCCTTCTGTTCTTCTCTAAGTTTTGGATGTAAACTTAGTAGGGCTGTGGGGGAAACTGAGATGAGCCAGTAATTATTCCTTGCTGCTGTTAGGTAGGATGATGTGAAGATGGGAAGACAAAAGAACATAAGAGAAGCCAATGTTGGATCAGGCCAATGACCCATCCAGTCCAACACGCTGTGTCACACAGTGGCCAAAAATACCAGGTGCCATCAGGAGGTCCACCAGTGGGGCCAGGACACTTGAAGTAAATGGGCTGTTTGGTAAAGTTTCAGATCAAACTGGACAATAAGAGCATATTTCTCTGCTGAAGTCATTATGATCCAGCAAATGGAATGGGGGGCAAACCCCTGCTGTTACTTTTTCGGTGAATAATGTCAGAAAAAACATCTTATTTCAATCACTGAAACATAATACTATTTTTGTCAGTGTTGATGTGGCCTAAGAAGTGCATTGGGAAGAAGATCATATGATGATGGTTTTCTTTTGCTTCAAATTCATTAATGCTTGCATTTCTTTCCTTTGTTTGTGTTGCTGCTTTTTGTAGGTGGGCTCATGTCATGTGTGCAATTGCTATTCCAGAAGTCAGATTTGGTAATGTCACAGAAAGAACACCAATAGACACAAGCAGGATACCTTTGCAGAGGCTAAAACTGGTGAGTAATAGGGTCTAAATTTCTGTTCTAGTATACAATTTATCATTGGAAGAATTTAAAAAGTTCATGTCCATATTGTGGAAATGTCACAAATTTTGGGAAAAAGAGGGGGAGGAGAATTTTTTGGTACCTTCTGATGTAAGTTTTTGGCAACGAGTGCCTAGTTCACCAGATGCATAGTTTGTTCTCACTTCATGTGGGTGTAAAAAGAGGGGGATTGTGTGAAAAAAGAGGGGGAGGAGAATTTTTCGGTACCTTTTGACATAAGTTTTTGTAGGGTTACCATATTTTGAAGAGCAAAAAAGAGGACAGATTTCCCAACTGGCTACTTCAAACAAGTGATCACTAAGACAAATCTCATTTTAAATACCCCTACTATTTAAGCTGTGATAATTGCTATTAACTAGGAATATTCCTAACCTTCCAACCCAAAAGAGGATGGATGCACAAAAAAGAGGACATGTCCTCTAAAAAGAGGACATCTGGTAACCCTAGTTTTTGTCAACTAGTGCCAAGTTCATCAGATGCATACTTTCTTCTCAGTTCATGTGTGTGTATGTATATCCACAGAAGTGTGTGCGCGTGTGTGTATACACACACACATATACATAGAGATAGATACAATGCCCCATGCTCCCTTCGGTCTTTCTCTAGGAGCCTCTTGCAGGTGCTTGGACCCAAGATGTCTTGGTTAGCTGTCACCAGGGGAAGGGCCTTCTCAGTTGTGGCTCCTGGCCTGTGAAATACAAGTGATGACACCTGTGTTCTGCTGGGCTTGTTTAGTTTCTGCATGCAAGGGTGATTGTTTAGGTTGGCCTTTGGAGTGTAATCCACATATTTGGGTTGCTTTCGTTAATGGTATGATGCTATCCATATATTTTATTAGTTTAACATTTTCATGTTAATATTTTATATTATCTGTTTTTATGTTGTTTTTCACTTATGTATATAGTTTTAATGTTGTAAGTTGCTGGGTGAGCAGTGGCTAAAAAGTCTAATAAATAAATAATAGGTAGAACTGTGAACTGTGGCAATGATATGCAAGGTGTACCATCTGCGATATTTCTACGTGAACCTCAAGTATACAGAATAAGCAATGTGAAGACCTTTATCTAGATTACGGACTAATGAAGTGCTTTTGTTAAATTATTGTTGTTTCCAGATCTGTAGCCAAGTGTCCTGAAACTGAAATGTTTGTGCCCAGTTTCTGACTGTTGCCATTTTCTATATGCAATTTGTATATTTTGCTTAGAGACTGACTTGTCTGACCTATGTAGACTGATGTTGTTGGCATGTGATAGTGTATATTACAATGGAAAAAATGAATGGTATAGCCAATGATGCTTGCTCCTATAATAACTTTGTTTGAATGAATAGAGGTAGAGTTTTATATTTCCAACATTTTAATTCTGACTTCCTACAAAGAACTCATAGTATTGGGTATTTTATCCTCACAGCAGTCTTGTGAGGTAGATTAGGCTGGCCCAAGGTAACCCAACGAGATTCATTGGTGAGAGTGAATTTGAATTTGAGTCCTAGTCTGTTACTGTAACTTCTATGTAATGTTAGCTGTAGAGTTCGCATCTGGATTTGTTGCAGTGTCTGGCTCTGGAGTTGCATCTCTGTTAGGTAACCTGTTCATCTGTTTAAATTAAGGGTTCATCTATGAGCAAGGACAGACCTACCAACCATGGCCTGAAAGGGAGAAGTATTATAGTTCAGTATGGGTTATAAATCAGCGATGAACTAAAATACCTAGTATTTTGCACTGTCAGTTTAAAAATAATGTAGATATTCTTCATTCTTGGATCTGTCTGAGGAGTATTTCTTCTGCAGTTCTTGGGGATAAATAGTTTGAAAGATTGTGACATGAGTGTGTCCAACCAATAATTTCCCCCCTAAGGTTGGTCCTGAAGGAAGCATCTGAACCAAAATAGATCATAACATCCCATCACATATATGGCTTTTGTATCCTTATTCTCCTTTCACAATCATTTATCATTGAGATACCACTTCTCTATAGCTTAAAAACAAGAAAATTGCCAACAGTTGTTCAGCTCATGAGCACAGATGTTTATTGCACACATGAAGTGTTTGTTTAGATCACACAGGACAGAAATAGTATTTTTATTTTTTTTTAAAAATCCAATGTTTTCACATCCCTTAGGAGATGAAAGGGACATAAACAAACAGATTTTTATTTACTCAAGCAATGAACAATTCATACATTTTGGACTCTCACATTGCCAGCATCCATCATCATAAAAATCCCAGATGTTTTGAATAAAGCTTTGATATGCATATGGGAAAAAATGGAAACAATTTTAAGATCATGACGAAATACAAGTAAACGGTAGTTTAATTACACAGTTCAAAGCTGGTCTCCCCTGCAGTGAACTTTTAATTTCTTTTTTCAAATCTCTTGAACAAAGAATGCAAAGCCTAACAGTTAATGCTTACATTTTCATGTGCTTGCATGGTATTAGCTAACATTCTCCAATGCACCATTAATAGGGAACAGCAAGAAAAAAAGTACAATTGCTTTTAACAAAGTATACAGTAAAGCATGCAAAGCCTGCATTTAATGATGTGTTTGTTTGGCTCAGCTGTTACATGCATGTATGTTGTAGATTTTTATGAATGAGATTATTTCTTTGATATATTCTGCTTTGATATATTCTACTCTTGGAGCAAATCCAGTTATGGTAATCGCTTGAGGGATATGGTAGCAGATCATCCCATGGAAATTTGTGCTGCAAGTTGATCATTAGTTGCCTGATAACTGTGCTTGGGTATTTTCATGTTTTCATATAACCTTGGAATATCTACAGGATTTCCAAATTCAATCCCAGGTGCCTAAGCATGTATATATGCAGAACATACTTTTTATCATCCATTCTCCCTCTGAGGTGGAGGACATCTCCATGGGTTATTCCCATCATTCCTTTAGGGAGGCAGGAAATACTTTTTTCCCCTTCCTGTTGGCGCCTTGGGAATAGCCCAGCCCCTCAGTTCTATTCCTGCCTCTTAGGGAGTAGCAGCTAAGGTCAAGGCTCTGCCTTTCTGACTTGCACTTTTGCCTATTTCTACCCTTGATTACTCTTATTTCTCCTTCCTATTCTCCTGCTCTTTTCCTTTCTGACTTTTCTTTCTTCTGGACTGATTTCGTCGTGAGTCAACGATCCTAGAGTTTGATTGCTCACAAGTGCCGCTGGAAATGGCAGACGTGGCTGCGAGCCAGGACGTTTTCTCCTCCAGTGAGGACGAGACGAATGCCGCAATAGCGGCCGGCAGTGGGGCCTACCTGCCTTCGAGGCTTGTTTGTGCCACCCCAACGGTCTCAGCAGAGATGGTGGCTGCAGCGCGCCACCCGCAGAAGCGCCATCGGGGGCTTGACAATGAGGAACCCGCCAAAATCGGGCGGGCGAAGAATGGCGGTGGCCATCTTGGATCGGCGGCGCTAGGATCTGAGGATGGCCCGATGCTTCTACTGCCTAGTCTTCAGTCGGATGACGCTCGTAAGACCCCCGATGCGCATCCCTCCGGGCCGAACCCTTCCCAAGGGGGTAGTTTACCTGACAATCCCAGGGTTCCAGCCGAATCCGTAAACCTTATGCAGGTATTCCAGCAGGCTATGCAGCTGGAGATGTCGTCTTTTTGTTCCAAAATGGGGCTTATCGGTCAAGAGGGTTTCCAGCCTTCCCCATTACAAGGCCCATCGTCCTGGCCCACGAAGGCGGCACAAAAAGCCCCTCTAAAATCTCACCAGGGCCACAGGGGAAATCGATGGGAGGGGGAGGAAGGATCCTCGGTTTCTCTTTCAGATGATAGAGAAGAGGGTGAATTCCTCTCTGAGGAAGAAGAGGAAGATATGGTAATGCCTGAACAGTCTAGCAGATTTTTCAAGGCAGAGGACTATCAGTCCTTCCTCAATAAGGCAATGAAAGCCTTACAAATTCATGATGTGCCCTCTACCGATAAGCAGGCACCTGTCAGACCCAGATTTAAATCTCATTCCAGGGGACTCTCTGAGTTCTTTCCTCCAGAGGAAATGGTGGAAAATGGTGTATTCCCTTTCCCTGAGTATTTTGAGAGACAAATCAGAATGACATGGGACAGACCCTCTGCCAACAGGCAGTTTCCTGCCTTTGTTAAGAAACTTTACGCTCTGCCTTCTTATGCCAATGACCTCTTGCAGGTGCCACCAGTGGATGGTCCTATAGCAGCCATTCAGTCCACAGGTCTTGTGTCCGAGGACGGCCATGGTTCCATACGTGATCCTGTTGACAAAAAGGTGGACGCGACACTCAAGAGGATTTATGAAGCTGTAACAATGATGGTGAGGGCGGCAGCTACTACTTTTATAGCTTCCAGAGCAGCGATTGTTTGGCTTTGCAAGCTAATCCAGATGCTACAACAAGGGTCTTCTTGAAGGAACGTCTCGCGTTTTAAAAGCTGCTTCCTTCTCTGCAGATGGCACTCTTAACATTTTAACCTTCGCATCCAGAGCAATGGCATCCACGGTGGTTTCTAGATGCCTCCTTTGGCTAAGGGCATGGCAAGCTGATTTCCAATCCAAACTTATGGTGTCAGCATATCTCTTTCAGGGGGATTGGCTATTTGGAGATGCATTGGATCGCATCTTAGTAGAAACGAGAGACAAAAAGAAGGCCATGCCTAAGAATTTTCATCAATCAGAGCAATGGAACATGCAATCCTTTAGTTCACAGCATACCTTGCCCAGGTTTCGACAGGACCAAAAGAAGACCAATTGGAGTTCCTTTCGGTCCTCCAATAGAGGAGGAACGTTCCACAATAATAATAACAGATTCCAGAGAGCCGGCTTCAACAAAAATAACCGTGGGAACCGCGATCCCAAGACCAAGCAGGCATGACTACGCCTCTATTCCAGTGGGAGCCCGTCTTCTATTCTTCTCGGCAGCCTGGAAAGAGTCGAAAGCAGACCTCTGGGCACAAGAAGTGGTATCCCACAGCTACACAATAGAGTTCCATCACCCTCCTCCAGAATGATTTATGGTATCACCAATCAGCAAGTCTCGGGCAAAAAGGTCCTTGGTCAACATGGCTATACAACACTTGTTAGACATTCGAGCCATAGAACCAGCTCCCAGGGCGGAGCAGGGATCGGGTGTTTATTCCATTCTGTTTCTTGTTCCCAAACGGAACGGAGCCTGGCGAGCCATATTGGATTTAAAATTCCTCAACAGGTTCATCAGGCTATGACATTTCAGGATGGAGACTCTCCGATCCATCACAGAGACTCTGGCTCCAGACGATTTCTTGACGTCCATAGACCTCACGGAGGCCTATCTCCACGTCCCCATACATCAGGCGCACAAGAGGTTTCTCTGGTTCTGTTTAGGGAAGTGTAACTTCCAGTATCGGGCCCTGCCCTTTGGCCTATCAACAGCACCCAGATTGTTCTCCAAGCTCCTCATCAATCCAATTGTCCATCTCCGGGCACAGGGAGTGCACGTTCATCCGTACTTGGACGATCTGATGGTGAGAGGCAAGAATTTGCAGTCTGCTACCCAGAACACTGCAAAGACTCTGCAGTGCTTGCAGGAACATGGATTTGTAATAAACTTTTCCAAGAGTTGTCTCATACCGACTCGCCAAATCAAACATCTGGGGGCTATCATAGACACAGCACGCAATTCTCTATTCCTGCCGACGGACAAAGCTGCCAAGATTCGGGACATGGCCAACTCGGTGATCCGGGGCTCGTCCACCGCCCTGATGTCTCTGGCGAAACTGCTAGGTCTGATGATCTCTTGCATAGACTTGACCCAATGGGCTCGCTTACATTCCAGGGAGTTGCAGCGTTTCCTCAGACCTTATCAGGGCCAAATCATGGAGCGCCAACTGATCAACCTCCGGGTCCCGGCGAAGGTCAAAGCCAGTCTCTTATGGTGGACAAGTTTACTGAATCTGAGACAGAGCAAGATCTATTACTTCCCGGTCTCCAAAGAGATTTTCACAGATGCCAGCCTCACGGGCTGGGGGGCCGTCCTAGAGGGTACCCCGGTTCAGGGACAGTGATCCATCAAGGAACAAAGTCTCCCTATCAACCTCTTGGAGGTCAGAGCAATTTGGCACGCGTTGAATCACTTCAGTCAGTGGATTCACAAACAGCACGTCTTGGTCTGAACGGACAACATCTCGGCCAAGGCGTATATCAACAATCAGGGAGGCTCAAGGTCTACCCGCCTGCATCAAGAGGCAATCCGGATCCTTTACTGGGCCGAGAGGAATGTGGCATCGCTCAGGGCCGAGCACATCAAGGGGATTTCCAACACTCAGACGGACTGGCTCAGCCGAGAAATGATCCTCGAGGGAGAATGGGCTCTTCATCCAAGGCTGTTCCAGTTTGTGGTGAGCCATTTCGGATGCCCAGTGGTGGATCTTTTCGCCTCAGCGGAGAATCATCAGGTACCACGGTTCTTCACGAGATACCACCATCCGAAGGCAGAGGCGACAGACGCTCTGTCTACTCAGTGGCCTCACGGTCTATTATACGCGTTCCCCCCATTTCCTCTGATTCCGAGAATTATTCGGCGCATTCGGGAGGAGAGTGCACAAATCATCTTGGTGGCTCTGCTGTGGGCAAGACGCCCGTGGTACTCAGCTCTCTTGGAGCTGGCTGTTCTTCCTCCTCTTCACCTCCCGAAATCGCCGGACATGCTGCGGCAGGGACCAGTCTGGCATCCTCATCCGGACTGGCTCTGTCTAACTGCTTGGAAATTGAGCGGCGGCAACTATCACAACTAGGATACTCCTCTAAGGTACTTGACACTATCTTGACATCACGTCGTCGATCCACCATTCGCATCTACAATGCAGCATGGAAGGCCTTCGTGCGCTGGTGCAGGAGGAAGAAGGTTGATGCCATGTCTCCCACATTGGCTGCAGTCTTAGCCTTCTTGCAAGAGGGCCTGGATTCTAGCCTAAAGGCTTCCACTCTTCGCAGATGGACAGCGGCGCTAGCGACCGTTCTACCGTCATTGGGAGGCTACAGGTTGTCAAAACATCCCCACGTTCAACTATTCTTGCAGGGAGCTTCTGTCAAATCGCCCCCAAAGATACATCGATTTCCGACGTGGAAATTGAGCATTGTCCTTTCAGCTCTCACTAAGCCTCCTTTTGAGCCTCTCAAGGAGGTGGCCCTTAAATGGCTCAGGATGAAGACCTTATTCCTGGTGGCCATAACATCTGCTCGGCGGCTCTCAGAAATCAACGCCTTCTCGGTGAAACCCACTCTGTGCATCTTTCACAAAGATAAAGTTGTCCTTCGGACGGATCCTACGTTTCTACCCAAAGTCTCCTCTTATTTTCATCGGTCGCAGGAAGTTTATCTCCCTACGTTTTGTCCTAATCCTAAACATCCTAGAGAGGTTGTTTGGCATACCCTGGATGTCAGGCGTGCCTTGAAGATCTATATGGTCCGGACGGAGCCGATCAGGAAGACGGACTTTATGTTCATTAACATCGCCTCACCTAGAGCGGGGGACAGGATGTCCAGGATGTCTATCAGCAACGTGCTCAGATCTTGTATTTCTGAAGCGTACAAGACATCCAGAATAGAAGTCCCGCAGGGCATCACAGCTCATTCTCTGCGAAGTGCGTCTACTAATGCAGCCTTGGACAACCGGGCGTCGGTCGATGAAGTATGCAGGGCGGCGACTTGGACCTCTATCTCCATGTTCGTCTGGCATTACAGATTGAACACGCTTGCTTCGGCCGATGCGGCCTTTGGAAGAAGGGTTCTCCAGCACATACTGAATTCGACGGATGATGATGACCCACCCATATAGGGACACTGCTCTGGGAGGTCCCATGGAGATGTCCTCAACCTCAGAGGGAGAACGGCCATTGGACACTTACCGTGAAGGGTCCTTCTCCTCTGAGGTCAGGAGGACATCTCGGCCCTCCCTTCTATCATCGTCATAGTGCTTCCTTTCTGGTGCTGGTCTCTTCCTTCTTCCTTTCTGTTCCTCCTGTCAGACCGCCTATCCTTTATAGCGTGCTTACCTGACAGTTGTATTATAGTTCATTCTTACTGTTGGCATGTTTGCCTGAGTTTTTTCTTTTATAGGAGAATTAGTTCAGTTAGCATCTTACTGCTGGCGGAGTCCCAGAACTGAGGGGCTGGGCTATTTCCAAGGCACCAACAGGAAGGGGAAAAAAGTGTTTCCTGCCTCCCTAAAGGAATGATGGGAATAACCCATGGAGATGTCCTCCTGACCTCAGAGGAGAAGGACCCTTCACGGTAAGTGTCCAATGGCCGTTTCCTGCAGTCCCTGAAATTCTAATGCTTTGGGGAAGAAGTGCTGTTTTCTTTTCATTCTAATTGTGGTTGGCTGAGTTTGAGATTAAAAATATAAAACAGAGATGAAGAGCCTTCCTACTTGACCCACCCTTTGAAAGGAATCCACCCCAAGACATTGTGGCAAAGGAAGGAGAGAAACAGTTGGAAAAATGTTTATCTCTCTTTTGTAGAATTATAAGGTTGGAAGGGACCTCCAGGGTCATCTAGTCCAACCCCCTGCACAATGCAGGAAATTCACAAATACTCCCCCCCTACACACCCAGTGACCCCTGTTCCATGCCCAGAAGATGACAAAAAACCTTCAGGATCCCCAGCCAAAATGGCCTGGAGAAAAATTGTTTCTTGACCCCAAAGTGGTGATCAACATTTCCCTGGGCATGTAAGAAAAGGCCACAAGAACTAAGCACTAATACAACCCTTCCTGCCCTCCCTCTCATGAACTGCCTAAGTTCACAGAATCAGCCTTGTTGTCAGATGGCCATCTAGCCTCTGTTTAAAAACCTCCAAAGAAGAACCCACCACCTCCCGAGGAAGCCTGTTTTACTGAGGAACTGCTCTAACTGTCAAGAAGTTCTTCCTAATGTTTAGCTGAAAACTCTTTTGATTTAATTTCAACCTATTGGTTCTGGTCCGACTTTCTGGGGCAACAGAAAACAACTCCGCACCATCCTCCCTATGACAGCCCTCCAAGTACTTGAAGATGGTTATCATATCACCTCTCAGTCGTCTCCTCTCCATGCTAAACGTACCCAGCTCCCTCAACCTTTCCTCATAGGATTGTGTCTCCAGACTCCTCACCATCTTTGTTGCCCTCCTCTGGACATGTTCCAGCTTGTCTATATCTTTCTTAAATTGTGGTGCCCAAAACTGAACACAATACTCCAGGTGAGGTCTAATCAGAGCAAAACAAAGCGATAACATCACTTTGTTTGATCTGGACACTATACTTCTGTTCATACAGCCCAAAATCACATTTGCCTTTTTAGCTACTGCATCACATTGCTGACTCATGTTCAGTGTATGGTCTACTAAGACCCCTAGATCCTTTTTGCACATAATACTATCAAGACAAGTCTCCCCCATCCTATAATATGCATTTGATTTTTCCTGCTGTAATATCTTGCAGATCCTTCTCTGTACTGCTATAAATGAATTTTGGTTGCAGTACATAATTCAGATTCACACAAAGTTCTATATTGCACATTCTGGGTAACTATGAAAGCAGCCCTGGACTAACATTTCACAATCTTGTGATAGTTCCAATACTATCACTCCATTGTTATATTTGTTTATTTGTAAGCTATCACAAGGATAATATAGGATTGCTGTTTGGCAATTCATAACTAAAAACATTACATAACGTTGACAAATAGAGCAGTGTCGTATGTATCTGTATAAGTGGCTTAATAGTGCCATCCTAGGTTAAGACGCTGAGCTGCAGACCGGAAGATCTGTAGTTTGGCAGTCCGACCAAGACCCTAGTGCTGCGTGATGGAGTGAGCTCCCGTCTCTGGCCACAGCTCCTGCCAACCTAGCAGTTTGAAAGCAAGAAATTGCAAGTAGATAAATAGGTACCGCTTCGTTGGGAAGGTAACAGCGTTCCATGCACTTCGGTGTTTAGTCATGCCGGCCACATGGCAATGGAAATGTCTTCGGACAGCTCTGGCTCTTCGGCTTGGAAACAGAGATGGGCTTTCGAGCAAGGGAAACCTTTACCTTTACTTTACCTTTAAGCAGATCTACTCAGAATACTACTCGGTCTGTTTAATGGGACTTAATTCCAGGAAAGTGGGGCAATGTAAAATACAGTCATGGGTTAGATTCAAAGCAGCCCTAGTGGAGTACAAGTTGTGTTTTCCAGCTTACCTGCTGCAACCTGCACTGCCTATGCTCAGGGGGATCCTTTGACATATGACTCAGGGGGACCCTCTGGAATGTTATGAAATGTACAGGGTCTGTAGCGGGAAGGGGGGCAATATGCAGAAACAGGAACTTCCCCTTTGTGTTAGCTTTTTGTATGATTGAACCAGCAATGTGATGTCTGATTTTATTGCCATTATTCAGCATTGGGTTGTTGTTTTTTAAATGCCCCTTGGTTTTCAGTATGGCAAATAAAACTGGAATTTGTATTTCTTTTTATACCTTGACCAATGATACCTTATTTTTTCTCTGTACTGCATCCTATTATTTTTACATTCCAGATCTATTTTTCCAAACAAAGGTAAAAAATGAATTTTACAGTGGCTGAAGTTGATCTTGGGCTTTAGATTACCTCAAATTTGTATCTGCGAAGCGAATCCAATATGAGTATATTCTGAGTGAGAAACATTATTTTAAAAACAGAATTACACAATGGTGATGACTGATCTACAAAATCTTTCAGTATCTGGATAAGGTCATAGCAGTATATGTAGAATCTTACATACTTGAAAATTTGGTCCCAACAACAAATATCAGTAAGCCTGAAAACCAAAAATTATAGTCTTGACCCTTGATAGTTAAATCAATTCTAAAAATAAAGAGATTTCACTGTCAGTGTAAAGAGTGGAACCGTGAGTAAATGCACGTTAGTTTTAAAAGTATTGACAGGTTCAGCCTCTTTAATGTTACATTTTCAAATAGAATTGAATCAATTTGGACTGTTATTTTGATCTAATTCTATTAGAAAATAATTTTATATAAAATTGAAAAGAGTTGTAAAGAGTTGTTTTTTCTGGAAGTGTAGAAATGCTTGACAGTGATGTATACCACTGCCATCATGCAGTTCTTGAAATATAAGCAAGTATTGATTAACTTTCAGCTTTTCAAAAATATTGCTGCAGGCAATAAAATCAAGGAAAGTCATTATACTGAACATTAACTTATGCACTAACTAGCTGACTTGTACATTTTCAGTTCGGGGCAAACACTTAGGCGTGTTCAACCATTTCTCCATTGATATCAAAATTATATTAAAATACTATGAATAATAGATGCTTTCTTTTTCAATAAGATCTTTGATAAAAGTATAGATGATATGATAACTAATGAACCCAGTACAATTTGTAATGTCAGTTAAAAATATATGCATTTATTAAGACTATGCACAAAACACTATGCAGGTTTTTTGCTGCTATCTGTATAGAATTCTCATAAGTAGCTGTCTAAAAATGTACTCAGAAGCTCTGTTTGCTTAATATCAGAATGAATGCTACAGTAAATAGATCTTTTAGCAAGCTGTATACTGAAGTGACACAACTAAAACATTTTGTATAAAATATAAAGTTTTAGATTGCTGTAGCTACAAACAGTAGTTTCTGAAGTCTACAGATCAGCAAAAATGAACAAGAATATTTATAATAATTATTTATAATATTGTTCCTTCTTACATAGAGATAGCCATGGTCACATGAAAATTAATTTAAAGTTCTATCAAAAACATTCAACACTTAAAATGATTTTAAAGTATTTAATCTAAGTTTTACTTTGTCCTTTTATGGAAGCACATCTGTGCGTATATGCGTGGACTGAACTACTATTAATGAAACAGTACTTTTAAGAAGTCTGTGCAGAAAATAATCAAATATCACTTATATACTGTGTTTGATATTTTTCATTTCTAGTAAGTTGTTAACTAACATTTAAAGCCCAATTTTGATCATGGTCACTGATATCTTATTTGACTGCTGCTAAGGCCAAAAGAGAATATCTAAAGGTTCACCTTCATGGTTTCTGTGCAGGCATGGAAATCTCTTTCAAAGTTCTCTAGAAAGTTGGAGTGCTCAGCCCCCTTCCCCTCATGGATCAGCTCTTTCCCACCCAGCAAACATATGAGGTGCAGAGCATGCACTCCTTCTGAAAAGTACTGAGACTGACAAGTGATTTCAGCTCTCACATACTTTATTAGTTGAAGAACAAGACAAGAGAAGTCAGCTCGCAGGCCTGTTTTATTCCCAAGGAACCCCACACTCCACACATACCCACACCCTGTGACTGGGTTATTTACAGTGATTGAGTTATTTCCTAGGATTCCGGCTCCCCAATTGGAACGGAGCTAGGATCCTGCAGTACATTGTCTTTGGGAGCGAAGCTCAGGCCTTTCGACTGGCTGCATGGCGGACCGGTTTGAACCAGTCCGAGCACATGGCTGTCCTGAGCACATGTTCTCTGGTGGATACATTACACCCCTCCCCCCTTGGTCCGAAATGCACCTGTAGACAAAGTTTTTAAATAAGCCAGAGGCTTCCTGTCCCTTGTCGAGTGGCGGGTAGCCGGGGCTGGTGGAGATGCTGGTGCCTGGGTATGGGGCGGGGAGCCTACTGGTGACGGTGACAGTAACGGTGGTGCTGCCGCCGAGGAGTTGTTCGAGGCAGTTGGGGCTTCTGTAGACTGGGAGATGGGCGCCGTGGCTGGGGTCTCTGCCGGGCTGGGCAACCGCGGGGGAGGTTGTTGCTCCTCAGCCTCTAGGGTTTCGGGCTCCTCAACGTCCTCTGGATCGGCTGGTAACACTCGCCTGTGCAGCTGGTCAATGTGACGGTGTAGGACTTGGCCATCCTCACAGGAAACCTCATAGGTGCGGGGGCCCCAGACTCTCACCACATGTGCCGGAATCCAGGTTGGACCCTTGGTGTTGTTTCGTGCATACACCGGGTCCTCTGGGAAGAACCCGCTAGCCGCTTCATGGGACTCGGTGACCGGTGCCTCTTCTGCAGCGCGATCTGGGTGGAGACGGTCTAGCCGGGTCATTAGGCGACAGCCTAGGAGGAGTTTGGCCGGGCTGCGCCCCATCATGGTGTGGGGAGTGATCCGCTGGCCAAAGAGGAATGCGGTCAGCTTGTAGTCCCAGTCCTTTGAGTCCAAACAGCGAAGTGCGTCCTTGGTCGTCCCGCTAAATCATATTTTCAAATATTTGTTACACCTGATAAATAGTGGCCTGGCTGCTACCTCTGTCAAGGTCCATTTGTCAGCCATTTCAGCCTTCCATGACCCTGTGGTGGGCTTCTCTGTTTTTTTCAGCCCCAGTGTCCAAAAAATCCCGCAAGAGGCTATTTAACTTACACCCACTGACACCCCCTCAAGTTCTCCAGTGGAATCTTTCATTGGTGCTCTCCACGCTAATGTTTAAGCCCTTTGAGGCCCTCAACATATGTGACCTGTCTTTCCTTTCTCATAAAGTAGCATTCCTTCTGGCAATTACTTCCACCAGAATGGTGGGAGAACTCAAGGACTTACAGTCTACCCTGCCCTTTACCAGGTTTTGCCAAGATAAGGTGGTTCTCTACCCTAGCTTAGACTTCCTTCCCAAGGTTTTGTCTATCTTCCCCATCTCCCAGGACATAGTCCTACCAGTGTTCTTCCTTTCTTCCACTTTGGACAAAGAACGAACCCTACACACTTAAATATTTGTAGGACACTGCTCTTTTATTTAGACTGTACTGCATCCTTGCAGAAAGAGGACAATCTGCTACTCTGTTATGTTAGCCCCCTGAAGGGCCAGGCAGCCTCCCCCCAAACCATCTCATGTTGGGTTGTCAAGGTCATCCAATTCACATATTCTGGCTCTATAGTTGATTGCCCACTCCATCTCAGAGCTCACTCGGCCAGGTCTCAGTTTTCCTCCATAGCCTTCCTCAGCAACATCCCCTTAGATAGCACCTGCAAGGCAGCCATCTGGTCCTCCCCACTGACTTTCATCAAGCACTATGCAGTCAATGTTGATTCCAGATGGCAAGCAGTTGTGGGGAAAGTGGTTCTTCAGTCCTTATTTTGCTGAGGTTCCCAAGGCCACCTCCTGCTAGTAAGCAACCTTGCTATTCTTCCATGTGGGACTGCACAGAAGCCACGAAGGTGAAAACAGGATTGTATTTACCTGTGTCGTTGTTCATCGAGTGGACTTCTGTATAGGCACACATTCCTTGCACAGCAGTAAGAATGGACTGAGGGAAGGAGCCCTTGCTCTGCTCCGCCACATGTTGGCTGGGCAGGAAAGAGAGAAGAAGAGATTGGACTTATACCCCGCCCTTCACTCGGAGTTTCAGAGCAGCTTACAAACTCCTTTCCCTTTCCCTTCCCCTCCCCACAACAGAAACACTGTGAGTTAGGCGGGGCTGAGAGAGCTCTGAGACAACTGCTGTTTCAAAGACAGCTCAGACAGAACTATGGCTTGCCCAAGGTCATCCAGCAGGTGCAAGTGGAGGAGTGGGGAATCTAACCTGGTTCTCCCAGATTAGAGTCCACACACTTAACCACTACATCAAACCACTACACCAAACCACGCAGAAACCACTACACTGACACATGAGGGAAGGGGGGCTGAGTGCTCTGAAACTTTCTAAAAAGGTAAAGGTTTCCCTTGCTCAAAAGCTAGTTGAATCTGACTCTAGGGGGCAGTGCTCATCTCCGTGTCCAAGCCGAAGAACCAGCACTACCTGTAGACGTTTCCATGGTCATGTGGCCAGCATGACTAAATGCCAAGGCACACGGAATACTGTTACCTTTCCACCGAAATGGTACCTATTTACCTATTTGCAGTTTCTTGCTTTCGAACTGCTAGGTTGGCAGGAGCTGGGGCCAGAGATGGGAGCTCATTCCATCACACGGCACTAGGGTGTTGAACTGTTGAACTACAGACCTTCCAGTCTGCAGCTCAGCATCTTAGATCTCTGCAGTGGGCCTGTGCAAGTGCAGTCCCATGTGTGTCTGCACAGAAATCCACTTGATAAACAACACTTACAGGTACGTGTAACCCTGTTTTATTAGTAAAAATCAATAAATGCATCAGTTCAAGAGTACTTACCAATATGGATCATATATTCTGTCTGTTATTCAACAATTAATTTATTAAGAAGTAGCACTATCTCATTTGCTTTATTAAGGCACAATATTTTTAAGTACCAAAGCAGGACTTGTTTATTTGAACTTCTGTATGGGAAAGGAAACGACTGTGTCAGCTTTTTTACTTGGCTGTTGTTACAAAAATCCATAATCACTTTATGCTAATTACATGATTTAATTCTGTAAAGAAGTCCAGTGGTGCAGTTTTATAATGCCTGCTGAGGCATATAAGTGTAGTCAAACTGCTTGAGCCTAGTTTCTGTCCATGTAGAGCAGTGGTTCCCAGAGTGGGCAGTGCCTATGGAGGTGGGGGCCCCTTCAGCCACATTGTTAACTTACTTACAATTGATCAGGTGATGGCACTATGTGAGCAAATGGCACTCCAAGTTTCTGCTGCATAGTGTTGAAATCTGGTGGAGACTATTGGAATTTTTAGTGAATACGTCATCAGAGTTCTAGTCAGCAGTGCTCCCTCTAAGCTGTGGAGACTCATGAGCAAAAATTCTACTTTGTAAGCTGCTGGCATTAAAGTTGTGAGTGAGCAATTTGGCTACTGCATAAATCAGTTTGCTCTGGAGCCATCCTTCTTGAGTTAAGACAAAAATCTGTCAGCTGGAGGCTAAAAAAGTGCGAGCTAGCTCACGCTAATTCAGCTTAAAGGGAATACTGCTAGTCAGACCAGTATACCCCATTTTGAGAAACTTTTATAATCGTGTGCGTTTTTCTGCCTTTGTCATTTTTAAAGATTTTGCTAGTACGTCCTTATAATAACATAATAACATAATACTATATAATATATAATAGCATTATAGTATTATAGTATTATGTGGTATTTATTTTCCTGTGTTCTCGTTTACTGAACCTGTTGATTATGAAGTGCGCTTTTTAACTATATAAGTATTATTTTTATTGCAGTGTGTGCAGTATTAATATTTCTAGGTTATATAAGGATTTAAAACATCTCGGTAATTGTTTTCAAAAAAGATTTTCTTCTTAGAAAAACCTGTAAAATATATTGTACAGCATACTAAAGACAACAGAGTATGCATCACAGCTGGATGAATTAACATTGTCAGGCAATCAATCTTTGCTTCTCACTGATGTGCACTTTATTAAAGATGAAAGTTTGGCTCAAGAGTTATTTGTAGGGCAACGAAGAACAGATACTAAAGAGGAGTCAACATTTCAATCAATCAGTTTATTAGATTTAAAGCCCATAGGCCATATCCATAAAATTAAAAAAATATAAAAGGTAAAAAAGAAAAAAAATTGTGTTGTTGAGCTGTTCTACGAAGACAAGGATATTCCGCTTATTAACATATTTGCTTGTGCAACTGGTGGAGCACCATGAATGGCTGTTTGCTACCATGGTTCTGTGGCTTACTTGGAAAAAAAGAAGCTCTAAATGTCTTTACCATTTACTGTGTCATTCATTAACAATGTCTGGTTGCAAAAAAACCCTCAGTAATCACCTGCACAAGTCATTACAGACTGTCATTGCTCCAGTAAATAGAATTAAACCCATGCTTTCAATGATCAACTATTCCAGGAGCTCTGTGTTCAGAATGATAAAGATTTTGAACATTTGCTGGTTCATACTGAAGTTTGTACACACTATGTAAGATGCTTTTATGACCTTTTTGACACTTTTGTGGAGTTTTCTTGAAGACACAAATGCTTTGCTCAGTCATGACCTCAAAGAGACCAGGCATGACATTGAAAGCATGGGGGGGGGGTTGCTAAGACTGTCCTGAATGCCTAGTCTACCTCCTGCCCCCTTCTTTTAAACATGCACTGGAGCTTGATCAGCAGATCTGCTGGTTCTGTCATCCTCTACGATGTAAGGCTGGTGGACATATAGCTTACCCAATGGGGGTAGACTGCAGAAAGCATTATGAGAGCCCACTGGCTGAGCCAATGTTTGGCACAGTTGCCTAGGATCTTCTGCTTTCCCTACCCCCTGGAACCTGGCCACAATTATTGCTCCAGCTTAAGGCCTGTGAGTGGGATTTGTTGGGGCTTGGAGTAAACAGTAAGAAAACTGTTCCGTGCAACATAAGATGGCATTTTTTCAGAAGCCATGTCTTGTCAGGGTGATATATTTTGATTTTAGAAATGTAAGCAATGTCTTTCTTCCCTTGGTGAGACAAGGATTAACTATGTTTTCCTGGTTGTTTCAATTTTGCTGCTGCATTTGTGGCAATTAATGAAGAGGGGTTTTTTTGTATCTCAAGCAGATACCAATTTCTTGCCCTTCAACCTTGCCCTAAAGACAGCTTCAGACAGTGTAGGAGAAAACCCCTGCTCTCCTGGTGATTTTATTTAAAAACATAAATAAAATCTGTAGTTCTAGACATACTACAATAATGAGGTAACAAACATCCAGACTACAAGAGACTGTGTTTTTATGACTTCTACAGTGATGAATTGACTATGTGTAAGCATACAATGTGGTGCATGGAAATATTTTTCCTGTGAAAGGTTCTCATTCTTTATTTATAAGAGCCATGGTATTGTCAAAACTTATAATACAAGTGTCGTTTTGTGTGATTTATTTTAATGAATGTCAATTGTTGACACGTTTAGAGATTCTTGAACCATGTTTAATGCTTAAAACTCCTTAAGTTTTCTAAAATGTAATAAATCAGCTTCTGATATCTTTATTTAAAAAATCCATAACACTTAGTCTTGTAAGTTGCCTTTCTCATACAAAACTACACTTGTATCACAGCTTTTCCATTAGGTGAATATCTCTCAATTGATTAAATATATTTTTCAAAGACCCTTTTTGTCTTATTGAAAATTGAATATTTAAATGGTAACAGAATGACAAATTTTTATACAGACACTCTACATTCAGTCCTGTGAGCACTTACTAGAGAGTGAGTACCATTGACTTCAGTGGACTTGCTTCTGAGTAAACATACAAAACACATTGTGACTTAAGTAGCCAAAAAGAAAAATCTATATTTTGATTGCATTTTGTATCAATGTTCCACATGTTAGCCATGAGTAATATGACATGCTAAAACCTAAGGGTTGAATTGAATGACTGGCTTAGGGCGGAGTGCTGCTCTGAAGGCAGACTCCTTGCTTAGTGGGAAAGCATCATTGGATCCAACTCCTATTGTTTTGGTAGAAATTTTACTGATTTTTCAATAGTTTACTGATTTCTCAATAGGATGATATTTTGTAGTCCACTGGCAAGTACACCTATTGAAATCTATTTTACTTATAAAAATACTGATATAGTACCTTTTTCACACCATAAATCCAAGGCAGTTTACTACATATCCGCCAATTTCAAAACTTTAGCAGTATAAAAACCTGAAGCCTTAAAAAAAGGGAGGGGAATATGTATAATGTACTTTGATTTTGAACATTATGATTGTGAATACTGAAAATAGAAGGATGAGGAGTTAGGACAGAACTCAACTATTTATTTATTACATTTATGATCTACTTTTTATCCAATTAAAATGAGAGGTACTACAGATTGTCTTTTGAAATGGAAATAAAGCTCTTCTAGCTCTTATATCACTCTGCATTACATAGGAAACTGTTCTCTTGTAACAGAGACATTGCAGTCTCTTAGTATTTGTATGCATAGAAAAAAGCACCATTATTTAGTTTGTAGATATTTTTATTTTTTACTTATTTATATCCCCCCTTTCTCCCCAATGGGGATCCAAAGCAGCTTATATCATTTTCCTCTCCATTTTATCCGCACAACAACCCTGTGAGATAGGTTAGGCTGAGAGCATGTGAATGGCCCAAGGTCACCCAGCAAGCTTCCATGGCAGAGTAGAGATTTAAGCCTGGGTCTCCCAGATCCTACTCTGACACTTCAACCACTATACCACACTGGCTGGTCATGCAGGTGATAAGCCTCCCTGAGCCTGCTTGTGGGGAGGGCGGGGTATAAGTTGAATAATAAATAAATAAATAAGTCTTATCTGATTTTCTCTGAGTTACAAGACAGGAACCTCAAAAAGTTAGCATTATAGATATCAAAGGACAATAATAAAGCTGTTACATTACAGAACTTGGGCCCAGTTACTTACCCGATTTTTAAACTGATCTGCAATGCAGACAATCGCTTGTAGTATGAGCAGCTAAGTTCCCAGCAGAAGTATCTTTTGTAGCAGACAAACACAGCTACACTTCTGGAACTTCCGAACACGTTTCCTTGCATTCCCATAAGTTC
Source organism: Gekko gecko (assembly GCA_029375565.1). Classification (NCBI taxonomy): domain Eukaryota; kingdom Metazoa; phylum Chordata; class Lepidosauria; order Squamata; family Gekkonidae; genus Gekko; species Gekko gecko. The sequence goes on from JAPDNY010000007.1 coordinate 125,340,809, forward strand.
CAAGTCTAGTGCTGACACGTGTTGGTAGCATCCAGATCATATTACAATAACAGACTGTGTGAGGCTGACCATGAAGGAGGCCACAGCTGTGAGTTGGCTGAAGCTCCATGGGGTTGCAAGATCTCTCTTTGATGTCGGGTAGCCCTGCCTTTTTGCCTCCATTTGTGCTGTATGTATGTAAATAATGCAAATAAGTCTCTAGTGCTGTCTCCTCCAAAGGATAACAATCCAGCTAAGCCCCTGTAACTGCTTGAAGAAGTAGGACACATATAGCAGTATTTTTTATTTATGTTATTTACAGTAAGCCTTTCTCTCAGGGACTCCAGGCAGATTACACATAGTGAGTCAGTACAATCAGCAAAATGGGCCATTCAATAACCAATGCATTAGGATTTCAGAAGTCTGGAACTACTAGAAAGAACTGAAGCATAGCATAAGTATAAACATGACACATTAAGCTGTACAGAAATTATATAATAGGATCCTACTTTCAGTAAGCTACATGCAGCAGTATAGACTACAGTCCCAATCATTTACCCAAGTAAGTTTGTGAACCATTTTGTACAGTGCAAATCTAATACCTGTGCAGAAAAGCCCCTTTAAGTAGAGAAATAGGTACCATTTCTGTGGGAAGGTAACAGCATTCCATGCACCTTGGCATTCAGTCATGCCGGCCACATGACCACGGAAACATCTTCGGACAGCACTGGCTCTTCGGCTTGGAAACAGAGATAAACACCGTCCCCTAGAGTCAGATTCGACTGCTTTTGAGCAAGGGAAACCTTTACCTTACCTTTACCTTTTATAAACTCATTGTACCTTGGGCTGGATGGGCTCTACAAAAAGCCTGTTGCATGAAACCAGCATTAGAACTATCAAAGACACATGGTAGAGGTGCAGTTGAAAAAGCTTTGGCAAGAGGGAAATCTGTAGTGGAATAACAAGATAGCTACTCCAAAGAACAAATAAGGGCCTAAGTTTCAAAGGTATTGCTAGACAAGCACAGAGCAGGTCCTGTGTAGAATAATTTTGTTCTGATACAAGTTTGATTCTAAGGATCCGCAATACTCTGCTCAGATCACAGTTTACAAGAAAATTTTGATCAGAGCCCTCAGGCAATCAAAAAAGGATTGTTTTTTCTGAGTGTTCAGTAGATCTATGGTGAGGCCTCATTTGGAATACTATGCACAATTCTGGTCACCATATCTCAAAAAGTACATTGCAGAGCTGGAAAAAGTACAGAGGAGGGCATTCAAAATGATTAGGGGTTTGGAGCACCTTCCTGATGAGGAAAGCCTGAAGAATCTGGGACTTTTTAGTTTATAGAGGTTTATAAAATTATGCATGGGATGGAGAGAATTGACAAAGAGAAATTTTTCTCCCTCTCCCAAAATACTAGGATTCAAGGGCATCCAGTGAAGCTGATGGGCAGTAGGTTCAGGTTAGACAAAAGGAAATACTACTTTACACAGAGAATGATTAAAATGTGAAATTCGATGCCAGAGGATGTAGTGATGGCCACAGGAATAAACAGCTTTAAATAGGATTAGATAGATTCATGGAGGATAGGTCTATCAGTGGTTACTAGCCACTGTGACTGAGGGGAACCTCCACGTTCAGAGGCATTAAACCTCTGAATCCCAGAGCCAGGATGCAGCATGGGGGAAGGCCATGACCGCTATGCCCTGTTGTTGGCCCTCCAGAGGAACTGGTTGGCTACTGTGTGAGACAGGATGCTGGCCTAGATGGACCACTGATCTGACCCAGCAGGGCTCTTTGTAACACCTAGAACTGAATTGGCATATTCTGATTCACATTACTCCAAAGGGGGGGAAATCAGGTAGGAAAACTGGTTTCTCAGTTAGGATGAGCTCTCTAAAGCCAGGAACCCTTGAACAGGGGAGGGGCTGTGGTGGTATAGTGATAAATTTTGAAATGTAGGAGCTCTTTATTACACACACACAAACACACACATACACAACTGACTGAAATTGTTGGGCAATTTCATCTTCAGTACACTGGGTGAGCACTTTTAGTGTATGATTGTGGGTGAGTGCAGCTTAAAAACCTGAATGAAATGGTCCAAAACATTTTTAGTCATGTACACACATTCAGGAAACAGAATAATATTTTTGACAAAAAGAAATGAAAGATTCCTGGTTATGAAGAATGCAGGAAGATGAGTAGAGGAAGGAATGTCAGTGACTGATAAATGTTGTCAATAAATGTTGGAATAAATGTTGGAACAGATCCAGCTCAGACCACCCAACTTAGCTACTTTTTAAAAGAGGCATCCCATGATTACCTGGGGCATAGTAATCAAGAATGTGTGATCAGCAGCTTCCTGGCCAGCTGCCATACTAAATGCTGCCATTGCACAGAAACTTCTCACAACAATGCTCATTTTGAATTGTGAAAACAAACCCCCAAGACAATCAAAAGAGAAGCTCAACAAAAACAAGCATGTCAAACAATGTAAGCCTGAATGCCTGTCATTTTTTATGAAATTCTCTGCATCCTTGATTGATTATTGTTTTGGGAATCTGTGTCTCAGGAGAAAAAAAACCCATTTTATAGTTATGGACCAGGAAAGTATTTTGAAGGAACACTCTACAAAAATAGTAGTAAAATTTATCTTGATGGCACTAAAACTTCATGATAGAGTCTTGAAGCTAGCCTGGTAGACTGGATTGTGTGGAGTTTGGTTTTACTTCTTATACTGAATATGTTTGACACTTTTATTATTTGAATTTTTTAAAAACATAATTGTATTACTCTGTAATCGTGTGAAGTGTTTTAGGCTCCTGATTTGTATTTGTAGTATGGTTTACTCAAACTTTAACTGGGTGAACAAGTTGGAAAAGTCTAACAAAGCTTCTATGCGTTATGGAGAATAAAGAAAGAAAAGCTCTACTGCCTAGATTCCATGCAAATGTTTACTTCCCCTATGTCCATCTTTCCTAAGCTATTTGTGCATTGTACCAACAGATTAGGTAGAACTGATAAAAGGGCGCAAAGAACCTGAGCAGTGGTAATGTCCCTAGGTGTAGGAGAGCTGTGTGGAAGAAGTGGTGATAAGGATACCATTTTAAAAAGTCATTATGACGTGCAGTTGTCTCAGTGGCCAAGCATGTTGGTGCTGCAGGTTTTTCCCCATTTAGCTAAGTAACTAGAGTACTCTGGTGATTGTTTAATAATTCTAATATTCTGAGCTCATGACAAATTTTGACTTTTAGTTCACTGTAGATTTCTAAAACTTTTGTTTGCTAACAAGTTTAGGTCATGGAAGGCTGAGAAATAGATTTGTGTTTCAGAAAAGTGAGGTTCAAAACGAAATAATATTGTTCTCTCTTGGAAGCTAATATTTCTATAATTAAATAACTACATCTGTATTTAAAGAAGAAGCACATTTAACTTCAAAGGTTGTGTAAATGACAATTCGGTTGCCTTCAAACTATTCAGCCTTTGGATTTCCAGTACTTATGGTATGAAAGATCCTGTGGAGATTATGTTGTTTCAGACAGCCCTCAAATAAAAATATAAAGTAGTAGTATTACATGAAAAAACATTTGAAAGACAAGTCTACAAAGATACTGGATTACAAGTTTTGAGCTTGGATAAGTATATGTAAGAAAGCATAGTGTTGCCAGTTTGCTAACCTACCAAGGACAGAACCAGCTTTCCAGTCTTGTGGCCAAACACATTTATTTATTTAAAATGTTTATAGAGTGTCTGTCTGCACAGAGTTGGCCCCAGGTGCAGCAGAATATCAGTGCTGAGACAACAGCAGCCAAGCACATACATGATTCATGCAGAAGCATAGGGCCAAAGCAGACAAGTTGCTTTGAGTTTTGTGAATTTTTCTTTAAAAAGCAAATATATATGACTCGAATTCAGTTTGGGCCACACCTCAAGGGGGAGAGAGATTGAAGCCTTTTCCCCATACCAGTTTTCTGACCTGAAATAGCGCTGCAGAACTTTTACTTGTCTTATTAGGCAAAAAATTAAATATGCCTATATCTGTTACATCTGTATGTTTTCCCAATACAGCAAATAGCTCTGAAGGACTCTGTCAGTTGGAAGAATGGCAGGGAGAGTGGTTTACCCTTCCCCCCCCATCCTTGCACTCTGATCCCAATCAAGCCCCTTTGTACTCACTGTGAGTTCCATTCATTGAACTCTCAGAGTCACTTCTGCTTTTGGCCTGAATTTGGAAGGGTTATCTGGCAGGTAAGGGTCTGTGGCCACCTACAGCAGAGGATTTCAGGCCTTTGGCTTCAATGCTAAAAGCTTTTAAAGAAATCAGATTCCCATTTGAAAGCATAATATAGATCAATAATGTTTGGAAATATTATATAGGGAGCTGCAAGAAAGCCAAGTCTGTGTAATGCTGGGACAAGCCTTTCCCCTTCAAAATACCAGAGAGGAAACTGCAATTTATACACTTGTGTGCATGCTGTGTTTTGCCTTGTAGGTTGTCCCCAGATCAATTAAAAAGTGGTGCCAATTGGAATCCTAAATTGAAAATTTATAATGCAAATACTGTTTATTAACTATCAGCAGAGTCTGAATGTCTCTGTTGCCTGTATGAATTTTGAACATTGATAATCTCCATAAGTGCCTACATATTCTGTCCATTGTGGAAAGTAGCATACATAGCTAATCAAATTGAAACACTCTTGAAATATCTCTTGGAGCAGTCTAGTCAATCATACTACTTGCCAGTGAAAATGGCACTGACAGCTGCAGTAGTAGAAGGAAAGGACGGGTTATATGTTTTCTGTTACTTCCAGTTTGGAACTTTTCTATGTATCCAGTTCATTAAAATTATTCCAAAATTCACCTTCTGGGGTCACTGAAACATTTGTAAGTAAAAAAGCAACAAAAACAAACAAAATACGACCTCCATTTGCCTGATTACTTGGCAGCTCGGCTCATTATTCAGGTGTCATTCCTAGCTCCAGATTACTCAAAGGTTTAGCTCCAAGTACCTTCAGGGCAGAAGAACCAGTAGGGAATAGCCTTAAAGCTGGCAATTCTGTCAAGCATTTGCAGCAGACCACACAGCCAACAAAGCTGGAGTTGCTTTAAAGAATGAACTGAGCTAAAATGAATAAAATACCAACATTCCAGCAGACAGAAAAGAATTGAACATAGACCAAACTTTTTATATTTTGTTTTTCCTTAAAGTTACCTCATTCATTTCTCTTGGATAATTTGCCGATAAAAATATTTTTGAACTTGATAATGTTATTCTGACAGCTCTTCACATCATGAAAAAGAACCGAAGCAGGAGCTGTAAGTTGTGTTGCCTATTTCAGTGTTTCTTGGGTAATGTACAAAGGAAACTGTGTATCTTAGACTATCCCACCTAGTGATGCCTGTATATTTCAAGTGGGGAGGGGACTTGTAATATAAGCTCCCAATTCAAAAGCCTCACCATAAAATCAGACGCAGACTTATATGAATCTGGACATGACTGTAAATTGGCTCTGTACCCACCACAACTTCTAGTTAGCTGTCCCTACCAGTTTACTATTTCTCCTGTTCCAACACAACAAATCCTTATTGGGGGGAGGGGGGGAGAAGGCCTCTTATATAGACAGCAAGCCCTGCAAGGCCTATAGGCTTGCCAAACTCCAGGTGGGGCCTGGAGATCTCTGAGAATTACAACTGATCTCCAGATGGCAGATATCAGTTTCCCTGGAGAAAATGGCTATTTTGGAGGGTGGGTTCTACAGCATTATACCCTGATGAGCCCCCTGCCTTTCCCAAACACTGCCGTCCCTAGGATCCACCCCCCACAAATATCCAGGAATTTCTCAACCTGGAGTCAGCAGCCTTAATAGGCCTATCTCATAGTTACAGATGTCAGGGACACTATGCTTTGTATTTTTTCCTGCCTCCCAATTCATTTCAGAGGGTAGAGAAAACTACAAACCATATATGATGGACAGGGAAAGCTGTTGAGAAATGGAAAATGTGACTAGGGTTATCAATATCCAGTTTGGGCCTGGAGATCTCCTGGAATTATAAATGACTATGGAGATCAGTTCCCCTGTAGAAAGTGGCTGCTCTGAAAGGTGGACTCTATGGCATTATAATTTACTGAGGTCCCTCCCTGTCCCAACCCCCACCCTCCTCAGCCTCCACCCCCAAAACTCCAAGAAACTCCCAATCTAGAGTTGGCAGCTCTAAATGCAAGTAATGTAGGCCCTGCATGGACCTATCCTGTTTAATAAGCCCTCCCTGCTGCTTGTTATTCCTTCCTCCCCTTTGCAAAAGTAAGGTTCTGTTGGCAGGGAAGGGCATTTGCAAGGGGAGATTGCCTAGTTAGGCTGGTGGGGAGTTGTAAGTGAAGCTGTCAAGCGTAAGAGGCAGGGGTATTTATTTACCTATCATGAATCCAAACCAGACAGAGACATGCAACTCTCCACTTCACCTGGTACTCTTAATAAATGGGAAGAAGAAATAAAACTAATTTGTGTTTCCTGTTCCAGGACTTGTTCAGAGCCACCCAATTAGCAGCAAAATGTTTCTAACAGATTAATCAATATCCCAATTATAGTATTTTATAAGCAGAGATTGAGAAGAGGGACATACAAAGCAGCATAGTGAAGGGGCTTTGATATAAGAAGGTGTCCTGGGGTTAACAATGGAAGCAATCTGAGTACAAATGCATGATTAGCTGTAAGGTATGTACAGATTGCCTACAGGAGAAAGTATACTTTTAAGAAAGCATAGATAGCTGAAGCAAATTATCTGGGTCATATTGCTTCAGAAAAATGGAAACATGAACATTAAGTAGCTTTTCCATCCCTGCACTTATCATCCGGGGGTGGGGGGGAACCAGGCTGCTGGCGAGGAAGCAGGAGCAAAGAAAGCTGCCAGGGAATGGGGGGAGACGGCTGGCTTGCTGGGGAGGACATAGACTATGCACTCCACACCTGAGATTTCCCCAGCCTGGACAAGCCAGAGCATTCGGAGTTCAAGCTACAAGCTGCAGAGTTCGGAGGAGAGAGAGGTCAGCAGTGCGTGGGAGGAGATGTACAGCAGCCGTGCCAATATAATGGATCCCTTCCACTTCCCTCCCTCACAGGCAGTATTTCCCTTCCATTTCTGTTTGCCCTAGTAATGTGTTTATTTTTCCCTTGAAGAAACCTTGTCTGTCCCACCCTGTTAGTAAGGTATATTTTGGCTATTTGCTCAGCCCAGGAATATGAGGGAAGGAAAAGGATTGCCCTTTTTCTTAAACCCTTGGAAATGGCTTTAACATTAAAGGGAAAGGTCAGGTGAAATCAGGGGTTGAAATTACTGAGAGCTAAACTTGCACATACAGCTAGGGTTATGGCAGACTGGATACATTTTGAACTTTGGAGGCGATGAGTTGTTGCTGCCCCAAACAAAATATTTCAGTTTGATCTTCTCATCCTAGAAAAAGAGACACATTTTGGAGAAAACGTATTAAAGGAAAGCAGGGTTGCATTTTCGTTTTTCAGTAACTGACAAGTACTGTTAAAACAAAATCTATGTACTATTTTCTAATGCACAGTGCTTTTTGAACACAATTTTAAGCCAATGTAAAATGAGAGTAATGCTTCCTTCATCAAGTTGGTCTCCATTCACCATCAGTGATGTTACAGAACTAAATCTTTTTGGCTATGTAGTGTTGTAGCTCTGAATGTGAAAGCAGTATAACCTTTTTTGTTGCTGACTGTCAACATTGTTGAGAGAGGAATCTTTTTACCAATTTTATTCACAAAAAAGAAGCCCTTGTTTTGGCACAGCCCTACTGAGATTCAAGCCATTGTTCAAATTCTTATTGGCAGTGCTGCACCACTTCTGTATATTCCTCGGAAGTATAGACATCTATTTTAAAACACTCTGGGTTGTGATGCGTTTGTTTCCCCTCCTTCTGCAGCCTTCACTCCCCCCCCCCCAGCTGCTCCAGAATGTTGGGGGACCAGGGGAAACAGTGGGGTATGGTATGGGCAGTAAAAAGGGCAAATCAGAAATAATCCTTCTAGTCCTTTTCTGAGTGCATGCTCCATTCACAGAAGACCGTATTCAGGAGAGAAGAGGAAGAGTGGCTTATATTTCTCCAGTTCTCCCTGCTTTTGTGGCCTGTATACTCCATCCCAGCTTTTCTGGGGGGCGGGGAAACTGCAGAACGAAGGGGAAATGGGGAGAGAACATTGAATTTTGGCTCACTACAGATTTATTTTATATTTTATATAGCGGCGCTGAGTATGCCATGATAATTCTGTCAATTATGTTGAGAATTCCAACAGTTCATATTATATCATGTTTCAAAATACTGCATAAATAAAAGTATTGTTTTCCTAAGCACCTTATTTGCTATTTGTAGTTAGGGTTGCTAGGTCTCCTGCTATGGAGTTGCTGCTTTCCTTTTTGCCATTGCTCCTTTCGTCAGCAGGACAAAAATTTGAAAAATTGTCATAATGTGTGACATGTCACTTTGTTAGCTGAACTGCTTATCTACGCAGTGGCTGACTAACTTTTGAGGTCTTTTTGTCAATGTATACAGAGAAACCGGTGTCCGTCGGCTGAGAAGCCTATTTCTTCAAGGAATGATGCTTGACAAAGGTTTCTTAATTTGAATCAAGATTCTCTTTACTGAAGGTTCTTATCATTACAGTCATACAAAAACAGATACACACACACATACATTCAAGTTCCTTTTAGATACAGTAGAAATGGAAAACAATATTGGAATTTAAGCTAAAGGTATGTCTTCAGGAGGGGGAAAAGCAATTATACTTATCTGCTCCAGGAGATGTTGGTTCTTCCAGTGCTCAGGAACAAGGATTGTTTCTAACTAAGGATTCCTTACTTTTGCTACACACAGATAGGCCAGCTATATGTGTGAGGGTTCCTTGGTCGCGACTCCAAGTTACCACAATAAGTTACCTTAGCTATCTTGTTGATATGAAGAAGGAGCAGCGGCTGCAGAAGTCAGAGCAAGCAAAAACCCAGCAACAAAAGGTTGCACCCCCTTTTATCAGTTAGTCTGGGGGCTGGCTTGGGGTGTTTCTGGGTCCATCCCATCCCTATACCATTGGCTAAAGGATGTGGGGGTTCCCTCCTCCTAAGGTGGGGCAATGCTGAAAATCTACACCTTTCTACAAGGGAGGATTTTGGTCCAGGTGTCAAGATGGGTTGGCATGGAAACCTTTAGGTATGTAGATGGATCTGGCCGGGTCTTCATACATGCAAATGCCAAGCATCCTGTGGGTTACATGCGAGGTAGAGATTCCTCAATGGTGGAAAGGCTGTTGTTTTTACATTCTGTGGAAAAGACCGTAATGGAGATGCTAATGGAGATGCTTCTTGCTCCCAAAGGCTGCTGGGTAAATGTGTAAGATGCGTCTGTGACCTCATTTGCATGGAGATACAGGCTGTGTGGTACCTCATTTTACAGAGAGAGTCACATTAACTCAAGCATACATTCTCCCAAAGCAAAGACTCTTGCTGGCACCATTCCTGGTGTGCATGCAGGTCAGAAAATAACAAATAAAAGCATTTTCAAAGTTCACCTCCTAACAACTTCCAGGGAAAACCCTGATGTAAAGTCACATCAGTCTAGAAATCCTAGAGCAATGTGACATCACTTCCCCCCCATCTTCCCATTCTCCCATCTCTTTCTGGGTGCCAGCCAGCAACTCGTTTTCTAGTATGATGTTCAGCTGTGGTTTTAATAATACCAAACTGCTTGATAACCTTGGTGTGTTTGACTCAAATGTAGGATTCTCCCTGACCTAGAAGGTTAACCTTTTAATGAAATAATGGTGCGATCTTCCAGTTGGGAGTTCTGCCCCTACCTTGCTAGAAGTGGTGACCAGGATCGGTGGGCAATGTATACAGGCTCTATGCCTGGTCTCTCCCTGAGAAGCGGGCAGGGCTATCTAAAGAGCTCTCATGTTGGTTTACTTCACGTTTACATGAAAATTGCTGATAGTTCTTAGTTAACTAGCCCAGCAATTCAAAAAGCCATCTCACTCTAACTAAGGGTGACTTTCTTGTGTGGTATATTAGACAAATGTGCAAAGCTGCTGTCTGGTAACAAAAGGATTCTAAACCAGATTATCTTTATTCCTCATATAATATTTACATCCGTGGTTTATATCTGCATCAGAACCACTTCAGCAGATGTCTAGAGGCATTTTGCCCTGCCATTACCCTTGTGCTTCGAAAGTGCAACCTTTTCTCATCCGGAGGCATTCACCTACATAATTGACCATGGCCTCTTCCTGCCCAGAGCATAGGGACTCTGGTCTGTTCCCATTTCAAATCTTTAAGAAACATTGCAGCACATTGTTGAAATGCCAGTAGGCCAGCCTCAAGGTAGATGAAATTTTGATATGAGTATTTGTATCACCATCAGAGTTCTCTGCCTGAGCTTGACAAGATTCCGGTTTCTAAATATTTGAACATGCAAGTCTTAAATGTGACTGACTGTCTCAGGACAGTTTCCATCTCTGGTTGTAGGAAGGTATGTGTGTGTGTTTTTAATTTAAATTATCTCTTTTGAGGTTTGTAGCAGAAAAGAAAATATTTATCTTTTAGCTTATTGATATCAGCAGGCAGGCTAGCTAGTCTCAGAAGGATGGAAGGTTTATTGGTTAAGAGATGCAGGCACCCAGTTTGTGATAAAGAATTCTTTGCATTTTTCCTCAGCAAAGTAAATTGCTTGTACAGTATTGCTCAGAACTTAATCCTTTCAGAGCTGCATCACAGTCAATCAGTTTTAAACCGCTGTTTGCTATTAAATAGTTAATATATTCTCTCTTGCTCAGTGTATGCATATATATGTCTGTATACAGAAGGGGGATGAAGAGGATGAATAATATTAGGGTTGTTGTCCAGAATCTTAGTTTCCAGACTAGTTGCTGGTTCCATACAGTGAGAATTCCAGCAGGTGAAAGTGCCCTATTTGGGAATGTGGGGCTGAGCAGGGGACAAGTCAGTAGTTCACTGTGAAATGTTTTTGTTTTTTCCTCAACAAGACTCTATCTGCAAAATAGCTCGCAAAAGCCTCACAGCCAGTGTTCAATTCTCTAGCATTTGGTTTGCCATGTGGCAATGTAGTAATAGATCGAATCGTTCTAAATAATTGGGCTGGGCATGAGCTTGCAGATGCAATCGCAGCCATACAATATTTTCTCTTGGCGGCCTTGATTGCCATCTCATAGGATCTCATAAATGTCCTATCTCTCTAGCCATCTTAGCCTCCGCTTCATCAGCCGCAACTCCTGGGTAAATCATGGAGCGAGCCTAGAACAAGGGTGCAGAGGGCATTGGGAAGCAATCTCATTGATGGCTGTTGAGAGTCGGCTATGCCAATCGTCTACAAGCTCATCTAACTAGCTGCCTGGGGGCATCGGATCCTGGAGGGCCATCTGAAGCTGCATAGGGTCCATTTGGCTCCTTGGGTGAGCCAAAATAGGCTTGCCACCCAAAGAGGGTTGGGGTGGGACATTCAGACAGGCCTTCATGGCAAGGTGGTCTGACCATGGTACTGGCTAAGCAGTAATCCAGTCCACTGTAACCTCCGCAGGGAAGATCAGAACAAGCATGTGCCCGGCCTGGTGAGTGGGAGCTGTTACAAGTTGAGAGAGTCCCAGTGCCACCATGGGTGGCACCAAGTCTTTTGCCTGAGAAGAGGCCGCATCATCAGCATGGACATTGAAATCACCCAGGACTATCAGTCTAGGGTGTTCCAATGCCCAGCCCGATATGGCCTCCACCAGTGATGGTAGGTTATTGGCTGGTGCATTGGGCAGTTGGTACACCAGCCAAATTGCCAGACTCTCCCTGGCTTCCCACACTACGCCGACACACTCTATGTCTGTGATCATTGGTGGTGGGAGTGCCCTGAACGAGTAAGCCTCTTGCCCCCTAGTCCACGATTGGTGAAGGACCAAGAACCCAGGAGGAGCCAACTGGGAAAGAGCTTCTGTCTCTCCCTCTTGCACCCAGGGCTCAGTCATGCATGCCAGGTCTACATTCTGCTCTTGCAGAAAGTCCCAAAGACTGGTCTTATTGTTTATAGACCTGGCGTTACACAGCGCCAATGTCAGAGGGGTAGTCAATCTTCCTAGCCCCACTACCTACTACGTCTGGGATGGGACACAGCTGGGCTCTTTTTGTAGCAGGAACTCCTTTGCATATTAGGCGACACACCCCTAATGTAGCCAATCCTCCATGAGCTTACAGTAGCCCCTGTAAGAAGAGCTCTGTAAACTCTTGGAGGATTGGATACATTAGGGGTGTGTGCCTAATATGCAAAGTAGTTCCTGCTACAAAAAGAGCCCTGGGACACAGGCTGGAAGGGGGCCGAGCTACTCTGCCTGTGCAAGGTGTTGCACTGCAGTGATCCTTCCCCTCCTACTTTTCAGTGTATGGAGGAATCTATGTCTGTTCATTTCATCCTTTGCAGTTGTAGCAACTCTGAATGAAGTAGGAAGGAGCTTTGGAGGAGACTATAATATGACTTGGATACTATAACTAGAGTGTCATAATAAAACTAAAGATTATTTTGTTCTAACATTATTTACCTCTATTCCAAATGAACTTTTTTTTAAAAAAAATCTGCAACTATCGACATAAGTTACTGCCCTAGGAAAGCATAGGCACCATACAAAAGTCTTGAAATCTGTAGTAGGCTCATGTTTACATAATATTAATTTCCTTAGTGAAAGAAAGCCATATCTGTTCATAAGAAGTGCTTTTTTTTCCTGCCATCCCTCCAAAGAACTCATGGTGCTATACATTGTTCTCCCTCCTCTGTTTCATCCTTACAGCAATGCTGTGAGGTAGGTTATAGGGATGGACATGAACTGGTTCACGAGCCAAAATTCAGCACAAACTTGGCCCGGTTTAGAGACCCTGAACATTTATCAGACTTTTGTCTGGTTGAGTTTGGCTGTTTGGGCCATTTAAGAGCTGAGAGCTAAGAGCTGAGCGGTGTGGGACTGCAACTCACTTGTTAGGTTTAATTGGCCATGAGTCATTTCAGATGTGGGTTTCACTTTCCCCCTGCTTGGAAGTGGGGGAAGCAAAATGGACTGCTGAAATGACTGCCCAGCCATTTAAACCTAACAGTGGGGTGGGGTCCTCCTGCTAGCTGGTAGATTTAAATGTCTGCCAGCCATTTAAGTCTTCCTGGGCAATCCCCCCCTTTTCCCCAGCTATGGCTTGCCAAGAGAGAGTGAGTGGCCACCTCAAGGGCACCTAGCAAGCTTCATGCCAGACTGTGGATTCAAACCTAGATCCTTGTCCTACTGGTTTATATAAAGCAATACAAAACTCATATGAAAGCAGTGCTCATGGAATACTATGCAGAATTCTCTTTCTTGGGTTCAGTCCAGACACAATTAAGCTGTTGTTTATTTGAACAGAACATATTCTTATTATTTATATATCTAATTCCCAACTGACCCAGCTGAGCTCTGAGAAGCAGCAGGAGATAGAGCTGCTAGAGGGATGAGTGTTTTTTTATTTGCTTTCAGCTGAGGTGATTTATTTGAGGGTACTGTGTGTGGGGACTGTGTTTGGGAGTGTGTTGGTTAGTTTTGAGTTGTTGCAGAGTCCTGGCTGCTTGAGATAGGGTGAGAAAGGGTCATTGTTTGACTGTAATTGAGTACCTGGGTGAATTTGAATAGCTGCTGGCCATGCCCACTGCTGGGGAAGGCTTCTATTTAAGGCAGCACTCTGCCAGAGACATGAGCTCTTGGCCTGTGGCTCTTAGTCTAGGGACTCTTAGAGTAGGAACTCTGTAAGAAACCCAGGAAGAGCCAGAAAGCCAGGGACCTAGTCTCCTTGGGTTCCCTGTAAGGTAAGTAGACTTCTACAAGGAGAACCACATAAATACAAAGGGTTTTAAAAGCAGGATTATATATAATTATTATTTTAAAAGCAGTTATGAAGCCAGAATGCCAGCAAGGGGTTGGGGGCTATCCCAACCGTACTTATTTTGTACGGACACTCCATACTTATTTTGTACGGAGTGTCACATATGTGACTATCTGCCCAATGCACAGAAGTCTTGGGTGTGTGCCCGGTGCAAGGAGCTCTTGGTTCTCAGGGAACAAGTTTGCTTCCTTGAGGCCAAGGTGGCTGACCTGGAGAAGCAGAGATAGTCAGTAAGGCACATGGAGAAGACTCTCGAAGATTTGTTAGATATGCCCCACTCTGATTATGACAGACCCACTGCAGTCAGGGAGCATGAGGGTTGAGAAGAAACAGGGCACTGTGCTGTGGATAAAGGGAATGTGCCCTCAGAAGGGACCTCTTCTTCAGCTGGTGAACGGGTATCCTTTTGCACCAAGGAACCATCCCTTGGCAGGGAGGGAAAGGGGCTCTTGGTAGTTGCTGATTTGATCCTTAGGCAGGTAGACAGCTGGGTGGTGAACCCGCGTACTGACTGTATGGTGACTTGCCTGTCTGGTGCAAAGGTAGCGGACATTACGCATATTCTAGATAGGCTGGTAGATAGTGCTGGGGAGGAGCCAGTGCTGGGGAGGAGCACCAATGATGTGGGGAAATGCAGTTGTGAGGTCCTGGATTTAGGCTGCTAGGCCAGGACCTCCAAGGTAGCCTTCTCAGAAGTGCTACCTGTTCCACGCACAGGGCCAGAGAGACAGGCACAGATCAGGAGTTCAAATTTGTTAGGCACTGGGATACTTTTTGGAACAAGAGGGAGCTGTACAAAAGAGATGATCTCCACTTGTCCTGAGAAGTAACCAGGCTGCTGGTGCTTAAAATCAAAAAGGTGGCAGAGCAGTTTTTAAACTGAATTTTAGGGGAAAGCTGATAGGAGATAAAAAGTCTCTGGTTCGGGATGGCTCATCTCAAAAAGATGAAGGGTAGCTGTTATTTTTCTGCAAGAAAATGGATTGGAATTGTCCACTGAGACTGTGGCTAATGATATGGACTGCCTGGCAAGGTTTTGAGGTGGCAAGAGGAAAGTTGTGGGCTTAACTTGCATGGGAAACTATAGATGTTTATATACAAATGCTAGAAGTGTCCGAGGAAAAATCAGGGAGTTGAAATGCTTGGGGGGGGAGACACTGTGGGTATTTCAGAAACTTGGTGGGATGAGGGAAATCAGTGGGATACAGTGATTCTTGGTTATAAATTATAGCAGAAGGATGGGGGGAAGGTTTGGAGGTGGGGGTGGCTCTGTATGTCAGAGAGGGTATACATTCCAGTAAAATTGAGAGGGTGAGAGAATTGGATTTGCTTCTGGAAATGCTATGGATTGAAATAGTGGGCCCAAAAAGAAGCTTAACACTGGGAGTTTGTTATTGCCAACCAGATCAAAAGATAGAGGAGGATTATAAAATGATGAATGAATTAAAGATAGCGGCTAGATGAAATAACTGTGTCATAACAGGTGACTTTAACTACCCACACATTGATTGGGTCAATATGTGTTCTAGTCGGGAAAAAGAGACTGAATTTCTAGACACTCTCAATGACTGTGCTATGGAACAGATGGTCATAGAACCTACCAGGGGAGAGGCGATCCTGGATTTGGTCATAAGTAACACCTAAGATCTGGTGAGAGATGTAAAAGTGATTGTACCACTTGGGAACAGTGACCATAATGTTATTGAGTTTAACGTTTGTATAAATAGAGAGTTGCCCAAAAAGATTGACACAACCACTTTTAACTTTAAAAGTGGTAACTTCCCTGGTATGAGGGGACATGTGAGGAAGACACTGAAAGGAAAAAGTAGAAAGGGTCAAAACCATTGGGGAAGCTTGAAACCTATTTAAAAAGCTCAGAAAAAAATATACTGCAGGTTAGGAAAGTCACAGACAGGTATAGAAAAAAGCCTGCATTGTTAACAAACAAAGTAATGGAAGCTGTAAAAGGTAAGAAGGAATCACAATACAAGAACTCCATGAAATTGACTTCTCTTATGTTCTCTTATGAATCCTTTAAGCAGTGGAAAGCTAGTCTCAGTGAGGTTGATAAAAGAGAACACAGGCTGTGGCAAATAAAATGCAAGTTTGTGATCAGGCAGGCAAAAAGGGAAAATGAGGAGCATATAGCAAAAAACATAAAGACCAACAATAAAACTTTCTTCAAATACATTAGAAGCCGGAAACCAGCCAGGGAGGCAGTGAGGCCTTTGGATGACCAAGGGGTAAAAGGAGTACTGAAGGATGATAGGGAAATGACTGAGAAGCTGAACGCATTTTTTGCCTCTGTCTTCACTGTGGAAGATGAGAAGTGCTTGCCTACCCCAGAAGCACTGATTTCGGAAGGGGTGTTGAAAGACCTGAGTCAGATTGAGGTGACGAGAGAGGAGGTCCTACTACTGATAGACAACTTAAAATCTGATAAATCACCAGGCCTGGATGGCATACATCTGAGAGTTCTGAAAGAACTCAACTGTGAACTTGTGAATCTCCTGACAAAAATATGTAATCTTTTATTAAAATCTGCCTCCATTCCTGAAGACTGGAAGATAGCTAATGTCACTCCCATCTTTAAAAAGGGTTCCAGAGGAGATCCAGGAAATTACAGGCCAGTCAGTCTGACGTTGATACCAGGTAAGTTGGTGGAAACTGTTATTAAGGAAAGAATTAGTAGGCACATTAATGAACAAAAACTATTGAGGCAGACTCAGCATGGGTTCTGTAAGGGAAGATCTTAACCTGTTAGTGTTCTTTGAGGGAGTGAACAAACATGTGGACAAGGGGGACCCAATAGATGTTTTTTTACCTTGACTTCCAGAAAGCTTTTGATAAAGTTCCTCATCAAAGGCTCCTAAGTAAGCTCAATAGTCAAGTCCTTTTGAGGATCAAAAATTGGCTAATTAATAGGAAACAGAGAATGAGTATAAATGGGCAATTTTCTCAGTGGAAGGTGGTAAGCAGTGGGGTACCACAGGGATCAGTACTGGGTCCAGTGCTTTTTAACTTGTTTATTAATGATTTGGAGTTGGGAGTAAGCAGTGAAGTGGCTAAATTTGCAGATGACATGAAGTTGTTCAGGGTGGTGAGAACCAGTGTTCCCTCTAAGCTGAGTTAGTATGAGTTAGCTCACATTTTTTTAGCCTCCAGCTCACACATTTTTGTCTTAGCCCAGGAAGGATGGCTCCAGATCAAACTAATTTATGCAATAGCCAAATTGCTTGCTCACAACTTTAATGCCAGTAGCTCACAATGTAGAATTTTTGCTCACAATAGTCCACAGCTTAGAGGGGGTATTGCTGAGAACCAGGGAGGATTGTGAAGCACTCCAAAGGGATCTGTCAAGGATGGGTGAGTGGGCATCAACGTAGCAAATGGGGTTCAGTGTGGTCAAGTGCAAAGTGATGCAGATTGGAGCAAAAAATCCTAACTATAAATACACGTTGATGGGGTCCAAACTGGCAGAGACTGACTAAGAGAGAGATCTTGGAGTCATAGTGGGTAACTCAGTGAAAATGTTGAGAGTGTGCAACTGCAATAAAAAAGGCCAACGCTATGCTCTGGATTATTAGGAAGGGAATTGAAAACAAATCAGCCAGTATCATAATGCCCCTGTATAAATCAATGGTGCAACCTCATTTGGAGTACTGTGTACAGTTCTGGTCACCACACCACAAAAAGGATATTATAGCATTGGGAAAAGTGCAGAAAGGGGCATCTAGAATGATAAAAGGGCTTGAACACTTTCCCTATGAAGAAAGGTTAAAGCGCTTGGGGCTCTTTAGCTTGGAGAAAGGACGGCTGAGGGGTGACATGATCGAGGTTTATAAGATTATGCATGGGATAGAGCAGGTAGAGGAAGAAGTACTTTTCTCCCTTTCTCACAATACAAGAACTCGTGGGCACTCAATGAAATTGCTGAGCAGTCAGGTTAGAACAGATAAAAGGAAGTACTTCTTCACCCAAAGAGTGATTAACACATGGAATTCACTGCCACAGGAGGTGGCGGCGGCTACAAGCATGGATGGCTTCAAGAGGGAATTAGATAAACATATGGAGCAGAAGTCCATCAGTGGATATTAGCCACAAGGTATAGATAGGAACTCTCAGTCTGGGCAAGTGATGCACTGTATTCTTGGTGCTTGGGGGGGGGCACAGTGGGAGGGCTTCTAGTGTCCTGGCCTGACTGCTGGACCTCCTGGTGGCACCTGGTATTTTTGGCATCTGTGTGATAGAGTGTTGGATTGGATGGGCCATTGGCCTGATCCAACATTGGCTTCTCTTATGTTCTTAACTGTGCTCCCTATATGTGCATACTTATTTCTGCAGATAGGGGGCACATGGAGGGTAAAGAGATTTTTATGCACCCTTGGGACACTCCACAGGTGTGCAGAAAAATCTTACAGATTTAAAAAAGTACACGGAGGGTTTTTAATTCCCCCCCCCAATAAAAAGTGCTGACTGGGCATGCACAGACAACGCGACTCAACATTGAGGGCCTGGCTGAGGCTGCTGCTGCTCCTGTGGAGCTGATCCAGGCCCAGCTGCAGGGGGGGGGGAATGTTGGGTGCCATTCCAGGTTTGGGTGCCACTCCAGAAGCAGGTGCCACTCCAGAAGCAGGAAATACTGGGAGTTTCTCTGGGCCTCACTGTGGCAGTGGACTTCCTGGGTTGCCAAGATCGGCACCAGGCCTGCCGCCACAGGCAGAATCTCAGGTGGTATGGGACCCACCCTGTGACAGCTGGAGAGTGGGGAAGAGGTGCCCAGGAGTCTGGCCAAGCCTGCAGGAACATCCAAAGCTGGTGGGCAGCATGGCAAGCCAGCACAGTGGGCCTGAGGAGAAAGGAGGACTGGTGACCTGGCCCTCCCTCCCTTGCCATTTCTGAGACTTCCATTGGCTCCTGAAACCCTCATCCGGGGAATAGAGGAACTCTCCTGCTTCACACTCAGGGCAGAAATTGATGGCATCCACCAGAGGGACCTCAGGGGTGGAGGCAAGGCGTGACAGGGGTATTGATTTGGGGGGGGAAGAGAAAGAACGGAAGATTGGCTGGGGGGAGAAAGGAAGATTGGCTTGGTGAGGAGAAGGAAAGAAAAAGAAGTGAGTATTGGGTTGGGAAGAGAAAGAAAGGGGAAGATGGGGGCGGGGGAAAGAAACAAAGGTGGGGGAATACCCCTTTCCTGCAAGTTACTTACGGGTCCCCACTTGTCTGTATACTAATTCCCAAAGTCCTCTTTGCATGTGGATACTTAATTCCAACAACAGAAGGCTCACTCTCCCCCAACAGGTTTTTCTACAGACTCAAGGGACAGAGTGGAGCTGCAGAAAAATCCAAAAAGTTTTTTTAAAAAACTTCAGGGTGGGTTGAATCCCCCCAATACCTTTTGAGGTGGTTGCTGCAAGACCCAGGTTCGATCCCCATCTTGCAGTGGAAGCTGACTGGGTGATTTTGGACCAGTCACGTACTTTCAGCCTAACCAACCTCACAGGGTTGTTGTGCAGATAAAAAGGAGGAAAGAATAATGTAAGCTACTTTGGTCCCCATTGTGGAGGAAGACTGTGATTTTCCTAGGTAGAGGCTGTAGGGGAGGGGGTGGAGACGGAAAGCTGAAGACAGAGGCAAATAAAGATAGTATAATACCATAGACTCTGCCCTCCAAATCAGCAGTTTTCTCCACACGAACTACCACTGCCACCCTCCAGGTGAAGGCTGAAAGATCCATTGTGATTCCCAGACGGTTGCCACTGCTGCTGTGCGGGGAGAGGAAGCAGGTGGGTGGTTGGGAGGACTACCACCACTGCTGCTGCTGGGTGGGGTGGGGGAGGAAGCAGACAGGAGGCTGAGAGAGTGATGGGGGGGCAGAAAGAGAGAGAAGGAGTGACAAGGTGGGGAGGCGGAAAAACAAAGAGACTGATGAGGGGATAGAAAGAGAGAGAAAGTAACATAGGTCGTGTAGCACCTGCTGTTATAATGTGATGCCATTATTTTAATTGTTTAAGCTGTATTTATAGGAATTTCTATGTAATATTTTATGCTGCTTGCTGGTTTTATAGTGTATGTTGGTTTTAAGATTTTATGTAAGCCGCCCTGAGTCGCTCCGGCGGGAGGGCGGTTTAGAAATCTAAGAAATAAAATAAATAAATATAAAATAAATGCACGGAGGAAAGAGAAAGTAAGAAAAGAGGGGTAGAAGGGAGAATAGTGTGAAAGAGGTAGGGGAGAGGGAAGAAAGCAAAGGTATGAGAAATGGGCTAACCATCCCACAAATTTCTTGCAGGTCTCCACTTGTATTATTAATAATAATGTATGTAGTTCTATCGATATATCTGATGTCACAATTTACCGAAGCTTAACCTTCTCTAGATTGCATTTGAGAAATACAGGTGGACTAAGAGCACAGATGTGTGAAGTTTGCAAAAAGCTGGTAAAGCAGAAACTTATTTGTCAGTTTTTCATAGTCAGGTTCATTGGATTTCTCTCTTGCACCTACAGAAATGTATCTTCTGCCGACAAAGAGTTAAGAAAATATCTGGTGCCTGCATCCAGTGTTCTTATGGACGGTGCCCAGCGTCTTTCCATGTTACATGTGCTCATGCTGCAGGGGTGCTGATGGAACCAGGTGACTGGCCTTATGTTGTCTACATCACATGTTTCAGACACAAAATCAATCAAAATGTGGTAAGGTTCTACATAATTTAATTATAATATTAATTTTGATTCTTTTTATTGACATTTCAATTTGAAACAAGAATTCTGATACCAGAATGTAGATAAGTCATGGGGGTCTGTTTTCCATTAATAATTTTGGTGTAGAATTAGTCCTTGGCCAGGCTATGAGAAAATGCCTAAACGACCTGGTCTGGGCTGAATTGAAATTAATGGTAAAGTTATGTTGAGTGAATAAGTTCTGGAAAGAAATGCTGATTTGAAAATGAAGCCTTGCAGTCTGTATTTTTCCTCTGAATTATGTAGGGGCTGCCTCTGTTTATTTAGCACCAGGGTGATGGCAATCTGTCGATAGTCAGAAACACTCCCTTTACAGTTTTTAATCTTTTATTATCCAGAGCTGATAATCTGAACCTGAGGAGAGCCCTAGCTCAAATGTAGTTCAAGTTGTACTTTAGCGTTAAACATTTGGTCGTGATCTCACCTAGGGTTGCCAACTCCAGCGTGGAAAACTCCTGGAGACATAGGGGTAGAGCTTGGGTAGGGAGGCATTTTGGGATGTGAGGGACCTCAGCAGAATATAATGCTATAGAGTTAACCCTCTAAAGTAGCCATTTTCTCCAGAGAAACTGATCTCTCTAGTCTAGACCATTTATAATTCCTGGAGACCCCATCTGGAGGTTGGAAATCATTTTATATATTACATATTTGTTATTTTAAAAAGCAAAATGTAATATAGAGGGGATACAAAAGAAAAAAAGGGATTATATTATATACATACATATATAAATATGAATATAAAGATTATTATACATTTCCAAGATGTATAGAACAGAAAAAGTAAATATTTCTCCCCAACGTCCTATTCACTATACTTTTAAATACATTTTCTATAGGATACAATGATCCTTACTTCAAACATTTTGAATTTCAGATTTCATAACTAATCTATTTTGCAACT
This sequence comes from Gekko gecko, assembly GCA_029375565.1. NCBI lineage: Eukaryota > Metazoa > Chordata > Lepidosauria > Squamata > Gekkonidae > Gekko > Gekko gecko. Next base: position 125,362,389 of record JAPDNY010000007.1, read on the forward strand.
ATATTATTCATTTCATAGTTATTGCATATATATTCTGTATTATATTTTTCATCATTTCTACATACTAGCTATAACTTTTAATATACCAAACTTAAAGGAAAGTTTATCATATATTTACATGTACTATAGAAAATAACAGATTTTTTTTCAAAATCCACTTCCTCATGCATTTATATTCCAAACTTGTTCTCATTCTGTTTCTGCATTGTAATACATTTATTTGTATAACAATACATTTATATACTATTTTGCACTATTTCTCATTCTAAATTTACCTCCTGCTTGCATAATAAAAACATCTCTCCTCAAATTTCAAAACTGATCTGTTTCTCAAATAGGTTGTTAATTTTGCTATTACTGCACAATTGGCAATTTTATTTTCCCATTCTTCTAGGCTTGGACAGATATCTGATTTTCAGTTTTGCTGCACAGATGATTCTCAGTGTTGTCACCATATACTTGAATATCTCTTCCAAAACATTTGGTAATTTATTGGGCAAAATTCCTAATAGCATATTCTTAGCTTCCATAGGGAATTTAAATTTTAATATGTTCTGCATTTTCCCATGTGTTTCCTTCCAGTATCTTTTTGCTTTTTTACAAGTTCCCCGCATATGGTAAAAGGTTCCATCTATATCTGGGCATTTTCAGCATTTTCATTTGTGATTTTTGTCTATCTTCTCAATATCCTTTGGAGTTATATACCATCTGAAGAACATTTTATACCAGTTTTCTCTTAACACCTGGCAGACTGTGAACTGAATTTCTTTTCCCTATAACCGTTCCCATTAATGCATTAATATTTGCTTTCTGAAATTCTTCATCCATTTGATCATACATTTTTTCACTTCTTCTTCTTCTGTTTCTAACTGAAGTAATAACTTGTATATCCTTTGTAATAGATGATCTTTTTGTTTTGTCATCAGCTGTTTGGACAGTCATATCTCTTAAAACTCTACCTTCTGTGCTGATAATCTTTTTTAATCTTGAAACTGATTGGTGATATAACAACCATTTAATACTAATTCCTTCATCTCTAATGTCTTGGCAGGATTTGAGTTTCCCCTGAGCATTTAGCATATTGCCATATGCTAGAAAATCACTTTTATTTCTCACATTCTCATTATATAATAAACCCATGACATTGGGGACATAAGCGAAGAGTTTGAAGGACTCAATAAATTCTGGCATGTAAACCATATTCTCAAAAATCCATCTTCAATTATATGACTTTTTTCTTGTATTATGATTGCTTTGGTTGATTGGCAATCCTGTTCTTACCTCAGAGTGGGATAGAATGAAATTTATCCACAAGGTCAAGCAGCAAAAGTGTGTGCTTTACCATCAACTGGCTATTCATGCAAACAAAACGATTTGACATAGTACTGCAAATGCTGGCCAAAATAAACCCATGACATTTTAGCTTGTAAGTCCCAAACCCAGAATGGCCATTAAAAGATCATTAGCTTTTAAGAAAGCTCCCAATGGAAAATATATGAGGCTCAAAATCTAAGAATAACCACGAGACTGTTGGTGGAAATTACTTCCCTGTGGTGAGAGGTTCTTTTTGTGCATGTAATGTTTAGAAACGTTATGTGGTGCTCAGCTATCATGTTGTGAAACTCCATGCCTTATTCCACATTCTTAGTGTTTTGTACTGGAGGGAATGTGGTGACTTACAACATGATGATGAATCTCCATGCAGCATGTGCCTCTAAATATTAATACCTAAGAATTTCTTGCCCCACAGGATCTAGTTTCAGCAGTGTCACTGCAGCAAATTAATTTGCATCTCAAGCTGAAAAAAAGCTCCCTGTGTTAGCTGTTAAGGGCCAAACTAGATGTGATGGCATCCTCATGGCCACCATGAGGACACTGCTGCCATTTTAAAGTCATTTTAAAATGCTTCAAGGACCTGATCTTGACTGGACCCACAGCGCAGCAGGCTGAGGCACTCTTGTCCCCTTCTCATAATTTATCAAGTGCTGAAATGCCTGCATCCCCCAGGGCTGTTTCAGCACTTGAAAGGGGGGGGGACGCTAGAGGGCCACAGTGCTGATGATCAAGACTGGGCCCTCACAGCATGTTTAATTAGTAGTGTTGTCCTTGTGGCAGCCTCAAGGACACTCTCACATTTAGTTTGGCCCCTAATTAGGCACCACAGGTATAGGACGTTCCAAATGCTAATAGCAGTAAATAGTTATGACAAACTGTTGCAGGTGCCTGTAACTGAAGCTCCTCCTTTCAGCCCTTACTTGTCTTCCAGCAAAGAAAGAGTGGTCAGTACTACTTCCTGCTTACCAAAGGAATGGCATTTCTTTCTCTTGTTAGAGGGAACAATGTGGTTATTGTCCTAGGGGTTTCTCTTCCTTATTTTCTGTGTCATTAATTGATTTTCCTCCTCCTAACTGTAGAGGAGAGTAGCTGATATCAGATAAACTGCTAGGGGTGAGGGGTGGGATTGATCAATAGGTTTTTGTTCTTCTAGTTAGGGAAGGAGAGATTAGTGCCTGATAAGGTAGAGCCACCTTGCTTCAAATGTCATGAACAGGGATAAGGGCCAGATGCGGGTCTCCAGTTGACCATTCCTTCAGCAAATAATTTGCATCCATCCATGTAATGTGAATAGAACTAGGAACCAATCCTCTGTTGTCAGTATTACATTTCCTAATGCTGTGAAGGACTGTCTCCTTCCATATGTTACTGTGTGCCAGCTATGGTCATCAGGCAGCCATCTGTTGGCTATCTCACCACTTAGGCTATCCCACCATCTTTCATCGACCACAGCCTGGGCCTTTTCCATCATGGCTCCAGCTCTGTGGAATGGGCTCCCTAAAGAGGAGAGGACCCCCCCTCCTTGGAGATCTTCAAAAGTCTCTGTAAGGCCTGCCTGTTTGCCAGAGCTTTGGAGTGGGTTTGAATGGCAAGCACCATATAAGAGGGGGAGGGAGGATGATTTGAAGTTTGCTATTTTATTTTTGGTTTTAAGTGAAAATGTTTTTACCTATTATATTAAGCCACCTTGAACTACAAGGAAAGGTGTGATATAAATATTTTAATGAATGAATGTCTGGTAAATGAACGTCTGGTGAATAAGTTCTGGAAAGAAGTGCTAATTTCAGTTACAAAATGGAATAGCATCCCAATCTTGGCACTAGGGATGGGTGTGAGCCTCATCACAAACCTAAATTTGTGATGAAAATTGGTGGGTCATGGTTTCCAAACCAAGGTTCATGCCCATCCCTATCCACGACCCTCCCATGACCCTCCACATGTTTTTTGGAAGTTTATGGAGCTTGTGGTGGGAAGCAGGAGGGAGCGAGAGGGACTGCTAAAATAGCTTTCATCTATTTCAGCCTAACAGCGGGGCTGGTGCATCCATCAGCTATTAGGCTGGAATAGATTTAAGCCATTTCAGCAATCTCTTTTGCTCCCCTCCCAGGGTTGGAAGAGACCTCCCCACTGCATGCAGATCTGGGGGCAACTTCTCCTGCCCAGTGCTTTAAAGTGCCAGGCAGGTGAAACCTCCCAGTCAGGTCTGCAAACATTGGCAAGAGACCTCCCCGCCACATGCAGATCCAGGGTGCAGATTCTCCTGCCCAGTGTTTTATAGTGCCGGGCAGTAGAAGCTTCCCAGCCAGTTCTGCGTGTGGCAGCAAGAGACCTCCCCAGTATAGGCAGATGCTGGGAGGGCAGCATTTCCTTCCCAGTGCTTTAAAGTGCCAGGCAGGAGAAGCCTCCCAGCTAGGTCTGTGTGTGGTGGCAAGAGACCTCCCCACTGTACACAGATCCTGGGGGCAGCTTCATGTACCTCACACAATGAACCAGTTTGGTGAATGGGAAGGTTCGTGAAGATTCGTGCAGCCCCACAAACCATGAACCGAGATAAACCTCCAGTATTCTGGGTTGTACCCTTCCCTACTTGGGACTAATACTTTCTTTTAAAGCTCTAACAGTGAGGATACTGTGACCCACACAAATATTGCAGTACATATAGCCAAACTTTAATGCATGATACACTGATGGTTAACTTGCATTTACACTGTCATTTACAGTTTCATTGAGCTGTTTATTTTTAAAGATTTTTTTGCTGATGTGATAACATAATTAGCTATCATGTCATATGGGGGTAAGAATGTCAGAAATATTCCTCAGGTGAAATTGTTTTCTGTACAACATCAGTTATCATATTGTGACTTTACCATCTATAAAGGGAATATAGTGGAAAGCCTGTCTTTCTAATGGCTGAGAGGCTGGTCCAAGGGTTGAAATCTCAAAACAAGTTTGTCAAGGAGTCCAAAGCTGAACCCCATGGGTCCACTGGGATGCACACTAGTAACCAAACCTTTTCTTTTTTAATTAAAATATTGTGAAGTTTAATTTAATGTCAGTCAAAATAAAGATTTATTCTACTGGCAGCACAATGCTCTACAGCCATACAGCAGAAAAATAAGAAAAGTAGCTTAACTATTTAACACATTTTCAAGACTTGCATTAGGTGGCAAAGACCTTAAGTCCAAGAATCAAAGGCCACAGCTGATGCGTTCTCTACATTGCTATCTATTGCAATATGAACATATTATCATAATCCTGGCCTTCAGCCCATCAGAATCCAAGTAGCTTTCTTTCCCAGGACCTTAGCTCAATTATAATTTTTGGGCCAAGCAGCATCAGGTGATGATGACATCCAGTCAGCACACAACCTTGCTAGAAGCTTCTAGAAAATTACCTCATCACTCCTGACCTCCTCCCTCCCATTCTGTGGGTTGCAGGTTCTCATGAGAAGCTAATTACTACTTTTTAGCTCTGGCGTTGAATATGATAAGAGCTATGTAGGCCTAGAGAACAATTAGTAACACCTGCAGGATGGAACAAGCCTATTATCATTCACATTAACCCCGGGTGGGGGGGAGCCAGGGGTGTTTTACCTCACAAAGTTTTACTTCATCATAGATCTTCCAAGATCTGTCATCACCATATGACAGAAACATTTAGCCTTCTGTCCTTGTAAGACAATCCATGCTTAGATACAATATTTCTTTTCAGAAGCCAACATTACTTGTTTGCATATGTCCCCCCCACTACCTTGGTTAAGTCATAGTTTGTGTTAAGCAAAAGACAATAATATTTTCTACACAGCAGCTTGCACTGTAATCTGTAAAATGCCATAGATGTTCTTCTAAATCTGATAGGGCTCTTTCCATAACAACAGTCCTTTCTGATCAAAAATGACGTTTTTTAGCATTAATAAATTCATGGGCTTATCTGTCAGGAAATGTTCCTTGGGACATACTATAAATTACAGAGTATGGTTACCAATAACAGTTTCTGTAAAGCAAATATCAAATTTCCCTGCAAAATAGCAGGTTGATAACTATAACGAAGTCTTTTTGAACTGAGCTGTATTACCATTTAATGATTTTCACAAGTGGAGACCCGCAAGAAACTTGCGGGATGGTCATCCCATTCCTCACACCTTTGCTTCCTCCCCTCTACCCTTACCTATCTCACACTCTTTCTCCCTTCTGGGGGTGGAGCCATAGACTCAACCCTCCAAAGCAGCCATTTTATCCAGGGGAACTGATCTCTGTCACCTGGACAACAGTTGTAATTCTGGGTGATCTCCAGCCCTCACCCAGAGGCTGGCAATGGTAGTTCTCATGGAGGAAACAGCTGGTTTGGAGGGTGGAGTCTGAAGTTCCTCCCCTCCTCAAACCCCACCCTTCCCAGAATCCACCCCTCAAATGTCCAGGAGTTTCCCAATCTGGAGCTGGCAACCCTTCCCACCCAACAGCCAACCTACCTCCATCTGCCTTAATCTGTCTTCAGCTTTTCGTCTCCACCCCCCTCCCCCACAGCTTCTACCAAGGAAAATTATAGTCTTTCTCCAAAGTGGGGACCAAAGCAGCTTACATTATTCTCGCCTCCTTTTTATCCACACAACAACCCTGTGAGGTTGGTTAGGCTGAAAGTATGTGACTGGTCCAAAATCACCCAGTCAGCTTCCACTGCAAGATGGGGATCTGAACCTGGGTCTTGCAGAAGCTCTAACTGCTGCACCACAATGGCTTTCATAAGGCGGCTGCTGAACAGCAGCAAGCAGCCAGGCCAAATTGAGTCATGTAAATTAGGTGGTATCAAGTCACCCAGAGGGTGCAGCCTAGGGATGCCAGCCTCCAGGTGGGATCTGGGGATCCCCTGGAATTACTGCTCAGCTCCTGTGAGACTACTGTGATAACTTCCCCTGGAGAAAATGGATGCTTTGGAGGGTGGACTCTAGGGCATTGTACCCCACTGAGGTCCCTGGCCTCCCCAGGCTCCACCCCCAAATCTCCAGGAGTTTCCCGACCTGGAGCTGGCAACCCTACCACCCCCCATCCCCTGCCAGTGCCCATGGGGGGACCTGGCAACCCTAGACTGCTGCCAGGCCTAGGGTTGGCAACCTCCAAGTGGGGCCTGGAGAGTGAACTCTAGACAACAGAGATCTGTCTCCCTGGAGAAAACGGCTGCTTTGGAGGGTGGATTCTGTAGCATTATACCCAGCTTTCCCCAAGTCCTGCCCTCCTTGCACTCCACCACAAAATCTCTAGGAATTCCCCAGCCTGTCCCCAAGGCTCCCTCCCTCCCTTCAAGGCCAAAAGAGGCCTGGAAAGGGCCCTTCCCCCACCCTTTTACTGATAGAGCCAGTTAGAAGCCTCTCTCTCCCCCCAACATTCTAATCTCTCACCGTTGATGTCTGGAGTTAGGTCCCTGCAGAGGCTATTTCAAAAGGTTTTGGGGGGAATTAAACTGTTCCTGAAGGGATTTTTTCACTTTTTGGATTTTTCTGCAGATCCAGGAAGTTTCCTGACTATGTAGGAAAAGCTGTTGGAGGAGAGTGAGCCCTCTGTTGGTAGAAATAGGTATCCGCACACAAAAAAACCTCTGGGAAATAGTATAAGGATACCACTATCCAACGCCATACACAGTGCTTTGCACCACAGGGAGGTCAGCCTTGATTTCCCATATAAAACCTGAGGCAAGCAGTTTGGGAAGAGGGTGGGGCTAGGAAATCAGACACCCATGGTCAGCCAAACCATAACAAAGATTAAATCCCAGTGTGCTCAAAGGGGCAAGGTTGAGATTAAGTCTATGAGGCCTAAGATGGCACACATCCAGCAGTACCTTGCAATATTCACTGTCAAAGCAAACAGCTTCATCCCTTAGGAGCTGTTTTGGCTACATTGGCAATTCTGCATCTAGCACTCCCTCCACATTTTCTCAACTTAGAGGAAAAAGTGCACCTCAAAACCACATTCAAATACCTCAGGGCAATGCTGTACTGACTGCAGAGTCACCCCTGAACAGCCATAAATCTATGCAGAAGATACCATAAAACCCGATAAGCAAAGAAAGCAAAAGTGACATGCAGTGTGAAGGGTACCATAAAATCCAATGATCAAAGCAAGTGAAAGCAGCAAGCAATGCAGAGGGGAATTTCTGTGTCAACGTGGGTTTCGTAAAACAACGGAGGTTAAAGCTAATGCAGAATCACTCAAAATGTCTCTGGCTTTTGCTGGATGCTGCACCACTCCTGTGTGGTTTCACACACTTGCTTTTCTTCCTTTTGCTTGCCTATCTGCATAGCTGCTCTGAATTCCTAAGAAGAGGAGACAAATATCAGGACATTTTACTTCTCTTGTCCTGGCCCATTTTTATAACTCTTCACCCAGAGCTGGAGCTGCCTTGTTTCTGTGGCTTCAAACCCTTGTTTTAAATCCTGGTTAGGAGTGGTTATATTAATTTTGATTGATGTCAGTACAGGCATACTAACTGAAGGGGTATGGGTGTGGAGTTCGAAAGAAGCAAGGAGTTAAGTGGATGTAGCATTCAGTACTGTGATTGCTTACCAACCCCAGCTAGTATTAACATCAGCACTGTCCCTTTGAGTACAATTAAGAGTCTATATTTTCAATATCAAATCCCACAAGTATGGCAGTGTTGTTAGGATAACATGAACAATGAAAAGTGGCTTAATCCAAACCTCACTTTAATGTTTCAAATTATTTCACTATATTCATTTTAGAGGTACTTTTGATTTAGCCCTATAAAGACATTGAATAGTTTTCTGTCTTCAAAGGTTACAATAATTAGGTAACAAAGGGCAGGGAATAAGTAATCAGTTTGTATATGTCACACATTTTTCAGCTAAGTAGATTCTGAATTCAAAATGTTCTTCCTAAATCATGCCATCGTTTTAACATCTCCTGCTGTCTCTACATTTGATAACCCAGTTACAGCCATAGGCCTAGTAAATTTTTACGATGTACACATAGCACATAATGAAAAGAGTTGCAACCAATGAGAGGCAGTGCTTCAAAAATGGTCTTTGCTTTTATTAGGGGAATGAGAAATGTCATGTTTTATGTTATGGGACATTCTGTGAATGTGAGAGGCAGGGCATGTTTTTATGGAGTTCCTTTTTTATTCTGACCTGAGTAAGACAAAAAGTTTTTTCCTTTCTTCTGGATAACAAGAAGAAAGCCCCTACCATTGTTGGAAAACTTCCATAGTTTATCTGAGGACATGTGATGGTTATATTTCTATTGCCGAAATTCAGTGCATGCTTACCTGGGAGTAAGGCCTGTTGAATAAAGTGGACTTACTTCTGAGTAAATACACAGGATTGAACTGTAAATGCTGTCACTGATTTGTGGAAATTTAGAACAAAGAGGTGAATATAAATAATAAACACTTTCTCATCCATTTTTGTAATAAATATGGGTGGTGGGTGGTAATCTCTGGCTGAAAAGCAGATACGCATGCTCAGTGCAAAAGGTGATTACAGAAGGATGTGCAAGGAAATACTGTTAATTTCCGGCTTCTCAAGATGCATGGAAAGTGGGAACTTCTAGAACCTTGTGACATCTGCTTATTTGTAAAGATGCTTAAACACATGCCAGCTCAATTCAGTCCCTGCTCATCTGTTGCAAGCAGGGAAATGACCCTTCAACCAGCTGTTCAGCTACACATGAGTGGCCCAATGGTGTTCATGCGGCCTCTCCTCATGCACAGCATGGCAGAATGCCTTGTACAGAATTTCAGAGGAAGGGACCTCTTGCCAGGAGTCCCAGTTACCCTTGCTTCTGTTATAAGTAGCATTCTGATTTGGGATAACTGTGAAATCCTATTACATTGGATTTCTTAATTGTATAAGGATCCACCACTATTTAGACTTCTCATTATATCAAATCCCGTTCCAAAGGGCTTCTGATAAACAGACCAATTAATTTCAGGTTGTGGGGGCTATTACGATTACATACCTTTATTGGCATTACGGAACTACAGAACCACTTTATAGCCAGGGCGCAAATACAGTACTGAAAATCAGTAGGTCTTACCATACAGAATTGTCTTGGATTTTAGTACTTCAGCTAAATAGTTAGCCACAATTTCAGTAACATCTGGAGTGGAGTCATTCAGGAGAAAACAATATTTACATTCATTAGTCAGATGTCTTTTTGACTGTAATACATTGAAGAGTATTTCCCCCCGAATTGACTCGTAAAAGAGACAGTCCAAAATTATGTGGTTAACTGAGTCCAAGGAATTTAGACCGTGGGGGCAAATTCGGTCCTGAAGTGGAGAGTGTTGATAACGACCAAGAAGCATCTCAGAAGGGAACGCATTCAATCTAGCCAGAGAGAAGGCTCTATGTTGATGAGGATCTTCAAGGTTATAAAAATAGTGAGCCATCCTACCAGGCTGACTGTCAAGACCCAGCATTGTGGGAGAGCAGACATAAGGACGTGTGGGACAAAGTTTATGCTGTTCAATATCAACAAGTCTTTGTCTGGTGATCCTAATAATATTAAGCTCATCTGAAAAAACAAGATCATTGAGGTCAATCCCTATTTGTTTAAATCTGTTTAGAATTGTAGAGTTCCAGATTGCATTATTCAGATCACTTTTTAGATGGCTTTTACCTATTTCCCCCAGTCTGGAAACTGGCCACTGGGAGAAAACATTTTTCCCCCTAAGAACTGTGGGAACACATTTGTATGATCTTATATGATTTCTCCGAGGTGTGGGGAATCTTAAGGAAGCTGTGGGAATGCATTTGCCTGGTCTCTGTTAAACTGATTGCACAAAAGCTGTTCCATAGCACTTGAGAAAGTATTTTGTAAGTGACAGAGGGAAGAGCAGTTTTAGGCTAAAGGAAGTGATTCTGCAACTTGCAGGTTTCTGGAGTCCAGAACTGCATTTCCAGAAGGGTCTATAAGTGTCAGAATCTCTGCAAGCACAGTTGTGGTCATGGGTCTGCATTTGGCAAAGCCCTTGAATTACAAGATTGCGCAAGTGTGCTTCCGTGGCAGTTGTTCCATGGTAACTGCAGACAATTTGGGACTAAAAATGGGCAGCAGGACAAGGAAAAGAATTGTTTTCTCATGCTGCAGGGGCTCTCTTCCACTGAAGGTTGTGCTTTTTGACAAAAGTTGGGTCCCCCAAGAACGGAGAGGAATTGAACCTAGAATGAAACTTTGCTGCAAGGATCTGACACTGTTTTAATCCTGAACAAAACTTTCAGTCTTAAGAGAAGGGGGGGACTCATATATAGCAAGATGCATTTCTGTAAGCATACTGGAACTCATGAAGTAAACATTGTGGGTTTATTATTTTTTTAAAAACCAACTGTGTTTTTTCATCTTTGCTTTTAAGAAGATGAAAGTGCTTGAAAAAGCAGTTTCAGCTGGGCAAACTGTCATAGCAAAACACAGGAACACCCGATACTACAGCTGCAGAGTAATAGGAGTTACATCTCAAGTTTTCTATGAAGTCATGTTTGATGATGGTTCCTTCAGCCGGGACACCTTCCCTGAAGACATTGTGGTAAGTATTTATGTTTAAAAACTGATTTTAATTTTGGGGGAAATTTAAATAAGTAAAAATTGAACTATTTCTTTTGACCTTTCAACAGGGATAATTAACTTAATATTCCATTCATGTTTGTTATTTCTTGCTGCACAGAATTATTGCTTTCTCAGGGGGATCCCAACCTTGTTTGTTCTAATTAGTATCCACTATTTCACCAAATGAATCAAAACTAATCTTCCAAAGTCTTTTAATTAAATAAGAAATATGTTTTTAATAAAAGATATTAGAGTGGGAATTCTATGTATTGTAATCTGTCTCTGAGAGATAATAAAACAAAATTCCTAGATGAATTGAAAAAAATTCTGTGTTCAAATATGTAACAGTCAGAATGGCCCTCATGAATCTAATATGACAACTTGTTTCTGATGTGTTCATATGATTCCGTTGTCCAGTGAGAATAAACCAAAGGGAAAGGATGGTAGTATTGCAGTATTTCTCAACATGCATTTTAGTGCATGTCTCTGTTTCGCTTAAGCCACCATTTTATGAGGAAAGTGAATTACCAGTTCATGTTTTTATGTGGGGCGATATGCTTGGTGCTGTAAATCCCTTTTTAAATTCTGGATATGAATCTGACTTGTTTTGCATGTGATGCAACTTGCATGCATTCTTATTTGGAAGCTGATCCCTTTGCACTACTCTAATCCTCAGAGTGCTGTGTCTTGGGCCTTCTGTCAAAATTCTTCAGGCTCCATTACATCAGTCAAATGTTGTCAAGATACAGCAGCAGGCATTTCTCTTGCTGTCCCTGGTCCCCAGGGAAACTAAAATAGTTTCAGAATTCTCTTTCAGATATTTGAAAATATAAAGAGGGTGAAAGGGTGGACCCCAAATGACTACGGTATTACCAGCCCAAAAGCAAGCTTTTGAACTCTGGAGGTGGCACAAAGTATATGATTTGGGGCAATTTCACCTTCAACATTTTTCCAATGTTGCACACTCAGGATGGTGTTAATATCATTTCTTGTTGAACTATTTTGTTGTCACAGAACTTCTGTAATTTGCAGTATATATGTTTGAGGAGTCACTATCTTGAATCTTGCACAAAATACTTCTTTAATGCTTTTTTTGGTGTCATCTATCAGTTTATGCAAATTATCGGCGTGAATTTGTACATTCCATACTCTCTCAGATATTTGCTATAGTTTCTTTGTTTGGCTTTCCTATCAGTTCCTCCAGAGATGTTAGGAGACTGGCAGAGGTCAAGCTTGCAGTCCAGTCTTGTTTGATTAATATCTGCCCAGAAGTTTCATTCTTATGGAATCTTGTCTGCTGGATTTAAACAAATATATTTTTGGGAAATAGGAATTTTTGTTAAGGTTAGTACCCATTTTTGTATAGGAGGCTGCATGACCCGTGTCTTATACATAACTACAGCTGCAAGGAACAGGAATGTTGTGCTGAAGTGGAATCAGAGTTTCAGCTGTGATTCCAGTGCCAAATGCATAACCAAAAGAGCAGGGCTTGTTCACAGGATGGGAATGACAGCAAAGAATGAGACTGATTGACATTGTGAATAAGAATTGTAAAGATAATGAGATGCTGGATGCAGTAAGATGGATGACAGACAAGAAATAGTGGAAGTCATTCATTTGGTCCTAGGATCCTAATTTGGCAGGAAGACAGTACTGAGGAATAAAGAATCATTGGTCATCCATTTTCCTTTGCTAACTGTAGACAGAATTTTCACTAGAAATACTACTATTTGAGAACATGTTGTGTGTAAGAAAAATTAAACTCTGCACTGGCTAGAGCAAGTTGAAGGGAGGAAGAATGAGATTCGGCCAAGGTGATGGCATCCAATCAGGACCAGCATGTTGCGAGCCTGTTACAGCAGAAGAAGGTGTGTGTGGAGAACAAGATGTGCTTGGAGGCATGTGACCATGGCTGTACCTCTTCTCTCACCTATAGATGTGCCTGCTGATCTCGGTTGTTGTCTTACAGGGTTTTTTCAGGATGCAAAGCTGTCCTTCAAACATTATTAGCAGAGATTATGCTGGGTTCCCTGCTAAGTCCTTCCTTATAAAATGGTCTAATGCCTTTCTGGAAGTATAATACTCAAAGTGGGACATTTTAAAGCAGTGTGTAAGGGATTTAGCTTTTCACCTCCCACTGGTGATAAGGGAAGCCATGCAGCTAAATCCCTGCTATGTCCCTTTGAAAAGCTCCTCCTTAGTTTAGGGTATTATGAACAGCATCATTAATGATTGCCTTGATTAAGAAATGGCCAGATATTGCATACATGAAGCCGCGTTCTTAATAGAAATCTGTTTGCACCTGTATCAAAGCTTGAGCTCTGCTTACCACCCATGTGGGGGTAGCTTGATTTGGAGCAAAGAAGAAATGTAATCAGGCCTGGATATGCTTCAGTGCTTCTCAGATTGTAGAGAAGCAACATATAATTGTTTGAAGGAAACACCAAAGAACTTTCAGATTCCTTAGAGAAATCTTGTTGTGTTTTCATTAGATAATATACCTATAGCATCAGTAACCAAGAGGATTTTTTCCCCCATCTGCCTCCTCCGAAACAGCCTAATCTGTGCAACGTGCCTATCAGGTGTTAGTGCCACTGGGAGGACTTATTCATCAAATTTTGTGTGAAGGCAATGTTGCTGCCTGTTGAAGAAGCTATTTCACTTATCTGCTTCCCCTTTTTGGCTAGCTAACAAAGATAGCGAAAGCTTTCGGGTTTTGCATTATGTGGTCAAGCCACTGCACAATTTCAGTTTAGTTCACAATTACATTTATGCAAGACATGCCAATATTTCATGTTTGTACACACTTTGAAGTGCTTGCAAGGAGGAAGAAAAATCACAGTGTTTTCACCCAAACTCTGTGTTATTACAGATAATAATATAATACGTAGCTATGGAAGCCATTTTCTCTGTTCCTAATACATACTTTAGAATTTATATTAACATATGATAAATGCAGTTGTTCCACTTATTCATAGTTTATGACTTATTAAACCAAAAGGACATATTCATTCATGTTTGTTTTTAGGATTTCAGTTATTTTCTCATGCTTGTGTTTCTACACTTGGCTTTGTGATCACTGTACAAATTTACTTTACTGTGCTTTTATAAGAAATATCCACTCAGTTATGTTCCTAATAAAAGGTGAATAAAAGTGTTTTTGGAGGGTTTTTTTTAATGGAACAACACAGCTACCTGCAATTGTCTTCAAAAGAATTAACTGGTTTTTCTGGTATTAATACCTGAATCTAAATGAAAAGGTAATCATCCTGTATAGTCATTGTATTTAATCGACAGTGGTCTGGTAATTTTCTGTTTCAGGTGCATTAGCTAGGCATTCAATGGCCTTATTCTACTAGTCATTGATAGAGTCAATTTTTGGATCTACATTCAGGATCAACAGCATGTATGGAATAGTTCTGTAAAACAATATTATTGTGCCCTTGATAATTCTGTTTGCTGCTCTGACCTGGGAGAACTAGCTTTAGTGGCTGCAGTTAGCAACATGCTCTAGGCCTGGTTGTTTATGAGTAATCGTTCTGTAAAGAAACAGGAACAATCTCCAGTTTCCAGGTTGGACTTAGCCAGCTTTTTCACTGAGACTTTTTCTGCATGATGAAGTTACTCCTGATTTTCTTGTGAGTCAATCCACAAACATTGCAAATGGTTTGGGCAGGGTTTTTCCACACATCTTTCCTCCCTGTGCATTTTACAGTTGTTAGTTTATTTTCTTCTGCACATGGGTTAAATAATGAGGATTTTCAAGGGAGGGTTGTCATTGGTGTCATTATTGGTGGCGTCACAGCACCTCCCTTTTTTTTTTAAGGAAAAAGGCAGATCTTTGAGAGAAGGAATTAGATACTTCCTTGTTTTTTAAATGAGAAACTGCTTAAAATATCATCACAACACTAGAGCAATATATCCATATTTTAGGGCTGCTTAAAAAAATCCTGAAATCACTTGTCTTCAGGATGGGGGAAGAGGGAGTGGTTCAGTGATGACAACAGTCCAGTCATTGAAGGGTAGGTGGGAGTGGGTGAGACAAAGAAAACCAATAGAATCAGGGCTATTTTTGAACAGGAACGCACTGGAACGGAGTTCCGGCTGGCTCCCGAGTTGGCCACGCCCAGCAGGAACTCATTAGCATAATAGGCCACATCCAGCATCAGAAACTCATTAGGATTGGCTACATTAGGGGTGTGTGGCCTAACATGCAAAGGAGTTCCTGCTACAAAAAAAGCCCTGGGTTTTGGCAACAAACAAGGTAAACAGAATAAGAAGCAAAAGGTGAGTGTGGCTGGATGACCACATTTCTCATAACATGAGAGTGTGGCCTAATATACTAGTGAGTTTCTGATGTTGGGTGTGACCTATTATGCTAATGTGTTCCTGCTGGGCTTTTTCTACAAAAAAAAGCCCTGAATAGAATGATTATACACTAGGAAAATGCTGACTCACAAATGGCTTCCTGAAAATATTAGGGTAAAAGTGGTTTCAAAAGAGCCGGGGCGGGGGCGGGGGGGACCCAACAGTGAAAACTAAAGGCAGAAGAAGGCATGCAGAAATCAGAGGATAATGAAGCAGTATGGGGCCAGAACTGATGAAAAAAAACACCATGTGCAAAAGCCCTGAAGCTTACCAAGTTCCATCCTTTATTATAACCCCCATCGCACAAAGCTTTTGTCTATATAGGTTGCATGATCCCCAGCATAGCCTATCCTCCATTTTTCAGCATTGGAAAAAGCTGTTTGGATTTTATTTATTTAGTTATTAAATTAGATTTATTAGGCTGACTTACAGGATGGCTTACAACAGTGCAAATACAATAAATAATACAAGCTAAAACCAATGTTAAAATACCTATAGCATATCAGCAAACAAAACAGTGCATTTCCCAAGATGGCGGAAGACAGATTTTAATTTCCACAGGCCACCTGTGGGGGGATGTCTGAGGGTGCCAGATTTTATACTGTCCTGTTGCTGCCCTCAGCTAAATGCCCGGTGGAATATCTTTGCCTTACATGCCATGCGGAAAGTTAGTGAATCCCGCAGGGCATGAATATCCTCTGGCAGAGAGTTCCACCAGGTGGGGGCCAGGGCCAAAAAAGCCCTGGCCCTAGTTGAGGACAGCCGGATCTCTTTCTGGCTGGGGACCACCAGAAAGTTCTTATTCCCAGAGCATAATGCTTTTCTGGGGGTATACTGAGAGAGGCAGTCCCGAAGGTATGTGGGTCCCTGATCGCTAAGGGCCTTGAAAGTCAAAACCAAGACCTTGAACCTGATCCAGTGCTCCACTGGGTGCCAATGAGGCTTATGCAGCACAGGTGGGATATGTGCCATTCGAGGGGTCCCCATAAGGACTCATGTAGCCACATTCTGGATCAGTTGGAGCTTCTGGGTCAGGTGCAAGGGTAGGCCTGCATAGAGTGAATTACAGTAGTCTATGCTGGAGGTTACCGTTACATGGATTACCATGGCTAGGTCAAGGCGAAGCAGGTAAAGAGCCAGTCGCCTAACCTGGCACAGGTGGAAAAATGCCAGCTTGGCAACTTTCATGACTTAGGCCTCCATAGTCAGGGTGGCATCCAAGGTCATGCCCAGACTCTTGGCAGTTGGTACTGGTAATAAGGGCATACTGTTAAGAATCAGGAGTTGGCAACCCAACTGCAGCTCCTCCCCACCTAGCCACAGAACCTACATCTTACCTAGATTCAATTTGAGCTGACTCTGTTTTAACCACCCAACCGTGGCCTCCAATCCCTCAGCTAAGTTCACAGGAATGGCACCTGGATGGCTGCCATCAACAGAAATAGCTGTGTGTCATCCACGTATTGATGGCCCCCCAGCCCGAAACTGTGCTAGCTGGGTGAGGGGGCACATGTAGATGTTAAATAACATCGGGGAGAGACGTACTCCCTGGGGAACCCCACATTCCAGTGGGTACCTTGGAGACACTGTCTTTCACAGTGCCACCCTCTCTCCCTGACCATGGAGGAATGAGGTGAACCATTGTGAGGCTATCCTTTTGGTGAGGCGGTGAGTCAGTAGGTTGTAGTTGACTGTGTCGAACTGGTGCTGTAAGATTGAGTAATATCGGCAATACCAACCCACCTTGATCCAGCTACCTGCAGAGATCATCTGTGACGGCGACCAATGCTGTCTCCATCCAGTGGTCACCCTCTGACACCGATAGTAATACCTGTATTCTTAACACTGAGCAATACTTGAAAAAGGGCACCGTTCCAGAATGTGGAAACATTAATATGGTCATTCCTACTATTATTCCCCCACTTGAAACAATGTAAAGACCAAGCATTTTTTATTTTAAATAAAAAGTATTTTAAATAAAAAGTTTCTGGATTATATCAGAGTAACATAAAAACAAACTAGTGGAACTCAAAATGTCGTCTGTCTGATCTACAGATCTGTGATTCATTTGCACATTCCTGTTGCTTGCCTGTCAGAAGATAATGGCTGAGATTCAGAGAACAGTATGCATTTATTCAAAAATTCCTTTTCCAAAGGTTGTCCCCATTGGATCTCTAAATGTTTATGGAAAATGAACTCTACGCAGGGCTACCTTTGAAGGTGCTTTGGTTCAGAACACAGCAGAACACATGCAAGTGGTTCAGAACACAGTAGCCAGATTGCCGACAAGAGTGTCCTAGTCAGTGCATATAACACCTTTCCTACAGCAGCTGCACTAGTTCCCAATTAGTTTTTGGTACCAATTCAAAGTGTTGGTACTTACCTTTAAAGCTCTAAATGGCTTGGGACCCTCATACCTGCAAGACTGCCTCTCTTGGCATGATCCTCCCCCTCTTCTCTGATCTTCATCTCAGCAATTATTGAAGGTCCCTGGTCCATGAACTACCCGCCTTGTGTAAACAAGGGTGAGGGCCTTCTCAGTAGTGGCCCCCACCCTGTGCAACCAGCTGCCCAAAGAGTTGCATGCCTTGTGGGACCTCCCTAGGTTCCCGCAGGGCAATCAAGACTGCTCTTTTTGGGGGAAGCCATTGGGTGATTGTGATCCACAACACAGCTGGTATGCTTCAGCTGTGTTTTCACCATCCACACACCCTACCCTGCTTGATAGTAGATAGATTTTAATGGGATAGATTTTTAATCATTTTATATTTGAAAGATTATTCATTGTATCTTTGTATTGTTTTTATTGGTTATATTTTATATACTGTTAGCTACCCTGAGTCCCGTTCGGGGGAAGAAGGAATGGGATATTAAATAAATAAACAAATAAACAAATAAATGTGATTCACTGAATTTCTTAGATTTGCTCTTTGAACACAATTTTTTAAAATCCCTACTTGAAAAGCTGGTGAAAGACAGGGGCTAAGATAATGAGCTGCGATCTGGGAGGACACCTCAGCCACAAATTCACCTAGGTGGTTTTAAACAAGCCATTCCTTGTCTCCTGTCTGCAGTCTGAGGATATTAATGCCTGCATTGCCTTATAGGTCTTGTTTGCAGATTACTGTGATTGTGGGCTGGGTCCAGCCAGCTTTTCTGTTTATGAAACAGGCCCCCCCCCCAAGCTGTGCTGGGGATCATGAAACTTACATACACAAAAGCCATGGGTGGTAGAGTTTATAATGAGAATTGTTGTGACAAGCTGGCCTGTTCCAACCCAGTGTTTATACGGAGTCTGGAATGCTGAAAGTGCTAAAGGAATGCCAGAAGTTTTGTTTATTTATTTGTTATGATATGTCCTTTGTGATGGTGTCTATGGAAGGAGAGGAAATTTCAGAAGGGTATGTGGATTATGATTTAGATGATTATGTTGGTTGTAGAAAAATTGCAAAAGTAAAAGTGTACGTGTTCCTCTCTAGTTCTCAAAAAAACAGGAACAAAAAAGGAGGTGAAACCTCCGAATAAAGAGGAGAAAAAAACGTGCAAGGCACTAGAAGTTAACAATGTTTACGAGTCGATCAGTGATTGCAACACATATACATGCAAACAGAAATAGTATAAAGGCATAAATGGTAATGCAAAAAATTAATGAACATTGTAGACAGACATCATCAATAATGCACCAAAAACAACAGTTGTGTAAAAAACATTCAAGACAGGAATGCCGGCCAATATCCTGCATCTAGCATTTGTTCCACTGTTTTAGCAAACCCACATTGGAACAGAAATTCCCCTTTACATTGCGTGCCACTTTCACTTTGATTGATTGTCAGCTTTTATGACAGTGTCCAGACTGCATGCCACTTTCACTTCCTTTGATCTCTCAGTTTTATGGTACTGTCTCATAGATTTATGGCCATTCGGGGGTGACTCTGCAGTCAGTATGGTGCTGGCCCGGGGTATTTGAATGTGTTTTTGAGCTGCATCTTTTTCTGTTCCACTGTTGGTTTGGGAAAACAACTGAGCAAATGCTAGATGCAGAATTGGCCAGTGACTTTATGCTTGTAACTCCAGTCAAAATAACCTTGTGCTGTCGTGGCTTACAGCCAACTTGAACAGCAAAGGCCTCTTTGTAGCTTGCAAACAATTTGAACAAAAATGCCCTTTATATCATTCATGTTGTAGGTTACATTAATGGGCAAGTAGAAGAGATTATCCTATGTGCAATACAAGTCTGTAACGAAATGTACATAGTCAATAAGTGACTCAGAAGCCTGCAATCAATAAGTGAAATAAAAATCTCGCAAACCAATATCTGTTTAGAGTATAAGCACCAAATGAGTGTCCAGGACAGGAAACGGTATCGAGAAATGTTCTATTCCACTATTATCAATAAGATATATTATAACTTGTACCACAATATGTATTGGTTCATTGGTACAACAAATCGTGTGGGGTTGTCCTAGGACTTCAGATTCAAAAGTACATTTCCTTCCAGATTTCCAAGGTCTGTCTTCCGTAGTGTTCTCTGAATTACACTTTTAGTGATGCAAGTGTGCTTTGAATTAGGATCCACACCATTATATAGAGTAGGAAAGAGAGTTCATGACTTGGCCACAGAGACCAGTGCATTCATTCTCAAGACAGCATTTGAATGCATGTTTCACAGCTCCGTGTTTAACACTGCCCACTGAAAGTACAAATGGAGAAGATACTGGAGATCTATAACTGGATCTCCATGCAACATGGGACTTTGACTTGGATAAGTGCCACTGTGCTGAGGAGTGTTTGTGGGGGGACTCTTTCCACATGCAGTCTTCCTAAGGGAAATCCCCCTTCAATCTGTTATTAGCTTTGGTGTTGATAGCAGCTCAATGGTTGGGGAAAACTAGTCCTGAAAATATTCAAGATGTTTATGTTGATGATGGCTGTCTTAGAAATGACACTAGGGGATAAGCTAAATGCCCTTTCCCCTTGCCGCACCCCCCATCCAAGATTGTCCCCTCCCGTACCTTTAATTTGAAGAACATTTATTTTAAAGAAAATTAATTACATCAAGAGATCTGACCACAGATTTTTAGCATTTCCTCTAGGTGTGAGCCACACATTTAGAAATACAGCTGTCTTTAGAAAGGATATTTGCCAGACCCATCAAGAGTTGCCTTCAAAAATGACTGCTATTTTGGTTTATGAAATACCTCTGCTGAAAGGAGTGCCTTTGGAACCTTTTAAAATAGTGCTGCGTTTTCTGCACTGTCATTAGACTTATTCCAGATGTCCATATGTTCTAGTTCTGTGAGGTCCAAAAATACCCAAGATGTTTGTATTCATTGATACACTTCTGAAAGCTCAGCATAGAAGTGGCAGCAGTCACAAAGTGTAATACAAGATGTATTACTACATGACTCAGTCTTTCAGTCCTGGTAAATGTGACACAGCCACTGATTAACTATTTTTTGTCAACTGCCATTTTCAAAATGGATGTTACCTCATCCAAAAGAGAGCCCAAACATGAACTGAAGTTTTCCTTTTAAAAAATCACTGATATGTGCAACTCTTAACAGAATTATGCTGACACGAATGTAATGACATCCTTTCTACAGAGGACCCGAGAGAGCCTTCAGTGAGATAAGAATTGTGACAATTAAGCCCCCATCATTCAGTACTTTAAATTCATCACCAGCCATGAAAAAAGAAAGAGGGCCATTTAGAAATGTGACAGCAAAAGTACATCACAGAAATTTTCTAAAGACTACTTCTGCTTTTCCCCATGCACCTAAATTTCACAAAACCTCCAAATTACCATCTTTGGCTTTCTTTGTAACAGAATTGGTTGCATTTTTGTGATTGTGCTTCTGAACAAAAAACAGCAATATAATAACATGACAATTTGAGTTGCTATTTAAAAATAAAAAGCCCAGCCCCACCCCATCCTGCCACTGCTATGGAATGTTCTTCACAGGTTACTAGTACTGAACATGTAAGGGGCAATGTCTTTAATACTTTTATGAGCATATACCATATTAACTCCCACACTACATACCATGGCACAGCAGTATTCCATGAAAGAGCTCCTAGTGTACTATAAGAACTAAACAAATTAGCCTAATGAACCCTTCTGCGTATCTTTGCGTGTCCTGCCTTGGCCTCTTTGCAGTCAGCTTCTGCTGAGAGTCCCATGTTGGTGTGATTGTTTCACCTAGTCAAAGCAGACAGACAGCATAGAGCTATTTTCCCACACTGGAGTACTGACGGGGAGGGGCTCTTCTAAAGGGGAATAGTTCTTACTCCTCACATGCTAAAATAAACCCTTCCCGATATAAGTGGGAAATGTTTATCATATTTGAATTCAGGACAAAAAGCTCCTGTGTCTCAGGTATTAGAATACTGCTCTTCCATATCCTGTCCTATTATATAAAAGGCTGGTCTGCCAAGGTTCTATGTTTGGCAAAATCAGTTTGCTCCCTGTTATGTCACTCAGAAGCTGTCCTTATCCACTAGCTGTGTTGCCTGAGTTCTCTCCCACCCACTGCAGCCTAGGCCACTCTTCTCTGATTGGGCCAGCATTTCAAGCTTATTTGCATATGGAAGCTGATTTGACTTCACTCCATTCCGCACTTCAAACTCCCCTTCCCCCACAAGACAGTTGGAATTGTCAGTTGCTTATGCAACCTGTTGTATTCTGAGGTAAAATATGTCCTCACTCACAACACTTCCCCTTCAAAAGAAACAAACCCAATAACACAACCATGCCACACCACAAAAAAGACAGATCACACCACAAGCAGAATACCACAAGGCAAAAAAAGCTCTGGTACTAATTTAAAGTGCTGGGGATGAGTTGTTTTCTGGCAGGGGATGCTGTGAGTGTAGAAAATTATTTATCGACACAGTGGTGTTTTGGAAAATCTTTAGGAATTGTTTGGTGCATTTACCATGGGGCACCCACCCAGAGCCTCTTGCATTTTCTCACTCTGCTGGCATCAAAACCAATTTAAGGCAAAATAGAGATATGGAGACTGTTCCATCCTCCTTTGTCTTTGTTGGCAATGGCAACCCAAGGCCTTCCAGCACTCTCAGGGTGACTTCATGCTTCCTGACTGGCATGGCATCACTAGCCCTGGCTGCTGAACAGGAGCATCCCTATGGAAACTGCCTGGGTGATTTTGGACCAGCCACAGACTTTCTGCCTACCTACCTTACAGGGTTGCTGTACAGATCACAAAGCCAAAAAGAATGAAGTAAACTGCTTTGCTCCCTGCTAATGAGAAAGACAGAATTTTGCCTAGGAAGAGGCTGCTGAGAGGGGATGAGATAAAGTTGCCAACTTTAGGTATGGAAATTCCTGGAGATTTGAGGGGTGGAGCCCAGAGAAGGTGAGGTTTGAGGAGGGGTGGGACCTCAGACAGGTACAGTGCCATAGACACCACCCTCCAAACCAGCCATTTTCTCCAGGGGGAACTATTGTTGCCAATCTTGGCCCAGTGGCCATCAAACCATTCTTTTCAACCCCCTGCTGTGCAGCTGACTTTCCCCTAGGGTTGCCAGTCTCCAGGTGGGACTTGGAGATCTCCCGCTGTTACAGTTGATCTCCAGATGACAGAGATCAGTTCCCATGGAGAAAATGGCTGCTTTGGAGGGTAGACCCTATGGCATTATACCCTGCTGAGTCCTTCCGTCCCCCCCCATGCTGCCCTTCACAGGATCCACCCCTAAATCTCCAGGTATTTCCCTACTTAGAGCTGGCAACCCTACTTTCCCCTCAGTGACTGTTGGTAGGCAACCAAGCTTGGTCCTGTCAGCTGTTTTGGCCTTTGGGAGAAAACTCATTGGGGCCAGTCCTGAAAGGGTTGCCAACTCCAGATGGGAAATTCCTGGAGATTTGAGGGATGGAGCCTGAAGAGGGTGAGGTTTCAGGAGGGGTGAGACCTCAGACAGGTACAGTGCCATAGACTCCACCCATCAAACTAGCCATTCCATCCTGGGGAACCATTGTTGCCAATTTCCAGGTGGGGGCTAGAGATCAATTAGAATTACAACTGCTCTCCAGGAGGGAGGGGGAGGAGATGGAAAGCTGAAGTCAGGGGCAGATAACAGTAGGTTGACAATTGGCTGGGAGGGAGATAAGGTTGTCAACTCCAGGTTGGGAAATTTCTGGAGATTTGAGGGGTGGAGCCTAGAGATGGTGAGGTTTGAGAAAGGGTAGGGTCTCAGACAGGTACAATGCCATAGACTCCACCCTCCAAACCAGCCAGTCCCTCATGGGGAACCATTGTTGCCAATCTCCAGGTGAGGGCTGGAGACCACTCAGAATTACAACTGCTCTGCAGGAGGGAGGGCAGAAGTCAGCTGAAGTCAGAGGGGCAAATAACAGTAGGTTGATGGTTAGCTGGGAAGGAGATGGGGTTGCCAATTCCAGGTTGGCAAATTCCTGGGGATTTGAGGGGTGGAGCCTGGAGAGGGTGGGGTTTGAGGAGGGGTTGGACCTCAGGCAGGTAGAATGCCATAGACTCCACCCTCCAAACCAGCCATTTCCTCTTGGGTAACAATTGTTGCCAATTTCCAGGTGAGGGCTGGAGAGCACTCAAAACTACAATTGCTCTTCAGGTAGCAGAGATCAGTTCCTCTGGAGAAAATGGTGGATTGTGTCATTATATCCTGATGAGGTCACCACAGCAAATTCACAGTGTGTGCCCAAAGCCAGGGCACTCTCCCAGAGCCTCTTTCTAGAGCTTGTTGTATTTCTTTCCACAACGGGCCTTATTCCTAGTGATAATATATGTATCTGTAGGCAATTTCCGTATCCTGCACTATAATGTATGTATGATTTGCTGATTCTGCCTGTGCTTATTTTCTCTCTTGCTATCATTTGCATATTTTAAAATATTGTCATCAGTTTGAATTGGTAAGGGAACATCTGTGTAAGAATATGTATGAGGTTTTTTGGTTTTCCTTTAAAACGTCATGCAGTCACTTGTCACTCAGGTTAGTCATCTCCATGGACACCTGCAGAGTAGGCAGCTGTAACAGGCTGGGTCAGGGTCATCCTTCCATGACCATGACAAACTCACTCTCACACTGCCTTGCTTCTGCCAACAGTACTTTATTTGTGGCCTGGTGGCATGGCTACAGTCATCTGTCACATTGCAAGGTATCCAACCCCTCCTCCTCTATCAGCCCCCCCAGGAGCATCTGATTACTGCTTTTAAGGCCTGGCCCAAAATTGGCCCCACCCTTGGAACCTTCTTTCCATTCCCTGACCAGCCCAATTTGGCTCACACATGCCCAACGGCTTCCTCTTCTGCTAGGGATATCGAGGCTACAATCCACCCTCTTCCCACATTATGGGTGCGTTCAGACACGACATTTGAACCGCTTTCGGCACACCTCAGGAATGGATTTTATGTGCCCGTTTACACGCCCAACATCTGCACACCGTCCCCAGCCATGGCTTTCTGGATCAAACCCCCTTTAAACCGGAGTATTCTGATACCACTTACCAAGTGGTGTTTTCCTGATTCTCCGGTTTTGAGCCACACTTTTCTGACATCTGATCGCTCCATCGAGCCACTTCCGGGTGCTTCAACCCCCCTCCCCTCTGGGAAGCTGCCTAAGGCTTCCGCTTTTCGTCCGCCATTTTTTTTATGCCTTGGCGGTGTGCACTTGGGCGGAGCTCTGCTCCTAAGTTAATAAAAGAAAAGCTTAAATGGTGCCTAGTTTAAGCATTTAGACAATCCAGGATCTCAGGGAGGCCAGTTTCGGGGTAAAAGTTTAAAGAGAAGTCTTCGTTTAAAGTTTAAAGGGACGTGTGGAAATTGCTGTTCTGTGCATGCATGAAAATTTTAGCTCTAGAGTGGGCTGCCTGTGCGCATGCTCAAACTGAGAGGAAAAACCCCCCACCTGCGTGTGGGCGGCGGGGAGCCTGGAACAAGGAGGTCAGTGTGATCACGATTCTCCAGGTTAAGAAAAAAAACACATCAGACCGGAGCAATTTAAACCACTCCAACACGCTGTCTGAACGCACCCTATATGTATCAAGCCAAACTTGGCCCCCCAGCCTCTGAGCCCAGCCAGCATCACCTCTTTGGGCTTCCCCACCAACCTGCCAGCTGCATTCAGCCAGGGCCTGGCTTGCTCAGGTGTTACAGGTGCCAACACAAACATGCCAGCTATTGTTTAAAAAGTTTTACTTAAGAACAGATAAGCTATTTGAACTGAGCAGTGCAGCATTAGTGCTGCAGCAACAGAATGTATTGTTTTTGTTTTGGTGGCATAAAACAAAAATCTCATAGAATTACCATTGTTTTATACTTGCTGTCGTCATAGGCAGGTTAAAAACACATGTAGAGCTAAATATTTTACATGTGTGCCACCAGCAGAATATAGGGAAGGTTCTTTCATTGCTTTGAAGCCAACAAAGGAACAAAGCAAGGACCTGAATCTCTGAGCTTCTCACAGGAAGTGCTTTCTAGCACAGATAACCTGCTGCTAAGGGAGATAAAGTTGATATGAGAGTCAAATGCTGGTTGAGATGTTTGGGGTCCATTAAGAGCAAAGCAATAGACTAGAGAGCAAGGCTCCATCTCAGTTCCCAGCAGGCGTTTTCCTGACAAATCAGGTGCTGAATAATGTATTTTGAAGGTCAGTTTCTCCCAGCCAGATGTTTTTGATCAACTTCTGAGATACTTCCGGTGACCCCCCCCTTTTTTCTTGCCATCAGTTTTAATTGTGTGAGTGCATATATTGTTTTAATTACTCTGTGAGGCTCCTCCTGCCTTCTACTGTTTATGTCAGGGACAGGCAGACCCCCCCATGGGCCTCAAAATGGGGGGGGGGACAAGGGGTTCTGTCACTCTGGTCCTCCTCCTTCCAGTCGCTTTCTCATGTTGTATGCTCAGTCCCTTCTACATTCCCAGCCTGGCCAGGGAGCCTCTCTTTTGTGTGGCCCAGCCCCCTCCTTCCAGTGGAAAACCATCTGTGGGTTGAAGTAATTGGGATGGCAATTTCTAGGGCCTGGTGTTTTTAAAAAAATGTTGCTGATTTTTGTTTCTGGGTAAATTTTTTCTTAAAGAGGTATTGTGGATCTGTCTGAAATTGCTGTCAAGAGAACTGGGTAGTCATTATTCATATAGTTTGTCTGCTTTTTTACTACTTTGGAAATATCTGTTTCTGGGATTCGGATTTGGCATGCCTTACAGGTGTTCAAAACTGGAAGGTGGAAAGGAGGTTTTCTTGGTCAAGGATGCATTCAGCTGAGTGAGAATTAAAAGGAGCTGAGAAGGGAAAACCAACGTCATTACAAAAAGATTTGGTAGTCTCACTAGCTTCACAGGTATTTCTCTAGCTTCCTACAGGACATGCCAAGATCACTTTTTAGTCTGGATCGTATCACCGTGAATGCTAAATATAAGACAGAAAGCTGAAGAGAGTAATTCTTAAAAACATTCTAGCCTGTGTAGGTTTTCCATTTGAATTAAACATAGGAAACCTGCAAGCTGTTTTGTCATTTCAGAAGATGGTTTAAAAGAATTAAATCATGTATATTGATTAAACAGCAAAGAACATGATTACCTGAGCAGTCCATAGGAGGGGGGCATTGTGGATTAAATACTATTGACTGAATTAAAAAATAAAATAATGTGAAGTTAAGAAGAACACTGGAATATTGGCCTTCAAAATGCTTTTCAGAATCTTATCAGTGAAAACTGTATGATCCGTATTGAAGCACACTAAATTCAGTAGATAAAAACATGACTCTGCCTTGCTGAGTCAAGTTACAGGCCTTGGCTAGCATTTTATTTCCACCACCACCCTCACTGACTCCAAACCATTTGTGTATAAGTTATGACATCACTGGGCTCTGCTGCTTATTTCCCTTCATTCTAAAAATTCATTTGTGAGTTTCAGAAACATTTTTTTAAAATTAATGTGGAGATATTTCAAGAAGACTCCCTCTGGAAGTTCATTATCTCTTGTGATAGGGTAGTTGTCACATAAAAATGGTCAATTTCATAATCTTTTGAAAAAGGACTCTGCAATTTTCTAACAGAAGGAGTATGGGGAACAGCCCTTCACTAGCAAAGCAACTGCAGGAAGGCAGGAACTAATGGACGCAAGGGAGGTTCTTTGTTGTTGATGCTTACTGTTAGAAGGTGACGGTTGAGGGGCCTCATTGCAAAGACACTGCAATGCATAGACACTTTTCTAAGAAGTTACAGCTGCTCACAAGTAAGAGAAAGAAAACACAGTGGCTATGCATGGATGACGTTTTTTCAGAACATATACCCCCTGCCTGCTTCTGAACTTTTGTTCATGCTCCAACTCCCCAGTAATGACTCACTAAGCACAACCAAGGCAGCTCCAACCTTCTCAAAGGGAAGTTTAAAACACAGCAAGATGAAATATCTTGGTTGATCATATGCCTTTATCCAGTTTGTCAATGTACACAGTAGAAATTGTTCTACAAAAATCTTGTTACAGTCAAAAGCAGTTCACAACCCACCTACTGCTATATCTTCCTCCCTATAGAGAGCTCCCCTTTTAATCCCTCTCTATGGCTCAAGTGTGTGTGTGAGAGAGGGCCATGGTCAGGTGTCTGAGAGAAAACAAGGTTAGTGAATGTGGTAAAGCTGATGAGAGATAATGGAGGGTGAGGGCTGTAAAAGTTTGGTTTTGGAGTTTTACAAGTTTAGGGAATGCAGTGAAGTGGCTAAGCAGAAAGAGGATAGCTGGCTACTGATCTCTGAGGAGGTTTAGCTTGCTCTGTGCTTCATTGCTCCCTTTCTATCCCTTCTATATTAATTTATTATGGCAGACCAGTAACAAGTGGGCTGTGGACAGGGGCATTTTGCCAACAGTCATATCATGCAAGTGCTCTTGGGGTTCTCTGTGGAGGCAGAAAAATGGTTTGCAGACAAACTTATTTGTATGTACATGTGACAGACTGAACGGCAGCAAGCCATGGTTTATCATGATATCTGGCTGTTTATGTGAAACAGGAAGTGGATGCTGCTTAGGAGCTGTTGATAAAAATGCAAAGGAATTAAGAGGCTAAGGAAGCCAATGCACTGCCTTGAATTAAAGGAAGGGGTTAGATAGCCAAGGATAGAGACTGCTTGCCAGCCCCCTTCTGACTAAAGTGACTGTGAACTACTGTGGGAACTAGAGAGCAAAGTAATAGCTGACAGCGCTCTCAGTCTCCATTTCCCTCACAGCAGTGTGTGCTAACTTGGAAATTGCTGTTAAAACCTGTCTTTGTACAGACAATATCATCAATGCAAATTGGATAGGTTTCTTTGTCAAAACAAAAACTTTAAAATGATAGAATGGTGCAGAGTAGAATGCCTCTGAGATAACATTGTTTAGAACACTGACAGTGTAGTCAAATTGATCTTTAGGATTGATCTCAAGGATCAAGATAGACTATAAAGGTCCTGACCTGGATAGCCCAGGCAAGCTTGATCTCGTTATAGCTTGAAAGCTAAGCAGGACCGACCCTAGCAAGTATTTGGATGGGAGACCTTCAAAGTATACCAGGCCCGGGAGGCAGAGACAGGCTATCAAGCCATTTTTCTGAATGCCCTCCATGCCCCAGTAGGAATCGCCAAAGGTAACCGTGACTTCCAGGCACAGGCACGCACAAACACACAAATGCAAAAAATACAAAAAAAGAAAGAAGAAGACAGTCTCTAAAGTATATATCATTTAGAAAGTATATATTATTTATATAAAACGAGCGCTTTTAGTCCTTGTCGTAGAATTCAGCAGCACTAGAACAGACTCCGCAACAGTCCTATCAGCAGGTATGTTACACGTCTTCTGTCAGTCACAAGGCCCGCTGGGCATCATTATCCTTCCCTTCTGTGGGTTTAACCTCTGTCGGATCACTTATATAGAATTCCTGATAGTAGGAATGAACCCCAGAGGGGTGCTACAGGTTCATACCCTGCCAAATGAAACACTGAACACGCAGACTGTATCTTATTTGTTTGGACGACTGCTCCAGAGACAGGGCTGTGAATTGAAGATCATCCAAAGTTTGATTCTTACTTTCCAACGAAGGTCAGAATATGTATTTATTGCCTGAAAGGCTTTATTTCATTTCATAAACTACAGAAAATCTTTCTTCATCACCACTTCCCCCTCCTAACTAGTGCAAATATATCCCTTTTCCGTTTACAGCCACAGTTACTTTCATTCATGGAGGAAGAAACATTTTGAGGATCAGAAAAAAACACACTCTAATACTTCCCTGCTAATCAGCAATGCATGCTGGTTCAGCCCACTGGAATGGCAAATGCTGGGCAGATCTCTTGCAAAGTAACATGTCAACCTTCCCATCTATTTCAAAGCCCCACTGCAGCAGAGCAGCTTGTAGAAATGAGTTTAGCAATCATCTGCAGAAAGGAGTTCTAATCTTATCAAGATGAGAATTGATTTTCTTCATCTTGATAGAAGGGGTTTCACAGCGTGCACATGCAATAGTATCAGTGGGATGGAAAGTACAGTTGCTCAGGCAAGATTATTAGTCTGGAAGACCTGGGGCTTCATCCATGTACACATCACTTGTCATTGGCACCTCAGATCATCCTTGCCCAAATAAGCCATGCACTGATTTTAATTTTGCTTGAGTCTG
Organism: Gekko gecko; assembly: GCA_029375565.1. NCBI lineage: Eukaryota > Metazoa > Chordata > Lepidosauria > Squamata > Gekkonidae > Gekko > Gekko gecko. Next base: position 125,392,281 of record JAPDNY010000007.1, read on the forward strand.
CCACCAGAGGGGGCTATGTTCACAGGACACACAGGAGGATACCGAATTCAGGCTGGTTAGAAAAGCTTTAAGAACCATTAATACCTTGTGTCTCTGAAAGCTGTTCTCCCTCCCTTTGAACAAAGCTAGAAATGGCATTCTCCCCATTGGGATTAAGATCATTTTCAGGCAATACATCCTGCACCACTTAAATGTAAATATTTCATTTCTCTCCTGTTTCTTTGCCCTCTTATAAGTGATTCTTTTCTTTGTATTTGGGGAAGCACCATTGTTATTGAACATAATGGTTTTGTACTGATGGTCTTCCCTTGTTTCAATGGGGAAGTTGCCAATTGCCAACAAATGGAGCGGGGACACATCCGTGCTGTTCTTCAATCTCTGGGAGAGAATGCTTCATTTCTAGATATGAAATCTGCTATATTATCTTAAGTGTTAAAGTTGCCAACTACCTGGAGAGAATTTACTGTTTCTTGAATAGGGCTTAATAAGATGTTCTTTACCGGGTGATGTTATTTACCTCCATGCCATGAAAAGCCTTTGTGAAAGGGATGGGACATTTTTCTCCAGGCCTATTGGCAACCCCATTCAATGTGCATGTGCCACATTTGAATATTATGTTGCTGTTCTCTGTTTTGTTGATATTTGTACTTCTCCCTGTCTTGGATACATACCTTAATGTGGTGTGGGGGGTTGTGTGTGTGAGTGAAGCTGAGATAAATACTGTCAGGAGTTTGGACTCTGTCAAGGGGCTAAACTTCTAGCAGAGTCATTCAAGACAGAATTGGTCACAGCTGAGATATCAGACTCAGATGCATCCGCCTTCAGGAATCAACAGCCACATCTGCAGAAGAGAACGGACAGTTCTAACAGTGATTGGGCGGAGGAACCCTTGAAGGGTAGTTACTAGGCGGCAGCAGTATGAGAAGCTGACACTGGCAGAGGATCTAGCATAGACAGCAGCAATAACACTTCCAGTAACCCTGGTTAGTACTGTGCAGAAGAAGGCAATGGTAAATCACTTCTGATCACCTCATACCTTGAAAACCCTATGATGAGACAATCCAAAATGAAAAAAGACAATGCTGAAAGACAGGATCCCCAGTCAGATAGCACTCAATCAGCTACTGGGGAAGAGCAGAGGACAATACAAGTAGCACTATTCTTAATGATGCAACTAGATTAAAGGATATTCAATTATTGATGTAAATGAATGGAAAAGGAACACCCAAAGCTGTTTGACATATATAATAGGAACATGGAACATGAGAAGTATGATTACAGGTAAGCTCAAAATCATAAATAAAGAAACCGAATGTTTAAACATTGCAATCCTGGGAGTGAGTGAATTTAAGTGGACTGGATTAGGACATTTTCAGTTTAGGACATTTTCACCACCTGTTGCAAGATATACAGGAATACGGGCAAGTGGCAGGCTTGAAAATAAATATGGAAAAGACAAAAATCATCACTAAAAATTGCACAAAGGCCCAATGTTCCACTATCCAAAATACCGCGCACATTCAGATAGTTGACAAAGTTAAATACTTAGGGATAACTATCACAAATAACAATAAAAACCTATATAAGAATAACTATACAAAACTTTTAGAAGAAATTAGAAAAGATTTAAATAGATGGCAAGATATGCATATCTCCCTCCTGGGAAGGATTGCTACGGTTAAGATGAATATCCTGCCACGATTTCTCTTTTTAGCGCAATGTTTACCCATCTTAACAAATAAGATATTCTTTGAGGATTTAAATCGTTTGGTGAGAAGATTCATATGGAATGCTAAAAAACCTAGAATTAACAGAAAATTGCTTACTGACAGAAAAGAAAACGGCGGATTGGGTTTACCGAATTGGAGTTTATACTATCAAGCGGCCGCAATGGGTTGGATCAGAGACTGGATTCTTTTAGAAGAAGAAAGGACCCTACATATAGAAGGTCACGACCTACCCATGGGTTGGCACGCTCATATTTGGTACAATCTAGATAAAAGACAACAAATATTTCAAAATCACGTATTTAGAGGCCCCTTGATTAAAATTTGGAAGGAAATTAAAAACAGGTTCTACAATAAAATCCCTAAATGGCTATCCCCAAAAGAAGCTTTTATTTTGCCCTCCCTGTGGGCAAAAGAGAAAAACTAACTTATGAAATGTTATTAACTAAAAATAATGATCTTAAATCTTTGGACTCCCAAGCTTTCCAAAAGGCGAATTTAACAGCCTGGGAGAAAATGCAAATAAGCTCTAGGTACTCTAAGGACAAAAAAAATAATTTTCAGAATACCACTATACACCTAGACAAAATTTGGCTCTCCTCGGCAGATAAGCTGATACAGAAGTTATATACCTTCCTGCTCACTGAAGATTTAATAGATGAAGTGGTTAAACCAAGCATGATTTCTTGGATGCGTGACATAGGTCATAATATCACTTTAGATCAATGGTCTGGGTTATGGAAATCTATTAAACTCCTCAGAGCAACAAACTATAAGGAGAACATTTATAAAATGTTCTATAGATGGCACTGGACACCTGATAAGATAGCCAAATGTTTTAAAGAAGGCTCTGATATCTGTTGGAGATGCAAAAAAGAGATAGGAACATACTTTCATGTCTGGTGGAACTGTGGGAAAATTAGGCCTTTTTGGAAAATGATTTGTAAGACACTGGAAGAAATTACTAATGTTAATATACAATTCGTACCGGAAATATTTTTACTTAATATCCTCCCGGTGGGAGTAAGAAAAGAGGATGCAAGAATTATTCTCTATACAGTCACAGCATCAAGAATAGCAGTGGCAAAAAATTGGAAAAAAAGTTTTGTCCCATCTCGAGAAGAAATTATAAGTAATCTACTGGAAATAGCAGAATCCGATAAAATTAATTTAATCCTCTTAGGGAAAGATGAGTCATTATTTGTAAACAGATGGAAAAAAGTATATAATTGGATGGAAAAGAGTATATGAATAGCTTCCCATTGATCAAATGATCTGTACAAGCTTTATTTTTGCTTGTTTCTGTTTGTTTGTTTGTTTGTTTGTCTGTTTTGTTTCTGGTTTTGTTTTGTTGGTTTATATGTACTGGAAAACCTATAAATAAACTCTTAAATAAGAAAATTAGGAAATGTTTTACTTGGGAAATTACAAACACAGAAGAAATAGAGAGGCTCTAATAGTGAGGAGAGATGTAGCACAAGTGATCAGGGGCTATAATGCAAAGTCTGACTGAATAAAACAATCAGACTTCATGGAAAGCCTACCACATAACCTTTATTCAAGTTTACACCCCAGCTACTGATGCTGAAGCGGACATAACTGAAAGTATTTATGCAATGAGGCCATGAAGAAACTGATAACACACCTAAACAAGATTTGCGGATAATCATAGGTGACTGGAATGCAGAAGTGGGAAACAAAGTAGAATAAAATATTATTGGATATTTGGGCTAGGGGCACACAGTGAAGCAGGAGAGTGACTCATAGAATTCTGTTAAGACAAAAAGCTGTTCATTGTAAGTGTTTCAAGCAACCAAACAGACAGTTGTATATGTGGACATCACCAGATGGTCAATAAGAAATCAAATAGATCACATAATTAGAAACAGAAGATGGAGAAGCTCTATTCTCTCTGCTAAAGCAAGATCGGGAGCTGAGTGGTACACACCATTAATTGTTAATATCAAAAATTAGAATAAGGCTGAAGAAAAACGCCAACACTTTCATTGTCTCAAACTACAATCGAAACAGTGTTTTTGAACCATTAAAGACCATGTAAAGAATAGATTTACATTACTAAGTTCAAGTGAATGGGAAGGAGAAGCACTATGTGTTGAAACCAGACATATTACCAAGGAAGAATGCACAGAATATTCCTGTAACCAAAAGAAATGAAAAACCTCAATGGATGACTGATGAAGCTCTTAAAATTGCTAAAGATGGACAAGAAGTAAAAGGTGACAAATAGATTCATAAGTCTAAATGCAGCATTCAAGTGAGTGGCACTTAGAGAGAAAGACAACTATTATAATAACCAGTGTAAAGAAATAGAAAAGAACAAGAAAAAAGGAAGAGCAAAAGATCCAAGAAATCAAGGGGAAATTTAAAGCATGATTAGACATTCTGAAAGACCAACATGGAGATACATTAACTGAACAGGACAAAATAAAGGAAAGATAGGGACAGTACACTGAAGAACAATACAGAATAGATTAAATAGATGACAGATTCCTTCCAAAAAGAACCTTTTGAAGAAAAACCTGCAATTTTAGAAAGTGAAGTGAAAGTTGCACTCAGAGCAATTGAGAGAAACAAAACACCTGGAGGAGATGGGATATCAATAAAAGTATTTCACATTGCAGAAATGAAGTCCATCGAAATAATATGCCAACAAACCTGGAAAACAAAACAATGGCCCACAGACTGGAAAAATTTCAATCTACATTCCAGTTCTGAAAAAGGAGACATCAAAGACTACAGCAACTTCGTACCATCCCATTAATTTTTTGTGCAAGTAAAGTGATGCTCAGAATCTGACAAATACTGTTACCATATATGGAAAGAGAAATGTCAGCTGTTCAAGCTGGATTCAGAAAAGGAAGAGGCACTAGAGATCATATTGCAAATTTACATTTATTATGGGAGGATATGAGAGGATTTCAGAAGAAAATCAGTTCATGTTCTGAAAATTACAGCAATACTTTTGACTATGTGGCTCATGAAAAGCTGTGGTTGGCTTTTAAAAAAATGGATGTGCCACAATGTCTGATTGTTTTGATGCGCAACAAGTACTCTGGAGTCTGGAAAAGAGGCTACTGTTAGGACAGAATATGGAGAAACAGAATTGACAAAGGTGTCAGACAAGGATGTATTTTATCTCCCTGTCTCTTCAATCTGTATGCAGAACATATCATAAGGAAATCTGGATTAGATTTAGATGAAGGCAGAAAGAAGATTGGTGGGAAGAACATTAACAGTTTGAGATATGCAGATGATACCACATTACTGGCAGAGATTACAGAAGACTTGAAACGACTACTGATGAAGGTTAAAGCAAAAAGCGCCAAAGCAGCATTACAGCTGAACATCAAGAAGACAAAATTAATGGCTACTGGGGAATTACACAACTTTAAGATCGATGATGAAGAAACTGAAATTGTTAAAAGTTTTCCTATTCCTTTGCTCCATCATCAACCAAAAGAGAAACTGCAACCAAGAAATCAGAAGGAGATTGAGACTGGGAAGGGCAGCCATGAAGGAAAGGAAACTAGAAAAAAACCCTAATTGTAAGAATGTGTCCCTGACAACCAAGACATAGACATAGTTTATCTTGATTTTAGTAAGGCTTTTGATAAGGTTCCACCCACTATGAGGGCACCCCTATGCATAGGCATAGGAAAACTGTAATAGCTCAAGTAGTGGATTGTTGAGATTTTAAGCTTCTTAATAGATTTTGTAGCATTCTACTCTATTCTGAATGATTTTATCATGAGGTATTGTTCAAATTCTATTCTGAATGATTTTATTATTGTTGTTTTGGCCCAATGTTCTGGTCATAGAACGTGAATAAAACCTTGAACCTTGATAAGGTTCCACATAATATTCTTGTTGACAAATTGGTAAAATGTGGTTTGGATCCTATTACTGTTAGGTGGATCTGTAACTGGTTGACGGATCGCACCCAAAGAATGCTTGTTAATATTTCATCATCCTCTTGGAGAAGAGTGACAAGTGGAGTGCCTCATGGATTTGGCCTGGGAACTGTTCTGTTCAACATCTTTATAAATGATTTGGATGAAGGATGCTTATTAAATTTGCAGATGATACTAAATTGGGAGGGGTAGCAAATATGGTAGCAGACAGAGTCAGGGTACAGGGTGATCTTGACAGGCTGGAAAACTGGGCTAAAACAAAATGAATTTCAGTGGGGATAAATGTAAAGTTCTGCATTTAGGTATGAAAAATCAAATCCATAATTATAGAATGGAGGGACTTGTCTTGGCAGTAGTATGTGCAAAAAGGATCTAGGGGTTATAGTAGACCATACACTGAACATGTGTCAGCAATGTGATGTGGTAGCTAAAAAGGCAAATGCGATTTTGGGCTATATCAACAGAAGTATAGTGTCCAGATCACGTGAAGTGATGGTATCGCTTTACTCTCCTAGAGTATTGTGTTCCGTTTTGGGCACCTCAATTTAAGAAGGATATAGACAAGCTGGAACATATCCAGAGGAGGGCAACGAAGATGTTGAGGGTTCTGGAGACTAAGTCCTATAAGGAAAGGTTGAAGGAGCTGAGTATGTTTTACCTGGAGAGGAGACAACTGAGAGGTGATATGATAACCATCTTCAAGTACTTGAAGGGCTGTCATACTTCGAGTACTTGAAGGGCTGTTGCCCCAGAAGGTCGGACAGAACCAATGGGTTGAAAGTATATCAAAAGAGTTTTCGGCTAAACATTAGTAAGAACTCCTGACAGAGCGGTTTCTCAGTGGAACAGGTAGTGGGCTCTTCTTCTTTGGAGGTTTTTAAACAGAGGGTAGATAGCCATCTGACAACAATACTGATTCTGTGAACTTAGGCGGATCATGAGAAGGAGGCAGGCAGGGTTGCATCAGTGCTTAGTTCAGGAAGCAATTTTTCTCCATGCCATTTTGGCTGGGGATCCTGGAGGTTTTTTTGTCATTTTCTGAGCATGGAACAGGGATCACTGGGCATGTGGGGGGTAATTGTGAATTTCCTGCATTGTGCAGGGGTTGGACTAGATGACCCTGGAGATCCCTTCCGACTCTATGATTTTGAGATTAAAATAATTCATAGTATAGTATTCCCCATTACTATATATAGGTGTGAAAGTTGGACAATGAAGATAACTGACAGGAAGAAAGCTGATTCATTTGAAATGTGGTGTTAGAGAAGAGTTTTACAGTTACTGTGGACTGACAAAAGGACAAATAAGTGGGTTGTAGATCAGATCAAGCCTGAACTCTCCCTAGAAGCTATACTGAGGCTGTTATACTTTGGTCATATTATGACAAGACAAGACTTATTGGAAAAGGCAATAATACTAGGAAAAGTTGAAGGAAGCAGGAAAAGAGGGAGACCCAACATGAGATGGATTGATTTAGTTAAGGAAGATCCGGCTTTCATTTTGTAAGACCTGAGCAAGGCTGTTAATAATAAAATGTTTTGGAAGTCATTAATTCATAGGGTTGCCATAAGTTGGAAATGAGTTGATGATACTTCAAGCACACACACAAAATCCTAGAGAACGTATTGTGACACACGTACAAAACTCAGAGAAAGGATGGGAGCAAACCTAAAAAATATATGATACGGGGATAAGAAGTGTGACTATTCTACAGGAACAGAGGTCAGCTGAACAGCTACTTTAATGAGCAAAGGGATGCCCTTAAATTATGACATTATTATTCTTGAGTGCTCTCCTCAATCATGGGCTTTAGTTAGTGCATGAAAGCTTCTTTCCTTTTGCAGCATCACATTTCTCAGAGACAGTAAATTGTATGGCAAGGCTCTTCTTTGAAGTAGATCCCTGTGTAGTACTTACATTACATTTTCACTTATAATGTCCTGAGGTTTTTTTAAACATGATGTTATTTTGGTTTTGTACAATTATTAGGAGTGTGGGTTTTGGTCATACTGTTTCTCACAAAAAAGTGTGTTACAGCTACAAGGTAATCAAGTTGTGCAGATCAGTTTCCAACTTTACCTTTTTGCTGACTAATAGAAATAAGTGTTCATGATGTTTTGGAACAGAGTAGAGATTGCCTGAAGCTGGGTCCACCTGCGGAGGGAGAAGTTGTTCAAGTGAAGTGGCCTGATGGAAAACTTTATGGTGCAAAATATCTAGGAACCAATGTGGCTTACGTGTATCAGGTAAGTTTGAATGACTGATGTCTTTGTCAGAAGCCCATATTGTTTTTCACCCCAGGTTCCTTAAATTTGTAGGGTTATACTGGCTGTGCTAGTTGGAAAAATTTATAACAGGGATAAGTCCCTGTTATCTTGTTCAGATGATTTTCTCTTGCCTGTATGACATTTATTTATTAGATTTCTAACCTGCCCTTCCTTGCGCAGCAAGGCTCAGAGCGGTGTACAACAAATTAAAACAAAAGTTTATTAAAAACAATTTCATACAATAATAATCAAAGCTAAAAACAGATAGTGCCTTAGGCACTGACCACGTGATATCCAGGTGGGGTTGTGTAGCTGTGTGGTTTATAGAGCTGGTACACAGTGTAATGAGTGGCGAGATGGAGAGGCGAGGGGAGAAGAGGAGAGCTGGGGGAGGCTGGAAGACCTCGCTGCCTCAACTGTATGCCTGGCAGAACATTTCAGTTTTCAGGCCCTGCAGAACTGAATCCGATTCTACAGGGCCCAGATCTCACCTGGAAGAGTGTTCCACCAGGCTGGGACCAGAGCCAAGAAGGCTCTGGCCCAGCTTGAGGCAAGACTAATGTTTTTTGGTCTGGGAACTGCCAGAAGGTTGTTGCTTGTGGAGCTTTTGGGGTGGGATACCAGGAGAGACAGTCCCATAGATATGTTGGTCCCAGACCATATAGGGCTTTGAAGGTTAAAACCATAACTTTGAATCTTATCCAGCATTCAGTTTGGAGCCATTGCAGCTGGTGGAGCACCGGTTGTACATGAACTCTAAGAGGAGTGCTTGTAAGCACATGCACAGCCGCATTCTGGGCCAATTGCAGTTTCTGGGTCAGTCTCAAGAGCAGCCCTGCGTAAAGTGAATTACAGTAGTCTAGCCTGGAGGTCACTGTTTCATGGAGCACTGTGGCTAAGTTGGGGGGGGGGACAGTAAGAGGACCAGTTGCTGGACTTGGCATAGATGGAAAAAAAAAACAGTCAGGCAACATTTGTGATCTGGGCCTCCATTGAAAGGGAGGCATCCAGAATCATTCCTAAGCTCTTCACAAATGGCCTTGATGTCAGTGGTTGGAAGTTGGCTTCCCAACCTGGGGACCTCTGTCTTTGGCAGATTTAGTTTCATCCAACTCTTCTTCCAACCAGCCACAGCCTCTAGACCCCTGGCCAGATTGTCTGGGGTGGTATTCAGCCGGCCATCCATCAAGAGGTATAGCTGAGTGTCATCAATGCACTGGAGACACCCCAGCCCAAAACTCTATATTAGCTGGGTGAGAGGGTGCATGTAGATGTTAGATAACATTGGGGAGAGGATTGCCCCCAGGGTACACAGCACACTAAAGGGTGCTACATAAAAACCTCTCAATGATCCTTCTCCCTTCTCCCTATGAAAGCTTCCCCCTGTGATTCTGTGCAGTTCTGTCTTGTGGAGAGTGTTTTCTGACTACACCTTTACCTTGAGAAGCTGTGACTCTGGCTTCCAAAGATCAGGGGAAAAAATACTTGGTCATACAGATCATTCTAGGTCGGCCAGGGTGAATTGCTCATTCTAACATATCCTTTATCTGTAAAAGCAGCATATGAACTTGGGTTTCCAGCTGCTTGGACCACAATTCTGAAGCATACAAACAAGAAATCTCATCATCCATACTGGAATAATACAAAAGTTTCAGACATGCGGGCCCATGGTGTATTTAAGCAATCAAATTTTATAAGCACAAGTCTATAATCTGGAAAAAAAGTCTGTTATGTTCAAGGTTAACTATAATGACAATCAGTCATATATTAGTCCTAGGCAGGTGCTGAGCTTAGAGTAAGAAAGTCTAAGATACCAAAATGTCAGATTGAAAAGTCCACACACTTTAGGGCACAAAAGTGTGTAATGGTAGCCCAGTGGCTGTTTTAAAACAGGAAAAGCTATTTCTGGAAGGAGTGATCAACAGTGGAGAAGGAGTGGAACACAAGCACTGACCCTTTCCCCATCCACCATTTCTTCATTTCAGATCCCACTGCTTAGGTGTTTCAATGCATGGTGTGTGACATCTTGCCAAGAACATCTAGCTGAAGTTCACACTGGGCATCGCTCAGCTGAAACCTTAACTTAGTGTATACTTTTATGAAATTTTTCTGTTACCCAGCCCCATATTTTTACCATGTCCGTCAACAGCTGTGGATTAAAGCTGGCTAGGAGCAGCACCTTGTGCTAATTGTCCTGCTCTCTTCTGGTGACTGGCCTCTTACACGTGGGCATTCCCAGTTGGGAGTATTCATAGTGTTGTAATAAAAACTCCTGAACAGAGCATTTGACAGCAGGATTCTAACATATAAGCTGGGAAAGGAAAACTTGGGGAAAGAGGTTCTGATGGTTCTAGAGAAAGGCAAATGAAAGGAACTTGAAACATTGGTGCAATGTTCTTTTGAGGGTCACAAGGTTAGGTGGTGTACAGCTGGCCATTGTTCTTACCACTTGTGACTATTGCATGCACATCTCCACATGCAAAGCATGCCTTAGAGGAGTAAATTTATTTCCTATTTGTTGTAGAAACATAAAGGTATGTTAAGTGACCTTTCTAAGGTCACATGTAAAACATAAATAACTTACACTGTTTTATGGTGTCCTATCTGCTAATCATGTTTAAAAGAAGTTCAGTAAAGGATTTGTTATTTTGTACTTGATGATCCAGAATGCTTAGTTAACTGGCATCACCCAGAGGGCAAGCCCTTCTCCCTCAGCCACCACAGTAATTTGTCTTTGACTGCACAGGCACCCCACTCCTGCATTGCCATCCATCCATCTAGCCAGCCAGTTTGAAGCCTCCAGCCATAGCTGGGCTTTTTACAGCCAGCACTGTCAGCTGACATCCTCCTCAGGCAGCTCCTTCCTGCTGAACCTGCCTCAAGCTTTTGGGAACCAGTTCTGTTGGAAGACTCCTGGGCAGCTGGCCTGCTTGTCTGCCTGCTGTGTAGGATAGCTCTGTGGCTCAGGAAGAAAGGGAAGGGTCCTGCTAGATGGGGGAGGGCTTTTGCCATGGCATTCTCAATGGTGGGGTAGGCTGCTGCAGATTATTCTGGTTAGCGTCTGGAACAGAGGAATAAAGCATCATTGTCCAGCACATTTAATTAACCAGCTGCACCCATTCCTCATGATTGCTATATAACAAAGTTTTCACTGAAGCAGAAGGATCTTATGATGCATTGTATAAAAAGGAAGAAAGATATTTGGTGTGATTTAAACAAGCAGCTCATAATGATAATATGGTATTTGGGAGGCATTTAAGAAATGAACAGTTCAGGACTTGTTGAGACTCTCTTATTTATGGCACCTTTACATATTACGGATTCCCCAAAGGAAGATCCTTGCATAACTCTGGGGAAATTGCATATTACCTTGCAGCAACAGAAGCATGATGGCTTGGAAGAAGTGATTTGCATCATATAGATGGGAAGAGTGCTTCAGTTGCTCTTTACACCAGTTGTTGTTTCCTTGAATCCCCACCCCCCAGAACTATGAGTAAAAGCAGACTTGGAATATTGGCAGAAATAAAAACAGCTGGGTTGGGAGACTTTCAGGAGGGAAGCAACTGGCAAGGAAGATTTTTAACTACTCATTTCCTCCTTCTCACATATCCAATCACCCCCTCCCCTGGGCAATTTGCCATCAAAAAGACTACTAGGATTTCGTCATATACAGCTTTAGTGTAAGATGTGGTTTGCCTTGATCATATGCAACTAAGTCTGAAGTACCTGCATGGTCAGTGCTTTGATGTTGCAGAACTAAGCAGATTTTTAAGATCTGCATATAAACAAAACAAAAAATATTTTTTGCACATCTGTGCTATTCATACAGATAAATTCACAAAGTGGATAGAATGCAGTTAATATAATTCTAAAGAAGGATCATTTGAAGCAACGGTTGTGACCTTTGTACATGTTTCCCTTAATCACTTTGAGACACAGTAGTAATTACGTGCAAAATCAGGTCTGTATTTTTGAGGGAAAATTTGAGTCCTAAGTATTTAGTGCCTTGCTTATGTGTTCCTTTTTAATATGCATGTGTAAGCTTATGAAGATAACTAAATTATCCATGTACCTAATCAAATGCTTTCTAGCAATTTCAATTAAACCACTAATTTATGATGTCCTAATGCAAGAAAATCACATGGAGAGAACTAAATAGCAAATGTCCTGCATATTATTGTGGTAGTGGTTTTTATTATTATGTGTGTGTATCTCTTGGGGCTGATATAAATTAATATGGACAGTGATTGACAAAGTTATTGGTCTACAGTTCACCCAATGAAGCCCGATTCAGATTTGAATTCATTAGAGATACTCTACTGACTCCCTCTGTCATAGCCCCTTATTGAACAACCATTACTTATTATTAGGTGTCAACAGTTTGGGAATGGTTTCTAGCACAGTAAGGATAGACTTTGACTTCCAATTAGCTGGGATGGCAGATATGACTGAATCTTCTATGGAAGAACTGGGGGGAGGGGGAGGGGGGACGGGATCATGGCAAAACCATGGTTCATCTTTGTGGCTTCTGTGCAGTCCCACATGGGACTGTGCTTCCGCAGGCCAGTCACGGAGAGGAGTTAATGAGCTTTTTTAGAGAATTTTCTAGTCTCCTAAGAGTGCTTCCCCTCCCACTTACTGTGTTGAGTGTGTTTTTCCCGCCCAATTGTTATGTGATGTGGGAGTGGTGAGCACACTTCCCTCAGTTCCCTTTTAGCCACCACTAAGAGAGGACAGATCTCAGTGAGCTTTGATTCTTTCCAGAGTTCTCTGAGAGAACAGAGAATATTTCTCCTCAGGAATTTTCTAAATATGACTCTATTCAAAAAGTGCAGACAGTGCAGGGCCAAAATGTCCCCAAATGATGAACACTCGACCTGCCTTTTATGCCTTGGAGAAGGCCATGACACAGTCCTTATGCCAGGCCTGCTGCCACCTCACACCTTAGGTGAGGGAAGGTAGGGCAGTTTGATTAAAAGCAGCTCCCCAGGAGAAAGCTTTAGCCGGCCCAGATCAAATGCCTGAAAAACAAAAGAGAAACATTCCAGGGCACTGTCGGTGAACTCTATCCTGAAAGCCACAATGCTGCAGATTGCTAGGGAATCAACCGTGCCCCATTTGGCTTCCAAATCACCAGCTAAAAAGTCCAAGAAAAAAAATCTAAACACATAAGCTGCACCTCACCATACAGGTCTTTTTCACCCTGTGATCACCAGGACCCTAAGCACCAGCGATCTCCCTCACCTTGGACCTGACAATTAGTCTCCTCTCAACATCAATCCAACTCTCAAAATTGGCATCAACCCCGATTGCAAAATCGACACCATATGACATCACCTCCAGAGAGACCGTCTGTGTCACCTCACCATTTTTCACCATCGAGACAGATCGGCATCAACATACCAAGACTGCAAATTCCCTAGCCATCTCAGTCATTTTCCGATGTTGAAATTCTCAATGCCCTGGTATTGAGTCACAACAGGAGAGAAGATGGGAACCTCAGTCAAAGCCCACCTTGGTTTCCATTCCCTATGATATTTCCTGCATAATGCTGTCCTTTCAGGACATTATCCCCTTCTTGGACACAAACCTATGGTTTGCTGTTATTGACCTTAAAGATGCCTACTTCCATATTTCTATTCATGCAGCATGTAGAAGGTACCTTAGATTCATTCACAAGGGCACAGCATATGAATATACTGGGCTATCCTTTGGTTTGGTGTCAGCACCTAGGGTGTTTAATAAATGTGCATCAGTCATAGTGTCATATTTAAGACTGTAAGGTTGGTTACTATATCTATAATTGGATGACTGGCTTTTCATATCTGACTTGCCAGAAACTCTACAGGTTAACTTGGACTGTGCATTACAGATGCTAAAAATTCTGGGGCTTCTTATCAATGAGAAGTCCCACATCATGCCAATTCAATGCATGGAATTCATAGAGTCAGTTCTGGATTTTAGGAAGGGGAAGGCTTTTTTGCCTTTACTGAGGGCAAAATGGATAAGGTCACTGGCCATGAGAACCATGGCTTGTAGGTTTTAGTTGATCAAAATGATCCAGAAACTTTTGGGATATATGGCTTCCACCACATGCTAGATTATTCATGAGACCCATTCAGAATTGGTTTATTAGACAACTAGGAGTAAGGCCCGTTGTGGGAAGAAATACAACGAGCTCTAGAAGGAAGCTCCAGGTGAGTGTCCCGGCTGTGGCTAGTGGGGCGGCAGAGGGAAAAGGTAATACCGGGAAGCAAGCTATGTTTATTTCCTTTAGTTTAGCTATAATGCAGGGCTGTCTCAAGTCATTTTGCTGCCCCAAGTGGGTAGTATGGGAGGACAGCCTCATTGTAACAGGAATGATTCCCTCCACCCCTGACTTACGTTGATTTGGGGTTATGCAGTGGCAGCTAAGGTAGAAAAGCACCGCCTCTTATTCCATGTCTTCTGGGTTCCAAAGGTCTGGAAAGCAGTTCCATAGCCAGTTACAGGGTTGCCAACTCTGGGTTGTGACATACCTGTAGATTTGAGAGGTAGAGCCTGGGGAAGGCAGGGTTTGTGGTGTGGAGGAACCTCAGCAGGGTATAATTCCATAGAGTCCATTGCTCAAAGCAGCCATTTTCTCCAGGAGAACTCATCTTGGAGATCTCCAGGTGCTGCCTGGAGGCTGGCAATACTAAGGGGAGGGCCAGACCTGTAGATTTGAGACGTAGAGCCTGGGAAGGGCAGGGTTTGGGATGCGGAGGGACCTCAGCAGGGTATAATTTCATAGAGTCCATTGCCCAAAGCAGCCATTTTCTCCAGGAGAACTGATCTTGGGGAGGGCAGGGTTTGGGGTGTGGAGGGACCTCAGCAGGGTATAATGCCATAGAGTCCACTGCCCAAAGCAGCCATTGTAATAGCTGGGAAATTTTCTGTATTTCTGTATGATGTGCTGTGGCTGGGGAACACAGTGATTTCTGGAAGATCTCCAGGCCCCACATGGAGATTGGCAACTCCAGTGTCCATTTAAGGGAAAATGTACTTTACCTCAGGACACATTCGGTGACTCCTAACAGCAACAGCAAACTGTTTAGAATATTAGAGGCAAAGACCAATTGGGCCGCATATGCAAATGACCTCTGTGTTCTGACTGGCTATTGGGGGGAGAGGAACAGCAAACTGTTTAGAATATTGGAGGCGAGACTCAGGCAATGCAGCCAGTGGATAGGGACAGCTTCTGAGTGACAGATCATGGAGCCAAAGGCTGTGGGTGCGTGTGGAATGTTCAGGAGCGTCCACGACCAAAACAGAATTATTATAGAGAGAGACTAGGAATAAGGCCTGTTGTGGAAATAAATACAATGGGATCTAGAAAGAGGCTCTGGGAAGGTGCCAAGGCCTTGGACACTCAGTGTCAATTTGCTGTGGTGACCTCAGCAGGGTATAATGACATAGAGTCCACCATTTTCTCCAGAGGAACTGATCTCTGCTACCTGAAGAGCAGTTGTAGTTTTGAGTAATCTCCTGCCCTTACCTGGAGATTGGCAACAATGTTACCCAGGAGGAAATGGCTGGTTTGGAGGGTGGAGTCTATGGCATTCTACCTGTCTGAGGTCCAAACCCTCTTCAAACCCCACCGTCTCCAGACTCCACCCCTCAAATCCCCAGGAATTTTCCAACCTGGAGTTGGCAACCCCATCTCCTTCCTGGCTAACCATCAACATACCATTATCTGCCCCTCTGACTGCAGCTGATTTCTACCCTCCCTCCTGGAAATCAGTTGTAATTCTGAGTGATCTCCACCCCTCACTTGGAGATTGGCAACAATGGTTCCCTGGGAGGAAATGGCTAGTTGGGAGGGTGGGGTCGATGGCATTGTACCTGTCTGAAGTCCCACCCCTCCTCAAACCTCACCCTCTCCAGGCACCACCACTCAAATCTCCAGGGATCTCCCAACCTGGACTTGGCAACCCTGTCTCCTTCCCACCCAAGCATCAACCTACCTTTATTTCCTCCTGTTCAGCTTTCCACCTCCCCCCCACATACCTGCAGCCTCTATAGTGCTCTGAAACCCTGACCTGCATGTCACAGTGGCTGTCATGGGGGGGGGGCATCTCAGCAAGGCATAAGGACACAGAGTCCACCATATTCTCCAGGGGAACTGATCTCTGTCATCTGGAGATCAGCTTTAATTCTGAGTGATCTCTAGCCCTCACCTGGAGATTGGCAACAAAGGTTTCCCAGGAGGAAAAGTAGTCTTTTTTTTTTACTTGCACAACAACCCTGTGGGGTAGGTTAGGCTGAACGTCTGTGACAGGTCCAAAATCACCCACTCAGCTTCTACAGCACGAACCTGGATCTAGCAGACCCTGCTCTGAAGCACTGATTGCAATGCCCAGGGTAGCCAACCTCCAGATGGAGCCTGAAGATCACCAGGTATCACAACTGAACTCTAGACAACAGATCTCTCCCCCCCAGAGAAAATAACTGCTTTGGAAGGTGGGCTTTATGGCATTCTGAGGCCTCTCCCCTCCCCAAACCCTGGCTTCCAGGAAATCTCCAGGAATCTCCCTACCTGGAGCAGGCAACCCTAGTCAGGACTGGCCCCAATGAGTTCCTCATAAAGGCCTGTGAAGGCAACCCTTTGTCTGAACCAAACTTGGTTGTCTACTGTGGCAAAATGGGCTCCAGTTTACAACTCAGCTATTCACCTCCCACCCTTGTCCTGTGGGTGTATCTCATTCCTGAAATTCGCTGCCACCACTCACTGAATTGTCACTGCCTTTTTAGAGGGACAGTAAGACCCCTCTGGCCAAATCTCCCTATTTGGATATGGAATCCCCATCTTTGAGGGATCCCTGGAAAGTTGGCAACCCAAGGATCTGGCCTTTATTTGCTTCCCAGGGCTACCCCCTCCCTTTGGTATTGTGCAGAGAAGGGGAGACTATGTGGTCAGAGCACAACACAGATTATTAGCTCAAATAAAAGAATTTATTTAACTATTTACACAGTAATGGAGCTGTAGGAGCAAGCAGATACCATGAACCAATAGGGCATAAATCAACAGGGGTTCAACACAATCCTCTTTCCCTACACAGAATACTCTCTACCTCTGGAGGTTATGGGCTCAGCTGTACTTCAGCCTCTCTCTCTTGCCCAAGAGAGCAGGGAAACTTCCATTCATTCCCCAGTCCAGCCGACTGTGGAGTGGCTGTATTTCTGCTGCCTCCCAGGAACGAAGACTGCCTTGGGGCAGTCCCTGTTTTCCCACTCTTTTTTGCCTTGGGGCAGCTGGGAACATCCAGCAGATGAGGAGGCCCCATTCAAACCAGTGAGTGATACCCCTGCAGGCCCCTCTCTGGAACTACAGCTCAATTAAGCCTTATGAGGGAACATTTTAAAAACAGAGAAGGCAGCCATCTCACAGACACAGGTAACTGCCATTTCATTATACCTACCAACAGCTACTGAGGGAAAAATTAGTCCCACACAGGAGGCAACTGTCTTTATCATTCTGACAGGGCACAGTGGCTGAAGGAATGGGCAGGAAAGAGGAGCAAACCTAGCACCCAGCCAATGGCATGTGAGTATTCTTGAGTGGCAGCTGGGCAGGACTCAGGCAACGCAGCCAGTAGCTAAGGACACCTGATTGACAGATCAGGGAGCCAAATGCTGGGGAAGTGTGTGGAACATAGAGGCAAGAGGGACACGAAAACTCTTTTATATATAAGGAGAGATACCATCCACAGACAGTCATTGGATGAGGCTTTCTATCCGCAGACCAATACTCAGGTCTCTAATCTGGTGGACTAAGAGGCTGCACTTTCTGAAGGGTACATCCTTGTGTCCTCAAGGTCACAAATTGTAGGTTTCTACAGATGTCTCCTTAAGAGGTTGGAGAGCACATTGTGGGTTTCATACTGTGCAGGGTCTATGGTCTGTTAGTGAGACACATCTTTATATTAATTTATTAGGACTCAGGGCAGTAAGACAGGATCTTTTTTTCTTCTACAGACTGGCTGCAAGGTTGCTGAGTTCTCGTGGCCACAGACAATACCATGATAAAATTCTATATAAACAAGGAGGGATGGGATCTGTCCAGTTGTGCACAGAAGCCACTCACATTCATCACAAAGTGCAGTTCATCACAAAGTATACCTTACAGCCATTCAGGGCAATCAAATATTGTAGCAAACATACTAAGCAGAGACATACGAGTTTCCCAAAAATGATCAATCACAGATCATTGCCTTTAACCAGTCTTTCACGAATGGGGCTTTCCAGAGATAGACCTGTTTGTGACCTCACTCAACAAGAAATGCCTGCAATTCTGCTTCTGAGCAGCACTGGGTCATGGTTCACTGGGGGATGCCTTCCAGTGTTTATGGCATGGATGCCTGTTCTATGTGTTTACTCCTTTTGGCATACTCCACAAGGTGATCGGCAAACTGAACATAGACAGAACAGCCTGCATTCTCATAACACCATAGTGGCCAAGGCAAAGCTGGTTCCCACTGCTGTGAAAGCTGCCCTGGAGTCAGTTCAAAATTCTTCCCAGGGAAGATGACCTGCTATAAGTAGACCCCAACCAGCAAGCAGGGCTCAGCACACTTCACCTAACAGCTTGGTGGATCAGCCCAAACCCTCCTTAAGAAAGAGGGTGTCAGAAGTCCTAACAGCTGTTCATAAACCTTCCATGAGGAAGTCTTATGAGTACAAATGGAAACAGTTTTCAATATGGGCTAGCCTTCAACCAGAAACCTGTACCATATTTGAATACCTCCTCTCCCTAAAGGACAAGGGGCTTTCGGCCTCTTCCATTAAGGTGCATTTGTCTGCAGTTTTGGCATTTCATGAGTTAATTAATGGTTCTACTGTTTTCTCTAATGTAGAGGCTAAATGATTCCTTAAAGGATTGCCAAATTTATACCCACCCACTGTTTACTTAGTGTTATCTAGACACATGTATAAACCGTTTGAACTGATGGCTACGTGTGACGTGTTTCGTACAAGATGGCATTTCTAGTTGCTGTGACACCTGCAAGGAGGGTGGGGGAGCTAAGATCCCTTTGCTGTGACCCTCCCTTCATAAAATTCCATGTAGAAAAGGCAGTCTTGAGACCATGCATAGCATTTCTACCAAAGGTGGTTTTGAGGTTCCACTTGGGGCAGGGCATCACGCTTCCAAACTTCTTCCCACCCCCAACTTCCTCATCAGAAAGAGCTGCCTCTGCACAGACAGCACTGAGGTGGATATTGTCAGCTATTAAGATAGCATACTCTGATGCTAGTACACAGTGTCCATTCTCTGTGTCTGCACACTCGATAAGGGCCCAGGCTTCCTCTGCAGCATTCTCTGCTGGAGCACCACTTGAGGCTATATGCAAGGCAGCCACTTGGTCAAAGCCTTCGACTTTTGTACGCCATTATTCAATGGATGTTGAGTCCAGGAGTGATGCAGCTGTGGGAAAAGTAGAGTTACAATCACTTTTTTGCTGTCAGCCCACACCCTCCTTCTCCTCGATAAGTAAGTTTGCAATTCTCCCATGTGGTACTGCACAGAAGCCACAAAGGTGAAAAGGGGGTTTCGCTTACTTGCAGCCTTTGATCACTGAGTGGTCGTTTGTGCATCCTTCACTCCTTTCCCTGCTGTGCGCTATTCATTATCTGGGGTCATTATTATGGCAGCGAAGGGAGAACTGAGGGAAGAGTGCTTGCCCCTCCCACATCACATGACAATTAAGTGGGGAAAACACACTCAACACAGTGAGTGGGAGGGGAGCACTATTGGGAGACTCGAAAATTCTGTTTAAAAATCTCGCTAGCTTCTCTCTGTGCCAGGCCTGCAGAAGCACAGCCTCATATGTGCCTGTATAGAAGTCCACTTGATGAACAAAGGTTACAGGCAAGTGTAACCTCTTTTTTCTTCAGATTGCCTTTGATGGTTTGTTTTGTCCATCATATTGAAATATGTTTATTATTATTTTTACCCATTAGAATGAATACTAAAAAAAATGATCTTTTACTAAAACAGAACTGAAAAAAGGACAGCAAAACAAGCTTTCACTAGATTGTGTGAAGTTGGTGATGTCTACCAGTTTGAACCTTTGAAGCCATTCTTCATTAGGCCAAGAAGGATTTATGGAAGTTGCTAGGTATATAATAGCCAGCCATATAATATGGTTTCTATATGATTTAGCAAAGCACACATGAATGTTATGTATTTTGATTATTTCTCAGTCTTTTTGAAATGTAAAGCTATTTGTTTAGAAAACTTGCATGCTGCTTGAGGCAGCTCACAACCAAAGCAATAAAACAAGATCAACCAAGACATTAAAAATGAGTCAATAAAAACAAATCACACCAATAAACAATCAATAAAACAACCCAAGTCAATAACACAAATGAATAAAACTATGTCAATAAAAACAAGCTAGGGCATCTCTGCTTATATATAAAAGAGTTTTGGTGTCTCTTCTTTTCAGTATACTGAAAACTCATGAACTTTTAAACATTTTAAAAAGAATTTTGTTGAAGAGACTCCGGAACTCCATTCCAGCATATTCCCCCAGACAAAAAGCCCCGATTACGGTAATCTAATCTGGATGTGATCAGAGCATGGATCAATATGGCCAAATCATGTTTTTTGAGGAATGGGTGGAGCTGATGTATCAGCCCAAACTGATGAAAAGTGCTGTATGCCACAGAGGAGACCTGAACCTCCAACCCTAGGCCAGGATTCAGTAGCACTCCTAAGCTATGAGCATGTACCTCAGGGGGAGTGCAGCCTCGTCCAGGACATGCTAACTCCTGAGCACTTGAGCAGCTTTGCCATTGACCAGCAGTAACTCAGTCTTGTATGGACTGAGCTTCAGTTTACTGACCCACATTCATCTCTGGCACCTACTCAGGTCTTCAGTGACCCCACCTGGCTCAGCTGTAAGAACATATAGAATTAGGTGTTATCTTCCATATTCTTTTTATACAGACGTCTATATTATGTGTGATGGGGCACTGGAACTTGTGCTCATCTACCCTGGGAGATTTCATGTCTGCACTTTGGACATGACTTTTGAATAGAGATATGTGCCTATTGGCTTTAATCTCATATGTGTAGAGGTTATGTCTTCTTACTTTACTGTAAAACATAAAATATATGAATAGATATTTGGTCAGGAATTCAAAGTGCAATTGTAGCTAATGCTTTGTCAATGTCTGACAGGTGAAAGGTCATGTCAAAAAGTAACTTATAACTTCTGAAATATATAGCTAGTGCAGCAGCACAGTAATTTAGCATTCCCCGCACCTAGCTGCATTTCATTTCTCATTTTCTGCTAAAGGGGTTCATGCTGGATTAGATCTAAACCTAAGCATGATAAAGCTTTTCATCTTCTGAACCGACCATTTTAAAGAAGTTCCATCAGATTCAATATAATTCTGTTAACTGGCATTTCCTTTAGTATCACTCATACCTTCCCCCCTTTTGACATAAGTCTTCCGCTACCTTGAAAACAGAGTGATTAATTCTTATCACTTGGAAAATTAGAGACAAATGTATCAAGCTATTTTAACATGTTATATAATATGTGTGTATGTAGGCATTATTCAGAATGCCTAGGATTTTTGTTTTTACTGTTATTCCTGGTGTGTACTTTCATATGTCTAAGTTTGGACTAGTTTACAGTTGCCAGATTTCATGCAGTTATTGTTTCAAGCTGGTATAACAATACATCAGATTTATATGAAAATTCCATGAAGACTCTCCCTGGGATGTTTTCAAGAACTAATTCAAGAACACGTGTTTGGCTACCCGTGATAGCCCATGTGAATAACAGAATAATGATAATTTGATTAATTTCTTTCTTTAAAAATTAGGTCGAGTTTGAAGATGGTTCTCAGATTGCAACAAAGAGAGAAGAAATCTACACTCTTGATGAAGAGCTGCCTAAAAGAGTGAGAGCCCGATTTGTAAGTAACAGTGAAGAAGTTTGCTCTAGCAAATACTACCAAGCCAACCTCTGAAATTCTTTATAATTCTCACAAATGTTGCGATGATTTAGCATACATGTGACTTTTTTGAATTTCCATCATAGCATGTGAAGTAAGGCCTCATTTGACCTGTGAAGACTTTTCTTGTGGATCCTTTGGTGTCATATAGCATTTCACTCACAACTTGGTCATTCATGGGAAGTTGCAAAGGGATTGCCATGTTAATGCTCACCTGGATGGGTAGCCTGATCTTGTTATGTTAGTCTATTGTAGGGAAATGAAACAAAAGTCCAGTGGCACCTTGTTTTCCCCGGGGAACCAGCCTTGGTGAGCTTTATATTGCCTCCCTCTGCTGTGTGCTCCAGATTTTACAAGGGCTACAAAGTTTAATTTGTTTTGGATTGGAAAGCATCAGAGACACAGAGTCTTCATAATATTTGTTTTGTTTACAAAGGTACAAGCAAAGCTTAGCATAAGCAAATAGACTTTTCTACAATTGACCCCCAATTGGGTTTCTAAAGAATAGATGGTATAACCCCTGGTAAGGCTGCATCTAATTCTAGATGAATATTTAGCTCACTCCATGTTAACTGCCAGTTACCCTCTATTCATATGTGTGTATGTGCAACACACACAAAGACATTCACTCCTTGCACAGCACTTGTCTGTACTCCCCCATGCCTGTAGGTGAATTGCTCATTGAGGAATGACATCTACTGCTGTTAAAGCAGTATGTAGGCTGTGTTGTAAAGCCTTTGACTTCTAGTAGCTGACACTTTAGGCAGAGCCAACTCAACACTAATAAGATGGCCAAAATTCCTAGCAATATGCTGGGTAATGATGGCTCATATTTTCAAGACAGGGAAAGACTCATTAAACAGAGATGGCAGCAGTATCTCCCAGCTATAGACAAGCAGAATAGTGGTAGATTCTCTGGTAGGCCAGGAAGTGTTAAGTCGAAATCTATTCTGTGTAAACTAGAATCATGCCCATAAAAGTGGTGTACAAATTGGAATGATTTTGTCAGGGCACAGTGTCTCTGGTCTAACAAGCTAGTTTCAAAATCTAGAGACAATGTTAGTAGAATCAGCATTTGCCTGACAACATATACAAAAGAGATGGTTCTTCAGTAGTATAATAATGTGTTAGATTCAAGTCCAGTAGCACTTTGGAGACAAATGAGAGTAAAGCACCCTTCATTAGACAAGAGTAAGTAGAAATGGAGATTTCTGAGTCCTTTTATCCTAGTCAAAAGGCAGGAGAGATGTTGTAAAGGATGCAAATGTAAAATGCACATTGTAATCAGCTTGATAAAGCAGAAGGGTAATTCTTGGAGGCAGAAAATTAACATCTGTAGTAAGATAAGAATCCTATTTCCCTATTCAGCCCTGGGAGTTTTATTGTTCTGACCTTGTAAATGAACTCAAATTCAGCAAACTCATGTTATAATTTCCCCTTGAAATTTCTTTGTTTGACAACTGTATGACCATCTGACAGCAATGCTGACTATATGACTCATTATGAATTTAGGAAGATTGTGAGAGGGAGGGCAGGAAGGGATGAGCCAGTGCTCGGCTCTTGTGGCCCTTTCTCATTTGCCCAGGATAATGCCAATCATCATTTTGGAGTCAGGAAGGAATTTTCCTCCAGGCCAGATTGGCCCAAGGATCCTGAAGGTTTTTTTCCTTCCTCTGCATATGGAGCAGAGTTCATGGAGGAATGGGAGGGAGGTGTCTGTGAATTTCCTGCATTGTGTAGGGGCTTGGACTAAATGACCTTTGGGGTTACTTCCAGCTCTGTGTTTCAATGATTAAATGTTCTCCCACTGGTTTGTTAGTGTTGTGGGTTTTAATGTCAGATTTATGTCCATTTATTCTTTTGCGTAGGGAATGAACTGTTTGTCCAATGTAGAGATTGGAAAGACATTGCTGACATTTGATGGCATGTATAACACTGGAAGATGAACAAGTGAATGAACCTGAGATGGTATGGCTGGTGTTGTTAGGTCTGGTTACTGTGTTGCTAGAGTGGATATGGAGACAGAACTGCCACCTTGGTTTGTCGCAGGTCCTGGTCCCAGATTCCATGTCCATGTTGTATTGCTGTGGGTGAGAAAGGTATTGCTGTGGGTGAGAAGTTGTTTAAAGTTAGGAGGCTGTCTGTGGGTAAGAAAAGGTTTGCCTCCCAGTGCCTGTGGGAGAGGTGTATCATTGTCCAGCATAGGCTGTAGGTTGTTAATGATGTGTTGAACCAGTTTGAGCTGAGAGCTGTGATGTTTTGTTATTGTTCAGTTTAGGCCTACCTTGTAGCAGGTTATCTCTTGGTATCATTCTGGTGTTGTTGATCTGCAGGACCTACAACAGACATTCTTGGAATTACAATACTCACCAAATGTAGTAAGAAAACAGATCAACAAAGCCATAATGAGACTGACTAGTTCTACAGATATGGTGGCTTAATGCTATTCATTTTAAAGTTGTGACAGTTCTATAGATCAGGTTTTTTTCTATGCTAATTTTAATAGCTTAAGTAACTCTAAAACCACTGCTTATAAATGGAGCCAAGATAGAAATGGGAACAATGGGGAAAGATGATGGAGAATTGGGACATTCTATAGTGAAGAACTCTAGAGGATAGCCCATAGACCTATACCTTCTCTCCAGGATGCCGGGGGAGGACCACAGAAGGTAAATATCCAGACTTCTAAATGCTTTTAAGTAGGAACTGCAGATCAATTTCATCCATGCTTTTGAATACCTGAAAAATAAAGAGATGTGTACCAGAATTAATTGTATGGTCACATTTATATCTTCCTAAGTCCTGTGGTGCTCAAATACAGATTTCTGAGCTTTAAAGATAAAATCATATCAGATGCCTTCAGATCAATTTCTTAGGCTTTGTGTGAACTCCATATTTCCTTATTCTGAATGACACCAGTTTGGACTTTTGCACCTCCATAATGGGACGTGAAATGCTGAAAAGGCTTGGGTAATAGCTAATACAGTACAGAAATCAGAGCTGGATTTATGTATACACTAAGCAAACTACAGCTTGTGGCCTCTAAAGACAAACAAATTACTAAATTAACATTTCTTTGGTGATGCTAAGGGGCCTCTTAAATTTAACATAGCTTAGATTCTAACATGTATTAATACAGCCCTGCTGTAAGCATTCAGACAGCCCCTTTCCTGCATCTGTCTTATTGGCTCGGAAGACAGTGTGCTAAGCGCCTCCTACCCAATGAATTGTAAATAGTTTTTCCAGAGAATCAGTGCAGTGAATTCCATCCCAGTCTGGCATGGTCACAGACGCAATTAGTGGCTAATGGTTAATAAGGAAAGTTTCTTCCACAGTGGCCTTGAAGGCCCCCTGTGTAGTTTCATGGTCAGTGTCACCACCTTGCAGAATTCTCAGATATTTAAATGGTGTCCATAGCATGGGAGGAAGAAAAAGGCATATAGTTGAGCAGAGAGGAGCCATGAAGGAAGCAATACCCTGCTATGGAGGTGGCAGGCAGTTTCCTACTGTTGGCCAGTTCCATCTATTGGTCAATGCCGTTGACCCTGACGGAGACCTCCTCACAAGAAATACTCTGTTCATGAGAATAGGCCTGCTTATGAGAAAAGGTCTGTTCATTGAACAAGTCAAGTGACAGAGAATTGGCATGGTTGGAGAACCACTTGTCAAAGGCAGATTAGGAGAGAGGCTGAGAAGAAAGGAGACTCTGTCTGTTCGTGGTCAGAGAGGGAACCAGGAGAAGTAGGCACTGAGTAGAAATTCCCCCATTCCCTTTAACTAAGTTAAAAGCTTTCTCCACCCCTCTTCCTCTCGCCATCTTTAAATGTATCTTTTACAAGAGATTGCTGTTGTCTTGATTTTGAAGAAATTTAATTATACCAAGGTAGGAAAAAATTCAGTTTCCATGCTGTTATTCTGTGTGATTATATAAAGAACACCTGTTTTTAGTCTACAGCATCTGATATGAGATTTGAAGACACATTCTATGGAGCTGATATCATCCAGGGAGAAAAGAAGAGACAGAGGGTGCTGAGTTCCAGATTTAAGAATGAATATGTGGATGACCCTGGGTACCGCAGTTTCTTGAAAAGCTCATTCCAGAAGAAGGGCCAGAAGAGACTATAAGGAAGAAACAAAAATGAACTCATAGACAGTTCACCTGCTCTCTTTCTGTGTGTGAGCCAGGGGTTTTAAATATGGGGTAACTTGCCTTCCAAAACACAGATGTTGTTATTAGCTTGATGATCTACCTTTGTTAAGTCAAACTTCCAGCTTCTGGTTGAAATACTTCTTGAGTGTACCAAAAATTCTACTAAGAAATGTTTCAGGTCCATAAACCTGTCCTTCTAAGCTTCAGTGTCCCAGTTTGGGGTTTATTAATCTTTTAAAATCTGAATGTTTAATTTCATCCAAGGACTGGACAATGCCATATTGGGAATTAGAGGCCCTGTCAAATGAGATTATGTACCTACAATAGGATACATCAGTGGGGGACCAGTCATCCCTCCATGGATATCAAGCTCCCATAGACAGCTGTTAGAGAAAGATCAGACCAAGGCATAGTATAATATCCTATCTAGATGGTGATCTCTTTTCCTCCTCCAAAGGCTAGGAATTGCTATGATTGTCTATTTTCTGCAAACAGGAAAAGGGATTCCACATTTTTGCTATGAGACAGATTTTTTTTTAAATACAACATTGTTTTCTAAAACACATGCAGGTATAGATGGCACTGAGATCTGCAAATGCTATACTATCATAACTTTGTACAATGCTATTCACGTTGTTTATGCCTTCACTGCTTTCTGTACTTTTTGATCAAAATTTAGCTCTTAAAATAAGATGGGGGTGCTGCTTCTAAAGGAGAAAATCTTGAATAAAAGGAAAGGAAGGATGTATATTTAAAGAGGGAGATTTTTGGCATCTATTTTTAAACTTTTTTTCGGGGGAAGCAGTTTGTACAAAAAAGGGTCTTTCATTGTGTTTGTAAAATTAGAGTTTGCATATCTTTGGCAGGCTAGTTTTAAACTAATGTAAAGAGTAATATAATATGGTCTTCCCTTTTTAAAGAATAGTCTGCTAATGTAATGGTGTTTGAAATAAATAAATGATGTCCCTTTGCTTATTAATTTTGGGGTTTGGTATTATCATTAAATATTCAACTTGTATGGACAAACAAACAAGCAAAAATCTTCAGTATTTAGGCCCCAGTGTTCAGTTGGGCATTTGTATTAACTTCTTCAGGGTCCCGATAGCTGCTGTCTCATTTAAACTGGATTGCCAGGGCCTATTAATTTATTTATCCTGCCTTTTTGGCTCAAGGTGGTTCACAGTTTGCGCCATTAAAATCATAAATGTAGAATAAACCATTCTTAAAAACACTTCATTACCCCTCCCCCAAATCCCCTTGCCTGTACTTCATGGTCTTTAAATGCCCTCACAAACAGCAAATGCTTGCAGCACCAAAAAAGAAAATGGGTCCTAGTGGATGCCAGATGAGCATCCCTGGGTGGAGGTTGTCAGGAAGGTGATGAGTAGAACAGTGTAATTGGCACACAGGGACATGTGCATGTGCTAGAGTCTCTCAGATGTGTGGGCCTAGGCAGTAAAGGGCTTTGAAGAAAAGGTTATAGCCAGCTCCTTGAATGGAATTTAGAAATAAACTGTAGGCCTGTAGCCAGAAAATGTTTATTGGGGGAGCAAATGAGTACAGTGGTAGTGTGCACATCATTGATTTACTT
Source organism: Gekko gecko (assembly GCA_029375565.1). NCBI lineage: Eukaryota > Metazoa > Chordata > Lepidosauria > Squamata > Gekkonidae > Gekko > Gekko gecko. The sequence continues at coordinate 125,419,937 of JAPDNY010000007.1, forward strand.
TAGTATGAATGAGCTATGATGTAGTGCAAAGTCTCTAGAAGGGACCATTCTACAAAGGTTAAATTATAATGCATTTTGTTTTAAACCAGTATCCCTTTCCTTTATTTACACATGATGAACAGAGTTTTGTAAATGCATGAAGATCCCCATCCACATATTGTCCCACTTCCACTTTCCTGGGTTGCAGTGTGCCAAATGGGAAACACCCCCGCCCCCCAATATATCACTGTTAATGTGTCCCTTTCATCCTCTGAGCATGAAATGAGGCTTTGCTAACAAAGATCACAGAAGAAGGTGCATTTTCTTAGATGGATGGCTCCTTTGATTCACAACACCATTTCCCATTGAACTCACACACACACACCCAGCCTCAATCCCTGCTCTAGTTTGTTTCCACATAACTTGCTATAAGGACTTAAGGATAGCTATAGGCAGTCAGGCAGGAATGCAGTGGGATTGCCAACCTCCAGGTGGGGCCTGGAGTGCTCCCAAAATTACAAATGATCAGCAGACTTGAGAGATCACCTCCCCTGGAGAAAGTGGCTACTTCAGAGAATAGACTCTATGGTATTTACCTAATTAATGTCCCTCCCCCACCTCCTCCAGTCTCCATCACCCAAATCTCCAGGAATTTATAACACTGAGTTGGCAGCCCTAAGTATGTGCACACACCACGGTTTTCCTTCACAGCTACAGCCTGCCTGGCATGCAGGGGAAGAGTGGCTTTTTTGCATCATACAGATGGGAAAAGAAGCCCCCCCTTGCTGAGCCTCCACCAATTCTTTATCACCATTTTACAGTAATTTTAAAATGCTGTGATGCCCCGATCCACTGTTGGACTTGTGGTGCAGAACTCTTTCTCCTTCACCCCATGTGCTCTCACAGGCCAAAACAGCTACATGGGCACCTGCACACACTGTAAAGTGGTCATGAGTCCACTTGCAGAAGGCAGAATACAGAGGCTACTGCTGCCACCACCCACCCACCCTGATTCCAACCACCTTTGAACTCTCCCCACCCAGGCTAAAATAAAGCCAAAATGAAAGCTTCTACCTTAATGTGCTACAGTGTTGCAGTTCAGAGGAATCCATGTCTGGCACGAGCTAGCAAACTAAGGTGGGGAAAGGGCTGTGTCATGTGCTTCAGAGCACAGCAGAAATAAAGACTTTGTGCAAAGGGAGAGGTGACAGGAAGGAAAGAAATGCCTCTCTTATTGGCAGAAGATGTGACAGATTTCACAACAACCCCTAGTGCTGACTGGAGGGGCATGACAAATGATTGATGGGGCCTGCCCCTTTGTTCACCACCATGGCTACGGCTATGTTTTGACTCAACTGTAGTTTCTGAGTTGTCTTCAAGGGCAGTCCCAAATAGAATATGTGGCAGTAGTCTAAGTGTGAGGTTACTAAGATATGGGTCAGTATGAACAGGTTGGCTTAATCCTATGAAGGGGGAATGTTGGCAAAAAATATGCTGCAAATATAAGGCACTTTTGATTACTGCACTAATCTGCTTTTTAGAAAGCAAGGCAGGGTCCATAACATATCCCTAAGGTCTTAACCTGCTCTGCAAAACCATCCTCACTGCACCTAAAAGAAGTTTGTCCATTCCCTTCAAACCAGCCTTTTCAACCATCATCTATCTTGTGTGAATACAACTTCAGCCTGTTTTACAGTTAAAATGTTCAACTATACCCCACTCTGAGTTTTTTGGAGGAAAGATGAAATTAAAAAGCAGACTTTCTCATTGGCTACAACAGGGATCAATCACTTGAACTCAGTTTTGTTCCCATATGAATTCCTGTAATTTAATGACATGATTAATTTACATGCCAATTTGTCAATGTTTAACACTGGTACATGTTCCTATTTTAAACAGGTTCAGTAGAATATCCAAGTCTTCATCAGTGGAGTTTTCTTTACTGAGCACACCAATTCACATTTTCTGGAAAAATAAACATACTATTTCAGTGAGTTTCTTTCTCTGATTAGATTTTTTTGTTCAAATAAATCGTCTCCTGAAGAAAGAAATTAATAGTGATTATATATTTTTTCAAAACTCCAAGAAACCAATTTAGAGAAACCACAGAAGAGTAATTATTAAGTAACTGAGATATTATTTTTTTCATGAATGTTAAAGGAGTGGCATAATAACCACTCAAAGAACCCCCAGGAGGAGGAGATTAGAAACCCCAAAGTTCATGGGTTTCCTCAGTGACTGATCATTTGTCAACTACTCATGTGCCATTATTTATTTTATTTAAACTATAAAAGGGAGTAATGTCTTTGTTTTATGGGCTCATACTCTGGTAAGTGAATGATTCCTATGTGTTGTGGATGGTGAGAGTAAGAAGGGGAAAATATTAGGATGTTTCAGGCATTTCACAGCAAACGTGTATACCTGGTACCTTCTTTGCTATCCTTTAGGTATCAGATAAAAATGTTTATCTTTTCCCAAATTTGAGGCATTTGGTTCTGATGTGTGTGGGATTGGTTTTCCAACTTGTTTGGTTCCTAGTGTTTTAATTGGTGCTGAATTAATTTTATAGTCAGTCTACTTTATTAAATCTGCTGCCAAATTTGTGTTTTAAAATTTTAACTGTTGCAGTGGTGCTTTAGTGTTGTGTTTGCTGCTGGTTTTATTGCTTTTATTTGGTTATGACTTTTTTTCTTGCACACGGCCTCAAGAACATTACAGTTATGAAGCACTTTCTAAATTAAATAATATAGTTTAGAACTAACAAAACCAGGACTATCCATTGAGTCCAATTTAGTTAATCATATGACTTTCAAAGGATTACTTAATTAAATTTAAATTTAAATAAATGTTCATATTATGAATACTTCAGGATGGATACCTGTTTGAGAAAGCAGAGTGCAGGATAACAATAGAACTTATAGTTAAAACAGTCATCTTTATCAATTTGTTTTTCATTCCCTACTACAGTGGCACACCAGAATATTAACTTCCACTCTACCAATTAAAAAGTGCCATAATAGTTTAAAATGGATTTTCAGTCAAATAATGCTGTAGTCATTGGCATATCACTGCTGCCAATTCAGCACCATGGTGTTTTCATCTCAGCACAGAAAAGATGTTTTTAGAAAGACTCAACTCTAAGGAGCTGAGAGTCTAGCAACTGCACCGTATCTACGTCACCCATACCACCAGTCACAGAGCAGCATGCTCTCTTACTTAATCCCACATGGAAGCAGCCAACCAACATAAAACTGATCCTGGCACACCTCCTTCATGTCCCTCCGCCTACACTTCTAGACACAATACAAGGAGGAAAGGAACGAAACATATCACTAGCACGGTAGGAAGAATGGTGGCATGCTTATGCAGATTGGGTGTTTGAATCCCTCCTGCAACTCTTTTGCAGGTCAACACACAAGGAAGGAAGCACGGCCACTCCAATAACAGACATCTCTGCAGCTCGTTTTAGATAGATACACCCCTGCAAAGCCCAGCTCCTTAGGAAAGGGCTCAGTTTCTTGGAAGGGGGGAGGGACTTTCCTAGGGATCAGCTTTTTACGTTGCCAATGCACACAGAAACAAGAGAACGTGCAACTGATCATTCACATAAAGCATTCCTCTTATCTCCTGAATTACTTACTGGGGAAATACTTTCATGTGGTAAACAGCCATTAGGAGTTCAAATCTCACCAAGGAGGAAACTGGGAATAAGTCAAAGCTTAGTTTATGGCCAGCAACAAACTGATCAGCAGCAAAATTGGAGGAGTGTAGGAGGCAGTGCTAGAACCCATACCTCATGCACTCAAACATTCCTTGAACTATTCACCCAACTGAGCATGCATTAAAAAGACACACCTCAGGGCACTGGAATCCTCCATCAATCCTGGTGTCAAAACCAACCATATTTGCAAGGACAAGAGAAACCTGAATAGAAAGGCATGACACTCTGGACCAGCCAGGGTGTAGCATGCATAAGGTTCCCAGTTCAAACCCCACAATGGAATAGCTACCAGGGTACCCTAGAACGAGCCCCCATAATAAATGAGGGTGGGCTGCTCCTTTTGATTAAAGCTGCTCAAGGTTCCAAACATTTTGCTCAATATTTTCCCATGTAGCCTTCCCTCCAATGAAGGAATCAAGTTTATCACTCCCATCTGCTATTTATTGCTGCAATCATTGTGCTCCATTGTGTAGCCTGCATGGTTTATCATACATCAGCAGTGTTTGGGACTGTAAACTCAGAGGATCCTTCCCAGAGCACAACTGTGCTTCAGTAGATGACTGTTGCAGCCCCCTCCCAGTGTGAGTTCCATGCCAAAGATACCAGAGGTATACAGGAAACCCCATGAAAACAGGGCTAGTAGTAAAACAATAGAACCACATCAAAAACAGAGTTCTGAAGACAAGTCAGATGAATAGGTTGCTAACTCTCTTGATGTGCCTTTGAACAGTGTTTTTGTAGACAGCAAAATCACAGGTACAGCTGACTTTATTCACAGCATGTCCATGACAGGTTCAACTGGGCTGATCAAATGACTGTTTAGTAGCTTGCAATATAACACGAGAGCTGGAAACTCCACAGCTGAGTAGCTGGAAGCACACTGTTAAATACAGCTGATGGTCACATTGTAGACTCAATAGATGGCTGGCAATTACACTGTGAATTGGGTCCATTATGGCCTCTATTCCTGTTAGAAGATCACCTTGAAATAACCAAGAGACACATGGACAGTAATGAGTATCATTCAGCCAATAGCAATAAATAGCAAGTGGAATCAAGCGCTCTGGCCTGTACATGGTGCTCTTCCAGTTCCCACACCTCTCCCTTCCCTTTGGAGGTTCCCATGAGATGGGATTACCTATCAAGGGAGATAGTATTGTAACTGGGCCAATTCTTACCCATTCCTTGTATGGAGTTGTATTGTAACTCGGTAGCTTCTGTTTGGACTGGTCCCCAGGACTCTAATCCTGCAAGGCCAAGGTGTTCATGAGTGGCTGCTCTACAGTAGCAGTGGTTGGAGCATCTGGTAATCACCCCAAAATCTCATTGTACACTATGTTTCTTGGGCTATACACAGGACGCTTCACCCATATCATGTTATGCTCTGCCAGCATATCTTCAGAGGCATGGCCTTTTCTCTGCATGTGCATATATACCCTGTACCCCAATGTGGAAGATTTCGCTAGCAACTGTTGAGGGAAGAAGAATTATTACTACACAGTGGGTATGTAAGGCAAAGGGGTGTGTAGACATTTACAACAGTCAGAGTCTGAGGCAGAGAAATCTCTCTTGCTTACCTGGGTTGGATACATGGTCCTTTTATCCTCTATTAGGAAATTAGAGACTCCAAGTTGGTATTTCTGTTCTGAAGTCAGGTACCTGAACACAACTGTGTTGGAAATATGCTGTGACACTGGTTTTACCCCTCCTTTGATGTTCATGCAAGGTGCTCACTTTTTGTGCAAACTGTCCTTTCTGTAGAGTTACCATCACCACTGGGGTGCAAATGTGCTTGAAATGTCCCTGATATGAGGCCATGGAGATGAAGCCCTGTGCTGCTCAACTTACCATCTGAATTTGGGGATCAAGGCTGACACTTCTATAGCACTTAGGTGTGATTGTCTGCAGACTAAGCTGGCACCTTATGCTGAGCTGCGGCTGTGTGCACAGGGTAAAAGGCCTCAGGGAATTTGTTTATCCCTTCCACTGTATCCACTGGGAATGTTTATACTTTTTTGATTACGTAATCTTGTGCTGGGGGCAGGACATGGGCTGAAAGGCCTTAGGATACCCGTTTCTGCCCACATCACAACCTGACACTGCCCATTTTTGGGCCCTAAACCAATGCACTGACATTATGCTGAACTGAACTGATTCTGAACTGAAAGCTGATAACGGTGTAGTGATTGGAGTAGGATCTGGGTGACCCAAGTTTGAATCCCCACTCTGTCATGACAGCTTGCTGGGTGATCTTGGGCCACACACAAACCCTCGGCCTGATCTATCTCACAGTGTTGTTGTGAGGATCAAGTGGAGGGGAGGAGAATTACATAAGCTGCTTTGCGAACTTAAAGGGGGAGGAAGGCAGGATATAAATGATGTAGGTGAATACATTTTACTCTTCTATAAAATAAAATATTTTCCCTCCTTAATTATCATCACAAATTATCCTCTTTCTTTTGCATTGCAGGGTATGGAGATCTTTCTTGCACAAAGAAGAAGGGAAGAGTTATGGCTATCTGGGGGGAAGAGGCAGAAGATGGAAACATATCTCTCACATGCATATATGTATTTGCAGTATGACATGAACCACTCAGTTTGCAAGAACACATCAACGTTTGTTCTGTGACGTTCACGGTTCAAAACCCATAGGACAATGTACATGAGCTAGCCTGGTCTGCATATTCCAAGGCACAGGTGAGAAAATGACACCACTTCCTGTTGTATTTATTCAAAACAGGACAACACTTTGCAATGCATATGCATTATCTTATGGTTTTTGAACCAGATGTCACAAAACAAATGCTGATGTGTGCTTGCAAATGGAATTATTCATAATTTTAAGTAACAAGCAGTAACCCACAAGGAATTCTGAAGTGAATTTCCCTGTCCCCTACTCTTTTCATATGTGAAAGCCTCCATAGCCTCTCCCCTTTTCCTGCATCCTTCTCTCCTTCCTATCTGCCACACAACCTACCTCCATGTCCTCCCCATCTTCAGTTTTCCTTGCTTCCCTGGCACTCTCTGTCTGGGAAAACTGTGCCCCAGTTGTATGGTGCCAGTGGGGAATCTGCAACGACTTGCAAAGGACATCCATTTCCCCTGTCTCAACTTTCCCACACAATTTCCTCTTTCCCTCCACCTGGCAACCTTCATATTCTCAATCTTCTCTGCTTCCTTCTCTCCTTCCACCCACACACCTTTCGTCTGCCCCTCCTGCTATATTTATTCATTTAATTATTTCACTTATCTTTCTCCTCAATGGGGATTCATTGTCCTCTCCATTTTTTCCTCAGAACAACCCTGTGAACAGGGGCTGACGGGGAGTGAAAAATCCTGCAAAAGGGTCCCTCCCCCAGCCCTTCCTGGCCCCACTTCTGAAGGAGAAGTCTGTCTGACCCTGCCCCTCTCTCCCATAGGAGGGATGGAGGAGATAACCTGCCTAACTAATTAGCCAGGTGCTGGTTTCATCATCTCAAGCAGGCCTCAGGTGTGCCAGATGCTGCTTCTCTTGTCTTATGAAGGCCAGGCCAGCTAGGTACCTTCCTCAGCTCTTGTTCAGTTGGGCCAAGCCAGGTACCACTCTCTGCCTTGGTCTCCATGGGGCACAGATTCACATGGGGCTTGGCCAAATGCCAATCACACTTCATGCCAGGCCAAGCCCTGCCATCTTCCTTATCTCGTGTGGGGCTATGGCAGGCCCCGCTACCTGCTTCATCTTGTGTGGATCTTGGTTGGGCCACACTGCCTGCCTACCTTGACTCACACAGGGCTCAGCTAGGCCCTGCCATCTTCCTTGCCTCACCTTGCATGGTGCTTAGCCAGGCCTTGTCATCTGCCTTGCTGTTGTGTAGTGGGTTCAATGCATAAGAACAGACACTGAGTGATTAGCAGCTCACACTTTACTGGACACAACACAAGAATACACCAGGTCAAGCGACCAACTATATTCAATTCCCAGGTGCCATTCACAGGTCCCATTGCCAGGTTTGAATTTCCCACCACAGTTTCCATAGGTGCTGACTAGGAGTCTCAGGATCCTAGTCCCCATTGTTCTCTCGGACCCAAGTTCTGTGTGTAGACCGCTACGCCCTAGTGGCGGTCTGTGGACATTATACCCCTCCCCCCATAGTTCGAGCTCACCCTAGATGACATAGTCCTTAAAATAGGCCGGGGGCCGATGCTCCCGCTGGGAACACCTCAGAGCTGGGGTCTCTGCCTTTGGTACCAGGAGTGGGGTCGGTGTCCGATGCTGGGAGTGTATGCCATCGCAGCTGGTCCACGTGCTGCCACAGGACTTGGCCATCTTTGGTGGAGACCTAGTACGACACAGGACCTGTGGTGCAGATTATGTGACCCACAAGCCATGGGGGGCCTCTACCATAGTTCCTGGCATAGACCGTGTTGTCAGGAAAGAACCCACAGGGTGCCTCCCTCTGCTCCTCCAGATGGCGCAACTCCAGGGCCCTATCCAGTTGTAGGCGGTCCAGGAGAATTGCGGGTCGCTGGCCCTTCAAGAGTTCCACAGGGCAGTGGCCGGAGACTGGGCTGGGACAAGTCCTTTGTGCTAGAAGGAACCGAGCCAGTCGGAACTCCCAGTCCCCCTCCATAAGGTGGCTGAGGGCTTCTTTGGCAGTACATAGCATGCATTCCACCTGACCATTGGTGGCTGGGTGGAATGGGGCTGAACTCACATGATGGATCAGGTTGCCACGGTGGAATTCTTGGAACTCTTCGGAGGTGAACGCCGACCCATTGTCCGAGATTATGGTGTCTGGCAGTCTGTGGGTTGTGAAGATCTTGTGAAAGGCCTGGATGATAGCCTTGGAGGAGGTGGCAGAGACGGGGCTTATCTCCAGCCACTTTGAGAAGGAGTCGACCGTGACCAAGAACAGCAGTCCTTGAAACGGCCCGGCAAAATCGATGTGGAGCCTTGACCATGGTGTCTGGGTAGACTCCCAGGCCTGGGTGGGTGCGCTTGGCAGATTGGGCCAGACAGCTTGGCATGTTTGACAGCGCTTCACCCAATCCTCCACCTCCGCATCGATCCCCAGCCACCACACATAGCTCCTCACCAGGGCCTTCATGTGCATGATCCCAGGATGCACTTCTTGAAGGGCTGTCAGGACTTGGTGCTGTAGGGCGCTGGGGACTGCCACCTGGTCCCCCCACAGTAGGCATCCTTTGTGTGTGGGCAACTCATCCCTTCAAGCCCTGAAAGCTGTACCTGGGAGATAACAGGGTCCCTGGCCGAGCGATGGGTGACGTACTTGGTCTGGAGGGGGGAGTCGGGGAGGTCTTCCACCTGGAGGATGTGGTGCGTTGTGGCCAGGTCAGTGTTAATGGATGGCAGGGGCAGGCAGCTGAGGGTGTCAGCGTGACCCATGGCCTTCCCCATGTGATGCACCAGTGTGTAATTGTAGCCTGACAGGAAAATGGACCACCGGAGGATCCACAGGGAGAGAACTTGTGGTGTCCGGCGGTCTGTGGCGAAGACGCCGAGAAGAGGGCAGTGGTCTGTGGTGATGGTGAAGGGCTGGCCATAGACGATGTTAGGGAACTTCTTGATGCCCACCACAGCTGCCAGGCCCTTGCAGTCAATCTGGGCATAGCTCCATTCCGCCGCCGGCAGCATCTGGGTGTAATAGGCAACGGGCACCTTCTGCCTGTCCAGGAGGTGGTGGGCCAGCACAGCACCCATGCTGTAAGGGGAGGTGTCGCAAGCCAGAACTACTGGCAGGGACTCATCAAAATGGGCCAGGATCCGGTTGGAGATCAGCAGCGCTTTGACCACCTTGAATGCTGCGGCCTGGTGAGGGCCCCAAGACTAAGGGGCCTGCTCATCCAGGAGCTGGTGTAGGGGCTCCACCACCACTGCCTTGTGGTGGAGGAAGGCATGGTAAAAGTTCAAGAGCCCTAGGAATGCCTGGAGTTCTGCCTTCATTTTGGGAGGGGGAGCCTCAACAATAGCCTTTATTTTGTCCCTAGCTGGATGCAGGCCGTCTGCGTTGACCGTGAAGCCCAGGAAATCGACAGATGGCACCCCCAACAGGCACTTTTCCCGCTTAACTTTGAGTCCTGCATCCTGGAAGTGGCGGAGGACCGCGCGCCACCTCCGGTGTAGCTGCAGCAATTATCACATCATCGAAGAAGGGTGTGATGCCTGGAATCCCTTTTAAGAGAGAGTCCATCAGATTTTGAAAGAGTCCAGGGGCCACGCTCACCCCAAACTGTAGCCGCTTCACTAGAAAGGCCCCCCCTATGAGTCACTATTGTTTGTGCGACGGCAGTGGCCTCATCCACTGGGAGTTGTTGGTAAGCCTGGGCTAGATCAAGCTTGCCAACGATCTTGGCGCTGGCTAAAGGGGCTAGCACGTGGCTCACTATCGGGACCGGGTAAGAATGATCTTGGAGAGCCTTGTTAATCGTGCACTTGTAGTCCGCACAGATGTGGACATCCCCGTTTGGCTTCACGGAGGTGACTATGGGGGTCTCCCATACCTTGTGGGAGACCAGTTCCAGGACTCCTTGCTCTTCCTGGGATGCATCCTTCTTGTAGTGCACGGTGGATCTACGGTCTGGCAGGGGTTGCGAAGGTGTAGTCTGGGACCCCCGGGAATGGCATGCTGCAGGTCCAGCAGACGGCATCCCGTAAACGACACGTCTTTTGGTCATGCTGGTCTCCGCAGCTGGCACAGTCCTGGTGGCTGGACTCCTTGACCTGCGTGGAGCGACGAGTGGTACCTGGGTCACGCCTCCAGCCAGGGGCTTGGGTCCGGTGTACTGCATCCTCCTCTTGGATGGTCGAGTCCGTGCTCGTCTTGTGTGTGGTGGTCAGCACTGGATGTGACCTCTCCCAAGCCATGGTGGTTGTGATGACTGATGCCAGAGTGCATTTTTTGTCCTTCAGGATCCTGCTCCTCAGCTTGTCATCGCTGAGGCCACAGACCAGCTTGTCCCAGAGGGCCATGTCCAGATGCGCCCTGAATGTGCACTCTGAGGTGAGCCAACGGAGCTCAGTCAGGTATGCGGCCACTGGTTCCCTTGGTTGCTGTTGCCAGGAGTAGAAGGCCATGTGGCGTGTGATCTCCGATGTCCAGGGAACGAAATTGCCTCATAGTTTCACTATGATGTCCTCAAAAGTGGACTCTGTGATTTTCTTTGGAGCCAGCAAGTTGTGTGCTAACTCCATGGTGGTGGGGCCACACAACCAATGAGGAGGCCCCTTTTCTTCCCATCGTTGGTAATATCATAGAAATCCAAGATGGACTTGAGTCCCTCGACCCAGGCGTCCCAGTGATGCAGTTTGCTTGGGTCAAACAGAGGAACCAGTGCTGCTCCCAGTGCGACTGCCATTGTGCTGCGTGGTGTTGGTGGGGAAGCGACGGGTTCACCTTTGGTAGTCATGTGTTGGAGCAGCGGTGGTTCCTTGTCATCCTCTGGCGGCCCAACAGCCCGGCCAGCTCAGCAGGATCCCACCTTCATCTCCATTGTAGTGTACTGGGTTCAACTCATAAGGAGAACAGATGCTGAGTGATTAGCAGTTCACACTTTACAGGACACAACACAAGAATACACCAACGGGTCAAGCGACCAACTATATACAATTCCTGGGTGCCACCCACAGGTCCCATTGGCAGGTTTGAATTTCCTGCCACAGTTCCCATGGGTGCTGACTAGGAGTCTCAGGATCCTAGTCCCCATTGTTCTCTCGGACCCAAGCTCCATGTGTAGACCGCTGTGCCCTAGTGGCAGGCTGTGAACATAATACTTGCCTTGCACAGGGCTTGGCCAGGCTGGTGGGCAATGTCTGCCTCACCTCAAGCATGCTGAGTTGGTTCTGCTACCTCTCCTGTTTTGCCTCACACAGGTCATCGCTGAGGCCAAGATCTGTCTGCTCTGCATGGCCTCAGGCTGGCTGGGCACCACCTCTCCCACCATGTACAGGGCTTGGGTGGGTCGGCCTGAGCCCTTTTATCAGAGGACCACCTGGCACAAGTTGGATAGGAAGGCCATTGGCTCACTGAGAGGTGTCCGGATACTCTTTGTCAATCTTGGCCCTGCATAGGTAAATTAGGATAATAATGTGTAATTGGCCCAAGGTCACCCAGTGAGTTTCCAGGCAAGAACAGGGATTTGAGATCTTAGTCTGAAGCTCTAACTGCTACCCCATGGTGGCTTTCATGGGGCAGCTGCTGTTAAACATTAGCAAGCAGCCAAAGCTGGGTGAATCATGCAAGTCAAGTAGTATCGAGTCACCAATGAGTCTTCCCTAAAAGAGCAAAATACCCCTGGAAAGGTCCTGTCCCCTCCCCCTGCCTTTTACTGACAGAAACCAAGCCTGCTGTGGTTGCCTAGCAACAGTCACTGGAATCTGTTTTGTCATTAGCGTTTTTTTAAAAAAAACAACAACAACACATTTATTTATTTAGATTTCACATTGGTCTTCAAACCTGGTGAAAAGAACTGAGGCGGGAGACTCAGCATAGTGAATCAGCTCTTGTTTATTAGGTTACATCAGGAAGAAGGATAAACGGGCCAGTAAGTGCCCAGCTTATATGCGTGCCCCACACCACACCCACCCACACACCCATCACCCGTGATTGGCCTTATTTACACATCTACAATTTAATAGGGCTACTTTTGGATCCGGGCGAGCCCATAGGTGTGCCTTTGGATCCGAAGTGGCTATTGTCTTTGGAGCGAACCTCTGAGGTTTGTTGGACCGCTTGGTCAGGCCACCCCATGGTGGCCATCTTATTCCAGTTAATACACAACACCTAGGATGTTTCTCATATTTGTAGAAAGACCTGCCTTGCATGTTCACAGCTCCTGTCACCAGATTAAAGTATACTCAAATTCGGCCAATTTGGCTATTAGAATATACAAGTGGGGACCTGCAAGAATCTTGTGGAGGGTGCATCTCTTCCCCCTTTTGCTTCTGTTCCTCTCCCCTTTCTTTAACAATCTTCCCCCTCTTTCTTACTCCCTCCCCTTCTGTCAGTGTTCCCCCTCCACATCTCCCCCTTTCCTTACCTGACAATCTCCTCCCTTTTTCTCCTCTTTCCCTTCTCTGCTAACCTACCCTTTCTTTACTTCTCCCCCTTCCCCCTCAATTTTTTTGACAACCTACTGCCTCTCTCTTTTGTTCCCCAACCCTTCTCTGTTAATCTCTCCCTCCCCTTCTCTGTCAATCTACCCCTCTTTATTTCTCCCCCTCCCTTTCTCTGACAATCCTCCCTCGTTCTTTCCCTTCCCTTGTCAATATTCCAGCCATCTCTCTCTCTCTCCTCCTGACTTTACCAGCCATGGCAGCTGTGGTGTCTGGAAGCTGCCCTGGGTCTAGAGAGGCATAGAGCCAGGCATGGCTCTAGGCCTCCAGGCCCAGCAGCAGTGGTGTCTATGAGTTGTTCCTGGCCTGGAGCCACTTCTGGGTGCTGCCACTGTCCAGTCTGGAAGGGCTCCTGGATGCTGGGCCTGGAGCTGCCAATGTGGCTGGGCCTGGAGCAGCTCCTGGCTACTGCTGCTGCCAGCCCCCAAACAATGCTTTTTATTGGGGAGGGGGTTAACCCCAAATGTATTTTTGTAAAGATATCACATTTTTATGCAAACCTGGGGGGGGGGGTTTTTCCCCAGGTTTGCAGGAAAATCTGTTTAGTGTCAGTGTGGTCCTGCTCTGCAGATGTAGGTATCTGCAGATGGGGGCCATACTTGAGAAATAGATATATAGATGATGATATGATGATATCATATGATTTCCATAGCATTTTATCTCATATATATATTTGGACCAACTGTTATTAAAATAGCTTTTTCATACTTCCTTTGTGTTTGTTGTACCTACTCAGAAAGACCAGTTACCCTGCTGCAGGTGTCTCTATTCTCTGTGTGGCAAGATCTGCAAATCCCAAGGCCAGTCTCTGTATAGATGAGGAAATGATGCCACTTCCTATTCTGCTTATACAAAACAGGACAACACTCTGCAAATATTATTGGGGTGGCCTAACTTTCTTTTCAGCCAATCCTCAGATTAAATGAACATTAATGGGAATTTTGAATAAGTGAAAACCACCAGACTTGGCCCCATGGATGCTGAGATAGGGTGTGAATTGCAGCTTAGAAGAGACTTTGACTTAGTTCTGCTCCAATATGTTCTTGCTCTTGTCAGACCATGTAATCCGTTCTCCCCAGTGAATTTGGCTGTAGTCAGTATAGTAGAAATATCGCTCGCCACATTGCAACAGTTCTTTTCATTAGGATTTCGTGCTTTGTACCTCTCAGGTAGCATTGTCAGCTGGCATAAATTCTCTCTGTGGACTTCTTTATCTCATGTCCTCTTTTACCCCAAAACTGAAGCTAGCAAACTGTCTGAATGACATAGGTAATTTATTATGTGGGGTAGGATTCAGATTCAAGCTTATTTCTCTGTTCCTTTTCTTGTAGATTTGATTCAAAACCCTGAACTTTATGTGCAGTGTCTCTAGTGGAAGATACATATGTTGGTGCTAATTAGCCTTGATTTGGAGTTGGAGAAAGAACTGAGATTTTCCATGCTAGCTTTGACATCTATGTGGAGCCAGTGGAATGATTTTGAAGATGCTCTGACTGGCAGAGAGGGAGAACTGGGCACATTGGTAGTCACCATGCATAGAGTATTCTTTCATTTCACCACAGCCTTGCCACATTCTGCTTCCATACAGCATTGTGCAATGATGCAATGAATATCCATGCTCAGAGACAACTGGGTTGCAAAGAGGTATTAATGACAGCTAGGGGAGAGGCCATGACTCAATGGTAGAGCATCTGCTTTGCATGAAGAAGGTCCCAGGTTGGATTCCTGGCATCTCTAGTTAGAAGGACCAGATAGAAGATGACGTGAAAGACCCTGAGACCTGCTGCCAGTGAGAGGAAATGGTACAGACCTGTAGAGACTAGGCTTTATAAGTAAAACCACCTGGCCCCCGAAATCCACCCTCCTGTGGGATGTGGGTGAATGGCATCCGTGCCAAGAGGACCTGGCATTAGACCACTGTGGGAGTGGGCACAGAACTCTGGCTTTTCTTTTCATACTCCATTTTCACTTTGTCTCTATGACAATATTTAGTCGTTGACCAGGGGCTTATGTTTTGTTCTGAGAACCAAACTGCAGAATCTTTGTGGCCTTTTTAATGCCACCATGTCAAACACCTACACTCCCCTTTCAGCTTCCCAAGGACAACCAGAGTACTCCTTTTGTGACGAATTCTGTAGTCAGCAGTTTTCTTCGGGGTAATGAGCTTCATTTAGCCTAAAACACTCTCTCTTCCTGAAAAATATGGGCAGTAATTCTGCTCTAATTTCCAGTTTTCTCCATTTTTTATATAGTTTCAAGCATGAAATATAGCAAATTACCTTTAAAAGTTTGATCTGTGACTCTGGAGTCACATTTTACAATAATGAATTTTCTGTAATGTCGTCCATACTTCCTCTGGCCACATCCCTTGCATACGTTTGGATTTGGGGGGGGGGGCAGGCTCCTTGCCTAAAAAGTCGAGCTCAG
Source organism: Gekko gecko (assembly GCA_029375565.1). Classification (NCBI taxonomy): domain Eukaryota; kingdom Metazoa; phylum Chordata; class Lepidosauria; order Squamata; family Gekkonidae; genus Gekko; species Gekko gecko. Next base: position 125,435,176 of record JAPDNY010000007.1, read on the forward strand.
CTGTCCTGCACCCAAGAGCCTTAATATCATAAGACACTGGCTGCTGTGGAAATGGTTGAGTCGAATAGGAAATGCAGAGCACACAATGCATTTTAGTTAATGGGACGTTCCTAGAGGCTGCAGCTTCAAAGAGTGCTAATGGCAGCAGAAAAGGAAAGACAAAGTGGGGAGGGGAGGGCCTTGAACAGGCCATGCAACTGCCTGAATACATAGACTCTTCGCAATTAAAAGATGACTAAGATAGGAAAAGACAAAAATGCAGGCTCATTGCCTTTTTTAAAAAAACCTGCAGTGGATGGACTGTAAACTGCTATCTACTTACACAGCATGAATATGGATAATCCAAATATGGATTTATGTGGAAAGAAGTAAAAAGCCCCACTCTTGCTGCCTCTGCCCTCTTCTGCTACAGCCAGTGGTGATGACATCCTTTCAGTTCCCCTTTCTGGGTTTCTGCATGTGAGGCTTAAAACGGTTGTATCAAACTCATGAAAGGTTTCATCTGGTACGTGTGAATTACAGAAGCTTCTCTTCTGCTTTTTAGCCTGAGTATATATGAAGAAATGCATTTTTTCTTTGGAGGTTTGAAATGAGCCTAAACTAAGGAGCCTGACCTATATTTTAAAACCTGATAGGGCATGTATAAAGAGAGGGACAGAGGATTTGTGTTTTACCCATTTCTTTTGAATTCCTAGCTCAATTTGGTGCTGTGCTAAAAGTATGCTTGTGAACATTTTCTTTTTAATAAATACTTTATAACTTTGGATGCTGGTAGAGGTTCTCTGTACCACATAGACCTTCACCATCTTGGACATGCTATTTTAAAAGGAGCACCTGGGGCAAGGTAGGCAGTTGGCAAGTGGCTATATACACAATAAGTATAAAGTACATTTTTTAGATGTGGAAATAAGAAGGATAGGCAATAATATACAAACAGAAGTCTACAGAAAACCCACTGATGCCAACTCTTAACTATGGATAGCTTTCACCCTGGACACATTAAAAGGAATTTACCTTACTCCCAATTATTAAGACTGAAATGTAATTGCAGTGAGGACAGTGACTTTAAGAGGCAAGCAAACATTTTTAACGGATAAACTTGCTAACAGAGGCTATTCATCTAGAAACTTGAAAAGAGGTTTTTTATAGAGCCTATGACACATCCAGAACATCCCTACTCACCCCTAGAACTCATAATCAGAGAGTAGACAGAATGATTATACCTTTAACCTATAATAGCACATTTAAACTGGTACAGATGATTATTAACAAATACTGGCACTAACAACAAAGCTAGTGGAGGTGATGGTATCCCAGCTGAGTTATTCAAAGTCTTAAAAGAAGATGCTGTTAAAGTGCTGCACTCAATTTGCCAACAAATTTGGAAAACACAACAGTGGCCACAGGATTGGAAAAGGTCAGTTTACATTCCAATCCCAAAGAAGGGCAACGTCAAGGAATGTTCAAACTATCGCACAATTGCACTCATTTCACACGCTAGCAAGGTCATGCTCAAAATCCTACAAGCTAGGCTCCAACAGTACGTGGATAGAGAACTGCCAGAAGTACAAGCTGGGTTTCGAAGAGGTAGAGGAACTAGAGATCAAATTGCCAACATTCGCTGGATTATGGAGAAAGCAAGAGAATACCAGAAAAACATCTACTTCTGCTTCATTGACTATGCTAAAGCCTTTGATTGTGTGGATCACAATAAATTATGGCAGGTTCTTAAAGAGATGGGAGTACCAGACCACCTCATATGTCTCCTGAGAAACCTGTATAAGGGTCAAGAAGCAACAGTTAGAACCGGATATGGAACAACTGATTGGTTTAGCATAGGAAAAGGAGTACGACAAGGATGTATATTGTCACCTTGCTTATTTAATTTATATGCGGAGTACATCATGCGAAATGCTGGCCTGGATGAATCACAAGCTGGAGTTAAGATTGCTGGGGAAAAGATCAATAACCTCAGATATGCAGACGATACCACTCTGATGGCAGAAAGTGAAGAGGACCTAAAGAGCCTCTTGCTCAGGGTGAAAGAGGAGAGTGCAAAAGTGGGCTTGAAGCTCAACATCAAAAAGACTAAGATCATGGCATCTGGCCCCATCACTCCTTGGCAAATAGAAGGGGAAGTCATAGAAGTAGTGACAGACTTCACGTTCCTAGGATCCCAGATCACTGCAGATGGTGACTGCAGCCATGAAATTAAAAGACGCCTGCTCCTTGGGAGGAAAGCGATGGCAAACCTAAACAGCATGATAAAAAGCAGAGACATCACCCTGCCAACAAAAGTCCTCATGGTCAAAGCAATGGTATTCCCCGTAGTAATGTATGGCTGTGAGAGTTGGACTATAAGGAAGACCGAGCGCCGAAGAATAGATTCTTTTGAACTATGGTGCTGGAGAAGACTCTTGAGAGTCCCTTGGACTGCAAGGAGATCAAATCAGTCAATCCTAAAAGAAATCAACCCTGACTGTTCCCTGGAAGGCCAGATCCTGAAGCTGAAGCTCAAATACTTTGGCCACCAAATGAGAAGGGAGCATTCACTGGAGAAGACCCTGATGCTGGGAAAGATTGAAGGTCAAAGAAGAAGGGGACGGCAAAGAATGAGATGGTTAGACAGTGTCATCGATGCAACGAACATGAAATTGAGCAAACTTCAGCGGACAGCGGAAGACAGGAGGGCCTGGCGTAATCTGGTCCATGGGGTCGCGAAGAGTCGGACTCGACTGTGCGACTGAACAACAACAACTGGCACCTTCTATCTAACATTCCTAGATGCCAGAATCCTCCCTTGTTCACAACCAGGAGAGCTAAAAATCTCAGAGACGTATTAGTTAGAAGCAAGCTTCCTGAACTGAAGGACACCAGCTGCATGAGGGGAGTAAGTTACCTAGAGGTTTCTTTGCATGTGGGGGTTGTTCTGTATGTAACTGTGCTGAGGCCAAGAAGTCCTTTCATAACACTACTAGGACTAGAACGTTTTTTGTAAATGAATTCTGTAACTGCAATAGCAGGGGAGTTATATACTGTATCGAATGTCCATGTATATTATTGTATTTGGGGCAAACATCAAGATCTATGAAAGTAAGAATTGGGAAGCATAAGAGTTGCATCAGATTAAAGAAACGGAATGCGCCATTGGTCAGTCACTATCTTGACTTGACTGCCAACAAAAGTCCGCATGGTCAAAGCAATGGTATTCCCCGTAGTAATGTATGGCTGCAAGAGTTGGACTATAAGGAAGGCCGAGCGCCGAAGAATAGATTCTTTTGAACTATGGTGCTGGAGAAGACTCTTGAGAGTCCCTTGGACTGCAAGGAGATCAAATCATTCAATACTAAAAGAAATCAACCCTGACTGTTCCCTGGAAGGCCAGATCCTGAAGTTGAAGCTCAAATACTTTGGCCACCAAATGAGAAGGGAGCATTCACTGGAGAAGACCCTGATGCTGGGAAAGATTGAAGGTCAAAGAAGAAGGGGACGGCAAAGGATGAGATGGTTAGACAGTGTCATCGATGCAACGAACATGAAATTGAGCAAACTTCAGCGGACAGCAGAAGACAGGAGGGCCTGGCGTAATTTGATCCATGGGGTCGCGAAGAGTTGGACTCGACTGTGTGACTAAACAACAACATCTTGACTTGGGACATACTGAAAAACAGCTGAAACTTTGAATCATAGAAACAATTAAGACTACTAATTCAAACATGTCTAAAGTGCTCCAGAAAACAGAATTATTTTGGATACATCATCTACAGACATTAACTCCCCAAGGACTGAATAAAGAAGTGGATTGGACTTGCTGCCTTTGAAATTATGTATATCTGTTATTCTGTAGCTGTTAATGTTGACCTTGTGATTTTCCCCTCCCCCCTTGGTGTTTTCTCCCTCTCCTCTTCAAACCCTCCCACCTATTTTTTTTTCTCCTTGGCAAGCATTGTGCAGTGCATGTGGTTGATTGCATCAATCTGGTTTCTACTTTATAATGATGTAACTTTAGCAGTTTGCAACTTGACCATTACCTTTGATGGAAGTGACACACATCCTGACTATTGGAATCTTCGACACCAGGTTTGTTGGCTTTTTAAAAAAAAATTAGGCTAAAATTAATTTAAATTATATATTGCCCATAAATTTCACTAATTGTATTTTTATTTTATTTCTATGTAGAATAATCTGAAAAATTGATACGGCTACTATGTAGGGCCTACTATTGATGGCCTACAATACAAACTTGTAGCAATTGCAAAAGCATAACAAGGTAATCCCAGTATATTATTCTTATTAATGTTAATCAAATTTATTACTACATACATTTACTTTATATAATTTTCATGTAATAATCAGGCCTTTTTTCCTTTATACCCCCCCCCTTTCCTTAAGAATTTCAGAAAACAACATCTGGTCATATATATATATAAAAATTTCTTGTGTGTACATTTCTGGATGTGCGTCATTGTAATATAAAGAATATTGACCACTGAGGAAGGCCCGAAGGGGCCGAAATGCTTATGGTCCTTAGGTCAAAAGATTTTACCCATCAATTGTATTTGTATAATAACTAGCTTGGTTGTATAAGCCTTTTAAGCCTGAGACTTAGAGTATTTCTTTTAACCACAGTATGTTTTAGCTATGTATACACCCTAATAAACATTTTGTATTTTTGTATAATATAGTTTGTAGCTGGGCCATGGGAGACACAGAGGCAAGGCCTCAGAACTTGGGAGGAAGGCTGGGAGTCCTGAGCGGGCAATGCCTACAAAGTTCAGGTGGTGGTGATGGGTTGCCAGAGAGAGAGGAAAGCCTCTTCAGGTGCTGGGAAAACTTTGATGGGCAGAGTGGAACTCTGTCACAGTATACAGTGTTCAAATTGTCATATAAAGAACTGAAGAAATAGAGCCTCAAAAGTAATTTAAGACAGATCTGAAAATGCTTTTAATCTCTTATATTGTAGGACCCATCTTCTTTCCTTTCATGCAGTGCTAATTCTGAAATCATCCTTTATTTCGTTCAGCCCTAAATTGTGATTAATTCTACCCAAAATATGTACATTAAAGGACCCATTCACAAATTGTAAAGTCTTCATGGTCCCCCACATATTTGGTTGACAGATGTGGTCAGGGAGTTCCATGCTTGGAACTTAATTCCCAGGTGCACATGGGTCTGATTAAGACTGAGACAATGGCACACAGGGAGAGGGGGGTTAAGTTCTCCCCCTGCACCATTTTCACATCTTGAAATGGCCCAAAGGAACTGCCATTTACTTCCTGGGAAAATTTATATGTAGCCATGAAAGTTTCTCCAGTGGGGATATAACAGCTCCCCAGGGCTCTTTCAGGTCACAAAGTTTGGAAGTGGAATAGAAAGTTTGAACACCCTCTCCCCACATACCCCAGTCCCAATCTGAATTGGGACCATGCCCACCTGAGAATTAAATTTCAAGCTTAGAACTACAGATACACTTCTGATTGATAAGACCTATGGAGTCTACATGAGGGGGTGTACACATGGACTTTACAAGGTAAGCTGACCCTCCAAAGTTGCTTGCTGTAGTTTCTTCCTATAGCACTTCCTTGTTCTCCTGATCTTTCGTCCTCTTCAGTCTAGTGATAAATTAGGGTAGAGACAATTACTTCAAAAAGCTGAAGATGCTCTAAAACAAGGGTGTCGAACTCATGAGTGCCGGGTCTGACAGAAATGAGACCTTGTTGGGCCAGGCTGTGTGTGTCATAAAACGTAATGCCAGGTAGCAGAGATATAAAGCTGCAAACCTACTTTTGATTTATTGACATTCACCACAGAAATCTCATGCTCAGAGTTCTGAGTCTAGGACCCAGGTTAAAACATGAAATGGCTGAGTGATTAAGAGAGTCTGGTGAAGCAAGCTATGATGCAGCAGCAGAACTGGAAGCAGGAGATGGCCAGTTCCACTGCAGGCCTGATGGAAGCCCTCTGGGGGCCTGATCCGGCCCCTGGGCCACTTGTTTGACACCCCTGCTCTAAAAGAACAATTGTTGACCATGTATTGTAAACACATTCTACTGTGGCCCCACAGTGAACAGATTGTTTGGACAAAGGAAGTGTGTGCATCTGCGTGTGTGTGGTCCCTCTGTCATATGACTTTCACTTGTCTTCTTCATTACCTTCTTCAACATCCAGAAAAACTTCATCAGATCTTGACTGAATTCTATATCCTAACTACTCAGTTCACAGTTCTTGGATTTAAGACCCAATGGTTTTAATAGAATTTCTACATAATAGATGTTAGTTTGAGCAGGGGCTTCCCCAGTTCTTCAGTACTGGGAAAATCTATGTATGCATGATCCATTTGCTTTCACTACCACCTCTGCCATCTATGATGAACCCGTACTTCTTCACTGTGAGGCAAATTTTCTCTCCAAAACACTGTTTCCCACTCTGACTGAGCAGCTTCTTTGTAGTTGATTTTAAATATAGAACTAGAACTTTCTGCATGCCCCACCCTACGATAGACACATTATTTGGCTTTTGCCCAGGCCAGAGGGTTTTTTTTGTAAATCAGCAGGAGTCCTCTTATAAATCCCTTTGGAAATGGCACTTGACACGAAGTACAGTTCAAACAGAAAGGTTGCTTTATTGAACAGGCACAGTTGAGTTAGGGCAGGGGATGAGAAGTTGAGGTAAATTTGGTTGTTTATGCAAATTATAATATTTTGAACAGGCAACAGAGTATAGTTGAAGTTTATATTTTTAGAGAGGTGTGTTTGTCTTGGAGATTGTTTTCAGCAACAATGTGTCTTAATAAAGTTTCATAAAACTATCTCAGTTTCCTGGAAGTTAGTACTTTCCCCCTGTATTTAAATACTTCCCTTGTGGGATTATAACTCTGCCTTTTTTACTTTTGAGAAGTCTAAAACTGTTTTCCTCTTCACACAAACCAGGGGTCCCTTTTGAGTTGAGCCCTCTGAATAACTGGGTAAGAAATATCCTTCTCTTTCTTGGAGTGATAATCCTTTTTCTGTTTGGCTAGACTGGCAGTTTTCAACCTCTTTTCCAGCCTCTTTTGTCGAACCTAAAGCCCAGTTCTGGAGATTGTGAATACTGAATTCAGCCTTTAAGTTCTGATTTTTGAACTCTTCCTCAAAGGGCACACAGTAAGGGCAATGAGTGTCCCTACACTTCCCAAGTGAACTTGTCTGTTTCCGTCAGAATGACACCCCCTCCCCCAACTGGCTACTGGCAAGTCAAATTCCAAACAACTGACTGCATCTGACAAGACACACAAGACATTTTTTAAAACTCTCCTCAATTGGCATTGTCCAATCAAAGAGAAGGAGATGCACACAGGCAGCAGCCTGTCAATCAAACTGTGCTTTACGGTGAGGCATTAACCCCTAATCTCCCAGCTCTCTGATTCTGATGCACTAAGCATCCTGCTTTTGGAGGTCAGTTCATCACATCATCCTCTCCACAATTTTTCTGTAGGCACTTTTCCTTCTCTAATTTCTTCTACCTGCTTGACAGTTTCCAAGATAGTTAGGAAGCTTTGGGTCTAGCCATACATGACCACTTGACTTTCTGAAGTTAGACTATGCCTACCAGCAGACACAATCCACTAAACAATGATAAATAAGTACATACACAGTCAATGGTTTCCTAGCAGCTACATAATGTGGCCCATACTGCTCGGGAGAAAAAAAAATCACTGATGGTGCACTCCACCAAGACTTACGGCACTCCCTGGAGCAAACTGCACATTTGTGTGTCAGCCTACAACAATGGGAGCCCCATCCTCAACAGTTGCTTATAGCTGGCTTTCCTCACAGCTGTGTAAAAGTAAGGTATATTCTTGCTGTGGTTGAGATTCTCCTGTTTTAAAACAGAGTTTGTTTTTAACAGGCTTTAACTATATAGAGAACCATGACCTGCATGGCCTAGGCTAGCTCGATCTTGTCAGATCTCAGAAGCTAAGCAGAGTTGGCCCTTGTTAGTACTTGGATGGGAGACCACTGAGGAAGTCCAGGGTTGCTACATAGAAGCAGGCAATGGCAACCCACCTCTGAACATCCCTTGCCTTGCAAATCATATGGGGTCATCATTAGGCAGCTACAATTTGACAGCACTTTCCACCACCTAACTATGCGGAGACCTAGGCTATCAGTATTCTCACCAATCCCCCAGGAGGGCCACTTTGTTTTATCTCTTATTTGGAATAATAGATTAGAATAGTAGATTATACTGTAACTTAATGAACAGTAGAAATTGGAATGTATTTCCCTGGTCTGGGGACAGGGGAGATAAATCTGCATAGCCAATCACTACAGTAGTAAGAAGAAGATGCTATAAAGTCACCTCCATGCTTGAGAGGAGACGAATGGCAGGGTCTCAATTAATTACTTTCAGCATTCCTCAGTTAAGGATACATCAATCTCCAGTTCTGACATATTTATTTCCTTCACTGTTTTCCCCTCAGAACTGAACCCAGACAAATGGTTACCATATAAACTAAGCTCCTGTTTGATCCTTGAATCCGTTAAACATCTTCATTATGCTGTATGATAATTTACTGCTCCATACCTATATGTATGGACTGGTAATTTCCATTTTTGTTTCTGTCTCTGTCTTGACTCTAATTGGCCCTTCCTGGCAACTAACCTCCCCCACTTCCTACATGTAATGGTTGAGGGAATTCTGTTTCATTGTATCTGAAGAAGTGTGTGTGCACACGAAAGCTTATACCTTGAATAAAACTCTGTTGGTCTTAAAGGTGCCACTGGACTCAGAATTTGTTCTGCTACTTCAGACCAACACAGCTACCCCACCTGAATCTAGGCTATCAGTGTTTAACATCAGTATGTCCCTAAACAGAAAGCAGGTCTAGAAAGAACTGATAATCTATTTTGGTGGATCTGACACTATGAATACAAAGTTGACAACTCTGTGACAGTTCAGACTAATGCAGTACCGTTTTTGGCTTGCTTTTTTCAGCTTTACCAGAAAATACAATAGTCCAACCTGAAGGTATCAGGAAAAATGAGTAACCACCCTAAAAGACAGGTGGCTGTTTCAGCTCAGCAGGACTGTCTTCCAGCAAAATGGAGAGCTAGAATAAGTCTCCTTTGCCTCCTCTGTTGTCTGTCAGTGAAAGATGTCACCTTGATACAATTAGGAAGCTATTTCCTATAACGCAGAGGATTCATTGTCAAGTTCTTTTTTCTGCCCAACAAAGAAAATGGCTATTTATAATACCGTGTGACAGCAACTACAACAGAACTCCTCCTGCTGTTGAGCAATCGGCAACCTTTGCCTCCCTGTTCTAAAAGATGCCTTGCGTCTCTGTTCGTTAGAGATGAAACTTTATTTCTGTTGAAAGGGGGTGGGGTGGAGTGGAAAGAGTCAAGAGAGATTATGTTTCATCTTTAATGTGGCTCAACTACAACAATGTTATTATCCTGTATTTCAGAGGAATTTAATTGAGCCCTAATGAACAAAATTAATTGTTTTATGCAATTAGGGTCTTATTTAAGTGGGTTAGGAAATGAAGGCGTTAGTAATTGCGGTTGACTCAATTTTCTTGTAGGCTGCCTGAATCTCCATCATCTCTTTCTCTCCCCAGCTGGGCAGAGGTTAGGTAGCTGCTAGAGACACAGAGATACTTGAATTATTCCTTGGTAGCGTTTTCTAACTAAGCACCACAGAATATCTTCTCTATCGCAGGGTTTTAAGAGTATTAGAACTGAAACCCATAATTTGCATCTCTAAATATGCCTCTTTTCCCCCTCTTGTTCCCATCCCAAATGATCATTGCTTCTTCTTTTAATCTATCCACCTTAAAGCCTATTCATCTATTACCTGGAGTGACACATAAGAAGATCCTTGCTGGATCAGACCAGTGGTCCATCTAGTCCAGCATACTGTTTCACACAGGAGCCAACCATTTGCCATGGAGGGCCAATAAACCAGCGATACTGGCCAAGGCCCTCTCCTGATACTGCCTCCTAGCACTTGTATTCAGAGGTTTGCTGACTCTGTATATGGAGGCGCCGTTCAGTCATTATGGCTGGTAGCCAAAGATGAGAGGGTACATGTATGTTTATTTGTGCAGAACTTTTTAGGCAACTATAATTCAAAAGTGAATACTTCTTTGAAATGATTTTTTCCACATTACATCTAGATTGAGATTTGTGTGGTTTCTACAGGATATTTGGTAGAAACACCATTATTGAATGGCAGGCATCTTTTAAGCGGGGGGGACGACAGAATTGAGGTTTACTATTTCATTTTTAGTTTTAATGGAAAGTGTTTTTAACTATTATTGTAAGCAGCATTGAACCATGACGAATGGTGGGATGTAAGTGTTTTGGTAAATAAATGAATAATAAATATTGGAACCACAGTTATCTAGATTTAGGCATTCACTGTCAGTTCCTTCTTCCCTTTCCATGTCTACCTTTGGAGAAAGGATAGCAAGGAGGGTTTCAGAGCTTTATTGCAGTAGCAAGGATTTAAACCCTAGTTGATTCTGCATAAGGATATGAGAACATAAGTGCCACCTTCTGGATCAGACCAGTCATCTAGTCCAGCATTCAGCTCCACACAGTGACCAACCAGCTGCTCTGGTTGGCCAAACAGGGCATAGAGGCTGAGGCCTCCAGAAGATGCTGCCTCCCAGCTGTGGTAATCAGAAGTTTACTGCCTTTGTATTAGAGAAGCTTCCTTCAGGCATGGATGGACCTCTCCTCCAAGAACCTGTCTAAGCCTCTTTGAAAGTTAACCTATGCTCATGGAGATCACTACATCCACTGGCAATGAATCCCACAGTTTAAAGAGGTATTTCCTTTTGTCTTTCCTGAATCTACTGACCAACAACTTGTTGGGAAATTATTCCAACATATTTGTGTAATTTAGTAGAATATATCAGGCTGTGAGCATAGCACAAGCCATGTGGGTAGCTGAGGCTGCATGTGTGTGCAAGTATGAAAACAAACAATGCATGGAGACTTCTTCAGATTCAAACAAATAAGGAGTTTTCTTATAAAGAACTCCATTTGCCAGCTAAGGGGTGTGGTGTCGAGAGAGGTAGATGCCTAAGCCCAGCGGTCTTCCTCAACCTACCTTCAGTAATTAGAAAACCACCCTTCAAACCCTAACCCTCAAAATCGCCATAAAAATCTGGCCAGTAAGCTCGTTCCTTTTCTATAATCTTAGACGAAGCTAATGCTGGGGTGGGAAGTGCGGCGGCACAAAATGGTGGATGGAACAATTGAAGACAAGGAAATACACCTCTATCTAAAATGGACCTTATTGAGATGGAAGATCTAATCCTCATAAAATTAAGTGCTCTACTGAAACCAGTCCAGGACCAACTAGGAGAAATAACTAAAAGCATAGCAGATACAAAGAAAAAAGTGGAAAGTGCATTAGCACTGGCAGAGACTGTGCAAGATGAAACACAAAATTTGCAAAAGGAAAATGACTCTTTAAATAACAAAGTTCTAACTTTGGATATGGAACTCCGTAAAAATAATATTAAATTTAGGGGTTTTCCTGAACAACTCAATACAGAAGAAGAATTTAGTGACTTTATAGCAAGCTGGCTAGTTGATATTTTGCAATTAGAAGAAGACATGGTGCCTGTTATTGTTAAGGCTTACCGTATAGGCTCCCCAAAAGTCCACACAGAAAAGGCCCAAGAGACATAGTAGTTTCTGCGCTGGATTACAGAGTGCAAAAACAGATTTTAACAGCAGCAAGGGAGAAAGGAGCATTTGACTATATAGGCCACAGAATTGAAGCGTTTCTGGATCTTCCTCCTGAAGCCATTGGTAAAAGGCGAGATTTAAAGCAAATAACCTCACAACTACCGGAAGCCAAAATAAAGTATAAATGGATCAGAGCAGCAACCCTACATCTTATATACAAAGGAGAAAAACTCAAGCAACAAACTTAGAGTCAGGATTTAAACTGTTGAAAAAACTGGGGCTGAAAATTTCAGAAGAAAATTTCACTGCAACAAAAATCACTACGAAAGAAAACTATAATTCAACTTTACTCCACCAAAAGAAAGCAAAATCCCAGTGCCTAATGCATGCCGATATACTGATTGTTAAGAGCAATCTGTAACTTAAATAGACAGTTGATTTCTTTTATAGTTTATAAAAATGTTTATTTGATAAAGTTTATAAGACTGAGCACTATTAGCTTTAAGTAAAATTCAAATCCAAAGTTAAAATATATAAAGTGGATATAGGAAGGGGTGGTGAATACTTAGATATGGGTGGGGGAGGATAATTAGATAGTAAATCTAGTTAGTTAAGGTACCTTGCTTAGAGACAAGAATTTTTTCCTGCCATCCTGCAAGAGTTTGCAGGAGCTTTTAGGTATCATATAGGTTAAGTGTATTGGTTTCAATTTAGAAATTAGGTTTTTCTTTTATTTTCTTTTTCTTTTTTATTTATAGGAGATAGTTAAGTAAGGCTTATTAGGAAGGAAAGTTTAAGGAATATTAGTTAATATATCCTGCAAGAGGGATAATTGTAATTTACTTGAAATCTGAATATACCCCCTCTGGAAGATATGTTTAATACTGAAATAACATGTTTAGAAACAAAGCAATAACTGTTATGAACACACAGTCCTATTTAGATAACCTTATTGACTATTATCCTTCTGAAAGGTTCAAACTGTTTTATAATTTGTTAAAGTTATGAATGTTCTTGTTTTATATTTAAATTAATAAAATATATTTGAAAGAACAAAACAAAAACAAAACTCCATTCTCTAGATAGGAAAGATGAGAAAGAGCATATCTAATCAAACCAAATGTCATCTTCGTTTTAAATGTTGTGCTTATGTTGTATTGTTTGTTTTTATAATTTTACCTGGTTGATATTGTTTTATATTGTTTATATTGTTTAAATTGTTTATATTGTTAGCCGCCCTGAGCCTTCGGGGAGGGCGGAATACAAATCAAAACAAATAAATAAATAAATAATAAATAATCTAATCTAACTAGCTGGATGTCCAGAGATGCAAAACATGTGTCCTGCTCTCATGTTGCCAAGATGGAGAGTCGTGGCAATGTGTGCGAGCAAGAGGTGTCAAGCTGGAAGGAAGGAACTTCCATAAGAGTAGCAATCTACACTTCAAAGGAATAGCAGTAGAGCAGAAAGGAAGGATGCTCTGTGTCCTATGCCTATCTGTATCTCTGACTCTTTGACAGCCCCCTCTGAAGACTGAGGCTTAGTGCAAAGGCCCCCCGTTCCAACACATCTTCATTGGGTACCCCCAAGTTCTAGTATTATAGGGAGAAGAAGCTCTTTCTAGCCACTTTCTCCACCCCATGCATAATTTTGTAGCACTCGAGAAAAAAGACTGAGGATTTTCCTAGATTGAAAAACCATGGACTCCCTCCCCCACCATATGAAAAAGGCTCCAATCCCTTAATCATCTTGGTTGTCTTTTGTACTTTACCAACTCTTGTATATCCTTCATCCACTGGCAATGAATCCCACCAGCAGGGCTCAGTTTTGGGCCTGGTACTTTTCAATATTCTTATCAATGATCTGCATGAAGGGGTACTCATTAAATTTGCTGATGATACCAAATTGGGAGGAGTAGCAAACATCCAAGAAGATAGAGTTAAAATTCAACAAGACCTGAATACTCTGGAGAAGTGGGCAGTTGCAAACAGGATGCAATTCAACAAAGATAAATACATCTGGGCCACAAAAATGTCAAGCACAAATACTGGATGAGGGATACGTTTCTGGGGAGTAGTGTATGCGAAAGAAATCTTGGGGTAAGGGTGGACTGTAAACTAAATATGAGCAGTCAGTATGATGCAGTGGCAAAAAAGGCAAACTCAGTCTTGGGTTGTATTAAAAGGGCCATAGCATCGAAATCGCAGGAGGTCATAGCCCCTCTGTATACTGCCTTGGTCAGGCCACACCTTGAGTACTGTGTGCAGTTCTGGAGGCCTCACTTCAAAAAGGATGTGGACAAAATTGAGAGGGTGCAGAAGAGAACAACGAGGATGATCTGGGGTCTGGAGACTGAGCCCTACGAGGAAAGCTAAGGGCCTTGGGAATGTTTAGTTTGGAGAAGAGGAGATTGAGGGGGGACATGATTGCTCTCTTTAAATATTTGAAAGGCTGTCATTTGGAGGAGGGCAAGGAGCTGTTCCAGTTGGCAGCAGAGGATAGGACCCAAAGCAACTGGCTTAATTATATGCAGAAAGGTATTGGCTGGATATTAGGAAAAACTTTTTCATGGTCAGAGTGGTTCAAAGGTGGAATCAGCTGCCTAGGGAGGTGGTTAGCTCCCCTTCACTGACAGCTTTCAAGAAGAGGCTGGACGAATATTTGTCAGAGATGCTTTAGGCTGGTCCTGCATTGGGCAGGGGGTTGGACTAGATGGTCTGTATGGCCCCTTCCAACTCTATGATTCTATGATCGAGCAGAACATTATTTCCTGCTGTTTCTTTCTCAACCTTTTCACCATCAACTTAATTTGGTGCCACTGAGTTCTAGTATTATGGGGGAGTATTATGTTTTTTTCCTTTCCATAAATGATTTTATAAACCTCTATCATGCCCCCATAGCCAGCTTATTATCCTTTTTCTAGATTGAAAAGTCCCAGACTCTTCAGTCCTTCCTCACAAGTAATGCTTCTTTCGTACGGCTCACATTAACATCTACATCTTCCACTTGTGTGGCTAGTACAGATCACATAGGTACATACCATGCCAGTATATTCACCTAGGCTTTCATTTAGTGTGGTATATAATCACAAGTCTACCCATGCCATGTGGCCAAATATGTGAGCATGATTGGACATCTCATGGGAGTAGCCACACCAGTCCAGTGGTAACGTGGCTTATGTCTAGGCAATGGTAAATTCATGATATTTACTCTCACTTTTTTATTTGAAGGAAACTATATTTTTGACAGAGTGTTCACTGACAGCCAGAGGCTGTGTGAGAACTTTTCCACAGCTGCTCTACAAACCATGAGCACACATCATTAGCTTTCCTTGCTGATGCTTTGGAGGAAGATACAAGAGGCCAGAGGCTTTATGTTACCCACCAGAAAGCGTTTGTTTTTTTTCTAATTTAATTTTTCAGAAAGACAAATTGGTTATCGATGTACTCAAAATTATGCTATTTGCTTTGCTGCGCCATCACAGTGTCATTAGGGACCCCAAGGGGCATGAGCAAAGGACGAGCATTAATTAATTAATGGCTATGTCTTCTATTCCCTAGTAAATGCACCAAATGGAACAGCATTACCTAGAAAAGATTTCAGTCTCCTGAAACAAACAACGATGCCATTGTTGGTTCATACTGCTGCGATCTGCTGTGTGTGTCCCACACATCTGTAATGTTCCTTTCTAGCCTTCCAATTTAGCCCATGGCAATGATGGAGCATGCTGTGTGGCGGAGGTTACATGGCTCATTTATTTGTGCTAATTTCATTGGGGGAGGGACTGTGGGTCAGTGCAAGAGCTGTTGTTTTGCATGCAGAAAGTCCCAGGTTCAATCCATAGCTCCTCTAGATGAGACACTCAGGTAATGTGAAAGTCTTCTACCTGAGCCCTGTAGAGCTGCAGCGGGTCAGAACAGACAACGCTGACCATTGTTAGAACTCTACCCGAGAGTCTTGAGAGCCTCTGCCAATCCAAGTACACTGTACTTCAGAATTAGATGTGAATTTAGACTACTTTCTTTGCTGTAATTCTTTGCCATTACAGTGGCTGAAAGCTAAGAGAAAGGAAAAAACTGGGAAGAAGGAAGAAAGTTGCAATGATAGCAAAACTGATTGAAATGGTCTTTCCAGGATACAAGTCAACACTGGTGTTTCTCCAAAATATAAGGACTGAGTGTGAGAAGGAACTGGTTTCTAACTACTTGAACATATCAACTTCGTACTATATTTGACAGCAAAGCCAGTCCATGTGTTTGAAGACCAATAGGAACACTTTTATTTTTCTTTCTTAGTGCAATGTGGGATTTGGACCTACAGATCTTCATGATGAGACCTCCAAGTGTCTGGAAGGTTCTGGAACTCATCCTGGACATTCCCAAGTTCCATATGTTGCCCTTACAACTCCAAATATTTAATATATTTACACCTCTATTTCCATGTGTATCTGAATCTATGACCATTCCCACATGGCATTTATTTCAGATGAGAGGCAGCTTGTGCTTGAATACAATTCCTTGTTAGGAATCTTAATTCTTGTTTACCCTTTATGAACAACAATCAAAGTAGATTTCTTGACTCTGCTGCTTGTTGTATTGGTTACACAGAGAGCTAGCACAGGTCAGAGGTTGGACTGATGAAAATGGAAAACCCAAGTCCAATGCCGTGGAGCTTGAAGAGTGGTCACAGTGTAATGGTGTCAGTGTAATCTCTAGCTGTTGTGCAGATAAAATGGCATATTCTCATGGATATGGATACTTCTTACAGCTCCATGGAGAAAGGGGGAAGATGGAGAGGAAATCTAACAGTGGTGGATGATGCCAGTGTCAGCTAGATACGTGCCTTGATTTCCAAACAAATCAACCCCCCCAAAAAAAACCAACCCAGAATACCCCCACCCCAGTTTTGCAAAACCAAAACAGGAAAACAATGAAGGAATAAATGTTTGTGTGTTGCCTTATCCCAGAAAGTCCCTCCCCAATATTCTCCATTTCTCCTGCTTACACTCACTGAAGACTGCATGTCCTTAAGGGTGCCCATTCTTTGGTAGTTGAGATTCATTAAATAAAGCATTTGCCACAGTGGGAGATGCCCCCACTCGCTCCCTTGCTGGCTATAGTACAAGCAGCAGCCCCAACATAGTGGATGTGGTATGGGAAGAAAGGGAAGGGGAAGCCTCAGTTCTAGATGGAATGAAAACAAATTAATGGAGCAAAAATTTAGAGAGTAAAATAATGGCACACCCCTAGCATAAATCACTCTTTGGTTCATGAATATTTGAGCAAATCATACGGACAGGATTCAGTCACACCACTGTTACCTGGTTCTCCAAAGGGGAAGATGAACAAAAAAAAAAATTGAGGACTGGGGATGGTGAAAGTCGAAGGTGGGAGGATGAAATGATGACGCAGGAAGCGTGAGACTAAGGTGGTTAGCAGAAAGGGGAATTCTCTTCTAGGCCCATGGAATAGCAAAGGAGGAGGAGCCATGAAAGCAGGAGAAGGAACACAGCAGGTATAAGGCTGGTAACCAGTGTCTCTGTGCAAAGTAGAGAGAGCAATATGAGAAATGTGGCGATTAATATCATGGGAATGCCATTAGGAGAGGGGAGTAGAAAGCCTCAGATGTTAAGATTGGGAAGTCTGCAGTCTGATGCATAAAGTAATGAGATGACTGTAGATTTCTGCCAAGAATGCACAACTTGTCACCTCCTCCTGCTGCTACAGGCCGAACTGCTCCCTCGGATACTCTTGCTGGGGAATGGAGGACCTTGGGAACTGCATGCAGGGAGACCTGGAGGTCTGCAGTGGGAGGATAAATCAGCAAAAATTGCCACCACTTCAGTCAGTGGAAATGAAATGACACACCCATGTGGCAGATTTGCCAGTCAGTGGACTTAGGAAAAAAGAGATTCTGTACCCCGTGGCCTAAATACCTCCTATAGCCTGCATTCAAGGAGTGCTATATCAAAGTATAATTTGAATCCTAGGAGGCAGTGGCAGTGTTTGTGCCAACTTCGTAACTTGAAATCCTCAAATAGAATATCTCATAGCTAAGATGAGAAAGAGAAACCCCAAATCTTTTTAGTTTTTGTTCTGTCTCAAAGGAAATCTACAAATAGCCAAGTTACTCTTTGGAATATATTCTCAGAAATATTCAAGGGCAGCATGCTGATCAAATGATTCCATTTATGCATGATGTTCATTGTTGCTTTATCCTAATCCCCTCTTATAATGAGAAAGCGAACAAGCCTTCTGTGTCTGTTGACATCTTACCAAGAGGAAATTACTTAAGGTATTGGAAAGAAAAGTAGCAAAAATGTTAAGTTAAAGGGGGGGGGGGACCTCTTTTGCACTAGCGGCCTTCTGATAGACAAGAATATAAGAAAGCCATTGATGAAAGTCACAAAGTCATCTATGTTCCAGTTTCTGAATGGTACCCACTAACTGAAATTTCTCAATAATTAAGGAAAGCATTGCCATGGACTTGGCTAAACCAATGTTTTTGGAGGGGAGCACTACAGACACCTCCAGTCCTCTCCCACATAACCAGAGTCATGGAGATTGTCCCACAGAAGACCAGTATCTTTTCTCATACCCCTGGAGGCTCCCTCTGCTCATCATGGAACATCATCCATTTAGATTCAACCACCCATGCAAAACATGCAGTCACCTCTAATATCTTTGTGGATGAGTAGAGGGCCACCTAGATGGGTTGATGCACCTTGCCTGCATGGATACTGTGAATTGAAGCAGCACATCGAGTCTTAAGAACATAAGAGAAGCCAATGCTGAATCAGGCCAATGGCCCATCCAGTCCAACACTCTGTCACGCAGTGGCCAAAAATACCAGGTGCCATCAGGAGGTCCAGCAGTGGGGCCAGGACACTAGAAGCCCTCCCACTGCTGCCCCCCAAGCACCAAGAATAGAGTGCATCACCTGCCCCAGACTGAGAGTTCCTATCTATACCTTGTGGCTAATAGCCACTGATGGACTTCTGCTCCATATGTTTATCTAATTCCCTCTTGAAACTGTCCATGCTTGTAGCTGCCACCACCTCCTGTGGCAGTGAATTCCATGTGTTAATCACTCTTTGGGTGAAGAAGTACTTCCTTTTATCTGTTCTAACCCCACTGCTCAGCAATTTCATTGAGTGCCCACGAGTTCTTGCATTGTGAGAAAGGGAGAAAAGTACTTCTTTCTCAAGCTGCTCTATCCTATGCATAATCTTGTCACCCATCATTTCTTCAAGCCGTCATTTCTTCAAGCTAAAGAGCCCTAAGTGTTTTAACCTTTCTTCATAGGGAAAGTGTTCCAACCCCTTTATCATTCTAGTTGCCCTTCTCTGCACTTTTTCCAATGCTACAATATCCTTTTTGAGGTGTGGCGACCAGAACTGTACACAGTACTCCAAATGAGGTCGCACCAATGATTTATACAGGGGCATTATGATACTGGCTGATTTGTTTTCAATTCCCTTCCTAATAATCCCCAGCATAGCGTTGGCTTTCTTTATTGCAGCTACACACTGTCTAGACATTTTCATTGAGTTATCCACTATGACTCCAAGATCTCTCTCTTGGTCCGTCTCTGCCAGTTCAGACCCCATCAACATGTATTTATATTTAGGATTTTGGGCTCCAATGTGCATCACTTTGCACTTGGCCACATTGAACCCCATTTGCCACGCTGACGCCCACTCACCCATCCTCAACAGATCCCTTTGGACCCTCGCAATCCCTTTGAACCCTCGCAATCCTCCCTGGTTTTCACCACCCTGAACAACTTCATGTCATCTGCAAATTTAGCCACTTCACTGCTTACTCCCAATTCCAAATCATTAATAAATAAGTTAAAAAGCATCGGACCCAGTACTGATCCCTGTGGTACCCCACTGCTTACCACCCTCCACTGAGAAAGTTTCCCATTTATACTCACTCTCTGTTTCCTATTTATAAGCCAGTTTTTGATCCACAAGAGGACTTGTCCTTTTATCCCATGACTACTGAGCTTACTTAGGAGCCTTTGATGAGGAACTGTATCAAAAGCTTTCTGGAAGTCAAGGTAAATAATATCTATTGGGTCCCCCTTGTCCACATGTTTGTTCACTCCCTCAAAAAACACTAACAGGTTAGTGAGACAAGATCTTCCCTTACAGAACTCATGCTGAGTCTGCCTCAAAAGTTTTTGTTCATCAATGTGCCTACTACTTCTTTCCTTAATAACAGTTTCCACCAACTTGCCTGGTATCGACGTCAGACTGACTGGCCTGTAATTTCCCGGATCTCCCCTGGAGCCCTTTTTAAAGATGGGAGTGACATTAGCTACCTTCCAGTCCTCAGGAATGGAGGCAGATTTTAAAGAAAGATTACATATTTTTGTCAGGAGATCCACAAGTTCACATTTGAGTTCTTTCAGAACTCTTGGATGAATGCCATCCGGGCCTGTGATTTATTAGATTTAAAATTGTCCATCAGTCGTAGGACTACCTCTCCTGTCACCTCAATCTGATTCAGGTCTTTCAACCCCCCTCCCGAAATCGGTGGTTCTGGAGTGGGTTCTAGATATTTATACTCCACATTTCTCCCCAATAGGGACCCAAAATGCCTTACAACATTGTTCTCCCTTCCACCATTTTATATTTACAGCAACAGCTGAAATGAGTTAAGCTGAGACACAATGACTGGCCTGAAGAAGAAGAGGAGACTGGATCTATACCCTGCTCTTCACTCCGAGTCTCAGAGCAGCTTACAATCTCTTTTCCCTTTCTTTCCCCACAATAGAGACCCTGTGAGGTAGGTGGGGCTGAGAGAGCTCTGAGAGAACTGTGACTGACCCAAGGCCACCCAGCTGGCTGCCAGTGAGCTTCCACAGCAGAGTGGGGATTTTAATGTGGATCTTCCAGGTCCTCATCTGATACTCTGCTTCCTGTCATTGTGTGTGTGGGGGTGGGAACATGTCTGCCAGCTGAATAAAATATGGGCTGAGTTTTCATTTCCCTTCCTGATGCAGATATTTAAGCCTGGGCCAATGCTCCCTCTAAGCGTGGGGTCTTGTGAGCAAAAATTCAAATTTGTGAGCTACTGGCATTTAAGCTGTGAGTGAGCGATTTGGCTGCTGCATAAATCAGTTTGCTCTGGAGCTATCCTTCCTGAGCTAGGACAAAAATGTGTGAGCTGGAGGCTAAAAAACTGTGAGCTAGCTCACACTAACTCATCTTAGAGGGAACATTGGCCTGGGCATAGCCCAAGGCATGAGACTTTGGGCAAGAGTTCGCATTAACTGATATATATATACAGAGTGAACTTGATATATCTGACTTTTATTTAAGTATGTTTACCCTATCTGCAGACATTTCAAATGTTGGGAATGTTCGACTGACTGAATCTATTCATCTGGGAGTTACATGAGCATTTTAGTTTTCACATCAGCTCTTTCTTTCCTTCTCTCCTTCTTTCTCAAAGCCCTCTTCTGTCAGCAGAAGGGAGGAGAATAAGTGTGATAAATTACTCTGCTATGAACATAATGAAAATCTTTTGAGTGAATCTTTCAATGAAATGCATGAAGAACATGAGATACAGGGGGTAAGGAAGTACTATCTGCTTGTACCTGGGCCTATCAACCCAAGTGCTCAGATTAAACTTCGTTACATGGGATATTCCTAAGTGCTGTGGACAAAATGTGGTCTTAAGGAGGCAAACATTCCTCTGTCATACTTTGAACTACATTAGGTGTTATGTATTGAGTCTAGCCTTTCCTCTAGCTGTACCTAGAACGGGCTGAGCTTGCTTTTTTAGAACAATAGCTCGTCTGGATTCAGGAACTAACCTAGAGATAAGCAGTGTAATATAAATAGCCTATCACTGGGAGTGGGTGGGTGTTGGGTGTGGTGTTTTGCATGCTTATAAGCAGGGTTCCAGCCCTGCTAGCTTTGTCTGGTAGTTTGCTCAAATCACTGAATAAACCTAAGCTGATCACTGCAATGTGTCTAGAACCCAGTATTTAACATTAGGAATGTAAGAATTATTGTAGACAAGTGGGAACCTGCAAGGACATGCAGGAGGCATCTCATTTCCCCTTCCCCCACTATTTCCTCTTTCTCTCCCCTGAAAGCCCCCATAGACTTTTCCCTTTTCCTAATTCCTTACCTCCTTCTAGTGTTGCCAATCTCCAGTTGGTGCCTGGAGACCTCCTAAAATCAGTTCTCCTTAGGGTTGCCAGCTCTGGGTTGGGAAATTCCTGGACATCTGGGGAGGGAAGCAATCTTAGCAGGGTAAAATGCCACAGAATCCACCCCCCCCCCAAAGAAGCCATTTTCTCCATCACCAAGAGTTTGCTGTCAGCCTTAGGGTTGCCAGCCTTCAGGTGGGACCTGGAGATCTCCCAGAATTACAACTGAACTCCAGACAACAGAGATCTGTTTCCCTGGAGAAAATGGCTGGTTTGAAAGGTAGAACATTTCCTTTAAATTGAGGGGGGGGGGAGAGCAAGGGCCAAGCGCTCCTGAATTGCAAGAGGCAAAATTGCCTCTTGCAAGGCAGGAGCTGGCTGTCCCTGCTTGGAAAGAACGGGTGCTGGGTGCTCCTGCCTTGCAAGAGGTGAACTTGCCTGTTGCAAGGCACAAGCTGGCAGCCCCCCGGTTAGAAAGAGTGGGTGCTGCACACTTGCCCTGCAAGCGACGAATTTGCTGCTTGCAGAGCAGGTGCGCATGGCACCTGCTTTTTCAAATGGGGCTACAGAGGACTATTGGGGGCAGGGCTCCCCCCGCTGCCAGCTGGTGGACATCAGGGGAGAGCCCTGAAAATCAGGGGAACCCCCGCCAGCACCTGGGGACTGGCATCCCTATGGCAGCCATTAGAGAACCTTTCTAGATGTTGCCTGCAACAGGACCACACAAGGAATTCAGGATCTAAGCTACAGTATACAACTGTTCTACATCTCTTTTAGAGCAACCTTTAGAACTTTTGATAAGTTGTTATTGAGCTCCTCTGTAATGTCATGTTTCAAATTTGTTGCCACCTAGTGTTTTTTTAGCAACATAAAACCCAGCAAGCTCCAGAAGACTTCCCCCTCCACTACCAAAATGGATGCTTGAATGCAACTTCTATGAATGCACCCACACACCATAATTGATTGTCTTGGGTTTGTGGTGTGGCCTCTACACTAGCAGTAGAGTTGCTAGACTTCCTAGTGGAGGCAGGGGTTCCCCGCTGCCAGACTCTGCCACCAGCTGCCATTCAGTTGGCCAGCTGGGAGACTTCCAATAGCAAGAAGGTCTAGGCCACATTTTTGGTGTTGCACAGGAAGTGATGTCATCACATCAGTGATTTCAGGGTGATGCTCTGGTATTTGGGCAAAAACTCTATGGTAGAAGCCAGTTTTACCATAGAGTTTTTACCCAAATACCAGAATGTCATCCAGATGAATGTCACTTCCTGTGCCATGCTGATGACATGGCCTCAGCCTTTTTCTTTCTACTGATAAGTTCCCCTCCATCCCCTGCTGGTTGCCAGGAGAGACCTGCCAGTCCTAATTAGCAATGAGGAGAAACTGGAAGTAGAATGCCACCTACTTCATGCTGCACAAGCAGGAATGAAACTGTATATTGAACAACGAGCAACCTGTGGACTAACTATGGACTAACCTATGGAGGCTTGGTCCAGGATGCAGAGAGAAACTCACAGCTTTTCACGGGAATATAAAAAATGATAGAAATAAGGATGGGACTAACCAGTTTAATCATATGAACACATAAAGCTGACTCATGCTGAGTCCAAGTGCTGGTCTATGCAGGTCGATATTGTCTACTCTGACTGGCAGTGGCTCTCTAGGGTCTCAGGCAGAGGTTTGTTCACATCCCCTACTTCCTGATCCTTTTAAATGGAGATGCCAGGGATTGAACATGAAACCACCTGCATGCAAAGCAGATTGTCTACCATTGAGCTATGACTCCAACCCATAGCGGTGTGATCAGCATGTGGTAGTGAACAAGAAGGTTACAAATGTGTTTGTAACATTTGAAAAGCAGACTTTGTTCTTTTAGCTCATATCCCCTCAATTCTTTGCATTTTCTTTGTACTTATAACTTATTAGAAGGGGACACAACACTTTCAACTGCAGCTCAGCCAATGAGAACTAGAACCATAACATTACTTCCTACTTTTTGTTTATTTGGCCTCTGTGGCTTTTCTATGCTGTTGCTACCCGATCTCATTGCTGGCATTTTATGATTGCCGTATGATTGTCAATCCCTCATTTTTAATCGGTGCTGCTGCCTAACCAGCTGTATCCCATGGACATGCTTTGGAAAGCTCTTTACCTTTTAAACATTACATGTTTTGTGCTTATGACTAATATCACAGGCTCATTTGGAACCCTTAACCTATTTCAAAAAAGAACTGCCAGCTTCCCCGGGTCCTTTTATATCTTTCAATCTGATGAGCATATTCTTGCTTTATCAGACTTTCCATTTTGATGGTCCCTTGTCTGTAGTCATTTCCCAGGTGTGGCTTTTCAACTAGCTGTTTACCCACCTAATAAATAATTTTTAGTACTAGCTACCTCCAGCCTATGTATACTTTTCTGTGGTGTGCAGAAGAGACCTGAAAGGTATATTATACAATTAGAGAAGATACATTTCAGCCTCTAAAAGAATACATAAAGGGCCCTGTACTGCAAAGAACAAAGATTCCCTCTTGAATGTGAAATGATCTGCATTTCTCTTGCATTTACCTCTCCCTAAAGTGTCAGCAATGGTGCAGTTCTCAAGTTGCTACTATAATCAAGTTGCTGTTTATTTCTTTCACTCCATTCTTTGTTTTCTTGTTCCAATCCAGGAAAGCACAGAAAAAGCCAACTTCTAAAATGGGTTGAACTTTTAGCTTTTTTTAACAGCTCCACTATGACTAGGTTAATACAGTCTCTGACATGTACCGGCCTCTGCATAGGCCTATTCACCCTCTCAGTTATCCAGCTAATGAAAGCAATCATCACAGCTGGCTTTCTCAAGGCAAAGGCAGGTGATAGAGAAGGGAGACAGCTTTTCTCCTATGCCCCTGAAATGATCTTCACACACATTCAAACATAGCAGGCCTGTGACAAGTAGGGGGAAAGGATTTTCTCGCTGCTCAAGAAATCTCTAGCTAAACAGACTAATGAAGTGTGTTTGTGTTCTTTAACACACATGGAGTCAACCAAAATACGACACACTAAGGCCCTAAACTATGTCAAGTTTAAGGACCTGTAGCACTACTAAAAATCATAATTTAGTAATTTGTAAAAACATTTTTGGATTTAAAGTCTCCTTATACTATGGGGCCCTAAACTATATTTTACCTAGCTTGTGCATAAATCCAGGTCTGCATGCAGAAGAATGATGCAGACCCCTGAGATGGGAGAATGGCTTGAACCACTTCACTGTGCAGCTGGCAAATCAGGCTGCCATTGTCTAGATGGCACCTGGAGTTTACTCAGAATTACTGCTGATCTCTAGCTACATCGATCAGCTCCCTTAGGGTAAATGGCAGCTCTGGGGAGTAGACTGTATGGATTCACGTCCCTGCTGATCTCCCTCCCCAAACTCTTCATCCCCCCGCTGCGGGGTTGGGATGCCAGCCTACAGGTGGGACCTGAGGATCTCTTGGAATTACAGCTCATCTCCAGACTACAGAGATCAGTTAAGGATGCTTTGGACAAAGGACTCTATAGCATTGTACCCCACTGAGGTCCCTGTCCTCCCCAGGCTCCATTCCCAAATCTCCAGGAGTTTCCCAAACTGGATCTGGCAACCATACCCCCCCCAGGGCCGGTCCGTCATAGACAATTTTTAGGCAGCAGCCTAGAGTGGCCCCTTAAGAGAGGGTATCCCCCAGCCTGCTGCCCCGCCCCCCCCTGGGCATGACCCAGCGGCAAAGGCCGGCTCTAAGCCTTCCCGGATCACCCTGCAAGCCATACCACACCATGGGGTAAGTCAGTCCAAACCTCTCTGGGGCAAAGCATGTCCATGATCCTGCCCTTCCCCAGCCGGTGATTGGGGGCCACCAGCACACCCCCTTTCACATGCCCTTTGCCTCCTTTGCCCCCATTTCCCTGATTAGCAAGCCAAGCATCATGGAACTTTTAAGCTTCCTCCTGCCTTCTTGGCACCTGTTTACGCAGAAGGAGCGAGCCCCACTTATGTCAATGGGACTGGCTCCAAAGGTGAAGCAGCATGCCTGAGATATCGCAGCAGGTCGGATTTTTATTTGGGGTGGTGGTCGCAGATTAAAGCCTGCCTTGGAGTGGGACCTGGGGACCCTGGCGAGCTGTGCTCTCTGGAGCAGAAAAGAGCCTGGGAAGGATCCCCCCCCAAAGCAAGGTGGTGGCTGGGAGTTTGCAATGCTCTGCAAGGAATTGCAATAGCCACCGCCAGGCATGCAAAGATGCGGGGTTTTCCCCCCTGTGGCACTGTGGGGAGCAGCCTGGAGCCAGCCCTGCCTGTGGCTGCCAACAGGGGCACTTTGCTTGACAATTGCACGGGTGCACGGGGGGTGGGGCATCTAGTGTGCAAAAAAACCTGGAGCCGGCCCTGCCCCCCCATTCCTCTCCAGTGGCCAGGGGAGACCTGCCAACCTTACTGCAGGCCCCTACCTGTCTTCACCTCTGGGGCCAGTGTAACAGGGAATATTAGTCGATGTTAATTTTATATTTGATTGTTTATATGCTACTGCCCCTTTAAGACCGAACCATGTGGTATTCTGAGAAAAATGGAAATGGTAGTTAGAGATGGAAATTAGCAGACTTCTTTTTTTGACATCCAGCACAATGAAAAGTTCTGGAGGGCTTGAAAGCTTGCACACTGTTAAGTATGTTTGGTTAATCTCAATAAAAGGTCTTATGAGGTTTTTGCTTTTGGTCCTTGCAAGAAGTAAACATGCTGAGTCTGAATATTCTAGATGACTAATCATTGGCCAAGTGAGGCCAGGCAACTCATATCCAGCCGACCGAGAACAGTTACCCCGGAGGAAATGGGAGCTTCCAAGGAGGGGCTCTATGGCATCACATCCCTGCTGGGCCCCCCAATTATCAGCACAAACTGGAACTGATAAGAGCAGCATATACCTCCCAAAACCCCAATCAGAATTGTTAATGAGTTTGTTAGTTCTTCAGCCTCACATTGTAATTGTCATTTGAAGTTGCTTTGCACCTCAAGTTTGCTGAAACGTCAGGAAAGATTGAAATGATTTTTTTGTTTATTTTTCTAATGTCCAACTAGTAAAAAGCCCAGCAGCACCTTAAGACTAACTAACTTTATTGTAGCATAAGCTTTCGAGAATCACAGTTCTCTTTGTCATCTGATGAAGAGAGCTGTGTTTCTTGAAAGCTTATGCTACAGTAGTTTGTTAGTCTTAAAGGTGCTGCTGGGCTTTTCACTATTTTGCAGCAACAGACTAACACAGGTAACTCCTCTAGATCTAATGTCCAACTGTCTTATTGAGGAGTAGTGATGGGCATTAATGTCAGGTGCCGGTGCTGTATGGGACTTGTGTGGCCATGCTAGTGAAAATCTAGCCATTTATTTATGTTATACCCTGCTGTTCTCCCCATTAGTGACCCAACTGACAACATTTTCCTTCCTCCATTTTATCCTCACAACAACATTGCGAGGTAAGGTTAAGCTGAAAGAGAGAGAAACTGGCCCACAGTCATCCAGTGAGTTTTATGGCTGAATGGGGATGTGAACCTAAGTCTCCCAGTTCCTAAGACCAACACTTGTAACCACTGTGTCACGTGGGCTCTGGAGACTGGTGGCATGAGCTTACAGAGCTCTTCTTACAGGGGCTACTGTAAGCTCTTGGAGGATTGGCTACATTAGGGGTGTGTTGCCTAATATGCAAAGGAACTCCTGCTACAAAAAGAGCCCTGGTATACTAATATTACCTGCATTGGTCAAGGGCAGCAATAGTATTGGGGTTAGGTGAGCCTCTGGTTCCAGGTTGTGGCGACAGCGGCTAGTGTTTGCATATTCCAAATGGAATCTCTCACTCTCGGACTGATGCACGCTCTTGCCAGGCTCTGAGGGAAAGAAGAGGCACTTCTAAGCACTTGCCCTCAATTTGGTTTTATCATCCTCACACTGTCATCTTTGTACTATCAATAATTGATCTTACAGTATCAGATCATTTAGTGATTGCATTTTAACTCAGATCACTAATCCAAAATACCTCCAAGCATTTAATTAAATTTTTCCCTTTTAAAGCAGTTGCTACATGGTGAGTTTTAATGATAGGTTCTTGCTCCTGATGAATACATATTACCCTGGTTAGTGTTAATGAGGGTTGCTTGTACAGAACAAGCAAGAAGTATTCCCATTGGATGGTGCATTTAAATAAACAATCATCAGGCTCTCCCCCCACCCCCAGCCACCCTCTGTACTATATTGAGCTGCTGCTTTTTCATTTGTGACATCGTCCAGACGGTCCCTCTGGATGGCTGGATGCCCCAGGAGGAGCACTGCTCTGTTTTCAGGTTCCCTGTGATAAATACTTCGCTAACCGCTTCCCACGGACAATCCCTGTTCAGTGTTCTCTCTTTGCCCTTTTGGCTGTCTGGCTGAGGTACTACAGGGCACAGATTGTTCAGCACTCTGAAGCAGTGAAAGGAAAAAGATGGATGAAATGATGGTTAAAAAAAGCTCTAAGAGATAGTGCAGACGGTAACCACTTCACTTTTCGCCCCTTGATCCTTTAGCTCAAGATTCTAGCCCTAAATCCAAACTTAATTTATTTATTTACAACCTTTTTATGCTATCTCTCAAGGAACCTGACCAAGGCAGCTGACAAAATAAAACTAAAGGAAACAAAACATTAAAAGAGTAATTAAAATCAACTAATCACATGCAACAATCAGTGGCTCCAGAAGGACTGCACATTACCATCCATTTCATCAGGTGCAGACAGCTATTTTAATGGGGCGTGATGACCTTCGATCCCTAAGTGGGGAAGTGTTCTCAGGTCCCTGCTTAGCACTGACTTCCCTGGATGGCTGAACATCAAATTGTAATGCAGGTTGTCATTCATACTCATATGATATCTCTTTTACTGGATATGTGTAGGAGTGTGATTTGAAACACTCTTCAAAGCTGTGGTCTGGTGGCTTTGATGAGCATGTAGTGCTTCATGTGTGCAGGAGCTTCTCAGTTCTTTCATTAAGTATGTGAACCTTTACAGATCACTGGGAATTCCCATTCCATCATCCAGAGCTCACTTCTATAGTTCCACTCCAAATACTTTGGTCTCATCTTTATTCTAGCCTACATGGAAACTTATTGTTATGGGAATGTCAGTTGTAGTCAAACTTTCCATGTAGGATTGGTGATTTCACTACCATCATTCCAAATTACATTGGCTTGCATTTATCAGGTGGGATTGGGAGGATACGTCTGCCAGTTTCTTCCAGGTTGGTCCTGTCACTGCAGACCTGCACATTGTGTTCAGCCTTTTTCATGAGGAAACCCTGAATCCCCCAAAATACTTTTTTGGAAGGAACAGTGGGCTACAGCAGGAGGTTGGAAGGTCTTATTCCATATGCCCCAGTCTGCTTGCAGTTCTCATTGGACACAAGTGAATGCTTTTAAATTCCATTGGGTATATTCCCCATCAAATATTCATTGTCAGATAAGGTTGTGCTGAATTCAGCAGGCGTGAACATCTGAGAGATCAGGGCCTGACCAGAATGACTGAAATATATTTCATAGCTCATTTATAAGGGGTATATCTTGCACTGATGGAAATGAAGAATGTTTTCCGTTTTTTTATATTTCTTTAAAATAATACTTGAAAGTAGAATGTCCTTTTTTGAATTGCATCAGCAAGTCAAAAACATCTTTGTACTCTACACATTCTTTTCCAGACTTCTTGTTGACTTGTTGTTGTGCATAAGATCAGTTTAAAACATTTACTTTGAAATCTGCCTTCTTACCAATCCTGTTTCGTTTTAAAAAAATGAAAAGGTTTTGTTGCATTTCCTAGAAACAAAGCTCAAGTCTAAATGACTTCTATATAGTTGGATTAGCCATTAGATAATATCCTCAGACAATTATCTGCTATAGTAATAAGAATAAGGTAAACTGATGACTTTGTGACAAAAATCAGAGGTGGAAAATCTGGGCCAAATGTTGTCTGAAATATATAACTGCTGAGTATTGACTTCACTGGTCTCCACCTTTTGTGGTGGTAGTCAGGGGAACCAGGGCTTCTGAGTCCAACTTGCGGTGCTTGATCAAGAACTAAACTGTGCAATCCAAGCAAAGTAGAAGGAGCCCTATATCATATTCCCACAGCTATCTTAGAAGTCGCCTTGCTTGCTCAATGCAGTTTCTAAGAATGTTTAACCGCATCCGAGGTGGGATCTGCTGCCTGGCTTCTGTTTCTTGCCATGACAAGTAAGAAGCACTTCTAATCAACACCTGGATAGGAGGGAAGAAGTGAAGTGTGTAAGATTCAAGCTAATATTCAAGGGTTCACCTATTTCTTAACAAAACCCTAGTGTTAAGTCACCAATTTTAGATTTTATCAGAGTTACAGCACAAAACTTATTTTTTTCATTTAGATCTTAAGCCTTCCTGGTATCAGTGGGACATTTCCTCATAAGTAGGATTTTAGTCTATTAATGCAGAGCAAAGACTTCTTCTCTATAGAGATGATTCAGATTCTTTGTGATTGCCCAGATTTGGAGAGAAAGATGGAAGTGTATCTGCAGTTTTATCTCCCCCCCATTGTTGCTTTTGTTGTTGGGAGAGGATGGCAAAGAGAGATACACTGAGAGGAATGAAAATGGATTTAGCAACAGACTGCCTGATGATACCCACAGATGTATCATGTTATGTGCAGCATATACAGGATGAATGGATTTCATACTATTTTCAGATTATTTAAGCAGCAAGTGAATCAGTTAAGTTTTTACAAAACATGGCATTACTTACCCAGGTAGGAGACACCTCCAAACTCAACACCTGCCTCCTCCATATTATCCCCCCAAGCTTAAGTGCAACCCCAACTACACCATCTCCTTTGTGTTTCTTCATTTCCTATTGTTCTCAGGTACTATTTTCAAAGTTTTATTTTATGTGGGTTTTGCCAGGGTTTGGTGGCCTGCACTTTAATTGCAATTTTAAAAAATAACAAAAAATCTTCAAGATTTTATATTTTAAATGTGCATACTTTCCATTTCTTTTCCAGTGGCGCCTCATTCCTAAAGACCCATTGGTGCCCATCATGGAGTAAGACAGAAATACAATGAGATCTTCTTACCTGCTGTTGGCTGTCACAGACACAAAAGCAAAAGGTTGGTTTGGTAAAGGCCAGTTTGCCATTTGGACTTGTGGAAAACAGTCCACCCTAATTCTGCCCATAACAGAAATCTGGGTGTTTTACTCTGACCCTCTAATTCTTTAGAAAACAAGGTATGGCCCATGTCTTCACTCATGGGGACCACCCAACTTGATCCTTGGTTCTCATAAAAATGTCATACCCATCTACAAGAACAGGTTGGAGAGATAAAGCCTTAAATGTCAGTGCATGCTCATATGGAGTAGAACGTTTGTGCTGGAGAAAATGTGGAGCTGTGGGTCAGTGGAAATGAACCTGCTCTATGTGCAGAAGGTCCCAGGTTCAATCCCCAGCATCTCTAGCTAAAAGGGCCAGGCAACAGATGATGTGAAATACCCTCCCTGAGACCCTGGAGAGCCACTGCTAGTCTGAATAAATAATACTGACCTCGATGGACCAAGGGTCTGATTCAGTTTAAGGCAGCTTCATGTGTTGTTTTTCTGAGGGTTTCTTGGTATTTTGCTTTATTGTTTATGTGAAAACTGTTTTAAAAGGATACATGAAATTACAAAACATGGCTCAATGAGCAGATAAATACACATTCAACAAGAACTGGAGAGAGAAGTGCTCACCTGAAGATGAAAAAATGAAACTAGGACAGTGAAACCAGCCTCCCATAAACATTCAGGGATACCTTATGAAGCCATTGAACATGCCTCTTTGAAGCACACTGCAACAGTGTTTTATCTGCCTGTGGGGATGAAGAAGCAAAATGAACACACTTTCATCTTGGGAAACAACTATATATTGCACAAGCTGGGAAACTGTGGTGGTGCCAGAGTGAAAGAAGCTGTCCCAACTTCTCACAAAACATACACACTCTTGAAAACAAAACGCTTTCTTGGCTAGAAAAAAGAAGGTTGTTTAGCTAAACACTTTCCTACTTGGGCAGCAAAAATTCAGTACAATAGGGAACAAACAGTTCAGCATTTATTTGGGAATAAAAGGTCTGACAAAGAAGAATACACTGTTCCTCTGAAAATTAGAGCACTAGGAAAAGGAGAACAGAACTGGTATTTCAAAGAGACCAATGGAAGCAGATGTACTACTGCAAAAGCTGTCAAAATGCAAACCCCTGTACTATTGCTGGGGGGGGGGGGAGAGAACTTGAGGTTGTGCTTCCTGTCCCCTTAGCTTATGGTTTCTGCTTTATTTATTTATTTATGTATTTTGTGGTGAGGAGAATGCTTTGCCGAGCTAGAGTCCATTATCAAAATGAATGGATTCAATATCTGTTCAATGATGTGTTAAAAATGAAAGGAACATCATTAAATGTCAGAGATGTTATTAACACATTTCACTTCTTACTCGAATGAAACAGGCATTATCTCACCAGGTAGCGTGCAACCCACTTGCTATTTCTCTAGCTTGACTTGGTGGTCGGGCTGGCCCCAGGAGGCGGCAGACAATGCCCGTAATAGCCATGTTTGCATGGATCTCTGGGCTCAGCTTCCCTGTGTGCACTCACACATACTCAGCCACAGTTACAGAGAAACAGCAAAAATACTTGTTATGCGGAGAACCTGCTGGTTGTCTATTTAAACCTGCATTAGGAAATTATAATTTTGTGCAAATGCAGGCCATAAATTTCCCTATCTACCCCCCACTCTCCCCTTCTGCCACTGAATAATGGAGTGAAGCTGAGGATCAGTTACTGGAGAAAGAGCTTTTGTTGGTTACCAGCATTCAGAAATTCTATTGACTCCTTTCCAGTAGTGAGGCATACTGGGCAATTGCTTGTGTCTGGCTTAAAGCAAGTGGTCTTCTGTCCTGGCAGTTCAACAGAAAAAAAAAGAAGCAGGCATTTTTTGTCTGGTCTTAACAAACACCACAGAGCTCACTCCATTCTGATAATAGCACCTCCTTTAGAGAATTGATTTCCCTGTGAAATTGCAGGTCAGTTTGCAATTATTATTCACAAAGAGAGTTGTTTTTTTCCCTTTCCCAAAGGAGGTTAAAATGAGGCAAATGGTGTGTTACTGGGCTTGGTGTGGCACAATAGCCACATGTCTGAATGGCAAGGGGAAAACCAGAATCAGTCCTGCCTGGCATTATGACTCCCTGCGCTGCTGAGGGCAGCTTCTTTGCTTCCCAGCAGCACACAAATCAGTTCTGCAGAACAGTACCAACACCTCTCTGCCCCTGCTTCATCTTGCACTGTCACAAAGTGGCCTTAATGGGCTTGTGACAACCCTTTCTAGGGTTTCATTTAAACTCTTGGCTTCGAAAGGGAGCATTCTTCTTCATGGCTATCATGTCTGCTCTGCTGATCCTCTAAGGAAAAAAGAGAATTGTTCGAGTTTCAAAAAGACAGAGAACCACCCAGAACTCCTTGAAGAAAGGATGGGCTAAAACTGAATGAGAGAGAGAGAGAGAGAGAGAGAGAGAGAGAGAGAGAGAGAGAGAGAGAGAGAGAGAGAGAGAGAGAGAGAGAGAGAGAGAGAGAGAGATGGATCTGTCCTTCTCAGAAGAAGCTCCTATTTCTACTGATCTCAAAGCTTCCCCTTCTTTCTGAATTCCTCTTATGCAAGTACTTCTGTGGCTCCAAAGACATAAAATGGGACCTTGTGTTATATTTTGGACAGATACTTGTTTGTTTATTCTATGAGGAAAGGTTGAAGGAGCTGGGTATGTTTAGCCTGGAGAGGAGACAACTGAGAGGTGATTTGATAAGAAGAAGAAGAAGAAGAGATTGGATTTATACCCCGCCCTTCACTCAGAGTCTCAGAGTGGCTTACAAACTCCTTTCCCTTCCACTCCCCACAACAGACACCCTGTGAGGTAGGTGGGGCTGAGAGAACTCTGACAGAAACTGCTCTTTTTCAAGAACAGCTGTGCCAGAACTTGTGCCTGACCCAAGGTCACACCAGCAGGTGCAAGTGGAGGAGTGGGGAATCAAACCCGGTTCTCCCAGATTAGAGTCCGCACACTTAACCACTACACCAAACTGGCATAACCACCACTTGAAGGGCTGTAACCACC
Source organism: Gekko gecko (assembly GCA_029375565.1). Taxonomy (NCBI): domain Eukaryota; kingdom Metazoa; phylum Chordata; class Lepidosauria; order Squamata; family Gekkonidae; genus Gekko; species Gekko gecko. Next base: position 125,469,215 of record JAPDNY010000007.1, read on the forward strand.
ACTTGAAGGGCTGTCATTGAGAGGATGATGTGGAGTTGTTTTCTGTTGCTCCTGAAAGTCAGATCAGAACCAACCGGTTGAATCAAAAGATTTTTCGGCTAAACATTAGGAAGAGCTTCCTGACAGCGGTTCCTCAGTAGAATGGGCTTCCTTGGGAGGTGGTGGGCTCTCCTGCTTTGGAGGTTTTTAAACAATCAGCAAGGCTGATTCTGTGAACTTAGACAGATCATGAGAGGGAGAGCAGGAAGGGTTGCATCAGTGCTTAGTTCTGTAAAATGCGTGTACCAAATGTGTTTCAACCGTGGAGCCTTCCTCAGCAGATTAAACGTGTACAATATGCATTGTACAATGTATTTATTAAAATTATAACATGCCTGACCAAAACACTGAACATAGTAAAAAAGAAAAAAGAGAAAATAAATGGTTTAGATTAATTATTGTAAGCATTTTATAATAATTAAAAGCAAAATAGAATTCTTAGGGTTTTAACTAATTATATTTAAATTACTCACACATTCCAGATGTAAAAAAAGTTTTGTTGTTGTAATTAATTAGGATCATCAGAGACAACTTTCCAGATGGTAGTTTTTAGTGGTCCAAATTTCTAGACTATATGGAGAAAAATACTATCAATTAATTTCAGGGGGGAAAAGTGAAAGGTCAATCAAAAATACAAAAGAAGCTTTAACCAGAAAATATGGCTTTGTTCGCAAACAATTTGTGTGGGTTAATTGCCACTGCTACCAACGGCAGTGGGAGAAGAAGGCTGCCAACAGGAGACCTCCCACCATAGCGGAAGCGCTAAGCTTGGCAGCTGTGGTTAGTCCCTGTGGGGGGGAAAGTTTTGAAGGAGATCAGCAGACACTAATTATGTTGTGTTCAGCATGTTCCTAACTCCCAGCTGAGTTGGGAATCTTGCCTACCTTTGGAACGTCTTTACTTTCAATCTATCAAAGAGATAGCGATCTGTTCAAAAATTTTCTTCCATATTTATTGGAAGGCGGATGGCCTACTTTGGTGAAACTGTGGTGGAGAAGAAACAACTTTGAGATAGCAGAACTGCTAATTGGAAAGATCTTCAGGCATCACTACTAACCATATTCTATGAGGAAATATTGTATCCTTCATCCTCCTAATGATCTCCTGAGTGTTTAAACTTCAGAATTTGGAATTTTGTAGCTCAGAAAAACAGATTGGGAGAAATGACTTAAATCCATTTATTGTAGTTGGGATATCTTTTGCCTTCTGGCAGGGGAGATAAATTACCATCCAAGTAATTCAGGAATGACTTGATTATTTCCCTGGATCAAATATATCATGCTATTGCAAAATCTCTTGACTTTCAAGTTAAAATTAAATAATTTTAACCATGACTATAAGACATTATCATTTGCATATATTTCTTCTCCAAGGGGATGTTTGAAGTTATGTAATGCTTAAGTAATTTAATTGTCCTTCACATCACTGAAATATCAAATTATATACAAAATGGACAGGATTCTCCAGTTAGATTGCAATGATTGACTTGTTATCTGACAAGGGCAAAAATGAACAAGTGGAAGAATGTACAGAGAGTTGACCCAGAAATCTGTGAACCACAATGTTTAACTTGTTTCTTTAGTACGTGCATCTGAATTAAAGGGAGGATGCATGCATGTGTTTTTTTTAGTAGATCTGAAATATTATTATATACTCAGTGAACTTTTCAGGCTATAGTTCAAAAGCAAATAGTACTTTTGAAATTATTTTTCCCACATTACACATGGATGGAGAATTGTGTTATATCTTTAGGATATTTGATAGAATCACCACTTTTGGAACCACAGTTATCTAGATGTAGGAGTTCACTTTCAGTCCCTTTCTATGTATGCCTTTGGTGAAGGGATAGCAATCAGAGCATAAATAGAACTTGCTGGATCAGACCAGTGGTCTAGTCTAGTTGGTCTAGTTGCCTAGGTGGGCCAAACAAACAGGGCATAGAGGCTGAGACACCCTGATGCTGCCTCACAGCACTGGTATCAGATGTTTCCTACCTCTATGTATGGAGGATCCCTTCAGGCATGATCACTAATAGCCACTGATGTACCACTCCTCCAAGAATCTAGCTAAACCTCTTTGAAAGCCCTCTGTGTTCATGGCCATCACTATGTCCACTGGCAATGAATCCCACAATTTAATTACTCTTTGAGTAAAGAAATATTCCTTTTGTTCTGCCCTGTACCTGTTGCCTTAACAACTTCATTGAGTGGCCCTAAGTTCTGTGATTATGTGAAAGGGAGAAGGAGCTCTCTCTATCCACTGCAGGTTCAGTCACATACTCTATCAGAGTACAATATCTTAAGATACTTCTCTTGTAAAACTCTTGTAAAAAAAATTAAGGCGCACCAACATAAAGGCATGCCTATAGTGAGGAACAGTCAAGTATGAGCACCAATACTAGCAAACTGAGTAGAACAAACTTGTCATGCTCTACAGATTGTACTGTTATGATCATACTTAAGAAGATGTTTCTTAATTATTGGCATGGCTTCCTGTTTGGTAACTGAATAAAGGGAGTCCAAGGAAAGATTGAGGAGCTATAGTCATTGCTCAAGAAGTTTATCCCAGTGGGAAACATAAAAATCCTCTCTGACTAAGCCCAGGTAGCTCTCTTGAGTGTCAGAGTTTATAACTTTAAGGAAAAAAGCTTTCAGCCAAGCCTGAGCTTCAAGAGATGGTTGTCCTAATTCAGCTTGGAGAGCCACGCCCGCTACACAGTTTGAAATTCCACAGATGGAATGTAGGAATTTAAGAAGAACTGAATCCAAGGACTCCTCTATTTTAGTCAACGAAGATCTTATAATTTATTTATTTCATTTATATCCCACCTTTATCCCCAATTACCCCGATTGGCTTATATTATTCTTCTCTCCTCTCCTCCATTTTATCCTCATAACAATCCTGTGAAGTAGATTAGGCTGAGACTGTGGACTGGACTGGACTTCCTCGGCAGAGTGGGGATTCAAACCTGGAACTCCCAGATCCTTATTTGACACACTAACCACTGAATTGTTTCTGTTACTGATTGAGACTGGGCATGCATGTCTGCCCATCCCTAAATTGGGCTGTGATATCCATTAATAAATTATGAGCAAGTTGGGATCATGCAGAAGTGTTAACAACTCGTAGTTCCTCTTTGGACACTTCTTCACAATGTGCGATGCCAACTGGAATCTTCTGATAATATGAATTCATCTTTTATTCCCTGTCTAAGTTTTAACATTATAGAAGTGCTTATGCTAACTAAAACTTTTCCGTAGTAATCAACAGATGAAGTAATATTGTATATGTGCTTTTCATTTATACATTTCATCTCTCATGAAGATTTCACCAACATGGGCTGTAAGTAGATTCAGAGTTTTAGATCATTTCTGTACATTTTCTGGCCATGTGAAGATTTCACAGTTAGTAAAACTTTCTTCTTGCAACTCAAAACAATTGTTGAGTTTTTCTTTCTTTCTGTGGAGTTAGATGGATGCATTAACATCCCTGCTGCCTGCCTCGTTTTGTTCTGCATTGATGGACACAACTTGAAAATCAGGAAACAAAAAGAGATCCATTCCCAGTTAATTCAACCCTTTCTAGCTATTTTCCCAGTGATGATCTTGCTGAAACCATAAGTGTTGGATGTTTACGTGCACTAATGCTATGTGATGTGCAAACACCAAGGACATATTATCTGATGTGTCTGTGTCGGGAAGAGTTAAATCTTTTTTGACAATTCAATAGTTCCCTTTGGGTCTTCACAAATGGCACCTGTTGTTGAAGTCAATAGAGCTTACAATTTAATTTCATCTGCCTGCAAACAATCTCTCTCATTAGGGGGTGAAATGATGATAGAATTCACTGAGGCATGCAGTTTCACTTTCTACAGGGCACTACGTAAGTACAGTCATCATTTTCAACAAAGGGAGGCACAATTATCCTGGAAACCGATTGTAAGGAAGACAAAATCCGCAGAAAAAGCATCGTAAAAAGTCAGGCTCTGCAATTTTGCTACATTTGTTGTTCAATGCCAATTTGCAGTCTAATTATTGTGTTTAACAGAATCTGGAAATGTAGCAGTCCAAATGACAGGTAAATGGCTTACTTTATTTTATTTTTTTACTTTACATTAGCAATGAACTCATCAGCTCAGGAAGTTCATATTCATGATAGGTTTTGCTGGAATTACAGGCAGTCTATTCCTTTAGCTCCCAACTTCCTATACTGGACAGCACTCAGGGTTTTGTTTTTTGTTTTTAAGGGGGGAAAGCCCTGTGTTGTAAACATGGTACACAAACATCCTATTCCTCAAAGTACTTGGAATCAAGGGGGTTCTGGCATCATACTTTTAGGCACTGGAGTCTAGTGCCCTGTGCCAAGGAGTTTTGTAGCTAGAATGGGGGTTATGATGAACCACAACTATGCAACTACCATGAGAACATCTGAATACTATGTAATACTACAAGTATTTAGGCTGTACTCTCAGACAGTAAATGTCTGTGGATCTGCCCTGTTGATAGTCCTGCCAACAGTGAGATCAGATGTTATTAAGTTACTCACCAATACAGAATAAACGTGCAGTAGTATATTTATTGCACTGTAAGGCTTGCTCAACTAAGACTGAAATATCAAAACAGGTATATGAATATGTAGGACTATAGAAATAAAATAAACAGACATTAGTAACTATGTGACACAGACCTGGCAATAACCAGCCCTTAGCCAAATGCAGGGTCTTTTAGTCCATGTAAAGGGGCTTATACTGCAAAGGGGCATACACTGCATTCCCCCCCAAACTATGGAGTGGTTTTTGCAAGTTCTTTGTTTCTTGCTCCCAGTGAAGCAGTGATGTGCTGATTGCTGGAATTAATGCTGTTCAACAGGCTTGGAGGTTCGGACTTACGGTTTCAGCGTGTTGATGGTGGGCATACTCCTCTGAAGCTCTGGAGAGAGCGGCCTATGACCTGGTGGCAGGGAGGGTGTCTCGCTGGTTCTGGACTCTCCCTGGAGCCCTTGTAGGGGGCTCTCAGCCTGGGGTGCTCAAGATGCCTCTCCCAAGGCTGCTGCCAAGGGATCAAGGCTCCTTCTTATCCCTATAGGTCCCACTGCCATGGCACCAACCTGGGCATGAGATGAGCACACTGGACCAGCGAGCAATAGATTTTCTCTTACCTGATGAGGTGGATCATGAGTAAGATGCCAGCCTGGATACCCCCAAGATAAAGCGGGGGGGGAGGTTACCTACCTCTTGAAAATGACAAATAAGACTTAAAAGCGTTTTAAAGGGGGCTGAAAGTGGTGGCATTTGAGCAGACTGCTGATTTCAATTAGCATAATGCCAAACTGTTAAAGGCATTAGAGCTAATTAACTTCCTAAGACTTAAGCAAACTTTTTCTAAAATATAAACAATGTCCTATCAGGCTGAAAAGATGGCAGTGAAAGCAAAGATTCAACAAGGAACTGCCAGCTCAGCATGTCTGGTTTCTAAACTGGAAGCTACCATCAACTTTCCAGGCACGTTGGCTACTGCATTGTGACCTCTGCTGGCACAGATGACTAACATCAACAAGAACCTGGAGACTTTACAAAAACAGCAAAAAGTGACCAACAAAAAAATAGAAGAAGTGGTAAATAAGACAAAAATAATTGATCAAAGACTTGAAGTTGTGGAAAAAGAAGGATCCTCTGATAAACTCAACTTTTGCAATTACAAATGGAAAAATCTTTATATGTGTTGAGATTTCAGGGTGTCCCTGAAAACAAACCTGAGAATCTGAAAGAAATCCTTAGTGAAGTGCTTGTACCAGTGACAGGCATCAAGGTGGAAATATTACAAAGTGAAATGGATATGGTCTATCAGACATATTCAGAATTTATCAAGAAAAAAACCTACCTGGTGAAATATATGTCAGATTCTCTAAGAGATCCATAAGAGAGACAATATTGAAAGCAACTACTAGAACTGCATTGAAAATCAAAGGAGAAGAGATCAGAATCTTAAAAGACATTCCATTTGAGATAAGGAAGAAGAAGAAACAATACAAGAATTTAACCACTTATCTACAGGAGAAGTCCATGACTTACAGATGGATAATACCTGAAGGCCTTATGTTCAATTATAAAGGCAAAAAAGAAAAGATTGACTCTCTTACTAAAGTGAAGCAGTTTTTGGAAAGACATCAAGATAAAAAAAAAGGGGAGGTTCCAGTCCTGGGCTCAGTGAAGGCAGTCATGTGATGAGCTTGCTCTCCACATTAGCCTGTCCGCTTACTTTTGGTAGGCTAATTTCCAATGGCCAGCACTCTTCCGGAGAGAGGGTCCTGGCAAGGGGTTTAAGGCTGGCAGGTGGAAGGGGAGTGGCGTCCCCCACCAACTGTTTTTTCCAGCATTATCCTGAGGCAGAAAGTTCACAGAGCTCAGGAGAGACTCTTGTCTCTTCAAGCGCAAGAGGGGTCCAGTCGAATCGAGAGGAGTCCAAGAAAGGGAAGACTCAACAAGAGAAGGTCTACAGAAGTTAAGTATAATGTGAAATTACTTACTGTTCCATGAGAGTTGGTTTTTTCGAGAGAGGTTTAGGTAGGTGAAGTATAGGAAAGTAGAGAGAGTGTAAGAGGGTAACACCCAAAGGAACAGAGGAGAAAGAAAAAAGGGTGGGGCTTCCTCAAAACAGCCGTAGAAAAGAAAGACATAAAAAGGTTGGGGAAGAGTGCTTAAGCAAAAGGGACAAATAGGAGGGTATCAGCAGTTGGGAAAGTCTGCATTTTGTGTTGTTTTCTTATGTTTTTTTCTCGGTGTATTGACACGGAGAAATGTGGAGCCGACGGCATTAGTAATGCCTGTAGAAGGACCTGCAGCTGTGAGGTGATGCAGCGGCAGGGAGAGGAGGAGTGGCCAGAGGAGGGACATGATGTCAGGGCATGGAGGCATGGCTAGAGGAGAGACGCAAGAAATGGGACGGTGCAGAAACAGGATGGTGCAGAGGTTGGGCGGTGAAGGAATCTGGAAGAAGGGCAGCCAGAGAATCTGAAGCTACAGGACAGAATTCGATGAAAGGACTGTTAAAAGAGCCAAATGTGTAAAAGTGTTTAGAAGATTGAGAAGATTGTGATCTAGTGGAGAATTGGGGCTTGGACCTGTAGGAGGGAAAAAGTGAAAAGCTCAAGTAAAAGAAAGCATAAAGACTGAGATATATTAAAGAAGTTAGGGGATGGATTGTTAAATGGGTTTTTTATTTATTAGGTAGATGCTCCCCTTTTTATAATAGGAAGAGTGGTGAGTAGAAAGAAAGAGGCAAGGAAGGGAAGGGAAGGCAGTGATTGTTGATATCCAACTATAGTTAGGGTGGGAGAGCTGCAGAAATAATGGCTTCCAGAGAAAAAAAAACACCCAATACATCTCCAGGACAAGTGGGGGGCATAGGTCTGTTGAAAACAGGTAATATAAATATATCTCAAATGACCATGAAGGATCTCAAAGTATTAATCCAAGAAAGTATGGCGCAAACAGTAGCTCAGACTGTGAAAGTAACAGTTGAGGAAATCTTGCCCACACTTATTAAAAAAGAAATAGAGCCTATACAAAACAAAATGGGGCAAATCAAATTAGAAACTGAAGAAATTAAAAAACAATTGGCAGAGAATAAGCAAGAAATATCCCAAATTATAGCAAATAACGAGAAGATTAAAGTAAGTGATCTTGACTTTGAAATACAAGAATTGAAAAGTGAAAATGAACAAATAGAAGAAACATTGATTAATTTAGAGATGGATAAGGCAGCTACAATAATTAGGTGTCAAAATATACCAGAAAGTGTGGAGAAAAATTTAAAGGAAGTGGTAGCACAGAATTTGGGAGAACAATTACAAATAGGTACTGAAGAAGAAATTATAGTGGAAATTGATTCAATTTATAGATGGAACTCTGCTTATGCAAAGCGGCATAAATTACCTCATGAAGTACACATAAAGTTTTACAAAAGAGAAACAAAGGAAAGAATACTCAAAGCAGCAAATGAGCGTAAAATGATGATACAAGGAGCAGAAATTAGACTATTAAAAGAGATCCCTGGAGAGTAAGGGAAAAAAGACAAGGTTATCAGAGCCTAACAAGCTTATTAAAAAAAATTGAATTACATACCGATGGTTGATTTCTGAAGGATTATAATTCACTTTGAGGGTAAAAAAATTGACTCGATATTCAAGGTAGAAAACTTTATGGAGAAAATATGGAGATGACCTAGGGTGGCAGAGAGAAGAGGGCAGAGAAGGAGATGAGGAAGAAGAAGGAGAACATGAAGATGAAACTACACAACTAGAAAAAGAATTAGTAGGGGGAAAAGTGGAAAAGAAAGGGAAAAGAGGATGAGGGGTTACGACCTCGCAGGCCTTAACTAGATTCCAATATAGGGCTAGGGAGAAATATAATAGCAACAAGCATGAGTAAAGGGATGAAAATTCTTTCAGTTAATGTGAACGGTCTAAATAGCTCTCAGAAAAGAAGGAGGATATTTTGTTGAATAAGTAAATTGAAAGCGGACGTAGTATGTTTATAAGAGACACACATAAAGTGAGATGATGTTAAATATCTTTTAAGAAAAAAAAATAGGAAGTGCATTTATTGCAGCAGATAATAATAAGAGAGACATAGTGACTTATATTATTGCCATGGTAATAAACAGAAATGGAAAAGAACTATTATTGGTTAACATTTATGCACCAAATCAAAATCAGGAGAAATTTTATAAAGAAGTATTGGAAGTGTTAAAAATGAAAGAGTTTGAAAACATATGTATAATAGCGGATTATAATGGCGTTTTTGACTCAGAATTAGATAAGAAAAATAAAAAAAACCTAAGAAACCAGGAGCAACTTTGCCGAAACTTTTTTTGCAAATAGCGAATGAATACAACCTGACAGATGTGTGGAGAATTAGAAACCCAAGGAAAAAAGATTATACATTCTATTCAGCATGTCATAAAGCATGGTCTAGAACTGATATGGTCTGGTCATCTGTCGAGATGTTTAATGCCTAATAGATACAGAAATTCTACCAAGTACCTTTGCAGATCATAACCGAATAATGCTTTCTTTAGAAGATAATAAGAAAAGATGTAGATGGAAGTTAAATGTGGATTTATTTAGGGATAAAGCATTAGTAAAAAAAAAACAAAGAGATAAGTGTTTTTTTCAAGAGGAATTTGCAACCTAATGTGCCTATTGACATTGTATGGGATACGTTTAAGGCTTTTATGAGAGGGTGGTGTATCATTCAGGAAGCGTAGAGAAATAAGCAAAGGAAGAGTAAGTATGAAAAAATATGTGGATAGATAAAATTGGAAGAAGAAAAGTTGAAAAAGAATGATGAGATGCCAGAAATAAAAGCAAAGTTAAAATTATTACAACATGAAATGAATTTGATTTTAATGCAAGAAATAACAAAGAAAATGGAATTTACAAAGCAGTACTTCTTTGAAAATGCAAATAAACCATAAGAACATAAGAACATAAGAGAAGCCAATGTTGGATCAGGGCAATGGCCCATCTAGTCCAACACTCTGTCATACAGCGGCCAAAAATACCACGTGCTATCAGGAGGTCCAGCAGTGGGGCCAGGACACTAGAAGCCCTCCCACTGCTGCCCCCTCCAGCACCAAGAATAGAGTGGATCACCTGCCCCAGACTGAGAGTTCCCATCTATACGTTATGGCTAATAGCCACTGATGGACTTCTGCTCCATATGTTTATCTAATTCCCTCTTGAAACTGTCCATGCTTGTAGCTGCCACCACCTCCTGTGGCAGTGAATTCCATGTGTTAATCACTCTTTGGGTGAAGAAGTATTTCCTTTTATCTGTTCTAACCAGACTGCTCAGCAATTTCATGAAGTGCCCACGAGTTCTTGTATTGTGAGAAAGGGAGAAAAGTACTTCTTTCTCAACCTGCTCAATCCCATTCATAATCTTATAAACCTCAATCATGTCACCCCTCAGCCGTCGTTTCTCCAAGCTGAAGAGCCCCAAGCGTTTTAACCTTTCTTCATAGAGAAGGTGTTCCAAACCTTTTATCATTCTAGTTGCCCTTCTCTGCACTTTTTCCAATGCTATAATATCCTTTTTGAGATGTGGTGACCAGAACTGTACACAGTATTCCAAATGAGGTCGCACCAATGATTTATACAGGGACATGATGATACTGGCTGATTTGTTTTCAATTCCCTTCCTAATAATCCCCAGCATAGCATTGGCCTTCTTTATTGCAGCTACACACTGTCTAGACATTTTCATTGAGTTATCCAAGATCTCTCTTGGTCCGCCTCTGCCAGTTCAGACCCCATCAACGTGTATTTATATTTAGGATTTTTGGCTCCAATGTGCATCACTTTGCACTTGGCCACATTGAATCCCATTTGCCACGTTGACGCCCACTCACCCATCCTCGATAGATCCCTTTGGAGTGCCTCACAATCTTCCCTGGTTTTCACCACCCTGAACAACTTCGTGTCATCTGCAAATTTAGCCACTTCACTGCTTACTCCCAATTCCAAATCATTAATAAATGAGTTAAAAAGCATTGGACCGAGTACTGATCCCTGTGGTACCCCACTGCTTACCACCCTCCACTGAGAAAGTTTCCCATTTATACTCACTCTCTGTTTCCTATTTATAAGCCAGTTTTTGATCCACAAGAGGACTTGTCCTTTTATCCCATGACTACTGAGCTTACTTAGGAGCCTTTGATGAGGAACTTTATCAAAAGCTTTCCGGAAGTCAAGGAAAATAATATCTATTGGGTCCCCCTTGTCCACATGTTTGTTCACTCCTCAAAAAACACTAACAGGTTAGTGAGACAAGATCTTCCCTTACAGAACCCATGCTGAGTCTGCCTCAATAGTTTTTGTTCATCAATGTGCCTATTAATTCTTTCCTTAATAACAGTTTCCACCAACTTACCCGGTATCGATGTCAGACTGACTGGCCTGTAATTTCCCGGATCTCCCCTGGAGCCCTTTTTAAAGATGGGAGTGACATTAGCTACCTACCAGTCCTCAGGAATGGAGGCAGATTTTAAAGAAAGATTACATATTTTTGTCAGGAGATCCACAAGTTCACATTTGAGTTCCTTCAGAACTCTCGGATGAATGCCATCCGGGCCTGGTGATTTATTAGTTTTTAAATTGTCCATCAGTCGGAGGACTTCCTCTCTTGTCACCGCAATCTGATTCAGGTCCTTCAAACCCCTCCTGAAATCGGTGCTTCTGGAGTGGGCAAGCACTTCTCCTCTTGCACAGTGAAGACAGAGGCAAAAAATGCATTCAGCTTCTCAGCCATTTCCCTATCATCCTTCACTACTCCTTTTACCCCTTGGCCATCCAAGGGCCCCACTGCCTCCCTGGCTGGCTTCCTACTTCTAATGTATTTGAAGAAAGTTTTATTGTTGGCCTTTATGTTTTTTCCGATATGCTCCTCATATTCCCTTTTTGCTTGCCTGATCACAGACTTGCATTTTATTTGCCATAGTCTGTGTTCCCTTTTATCAACCTCACTGAGACTAGCTTTCCACCGCTTAAAGGAATCCTTCTTACCTTTTACAGCTTCCATTACTTTATTTGTTAACCATGCAGGCTTTTTTCTATACCTATTTGTACCTTTCCTAACCTGTGGAATATATTTTTTCTGAGCTTCTAGGATTGTATTTTTAAATAGTCTCCAAGCTTCCCCAATGGTTTTGACCTTCTCCACTCTTCCTTTCAATTTCTTCCTCACATGTCCCCTCATACCAGAGAAGTTACCCCTTTTAAAGTTAAAAGTGGTTGTGTCAGTCTTTTTGGGCAACTCCCTATCTGTACAAATGTTAAACTCAATGACATTATGGTCACTGTTCCCAAGTGGTGCAATCACTTTTACATCTCTCACCAGGTCTTGGCTGTTACTTAGGACCAAATCCAGGATCGCCTCTCCCCTGGTAGGGGTTGGCGTATAAATTAAGAAAAGAGAGGGAAAAGTGTTTAATAGTAAAACTGAGAAATGGGAAGAATGAAGAAAAATTTGAAACACGCAAATTAAAGAAGATAGTGGAAGATTTTTTCAAATCCTTATATGATCAAGAAGCACAAAGCTCAGATGGAATAGCGCAATATTTGGAACAAAGCAATAAAGATGGGTTTAATGAAGATCAAAAACACATATTAAATCAACCTATATCGATGTGCGAAATAACAGAAGAAATAAAAAATAAAGAGACAAAAAAAGAAGAAGGTGCCAGGTCTGGATGGAATCCTGGCAGAGAAGTATCAAGTGTTTGAGGACCAGATTACTCTCCCATTTAAAGAGTTGCTGCACCAGATTGGAGTGGCTGGGAAAATGCGAGATATGTGGAAATGTGCTGTTATTCCTTTAATACACAAACCAGGCTTACGAGTAGGAGCCGCCGCTCCCCCCGCTCCCCCTTTTCCGTTCTCCTTTCCCTTAGGCCGCCAGCCCCTAACCCTTTGCCGCCAATTGTTACCATCCCATGTGGTAGAGGGAGGGGGCAGTTGAGGGAGACTTTGCCATGACATCACTCTGTCTAAACTTCTATCCGACGCCATCAGACTGAGAAAATAGAATAGCTATAGAAATGTTATCGACTTATATGTTTTTAAGATATTGTCTTGACACTTGGATGTCTTACTGTAAGCCGCCCTGAGCCTGCTTGCGGGGAGGGCGGGGTAGAAGTGTAATAAATAAATAAATAAATAAATAAATACGGAAGGTGAGGATATAAAAAACTATAGGCCAATTTCCCTATTAAACACAGATTACAAAATATCTGCTAATATTTTGGCTGCTGGGTTTAAAAAGGTGTTGGTACAAAAGATTCATTCAGACCAGCCGGGATTTTTACCCAAGAGACAAATGAAAGTGAATATTCATGCAGTAATTAATACCTTGGAATATTATGAACAACACCCAGAGAAACAGATGGTACTAATGTGTTTGGATGTGGAGAAAGCATTCGATAATTTATCTAGGGAATTTCTGATACAAAAACTTAGATTATGAGAGGTTTTTGGCACTGATTAAAGCAATTTATACTAAACAGTTTGCTCAGGTCATAGTAAATGGAGAAATGACACTGGTCATTGAAATATCAAAAGGTGTAAGACAGGGTTGCCCATTGTCCCCTTTGCTATATATATATGCATTGGAAATGCTGAACGATTCAATAAGAAATAACAGATCTATACAAGGATTGAGAGTACAAGTTGGAGAATATAAACTGCAGGCATTCGCAAATGATCTTTTGTTCATCATAGAAAATCCTTTAGACTCTATCCCAAACTTACTTAAAGAGATCAGAAGATATGGGCAAGTGGCAGGTCTCAAGATCAATACTAGGAAAACAAAACTGCTGACTAAAAATTGTCTACTGGTAACATTGTCTGAATTGCAAGATTGAACTAACATGGAAATAGTGAAAAAAGTAAAGTATCTGGGTATAACCTTATCCAATAAATGTAGTACATTAATGGAAGATAATTATAACAAAGTGCTGGAAGAGATTAGAAAAGATCTGGTTAAATGAAAGGATTTACATATTTCCATGATTGGAAGGACTGCAACGTTGAAAATGAATATTTTACCACAGTTTTTATTCTTAGCGCAAAATATACAAATAATTAAAAGAATACAATTTTTTGAAGAATTAGATAAAATAACTAGACGATTTGTTTCTTGCTAAAAAAGCAAGAATAAAATGGAAGGTAATGCAAGATAAGAAGGTGAGGGGCGGACTAGGAGTCCCGAATTGGAGGTAGTATTATCAAGCAGCAGCATTAAGTTGGATAAGAGATTGGATATTATTGGAAGATACAAGGTGTTTAGCATTAGAAAGTTTTGATCTCTGTATGGGGTGGCATGCTTATATTTGGTATGGCAAAGACAAAGTACATACCAACTTTCAATGCCAGATATTAAGAGGAGCTCTGCTTAAAGTATGGAACAGTATAAAAGAGCATTATTACAATAAAATCCCTTTATGGGTATCGCCATTAGAAATGTTCATTAGACCAACACTAGTTACAAACATACATAGGGAAAAATATGAAAGATTATTGGACAAAAGGAGAAAATTAAAGTCAACTGAAGTTTTAGAGGATAAGCATAATATTAAGTTATCATGGTGGAAATACACCCAGCTAAGAGCTAGGTATGATAAGGATACAAAGGAGGGGTTTGAGGAAAGTAAGAATGAATTGGACAGAATTTAGTTGTCATCAAGTGATAAATTAATTCAGAAGATTTACAACTAGTTACTTGAGGATTATATGTGGGATGAAGTGGTGAGAACATCCATGATTTCGTGGATGCAGGATTTGGGTTATATGATAAAACTTGAGGAGTGGTATAGTGTTTGGAATAAAATGAAATTTCTAAGGGCAGTATCATACAAAGAAAATGTTTATAAAATGCATCACAGGTGGTATTGGTCGCCCGATAAAATTACCAGATGTCAGAAGAATATCTCAAACGTATGTTGGAAATGTAAGTCGAATGTTGGCACTTTTTACCACATGTGGTGGAGATGCCAAAAGATACAAAAGTTCTGGAAAATTGTGCAAAAGATAATAGAAGAAATCTTAGATATTTCTGTCGAATTAAAGCCAGAGATTTATTTGTTAAATATTGTACTGAATGATAGACAAATACATCGAGAAACGTATATTTTGCTGTATATCCTAACAATCTCTAGGATTTTGTTAGCGAAATATTGGAGGACAGATAGATTACCCACTCGAGAAGAAATTGCTTTAAAACTTATGGAAGCCATGGAAATGGATAAGATACATGCACAACTAAATAGAATTGATGATGAGATTGTGACTAAGGGATGGTTAAGAGTAAGAAAATGGGTAGAATGCAGTGTGTAGTGGACTCGCAATATGAGACCTTGAAGATGGTATACATGTATATATAATGTTTAAAATCAATAAAAATATATTTTTTAAAAAAGATTCAAAAAAGGACAAAAAGAACACAGAGGAGGAAGAAGAAGAAGGAGAACTGGATAGCTTGCATGGCTCGGGAAGCCATGAAACATCTACAGGTGGCAGTTTAAAAGCAGAATCTGAATCAGAATTGGGAGCGGCAGCACCCAAAACAGCTCGGGATTATAAAAATAAGAAGGGGGGGAAAGATAAAACCTTGCTTAAACCTAAGAATAAACGTTTATTTTGCAAATTTTGGCATTATTATAAGTTTTAACTTTATGTATACTGAAACAACAGGATGAGATTTTACCGTGTATTTTATCGTGTATTTTGATTTAAGACAGCAATAATCATGATACATGGTCTTTGTGTAGCTGTATTTTTAGTTTAGTGTGTAGCATGTTAGGTTTTGTGGTGTGTAGGAAAAAAAAAAGTAAAAAAAACCCCAGGCTTGGAGGTTCGATATCTGGGCCTACAGCACAAAGTCCGAACAACAAGGATGCAATTGTCTCTTATATATTACTGCTTAATTTCCAGTGTGTGATGACCAGAATAACTTCCTCTTCCTTCCGGTAGTTAATTTACTTCTTTTTTCCCATCATCAGTGGAAAGGACAGCAGGTGTTCTGCTGTGGTCATTGGGATTATAGTTTTGGATATGGGTGGAGCCACTTCCTCTGTGTCCACTTTTCTTTCTTTAACTCTTTTTTGCTGTGTTCAGATGTCATGAAGACGCTTCGTGTCAAGAACTAGTCTGGTTTATTCTTATCTCCTATTATAAAGATCCAAATATGAAATGGACAGTTCTTGATTTCTGAAATAATTTGTGCTCACTTCTGGTTCATCAGTTTTTCCTAACTCTGCAAACTAACTCCATGTATGCATGTCTCTGCGTGCTCTCTCTTGCATGCTTCACAGTCTGTGAAACTCATGCAGGAGAGCAAACCACACGTTTGCTCCCAAGGCAGGAGGTTTGCAGCATTACTTTGAGGTTACCGTCTGGCTTGCTGGTAAAATTTGGAAACCACTGAAGTTTGCTGCTACTCCTGAGGAGCTCTTTGTTGAAAAACTGGGTAGCAATGTGTGTTGAAAAATTGGAACATGGGGAAGATATTTTCCAGAGATGGCTATTTTACATGGAATAATTAGGATTTAATGTCTGTTGTGTCCAGGAAGGAAATGTGATTCATACCACAGTCTTGCTGTGACAGCTATGGTCTATAACCTAATGAACTGCAGGACTTGCCCCATTCCCCTCTAAGCACCTTGGCTCTGTATAATTAGTATAGGCAGCAGGCAGCCCCTGAAGAAACCTGAAAACATTAGCTGATCCTGCTGTGGCACACAGTTACACAGTCTGCTCAGCCAGAAGCGATCTTCATGTGCGCCAAAGGGAGTACCTTAATGATAGGCATGTTTTTAATCCACTCAAGCAAATATACTTGAATACTTTCAATACCTTCTTCTGACTTACCCACACAGCCCTTATATATCTTTGATTAACTGGAAGATGGCTGACAAACAAGTGATTCCAACTGCTTCTGGACTCAAATCAAGATACTGGAATTTACCATTCAAGTTATCTCATGGGTCTGTATACCTGAAGGATTACCTCTCTCCATACATCCATGTACCTTGTATGATCTAAATCTAGCCAACAGTCCTGATTAGTAGTTCCTTCTTGTTATCATGTGCAAATTGTGACTACAGAGGTTTTTTTGGTGGTGGCACCAACCTTATGGAATCAAGGAAAGTTGTAAAATCTTCCTCTTTATACTACCTTTTAACTTTTAATCAAGATGGAAAGGTGTGTTATGGTGAAATATGAGAATAAACAAATACAGCTTTTACTGAAATTGCTTTTAAAAATGATTTACAAAGTGTTTTTAAAACTAGATTTTTTAGAAGTTAGGTTTTTAATTATTGGTAGTTTGTGTATGTATATTCAGTGGCTGACGTTATTTAACCACCTTGGCTTCATAAAAGGCACTTATAATTTAAAAATAGATTATATCCTTTTGAAAAAACCCTAAAAAATAAGATTGGAGAGAGTAAATTATGACTTTCACAACCTTCAAACAGGATAGATTTTGAGAATGAGGCAGTGCTAAAGATACCACCATGGAAATGATTTAAGGATTTATTTGTTTATATAATTGCTGGGATGGCAATTCCTCATTTATTTAAAGCTCTGATTAGTTCAGATTAGGCTGTTAGATAGATTTAGTAAATATTGTATATTAAGATGGGGATGTAGGTCATTCTAAAATGTTTCTGTACAAAGAAAAACATCTTGGTTGGGAGCATATGGGATTCTACATCAGAATTATGTATTGCACACAAATATTTCAACAAAAACCCTGAATAGGGATATCATTGAACACATCCCCCCCCATTTTATTCATACTTATGGCTACCTGTAGCGTATGTGCTGCATATTTTAAAGGTTTGTACATGCAGTGTTGCCTAAATACCTGCAGTCAGTACTATTTTTGGGCAGGAATGCACAGGAACGGAGTTCCCTGGCTCCCAAGTTGGCCACACCCAGCAGGAACTCATTAGCATAACAGGCCACATCCAGCAGCAGAAACTCATTAGGATTAGCTACATTAGGGGTGTGTGGCCTAACATGCAATGGAGCCCTGGGTTTTGACAACAAACAAGGTAAACAAAATAGGAAGCCAAAGGTGGTTGTGGCTGGATGGCCACACTTCTGCTAACATGGGGGTGTGGCCTATTATGCTAATGAGCTGTGCTGTCCAAAGTGTGGCCTAATATGCTAAAGAGTCTATACTGTGGGGTGTGGCCTATTATGCTAATGAGTTCCTGCTGAGCTTTTTCTATAAAAAAAGCTCTGCCTGCAGTACTATACAATATTAATTCTAGAAGCATGACAGCCCTCACTAGTTTGTAGATCATATTTGTTTATGCATTCCATCTATGTGAGATGTTAGTTTGCTGGGTGATGTGTGTTCTGGAACCTACTCACTAGTTAGAAGACTTTTTTCTTTGAACAGGCTTTCAACTGTTTTTAGGCTCCGACTTGTTTTATTGTTTTTTATATATATTATTGTACCTCATTTTGAGTGGGTGCTTTGGAAAAGTGGTTGATCAACACATTTAGAAGAACACCATAAAATATAAGGCAATTCATTGTTAGAAGAAAAAATAACATAATGTCTTGCTGATTACTTGGCCTAAGATAAGTGCAGGTCCACAGTAATTCTGCATCTGTATTGCAACTTCATATATCACAACTAGTCCATTTTCAAAATAGTGCTGGGCATATCTGATCAAAGCAAACCTCTCCTGGCCTGCCATTAGGCTGCAAAACATTGAGCCAGCTTATCCTGAGGCTGCAAATACAGGAGAACCTCCCTGGAAAAATCCCTAGAAGCCAGGGAAATGATGTTCTTGATCTTCCAAAGGAATCAGACCCTGATAAACAAAATGGCTATTCTGATGAGACTTCTCCTTTGAAAAAGATAATCATGCTTTAGAGTGGCTTTCTCACTGGGACACGTAATGAAAGGAAACATCTCAATTGGTTGTTAATTAGACTGGACAGATCTGGCAATGGTGTTTCTAATAATTTGTCTGAGCCAGACTGCTTCCACATAGGGTCTGTCTGTACCCCAATCATAGAACAGGAACCCAAGATTTAAATGAGAGCACCCAAAGGACATTGCACCAATTTCGAACAAGACTCATGGGCTCTCCCAGGGTTTCCCCCTTTAAATCTGAGGGGAAAGGAAAACCTCCTTTGACCCTGTTCAAGAGAGGAACTATAAGTTGTCTACAGAGCATCCATATTCCGCCTGAAGCCACTATAGGGAGGGAGCAGAGCTAAGATCCAGCTTTAAAATGACAGAGATAAGCTCTGCATTTTATCCTCACTTGGCCCTTTAAAAGGCTTTCCCCCAGCTGTACTGTAGATTTTCAAAGGGGAAGGGCAAGGGTAGTGGTGTGGGATGCCATTCCAGTCTGCTCCTATGCAGCTTGCTGCTGCTACAGTGGGGGTACATTGCCAGGGCCTTGTGTGGAAACAGCCTCAGTTTAGCAACAGTAGTCAACACCATGTTGAATGGCTGTTGATCATTCCTGCATTGTAGATTTATATCAGGGTTATATCTCAAAGAAAAGCAAATCGGCATCTTGACTGACAAAGTGGTGTGTGGTTATGCACTTTTCTGCTTCTTCCCGTGTTGCTTTATCTATCTGAGCTGCAAAACAATTGGGATATGAATATGAAAACTATTCATAGTTTTAAAATCAGTGTCTTTATAATACCATACTTCTCTAGTTTAAAATCTCATAGGATTGTTGTCATCAAGAAAAGGGATGCTGAAAACTTATCAAGATCTCTAGGTTGTGGAAAAAGAGGAAGCCTGACTAGAAACAATTGCAAATCTCACAGATTAGACTAGAAGTCTAGAATTAAGGTTAGTTTCTAATTTAAAGCCCAGTCCTATGCATGTTTACTCATAGTTAAGTTCCACTGAATTCAGTGGTGCTTACTTTCAAGTAAATGTAGACAGGATTGCAGGCTAAGGCTTTTTATTACTGTGCTTCCTCACAAGCCAGTTTGCATGTGCTAGCTTTTGGTTTCATTCCAGGTGCAGTGGCAATTATATCCACACCAATATTGTCCTTCCCAGTTAGAGATGGTTCTGGATCATTCAAATGGTAGAAAATGTTCTTACATTTATTCTCCTAGGACGTCATATTAGTTTTTGTTTTATTTTCTTCCACCTTTTTTCCAAATCTCTGATGACTTTTAGGTTAAAGACAGAAGAAATTTTGAGGTTGTAGATGGGTTGCCAGATGAGTCTGAGCATGTAAGAGAGGATCCTGTTAACAAAACAGTTATTCATATTTATTTCCATATTTACCTCTGCTGCAGCATGTGTAGAATCTACACAGTAGATAGTTTCCTGCACTGATCTTGGCTGCCAGATAAGCAAGTAAACTTGACCTCACAAAGTCATTTAGCTGTGCTGTGAAAAGCCATCAGAGTGAAGCAGTTTAAACATGTAGAAATGTGCCTGCAGACACAGAATGTTGAGCGGTGCAGAGGCCAGAGCCAGTGTATTGAGCTTTCTCTTTTAATAAGCTACTGAAAACTGCTAGCAAAAGCTCTTGGCTAATCCACTAGGAATGCACATTGTGTTTGCAGGCCCTAAAATTAGGATAAGATGTTGGGCTGTTCTGCAGGTTCTTTTTTAAGAGTCAGCTTCGATCAATGCCTGTGAGGACTACAATCTTCAAAGGGTAAAGGTGCCATAAATTGTACCAATTAGGGAGCATCAGTGCCTTCCTCTGATGTGCTGTGTAATCAGGCAGGTGGAAACACTATGGTGCCATCAGATGTGGAAACAGCCCCAGTTGTCCTGAGCCTGCTCACCTGGGAACTTATCACAACACAATTGCCTAAAAAAAGAGTTCAATTATCAATAATCCCACATTTGTCAAGGAGGAGGGATATCCCTATTGGAGTGGGAAAGAGCATGCTGTGACTTAGAGCAACTAAAGTGAAGTAAATAAGGCAAAGTCAGGTGGTTGAATTGTAAGGTAGCTAAGCAACTCTAAGGTAGCTAAGGCCTGGCATGATGTGGTCCATGGGGTCGCGAAGAATTGGACTAGACTGTGTGCCTGAACAACAACAGCAAGCAACATTGCTTAAACTCCCTAGAAGTGAGATTGTATAGCAGCTTACTTTCCTTTACCAAATGACAGGCCAGTTACCATTTTCTCAAGTTCTTTTTAGTCATTATGTTTTGGGGTATCCATCTGCATGTACCAGAAGCACACACTACCTGCAATCCTCTTTATATGTGTGGTCATCATTTTGTCTGAATATGGCACTGTGTATAGGACGCAGAAAACCATATTGATGCTTTAAATTCATTAGAAATTGGGAGGGTTATGGATAACATATTGTAATGGAATTACTAAAAAACTACATTCTCTAACAGCCCTGACTTAAGTTACAGTTGCCTTTTTCCTGAGAGGAGGAGGAAGAGGGCAGAGAGGGGGAAAAGGGGAAGAAAGAGTGCAGAGGACTGAAGGGCCTGTGAGAGCTGCAAAGCCACCAGTGGGCCTTGTTGAAACTGAAGCAGAGTTTCTGGTTTGGTGATCTAATGGCACACATGTCTCTTGAGAGCTCTCGAGGACATGATCTGTGGGCCAGCGGATGGGGAGGGGGTGCGATTGTATGTGCCCCCTGGGGACCGATATGATGGGTACCTAGCCATGGGGCGCTAAGGATCGCCTCTCCACTGGCACGCCAGCAGCGGATTGAGGTGGTTCCATGCCCTGACAGTTTTGCCCCTGTGTTCCAGTACTGGACTAAGAGACACACACCAGGACAAGTGTGTGGAGGTTGAGTGCATTACACGACTGATGGCGAGATCTACTAGATCTACATTGAAAGTGAGTTGTGGTTGAAATGAGCACTAGAGACTTTGGCTAAAAGTTCCCTCTAAAGTAAGCGAGGGGGCGGGAACCCCCCCATTAAAATAAAAACAGACTTTAAGCATGAGGGGGGTTGGATCTGAAAGCAGAATGAGACTTTCCAAGAGACTTACAAGCAATTTGCAGACTTTAGAGGCTTTTGGCAATTTTCCTTAAGCGTAAACATCCTCAAAGATGTTGCTGAAGAAGACGGAGAAAGATAAGCAGGAAAGGAAGTGCTAGCCCAGCGAGTGCGGTCACGAGACCAGACGTAACCATAGACTTCTCTAAGATGCTAACAGACGCTTTGCAACCCTAGCTGGAGCAAATGACTGCATTTAAGCAAAACTTTGCTGCACAGCAATTCCAGATAAATGAGACAATGAAAAAAAAGGCATAAAAAGCAAATGCAGGAGATGAAAAAGAAGAGAAACTCTGACGAAGCCCAGCTTTTACAGCTTCAAATGAAAAAAGCAAGCTTTATTCTGAGAGTTCAAGGCATTCCTGAGAATAAAGGGGAGAATCTTAAACAGATTATGGGCGATGCCGAGGAGGAGTCGGTTCCATGAGCTCCAAGGTTGGGGTCTCAGTGCCTTGCAGCCCGGCCTTGATGAACCAGCCGCCGCCCACCCTGGAGACATCCAGCAACAGCAGCAGCAGTGGAGGTGGCGGTGGGGGCATGGCGGGGGCACTGTTGAAAGGCAAGAAGTCAGCACACTTCCCCGGATCCCCAACAGGTCCTGCCAGACCAACCTCATTTCCTTTTTTTTGGCTCCCCGAGGGGATTTTTTTATTGCTTTTTTATATACTACAAAACTACAACAGAAAAGTCCAGGGTGGGGAATTACAAACTACAGGAGAAAGAAAAGATAACCTCTAAAAACCCAAGAGTCGGTGATCATACAATCGATTTAAATAAAAATCTTAAATGTGAATTGACTTTCACTGAAAATGATCATCTCACTAAAATATTATTCGCTTTTCACTCGCTAATACAATTATAGTTTCATTAAGAGCTGCCTTCTACTAATAAAATTCTTTCTAAGATACTCCAGAGAATAATAATAATCTACTTTCTCCCTCTTTTTTCCCTTAAATGATAGCTTGATTTGGGGGCTACAACCCCCAATTTAGAGTCTGAGTCCTCTGTGGAAGATCCAGTCTCTCCTTCTTCTTCGCTCTCCTTGGTGCCATCCGAAGTGCCTTCTCCCTCTCCTGGTGGACGACCATGTTGACGCAAATATTCACAAGCCTTTTCCGCTGAGTCAATCCTTTCTTTACCATTTGCATACTGAAAGATTAGTCCCTCAGGAACCAACCATCTATACGCAACTCTCTGGCTTTGTAAAAATGTTGCCAAGTCTCTGTATTTCCTCCTCTTTCTTCTTATCTCAAATGGAATGTCCTTCATAACTTTAATTTCCTTGTCTCTCCACTTCAAGGTAGTCCCATTGGTCGCTTTCAAAAGTTGATCTCTTACTCTCCTTCGGGAGAATCTAACAGAAATTTCCCAGGCAGACTATTCTTTCTGATATACTCCGAATACAATCGAAAGACTATATCTATTTCACTTTGAAGTTGCACCAATACCATATCCGCCAAAGGGGCCAACAAGTCACCGACGATTTGTCTCAGATTCTCCCCTCTCTCCTCTTTAATCCTTTGAAGCAGGGCTGTAGCCTGCATGGGGCCCTGGGGGCCCCCCGTGGGTTTTCTGGGCCCCCTCCCCCGTCCTCTGCTCGCCTCCCCTTCTCCCCCCTTCTCCCCCCTCCTAGGAGCACAGCACAGTCCGGAGGTTAGACCTCCGCTCTCTGCCTCCGCTGCTCCACCCCGGCCTCCACCCCCCTCCCAGCACTCATAAGGCGGGGTGGGGCTAGACTGCTCGGCCTCCGAGTCTGCTCGGAGCCGGCTCAGTTCCTTCACACCTTAAGAAGAAGGCAGCAGCAGCACGTGAGGGGACGCTGCAGCAGTCCTGTTGGAACTCAAGGAGAGTGGCTGCGCCCCCCCCGCGCCCTACTCTAGGCCTTCCCCCCACCCCCAGTCTTTGCAGGGCCACACTGAAGCACGGCCCTGCAAGGAGGCCTTCTTCCCCCCCGTCCCCCAATCTTTGCAGGGCCACACTTCAGCGCGGTCCTGCAAGGAGGCCTTCTCCCCCCATCCCCCAATCTTTGCAGGGCCGCGCTTCAGCGCAGCCCTGAAAGGAGGCCTTCTTCTCCCCCCCCGTCCCCCAGTCTTTGGTGGTGGGCCCCCTGAAAAAAAATGGGCCCCCTCACCAAAAAGTTGTTAGCTACAGGCCTGCCTTGAAGTCTCATGATATAGCTCGCCCTTTCCATTTGCAGCTGTAATACACGAGACTCTTCGATTTGGCACTTTTTCTCAAGCACTTGTAGCTTTTTATTCATTTTTTTGAGTTGGAACCAATCTCTTTAAGTTCCTGCTCTCCTTTTTCAATTTTCTTTGCATTAACCGCTGTCTGTGCTTGTTGTGCATCAAGCTTATTATCAGTAGCTGTGATTTTCTCCAGCAGAGGGCGAAGCGCCTCTGCCAGCAACCTTTGGAGTTCCGCAGTTTGGTCCTGTCTAGGCACCACACTTAGAGGGCTGGAACTTCCAGAAGAAGGTTTAACTTTTGGTATCTTGTCCTTCGTATCTTTCGGCAGCACCATGTTTGGGAATTATTTACAGTTAGCGAAAGTTCATCAAAGTCTCTGGAAGTTCTTAGTCCAGCCAGTAAGCTCATGCAAACTCTTTATTTCACTTCCTCCGCTTTCCCTTTGTGCCCCCCCCCTCCAGCTTTAGAATTGCTTGCAAGCAGTCCTTATCGGGGGGAAGTCCCCTCCCCCCTCATTTTGACTAAGGGGGACGCAAATGCGTGGGTGCTTCTCGCTTAAACTCGACTCACACTTTCAGTGGTTGTCTCTCCACATTCATGCTCGCTTGATCACTGTGCGCTTGCCCTGATGTGCTAATCTTGTTCCCATTCGGGACGCTCTACAGCGGGCCCATTGGGGCATGGAGGAGACCCCCTTCTCTGGCTTGGTATGCTGGGGAGGCCCTCTAGCGCCTCTTGGCTGGGAGTCCTACCCTGGGACTCCTGGGGTGACACAGACACTCGTGCCCCCACCCAGCTGCAGACGCTGGCAGACTTTTCCCAGAGCCCTGGAAGAAGATGACTGCCATGGTGATCGCCAAGACTGGAATTCCCCTCATTTCCTTCTTTGATTGACAAACTTACTGGATTGAGGGAATGCTGTTGATGTTGTTTACCTGGATTTCAGTAAAGCTTTTGACAGGGTTCCCCATGACATTCTGATGGGTAAACTAAAGGACTCTGGACTGCACTCTGGGATAGTTAGGTGGATAGGGTTAGGGTTGGAGAACTGCACTCAAATAATAGTTGTCAATGGCTTTTTATCTGAATGGAGGGAGGTGTCCAGTGGGGTGCCACAGGGCTTGATTCTGGGCTTGATCTGTATGAGGGTGTGGAGGAGCTATTCATTAAATTTGCAGATGACACCAGGAGCAGCAAACACACCAGAAAATAGAGAGAGAATTCAGCAAGATCTGAACACAGTGGAAAAGTGGGTGGATGTGATGCAATTTAACAAGGATTAAGTGCCAAGTTCTACATCTGGTTAACAAAAATGAGGAGCTTGCATATTTCTTGGTAGCAATGTGTGTGAATAAGATCTTGGGGTACTGATGGACCGTAAGTTAAATATGAGCAAACAGTGTGATGTGGCTAATGTGATCTTGGAGTGCATCAACAGAGGCATAACATCCAAATTGCAAGATGTCACGGTCCCACCGTACACTGCATTGGTTAGGCTGCAGCTGGAGTATTGTGTGCAGTTCTGGAGGCCTCACTTCAAAAAGGATGTGGACAGAATAGAGCAGGTGCAGAGGAGAGCGACGAGGATGATCGGCCCTATGAGGAAAGGCTGAGGGACTTGGGAATGTTCAGTCTGGAGAAGAGGAGGCTGAGTGGGGACATGATTGCTCTCTTTAAGCATTTGAAGGGCTGTCACTTAGAGGAGGGCAGGGAGCTGTTCCTGTTGGCAGCAGACTAGCAATACTGGGTTTAAATTAACAGCGGGAAGGTACTGGCTGGATATTAGGAAAACTTTTTTACAGTAAGCGTTGTTCAACAGTGGAATCAGCTACCTAGGGAGGTGGTGAGCTCTCCCTCACAGGCAGTCTTTAAGCAGCGGCTGGACAAACACTTGTCAGGGATGCTGTAGGATGATCCTGCACTGAGCAGGGGGTTGGACTAGATGGCCTGTATGGCCCCTTCCAGCTCTGTGATTCTATGAGTCTATGATAACAAAAGTGTCAGCCCTGAAGTGAACATAAGAACATAAGAACATAAGAACATAAGAGAAGCCAATGTTGGATCAGGCCAATGGCCCATCCAGTCCAACACTCTGTCACACAGCGGCCAAAACATACCAGGTGCCATCAGGAGGTCCAGCAGTGGGGCCAGGGCACCAGAAGCCCTCCCACTGCTGCCCCCTCCAGCACCAAGAATAGAGTGCATCACCTGTCCCAGACTGAGAGTTCCCATCTATACCCTGTGGCTAATAGCCACTGGTGGACTTCTGCTCCATATGTTTATCTAATTTCCTCTTGAAACTGTCCATGCTTGCAGCTGCCACGACCTCCTGTGGCAGTGAATTCCATATGTTAATCACTCTTTGGGTGAAGAAGTATTTCCTTTTATCTGTTCTAACCCAACTGCTCAGCAATTTCATAGAGTGCCCACGAGTTCTTGTACTGTGAGAAAGGGAGAAAAGTACTTCTTTCTCAACCTGCTCAATCCCATTCATAATCTTATAAACCTCGATCATGTCACTTCTCAGCCGTCGTTTCTCCAAGCTAAAGAGCCCCAAGCATTTTAACCTTTCTTCATAGGGAAGGTGTTCCAACCCTTTTATCATTCTAGTTGCCCTTCTCTGTACTTTTTCCAATGCTATAATATCCTTTTTGAGATGTGGTGACCAGAACTGTACACAGTATTCCAAATGAGGTTGCACCAATGATTTATACAGGGGCATGATGATACTGGCTGATTTGTTATCAATTCCCTTCCTAATAATCCCCAGCATAGCGTTGGCCTTCTTTATTGCAGCTACACATTGTGTAGACATTTTCATTGAGTTATCTACTACGACTCCAAGATCTCTCTCTTGGTCCGTCTCTGCCAGATCAGACCCCATCAACGTGTATTTATATTTAGGATTTTTGGCTCCAATGTGCATCACTTTGCACTTGGCCACATTGAACCCCATTTGCCACATTGACGCCCACTCACCCATCCTCGACAGATCCCTTTGGAGTGCCTCACAATCCTCCCTGGTTTTCACCACCCTGAACAACTTTGTGTCATCTGCAAATTTAGCCACATCACTGCTTACTCCCAATTCCAAATTGTTAATAAACAAGTTAAAAAGCATCGGACCGAGTACTGATCCCTGTGGTACCCCACTGCTTACCACCCTCCACTGAGAAAGTTTCCCATTTATACTCACTCTCTGTTTTCTATTTATAAGCCAGTTTTTGATCCACAAGAGGACTTGTCCTTTTATCCCATGACTACTGAGCTTACTTAGGAGCCTTTGATGAGGAACTGTATCAAAAGCTTTCCGGAAGTCAAGGTAAATAATATCTATTGGGTCCCCCTTGTCCACATGTTTGTTCACTCCCTCAAAAAACACTAACAGGTTAGTGAGACAAGATCTTCCCTTACAGAACCCATGCTGAGTCTGCCTCAATAGTTTTTGTTCATCAATGTGCCTACTAATTCTTTCCTTAATAACAGTTTCCACCAACTTACCCGGTATCGATGTCAGACTGACTGGCCTGTAATTTCCCGGATCTCCCCTGGAGCCCTTTTTAAAGATGGGAGTGACATTAGCTACCTTCCAGTCCTCAGGAATGGAGGCAGCTTTTAAAGAAAGATTACATATTTTTGTCAGGAGATCCACAAGTTCACATTTGAGTTCTTTCAGAACTCTCGGATGAATGCCATCCGGGCCTGGTGATTTATTAGTTTTTAAATTGTCCATCAGTCGGAGGACTTCCTCTCTTGTTACCGCAATCTGATTCAGGTCTTTCAAACCCCCTCCCAAAATCGGTGCTTCTGGAGTGGGCAAACACTTCTCCTCTTCCACAGTGAAGACAGAGGCAAAAAATGCATTCAGCTTCTCAGCCATTTCCCTATCATCCTTCACTACTCCTTTTACCCCTTGGTCATCCAAGGGCCCCACTGCCTCCCTGGCTGGCTTCCTACTTCTAATGTATTTGAAGAAAATTTTATTGTTGGTCTTTATGTTTTTTGTGATATGCTCCTCATATTCCCTTTTTGCTTGCCTGATCACAGACTTGCATTTTATTTGCCATAGTCTGTGTTCCCTTTTATCAACCTCACTGAGACTAGCTTTCCACCGCTTAAAGGAATCCTTCTTACCTTTTACAGCTTCCATTACTTTATTTGTTAACCATGCAGGCTTTTTCTATACCTATTTGTACCTTTCCTAACCCGCGGTATATATTTTTTCTGAGCTTCTAGGATTGTATTTTTAAATAGTCTCCAAGCTTCCCCAATGGTTTTGACCTTCTCCACTCTTCCTTTCAATTTCTTCCTCACATGTCCCCTCATACCAGAGAAGTTACCCCTTTTAAAGTTAAAAGTGGTTGCGTCAGTCTTTTTGGGCAACTCCCTATCTGTACTAATGTTAAACTCAATGACATTATGGTCACTGTTCCCAAGTGGTGCAATCACTTTTACATCTCTCACCAGGTCTTGGGTGTTACTTAGGACCAAATCCAGGATCGCCTCTCCCCTGGTAGGATCTGTGACCATCTGTTCCACAGCACAGTCATTGAGAGTTTCTAAGAACGCAATCTCTTTTTCCCGACTAGAACTCATATTGACCCAATCAATGTGTGGGTAGTTAAAGTCGCCTATTACAACACAGTTATTTCGTCTAGCCGCTATCTTTAATTCATTCATCATTTTATAATCCTCCTCTATCTTTTGATCTGGTGGGCGATAACAAACTCCCACTGTTAAGCCTCCTTTTGGATCCACTATTTCAACCCATAGCATTTCCAGAAGTGAATCCAATTCTCTTACCCTCTCAATCTTACTGGACGGTATACCCTCTCTGACATACAGAGCCACCCCACCTCCAACCCTTTCCCCCTATCCTTCCGATATAATTTATAACCAGGAATCACCGTATCCCACTGATTTTCCTCATCCCACCAAGTTTCTGAAATACCCACAATGTCTATTTCCCCCCCAACACCAAGCATTCCAACTCCCCGATTTTACCTCGGAGACTTCTAGCATTTGTGTATAAACACTTATAGTTTCCCATGTTTGTTAAGCCCACAGCCTTCCTCTTGCTGCCTCGAGACCTTGCCAGGCAGTTCCTATCATTAGCCACAGTCTCAGTGGACAATTGTAATCCATTTCCTTGTACAAAAGTAATAGCTACCCGTTCATCTCTTTGAGATGAGCCATCCCGAACCAGAGATTTTCCATCTCCTGTCGGCTTTCCCCCATTATTCAGTTTAAAAACTGCTCTGCCACCTTTTTGATTTTGAGCGCCAGCAGCCTGGTTCCTTCTCGGGACAAGTGGAGACCGTCCCTTTTGTACAGCTCCCTCTTGTCCCAAAAAGCATCCCAGTGCCTAACAAACTTGAACCCTTCCCCCTACACCACCGTCTCATCCACACATTGAGACTCCTGATCTGTGCCTGTCTCTCCGGCCCTGCGCGTGGAACAGGTAGCACTTCCGAGAAGGCTACCTTGGAGGTCCTGGCCTTGAGTTTCCTGCCCAGCAGCCTAAATTTCTCCTCCAGGACCTCACGACTGCATTTCCCCACATCGTTGGTGCCGACATGCACCACGACCACTGGCTCCTCCCCAGCACTATCTACTAGCCTATCTAAAACACGCGTAATGTCCGCTACCTTCGCACCAGGCAGGCAAGTCACCATACGGTCAGTACGCGGGTTCGCCACCCAGCTGTCTACCTGCCTAAGGATCGAATCACCAACTACCAAGAGCCCCCTCCCACCCTTCCCAGGGACGGTTCCTTGGTACGAAAGGATACCCGTTCACCAGCTGAAGAAGAGGTCCCTTCTGAGGGCACATTCCCCTTATCCTCAGCATGGTGCCCCTTTTCCCCTTGACCCTCATGCTCCCTGGCAGCAACCGGGCTGCCAGATCCAGAGTGGGACATATCTAACAAGTCCCCGAGAGTCTTCCCCGTGCACCTAACTGACTGTCCCTGCTTCTCCAGGTCAGCCACCTTGGCCTCAAGGGAGCAAACTCGCTCCCTGAGAACCAGGAGCTCCTTGCACCGAGCACACACCCAAGACTTCTGACCAGTGGGCAGATAGTCATACATGTGACACTCCATGCAAAACACTGGATAGCCCCCAACCCCCTGCTGGCATTCTGGCTTCATAATTGTTTTTAAACAAATACTTTTCTATAACCCCCTTTTAAAACCCTTTGTATTTATATGGCTCCTGTTGTAGGAGTCTACTTACCTTACCAAGGAGCCAAGGTCCTGGCTTTCTGGCTCTTCCTGGGCTTCTTACAGAGCCCCTAGGCCAAGAGCCACAGGCAAAGAGCCTTGCCCTTTTGCTCTCGCTCTTCGGCTCGTGCCAGAGGCTCGTGCCTCTTGCAAACTTCCTGCCTTAAATGGAATTGTCTCCCAGGAGAGGGTGTGGCTAGCAGCTACTGAAAATCACCCAAGGCACTTAATGACGGTCAAACAAAGCCCCTTTCACACCCCAACTCCAGCAGCCAGGAGTCTGCTATTCAATTTCACCCAAGCACTTAATGACAGGCAAACAATGACCCTTTCACACCCTAACTCCAGCAGTCAGGAGTCTGTTACAACTCACCCACACACTCCCAAATACAGTCCCTGACACAGTACCTTCTCAGCTAAAGCACCTCAGCTGAAAGTAAATAGATAAAAATACCACTCACCCCTCTGGCAGCTCAAACACCTTGCTCCTTCTCAGAGCTCAGCTGTGTGCCTTCCACACTTGCCTCAAAGTTTATTTGCACTGGCATAGTACTAATTTGTATTGATATTATAATGTGATGCAGGTACATGCAGTTGAATACCCCCAAATGTAGCAACAACAAGGACTAAAGCTTGTTCTTAATCCATACTTCAAAATGCTTTTAGAGTTTAGTCCTCTGTCAGTGAGACTCTGAGCCCTAAAACAGAAAAAAGAATATTCAGTGAAAAAAGCAGATGATTAGTTCTGTATCCCAGGAGTTCATATTAGTCCCATATTTATATCATTCAAGAGTCAAATTACTTTCATACGCACAGCAAAAGGTAAGAAAAGACTACTTAATAAAGCAGCCTGCATATATTTTAAACCCTGACTAATGCATTCTTCTTACAAAAGACATCACTAAACCAGTACATTTCCTTCCTATCAGCAGCTGTTCCGGGCTGACTTAGGTGTGCAGTTCTGTGATGAGCATATGCTGTGAACTGGAATATTTGAACTACTTGTTTCAAAGCAATCTATACAACAACAATTTTAGTGGTAATTTTCAGAGGTTTTCACAGTAGACTTTCTTTTTTGCTAGGAATTTCTAGTGCATATCCTTCATAGTTCTTGGAAATAGATGCACACTAGTACTTGCATAGCAGATTTCTTAGGGCCAAACTAGACATTACGTTTTTTCATAAGTTGTGTCTAGGTTTCCCTAACCTAACAGTGTTCCTTGCAGTCACACAGCTGCTGCAGGGAGTATCATTTGAAAGATCAGAGGGAGACTTTTTTGCCCTGGCATCTCCCAGATGAAGGAGCAAGACACCAAGCATGGTTTATTTAACTACATTCAACTTATATAAGTGGCTGATCTATGCAACTGTTTATTTCAGTAAGCTGATGATTTTCAGGGTGGCCTGCACTAGGCATCCACATTGCTTTCTGGACATTCCCCAGCTCCAAACTTGAACAGCATTTCCACCAGCCTTCCGTATCACTGCCTGCACAGCTGTATGTGCACAGAGGTGCCCAGATTCACCCTTCTCCTTTGATGTGCCGCAAGGTTCCAAAGATGCCACTTAGTGCCAAGGGCACTCCTTCACAGCACATCCAGCCACAAGGTATATGATGGCCTGTTTGGGACATGCCCTCCAGCATGCAGATGTGTCAGGGTGCTTGTCAACTATCCCTACCTATCCAAAGCAACCCGCCCTATTCCTGCCAACTAGTGGTGGCCTAATCAGTTATTTAAACCAGGCCTATTTAATGGGGAAACCCATCCCACAGAAACAGCATGGAGCAGGTGAAAAGAGGGCTCCAGGCACACCCACAGACCCCCCCAAATTCCTACTTGACCGTATATAGCAACCAGGTAATCTAGTGCTGCCCCTGGAGAAGGTGGGTGGGCAGGCCTGTAGACATGATGGTGTACAAAGGGGCAGCCCCCACCAATCATTCATCATGCCTTTCCAGTCAGCATTAGGGGTGGTTGTGAAATCTGTCACAAGTCTTCTGACAATGAGAGGGGGCATTTCCTTCGCTCCTCCCGCCTCCCTCTCAGGCTTTGCCAATGAGGAAGAGATTCTCCTTCCCTCCTCCCACCTCCCTTCCAGGCTTTGCCAATGAAGGAGAGAGTCTCTTTCCCTCCTCCTGCTCCTTCCCAGGCTTTGCACTTTTGCTTCATGCAGGAAGTCTTTGTTCCTGCTGTGTTGCGAAGCATGTGACGCATACCTTTCCCTGCCTCAGTTTGCTAGCTGGTGCCAGACATAGTTTCCTCTGATCTGCAACACTGTAGCACATTTAAGGTAGAAGCTTTCTTTTTGGCTTTCTTTTAGTCCGGGCAAGGAGTGTTCAAGGGTGTTTGGAATCAGACGGGGTAGGTGGCAGCAGCAGCCTCTGTATTCTGCCGTTCATAAGTGGACTCATGACCAGTTTACAGTGTGTGCTGGTGCCCTTGAGAACACTTAGAGTGGAGGGAAAGAGTTCTGCACAAGTCCAACAGCGGATCAGGGCATCACAGCATTTTAAAATAATTGTAAAATGGTGATAATGAATTGGTGGAGGCAAGGGGCTTAGCAAGGGGAGAGGAGTCAGTCTCTGTATCTGTAGACAGAAGCGTCCCCAGCTTCTCCTCCCATCTGTGTGAAGCAAAAAATCCACCCTTCTCTTGCATGCCAGGCAGGCTGTAGCTGTGAAGAAAAAGCGTGGTGTGCGCACATACTTGCTAGGGTTGCCAACTCCATGTTGTAAATTCCTGCAGATTTGGGGGATGGAGCCTGGAGAACATGGGGGGGGGGACATTAATCACTATAATACCATAGTTTCTGTCCTCTGAAGTCCCCATTTTCTCCAGGGGAAGTGATCTCTCTAGTCTGGTGATGACTTGTAATTCTAGAAGGCTGCCAGGCCTCACCTGGAGGTTGGCAACCCTATTGCATTCCAGCCTGAGTGCCTATAGTTATCTTTAAGACTTCCTATAGCAAGTTAGGTGTAGCCAAAGAAGAACAGAATTCTGGCCTTTTTGGGGGGTTGGTGAGTTCAATGGACGATGGTGTTGTGACTGAGTCAAAGGGGCCATCCATCCAAGAAAATGTACCTTCTTCTGTGATCTCTATTAGCAAAGCCTCATTTCATACCCAGAGGAAGAAACAGATACTTTTTTGGTGATACATTGTTGTGGGAGGGGTTGTACCCTGCAAACCAAGAAAGTGGAAGTGGGACAATGTGGGGCTGGGGATCTTTATGCATTTCCAGGACTCCATTCATCATGTGTAAATAAAGGAAGGGGATATTTGGCACTAAACAAAAATGGATTACCATTTAACCGTCTTCGTAGAATGATCCCTTGTAGAGACTTTGCACTACATCATTTCTCATTCATAATAAAGTAAATAAATAATGATGTGCTCATTTGCCCCCCCCCAATAAAAATTTTCTGGCTACGGTCCTGTGGTTGGGTTAGCTGTAGCAAGAAGGCTGAGGTGATATGGAGCAGCGGGGGAAAGGACAGCCTCTGATTTGCAGCTCTGCCTTCTCTGAAGCCAGTGAAGTCTTGTGCTTCATTTGACATAAGTTGGGGCCTGGGGCCAATCAACCCACAGCCTAATCTGCTGTGAGCCTGTCTTCTCAGGGAACTGCGGTTTGGAGACAGGAAGGCTTGCTGTCTCTCCACACAGCATTTTGAGATGCTGAAATGACTGGACATGAAATTACTTACATAACTTCGGAGAGGTGCATGCTGGGAATACTCCACCTTCCATTCCATAATGATATACATAGTTCCCTCCTGCAGGTTGTTTCAGCATCTCAAAATGTTTCAAGCAGAAAAGGGCTCACTGAAAAGGGGAGCCAGTCTGGTGTAGGGGTTAAGATCGTGGACTCTAACCTGGGAGAACTGCGTTTGATTCCCCACTCCTCCCCATGCAGCTGCTGGTGTGGGTCAGTCTCTCAAGAGCAGTCCTCAAAAGAGCTCTCTCAGCCCCACTTGCCTCACAGGCAGTGTTCCCTCTAAGGTGAGTTAGTGTGAGCTAGCTCACAGTTCTTTAGCCTCCGGCTCACACATTTTTGTCTTAGCTCAGGAAGGATGGTTCCAGAGCAAACTAATGTATGCACCAGCCAAATTGCTTGGTCACCACTTTAATGTCAGTAGCTCAAAAAGTAGAATTTTTGCTCACAAGACTCCACAGCTTAGAGGGAGCATTGCTCACAGGGTGTCTGTTGTGGGGAGGGGAAGGGATAGGAGACTGTAAGCTGCTCTGAGGCTCCTTCGGGTAGTGAAGGGCAGCGTATAAATCCAATCTCCTCTCCTCTTCTTCTTCTGATCTTTAAAATGACATTTGCTGTATCTGATCATGAATCTAATCATGAATTGGGTCGGGGAAACCCAGACACAACTTGCCAAAATCCATAACATCTAGTTTGGCCCTTAGTGATAAGTGGACTAGAAGGAAAATCTGAGGGTTTTATCACAGATCCATTCTGTCTAATAGCAGCGCTTTTGCTTGGCACAGTGAGCCTTCTCTGATGCAGGAGGCTTTTCCAACAGAGGAATAATCCTTTATGTCAGATAGAGGAGTGCAATTTTTTTAAAATCGGTATATCTCAGTTTGGGTCTATTAGACCCAAAAAAATTCCAGTATTTCTGAAAAATCCCGGATCCCAATATCGGTATGGTATTGGGATCTGGGATTTTTTTTTAAAAAAATCCTGATTTTCTTCAGGTCCAGTAGACCCGAGAACAAAAATACTGGGGGAAAAAAGCCAGCCTGATCCTGGGGCTGGCTTGGCTTCTCCTGCAGTGTGGTTTAAACTGCAGTCCAGGACAAGCTGGCCCCAGAATTTGCTGTGTTGTGGCTAACAGATTGTTCCCTGTGACATAGCGGCTTCTGGGGCTGGCTTCTCCTGCAGCCCAGTTTAAACCAAGCTGCACAAGAAGCTAATCCCAAGCCGAGACAGCAGGAACATTCTGCTCCCCCGGTACACCTGATCCTCAGGCTGTCTTCTGGAGTCCCTTTAAACTTTAAAGGGAATGCAGTGGAAATCTGACAAATAGCTGAGAGGCGGGAGCAATCTGCTTCTACTTCTCTGCTGTTTTCAGATCTACCGGTAGTTCTTGAATATATCTGGGATTTTCTCAGGACTCCCCCCCGGGAAGCTGAAATGTAGCTGAAAAATACTGAGAAGGTATTTTTGAGGTATATTTTCAGCTCGGGTAGATCCAAATTCACACCCCTAGTGTCGACAGAAGACTCTTTGTGTTAGAGGTAAGCGCTACTGTTAGTGGAATGGATCTGAGGGACTGAACCCTAAATTAATATATTTTTTCAGTGCTCTTGTTTTTATTTCTGTAGGAGATTTCTCCTTGACCTATGCATTTATCGAGAGGTTTGAGGAGGGAGGGAGGAAAGCTGCCACCTGACATGCTGGTCAGCAATGCTCTTGGCCCTTCTCCAGTAGTCCCAGTGACTGAGATGACCCACAGCACAACAGTGGAATGAGCTGGTATGGAAGGCATGGGTGGGGCACAAGTTAGTTAAAAGGCTAGTATCTTCACAAATGACTGATTGCAGCTGATCTCCCATGGGAAAGGCCTCCCATGGGAAAGGCAAGCCTCATGATAGGCTAGTGTGGCACAGCTGCCACCTGCTCTTTCAGCTCTCTCTCCATCTGTGACTACACACTGTGCAGAAAGAGAAGGGGGGGGCACGGGCCTTCCATTAAGCTGAAGTAGCAAGAAGAAGTCAGCTGGACAACAGAGACTTGGGCCAATTTCCCACAAGTGCTGCTCCGCGCTCGCTCTTCCCTTTTGCCCCGAAGGTACATGTCAATTTCACTCTAAGTGCTGCACAGCCGCATTTAGCCCCACAGCTTCATGGGATTTTCTCTGTGTCTACTCAATCCTCAAAAAACAGGACTTAGTGTGAAATTGACATGTACCATTGGGGCAAAGGGAAGAGTGAGCAGGGAGCAGTGCTTGTGGGAAATCGGCCTTGGACAAAAAATGTTGTAACATCACTGCTCTCCAGTCCTTCCTTAACTGCTGCTACTGGGAAGGATCTGTCAACCATAAATCTGGCTTCAGGTAAGGATGGTCCAAAACTATCATCTGCCTGGTAGGTATTAGTATGGTGTCCTATTTCCAGAAAGGAGGACTATTTTTCCCTATTAACAATGTGGCCCCACAAGAACAGCAGACAAAATAGTAAGCCACAGCCATGGCAACAAAGGACTGATTATGGATGTCCTCAGGAGAAATGTACTGAAAGGGGTTTATAAATGTTTAATAATAAACAATAAACAGTCTCAATTTATGTTTTGGTTTGCATGGGATCTTTGAATAGATAGGACAGTTATCCCACTGCTGGCTGGACAATTGCTGCTCTACTTTTTGCCTAGTCTAGCTGGGTCCTTTATAGTTGCAGAGAAGGCAGAGAAAAGATGGCAAGATTGGTATTAGGATGGAGAGCAGTGGATCCGGGAGGGGTGGTGGGAAGGTGAGAAGAACACAGAACATGCCATTGGGATGTGGGTGTTCTATCCGGAAGTGTGCTAGTAGCTAGGGCCAGACTTTATGATGCTGAGTTAGTGCCAATGTAGTTAGTAGCATTACCTATTAACCTTGCAAAATCAAGGTGCATATTAAAATTAGTTTCTTAAGCTCTTCTATTAGATGACAGTCCTTTGTTCTGGCCTGCAGAAAATGATGCATGCAATCCAAATAAATGATCAGAAATGTCCTTTAACCCAAGGCACTCTCTATCCAAAGACTGTCTTTATACGTCATTCCACATGTTGATTATACTCTCATTTTCATGCTGTATTACCTCACAAGACCTTTTTGCTTTCACTAGCACTGCTTTAATACTTGTAAGCAAAGGGTGGGGATAAGTAGAAAAAAATATGTGAACATCTGAAAAATGGAGGACACAGAGTTCATAGACTCCTCCTGGCTGCCAACAAGACAGATTGCTTTGAAGTGTACATATGGGAGGCTAATAAAGATTACCCGGGGCTCTGAGAGGCACATGTCAGGAAAGTCCTGTCTTTAGGCGGTCTCCTTTGCAGTCAGCTCTATAGCAGAGGGTGATGCTGAAGATGCTTAATCTTTCCAAAGTGTTGTCTGCAAAGCAGCATAAACCACCTGAGCCATGAAGCTTTTTGTTCAAGAAGGAATCTTTGAAAAGAGAAACATGTCTCTGTACGATCTGCCTGCAACCAGACCAGGTATGAAAAGGCCGTGTAAGACAACAATGTTTTGTATATTCCTTATACATGGAGATTTTTTTTTTACTATAGTACATAAAGGAGGAACACAAAGCAACCAAATCCACACCTTGCATATTGATTATTGGGGTGTGCAGCACCAAAAGATATGGAAAACATCCATGTTTGCTCATGAAGAAAGGCTGCTTTTTAGAGCTTTGTGTTCTGACTGTGTTGATATGGTTGTCAAGTCCTCCCTGGCCACCAGTAGGGGATGGGGGGATAGCATTGCCAGATCCAGGCTGGGAAACTTCTGGAGACATAGGAGTGGACCCTGGGGAGGACAGTGGCCTCAGTGGGGTATAATGCCATAGACTCCACAGTACAAAGCATCCATTTTGTTCAGGGGACTGATCTCTGTAGTCTGGAGATAAGCTGTAATTCCAGGGAATCCCTATGCACAACCATATTAATGTTGTTTATTGGGTTTGTTGATTGCCTTTCCGCTAGAAAGAGTCTATGCTCAAGTGACTCCTCTGTTACCCTGTCTGATCAGAAGGCATATGTGTCCTAGATGTGTGTCAGTGTGAATGTGGCCCACTTTTGAGCCCAAATCCACATAAAGATAGCTTGATCACTGAGGAAATCAACTTCTTCTGCCTCTCACTTTAAGGAACTTCTAGCTTAGAGCTACATCCAAGTCAAAGAAAACCACATACCTAGGCTATGACCCACACCACTAAAAAAGGGATCTGTGACCAACTGGCAGCCTGCCACTACAAGCTTACAAGGAACACTTGAGATCTAGAAAGAATGAAAACCAGGAATCCTGTGAATAATATTACAAACATCTGGGTCAGAGAATTAACCAATATTAAACAGTCAAAATAATACCAAGCAATCAGTATTAAGATCCTGTACTAGAAGCCTGCTAAGGAACCTGTTACTCCAGGTATCCAAATACTATGCTAGTTACTTCATTCAAGCAAGGAGGCCTGAGGCTAAAAGTGAGATGGAGAAGGATGGAGAAAAGGCAAAGAAGACCATACCCACTGATCCTTGAAGGTCTAAGCACCACGGCAGAGGGGTACATGTTGTTGGGCAGTGGAAACAAATAGGCTATGTATCATCATAAAATAAAAGTCCGGTGAAACCTTAAAGACTAACAAAGTTTATTCATATCATCATGCCAGACAAGGGTAATCCTGGACAAGCGATGCACACTTCTAGGCCTCACTGTGGAAGAATTTTGACCCCTATTATAGGGCCAGTGGGGGCTTACCATATATGGGCAAGGGTTCTGTATTTGGCACTGGAAATGCTAGTGGAGACAAGTTCTGCAGTTGCTAAAAACATACGGATTAATGATTGGGGGTTCTTGATTAATGGTCTGAATGCCAGGTGCTGGATGTGGTGAGGGTTCTTCCAGGTAACTCCCTGGGATAACAGTTCTACTTGTTACCAGGATTCAGTTAGGTGTGGTCCTGTGCTGTCTTTTTGTCCTGAGGAATGAATGCCACTACATAATCCACAAGGGGATGCTTGATTACCTATCAGTTCAGTTAACAGCCTGGTCACAGACAGTGCTCATGGGAGGCTAATGTTCAACTAAGTGTTAATTGGCATCCAAACAGCTAAAATGTGTCCAATTCCGCGGTGGGGGAACAAATGTGTTTGTATGATTATATTTTTGTGCAGCTGCCACCCCTGCATTTTGTACTTTGGCCACCTCCAACTTAGAAGACACATTGACTTAAAAGGAAAAAAAAATACATTTTCATGTTGAGATTTACTCTTTAGGTATCTATTTGTGCCTTCTTCCAGATTAGGTGTCCATTAATTGCTGCTGAGCTGTCCAGATCCAGTTCAAGCTGTGCATGTACATTCTCGCACTTCCTCTTGGGAGCTGCAGCTTAATTTCTCTCTCCCTGACAGGAGACAACATTTGGGATCTGTAGCTTTGAGGTGGGTGGCAGCAGCAGCTAACTGGGATTGCACTGTTGTCAAGTGGGCAAAACGTCATGCAAAAAACCACTCCCTGAGTGGTTCTTGTTTCTTTTCTTCTGCAGACCATCATTATACATTTTCTGGGACAGTTTGCTTACGCCCACCACTCCTTTCCTGTTAACATGTATTGTTCTTCTTGTGTAGCTGAAGAGGATTGTTTGGTGACTTGCTATGTTCATGATGTGCATCACAATGGATACTACCACACGTATAGTAGGTTTGAATGCCTCCTGTCCTAACTTCAAGGATAGAAGAATACATGATAGAGGCATGGGGTGAGCCACACCACTTCAGGTAGTATGTCTAACCACTCTAGAAGTATTTACAGTGCCTGGGTAACATCTAATAAACACATTAATCATGCACCCAGTTCTTTTCTCTTTTTTTGGTGAAAACACAGGCGGCTGCATACAGCGCTGCAATAAAGATATTCTCAATCCCAGGCTAAGAAAGGTTTTCAGTAATTAAAGAAAGGAAGAATTTTATTCAGATTCAACATTTCCCATTTGTAATTATCCCCTTGAAGTCCCTTTATAATTATTTCTTTTCAAAATGATCTTTTGTATTAGCATACAATTTAAATTGTTTAATTAGATGACAGTTTATTCAAATCACAGACAAATACGTTTTAGTATATAACACTCCAGAAAACAAAGATTGTTTGAGCTGTGGTACGTTAAGTGGAGGGATTTGGGATAGAAAATCTCTTGCGCTATCATGGCCAATAATTAGGCATCTTTAACTACTTTTATGTCTTCATTTTTGTAATCCAGTATGGAGAAATCTAACTCTCTATAATCATTTATCCTGGACCTAGATTTCAGCACATCATCTTGCTACAGCTACAGTTTCCTATGCAACTTTTATCTTTTTGCAACATTCTACCCCTGGACTCTGGAATGACAAAGTGGGTACCCCAGTTCAAGGCCTAGTCACAGGTTATGAAACTCAGGTACCAGATAAGGCATGACTTGCACTGCAGTATGACAAAAGTTAACATTATTACAAATTATGGAGCCTGGAAAAAGCAGAAAACTTTGTAGCAGTAATTTGTAGAGAGTTTTTATTTCTCTAAAACAGGGATCCATTAATCTCCATTAAGGGTACTGAGGTCTGACACTTTCTCTTTTTTGGAACTTATTCAAAGAAGAGGAAAACCCATAGAATATGAGTATTTGTGGCTTGTGATAGTACGAGGCTGGCAACCTCTCTAGAATGGTCTCTCTCTTAATATATGAGATGCAGAGTAATGGTGTTGATAATGAAGAGAGTAAAAGGAGTAAGAGAGCACATTGAACTTAGCGTAGGAGAACAATACATACAAACTTATAATTGAGCTTGTCAGTATAGTTTTGACCAAGCCAGACAGCAACTAGCAGCTCTTAGCCCTAGGTTAGCCATTTAAGGATATTACTTGGCTTCTCTCAATTGTCTGTCTAGAGAGGAGAAGGCAGGGAGACAGCAAGAAAAGAAAGGAGAGAAACCACATTATTGTTATTCTTATTGATTTGTATCCAGCTCTCCCCCACTAATGTGGGGCTCAGAGTGGGTTCCAACATATAATAAACATACATCTGAGTAAAACATTTCAGTTAAAACAATTCAGCAAAACAATTTCCATGATGGCCCATATATTTACTGTACTGCTGTTCCAGGGAAAGAAAGGGAGGGGGCAAGGTAGTAGAACTGTATAACAGGAGGTCCCCAACCTCATCCATATGCTTGGTGGTATAACTCTATCTTGCAGGACCTGCAGAATTGTACCAAATCCTGCAAGACATGGATCTCAGTTGGAACTGCATTCCACCAAATTGGAGCCATTGCTGAAAAGGCTCTGTTTCTGGTCGTGGCCAGGTGAATACTTCTTGGTCCTGGGATCTCCAGTGAGTTGTTATTAGAAAACCTAAATGCTTTTTTTTGGGGGGGGTATGCCAGGAGAGGTGGTTCTGCAGATATGCTTTGAAGGTTAAAACCAGCACCTAGAACTTGATCTGGTACTCCATCTGGAGCCAGTGCAGCTGGCGAAGCACCAGTTGGATATGTTCTCTAATAGGGGTACCTGTAAAAAACCACGCTGCTGCATTCTGGACCAGTTGAAGTTTCTGGGTCAGTCTCAAAGGTAGCCCTGCATAGAGTGAGTTACAGTAATCTAGCCTGGAGGTGACCATTGTGTGGATCACTGTGGCTAAGTCAGGGGAGGGCAGGAAAGGGGCCCGTGGCTTGATTTGGCATAAATAGAGAAATGCCAGCCTGGCAGTATTTGTGACCTGGGCCTCCATTGAAAGGGAGGGATCCAGAGTCATACCCAGACTCTTCACTGTCGGTACTGGTATTAACGGCACATTGTCCAGAGTTAGGAACTGGAAGTAAGGGGCCTTGCATTTCACCGCTTCCTCTCTATTGGCAGGATTTGAATGAGGAACTATATGAACCACTGAGGAGCCATTGATAGGCACTGATTTCACATGTCTATAGTATCCTATGGAAAATGGAGGAACATTGGCTGTGGTGTCAGTAAGCCTTACTGGTGAAGCACTAGAGGGGAGCCCGAGTCCACATATTCTGACTGTTTTATGAAAGTCCTCCAGCAAAGCTCATCAACGATAAGGGGCCTGTGTTATGCCCTTGCTATATTATGTAAAGTGGGAGTGTGAATCTCTCAGATTAGACAAGTCCTTTGAGAGCTATGGTTGGGAGAGTACTCAATGAAAGAGCGATGATTTAGCATTCTTAAGATCACTACCGACTTCAGATAATCTTGGCCTATAGCATATGTTAGTATTTTAGGGGAATCAGCTTGTGAAGCATTTCCTGAATACTAAAAGGCATGAAGTACAAAAGGTTTCAAGTAGGTAGATTGAAGCCACAAAATAGCTTTTTCAGATTTCATGCATTTTCAGGTTTGGCGCATTTGTATCATAGCTCTAAGCAGAGATGCCCAAAACTGTATGAATGTCCATGCAGTTTAACCAGTCTCCTAATCAGAGAAACCTAGGCCAAAAAAGAAGCTCTCTCAGGAATATATTTCCAATAGTTTCTGGGCTTGCAGTAATTATTGTTTGACTGACTTAGAGTATTTGCCTCTTGGTTTGTTTAAGTCAGCCCTCGTATCTTTAAAACTTTTCTTGCCTTTAAAACACCCAAAATAAAATATTCCACCTCA
The DNA here is from genome assembly GCA_029375565.1 of Gekko gecko. Lineage (NCBI taxonomy): Eukaryota > Metazoa > Chordata > Lepidosauria > Squamata > Gekkonidae > Gekko > Gekko gecko. Next base: position 125,511,568 of record JAPDNY010000007.1, read on the forward strand.
GTTACTATTGATTTACTTCATTTACACCTTGCCTTCCTTCTCAGTGCAAACCCAAAGCAGCTTACATTATTCTGCTCATTTTATCCTCACAATAACCCTTTGAGGTAGGCTAGTTTGAGTGCTTGTGACTGACTAAATGTCACCCAGAAATAAGATTGCCAGTTGCCTGTCCATGGCATGCAAGTGCCTGTGCAAAATTGTCTGAGCTCGCTCAGCCAAGCAGCAGGAAAACATGGGGGTGGGACACTGCTGCAAATGCTGTGATGTCACTCCGTGATGCTCTGAGAATTTCCCCAATCTCTATGGTAAATACTATAGACATGGGGGAATTCATAGAGCATGTGGGCAGGGTATGGCATCACTTTTGGGTGTTCACTTGGAAATGACATCATAGCATTCATTCATTCATTCTGATTGCATCATCCCTTTGCCTGCCATATGACACTTTGCACTATGCACTATTACATTACTATTGGCTCCATACTGCATCTTACTAGGAGAGAAAGGTAATTTCTATTAATATGTAATATTATTTGATTTTTATTTTTCCATGTTGTTTGTGTGTGTGTGTGTGTGTATACTTTTTTAGGTACTCAATATAATCCTTATTCAATGGCAGCAAGTTATCTAAAGTGAGCCCTCTGGTTTATATCTATGCTTTAGGTCACAGGTATTGAAGCAAGTAACTCAAAATATATCTTTGGCATATTATTCATAATAGCATACTAATTTTAATAATTAATAATTCCCCCTTCTCCAGAATAATTTCATCTTGTTCTAAGTTTAAGAAATGACTGTATTATTGTAATGTCTGAAGCCATTCTGTAACAACATTGTTTGACCAGTGAGGAAGGCCAATTGGCTGAAACTGTTTGGTCAGGATCAATAATGGTCTATTTTTGGGATTAATGTATGATTTTATTCTGAACTGAGGCTTTTACTTAGACCCATATTTGTTTTTATTGAATTTATAATAAATATATGTATATTTTTGTAAATTTGATAACATTTATGCTTAAGTTTTAGACACAGAACTATTGAGCCCTTATATTCTGAGTTCCTTAACCTTTTGAGAGCCAGTTTGGTGTAGTGGTTAAGTGCACGGACTTTAACCTGGGAGAACTGGATTTGATTCACTCCTCCACTTGCACCTGCTGATGGGACCTTGGGTTGGTCACAAGCTCTGGCACAGCTGTTCTTGAAAAACAGCAGTTGCTGTCAGAGCTCTCTCAGCCCCACCTACCTCACAGGGTGTTTGTTGTGGGGAGGGGAAGGGAAAGGAGTTTGTAAGCTGCTCTGAGACTTCCTTAGGTAGTGAAGGGCGGGGTATAAATCCAATCTCCTCCTCCTCCTCCTCCTCCTCCTCCTCCTCCTCCTCTTCTTCTTCTTCATTCACCACAGCATCAGTAACACTCCCCCTCCCCAGGCTCCCTCCTACCATATGTTGTGAGGGTTGGCAACCCTATCAAGCAAGCTTCCATGGCAGAATGGGGATTCAAACCTAGGAATCTCTCTGTTCCTAGGCCAACCATTAAATCACTAAACCACATTATTGACAACCCTCAATTTATTGAAATATATGGTCAATCATTTAACATTTGCCATGATGCCGTGGCTAGTATTTTGTTTTCTCCCCATCAGTAACAGCAGCTTTGTTCTTGACATTTGTGTCTCAGGAGATTTACTTCACTGGATGTGACTACTTAGTAATTCTGTGAATTAGCCGTCTGAAGTAAGGTGCTCTCAAATAACCAGTGTTTTGCTGTGGACTGAATGCTATCAGCACTGGATCAGAGTATGAATAAAAAGTCCCTGATCCTACTTTTGCCTTAGCTAAGAATTAAGAATATAGCCTTGTGCAAACCACTGCTGATCAGCCTGTGCTTACCAACCCACATCTATAATGAGGGGATAATAATATTTACTTTTCTTCTGAGGTTGTATGTATGTGTTGTATGTAAATAGTTATTAATGAACAAATATGGCACAAATCTATATTCCGAGCCTTGATTTCAGCTTTTTTAAAAACAAAAGATAAAGGTAATTTTTTCCTCACATAGAGACCTCAGTAATTTAAATTAATTTATTATTATCCATAAAGCTATTTGAAACAAACAAACAATACCCAGAATGGTACCTTTGTATTTGCTTTTCTTGCTGGGAATTTCTGAGAAAGGAAAAGAAATTACTAGGAAACAGAAAAGCATTAGTCAGGAATCCTTATTTTTCATGAAGTATCCATTTGGCATAAAACAGTCTTTTCTTTGTGTCTTGATTATGCAAAGTAAATATCTCAAAACACTTAGTATGCAAATAATATAGAATTAATTTTCTGTTCAGGTAGTGGAAAAAAGTTTAAATTTATTCTGGGAAGAAAATAAGCTATTTATTTACCTCAAACTCACCCAACCCTCCCCTCACTTTCCCTTCCTTATTGTTTAGCTTGATCCTCTAGGACAAAAAGGCAGATAGTATTCTTTCTTTCTTTCTTTCTTTCTTTCTTTCTTTCTTTCTTTCTTTCTTTCTTTCTTTCTTTCTTTCTTTCTTTCTTTCTTTCTTTCTTTCTTTCTTTCTTTCTTTCTTTCTTTCTTTCTTTCTTTCTTTCTTTCTTTCTTTCTTTCTTTCTTTTTTACAAAAATCTATGCACAGTTCATTTTTAACTGCAGGGAATCCCTAACAGAACCAGTAAATAAGTAACTCAGGAATTAAATTAGCCCATAGCTATCTTAAGCAAATAACCTACAAGGGAAATTGTGTTATCTAACCGGCCAGTTGATGCTTGCTTTTCTCCAGCTTTAAGAAAGAAATTAAATGGGAAGGCAGTGTATTACTCTCATTTCAAATCCTCTGGAGCAGATAAACATTATCATGAAACTGGCCAAGGATGAAATTTAAATAAGTAGTGATTGGAAAGGATGACAGCAAGAGTTCCCAACCCACAAAAACAGACAAATTAGTTTAATTAACTGCAAATTTTGGAGTACAAAGATATGGGGGAGTTATTTAGTTTGTGTAATGCATTCTCAATATTTCTGTAAACAGATTAGGGCAAAGAAACACTGCCATATAATTACCCTTTTTTCAAAGAAGAAGAAAAAATAAGTTGGAGTGACTATACATTTTTCTCATTTTGAGTCTCTGTCACTTTAGAATTCCAATGTGGGCTGCAGATTTATTCAATTTCAGCTATGTTCTTGAGCAACGGAGAGTTCTTTCTTCACTGAACTCATTTCAAAACCCTATTCTGCTTGTGGCACAGCGGCCTTAAGTGGCAGTCATCTATATAGGATTATGAATCTTCGTATAAACTTGCATTGTGTACAATTTGTTCTGTCAAGGGTTTTGCATTGTGCAAACACAAATCCTGTTTGTAAATACAATTGCATGAGGATTAAATGTATACATGCTAAAGCGCAGCTGAGAGAAATAACCCCTTCCTATGCCTTTCCCAGTGATATGGATTTATATTTGTTATTTTTAAATTTTGTTGTATCCAGGAGCTTTTTATAGTCAGACAATCCTTTATTGGCATATACATATAGATACAATAGTAAATCAACCTGATTACAAATTAGGAAAATACAAAATCCGTGCAGAGTAAAATTGGAATTACAGGATAAAAAACAGAGTAACAGCATAATAAAACCTGTTTCATAGTATTACTTATCAGGACATGTAACCATAGCACTGCAAAGAAACTTTGCTACTATTTCAGTTATTTCTGTATCTGGATTATCGAGCAAGAAAAGGACCTTAAAATCATCAGAGGTCTCTAAAAGTTGGGCTAATATGGGATATAAAAGATCCCGATGGGATGCTAGATAGAGAGGGCACTGGAGGAGAACATGGGAGACAGTTTTGACACAGACCTTCGTACAAGGACAGCGCCTGCTAGGATAGGGAATCCTTTGGAATCTGCCAGATAAGAGAGCTGAAGGAAGAACATTAAATCTAGCCAAGGAGATGGCTCTATGCAAATTTGAAGCTATGAGTTGATAGAGGTATACAGCTGGAAGGTTTGCATTTTGTTAACTCATGGCAACACATTGTTTATATTTATATATCTTCAATTTATATCCACAGGGTTGCCATATACTCACTGGGGGCAGCAGCTCTCTCTTCCCCCGGTGGGTGTTGTCCACCAGCACTCCAGTGGGTGGTTGAAGAATATATGTATATTTTTTTTTAAAGCTGTTTTCACCACAGAGTTTCTGGCCTTTTCTAGAGAGACATGATGTCATTTACACGTTTTTCCTGGAACTGACATCGTACTGCCACCAATGGCCATCCTCCATATCCCTCCCACAGGTTGCCAGGCAGTGCCTGGCCACTCTACAGAGTATAGCTAAAATAAGTAAGTAAGTAAATAAATTTTAAAAAATTCTCCATGGGTTCTAACTGCTTCTTGTTAATATCTGCATTTTAAAAGAAAACCACCACCTGATGTTTTTTCCACAAAAGTTATTTATATGTCCATATTTCAGGAAAAGAGAGAGATCTCCTTCATGAGGCTGCCTGTTCTGTTGTCTTATTCTATAGGGCAGGGTGGCCAAACTTGCTTAATGTAAGAGCCACACAGAATAAATGTCAGATGTCTGAGAGCCACAAGACATGAACAAATATTGCTCACATGGTTTTATTGAAAAATATGCAAATCTGCTTTTTTATTTACTGTAAATGAGACTGTCAAAAATAAAAACAAGGGGTAAAAACAGTTATTGATAATGATATTTGCCTTCTCCAAGCTGGTGGTGGTGGGGCTTTGAGAATGCACTTAAAAGTTAAAGTTGCTTTCTTTTTCTGCTCTTCCCACACACACACCTCAAGCCTACCCAAGGAGAGAACACTGGCTGGGGAAGGGAAGACCGATCAGGGAGGCATGCCCCCCCTTTGCTGCCCCGGCCACCCTGCTGGGAGCTGCACAGTATGTGTGAAAGAGCCGCATGTGGCTCCCGAGCCGCAGTTTGGCCACCCCTGCTATAGGGAAAGGGATGTAAGCCAGAGATCAGGCTTTCTTGAATATATAAAATACCTGTAAATTTAAGCAGGGATATATTATTATTATTTTAATCCCACAGTGAAAACAACTTATATCAGTTTTTAAAAGCTCACAAAGATCTCTTTTCAAAGTCTGCCTGAGCAATGATTACCTATCGTTTACGTTCTCCAGCAGGACTCCTTTTATGTACGAATGCATGTGCTGAAGAGGATCATTTCAGTATTTTGCCTAAGAAAGAGGAGTGCAAAGGTGCCTTTACCAAAAGGGTATGCCCAGGGCTATTTTTGGGCAGGAACACACAGGAACAGAGTTCCGGCTGGCTCCCAAGTTGGCCATGCCCAGCAGGAACTCATTAGCATAATAGGCCACACCCAACAGCAGAAACTCATTAGGATTGGCTACATTAGGGATGTGTGGCCTAACATGCAAAGCAGTTCCTGCTTAAAAAAAAAGCCCTGGGTTTTGACAACAAACATGGTAAACAGAATAAGAAGCAAAAGGTGGGTGTGGCTGGATGACCACACTTCTGGTAACATGGGGGTATTACCTAATATGCTAATGAGCTGTGCTGTCAGGGGTGTGGCCTAATATGCTAATGAATTTCTGCTGTTGGGTATGGCCTGTTATGTTAATAAGTTCCTGCTGGGCTTTTTCTACAAAAAAAGCTCTGGGTATGCCAATGAATGTTATGTGCAATGGAAATGTTAGTTGACTAAAAAGAAAATGGAGAGCACTTTGACATTGTCAAATGGCTTCCGCTCCAGTTAACTTCCACACTCTGCTTTCTCTTCTGTTGGAATATTTCATGCTCCTTTGTAAAACTAGATATAGATCTCACTTTTTAGAAGGTGTGCCCTTATAATGAATGAGGAAAAAAGTGTTAATATGTTGAGAGTAGAATTTGAGACATCTGGTTTAGAACTGTCCTTATGATGTCACTATGTCTACTTTGCATATTGAAGTTTGGCTCCAAAATTGCTCCCTGAGCATATTTATGGAGACACATCTAAGATTTGTGCTCAGGATGTCTTGGATGCACTAGAGTCTCCATAAATACAGCATCTGGTTCTCTATAGTGAGACAATTTGTGCTCCAAGAAGTGGTGTCTGTGTTGAAGACAGCCCTTTTCCATATGGGTGTGTCCTCTGAGAACAGTGTGTGGAGACCAAATTGACTGTGCAAACTGGCTATCACATAGTTCACTATGTGTATTCTGCACAGTGCCTACCATGCTGTTATATGTTAATGGTGGGAGTAACTTGACAACAGTTCTGCTGCAGTTACAGAGTTCCATATTCTCCCAACTGCTTTAACATTTCTAGTGCAGGAGAATGAAGCAGTAATGAGTTTATAAATGGTGAAGTGGCACTATGGACTGTATCAGTATGGTCTATCTTAATACTTCCCTGTATGCAGGCCCTAGTTCAGTGTGCAAAGACCTAGGCTAGAAACTTTCTCTTTGATGCACTATTTTTTTTAATTTATGGAGAGTTTTTACATGGGGAAGCATTAAAAAACAGCCATTCCACCGCCTCATTCTCCTGTATAAGTAGGCCAGGCCCAGGCACTATGGAATAAGAAGTATTCTTGATATTCAGTGGATGTATTCCCCCCACACCATTTCCTTTGTGCCTAGTACCAGTAACTTAGTACTGATATATGTACTGGATGTACAGCCAGAAATCCAGGCTGCAGAGCTCCTGCTTAATCTGAAAAAGCTGTGTTTGGCCAATTTATGGCTTAATTTTGTGGCTGAATAGAATACTGTGCAGTGGGGTGGAAATCTCCTCTGAAAGGAATCCTTGAGTGCGCTGCAAATCCTATGCACTGGAAGCTATTAGATGATGCATATTGTTTATTCCCCTAGAATATGTCAAGGTGTCATAAAAATAATACTGTCAATTTGGATATTATGGAGGAGGCAATTGAGACCACTCTGGGTAAAGTGTTTTGAAGGTATTAAAGCTGTTAATATATTGTATGTGGCTAGCATACAGCATGTGAAATGATATGGCTGCCAGGGAAAGTCTTGTCGTTCGAACGAAGGGTCAGTGCCATGATTTGACTGCAGCTTTTGTCAATAAGATTTTTTTAATCTAACTGGCTGCATAAAGCTCTTTATGTGGATTTCAGTACAATCTGCAATTCAATAGAGACAGCAACAATATTTGTGGGCAAGTTCATTTAAATACCCCATTGAGCAAATCCTCTGGTTTCCCCAAAACATGTTTTATTTATTCAGTCTTGCACATGAAAGAAAAAAAGTACAGAAATGGAACTAGAGGGCTTAGGACCTCATAAAGGCATTTTAACTAGTTCCACAGTTTAACTGATTGTTGAATATTAAGCATGTAAATTCCAGAAGGAGCATCAGCAGAATGCAAAGCCTGAGACTAAGCTGAGTAGTGTAATGATGGGTGGGGGAGGAAAGTAAAGCCAACTCTGCACTACCCAGAATGTTTTCTTTGATTTGGTCCCTTCTCCATTTGGTTTCATGCTGTGATGTGAAACTGTGTAATAAACTGGAGGAAACCTGCCTGGTGGCTGATGCTGCAGCTTATGTGAGCATTGATGGGTGCACTTAAGCTCTTTGATAATGCCACATTCCCCAGTGTCCAAGCTCAGCTCGAGCAGAGTGCACCAGCTGTCTTCACAACTGGTGATCAAGGGTCTCCCAGATAAAGGCAATCTGATGCAAATCTGCCGTGAAAATGAAAACCTTGTCGAGCGCAGTCATGTTTTTCCAATTACTTTGCCTGTTGTCGTGTGGGATGAAGCTTCCAGCAGGGATCATGAAAACTCACTTGGAGGTTCTGTTTGAGCTCAAGATCTGTTTCCCTGCTGTGTTCAGGAGATTCCCTACCCTTGCCTGCCTGAATGTGCAGACTGAACAATATCCTCACTTTATAGAAAATTTCTAAATATTGTCCATCAGCAGTGGTTGTGGTGGGGTTCAGCTCAAAGGCATGGCCCAAGAATGGAGGAGTGGGGAGAAAAACTGGTACACTGTAGCAGGAGAAAGAGAGTCTATGGGGACTTGACCTGTGTGGCAAACTCTTTACTATTATATGGTCTGCTTCTGTCCTTTCAGAAATAAAATAGACCCATTGAATAGTATTATGCGATGGGAACATTCAAAGGCAGGGACAGGATAGGGTCGCCAGTGCTGCGCCTGGCAATAGCAAAAGCTTTGGGAGTTGGGGCATGGGGGGGAAAGAATATTATATGACATCCCCTTATCAAGCAATGTTATAGGAATTTCCCCAATCTCTGTGTTAAAGACCATAGAGATTGGGAATATTCCTAGAGTGTTACTCAACATGGCGACACTGTTCCCCCCTCCCCCCCCTCCACTTGTCTATTGAGCAAGGGTGGAGGGATGGGGAGCCTGGGTGAGAGTTGCCAACTCTAGCATTGCCTCTAGGGATGCCGACTCCAGGCTGAGAAATTCCTGGAGATTTGGGAGTGGATCCTGGGGAAGGTAGAGTTTGGGGTGGGAAAGTATCTCAGTGTGTTATAAAGCCATGGAGTCCACCCTCCAATGCACCCATTTTCTTCAGGGGACTGATCTCTGTAGTCTGGAGATCAGTTATAAATCTGGGAGAACTCTAGGCCTCACCTAGAGCTTGGCAACCATAGGGCTGAGTCTGCATTACAAATACGTACCAGGCCCAGAAAATGATGCTTGGGCCCTGCCTAAAGGTGAGGATTTTAATTAGAGGGAGAAATGATTGATTCTTGCTCACTGTACACACCTCTCTCGACAAGTATAGATGCAGCAAGAATTCTGTGCTCTGCATGGAACTTCTTTACAGTCTCATCATGTAGCAGGTTCTGCAGTGCAACCTAAAATCCCAGACTTCTGCTGAAAACATCTAGTTACTCTCTAGCCAAGGTTATAAATGTTCTACAGCTGTCAAAAAGAAATGTATTAGTTTGTCCATGCCTTAAAATGCTTTGGGAAGTTTTCCTGAAACCAACCTGCCAATCTTCCTCTGAGTTTTGCTACATCATGGGGACTTCCGAGAAAGTAAGCTTTCCACTTTTAAATTTCACGGCAGTCCAGAGTTGGAATCATTTCCAACTATTTTGTGTTTCTTCTTTGGACTTAGAGGATAATTGGAAATAATGGCACATGCACTGTATTGGAGTCAGCACATGCTCAGAAAGTTCTTTAGCAGCAGCAAAAAGCAGCATACAACACAGCCTACCCATCATCAGATGGAATTACTTGCAAGTGTTTTATATGTCTGGAATTGGCACACCAACAAACTACAAACTATGTGTTATGTATTGTGCATACATTCAGTAATGTCTGAGCTTCAACCAGGACTCCATAGAAGGCTGGTATCATAAAATACATGTTCTGATTGGGTACTCTGCACAGTAGGCCAGTCAGAACCTAGGAGAAGTTTTGGAGGGAACAATAATCATTGGCCTTTATGTGAGAGTTATGATTGGTTATCAACTCACTAGGAGGTGTGGTTATCCAAGCCCGGAAAGTTTAATAGAGAGCTTCTTGCTCTGTGTTGTTGTTGTTGTTTGTCAAGTTCTAATAAAGCTGAAATCACTTGTTAAGAGCTGATTGAAGTCTCATACTTAACATTGGTGATGAGGATGGGATTCTAGGCAGGTAAGCAGCCCCGCTGAACCAACACCACCACAGCGGACGAACCTGAGCTGGTCGAGACACCAGAAGAAGACAACCAACACCCTGCCAATCCACAGCCTATACCGACCATTAGGATGGCAGCCAGCACTAACTTCGAAGCTTTCGAGCCAGAGCTGGAAGACTGGGCCTTCTACATCACCCAGTTTAAGTTCCATCTGCATGCAATCAGATCGAGGAAGAAGCCATGAAGATGACAATGCTCCTCAGTTTGTATGGAAGGACCGTGTTCAACGTGGCCTGGTCCCTGGTGGCACCTGCAGATATCCTGACACTGTCCTTGACGTATATCAAGGACAAGCTGAAAAATCACTTTTCACCCATGCCATCACAGATTGCCTGCCGACACATTTTCTACAAGCATGACTAAGGGTGGGGTGAATCAATCGCTGATTATGTCACGGCGCTACAGAAGGCAGCTAGGACCTGCAACTTCCCCGACTTATTTATTTATTTATTTATAGTTTCAGCTTATATACCGCTCAGACCCCGAGGGGTCTCAGAGCGGTTTACATAGTATGGTTCTTCCCTAACTAGGGCCACAATCAACAGGGGGAGGGACATCCTACTGGCACCCTGAGCAGGGCAGGGCTTCCTGTTCTCTCTTTTTCCGGCGGGGCTCCAGGCGTAGAACTTCGAGCCCCCGGCGAGGATCTTCCTATTTCTGGGCCAGGAGACTTCCACAGCCGGCTTTCTTTCCCGACGCGCAGGCCTGCGTCGGCCTCAGCTCTTGGTCCACGTCCAGCTGGCTCCATTGTGCCGCGCCGTCACGTCACGCCACCCACACGTCTCGGCTCCACCCACGGCTCCACCTACTGCCAGGTTCAGCTGTCTGCTTTCGCACGCTGTTGCCGCCGCCATTACCACCACCGCCGATGTCCGCTGCTGATACTGCCACCGCTACTCACCCCCGGAAGGCAGGGTGCCCCCCGCCTCTCTACAGGCAGGTACCCCTTTATCTACTTGCATGCTTGCATGCTTTCGAACCGCTGGGTGGGCCCGCCACTTAGAGGTGGCATTGCTTGACCAGTTGGTGGGTGGCCTGTGGAATGAGAAGTTGCAACAATGTCTGTTCGCAAAGTCTGAGTTGTCGTATGCCACAGTGTACATGGAAGCCATCGCAGCTGAAGCTGCAGAAAGGTCGACAAAGGAAGTACGGCAATCTAGCAGTCCAACCAGTCAACAGCCAGAGAAGTCGGTGCACCATGAGTCTGCGGGTGAGTCCAAGGGTGAGGTCAATGAAGTCCACAAGACCCGATTCTCCAGACCCAAGTGTAGTGCGGAGAAAGCAATGCCGAAGCGAGCCTGTGTGGGTTGTGGGGGCGACCACAACCGAGACTGCTGCTGGGCCTGTGATGTCAAATGCAGGACCTGTGATAAGCGGGGGGCATTTGGCCAGGGTGTGCCACGCTGCTAGTAAGAAGAAATCACCACTGTCTTCTCTGTGACAGAACCGCAAGGTACCGGGCGCTGGTACAGCAAAGCCAGCTGATTGTCACAAGACAACCTGCTGTTCCTGTCCTAAGCCTGTCCTGAACACTGGGATGTGGGCCAAAAGGAAGATCCATGTTACTGTGCTACTGGATGGGGAGCCGTGCAAAATGGAGTTTGACTCTGGGTCAGCGATGACCGTCATCTCCATAGAAATGCTGCATTGCCTGTTTCCAAGGAGGAGCCGTCATTGCTTAGAGCCCAGCCAGGTGCAACTGTCAGACTTCCAGGGTCAATGCATCCTGGTAGCCGGTGCAGCAGCATTCGAGGTACAGTTCAAGGGGTTCAAGGAAATGCTGAGCCTCCTTGTTGCCGAAGGGCATAGGGCCAGTTTGCTTGGGCTGGACTGGTTCGAGGCCCTTGGCATAGCTATAATGGGGGTGAATCAGGTCTGCCATGATAAATTGAATTTGTTCAGAGTTCCCGGCAGTTTTTGATGGGTCCCTGGGGAAATATATTGGGCCACCCATGACTTTTGATTTAAACCCCTCTGTAGCACCCATCAGACTGAAGGCCTGGCAGCCCCAGTTGCTTTCCGACCCTGGATTGAAGCGGAGCTAGACAAACTTGTTGCACAGGGCATGCTAGAGCCCGTCTCTCATGCCAGGTGGGAGACACCAATTGTAACACCAGTTAAACTGGACGGGTCCATCCGCATTTGTGCCGACTACAAATGCACCATAAATAGAGCGTTACAGCAACACGCATACCTGGTGCCAGTGATAAGTCAAGTCCTAGTGTCCCTTGCAGGAGGGCAGATCTTTGCAAAATTGGATCTTGCCCAGGTATACCAACAGTTGCCGGTGGACCAGAGTGCAGCAGAGGCACAGACAATCGCCATGCACCGAGAGGTGTTTAAGGTCAACTGGCTACAATTTGGTGTAAATGTGGCCCCGGGAATCTTCCAAGGGTTAATGGAGGGCCTGTTGTGGGACATACCGGGAGTGGTGCCCTATTTTGATGACGTACGAGTTGCAGGGGCCAACACGACAGAATTGTCAGAATGCCTCAGAGTGGTACTGGGTCATTTCCAAGAGGCTGGACTGAAGGTCAAACAAAAAAAATGTCAGTTCGGGGTTCCTAGGGTTGAGTTCCTCAGTTTCCTTATTGACGAAGATGGCATGCACCTGACTGACAGTAAGATTGCGGCGATCCAGCAAGCACCATGGCCAACTAATAAAAAAGAATTACAGTCGTTTTTAGGTATACTGAACTTTTACCACTCTTTCTTGCCCCATAAGGTGTCCATCGCCTAGCCTCTACACTGGCTGTTGGAAAAGGGGGCTAAGTGGGGGTGGGGGCCACAACACGATCGAACGTTCATGGCTATTAAGGAACTCTTGATGTCTAACAGTGTCCTCACCCATTTTGATGAGAGCAAACCACTTGTTCTTTCAGCCGATGCGTCATCCTTCAGCATTGGTGCCGTCCTGAGTCACATCATGCCAGATGGGCGGGAGGCACCAGTGGTGTATTATTCTAGAACCTTGTCACTGGCTGAAAGGAACTACGCCCAAATTGATAAGGAGGCCCTCGCCTTGGTCTCTGGCATAAAAAAAGTTCCATGACTTTTTGTACGGATGCCGGTTCCTCATGGTCACAGACCACAAGCCCCTTTTAGGACTTTTTGCCCCACAATGACAGACTCCCCAAATCCTGTCCCTGCATATGCTGTAATGGACCGTGTCCCTGTCAGCATACGAATACGATTTCGTACACTGCCTAGGTAAAGCTATCGGTCCTGCTGACGTGCTGAGTCGGTGCCCCATTCCAGGACTGACTATCAACCCTGCACCATCCTACGAGGTAATGGTAATAGAAGAGCTTCCACAGCCTCTGGTACACACCTCTGATATTGCATCGGGTTCGGCCAGAGACCCCACGCTTGCCTGAGTTCTGAACTGGGTGTGGAGGGGATGGCTGGCGGGCTGTTTTGATACTGAATTCCAGCCCTACAGTTCCAGGCAGCATGAACTGTTAGCTCACAAGAGCTGTCTTATATGGAGAAATAGGGTAGTGGTTCCCCCCAAACTACGCAAGCGGGTCCTGGAGGCTTTGCATGCAGGTCGCTCAGGCATAGTTCACATGAAAGCGTTGGCCCAGACCTATGTTTGGTGGCTGCGCATAGACCAAGAAATAGAAGAATGGGTAAGGGCATGCCAACTTTGCCAAGAGTCTAGGCCAGACCCTCCTCATACCCCAGTGCAACACTGGGAGATCACACATCAACCATAGTCCTGGTTGCACATTGACTTCACAGGCCCGTTTGAGGGGCAAGTGTTTTTAATACTAGTGGACTCTTATTCTAAGTGGCTAGAGGTTGTACAGATGTCCATGATGGCCTCAGCCATGGTGATCAGAGCTCTTCGCCGTGTAATTGCAATGCATGGCCTGCTGGACACTATTGTGTTTGATAACGGAACTCAATTCACATCTGCTGAGTTCCAGGACTTTATGAACGACAATCTGATCAAGCACACCACATTGGCACCATTCCACCCATCAAACAATGGACAAGCGGAGCAGATGGTGTGCACCACCAAGGACGCCCTCCGCTGAATGGTCCAGGGGGACTGGAGCCAGAAGTTGGCGTCGTTCCTGCTATACCAACATATCACACCACACACTGCAACCAGAAGGAGCCCGGCAGAGCTCCTAATGAACTGACGCCTGATGTCACTCCTCGATCAGCTGCATCTGGACCTGACATCCGACAAGCCTCCACAGTGAGAAACACCTACAGCACCACGATCATTCCAAGTGGTTGAGGCTGTTTTTGCCAGGAACTACAGTGAGGGACACCTGTGGCTCCTGGCATCAGTAATCGCAGTTACTGGCCCACTATCCTATGTAGTGACAACATCGGATGGTAGGAGTCTAAGGTGACATATCGACCAGATTCGGCGGCAATGGGCAGATGCACGTATCGAGGTCTGCTCAGAAGCACCCGAGGGTCCGGTACCGAATATCGAACAGACGGAGCCTCGGAACTATGGGAATATAGCAGACCCTGTGGACTTAGAGCCAATGGCAGAGTCTGTGACCTGGCAACCACCAGTCTTAGACACCGCTCCTGCCAGCCCAACAGCACTTAGCCCTGCCATGGCTGAGGGTGGAGACTGGGCTGTGGGAACAGAGATAAACCCCCCAACTGGAACGTTATGGCAGTCACAACGGAATTGGTGTCATCCATCACATTTAAAAGATTTTGTTTGCTCAGGGATTGATCAGTCTTAGGGGGGAGGGGTGTTATGTATTGTGCATACATTCAATAATGTCTGAGCTTCAACCAGGACTCCATAGAAGGCTGGTATCATAAAATACATGTTCTGATTGGCTACTCTATGCAGTAGGCCAATCAGAGCCTAGGAGAAGTTTTGGAGGGAACAACAATCACTGGCCTTTATGTGAGAGTTATGATTGGTTATTAACTCACTAGGAGGTGTGGTTATCGAAGCCCGGAAAGCTTAAAAGAGAGCTTCTTGCTCTGTGTTGTTGTTGTTGTTTGTCATGTTCTAATATAGCTGAAATCACTTGTTAAGAGCTGACTGAAGTCTTATACTTAACACTATGATACTCCTATGTTAGTTGCCCCTGCATGGTTTGCACTATGATGAAAGTATAAGCCTAGCTACTGTAGTACCTGCTAGCAGAGCTGGGGAAATAAAACAGTTCCACACATGCAAAGTTTTGTTCTGTAAAGATTTCTGCTACAACTGAACGGCAATAAGCAATAGCTTACTGTAGGCCTTTCAGTAGCAATCTTTAACATATAGGCTGGGAAGAAGCACAAGAGGGAGGAAACAATAAAAGAAGTACTCAATAAGCTCTGAATGGTAGGATGCATAAATTACAGCTCCATCAAGAGTTCAAAGGCACTAAATATACATCTGTGCTTATGTTGATTAGACCTCTCAAGTGTTGTTACTTCTCCATCAGTACGAAAGTCTGGGAAATATGTTCAGGTCGACTTCTTGTGTGTACACTACAGATGCTAGAGTGGCTGTCATCTTAAGGTGCTCTTACTATAACCAGTGTGAATGTACATCTATCTTGGTGGACACCCCAAGTGATCCAAATGGTAAGCTGAGTGAGTTTGTAACAGCAAGTTATTAGGCATGACCTGGAAGAAGCATGCTAAAATGCATGTAATTTATGCACAATTCTAGAGTGTGTGCACAGAATTTAGCATTCTTTGCTAATTCTAGTTAAAATTGGCCTTCGCCTTACTCCCTGCCCACGTGGAAATTCTGGTGGCAGGAAAGGATGGAGGAGCCTCCTCCCCATCACTAGTTTCCTGTGTGCTCATTCTGCAGGACAGAATTTTAAAGGCCTGTAACACCAGGACTCTCTCTCTACTCCACTTGCAGTTTGATAGGAAGGATCCTTTGGATGAGGGATACAATACCTGATAATTTCCATCCATTTGGATGGTGATGGAGACAGTTACAGGTGGAGATTTGTGAAACAAGGTTAAATGTCACCCAGATATAATGACTCAAGCAAATTTTTAATGAACAAAAGGAATGAAAACCAAATAAAAATGTATTGCACATCTCTACTGGATATGTGTACCTTGCATCAATTGTAAATGGCATCTGGGCACTTAAACTGCTTGATTTTTCTCCAAGAGGCTGATAGGAGCTACACATGACTACGTAAACACCTCTCTCTGTTTAGAGAAGTTTTTGCTTTTGAAGGCCATCCGCATTCCAAAGCCATTCTTGATTTAAAGTCATATGAGAAAGCAATTAGAAGTTGGTGCACCTAATTATGTTCTAATTAGAAACTTTAATAGAAGCATCTAAATGAAGATATATGATGTCTTTTAAATGAAAGCACTGAAGACCAAGTAACCTAGCATAAAACTGCTTAATATGTTGTGCCGTCAACACAAGTCCTTCAGAAGAAGAGAGGTTGGGGGGGGGAAGGATAGCTTTGTAGAGAATATCCAAGGGGACAAATGCCAGCTGGGGCATGGACTTTCAGACATGGATGGTATTTCAGATATTGACTGATTTGCCACCCCTGTTCTCAACAATAATACTTCCAAGGGGCAAAGCATTTACCCTAAGCTCAAACAAAAAAACCCCACAACCCCCACTCTCCTTATTATCCATGCCTCCTGATGAGAGTTTGTCAAATAGAAAGAAACTGCTTCAGTCAGAATATCATTTTTGACACATCAGCAGTATAATTCGGCATGGCAAATCTTATATTCCTCTGTACTTGGTTGTATTTTCAACAGCTTTTATATTCACATATAGAATTTATTATTTCTTGAACTGTGTGGCAATTCAGATTTTGCCACTAGGTAATAGATGTTCCCAGTGTGCAATAATACTTAGAAGCCAATTCATGTTGGACTGGCTATGATATAGTTTACTGACTGGGTGGGGTGGGGTTTAGAAGGAGTCAATTGATATTTCCTTAGCATTTTCCACGTTCCACTATTAGGATCTGTCTGGGTTCCATAAGAATCAAATGCATCAGTATGGAACATAGGAAGGTGTGTTGCCAAGTTCTAGTCTCTGATTCCAAAGGGTCTGTAGTAGAACAGTTAGATTTGAGCTCAGTAGCACCTTAGAGACCAACAAGATTTTCAGGGATAAGGTTTTAAGAATCACAGCTCCCTTCCTCAGACACAAGTAGGAATGGAGCTCTCTGAGTCTTTTTATCTCAGTCAGAAGGTATGAATGCTTTTAAAGAATGCAGAGGTACACTGCATTTTGTAATCAACTTGATTAGAGCAGAGGAAATGCCTGGAGGCAGAAAATTAGCATCTGTAACAGGATAAGAATCGTATGTCCCTATTCAGCCCTTGGGTGTCCATTGTTCTGAATTTGTGAATGAACTCAAATTCACCAGTCTTGTGTTGTAATTTCCCCTTGAGGTTTCTTTGCTTGAGGACTGCCACTCTTAAGTCAGCAAAGGAATGACTTGGAAGATCAAAATGTTCTCCCGCTGGTTTTTGACTGTTGTAGTTTTTAATGTTGGATATATGCTCATTTATTCTTTTGGTTGATGGAGAGAGTGGTAGGGCATTGATGACATTTGACGACATGTATAATGTTGCACAAGATGAACAAGTGAATGAACCTGAAATAGTATGGCTGGTGTTGTTAGGTCTGGTTAGTTTCAGAGTGAATATTGGGACACAGTTGGCATTTTGGTTTGTTACAGGCCCTGGCCCCAAAGTCCATGCTCGTGTTTGGAAGGGTATTGCTGTGGGTGAGGAGTTGTTTAATATTAGGAGACTGTCTGTGGGGCAGAAAAGATTTGCCTCCCTAAGCCTGTGAGATGGGAGTATCATTGTCCAACATATGTTGTAGGTCATTAATGATGTATTGAACCAGTTTGAGCTGAGAGCTGTATGCGACCTGCAGTTGTTGTTTCATTTGGGCCTATCTTGTAGCAGGAAACAAATACCACACATCATATCACTGGGCATTCTCTTATCATAAATACCTGGACAGAGGGATCATTTCCTCCTCGTTTTGATCCTTTCCCCCTTTAAACCCCAAAAAACGAATAAATAGTTTTAAAATGTTTGATAGTTCACTTCAGTAAAGCACCCTCAAGTTTGATTGCTAGCTAGGTTTTTTCCCAATTCCTTATCAAGAAGATAGGTATCTTAAATCCAATTCATTCATAGAGAGAGAGAGAGAGAGAGAGAGAGAGAGAGAGAGAGAGAGAGAGAGAGAGAGAGAGAGAGAGGGGGGGGGGCAGGCAGGCAGGCAGGCAGGCAGGCAGGCAGGCAGGCAGGCATATGGTAACACAGCCAAATCCGGGCTGGCCAGGGTCTGTCAACTTGGAGGTCCCAGGTTGTGAGCCACAGAACCAAAGATCCAAAAGCCTTGCCTTGCACTTCAGCCCATGCCTGTGGGGGTTGTGTCTCTGCCCCCCCCCGGCTAAATACCTGCAGGAAAAGGAGAAAAAAGTCAGATGGGCCTAAGCAGCTGCTAGATTGCTATTAGCAAACCAACAGGGATTTCCTCATTTCCTCCTTCTGCCAGCTATGTGAAATTTCCTCATCACAGCAATGCTAACTGTGAAAAAAAAGGGCCATCCATACATCTGCTTGCATTTATGAACCAGTCCACAGTCTTATCAGGGGATGTTGTTGTGGAGCACTGCCTGTTTTTCATGTTATAGTTCTGTATAGAATTTGAGAAAACTGAAAATAAATTTTATTATGGATGGTCAGAAAATGAGATTCTAGATTAAGATTTGAGTCAATTATATTTTTCCAGATTATATTATTATCTCCACCACAATGTCTCCCTATACTTTATCTTAATACTCCCTATACTCTTTGTATGGAGAACTCTAGTATAACACAAAGCTATTTATTCTCCAAAGAAGTAAGTGGATTCTACGGCTTCTACTTTAGGCACCACTTCATACCTCCTTTAGTACTTCAAATTACTTAATTTGTTTTGCTTTGATTGGCCACTAAATAAATTTAGACAAACCTCATCCATACTAGAGCTCAGTAGTTTGTGTCATCCATCAAGTGCCAAGGTTCCCCCCCTCCATTTTATGGTATACCTCCCCCTTGCCACTGTTGGGTTGCCCCCTTCCCTCCTCACATGCACTGTGTAGAGGATTAAGCTGGTTAACAGGCTAGATAGATTATATGCATTAACACAGCTGTTTTTCTCAATCACTGAGCGAAACAAAAGACATTCATTACGCAAAACAATTAAGCATGGTTTCTTGTGTTTGGACTTTGCTGGTTTTAGTCTTCTAGGGGATGGATAGCAGCAATTTAATCATTTTTGAACTGGAACATTTAATTGTCCTTTTCTTAAGGGAGAGTTATATTGCAGTACTCAACAGCATCAAATGATCCCCCGCCCATTTCACAAGGCAAATCAAACCTACAGACAGACATTTGAGACAGTCTTCCAGAAAAGAATTGCACCCCACTGTTCCAGACCTTGGGCTCAGGTTTAACTTATTCTTCAAGGCAGAATCCAGTTTTCATGTTGTTTGTTTTCCTGTTGAGTCGCAGCCAAGTTATGACAACCCCGTAGGGTTTTCAAGGCAAGAGATGTTGTTACCCGAATTGGTCTAATAATTAATTGGTTTGGAGAATTTAGCTAGCAAGAGGCAGATAATGCAAGGATCTCAACCTTTGTATATGGGGATCCTTCCCTTAGACAACTCTCAAATGAGCTAGGCTGATGTTCAACTGTTAGTGTCCTTACTGAAAAACAATAAAAAGGGCAAAAACATAGAAACACACTGAAAAAGCATGCAAGCTAACTAAAGAGGAGAAAAAAAGGAAGGGTGGGGAGAGAGGGGGACTTTCAAAGAGGCTATATTTATCAAGATTCAGGTCCATGGAGAGAGAGGGAGAGAGAACGAAGCAGCCAGCACTTCACAGAGGTGCCCTCACGCAAGGGGGGTGGTGTATGTAAGAGAATACACACACACCGAAGATGAATCCATGTATTTATAGGGAAAATGTACCTTGAGGCTGGCCAGAGCCAGTTTTGTGTAGTGGTTAAGTGTGCAGACTCTAATCTGGGAGAACTGGGTTTGATTCTCCACTCCTCCACTTGCACCTGCTGATGGGACCTTGGGTTGGTCACAAGCTCTGGCACAGCTGTTCTTGAAAAACAGCAGTTGCTGTCAGAGCTCTCTCAGCCCCACCTACCTCACAGGGTGTCTGTTGTGGGGAGGGGAAGGGAAAGCAGTTTGTAAGCTGCTCTGAGACTCCCTTGGCTAGTGAAAGGCGGGGTATAAATCCAGTCTCTTCTCTTCTTCTTCTCTTCTATGACAGGTCTGTCTCAAAAATGATAGCTTAATGTGTTTACCAGAAAGTTCCCAAAGACTTGAACAAGTGTTTGATGGTTCTCCCTAGGGTTGCCAGGTCCCTCCTGGCCACCAGTGGTGTAGGGTTACCCGATCCAGGTTGGGAAACTCCTGGAGATTTGGGGCTGGAGCCTGGGGAAGGGAGGGACCTCAGTGGGGTATAATGCCATAAAGTCCACCCTCCAAAGCATCCCTTGTCTCCAGAGGAACTTATCTCTATAGATGAGCTGTAATTCCACCTGGAGGCTGGCAATCCTGGTTCTCCCAGAGAGAGATCAAAGAATTGAATGGCGCTTGATAGCTCTCCTGGAGCTAGGATATGGCTGCTGCTAACCCAAAGGGGGAGCCAGTGTCAGGGATGAAAGAGGTTATTTCAAAGTGGGGTGCTGCTTTCCTGAGAAATTCATTGTTATAAATTATGCATTACTTTTGTAGTAGGAGAGAGTTGTTTGCAGTTCAGTCCCTTGATTCACTTCCAAATAGTTTCCAGGCTGGTGTTCTGCCTGGCATTCCTTTTGGGGTCATTTCTGGGCCAAGCAGTGTCATAGATTTAATTTTTTGGGGGGTGATATTTTATGAAGGGTATTTGGGTTTATTTACTCTATGGCTGCCAACTACCCATCTGCAGGAGAGATCTGACTGCTAAAAACATTCAAAAGTGGTTTTCCATTGCCTGCCTCTGTGTAGTGACCCTGCACTTTCTCGGTGGTCTCCCATCCAAATACTGACCAAGGCCAACCCTGGTTAGCTTCTGAGATCTGACAAGATTGTGTTAGCCTGGGCTATCCATGTCAGTTTTCACTGTAGACTTTCCTTATCTTTTCTCTTCTCTGGGCACTCCCAAGGTTGGTTCCACGTTCTGGGATTCTGTAGCAAGGTGCTGTT
Organism: Gekko gecko; assembly: GCA_029375565.1. Classification (NCBI taxonomy): domain Eukaryota; kingdom Metazoa; phylum Chordata; class Lepidosauria; order Squamata; family Gekkonidae; genus Gekko; species Gekko gecko. The sequence continues at coordinate 125,532,435 of JAPDNY010000007.1, forward strand.
CTGCAGGCTGTCTCCCAGATGTGGCTAGGGTTACCAACTCTGGATTAAGAATTCCTGAAGATTTGAGGAAGGAGTCTGGGAAGGGCTTGGTTTGGGAAAGGGAGAGACTTCAGTGGTGTGTAATGCCATTGAGTCCATCCCAAAGCAGCCATTTTTCAGGGGGGGTGATCTCTGTAGTTGTAATTCTGGGAGACCAGTCGTAATTCTGGGAGATCTCCCTCAGTGGGAGGCTGGCAACCCTAGATGTGGCCATGACCCAGATACAGAGGACAGGCAATGGCACCTGCTTCCACTTGATTAATGCTCACCTAGGCAGACTAATGATTAGCCACTTCCACTAAGGAGCAGCAGCCAGCGCTTCATGTCTACATTCAAGGAGTCATTTATGGGTCCCAATAAAAGGTACAATTTGGCCCTGACTTATGAATTTAGAATATTTTTTATCCAGACCTTCATCTATTGTGTACATCATTCTGTATTCTAAATATAAAATATAGTATGTACATTATACATAAAAATAGAATATAAATTGTGTTTGAAACTGTACAACCTGCATACAGAGTGCAAACAAACCTATAAAACCAAAAATGAAAATCAGAGGACTGAGGGCACTGACAAAATATGTACAAAAAAGAAATGCAATACGGAAATGCAAGAAGAAATGCAGAATGATACACATTTTTGATTTCTTCATAAGCAGAACACATAAATAAACCAACCAACCAACCCCCCCCCCAAACCACAACCCTGTTAAAAACTGTGTGGCAGAATACCCTCCGTTTATGACCTTACAGCAACTTTGTTCCAATTATTTTCTTCAAGGGGAAAAAATGTTGGACACCTTTCTCCATTCAAAGAACTCTGACTTTCTATACAGGCATCACAGACTGGTCCTCTTACAGTCCTTTCATGTGGGAAGTGGGTACAACCTATATAGAAATCAGAAGGCCAGCAGTAGGATGTGGTTCAAATAGTCTCTTAACTAGTAAGTATGCAATAGGGTTGCGCCTTTCTTCCCTGGAGAAAGGATGGGATACAAGGCAAGCATTTGCAAATTGCCAGCTATCTGTCTTGTCTTTGCTTAACTTGGCACTGCAAACAAGTCTCTTGGGTTGCCAGCTCTGGGTTGGGAAATACCTGCAGATTTTGGGGGTGGAGCTTGGGGATGGTGGGGTTTGGGGAGGGGAGGGACCTCAGCAGGATGTAATGACATTGAGTCTACCCTCCAAAGCAGCCATTTTCTCCAGGGAAATTGGTCTTGGTTGTCTGGAGATCAATTGTAACAGTGGGAGATCTCCAGGTGCCACCTGGAGGCTGACAAACCTACAAGTCCCTCCCTGTAGGGTCAGAGGGCTTTTCTTCCCCTTTAACCCAGGGCCATCCACATGGGTCCATCTGATTGGCCAATGAATCTGTAAGAATCCATTGAGATACCCAAGGCTCAAGTGAACCAGTGCACTGTCACTTTAAAGCCTCCATTTTGGGGGTTTCTTTGTTCAGAATCAGGCTTATACAACAGAGTGAATACATGCCTGTTTCATTCAGAACATTAAGCTCTCCCCTTTCAGACTCCAAAAGAGGAAGCTATTTTTCTGTTAGTAAAAGGGGAACTCCAGTAGAAGAGAGTGAATGGAAATGTTTCACAATGAAATTTTGTTGCAGCAACATCTTGGTGTGTTAGGGGCAAAAGTACTGTCTTTCAACCTTTGGCAACGGTGATGGAAGGTGATTCCTTCAATAACTTCGTTACCAAAAGAAAACAAATCTTCTTCAAGCTAATACACACAATCCTGTTGAATAGAGAAGGACTTGTTTTGAATTAAACATGTCTAGGATGGCACTTTTTGTGCTATATTAAGGGCATTCTGTATATGTGTTCAATCATTTCATTATCAAAAGTGCTGGGAAATGTTGCAAATGTACTGGGTCTTTTGTTTTTGGAACCAGCAACTCTTAATCTAATCTTGGCTGGTTGTTTGTTGTTAATTGCCCAGTGGGGATGGGATATCTTCAATTAATGTATGTGGCTAAAGTTCTCATTGCTTTTTAGTTGCTTTATAACATGGAAAATGAGCTCATCAGTGAGGGATCTGGGGAGTTCTGGATCAGAGTGAGACCTGCAGTGCTCATATCCTTCTTTATCTCATAAGCCTTACCTTCCTAATTAGTATGTTCAGTAGTGGGTTGGGGGCAGCATGTGGCAGGATTTCTTACTTGCATCGCGTGTTCCTACTGTTACAAGTGTAGTATCAAAAGAAAGGGTGGCATTATGTTGGTGCGTACCTGCATAGGGGTCAGTGGTTACATGTTTTTCATTGCATGAGTGGATAGGGACAAAACCAGAATTAGTTAGCCCTGCTTACCATTAGCTCTGACTTTGCTGCTCTACCATCTACCAGCCCCAGTGGGTCCCATCCACCAGTGATCTAACCTTGTGTTAGAACTAAGATGGAATACTCACATCAATAGATCGATTAAATAATGCTTTTGTTTTAGTTGGTAAGTTTGTCATTAAGGGCATGCTTGTGTTTTACTTATTCATTTAAGCCTGTTCTTCCTCCAAACAGCACCTGGGCAGCATCCCTGGTCGTACCCATTTGTTTTCTTAACAGCCTTCTTAGGCTGATAGTGACTAGGCCAAAGTCACCCAGTGTGGCTGAGCAGAGGTTTGTTTCTGGATATCCCACAACCCCCACCCCTTCCATCCCACAACATATTGAAAATCAGGTAAAATGCAAATTTCTTTAAGTATAATTGATCATTAATTTTAAAAAGCAGGTGATTTATTTTGTAAAAAAAATTCTGACTTCACCTATAGTCAGTCCTATCCCTTGTTTAAAAGGTGGGTGAGGCTGATCCCAGCTCTGTAACACCAGTGGCTTTTTGCAGAATGAACTTGAACTAGTATTAGCTTATTGTTCATTGATTCAGTGGTATGAAATGACCAGTTTCCCCATTCCATTCATCCATGTGAACTTTTCTTGAAAAAGTCCCACAGGGCAACAGAAATTTTTACACAAAGCATATTTAGAGTCAATTTGGAAATTGCTTTCAAAGTGAAATACACAGAATGTAGAGGGAAGACAAATGAGTTGTGATGTGACTAACGAAATTTCTAAGTTGTGGTTCTGCATGCCTTGAAACCACATTAACAAAGGTTAGCATATGAAACTAGGATTCAGCTGGCAGACAGTCATTCAAAACCTGTTTTGCTTTGACAAATAGTTTCATTGCCTTCATTGCATTCTCCCTTTCCCCCTGCAAACACTCAGCTGGTATCCCAGCCTGCTTTGCGTCAAGTGAGGCACTGGGGAACAAGCTAGGATTAAATCATGACTGAGCCAAAATTCTCATATTCATGTATCACTCAAAACCAAAGTCAAGGCTAACAGTAACAAACTAATGGTTCCAAATCTTGGTCTGACAAGTAGGGAACCCACAAGGATTTTTTTTGGGGGGGGATGAATTAATATTCCTTTGCATTCTCTTCCTTGCACTATTGCTTCTTCCTCTCCTTCTGGCAGTCCCCATATCCTTTCCCCTTCTGCTGATTTCTCTCCTTTCCATTCACTAACTAAAATTTAGCTGCCCCCTAGTCAGGGCCGGCTTGAGGTTTTTCTGTGCCCTAAGTGGGGCGGAGATGCCAACCACCCAGTGGGACCTGGAGACCCACCATGCCGCCCCCGCTCCTCTCCCCCCCAGGGGGGAGGGGGAGGGCGGGCAAGCTGCAAGCCAGGGAAACCTGCCCCTTCCATCCCAGCGCCAGCTTGCCTGTGTGTCCCTGCAGCTGCGGGGCACCTCGGCAAGCCAGGGAAGGAGTGGATTTTTTTGGTGGGGGCAGGGGGCTTTTGGCACCCCTAAGGGCCAGCGTGCTCTAGGCATGCTCTGCCCCTAGTATTCAACTTTATTTATTACTTATTCATTTATATACCACCTTTCTCTCAGATGGAGGCCCAAGGCAGCTTACATTGTTTTCTTCTCCTCCATTTTATTCTTGCAACTACCCTGTGAGCTAGATTAGGCTGAGAGAGATTGACTGGCCCAAGATCACCCAGAAAGCTTCCAAGGTAGAGTGGGGGTTTGGACCTGGGTCTTCCACATCTTAGTCTGACATTCTAACCACTACATCTCACTGGCTCAGAAATGTGAGGGCATCCATTTGTTAAAGGTGCAGGAACTGCTTCTCTGATCCAGGGAGAAGGTTAACCCCAATGCCTTTTTTTAATATTTCAAATTTTTCTGCAAACCTAGGGCTTTTCTCAGGTTTGTAGAAAGATCTGTCTTGTCTCTTCATAACTCTAATCTCTGGATTTAAATATCCACAGATGGGACAATGATGAGAAATAGCCATATTGAGATGTAACCTGACCATAGATAGTGGAGGGGTCTACATATGAAAAAAATCCTCAGTGTCAAACTACACATTACCTGTGACACACATCAGGGACTGTGTCCTTTTTGCAGACAGATGTGCTGTCAGGGAACTAAGATTCCAAGCAAGCCTGGGCATCATTCAACTCAGGAACACAATGGGCAGGATACCATTTTTTTGGATCTGAAATGGTTGTGAGGAACCATATTTATCCTGCTGTGGGGCTCCACATGCACTGACTGCAGCAGTCAGTAATTTCCCAACACCAGCAAAAAAGATAGTTCCCCTGACCCAACTTGTGTCAGGTAACATGTAACTTGTCTCCAAGTTTAATTTGAGCCATTATTTCATGTGATGTCTCCCATAATCTCTTTTAAAAGCTTCCACACATGTACTCTACTTTCCCCTTCTTTCTCTTAGCATTTATCTCTCTTGTTTCCTCTACCCAGTATGCACTCTGTCCAAGCTGGATGTATTACTGTAAGGTTTTGTTAATTTAACAGTAAATCTAAAGGGCATACTGTATGCATGACTGATTCAAAACTGCCCAAGCTGTGATCTAGCCTTAACGATCTGGATCACAAGATAATTATCTTTTAAATTTAATATTGATTAAAAATAGGAGAAATCAAAGTGATTAAGAAAAGCTGGCCATGTTGCTGCAGTGACTGCCTGCTTTTCATGCCTCCAGTTGCAACACAGACTTGGCTGTGAAATCCGCCTTATCCCATGCAGATCTTCTTTGAATACAGGCTGTGCTTGTATGTTGGTTTTGTGATGTGAGTGAATGTCCACTAGAGGTTAGAGTTGGACTGTAGAAGTTTCTAGAGGCCAGACTGAGCCATTAGAACTTATTTCCTTTTCATTGTCCAACAATGTAAGCTTTGGAATCCATTGGTCTGTCAGAAGTATCTCAGAGTTGGTGTAACAGCATGTCACATGATCAGTCTGGCCCATTGATTAGTGCCTTTTTAAATGCTGAAAAGACAGAAATTAGAAATTAAAAAACCAGGGCATTTATGCATTAAAGAGTGAGTTAACAGCCAATAGGTAAAGGCATTTTCTCCTAAGAGGAAAAATATAAGCATCTGTATTAATGTACCACATTCCCTACAACATAAGTTTTCTAATTCAAAGGACTCACTTTGCTAACAATTGTTTGTAAATAGTGCATGGCAGGATGTGTGTTCTGAGAAAGACCATGTGACTTGACTTGGTTCCTCTAATACCCTTTTTGTAGCATCTCTGGATGCCTCAGCAGAGCCAGTCATTTTCATCATAGAAAATAACAAGCAGAGCAGCACATGCAGTTATTTTACCCTGACAAAATGTCAAGAAAATGAAAACAAACATTTTGAATGGTCCTTGGAGGAATAAAGAGTTCAGTTATTAAGCTTCCCCTCACCCCAAACTGTGTGATTTAGTCATCCAGGATGATCTTATTTTGTTTTTTGTTATTGGCTGCAACATACAAATCTGTAGTTTGCTGCCAAAGAAGAGAGGGTGGAGAAGGCTCAGGTGACTTTAGGCCAAGGGATAGTTTATGTACTATTGTGCTAAGTATATATTTAGAAATAAGGGCATTAATTCTGCCACCTTGTCTCTTCTCCACAAATATTCAGTTAAGGTAGTGTCCATCAAAGCACAGTGGGATATATGAAATTATGTACTGCACTGCAGCATGCTATACTGAGTAAATTTGGTTTGCCTCTGGAGGGCCTTCATAATTTGCATAGCTCTCCACAGGAGTTCAGTGATAAAGTTAGGTTGCCCCACAGTAGATGAGGCTGGTGGCTTTTCATACTGAAGTGGAGACTGAACTGGAGGAAGATTGAAAAGGAGATAGGGAATGAAAGATTCAGCTCTGGAGATTTATTTACTTCATTTATACCCCACCTTTCTCTCCAATGGGGACCAAGTGCAGTTTACACCATTCCTGTTTCTCCCATTTTATTCTCACAATAACTATGTGAGGCTGAGAGTGTGTGACTGGCCCAAGGTCACCCAGCATGTTACCATAGCAGAGTGAAAATGGGAACCTAGGTCTCTCAGAACCTACTATTATACCACACTGTCTCTCTCAATGGAAAGAGAAGAGGTGGTGGAATCTCTGGAACACTAGTATTTAATTCCTAATCTGCTCAGGCCATAATTAGATTCTTATGCACTAAGGGAGGGCAATATTTACCAGCAGCTCTCAAACTGTTCCAGGCTAAAATATTACCCCAACTTTTGTATGGGACAATAATGGGGCCACCATCTTCCTGCTTCACCCCACTCGAGCGTGTTCAATCAAAGTTTTTGAGAGCAGCTTTTCAGATGCCCAAATGTGTTTCAAATGCAAGCCTGTGACTGGAATCTGGCTTAATTAAAGTAGAGTCGAGGGTATGCCTCACTTCATTAAACCTTTGGCTAAAACTAAACCTTACTCCTTATGGCCTAGCACCCTTAATTCTCAGTGATAGTTTTAAATCCTCCTGGTTAAAGGCTGTACATCTAAACCTAAGCAAATTAGGCTTCTCACCACCTATAGTCCAAAAAATGGAGTATGACCAAGCAAAGACAGTAATCAAACAAAGGATCCAGGATACCCAACGTCAAATTGACATCAATAAAGCCCCAGAATTTTTGGCTGCAGACCATACAAAATATAAGGTGGCTCCAGCATTGTACCTGTCCCAGCTGGAGATTCCAGCCCAACGGAGGGCATTTTCGCTAGCTAGATGGCGAGCTCTTCCCTCCGCTGTGTTAGATGGGAAGTTTAGAAAGACTCCCATGCATGAGAGGGTTTGCCCCTGTGGGGATGGCGAGGTCAAAACAATCGAACATGTATTACTGTATTGCCCCATTTATCATGAAGTTAGAACAAAGAAGATTTCCCCTCTTCTTAAGAAATATCAGGGTTGTACAGACATAGAGTTTAGAAAAATGCTCCTTAGGGGTGTTAACCCATCAGTCACAGCTTCCAGTGCAAGTTTTTTAGCAGCTGTATATAAAATACGTCAAGAGATACTGCGTAGAGTATCCAAATTTTAACTGTTTTAGCCTTGTAATTTTTGAGTGTACATATTGGCTACAAGATTGTCTAGGAGTCATATGTAAGATATTATATGTTTTATGCTGGTCAATGACTGTATCAATAAATCTGAATCTGAGTATTTAATTCCTATTGTCATGTTTGATTTCGGAAGGATTAAACCTTGTACAAAGTACTGCCGTGAGGTGCAGCTTTGGAAAGCCTGGTTTTACTGTTGAGAGAACAGTTTCAATGTGGGATCCTGATTTCCTGTTCAAAGGAAAAAAAGGGTGGGGTGGGGGAATCCCTCATTCTGTGATTTGTACAAACAAGTTTCTCCAAGGGAAGTGTGGAGGAGGTGATAAAAAGAATAGAGAGTATTCTCTTATTTCTAGTAATAATTCCAATAAATTCATGCAGGGCTGCTGAAAGGGAGACAAGGGGGGCAAAACTCCTCAGGCCCCAGTCAGCAGGAAGGTTGCTGAAATCAGCATCATGCTGCGTTCAGAATGCATCCGATTTATTTTACTCTCATGCAGTTCTGCATTGTAGCCACTAGGGGTGCAGGGAAGGCAGAGCACAGTAAACGCCAGTAGCCATTCTGCAAAGTTTATTACAAGGGGGCAAATGCTTGCATATCTGGCTAAACCCATCAACCAAGCCAGCACTAGAGTAAGGCAAGATCAGCCAGCACTGCTATAGTCATTGCCAAACTGCAGTCTCCTAAGAAAGTTGTTGTTTCCAGCAGTCTGTTTCCTCCCACTGAGCATAGGCTGCCAACTCTGGATTGGGAAATTCCTGGAGTTTTGGGCATGGAGCCTGCGGAGGACAGGGTTTGGGCAGGGCAAGGACTTAAGTGGACTATAATGCCCTAGTGTCTATCCTCCAAAGCAGCCATTTTCTCCAGGAGAACTGAAATGTGTGGTCAGGAGATCTGTTATAATAGTGAGAGATATCCAGGTCCCATCTGGAGGTTGGGAACGCTACCCCAGCTCCATAATTTTGTCTGCTTGTCCACATCTTCCCTGTTAGAGTGTTGTAGAAATTAAAACAACATTTCCTCTTTTCTTAATTCCTCTTCCTCTTTTGCATACTTTTCTCATACTTTATTTTGCTCTCTACCTTTCATGATATGTCTTCATTTCTGTCTCCCCTCCTTGTAATTTCCCTCCCCTTATTTGTCAGTCTTGGTCTCAACTCCTGCTCATCTTTGGCTGGCAACTTAGAATGGACTTAATGGTAGTAAAGCAAAACACACACCCACAAAACCCCTTGTTAATACTATGAAGAGTAGTGAGGGAAAGGAGTTAATATTTTCCCATGATCTATCAAACTAGTAAAAGGATGCTTCTGCCTCCTGTTACATGCATGGTAATGGAATGTTAATTGGTTTTAGAGGTTACACATGTGGAACATAAGTTAGAACTCCCCCCCCCCATTAGATTAAATTACATTTTAAAAACTATTCAGCCAATGTCTTTCCCTGGCAGACTGAAGGCTAGATAGAAAAACCTGATCTGCAAATTTTTGCCTACTTTTTAACTTCAGAGTGATAATATTTTCTTTGTGAAGTTATCAATTTTGGGGGGGTGGTACAGATTCCATTGAGTGGTTTGTCTAGTACGAATAGACAACACCCTTTATGTCCATTCCAAAGAGCTCTTCTTGTGATGTGGAAAAACAATATGCTTCCAATGCATCTTTCCCCTCTCCAGAAAGAATAGGAATCATACTAAAAGGATGTGAAAGAAAGTGAACACTGCAGAGTGTTTCCCCCACCCTGCTGAATCCTGAATTCTGGGTTGGGGAGAGGAACAGTGTTCCTTAGGGCTGGAAGGGTATCTGGTTCCAGGAGAATACAGGCTAGTTCCAGGTCTGGGAAAGCTGGTGATCTACTAAATGCAGTCGTTTTATTGATGGATGGGAAGGCAGATAAAGAAATGATGCGAGCGAGCGAGCTTTGATCCTATTTAAAATGCTGTTAGATAGCAGATAGATGTTGCTGTCCAGTAAGAATTGTTCATGCAGAGAAGCCGACTTCCACAAATGGATTCTCTTGCTGGATTAAGTCCTGCTCAAAGGAGACCTGGTTGTGTCAGAATGTGAAGGACACTAAGAAGTCAGCTGAAAAATGAAAGCACTTGTGGAATGTGTTCTGTCTTCAGTATGTGTGTGTATGTATGTATGTATATATATATTACTGTGCCATCATTTTACTACATTAGAGCCCAAATGGTTTCCCTTAAACAGCCACAGAAAAAGTCACACAAGTGAAAATATGTTTAGAGATTGTCTCATACAGACATTTTATCTCAAAATGGTAATTTCCCCCCAGGAAATTATGAGTATCTGAAAAGGGGTGCTTGGAATGGAAGTGCCACATCCGTCTTGCAGTGCAGTATCTCATACAGCACTATAATAATATTACAGATTTTTACGAGGCAATTTATTCTTAAAAGTTATTTTCCTAGTTCTTAGTGTGCCTGTGGAAACTAAAGTGCTAGTTCAAAAAGTTTCCATTTGGTACCCTCACCCTTTCAATATGAATAGGAGCGACAGCAAACTTTTTTTAAAAAAGCCAGACACATACTTATTATTGGCTATTAAGACTGGAGATAGTTTCTGAAAGTCCTACTGGTCACTGGATGTTGCTAAGTACTGATGCTGATTACCAAATAAAAGCCAAAGGATGTAGCTACACTATAAAGCTGTTGAAGGCTTGCAAGCAAATACTTAGTTGATAAAAAGCAAATTTAGATCTTGTCAGCTACATGTCAACTCTTTAGATTCCTGCACTTCTAAGGCACATTTCCTGTGCATCTGATGCACATTTTCACACACTGAATTCAGTGGCATTCCATAGTAAAAATGCTTAGGGTCAGGTTGTACATAGTTTTGTGTGAAGAGAGGAACATATGGTTGCTCCTCTAGTATGGCAAGGAAGGGAGTGTCCGGCTTAATCCCTTCCCCTTTCTCAGTGGCAGCTCTTATGCATCTGGTGTTCCAGAATTGTCGTCGTTCCTGGAGGGCAACAGGTCTTTTAGGTTATGGGGGCATCTGAGAAGGTAGGAAGTGGTGCCACTTGCTCGCTACATAAATAGGGATTCCTATGCAAACTAGAGGATTGTTGCTGTCCCCAGTTCCTTTTCTGTGATGTGCAGGAGAGGACAGCAACAACCCAGAACCTTTCACTTCCTGCGAAGAAGCCATGAAAAGGAAGTGCTGGTTCTTACCTTCTTCAGGACCACATAGAGGTAACCTGGGGCCTGGGTGTAAAGTGCCATCAAGTTGTAGCTGTCTTATGGGGACCCCCAACACAGCTTATTTAAGTACACAGGGTATCAACATAATAAATATAATTATATAGGTTAGTATGTGTGTTTTTAAATGGTGATAAATTCCTGAATGACCACAAATGCTGATTCATAGTTATTCACACATTATGGGGGAACACATGGTGGGAGTGGTATCCCCACCCTTTGTGTCAGACATAACATAGTCACACATGAATTGAGGTATACAGTGATCAGGACCGTGGCAAACATGGAGAAGGGGTGTCAGCCTTTCCCCTACTGTTTTCCTGTACTGTGACAGTGCCAGGGGTGTGTTGTTTGACCTGATGGAGAAACCTATGTGAATCCCATGCAAAATGTTGGTTTCCCCAAATAACAGCCCCAGGATTGTTCAGCTTGGGAAAATAGCATAGAAGGGAAGGCTAAAGCCTGTTTTCCATGGGCACTACACATGCAGAAATTGAAGAAAACCAGCAACTCAGATGATTCTGTTGCATCTAACACAGGATGGGGACACTAGGCCTATCCTATGTATTATAAGTAGATAGGCTCCCTGTTTGACTAACCAATGACCATGAAGGTGACAGGTAAAAAGTCAACTAGGCACAACCTTGTTTGTCCATTAACCTTACGCAATATGAACCACTTATTAGGGGCACTGGACCTTGTGGGCTTCTGGAGTAGTTTGCCTGCTTTGCCTACATTCTGTCCCCCCATTTTTCTTGGGCACCCTGTGCAAAGATATCAGTCGCACTTTTGGTACAGGGTCTTCTCTTCCTGCTTCCATTTAAAGGAGGAGGAGGTAGATGGGGGTCAACAATGGCCATGATAATGCACATACAGTTTGTGGCCTCATGGTAGACATTATAATATATCAGTTTTAAAGCCACCCAGCCCGTGATGCTTTCTTAAAAGAATCCTAGGAATTGGGATTTGAAATTGCAGATAATTTTTTATTAGAGACTCCCAACATGCTTCCCTCCCAAATAAAACAAATAAAAAAACTACAGAGCTCTGGGAAGAGGGATTCCTGTTAAATCTATTTAAGTCTGTAGACGAGACACACCCCAAGAATAGCAGGAATGATGTTTCTGGAAGCTTTCAAACAGTTAATGCTTTTGGGAAAGAGAGCTATGGAACTAACTCATCCCTTGCTTAATTGCTTTTCCAGGCCGATCAATAAGGGCTGGCTGATCCTTGATGAAAAGCCTCCATGGGCTTTGGGTAAAGTACAGGTATATTGATAAAAGGACTAAAAGGCTAGAGGAGAAACACAGCTTATCAGGCTACAATATCTCTTACTTTTACTTGGTGTACATCCAGACAGCTTGATTTCAAGAGTGGCTTCCACAGTAAACCTAAGGCTTGCTTCAACAGCCTGTAAACTTCAGATGCTTGACAAACCTGCCTTTCTGAGACTTTACTCCCTGGACAGCTGCTAGGGAAAGAAAGATATTAAATAGTTGTGTGTGGATATCATGCTGTGAGTGTGTGGATACCAAAGGAGGAAGATATTAGCAGACAGCCGAAATAAGCTCATTGTGTGTGGGCTTGTAGAAAATCAAACAAGCTGAGTGAATTCATAGGTTGCTTCCTCACTGTGACTTTTTTGCAGTGCAGGATTACTTTTCTGTGGTCCGCTGCAAGTAAAATTGATCAGCACCTCTTAGTATAGCACTGCATTTCTATAAACATCTGGCAATACATCATGCATGGGCAAAATTTGACTGTTATGTTTCCTGGAAGCAAATCCAGGAAGAGAAGTCTCTTCTCTGGAACTGTTTTTTTACTTTAACTCTTTCATTTCACCTCATAGCTGTGGGTGTTTCAGCCTCCCCATGTACAACCAATTACTCTCTGTTCACTCAGTGGAATTTCTGAATGAATACTTAATCATTTTCTGTGGGGCGGGAGGGTTTCCCCCCCATTATTGCTCTCTTTTTTGCAACCAGAGTGATTGCTCATTACTTTTATTTTCATGATGATGATAATAATGGGTTTGTGATATTTCATAAGCGTATCCCATCATATAGATTATTGAGTTTTAATCATTTTGTTGTTGTTGTTTTTTGGTCCCCCCAAAGGGGATTTTTTATTGATTTTGATTATACATCTAAAACTACAAAGAAAAAGAAGGGAGAGGGAACTGCATCTAAGGATAAAGGAAAGTAACCCACACTAAACTAAAAACCCAAAAGGAGGAGATCCTATCCCTGTTAAACTAAATGTTAGTATTTTAGTGTTAGCAAACAATGCATACTGTAAGTTCCTGTCTATCTCAGCTAATATATTAGTTTGTTACTTGTTATGAGGGAGTTCCAGAGCATCCCCACCAGCTCGCTTCATAAAGGCAATTTTCAGAGTCCTTCTGCCTTTATCTAGGCTTTCAATCTCTGAAGTCATAAGATGATTTAATGGCAGCAGCTCCCTCTTCCGCGGCCAGGTCTTTGTCCATCTCTGAGGGGGTAGAGCCGCTCGACCTGGTTTCCCCTTCTTTGGATCCCAGATGATGTTTTAAAAATTCTTTAGCTTTAAAAATGGAGTCAATCTTCTCTCTTTTATCATTGAATTTAAAAAGGACCCCTTCTGGCACGACCCATCTGTATGGAATTTGGTTAGTTTGAAGAAAAAGAATTAAGTCCTTATAATTCTTTCTTTTTTGACAGATTTCAAATGGAATGACCTTTAAAGTTTTAATGATTGTACTCCCCAGTTTCAGTGGAGTTGCTGATGTTGCTTTTAGAATTACATCTCTGGTCTGTCTTCTTGAGAATCTGACTGTTATTTCCCCAGGCAGGCTACTTTTTTTTGGTGTAGTTAGAATACACCCTATACGCTGCTTCCATATCATGCATGATTTCTTCTGCTTTCAAGCCTGTTGCTGGTGTGATGATGTCACTAAGTAATTTTTTCAGATCCTCATTTGGTGATTCAGGAACTCCCTGAAATCTGAGAACCATATTTGCCTTTTCCATCTGTAGTTGCGGTAAGCGATTTTCCTGGTAATTTTGCTTGTTCATTACTTCTCCCATCTTTTTCTTCATATTCTTGTTTACGGTGAACATCTCTTTAACTATTTCCTCCATTTGCTCCATCTTTTTAACTGTTTCCGCCAGCTGGAGTTGCTGTGATGTGAAGTTTTGGTTGAGTGTGACCAACTGCTGGTTAACACCAGCGAGTTGTTTCATCACAAGCTTGATAGTATCCACTAGGAGCTTCATGACGTCTCCACCCTCTTCCGGCTTTGGATTCTGGCTGCCTGCTGGTTTCATTTTCACTCCTTTCTTCCCTGTGCCCGCCATTATGGCGAATTGTTTACAAATGCCACCTGTTTCACCACCTCTGAAAATCGCTTTTGAGATAAATCTGCTCTGGTAAGCCTCTCAAAAAAGTCAATCACTTGTATTTCCCTGTCCCCCCCTTCTTTTTTGCTTATCTATTCATGTAGGCAGGAGGTGTCCCTCCTCTCTCCCGGCTTTAAGATAGGAGGGTGTGGGGGGTTTTCCACTTATTTCAAAGTTCATTTATGTCTAACTCACATTCATTGTCAGTCCCATTCGACCTCGGTTATATTATTGCAGTTCTGCTCCATCTCCAGTGCTTGATTCGGTCAGCCCAGCTAGTTCTCAAAGGCCACACAGTGGCAGGACCGTCAGGGCAGAGGGGTGCCTCAATTCTCTGGCATTACACCATCGAAGAGGCTACCCCTCAAAAGCCCTATGGCTAGAAGCCCTTCCCAAGGGCTCTGTGGGGGAGCCGCGTCAGCAGTTTCCCTCCATACCGCTGGTGTGCGTGTTGCTCCCCCGAGTGAAGGGGAGAGCAACCGCCATTGTTGAGCCAAAAACCAGAAGACTTGGGTTTTAATTGTTAATGACTTTTATTATTTAAGTTTTCATTTTGGTTTACAGTGTAAGCCTCCTTAAGCAAGTTCTCTGGAGAGGCAGTATAGAAATTGTTTTGTACTTATATTAAGTAATATTAAATATTATGTCATTTATATATTATAACTGATATTTATTATAATACTAGGAGTAAGGCCTGTTGTGGGAAGAGCTCTAGATGAAGCTCCAGGTGAGTCTCCCAGCTGTGGCTGGTGGGGCGGCAGAGGGAAGGGGAAAATAGAGGGAGGCAAGCCATGTTTGTTTCCTTCTGTTTAGCTATAAGGCAGGGCTGTCTCAAGTCATTTTTCTGCCCCAAGTGGGTAGTATGGGAGGACAGCCTCATGGTAACAGATATGGTTCCCTCCACCCCTAACTTATGTTGATTTGGGGTTATGCAGTGGCAGCACATACCACTGGAAAAGCACCTCCTCCTATGCCATGTCTTCTGGGTTCCAAGGGTCTGGAAAGCAGTTCCATAGCCAGTTACAGGGTTGCCAACTCTGGGTTGGGAAATATTTGTAGATTTGAGGGGTAGAGCCTGGGGAGGGCAGGGTTTAGGGTGTGGAGGGACCTCAGCAGGGTATAATTCCATAGAGTCCATTGCCCAAAGCAGCCATTTTCTCCACTGATATTGGAGATCTCTAGGTGCTGCCTGGAAGTTGGCAATACTACGGGCAGGGCCAGACCTGTAGATTTGAGGGGCAGAGCCTGGGGAGGGCAGGGTTTGGGGTGCAGATGGACCTCAGCAGGGTATAATTCAATAGAGTCCATTGCCCAAAACAGCCATTTTCTCCAGGAGAACTCATCTTGGAGATCTCCAGGTGTTGCCTGGAGGCTGGCAATACTAAGGGGAGGGCCAGACATGTAGATTTGAGGGGCAGAGCCTGTGGAGAGCAGCGTTTGGGATGCGGAGGGACTTCAGCAGAGTATAATGCCATAGAGTCCACTGCCCAAAGCAGCCATTGTAATAGCTGGGAAATTTTCTGTAGGGGACATGATGTGCTGTGGCTGGGGAACACGGTGATTTCTGGGAGATCTCCAGGCCCCACAGGGAGATTGGCAACTCCAGTGACTGTTTAAGGGAAAATATACTTTACCTCAGGACACATTCAGTGACTCCCAACAGCAACAGCAAACTGTTTAGAATATTGGAGGCGAGACTCAGGCAACGCAGTCAGTGGATAGGGACAGCTTCTGAGTGACAGATTACGGAGCCAAAGGCTGTGGGCACATGTGGAATGTTCAGGAGAGTCCATGACCAAAACAGAATTATTATATATAGAGATAATAATATATTAAATATTGTAGAAATTATAGAAATAGAAACTTTGTTTCAAGCAAAGAAGCTGGTTATTTCTAGTAGGGATTTTGTTATATATTTTTTTATTTAAATTTTTATTGTTTCAATATAATTTAATATAATACAGCAGTGAGCTTCACAATGATAACACAGTGATTTAGTTAACTAAATCCTAAGTATGGCCTAAACAGAACATAAAGCCTACAAACACTAACTTGCCATTCTAATAATAGAAAACCAAGTCTATAATTCAAAAGTACAGTAACTCCTGGTATTGATTATTATTAGGGATAATACCTCCCTCTGCCAGATACTGAACTATACTGAACCAAATAGCTTGATAAATTTTATGATAGGATTTAGCATTCCAATGCATTTGTTGATCAGTTACTTTACCATAAACAAAATGTTCCCAAATTTTATTATGCCAACTTGATAGGGTAGGAATAGTTTTTTTCTTTCCACTTCTGTGCAAGTGTTATTCTAGCTATTGCTAGTAATGTAGCAATTAATGTCTTTAATGTGTTTCCTTTTCAGGTCTCTGGGAGTACGTCTAGCAAAACTGTCTCAGGAAGTGTGGGTAAGTTGTGTCCTGTGATCACTGAGATTTGTAAAAGGATTTGAGTCCAGAACTGTTGAACGTATGGAGAACAACCAGATAACACTGGGGAGGTCGCTAACAATAAATTTCAGCACAATAATTACTGTGATAACATATAATGATATACATACAGAAAGTACAATGGCATGTGCCAAAAACAATTAACAACCAAGTAGCTCGCTTAACAATACATCAAAGGCAGTATGCAAACAAGTTTATCAAAACAACTATGACCACTATGCAACTAGCAATTAACAACCACGTAACTCACTTAACAGTACATCAAAGGCAGTATGCAAACAAGTATTACAACAACTAATGAAGGTTCTGGGATGAACTTTGTTTTATGCATGGACTTCCTTAGAAGTATTCTTCAGTGCTAAGAGAAAATACCTTTATTAGCCTTAATGGATAGACTGCAACACAATGAACTGAATAAAAGTAACAGTATAAACAAACATTTATAGTTTGTTCCTTTTTTGGTATTCACGCAAGTATGACTCTTGAATCTCAGTCAAGCTTATACTAGGAATAAATCCTTGAATTTCTGTGAAAAGAAAAACATATTAAATCTATATCCATCTATTTAATTGTTCTTAGTTGTAATTATTATTATTTTTAACTTACCATCTATTTGTAAATTTTTTTTACACTCCAGCTAGGTAGACTTTTCATTAAAGGGCAAAAAACATTTATCAGCTTAAAGCTCCAGATTGCCTCGGAAAGCAGCTCCCTACAGTCACTATACAATGCCAAATGCAAGCACCTGTTCCGAACTGAAAACTAAGAACATCTGTCTTAATAGCACCTTAAAGGGAACTACTCCTCCATAACTGAATATTTACAAAAAACAAGTTAAGTCCATATCAGAATTAAGCCCACGGGGATGAAGGGTTTTTAGACGATATATCCAAAAAGCCTCACGTCTGGCTAATGCTTTTTTAGTATCCACTATATTATATCTGAAGTTATTAAAGGTTTCTAAAACAATGAAAGAAAAACCATTACATCCATGACCCTTTTCTAAGAAATGAGGCACCATTGGTGATTCAAGATTTCCCTGCCGTATGCGCAATTTATGCTAAATGATACGTGTTCTAACTGCAGGTGTAGACATACCAATGTACAACCTAGGGATAGAATAAGAACCTGCTTTGTAGCATAACAGGTAAAGTTCTTCAAATTAACTGTGACATTCAAGTCAGGAAAACTCAATCTATTAGTTACGATTGCTTGCGCACAGACGGAGCAACACCCACAGTGATGATGACCTGCTGTAGCTCCTAAAGTTCTATTTTGTATTAGAAAATCCGTTTTTATTAGTGAGTCCCTAATACTCCTAGTTTTCCTAAAACCAATGAATGGGTGTTTCTGACATCCTGTTGTTGTTGTTCAGTCGCACAGTCGAGTCCGACTCTTTGCGACCCCATGGACCAGATTACGCCAGGCCCTCCTGTCTTCCGCTGTCCGCTGAAGTTTGCTCAATTTCATGTTCGTTGCATCGATGACACTGTCTAACCATCTCATCCTTTGCCGTCCCCTTCTTCTTTGACCTTCAATCTTTCCCAGCATCAGGGTCTTCTCCAGTGAATGCTCCCTTCTCATTTGGTGGCCAAAGTATTTGAGCTTCAGCTTCAGGATCTGGCCTTCCAGGGAACAGTCAGGGTTGATTTCTTTTAGGATTGACTGATTTGATCTCCTCGCAGTCCAAGGGACTCTCATCCTAGTATCTCATTAATTACATGCCAGTGTTTTAGAATGATCCTTTTAATATGTTCCACATATGGGGTATAATCGAAAGCACAGAATATATTATTACTATTTGAACGGTCTTTTTTATGTGTGGAATCTAAAAGACCCCTACGTTCCCTTTAATCTGCCTTATAGGAAGCATTGGCAATTACACATGCAGGACAACCCCGTGCCAAGAACTAATTTTTTCTTTTCAATTCATATTGGGCAGGAAATGTACAGTTTTGCTTAATACGCAAATATTGGCTCATGGATAAATTTTGTTTAAGATGCAATGTATGAAAAGAATCAAAATGCAAAAAATAATTTATATTAGTAGGTTTAGTGTTTAATTGTGCTGGAGTAATATACCAGCGATTTTGTGTTTTAAAAATGTTCAATTTAATACAGAAGATCTTTGAGGATAGACTGGGTGAAGACCAGATTTCCATCCAGTTTTCCATTTGAATTCTGTTCTGGCAATCTTCTTGCCAGTGGAGTTGTAAATTCTGGATGTTTTGCTTCAAATTAGTGTTTAGGATTTTATAGATTTTTGAGATTAAACCTTTGATGTCATTGTTTCTGTTTTTCATTAGTAATTCAAAATCTGAAAAAGGTGGCGGAGGAGACTCTCTGGGGAGCCAGTTCTGTAGTAAATGTTGAACCTGGAAGTATCGGAACCATGGAATCTGTTCTCTGATTTTCTCTTTAGTAAGTAGAATGTATTCTACTTTAGTAAGTAGAATGTATTTTTCAGTGAGATCTATTAATTGGGTGAGACTGGCTTGTTTCCAACTCTTAAAAGCATTCACTTCCTTTCCTGGGGAGAACCATTCTTGGTTAAGGAATGATGTTAGCAATGATCTTCCAGTTATCAGCACTGACTTGTGCCTATCCCAGATCTCTAACGCCATAGAAAAGTAAGGGTTGAATAAGGGGTACCAGTGTCTTTCTCTTGGTTGTTGCCGGATTAAGTCCGCAAATGGTATTGAGTCACATTTAGATTCTTCTATACATTGCCACATAGGTGGAATATCTGTTGATAATATTCATACTATTGAGGATAGTTGTATGGCCTCATAATATAGGGACAGGTTCAGAAAGTCCAAACCTCCTGCCTCTGTTGGTCATTTCAAAGTTGTAAATCTAATTCTGGGTTTCCTGTAGCTCCAGAAGAATTGAAGAAGAGCTTTTTGCCTTTTTAATAAGTCTTTTTTAGTTATTTGTATAGGTAGGGCTTTTAGTATGAATAAAAATTTTGGTAGAATCAAGCTTTTAATAATGCTGACTCTGTCGGCTCAGGAGAGTCCCATAGAGTTCCACTGTTTCATCTGATTTTTTGCTTCATGAAAGATTGTTTGAAGATTGCAGGTGACTAAGTCCTTCAAGTCTGGAGGGATATGAATCCCTAAGCATCTCCAAGGAGAATATGACCATTTATATGGGAACTTTGATTGAATATTTCTCTTTTTATTTGCAGAGATGTTAATAGGAATTATTTTGATATTCCTAGTTGACTTTTAAGCCAAATAAATCTTTGGTCTTTGAAAAGATGTTATGTAGTTCTGGCAAAGATGATTCTGGGTCAGCAAGAAATATGACTAAATCGTCTGCATATAGACTAACTGTGTGGGAGCTGTTATTAATTTGTATTCCTTTAATCTTAGGATTGTCTCTTATCACTTTAGCCATAGGTTTGATTGCTAAGGCAAATAGCAAAGGCAACAATGGGCCAACTTGTCTAGTGCCCTGTTGCAAAGAGATGGCTCTGCTCAAGATGTTATGAGTTTGAATTTTTGCTATTGGGTTGGCATATAGGGAACTGATCACAGTTAGGAATTTTTCTCCAAAGTTCATTGCCTTCAACAGTTGCTTTAAGTATGTAATTTCTAAACTGTCAAATGCCTTTTCCAAGTCAATTGTTAATAGTAATGATTCCTCTGTTTGTTCTTTGCAGTGAGAAATTAAGTTCAAAGTGTGACGGATGTTGTCCATCATTATTCTTTTGGGAATAAACCCAGTCTGGTCAGGAGCTATATAATCTCGAATGATCTTTTGTAGTCTATTTGCCAGGATTTTTGCAAATATCTTTGCGTAGCAGTTCAATAATGTGACAGGCCTGTAGGAGGAGGGGAGGTCCCAGTTGTTATTATCTTTAGGGATAGTTATTATATGAGATTCCCTCCAGGAGGGTGGCTATTTCCCTGTATCCAGTAGATGATTGCATGTTCTTGCTAGGTGATCTGCAAGTGGGGTGTCAAACTTTTATAAAATAGTGAACCAAAGCTGTCACTACCGGGGGCTGTGTTTGTTTTTGTTTATTTCAATGCTTCCAATATTTCTTTACTTGAGATAGGTTGGTCTAAGCTTTGATGATGCTCTAGTTTTAGTTCATTTATTAAGTTGTTTTTATGCAGAAATTCTTGAATCTTTTCCAGTCTGGGATTGGTTGTGCTGTATAATTTTTCATAAAACTAAGCCAAGCATTGATTTATTTCCAAAGGGTTTGTTAAAGTTAAGTTGTTAGAACTTTTTTATAGAAAAGATGTTTCAATCCAGTTTTTTTAAACTCACCAAGCCAACAGTTTAACACTCTTAGGGTTTTTTTTGCCAATACAATTGTTTTAAATACAAAATGTTTTTTTTTGTATTTTGTGTGCTTCAAGTGTCTCTAAAATTCTCCAAGTAGCTAAAAGCTCTTTGGAAATTTCTTTGTCTCCTGTTTTTTTGTGTGTATAGTTTCTTAAGTTTTAATTTTTTTCTGATAAAGTTTTGACTCCCTGTTCTTTTTCTTTTTTTTTAGCTTGGAGGCCACTGCAATCAGTTTTCCTCTGGTCACTGCTTTGAATGCATCCCAAATAAGGTGATCCTCTACTTCTCCATTGATGTTTTCTTTGAAATAAAGTTTTATCATTTGAGTTAATTCTTCTTTGTATTTATCATGTAATAAAATGGATTTGTTTAACCTCCAGGTTCATTGTGTGTTTATTTTGTTGTGTTTTCTAAGATGCAGTTCGACATAAGTGTGGTCAGACCACATAAATGGGCCAATCATTGTGTTTCAACATTGCTTAAGAGAAAGTCTGTTACAATTATGTAGTCTATGCGAGTGTAGATTTGAAACCTCGGGGAGAAGTATGTGTAATCTCTTTCCCCTTTATGTATTTCTCTCCAAGAATCATAAAGATGGTATCTGTCTAGGATGTCATGTAGCTTTGTATATCTCTTTTTCTGTGTCTTTTCTTCTGTTGTTTGCCAGATCTGTCAAGATGGTGATCTGCAATTAAGTTAAAGTCACCGCTGATAATAACTTGTTCCTTCTTGAAATTATTGAGTTTGCTAGAGTTTCTTCTAAGAATTGTTCTTGTTTTTCATTAGGTGCATAAATTGTCACTAGCATTACCTGTATCTGATCTAGTTTGCCTTTAAGAAATAAAAATCTCCCCTGTGGATCTTCTAATTTGTCTTCTTAAAGAAAATGCACAGATTTAGCCAGTAATATGGAAGAGCTGCGGTGGCTCAAGTGGTTAAGACACTGAACTGCAGGCTGTGGAAGGTCAGAAGTTCAGCAGTTCAAGACCCGGGTGCCGCATGATGGGGTGAGCTCCTGTCTCTAGTTCCAGCTCCTGCCAACCTAGCAGTTCGAAAGCAAGAAATTGCAAGTAGATAAATAGGTACCACTTTGGTGGGAAGGTAACAGCGTTCCGTGCACCTTGGTGTTTAGTCATGCTGGCCACATGACCACGGAAACGTCTTCGGACAGCGCTGGCTCTTCGGCTTTGAAACGGAGATGAGCACTGCAACCCTAGAGTCGGATTCGACTGGCTTTCGAGCAAGGGAACCTTTACCTTTACCTCTGGTGACTCCTCTAGACTTTGAGGAGCTCCCTGCATGGTATTGGTGATCGTACCAGCAAGTATTCAGAACTATTTTACAGTGCAGTTTTAAGTGTGTTTCTTGCATAAACACCATGTCAGGTTTTGATTTTAAAATAAATGAGGTCATTCTATTTCTTTTGATATTATTATTCAGACCTTGCACATTAATAGATCTGGTAACATACGTATCTGCCATAGTAGCTATTTTTTACAGTATACAAAGTTAACAACAAAATACAATGAATAATATATGTGTTTGTTCATTGTTTCTAATGATTATTGAACACTAACAATTATAAAACAGTACTTCTGAGAAGGATGTTGTGTAGCTATACAATTATCTATAAAAGAGAAGGAAAACTCCCCCCTCTCTCCCCAAAACTTTGCCCCAACACAGTACCCTGCAAACTTCTGTGACTTTTAACTGTCACACACTACTTAAAAATAACAAGAGCCCAGGGTCCCAGAAACACTTCTGAGAGACTGATTAAATTCAGCCGTCTGGGCACACAAACCGGGGAATGAACCAAACTCAGGGATCCTCCCTGCTCCCCCCTCCTTTGCTTTATCGTTATTAAACATAAAACAGTGCATGCCTATTTTGAACACAGACCCAGTGAAATTTTTTGATTGCAGATCTGTCCATGCTGTTGCATTTTGAAATTACAGTTCTCCATCATTGGTTAACACAGGAATTTTACTAGGTATCTGTGGAGTGGTTGGAAAAAGATTTCTTCTTTTAAAGGATTGTTTGTCCCCCTGTTCCATAGGGGTTTCTTGTTCTAGGGCTTGTAGCAGTTTCCATCCACTATCTTCATCCCATGCGTATAAGCGTAATCCTTGATGAGCAACGTATAGCTTTCCAGATGGGAGCCATCTATATTTTTGCTTTAATTTCTGTAATTTAGCTGTGATAGGTTTTTATGAATAGCAATTGCTTCTTTAGGAATATCAGGAAAAATTTGTAGATGTTCTCCTTCATGCTGAAAGATTTCCAGCTGTTTATCTGCTTCCAAAATCGTTTGGCACACTCTGGCATCTGGTATAGTGACTATTACATCCCTTGGTGTTGGACAGCCATTTTTTGGAGTCGGTCCCAAGCGTGACACATAAATGAGAATGGGAAGAACACCTTCCTCCAACTTTAAAGATTTTGCAATGAGCTGGCCCATTAAGCTGATCAAGTCCTTATTTTTTTCTGCTTGTTCTGGCAGACCTCTAAATTTTAAATTAATGGCTTTCATTGCAGCTTCAAGCATTTTTGGGGAAGCAGAGGCTTCCTGCAAGGCTTTAATGTCCATTTGGTTTACTATGCCTTTTTCCAATGCTGCTTCTGCTTTTTGGGCCGTTAGATGCAAAGAGGTCTGCATTTCTTCTAATTGTGAAGAGAGATTGTCAATTTTACCGAGAATACCAGCTTCTGTAGACTTCAAATAATTAAGAATTGTAGAGGAAGAGGGGTCTTGGGGCGATTGTTCTGTTTGCTTTCTTTGCTCAGTCATGGTTGCCATTTTGTTTTTCATGTGAAGTGTTGCACTGCATTGAAATGCTGCTTCTTAGGTTTCTTTTGAGAGTTTAAAAGGAACAGTGTTGAATCTATGCTTACTTGAGTCTGTCTTGTTTGATGAGTTGGGTTTCGGCATGATTTTATGTGCATTGTTTTTGGCAGGAATGGAACGGGGTCAGGAGCACCGGAGTTACACGACTGCCATCACACAGTGTTGCCATGCCCCCCCCCATATTTCATGGCATGCCTGCTCTTGTAATCCGCTGAATAATTTGATACTGGTAGCAACCTCGTTTGTGTTGGGATTTTTTTGCAAGTGTCACTCCAGTCATGAAAGGGTTGAGCTGTTGTTTCTGTAAACTGATTAGCAAGTTAGCATAAGAACCAATTAGGTGTCAAGTAGAATCTTCCCACCAAGAAAGGGGAGATATTATTTCTAATGAGATAAGCTCTAAATTGACTATTGGCTAATCAATGTATTGAAGAATGTACATGCCATTCTGCACATACACAAAGAGGTGGAGTTTTTTTGGGGGGGAACTTCCTTTCCTTTGTTCCACACACACTGCACAAATTTGAGCAAACAGAAACAAGATGTAGAACTAGAAAGCTAGTTTGGATGTTGTTATTTTTCTTCCATGTAATCCTTCCCTAATTTCTAGTAAACTTTTTTTTACAAGCTGAATACATATGTCAGCTGCATTCATTCTGCTGTGCTTTAAGCACTCTGCTAAATTTATCCAACAGTTTGGCAAAAAGATGTTCTATATCAGAGGTGTCAAACTCATTTGTTATGAGGGCCGCATCTGACATAACTGTCACTTTGTTAGCTGAGCCACGTGAGCTATAAAATGTAACACGAGGTACCAGGGATATGAAATTTATAAAGATGATTTTGGATGCCAAATGACAATAGCAGGCATGATTGGATTAGATGTGATATGCAGAGGGGAAGTAGGCTTAAAGATATCAGCATTCATAATGAGACAGGAAACCTAGGTCTCAATTCCATTCAGGAGAATTCAGTCCGGGAGGATGCAGAGAATAAATGGACATAAGTCTGACATTAGAAACGCTTCTCAGAAGAATCCACCCACTCCCTCCCTCCCTTTCTCCAAAGAAGCATGCTTGCACACCAAAGCTTATACCTGGAATAAAATGTTGCTGGTCTTGAAGCTGCAATGGGACTCCAACTTTGTTTTCTCTTCCTCTTTCTTCCCCTCCCTCCCCAAAAGAGGAGGAGCAGCTCTGAAGAAGGAAGCAGAAGCTGTGTGCATGTGTGTGTGTGTGTGAGAGAGAGAGAGTGAGAAAGAGAGAGGAGGGGAGGGGGAGGGAGGCAAGAGGCAGGAAACAGGAAGCAAAGAGCCATTGAGAGAGCTTGGAAAAAGCAAGATAGGGTGCGGCTGCAGGAGCAGCCCTGGGAAAGGAACCAGGAGAAGGAAGTTGCTTAGGGGGCTGGTCTTGAGCACTGTGCAGGCCGGATTCGGCCCGTGGCTGCACGTTTGACACCCCTGTTCTCTATGTTTATTGTTTGGATGGTGTTAAACTGATTGTGTGGTGGTTCTGCGAGCTTTAAGCATTTTTTAAAAATCATCCTTCAAGTAGACACTTTCTACATGAAGGTAGACCTTCAGACCTGATGTAAGACCGCACGTTGCTTAATACAGCGCATCTCTAGTCTCTGTGGGTATATTCTTCTAAACTTCTAAGCATTTGTGTAGGATTAATGGAATACACACAATACTTAGAATTGTCTCTAAATTAGTCCCAGAAGACTTTCTGGTTTTAGCTGCTACAGATTTTAGAGTGTAGATAAATGGAGGATTTCCCAGTAGAAACTGTAATCAAGCCAAAGTACAGAACATACAGATACTCATGTGCTAAGAGTGCCTTATTTTTAAACGTAGGCTCATGGTAGGAATCAACAAATATAGAATTCTCAGAATTACTCTATATTTGTTGTAGACCTCCTTTGTTCATTTCCAATAATATTCATTTGTTCTGTTCAGGGAAGTATTTTCTGTAAGTTTTAGTTTCTAAAATATCTGGGAAACCCACCCCCTGAAGATTCCCCTCCCCAGTAGTTTAATGTGATTTGAAAACTGGTTCATACATTATGTACTACTTCTTTCCCTGTTTCTCTTGTGATGAGTGAAGTGGAACTTAAAGATCAGCTCACAAATCTCATCTGCTTATGAGATCTAAGTGTCTTGTTTCAATTGTTACAGCAGAAATGATTGCTTAAGGCTGAATAATTTCAACAAATCTATTGAGAACTCAAACGTTTAGGGATCTGGCCCCACTGATTTAACAATGTCCAATTTCCCCAGGCAGCCTTAAACTGGATACATTCCTACGATGAATTAAGATTGCTGGGACTTTGGTGTTTAGAGGTTGTTCACATATTCATGTTCTTCTCTTGAATGTTGTACCCTCAAGTAATAAATTTTGTATGTGAATATGCATCATCAATAAATCTCAGACAGAACTTTAATAACTTCTGATGTCACCTCAAATACAGTCTTTTTTTTAGTGGGGTCAATTCACATGTTCAGCTTTGAGTCATTTAGTGTAGAGAAATCAGAAGGATTAGCCAGGAGCTGAATCTGCTTTGTGGGAGGTAGAGAAGAGGGAGACTGCAGTTGTTTGTGCACAAGCAGTTGGTTTGATTTTGATGTGTAGTACTCCATCCAACTAGAAATACTCAAGTTTTCTTCTGCACTTGTCTGGCTCCTAGCTAGATTGGTGTGTGTGTGTGAGAACCACACCTTTATATGCCATGATGGGTATGTACTGAAAAATAATTTAACAGTCATTTATACCTATTCCTGTATTGCTTTCTCAGATATTTTTCTACACAGCAGTCCCTGATGATTTTAATGGTGATCTGCCACTGAATAAAAGTTTAGTGCTATATTTTTATAGGTCTCTTTTGATCTACCATTACTTTATAAATGAATAAAGGATGCCATTTTGAAATAATGGCATAAGCTAATGGAGCACTGCTAATCTCCTTCATCCACAGAACACTTGCTGTGTGTGATAATAACATTTTCCATTTAATGAAAGTGAAAACTGGAGGGACCATCTCTGTCATTGGGGGAGTTCAAGCTCTACATACAAACCTGAAGCACATTTGTCTTTCCTGGCTTCCTTCATTTCTCCACACATCAGCTCAAACACTAGTTAGAATGCTTCCTGAAATGGCAGGTAAATGAATTTCTCAGTTTTAAACATTTTTGGTACAATTATTTTATTTGATATTAAATCAGCTTCACTGTGATTTCAATGGTGAGTTCAGTACCCATTACAGAAACTAAAACTCTTGCTTCCAAAGATGTCAGAGAGTTTTGTTCAATTAATGCATAAAAGTCATATAGCTGCTGGTGCAATCATAAAACATTTCCCCAGTCTTATGAAGTAAGTGGAGTTTGTCCTTGGGGAAGAACTGTGTAATAGTAAAAAGGCAGGAGAAGGGAGGGTAGTGTAGGTGAAGAGTTCTTGTAAATTTCCAGGCACCATCATATATATATATATATATGAAGGAAGAGAGAGGTTTAGTATAAGTGTCCCATGATGCACTGCAAAGAGGGTGGAACGTGGTGATGCCAGGCTGAAGGGCAAAATAAATTATGTAGTGGATTTTAGTAGGTGAGAGTAGAGTTGCCAACCTCCAGGTAGTGGCTGAGGATCTCCTGCTATTACAACTGATCTACAGGCTACAGAGATCAGTTCACCTGGAGAAAATTGCCACTTCAGAGTGTAGACTCTATGGCATCAAAGTTCCTCCCCACCCTTTTCAGGCTCCACCCCCAATCCCCCAGGTATTTTCCAACCTGGAGCTGGCAACCCTAGATGAGAGGGCAGGAATTAAAATAGGAAAGAGGGAGGAAAAGGGAGGAGTAATAGTAAGTAATGGTTAATGGTTAAAGTTCCTTGTGTTCCAACAGACTACAGTAGGGAATAGCAATATTTTTGGCCCAAGTGCTGGGAAAAAATGCAACATCTATCTATGAAGATGTTGATGTGTTGTCAGTGAAAGGGTTGGATGTGGATTGTACTTGGCCAGACCCACTGGGGGTAAAATGAACCCAGCCGCACTGGTCATATTTCAGAAGTTTACTTCTGACCCAGCAGGCAAATGCATGGGCCTTGGGGGCAGTTACTGGTATAAGCCATACCCATCAACTTCTTCCACATGACCTGTCCCAGTGGCTCTGTCAGTGCCTCAGAGGCTTGCCTGGATATCATGGGCAGAGGACAGCCAGCTCTGTGCACTAAGCAAAATAATTTAACTGCTGTTGGTCTACATGTTGTGTATGACAGGCTAAGAAGACCCCAAAGGTTTGCAAGCCTCATCAGGTTGTTGATCAGGTCCCCTGGAAATAAAGACTTAAATAGAATGAATACACACACACACACTAGTCACAAAGCCCATTGTGAAATCAATACTATGAGCTCTAGCAAGATGTGAGGTGGTGGCCTGCGGACAGCCCCTCCCCACCACCACTGTGGCTTCTCCTGCAGTCCCCAGTCCCTGGTGTCGAAGGGGAAGAGAAGGCTGTGTAGTGTGTCACAGCCTGGCCACCTCCGGGAGGCCCCCGGCCACCTCTACCGCACCACGCCCAGGTGGCGGACGCCGTGGAGCTTGGCGCTTGATGGCTCTGGGCATGCAGCTTCTGGAGGTCGGCCTCACCCTTGCCGTGTCCTCCCTGCCACCGGCAGCCACCTGCTCCCCAGCTGCCCAGCCACCCACAGACAGCTGCGACCAGTGGCAGCTGCGGTGGCTACAGCACGAGTGGCCTCATTGTCTTGACCCTTCAGGCACTGGAGCACCACCCCTGCCTGCCACCTCTACCACCCTCTGCCCCAGCAGCTCACGCAGCGGAGGTCGGTGAATGAGTGATTGGGGCCTCAGAGTGGCTGGATGTGGGCCTCGCCATCCTCATTGGCTGCCTTGGCCTCTGGCGGCTGGAGCGGCTGACCCCTCTGTCACCTCACAGCATACTGAGGTGGAGACACTGGGCGCTGGTTCTGTGGGTGGGACGCAGGCAACCCAGCCAGTGCCCAGGGACACCTTGTGAGTGGCAGATCTGGGAGCCAACTGATTTGGGAGTGCATCAAAGGTTGCCACCAGAAAATGCAATTATTAATAAGGATATATATTCCTTTTTAACAACTGCTGATCAAACATACACACTACTCTGTCTCTTTTTAAAGGACTGTTGCTAAGATGAGGCTCTACTAGTTATTCTTCTGATTAAAATAAAAAGGCCAGATTTTCTGACTCTTCCACCCCAGGCAGTTCTTCACAGGCTTTCTGATGGAGAAGGTTCTGATTGGCCTTTCAGCTTCCTGCTGATGATAGTGGAGGACTGCCACAGACTGCTTTGTAAATCCTGGACTCAACTCATAGGGTTGCCAGGTCCCTCCAGGCTGTCACTGGGGGATGGGGTTGTAGGGTTGCCAGATCTAGGTTGAGAAATTCCTGGAGATTTGGGGGTGGAAACTCGGAAGGATAGAGACCTCAGTGGAGTACAATGCCACAGAATCCATCCTCCAAAGCATCCATTTTCTCCAGGGGAACTGATCTCTGTAGTCTGGAGATGAGCTGTAATTCTAGGGGATACCCAGGTACCACCTGCAGGGTGGCATCCATATGGACTACTGCTGAGACATTTCCCCCCTCTCTTAACATCAATACAGCCACAGATCTTCTTGCCTCTTCATAATCTATCAGTGCTCCTTCTTAAATAACAAATACTTGTTTTCAGACTCATCTAGCTCTTGGAAGGCCTCAGCTAGTTGCTTTCTTCATTTCTTCCTGAAGACCCTGTGTCTTTCAACCATATTCCAGTTGCTTCTCTGCTGCTTCTGTGTCTTGCTCAACTGACCCTTATATAATCTCTCAGGAGGGTTCCATCCAATCAACTGCTGATACTTGGTTAAACCTTGTTCTGTTTGGTTCTGGAATTCTGGACTTTAGGAGCCCCCTCAAAGCATCCCTTCTAATTCAAAACCCATTCAGAGTGTGAAACCTTTTCTTTAGTGACTTTTTTCTCTTTAGCAACAGTCACTTGCTTCACTAACTGAAAATACATTGCAACAATTTGAACCCCCCCCTGCTGGTATTATGATTTGTAGGGTTGGAAGGCATATGGGAGGATTTCTGTCCTGGACTGGGCTGCCCAATTGGCCTTGTGGTATTAAGTATTAAAACATGAAATTGGTTTGCACTGGCACCTAGTATGGAGCCACATTTCAATAAATACAATAAAATTTAAAACATATTATAAACATATAAAATCAATAATCACAGCTTGCTTTAGGGAGACATGCTTTCCTGCACCTCTCTCCATCTAGCTAGTTAGACTAGATTAGGAATCTATCCCTACCCTTTCCTGTCTAGTAATATAGTTCCTTGTAATAAAGGATTTATATTAGTTTGAAAAGATAAAAGAGGATCCCTGTAGCTTTGTTCTTATCAGTGCGCACATACAGACCAGATAAGGTTCCACTGTGTATAAGCATTGTGGACTATGCTAAATTTAAGGATAAACAAATCCTAACAGGTTTTACATCCTTTGTGGTTGTGGTAGGGGTTAGTGATGGATTCCAAGATAGTTTTGATTCAGTATTTTAATCTTGATGTCGTAATTCTGATTAGCACTTTTGTCACAATTATGCACTGTGGACTTACTCATAGTATAAAGGTTTGTATTGCCTAGGTGTTACTTGAAGCAGATATTATTACCGGATTGTGCATTCTTCATTGTAACTAAAGTAGGGTAGGATATAAACAATGTGTTAAGATTATGTCAGCAACCAGCATATAATACTAATACTGTTGATAATGTTATTGGTGAATTGACCCCCTCCCCTTTATATAACATGTTATTGACATTTTATGTAAGTACAAAGGCAAATTGCAACATTATAGCAGCACCACTATGAAGTCCATTTTGTGCATGAGTGAAGTCGCTAATGACTCAAATGCTGGTAGCAAACTGAAAAGTAAAAATGAGGCAACATTTTAGTATCTTATTCTGAGATTAATTTCTTGATACAGCTGTTTACCTAGTTGCCTGTAAAAATTATCAGGGCATATACATATCTGCGTGTTCTCCCCCATCATGTCCAAAGCACTCTTCAAAACCATCATTAGGAATGGAAATGGGGAGACCAATTGCATGCTCACTCTACTGGGATTGAGCAGCATGTGGAGAGTTTACCTGTCATGTTCTTTTAAAGAACTAATGTCTTTAAGTCTGCCTGATCAACCAGCAATTGTGTATGTACAATTAGGCAAATGGGCCAGCACTCCTATGCAGTGTCATAAATTGTGGTTCATCAGAAGTAAACCAAGGCATTGTGTTAATGAAAAAATGGGTTAAATCTTGGCAGGTCATCCCCAATTTGACTGATCCTTCATCTTTTCATTGCTGTTAAACTCTTAAAACATCTATCTATCTGTCCTTATATATATTTGAATTTTGGTTCCACAACATTCTATGCTTGCCACAATTGATTCGGCACAAGAACTGGCAGTCAGAAGATGCTAGCTGGGGCTGACTGGCTGCTTGGCGGAGTACCGCCCACGTCAGCCCTGGCCAGTATCTTTGGCTCAGTCTGCTCCAGTCCTCTGACAGGAGAGGACTGTCTGCAGAGAGAACACAGGGACAGGCCTTAAAGGCCAAGGCAGGTGAGAGAAGCCCCTTCCGCCCCCACACACCATCCCCTGGGCCTTCTATGGGCCCAGTCGGACAGAGAAGCCCCTTCCGCCCCTCCCCACACCATCCCTTGGGCCTTCTATGGGCCCAGTCGGACAGAGAAGCCCCTTCCGCCCCCCACACCATCCCCTGGGCCTTCTATGGGCCCAGTCGGACACAGAAGCCCCTTCCGCCCCCCACACCATCCCCATGGCCTTCTATGGGCCCAGTTGGACACAGAAGCCACTTCTGCCCCCCATCCCCTGGGCCTTCTATGTGCCCAGTCGGACAGAGAAGCCCCTTCCTCCCCCCACACCATCCCCTGGGGCTTCTATGGGTCCAGTCGGACAGAGAAACCCCTTCTGCCCCCCACACCATCCCCTGGGCCTTCTATGGGCCCAGTTGGACAGAGAAGCCCCTTCCGCCCCCCCACACCATCCCCTGGGCCTTCTATGGGCCCAGTTGGACAGAGAAGCCCCTTCTGCCCCCCCACACCATCCCCTGGGCCTTCTATGGGCCCAGTTGGACAGAGAACCCCCTTATGCCCCCACACACACCATCCCCTGGGCCTTCTATGGGCCCAGTCGGACACAGAAGCCCCTTCCGCCCCCCCTCACCATCCCCTGGTCCTTCTATGGGCCCAGTGGGACACAGAAGCCACTTCCGCCCCCCCATCCCCTGGGCCTTCTATGTGCCCAGTCGGACAGAGAAGCCCCTTCCTCCCCCCCACACACCATCCCCTGGGGCTTCTATGGGTCCAGTCAGACAGAGAAACCCCTTCTGCCCCCCACACACCATCCCCTGGGCCTTCTATGGGCCCAGTTGGACAGAGAAGCCCCTTCCGCCCCCCCACAACATCCCCTGGGCCTTCTATGGGCCCAGTCGGACGGAGAAGCCCCTTCTGCTCCCCCACACCATCCCCTGGGCCTTCTATGGGCCCAGTTGGACAGAGAACCCCCTTCTGCCCCCCCACACACCATCCCCTGGGCCTTCTATGGGTCCAGTCGGACAGAGAAGCCTCCTTCCACCCCCCCACACCATCCCCTGGGCCTTCTATGGGCCCAGTTGGACAGAGAAGCCCCTTCCGCCCCCCACACCATCCCCTGGGCTTTCTATGGGCCCAGTCGGACAGAGAAGCCTCTTCCGCCCCCCCACACCATCCCCTGGGCCTTTTATGGGCCCAGTAGGACAGAGAAGCCCCTTCCGCCCCCCACACCATCTCTGGGACTTATATGGCCCCAGTTGGACAGAGAAGCCCCTTTCACCCCCCCACACCATTCTCTGGGCCGTCTATGGGCCCAGTAGGCCAGAGAAGCCCCTTCCCCCTCCACACCATCCTCTGGGCCTTCTATGGGCCCAGTAAGCCCAGAGAAGCCCGTTCCGCCCCTCTTCCCTTCCTTTTCCCCTTTCCTTTCTTCCTCTCTCCTTCTTTCTTTCACTCTCCCCCTCTTCCTCCCTCCCTCCCTCCCTTTCCAGGCCAAATCCCTAGACTTAGAAACATGAAATTCTGGGAGAGCACTCCTATCATGGCATAGATGCTCACTAAGAAGGGATTACTAGAAATTTGATCCCTAAGGGGGTCAGAAAGGGTAAGATGTGCTTCCCCAATTGCTTCCTTTGTGACTGCCAGGCTGCTGCCTCCTTGCAACCCCCACTTTCTGATTGGTCAGCTGCAGAAATCAGTTACAGGAGCCTGCAGAGAGCTTATGATAGTTGAGGAAATCAGGAATGGCCAACCACCTGTGAGGTTTAGCAATACTGCTGACGCAGCCTCCGCGATGGCTTCAAACATGCTTCCCACACCTCCTACACCTGACAGGCAGCTGTCAGGTGCAGCAGTGGGTGCAGGATGCTGAAAGCCATCAGGGAGCCCGCCCCAGCAGTAACACCTTAGTGATCCTGCTGGCCCAGCCTCCACAATGGCTTGCAATACCCCACCTCCTCCTTCTCCTACACTGGACAGACATCTGCCTGTCAGGTGTAGGAGAGGGGCTAGGATGCTTACAGCCATTGGGAAGGCTTGCTCAGCAGGATTCCCTTAGCATTGTTGCTGGCCCAGCCTCCTGATGCCTTTAAATACACTTCCCCCCAACACTAGACTGGCAGGTGTCTGTCAGGTGTAGGAGTAGGGCCAGAGTACTTTTCTCCATCAGGGAGGCTGTCCAAGCAGAAATACCTTAGCAATGCTGCTGGGCCAGCCTCCCCAATGGCTTTACACACACTTCGACCCACCCATCCTCCACCTGACAAGCTGTTGTCTGTCAGGTGCAGGGGCAGAGCGTTGAAAGCTATCAGGAAGGCTGCCCAAGCAGCATTGCTTTAGCAATCCTGCTGGCCCAACCTCCCTGATGCCTTCAGAAATGCTACCCCTCCTACGCCTGACTGACAGCCTCCTGTCAAGGGTTGGAAGGGGTGTGGAGTCCTTAAAGTCACTGGAAGGCTTGCGCAGCAGGATTGTTTTAGTGCTGCTGCAGGCCCAGCCCAATGCCTTTAAACACAATCCCCCCTTACACCAAACAGGCAGGTGTTTGTCAAGTGTAGGAGGAGGGCCATGGTACTTTAATCCATCAGGGAGTCCACCCCAGCAGGATGCTGCTGCCCCAGCCTCCCCAATGGCTTTAGCCACACTCCCACCCACTATGGAAATATACCCCAAATTTGTAGAAAAGTTGTTTCCTGTATCAGTTATTTAACTTCTCACAATGTGAGTTCTAGAAAATTGGTTCATATGAACTTGGTTAATATCAGATTGCTCAGACGTTGTTGTTTTGAATATGTAGTTATGTCCCTCTTCTTAGATGTAACATAAATGAGAAGCATTTTTGTAAAAAAGAAAAAGGGTGTGTCCTGCACTCCCCCCCCCAATTCAATGCCCAGGCCAAACCCCTGCACCAAATAAGGGGAGTGCATTCCTACAATGACATCAACCCCCACTATGAAGATATTTCTGAGGAACATGACCCCTAAGGAGTTAAAAAGAGGCAAAATGTGTTCCTCCAATTGTTTTCCATGTACCTAGCAGGCTACTGCCTCCTTGCCCCCCATTGGTGTAGTGGTTAAGTGTGCTTGCAGCTGCTGGATGACCTTGGGCAAGCCATAGTTCTGACAAGAGCTGTCCTTGAAAGAGCAGTTCTTGAAATAGCTCTCTCAGCCCCACCTACCTCACAGGGTGTCTGTTGTGGGGAGGGGAAGGGAAAGGAGTTTATAAGCTGCTCTGAGACTCTGAGTGAAGGGCGGGATATAAATCCAATCTCTTCTCTTCTTTTCTCTTCTCAGAGTTCTGAGATAAAACCTGCCTGCTTGCACCCACCTCCCTGTGGTTGCTCAGCTGTGGATCTCAATGTTCTGAGGTAAAAACAGCCCACAATCTTCTCCTCAAAGTGGGGGCTCCAGTGATGCTGCTGCAGAACTTCAACTCACCCAAAGTCTGCAGTGGCACTAGACTGCAAGTGAAGGCCTCGCACAGGAACGTCATCGAGGCCACACTGCTCACTGGCAATGCTCAGGGGGAGTCGGTGTTCATACCGTGCATACCACTCATACCATCAGAAAACCCCTTTGAGTTCAAGAGGCTGGAGTTCCCCCTCAAGGTCTGCTTTGCTTTGACCATCAATAAATCCCAAGACCAGACACTGAAGGTGGCAGGAATTGATTTAATAGATGATTGCTTCACACATTTACAATTCTATGTGACCTGCTCCAGAGTGTGCTCACCAAGCAGCCTGGTGATCCTAGCACCTGAGGGCAGAACCACCAATCTGGTCTACAGAGAGGTCCTTCAGTAGAGAAAAAAACAGTACATATGTCTTACTTCATTTTTTACACTACAATCTTCTCCATTAGAATTCCTACATTTCAAACTTCACATCATCAGTATTATAACTGGATTTACAGAACTGTTGCAAAGCACGGGTATCAGGCTAGTCAACTCATATGTTGTTTTTAAAATGAGTTTATCATAATATTACAACATGCCTATAGTTTAAACTTGTATTTAAAACTAGGTGGTGGATTGAAATTGGAATCTGGCAAGAGTTTGTATGCAAAGGAGAATGTAGTGAATCAAATGTGTGACAATATTGTCCTTTGAGTACTCTTGGCAGTGGCCAGGATGTAAGGAGTTTCTTTATACTGAGGCCAAGGGTCCTTCTGTTTCAGCACTATTATGATGATTGACAATGTATCTTCAGGATCTCATGTAGAGAATGTTCCTAGATCTGTCATTGGTTGATTTATTTAGATATTTATACTCCACTTTTTTCTCCAGTGGGGACCCAAAACTGTCTTACAACAACATTGTTGCCTTCTCCATTTTATCCTCAAAATAACAAACCCTACTGCAGATTAGGGAGAGAGAGAATGACTGGCCCAAGATCTCAGCCAATGAATTTCCATGGTGGAGAGGGATCTGAGCCTGGATCTCTCAGATCCTAGTGTAACCACTACCACACTTCAACTAGAACCGGTAGGGTTTAAATCTGGGCCCTTAGTTAAGTCTATTAGTCCTATTTTATGGATCCAGTGAACAAATATGTGGCTTTGTTTGAATATTTATGGAACTCAACTACAGTGAATGCATAGCAATACAGTATGCCAGGTTCGAAATGGGGATTAAAATATAGCTCTAGCTTGAAGTCTAAAGTGCTTTGTGAATGTATGTTGTTTAATATAAGACAGAATGAAGTTATTTTCTTGCAATTAATTCAAGTCACATTAATAAATGTTTCTTCCAAGCAGCTGAAAGCTTCCCAGTATTTCATCAGCCTTCCCCTGGGAAAGATTGGATGCAGGGGGATAACCCCAGTGTTCTGAATATGACATGTGTTCTCCTTGCTCAATTGAAAAATCTCTTTAATGTTATCACATTTTTCTGAGTTTATATTCCAACCTCTGCACCAAGGCATCTAAGGCCATTTAAAATATTGAACAAACAAAGAGATATAGAAACAAAGCAATAAAACAGCAGAATTCTCTGCGACCATTAATGGTCTTTTCAGGAGCTGATGGCATCAGCTCTGTAGTCTAGATTTTACCTCTTCTGCCTTTCCTTGAAGTCACATGAGTTTTAAGTACTCCCAGGGAAGGTGGGGAAAGAACCTCCATGTCTGAATACATGGCCATAAGGGTATCCCTCAATCTTCAAAGATGCTAAAAAA
The DNA here is from genome assembly GCA_029375565.1 of Gekko gecko. Taxonomy (NCBI): domain Eukaryota; kingdom Metazoa; phylum Chordata; class Lepidosauria; order Squamata; family Gekkonidae; genus Gekko; species Gekko gecko. Next base: position 125,568,879 of record JAPDNY010000007.1, read on the forward strand.
TGGATCTCCACATAGCCTGATCCATCAGGAATCACATTCAGTTGTCAGCCTGTCTTGAAAACCTCACTTTCTCAGCCTCGGATGGAACCATACACAAATTACCCATTGACTGCTTAAACTGCCTATATGTGAAAAATTTCGTTGTTCAACTAATTCTGAATGTTAATATAGTGTTGTAGACTTCCGTGGGACATTTTCCTACTTCTGAAAGTTAAGCTGTAAAATGCATAGCACATCAAAAAGTCTGCAAAGTTCCATTTTCAATCATGTATACATCTTTAGATAACATTCTCCTCCATCCCCCCCCACCTTTTTTGGGGGGGAGAGATAGTCAGTTTATGTAATGCTCCAGTTACATTTATTTAGGATTAGAATGAAATATTTTTCAGTTTATGGCACTGGCAAGTACCTTTGGTTCTCAAGTTTGACAGTGTCAGACATGAGTCAATTTGGGGATGATGGAGGATTAGAGGTAGTTTCTGCCACTCTAAACTACGAAAAGAGCTGAGCTCCCCACTCTGTATTCTGAGACAGTCTGTGACTCTACTGCAGGAACCAGATCAAAAAGGAAGAGCACAAGAGCAAGCTATTAGTAAATGTCAGACAAAGTTACTGAAGCATTTTTATAACAGGCTGTTCCTGTGCTTTGGGTGGTCTTTTAACTTCAAACATGAAGTTTTAAGAAATAGGAAACAGAAGCCTTGCATAATAGAACTGAAGAATTACACCAATATTATGAAACTTTGCTTGAGTCTAGATGAGTTTTGAATTACATAAAAAGGACCATCTCTTCCCATTCATCCCTGGGCATCAGTTGTGGTCCTCAGAATGCTACCTGTTCATTGTCTGCCCCTCTGCTTACAGATGACCACCTGATATCTCCATGAATTTCCCAACCTAGCTCTGGCAACCCTAGATTGTATTATGATTTACAGGACTGGAAGACATATGGGAGGATGCCTGTCCTGCACTGGGTTGCCCAGTTGGCCTTGAGGTGTTAAGTATTCAAATGTGAAATTTCTTTACACTGGCACCTTGGCATGGAGTCACATGGTAATGTGAAATGATCTAGCGTGTTGGGGTGGTAGTCCCCTCAGAACGTACAAGTTGGGAATGTGGAAGATGTTTGCTTATTATCAGACCAAACAAATACTGTGTGAAGGTTCCAGGGGGATGAATATTGTATGTATGATATTAATTGCAATGTATAAACAGACTTCCAGATCTTGCTACCAAGGATAGTTCAGAAGTGTTAATTTTAAAATGTGTCTGTAAACTATAGTTCAGTATCCAGTGTATGTTTTTTTTTTTTTTTTGTAAAACTCTCTTAAAAAAGAGAGAATTTTATTCTTTTTATAAGAAACGGGAAGGGTAGACAGATGGAGAAAAAAAAAGATGGAGTGAAATTTTTCCTGTTAGTAAGGGTTAGTTTAGGTTAATAACCAATACCAATTTTGGCATCTATCATAGTTAGAAGATCTTCTTTTTAACTATTGCAAAGTCCAAAGTCACTCTGTTAATGCAGTTAGTAAAGTCCATTGGGGTTAGTAATTAAACAGCTCCTTCCAGATGTTACATGAACAGTCCTCAAAGTATCTTCTTTTTAAATCTCTTCCAGTTATGGATTGAGTCCATTTTAACTTTGAAGTCTTCCGTTCCATCACCACTTTCCCCTGGGCTGCTGTCTTCTTCACTTGTCCCAGTTTTGAATACTGCATCTTCCTCCCTGCTGGCGTGTCTCTTCAGAAGTTTCTGTATTTTGAAGATGAAATCCTTCTTCTTTCTTTTCTCTTTTTCCTTAAACTTCTGGCCTTCAAGCTTCCAGGGCTCCATAAACTCTTCAGATGAAATTAGATCTCCAGTTTGTCGCTTGCTATGCTCAACATCCCCTTCTACTGGCAGAGTATTCTCTTTTATAAAAGCGGAATAGGCTTTGGGAGCCTCATCCACCTCTTCTTTTAATTTTATCGCTTCACTGCCAGTTAGGGGTGCCAAGACATTTGTCAAGGTAAATCCGAGATCTTCTTTCTCTTCTTCTTTAACGCCCTGGAAACCTAGAATCAGATTCGATTTCTGTTCGATCTCCATCATCTTTCTAGTTGTTTCCGATATCTGTTTCTGTCGACTGATGAGAACATTATCCATTTTAAACAGAGTTTCGTTGATTTTCTGCAATTGTTCCAGCAGGGGGCACAGCATCTCCTTTTCCTGTTGATTGACAGCAAGCTCTTGGGGGGGCTGTCTGGACCGGAAGTCCCTCCTCTCTTCTCTTCCGGTGTCTGCAGGACTTTTTCCATTATCGACATTTTGTTTTTTTTGTTTACTTTTAAAAAGTTCATGCCGCATCCCCCAGGAAGCTAAGATGATCGCAGTCTTCCATGCAACCCCAACGGTACTTTCACCAACACTTTTTTCTCTCAGCCCCCCTTCGCGCTCCCTTTGTAGAACTTGCTTCTCAAAGGGGGTGGGAACTCCTCCCTCCTCCCAACGCTTATACGCATGCAGGGGGGCTCCGATTTACGCTTCAAAATAGATCTTCAACTCACGATTCGATGCTATTTCTTTTTATTTTAAACCATAGCGCTGTCTTCACTCCTGGAAATCGGTGGCGCCGCTAAGTCCCATTACGGGCACGCCGCAGCGGGGCCGATTGGGGCGGGGAGAAAGCCTCAATTTCCCGGCTGTCTGCTGGCAAAGAGGCTACTCCCCAAGCGCCCCCGGTTCGGAGCCTTCGCCTAAGGCTCACTAGGGTCTTTCGCACATGCGAAGACCCCCCCTAACTGCGCGTGGGCTAACCGCCTCCGGGAGCGTCCCGAGAAGCGGCCGCCATTCGCGACGCCGAAACCGAAACCCAGTATCCAGTGTATGTTTTGTCTTCCACTTCCAGTTTAAAATATCTCAGTGCCAAACCACATGTGTTTCTGGGAATTATGTGATTGGAGCGTCTAGTGGTCTTTCAAAATGAAAGTATTGGGTGCATGAGGTCCAATTTAGATTGGGACTATGGCATAAAGAGGGTAAAGCCTTCCTCCAGTGCTGTTTTCCAAGACTGAAATGACTCTGGGAGCTCCTGCTCGCCCATTTGGGCAAATCTAAGGATACTAACATCTCTGTTTCCTTAGCAGGAAAAATGATGGCTCCCCATTTTCAAGCTGGGGAAAGCTTTTAGCCCCCCCCCTTTGTGGCTCAGCTTCACTGACAATCAGGCTCCTACGCGCTTTGTAATTCCATTAAGAGAAGGTGGGAGCTCCAGCCACAAAACTCCCACTATATCATCTGGTTTGACTCTTCATTAGCAGACTGGGAAATACTCTGACTAGAGAGAATTGAAAGAACTACTACAATGAGGCGACCAGTGACTTGCTGGCTTGGTATAAAGGAGCGTCATTGATACAGAGTAGAAAAAGAAATTGCTTTAACGACTTAACCTATTTTATTGTTCAGTATGACAAGGGATAATTAAAGCATGTTAATCCTGTGGTCAAATGATCTCCTGATGTTGATCAGCATGGGTGCTCCGCAGGACTATGCATTTATAATGTTGATAGCTAAAAAGGAAAATGTCTTTCTTTTTCAGTGAAAAGGATGCTTTTTCATCCTTGAAGAGAAACCCATTCTACATAATGAACACCAGTCAGTAAGATGCCGTGTTTGTTTATAATATATAGAGAAAGTTTATACTTGAGGAAGTAAGGGTGGCTTCAATTGTGCCCTTACCACATAGGAAGTCTGCAGTAGTAATTGTTGTCATAGAATCATAGAGTTGGAAGGGGCCATACAGACCATCTAGTCCAACCCCCTGCCCAATGCAGGACCAGCCTAAAGCATCTCTGACAAATATTCATCCAGCCTCTTCTTGATAGCAGTGAAGGGGAGCTAACCATCTCCTTAGGCAGCTGATTCCACCTTTGAACCTCTCTAACCATGTGCATAGAAGCACACATTCGGAATTGTTCAGAGTTTTGTTATTTTAAATGTGCTGCTAGAAGTTGGTACTTGGAAGAAATGTTCACATATACAATGAAAACTACTGCATATACCCAAAACTACAGATGGAAACATCTAAAGCAGACTTGACCTGAGCTAATGTATTTGAATGGTATCTGGAATGTGAGACTTAGGAGGACTATACTCCCCACCTCCCCTCAGAACTGCCTTAGGCATTACTTAGGGCAAATATTGATTATTTGCTATCTAAAGTCTTAAATAAAGGCTGACAACTTCAGAAATTACAATTCAAAAACATAAGCACTAGAATTAAAAATGGTCTACAAATCAATATTTTCAGCCGAGAAAAAGCAAAAAATCCATTGCATATGTGTTATTTGTGGTTACTAAATTGTGTGTTTTATGTTTTACTTCATTTATACTATGCCTTTCTCCCAAAGTGACTTACAGTATTCTTATTTCCTCCATTTTATTCTCACAACAACCCTGTGAAGTAGGTAAGTTAGGCTGAGTGTGTGACTGTGGCCCAAGGTCACCCAGCAGTCTTCCATGGCAGAGTAGGGATTGAACCTGTTCAGCATGCTCTCCCCACCTTCCCCCACCCCACCTTTGCAGGTCTCCCTATCTACCACCACCCTTGGCATTCACTCATCTCCAGGGCCTCGCAGCTGTGAGGCGCCCAGGAAAGCCGGGGTTGCCGGCGCTGGGCAGGAAGGGGGCTTTTCATGGGGGGGGCGGAGGGCACTTTGGCACCCCTGCAGGGCCAGCACCCTAGGCGAGCGCCTAGCTCGCCTAGTGGGTGAGCTGGCCCTGCTCATCTCCATCTTTATTGTCTTCCCTCCCACCCCCACCCTTGGCATTCATCTCATCCCACCTTTGCAGCTCTCCCTATCTACCCCCACCCTTGGCACTCCACTACCCCCACCAATGTTCCCTCTAAGCTGTGGAGTCTTATAAGCAAAAATTCTACTTTGTGAACTACTGGCATTAAAATTGTGAGTGAGCAATTTGGCCAGTTTGGTGTAGTGGTTAAGTGCACGGACTCTAATCTGGGAGAACTGGGTTTGATTCCCCACTCCTCCACTCGCACCTGACTGGATGACCATGGGCAAGCCATAGTTCTGATAAGAGCTGTTCTTGAAAAAAGAGCAGTTTCTGTCAAGAGCTCTCTCAACCCCACCTACCTCACAGGGTGTCTATTGTGGGGAAGGGAAGAGAAAGGAGTTTGTAAGCCACCCTGAGACACCTTTGGGTAGTGAAGGGCGGGGTATAAATCCAATCGCTGCTGCTGCTGCTTCTTCTTCTTCTTCTTCTTCTTCTACTGCATAAATTAGTTTGCTCTGAAGCCATCCTTCCTGAGCTAAGACAAAAATCTGTGAACTGGAGCCTAAAAAACTGTGAGCTAGCTCACACTAACTCAGCTTAGAGGGAACACTGACCCCCACCCTTAGCATTCATTCACCCCCACCCTTGTTCTCATCCCACCTACCCCTCAACCCTTGGTACTCTACTGCCCCCACCCTTCCCATTCACCCCCACCCTTGCTGCTCTTGCGATCTACCTTCCAGCAAGCTGGCAATAAGCTGCTGGCTTGGGATGGGGTGGTGGCAGTCACAGGAGAGAGAATGACATCTGCTGCATCTCCTAGGCTGCTGTGCCATGGTGATGCTGGGCCCAGAGCAGCTCTCAGTCTGCTGTACTGCTGACACTGGGCCCAGTGTGACACCTGGGCTGCCGGGCCTCCACATCTGGGCCTCGCATGGCTCCTGGGCTACTGCTTCTCCACCGTCAGACCCAGTGTGGCTCCTAGGCTCCCATGCCTCCACCACTGGGCCCTGTATGACTTTTGGGGTGCTGCACCACTGCTGAGTCCCGACAGGTGCAGTGTGGTTTCTGGGCTGCTGTGCCTCCAACACTGGGCCCAGCACAGCTCCTGAATTGCCAGGCCCCATTAGGTATGTGCATTCTCTGCACTTGCACAGAGAATGTTTTATTTTGGGGGGTGGAATTTAACCCCCTACTTTTTTAAATCATTTTTTTTTTGTACCCCTCGGGAATCCCCTAAGTGTGTAGAAAAATCTCTTTAGCCTCTGTGTGTCCCCAATTCATGGATTTATCCGCGGATGGGGGCCATAGGTGGCTATTAGAGCAGCTTTGTTATGGTAAGATTTTTTCAGGGTATGCCTCACATGAACACATGAAGCTGCCTTATACTGAATCAGATGCTTGGTCCATCAAAGTCAGTATTGTCTACTCAGACCAGCAGTGGCTTTCCAGGGTCTCAGGCTGAGGTCTTTCATATCACCTCTTACCTGATCCTTTTGACTGTAGATGCTGAGGATTGAACCTGGGACCTTCTGCATGCTGAGCAGATGCTCTGCTATTGAGCCACAGCCTCATATAGGTGGTCAGAGAGGGTATACAGTCCAGTAAGATTGAGAGGGTAAGAGAATTGGATTCACTTCTGGAAATGCTATGTGTTGAAATAGTGGGCTCAAAAGGAAGCTTAACACTGGGAGTTTGTTATCACCCACCAGATCAAAATATAGAGAAGGATTATAAAATGATGACGGAATTAAAGATAGCAGATAGATGAAAAAACTTTGTCGTAATGGGTGATTTTAACTACCCACACATTGATTGGGTCAATATGTGTTCAAGTCAGGAAAAAGAGATTGAATTTCTAGACACTCTCAATGACTGTGCTCTGGAGCAAATGGTCATGGAACCTACCAGGGGAGAGGCAATCCTGGATTTGATCCTAAGTAACGCCCAATACCTGATGGGAAATATAAAACTGATTGCACCACTTGGGAACAGTGACCATAATGTTATTGAGTTCAACATTTGTATAAATAGGGAGTTGCCCAAAAAGACTGACACAACCACTTTTAACTTAAAAAGGGGTACATTCTCTGATATGAGGGGGCATGTGAGGAGGAAACTGAAAGGAAAAGTTGAAAGGGTCAAAACCACTGGGGAAGCTTGGAGTCTATTTAAAACTACAATCCTAGAAGCTCAGAAAAAATATATACCACAGGCTAGGAAAAGCACAAATAGGTATAGAAAAAAGCCTGCATGGTTAACAAAGTAATGGAAGCTGTAAAAGGTAAAAAGGATTCCTTTAAGCGGTGGAAAGTTAGTCTCAGTGAGGTTGATAAAAGGGTACAGCCTGGTGTGCAGTGGAAGTCTGGCAGTCTTGCCAGGATTTCTTGAAGGCAGTGGCCTCGCATAGTGCCTTTGCTAGTGTGAGGTCCTCATGGCTGATGAGCTTTCAGCGTAGTTTCTCCTCTTGGATGCCTATCATGAACTGGTCGAGGAGGGCATTGTTGAGACTCGCATGAGAGGGTCAGTTGGTGAAGATCTGCCATGAAGTCGGCAGCCATCTCATTGGACATTTGCTGGTATGTGTCCAATGAGATTGGACATTTGCTGGTACATGGCTCAATAGAATCCCACCTTCATCACCACTGTTAAATACTGGGTTCCATGGATGAGCAGACCCACTATTAGTGATCAGCTCTCCTTTATTAGTAATTTCAGTAGCAAAACTAAACTCCAGGGCCCCAGACCTGTTTAAATAGCATGCAATTGCCACACCCAAACACACCCCACTCCCAAAGATAGGCTATTTACATAACATTACTTCTTGATTGGTTACTTCCACAGTCCTGGTGGGCTATTGTTCTTGGGCTCCAAGCTCAGCCAGTCTCTGGTGGAACAGTTCTGGGAAGTTTCAGTCCAAATACATAACAAAAGCATTCTTCAAATACATTAGAAGCAAGGAAACCATCCAGGGAGGCAGTGGGGCCCTTGGATGACCAAGGGGTAAAAGGAGTACTGAAGGATGATAGGGAAATGGCTGAGAAACTGAATGCATTTTTTGCCTCTGTCTTCACTGTGGAATATGAGAATTGCTTGCCCACTCCAGAACCGCTGATTTGGGAGAGGTGTTGAAAGACCTGTCAGATTGAGGTGATGAGTGAGGAGGTCCTACGACTGATAGACAACTTAAAAAACTAATAAATCACCAGGACCAGATGGCATACATCCGAGAGTTCTGAAAGAACTCAAATGTGAACTTGTGGCTCTCCTTACAAAAATATGTAATCTTTCGTTAAAATCTGCCTCCATTCCTGAGGACTGGAAGGTAGCTAATGTCACTCCCATCTTTAAAAAGGGTTCCAGAGAAGATCTGGGAAATTACAGGCCAGTCAGTCTGACATCAATACCAGGTAAGTTGGTGAAAACTGTTATTAAGGAAAGAATTAGTAGGCACATTGATGAACAAAAACTATTGAGGCAGACTCAGCATGGGTTCTGTAAGGGAAGATCTTGTCTCACTAACCTGTTAATGTTCTTTGAGGGAGTGAACAAACATGTGAACAAGGGGGACCCAATAGATGTTATTTACCTTGGCTTCCAGAAAGCTTTTGATAAAGTTCATCATCAAAGGCTCCTAAGTAAGCTCAGTAGTCATGGGATAAAAGGACAAGTCCTCTTGTGGATCAAAAACTGGCTAATTAATAGGAAACAGAGAGTGAGTATAAATGGGCAATTTTCTCAGTAAGGGTGGTAAGCAATGTGGTACCACAGGGATCAGTACTGGGTCCGATGCTTTTTAACTTGTTCATTAATGATCTGGAGTTGGGAGTAAGCAGTGAAGTGGCTAAATTTGCAGATGACATGAAGTTGTTAAGAGTGGTGAAAAGCAGGGAGGATTGTGAGGCACTCCAAAGGGATCTGTTGAGGATGGGCGAGTGGGCGTCAGCATGGCAAATGGGGTTCAGTGTGGCCAAGTGCAAAGTGATGCACATTGGAGCCAAAAATCCTAACTATAAATACATGTCGATAGGCTCCGAACTGGCAGAGACTGACCGAGGAGAGATCTTGGAGTCATAGTAGATAACTCACTGAAAATGTCGAGACAGTATGAGACTGCAATAAAAAAGGCTAATGCTATGCTGGGGATTATTAGAAAGGGAATTGAAAAGAAATCAGCCAGTATCATAATGCCCCTGTATAAATCAATGGTGCAACCTCATTTGGAGTACTGTGCACAGTTCTGGTCAGCACACCTCAAAAAGGATATTATAGTATTGGAAAAAGTGCTGAAAAGATCAACTAGAATGATAAAAGGGTTGGAACACTTTCCCTATGAAGAAAGGTTAAAGCACTTGGGGCTCTTTAGCTTGGAGAAACGATGGCTGAGGGGTGACATGATCCAGGATTATAAGATTATGCATGGGATAGAGCAGGTTGAGAAAGAAGTACTTTTCTCCCTTTCTCACAAAACAAGAACTTGTGGGCACTCAATGAAATTGCTGAGTAGTTTGGTTAGAACAGATAAAAGGAAGTACTTCTTCACCCAAAGAGTGATTAACACATGGAATTCACTGCCACAGGAGGTGGTGGCAGCTAGAAGCATGGACAGTTTCAAGAGGGAATTAGATAAACATATGGAGCAGAGGTCCATCAGTGGCTATTAGCCACAAGGTATAGATAGGAACTCTCAGTCTGGGCAAGTGATGCACTGTATTCTTGGTGCTTGGGGGGGGGCAGCAGTGGGAGGGCTTCTAGTGTCCTGGCCCCACTGCTGGGCCTCCTGATGGTACCTGGTATTTTTGGCCACTGTGTGACACAAAGTGTTGGACTGGATGGACCATTGGCCTGATCCAACACTGGCTTCTCTTATGTTCTTATGCTCTCTTATGTTCTTATGGTCTTCCTTAAGACCATATGCAGAAGCCCTTTCCTCAGTACCCCTGCCTTTGGTATGAAATGAGTGAACTTGATAAAGAGACTTGCAAAAACCAATGCTTTTTATCTGAAGTGAAGCATTTTTATTTCATATATTAATAGACATTCCAAATTACCTGAACTTGAGGCTGGTACAGCCTTTTGACTCAATTCAATTCAATTCAATTCAGAACCTTTATTGGCATAGAACAGAAGCACAAACAGTCACCATTCAATTCATGGGATCAACACACATTTTCCTCATTATGAGGCAGTTACAAAACTTAGCAACCGCTTCAATAACCTCTATATTTTGTACAGGTGTAACTACCAATCTCAAAAAGCTGAGATTTCTCACTTTATGTATCATTTGTTTGATGTATTATGTTTAATGGTAACATGAAAATGGGGAAAAATCAAAGCAAGGTAGATGGCTAGTGAGGGGAATGACATTGTCTGCAATGGCCCAGTTATAGAAGAGAGACTCACACCTTCTTTATTAAGTAGTTTTTGGTAAATTTATCTGCCTAGCTTTTAACAAATGTCATTATCTGCCCTATTGCTGCCTGCTGTTCTTGTTTTGCTTTACTGATTTTATCGGCTGTTGTATTTGATTTTATTATACTGGACCTGTAGTATATTGTGAATTTTATTTTATTAAGAGTTTATTATAAGCCACCTTGGAAAAATATTTTAGAAAGGTGGGATGAATCTACTTCCTCATTATATACTAGAGATATACTGACAGAATTTAAAGATTTATGAACACAGCAGAGAATCCTTGCAGAGGCTAGAAAGTGAGGTGGTCTTGACTTCCAGGGCTTGAAGATTCAAGTTTTTCAAGATCTCTCCCCCCACCTCAATTTTTAAAGTATAAGAGATCTTAAAGAAACCACTGCTAAACTGCGGGATTTAGGAATAAGATACCGTAGACTCCGTACGGGCAAATGCTCAATCTCTTACACCACCTACGACCCTGCTTCAGGTTCAACTAATACTGGCTGCCTTAAATTCTTCTCCTTCTGAATCACGAGAAAATAGAGCTAGCAAAAGGAAAGAATGCTCTCCTCTTACGCCAGTCAAAATGACTCAAGTCTGTACTGAAGACCGTATGGCATCTCCGTACGGCATGGCTCAATATCTTACACCACCTACGACCCTGCTTCAGGTTGAACTAATGCTGGTTGCCTTAAATTCTTCTTCTGAATCACAAGAAAATAGAGCTAGCAAAAGGAAAGAATGCTCTCCTCTTACACCAGTCAAAATGACTCAAGTCTGTACTGAAGACCATGAAGATTTTGAAGAGAGTTTGGATTTTGTTTAAAAATAGGATTTGGGTAATATAATTTTTTTTTTATGCTACAAGAGTGGTGGGACTGTGGCAAGCATCTGGTTATGTTCCCCCAAGGTTTAATCGGTCCTTGGATAGAGTCATTTCCCCCCTCTCCTGACCCTTGAGGCCTCCTAGGATTGATCTTAATTATTTGCAGCATAATTTAGTTCAAAGATTAATTTGATAATATATTGTAAATCTATTATAATGAACTAAGATAGTTTGAGAATCTTATTATCATGTGAGAAGAAAGAAGGAAGAAGATGAAGAAGATATGAGGATAAAGCATGCAAGTGAAGTTTTGTTTTTCATAATATTAATGATTTTGGTAGTGGTGTGAAATTATACAATTCTTTCTTCAATAAAACAAAATGCAAAATGGAAAAAGAAAGAAAGGTGGGGTAAAAATAAAATAAATACATATATAGATTTCAGAGTTCAGAAGCAGGGGATAAACAATACAAAATACCTCTTGGATTGGCTTCCGGTCGGAGTTAAAATGACAAATTGAAGCACTCTGCGAACTGTGCAGGGTGGACGGTGGCTCCTTTTGACAGTTTGGGCCCTTTTTGGTCCAACGCAGCACTCCCCAGGCGGGGGGGTGGCAAGCAAGCAGCAAAGTCCAAGCGAGAGTTGAGATTGGCATGGGCAAGCTTTGGAGGAAGCATGGGCAAGCTTTGGAGGAAGCTTTGATCCCCTCTCACGAAGCGGGCAGTTGCGAGACAACACTACAGGAGCCAACTGGGCTGACAATTCAGCATAAACCCGTCATCTACCAACCTCTTTACCATCAAGGTCAACATTAAGCTAAGAAGAAGCAATGGGAAACCCCAAGATCGAACTTTAAGGTAACAAAGAACTTTTGCTTACCGGTCTGAAGACGTAGCGAAATTGGAATCAAGCGGCTAAGCGTACAAAAGCTTTTCTGATGTAATCCGCTTTGTTTGGAACTGAAAGAAGCTTTCTAGAACGTGAAAATAGTGAAAAAGAAACTTTTGTTTTGCATTCCTGTGGTCAGTTAGAGATTAACGGCAAGTTGTAAAAACGAAACTGATGTGATTCTGTGCTACCAAAAATAAGTTCTGGCTGAGAAAGATGAGTTTGGGGCAAGAGAGGCATTCGAAAAGACTGAGTAACCGGAAGGAGTAGGAAGATTTAGCGCGCCTCACAGGAAGTTGGATTTTTGGGACAGACATTAAACAGGAAGTTACAAAATAGCCTACTCTTGCCAAAAAACCACAGAGAAATTGCGCCCACCATTTTGAGGAGGACTAATTTCTCAAAACTTAATTTGAACTATAAAATCAAAGAGAAGAATCATATAAAGGTGGCGATTCGACGGAGTACTTAGAAGAAAAGAGATTTGGTGATATTTAAAAGTTTCCAAGACGGATTTGAGGCCAAGACAAAGGGCTGCCTCTACATCAAGTCCTAGAATGGCAGCAAAGGACAAAAAAGAATGACAGGCAGCAATAGAGGCTATGGAGAAGAGGATGGTGGAGGCAGTGCAGAATCTTGGAAAACAAATGGAACTACAGACTAAACAAATGGAATTACAGATGAAACAACAAATGGAAAAGCAATTGGAGCAAATAGAACAAGTACAAGTGCAAGTACAAGAGAAGAATATGGCAGCCATGAAAGAACTGGTCCTAGCAGAAGTGGCAGAGTTTAAAAAAGATACAGAAGAAGTTAAAAAAGAAGTCCAAGGTTTAGCAACTAAGTCGACGGAGCTAGAACAAAAAACCAAAAATACCCTCCAGGAGAACATAAGGTTGGAATCTATGATGGAGTACAGAGCTACGCAAAACCACCTGAGACTAAGAGGAATTGAGGAGGCAGAAGACCAAGATATACATGCGTTGGTAATAACAACATTGACGGCATATATTGGTGAGGACCAAGGAGATCTAGACTCAGACTTCGACTTAATTTACAGAGTAAACTCAACGTATGCTCAGAGGAAAAAATTACCCAGAGATGTCATTGTGCAGTTTATGACAAGAAAAATGAAAGAGGATATTTTCAAGAAGCAATTCACACAACCGTTGGAAATTGACGGTAAAAAGATAATAATTTTAAGAGAAATCCCAAGGGTGATGTTGCAAGATAGAAAAAAATACAAAAAATTGGTCGACAAATTAAAGGCAATGGGGATTAGATTCAGATGGGAAATACCTCAAGGATTGTCATTTACATACAATTCAGTGAGATTTACGATCAAATCAGAAGGAGACCTGTACAGGTTCAAAAAAAATAATTTTGAAGAGTTTTTGGATATATAAATCAAGACACTATGGAATACAAATTGCTATCTTGGAATGTAAACGGACTTAATTCACCTAACAAAAGAAAATTAGTAAATCATTGGCTGGAAAAACAAAAGAGCAATATAATTTGTTTGCAGGAAACCCATATCAGAAAACAGGACTATAAATATGTAATAAATAAGAAATTGGGAGAAGAATTTTATTCACTAGTGACTAAAAAGAATAAAGGAACAGTGATCTACATTAAAAAAGAATTGGAACCTAAGCAAATTTTCGTGGATAATGATGGGAGGTACATTGGAGTAGAAATAATGATGCACAGGAAAAAGACTTTGATTGTGAATTTGTATGCACCTAATGGAGCTAAAGAATTTTTTTTTAAAGATTTGACAAAAGAGATGGAGCAATTAACTTATGATCAGGTTATTTTTGCAGGAGATTTTAATGGTACAGTGAATAACTTACTGGACAGACGATCAAAAAAAGCTGGAGATGTGGCTGGGAAATTACCAAAAATTTTCTTTAAATTGATGAAGCAAGAGAAACTTGAAGATGTTTGGAGAAAATGGAATCCTAAAGTAAAGGACTATACTTTTTACTCCAAGAGACATAACTCTTTTTCCAGGATTGATATGATTTGGATGTCGGAGGAGATGGCATCGAAGACTCAAAAAATTGAAATTTTAACAAAAAATAATTCTGATCACAGCCCCTTACTTTGGATGTCAAGAGAAAAACCTAAACAATTATATTGGAAAATCAATGAGGACTTATTGGACAGAAAAATAGTTAATGAGACATTGTGTAGGGAAACACAGAATTTTTTTGAAACAAATTTGAACAAAGGTACGGAATTACAAATTGTGTGGGATGCATATAAAGCGGTCATGAGGGGACTGCTTATTTCATTAAACACTAAAGATAGAAAGCAAAGATTGCAACAACAAAATGATTTACAGGAAAAGATCCGACAGAAAGAAAAAGAGTTAAAGAAAAAGCCAGGGAAGAAAAAGATTATAAGAGAAATTCATATGCTGCAAGACCAGTTAAATGTGCTGTCAAATCGAGAATTGTATTGGAATTTAAAGAAGCTGCAACAGAAATCATTTGAGGGTGCTAATAAACCTGGAAAGTTCTTAGCATGGCAACTGAAAAATAGACGAGAAAGAAATTTTATAAATAAGATAATAGAAGATGGAAAGGATATTGTGGACTTGAATGGTTTAAAAAGAGTCTTTTTCAACTTCTATGCTAAACTGTTTCAAAAGAAGTGTATTGATTCACAGAAATTTAAGAAATATTTGGAGAATATTGAAGTACCAACATTGGGACAACAAATGAAAGAAGTGCTTAATGGTCCAATTAAAAATGAAGAAATTATTAGTGCGATAGAAGAAGCAAAATTGGGGAAAGCTCCAGGTCCAGATGGATTTACTGCAAAATTTTACAAAAAATTAAAGGATGAGCTAACCCCAATTTTTGTACTTTTGTCAAACGAAATAAGAGAGACAAAATGGATTCCAGAGTCATGGAATGAAGCAAATATTTCGCTTATACCTAAAGAAGGTTTGGACCTAACTAATGTGAAGAACTACAGACCAATATCCCTCCTGAATAATGATTACAAATTGTTTGCTAAAGTAATTTCTGAAAGGCTGAAAAATTATTTGAAAGATGTTATAACAGAAGAACAAGCTGGCTTTTTACCAAATAGGCAAATCAGAGACAATTTAAGAGTGGTGATAGATGCAATTGAATATTGTGACAAACACCCAGAAAAGGAAGTTGGATTCCTCTTCTTGGATGCGGAAAAAGCTTTTGATAATTTGAACTGGGACTTTATGTTGCAAGTGATAGAGAAAATGGAAATAGGTCAATCTTTTTAAAATATGATTACTGCAATTTATTCAGACCAAAAAGCGGCATTGAACGTAAATAAAGAGAAAATGGAATACTTTAAAGTGCGAAAAGGGACGAGACAAGGTTGCCCCTTATCTCCACTATTGTTTATTTGGATATTGGAAGTATTATTGGGGAAAATAAGAGAGGACAAGAACATTAAAGGATTGACAACGAGAGGCTTTACATATAAATATAGAGCTTTTGCGGATGATGTAATGTTTATGATTCAAGACCCAATAGAGAATATACCACGACTGATGCAAAAAATTAAAGATTTCGGAGATTTGGCTGGTTTTTATGTTAATAAAAGCAAAACAAAGGTGATGTGTAAAAATATGACAAAACAGAAGCAAATGGAACTTCAGGAGAAAATCCAGTGTGAAGTGGTCACAAAGACAAAGTATTTAGGGATTGAATTGACTATGAAAAATATAGATTTATTTAAAAATAATTATGAAAAAATTTGGTATAAGATTCAACAAGATATGAAAAAACGGGACACCTTGAATTTGTTTTCACCATTGACTTCAATGGCCCATAGGATATAATAGAGCTGAAATTGACATTCCGCTGCCTGAAAGACTCCCCCGGAGGCCGGCTGGGGGCAGGGCTTGTCTCCTGAGCTCCCGGAGCTGCGCTCGGGTGCGCTCCCCACAAAAAAAGACCCCTGAGCCTACCCATCCACCTCCCTCCCCGACAGTTACCCAGCTTGCCTGAGGAACAGTCCTGGAGGCCAGGCAGCAAGGCACTGGCAGCAATTAAGCAGCAGCAAGTGCAGGTGCTCTACGTGCTTGTTGCCACCAGGCAGCCACTTCTTCTTCTACTGGGGCGGGCGGGGGCGGGGCAGGCTTGGGAGCCAGCCGGAATGCAGCTCTGGTGCGTTCCGGTCCAAAAATAGCCCTGGGAAATCTTATTACACATGTTGGCCAATTTTGCAGGTGGTTCCTGTGAGTCTTTTGTTTGAAGCACATGTGTGAAATTGTTACTCAGTTATGCAGAATTCAGATGCTGTTTGTGATGATATTCCTTGAAATTCCTGTATTCCAGATGCAATTATACCTTGGAAAAGTAATATCAAAAAGGGTTATCTTTTTGTGAGTGGGGTCAAAGGACATTTTTGTTTTATGTGTTTATCATGCTTTTAATCTCACCCCTCCTACTAGGGTTACCAACCTCCAGGTGGGGACTGGAGTTCTCCTGGAATTACAGCTGAACTCCGGATCACAGAGATCAGTTCTGCTGGAGAAAATGGCTCCTTTTGGAGGGTAAGTTTTATGGCATTATAGCCTGCTAAGGTCCCTCTGCTCTCCAACCCTGCCCTCCCCAGGCTCCACTACCAAATCTCCAGGAATTTTAGCCAATTTCTTCTTTAGTGAGGGACTTTGTCAAAAACCCTCCAGAAATCCAAACAAACAATGTCTACCAGCTCATTCCTGTCCACACATTTATTGACACTTTCAAAGAACTGTAAAAGGTAAGTATGACAGGATTTACCTTTGTAGAAGCCATTTTGAGTTTTATTCAGCAGAGGTTGTCTTTCTACATTCTTGACAATTTTGTCTTTAATAATGCTTTCCATCAATTTACCTGGAATAGACGTTAAGCTAACTGACCGGTAATTTCCCAGATCCTCCCTGGAACGGATCCTTTGTTAAAAATGAGAGTTACATTGGCCACTTACCAGTACAGAAGATGATCTTAGGGACATGTTGCATATCTTAGCTAGAAGAGCAGCAATTTCTCATTTGAGTTCTTTAGGATGAATTCTATTTGTCTATAAGCTCTAGAACTTCCTCCTTTGTTTGTCACTGCTATTTGGCTAAGCTCCAGATCCTCCCCTCCTGAAAACATCATACAGGAACAGATATTTGCCTTATATCTTCATGGTTGAAGATAGATGAGAAGAATTTATTTTGTTTCTCAGCAGTTGCCTTATTTTCCTTTAATACTCCTTTAATTCCATTGTCATCCAACAGTCCAACTGCTTTCCAGTTCGTTTCCTGCTCCTGATGTATTTAAAGAATTCTATATGATTGGTCTTTATGCTCTTAGTGATACATTCCTCAAAATCCTTTTTTTGCATCCCTAATTGTCTGCTTGCATTTCATTTGTGCAAATGTGTGTTGGTTTTTCTTAGCCTGTTTGGCCAAGCCTTCCAGTTTCTGAAGGAAGCTTTTTTCACTCTAAGACCTTCTCTTACCCTGCTTGTTAGTCATGCTGGTGATCTTTTAGACTTCATACTACTTTTCCTGACCTGTGGTGTACATTCTAACTAAGCTTCTAGTACTGAGGTTTGGAGCAACCCTCAAGTCCTTTCAAGAGATTTGACCTTCTTTCCTTTCAAGTTTTTTTTTTTACCAGATTTCTCATTTTAGAGAAGTTTCTTCTTTTGAAGTCAAATATGACTGTGTTGGAGTTCCCTGGTACTTTCCCATATACATGTAAATCAAATTAGATGCCACTGTGATCACTGTTTCCAATCAGTTTATCTACCTCTACAGCTTGCACTAGGTCCTGGGCAGCACCACTGAGGATTAAGTCCAGGATCGCTTTGCCTCCAGTTGGTTCCATGACCAGCTGTACTAGGGCACAGTCATTTAAGATATCTAGAAATTTTTACCTCTTTGGCATGACTAGAACATGTGTTTATCCAGTCAATCTGAAGGTACTTAAAGTTGTCTATTATTACAACTCCCTCTATTTTGGATGCCTCACTGTTTTCATTTTCCATCCCAAGATAAACTCTGAGCATTTTGTTCAAGGGGCTGATAGCACATCCCCAGTACTAATTTACTTTTGGGGCTGGTATCATCATCCACAGTGATTCTGCGGAGAAGTCAGCCGCTTTTTAGGTTTCTAGTTTGTTAGACGCTACCTAGCAACTCCTCCTCCAGTATATCCTTTCCTATGATTCCTGTAGAGTTTGTATCCAGAGATGATTGTATCCCACTGATTCTTTTCCTTCCACCAGGTTTCTGTTTTGCTCACCATAGCTATGTTTTCCCTTAAAACCAAGCACTCTAACTCTTGAGTTTTGGGTCAGAGGTTTCTGACATTTGCTTAGAAACACCTCCACACTGTGTTTCTCTCTAGATATCTGTGGCACATGCCTTTTCTATTCTGGCCTTTGGCCTCTTTGACTGGCTATCGTGCTTTACTTTATCCTCACTTTCCTTATCTGTCCAGTCCTCATTTGTGCAATCTGAAGCATTTTTCCCCTTCATTCCTTTGGGGCAAATCTGCTGAAACCAGATACTTCTCGCCTCCTGTTGGCTATCCCCTCGAATCAGAACACAACAATGGAATAATTTTAAACACAAGGCTGAGCTCTGAGATGTTGCAGACACCAAAGATTAAAATAAAATGCAAAAAAGGGAAGTCTTGGAAATTAATAGGGTCAGGTGAAAAAAAAAAGAGTAGGTGGGCCTCACCCCTTTTCAAGTCACAGTTGATAGGCAAGAGAGGGAAGAATCCATATTTTCTCTCCATGTTGTTCCCAGCAAATGATTTACTTATTTTAACGTTGCCTATTTTTTCCTTTTTCCTTTTTTTTTTTTGTTCTGCTCCTCCCTGCTGGAGAGTGGGTCAGAATCTGGTTGTGGTGGTAGAAACAGTGCATGTATAAGGACTGGAAGCTGGCCCATGATGGATGCCAAACTTCATGAAGGACTTGAAGATTGATTTTATTTTCAAAATATTCTGGAAAATAAATAATTTTCTCTCGTGGCCATTCTGCCAGACATTTGCTTTTGTTTTGTTTTAATGACTGACTTTATTGCTTGCTATGTATTATGTGTACACAGAAGAGGGGAGAAGCATGTATGCTCCTTGGAGGAAGTGTGGCATCAAAATGCAATACAGAGTGGTGGTCTCTGTGTGTGATTTTTGTGTGTGTGATTTTTATACGTACACATATTTTGGTGGTTTCGTTGTTAACCTGTCTTCTGGGGTTTTTTCCTGAGAGGAAAGTGGGATATAAATTTTAAACATAAAATGTATAAATGTATAAATAACTATACTGTATCTCTGGCAGGCCTTAATCACATTTTTCTAAAGATCCTGATCATATTTCATCCTAAAGGCATCTTTTTAAAGACTGTCTCAGATTCTCTTCTTTAAAAGTTATTTCTGAATCTATCTCGTGTTCAGTTTGCTACCCCTATTCTCTTGGAAACTTAGCTAGTTATACTGAAGTAGTGTGATTCCACTGCCGAAAGCATTCAGCGGATAAATGGTGGGCTGTTTTTCAAATGTCATGAAAAGAACTAAGTTTCTATTCCACAGAACTAGAGAGAGCTGGCTTGTGTCAGATTGATGAATTATGTAAAACCTGGTTTCCTTATATATTATTAATCACCCCAAACAAATGAAGGCATTCTAATTAATTTGTGATTATTTCTACCTGCAAACCAGAAAGCAACTTATCCAAGCTAAAACAGAAATAAACCTTCTGTTGCCTAAATACAAGGGATTTTAATTAAGTACTAGTAAAATGGCAGATGCCTGTATATTTAGTTTATTTCATTTTGGAAAAAACCTTTCATTCCAAATATGTTTATTTTGTGAACCATCTTTTAATATAGTATTGGTGGAAAGCACGAGTCAGCAGCCTTGCTAAAGTTAAGCACATCCAGATCTGAACTATTAGCTAGGCATTTTATGGTGAGGAGTACACGGGGGGGGTAGGGTTGCCAGTAGGGTGGCCAAGTGTACCCCTATAGATCTGAGCCTTGCTATTCCTTCTACTGTTTGGTGGAGCAGTGGGAGCAAATATGGGGGAGACATGCTGATGTTGTGATGTCACCACCTCAAAGTGATGCTCTAAGATTCACCAAAAGTAAGAATTTTGGGTGAATCCTAGAGTGTTGCGGTGATGTCACTTCTAGGCTTGTGCTGGTGCAGTGCTGCTTTCATTATCCCACCACCCAGCATCCCCTGCTGGTTTCCAGCACTGATCTGGCAGCATTAGTTGCTGGATCTCCATCATTTTAAACCATGAACTGAATTATGATAATGGTATGGGTGAGGTCCATAGATGTTGTGGCAGAATGGGCCTGCTCTGGCCTGCAGGCCCTGTTCCACTCTGTTCTCTAAGGTTTTACCTGACACCTGGAGAAGCTTCCCTCTCTCTCTGATAACCGCTGTCACCTGACCTTTGTAGGGAATTGTCCACTGGGAGGGTCAGGACTCTCAGCTTCCCTTCCAAGATCTGAGGCCTTGCCTCAGTGTCTCCCGCTTCCCACTGCCTGGTCATTGTGGGGATCATTTACTGCCTTGTGAGCCCCTGGAGGAATAGCCACTTGCCAACTGACTGTCTTCCTCCTGGCACTCCTTTTAAAATAGTGTGTCCAAGATGGTGGAGGTCTATGTGGTACAGAGAACTATTACCAGCATCCAAAGTTATAAAGTATTAAAAAGAAAATGTTCACAACAATACTTTTAGCACAGCACCAGACTGAGCAAGGGATTCAAAAGAAATGGGTAAAACACAATACCTCTGTCCCTCTCTATATACATGCCCTACCAGATTTTAAAATACAGAAAGGCTCTTTAGCTTAGGAAGTTACAGATACCTACAGAGTTTCCTTTACCTTGCGGCTTTCTCCAGCTGTCTAGGCTAGCACATGGTTGTTAAGAGTTCTTTCTGCTCTGATGGACTCAGCCCAAAAGAGCCCTTCCTCTTTGCTTCCAGGAGTTCTATCTTGTCTCTATTCCCCACCCACTGACCAGGTCAGGTCAGGTCAAAGAAGCTTTTCCCGGAGATCTCCAGGAGTTCCTTCCTAAAGTCTCTCTAATACTCATATTTAACACCTCCAAATCTCTGTTCCCCGCTTGAAGAGACACTGAATCTATTAGCATTTCTTGAGAGGTAGCTAAGGTGAGCCTGGAAGGCCATTGACTGACATCCTCCTCCCTGCCTGTTCTCTTCCCAGAGAGAAAAACTTTTAAATCCAGAGTGAAGGTTTTGCTCATTTCAAACTTTCAAAGAAAAAATGCATTTCTTCACAGATGTCATGGGGTAGGCTTGCTGATGTCGCACTGAATAATAGTACTTTCATAGAATGGTATCTATGAAAGTACATAGACCCAGTCATGTGGCTTTGAAGTAATGGGTTGTTTACCATAATAACAACAATAATATTATAAGTATGGACATGAACGATGGGCTATCTATAAAATGTAGTTGAACTTCTAGTGCCAGATTTTTGTGTCCTATATCCGGTGTGAATGTATAGTAGCCACCACAAAGAGGCATGTATAGAAGCCTTGGAAGAAATCATCAAGTTTGTGGCCTGCAAATCATTCCCTTTGACTTAGAAATCCATCCCCAAATTGCAGGTAGGTAGATATCTATGTTTACTGTGCATTAAGGGAAAAACTTTTTGGATTTGCCCAGGGTGTTTAGAGTCTTGGCCTTCAGAGTGGGACTTATTCTTGATTCAAATGCATTTAGAGGCTCTGAAAGTCCTTATTTTTTTCTGAGGTGAGAAACGACAGAGCTCAGATGATCCGATATTATGTCCCCTCAGTCTTTTATGCTTTGGAAGTTAAGTACTTCTCTTTCTGCTGTGAGAGGTGCTGGAGTTTAAACCTGCCAGAACATCATCAGTTGTTCAGCTCCATTCTCAGATTCTGGAAGAGGTGCTTTCATATCATATATGTTCAGAGGCACACATTCTTTTACACAGGCAAGTTCCAGCAAGGTTGCTTGCAATTCATGATTAAAGCAGGCTGAATAATACATTTTTTTTCTCCTGCCCCTTCCCCTGGCTCCAATGGAGGCAATCCACAAATAGTATAAATATCATTCTGCCCAGTGTTCTCATTTGTTGCCACAGAGAAACAAACATGAAAAAAGCAAAAGGGCTTGGGAGAAAAGTTGACAGGACAGAGCATATGAGAGTGAATTCGCTCAGGAAGTGGTTAATTGATATATCACCACTTTGTAGCTTCTCTCCAGTCCTGTAGAAAACTACCTGCACATTTCCCATGACAACGCTACAAAAAAAAGGGCTAGACCCTTTTAAAAGAACTTGAATGGTGGATTTTCAAAGAGGGGGCACTGCATATCCCTGAGGGACACTGCCCCCATATGCCCCCAGAAGCTATAGACATGGTCTCAATAGTGCCTTTGTAGGTTACCTCCTAGGAACCCTATTATAACTTGGATTTTATGGTTGACAAAAGGTGGGATATATAAGTAAATAATGTTCTCCTTGTTATTAGTCAAATACATACTCATATATGCAGAGTTTTTTCTTTTGGAAAAAGTGGTGCTGGAACTCCCAAGAGGGAAATGAAATTTTTAATCTGTATACTGAAAACTCATGAACTTTTAAACTTTTAGAAAATAATTTTGTTGAAGAGATTCCAGAACTTTGTTCTGGTGCATTCCCCAGGGAAAAAAAGCCCTGCATATATGCATTCACTTTTTCCTCAGTGGGAAAGCTTTCAAGCATACAACCATTCACCTGTATCATAATGATATATACTCCAAGATAAAATATACAATTTAATTCTGTTGCTTGTGTAAATTGAATTGCAGCCATACATAGGGGCTCTATAAAATGTCAAGAAAACTTTGGGTTGGCTCGTACAGAGGACGTCTGTGAACAGAAGGTATTTCTGTTCATGGAGCACAACTTCCTTACCTCTCTCTCCCACTACAGCTGAAAATGCACCCCTCCCCCAAAATGCTGTTCCTGGGGGATGGGGACCCCCAGTAACAGCAGTGGGCAGAGTTGGAGGTCTGCAGTGGGGAGGGCAATCAATGAAAGATGCTCCTCTTCACCTACATGAACCATCTGTGAAATCCAACATCTTACAAGCAACTTAACTTGTAAGATGAACTTGCAACTATGATTTTTTTTACAAGTTATAGAATAAACTGTTAATTATAATACGTGGTAAAGATTAAAATCCCTATATAATTGAATTGTAAGTGTTTCCTCAGGTAGAAAGCTGTGAACATATCCAATGCACAATGCTGTCTCCATTTTGTGATGTCACATTGTTTCTCTTTGATGGTAATTAAAGATCAGTTACCATGTAAAAGACAAATTCCCACCCATGGCCATTCTTTTGGCTTGTGAGCAAAGTTACATATATCTTTGTAGAATCTCCAGGTGTCACAACAAGACCCAGAGAAAGGCTTGTCCTGATTTCAGGTAGCTGAACACAAGAGACAGGTTGATGTTTTCTCTTAGCCAGAGGCATAGATCTAGTGCCTGAGGCTGTTTTAATGTTGCAATCAAACTTTTCTTTACCCTTTCCCTCAGAAAAAAACCCCTGACTGTCTCTAAAGTGCATAGTTTGCTCTAGGCATCAGTTCATTGTCCTATTTTCTATTTTTATTTATGCAGTATAAAAGTACTTAGAAAAAAGAGCTAATTGATATTTATTTGATGGCCAGTTCAGTGAACTGGGTGCTCTCTAACAGCAATCACTGGGCCATTCCATGAAAGCTACTTCTGCATAGTGGTTAGAGTTCCAGACTAAGATCTGTGAGACCCACATTCATATCACCACTCTGCTGTGGAAGCTCACTAGGGGTGCTTTCACACATGTTGAATAACACACTCTCAAGCAAAGGAGAAGGGGAAAACAAACTCAACTGAAAATGTACTGAGAATACCTCAAAGGTCACTCTACAGCAGATAAAATTTATATCAAAAGAAATATATTTATTATATTGTGTACACAATAACATAGATAAAAACATAATGCACGAGTATCAGACTGCATTAAAAGTAATCCAAAATCAGTTTATATAAGGTATTTTAAATCCCTCATGTAAGTGGATGATAAATACCAAATAACCAACACAAGACCATACACGTTTCGGTCTCTTAGGCCTTCTTCAGTGGTCAATAATACATAACATAGCTTTTAGAAACACATCTGGAAAATAAACAATATTTTAAACCTGACCAGGTGGTGTTATCTGGAAATACATAAGGGAAGAAAAAAGCTAAATTGTTATAATAGAAATAAGCATAATTAATACTGTATTAATTTGGGGGAGGGGAAATTGACAGGCATTCAGCATGTGTGAAAATGCCTTAGATGATTTTGGGCAGATATACATTCTCAAAAAAAATGGAGCTGCGGTGGCTCAAGTGGTTAAGACGCTGAACTGCAGGCTCTGGAAGGTCAGTAGTTCAGCAGTTCGAGACCCGGGTGCCGCATGATGGGGTGAGCTCCTGTCTCTAGTTCCAGCTCCTGCCAACCTAGCAGTTCGAAAGCAAGAAATTGCAAGTAGATAAATAGGTACCACTTCGGTGGGAAGGTAACAGCGTTCCGTGCACCTTGGTGTTTAGTCATGCCGGCCACATGACCACGGAAACGTCTTCGGACAGCGCTGGCTCTTCGGCTTTGAAACGGAGATGAGCACCGCAACCCTAGAGTCGGATTCGACTGGCTTTCGAGCAAGGGAACCTTTACCTTTACCTTTACATTCTCATCTTAATTTACTTCACAGGGATGATGTGAGGCTAAAATGCAGGATAGGAGAATGATGTAAGCTGCTTTGGATCCCCATTTTGGAGAAAGGTAGGTATAAATGAAATAACTAATAAAGATGGAGAGGCAGATAAAAGGTAGGTGGGTGGGTGAGAAGGACACAGGAGGGAGAGAAGGACACAGGAAGAGGGGGGATACATATGAATACACATGAAGCTGCCTTATACTGAATCAGGCCCTTCCTGGTGCCACTACTTTGCATGCAAAGTTGAGATGGCCCACCAATTGCTGCAACTCTGGCAATGATATATTTTTAAGTACCCTAAATTTTTCAATCAAGATCTGAAGGCCCTGCAATTTTTCTAAAGGGAGCCTAGAGCACTCCTGAGCTATGTCTATCTCAATATCTAAGAAAGTCAAAATAGGCGTAGGGCCTTCAGTCTTTTTCTGAGCAACAGGAACACCTAGTGCAGCAATCAATTCCATGAAACTGGACAGTAAATATTCACACTGCACAGTCCCTTCTCGTCCCACAAACAAAAAATCATCTAAATAGTGAGCCATAGAGCCCAACCCAGTGAATTGCAAGGCCCATTCCAAAAAGGAACTGAATCTCTCGAATGCGGAACAGGACACAGAACAGCCCATGGGGAGAGCCCTATCCATTTAAAAATATCCCTCAAACACAAAACCTAGTAACTCAAAATCTGCCAGATGAACTGGCAGAAGCCGGAAAGCCGACTTAATATTGCATTTTGCTAATAGTGCACCCTGACTGCAACTGTGCACTACCCACATGGCCTGGTCAAAGGACATATATCTTACAGAAGAGAGCTCATCAGGTATAGCGTCATTCACAGATCCTCCCCGAGGGTATGATAAATGGTGAATGAGGTGATACTCCCTGGGTGCCTTTTTTGGTACCACGGCCAAAGGAGACACCCTCAAATTAAGCACTGGGGGGGAAGGAAAAGGCCCTAGAACTCTACTATGACTTCCATCTCTTTAATGGACTTTAAATTAGGGGCCCAATAGGGGCTCCATTTGCCTTGATAAGGAATCCTAGAACCCAATGAAAACCCCTCCAACAAATACCTACTGTCTGTCTTGTTTAGGTAATTCCTCAACCAGTATCCTAGCCCCTGATTGGGCTGGGACCCTTGTCTCACTAACCTGTCTCACTAACCTGTTAGTGTTTTTTGAGGGAGTGAACAAACATGTGGACAAGGGGGACCCAATAGATATTATTTACCTTGACTTCCGGAAAGCTTTTGATACAGTTCCTCATCAAAGGCTCCTAAGTAAGCTCAATAGTCATGGGATAAAAGGACAAGTCCTCTTGTGGATCAAAAACTGGCTTATAAATAGGAAACAGAGAGTGAGTATAAATGGGAAACTTTCTCAGTGGAGGGTGGTAAGCAGTGGGGTACCACAGGGATCAGTACTCGGTCCGATGCTTTTTAACTTGTTTATTAACGATTTGGAATTGGGAGTAAGCAGTGATGTGGCTAAATTTGCAGATGACACAAAGTTGTTCAGGGTGGTGAAAACCAGGGAGGATTGTGAGGCACTCCAAAGGGATCTGTTGAGGATGGATGAGTGGGCGTCAACGTGGCAAATGGGGTTCAATGTGGCCAAGTGCAAAGTGA
Source organism: Gekko gecko (assembly GCA_029375565.1). Classification (NCBI taxonomy): domain Eukaryota; kingdom Metazoa; phylum Chordata; class Lepidosauria; order Squamata; family Gekkonidae; genus Gekko; species Gekko gecko. The sequence goes on from JAPDNY010000007.1 coordinate 125,595,182, forward strand.
TGCACATTGGAGCCAAAAATCCTAAATATAAATACACGTTGATGGGGTCTGAACTGGCAGAGACGGACCAAGAGAGAGATCTTGGAGTCCTAGTGGATAACTCGCTGAAAATGTCTAGACAATGTGTAGCTGCAATAAAGAAGGCCAACGCTATGCTGGGGATTATTAGGAAGGGAATTGATAACAAATCAGCCAGTATCATCATGCCCCTGTATAAATCATTGGTGCGACCTCATTTGGAATACTGTGTACAGTTCTGGTCACCACATCTCAAAAAGGATATTATAGCATTGGAAAAAGTGCAGAGAAGGGCAACTAGAATGATAAAAGGGTTGGAACACCTTCCCTATGAAGAAAGGTTAAAATGCTTGGGGCTCTTTAGCTTGGAGAAATGACGGCTGAGGGGTGACATGATCGAGGTTTATAAGATTATGAATGGGATTGAGCAGGTTGAGAAAGAAGTACTTTTCTCCCTTTCTCACAATACAAGAGCTCGTGGGCACTCTATGAAATTGCTGAGCAGTCGGGTTAGAACAGATAAAAGGAAATACTTCTTCACCCAAAGCGTGATTAACATATGGAATTCACTGCCACAGGAGGTCGTGGCAGCTGCAAGCATGGACAGTTTCAAGAGGGAATTAGATAAACATATGGAGCAGAAGTCCACCAGTGGCTATTAGCCACAGGGTATATGGGAACTCTCAGTCTGGGGCAGGTGATGCACTCTATTCTTGGTGCTGGAGGGGGCAGCAGTGGGAGGGCTTCTGGTGCCCTGGCCCCACTGCTGGACCTCCTGATGGCACCTGGTATATTTTGGCCACTGTGTGACAGAGTGTTGGACTACTTGGGCCATTGGCCTGATTCAACATTGGCTTCTCTTATGTTCTTATGTTCTCTTATGTCATTAGAGGTACCTTGACCTCCGCCCCTGCTGGGATGCTTACCACCCCTTGTTCCATACTGCCCCTTTGTTTTGGGGCAACCTGAAAGTACATGAGGCCCCACACACAGGAGGCACTCATGCTGAAAGGAACAGGACTTTCTGCCACATGTTCCATGTGAGGTAAACTCCCAACACAAAAGGGCGCCTCTGTATCACATTCCCTATCTGTGCTCGGGGACATACTGACTTTGCAATTGATGCACTACGTGTCCGCTATCAGAGTGCTCACCGGCTGATTGTTTAGGTGTGGACAGAAACTGTAGCCACAGATGAGGATGAATCGGGTCCCAGTGCAGAGCATGATTCATCGCTGCCCTTATGTGGAAACCTTCATCATATTCCATCCATGCAGACCCCATGAAACCCATAAAGGCTTTATAAATAATGTCCACGTATTGTAACAGCGCTGAAGCCCTCCAAGTCTGGTAGTGCACTATCACACCCGAATATATGAGGAAACCCGGGTCCCAGTTGGCCCAGGCCGTATCCACCCTGCGTCTCTTAATGTGTTCTTTGTCCCTCTCGTCTAGGTCCTCTTTGTCCTTTTTGTCTAACTCCCTAAATAAGAGCATGAATACATCCACAGTCGCCCTCAAGAATTTTTTCCTTTGTAGCCATGGAAAGGTGGTCTCCCAGGGGCATAGCTATATCACCATCTGGCAAAGCTTTAGCCAGGACCTGTTCATCGGGGTAACCACCTGGGTTAGGCGGGCACCACCCTGGCCACCCACCCTGCTAGTAATGTGGTGGAGGAGGAACTGAGTTTCCACCATTAGCGTAAGGCAGCCCATATGGCCACCCTCCAGGCAGTGGATAAGCCCCGGCCCCCTGTGCTGAAACCTTCTGTGAAGAAGATGTCCCTGATGTGTCCTGACTGCCATGACCCCATGGCCATGATGGGTCACCCTGACCAACATCACCCACCTTACCTTCCTGTCGTGGAGGATGCACAGGACCCTTGTACAGCTCCAACTGCTGGTTCTTTTCTCCCTCCTGTGCAGACCCCATCTCTGTGTCATCAGCCTCTGAAGTGGACACTTGACTATCCTTGAGGAGTGCCAGACAAGCTAAAACCTGTAGCTGGAAAGATGAAGGACCAGACTTTTTTACCTTTTTTGCTCCAGACGGACCCCTCTGCTGCAGTCTACCCCTCTGTTTCTCCAGGGCCTCCAACTTGGCTACTATTGCCGCATTAACCAGATCCCCATCCTCTTCATTAGAGGTCGGTGCTGCTGGTCTAGATTGGGGCTTCTGAGTTACTGGCTGCTTACCCTTAGGCTTGTCTTGACCTTTCTTAGGAGCCATAATTCCTAAATGAGATTTTTTGGGGGTTTTCACCCCAAACAAAAAATCCAAACTGAAACTGGGTGTTTTATCTTATACCAAACAGTGGAGGGGACATGGGGTGGGGGTGGAAGGGGCAAGCCCGAGCAACAGTGGCTGCCAGCTGGCCACACAGAAGCCTCACTAAAATGGCCACCAACTGTTCCAGTCAAATTGGCCTTCCTGAAATTATCCTCCCCAAAATAGCCACCCACCAACTATTCTGCTCAAAATAGCCTCCCTCCAAATTATCCTTTCTAAAATGGCCACCCGTCAATTAAGTCCTGCGGGCCCTGCTAAATGTTACTGCCAGGAGTCTGCAGCAGTGTTCTCCACTCAGCAGCCCGCCTCCACTGTGAATATGCTGCTGCTAAGTGCCACAACCCCCCAGAGCCGCCCCTTCCACCCAGTTCATTCCCTCTGCAGGGGAAAAAATGGCGCCATGAGCTGCCACTGCAGCCATGGATGGCTGCTGAAATTACTGCCTTGGGAGGAGGGCAGGAGTGGCACCTCAAATCACCACTGCAAGATCGCCCAATGTCACGCCTATGTGGAGGAGGGAGGAAGAACGCCATTGTGAGCCACTGCTCCACCATGAACCACCGGCGCCGCTGACACCGCTTGCTTGTTTGTCCCCTCTGCTGCCGAACCAGCACCAGGCATCACAGGTAGCCCTTCACTCGTGCACAGAGCTCTTCACTCTCTGAGCGTGAGTCTTCAACTGATTTAGATGGGAGTGGAGCCCTGCCTATATGAGGCTGGCTCCACCCCACCCCCGTTGTGGAACCTTGTGCCATGACGCTGTTGCCTTCCCATCCTCCTCCACAACAGCCCCTGGTCTCCATTGCCTTCAGTGGGAGATCATGAGCCCAATAGTGTCATTCAGAATTTAAAGTGTTATCTTATGTTGTTTTGTAAATGAAATATTTCGACAGTGTAAAACTTGAGATCTGTGGGACATTCTTTGTGCAGGAAGAGCCCACCATTATCAAAGCAATTGGTATCAGTTGTTGTAATTTATGTAATAGCCAACGTTTCCTCTAAGCTTTGGAGTCTGTGAGCAAAAATTCTCCTTTGTGAGCTACTGGCATAAAAGCTGTGAGCGAGTGATTTGGCTGCTGAATACATTAGTTTGCTCTGGAGCCATCCTCCCAGAGCTAAGAAAAAAATGTGGGAGCTGGAGGCTAAAGACCTGTGAGCTAGCTCACACTGACTCATCTTAGATGGAACACTGGTAATAGCCCCTTGTGAAACAACTGATCAGTATTGTATAAATTCAGGTGCTTTTCACCATTTCGGGGCTGATTCCTTGAGACTCAGAGAGATTTTGCTGCTCCTGAGAATCACTGAATCTGCCCGGGAATACTCGTGCATGGGGGGGGGAGACTCTGTCTGTCTCTTCAGTGGGGAAAAATTGGCAGCAGCTCCTCAGGGTCTCTGATAGAAGTGTTCTACACCATTTACTACCACATCTTTTTAACTGGGGATGCCAAGGATTTGAACCTGAAACCTTCTGAATGCCAAGCAGATCCGCTACTACTGATTCACAGCCTCTTCCAGATATGAGAGTTGTCAGAAGGAGGAAAAGAGGAAAAATGGGGAAAATGAGGCACTCATCTCTTTCAATAATGAGGATTTTTTAAGGGAGAGCGCTGCCTTTTTTTGGTGCTGTCATCAGTGGTGACACAGCACCCCCCTTTAAAAAAAAATGCACTAAAATATCAATATATTACTAGAGTGTTGTAACAGTAGGCTTAGAAGGTTCTCTGAATTTCCAGCTTTTTGGGTTTTTCTTAAAAAGTAAGTCTCTATTTCCCTCTCTTGTGGTAATATAAGGAAAAAGGCATATCTCCACAAGGGAGGCTAATAGAGAATTACCTTTTTTTTTTTTTTTTAAAGAAAGCTGGGGATTCAGAGAACCTGCTAAGCCTGTTCTTACAGTGTTCTTGTGATATATTAATATTTTAGTGCCATTTTTAAAAATATGAAACCACTTATCTTCTGGGTGTGGGGGGAGGGAGAAGTTTGACCACAACAGTCCAATCATTGCAAAGTGGGGTGGATGTGGGTGAGAGTGAGCGGGACAAAGAAAACTGACAGGAACAGTGTGTAGGAGGGAAAAGGTGACTCAAAATTGGCTTCCAGGAAAAGTCTGGGATAAAAGTTGTTTCAAAGGACCAGGGGGAGGGGAATGGGGTGGAACAAACAAAGAAATGAAGTTAAAACTAAAGGTACAAAAATGCTTGCAGAAATCGGAACAACCTGAACTGGAATGGGGTCAGACCCCCTCCCCCGCAAAAAAAAACACCATGCAGAAAAGCCCAAAGGTAGGTTGGCTGGTGGGAGGGAAGAAGAGAAAGAATCAGGAGAAGGGGAGAGGATATGGGGGCTTTCAGGAAAAGAAAATAGGAAATACTGGGGGTGGCAAAAATGAGAATCCCCCCACAAGTCCTTGTAGGTCTCCTCTTGTCCATAAATATTTAATAGATTTTTACCTAATATTCCTTTCAAAGGACAGAATGTAAATGTAGATGCAAATAGACATTTGCTGTTTTGCAACTGTGTGTAGCACAAATAATATGGAACATAAAAGGTGGTAGTAGTGTACATTTTATGCCACTTTAAAATGTGAGGGACTAGTGATGGCCAACATTCTGAAATTTCCTATTCTAATCCCAAATGCTTGCTTTACGACCATTTGCAATCTGCTGTTTATTGCACAGTTCCAATAAAGGCAACACAGACCATGTTAATTATTTTAATTGAGGAAGATGCTTTCTTTTATAGTTCAAGTGGTGATAAAGATTGCAATACATAGCAAGTATACTTTTGATCCATCTTCAGACACAGTTGTCTGTCAGGATAGGTTAAATGAATAATACCAAAGATATTTAAACAACTCCTGGCAACTCAAAGCATGTCACCCAAATGCCTAAAGCAGAGAATACTTAGCTTAGAGCATTTGCGAACCATTCTTTGGTGTTCAAACTAACTTTTAAAACTTTTCCATTTGGATTAGTTATTTTTCACAACTCATCAGTTATTCCCTGTGCCTTTGGAAATAGTTCATAGTTTTCCAGCATAGTCCTGGTTCAGATGTAACACCAAACCATAGTCAGGTGCTATATAATAATCTTGAAAAGGCTTTGGGCTCACTTACAGAATTTCTCCTCATCCTCATTTCTTCTGTCACGCACCATCATCCAGTTAGTTACTTCCCGTGGTATGATCCAACAACTCATGCATTTTGAAGGGATTTATTGGATACAATTCTTACTTTGGTGTTACATCCAAATTGACAAACTATCATTTGTACTTGCTGTGTAAACTAGAGGTGTGCATTTCAATTTTTTTTTGTAATAAGTTCAGACTCAGATTTTAGATAAGGCACTGTTTTCATTCTCCTGATTTTTCAGAAGTGTTGTTACTGATCTAGGGATTTTTTTTCCAAGTCTTGAAAATTCAGGACTATTATTTTGTCATCCCCCACCCTCGAGGTAGCAGGAGCAGGGAGGAAAAGATGAAGGTGGCCCTGGACTTACCATGTTGGCATCATCCTAACTACAGGCTTTTCCCTGCCACCATCCTCAAAGGCAGCAGAATATACCCCACAGAAAACAGTGGGCTCTCTTCTAGACTCCTGCAGTGGGCATTTTCTCCTCTGCCCTGGGAAGGGAGGTTAAAAACCAGCAATTGAATAGTTTTATATTGATATAAAAGTATATTGATGTAAAAGTATAGCAATACATATGCTTGGTTTTTTGAATTCCAAGTTTTCATTTTTAAAAAGGCTTTAGCCACTTCTATATCTGGGAATTTAGATAACTCATCATGCAGACTGCTATGCTGTTATATTGATATAACACTATTGTATTACTATTTTTTTTAAAAATAAAAAGCCATCCATGGTGGGGGGAGGATATGTCAGCTGCAACAACCTAATCTTGTGGGGGTCCAGGAGCCTTCCCACCATTTTCTGCAGAGGAGGAGGGGTCTACTGACTCCAATGGCGGTAGCAGGGAGAAGTCTTCAGTGGGGACAATGCTGGCATGGTAAGCACAGGATTAGTTTGGTCCTTTCCCCTTTAAAATTAAGAGGGACATGGGTAGAAGACTGATCTGTCTGACCATCAGCAATCAGTTGACATCTCTGTTCTCAGGGGAAGGAAAACACTAACTAACAGTTGTTTCCCATACCAGCTCATTATCTTTCCCTTCCCACTCTTGTGCCTCCCCCAAAACCCAAAATTTCAGGACATAAATTTTTGTAACTCCAGATTTTCAAGAGTTTTTTGGTGGTAGGGTTGCCAGGTCTAGGTTGAAAAATAATTGGAGACTTTGAGGGTGGATCCAGGAGAGGTGGGGTTTGGGGAAGGGAGGAACCTCAGCATGGTACAATGCCATGGAGTCCACCCTTCAAAGCAGTCATTTTTCTCCAAGGGAGCTGATCTCTGTCAGCTGAAGAACAGTTGTAAAATGGGGAGATCTCCAGGCCCCACCTGGAGGCTGGCAACCCTATTTGGGGTATTCCTGAGCTGACACGAAACAGCCAATTTCAGGTATAACTTTGATTCAGGTGTATTTAATGTTAATCAGGGTTACAAGCCATGTATTTTTCCCAAGTTGCCATCATAGTTTTGCAGAACAAAAACAAAAGTGTGGTATGCTGGTCTGGATGTAATGACAAACTATGATTTGCCAAAAAAACAGCAGCACTAATTATCTACAATGGATCAGGGGTGGGGGAGGAGTGGGAAGGGAAAGAGTGCATGAAGTGTCTCAAAGTTGGGGGTTTTTTTGGAAGATTTATTCAGTTTCTGCAGAACTATGATTTGGCATTTCATCTGAACCAAGTTCATTGTTATTATCCCACTAACACTCATATTGTACGTCATTTCTTTCCAAAAATTCTTCTACTCCACATTTTTGGCCATGGGAACCCTGTAGTAGTTAACAGTAATAAACCAATTGAAAGTACATTATAAATAACATAGGCTGCGGTCACATGGAAGGGAGAAAATGCGGGCAGGAAGCGAGGTGGTTTGCCCTGCCTGCATTGACGCGCGTTTGCGTGATCATACTTCCTGCCGTGTGCCCGCAGTTCCCAATAATAGTGAGTATTCAGCAGTAGCTTTTTACCATGCTACTGTGGCGTGAAACGATGCCCCCAGGATGACTCCGGGACGGCAGACAGATGTGTCTGTCTGATCGTGCCCCTTTAATCTGCGGGGGAATTGCATGTCTGCCGCGGCTTTCGGTACATATGATCGCACCCATAATATATTAAAGCACAAAAAACTCCACTACAAAATAAATAAAGCCATCAGAGCTATGTAAAACAACAACAAAAAAACACCCCAGATCAAACTGAAACCTTTAAAAAGTCATAATTGAACTGATTCACTAAGGGCTTTTCTGCATTCTTGTTTTCCTCACTTGTGCGTTCCTGTTGCTTTGGATTCTTTCCATTCAGTGTGTATTTTGCTTCCTTTAGTGGTCAATTCGATATTACATCACTTTGTGCATGGCATATCTCCCTGCAGATTTAAACTGCAGGTTTGCATGCATAAAGCAATGTAATATTGAATCGACTACCAGAGGGAGTAAAACACGTGCAAAACAGAAAAAAACCTGAAACAACAGGAACACAGAAGCAAGGAAAATGAGAATGCAGAAAAGCCCTAAGTCTCTCTAAACAAAACAGTCTTCCCAAATTATCTTAAAAATTAAGACGGATGGAGCAAAATGTGACTCAAAGTTGGGGGAGAATGAATGAAAATGAATGAAAGAGTTACCGTGAAAATGAGTCCTTGAGTTACCATGATCCCAAACCATTTAGGCCATTAAAGTTTAAGACCAGCATTCTGAATTGGCTTGGAAAGAAACTTGGGAGTATAAGAAACCTCAGGAGTTTGCATTGGAAGTGAAGGACTTTGCACTGTCTCTTAACTTTGGACTTCAGAGGGGGGCTATAGAAAGACAGAGAGATCGATAGATCAGGACCCTGCACATCCTTCCTTTTTACTTCTCTGCTGCTGTCTCTTTGATGTATTGCTGTCCCTTTGATGTATTGTTGGGGAATCTCCCTTCCAGCAACACCTTCTGTCTCTCTTCACCATTTTGCTACCATGCGAGCTGGACATGCTTCCTGTATCTTCATCCATCCTAGTTTGATTAGATTAGATTAGACTAGAATCTTATCTCTAACAGTCAACGGTTGTTGTAAGTACTCATGCCAGGCATCCTGTTACCAACCAAGAATGTGATAAGCTGAATTGTGTGGACCAGGCCTGAGAAATATCCAGGTAATCTATATCTTCCACAAAACTCTGGATTGGCCACTACAAGAAGAGGAAAATGACAATAAATTTTTAAAATATGCTTCTGCTATATGCATGCAGCATTAGGTACCTGGATACATTAATCAGTATCAGTGACGTCTTCAGGGAGACAGTGGGAAAGAAAAGCAGTGAGGCAGCTATACTGCTACTATGTGTACCATGTGAAAAGGAGTGTTGGCAGATTTTTCAGCATGACTTTCAGTAGTGGCTGTGGTAGGTAGAAAGAGATCCCATTGTATTCATGATAACAATTGATGAATGGTTTATAATATGAGGTTGATTAGAGTTATCTTTAGGTTTCCCCTTCTGTTATGACAACTGTGTCTCATCTACTTGATTAGTATTCAGAGCCAGGATGGGGCTATGTGTGACTATATTTGAATTTGAATTGGAAGGCAGGCCATCCAGATTAGGGTCCCTAAAGTCAGTGTTTTGAGATGGAAAAGCTGAGAACTGCACCTAAAGTACAAGCAAGAGGCACTGCTCTGCTGACCATGTAAAAGCAGAACTTTGGACTTCTAATATTTACACCAGGCCCGGCCAATCCAGAGGCTTTATAGTCTCTTCCAATTGTACAGACCAATGCTGTACACCCTATTCTCATCTCATAAGTGCAGAACAAACACTTCCTGGTAACTCACTAAGATCCTAACCTTGGACAATGACCTTTCTCATTGAAGTTCCGAAGTCCCTAGCAGTAGGAATATGTATCTTGCCTTCCCCCCATTGACCATCTTCTTCCCAGCTTTTGCAACCCATTTCTGATTTCTGAATTATTATCTTTGGCAGCTGTTCTGCAGGTTCAAAAGCACATTAACACTCCCCCCTATACCCAATATTCTGCACTCTCTTGAAGTTGTAAGGCTTTTCACCTGCTTTCCATTTTAGGGTGAGTTCCCTGTCTTCCATCAAAGTGGAGGTAGTGGTAGCTTTGGAGGAGATAGGAGCAGAGAGCAGAAGCTGGGGGCTGAGGGTGCCAAAAGCCATGGTGGTAAAAGAAAAGCTAAATTAGTAAAAGTAAATAAATATACACAGATATTTATACTTAAGATAACTTCCCATTTGTGACATAAAAATATAAATATACAGGTTTAAAACATATGCTTGATCCAGACCTCACATTTCAGAAGTGTGAATTAATGTGCTAATATAATGTTTTAATATATTAATGGGAAATATAACCAGTGCCTTGCTTTGGTATAAACAATTCCTTGCAAAATATTTTAAGCCACTTTACAAGCTAAGTGGAAAGAGGTTGGAACATGACATTTGGTAAAGTAACAGCTCTCATCATCTAAGTGATGTGGTGACATTTAGTGTTGACTTCACCATGCTATGCACCTTTGGAAATTTAATTTTACATGTTTTGTAGGAAAGGCTTAATGCCTTTCATTTCCAAAAATAGTAGGTGCGATATGTTATATATAATTGATTTTAGCAATCTCACCAAGATACTTTTGTGAAAAAGGGAGCAGGAATAAGTGACCATAAGATGTTATAGAATCAAATGTTATCAGTAAAGGTGGTGTTGGGGAGGTGGGGAGAATCCAAATAATGGTTGACTGGTTTTACTTGGGTTTCCTACCCTGGAAAAGAAAAAGAAAAAGAAAAAAAGTAGCATTGATTAGACTGGAGAATCCATCTGGTCTGCTGGATTCCATCTGACCCATTATCTGTATTTAATATGGTACAAGTCCTGGATGTTCTTGTGGATAAGTTGTCATTAAAATTAGCATTGCAGTTTATTTATTTAGAGTCTTTGTAAATATCTGCTCTGAAAGATTTCTTGAGAAAGCTGACAAAAGATAAAAACTTCAAGTAAGAATTAGCAAAGAAATTCAATACCTAAATCTGATTGCGAAAGTTCAGTGGTAAAATTCTCAGCAATAAAACAATTCCAGTGCTAAAACAATCATTGATAAATTATAGGGTTGCCAGCTTTGAGTTGGGAAATACCTATAGATGTTTGGGGTGGAGCCTGAGAGGGTGGGGTTTGGTGACTTGGAGGGACTTCCACAGGGTACAATGCCATAGAGTCCACCTGCCAAAGCAGCCATTTTCTCCAGGGGAACTGATTTCTATCACCTGGAGATCAGTTGTAATCCTGGAAGATTTCGAGCCACCACCCAGAGGTTGGTAACCCCATAAATTCAACAGTATAAAATAATTCACAACGGGCGCAGGCCATAAAATGTCAGAGCAGAAAATATCATTAAAATACCAAAGAAGATGGCAAACTTCGCTAAAAACTTGGATGAAAATCAGTGTTTTTGCCTGGCACCTAAAATCCAATAAAAATGCCCCCAGGTGAACTTCAAGGGGGAGGGCATTCCACAGTAGGGTTGTGGAAAGCCCTGTGCCTGATTGCCACTTGCCTCACTCCCACGGGTGAGAACACAGAGAGTGTGCTTGGAATAATGACCTTAGTTGGTAGGCAGGACTGCTGCTGTGCAAAATGCACGCATACTACCTAGATCCTCTGATAGAACAGCATTTGCGGTTCCATGTCTTACCTGGGACCCCGAGGTCGGCTCCTAATACCCCCCCTTTGGATGAACTCACACAACCAGTTTCTTTAGAAAATTAGGTGGATAAACTTGGCCACAACTTTTATTGGTTACAGCTGTAGAGCATTGGCACAGCATGGGTCCACCGGATCCAACCTATCGGCTGGCCCGTGTGCCAGCCGAGTTAACCGTTACCCAGCCAGCCGGCATGGGTAGAGAAGGCGGGAGGGCAGGTTATCGGAACTCACACGGACGCTTGCCCCTTTGTGAGCTCCCCTGCCCTCTGGCTGTGAGGGCAAGCACTGTTATTCCTTGAGCTAGCCAGCTCCGTTCAGCCCTCACGCCAAGACCCTTAAAGGGTCCCCCAGCTCCGGAATTGGCTCGCAGGCCAAATTCCGCCAACAGATCCGGCCCCATGCTGTTACCGCCGAAAGTTGTGACAGATATTGCAATGCAAAACTGTAAATAAACACTAAGAATACCATACCTATAAAGACCCTGTAAACACCCCTTCTGCGTTCCCTCAACTTCCAAACACCAAAACCCCCGGCACCATAATACCTGGGGAGGGATGGGTGGGGAACCGGGCTCTCCTCGTGGCCAAGTGGGGAGGGGGGAGCAGCTTCCCTTCCCTTATAATGCCTCCCCCCTCCCTGACCACCCCCTGCCCTCTATTGGCTGGGGAAAAGGGGGGAGGTGCGTTTTTCCTTTCCGGTCACGCACCGGGCCCCCCGCCCCTTCCCGGCCAGCGACCTCGCTGTCCCTGCCCGTCCCCGCAAATGGCGGGCCCGGCTCACCCGGGCCCTTCTGCTTGCGGTTCCATGTCTTACCTGGGACCCCGAGGTCGGCTCCTAATACCCCCCCTTTGGATGAACTCACACAACCAGTTTCTTTAGAAAATTAGGTGGATAAACTTGGCCACAACTTTTATTGGTTACAGCTGTAGAGCATTGGCACAGCATGGGTCCACCGGATCCAACCTATCGGCTGGCCCGTGTGCCAGCCGAGTTAACCGTTACCCAGCCAGCCGGCATGGGTAGAGAAGGCGGGAGGGCAGGTTATCGGAACTCACACGGACGCTTGCCCCTTTGTGAGCTCCCCTGCCCTCTGGCTGTGAGGGCAAGCACTGTTATTCCTTGAGCTAGCCAGCTCCGTTCAGCCCTCACGCCAAGACCCTTAAAGGGTCCCCCAGCTCCGGAATTGGCTCGCAGGCCAAATTCCGCCAACAGATCCGGCCCCATGCTGTTACCGCCACAAGAACAGGACATCCCCATTAGTCCTGTTCCCGCCAACGCCCTTACAGCTGCAGCCAAGAAAGCAAGTTATGCCTGATTCCGTGCAACCAGACGTCCATTCCCCAGGCCGATAAATGTACCCCATCCGCTCGGAACATGGCCTCCGTTTTGTGAGATATGTCTGGATGGCGAATCCAGATACCGCCTCCCGACTCGACGACCCGGCCCAGCCTGCCGGACACTTTCCGCCTTGCCACGTCCACCTTCTTGGGATGAGCTGCGCCTCGCCACGACCTCCGTTCCAACCAATCCGACCAGAAGATGACAGTGCCGGGCAGAATCTCACGCACTAAGGCCAGGTCGGCCAGTACCTGGCGCTCGAGGGCCACTCCGGGGCACTCAGTCAAATCGTTTTCCCCCAGCTGTAGCAGCAGAACGTCGGGAGGGTGGCGCCTCGCCGCTACGCGCCCCAACCAAGGCAACAGGGACCTCCATCGCATGCCACGCTGCGCCATCCACGTAATGTGTGCCGCATCTCCCAAGCCCAAGTCTTTTCCCCAGCCTGATGAGGATGCATACAAACCTGCCCGATGAACGATGCTGTGCCCAAAGATCCACACAGTCCTGTACCTCTGTCCTGGAACTGAGGAGTCAGAGAGCCGGTCACTGGCTGGACTCCGGCTGTGGCCTGATGTATGCCCTAAAGGCCGTAGAGCGCCAGCGGCCTATAGCCCGTATGCGTACCTCCGGCAGGCCGACGTCCGCAGCCGTGGTGGCTGCCCCAATCCTGAAGGAGTGAGGCCCAAATTCCATGCCTGGTAAGCCCAAAGCCCCCAGAGCCAACCTGAAAACCCCCGTAAACTGATATCTGGTCAATGGGGCCCCGTCTCTATGGATAAGTAGGGGGCCACCGCCTTCCGGACGCATTGCTAAAAAGGCTCGAGTGGTCTGCACGGGACACGGGCCAGCCGGTAGTGGCCCCAATTGCAGGCGCGCCCCTTTACCCAGTTGGTCTGTCTTTGACCTCCGAATATACAATGACATCCCCTTTTGCCCGAAGGAAACATCCTGAACACCCAGGGGTGTGTTGGTGAACAAGATTTTAGAGCTCGCCACCAGTTCCCCAACCCTCAAGGCCCCAAAAAAGGCCAAGACGAATGCAGTCTCAAATAGTGCAGCCTCGTATCGGGACCAACACAGCACTGGAAGCTCCCGCAAAATCCCCTTCAACAGCTCGAAGGTCACGGGCCGTCTGTGATCTGGAGGCCGTGCGGCTTGCCTCCGCCAGCCCTCGACTGCTCTATGGGCTTGGAATGAGTGGCACGGGTCCGTAAACCCCTCCGCCTTGCTAAAGAATGTGATGGCGGCCATGCGACCCCTGATGGTACTGTGGGAGAACCCGCCGTCCTGCAAGCATGCCATATAGCGAAGCACCCAGACCCCTTCCACCGGCAAGGTCTGCGGGCCCCCGAATCCCGCAGTAAAGTCAAAAAATGCGTCGATAGCCCTCGCATACTTGGCGAGAGTGGAGGGGGCGATGGACCCATAGATGCCCCGCCTTATTGTACCTTCCCAAGTTCCCACAGCTCCTCCGGAAAGGGGTCTGAAACGCGGTTGGCTCCTGGCGCCAGTATGCGGAAACGTTCCTCCTGTTGGCGAGACAAAGCGTCCGCTATGCTATTATCCACGCCTGGCACATGGCGTGCAGAAAATGTAATGTTATCAGCCAAGCAGGCCAGAACCAGGCAGCGAACCAACCGCATCACCCGTTCAGACTTGGACGTTTGCTTGTTCACCACCCGCACCACCGCCTGGTTGTCGCACCAAAACCGCACCCTTTTGTCCCTAAAGAGATCCTTCCAAATGATCACCGCCACCAGTATTGGGAAGAGTTCCAAGAAGGTGAGATCTTTGAGCACTACAGAACCCTCCCACTCCTTGGGCCAGGGCCGTGCACACCACCTGCCGTCATAGTAGACGCCGAACCCAGCGCTGCCCGCTGCATCAGAGTGGATCTGGATGGCATCCTGCAAATCCATCGGGTGCTGCCAAATGGTAACCCCGTTGTAGCCCTCCAGGAACCGGAGCCACACGCCTAAGTCCTCCTTCATACCCCTGGTCACCCGTACCCGGTGATGTGGCGCCCTGACCCCAGCCGTCGCTCTGGCCAGCCTGGCGCAGAAACCCCTGCCGGGCGACACGACCCGGCAAGCAAAGTTCAAATGCCCCATCAGTGACTGCAGTTCCTTCAACGTGCACTTCGCCCGTGCCCTAACCAAGGAAATGAGCGCTTGGAGGGCAAGGAGTTTGTCCTCTGGCAACCTGGATGCCCCAGCTACAGAGTCTAATTGGATACCCAGGTACGTTAAACTAGTGGCCGGCCCTTCGGTCTTGTCTGCTGCCAATGGGACGCCGAGCTCTGCAGCAAGCCGCTGAAATGCTCGCAGGGACTCCGCGCAAGTCTCGTCATTCCCAGGGCCGACAAAAAAGAAGTCATCCAGATAATGAGTAATCCCTGTAAGCCCTGTCCTCGACTTCACCGCCCATTCAAGAAAAGTACTAAATGTCTCAAATGCCGCGCAGGCCACCGCGCAACCCATAGGCATGGCCTTGTCAAAGTACCACGCCCCTTGGAACCTGAAACCCAGCAACGAAAAGGAGTCGGGGCTTACTGGGAGCAGTCGGAATGCCGACTGAATGTCACACTTGGCCATGAGTGCCCCTTGCCCGCAAGCCCTGACCAGTCCCACTGCGTGATCAAAGGAAGCATATTTGACCGAGCAAAGCTCGGGGGGGATACCGTCATTCACCGAAGATCCCCTCGGGTACGAGAGATGCTGAATAAGGCGATACTCGCCTGGTGTTTTCTTTGGCACCACCCCCAAGGGGGACACTCGCAGGTGGTCCATAGGGGGCGCGCTGAATGGGCCCGCAATGCGCCCCGCTGCCAATTCTTTCTGCAGTTTTGCCGCGACCACCTCGGGCATCTCCCTGGCCGACTTCAGGTTGTTGGAATCGGTAGCTATGCGCGGGCCGCAGGCAGGAATGGGAAAACCCTTCGTGAACCCATCCAAGATATATTGTCCGGCCTCCCTCAAGGGGTATTGTGCCAAGAGGGGTCTCAGGGCATCCACCCGAACCGGGGTGGCCGCCAAGGACCACCAGTCCTGTGGGGCACTAACGTCTGGAAGAAGAAGGGGCTGCGGTGCCAGATGACCCCCTCCCCCTTTTGTGTTGGCACCACCGGAGAAGGGTTTTCCACCCCGAAAGGGCTGCTGGGTGCCGGTGGACCGTGGGCAATACACCCGCCCGTGCCCGCCCCCGCACACCTCGCAGCTATGGTGGAACTTGCACCGTGCCCGGCGACACCGGCCCTGGTTATATTCCCAACAGACCCCCCGCGCCCGTTCCTTGCGCACGGCCCAGCGATCTGTCTTCACCTCCCCTTTTCCTTTAATGCACGGGCCGACCTCCCTGAGCCAAACCTTGTCTTGCAGCAGGTCCCATCGAGCCCTGTCATTGAGCGACGCCAGTTTACGGCAGGTCTCGTCGTAATCTATAGCCGGCCCCTCGCCAGCCAAAACCCTCGCCTCAACCACGTTGCTCATGTGGTTGAGCAGGTGCCAGCCCCTGTCCGGGTACGCGGTAGCGACAACCCCTGCATACACCAGGTAACCGGAAACCCAGTTGAGGAAGGTGCGCTCCGCTTCCTCGTTCTTCTCCTTCTTCTCCCTCTTGTCAGATTTCACTGTGCGGGCCTCGGCCCCCGTTTGTGAAGCAACTTGAAGACATTGACGTAATACCCGTCCAGAATGCTGTCCCTCAGCTCCTCAGATAGATGGAGCCCCGGCGGCTCCTCTCCATTCAAGTACGTGGATAGGATTGCAGAAGGGTCAGAGACGTCAATGTTATCCCATACCACCCCAGGGCCCCGCCCGGCTTCCTGCCTGGCTTGTGCAGCTAGCGCCCTGCGGTGTATGGCCCAGGCTGGCAGCCCTGGCACATGGGCCGCCGTTGCCCAGTAACCACTCGGCGGCTGCGCACCTCGTCCTGCGTTCGCACCCTCACCTGAGGAGACCGCGCCCTCTGCCTCGTCGCGGGAGTGCATGGAAGAGCCCGAGCTACCCCTCTCCTGTCCCCCGTCTGCAGTGCGTGATGCAGGCCGTGAAGCCTGGTGACTGGCCGAGCTGGAGGAAGCCCCCCCTCGCTGCTGGGCTAAGCTCCCCTCCGCCCCAGCCTTCCGGGTTCGTTTGGCTGCCGGCTCCTGGCTCATCTTGGCCACCTTCTCCGAGAGTTGAGCAAAAGCCTGCTGAAGGCCCCGCATGGTGTCGGTGAGCTCCGCAACACCTTCAGACCCATCTGAGCCGCGCGGTACCGCCTTCCTTCTTGCCGTAGCTCCCGCTGGTTGTCCGACTGCTGCAGGCCGTGCCCGCCCCTTGGGAGTTGACTGGGGTGTTACCCCAGCCACTGTGCCCGTGCGCCGGGTGCTGCGTGATGGGGGCCTCATACCTGCTCAGGACCAAAAACACAACACATTAAAAACCCCCAGTTCCCTGTTACCCGCCCCCAAACGGCTAGAAGCATGTGCGGGCGGCCAGAGGGGAGGTGAATCGTCCTGTGGACCGACGGATCAGTTGTTCTTGACCTAACTGATGCCGGCCGGCCACCAAAGTCCCCATTTTCGCACCTGGACCGCCTCCTGTGTTGGAAAAGAATGGCTCTGATGATGAGTCCTGCGCTTAGTCTGGGGCCGCGACTCCCCATGGGAGGCCCTGCCGTTGCCCATGGCATGGTCACCCGGCCGGCACCAAGGCCCCGCCCCCCGAGCTAAGCAGGTAACCCTGGTCAAATCACTCTCAAGTAGCTTGAACTATCTCCCACTTTTCTTGTGTGGATTGATATATGTTTGCCAGCTAAGGACTGTTGGTAGCACATCAGGAATTCATGTTGGGGGGGGTTGGCCCTATTACAGGAGGGTTATGGGACATTGTGCTTCTATGGGAGGCTCAGTGTCCTGTAGCAGAACACATGCTGGGTATGTATAAGATCTCCAGACCCATCTCCAATTAAAGGTTCTCAGATAGCAAAGTTTTGAAAGTCCTCTGGAGAGTGAATGATACTGGGCTTAATGGTAAGTCCACCCCGTACCACTAACTTTATATGATCAATTTTAGTTAATGAGTAGCTAATAACTGTAACGTATTTTGCGTCCGCCTTCGCTCTGGGCCCATGGTGGCGGGGCAGGCCCGGGGGCTCCGAATGCTGCCCTGCGCCGCCCCCACAGGCCCCCCAGCCGGCCCGATGACCCAGCACCCGTACAGGGAAGGCTGCGGCCCGTCCCCCACTTCCACTCTGGGCCCGGGGCGCCGGGGCAGGCCCGGGGGCCCCGGATGCTGCCCTACGCCCCCCCCGTCGGTCCGACGGCCCGGCACCCTCACGGGGGAGGCTGCGGCCCGTCCCCCGCTCCCGCTCCGGGCCCCGGGCAGCGGGGCAGGCCCACGGGCCTAGGAAGCGGCCCCGCGCCGCCCCCGCAGCCCCCGGATGGCTGGATGGCCCGGCGGCGGGCCTAGGAAGCGGCCCCGCGCCGCCCCCGCAGCCCGCGGACGACACGATGGCCCGGCGGCCGCGCAGGAGAGGCCGAGGCCGCGGCCCGTCCCCCGCTCCCGGTCCGTGCCCCGGGCAGCGGGGCAGGCCCACGGGCCTAGGAAGCGGCCCCGCACCGCCCCCGCAGCCCCCGGATGGCTCGATGGCCCGGCGGCGGGCCTGGACGCGGCCCCGCAGCGCCCCGCAGCCCGCGGACGGCTCGATGGCCCGGCGGCCGCGCGGGAGAGGCCGCGGCCCGTCCCCCGAGTCCGTGTTAGGCCCGGGGCGGCGGGGCGGGCCCGATGGCCTGGGAGCAGCCCCGCGCCGCCCCCTGGCCCGGGCAGGCCAGACGGCCCGGCCCCGCCCGGCTGGGAGCCGGCGAGGCCCCCCCCCATGCTCTCCCCGGGTCCGTCTCCCGCGCCCGGCGTCGAGAGCCCGGCGCCCGTGCGGGGAGAGCGATGGCCCGTCCCCCGCTTCAGCTCTGGGCCCCGGGCGGCGGGGCATGCCCCAGGGCCCAGGAAGCTGCCCCGCGCCGCCCCACGGCCGGGCAGGCCCGATGGCCCGGCCCGGGCCGGCTGGGGGCCGGCGCCCGCGCCGGCCGGCAGAGCGGCGGGGCCGGGCCGCCGACGGCGGGGCCCAGCCGCGGCAGCCGCGCCAAGCCGCCGGGACTGCTCGGCGGCCGCGAGGCAGGGCGCAGGGGGGAAAGTGGCGAGGGAGGAGGAAGGCCGTCCCCCTTCCCCCCTCCCTCCCCCTTAGCCGCCGGCATTCCCCCAGAAGGGGCCCGGGCCTACCTGTGAAGAACGGCTTCCTGCGACCCGGGCTCTGAACCGGGCTCTCCTCGTGGCCAAGTGGGGAGGGGGGAGCAGCTTCCCTTCCCTTATAATGCCTCCCCCCTCCCTGACCACCCCCTGCCCTCTATTGGCTGGGGAAAAGGGGGGGGGGAGGTGCGTTTTTTCCTTTCCGGTCACGCACCGGGCCCCCCGCCCCTTCCCGGCCAGCGACCTCGCTGTCCCTGCCCGTCCCCGCAAATGGCGGGCCCGGCTCACCCGGGCCCTTCTGCTTCTGTTTGAGGAAGAGCAAGGTGGCAGTGTCTGCCAATTCCACTTCACCCTGGAGACACCACCTTTGCCTCCAGTGCTGTTGCTGAAAGTGTGCTGACCCACAGGAACAAAATTATGGCGGTGGTGGTGGTGGCAGTGGTGGGGAACTCAGTGGGCTGGAACAGTAGGGGGGAAGCAGGAAAGTCCTTCTCTGCAAAAGTCTGCAAATGACTGGCTGCACAGTAGTAACTGCTGCGCATGCATTGAAATAAATACGTGAAAGATGCTTAGGGACTGTGTATAGTTATATATACTTATGGAAAGATCAATATGGGCCTTATAATTTAAATCTGATCCATAAACAGTGTAGTTGTTTATGAATCAACTATAAAGTATAATATTCATAATGCAATGCAACTAAATGTAAATCCTTATGTACAAAAACATCTAAGGCCTGCAAAATATTAAATATCGAAACTACAGCAGTTAAGAGAGAAGCCAGAATTTGATCTAAGTGAGGTAAGTCTGTCTCCCAGTTTTTCAAAATGGTTCCTTATAGCAAACCTTAAATTTCACCCCAAAGGATGCCTTTCTGTTATGAAGGAATGTTATCTTACTGTTGAATTAGTTTTGAATTTAGTTTTGGGTGTTATCAAAGACTTCCGTTTGGCTTACAAAAAGCTTGTTAATCTTGTATATCAGTGTCTCATCTGTAAAATTTGATTATGCTATACAATTTATCCTTTATTAAAATGATAATGCCAGGCTTCTCTGATCTCTAGATTTCTATGGTATATCTTGGGGACTGATCCTTATGAATTCTTTATGAATCCTTCAGTAGTACAACAGCAAAATTAGCATGCAGCAAAGAACTACATAAATGGCTGTCTTTACAATACACCAGTGTTGACGTTTTCCAATATTAATATTTGTAACTGCTCCATTTAAAGCACCTCAAACTGCTGAAATTGTTTCTAATTGACATGCACAGTATATTGCATTTCATGCGATAAATAATTGAACAAGTAACAGGAAAAATCATAAGCTGGGGTGCACGGTAAGCTACTTATAGCAGTATCAATTATCGGCTACAAATCTGCACACAGCGGTATCAGTTTAAGTATGAGAAAATAGCTATTAACTTGTTATTGATTATGTACCATAATTTATTTTCTTTGTTAACATTCCAGAGCAATAAATATATTAAATAAAAACTGGAAAAAAATCAATACACACAAGGCAAAAGAATGATCGGGGCAATGTTTGCCTTGAAATAACAAAGTATGGTACTTCGTGAATGCATAAGGCCTTGAAAATGACTGCGACTTGCCTCTGCATCCATTTAAGGAGGTAAGTTCAACCTTTACCACTTTTCAGAAGTCTGGTTAGGCTGGAATTGTAGCCCATAGGGAGGGAGAGACAGATAGGAGTAGACAGGGGCCTAGTGTCTATAATATTAGAGAGCAGTTACGGAAGCATTGGCTGTAATATTTTTGGGTCTGCAGATAAAGATTACCAGAGTAGGGAATGGTTTAAGACAACTTTAATATGAACAAAAACTAAAAACTGGCCAAGTACGTCAGGCTTTAAACCTTGCTCTAGAACAAAACATATGATCTTAGGGCTAGTCCACCAAGTACTGATACTTTAATAGTATAAAATAGTCTCTGAATTGTAAATTCTATTGGTACAGTGGGTTATAAACAAACCACAAGGCACTTTTGCAGTGCAAAATTCTGAGTGTGGCATTAATGTCCCCCCCCATGAATTCATTCATCTCCAAAGGAAATACATTTCCATGTTACTGGCAACAGAGGGCTGGTTTCTGCCCTACTGGTGCAGATGATTGTCAGATTCACATTGGCTGGGATCTATGCTTCACCAGCAATGTTTGAAAAGAAGAACTATGTGAGATGATTAAGTGGCATGACTATGCTAGAGCCATTGGTCCCTAGAAGAGCAGCATTGGGGATCACCAACCCATCCATGTGGCTTGTGAACTGGTACGGTGTGGAACTTTGTTCTGAGTCAGTGGCACCTAAAGTGTTCAATTAATATATGAATTAGCCCTGAAATGTGTAGGTGAAGAGCTCTGTCTGTTTTATCCTGCTTTTGAAAACCAGTCCACAATATGTATTGTACTGTGTCACAAAATTCCAATTATGAAGTGTCATATAGATCTTAATGTTTTGAAGGGTGTAGATAAATTTTCAATGACTGTAATTGTTTAAAAACTTTCTGGTGTGTTTGTTAGAAATCAGGTGGGATCCCTAGATCAGAGAAATACAAGTGTTTGAACCCTCTCTTATATTTGCATCCACAGTATGAATTCAATATTATTTTTTCTAAGCCCTCAATACCATATGTATAGACTTGGCTTTCACCAGCAAATCCTTATAATTTATAAAAAGCACTTTTTCAGTACTTGATACTTACTCGAGGCTGCCTGTGTAGGTGTGTCATAAAAATTATTTAAATTTAATACCCTAAGCATGCCACTTTGCTTAAAAGAATTACTGCTTTTCATTGGCAGTTCTTATTCTTAAAATTTCTCAATTTTATTATGAAGGTACTGTGGGGCAAAATTATCTACCAGTTATGGCTATCAGCAGAAATACTTAAAGAACATATGTGGCTCTCTGCTAGTATAATTCAAAGCACAGGTATTGACTGATGAAGCCCCCAAAAGTCTGGAATGGGGTACCTGAAGCACCATCTTCTCCCATATGAAACTTATAGATTGTTAAAATTCTCAACAAAATTTATTGAGCCCTCCAAATTCTTCGCTTATGTCCCCAATAGAAGCTCATTATGACAAAAATGCGAGAAATAAGTGACTTTCTAACGTATGGCAATATGGTAAATACTCATGGAAAATTAAAATCCTGGCAAGACATTAGAAATGAAGGAATTAATATTCAATGGTTATTATATCACCAGTCATCTTCAAGATAAAAGAATATCATCAGCACGGAAGGTGGAGTTCTGAAAGACATGACTGAGTTTGAACAGCTGATTACAAAACAAAAAGATCATTTATTACAATGGATATACAAGTTATTACTTCAGTTAGAGCCAGAAGAAGAACAAGTTAAAAAATATGATTAAATGGATGCAGAATTTCAGAGAGCAAATACCAGTGCACCCGTGGGAACAGTTATGGGGAAAAGAAATTAAGTTTACAGCCACCTAGGCATTAAGAGAAAATTGTTTTTTTCAGATGTTACATAAATGTTCTTCAGATGGTATATAACTGCAAAGGATATTGAGAAAGTAGACAAAAATTGCAAAGAAAAATGCTGGAAATGCCAAGATATAGATGGAACCTTTTACATATATGGTGGACCTGTAAAAATACAAAAAGATACAGAAAGGAAATATATGGAAAAATGCAGAACATATTAAAATTTAAATTCCCTATGGAATCTAAGAATATGCTATTAGGATTATTGTCCAATAAATTACCAAAAGTTTCAAAAGAGATATTTCAATATATGGTGACAGTGGCTAGAATCATTTATGCAGCAAACTGGAAATCTGACATCTGTCCAAGTTTAGAAGAATGGGGAAATGAACTTGCCAATTATGCAGTAATGGTGAAATTTACAGTTTGAGAAATAGATATATTTTGAAATCTGAGGAGAGATGGAGTGTTTATTATGCAAACAGGAGATAAATTTAGAATGAGAAATAGCTTAAAAGTATATACAAATGTATTGCTATGCATATAAATGTATATGTGAGAAATATGATAGCTTTTCTTTAAGCTTTGGTATATTAAAAGTTATAGCTAGTATCCATACACATTGAAATATATAACATAAAATATGTTATAATGAGGAAATCAACAATATAGTTGCAAAATAGATTAGTTATGAAATTTGAATTTCAAAATGTTTGAAGAATGGAACATAGTATCCTATAGAAAGTGTGTTAAAATTATAATGATGGGGAAGTAGGGGAGAAATCCATCAGTGACTATTAACCATAAGGTATAGATAGGAACTCTCAGACTGGGACAAGTGATGCTCTGTATTCTTGGTGCTTGGGGGGGGGGTAACAGTGGGAGGACTTCTAGTGTCTTGGCCCCACTGCTGAACATCCTGATGGCACCTGGTATTTTTGGCCAATGTGTGACAGAGTGTTGGACTGGATGGGCCATTGGCCTGATCCAACATTGGCTTCTCTTATGTTCTTAAATATTTACTTTTCCTGTTCTATATATCTTGCAATGTATAATAATCTTGGTATATATAACCTATTATATAATCCCTCTTTTTCTTTTGTATCCCCTGTATAATTTGCTTTCTAAAATTAGATAGATAGATGATAGATAGATGAGAGAGAGAGAGAGAGAGAGAGAGAGAGAGAGAGAGAGAGAGAGAGAGAGAGAGAGAGAGATATTCTCAACAGCAGCCCATTTTGGGGATCCCACCTCTTTGTGGAAGTTGTTTTGATTAGAGTTTTTTCTATAATGGCATCTCATTTGGAGGAACTCCCTCCCTGGTTCCCACAATGATGGTTTGTAGATTCCAAGTGAAGGTAGATTTCTTTTCCTGAGATTTTAATAGAAAAGAGTAAGAGTCCAGTAGCACCTTAAAGACTAACGGAATTTGCAGTGGGAAATTAGCTTTCGTTGAGTCACTGCTCCTTCAGTTTTAGTGGTTTTAAGTGTTCCAATCTCTTGCTGATGCTTTAATCTGGTTGGTAGTTTGTATTTTGGTATTCAATTGTTTTATCTTTGTGATATATTTTAAAAAACATATTGCAAATTCCCTTAAAGTTATGGCTGAAGGGTGAGTTGTAGATATAAAAGGTGCTACCATCATAAGAAATTAGAGTTTTAGGAGGTAATAATCCTTTGTGTGCTATCCAGCCTTCAAGGAGTCACTCCATTATTAGCCATGCCATTTGTACTGCCCTACATGAATGACAATCAGTCCATTAAACCATATGACTACTATTATTTTGCTACGAATCCTAATATTCGTTCTTCACATCAGAAACTGGTCTTGCTCATCTGCAGGCTTCTATTGCTTTTGATTCATTTGTGCAGAAAAAATTGAGACCAGAATAATACATGCTGTCTTTTTGTTCTATATTTGGATTAGCTTCTGTTTCACGGAGACTGAAAAAAATGATCATTTATATTAATAGGTAAGACAAAAGGCAAAAGTTTAACATCCAGTTACTTCTGGGCATGTTTAGACTTCATTATATTCTTGTTTATAGAGCAAGGTGGTGGGCGGCAATAAACCCATTTGTCTTATATCAACTACTAAAGATTATTTCCTTAGTCTGGGTATATATGTACATGTTGAAGTATAGATGGTGTTCAGCTTTACTCCAGTTATGCAGTGTGCATGTGTGTGCGTGCGTGTGTGTGTGTGTGTGTGTGAGAGAGAGAGACAGAGACAGAGACAGAATGGAGAGGATGGTTCTTCTATTTCATTTCACACCTAAGGTCTGCAAAATGGTAATATGTGAGCCAGGTTCAGTCCATCCATTACTTGACTACCTCCTACTCTGCAGCTTGTCCCAATTTCCTTTTCCCAGCATTCTTCCAGTGGAGCAATTTCATCTCCCCCTTTCCCTCTTTTGATACTTTATTATAGCTCTTCTGCTCAACTCTTATCAGTGCTTCTTCAGATCCTCTTTGTTCCTATCTTTGCCTCCAGCACTGATTTCATGGCTATGCTATGCCATGTTTTCTGCTTCTTGCGCTTATTCACCAACTCTCCTCCTCCTACTTTTCCACTGCCACAGTATGAGCCTCACTTTAAAAAAGCACTAAACTTTAATTTCCTCTTTTAGCAGGTTGTCTTTTGTTTAAAATGTATGGCTTCTATTTTCTGAGGCTGTTTCTCATGGATCTGGTCTCTTCTCTTCCCTCCCAGTGTGGCAGTGGAATAAGGCTGGTACATACTGTTACAGTTATGATGCTCTTTTGCATACAGGGATGCACAACCCTGTAGATTTTCTTGCTCTTTTTGCCGGTATTCAATAAGTTCACATTCTTCCTGCCTAGTTTTTTTTTTTTTTTTTTTGGGGGGGGGGAGTTCAGCTGTTTAACTGAATGTTAGAGAACTAAAATATGGCTTTGTTGTCTATCTTATGCCTTTTTAACTCATATATACCATTTAGCACTTTTCCAATAGATTTTATTATCTCCTGATGTGTAAACTGCATCATCAAAGTCAGTTGATAACAGATTATTTAAAAGAAGAAGAGTTGGATTTATGCCCCGCCCTTTACTCGGAGTCTCAGAGTGGCTTACAATCACCTTCTCTTCCTCTTCCCACAACAGACACCCGGTGAGGTAGGTGGAACTGAGAGAGCTCTGAGAGAATTGCTCTTGAGAGAACAGCTCTGAGAGAACTGTGATTGACCCAAGGTCACCCAACTGGCTTCATGTAGAGGAGTGAGGAATCAAACCTGGTTCTCCAGATTAGAGTCTGCCGCTCTTAACCGCTACATCACACTGGCTCTAGAGAGCCAAACCCAAATTATCTGTACAGGCCTTTACTTTTACCAAGCATTTTAAAACTCTTGATTCCCTTTTGCCTGTGGCTTTTGAAGTAAATCTGTATGCATCAGCATAACAAAAGAATGATCAGCCAGCAAAGGTCACGTGAAAAGATACCTACTTTTTATCTACATGCTTGCTGACTGCTCAACAAAATCTAAAGGAATAATGGTTAATGAAACCAAAATGCCCCTTATTAAGGGCACCTAAGTAAACTTGTTAATTGTTGGATAAGACTCAGGTAAACCAAAGAGCAAAAAAAGCTGCTGATAGCAAATTATTTACAGCACAGATGATCCCAAACTGACTACAAAATGTTTGTCTTTAAACTCACCATTTCCAAGCTGTTGAATGAATCCCTACCTATAACCTCAAGTGTTTATAATCCAATTTATAATCTGTCAGTAAACATTGCCCAGCAGAACAAAGAATGTATAGTTAGAAGTGCAAGTGGGGGGGGGATTACTTAGTTGCCAGCCCCTGACAACAGATATCAATACTGTTGTCTGTTTTTTCTGTCAAAACTCATCTGAATGTTGAACATGTTTGGCATATACAGTTATGTTCTTTAGCTTAAATTACTGTTGAAATTTTATCCCTTCATTTAAAATAACCCAGTTGAACCATCAAAATTCAAGATGAACTACTGTACACACAATTTTCTTTTATGCATTTCTTGCTTTTGTATAAAGCTAGCTCGCTTAGTGGGTAATGATGTTCATCTGACGTTCTTAGAATCTAAAGCATGGATCACTCTTCTACCAGGATATGGACTAGGTCAGTGTGACAAAGGCTGCGATCAGATGTGCAGTTCGATCCCTTGTTGCCCCGCCTCTAATTAATCTAGATTATTTTGTAACAGAGAATACTGATCAGACTCACCTCTTTTAGCATTCTTCAAAGTGCTTTTACCACATCCTTGATCAATCAGACGCAATAGCCAGGGATTGTTGCTGTCAGCCACTTTTTAAAAAAGTTTGTCCTTTGAGCATGCTCATAAACATTGATGAGCCTGCTGGGATACGTAGTTCATGGGGCCATCAGCCATTTTTTTAAAAAATGTCCTTTTAGCGTGCTCACAAGCGCTGATGAGCCTGATGGGATATGTAGTTCACTGCTGTTCTCCCTCTCTAAACTTTTCAATTAACGCCTTCCCCAAAGCACAGAAAAAAGCTGAAGTACAGGGGTGACTTTCTTTGAAAGCTTTTATAAAGAAAACAAAGTTTTTGGCACCTCCTGTGGGAGAGGGAGAGGGTGTGTGTGCGAATATGCAGTTATGTGCACATCACTAACTAGTTTTTAAAAAGGCAGCTGAAAAACAAGTGACCGGTCAGACCTGCCTGATGGCTTGGGTGTGCAACAGAGTGATCAGGCAACAGGAAATCCATTTGGAACCAGCTCAGACTAATAGGACCAGACTTTCACAGGTATCAAAGTAAAGGGGGGGATGGGATGCAGATGACTGGGGCATAACAGACAGATGTTGCTCTCTGATCGTGCATTATAAATCTTTAAGGGACCAGCCATGGCAATGGATCAAACTGCACATCTGATCACAGACGGTGAAATAAATCCTTTTTGCAGTTTGGGCATAAAAGAAAGGACAAAGTCTGAATCTGGAGGTTGCTGGAGAAAGTTGCCAAAAGATTTATTGCTAAGGGATTTCTGTTAGAAGCTGATTGTTTTAATGCTGGAGTTTTGGGCTTTAGGACTAGCACTGCCTCTAAGTGCTTGCTCCACATCTGTTGATGGAGAAATTTGGGTTCAATGGAAGGGGTCCAAATAAGTAAAACTATGTCCAGTAGAAGCAAAGTCTTTACTCAGTTGACCATGGTCAAGGGAAGTATCTACCCTTAAAAAAGTTCAAGATTCTGCTGGCTTTGCAGACAAAAGCATAAGCATATATAGACAAATTGACATCAGGATCTTGCAGAACTGTTGCACCAATTACACAATGACAACATAATACTGCACCAAATCTAAACCAATAGAAAAGCAACCCAATTACACAATGACAATGACCCAATTACACAAAACCAATTACACAATGACAACCCAATACTGCACCAAATCTAAATCAATCTCATATTTCCTCCTTAACATATTTTTAAGAATACTACTACCTTATCTATGGTATGTTCCTAGTGCAACACGAACTGAGGACTCAGAAAACAACATCTGTGTTAAAGGTTAGTTTGCCGTATGAGCTGAGGAATGCAGACTTTTGGAGATTTCAGCTGAAAACACAGATAGCAGTGCTGGCTCATCAAACGTTTCCTTCAATTCTTTGCTTGGCCTTCACAGACATAGCTACATTATGGCTCATTCACATTTCACCTTTACCCCCTTCACTGTTCATCTTGAACACCGATGATGACTATTTCTACTAGTACTACTACAACTACTGTTGTTGTTGTGAATTGTCACAGTCAGATATTTGATTGGTACATGGTGTTCTGCAATTCAAGATCTAGCCAAGTTCTTGGGAATTGCACGTGTATCTTTGCAGGATTCTTGCTGTTCCAAGGAGCACTGTCTTTGGGAGCTGATCTGGTGTTATTTGGTCAGTGCCCAGAATGTCCAGGTGTTTCTTGAGACTTCTAGGTACTGCTCCAAATGCTCCAATGACAACTGGCACAATGGTAACTTTCTTCTCCCAGAAATGCTCTAACTCTATTCGTAGGTCCTGGCATTTAATAATCTTCTCCCGTTCTTTCTTTTTTATTCTTCTGTCTCCTGGGATTGCAATGTCAATGATCCAAACCCTATCCCTCATTTTTCCCCTACAATTGTGATATCAGGGGTGTTTGTAGTTGGAAGTCCCCTAAGAATCTTTGCTTCATCATTCTCCATAACCTTGTCTAGTTTGTGCTCCCATGAATTTGTAACTGACAGTAAATCATATTTCTTGCAAAGATTCCAGTACAGCATAGCTGCAACGCTATTGTGGCATTCTTTATAGTCAGTTTGAGCAATTTTACAACAGGCACAGCCGGATCACCCATAGGGTGAACTAGGCGCCCGCCTAGGGCGCGCTGCCTCAGAGGTGCCAAATGGTGCCCCACTCCCCCCAAAGGCACCCCCCCGCCACCAGACCCCCGCCCCTTCCCGGCTTTCCTGGGGGTCCCGCAGCCGCGGAGCCCCCAGAAAAGCTGGCACCGGGAGGGAGGGGGTGGAGGCTAACCCCCTGCCCCCTTGCCGGCTTTCCTGGGGGTCCCGCAGCTGCAGAGCCCCCAGAAAAGCCGGCGCCAGGAGGGAGGGGGCGACGGCTGGACCCCCACCCCCTTCCCGGCTTTCTTGGGGGTCCCACAGCCGTGGAGCCCCCAGAAAAGCCAGCACCGGGAGGGAGGGGGCGGAGGCTAACCCCCCACCCCCTTCCCGGCTTTCCTGGGGGTCCCGCAGCTGCGGAGCCCCCAGAAAAGCCGGCGCTGGGAGGGAGGGGTCGGCAGCTAGACCCCCACCCCCTTCCCTGGCTTTCCTGGGGGCCCCGCAGCTGCGGAGCCTCCAGGAAAGCCAGCGCCCCGCCGCTGCCCCCGGTCTCCAGGCCCCACCGGGAGGTTGGCATCCCCAGTGGGGGGCGCACCAGGCTGTCCTGCCTAGGGTGCCCAGACACCTGGAGCTGGCCCTGACAACAGGCAGTGACCATGTGATCAACCGTTTCAACTTTTGTCTTGCAAAATCAACATTTGCTGTTATCACTGGTCTTCTGAATCTTGGCTTTCATAGTATTTGTTTTGAGTGCTTGCTCTTGTGCAGCTAGAATGAGTCCTTCTGTTTCTTTCAAGAAACCATTTTGGAATCACTTCCAGGTATTTTCACTATCAACTTTGTCCTCTATGTCTTTCAAATATTGCCCATGCAAATGCTTTCTCTTCCAGTTGTCAAAGTGAGTTTTTATTTCAATCTTTTTGTAATTTTCTTTGGTTTCTGTAACCTTAAGTAAATCTGCCTTGTACACTTTGTTGTGGTTATTATTTTTATTACAAAAGGCATTGTATGCCTCCTCATAAGAAAAACGATTCTGTAAGAAACTACCATGGAACTGTCTTTTACTCAGAGAAGTAGGGAATAGACACAAATTATTATTCTCTCAAGATTTCACTGGTATGATCAGAAAGACATGAGTACATGCATGAATGATATACGCAATTTATGAATTTGTTCCAGGAAACACCTGTAGTTCTGTCAGTCTGGGATAGAGAAGGTACATATTCGGTTGCTCTGGACTGGCTCTGTCAAGACATGTGGCTGATGTCAAAACAGTCCCAGGAATGGCAGAATTATTACTTCGTCACCACTGGAAATCCTGTTAGTCTTTCCTTCCATAGATGTTGCTTATACTTTCAAGTCTCTGTTTCAGTCATAAAATTTGTAAACAAATGCTAGATGGATTTTGTGCCTAGTGCTATGTCTGCATCTTGTTGCATTTGTGCATAATTAAAAAATAGTCCTGACTTCTAGATGGTGCATTTTTGTTAGACAGGATAAATTCTCTATCCCAGGCACTTTGCAGGTTACATTTTCCTTCTGCATTATCTATGAAATGCATTTTGATTCAAAACGTAATACCCTCAAGGTGAACATTTATTCTTAGCAGGTGATTCTTTCCTCTAATAGGCCATTAATTTCAAAAAGCCCCCAACTATTTGAAAAATTAATTTAACCATACTAAAATCATGAAGGATATCTTTTTTATGACATTACTATTTTCATTCTATATTACCTTTTCTAGTGCTATTCAATTAAATTCATGAAACCACAATATTGAATTTTTTTGAACTCTATGGTAGAGATTAAAAGGGTTTAAACCAGTCAACCGTTAGTGGTCAGTGCCAGAAATTCAGTCTGTCTTTATGTACAGAATGAAACTTGACACACAGTAGAAAATATTCTCAGTAACCCATATATAGCAATCTTCCCAGGACTGGTCTTAAATAATGAGTAAAGATCAATCAGTACAACTTAGAGTCTTTACAGCTGAGCCCCTCTCCACTGATGTTCAACCAAGAACACTAGGAGAAACTTAACCCCCCTCCAAATTAAAACAACCAAGCTAGCTTTGTATTATCACTGAAAGCAGTTCCTCCAAGTGCAGGAAGGGCAGAAGAAGGGGAGCCAACAGCAGTAGCTGGATAATCACAGGCCAGCTTTATTTATTTTACAGCAAGGTAAGTATCTTCAATGCCTAAGGACACAACTCATTCCATAATCACAGTGTAAGCAACTGCTGTCATATAGAAGAGTCTAGTCTTCTCTGTGCATCCCTGTATTTCAGGTGAGCCCAACCTGACTCCAAGCCCTGAGCAGTCAAGTTGTATACTGGCTATGCTCCTCCTTGCCAAGCTTTTATTGGTGCTGCTCAAAGGAGATGTGCCATATTCTTTCTCCCTAGCTGTGAAGGTCAAGGATAACAGCAGCCCTCAAGGGTTCCTATCCCAGTTCATGGAGGCTCTGTAGCGGCTTTGTCTCCTAATCAGGGTCACGGGGGATGATCCCTGCTGAATCGGGGGTAGGCCAGAAAGGCAGAAGGGAGTGTGATAGTGCTTAAAATAAGCCTTCCCCTGCCCTCCCCTCATGGTGTGTGTTTGCACACCCCAGGACTGCAATGACCACCAATTCCCCTCCAGTTAGGGCAAAACTCCCCTCCACCAGCAAACCCCATCTCTTCCATCCATCCCTGTTGGGGGATGGTAGCAGTGGCAGTGTGAACACAAGGGCATCAATAAAGTCTCATGGATGAGTGTCACAGTCTAAATGGTTTTAGAAGCCTTAATTTCAAGGTTCCCCACTACTAAATAGATTGTAATAATATTTTACATGTCTGTGATTCTATATCAGATCAGTAATCAGAGAGAACTGCTTACTCTTTGGATTGGACTTTGGTTTGAATGAGCCTGTCTTTGTAGACTCCTCCTCTTTCTGTTGTGTACGCAAATTGGCCTGATGGATGTACTCCAGGTACATCTGATGAAATGGACTCTGACTCACCAAAGTTTAAACTGGAATAAGTTTGGTTAGTATTGAAGATGCTATTGGACTCCTGTGTTATTCTTCTGCTACAGATATACAATAGCTACCTATTTGTTTATCAGAATGTCCACCTTCTTCTCTTAAATTACTTTGTGGGCATGGGCAATGGAGATACCATTGGAAACCTGAGAAGAAGGGGAATGTACTAGCTTGATTGCATTCAGATGTCACAAATAAAAATTTCCACTTGTGATGACATGAGCCTGACTAATGTGCTCCCTTCCTCCTCCCCATTCCCTCATTTTGCACACAGAATGCAGTTGCAATTTATTTATTATTTTATTTTATTTGTATCCTGCCCTCCCCTGTGAGTGGGCTCAGAGACCTGGAATCAAATTGCTGAGATGTCTGAATGTAGACACCTGGACAAACTGTAGTTTGTTAACCAGCTTGCTGGCTGTATTGAGGGATGAGAGAAACTCTTTTACTTGTGTTCACTGTAGAGATGAGCAGATCTTCTCCATTTAGCTTCTTTGCATGTTCCTTCACATTTTTGACAACACTTTTGATTCTTGGAGGGGAATTGATGCTGGGCTCACAATGAGGTAAAGCAGGGAACTGGACATGATTTACATCCCCTTGTACACGTGCTACAAAAAAGCTCCCGCCCGCCCTGCAGGAAGGCAGGAAAATCCCTGCTTGTCTGTGGGCAAAATTAGACATTATATCATCCTCAGGTCTGACCCATGGACTCTAGCTCTACAGCTGAATTTAAGCTTTTAAAAATGTTGTGAATGGCCTGATCCTGATTGAGTCTGCCATAAGGCTGGACCAGGTGGTCTTATTTTTTCCTTGTGCCTTTATAAGTGCGAAAACAGTTGAAGAGGCACAGGGGTGGGTGGATAACTAAGGTGCCTGGTTCCACCATGCTGCAGGGGCAATCATGCTTGGGCTCTCACAGCATTTTTAAATGTCTACATTTTAGCTGTAAAATGGAGATGATATCCACGTGTCAGACCAGCAGCTTTGCCTGCTGATAACTAAGGATTTAAATTGTTTATGGAATGATGATACCTTCTCATATCAGCCTGAATTTGGGGAGGGAGGCTCCTTTGGATGAGGGATACAGTTCCTGAGAATTTCATCCATTTGTAGGAAGAAGTTCCACCAGAAAATATATTCTCCATAAAAACCAATCAAAACCATGACTGGATTAATTTCGTAGTAGACTATTTTTACTTATGATTATAAAGAGTCTATCACTAGCAATAAAAGACCCATGATTCGGTTTGGATCTTGATCAGCTAAGTTCCAATGCACATCCCTATCCTACACATATATTTTAAAAAGTAAACTTTTGTTTTGGTTTACCACATTGGAATGTTTGTAAGAAGTAGCCCAGAGTGGGACAATTGGAGTTTCACAATAAAGGAAAGAGTATGTATCAAGAAGCAAAGTATGTTCAGATCATTGGGAAATCTTAGTGGCCTGAAGCTGATTCATATTTTTTCCTGACCAATCTTTCCTAAGTTTCTAATATTTTGTCACTTAGTATATTTTGTGTTATAGAGAAGGGCTTTGAGCAGCACATCTTGGTCTTGCATTAGCTAGATAAGTGCACAATCTTTATTTTTTATGGTTTGCCCTGGGTAAGCTTTGTCTGTAGTATTTTTCCCAGTGCAGAGAGATATGCCATCCTTTTTCTTACAGGCTTGACATCTTGGCTGCTGAATTTGTCTTGCTTCTCTTTGAGAGATGGAAATTAATAAGACACTTCTTTCCTAATTGCACAATCAAAATAAATTATGGCCACAAATTGCAAGGCATGGAAAATTGTGTGTGCATTTTGGGTGCCTAGATAATGTCCAAGGGTAAATTGTTTTCATATAAATTGCATACTTAATTAATTGCTTTTAAAATGCCCGTGTATTTCTTTGTGCAAATACATCCATGCCTGTAGTCTATTTTAAAAAAGAAATCAGTGACAAATTAAATTGCCTATCCACATATTAAAATGTTGCCCTAGGTGTATCCTGACTGTGCTCAGTCATCAGCTCTTTACACAGCCACGACAATAAATCTGGATGAAATCCTTAAGTTCTGAATTGCTACTGGGTATCCAATTGAACAGATTTTATTTTCTCCTAAATTACTGGCATGCTAGGTCATGTCGTCTGGTTAATTTGAACATAATATAATATGTCTGAGCTAGACATATTTGGTTCTCCTGAAGAAAACGAGCACCTTTCTCTTCTTCAAATAAATGGCTGCTCAAACAGAAACAAAACTCTAGCTGGGATTTTACATTTAATGTCTGCATAATCTGAATAAATGATGGGTGGGTCACATTGTGAATTTTGGATCAGGGTCTGGGAGACTCAGGTTTTAATCACCACCCTGTAGAGGAAGCTCATTCAGTATCCTTGCGCCCGCCACACTCTCTCAGCCTAACTTCACAGAGTTGTTGTTGTTGTAAGGATAAAATTGAGGAGAGGAGAACAATGTTGTAAATCACTTTGGATCCCCCTTGTAGAGGAAATAAATATCTGCAGCAGGTCCTCCGTGCCACAAGTATCCACAACAAAATTACCTGTTGCATTTGTCTCAGCAGCTAGAATGTAAGTCTGGTCTCCCTCCTGGCTCCAGTGTTGTCTGTGCCCCTGCAGCCTCTGTCTGGCTGAAGACCAGTGTTGTGCTCTCCTTCCCTGCTGTGACTGACCTCCTGCTCCTCCAGGTGCCACCCTTTAACTCCTCTGGCCAGTCGGCTGGTTCTTACTTTTCTGGTATTGGTGGCATGTCACTGATACACAAATCTGTGCCTGTGTGCTCCCGTGCCGAACTGGAAACACACAGTCGAAGTCCAATAAGGTAGATGAACATCTGTTTAATACATTGAAATGGGGAATACAGGGCTGAGTGCCATTGCACTCAGCAATTCCAAAACTGTATTCTGCCATAACCAGGAAGAGCAGAAGGTCTTATACCCCAAATGACATCACATATTGTTTACATATTAAAGAGTTTCTAATTGGTACCAAGTAGTTAACACCATACAAGCATAATTTGACTCAGTGCATCTCTCAGTGGTGTCAGTAATTACACTTGTTTACCTTGTCTTCAGAACATTGGGGACATTAGAGAACACTGGGTCCTTCCTGGGCTTGCATGTGGACAGATAGCTGATAAGGGCTGTGAATCACATTAAACTTCGGTCTCGGTGGCCTTGCAACTTCTAAATGGCATTCCATTATTATTGCATCCTAATTCTATCTCCAGAGGCCTCTAATAATGCTTTTCCTTAACATATATATAGCTTTATATACAAAAGGTACAGTTATAAAATATATTCTACTATAAGCTTCTCTATCAGAAGATTCTAGGTTACATACCAAGATCTGGACCTATTATAATTAAACTTTTGAAGGCACAGTGGCAGCTGTCAATATATAAACATATAAGAGGAAATGTCAGAACCCACATTCAGAAATCACATTCATTTTTCCCTTGTCCTGCATCACGTCTGGCACAACTGGGCTGATGGAGGTGCCCAGTGTTGGCAGAGTGTAGACATGCAGTAAAGTGGAGCACAAGCTGTTTAAAGAAGAGCTGTTTATTAAGAAGAGAACAAACTTCATAAGAAAGAGGAGAGAGAAAGAAAAGTCTGTCTAACTAGCTAGGAAGGAGTCAGTAAAAACCTGGAAAGAGCCCTAACTGAGCCGATCAGGAGACAGAAAGGAGACTATTTGAAAATAACAGGAAGTCCTAATCGCACTATGCTAACTAGTTGTCCCCTCTGCTGCTCCCTGCAGGATGTTCTTGTCATTTTCTTTATCTATGCACAATAGATCTTGCATATTCCAACCCCAGCTGCCACTCATGGCTCAGGGAGCTGGCTTGCAAACCAAAACAACATATTTTTATATGTAACTCCAGCAATGGTTTGGCATTACAAAGCAATTCTAAGCAGGTCTAATGGGCTACTATTTACCAGGTGATGTTGTGTACTTCTGTGCCATGAAAAGCTTTGGCTGCCCATTTCCACATAATAAACAGACAGGACATTTTTCTTCAGACTTGTTGGCAACCCTACCTCCAAACCAGAAATGCAAACCCTCTTCAGACCAGTTTAGAGGGAAAGCACAGACCAGTGCCATTTCAGGTGTAATGACAAACTAAAATTCATACTCATCTGGAAGTTTCTGACTCTGACCACACGAAGAAAGAAAAAAGGAGTGGGGAGCAGGAGTGTAAGAGAACTCATTCCTGCAACCTTAAATTATAGTTTTACTTTGTATGTGAACCTACCAATGCTCTATTTCTATTTTTTCTTTTTGAATCATATTAGAAATAAATACTGTACAAATCCTTACAAAATGGTGGACTTAAAAAAACCCAAATCAAAACAAATGGAGTGATCCATAGTGTGGTAATTTATTGTCTGATCCTAGAATTGGTTTTACACATGTGTTTGTGGACCTTTTCTCTCCATTTCCACATTTCACCCTACTACAGTTCTTTCTATCTGTATATTTGAATGATGAGGTGCAAAGGAGGACAAGGGCCCTTTGTGATAGTTTTGGAGAAGGAAGATTTTTGTCTAAGATCTGTGTGAAGTCTTCTATGAGCAACATTCAATCTTCTAGCCAGTTGCTAGAGGTGCAGGAGCCCAGTCTTCCTTTTCTTCTGGTTCTTCACTGCACATTTGGCTCCTTTTCTTTAAAGGAACAGTTGCAGGGCCAGGAAAAATTGGTCACTCTAACATTAAGGCTTACTGCTGCTGTAAAAAAAAAAAAAAGGTTCCATCCACATTTAACCCCAGATGCCAGTGGAGTTAGGCAGTTATTCCCAGGCCTTCCTAGACCTTGCTTGTTTGTTGAAATGAATGTAAGAAAAAGTGCCCCCCCCCAACAAATCCCAGTTGTCTGATAGGCCTTCATAACAATGGAGGGCTTTTTTAAAATATGGAAACAACAGCTCTTCTGTACCTTGGAGCAGTGCATTTTGAAATATTCAGCATCATTCATTTATTTTTAAATGAGGGTTGTTGATTTCTTTTTCTGTAGTTCTTTAAAATATTTATTCCTTGTGCTAATTGTGTGTTTTGGGATGTGTCAGCTTAAAGATGCAGGAGGGCATCCATTTCCTGCTAAAGAGCAGAAGCGGTTGTTCTCCTCTTCCGATGCTCTGCTGCTGTATTTGCACCTCTGATAGTTGAGGTGATCAAGAAGCCCTTCCACTTCCTGGAAAATGAGCACCTCTCTTCTCAGTACCATAGCAGAAAGTGATCAACAGTTTGCTTGTCTGGGGCCAGGGACTTTCAAGGACATTAGAGTTTGAGAGGTCTCCATATGGAAGTATGCAGAGTATGTTGAGGGCAGGAATGTAACTGAATTTTCTGCACACACAAATGGGTTAGGGTTGCTAGTTATGGGATGGAAAATTCTTGGAGAACTGGCAGTGGGCCCTGCGAAGGGTGGGGATGGGGGAGGGGAGTGACCTCAGCAGGGTATAATGCCAAAGCTGCCATTTTCTCCAGGGGAACTGATCTCTCTCGTCTGGAGGTGAATTGCAATTCTTGGGGTGTGTTCAGACGGATCTTTTGATCTGCCATAGGAACGACTCCCTTGCGGATCAAAAATGCACGACCAGACAGAAACATCTGCGAAATATTCCGGTCCCATAGGCATCCCGTTCTGCTGCGCCTCCAATCCTGATTTAAAAAGTAGCAGTTTCAATGTAGGGTTTTCGCTTACCCGCGCAACAACTGCAGACTTTCTTCCATCTGGTCACTCCATTAGCGCGCGATGCTCCCGTCGGCTTGGTCTGACGTCAGACCGAGCTGACGGGGGCGCGATTTTTAAAAAATTGAAACCCCATGTGCGCTTTAACGAGGAAACGCATTCAGCGATAAGCGCTACGAGGAATGCAATATTCATGCTTATTTCTTTTAGGGACAAGATGTTACCGCGATGGGAGATAGAGGGGGGGAAGGACTGTTCTAACTTGCAA
Source organism: Gekko gecko (assembly GCA_029375565.1). Lineage (NCBI taxonomy): Eukaryota > Metazoa > Chordata > Lepidosauria > Squamata > Gekkonidae > Gekko > Gekko gecko. The sequence continues at coordinate 125,632,658 of JAPDNY010000007.1, forward strand.
AATAGTCCCTCCATTGATCATGATGGCAATGGCAAGGGGGAGGACCGGGACTTTGCTGAAAACCCTCCGCGATCGCCTCAGTTCTCCAAGGAGGATCAGCCTTGCCTATGCGAATGTACAAAACTTTTTTAAAAAAAAATCCTCGGTGGATGCCGTGTAGACAAATCACGGTGGGAACAATGCGCGGTGAGGCTATTTCATGGGGGGGGGCGTCTGGTCGTGCTAGGCTGGATTAAAAAAATCGGGATAAAATTTTAGGAGGGCTCATGGTGCGATTGACTGGCCGTCTGAACGCAGCCTTGGAGATCTGGATATTGGCAATCCTAATATGGATTTGAATTTGATGCATAAATTCAGGTTTCTTGTTGGGTTTCTTTCTGCTTGTGGCTAAACTGCAGTCATTTCTTCCCTTTTCTCAACCACTCTAAGGAAATCTGAATGGAGGAGGGAGGAAGAGTTCTAGCCAGGGTTGAGGGGAGACCATCCCAGTTCTCTCTTGCGTATGAAGCACTGAAAAAAATCACTGCCTGAAGGAATGTACTGTGATCTCCGATCCCATTTGTGATCTTACATGAGAGATTTTTTTGTGCTTCTTATTGTCCAGCCATATCTGTTTAGTGTGACTTTCACTGTAAGTTGCCTTGGATCTCACTGTATGGCAGAAAGGTGGGGTAAAAGCTTTAAAAACCCAATTACAATTAATATTGGAGCGGGTTTTTGCATCCTGTTGTTTATAAATGTGTGAAAAGGGAACTGAAGTGCTATTAAAAAGAATTAAACCAATCAGGAACACAAGCAATGAAAATGTATGGAAAAAAACAATCAGTGAAAACAAAGCCCCAAAGGGCATATTTGTACATTTTTAGTTGAAGGGTGGTTAAGAAAAAGAGATTGGATTTATACCCCGCCCTTCACTCGGAGTCTCAGAGCAGCTTACAAACTCCTTTCCCTTCCCCTCCCCACTCTGTGAGGTAGGTGGGGCTGAGAGAGCTCTTTCCAGAACTGTACTTGAGAGAATAGTTCTGACAGAACTATGGCTTGTCCAGCAGCTGCAAGTGGAGGAGTGGGGAATCAAACCCAGTTCTCCCAGATTAGAGTCTGCACACTTAACCACTACACCAAACTGGCTCTCAGTTAAGGCCTAGATGTGAAGAGTTGTTTTAATTCAGTGCTTACAGTGTTAGGGTTGGGAGACATGCTGGATCAGGATATTACTGGGATTCGTTCTTGTGTCACTAGTCAAGCGAGTAATGTTATTTGAACTGGTAGTTAATGAATCACAATGGCAAGAAATTATGTGATTGTATGTGACTCATGCCTTATGGATCACAGGAGTCACAACAGTTAATACTGGTGAACAACAAGGTCAGAGGAGAATTGCCTTTTTTGAAAGATCCCTGCTCCTCTGTACAGATCTCGGGCAGGAGAAGCTTTTCCTGCTACTTACCCCCATGCCATTGAAAGCATCATTTACTAAATTTCTTTTAGGTTACAATTAAAACTGCAGGGCCACTAGATATACAAATGCCTTTCACAAGTACACTGCATATAACTAAAACAAGGACCCATTTAATGGATTCCATAGTGATCTTTAAGAACGGGCAGTGCACCTGGGCAGTGTAGGCAGGGAGGCCAAAACCTTCAGGTGTCCGCTGCCTCAACCAAAGTCCACTGCCTCAACCAAAGGCTTCATTTTACAGGCAGCAAAATGACTAGCATCTCATGGAGAAGAGGAGAGGTCCCACAAGCAATTGGGGGGGGTGAGGTATCACGTGGAGAACACACACACATACCGCTATGAAGCAGCATGCTTACGATTATAGAGGGAAATGCTCCGTGGGACAGTCTGATATGTTTTCCCCAAAACAATAATGAGTTCTTCTGAGGTGAACAATAATTTGGGTGAAACCTTGATGAATTTACCTGACGTGGACTATAGGTGTTAATATTTCTTGATGACCCTCTGAGTACCGGATGGGAAAACTACCAGGTTTTGTGAATAGTGTTAAGTGTTACATAATTAGGATAAATGGGCAAGGGGGAAATGAGACTGAATTTGATGAGATTAGTCCAAGGTGAGGAGATCTGTCTTGGGAGACCCATCGTCCTAAAATATGCATGTCTTTAGGATGGAGAGGAGGATGGAGAGGTCAGCTGCTCTTTCTCACAAACTTCTAAACTGTGTCAGATTTGTCCTGGCTGGCATCCATTTTGTCTCATTTCTAGGCCAGGCAGTACATTGCAGCTTATGATATTTAAGCTGAAATATAGATATTAGGAAGGGCGTTTATGTGTGTTCTGTCAGTGAGAGGAGAGGTCTGGCTGCTAACACTGGTCTCACCTTCTATGACTGCCATTTTGTGGTTGCACCCACCACTGTGTCAGAATTGCAAAGGTTCAAGAAGTTTGGGAATCCCTGCTCTGCATGAAGACAGTATGTAGGATAAATGATCTGTTAGCATCTTTTAATGTTGTAATTGCTATATGGTTTTATGATTGTTATATTATTTATTGCTGTTTTTATCCTGTTGTAAGCCGCCCTGAGCTGGCCTTGGCTGGGAGGGCAGGGTATAAATTTAATTAATAAATAAAACAACACACAATTTCCCAATGCACAGTTCTATGAGATAACAAATGTCCTTTGAGCAAACAGGTGTAGCCACTCGCAGCATAGTTAAGCTGCAGCAAGGAAGTAAAATCCACACCCCAAGACATGCAAAAAACATTGCTGTGTTCTTGTACCCATGGAACTGTTTATAGACTAGCCAAGAACAGAAGAGGAGTGGTGATGAGAAGCAATGGAAAAAGGTCAGATAACACCATGAATCACATGCATCCAATATCCTGGGACAACACAGATTCACTAAATATGGACAGCTGTATACCATTCTCGCAGTTACAGATTAAAAGCTGATGATAAAGGTTGCTTCCACACAGAAACAGTTCCATGTGTTGCTTTGACTGCCACTGTGAATACAATGGTATTTGTAATGGCAACAGAGCTTCCACACAGGGATATTATCCATGCTTTCCCCTTCCAGAAGCCATTTCTCATTCCCTTACCACTGGAGTACTCTTTTACTGCCATTCCAAAAAATCCTATTAGGTATATGACCATAGTGATATATCCACTATTAATTTTTTTTTAAATGGCAAAAATGTGATGCACATAAGGGAAAACGAGTGGAACTAGTGTCAGAAGTAAGTGGGGAGGTGCAAAACCAGCTTTTCCCCATCTGTACTGCAACCAAACTCACTTTAAGTACAGTCTTTAAGGTAAAGTCTACCAAAGCAGGTTCTGTAAATTATGAAGTGAATCTAGGGAAAACCGAGAAGTTAGATGTATCTGCAGTGATGTCATATGGCTGCAAAAAAGAAAACCACTGCAGTTGCAGTGTGTGCATGTGTGTGTGAAAAATGTAAATGAAGCTTCCATGTGGAACCAACCCAAGCAACTATTTTTCCAAACAAAGAACAGGTAAGTTTAAACAGTTCCATCTCCCATAATATTTAGAACTCAGGGTAACCACCAAGTTCATTGGTAGTAGACTCAGGATAGACAGCACAAGGACTTTCTTAAACAGGAAGATGTCTTGATTGGCTGAAATAGCTTTAGAGGAGGATTGGTTTGTCAACACCTAGTAACCCTACTATCTAAATGGAAACTTCCTCTTCAGAGATAGAATACCTCTGGATTTTATTGGGACAGGCAAACAGCTAGGAAAAAACTGTTGCTCTCTTGCCCTGCTTGTGGGTTTCCCAGGAGCGTCTAGGAACCACCACTGGAAACAGGCCAGTATAGTCAATAGACCCTTGGAACAGATGGATCTATCAGGCCTCTTCTCAGTTTACACAGCTCAGCAGGAGTATCAAAATATGTCAACAAGATATAGGAAAATAAATCCCACTAGGAAATCCCATTAGCTGAACTATATTGACCTGTAAGGTATTTTCAGCTTCAGTCCCAGTGAGCTTTACAAGACAAGTTGTAAGGTAGAGTAGGCAAGGCAGTGCAGAATATTCTTTACACTGGAAAGCACACAAAAGAAATTCAGTGATATTGTGTGGTTGTCACTTGTTGTGGATATGTGCCTCTCTCACTATTACCCCATCAATTAAAGGGTGCTTAGTAACCTGAATTTATTCATTCTTTCTTTGGAAAATAAGAATTTATATTAGATTTAGCTAATGTATACCCACTAGGTCTCAGCAAAAGAGGTACAGGATTACCACTTAGGATTTCAGGTTAGGGCTCATGAGACTGACTACATCTCCATGCTAAAATAAAATCAAATAAAATAAAACCACTCCACTAGACTTCTGGTTTATCCCTGTTGTTCTAATAATCTGTGCTTTCAGTGGAGATGCACTGTCACGTTAGCCTCAACTGCAATGTGATGTGGTACATCCCAGACACTGGTTCACAATTTCAGTCAGAATGCAGCCAAAATGACTAGACTGTTGTGCAATATTTGTTCTCTACCCTGCAAGACCCTGTGAAGCCCTATGGCACTGTTGATGGGAAGATGTCTTGCAGTGAATTTACAGGAACAATTTAATGCCAGCTTGCTATAACTAGATCAGCATGAACTTCCATTTGCTGCCAGCCTCAAGTACACAACAGGCTGGCAAACACAACTGAAAAACCAGGTTAAATTGACATGCACCTATTACAATAAAATATACACTATGGTGGCCAAATTTTGATCTCAGTTTCAACTGGCAGCCTGACGGATGTCACTCTACACTGTCAATTGGATTGCAAATGGGCAAAAAACCTACAACAGTCTACATGGGGGTTTGCTGAAGGACTAGTTTTGTAGTGTGCAAACTCATTGAACAATATCATGGTGGTGAAGGGCTGCTTGGTGCAGAAATACCTTTCCTGACTGCAGCCAGCTGACTGACTGCCATCTTGTTGAATGCTGGATTCAGTGCACATTGAGATCCATACTCAATCATGATCTTCTGAGTTTTAGGAATAAACACTGGTATAGAGAGCGAGATATGCCTTGATTGCACTTACACTGCCATCTTTGGGATATGAGAGCATCTCATGCATGTTTAATACTTCCTAGTCTGTAGATTGTCCTCATGTTTATAGTTACTGATTTGCCATATTAAAAAAACATTGGTGATAAAGGAATAGCATTGGCATTTTCTTGCAATTCCATAAAGGTAAAGTGGGCAGTTAAGTTGCCACAGAAATAAGGCAACAAGTGCCAGCAGTGTTTTCTCCATGATAATTTGTTTGGAGGTTTGAGCAAGAGGCCACAAGTAGTATAAGAGCTGGGTAAGATATTATGAGAAAGAAGCAAGGAAGAAATTCAAGATGATCTGTGGTGCTCACAGATATGTATAGGTGAAATCAAAGGGTTTTGCTTTGCATGTTGCAGCACAACTGCATTCCAGAAACGTACAAAATATTCTTAGAACCACATCAGCAATGATTACTTCTCTATACAGTACTATTGTCCTGAAAGCTATAAGTGCCTTTGGTTCAGAAGTGTGTCACGGTAGTTTGTGTGTTTATTTTATTTACTACATTGTCCCATCCTTCCTCTAAGGAGCACAGGGCAGGGTACATTGGTCTTCCCTCCTCCATTTTATTTTCATGAGAACCCTATGAGGTAGGTTAAGTTGAGAGAGTATAACTGGCCCAAGGTCCCCTAGCAAGTTTCAATGGCAGGGTGGGGGCTTCATATCTGGGTCTCCCAGATCCTAGTCCAACACTTTAACCACTAGACATTGGTCTACTCAAGGAATAACCGGACATAAATTTGAAATCAGACACCACAACACTCAAAACCCAGGGGGAAAAGATTTTAATCTTCTAGGCCATTCCATTGCTGACCTAAGAGTGACAGTCCTCAAACAAAGAAAGTTCAGGGGAAATTACAACACAAAGGTGCTGAACTTGACTCAATCTGTAAGTTGAGAACAATGGACCCCACCCAGGGATGAATTTTCTGCCCCAAAGCATTTCCCTTCTGCTGTCATCAAACTGATTACAGTATGCATTGTGCTTTTGCATCCTTTATAACACCCCTCCCACCTTCTGACCAGGGTAAAAGGGACTCCGAGATCTCAATTTCTACTAATGTCTGAAGAAGGGAGTTTTGACTGTCAAAAGCTTAATACCCTGAAACTCTAGTTGGTCTCTAAGGCGCTGTGTATGTGTTTCTAGCCTCTTACATATGCTGCAGAGCACAATAACAACGGCAACAACCCATCCAGCAATACTGCCAGCCTCTTGCAACACACCCTCAGCCTGGCAGAGGAATCTGTTATTTCAAGAGGACTATCCTTCTGCTCAGCTAAATTCACACAGATGATACAGTTCTGTGATGATGATACCGTTTTTGTGTCACCTGTGCCTAAAGGAGTACTTTCATCAAGCCTCAAAACAGAACATGGATGAACAGGCAACATCTTCACAACATAGCAATTCACAATCGACTGCTGAACAGCTGTTTCTCCAAAAAATGTCATGTTAGCATATCCTTGTCCTTAGTAAGAATTTCAAATATATGATACTGATATAATCAGGGCCAGTGTCAGCAGTTGCTGGGGACCAGAGATTCTGCTGAGGCCCACTGTCTCTGGCTCCCCCCCCACTCATTTCTTTGCAAGGATTCTACCACCCATGCCCCTAGTTTCCCAGTGCTGATGGAGAAGTGCATGCAGGTGGCAGGTACAGCAGCAACTCAGAAAGTTGTATGTGCCAGCTAGAGCTGTCATGGAATGTGGTGCCAGGAGTGTGAGGGTTTGTGAGTGGGGGAAGGATGCCCAGGTGTTGGAGGGACACAGAGATGGGTGGAAGGCATGAGGGGAGCTTGGTGGTTGGCGGAAGGGGGGTCCTGGGTACTGTCAGTTCAGCCCCCCAGCCTGGAAATGATACATCAGTATGCCACGTTGCTACAGCTTAAAAAAATACCAACATTACAGAAGGATTTTGGGCAGCAGAACTCTGGACTGAAGTGGTTGCTGAGCATGTTGTTCATTTGCACATCAGTAACCTCTTTGGTCTTTTTCAGCTAACATATGTTGTAAACAATGCTGAAGTTGAAGTTCTGGGCAAAGACCAACACAGCTGGGATTCTGGAGCACAGACGGTTATGGTTTCCTTTTCTCTAGAGCACTTTGCATAGCAGGGTGGCAGAGAGCTTGCTCTGCCATTAAACTCCTCATTTTTCTGGAGTGAACGTGGAACTCGTGCCTTTTCAAGTAGAATGAATGCACATTGAGGAAACAAATACTGGATGTTTTATAGGCAAGTGATAAACGGGAATGCTGTTTCTATGCTATGCAGCCATGAATATTGTATCACATTAGCCCCAAACTGTTTTACTCTTCTATTCCCACAACGCTGCTACAGATAGAGCACAATAGAAAGTCGTAACTGGTGATGGATGACTGGCATGTAACCAGCCACTATAGAAAGAAGCTACTGTGTCCGCTGAATAGTCTCATTAAGGAATAGCAGCATGTCCCTCCCATTGAACAAGAACAATAGCAAGTACAGAAATTAGGTTGGTTTTGTAGGGAATAGAATCATTTAGGGGAAAGAATTTGCTGTTTGGTCACTATGTTGTAGAATTAGCGAGAGGAATTATTTGGAGGGTAGCAGGAGAGAAATGGAAACAACTGGCAAGGTTTGTCTGCAATGTGTTAGGTCCCAGGGTGCTACGAACTTTAGAAATAACTGGCAGAGTCTTGCTGCTTTAAAATGCCAAGATAGATGACAGAATTGAAGTATTTTAGAAGCACGTTTAATACTGATTTAGTTTTTAGCTTATTGTCTTTGCATCTGCGCCCCCCCCCCCTTTGTAGTCCATTCTAAAACTGTGGATGTACTAGTGTCCAGTTAATCAGGGTATCCTAAAATGCTACCTAGGAGCAGGGAATAAATCTGCCATAAACACTGTGCAATATTATATGTCCCTAGTCTCTACTTGCTATGTGGTCATAACTATGTACTCATAGGAAGTTATATGTTATTTATTTATTTCAATTTGTATCCTGCCCTCCCTGCCAAGGCAGGCTCAGGGCAGCTTACATAGCTTACATATATATCAAAGAAAATGTGAAGCAATTATAGAAATATATGTATGGTAATGAACAGTAAATTTATTTATGTACATAAGAGAATGGATTAGGGCACAGTAACATAATACTAAAATTATGAACTGAGGTGAAATTCTAGTTTGGGATCTACTGCCATGTAGGCCCAACATAAAACCTGTTAAAGAATAAAACACACAACAAAGAATCCAACCAAAAAACAATTCCGCCAAAATTAAACTTTGAAATTTCCTCTTTACACCATGCTGACATATATCATGGTATATAGAGCATATAAAATATCCCAAGAGCTCTTCGTCATCTGCTTTGAAAGTTTCCCCACTTCTCTCCTCATACTGGATTCTCTAGAGCAGCTCCATTTCACTCTTCAATCCCACCTTGAAGTCTTAAAGGGCAAGACACACTGCTGGTTGCTGGTAAAGAGTTATACTCGCAGCCCAGCTAATAGTGCATCACTTGTAAGTCACTTCTCCAATGTCAGTCCCTCTGTCCAGTTCTTATGCTGCAATAGATTATTGTAGACTAGGAATAAGGCCCGTTGTGGAAATAAATACAACGAGCTCTAGAAAGAAGCTCTGGGTCGGTGCCCTGGCCTTCGGCACTCAGCATCAATTTGCTGTGATGACCTCAGCAGGGTATAATGACACAGAGCTTACTATTTTCTCCAGGGGAACTGATCTCTACCATCTGAAGAGCAGTTGTAATTCTGAGTGATCTCCCCTAGAGATTGGCAAAAATGGTTCCCCAGGAGGAAGTGGCTGGTTTGGAGGATGGAGTCTATGGCATTGTACCTGTCTGAGGTCCCACCCCTCCTCAAACCCCACCCTCTCCAGGCTCCACCCCTCAAATATCTAAGAATTTCCCAGCCTGGAGTTGGCAAGCCTATCTCCTTCCCAGCCAACCATCAACCTACCTTTATCTGCCCCTCTGACTTCAGTTTTCCATCTCCCCCCCTCCTGGAGAACAGTTGTAATTCTCAGTCATCTCCAGCCCTCCCCTGGAGATTGGCAACAATGGTTCCCCAGGAGGAAATGGCTGGTTTGGCGGGTGGAGTCTATGGCATTGTACCTGTCTGGGGTCCCACCCCTCCTCAAACCCCACCCTCTCCAGGCTCCACCTCTCAAATCTCCAGGAATTTTCCAGCCTAGACTTGGCAACCCTATCTCCTTCCCAGCCAACCATCAACCTACCTTTATCTCTCTTTCTGACTTCAGTTTTTCATCTCCTCCCCCCTCCCTCCTGGATAGCAATTGTATTTCTAAGTGATCTCCAGCCCTCCCCTGAAGATTGGCAACAGTGGTTCCCCAGGAGATGGGGAACCATTCTCCTCTTCCGCTTTGTGATCTATACAGCAACCCTGCAATGTAGGTTAGGCAGAAAGTCTGGGGCTGGTCCAAAATCACCCAGGCAGCTTCCATAGGGAGCTCCCACTGAACAGGAGCAAGCAGCCAGGGCTAGTGAAGTAATGCATGAAGTCATCCTGAGAGTGCTGGCAGGCCTAGGGTTGCCAACAAAGACAGATTGATGCAAAGGAGGATGGAAAAGTCTCCATATCTCTATTTTGCCTTAAACTGGTTTTGTTGCCAGCAGAGTGAGGAAATGCCAGAGGCTCTGGATGGGTGCCCCATGGTAAATGGACCAAACAATTCCTAAAGATTTTCCAAAACACTACTCTGTCAATAATTCATTTTCTACACTCACAGCATCCCCTGTCAGAATGCAACACATCCCTAGCACTTTGAATTAGCACCAGAGCTTTAAGAGCTCTCCAGCTGTTACCTGGAGATTGGCAACAGCTTGTTTGGAGGGTGGGGACCTATGGCATTGTATCTGTCTGAGGTCCCCCTCTTCCTCCTCCTCAGACCCCACCCTCAGCAGGCTTCATCCCTAAAATATCCTGGAAATTTCCAACCTGGAGCTGGCAACCCTATGTCCTTTCCAGGAAACCATCAGCCTCCCTTTATCTGCCTGTCTGTCTTCAGGTTTACATCCCCCCCCCCACAGCAGCCTCTGCCTAGGGAAAGGGCAGTCTTTCCCTGCAGTGGGAACCAAAGCAGCTGACATCATTCTCCTCTCCCCCGTATAATCCTCACAACAACCTTGTGAGGTATGTTAAGGTAGAAAGTTTGTGAATGGTCCATAATCCCACCAGCAGTTTTTATAACATGAACCTGGGACCTGCACATCATCCTCTGAAGCACTCTCAGGTACATATCTGTGGCAGTAATGGGGTGACTGCTGGCACCTTTTCCTATCATTTTTTGCCTTGTGGTATTCTGCTTGTGGTGTGATCTGTCTTTTTTGTGGTGTGGCATGACTGTCTTTTTGTTTCGTTTGAAGGGGAAGTGATATGTTGTGAGTGAGGACATATTTTACCTCAGAATACACCAGGTCGCACATGCAACTGACAGTCCCAACTGTCTTCTGGGGGGGGGTTGTGGTGTGGAATGGGGTGAAGTCCAATCAGCTTCCATACGCAAATGCCCTTGAAACATTGGCCCAATCTGAGAAGAATGGCCTAGGCTGCAGTGGGTGGGAGAGAACTTAGGCAACACTGCCAGTGGATAGAGACATCTTGTGATTGACACATCATGGAGCCAACTGATTTTGCTGGGCATAGAACCATGCCACCCCAACTGGCTTTTATATAATAAGGAAGGATAACTAAGGATCCTGAGGAGAATAGCTACAAGAGGTGTAAGATCTGGTTGCTTAATAACCTATGTTATCTCCTTCCTTGACATCTCTGTGGGTTTTATCCATCTGCAGGAGTGCATGTATAACCCAGCAGCAGAACCTTGGCTATATAAATCCCTCTCTGGATTTTTTTCCAGTTGGAGAGTTGGGAATGGTTCAAGTCAATAAATGACAATGCCTTTGTGGCTTGTCAAGCAGTTGTTGCAATAGCTTTAAAAACATTTAAGGTAGTACAGTTTACATGGTAATATATATTTATCCTAAATATGACTTTGCAATTAATGATATAACTGAATATAAGTTCTGTGAACACAGCAGTCTTTATAGGGACAAGATCTTCAGTACCCTTCAGAAAGGGTACTGTGAAAACAGGGAAATCCTAGCAGATGGTGCTTAGTAAAGCAAAGAAAGATAGAATCCAAAACATCAAAAATATGCAAGACTTCTTCCTCTGCTTGCTCTGCAGTGACTCCTCTGGTTGATGCTGTTTCTTTGGCTTGGGCTCAAAGAAATAAGCAGTTCCCTTAATTAGGCTGTGGAGGCCTTTTCTCTGCTGTAGCAGGCCAGAGTAACCCTAGGCCAGGCTGACAGAGGGGAGATACTCTTGCAGCTGGAAATACAAGCACAACTTTGTGAACTGCTGGTGACCATTTGCTCCTTGGGCTCTACATTCTAAACCACTTAATAGAATAAAAAAAACATGTTAAAGAGGAAATGATATGGGTTATGCATTGGGTCGCCAGCCAATGGCTGGCACCCAGTGGGAGATGTGGGGTGGGGGCGCAGCCCACATGGCAGCATGATATCACTTCTGGGGAAAAGCCAGAAGTAACATCACACTGCCTCAAGGATTGTCAGAAACTACGTAAAACAATAGGGTTTCTGTTGATTCTTAGAATGACATGACAAAATTCACAGGGCTTTCCCAGAAGAGACATCACACCACTGGCAATTTTTAAATTACATTTTCTCCTGCCAGTCTATGGAGCAGTGACAGGAAGTGGGAGCTGCCGGCAGGACATCTCCCACCATAGCAGGAGACCTGGCAAATCCAGTTCCACATGTTTATGTCAGTAAAACACCATGCAAAAAGCATTTTTATACAATCACATATCCACTTAGCTTTGCCTGCTGACCTCTTCCTTCCAGCCGGACCAAAACCTGGGGGAGGGGAAAGTGGCATCATAGTGCTGTTTCCCATCTCACATTTTCACTCCCACTGGAAAGACCAAGGGTCAGGAGACTGCCTGCCATGGCAAGAAGTGTGGTAAGCCTACGTTTGCATCAAGATTATTCCTTTTGCATTGTTCTGTAAAGGTGCATGTGTATACAGGTAATATGGGTGAAGGAGATAAAATGAACTGAAGAAAATCAGAGTTGCACTTGCCTGTAACTGCTGCTCATCAACGTCTTCTGAGCAGATACACATTGGAACTGTGCTTGCTCAGGACAGCTGTGGATAGATCTTTTACCAGCTAAAAACTCTCTAAGGGTGTTGTCCCTCCACCTCTGGAGCTGATGTGAGTGGCTTTTCCCATCTAAACTGTCACGTTCTCTGGAGGCCAGGCACCCCATTCCCCAGTTGCTGCAAGCAAACACCTCACTAAGTACTGGAAGTTAGAGCTCACAGCAGGGCAGGAGGGAGGGAATGTGCATCTGCACAGAAACCGCTGATGAACAGCAGTTAAAGGTAAATACAACTCTGCTTTCATCTTTTATCTTCAGTGCAGCCCCACATTGGGACATTAGCAAGCTACTCACTGAAGGAAGTGGGGTGAGGTTCTCACTGGAAAAGTGACTGGAGAACCACTTTGCCCACATCTGCATCCTTCCTTGCTTGCAGGTCTGGTGCATAATGCTTGACAAACGTGACCTCTGCTGACCACGTTGCAGATTTACAGATGTCTGCTAGGGGAGCTGTCCTGTGGAAAGCAGCCTGAAAACCCTGGGCTGTTGTGGAATGTGCCTTGATCTCCAACAGACAATGTTGTCCAGCCACCTCATAGCAGGAACGGATGGTAGGTATGAGCCACCTAGAGAGAGATTAAGAAGAGGCAGCCCTCCCCTTCTTTGGGCCCTGATAGCAAACAAACAAGGCCTTATCCACCCAGAACGGCTTTGTTCTCTCAGACTGATTTCACACTAGCCTTTATCCCAGACTCACTCCTCCTTTCCCTCCATTTCTTCTGGTCAATTTCACACCATTTGTCCTGTGGCTGCCTTTTGACCCGCAGCCTCCCCTGTTTTGCTCCGGCTCAGCTCGATCCTCGATTTGCTAGAAGTTTCCTGTTGCCAGGTGGAGAAAAAGTGGGAGGGGGAAGGGGAGGGATTAAGAGGGTGAAGACAGGGGAGTGGGAGGAGGGAGGATGCAGGAAGCCACAGGAAACCTTGCTGAGGAAATCAACTCCGGGAGCAGATTGAAAACAGCCATGTGCCAAGAACTCTAATGCGAAATCAGTTTAAACAGTCCGGGGCAAACTGCCCCACCAGTAAACAGGGATAAGTAACATATGTGAAATCGGCTTCAGTGTAGTATAACAAAGCCCTCCAGAGAGTGAAGAGCCTTCTCAGTCTTAGATTCAGTAGTTGGAAAAAATATGGACAGCACTATTTCCTGTGCCAGGTGAAACTTAGAAACCACCTTTGGAAGAAAACTCAAACTAGCGTAAAGTACTGCCTTCTCATCGAAATTTTTAAAGAATGGATGGTCCATCTTCAGGGCTGCTAGCTTGCTAACTCTCCTGGCCAATATAACAGCCATGAGGGCAATGCCAGAAAGCATGATGCCAAGGACTCGAAGGGAAGTTTCATTAACTGGGCTAAAACCAGGGAGAGGGACCACTGAGGAGAAATGTGAGCTGTGGGTGGGAACACATTAAGCAGACCCTTAAGGGAACACTGTGAAAGCTTATGGGCAAACAGAGAAGATCTCTCTACCCCTTCATGATAAGTGGAAATAGCTGCCAAATGCACCTTAACTGAAGATACGGTTAGCCCTTCCGATGAAAGGGAAAGCAGATATTCCAACACCATGGGTAAGGGACATGTAAAAGGTGACAACCCCTTAGACTGGGTCCAGGCCTTGAACCGAACCCATTTCCTTGAGTAGAAATACCTAGTAGAAGACTTCCTAGCCTGAACTAGGGGGAGAAGGAAGACCCTACAGGCAGATTCTTCACACTCTAAGGCTTCCACACACAACCTCCAGGACCCTGAGCCCCCCTACTTGTTACATCATAGACGTATTGTTTATCTGAATGAGCCCTCTCTTGCCCCAGAGGATAGCTGCAAAGGAGGTAAGGGTAAATTTGACTGCACGGAGCTAGTGAATGTTAATGTGCAGATTGTTATTGTGCTCTGACCACTTACCCTGAACTGAAAATCCTTCATAATGTGCACCCAATCCTACCAAGGAAGCATCAGTAGTGAAAGTGATTTGGGGAACTTCAAATGGGACTCCAACAAAAAGATTGGTTGTCACTGTCCACCAAGTAAGTGATCTCACAACAGTCCTGGGGATGGAGAAGCAATGTCCAGGTGAATACTTGGAAGGGTCAAAGCTTCTAAGAAACTACAAGTGGAGGCTCCTTATGTGTAACTTGGCCACAAGAATGACTGCCATGGTAAAAGCCACAAGGCCCAGTAGTAAAAAGGCTTTCTCTTGCAAGGAGTCTAAAGATGCTCCAGTGAACTGAACCTGGTGGGAAGGTTGTAGCTGGGACTTATCCTGATTGATTATTAGGCCCAAGTTCACACAGGTGGTGAGACTAATTCCCACAAGTGCCTGAAGGCATTCCTGTGAATGGGCCACAACCAGCCTATCATCCAAACGGGGAAATGGTGCAACCCCTGGTCTTCAAATGAGCTACAACCACCGCCATGCACTTGGTGAAGACCCTAGGGATGGTGATGAGGCCAAAAGGTAAAACTGCATACTGGGAAAAACTCTGAACATTGCTTAAAGTGAAGGTATTATCTGTGTGAGAGCTGAACAGAAATATGAAAGTAAGCATCCTTGAAGTCCAAAACAGTAAGCCAGGAGTCAGGGGTGAGGAGCTCAATTATCAATTTTAAAACTTTCAAAAACTTGTTTAATTTTCTTAAATCCAGTGTCCACTGTCCGTAGAAACCCCCTGAACCTGGGCTTGATGAAACCATCTCAACTGCCCCTTTCTGCAGGAGCTCTCTGAGCTGAACTCTGAGCTCTGGATATTTATTATCCAAAGCTGCTGTTGAAGGGAGGCATGGGGGAGGAGATAACTAGGATATAACCAATATGAACTATAGAAAGAATCCAAACATCAGAACAAATGGAACACTAAGCTTCATAAAAAGAGACCAGCCTATCCCCAAACACGGGGACCTCGGGCATCCGAACATCTCGTCAGAACTTCCATGCTTGCCGACTTTGCTCTCTAAGAGGAGGCTTGTGTCCCATAGACCTGGGCCTCAGGGTACTCTTCCTCCTTTGGAAGGAGGGTAGCTGGTATTGATGATGAGGATACTGGTATGGCAGCTGCTACTGCTGATGCCTCTGGGTTTTATAGAAAGGCATTGCAAAACTGTGTTGGCTCAGCATGAAGCATTGTCTCTGGCTTGGAGGTGAAAAGATACTAAGGGACTTGATGGTTTGCTTATTATTTTTTTTGATAGTGGAAAGGACTTCATCTGTCATCTAGGAGAACAGCGCACTAGCCCATCCAAATACAGGTAAACCAATCAAAACATTCAGCCTTCAACAAAGAAAACAAAACAGCCAAGCAAAAACTAGAAGAAGATTATATCTTTGTAAATTGGGTTGTTCGGAATTAGTGGGAACCAGGTTGCCACAAAATTATTATAAGCTTTCTCAGAGTATGGTTATATAGTGCCAATGGTCACCTTTGCCATAACAAAATAAGACCAAATATGACTAAACCAAGTATTGATGTGGGGTGGCAAAAGATTTTTGCAATGGGCAGCAACCGTATTTCTTGCTGTAGAAAGTAAAATAGAGATTAGCTCATTGTGCTCTTTATTTCCTATTGGGTTTTTTTGGTATTCCAATTAAAAAAACCTCAAGAAGAAAATTTAACTGTACACCTGTAATTAAAAGAAAATCTGGGTGAATCTGTTTCCAAAAAGATGCAATGATTGGGCAAGACCACCATATGTGGAGGAAGTTACCCATCTGACCAAATTTCCTGGTGCAACAAGGGGAATTTATCAAATTTATTCTGTGGAGTCTAGTTGGCGGTAAGTACCAGTGGGTCATGATTTTTATCAAAAAAATTTTTTTGTGCATTTCTTTACAAGCACTTTGGATGCCATTACAGGACCATAAGTGACAAAAGAAAAATTAGGCGAGTAAAGCCTATCACATCGGCTCTGGAGGGGGAAGGGTGACCCCCTTAGAGAGTTTTCAGCTGCTGAAAGATCTAACTGTGGCTGGCCTGCACAAGTGCAGACCCAATGTGTGTCTGCAGTGAAGATGGAAGATGAACTGAAAGTAGCAGAAAACTGTGGATGATCCAGTTCTGTAACTGCAGAATTTCTCCTAGTTAAACTGGAATTGAACAGATTCAAATGTTGAAAATAGGATACAAGTCAGAGAAGAACTTATTAGAATAAATGAGTGGGAAGGGGCAATTCTACTAATCCTGGCTTCTTTTAGAAATTAACTAGTGTTTCCCATTCATTTGTTTCTTTTCATCTTAATTTTTTTCTTCTGCTGTGTGAACATAAGAGAACATAAGAGAAGCCAGTGTTGGATCAGGCCAATGGCCCATCTAGTCCAACACTCTGTCACACAGTGGCTAAAAATACCAGATACCATCAGGAGGTCCAGCAGTGGGGCCAGGACACTAGAAGACCTCCCTCTGTTGCCCCCCCCCAAACACCAAGAATATAGAGCATCACTTGCCCCAGCCTGAGAGTTCCTATCTGTGCCTTGTGGCTAATAGCCACTGATGGACTTCTGCTCCATATGCTTATCTTAAAACTGTGTTTTAAAAGTCCCCCTTTTGGGCAGAGAACAGGCAGGATGGGAGAACAGTTCAATTGCTTCCCAGGCGTATCTCAGCTCACCTTCATACAGATACTAATAGATCTAGCAGGAGAGATAATGGGTGGCTCAAGCTCTTCCCCTTCTCCAAGCAGGGAACAGAGATTTGGAGGACTTTAGACTAGAACAAGTCCAGGAATAATCTCCAGAAAGAAGCCCCAGGAAATGCTTCTCTGACCTGGCCTGACCTGGTCAGGGGGTAGGGAAAAGAAAGGTGATAAAAACTCCTTGCAGCAGAAAGGAGGTCTCTTTTCCTGGGATGCTGCGTCCATTGAAAGCGCACAGACCTCTTCACTGGGAAGGCAGCCATTGACCATGTGCTCACCTAAAGAGCTATCAAAAGTGTGTAGTGTCTTTGTATGATTGTGAATAGGTGCGTCTGTTCTAAAGATGTATATCAGGGGTTTTTAAAAAGTAGGATGAGTGTTAAATAATATTGGATGTTTCCATAATTATATATCTTATTTTCTACACTAAAAATAAATAAATATTTTTAAAAGAATTCTAGATGCTACAGCAGAAGCTCTTCTTTTTTTCCGGACCAGATTTTGAACACTACCCACTATTATGTTCATAAGAAGCATTGTTCTTTGTAGAGTTCAGCTTTTTTCGAAAGAAAGCAAGGATGTGATATCTGGTTAGAGTATCAGACTAAAATCTTGAGAGACCAAGGTTCGAATCTGTAATCTGCCATGGAAGTTTATGGGTGACCTGGGGCCAGTCATATACTCTCTGCCTAACCTAACTCAGAGGTTGTTGTGACGATTAAATGGAGGACAGGAGAACAATGTATGCCACCTTAGATAAAGGCTGGGTATAACTGAAATAAATGAATAAACACCTACAAACAAACTCTTCACTTAAGGAGAAGAAAAGGAATGTTACCTTAGTAGAGACAGAGTGTAAACTTTCCATCATGATGATCTTATTAGTCTTCTATAATCAAATCCCAACCACCTAAAGTCCCAATCCAGCCTTATATCATTTTGGGAGAATGAGCCATTGGTTCTGTGAAAAGTTCTGCCAGGCTGTGATCACACACACTAAATAATCCACTTTCAATTCACTTTCAATGAACTTTCCAACTGGATTTTGCCAGTTCACACAGTAAAATCCAGTTGGAAACTGCACTGAAAGTGGATTATTTAGTGTGTGTGACCCCTGCCTCAATCAGTTAAGCACAGAAGTCATAGAGAGAGGAAAGGTTCTATGGCAGGGACAAGGAGGAATCAAGCTGTATCAAAAAACTGGAGGATTTTTTGAGCAGTCAGTTGCTTTAAACTTTCAGCATGTTGAGGGGGGCAGGGCAAGGCACCGGGAGAAATGGTTGTCTAACTGCAAAACTCCACGCCTTCCTGCTCCCAAGCGCCTTTTAAATCTTACCACAGCACAACTAACAATGTCATTTTATGGAGAAATCTGAGCCTAAACAACAGAGAACAACTAAGCACCACTGGAAGACTGTAATGGTTTACTTCCAGCCTGTTTCAGAACAAAAAATAAATCGGACTGACGAATGTACCAAAATCAAAATGGCGGACGGAACAGCTACCGGACAAACTACATCATCAGTAGCTGATAGCCAGGATATTCTTTCAGAAATGAACAATATGGAAACTCATTTAAACTTTCAGCATGTTCCTTTCCTTTCCTTTCCTTTCCTTTCCTTTCCTTTCCTTTCCTTTCCTTTCCTTTCCTTTCCTTTCCTTTCCTTTCCTTTCCTTTCCTTTCCTTTCCTTTCCTTTCCTTTCCTTTCCTTTCAGCTCTTTTGATCAAATATCTTGAATAGTAATAACCACTCCTCTGATAAATATTGCCTTTGAGCTTTTATGCTCAAACTATATTTTTTTTTGCAACAGTGAGGATAATATTAGGAGATCAGCATGTTCCATAATATTGGAGTTGCAGCCATGTTTAACCTGTGAGGTATGTGTTGAGTACAAAGTTCATATGAAAGTGTTTTTTTAAACAAAGTGTGTGTTAAATAATGACATTGGATGCCACTGCAATGACATTTAGTATTCTTCTATCCTTAAATATTATTTGAACTATTACAAATTGATACAATATTAAATGTAAAAGTATCTAAATCTGATTTGAGAGACTCAGGACCTGTATGTGGGATGGGAGAAAGTGCTGAAATTTCACTTCGTGCTAGTTGCTAGTTGTCTTTGTCCTCTCAAGAAAAAAATATGTTCCTCTTTAGCCCTGTTTGCACGGACTTGAGTATCGTGCAGTCACTCAAGTATATTGGATTTAGACCTAAATGTGTTGAGGTTGTAAAAGTAACAATCATATAAATTATTCAAGCAGCCCCTTGATTCAACTTGAGTTTTGCTGGCAGTTGGCTTGTTGAGCTTGGTTGTCAAGGCAAACAATTGAAGGCACTCATTTACTGAGCATCAGGGATACCACAGTGGGTGAAAGAGAAGCTAACAAGGTTGGGCAGGTATTTAGAACACTGAATCAGTGGCTGGAAATGCACCGGTGTGTGTGTGTGTGCAGCAAATGTCACCGAACTCATTCAAGTGTACTCTGGCTTTTCCCCTTTCAGAAACAAGACTTTGAGCATCAAACCACAGAGGGCTGTCTAAAACATACTGTGTTGCTATCAGAAAGGAGTTTCTATGTACTTTGAACTCTCTTCCACTGGCTAGACCACTGGCATGAAGGTCCGGTTTGGGCTCTTTTAAAGCATGTTAACTTGAATCTATCTATCAGCAAGTTTATAAAATTTAGTTCCCAACATTCTGTCACACTTTAGCATGACCAAGTTCCAGAACCAAGGTGAAACTGTGTAGATAAAGAGGCAAGGCTATGTGACTAGGAAAAAGCTTGATTCTCAGTGGCTGGCTCACCAGGGGCAGGCTGAAAATTTAGACCCCTCTCAATTTATTTATTTAAACTGTGTATCCTGCTTTTCAGTAGTACACTCAAGGCCATATGCAATAGAAATTAAAAATACCTATTTACAAGAAGAACTGTTTAACCCCCCCACAACACAATAGATTGCCAAATGTCAAAAGCCCACAATACAATAGAATGCCAAATGTCAAAAGCCCACAACACAATAGAATGCCAAATGTCAAAAGCAAGTAAATAAACCAGGAGATAAAATCAGAACCAAAATAGAAGCCATAATGAAACAAACCTCAGCATGTAGCAGAGCCAAATCAGCATAACATTAAACCACCATCCCTGATAATCCAGTCCAAATATATGTCAAAAGAAAATGGTCTTCACATGCACTCTAAAAATTGGGAAGGAGGAGGCTAAATGTATGTTCTGAGGAAAGGAGTTCTAGGCAGTGTCATTGAGAAAGCTCACCTGTGCCACATGTGTCTACCTGCTGATCCTCTGATGGGGCACAAACCATGGACTCTCCAGATGGCCTGAGTGTATGGCTGGGTTATATGGGAGAAGGCACTCCTTGAAAATCTAGTTTCAAATTGTTTAGATTTTTAAAAGGCAAAAACAAGACTTCAGACTGAGTTCTGAAATGAATTGGGAACCAGTGATGTTGGATCAGAGGTGGAATGATATGAATAACTTGTCCCTGTCAGCTGTAACCTAGACCAATAATAGTTTGTGAGAATTTCATACCTTACAACAATCCAGCCTGCAAGTCAGAGTATGTGTAACTTCTGCAGAATGGGTGGCAGTTGGTAACATGCATTCTCAGCCACAGCCACTATCTGAACATGCAGTGAAAAGGACTGATCACAAAGTATACCAAACCGTGAACTTGGGCCTTCAGGCAGGCACAGGCAAAATACAAATTTATCCAGAAAAACTGAACCCCACCTCCCACTTTTGCTGAATTTCAGCAAATATGTTAACAACCCAATTGCATTCTTTACTTTGTCTGACTTGACAGAAATATGTGTAAGTCACCACAGAGTGATTTCAAAATACATTGTATGAGGGGAGGCTACGTAAATTAGTCAAAAGAAACCTATAAAGTGTCTGTGTGGACATCACTGAGAAGAACATTCAGAAAAGTCCATACTAGCAAAGAGCTAAAGCTGTAGGTTGATGGTAAGGTGTTGCACTCCTCACTCTCCCACCTCCATCCCTTTGCTATGTAATTGGGACAGCTGCCTATTTAAACACACACAGCTGTTTCCATCACATCTATTGTGGCCCTTATTGCTTTAGTAATAATGCATGCAACAAAGGTCTCTGCATGTTCAAAACTGAGGGCTCCCCATAAGCTATTATCACAAAGAAATGTTCTGCTGTGAGCTGTAGTTTTTAACATAAATGGGTGTCATTTGTAAGTACAAATGTCTCTGCTAAGGGCATAAGCATGTAAGATGAAATAGGGAAGGATTTGTGAGACTGAAGGACTGCTGACTTTCAGTCACAAAACAAGAAATTCCTCCAGCGACACATAGTATTTGTTACATTATAGTAGCTTAATGTGAAGCAGCCTGAGGTCTGTTTGAACATATGCTTCAGATTTGGGAACATTTGCTTATTTATTGGAAATGAACTATGTGTTGAAAGCCAGATGCTCAGCTGTAGGGGACATTTTGAGGAGCATCTGCCTGGCCTCCATCACCTCCAGCAAGGCCAAGGCCCCAAGTGTTCCTTTCCTTAACCTGACTCTCTTTGGTTTCACATCAAGTGTTTATCCATGCATGGAACTCGGCAGTCCTCTCTTCAGGACTAGAGTAACCATTATGCTATGTATGCTGTAAAATAAAATATTTAAAATACTTGTATCACCCTTGTTGTGACATTTTAAACATTAAAAGCACAATAACAGTTCATTAAAATTGACTATTAAATACTTCAAAACAGCACTAATTAAAATATAGCAGTAAACAGATCTTCCAGCTAGTAGATAATTCTTGAAAAATGGTGAAAACTGGAACAACCTAGGGGGAGACATATGCACAAACCTCAAGGGACCAAGAATTCCAGAATGTTACACCCTTGTTGAGGAGACTCTAGCCATGATGACTTACCTCACCTCTGAAGATGGGGTACTCAGAGAAAGGCCTCTCCAGAAGATCTCACTATATAGACAAGTTCAAATGGGGTATCTAGTTCATAGTGAATGCAAGCAGTTTTATCTATGAAGAGGCTAGCAAACATGTTGCAGTGTTCTGCTGAGGATTCAGTAGAATTGTCAACTTCACTGGCACAAAGCAGGATTTTTCACCAACTTTTTAATTTTTAATTAATTCTTTATTATTAATTTTTTAAAAACTGGTTTACAAACAAAGAACAATTTTCTAGCATAACCAGTACATCAACAACAAGTATAATGGTTGCGCTTTAATACAAATTACTTACATGAGCAATAATGAAACTATAGTGGCATTACAAAGTGTTCAAAACTCCCAGGTAACATTTAAAAAGGCAATACATTAATAGGAGACGCAAAATTAAATGAGGCTACATTTTGTGACATATAATCTATAAGAGGAAACCATACTGCCATGAAAGAAGATGCTATTTTTTCCAAGTTAATTTAGTTAATTTGAGTTGTAATTTTTTCCATTACCAGAAATTCCCATATTTTCCTATGCCAGGAATAAAGAGTTGGGGGTCTTGAATCTTTCCAGTAGCTATAACTGCCTTGGCTGCTGCACATAGCAAGGCCATGAGTTCTTTCCTAACCGTAGGGAGATCAATATTGTGCCAGTGGTTAATAAGCATTAATTCTGAGCTAAGTGGTAATGGAAAGCCAATTATTTGTGAAGTTTGATAACTTTCACCAACTTAATCAGTTCTGCCACTACTACAGAGTGAGTGGTGTTTGGCCATGTTTGTCCTAAGATAGGCAAAATCTAGCATGGACCTATTGCAGAAGCCAAACAGGGTTTTAAACTGATGACCTACCACATCCTATGCCCAATGGCTTCCCAGAAATTATGAGTCAGCCAAATATGGAAACTTATTGAATATCCTGCCCTTATAGAGACATGGTGTTCGCATTAGCATTAACTTTGTTAGTGATCTCTCCATGACAATGGGACTGTAGATATCTTAATCCAGATCATTATATCTTCCTCAGAACTCCAGGATGAGCATGTGTGGGACTGTCTCACAGTTGCCATGGTGGGCATGAAGTACTGAACTGTTCCAGACAAGGAGGCCTTTTCATAAATGCTGAAGTCCTCAAGGACCTCTACAACATCATAGCTGATACTATGTCTTTTAGGGAGATTGTTGGTATTAGGGCAGGTACACCAGCAGGATCTCTGTCATTAGTACTTAAGTATACAAACACTCAAACTTTCCTCAGAATTCCAGAAGTGCCCATGGGCTCAACAATCTTAGGCCCCCTGGTATAATAGCTATACCATATGCAGACTGGCTGTCAGTGCTTTGAGCAGCTGTAGAACCTTAAGCCTGAGCTTGACAAGCCCCAGGCACCTAGAAGTCTCATTGTAGCACCTAGTATTTTCAGCATTTGTATCTTTTTGTTGCGAGGACAACCAGGGCATATATCTTTATACACTCCAAAACTTTTGTTATAGCTTTAGACAAATGACAAGCAACTGAAAGCTAACTTAGGATTAGTTTTTGTGGTAGCAATAATGAGAAAATATGATCATTAAAATATAAAACCATGAAATCTGATAAACAGATCTGGCTCATAAAGCCAAGTAAAATTAGTTGAGGCTTGCCATAAGCATATATTTTCCTACTCATTGTCTCTGTAATCAGGAGCTGAAGTCAAGGGCTTGGAATTCTGCAGTTAGTAAGTACATTCTTCTCCTTTGCTCAATGCAAGGGTGGAAAATGGGAGGGAAATTGCCTGCCTCTATGGTTGTGGTCACATGGGCCAGAAAAAACGGGAGGGAAGCGAGGCTATTTCCTCTGGAGGAATTTAATCCACAGTTGCATGATCACACAGTCTTTGGAAGCTGTGAGCACAGCCTGCCACTGCGTGATCAGACACACCTGCGAGTGAGTTGGGGGGGTTGCCATTTTTCCCCAACGCACTTAAATGAGGAATCGATGAATTGCATCTCTGCACTGAGGGCTCCCTATGGAGTTTGCGATGATGCACATACTGAGAAGGGGAAAAAAACAGCAACAGCACAGAGTCAGGATGGCCTGATCAGACCATTCTGACACCATGAGAGCGTGCTGGAGCGATCAGACAGGGGAAAGTCAGTCCATGGCCCATCGCAACTTGTTTTCTACTGGATTATCCCCGGTGTCTTTTAACTCTGCTTCTGCGGTGGAGCAGAACGGGTTGCCGACAGCTGTGGGGTGCTTCCCAGATGTTATTGTCTGATCGTACTCTTTAAATCCACCCAACATCCATGCCTATGGTGGGTCTAATTGTGCATATAATTGCAGCCTATGTTTCTTTAAGTGTGCTAGGGTGCTTCTTAAGACTAGACAGGGACTAGGAGGTCAGGAAGGTGAGCCATACTGATGCTTCTTACTTATAAATGCTACTACTACTTCTATGACTACTAAGTTTATGGCTACCCATTTTTAATTGCCATCAGTGTAGTAAGCACCATACTGAACTCATAAATAAACTTGTTCTTGCCTAACTGGCTTACAATCGAAAAAGGCAGGCATGTGATAGATAATGGGTGAGGGATGTGTGTCAGTGCCCTTTCATTTCACCATCCTTCTCTTCCATCTACAGTGAATTTCACTGTGAATGGAAAAAGTTCAGCCCTGCCTTCGGAATGAGAACAGGGCTATAGAAACACATTGGGCTAAAGAGAATGCTTTATGAATGCCTGCAGTCTGCACCAAGTACTAATTTTACTCTGTAAAGAAGCAGCAATAAATGTCCTATAAAAAGGGCCATTCTGAGCTTCACTCCTCTCTGTCTCTTCAAATATTATTTTCCTGGGAACTGGGAGAATCAATTTCATCTCTGAATGGAACTAATGATATGGATGCTGTGGCAATCCCTCTAAATCTGCAACAGGGCTATTAATGATTGTGAAAACTGATACTGACAAAGGGAGCCTGAGCCAGCATTTGTAACATCACAAGAGTGGTGTTGCTTATCAGTGATGTTACTAACTACAACCAAAACAGTAACATCAGAATACATTTAAAATTTTCTTTATGTTACTGTTAACAGTCCTATTAAGTCATACTGACAATTAAAAATTACCTGTTTATCTAACATGTTTATTTATTTTATTATAGTTTTTAATGTTTTCTTTTGGCTTCACTTTGACTCGTCTGAGGCAGCTCATATTTGGTAGTGAAGCAAACATTCCTCTGTTCAAATCACAGTTTGATAACAAATTCTAAATAGGACCCTCAAACACTTGAAAAATGGTTCAATTTTTTGAATGCTCAAAATTGTATCAGACATTTTGTGCATGCCTGTTCTTGCATGGCTTTCCTCCAAATGTCATTGTCCCCCTACTGACAGCCAGTGTTGTATAGTGGTTAGAGTGTTGGACTAGGATCTGGGAGACCCAGGGTCAGATGCCCACTTCTGCTATGGAATCTTGCTGAGTGGCCCGGGCCAGTTACACATAGAGTTGCCAGGTCCCCCCCTCAGCCACCAGGGATGGAGCCCGGGGAGGACAGGGACTTCAATGGGGTACAACGCCATAGAGTCCATCTTCCAAAGCTTCCATTTTCTCCAGGGAAACTGATCTCTGTAGTCTGGAGATGAGCTGTAATCCTGGGGGATCTTCAGGTCCCACCTGAAGGCTGGCATATCTAGGTACACACTCTCAGCCTAACCTACCTTACAAGGTTGTTGCAAGGATAAAATGGAACTGAAGAGAATGTTGTAAGCCACTTTGAGTTCCCATTTGGGAGGAAGGCTTAGTTAGGGATGGGCACAAACCGGCTCATGAGCCAAAATTTGGGCCAAACTTGGGCTGGTTCAGAGCTTGGGAAGTGATGGTTGAGGAAGACACACTCCCTGAACACTTATCAAACTTTGGCCTGTTGGGTTCAGCCCTTGGGGACTGTTCGATCTCTCTCCATGGGCCCAGCTGTCTCAGGCTCCCTTGTGCTGCCCCTTTAAATGGGCAGCAGAAGGGAGCATTGAGACAGCTGGGCCAGCAGAAAGGAGGGGATGAAATGCCCCCAGGAGGCACTCTACCCCCATATTTAACCTCTGGCTTCCTCCACCCAAAGTGACAGGGAGAAAAACTGAAGGGTTAAATTGCTCCCCACTGATTTGAAGGGGGAAGCAAAAGCAGAGGGTTAAATGAATCTCTTCCTGGTTGATCCCTCCCTTTCTCCCAGCTGCGGCTCACCATGGCTGGGAGAAAGGGAGAAGGGAAGCCCTTTTCCCTGTGATCCCCCCCTTCTCCTGGCAGCGGCTTGTCATGGCTAGGAGAAAGGGAGAAGGGAAGCCACTTCCTGGGTGATCCTACCCTTTCTCCTGACTTCAGTGAGTCATGGCCAGGACAAAGGGGAAAAAGAACTCCCTTTTCGGGAGATCCCCCCCCTACTGTGCTCTGAACTTGCTGAACCGGTTCAGTCCATTTGAGGCCAGTTTGGTTTGGTTCGAGGTTTGGTCCATGGATTATCACGGACCCTGAACCAAACCAAACCACCTTTTTTTTGATCCATGCCCGTCCCTAGGCAGAATACAGATGAAGTAAATAAATAAAACAAATAAAGATCAGCCATCCACCCAACGCATCTAACAACAACAAAACCAACTTAGAAAGCAGGTACTTTTCATGGTTGTCTTGAGCTTGCTGGTGTTTGGAGGGTGAAGCCACATGGCTTGTCTCTCTAGTAGTTTCCAGACTTACCCAGATTCCAGCCTGTTTAACTCCCAAAGCTGAGAGTGCTTGTATTAATTTAATGTTGTAAACTGGATCAAAATACTTTGCAAATTCCCAACTGCCACCTGGGAGCTATTAGTTTGCCCCAATAGGTTCTAAGCATTTTCCAGTACAATGAATGCTACCAGCTGATGAATGCTGCCAGCATCACAGGCCCAAAAGAGCATTTTTTGGGTCCTCATACTGCCACCTGGAAGCTGTAGTTTGATCCAGTAATTTCTGAGCACATACCAATATGATGAATGCAGTCTACTGGTGAATGCTGCTTTGGGGCTCAGGCCCCCAAAGCAGCACATACACTTGAAACCTAGCTCATTTTCAGTGATACATGACCTGCCCACAAGAGCCTGGAGCATACATAATCCAGGCAAACTAGCAGATTGGGAGTGAGTGCCCACTCCCCCCTCCCCAGCCAGCCACCATATTGAATGCCAGATGCAGAATTACTTGAAATATAGCTCATTTTGAATTGTGGACAATTCATCAATGTGATTGGGGGGGGAAAGCGCTTTATCTGAGAGAAAATGGACAGTGTGGACAAGATAAACTTTATTTTCTAAATGACTTATTTGCAAAAATCATATGATCCCAGCTAAGATCTCTTTAGGACTTGCTCAGCCTGTGACCCACTAAGCTGAATGCAGATCCAGGTGGTCAGCCGTGTTTGTCTGAAGCAGTAGAATAAATTTAGAGTCCAGTGGCACCTTTAAGACCAACATTAAAGGTGCCACTGGACTCAAAAGCTGAATGCAGTTCACCAGCCAAATCTCATAGCCCACCAGGGTCTCGATAAACCTCTCGATTTTTCTGCTTTCTGGGTGATTATTGGGCACTTGAGAGGCCAGAATCCATGGCTCATTAATTATTTCCCCTTACTGGCTTATAAATTGTGTATACCTGATTTTCCCACCTATTCTCTTTCTTATCCATTTGCCTGACAGCAAAATGAGACAAATTTTTTCTCTTTTTTTTGGGGGGGGGAAGTTAGTGTTTATATCTTACTAGGAATAAGGCCCGTTGTGGAAATAAATATAACAAGCTCTAGAAAGAGGCTCTGGGCAGGTGCCCTGGTCCTGGGCACTCAGTGTCAATTTGCTGTGGTGACCTCAGCAGGGTATAATGACACAGAATCCACCATTTTCTCCAGAGGAACTGATCTCTGCTACCTGAAGAACAGTTGTAATTTTAAGTGATCTCCAGACCGCACTTGGAGATTGGCAACAATGGTTCCCCAGGAAGGACTGGCTGATTTGGAGGGTGGAGTCTATGGCATTGTACCTGTCTGAGGTCCCACTCCTCCTCAACCCCCCCTCTCCAGGCTCCACCCCTCAAATCTCCAGGAATTTTCCAACCTGGAGTTGGCAAGCCTATCTCCTTCACAGCCAACTATCAACCTATCTTGATCTGCCTCTCTGACTTCAGCTTTCCATCTCCTCCCCCTCCCTCCTGGAGAGCAGTTGTAATTCCAAGGGATCTCCAGCCCCCACCTGGAGATTGGCAACAATGGTTCCCTGGGAGGGACTGGCTGGTTTGGAGGGTGGAGTCTATGGCATTGTACCTGTCTGAGGTCTCACCCCTCCTGAAACTTCACCCTCTTCAGGCTCCATCCCTCAAATCTCCAGGAATTTCCCACCTGGAGTTGGCAACCCTATCTCCTTCGCAGTCAATCATCAACCTATTTTTATTTTCTCCTCACTCTTCAGCTTTCTACCCCCCACCACCTGCATGCTCTGAAGCCCTGACTGCTACGTCACATTGGCTGTCATACAGGGGCCATCTCAGCAGGATATAAGGACACAGAGTCCACCATTTTCTCCAGGGGAACTGATCTCTGCCATCTGGAAAGCAGCTGTAATTCTGAGTGATCTTCAGCCCTCACCTGGAGATTGGCAACAATGGTTTCCCCCAACAGGCACTAAGGGGAAATGTATTTTATCTCAGAACACATTTTACCTGAGAACAGCAAAGGCAAACTATTTAGAATGGTAGAGGCAAAGGCTAGCGAGGCCGCTTATGCAAACGACCTCTGTGTTCTGACTGGCTATGGGGGGGAGAGGAACAGCAAACTGTTTAGAATGCTGGAGGCAGGACTCAGGCAAAGTAGCCAGTGGATAGGGAGACCCTCTGAATGAAAGATCAGGAAGCCAACTGATTTCAGAGCATGTTGGAATGTTCAGGGGAGTCCATGACCAAAACAGAATTATATATAAGGAGATATGTTCCAAAATGGACATTCCTAAATGGTGGGCAAGGTTCTACTGAGGCTGCTACCAGCCTAGCAGACCCGTTGCCAGGCTATTGAAACTGAAAGAAGAGATCATAATGGCACAAGGGGTTCGAGGGTGTGTGTTAGCTTCAAGGCTGGGGCTTTTGGGCAGAAGATGGTGATATATAGGAAGCTTCCTGTTAAACATAAAGGCCAGTGTGCTGCAGTGCAGGCATGACCAAGGCCAATGAAGAGTGGGAATGAGGGAAAGAAGGCTCCTCTCCCATGAGACCAGCAAATCCTCAGAGCAAGTTTGGGTAGATGGTGCCTGAAAAGTGACATTAAGCCTAGAGATAAACAGGAAGTCAATCTGTGTTGTGGAATAAAAGGCAGTTTGGGCAATAGGCATACTGGAGAAACCATCATCAGGGAAGCAAAAAAACTCTGGAAACAATAGTGATTTGTTCCCTTTGATCCTCAGAAATAGAATCTGACACAAAAACTGGAGCTTCCCACTTGCTGCTGATTGTGTGGAAGGCTGAGGGAAGAAGAGATAGGTGCAATCTGGTTCTCTGAGTGCTGGAACACCTCCCTTGACAAGTATCCTCTTAGGGAGTCCAGCGTTTATAGTCTAGCAATCCTTTTTTATAGCTATATGTGTATTAATAACTCTTTTAAAACTCTTGTAACAGTCTCTCTCTCTCTCTCTCTCTCTCTCTCTCTCTCTCTCTCTCTCTCTCTCTCTCTCTCTCTCTCACACACACACACACACACACACACACACACACACACACACACACACACACACACACGAAGCTTAGTTATTTTTTGGGTTCAAAATATTCGGGTCTATGATTTTGATTACCAGAGCACTTCTGAGGCATTTAAACTGGGGGAAGTATTCAAACAAAAATGCATCTCTTCTTTCAGATGCCAGAATTGTGCTTCTCCTTGTGATACATCAAGCTTAGAATTCCATGACAGCCATTATATTTTGCTTGCTTACTGCAGAGCAATCAAATCAACGCCGCAGTCATTTGGGTGCAGTAATTAGATGTACAGCTATCCCAGCCTCTTCCTTCTCCCTTGAAAGCTTTCCTCTTCAATATATGTTTATTATGTAGTTACCACAGTGCTTCCTAGCTTTTCTGTTTATTTCTCAGACATAAAGACTATTAAACACCCATAAGCATAGAGTGTGAGAGAGAGATCCTGAAAAGTGAATTTCAGAATTTGTTGACACAGGCATATGCAGCTGCTTTTAAAGCGTCGTCCTTGATTTCAGTTTGCTTCTCTGGTACTGCATATCTCCCCGGTATGCCTGCTTTACCCTCCTTGGTTTGTACATACTGAGATAGCATAGTTCAGCTCTAGATGGGGGACTGTGGCTCTGAACAGAGGAAAAACAAGAGCACAATACCAACAGAGATAAAAAGGGATACACACACGTTCATTCCCTGGCTGAGGAGATAGGTTATGTGCAGTGGGATGGATTTTTTGGATAATTCTCTTGTCTAATTATTCTTCTGCACATTTCAGGAAATGACTGTTTGTGTAGCAAATGCTTGTTGTTGATATGAAGATCCCAAGCAGGTCTTCGGGTTATTAAACCTGGTGTGTGCTGCGGGTCAACAATAATATTTCTCAAATAAAAATGTTCCTGTTTCTAAAAGGCTGTCGTTGCTATGCTTTGGATGACAGGAAAAATGTGCCTCTTACTCAAGCGTAATAAAATGAAAGGGGGGGGGAGCAGGATTATTTTTATAACAACTTCTTTTTTTTTGTTTTTCTTTCGAGAGATTCCAGTGTTTCATAAAAAAAATATGCACTGTCTTTGCAATTTCTCTGCCAATAATTGAAAAGCTTAGTTCACTAAGTAATATGACCCCATAATGTGGCTGATTCATATTTTGCTTTCATAATCCTTAGAGCTGTCTGAAGTGATTCCAAGGTGACATCTAAGACACCCTGGCACGGCATACTATTTAATTAGTCTAATGGGCAGCCAAGATGATGAGAGGTGGGGGGAAAAACTCATGGTGGGTCAGGTCAGGAAAGAAAACATATCCTGAACTCTACTTGAACTGCTTTTGCGTTTTTGTTTTAAGCAATGCAGCTTGAATTGCAGTGCTGGTTCTTCATGGGTGTTTGACCTTTTTATCATTAAAACACACACACACACTTGCACATACAAGTTGTTTACTGCCAAATGAGTCCATTTTAGATTTCTCTTTAACAGCATTTGCTTAGCCCTTTTAGGTTTGCTCGAAATGCTGCTCTTTGTGATACCTTTCATACTGAAACTTTCCCTGTGTCCCTAGTTTTGCTACAGGAAGATTAATAGTGCAGGGGACACGGTAGGTGGCAGTCTTTGCTCTAAGCAGGGATCCAAGTGATGAGAAACTCCCCAAATGTTGTAGTTCAGGCTGGAGATGAAGAGCACAATGCATTCTATTATGATAAAAACAAGAGTGATTGTTGTAGAACAATCCTGATCAGATTCTTGAATTAGTTGCTGTTATCTTCTATTCTTCCAAATGTCTATTTTTTATTTTATTGCCTCGCAACGGGTTTTGAAGGGACAAGCATGCATAAGAGAGAGAGGGAGTGTGTATGTGTCTAAGTGTGTATGTAAGGATGAGCTTCTATGTTTGAAAGCAGCAATTAAAATCTGCTTACTGTGGTCTGATGATGACCCTCTAATGTGTGTATCTGACTGCCTGCTTGTATCCTGTCTTTAGAACAATATGCCCATTATATGTTTTCCACAGTATTCAGATTGCTAGGGCTTGGGGCATATGATACTCATCGAGAACTAAGCATGGCTCACATATGCAGCAAGATGTGCATGACATGGAACTTGTAGTTGTTTCTTACAAAGAGTGGATTTGGTACTTCACAGGTTCTTCGAAAAGACAGCATGAGAGCTTGTTCATGCTTGCATGTTCAGCATGTGGCTTGTCAGCAACATCAAATTATGATTTGTATCTTTTACACTTTTATCTTACCATTCCCTCAGCACTGGTTTTTCACTTCATCTATGTTAGTCTCACAATAATCCTGTGAAACAGATTAGGTTGAGAGAGAGAACGCTTTGTGGTTAAGTGACAATTTGAACATGGGTCTTCTTGTGCTAATACTTTCACCACACTGGTTCTCACCGTGTACGATTCACATATGCCAATGGGCTGTTGCAGATCTAGTACCACATATCAAACTTTTGTAGCTCCTCACATCACCAGAGGTGGCCTTAGGCAATTGCTTAGGATGCTGGAGGTGGAGAGGTGTTGACCAGTACAGCTCCTAGGGACATTCCCAGCCTTAATGGGTGGCTGGTGGGGAACCTGCTCCCACCTTGTGTTGGGGGTGGATGGGGCTGAAGAGGGCTTATACTGGGGCCTGTCCTAGCCCTCTTCCTCTTCCCCCAACATGCCTTGCCTTAGCAGGGTGTGTGTGTGTGTGTGTGTGAAGTGGCAGGCAGCAACTTCCTGCAATGCCAAGTGAGGAAGACGTGCACCCCTGCATCCAGCCATCAGACCTCACCCCACCATCAGAGGATAAGGCTGGTGGGCACTGCTGTGCCCTGCCATCAGACCTTTTCTGGCTGCCAAGGGATGAGAAGGATGGAAGCCATGTTCTCACTTCCATGCAGTGGGGTGGATGAGGAGGGAAAGTGCTAGTTTCCTGCCTCCACATGGCACAGCTGTGGAGGCAGCAGCTTGGGTGCCTTAGCCTAGGGTGCTCAGAATCCTTGGGCTGGCCCAGCATATCACCTCTAGCAATATGGCTTTCAATTCAGTCAGTTCTGACATTCAGCTGGCAGCCATCAAGGGCTGACGGTACATATGTATGTTCATCACTGCAACGTCAAGAGAGGACTTGCATGTCTGAACGGCAAGTTATTTAGCTGATTTGAATTTACAGTCCTATTGCACCTGTCTTAAGCTGTCTTGAATACGAAGAAGGTATTTTTATTGATAAGAGAACAGAAAACATAAAGGAAGCAAAAGATAAAGTCAAGGGGATCTATATATACAAGCTTGCATGGATGTGAACACAAGCCGATCCTACAATACGAATGTTGTGAAACAATTATTTATTTATTTACTTAAAATGCTTCTTAACTGTCTTTCTACCTTGTGGCCCTCAAGGTGGCTTACAATATAAATAAAACAATGGTTATAAAACCACATAAAATATGGCAGTTTAAAATCTCACTGATGACTGCCAATAAATAAAAAACTAAGTTAGTCAAATGCAGTCGTAAATAATACTTGCATCTACAGGTAGACAGAAGTTCCCCTGCAATGGGACACTGTCTTCCATAGGCACATCAAAGGGATCCAAGGGAAGGAGGAGCTGAACTTGTGGGGTGCTGGCTCAATTAGCTTCTGAAGGACTGAACTAACTGAGGACGCTAATTTTGAATCAGCCAATGATAACAGAACTGTCATGAACGCAGGAGCACTCTCATTGCTTCCTATGGAGCTACAATTCCCTTAATACAATGGTCCTCAAACTGTGAGGTCAGGACTTCAAACTAGAGAAGAGGTGGAACAGTGAGCTGGAAGAAGAAGAAGAAGAAGAAGAGATTGGATTTATACCTCACCCTTCACTACCGAAAGGAGTCTCAGAGCAGCTTGCAAACTCCTTTCCCTTTCCCTCCCCTCAACAGACACCCTGTGAGGAGGCTCTGGGAACATTAATGGCAGATCTGAGTGTGTCTCTATGGAATATAAGAAATGGCCATGACGTATGTCTTGTTGGTCAACAAAATAAAGGCTAAAAATAAAATATAAATTAGCTTGAGTCCTCAAAAGTAGATACTGGGTTGAATGCAAACAACTTTTCCAATGGAAGGAAGAGATCCCTTTTCACCAGCTGAAGAGGCTATGCTGGCAATCATGGGATCTACATGTACAAAATCCATATAGGGCAAGGACTATAGTAAGGAGGGGAATTGAGTGAGAATGAAAAAGCTGGCTGTTGGTAACTGAGACGTAAGCCCCATTGAGTTCAATGAAAGTTACTCAAAGGTACATAGGACTGCAAGTCTCAGTCACAAGTAACATAGATAGACTGGAGTAAATGTGATCTGGCAAGAAAATGCTTTGGTGCTCATCTGACTTGAAAATCTCCCTGAGACACAATGCTGGGTATTTTAATGTCATCCCAACAACAAAAAATCAGCAAGGGGGAGTATGATAATTAAACAGTGTGGAAAAACTTGATCTAGTTTACAGATTTCTCAAACTCATGACTCAAAATTAGGAAGCTGGTATCTAATCTGTTTCTACAAATTGGTTTTAGCCCTTCCTTTTCTAATGTCCATTAAAGTAAGTATGGAGAAAATTGTGTTTTACTATTTCAAACTCAACATCATTTCGTCACTGGAGTGTAAGGGATTCATTTTGATCTGAATACAAGACAGTTTAATGGCCACTCTTTGGTTCCCACTATAAAATGCTCTTCCGTTTTGAAGTTCTTTTTCATGACCGTGAGTCTGTTTTCAATCAATTATGTAGCATGCTACCCTGAGACATATATTGGATAGGGAAGTACTGAGCAAGAATGAATAAAACAACTAGTTGGGGGTACCAATCAAGAAAACAGAGCCCTTCATTAAGGGGGGCACAATACACTGGGACAAAGCACCCATGTGATATTAGATATGGTATGCCTTAATATACGGGCCATCAGCAGGACCTAGTTAATATTGATGTGGTAGAAAGAAAATGCTGGGAGAGATCACATCAAGCAGCCCTGCGGGTTCCTGTTTATTTCTCTGTCATCTTTGAACTAAGGCTTGCAATCTGGTGACAAGGAACACTGCAGCAGTAGAGATGTATCCTCTTTCTGTGCTTCTAGGTAGCAAGCAAAGAAGGAACTTGTAGGTATAGACTTCCTCTGGCAGACCTGTGTGTTCCCCCTTCACACCCAGTACCTGAAAGTGTGGCAAGGTGGTGCACATCTGTTATTCCCACCTGAGAGTCAGTTTGGTGTAGTGGTTAAGTGTGTGGACTCTAATCTGGGAGAATCAGGTTTGATTCCCCCCTCCTCCACTTGCAGCTGCTGGATGACTTTGGGCAAGCCATAGTTCTGACAAGAGCTGTCCTTGAAAGAGCAGTTCTTGAAAAAGCTCTCTCAACCCCACCTACCTCACAGGGTGTCTGTCGTGGGGAGGGGAAGAGAAAAGAGTTTGTAAGCCGCTCTGAGACTCCGAGTGAAGGGCAGGGTATAAATCCAATCTCTTCTCTTCTTCTCTGCTATTCCACTGCCTTAAAACTTGTGGAAGTTTGCAGGAGGAGCAGCCTGTAATCTCAAGATCTTTATGCAAGGAGCGTTTTAGATGAGGTATTAAGTGTGTGGTCAAGGAGCAGGATCTGTGGTGGGACAACTTCCTGTAAATTGGAACATTTTGTTATTAGCTCGGCATTCTAAGAATAGAGTATTCATATTTTCAGGAGGTGGTGAGATCCTTTATTTGGAATGTGCAGCTGACATGATTATTTTAGTACATAGTACAATCACAATTCTCTCTTTGGGGGGGGGAAGCTGCCATTTAAAATATAAGGTCGTTGCTGAAATAAATCACCTAAAATTCATTTTGCTCAGACTGAGAAGATTTTTAAGCTTTATTTTATACATAAAGCCAGGCACAATATTTTTATGAAGATTTGTTTGAGGCGTATCCCTGGATGTCTGAGATTGTATCTTGCACTCTGTATGCCCCATAACACTTTAGAAAAATCTTTCTGCCTTCTTATAAGTTCAGCAAAAGTTTATTTTGATGCATCCAGGAGAAAAGGAGGAATGTGGACAATCAGCAGCAATGATTACTTGGCAACAAAACCAGCTCAGATTGGTTAGGCGTGTTTGCTACAGAGTAGCTGTTGTCCTGCTTTTCTGAAATAGTAGGGTGATAGTCATCCATTGTTGTGTCTGCAGTGGAAACTCTGAGATCCTTGTATCCTTACTATTTTCTGAGATCCTTGTATCCTTACTATTCAGCGGATCCAGTTCCTCCTCTCTGGCTTCCCTGACCTTTTTGAATCAAGTCATCCATGTCCAACCTCTGATAAATTCCTCCCCATTTGGCCTCTTGTGGGTCTTGCATTTCTGACTACCTCTTCCCAATTTCCCACTTACAACAACACTTCATCTGCTTTTAGTATAGCCAAAGTTTTGGGTTGAAGGATACGATGACTGAGGACTCTGGTGAATGGGTCAATAATGCAGGTTGGCCATGATAGCTGGTCATGTGATGGTCCACTACTCTCCAAATCATGGTTGGTTACAATTTTGTTCCATAAGAGGTTTAGAGTGACATGGCCCCTTTCAGTCTGAGCCCTGTGGTAGAACTTTCATGATGCACATTCAGCATATTATTCTGAGACAGGACTGTGAGGGACTGCACTTTTTAAGAGGCTTAAGAGTGCTGTACATAACACTACAGGACAGTGAAAGGTCAATACTTCACAGAACTGGAGAGCCTTGAGTGACAGGCTGTTCCAGGCAATCTAATTGGTTGGCATCAGCTGAGCAAAAAAAGTCTTGTGAGAACTGGATGCTGAGGAGATCATCTTAGACTAGACCCAACAGAAAAGGGATTTTGTGCTGATGAAATCAGAATTTATTCGTGACTGGATACAGTCATAATTCAGCATTAGCTGAGAGCAGTTGAACACAGAGCACTGAGGAAAAGTTTGGCAAGGAGGTTTGGGTAGCATAAGCATTATCCCATTCAGGCCAAAGGAAAAGGGGATAAATCTTCTAGGGAGAGAAGAATCCCTACCCAGTCAAACAGGGAAAGTTATCTCTGAGGAACAGAGATTTAGTATGATTGGATACTGCCCATGGAGACTTTAAAAGTCAGTTAACAATTCAAGAAGATTTTGGGTGTTCCAAGAGAAGGGGTTTGGGTATTAAGAAGAGGTACTAGCCTTCTGGGCACCAAAAGAGTCTGCTATTATACAAATAAAGAGAACAAGACTTGTTTGGAAAACCACAGGGACAAAAGTCTCTCAACTCCCCCCCCCAACTATAGTAACTGTGAATGTCAAGAAAGTCTCATTAGCCTGATATTTAAGAATAAGAGACTGTGCTTATACTTTTTAACTCAATATTTTCAACCCCTGACTTCACCTAACCTTTGCCCTTGATGTTAAATAAAACCTACTGATATTTTTGAATTTTAAAAGCATCTCAAGTGCCATTTTCTGTCATTTAAATTAAAGGGAGACTCTAACCCTTCTCTCAGGTCCTGGGCTGAGAAAATAGCCATTGCATATTACTGACATAAGGTGGGACTGATAAAACTATTTTGTAGAGAAGAATACCCATCACCAGGGCTGCTCAGTCAGTGAAGGGACCAAAATGAAAAACGGAGGGAAAATCTTGACTCAAAGGGAGGGAAGTGGACAGGGTTTGTCATAGGGACATAAGCAATCTAGACTGCATACACACTTCTAGTGTTTGTATCAACTGGTGCTTGGTGCTTTTTGCCCTTTTTTGTCAGATAAAAAGCTATTGTACCTTTAAAAATACCATATTGTCCTCAATAAAAAAGATGTTCCTGGAAAAAGCATCATAAGTATGTTCTTTAGAAACATGTAGCAATGACTTTGTGCAGCATGATGATGGAGGACCCAGAAACACTAAGGTTGCTTCAAGTGTACACCCCTGTAATGGGTATGAACCCATATTGTAATGGTCTTCAGCTACATTTTTTCTTTTAAATACTTACACACATTCTACTAGACACCAAATGGTATAAATTCTTTTTCAAAACTTTATTCCCTTCCTGTAACATAAAAGAATGATCACTGTCTAGTCTCGCTCTGTTATGTACACAAGCTTTGCCATTTTTCTGCAACGGACTTCCCCTCCAGAAACTCTTTGAACTGCAACTTCATTCTTACAAGAGGAGAAATAACCTATTTAATCAATAAGACATGGTAAGGCATGAACAAGTACATATTTGTGATCAAAGCTGCTTGTCCTAAATGATGGTCCTTGACTATAATTTAAGCATAACAATGTCTAATTAGAATAATGCTGTTTTATTTTGAAACACTACTTTTTGTCAAAATGTTTAGCATGCTAGTGAAAATGCCCAGAGGTTCCTGAGCTGTATGTTACTTTCCCTCCTGCTTCTTGAGCCAATCACATTACTCAGTTTTTCATGCTTTCTTTACAATGTAGATTACATTAGAGCATTATTTATTACAAAGGATGATTTGCTCTTAACATTCACCTTCTGTCTAAAGAGTGACAATCAAATCATGGTAAAAAACTAATGGGATAATATTGGTTTTGTAACCACAGTTAGTCTTCTTCTGGTGTGTGATGTCTGAACGTGGACATCTGGTTTAATCTTGGCATTCTCTCTCTAAACCCTCTCAGGCAATGAAACCAGCAAACCAGATAGGTTAGAGTTGCCGATATCTGAGATGGAAATACCTGGAAATTTTTGTGTTGGAACCTGGTGAGGGTGGGGTTTAGTGACAGGAGGTCCGTCAGCAGGGTATAATGCCATACTGTTGACTTTCCACAGCAGCCATTTTCTCCAGGGGAACTGATCTCTGTTGTCTGGAGACCAGTTGTAATTCTGGGAGATCTCCCACCACCATGTGGAGACAGGCAACCCTACTGATGGTCTGTGAGCTAAATCTTCGTCTCACAAACAAACCATACTTAAACTATGATTTTGCATGGTACCTGAACTGAGCCACAGTGTCGATTAACAGGAATATGGAATACATGACAGCTTGGATAAACTTCCTACTGTTAAGTGAATGTTACCCCAAAGAACACTTACCTAACGATCATGGAGAAATAGGCCAGCTAGTTTCGGTTTCTTCCCTGCTAAAGGCCTTGACTTTAACTATGTTTTCTACGGGTAAAAATGATTTTTTTTTTGTCCATGGAAAAGGGGAAGGGGTTGAACTTCACTGATTCCCCATGCCAGTTAAGGTCACCAATTGTGGGTTGGGAAATTCCTGGAGATTTGGGAGTGGACACTAGGGAGGGCAGGGTTTGGAGAGGAAAGGGACCTCAGCAAAATATAATGCCATAGAGTTCACCCTCCAAAGAAGTAATTTCTTTTGAGGATAACTGATCTCTTTTGGCTAGAGCAGTGTTTCCTCTAAGCTAAGTTAGTGTGAGCTAGCTCACAGTTTTTTAAGCTTCTGGCTCACACATTTTTGTCTTAGCTCAGGAGGCATGGCTCCAGAGCAAACTAATTTATGCAGTAGCCAAATTGCTCACTCACAACTTTAATGCCAGTAGCTTACAAAGTAGAATTTTTGCTCACGAGACTCCACAGCTCAGAGGGAGTATTGGTCTAGAGATCAGTTATAATTCTGGGAGGTCTTCAGACCCCACCTGGAGGTTGACACCCATTTTCATAGTGCAGATCCCCACCATGCTCCCAAACTATTTCCAGAGACATCTGATTCCAGGAGGCATGGCGAGCTGCCATGGGAGATGGGGAAACAGGAAGTTCACTTCTGCAAGTGCCACTCTACTTGTATGAAATTGAGTCCAGGCTTGTGTCTGGAGATCCAATATTATTTCCATAACCCAGGCTAGCCTGATCTCAGAAGCTAAGCAGGGTCAGCCCTGGCTAGTATTATGATGGGAAACCTCAGAGGAATACCAGGGTAGTGATGCAGAGGCAGGCAATGGCAAACCACCTCTGAATGTCTCTTGCCTTAAAAACCCTATGGGTGACTTGATGGCACTTTCCACCACTAATAAATAAACAACTTCTATTTTTCTGGGGGTTTAAATGTTAAAATCACTGATGTTTTCCGGGGTGGGGGGGGAAATTGCAATGATATCCTGAGTTGTCTTTTGTTGAGTTTTTCTGCAGACCTCCACATGCAATGACCTGAACCAAAGCCATTTGCTCGGCATTCCAGCATTATGCATAAATGCTAATTTGTTAAATACTTAACCTTAATGCCCATAAAAAAGCATGTTACAACAATTATGTGTCTCTATAAAATATTTAGCTGAATTGGATGTGTTCAGTTATGAATTATGCAGAGTTGTGCCTGGGCAATAAACAAATGCATTCATTTAGTGGCTTTGGCTTTTCTCTTTTGCTTTAGCTTTTGATCCATTGGTTGTTGGCTCTTTCAGCATGGTTATTCCTTTGTTAGCCATTCTGTCAAAAGACAGGGCCTCATTGTCTTTTCCAATGTTCTTTAGTGTGAATTGGAGAAATTAATTCTTTGACTGGGACCGTTTCTTCAACAGGTGCTGCTTAAGTGGGCTCCAGTGTGCTGTAATGCAATGTAATGTAATTCAACAAGCAGCCTGAAGCCACTGATTCTGGAAATCGCTGTGTTACTAACAAGGTGTTTGATTCTTTCAGACTTACCCAGCCTCCCACCTTTTATTTACATTAATTAAGTGGATGGGGAAACGTGGATGGGAAGGACACTCCAGAGACTGAAGAAACACTGTAGTTACAGTGTAGTCTTTAATGCTGAAGAAATCTTTCCTTGGAATGAGAGAGGGGCTAAGATAGGGTTGGATTAATTGGCCAGATGTGACAAATCACTTGGGCAACCATTTCTTCTTTTGTTTATAGGATGTGCTCTTAGTAATTCTCCATAGTTATCTCTTGCTTGGGAAATGAAGCCACTGCAATTACCACAAAAGGGAGATGTGGCCACTAGATGCTTAAGATGGCTTTCTGAGGTCCTTAACCTGATGAGTTCTGCTTTCTTCTATGTTCCTAGGGGACAGGGAGGAGAGAAAGACAAGGAGGCTTTGTAATAGCCTCAGAATATGAGAAAGTTTCTGCCAGCAGAGTAATTATCTCATTCTGTACTGTTATCAGTAATACAGTCCTCACCCCATCACTTGCATTTACAATGACTTTCTTGCACATTAAAATGTATCTTTCTTTCCCTCTGAACTCTTTTTAATTTCAATGTCATTTGAGACAGGTTTTGGCTGCTTTTTCCATGCCCATTTCTAGGCTCATATAAAGTTGTGTATACAGCCTGGGGACTTACTGGCATAACCTTTAGCTTCCCCCAGTACATAACCTGTAGACGATTCTATGTGGCACACATGACAATAAGCAAAGGCCTGGTTAAAGACTTATCATATGAGGCATTAGATCTCACCTAGAAAGGAGGATTCAAAGACATTGGTTTTATATAGCCTGTGATGGTTGAGATGTTTCCACATTTCACAAATACATGAGGTTGTATCCTACCACTCTATTCAGCTATGCAATGCCTTCTTCTGTCAGCCTAGGCCTAAAGGACCAGACATGTTGTGTAGGTGTGATACAGACACTGAAAAGGAGTAGTAGTACAGATTTAAGGACATTAAAAAGGTGAGCTCCAAAGGCAGGATGGTTTAAGGCCTCTGATAAGCTTGTAACATAAATGAGGGGGGGGAAACCTTCTTGAGGGATAAGCCAAACTTTTAAAAAAGTAATCTCACCCTTCTTTCTGTTTGTCAAAACCAGATTTCTGAGAGGCAAAGCTGATGCCACTGATGAGTAGGGTTGCTAACCTCCAGGTGGCATAGG
This sequence comes from Gekko gecko, assembly GCA_029375565.1. Taxonomy (NCBI): domain Eukaryota; kingdom Metazoa; phylum Chordata; class Lepidosauria; order Squamata; family Gekkonidae; genus Gekko; species Gekko gecko. The sequence continues at coordinate 125,674,009 of JAPDNY010000007.1, forward strand.
GTTGCCAGGTCCAATTACCTGGCCAGTGGGGGGCTCCTAACATCCTTCTGGGAGACTGGAAGTGATGTTGGCAACTTCCAGTAAAACTGGAAATGCAGGCCCTGACACGATGACATCACCCGGAAGTGACATCATCATACCAGGGATGTCGGGGCTACACTTTGATTTTTGGGCAAAACACTATGGTAAATTTGGGCTGAGTTCAGACTGGCAGTTTGCTCCGCTATAGCCACGTTTCAGCCAAGTTTTACAAGTGGATTAAAGGGGGCATTCACACAGGCACATCTGCCTGGCGTTCCCCACCCGTAGTCAACCCGTGCTGTTCCACTTCATTCCAGCATTTAAAAGATACCTGGTAAAAATGGTAGCAAATCCCTGAGAGCCCATTTATCCCGCTTCATTCCACTTCCGGGAAGTGTGAATGCCAACCTGAAAAGCTGGGAGCAACCCACATTGTGCATAAGGCAGCAGCAATATGATTGGCTGTGCTCACTCTATTGCCCAATGTGGTGCTGGCACAACAGGATTCTCCCCAAATTGGCTGGATGCGTTTATGCGAATGAGTGCATATGCACACATGCGCACATAGCCAAATTACCAGGGAAAAGCCATTTACAGCCGCGCCTCTGGGCCAGCAGTCTGAATCCTCCCGTGTGCCTCCTCCCAGTATGCTCCGGCATCAGTTGGCGCAGTGTAACCAGGAAACCAGTGTCTCCCTCATGGATCACTGCCTTGTCGTGGCGAGGGGGCTTGCGTGGTTCGATGAGGCTGTGGGCTATGCCGTGGAGGGCCACCCAGGACGGACAGGCCACAGCAGAGAACTCAGACCAAGCGTGATCCCCTGGAGAAGGAAATGGCAACCCACTCCAGTATCTTTGCCAAGAAAACCCCATGGACAGTAACAAAAGGCTAAAAGATATGACGCCGGAAGATGAGCCCCTCAGGTCGGAAGGTGTCCAATATGCTACTGAGGAAGAGCAGAGGGCAAGTACGAGTAACCCCAGAAAAAGTGAAGCGGCTGGGCCAAAGCCGAAAGGACGCTCAGTTGTGGATGTGTCTGACGGTGAAAGGAAAGTTCGATGCTGCAAAGAACAATACTGCATAGGAACCTGGAATGTAAGATCTATGAATCAAGGTAAGCTTGACGTGGTCAAAAATGAGATGGCAAGAATGAACATCGACATCTTGGGAATCAGTGAACTAAAGTGGACAGGAATGGGCGAATTTAACTCAGAAGACCATTATATCTACTACTGTGGCCAGGAATCCCGTAGAAAAAATGGTGTGGCCTTTATAGTCAACAAGAGAGTGAGAAAGGCAGTATTGGGATACAATCTCAAAAATGACAGAATGATCTCGGTCCGAATCCAAGGCAAACCATTCAACATCACAGTAATCCAAGTCTATGCCTCAACCACTGCTGCAGAAGAGGCTGACGTGGACCAGTTCTACGAAGACCTACAACAGCTCGTAGAACTAACACCAAAAAATGATGTCCTCATCATCATAGGGGACTGGAATGCTAAAGTAGGAAATCAAAAGGTAACCGGAATAACAGACAAGTTTGGCCTTGGAGAACAAAATGAAGCAGGGCAAAGGCTAACAGAGTTTTGTCAAGAGAACACGCTGGTCATAGCAAACACCCTTTTCCAACAACCTAAGAGGCGTCTCTACACATGGACATCACCAGATGGGCAACACCGAAATCAGATTGACTATATAATTTGCAGTCAAAGATGGAGAAGCTCTATCCAGTCAGTAAAAACAAGACCTGGAGCTGACTGTGGCTCAGATCATGAGCTACTCATTGCAAAATTCAGACTTAAATTGAAGAAAGTTGGGAAAACCACAAGGCCATTCAGATTTGACCTAGATCGCATCCCCGATGAATATACAGTAGAGGTGAAGAATAGGTTTAAGGGACTAGATTTGATAGACAGAGTGCCTGAAGAACTATGGACAGAAGTCCGTGACATAAAGGAGGCAGCACTCACCGCCATCCCAAAGAAAAAGAAATGCAAAAAAGCAAAGTGGCTGTCTGATGAGGCTTTACACATAGCAGAGGAAAGAAGGAAAGCTAAAGGCAATGGGGAAAAGGAAAGATTTGCCCAACTGAATGCAGATTTCCAGAGAACAGCAAGGAGAGATAAGGAGGCTTTCCTGAATGAACAATGCAAAGTAATAGAGGAAAACAATAGATTGGGGAGGACTAGAGATCTCTTCAAGAAAATTGGAGAAATCAAGGGAACGTTCCATGCAAAGCTGGCCATGATAAAGGACAAAAACGGTAGGGACCTAACAGAAGCAGAAGAGATTAGGAAAAGATGGCAAGAATACACAGAAGAACTATACAAGAAGGACCTCGATGTCCTTGACAACCACGATGGTATAATCACTGACCTTGAGCCAGACATCCTGGAAAGCGAAGTTAAATGGGCCTTAGAAAGCATTACTAACAACAAAGCTAGTGGAGGTGATGGTATCCCAGCTGAGTTATTCAAAGTCTTAAAAGAAGATGCTGTTAAAGTGCTGCACTCAATTTGCCAACAAATTTGGAAAACACAACAGTGGCCACAGGATTGGAAAAGGTCAGTTTACATTCCAATCCCAAAGAAGGGCAACGTCAAGGAATGCTCAAACTATCGCACAATTGCACTCATTTCACACGCTAGCAAGGTCATGCTCAAAATCCTACAAGCTAGGCTCCAACAGTACGTGGATAGAGAACTGCCAGAAGTACAAGCTGGGTTTCGAAGAGGTAGAGGAACTAGAGATCAAATTGCCAACATTCGCTGGATTATGGAGAAAGCAAGAGAATACCAGAAAAACATCTACTTCTGCTTCATTGACTATGCTAAAGCCTTTGATTGTGTGGATCACAATAAATTATGGCAGGTTCTTAAAGAGATGGGAGTACCAGACCACCTCATATGTCTCCTGAGAAACCTGTATAAGGGTCAAGAAGCAACAGTTAGAACCGGATATGGAACAACTGATTGGTTTAGCATAGGAAAAGGAGTACGACAAGGATGTATATTGTCACCTTGCTTATTTAATTTATATGCAGAGTACATCATGCGAAATGCTGGCCTGGATGAATCACAAGCTGGAGTTAAGATTGCTGGGGAAAAGATCAATAACCTCAGATATGCAGACGATACCACTCTGATGGCAGAAAGTGAAGAGGATCTAAAGAGCCTCTTGCTCAGGGTGAAAGAGGAGAGTGCAAAAGTGGGCTTGAAGCTCAACATCAAAAAAACTAAGATCATGGCATCTGGCCCCATCACTCCTTGGCAAATAGAAGGGGAAGTCGTAGAAGTAGTGACAGACTTCACGTTCCTAGGATCCCAGATCACTGCAGATGGTGACTGCAGCCATGAAATTAAAAGACGCCTGCTCCTTGGGAGGAAAGCGATGGCAAACCTAAACAGCATGATAAAAAGCAGAGACATCACCCTGCCAACAAAAGTCCGCATGGTCAAAGCAATGGTATTCCCCGTAGTAATGTATGGCTGTGAGAGTTGGACTATAAGGAAGGCCGAGCGCCGAAGAATAGATTCTTTTGAACTATGGTGCTGGAGAAGACTCTTGAGAGTCCCTTGGACTGCAAGGAGATCAAATCATTCCATCCTAAAAGAAATCAACCCTGACTGTTCCCTGGAAGGCCAGATCCTGAAGCTGAAGCTCAAATACTTTGGCCACCAAATGAGAAGGGAGCATTCACTGGAGAAGACCCTGATGCTGGGAAAGATTGAAGGTCAAAGAAGAAGGGGACGGCAAAGGATGAGATGGTTAGACAGTGTCATCGATGCAACGAACATGAAATTGAGCAAACTTCAGCGGACAGCGGAAGATAGGAGGGCCTGGCGTGATCTGGTCCATGGGGTCGCGAAGAGTCGGACTCGACTGTGCGACTGAACAACAACAACAACAACCAGGAAAACCTGGAACAGTTTGTTCCGGGGCTTTTTTGCCATGACTGGCTCCCGCTGCAAACTGCCAGTCTGAATTCAGCCTTGGCTTCAAACTATAGAGTTTTGCCCATAAACCAGAGTGTCATGTCCCTGACATACCTGATATGATGACATCACTACTGGGTGATGTCATCATGTTAGCATCTTCATTTCCAGTTTTACTGGAAGTCACCTGGGAAGGTCAGTTGGGGGTGGGATTTCCCCATGCCAGCCAGCTGGTTGGTGGTGGGCAAGAGTCCACAAAAGCAAGGGTTTCCCCACTCCCACCAGGGGACTGGGAACCTTAAGGTGGCACATAGAGAACTGCTGCTATTACATTTGGCTGCTTTGGAACATGAACTCTGTGGCATTACACCCTGCTGAGGTCCCTCCTCTCTCCAAGCCCCACCTTCCCAGGCTCCACCCCTCAAATATCCGGTTATTTTCCAATCCAGAGCTGGCAACTCTACTGGTGAGTGAGGCAAGTGAGTAAAATGGGGAGTCATCTAGGCCCCATTCCACCTCCCAAAATCAGGCCTAATTTGATAGAACCAGACAAGAAAGCTTACTTGTAAGGGATTACGCTGCACAGGCAGGCTTCACAAAAGGGGGCCACCAGAGCCTGATGATGAAGGTGCATCTCCATGGGGCTTTCCTTTGTGGGGACTGGACATGCTGATCTGATGCATCTACTCCCAACAAGTCACAACTGCCCTAAGCTGTGCATTTGACAGTTCCCTATAGTGCATGTGGATGAAGTTTGCTCGACATGTCCCAATGTGTAATGTATGCAGGGCAGTGTTTCACTACTGAACTCTGTTTTGTTAGCCATGGTTTGGTACTAGAGCTCTAAGGAGATGGCACTTGTAGATTTGCATGAGATGATATTAGTATCTATCATCTTGCTGCTGTACAGGCTGCTACGGTCAGCACAGGCAGCATTTTCAGGGATCAGCAGCTGGTGTGAGCATTTCACTTGACTTCTATTGCTACTCCACAAGGTGTGGCTCAAGCACTGAAAGGCATTGATCAAAACCAGCACTGAGACTGAGGCTTGGTTAGTTTAATTCGTATTGAGAGTGTTCATTAACTAGCCCAATCAAGTACTTAGCACCTCACCACAAATTCAAATTCAGCTGTTTGACTATAAAAAGATCATTATTTTAAAATAGGCATTGTTCATGGATCACCAATTTTTCAACCCCCTGCTGTCCTTGCCTCTTGCAACATGTATTTCCCTTAGCTATTTTCTGTCAAAGGAATAAAACCTTTCAAAACAGCCCTCCTACTGCAGCCACAAACCACTTTTCACCACTGAACTTGTTTACAAACTAGTTCTTAAAAGAGTCAGAATAGCAATTAGACAGGGTCAAATAGCAATTCTCGCAGCTATTGTAAAACACAGCTAATAACTGCTATAGAGATTTAATGGGAAACACATAACAGCAATCTGGCAATGGTAATTATTGTTGTGACTCAGGTTCTTGGCCATGCTCCTTCGTCTGATTGTTTATCTTACAGTCAGATCAAAAACAGTGAACCTAAGAAGCAAGACTGCACACAGCTCTAATGTCCCATTATCCATAGCTAATGGAGTATTGACACTCAGGGCCAAACCACACTACACTTTCAGAGGTGATAGCAATGGTGAAAGTAGTAGAGTTGTCAGATCTGGGTTGGGAAATTCCTGGAGATTTGGGGGTGGAGCCTGGGGAAGGTAGGGTTCGAGGAGGAGAGGGACTTCAGCAGGGTTTAATTTCATAGCCTTCATCCTCTAAAGCAGTAATTCTCTGCAGGAGAACTGATTTCTGTAGTCCAGAGATGAGTTGTAATTCCAGTTGATCTCCAGGCGCATCCTGGAAACTTGCAATCCTAGAAAGTAGGTGAATTATTATAGAGAAAACAGTATGTAGGGCCCACTAAATAGTCATCACTGAGCTTATAGTATCAGTATAACATTTTGAGAATTCTGGCAAAATGAGTTCTGTCATCACTTGTTAGGAAATGCCATTATGAAATAATTCCTTTTTCCTATCCTTGTTTTTTACTAAGTCTTAGGAAGTGTATCTGTTTGTGCATTGTGTGAATGCTATCACTAATGGAATTTGGTGGCAAATCTGTGGTTCTTCCTTGAATAGACTATGGATTTACCAGAATCTTGTAGTTTTGTCACAATTTGGAAGTTTCTGATGCAGGCCCCCAGGGGTCTTTTCGTAGAAAAACAGCTGCAGGAGCTCATTAGCATATGGTATGCTAATGAGCTATTAGGCTATTAGCATATGCCACGCCCCCTGTCATCACTGGAAGGGGAAGCAAAAGGGGGGAGGTATCTTCAAAAGCCTCCCCTCCCCTTACTTTTTCCCCACCATAGAGAACAATGGAGGGAATGGGGGCAACCTGTTTAGGGGCCCATAGAATTTGACCCCCTAATTCAATTTTCTTGAAACTTGGTGGGTATCTTGGGGAGAGGCTCCACAAGCTACCCTGTGAGTTTGGAGCCTCTCCCTCAAACCTCCTCCCCTCCAGCCCCCAGAATATACCCTATGTTTTCACCATTGACTTCAATGGCCCATAGGATATAATGGAGCTGAAATTGACATTCAGCTGCCTGAAAGACTCCCCCGGGATGCCGGCTGGGGGCGGGGCTTGGCTCCTGAGCTCCCGGAGCTGTGCTCCGGTTTGCTCCCTCCCCAAAAGAGCCCTGCAGGCCCCACTGTACTATATGCACATGCCTTCTGAATAAGCTTGTTATGAAGACAGCATCATGCTATATCAGTAGGGTTGCCAGGTCTGGGGGGGGCGGGGGAAACCCCACTCGAGTCCATTACCCCCCGGCCAGGATCAGGCCACTGGGGAACCCCACCCCCAAAGTACCAGGATCATGGAGACATGGATGATGTCACCCAGAGGTGATGTCATCGCGTTGGGCACATTGTGGGGGGATGCTCTATCATTTGAGGGAAAACACCATGGTTTTCCCTTGAATGATAGTGGCCCCACCCTCAACGTGCCTGACGCAATGATGTCACTTCTGGGTGACGTTATCGCAGCATGTGCACCAAGCGCGCACACCAAGGAACTCCCGGAGTGGGCCAGGACTCCCTCCGCTGCAGCTACGGTAGGACTTGGAAACCCTATACATCAGTGCATACTTAACTGTATTGGAAAAGTGTTCAGAACCAATAAAACTTTCTGGAACCCATCAGATTTGAATGAGTGCACCAGTGGAATGAGAGGTGACAGAATTCAAAACAAACATAGAGATGAGAATGTGAGCTGTCAACCTTTTTCTGAGGTCATATCACCCGCCCGCCCATTCTTATACCCACAGAGCAAGACTGCAAGTTAGCTAACTAGTGATTTCAAAATTTTATGGGAAGAGCAAATTCCATGTTATAATCATGGGAAAATCTAAGAAAACATAATCTTGTGTTGATTTTTCAACCACAAGAAAAATGTGTGTGAATCAGACTCAGAACAACCAAAGACAAGAGGAAGGTTAGCAAGTTATCTTGAAAGAATGTTTTGTAGACTTTACTATATCCATGCTTAAGAAGTAATGACTGCAACCCACTGGAAGGCTTTCACAATCATTTTGTTAAAAACTCTCATAAATATGGCAATAAACTGGAATTCATTGTTGTTATAGCATAATATGAACACAAGCATATTTATCATTCAGAAGTCTGAGTTGGGGTAGGGTGCAGGACAAAACCAAAGAAATAGCAAAGGATTTATGCTACTTATCTTGAAATGTCTTTCTGCATGAAGTAATAAAGGCTCTTCTTCCTAGAAGCTCAAATGGCCAATAAACAATTGGGACAAGAGGACAGAAATGAAAAGGAAAGTAGCTAGCAACCAGGCACACTAGCAAACTATTGCAACCATTGTCAGCTACTTATAGCTGACACCTCCAGACTAGACTACTGTAACTTGCTCTATGCAAGGCTATCCTTGAGACTGACCTAGAATCTTCAACTGGTCCAGAATGCAGTGGTGCGGATGCTTACAAATAAGCCATTTAGAGCCCACATACAATCGGTGCTCTGCCAGCTGTACTGGCTCCAAGTTGAATACTGGATCAGATTCAAGGTTCTGGTTTTAACTTTCAAAGCCCTACATGGTGTGGGACCAACATATCTTAGGGCCCGTCTCTCCTGGTATGTTCCCCAGACAGCATTGTGCTCTATGAATAACAATCTTCTGGTGGTCCCTGGCCCCCAAAAGTATTCATCTTGCCTTCTCAGCTCTGGCCCCGGTCTGGTGGAACGCCCTTTCAGATGACATCTGGGCCTTGTGGAATCTGACCCAGTTCTGCAGGGCATGTAAGACAGAAATGTTCCACCAGGCATACGTTTGAGGCAGTGAATTTTCCATCCAAACTGGCCTCACCCAGCTTCCCCCCTCCTGCCATTTCTATTTCATTGTAGCAGCTTCCACTAACACACAGGTGGCATAATCTCACTTGGACAATTCATGCTATTAGTGCCATAGTTAAGTCGCCATCTGATCTGATTTTATTCTTGCTGAGAGTTATATTGATTTGTTTTTAACAACTAATTTATGATTTTTTAAAAACTCGTTGTTATCCACCCTGAACCTTGCTGTGTAGGGGAGGGCAGGCTAAAAGTCTAATACATTTAAAAAAAAATATATAGTAGTAACATATTGCTCCTGTTTTATGTTATTTTATTTGGAAAATGTGTATACTCATTTTCCATTTAAATCAGGGAATAAGAATGAAAATAGAAATTAAAATTATCACCATCAAAAATTTACAATATCTCAAAATACAGTAGTAGTTCAACAATAAAAGCAAATATAATAATATGCATTTAGACTATGATAATATAAATTTGAATGGTTAAAACATACAAATAGTCTCAACAATTCTTGCCACAGTTCTAAAAGGTAGATGCTAAACCTACTGTGGTGGGAGATGTTCCACTGCCCTTCTGGTTTCTCCATCACTGCTCGACACAGTAGTAGGGGGAAAATGGGAGGGCACGCCAGTGGTGCACTGTGATTTCCAGCACAAACCTGGAAGTGACAGCACCATCTCAGTGTGGCATAGGCGTCATCTTCAGGGGGGCTGGGGAGCTCACGCCTCCCCGAAAGTACTGAGCCCCCCGGAGGCAACTGGTGTCAGCCAGAGCCTTGCTACCCCCCTCCTGTCCCCCACCCCATTTTGAAAGCAGAGGGTTTTCCCCTCCGCTTTCTGAGACTGTTTGGCTGGGCGAGGAGTGGGATGGAAGTCAAGGGGGTGGGGGCTTGCTTCCTCCTGGAAGCTAAGCTCCACCCACAGTTCCCAGCAGCCCCGCTCAGTTCAGCCTGGAGAGCTGCACGTGGAGGCTGGCTTCGAGGCAGCACATGCTGTCTCTGCTTGCTGCCGCCACCAGCCTGAAGGGTAAGTAGGTGGGGGTGTAAGGAGTGGGGGATTGTTTCGGGTGGGGTGGGTGGGAGCCCAGGGCTGCAGCCACCCAGCCATCCTGCAAGTCCAAGCAGGGGAGGTGGGAGAGCCAGCATGAGAATGTGCCTGGCTGCCACTTAGTGGGGAGGATGGAGGGTTGGGGAGGGGAGCTGGGCAAGAATGGAGGGAGGGGGGAGGGAGGCCTTCTGTGGCCTCTGGTTGCCCCTGCCATCAGTGAGTGGCTTGCTTTCTCCTGCAGTCCAGTTTAAACTGGGCTGCAGGAGAAAACAAAACCCAGGAACCCTTGTGCTGCAGGGAGCACATTGCTCCAGGATACAGAAAATCCTGGGCTCACTTTCTCCTGTAATGGGGGGGGGGGGCTGCGCTTTCTGTCCCCCTCTCTCTTTCTGTTTCTCTTTCCCTTTCCCTTTTGATTTGTGAGAGCTGGAAACGCTGGGGAGTTGCCCCACCCCCACTCCAGGCTGCTTCCCTTCCAGTCTGACTTTCTTCCCTTCCCTTCCCTCTGTCTTTCACTTCTCTCTCCCAATCTATACGTTTTCCCCCCAGCTTCCCCCCTCTCCCTTGCTAAAATAGCCCCAGTTAGGATTGCCAGGTACCCCCTGGCCACCTCTGGGGGATGAGGGGAGGGTGGCCCAATCCAGGTTAGGAAACTCCTGGAGATTTGGGAATGGAGTCTGGGGAGGACAGGGACCTCAGTGGGGCACAATGCCATAGAGTCCACCCTCCAGAACATCATTCCCCCCCCCAGGGAAACTGATCTCTTTAGACTGGCAATGAGCTGTAATTCCAGGGTTCCCCAGGTCCCACCTGGAGGCTGGCATCCCTAGCTCCAGTGCTGAAATTGGAAGCTCTGGTTCTGCTGTGTGACTTGGTGCATGCAAACCTCTGGCACTGGCTTACATTTGCCAAACCACCCAGGTGGAGGAGGGGAGGGGTTTCATTCTACCAAAAATGAGAGTGTTTGGGTTTCTCTGTGAGTTTGAGGACTGGAACTGGCACTGAAGTGAGACTGGAAAAGTTTGTGTGGCTTTCTGAAAACCCTTGTGTTACAATAATAATTATGCTACAATACAGTTTGTTAGTCCTAAAGGTGCTACTGAGTGTTTTACTATTTTGGCTGACCCAGCTGAGCTCTGAGAAGGAGCAAGGTGTTTGAGCTGCCAGAGGGGTGAGTGGTATTTTTATTTATTTACTTTCAGCTGAGGTGCTTTAGCTGAGAAGGTACTGTGTCAGGAACTGTATTTGGGAGTGTGTGGGTGAGTTGTAACAGACTCCTGACTGCTGGAGTTAGGGTGTGAAAGGGTCATTGTTTGCCTGTAATTAAGTGCTTGGGTGAAATTGAATAGCAGACTCTGGCTGCTGGAGTTGGGGTGTGAAAGGGGCTTTGTTTGACCGTCATTAAGTGCCTTGGGTGATTTGGAGTAGCTGCTGGCCACACCCTCTCCTGGGAGACAATTCCATTTAAGGCAGGAAGTTTGCAAGAGGCACGAGCCTCTGGCACGAGCCGAAGGGTGAGGCTCTTTGCCTGTGGCTCTTGGCCTAGGGGCTCTGTAAGAAGCACAGGAAGAGCCAGGAAGCCAGGACCTTGGCTCCTTGGTAAGGTAAGTAGACTCCTACAACAGGAGCCATATAAATACAAAGGGTTTTAAAAGGGGGGTTATAGAAAAGTATTTGTTTAAAAACAATTATGAAGCCAGAATGCCAGCAGGGGGTTGGGGGCTATCCAGTGTTTTGCATGGAGTGTCACATGTATGACTATCTGCCCACTGGTCAGAAGTCTTGGGTGTGTGCTCGGTGCAAGGAGCTCCTGGTTCTCAGGGAGCGAGTTTGCTCCCTTGAGGCCAAGGTGGCTGACCTGGAGAAGCAGGGACAGTCAGTTAGGTGCACGGGGAAGACTCTCGGGGACTTGTTAGATATGTCCCACTCTGGATCTGGCAGCCCGGCTGCTGCCAGGGAGCATGAGGGTCAAGGGGAAAAGGGGCACCATGCTGAGGATAAGGGGAATCTGCCCTCAGAAGGGACCTCTTCTTCAGCTGGTGAACAGGTATCCTTTCATACCAAGGAACCGTCCCTGGGAAGGGTGGGAGGGGGCTCTTGGTAGTTGGTGATTCGATCCTTAGGCAGGTAGACAGCTGGGTGGCGAACCCGCGTACTGACCGTATGGTGACTTGCCTGCCTGGTGCGAAGGTAGCGGACATTACGCGTGTTTTAGATAGGCTGGTAGATAGTGCTGGGGAGGAGCCAGTGGTCGTGGTGCACGTCGGCACCAACGATGTGGGGAAATGCAGTCGTGAGGTCCTGGAGGAGAAATTTAGGCTGCTGGGCAGGAAACTCAAGGCCAGGACCTCCAAGGTAGCCTTCTCGGAAGTGCTACCTGTTCCACGCGCAGGGCCGGAGAGACAGGCACAGATCAGGAGTCTCAATGCGTGGATGAGACGGTGGTGTAGGGGGAAGGGTTCAAGTTTGTTAGGCACTGGGATGCTTTTTGGGACAAGAGGGAGCTGTACAAAAGGGACGGTCTCCACTTGTCCTGAGAAGGAACCAGGCTGCTGGCGCTCAAAATCAAAAAGGTGGCAGAGCAGTTTTTAAACTGAATAATGGGGGAAAGCCGACAGGAGATGAAAAGTCTCTGGTTCGGGATGGCTCATCTCAAAGAGATGAAGGGGTAGCTATTACTTTTGTACAAGGAAATGGATTACAATTGTCCAGTGAGACTGTGGCTAATGATAGGAACTGCCTGGCAAGGTCTCGAGGCAGCAAGAGGAAGGCTGTGGGCTTAACAAACGTGGGAAACTATAAGTGTTTATACACAAATGCTAGAAGTCTCCGAGGTAAAATCGGGGAGTTGGAATGCTTAGTGTTGGGGGGGAAATAGACATTGTGGGTATTTCAGAAACTTGGTGGGATGAGGAAAATCAGTGGGATACGGTGATTCCTGGTTATAAATTATATCGGAAGGATAGGGGGAAGGGTTGGAGGTGGGGTGGCTCTGTATGTCAGAGAGGGTATACCATCCAGTAAGATTGAGAGGGTAAGAGAATTAGATTCACTTCTGGAAATGCTATGGGTTGAAATAGTGGGTCCAAAAGGAGGCTTAACAGTGGGAGTTTGTTATCGCCCACCAGATCAAAAGATAGAGGAGGATTATAAAATGATGAATGAATTAAAGATAGCGGCTAGACGAAATAACTGTGTTGTAATAGGCGACTTTAACTACCCACACATTGATTGGGTCAATATGAGTTCTAGTCGGGAAAAAGAGATTGCGTTCTTAGACACTCTCAATGACTGTGCTGTGGAACAGATGGTCACAGATCCTACCAGGGGAGAGGCGATCCTGGATTTGGTCCTAAGTAACACCCAAGACCTGGTGAGAGATGTAAAAGTGATTGCACCACTTGGGAACAGTGACCATAATGTCATTGAGTTTAACATTTGTACAGATAGGGAGTTGCCCAAAAAGACTGACGCAACCACTTTTAACTTTAAAAGGGGTAACTTCTCTGGTATGAGGGGACATGTGAGGCAGAAATTGAAAGGAAGAGTGGAGAAGGTCAAAACCATTGGGGAAGCTTGGAGACTATTTAAAAAGACAATCCTAGAAGCTCAGAAAAAATATATACCGCAGGTTAGGAAAGGTACAAATAGATATAGAAAAAAGCCTGCATGGTTAACAAATAAAGTAATGGAAGCTGTAAAAGGTAAGAAGGATTCCTTTAAGCGGTGGAAAGCTAGTCTTAGTGAGGTTGATAAAAGGGAACACAGACTATGGCAAATAAAATGCAAGTCTGTGATCAGGCAAGCAAAAAGGGAATATGAGGAGCATATCGCAAAAAACAAAGACCAACAATAAAACTTTCTTCAAATACATTAGAAGTAGGAAGCCAGCCAGGGAGGCAGTGGGGCCCTTGGATGACCAAGGGGTAAAAGGAGTAGTGAAGGATGATAGGGAAATGGCTGAGAAGCTGAATGCATTTTTTGCCTCTGTCTTCCCTGTGGAAGAGGAGAAGTGTTTGCCCACTCCAGAAGCACCAATTTCGGGAGGGGGTTTGAAAGACCTGAATCAGATTGCGGTAACAAGAGAGGAAGTCCTCCGACTGATGGACAATTTAAAAACTAATAAATCACCAGGCCCGGATGGCATTCATCCGAGAGTTCTGAAAGAACTCAAATGTGAACTTGTGGATCTCCTGACAAAAATATGTAATCTTTCTTTAAAAGCTGCCTCCATTCCTGAGGACTGGAAGGTAGCTAATGTCACTCCCATCTTTAAAAAGGGCTCCAGGAGAGATCCAGGAAATTACAGGCCAGTCAGTCTGACATCGATACCGGGTAAGTTGGTGGAAACTGTTATTAAGGAAAGAATTAGTAGGCACATTGATGAACAAAAACTATTGAGGCAGACTCAGCATGGGTTCTGTAAGGGAAGATCTTGTCTCACTATCCTGTTGGTGTTTTTTGAGGGAGTGAACAAACATGTGGACAAGGGGGACCCAATAGATATTATTTACCTTGACTTCCGGAAAGCTTTTGATACAGTTCCTCATCAAAGGCTCCTAAGGAAGCTCAATAGTCATGGGATAAAAGGACAAGTCCTCTTGTGGATCAAAAACTGGCTTATAAATAGGAAACAGAGAGTGAGTATAAATGGGAAACTTTCTCAGTGGAGGGTGGTAAGCAGTGGGGTACCACAGGGATCAGTACTCGGTCCGATGCTTTTTAACTTGTTTATTAATGATTTGGAATTGGGAGTAAGCAGTGATGTGGCTAAATTTGCAGATGACACAAAGTTGTTCAGGGTGGTGAAAACCAGGGAGGATTGTGAGGCACTCCAAAGGGATCTGTTGAGGATGGGTGAGTGGGCGTCAACGTGGCAAATGGGGTTCAATGTGGCCAAGTGCAAAGTGATGCACATTGGAGCCAAAAATCCTAAATATAAATACACGTTGATGGGGTCTGATCTGGCAGAGACGGACCAAGAGAGAGATCTTGGAGTCGTAGTGGATAACTCGCTGAAAATGTCTACACAATGTGTAGCTGCAATAAAGAAGGCCAACGCTATGCTGGGGATTATTAGGAAGGGAATTGATAACAAATCAGCCAGTATCATCATGCCCCTGTATAAATCATTGGTGCGACCTAATTCGGAATACTGTGTACAGTTCTGGTCACCACATCTCAAAAAGGATATTATAGCATTGGAAAAAGTGCAGAGAAGGGCAACTAGAATGATAAAAGGGTTGGAACACCTTCCCTATGAAGAAAGGTTAAAATGCTTGGGGCTCTTTAGCTTGGAGAAATGACGGCTGAGAGGTGACATGATCGAGGTTTATAAGATTATGAATGGGATTGAGCAGGTTGAGAAAGAAGTACTTTTCTCCCTTTCTCACAATACAAGAACTCGTGGGCACTCTATGAAATTGCTGAGCAGTCGGGTTAGAACAGATAAAAGGAAATACTTCTTCACCCAAAGAGTGATTAACATATGGAATTCACTGCCACAGGAGGTTGTGGCAGCTCAAACATGGACAGTTTCAAGAGGGAATTACATAAACATCAAGAGCAGAAGTCCACCAGTGGCTCTTAGCCACAGGGTATAGATGGGAACTCTCAGTCTGGGGCAGGTGATGCACTCTATTCTTGTTGCTGGAGGGGGCAGCAGTGGGAGGGCTTCTGGTGCCCTGGCCCCACTGCTGGACCTCCTGATGGCACCTGGTAATTTTGGCCGCTGTGTGACAGAGTGTTGGACTAGATGGGCCATTGGCCTGATTCAACATTGGCTTCTCTTATGTTCTTATGTTCTTATGTTATGTTGTATGCTATGGCAGTGATATGAGAGCCAATTGAGCTGTGGGTCCATCTCATGCTACTGACAGTAGTTATACATTACACCTTGCCCAAATGGTTCTGGGCATTAAAGCGCACTTGCCCTGGTGTGATGTAAAATGCTAGCAAGTCATAGCCAAATCATGGTAACCCTGTAGGATTTTCAAGGCAACAGACATTCAAAGATGATTTGCCATTGCCTGACTGTGCATCATGTCCCTGGTATTCCTTGGAGATCTCCCATCCAAATATTAGTCAGAGCTGACTCTATTAGACTGATGAGGAATTGTTATAGGAAGGGGATAAACAATTAAAGTATATGAGAAAGAATGTCTGAAAATGTCATACAGGTTTCTGTGGACCTTGCAATAGCATTGTAGCTAACCCCAACTAAGAAACTTCCATGCTGTTTCTATAATTTCTCAAATGTACTTCACACCAACTGTGCATCTCCATTCCTTTCTAATTCCTCTCAACTATGTACAGCTTTCTATGTTGTGCTTCATTTGGACTGCTTTGATTTCTCAGTTCCTAGACCCCTTCTTTTCTATAACCATGGATCTACATCCCCTTCCTCAAGCCTTGCTTCTTGTCCCAACTCTCTAAAGTCAGACCAGTTTGGCCAGTGGCAACCGAAAATACATCTGTCTGTCCAGGAAGTTCAACTAAATGCCACTAGAGGTTTTGTTACCACTGCTACATCACTTAATGCATTACAATATAGGTTCATGTTCAGGCTATAATTTATGATGTTTTAGTTTGGGAAAATCTGTGTTCTTGGTCACATCAGTTGGTGCTATTTTTTTCCTGTAAACTCCTCTTCCATCCCAATGGACTCTGCTGCTCACATGTTGTCTGTCAATCCCCTCTTTATTCCACCTTTCCTCCAGTCTCCCTTCCCTTATATTGACCTCACAACAATGGCGATATCACCCAGCCTGATGAAGGGGGCTTTGACTCTTGGAAGCTTATTCCCTGAAACTCTTGTTGGTCTCTAATCTGCTCCTGGACTCAAATCTAACTGTCCCAGTATCACTGAGTAAGTGTCATGCAAAATGTAGATCTGAACATGGGTCTCCTCAATCCACACTGGTCTTCATGCCATTGGTCCATCTACTTCAGCATGGTCTGCTCTGATGCAGGTGAGCTCTACAGGCTCAGACAGAGAAAGATCCTTTCCAACAGCTGTTCTCTTAGACCTCCTCGGTTTAAACTTTTATCCTTTGGCACACAAAGCATGGTCTCTCTACCATCAGTCCATCAGTGTCATCATTGTCTGCTCAGACTGGCAGTGGTTCTCCAGGGTTCTTTGCAGAGGATTTTGCCCATGCCATGCTTTGTTTCTGAGCCATTGGGGCTGGGGGGGAAGGATGCAGGCGGGCTGCTTTTATTTGTAACGCAAAAGTATATTACCTCTTTCTAACAACATATATCTATGCAAGATGTACATATGTTCACTGTAATATGTAAACAGGGCTTTTGTTTCCCTGAGTGGTGAGCAGGAAGAGAGGGAAATGGCAACAGATATGTTCTTGGTATGTACACCATCCAGGGAGAACACTTAACGCTTAACTCATGTTTATGCCACACATCATTATCCTTGATTGGCATGCAGATCAGAGGCCTTTTAAAATTTCCTTTTGCCCTGTGTGCAGTCCAGAAGGAACATTGGCAAGGAATGTACACTCTATACGTGTGGTACAGTTTCAAAGGGACAACTAACTGGGATGTATAAAAGAAATGACAGGATTGCCCATTACAAACAATGGGAGAGACTTGAAGGCCCACTGGAGATAATAGGAGCCAGGAATGCCACATGGCTCCGCCTCCATAAATAGTGACAATGGCCTTTGATGTCACTGGCTCCTCCATATGATGTCACTGGGCCTCGGTTCTTTTAAGGACCTAGCACAGCAATGCCTCTGGCCCAGGCCCAGCCCCAGCCCCCCTGGGAAATTGGAAAGTCTACGCCCTTGCAGTGTGGTGCTTATAGGATACCCCTGAATCCTACGATTTTATCCTAGAATATTATGTTGGCATGGTGACATCAGTTCTGGGTTTGTGCTGGAAAAGCCCTTGGGCCATTTGTGAAATATCATCCTCCCCATCTTTACCCCCCCTCCCTCTTTCATTGGTTTCCAATGGCTGGCCATCCTAGAGAGGCACAGAACAAAGCTGTACACCGCATAGAAGATTCATGACTGGATTTCAATTTTGTTGTTAAAAGCAGAAAGGGCCCGGGTAAGCTGGGCCCGGCATTTGTGGGGACGGGCTGGGACCGAGAGGCTGGCCAGCTGGAGGGGGGGGGGCTAGTGCGTGGCGGGAAAAGACGCGCCTCCCCCCCCTTTTTACCACCGGCTAAGGGAGGGTCAGTGGGGGTGGTCGCGGAGGAGGAAGCGATATAAGGCGAAGGGAAGCCGCTCCCCCTCCCCACTCGACCACGAGGCGAGCCCGGTTTGCCCTGATTGTTAGGGTGCTGGGGCGGGGGATTTGGACTTTGAGCGCATGAAAGGGGGTGTTTCTGGGGTCTTTGCAGGTCATGGTATGGTTAGTGTTTACTTATTGTTTTTGTTGCACAATTTGTCACAACTTTCGGCGGTAACAGCATGGGGCTGGATCCGTTGGCGGAATTCGGCCTGCGCGCCAATTCCGGAGTTGGGGACCCCTTAAGGGTCTTGGCGTGAGGGCTGAACAGAGCTGGCTAGCTCAAGGAATAACAGCGCTTGCCCACACAGCCAGAGGGCAGGGGAGCTCACAAAGGGGCAAGCGTCCGTGTGAACTCCGATAACCTGCCCTCCCGCCTTCTCTACCCATGCCGGCTGGCTGGGTAACGGTCAACTCGGCTGGCACGCGGGCCAGCCGATAGGTCGGATCTGGTGGACCCATGCTGTGCCAATGCTCTACAGTTGTAACCAATAAAAGTTGTGGCCAAATTTATCCACATTATTTCCAAAGAAACCGGTTGTGCATGTTCATTGCAAAGGGGGGGGGTGTACAAGGTGGGCCGATTTCGGTGTCCCAAGTAAGACATGGAACCGCAAACCAACTGGGAAAATTTGGGTTGGGGCCACAGTATGAGAAGAGGTGGTTTAGTCCAATTGTTCGAAAAAAATTAGCAAGTCTAACATAAGTCACCCTGGAAAAATAAAGCACCTAGTGTTAGTGTGTTTAGCTTATAGAAAAAGCTTTACTAGAAAGATAAAGGGCAGGGTAACATTTGGAAGAAAATAACAAAGACACTCTATCTACACTCCAGCTTGTTCCCAACTTAGTTCAAACTGTTGTGTTGCATGAGAAAGTGAGGACAAAGGAAAGGAAGTCTCCCCCAAAGCCACCACCTTCTTTTGTATGTGACAACAAACATGTACCTTATCCTGAATTTGTACGTTTTAACCATTC
This sequence comes from Gekko gecko, assembly GCA_029375565.1. NCBI lineage: Eukaryota > Metazoa > Chordata > Lepidosauria > Squamata > Gekkonidae > Gekko > Gekko gecko. Next base: position 125,692,618 of record JAPDNY010000007.1, read on the forward strand.
AAATATATATTATTGATCAGGCAATAGTCATTGACAAACTAACCTCATTATGAATGACACCTCCTCTTTCTTGGCAGGAAGTACATGCATGATAGCTAATTGGCTACATGCTAATTAACATTAGCATAACTAAACAGTTTAACTCTTTCATGACTGAAGGTTTGACATTTGCAAAACTGACACCGTTCTTTTGTATTGTTTTGACAATAGAAACTCTCCTGCCCTGACTACAATATGCTGAATTGTTTGTTTAAGGCTATCATGTGACTGCACCACTGAGGTGAGTTTTAAGCTAGGGATTTCTGGCTTACAGTTCACACAGTTTAGCCCACTGTGCCAGATACTCGGCTTGTTGATTTAATGTGTTGTTTACAGTCACATTTGAAATCCTTCTCCAACAGTTATATAAAATCCACTTTTTAGAAAGTTGATTCCCATGTTTAGATAAATTATGGAAAAAACATTTAAGAGAGTGCAGATTCTGGGAGCTGGGATTGCTGGGCGGGGGTGGGGGCAGTGTGTGAATTTAACTTGGCTCAGACCTTTCAGGGAAATTGTCATGAACACATCCTATAAGTAGGTGGGTGACTGGCTAGTTCACTGGACTGAAGGGTAAGGGGGAAATGAGGCAGTCAAAGAGATGTGGTAAGATGTTTTTCAACTGTACTGAGAATTAGCTGCATGGATTTCTAAAGGACAGCTGGATGCTTGCTTCTTGGGTCAATAGCGCCAAATTTTGTGTCTTAATTGAAACTTTCAAACAAGGTCCATATGTTGGATCTTAAAATTTAGCAGACCCGTTATGAATTTACTAAAAAAGTCACAGCTGTGCAAACTTTCTGATTCCCATTCCTCTCCGATCTTCAGTATTTGTCCTTTCCCCCCTCCAGCTGGACTTGTTGTCTAATTTTTCAAGTCAGGCCCAGTAAAATCCCCTGCAGTAGCTGCCATGGGTATTATGATGTGATGTTTTCTTTATTAGTTGGCAAGTGTGCAACTGTTATCAAGATCCTTATACACCAGAAAACAAAGTTGAGGGAACAACCTTTAAAATGTCTGCATTTTTTGGTTTGGAATACAGCTTGAGGCTGCTTAGAAAAACTACAGTAAATCAGATGAGGTAAAAGCTTCTGACATCTCTCTCTCTAACCCTCCCCTCACACACACACATATTCAGGATGAGATGAGATGAAATACCAGTTTTATGTTGGTTTTAATTCCTTGTGGCTTTGAACTCTGTTTAATTATATACTGTTAACTGATATTCACAATCAATGCAGAATGACCTGAAAGTGAATGACCTGTGTAAGACAGTCCCCAAATTACTCCTGTTTTGGGACTGTCCTGAAATATGAATGGTAACTGAGTTGCATCTCTGTATAATAGGTAAAGTTGTTAAGTCTTTGCACAGAGATGGTGCTTGTCTCAGGAATAGTCTTGTGCCTTCAGAGGCCCCTTTGCCTATCTTCTCCTTGCTCTAACATACAGGATATTTGCTCCATGTTCAGTTTCAGGCACAGAAATAGTCTTGGCATTGTGACGAAATCTCCTAACAGTTTCTAGAAGCATTATTATGAGAGATGAAAGGCTGGTTTGGCCACCAGTGGAACTGGTGTGTCGTTGTTCGCTACTATACTTCTGAGTGGATGCCCTTTTATTGGAGAAAGAAACCTGGTATGCTTCACTGGGATGGGGCCAACACAATCTCTGCCTGTTATAATAGTGATTAGGGATGGGCACGAACTGGAAAAATTCAGTTCAATTTGGTTCATGGTGTGCTCCATTCACAAACTATGGACCGTCACAAACTTTTAGCCACCTCATGAAAGGGTTCACTTAGTGAGGTTCATGATGTGGTAGAACAGGTGGTCATTTCCCCAGAAAATACTTTCCTGGGGGCACCTTCTTTTGGGGGGATATAATTCACACCCTGTAAATCCAATCTTCACCAAACTTGGATGGCAGATAGAGGAGCATTAGCTGGAGATTCTCTATGAGTTTGGTGCCTCTAGCTTGTACAAGATCTGTTCTATACACTCATGAACTTCCTAAACCTGCACCTGTGAAAATGGCCGCTTTAGTCATATTGACAGGCATAGGTTCAGGAGGTTCAGGAGTGTATAGATGGATCTTGTGCAAGCTAGAGACATCAGACTTGGAGGGCATGTAAAGGAGCATACGAAGGAGGTCTGCTGTGAGTTTGGTGTTTTGAGTTTCCAGAAGAACCCCAGAAGGCAGTGGCTGTACTTCAAGAGGTGTTACATACATCCAATATACAGTCTGCTCTTATTGCTACTCTCTGTTTTTCTATCCTCTGGTCAAACCTATTGTTTTGTCTCTCACACACCTGGCCACTTCTCTGGCCAATGGGGTCACCATGAATCAGTTGTGACTTGAGGGCACTTTACATACCTGGTATTAGAATACTGGTAATGATCCTGAAATGGATTCATCCTATGCACTTCATGCTGCACTTCCATGACCTCCCCCCTGCCTTATGTTGTTTCAGTTTAGGCTTTTCTGATTTCCCTGTCCTCTCACAATCATTTACATTTTCAAAGTTTGTTAATGAGATTCTGCTTGTTAACTTGGCTGTAACTACTTTCCCGGGAGGTAGCTTGAAATCAAACACATCTCTAATCTGATAACATGTAAAGCACTGCATCACTCTTCTTTATCAAAGGTGACTGATGAGAAATAGGATGGAAAAAAGACAGATTTCTGTGGCTAAAAAGCAGGGGAATAATACTGTGCAAAATTAATCTGTGAGGGAGTGTGGCTGCAGATGCAAAATGATGATACAAAAGGTTTTATCATATAAATAGCTGGCATGGTATAATGGTTAAAATCTAGGACTGAGGTGTCCTGGGTTCAAATGCCCACTCAGTCATGAAGTTCATTGGCTGACCTAGGACCAGTCATATTGTTCAGCCTAGCCTACCTCACGATGTTGTTGTAAGGATGACATGGAGGATGGGTGAATCATTAACACTGCACTGAGCTTTCTGGAGGAATGGCATGATAAAAATTGATGGATTCATAGATAATTTTCTCTGTTGTCAGTGGATGGCAAGGAACTTTAGGCTCATTTGACAGGGTTTTTTTTAAAAAAAATATGGACCTGTGCACCAAATCATGTTATCTGCTGCCCTGGTTTTATTACTCTTAATAAACAACATATCCTCCTGCTCTCACCTTCTTGCTATGTTTTTTACTGATGGAGCTGAACTCTGCAATTAATGGCTTTTGCACTAATTTGGGAGCCTTGTGAAATTCAAGACCTTCTGACCGCCTAAGCTTTTCCATATCCAAGTCAGACTCACAACAACAACTGTGCTGCCTCTACACATCTCCAATAGGTAGCACAATATAGAGCAGACATGTCAAACATACAGTCTGGGGGCCGGAAGCAGCCCATCCAGAGTTCTTATCCAGCCCATGAGCAACTGGGGGAAACCAATCCAAATGTGGAATGGAAAGGCCTATATTATACCCCCCCCCCGCTGAGGTTCCCTCCCTTCCCCAAATGTAGAATCTCTCTAGGGTCTTCCCTAGATCTCCAGGGATTGCCCAACCCAGAGTTGGCAACTATAAGGGGTGAGGAAGGCTGGTTTTGCTCCAAGCTCTGCACAGGCAGTTTCCCTGGAGCCTGCCTGCCGCTCTTGGCCAAAGCACCAGGCTGGGACACACTGCCTGCTGCCACCACCACCACCACCACCTCCTCCTCATCTGGCCAGAGAGCATTAGGCTCCTGCCTATGCCACCTGGGCTGCCGGAAAAATGGCTGGCTGTTCATGCATGGCAGGCAGAATCTCTTTGGCCCCATCTCCTGGAGCCCAGCTAAGTGGCTTCCCACTTGGAAGCAGCCTGGGAAAGGTCCCTGTGGAAAACATGTCACTTATGTAAGCAGAGCAACACAGCACCTTGGGCAAGATAGAAAAGCCCAGCACTTATGTAAGAGGCGCAACACCTGCAGAATGCTGTGTTGGATGTGAAGGAGCCCCATTGAGTTGAGTGAGCCAGAGCCTGCTAACCTGCTGACCCAAATGTCTGTAGCTCCTCTCCTGCCTGCCTGCCTCCCTTGGTGGCCCAGGGATAATTGAATAAGAGGCGAAGCTGAAACACACATGCTCCCTGGGCTCCCTTCGTGCAAGTGCTACCTTATGTAACAGTTTGAATGGAAGTGGGGGGAGCAGGGGGTAAGGCAAAGGTCAGGGACAGGAGCAGGCACTCAGAAAAGCATACTGGGTTTGCACATGGCAGAGGCAGGCATTGAATGTGCATTTGCGCACTTGCACAAGGTGAGTAATATTAACAGTAGGATAATGCCATGAAGGAGCTGCGGTGGCTCAAGTGGTTAAGATGCTGAACTGCAGGCTGTGGAAGGTCAGTAGTTCAGCAGTTCAAGACCCGTGAGTGCCGCATGACGGGGTGAGCTCCTGTCTCTAGTTCCAGCTCCTGCCAACCTAGCAGTTCGAAAGCAAGAAATTGCAAGTAGATAAATAGGTACCACTTCGGTGGGAAGGTAACAGCGTTCCGTGCACCTTGGTGTTTAGTCATGCCGGCCACATGACCACGGAAACGTCTTCGGACAGCGCTGGCTCTCCGGCTTTGAAACGGAGATGAGCACCGCAACCTTAGAGTCGGATTCGACTGGCTTTCGAGCAAAGGAACCTTTTTAATGCCATGAAGGTGGCAGGAAATAAAAGTCTGCAAAAGGACATTAAAGCAGAGCTGGCATCTTTGGAGAGTGGCAATGCTTGAAGATTTCTTGTGGTGCTGGGGAGCATCACAGTACCCCTTCTGGTTCCAGCTTGTTGCTGAATGTGGGACTGATAGAGGGAAGTGTGGGATTGTGCAGCTGTGTCACCCCCATCCCCTCCCCAAAGCCTATTGACCATAGCAGTTTCTTTAAGGCAGGGCTTATTGAGTTCCCTGATGGATGCCATTTGGCCACCTGTCTCTGTGCTGTGCAAAACTTCTTGTGCATATCAAGGGTAGTTAGTTAGGTGCTGAGGAGGAGTATGGGTCACAGTCAGTGGTAAAATATCTCTGGTACCTGGTATTACATTTTATGGCACACATGGCCCAGTGTGACAAAGTGACATTTATGTCAGATCCAGCCCTCTATAACAAATGAGCTCAACACCTCTGATATAGAGGGTGGCATTGAAATCCCGGTTCAGCTGCGTGAGGCTCAGGGTATACAAAAGCTTTAAGTTCTGTAAGGTATCTGATGGCTTCACTGGGCATATGAATGGGCTCTACCAATCTCTAACTGATCTGGTGAAAACACTTTTCTTTTAAAATGTCCAGTGGATGATTAGATAATTAATTTGTTTTTCTCAGATGCGTTAACTGTATGAGTGTGTGTACCTTTGTTTACTCAAAGTTAATCATTTCAGGGGTCTACTGCCACGTCCTATTCCTTTCCATTAGGAAACAAGAAGGGATTGTAGTTTTTGAGGGCTAGCTCCTTATCTTTGTTGCTTCAGACTTATGGCATCCTTATGAATTAATGTCCTTCCAAATGTCCTATTGTTACAGCCTTGCTCAGGTCTTGCAAACAGAGATGTGGCTTCTTGGACTGAATGAATCCATCTCATGTTGGGTCTACCTCTTTTCCAGCTACCTTCAACTTTTCCTAGCATTCTTGTTTTTTCTGGTGAGTCTTGTCTTTTCATAATGTCACCAAAGTACGATAGCCTCAGTTTAGTCATTTTAGCTTCTAGGGAGAGTTCAGACTTGATCTGATCTAGAACCCACTTATTTGACTTTTTTGGTGGGCTATGGTATCCTCCAACACTAATTTCCCATAAATCATGACTTCTGACTTCTTGATGTTCAGCTGTAATCCTGCTTTAGCACTTTCTGCTTTAACTTTATAGTCATTTGAGTCTTCGTTATTTTTTGCCAATAATTTAATGTCATCTGCATATCTCAAATTGTTGATGTTTCTTCCTCTAATTTTCACTCCACCTTCATCTAAATCTAATCCATCTTTCCTTATGATATGTTTTGCATATAGATTGAAGAGATAGGGAGATATATTCTTGTCTGCCCCTTTGCCAATTGGAAAACATTCTATTTCTCCATATTCTATCCTAACATAGCTTCTAGTCCAGAGCACAGGTTGCATATCAAAACAATCAGATGCTATGGCACACCCATTTCTTTTAAAATCAACAATAACTTTTCATGATCCAAATAGTCAAAAGCTTTGCTGTAATCTATGAAACACAAGTGGATTTTCTTCTGAAATTCTCTCGTATGCTTCAGTAACCAATATAAATTTGCAATATGATCTCTAGTGCCTCTTCTTTTTCTGAATCCAGCTTGAACATCTGGCATTTCTTGTTCCATATATGGTAACAGTCTCTGTTGTAAGATTGTGAGCATCGCTTTACTCTCATGAAAAATTAATGCGATAGTCCTATATTTGCCGAAATCTTTGACATTTCCTTTTTTTCAAATTAGAATGGAATTTGAGCATTTTCCAGTCTGTTTTATTTTCCATATTTGTTGGTTTTTAAGATTTTGATGGACTCTGTTTTTGTAGCTTGGAATAGCTCTAGTGATATCCCATCCACTCCTGTTGGTTTGCTTGTCCCTATTGCTCTCAGTGCAGCTTTCACTTCACAAACTGAAGGTTATGTTGGGAAAAATAGGCAAAAATACTTAGATACTTGGAGGTTTGCAATGGATCTTTGCTTCACTGGAGAGGAGGCATTTGTTTCTGTGTAAAAATCTTTATTTCTAAGGGAAGGGTTCACAGGAAAAGCTACAAAATAAGAGATACCTAGAACTACATCTTCGCATCTTTACAGCTACAAACATACAGACCACATGGTCACACAACAATGGAGAGTCTTCTTCTTCTTGACCCCTAGAAAGAAATCACCTGATTGCATTAACCAATCAATGTTACAGAACAGACTTCAGTTTTCTTGAGCTATCTTTCTGTTGGCTCTGTGCCAGGTTTCCTTCCAGATCAGGCTAAACAGTAGCACACAAGGTAAACAACAGATGAACCCTATAATGACTGAATCTTAGACCTTGCAACTAATATATTTCCGACAGGTTCTTCTTCAAAAGGAGGAAGGAATCTGTCATCCTTTCTTCTCTTTGTATAGTTCTTCAGTGTATTCTTCCCATGTTTTTTTTATTTTGTCCTGTTCAGTTAATGTATTTCTGTGTTGATCTTTCAGCATACCTAACTGTGCTTTAAATTTCCCTTTGATTTATAGGCCTGTATTTTCCTCTTACAAGCTCATGGCACTTCATAAAATCATTGTACTTGGTAATTATGGCTTGACAAGAAACCACTAACAGCAGTTCAGGGCATTTAGGTTTGGTCCTTTGATCTGAAGGAAGATAATGGGATTGTAAACACATTCAGGTATTTAACTGTCTTTTTGTAGGGTTGCCAATTCCAAGTTGGAAAATTCCTCAAAATTTGGGAATGAAGCCTGGTGAAGGTGTGGTTTGAGGAGGGGAGGGACCTCAGTGGGCTATAATACCATAGAGTCCACCTGTCAAAACAGACACATTCTTCTGGGGAACTGATCTCTGTTGTCTCAAGATCACTTGTAATTCCAGGAGATCTCCAGGCCCCACCTGGAGGTTCACAACCCTATACATGCATAATATTAATAAAAGACTTGTTCTTTTTATGGGACCCTTTCCCCTCAATATAGAAGAGGGGGGGGGATATCCTGCCACACACAACACATGCCCTGCAAATGAAGTTCTTCCTACAGGTATTCTCCAAAGGATTCTTTCAAACTTTTAGACTTTACAAACACAGCTGGTTTGGGAGTTCTATTTTCTAGATGTGACACTCATCTGTACAGTTCATATCTAAAACAGAGTTGAAGCATGATTTCTTGCTGACAGGGTCATACATTTTCTGTCACTGAGGTTTATCCATAAGGAACAGGGTTTAGCTCTTTGAACAGCTGTGATTGAGAAATATAAACCCAAAGGTCATTTCACTAGACAATACAACATTCACACCTCTCTATGTCCAGTACGCCCTCCATTCCATTGCATCCCTTCCACTACCACAAGAGAAACTAAAGGCCATGGGTCTATTTGCACAACTGGGAGTTATACAAATATCAATCCTATGCGAAGCACACCATCAATATGAACAAAAACTAGTTTTTGCCAGTCACAATATCTTTCCATTCAGAAATAAGACTGCACTTCATAAATTGAATAGTATGAAATGCCTCCCTGTATGTGTTCCTGGATATTATATTCCCCAACAGTTCTGGTTTAGCAAGACTGTCTTTCCATTTACTGCATTGTTTCTTGATGCCAAAAATCCTGCCCAAATCCTACTGAAGCTCCAGTCAAACCCTGCGGTTGGTGCCAGAGACTACGTCTGTTCGCACTCACTTTCTAAGATTCTAGTTATTTTGAACGTACAATTTTTGAAAGTTGAGAATAGTTTTCTACTTCACATCGAAATAAAGGGGCTTTCAAGGGATTATTCCTTACGATCTTCGATGCACTCCATTTTTCAGACATCATGTGAAATACTGGTTTGATTAGCATGATCTCCATAACATGAGCCACTCACTAACTGTTATTAGGCATCATCAAACCAGGCTTTGAAACCTGTAAAAACCATGGTTTCACATGATATATAATCACTGAAATACTAACTTGTTCCCTGGTACTGCCCTCATATACTCTCTGGCTTGAGAGATGGCTGGCCACAGTGAAGGTGCTGGAACACAAAAACTTAAAGGACAGCAAAATGGCCCAGAAACCATTTCCAGCATGGGCACTCAGTGATAAAAATTTCACTTTAGTTCCGATCAAAAAATGCCTCTGGGGCCAAGCCAAAGTTGTTCCAAAGGACAGTTGCTATGGCTGAGAAAGAATATGCTCAATCTGCAGTGAACTTCAAGAATGGAACACTCAAAAAGAATGATCTAGGAAGATTTGAATTGATGTACAGGTCCTTAGGGGACAGATGGTCAGCTTTATAGGTAGGGATGGGCACAAACTGGCTCACAAACTAAAGTTCATGATGAATTTTGGCCAGCTTGTGGTTTGCAAACTGAAGTTTGTGGCAGGTCAACCAACATGAGCTTTCCACAAACTTTCAAGCAGTTTGTGGACAGTTTGTATGGTTTGTGAATGGATACATTTCCAGACTGTCTCCGCTCAGTCAAAATGTTTACTAAACTTCCTGTCAATTACAAGTGTTTTTTTCCGCTTTGCTGGTGTTTGTTTGTGTTCCCTTCCCATTTTCTTGCACAGAGCTTGTATTTATAACTCTGTGCTTTGATATTAAGTCCTTTTAAACTTAAAATGCCAGTGGCACTCTGTGATTGCATCGCAATTGCTGGTTACTCCATACACTGTACTGGTTCTGCTGGGCTTGCAAAAATGCTCCCCGCTTGGATTGTGATTGAACTAGCCTTGCCACATTGGCACTGAGTTCCACTGGGCACTCTTTGATTGCGCTGGTACTGCCGGGCACTCTGTACATTGCACTAGTTATACTGGGCTTGCAATCCCCCCACCTTCAATTTCTACTGCAGAGATTCTCTGGGACTTTGATTATGTTTTGCTGGGCTTCTATTGCCCTTGCTTTTTTTGCTGTCCCCCCACCCCGATGGAAACAATGGAGGAAAGGGCACCTTCTTTGAGGGACTGGAACTTGGACCCTGTAAATCCAATCCTTACCAAACTTGGAGGGCATGTAGAGGAGAGGCATCTGAAGATCTCCTGTGAGTTTGGTGTCTCTAGCTTGCTGGGAGGGATTCTACCACATCACTAACTTCACAAACTGAAGCAGTTCATTTGGCCCCTAAAAATTCATGACAGTTCATGGCTCATGAACCGGACCCACCATGAACCATCACAAACCACATTTTTTTCAGCTTGTGCCCATCTCTATTTAAAGGTAAGAACCAGCACCTTGAAATTAACCCAGAAGCAAATAGCCAGCCAACGTAGATGACATATAATTGGATAATATAAGCACACCTCTGAATACCAGTTAGTAAAGAAGCAGCTACATTTTGTACTAATTGAAGATCACCTTCTATTTAGAACAGACTGCAGTCCATTCATGAAATTATGGAAGCATGCATCAGCATGGTAGCTTGGCAGTCTAGATATGGAGCCAGCTTCCACACAGTGTAGTTGAAAGCATGCATTTCTTGTAATTGCACTAACTTGACCCGTCAACAAGAAATTGGGATCTAATAAGACTCTCAAGCTCTTCACTTAATTTGCCAGTTTAAGCAAGGCAGTCTCTCCTAAATATCTGCCTTATTGACTGGCATCACCTCTCTCTTGTCTGCATTTAGCCTTGGCCTCTTATTCTTTAGCCATTTGACTACAGTATCCAGTCACTGTCCCAGAACAGAGTGCAGCTTCTGGTGACTTTCTCAAGCAAATATAAAATTACAACAACTCTATCCCATTCAAAGGTCTAACGCAGGGGTGTCAAACTCATTTGTTCTGAGGGCCGGATCTGACATAAATGAGGCCTTGTTGGGCCAGGCCATATGTGGCATAAAATATAATACCAGGTAGCGGAGATATAACCTTTATAAAGGACACAAACATAGATGGCTTTTTTTACTTAAAATAAAAACATGCTTTAAACAAAATATTGCAAGAGTGATAAGGTTTTTTTTAACAGTGTCTGATAACTGATACCTCTTGCTCTGAATTATTGCATCAAAATGACTGTGCTGTTGCAATCTTGAGTATGCTGTTCAGGTGTGTATCTGTAAGCTGCAAACCAAAATGATGCAGCAGCAGCAGAACTGGAAGAAGAAGAAGCAGAAGACAGCCAGTTCCAGTGTGGGACTGATAGAAGCCCTCTGGGGGCCTGATCTGACCCCCGGGCTGCATGTTTGACACCCCTGGTCTAACATATATAATAAACAACATTGGCTGGGAACCCCCTTGAAATAGATCATGCACTACTGACACCAAGTCATCCACAGAGACTCTCTGGGTTTGCCCAGATAAGGAAGATGGGAACCACTTTAACATGATGTCTACATTAGACCTACAAACATGTTGACTTTATTACATTGAAGGAGCTTATTTACACTCTTCACTTCCAAGACTGCAGCAAAAGGGTGCAATTTAGCTCCACACAAGACAATGCCAAATGAGAGAACAAGACAAAGACAAAAGTATAACCCAAATCTGTTGTTTTAAAAAGGCATAGGGATGATTTTGAATTTGTCACCCCTGTTGTTTTGACAGAGGGAATTCCTGTTTCAGTCTCACCATCTTCCTTGAGTGACTCTGTACCCTTTATTTGCACTGTCAGTATATCAGCTGTATGCATCATGTATCAATGGGTATTGCAAATATAAATACTATAAAGTTGCATGTGAAAAACATGTACAGAGAGGGGAAAAATACACAACTAAAATGGCAAACCAAAATAGTTAGCAAAAATACAAATTAATATGAAATGAAACAAATAGGGGACATTTGCTCAACCATGCAAACAAACAACCATAGTAAAGGACTGGGCAACATCATTTTGAATCAAACCAAACAGGCCTTCTCTTTCAGGGTACCAAGGATAAAATTAAAAAATTACATTTCTGTGATGTAATATGAAAACTATTTTTTAAACAAAAATCACAGATTTATTTATCTATCAAATTTATACCTCGCCCTCCCAGCCAAGGATGGCTCATGGCAGCTTACACAAAGGAATAAACACATCAAAGACAATTTAAACAATCTTAAAAAAACATTTAAAACATTCCAACATTAAAAGTTGCTAATAACATATCTTGAGGCAGGAGATTTTGGTAATGTCTGGTAGGACCTTGGCTTGGTAGAGAAGTCAGTTGTTTTGGGAGGGAAGGAACAGTTACATTTGACACAGTGTCCAAGGGTACCAGTTAGATTCTAACCTGTATTGTTGCAACAATGAGCTGAGTTTTTTTTTCTATCCCTCATTTTGAACATGTGTTCCTCCTAGTAGATTTAATAATTCTGTACTTCTGTAAGGAGGTGTAAGTATTATTTCTTCACAGCCGAATAAAGCTTTACTTTCTACTTGAAAGCTTTGATACAAACTGAGTATTCGCAACAAAAGAATTGTGGATATGATCAACATGATCTGAAACAGTCTATCAATTAAGAGGTGGCAGGGTTAAAAAGTAGTAGTCATCTATGAATTGTGAGACAGGAAAAGCCTAGTTCAATCCTTCCCTCAGAGATGAATTTACCACATGGCTTCATACAAGTCACCTCCTGAGCTGCAATATGGAGAAATAATACCAGCATGATTGTTGTCAGTGCTTTTATGTAAAAACAAATGATACTCATAAAATATTGTATTGATTTACACCAGTTCCTCCATTAGGGCTTTGGAGAGGCCCCCAGAAAGGTGCTGCTACTCAGTACTGGTGAGTATCATCACCACCACCACAAAAAAGCCTTGGTTATTGCAAATATCATCAGGCTAATAGGTTGGAGTCTATAACTCTCTTTTGCTTAGTGAGGAGTCTTGTTTTTGGAGTAAGACTTTTCGTTTAGTGGAAGGAAGTTATAGTATCCAACTCAATGTGTGGCATAGACAATATGGTCTGCTACACCTCTCAAACTGTAGCAAAGCATCCACATGCCATTGTCCTCCCATTCTCCTTCCACAATTTCTCTTTCTGCTCCAGTGTTTCCAGAGCCTGCTTTGGACTGATGTTACCAGAAACGTACATTGATCCCACTTGTGGACAGGAAGAACTTCCAAATCACCTGTGATGGATGGACTGTGGTCCCTTTCTGACAGTCAGGTAACAGTCAGTCATGGTCTATGGATGGCTGAAGGCACCAGATTTTTTTGGGGGGGATGAAACAGAAATATCTGCTACACAGCAAGGTCTCGTCAGATAGGGTCTGAGCCTTCAAGAGTGAGAGTGTGTCAGAGCCTGGTTTGTAAGTATGGTAAAACAGTGAACATTTTCAGATAGGGTTTGTGCCTCCAGAGGAGTAGGCAGGAAGAAATCCTTTCAACTTCATAAGTCTCAGAGCCTGGATTTTTGGATAAAGTGAGTAATTTAAAAGACTGTCTTGTCTCAGGTTTTCAGGGGTAGCAGGCTAAGTTGGAATTTCCAGAAAGAGCTCACACTTAATGCTGTTAAGATCCCTAAGGTTGCAGAAAGGCCAAGGATTTACCTCAGGAAGGAAAGCTTAGCTGATAGTTGCTGTCTGCATGCCTACCTTGTTAATTTAATTTTGTGAGCCCAGAAAATGCTGTGTGGCATATATAGTTTCAGGCTTCTGTACTGAACAATTGTATTCCACCAAAGAAAGTTAATAAAAGTTAATAATAATAAAAGAAAGTTAATAAAACTTCAAGTTTCATCTGCAATTTACTTCTTTCAGATGCCAGTCAGGTCCTGTCTGTCAGGTGGAGGTTGGGATAGAGATGATACTGGTGAAAATACAGAACATGGTGCTCTTCATAACACCCAACCCACATTGGTGCCATTTCCCCTCCCAATCTCTTTGTGCACCCACCACAACTGCTGGAAGGCTTTTTTTCTGTTGTTTTTTTAAATGGTGGCAAGTCTATTGTGATACATCTACTACCATTTTTAAAGCTCTGTAGGGAGGGAGGGAAGGAATGGTAGGCATGAGGGGATAGGGGAGGGAAAACTGGAAGATCATTCCAAGTGGGTGCACCATTTCAACTGCAAAGGCCCCTGCATTCACAGTGGCAATGAATCCACAATGGGGAATCACGCTCTTTGGGGAAACAGTATTTGTAAAGTACTTTGAGCACTCAGGAAAAGTACTATGCACTTTTTAGTAATTGTACACCAATAACTGTGCTAGTCAGTAGTAAAAAGGGCTGCAAATCATAGCCAGCTTATGGGGACCCCATAAATTTTCAAAGCAAGAGGCAAACAGAGATGGTTTGCCATTGCCTGCCTCTGGGTAGCAACCCTGAACTTGGTGGTTTCCTGTCCCAAGTACTAGTCAAGGCCAACCACGTTTGCCTTCTGAGATCTGACAAGAATGGAATAGCCTGGACCATCCAGGTCAGGGCAACTCAGTAATGTCAATTTAGTAAAGTCTAAATTAGTCCCTGCATTCAGCAACCTTAACCAGGGAGAGAGAACATTGATATATACGAGACAATATTTTCCACCAACAAGCATATTTCTTGTATTGTGAACATAGTTTGTTGCATTTTGTACAGCAAGACTATTGAAACACATTGCCTGTATATATTTGTAAGGACTACCGATCAATGCTCCCTCTAAGCTGTGGAGTCTTGTGAGCAAAAACTCTACTTTGTGAGCTACTGGCATTAAAGTTGTGAGCAAACAATTTGGCTACTGTATAAATTATTTTGCTCTGGAGCCATCCTTCCTGAGCTAAGACAAAAACATATGAGCCGGAGGCAAAAAAACTGTGCTTGCTCACACTAACTCAGTGTTTCTCAGACCCAGTCCTGGCAAAGTAAGCAGAGGAAACAGAACATGTGGGCTGGCTCTCGTTCCAATAAGAGCATATGCCATTGGAGTATAAGTTAAATGTACTATGACAACAAAGCATATGAATGTACAGTGGGATATTCAGTCAGAAATGAAGCAGCAGTATGGAAGAGAAAGCACAGGATCAGAACTTGAGAACTGGGGTCTGAGACTATAAGATCAACATTGCAAATCTAAGCAGAGTTATGACCTTCTAAGTCCATTGAAGTGAATTTCAATGCTCCTCTAAGCTTTGGAGTCTTGTGAGCAAAAATTCTACTTTGTGAGCAACTGGCATTAAAGTTGTGAGTGAGTGATTTGGCTACTGCATAAATTAGTTTGCTCTGGAGCCATCCTTCCTGAGTTAAGACAAAAATGTGTGAGCTGGAGGCAAAAAAAACTGTGCTAGCTCACACTAACTCAGCGGAGAGGGAACACTGCTACATATGTCAGAAGGAACAAAGATAGGCATTTATGGTTCAGTGTGGGTATCACATTGTTTTGGGCATGTGCCAAAGCAGAACTGATTAATTTTTTCCATCCACCCATTGTTATTTTTTGAATTGCTTTCTAAAGCAAAGTTGGGATTGTAAAACTTCATTTTCAACACAATGGCCCACTGGACCAATGGAGTTTCAAGAACAGCACATGCTGTGGTATGAATAAGGCTGTTATTATGAGAAGGGGAGAAGAAAATAGAATGCTTTGCATATACAAATCTGCCCATGAGCTTCTCTGGATTTTAGTTTTAGTCTCAGTTTCATAATTAATTGATTTTATTTTAACAGAAACAAATCCCATAAAGGTTATTAGACCTTAAATGCAAAGAAAGATGCTTGTGAATGTATTAGTGTGTATCCTACTTCTTTGTGCATGGAACATGAAGTTTTTCTGTACTCTTCTCTGTTTCTGAAGCCCCTTCCAACCCCCGGAAAGATCATTTCCAGAGTTGCTTGATTTGTGGGGAGGAATAGCTACACTCTTGGGGGGGAGAATTAGAACAAGGCGAGGGAAAGAGGATGAATTCACCCTGCCTTCCTTTTCCACAAGCCCAGTTTTATTAATTAAAGGAATGAATTTTATATCCTTGTCCCTCATGCCCACTTACCCAGATGGCTGAAGTGATCTTTCTGGAGATTGGAAAGGCTTGCAGGAACAGAGAGGAACATAGGAAAATTCTGTGTGTCTTCTGTGCATGTATGGTTGGATACACACCTTATAACTTTGAGGGTGAACTCATGGTTGAGGTTCATGAGCTTCATATGAAGTTTGGAAGGAAGTTACTTTTCACTCAGTCAGTGAAAGTTTTGCAGCAGGAACTGGAAAAACAGAAGGGTGACTCACTCATATTTTTATGCTTTCTCTGTAATGTATGAAGTTAAGCAAGCTTTTGTTCTCATTTTTATTCATATTCTATTACAATTTTAGAACAAGGATTCTCTGCCCTATGCAGAGATGGTAAGAGTTTTTAACTGTATTTTGTTTTCTTGGTTCCCCCCTCCCCCATATTTATGTATTTTATATACATGGCTTCAAAAATAAGAATCGAGGAAATATCAATTCATAAAAACCTAATGCTGGCATTTTAGCAGAAGTATTCAGCTAGGCTAAAAAAACTGTTTGAAGAGTAATCAATTTATCTTACTCGGGGGTAGGGAGTCTTAGCCAGCAGGCCTCCGGGGGGCCAACTGCCCATGGCTCATCCCCCTGCAGAGAGTGAAAAAAGAAGAGCAGGCAGGCTCCTGCTGTGGCTCATGCCTACATCCTCCAGCTCTTGGGTAGCTGGCTCAGCTATGGCCACACACAATTGCTCCCTCTAGGGCTCAGGCAGCTCAGTGGCTGCTACTCGTACTTGCCTGCTTTGTGCAGGGTGAGAACCACCTATTGCTTGAGCTTGGGGTGGCTGTGGCACCAGTGGAGGTGGGGGTGGCAGCAGTGATTCTGGGGCTTTCCCCCAGGTCTTCAGAATCATTTAGGCTGATCTGCTCTCATTAATGGCCCTCGGGAGTCTGATTTCATAGGCATGGAATACTGCCCTTCCTATGATAATATGAACTTTAGATAAATAACCTGGCTATTTAAAACAACAACAACATTATTTAAAAATATATTACAGTGAAAAAAGACAAATCCTTCCGCTGTAAATGACCATAATCTTGAGTATCTGCATGGAGTTAAGGACATCATAAAGAAAATGCAGGTAGTATTTACTTACTTTTGAATTTAAGAGCCTCAAAACTGTAGAGATACAAAATGTTTCATGGGTAAAAGAAAATGTAAAGCATTCATTTATATTTAATTGAAAATGCAGTTAAACACCTGTAAGCCAAAAATCTGAATCCTGTTCAACCTGATTTCTTTCCAGTAAAACTCTGTACCACTTGTGCTTCCAATGGTGACCCAGCTGTGGTAGGGGGAAGGCAAAGGTAAGGCAATGCACTCAGCTTTTTGACTGTAAAACAAAGTCACAATTTGATTCTTCCACAGATTTCCACAGTATTTGACAATAACAGGTACACAGACCATAGATGACATATATCAAGTCCTACTATCATCCTGCCTGCTGGGCATCCTGTGGAGCAAAGGTGGTTCAAACAGGATGCTATGTGTGCACTCTGTTGCTGTAGCCACCAACAACCTGGGGCTGCAGCTGATGTGTTCCATTCCCAGGGCCACCAGCTCCTACTTCTAGGCCTTTTGGGGCAGACACCCATCCTACCTTGCTCGTACCCCTGCCCGAATCTAAGAAGCACAGAAGGAATGCATTATAGCTTGCCTGACTCTGTGGAAGGCAAATAAGTCCTGAAAGAATGTCCCTCAGCCCAATGTCACTGTCTTTGTCAATATTTGCTCAATCTGAATGTACAGAATACAAGGAACCTAATGTTTTAAAACAGATAAACTGTTCAGGATCGTTTTGCAAATTTCATAAAGGTCTGATTCAAACTTCTGTATCTGTTGTGTGAGCTAGCTTGCTAATAATGTTGAATAACAGGGTGGATTCAAAGCACTGTAAATAGATCTTTCTTGCCTTCCCCTTATTTATTTATTAGCTTTATTTATTTATTTATTCATTTACATTTATTCATGAATTTATTTATTCATTTATAGTCTGCCTTTCTCACTAGGACTCAAGGCAGATGACAAAGATGATAAGAACTATGCAGTTAATCAACAAGAGATTACAGAGCATATTAAAAACATTTGAATCTAACAGCAAAAATTCCTGGTAAAACAGAAAAATGCAGTACAGCTGGGCAGATTACAGGTATGAGAAATAGTCAGTTACTTAGTGAGCAAAGTACAAAATATGATATATCAATTCTAACAGCAAAATTTCTTAATAAAACAAAATAATACAGTGGTGCTGGGAATGAAGAATCATGAAAACAACACAAGCAAACAAAAAAACTGTCTAAAGACAACAGAACAGCCAATGTAGGTTAAAAAATGTATCCCTTATATAAAACAATTCAATCTAACAGCAAAGATTCTGAAAAAAAGAAAATAATGTAGTGGAGCTGCGAATGTTGTCTTAGGCAACAAAGCAATCAACGTAAGAAAAGTTTATCCCTTATAGAAATCACTTCCTGAGCTGATCCATAACACTATAGTTCTGCTCCTTTTATAAGAATGCCTTCCTGAACCATTGTGTGGGAGCCATCACTGAGAATGTGCATGAATTGGTGGTTGCTGATTTTACCTGTTTTCAGGGTACCACCTTCAGAAGGTTTTGCCCAGATGAGCACATATCCTTGCAGTCCCCAAAAGCTGCACTTCTAGACTCTCTACAACAGTTTCTGGTGCAACATCGAGTTCTGCAGAATGGCCACTTGTGGAAGAAGGATTTGGTATTCAACCCAGAGTAACTAATGAATACTTGGTTTTGTTCCTGGAAGGTAAGAAATGCTGTGGGTCTTCATGAGAACACAGTCAACACGTGTGTATGATGGAGCTCATATAAAATTCAGCTACAATGCAAATTTCTGAAATTTTAAAAACTTTCTTAAATTTAACTTAGGTAAAGGTAAAGGTTCCCTTGCTCGAAAGCCAGTCGAATCCGACTCTAGGGTTGCGGTGCTCATCTCCGTTTCAAAGCCGAAGAGCCAGCGCTGTCCGAAGACATTTCCATGGTCATGTGGCCGGCATGACTAAACACCAAGGCACACGGAACGCTGTTACCTTCCCACCGAAGTGGTACCTATTTATCTACTTGCAATTTCTTGCTTTCGAACTGCTAGGTTGGCAGGAGCTGGAACTAGAGACAGGAGCTCACCCCGTCATGCGGCACCCGGGTCTTGAACTGCTGAACTACTGACCTTCCAGCCTGCAGTTCAGCGTCTTAACCACTTGAGCCACCGCAGCTCCTAAATTTAACTTAGGACCTCACTAATGCTCAACAGCATTCTTCTTTAGTACTTTGGCTGCAAGAAAGAAATTTAGGTCAAGTTCCCTTGTCCCATAATTCATCAGTGCTCCTGTGTTCTCCTCTTCTATATTTTATCCTGTGAAATGGGTTAGGCTGAGGGTGTTTGACTGGCCCAAGGTCATCCAGCAAGTGTCCATGGCAGAGTAGGGATTCAAACCAGGGTTCTCCCAGATCCTAGTCTGAGACTCTAACTACTACACCACACTGGCTCTTGCTTTCCCCTCTTCAGATAGGCAGTGATGTGGACGACCAACCATCACATGCTGTCAAAATTTGACTGTTACCAGCACAGGCTGATGACCTCATGGATGGTTTCCATTTTCTAACACTCCTGATTTCTTTGGCTCAGAACTGGTTTGTATATTGAAGATATTATAATAGTATCTTATCCTGATGGGTTTCCTCTTAAAGACATTGAGTACAACAGTGAGTTCAGTGGTCTTAGAAGAGTATAACTCTGCTTAGGATGACAGTGTTAATCATATAATAACATTCTTCCTCCCTTTGCCTAGAGAAAAAGGGGTGGAAACATGAGAAATCACAGTGCTTATGAATATAGTAAAACTAATACATGATTGTGAATATTGTGGTTTTCTCTCTGTGTGGGGTTGTTTAAATAAATACATTAAAAATTTGAGTTAAGGCCCTGCTACACTTAAAATATGCAGTTGACCTTGATAAGTAGTCTTGGCTTGCTTCTGTCTTTACCCTTCTCCATTAAAAGGTATAATAGGAAACAACCAAAGAATGCCTGAAGAGTTTTGTATCATATATACTGGACTCTGCCTGTGTGCAACGACATTCTAAGATTTGTCAGTAAGATTTAAATGGGATCTGAAGTGGAAAGCTATAAAATAGTAATAACACAAATAAAACAAATACATTATCTGTCGAGTGAAGGAGTGGGAGAAACGAGAGCTGTTGTGGCTGAAAAGTTGGACAGGCCGGTATCATACATCATACTAGGATAGAGTCACATGGGAAGAAATTAACTAGCTATCTTTGTAGATAGTGGATATGCTGGTCCTATCTAGGGTTGTAGCTGCTGCGGCGACGAATCATGTACGAGTGCATAAAAGATTTCTGCTGAATTAGCTGAAGATGAGTATCTGAAAAAGAATTGTTCCACAGGGTGCTTTCCACTGAGGGTGCTTTCCATTTATCTTTATGCCGTATTCTTCTATAGGATTTTATACCATATTCTTTATATGATCTAAGGATGAAGCCAACTCTGTTTTAATTTTGTGCCTGATGTGATAGTAAACTGAAAAAAGTTGGACAGTTTCTAAGACACAGCAAGTTTGAGGAAGAGTAATACCAAATATGATTCAGATTAAAATATTTCTTCTGAGAGATGTTTTAATTGCAAGTGTTGATACCCTGCTCAGGCCTATATGTGAATTTTTGCCTTAAATAAGATGTTTATTGGCTTCATTTATATCCTGCCTTTCTCCCCAGTGGAGATTTAAAGCGGTGTAATTTGATCTCTTCCAGAGCTGCCAATCCCCTGGTATTAGGAATGAAGTGAAAAAGGTGCACAAGGCTATATTTAGATGTTGGTTTCCAGAAAAAAGTTTAATTACAGTGATCTCATTGCATTCATTCTTATAAACTACAAAGTAAATACACTGCATCCAAATCCTGTCCCCAAAGATCAAGCTTTAAACCACACAACAAATTACAGATTTCGAGCCATGAAATTCAGGTTGCAAACTTTATGCTATCAAAATATTAATAATTAATGCAAGTAGGAGAAGCTGCTTGAGGCTGTGCTACTTTAAGAGGCTTGTGCTAGAAAGAGGTTACAAAATTACAGGTGTCCAGCATTTCTGACAACCTGGGAGAAAGCAGTTCCGAGGTCTGCTTCACTGATTTATTCATGTGGTGTGTATAGCTCAATGGGGACCATAGAAAGATAGGAAATATGCCTCACACTTCAGCAGAGACTCATGTGAGCAGATTTTAAAGGCCTGACACTAAGAAGCTCACTGTATTCTGTTGAGCGGCAAAGGTCATGATGACCTGAGGGGTGCAAAACACAGTAATAGTCATGACCAAACAAAATCTGAGAATTATGAGGTAAATTTAAGTCTCCATAGTTCCTAATACTTTTGTGCTTTGCCATTGTTGTTTCATGCCAGGATGAGAGTTCAGGACAAAATGTCACCTTCGGCTTTTGAATTCATAGTAGAAATTGAAAATAAGAGCCGTTGTGACATTTTAGCTAGAAGACCTTTTTTCTGGCTACGGAAAAATAGAAACAACTGCAACTAAACCTTTTTCTCATTGTTCTGAAGCAAGGAGGGAAGCAACACAACCAAAATGTCACCTCCAAGCTTGTTTTCTGTTATATTTGCAGTGCATGTTTTATTATTCTTTCTTATTTTTAAACAAGGATATCCATTTTTGAGCTCACTCCTTGGAAAACTACTGTCATGCCCACTGTTAAATGTTTCAAGGCAGAAGCTAGACTGAGATAAGTTTTCATCTATTTGTGGCATTGCGTATATGGAGACTCCAGGGTTGAAAAAGTCTTCATTAGTCCAAAATTACAATGAGAATGAATACGTATCTGGAAGTCTCATAAAGCCATTTGAAACACTCTGGCAAAATGTCTGCAGTCCCAAGATTTTTCTTGAAGAATAAATCTCTTTTTCAGGAGTTCACTTTCTCTATAGATAATAATATATAGAAGGAGACAAATGCTTTCACTCTGCACCAGAAAAGATCACCGTAGTCTGTTTACTTTAAAACTTGTAAAGCACTTCTATAAAACAAAGCCTCAAGGTTGTGAACAGCATGAAAAAAATGATCCAAAGAATAAAAAACAATTATTAAAACAAGATAAAATCTCAACAATATAAGAGGAGAATCAGAAATCACACTCTGAGAACAGTACATTGGCCTAGATAATCTCCTACAGCTTGGAACTTGGTATGTGAAATACTATCACTTGGAGGGAATATATGTATATAGCCTTGTATGCTGATACAGCTGTAACTGTGGTGTTACAATGTATGAGGTAGCCAATCACAAAGAAGTTAAACTGGCAACTGCATGTGGCATAGGGTTGCCAGCCTCCAGGTGGGGCCTGGAGATCTCCTGGAATTATAGGTGATCTTCAGACTACAGAGATCAATTCTTCTAGAGAAAATGGCTATATTGGATGGTAAAATCTGTAGTATTAGGCCCTGCTGAGATCCTTCCTCTCTGCAAACCTCACCATCCTCATGCTCCATTCCCAAATCTTCAGGAATTTCCCAAGCCAGACCTCATAACCCTAAGTGGTGGCTCCTACATTATGGAACTGTCTGCCTGAGGCTATTAGGAATAGGGATGGGCACATACTGGAAAAATGCAGTTTGTGTCAGTTCTTGGTTCATGGCAGAACCACAAACTGAACCACAAACCAAATCAAAACAGGAGATTCGTTCACAAACTTAACTGGTTTGTGATTCATGGCCCCGCAAACCCTGTTGAAAGAGACTGCAGCTCTTTCAACTGCAGTCCCTTTCAGCTGAGCTTCTTTTGGGCTGTGCTGTGCAATCCTTTTAAACCTGAGAGTGCATAAGACAGCACAAAAAACAGCTGTGCAACAGAGAATTCCTGTTCCCCACTGCTCAGCTGTGTCAATCTGTATTGTTCAAAAAGAATGCACAAAACAGCCTGAAACAGCTGAGCAGCAGGGAGCAGGTGGGGCAGTCTGGAACAGTTGAGTGGCAGAGAGCAGGCTGCTCCCCGCCACTCAACAATTTTTGCAGTTTTGGTGGGGAATAGAAAGCAGGGGTTTAAAGGGAATCTACTTTCTGCTCCATCCATGAACCATCACCAACTGCCAGGAACTGCTTTATAAGTTCATGGAAGTTTATGATGTTAGACCCAACATGAACATCGGTCCACAAACCATGAACAGGGCAACATTCATGATGAATTTTGCTTTGTGGTTCAGTTTGTGCCCATCCCTAATTAGGAAAGCCCCCATGCTTCTATCATTTTGCAATAGGTGCAAAACAGGATTGTTCAGAAGGTCATTTTTATAGTGGGAGCAAAGCTGCAGTGTAATGGACAAGCTCAGGATGTGACTTTTATTAGAGATAAGTTTTTCCTACACTGGTGTGTTGTCTTAAGAAGATGTTTGCATGCATTATTCTTGTGTCCCCCCCCCCAATTCTTCTGCAGTCCTGGTGCCAATTGCATTATTTTGTCTTACTAGGAAGGTTTGGTGTTAGATTCCAGTGTTATCATATCTTATAATCTGCTTACTGATTGACTGAAAAGGGTTTTTTTTTTAAAAAAAAAATCATGCTTGTAATCTGCCTTTTCTCACCTCACTTCCTCCTGTCTTTTCCTCCTTCCTTACATAACTTATAGGCTTCTATATGCATGTACTAACCCTTTGATTCTAAATATTTGTATTGATATAACTGGCTGCTGTCTAGTTATCTTCCATTCAACCTAAAAACTTTCTCAAAATCCTCTTCAGTTTTTCCTCAACACTGAGAAACAATTGACTGTGAATAGGAGGATGAGAGAGGTGATGTGATTCTTGAGAATAGTAAGATGCCAGCCAAAAGCAATTGTAACTCTTTCTAATGGGGTGGTGGCTGGGTGGGTTTCAAATCAATCAATGACAGCACCCTTATGAAATTGCTTCAAAAGTATAGAAAAATACATTTCAACATAACAAACATTAATCATAAACCTAACAACTTTACAATTAAAGATAAAACTGAATGATAATGTATATGAACATATCAACATCTGAAGAGCCAAGAACTTCAGCGCCCTTCAGGAAGAGCACTCAGAACAAAGGCAAATTCTAGCAAACTGGGCCCATCAACACAAGGAAAAAGAGAAAGTCCAAAATTTACTGAAAGAAATGAAGGGCTACTTCTTAACCATATGCTCTTCCATAGCACTTGTAGTTGCTGCTGCTGCTGTTCTAGGTGCTTTCTAGTTCTCTCAGTCAAGTTCAAATTAGTAGTTCCTTCAGTCAGGTTCTGGGCCTTCTCTCTCCTGCTGCAGGCCAGATTGACTCAGTCAGGGAGAAAGAGTTTTACACCATAGCTTTAACCACAACTCAACAAATAGCTTGACAAATACTTTCTTTATAACGACTCCTAAAGGGGAATTGAAGGGTGCAGTTCCTCTGTGGTTGTTGGGACCATGCCCATCACACACTTGCAAAGAAATTAGCACTCCCCTAAGTCAAGTTCTGGGACTTCTCTTTCCTGCTACTGGGCAGACTGACTGAGGAGGTGGGGCGTTTGCAGTTGATAATATGTGAACAACTTTACCCACTGCCCATGCTCTGTGACCTTTTGCTCCCTAAGCCCTAAATTCTAAAACTTTTATTTATTTATTAAATTTATACTCCGCCCTCCCCGCAAAGCAGGCTCAGGGTGGCTTCCATACAAACATAAATACAGTTAAAATCATACAATCATTTAGAACACAACAGATAAAATACAAACACAAGGTGCTAGCAACAGTTAAAAGCTTAACTTAGATGGCTCATTTTCAAGATGAATTACCACATCCCAGATATTTTCAGATGTTCTTCTGCTCAAAGATTCATATGGCATCAGCTCGATGTTAAGGCCATGGGCCAGGGCTCAATGTTAAAACATGAGCCAGGGCTCAACGACAGCAGCAGCCCCTAATTAAATGCCTAGTGGAAGAGCACTGTCTTGCAGGCCCTGCGGAACTGTGAAAGGTCCTGCAGGGCCCTGATTTCCTCTGGGAGCTCGTTCCACCAGGTGGGGGCTGCCACTGAAAAGGCCCCAGCCCTGGTAGTAGCTAGCCTGGCCTCCCTCAGGCCAGGGAGGGTTAACTGATTTTGAGACCCAGATTGTAGTGCTCTCTGGGGTATAAATAAATAAAATGTTAAAATGAAAATGACATGAGTTGCGCAATCACATTACCTCTTTCAGTCCCCAACCAGTCTCTGGCCTTTAGTGTCTTTGAAAGTAACAATTAATTAGTTTCTCCTGATCTCATGGGGAGGGAAGGTTGCATAGTATTAGGGTTGCTAGGTTTCTTCTGGCAACTGGCAGAGGACTGGGGGGGACTTACCAGGAGGAGGAGGAGGAGGAGGAGGAGGAGGAGGAGGAGGAGGAGGAGGAGGAGGAGGAGGAGAAGAAGAAGAAGAAGAAGAAGAAGAAGAAGAAGAAGAAGAAGAGATTGGATTCACTACCCAAAGGTGTCTCAGAGTGGCTTACAAACTCCTTTCCCTTCCTCTCCCCACAACAGACATCCTGTGAGGTAGGTGGGGCTGAGAGAGCTCTTGACAGAAACTGCTCTTTTGCAAGAACAGCTCTTATCAGAACTATGGCTTGCCCAAGGTTATCCAGCCAGGTGCAAGTGGAGGAGTGGGGAATCAAACCCGGTTCTCCCAGATTAGAGTCTGCACACTTAACCAGTACACCAAACTGGCTCTCAAGCAGGAAGGAGGCTCTGCTGATGCGCAGCAATGTGGTCAAATCACTGTCTATGTGACCCGGAAGTGACACCATTACTTCCAGGACACTGGGGTGGCACTCTGGTATTTGGGCAAAAACTCTATGGTAGAAGCCAAAATTACTATAGAATTTTTGCCCAAATACCTGAGCATCACCCCAATGTCCCAGAAGTCAAGATGATACGTGGACAGTGATGTAGGCATGTTGCTGCACCTTGGCAGAGCCTCCCTCTTTTGGGGGGTAAGTTTCCCCTGCTAGCCAGCTGATTGGCAGCTGGGTGGTAGGACCTGTCAATGGGGGACCTCTACCTACACCAGGGGTGGGTGGGTTCTGGGAACCATACACAGTATAGCCCAATCTCATCAGATCTTGGAAGCTAAGCAGAGTTGATACTTGGATGGGAGACTACCAAGGAAGCAATGGAAATTCACCTCTGTATCTGACTTCAA
The DNA here is from genome assembly GCA_029375565.1 of Gekko gecko. NCBI lineage: Eukaryota > Metazoa > Chordata > Lepidosauria > Squamata > Gekkonidae > Gekko > Gekko gecko. Next base: position 125,718,446 of record JAPDNY010000007.1, read on the forward strand.
AGAAACAGACATCCTATAGAATCCACCCTTTGTAGCTGCTCTAGGACTTCCATTTCACCTCACCCCTATAGTATACCATAAAGCCCACCTTCTGAATCTGCCATTTCCTTCAGGGAGGCTGTAGTCTGGAGATCAGTTGCAATTCTAGAAGAAGGACAGGCCCCAGCTTGAGGTAGTAGATCAGGCTCTCCTATAGGCATCTACAGAGAGAGCCAGTTTGGTGTAGTGGTGAAGTGTGCAGACTCTAATCTGGGAGAACCGGGTTTGATTCCCCACTCCTCCACTTGCACCTGCTGATGTGACCTTGGGTCAGTCACAAGCTCTGGCACAGCTGTTCCTGAAAGAGCAGTTTGTGTTAGAGTTCTCTCAGCCCCACCTACCTCATAGGGTGTCTGTTGTGAGGAGGGGAAGGGAAAGGAGTTTGTAAGCCACTCTGAGACTCCAAGTGAAGAGCCGGGTATAAACCCAATCTCTTCTCTTCTCTTCTTCTTCTTCTTCTACAGAATATACTTCATGTGGGAGTAAAAGCCACAAGCCTCCTGATAGGCTTTTAATGTTTGGGGAGTTTTGTATGGTATTGGGCATTTCCTAAGATATGTTACTAGCGGACTATAGCAGACTGATATGATAGAATAGTGTATCACAGAACAGTGCATCATTCATAAATATACCCAGGGGTCTTTTTGGGGGGAGCACACCGGAGCTGCGCTCCCGGAGCTCAGGAGCCAAGCCCCGCCCCCAGCCGGGGTCCCAGGGAGTCTTTCAGGCAGCCGAATGTCAATTTCAGCTCCATTATATCCTATGGGCCATTGAAGTCAATGGTGAAAACATAGGATATATTCTGGGGGCTGGAGGGGACGGGATTTGAGGGAGAGGCTCCAAACTCACAGGGTAGCTGATGGAGCCTCTCCCCAAGATACCCACCAAGTTTCAAGAACATTGGACCAGGGAGTCCAATTCTATGGGCCCCCAAACAGGTTGCCCCCATTCCCTCCATTGTTCTCTATGGTGGGGAAAAAAAGCTACACGAGGGGTGTGTCACCTAATATGCAAAGGAGTTCCTGCTACAAAAAGAGCCCTGCCTCCCCCCCTTTTGCTCCCCTTCTGATATCACTTCCGGTGATGTCAGGGGGCGTGGAATATGCTAATAGCCTAATAGCTCATTAGCATACCATATGGTAATGAGCTCCTGCAGCTGTTTTTGTATGAAAAGACCCCTGAATATACCCAAGTCCTTCTGGAAGCTAATCAGAACCAGCTCTATGATCCACATGTGTATTTTCTGGAGGTGATCAGGTTTCATCAATGTTGCTATTTTTTCATGGATAACTGACAGTATTACAATCTTTGTTGTAAAAAAAAGAAAGTTGGAGCCACAGGGGAAGTGAGCAGACACCTGGTGCATAGCTGTGGAGAATACATTTGTAACAGCTGGGTGTAGTGACTGGTTTAAACCCATTATCTACTCTGCATAATTATTGACCTTTTCTTATGCTCTCCAATGAGAAATTCAGGGGGGAAAGTACAAAAGAATAAGTGATCTCATCTTTTTTTTTTTTGTCCAGAAGTTTACTAGGTGTTTTTTCCCCTCATGTATAGCTATTCTCACACTACAGTTTACATAGACTGGTAATAAAAATTTAATTTGAGCTACAACTTAATCATTTAAACTTTGGTAACAATTCAGATAAATACTTATCTAGTTTTGTGTGCATTTCTACTTGTGTCTTGACTTTAAAAACTGAATGAAAGAACAAGTCACATGGCTCATCCCCCAAAGAAAAATAATGAGGAAAATATTTATGAATTATTTAATGCCAATTGTGGTTAAACATTAAACGTAATTAACTAGTATTTGCTAATTGTTATTTGACCATCTGTGGAACAGCTTGACATGAAAATATTTGGTGAGGAATAAACATTGGTGGGGAAAATCAATCTGATATATTATTTGCTCAACTTGTATGATCATATTAGTTTATAACACATGTTATATGTGTACATGCATATAATTATGAGCTTGTTTACATTTTTGTACGTGAAGAAAGCTATTGCTAACAAGCATAGTACAGTCTCCAACAGATAACTTCCTTGCCTAGACTGTTATTCTTTTCTGGTCACTCTGGGATTCTTTTTTGTCACAGTCTTTAACTGAGGAGGCTGAAATCAAGAACAGAGCAGCACCTCGTCCTTGGGCAAGATACTATAGAATGCAACTGAAGATCTGGCACTTGTTAGAGGAACTGGTGTGGGGAAAGACTTGGTCTAATAAATGGAAGTATGACTACTATCAGGTTCAACCACTTCTCAGCCTGGTCTGATAAAGGCAGAAAACAGTAATCAGTTCTGGCAAGAAATTTCAGGATATAGGATGCATGGCAGATTTTTTAAAAAGGAGGCAGTCCCCATGCCTCTAAACAGACATTCAACTGTCAGAGAGCCACCTCTTATCTGGCTTGTTGTTAGTGATGTTGTCAAACTCGGGCTGTAAATTCGGTTGAACTGATCAATGTATTGCAATTGATGATCCCATCTGTTTCATGTCTTCCTATCTCCCCTTCTTCCCTGTCTCCTCCTTGCCCTCGCTGACATTCCTACAGGTGGGGAAAGTGTGAATGCAGGTGTGTGTGAATGAGGGGGTAGAGTAGAAGCCTACGCTTTGTAACTGTTTCCCCATAACAAGTGCACCTCTAGGAGGGCCTGCTCCCAGCAGGGCGTCCTTGAAGTCTTTAGATAACAACTTCCACAGAGCTAGCTGACTAGAGGCAATTGTGAGACGAAATGTGGGGGGAGTGTATGACATACCCATGGAGTGCCTCGTTTGACTATACCTTGAGTCACTTTCGCTTTTGTACCTCAGTCTTAGCAAGGAGTTCATCCTTGCAAAATCCAAATCTCTTTTCCTAATAAGCTTACTTCAAATGAGTTGTGGACTGAGTGTGGATTACTGGGAACCTGTCAGATGTTCTGAGAATTGTCTGGAATGGGGCTGGCAGTTCCAGGTTGAGAAATGCCTGTAGATTTTGAGGATGGAGCTTGGGGAAGGTAGGGTTTGTGGAGGAGAGGGAACAACAGTATAATGCCATGGAGCCCACCCTCCAAAGAAGCCATTTTCTCCATGGGAACTGATCTCTGTAGTCTGGAGATCAGCTGTAATTTCAGGAGATTTGGGGGATCTCCAGGCCCCACCTGGAGGTTAGCAAACCTGAATGATCCTTCTGGGGGGGGGGTCTCATCTGATGACCTTGTTCTTGGTCATCATGATGGAAGTGGTGGCTCATATCTACTCTCACTGCTACCTATGGGGTTGAGCTTTGAGGAAACAGCCATGGCTGAGCATTTGGTTTGCATGCAGAAGGTCTTAGGATCAATTCATGGCACCCCCAGTTAAAAGTGTGGGGGTAGATGATGTAGAAAGCCTCTGCTTGAGGCTCTGGAGCACTGCTGGCAGTCAGAGTACATAATACCAACCTTTATAGACTACTGGATTGACTTGGTGTAAGGCAGTTTCATGAGGGTCAATGACTTCCCTTCATCTTCTAAGGTGAATTTATATTCTCCTAGTAAGGCCTAGACATGTTCCTTTCTTTTTGTGTTACACCCTGTGTGGCTTTCTGCTGTTATACCACATGTGTCTTTAGGATGGTAAAAGCAGGGAAGTTGCACTTCACCACTTACCTGGCCCTGCATCCTACTGAATCTACTATGCTAAGTAGATTATTATCACAGTGAGCATTGTAACCCACAGTGCTTGCAGTGATGAAGTCTCCTCTTTAGAATCTCTGGTATTTATGTAAAATGTTTTGTATAATGCGCTCTTCACATAAAATTGCCTGAGAGAGTGGGCATATGGACTCACCAAGGAGGTAAGATTTCTCCACAGAGGTCCAGCTCTGTTCCCTAATGTCTTTGTAGAAATCCATGCTTTTTAAAGATGCTTTCGTTTGGACTGATCCCTGACACTCTACACAGCTGACAAGGACTAATGCAGGATATGTAACAAACATGACTGGCTTTCTTCTATAAGTGGAATCCTGCCTTTAAAAAGAATCTTCCTTTCTCAAAGATTCACTATGAATACAGGAAGTGCTACTTAGATTCTTCTTCTTTACTCAAGACCTACAGAACTATAGAGGTTGATGTACCTCAGGATGTACCAAGGTATATGTGAAGACTACAGATGGGTATGAACTAGGATAATGCAGTTCATTGTGGTTCATGCATCGTGGTGTGCCTGGCTCATGAGCCAGGAACTGTCACAAATTTTTTTGCCTCCAAATGAAATGGTTTGGTTTGTGAGGTTCGTGATATGGTAGAATGTGATGTGGAGGGGAAAAAACAGCAAAAAAAAAAAAAGCAAGGGCAACAGAAGACCAGCAAAACGGAATCAAAGTCCCAGAAAATCTCTGCAGTAAAAACTGAAGGTGAGGGGCCTTTCTGCAAGCCCAGCAGAACCAATACAATGTGCCCAGAAGAACCAGTGCCACTGTGGCAGCGCAAATCTAACTGGACTAAGATCAAGCCAGAGAATCTCTGCAGTAGAAATTGAAAGGGTGCATTTTTGCAAGCCCAGCAAAACCAGTGCAATGTACAATGCCCAGCAGAACCCAGTGGCAATGTGGCAATTCCAGCTGAATGGGACTGATGTCAAGCACAGAGTCACAATCCAAGCAAGGGGGTGGGGGATGCAAGCTCAACAGAATCAGTGCAATGTACTAGTGCCCAGCAGAATGCAGCACCAATGTGGCAATGCCATCTCAATCAAATTCCAAGCAAGGGGGACATTTTTGCCAGCCCAGCAGAACCAGTACAATGTACACAGTGCCCAGCAGTAGCAGTGCAATCACAGAGTGCCCAGCAGAATGCCACTGGCATTGTCAGCTTAAAAGGACTGATCTCAAAGCACAGAGTCACAAACAAAAGCAGTAGGGGTGGGATTTTGCAAGCTTTGTGTAAGAAAATGGGAAGGGAACACAAAGGAACACTGCCAAAGGGAGGGGGACTTCTTGAAACTGACAAGAAGTTTGAAAAATGTTTTGATTGAGTGGAGACTTTTGGGAAAGGTATCAATTCACAAACTGCACAAACTGCTCACAAACTGTTTGAAATTTTGTGGAAAGTTCATGCCAGTTAACCTGCCACAAACTTCAGTTCACAAACCACAAACCAGCCAAAATTTGTCATGAACTTTAATTTGTCAGCCAGTTTGTGCCCATCCCTAGTGAAGATATATGTGAACTATGGAATGGACCATTGCTTATACAGGGTACAAGGTTCAGGTGTGATGCATCTTGACTTCCCAGTTGTGACTGTAAATTCTCTCAGAATTAGATATAAACTATTTTGTCTGTGATGAGACCTCTTAATAAACATTTGTTTTGCAATTATATTGTCAGATTTCTAAGAAGTTGGCCTCTCTTGTTAGTGTGCATACCCCAAAGGAAGGAGCCCCTGGCATATAAAAAATATGCTAGAATAAGAAAATTCTACTGTTGCATTAAAAGTGCAACTAACTTTGTGCCTTGTGGTCCTCATCATAGTCCTCTTCTTCCGTGACCTCCTTTTCCATGTTAACCAAAATGAGGTGAATTCTCTGTATGTCCAAATATTGCAATTAATACAATTTTCACATTCTACCACTTCAGCAGTGCAATCCTATGCAAAGTTACTCCAGTTTGAGCCTGTTGAACTGAATGGGCTTAAACTGGATCAGCTCTGCATAAGATTGCATTGTTAGTGCAACAGTTGGGATTATTTTTGGAAAAGGTACAATATATCCAGTCCTAGCAGTGATCTTTAAAGGGAAAGATGTTTTGGAGGAAAAAAGCATCTCCGCCCCCATTTCCTGCTTTAACAGATCAGTGAAATTAACCAATTCTATTGCTTTGCAATTTCTGTGTGGATATCTTTAATCCTCTTCCTACCTGTCCATACATCAGAAGATGCCTAGTTAGGACAACTTTCATATTTACAGAAAAAGTTCTGTCTTTCAGGGCATTTGTTTCTATCGAATGTCTTTGAAATTTTTTTTTTGTAACTTTAAGCAATTTTCGGAGCAGCTATTGGCTTGAAGATAAGGCACAACTTCCTTCAAAGGTCTCCAGGTAGTGAATGCAGCCTGACTTTAGCTCCTGACACAGGAGACCCAAGTGTAAATCTTCTCAGAGGCTGGCTGAAATCATTTCCTCAGAACAGTGCTCTGGAGGCAGCCTCATTCATATTCCCTTGGAAAGAGATTTCATTTCATTAAACTCTAGACTTGACTCCCTCTCAAAGAGGTCAGGGAAAATGCTACGTGCAGCCCTTTCTCCCTTCAGTAATGCCACCACTTGTTTGATTTATAGCAGCTGTGCCTTTATGAGCCACAAAAGGGCCATGTAGATAGACTCCTGCTTCCTGTGAAAAGCAAATGAAGGGCTGATCTGTGTTTCTGAGGGGAAAAAATATTCAAAATGCTCTGCATCGCAGAATTGCAACAACTGGGCCTGAGGGGAAAACCCACCATTTACTTTTTACAGATTTTAATTCAAGTCATGAAAGGGCTACACAGAATGACTCTTACTGCCTGGGAAATTACAAACGATTAAATCGGAATTTCTGTGGATGAAAAATGTCAACACTATTGCCTTCATTTCCACAGGTGTGTTGGGGGTGTTTAAATACACAGGCACCTTCCAGTCGTCCTCCATTTCCTCTCCTCCATAGATAACTAATGGTGGAATTAAAGTTGAATCATGGGTTATAAATTTGTTTAGATAAAAAATAAGCTATAGATAAGAACTGTTGTTCTTGTAGGCATTTGGGTCTTGGGTTATGGGAGCACGTTCATATGGTGGTGTGAAGTGGCCCATCATTTAGTTCCACTGATTTCAACACCACTGACATGGACCCTTTGTATTTATTTGTAGGGCATAGATGGAACTGCTGGAACTGTGCAGTGAACTGTTTCATATGAACAGGCTGGACAAAGACCTGCTGAGGATATCTGTGGCAAGTTTAAGAGGCCTGATAGCATTACCCCCCCCCCAGTAATTTAGTAATAGGGGGTGGTGACTTAGAGCCTCTCATATAAACTGTAGTTTACTTAATTTAGGCATAAATTCAGCTCTGGTTTGCTTGCTGAACTGCTTCCACACAGTTTTGTTTCACTATTTGTATGCATGAGCTAGGTCTCAAGAAAAGCTATTTTGAAGGAGCTGACAACCACCAAAACATGGGGGCTTGGCCACTGGTACACAGTGTAGTGTTTCTGCTATTCTTGCAGAAATGCCATCCCTCAGTTTGTACTTCAGAGATTCTCACATTTGACCTTAGTACTGGTGGTTTCTTGGCAATGCCACAGTGGCACTGGGTCTGCTGGGTACACTGTAGTGGTTCTGCTGCTGGCCTAGCAAATACCCTCCCCCCAAAAAAAACCCCTTCACTTTCTACTTCTCTTTCTACTATTACTCTGCTGGGTGTGTGCTATTTTCCCTACCATTGGAAACAATGGTGAAATGGGGGTATCCTCTTTGGGTGCCCCTAGAATTGGACCACCTAGTCCAATCTTTTTGAGACTTGGGGGTTCTTTTGTGGAGAGGCTCCAGCAACACAGCAAATTTGGGGTTTCTACCACAAGCCACCTTCCCCCAGGCCCCCAAATATAATTAGGACAGATTTGCTATTGACTACAATGGCCCCAAAGGGTATAATGGAGCCAAATAGTTTTGGGAATCCCAAATCTATTTGGCTCCATTATATAATACTAGGGAGCAAAGCCCGTTGTGGTGGAAGACAACGGGCCCTAGAAAGGAAGGGAGGGAGGTGGAAGGGAGAGAGGGTTGGAGAAAGGAAGGAAGGAAGGAAGGAAGGAAGGAAGGAAGGAAGGAAGGAAGGAAGGAAGGAAGGAAGGAAGCAAGGAAGGAAGCAAGGAAGGAAGGAAGGAAGGAAGCAAGGAGGGGAAGAGTGAAAGAAAGGAGAGATGAAGAAAGGAAAGGGGGGAAAGGAAGGGAAGAGGGGCAGAAAGTGGCTTCTCTGGGCCCAGAGAAGGCCTTTTCTGTCCCCCACACACCATCCCCTGGGCCTTCTATGGGAGCAGTAGGCAGTGTGTGGGGAAAAGGGCTTCTCTGGGCCTGCTGCCCCCATAGAAGGCCCAGAGGATGGTGTGTGGGGGACAGAAAGTGGCTTCTCTGGGCCTACTGCCCCCATAGAAGGCCCAGGGGATGGCGCGTAGGGGACAGAAAATGGCTTCTCTGGGCCTACTGCCCCCATAGAAGGCCCAGTGGATGGCGTGTGGGGGACAGAAAAGAGCTTCTCTGGGCCTAGTGCCCCCATAGAAGGCCCAGGGGATGGCATGTGGGGGACGGAAAAGAAGAAGAAGAGAAGAAGAGTTTGGATTTATACCTCACCCTTCACTGCCCAAAGGCGTATCAGAGCGGCTTACAAACTCCTTTCCCTTCCCCTCCCCACAACAGACACCCTGTGAGGTAGGTGGGGCTGAGAGAACTTCTGACAGAAACTGTCCTTGAGAGAACAGCTGTGTCAGAGCTTGTGACTGACCAAGGTCAAATCAGCAGGTGCAAGTGGAGGAGTGGGGAATCAAACCCAGTTCTCCCAGATAAGAGTCCGTGCACTTAACCACTACACCAAACTGGCTCTCTGGGCTTCTCTGGGCCTGGTGTCCCCATAGAAGGCCCAGGGGTGGCGTGTGGGGGATGGAAAAGGGCTTCTCTGGGCCTGGTGCCCCATAGAAGGCCCAGGGGAGGCCGTGTGGGGGACGGAAAAGGCCTTCTCTGGGCCTGGTGCCCCATAGAAGGCCCAGGGGAGGGCATGTGGGGGACGGAAAAGGGCTTCTCTGGGCCTGGTGCCCCACAGAAGGCCCAGGGGAGGGCGTGTGGGGGACAGAAAAGGCCTTCTCTGGGCCTGGTGCCCCACAGAAGGCCCAGGGGAGGGCGTGTGGGGGGCGGAAAAGGCCTTCTCTGGGCCTGGTGCCCCCATAGAAGGCCCAGGGGATGGCGTGTGGGGGCGGAAAAGGCCTTCTCTGGGCCTGGTGCCCCCATAGAAGGCCCAGGGGATGGCATGTGGGTGGCGGAAAAGGCCTTCTCTGGGCCTGGTGCCCCATAGAAGGCCCAAGGGATGGCGTGTGGGGGGCAGAAAAGTCCTTATCTGGGCCTAGTGCCCCCATAGAAGGCCCAGGGGATGGCGTGTGGGGGCGGAAAAGGCCTTCTCTGGGCCTAGTGCCCCATAGAAGGCCCAGGGGATGTCGTGTGGGGGACGGAAAAGGGCTTCTCTGGGCCTAGTGCCCCATAGAAGGCCCAGGGGATGGCGTGTGGGGGACGGAAAAGGGCTTATCTGGGCTTAGTCCCCTCATAGAAGGCCCAGGGGATGGTGTGGGGGGCGGAAAAGGGCTTCTCTCACTTGCCTCAGCCTTGAGGGCCTGTCCCTGTGCTCACACTCCAGACAGTCCTCTCCTTTCGGAGGACTGGAGCAGACTGAGCTGAAAACACTGAATGGGGCTGACGTAGGCGGGACTTTGCGAAGCAGCCAGTCAGCCCTGGGCAGTGTCTTCTGACTGCAAGTTCTTGAGCCGAATCAATTATGGCAAGCATAGAATGCTGTGGAACCAAAATTCAAATATCTATAAGGACAGGATGGGGCCATTGCAGTCAGTAGCAAATCTCTCCTAGAGTATATTCAGGGACTGGGGGAATGAGGTCTGAGGTAGCGGCACCAAATCTGCAGTGGGGCTGTTGGATTCTCCATTTGGCTGCCAAATACACATCAGAGAATCACATTCAGCTGAAGATATGCCCAAATAATGTTGATAAGGACTTATTCAGGTATATATTTCACTCAGCTTCTGCTGAATGCACACCCCTAGTATGTTACCCCAATACCATACATATAAGTGAATGCCATGAAAATGATAAATAGCAGCTCCAAATAAACTTGCTTTTATTTGCCTAGATATGGCATACATAAGAGGACACTTACAATTCCTGGTGTACATATATATACATATACATACATATACATACATAAACCTTTACTGGCATAACACAGTAGCAGTAGAAGGCAATGGAACAAATAGACTATTAGAACAAATTAATAGGTCATAACTGACTACACCAGGTTACACCAACAAGGGGTCATTTTTAAACTTCTCAGAAGTAGTGAACACAGTTAAAAGAGAAATATATATATATATATATATATATATATATATATATATATATATATATATATATAACAATCCAATTGAACACAAGGGAAATTAAGACTGGTACGCCCTTACCCTTAGCTTCCAAACATAGGCTAAGAATTCAGCAACAGACAAAGTAATTGCCGAGAACTTATCAGACAATAACATTTTGAGATTGTCGTCAGTCGAATTCCTTGTGGGAGGTAAATGGGGGCTGATCAAATAGCTGCACATGGTAGAGTATTGGGGACAGCACAGAAGGATATGAGCAACTGAATCAGGTTCACCATAGAGGCAATTGCAGGTTCTATCCCTATAGGGGATACCCCTATATCTGCCTGAAACAACAGCCGAAGGAAAGAGATTAAATCTCGCAAGCATAAAGACCCGCTGATAGAGTGGAGTTGTTAGATTGGAGAGGTACAGAGCCATAGAAACTTGGGGGGGGGGAGATCAAGGCAGCGTGGGGAACAAACTCCAGAACTGCCAGCATTAATTATTTGGGCTTCCATATCCCAAATCCTCCTCCGCACCACCTGCAAAATAGCTGTTTCGCCGCAATTGTACAGAGAATCCAAATCAATTCCCATAGTTTTGATTTTATGCACTATGGCTTGTGACCAGGTAGAAATATATGGGTCTGCAAGAAGTTGAACAATAAGGCTGTTGGAAGGGGAACTAAAATGCAGATGCAACCAGTATTTGATAGTGGTGATCCACGCCCGAGATTCAATAAGATGAAAACCTAGCTCCGCACAGAGGGAAAAATAGGAGTGCTTGTTGTGACTGAGATTAATTATGCATGTAAATTGTGTATCAAAATTGAGAAATTGGCTACAAATACAATAACAACCAAGTACTCAAAAGTCAGTGAACAGGCTGCCAAAGAAACTCCTAGCCTGGAATGCCATTTGGTGTCCAGCTTGATAATGAGATAGATATAACCAGCTGAGGTCACCTTCTCAAGAATGTTTACCTATGTGACACTGAAAAAGGAAAGAAAAATCATGTGGTAACTGTTCCTTTTAGAAATGATTATACATGTTAATCATAAATGCCTGTAAGATTTGTGGTGGATTAGTTACAGTGTTGCAGTATAATTGGGAAGACTTGGATTCAGATCTCAACTCTTCCTTGTTGTTTAATGAGAGAATTTTGAGCCTGTCTTAGTCTAAAGTACCTCACAACATGTGAGGATAAAAGAGCAGCAGCAATGTGTCCTTGCCTGGAATATAAATAATAAATTTTGCACATACTATGGGTTCCTCAGTGCAATATACTGTGCATTGAATGTGCAATTACCTTAGTTGTCAAACAGTTTGCACAATTAGTTGCTATCTATTGACCAACCAACCAACCATAAATTTATGTTGCCCTTGTTCTAAGGAGATCAGTGGCATATATGCCTCTATTTTATCCTCACAAAGGTCCTGTGAAGTAAGTAAGACTGGCCCACAAACAGCTAACATTTTGGGCTGGATGGGAATGTGAGACCCAGCCACCCCAATCCTGATTGGACATTTTAACCACTATGAAATACTTCCCCCAACTTTTCTAAAAAATACATTCTTAAACATGCTAAATATTTGAGTCAAATGTTTGAGGCAGGGGACTTTGGGGGTCATTTCTGGAGGGTTTGGGGTGTCCTCAACATGAAAATGTCATGTTGGGGACATCCCCACTTCAAGCCCCAGCCCCGAGAACTATCGCCAGTGCCATGAGCACATAAAGGGGTCCCTGTAAGTGCCTGCAGTCAGAGGGCCCTGCACACCTGATCTCCAAGCGGCATTGCTGCTGGGAGATTGGGGATGCAGGGCCCTGTCCCACTGGCTGCAAGCACTTAAAGGAGTTACTTTAAGTGCCCACAGCCAGAGGGCCCTGCACAATGCTGCTTGGAGATTGGGCACGCAGCCTGCAGCAGCCCCTCTCCAGAAGGGAGAGGGGTGGCTGCAGGTGTTGGGGCTTGGGGGAGGGTTGACCCCCCCAAAAAACAGGTAAACCCTGCCAGACTGGGGGGTCTGGCAACCCTATGCAGAAGTCACAGTGATAGTCCTTTAGAACTCACAGCTAGTGTTTTACATGTGTTTAAAATGGGTTTTAGAAGGCAAATAGAAGGGGGCAAATAGAAGGGGAAGTCGTAGAAGTAGTGACAGACTTCACGTTCCTAGGATCCCAGATCACGGCAGATGGTGACTGCAGCCATGAAATTAAAAGACGCCTGCTCCTTGGGAGGAAAGCGATGGCAAACCTAAACAGCATGATAAAAAGCAGAGACATCACCTTGCCAACAAAAGTCCGCATGGTCAAAGCAATGGTATTCCCCGTAGTAATGTATGGCTGCGAGAGTTGGACTATAAGGAAGGCTGAGCGCCGAAGAATAGATTCTTTTGAACTATGCTGCAGAAGACTCTTGAGTCCCTTGGACTGCAAGGAGATCAAATCAGTCAATCCTAAAAGAAATCAACCCTGACTGTTCCCTTGAAGGCCAGATCCTGAAGCTGAAGCTCAAATACTTTGGCCACCAAATGAGAAGGGAGCATTCACTGGAGAAGACCCTGATGCTGGGAAAGATTGAAGGTCAAAGAAGAAGGGGACAGCAAAGGATGAGATGGTTAGACAGTGTCATCGATGCAATGAACATGAAATTGAGCAGACTTCAGCGGACAGCGGAAGACAGGAGGGCCTGGCGTGATCTGGTCCATGGGGTCGCGAAGAGTCGGACTCGACTGTGAGACTGAACAACAACAACAAAATGGGTTTTACATGTGTTTAATTCAGGCCTCCTAGGGGTACTCCTAGGGGAATGTGAACCTAACTTTAGCAGCTGCCGTACTAAATACCTGGTAAAGTGTCCATCCAAAATATCTACTGTCAGAACAGAGTCTTAAAGCAAAGAAAACTTGTATTTTAAAATTTCACTAAGACTGATTTCCCACTAGCTGCTGCTCTGTCCTCGCTCTTCTTTCCCCCCTGATTCTTTGTGTCAATTTCCCACCACTTGCTGCACGGCTGCATTTTGCCCCGCGGCTTCACCCAATTTCCCCTACGTCTTCTCGATCCTCAAAAAAGGCGTGGGGGAAATTGGAAGAAGACGCAGGGGAAATTGTGTGAAGCTGCAGGGCAAAATGCTGCCACGCAGCAAGCAGTGGGAAATTGACATAAAGAATGGGGGGAAAGGAAGAGAGAGGACAGAGCAGTGGCTTGTGGGAAACTGGTTGAAATCACAGCACTGTCATTTGAAAAAAAAGCTGCTTTCAAACCAAATGCTCCCATCTCCAGGTCAAACCCCTTGCCCCACATAAGCTAAAACCCTTTCAACCCTACATTTAGAAACCGGTCTTGAATTTGTAGCAGTAAAAAATAATAATGCTTGTTCTTGTGAAATCCCAGTCACTATTTTGCAGGATGAAGTGGCAACACCTTTTCTAATACCAGACAAGTAACCACGTTAGTCTGTTGCAGCACAAAGTAAGCTAGGGCCTATTGCACCTTGCCCTACCTGGATGATCCAGGTAGCCCGATTTCATCAGATCTCAGAAGCTCAGACCTCCAAGGAATACCCAGGGTTGGGAAGCAAAGGCAGGCAGTGGCAAACCACCTCTGAACATCTCTTGCCTTGAAAACCCTATGGGGTCACTGTTAGTCAGCTGTGACTTGTTTGCAAAACAAAGGGCAACATTTTATTCTAGCATATGCTTTCATGGACTAAAGGGCTCTAGTGCACAAGAGCTTATATTGGAATAAAACTGTGCTGTCTTTTGAGGTGCCACAAAACTCTCAACTCCTTTTCTAGTAACCTTTCTCCAGTATTACAGGCTTGCTTTCTTATTTTCCCTTGTTCTTCTCTTCAGGTCATTCCCTTTTGCATCTATAATAATTGGCTAATCCCTGATAAAGAGATCTTTGCTTACACATGGAACAATTATATTCTCTTATCTTTCTTCCTGAGCAGCTGTCTGCTGATAGGGGCTCCCTTGCTGAAACACTACTTATGCTTTAGACACTGATCAAAGGATAGGTACCTGTTTAAAAAGCAAAGAGCTTTGATGTGGCAAGCACTTTTACAAAGGGGTCTGTTTTGCTGCCACATTCCTCTACTGTGACCAACTGAAGAGATGTAGAGGAGTACTGCTAATGAAGCAAGAAAACCTTTAATCAATGCACCCAGTTGTTTGTTTTCTTTTACATGTGGCAGCTACATATGTTGCTTTGGAAACAAAAGAGGAATCCAGTGGCACCTTAAAGCCTAACAAATATTATTCTAGCAGAAGCTTTCATAAGCCAGAGCTCACTGAATCAGATACATTTTCATTTAAAATGTTTTTCTCCTGCAAAGTAGGGCTTAAACTGGCATATCTAAAAACACAGTAAAACAATAAGACAAAAAGAATCCCTCTACTTTGGCATCTGTTAGGGCTGGGTCTGGTGAGTCCTTGCTGGAGGATGAGGGTACTGTGGTGGCTGATCCCATATGGAGGTTGAAACCCTAGCAGATCTTGAGGTTCCTGGGCCCTTTGACTCCCGGGGTCATTAGAGGACATGTAGACAGTTGTGACCCATGACCAGAAACCAGGATCAGAGACTGAGGCTGCTAATGAACCCACTGATAGAGATGGGCACAAACTGCCTCATGAACTAAAGTTCGTGATGAAGACGATTGTGACACACAGGGGTGTGTTCCAGGTACATCGGCTACAATTTGGGGTCATCGTAGCCCTGGGGATTTCCCAAAATCTAATGGACTCTCTCCTTAAGGGAATTCCGGGGGTTCAGCCCTTCTTCGATGATGTTTTGATTGCCGCACCCATGGAGAATGACTTCGCCGCAAGACTATGCACTGTCCTCCAGCAGTTCCACACAGCCGGGCTCAAGGTAAAGCAAGAAAAGTGTCTCCTGGGAGTTCCGTAGGTCGAGCTCCTGGGCTTCTCTGTCAATGTGCAGGTCATCCATCCGGCTCCGGACAAGGTCCACACCATCGTTACTGCACTGGCACCCACATCCAAACCAGAGCTCCAAGCCTTTTGGGGACTGTTGAACTTTTACCACTCCTTCCTGCCCCATAAGCTCGTGATCGCAGAGCCTCTGCACCAGCTCTTTGATAAAAAAATCCTCCTGGATCTGTGGCCAGAAGCAAGCTGCTGCATTCCAGGCCATCAAAGACCTGCTCACTTCTAATGCTGTCCTCGCTCACTTCAATGAAATGCTTCCAGTCGTCCTCACCTGCAACACATCCCCGTACGGGGTAGGAGCTGTCCTCAGTCACCAGCTCCCAGACAGTAGAGAAGTCCCTACAGCCTACTATTCCCACACCTTGACTTTGGTCAAGCGCAACTACGTGCAGATTGACAAAGAGGCGCTGGCGATCATGGTGGGAATCAAGAAGTTCTATGACTACCTCTATGGGGAGGCCCATCACCATCAAGACTGATCACAAACCCCTGCTTAGTATGTTGGCCCCAAATCGTCAAACACCACAGATGCTGTCTCCCAGGGTGCTGCACTGGTCTAGCTTCCTGGCCGGCTACCAGTATTTGCTCATCCATTGCCCTGGGAAAGCGATGGGTCACACCAACACCCTCAGCTACCTGCCGCTGCCCTCCTGTGACCTGGACCCAGCTCCAGCGCATCAGATCCCGCTACTTGAGGACCTGCCTGACCGTCCTCTTCAGGTCTCCGATGTGTCCCTCCACACTGCCAGGTGGGGAGGGGATGGCCCACCAGCTGGGTGGGCCCAGAGTTCACTGCATTCTCCTCCTGCTGGGATGAACTGTCAGCACACATAGGCTGCCTGCTGTGGGGAAGCTGGGTGGTGGTGCCAACGCCATTGTGCCAACAAGTACTAGTGGCACTTCATGAAACTCACCTGGGGATTGTGCAGATGAAGGTGCTGGCACGCAGCTACGTATGGTGGCCCGACATGGACAATGAAATGGAGGACTGTGTTAAGCATTGCTGGGCATGCCAAGAAACCCAACTGGAGCCCCCCAGAGCACCGGTACAACAATGGGAGTCCACTCACAAATCCTGGTCCCAGCTACACATGGACTTTGCGGGGCCCTTCCAGGGGCAGATTTTCTTTATCTTGGTGGACTCCTACACCAAATGGATGCAGGTGGTACCAGTCTTCTCCACCTCTTCCAAGGCAGCAATCGGTGCCCTTCGCTGCATCTTTGCCACCCACAGGCTTCCGGACACTGTCATGTCAGACAACAGAACAGCCTTCACCTCAGGGGAGTTCCAGGAGTCTATGGGCTGCTACACAATTCAGCACATCCGAACCTCTCCCTTCCACCTAGCTATCAATGGCCAAACAGAAAGGATTATAAGGGTCACAAAGGAGTCCCTCCGGCGGATCATCCATGGGGACTGGAATCACTGGCTCGCAGCTTTCCTCTTCAGTCATCAGGTGATCCCGAGCGTGTCCACTGGTTGCAGCCCCACCAAACTCCTCATGGGCAGGTGCCTAACCACCCATTTGGACAGGCTGCACTCTGGAACATCACCTGGCTCCCGAGAGCCAGGCAGCACCCCGCGGGTTCTACCCGGGCAACTCCGTATATGCCTGAAACTTTTCCAGTGGCCCAGCCTGGATCCTCGCCAAGATCATCCGAGTGATTGGGCCCCTTTCCTATGAGGTGTCTACAGAGGATGGCCAGGTACTTTGGAAGCACATCGACCAGCTCCACCATAATCTTCTCCCGGCTGAGCCTGAAGATTGTGATGTGGAGCTTGCTCATCCTCAGGAACCAGAGCCCGAGAGGGAACAACCAGCAACCAGCAAACCACCAGCTGCCTGTGAGTCACCAGAAGGACATGCGGATGACACACCAGAGCCAGTGGCCACTGAGAGCCCCGAGGTTGTGCCAAGGCAGCCGTCTCCCTCCAGCCCCTTGGCTGTACTGTTGGACTCCGGTCCAGAGACCCTGGCCCCACAGATAGAACCACTTTGCTCAAATTGCAAATGATGCAGACCGGAGTACTTAAGAGACTCTGTTTGTTGAGGTGTTTCTGAACCTTGTGGGGGGAGGGATGTTATGTACTGAGTTTGTATTGCGCCAGAGAAACTGACCTAGCTTAAGTCATCAGAACAATAGGGAGCCAGGATCCTGGAAGGAATCTATTGAACAGCAGTTGTAATGTAAATAGCCTATCACTGGGAGTGTGTGTGTATTGGCTGTGGTGTTTTGCACGCATTTAAGCAGGACTCTGGTCCTCCTAGAATTGTCTTAGAATTTAGCTAAAATCACTAACAAACTATGAGCTGATCACTCAACACATCTGAACCCAGGATATTTCACTTACCAAACTAGGAGGGCCGGTAGAGGAGAGTCACCTGGAGATCCCATATGAGTTTGGTATCTCTAGCATGCTGGGAGGGGGCATTCTACTGCATCATGAATCTCATGAACTGAACCAGTTCATCTGGCACCTAGGAGTTCATGACAGTTTGTGGCTCACGAACCAGGCATGCCATGAACCATGAAATGAAACAAACCACATTTTCCTGGTTCATGCCCATTCTTACCCACTAAGGAGATCTACCCATCACAAGCACCCGATGATCACTCCCAGAACCCCAGGAATGGAGAAGATGGAAAGTTTGGGCCAAAGCTCAGCTTAGATGGTGGAATCCATGTCTGGCCACATGAGGCGTTAGGGGGCCAAGCTCCACTGTGAGGCTTCACAGGTTGATGGACAAGGGCCATGATGTCAGTGCCTTCAGGCTTCAGGTAACTGCTACAGTTGCAGGCATTAGCTCCTATAAATAGTTTCAGTTTGGCTCTAGTTGTTGTGGGATAAACAACTCTACAAGATTGTATTTGTTACTGCTACCTGCACTTTAGGTGCAAGTAGAACAGCACACACTTCTTTCAACCAGCTGTTAAATCAGGAGAATTCTTCTACTCAAAGACTGTCAAAGAGCTGCCTTACACAACTTCTTAAATCTCGAGAATGCAGTCTCCTGAAGTATAGGGTAAAGCACACAGCACCAGATTTAACAACCAGGTATGGGGTGAAACAGATATAAAAGGTCAGCTCTTGGTGGAATGTTCTCCCTCAACAACAAGGTATCCTTCATGAATTTTTTGGAGAAAGTTTTAGCTGATGCAGAATGCAATAGATCAGCTGCTGCTGGACATAAAATCCAGGACATTCATTTTCCAGAATCTGTGGTATCACCCAGGAACTGCTGCTAATTTTGATGTAGAAACTCCTAAGTATCTTTGGCTCAGTCTCCCTAAACTCTCACATCTATCCCTCTGTAATCTAAGACTGGTTACCACACCTCAAAAAGGATATTATAGCATTGGAAAAAGTGCAGAGAAGGGCAACTAGAATGATAAAATGGTTGGAACACTTTCCCTATGAAGAAAGGTTAAAGCGCTTGGAGCTCTTTAGCTTGGAGAAATGACGGCTGAGGGGTGGCATGTTTGAGGTTTATAAGATTATGCATGGGATCGAGCAGGTAGAGAAAGAAGTACTTTTCTGCCTTTCTCACAATACAAGAACTGATGGGCACTCAATGAAATTTCTGAGCAGTAGGGTTAGAACAGATAAAAGGAAGTACTTCTTCACCCAAAGAGTGATTAACACATGGAATTCAGTGCCACAGAAGGTGGTGGCAGCTTCAAGCATGGACAGCTTCAAGAGGGAATTAGATAAACATATGGAGCAGAAGTCCATCAGTGGCTATTAGCCACAAAGTATAGATAGGAACTCTCAGTCTGGGGCAGATGATGTGTAAAGTACTGGGTTTCGGGCCTCATGACTCGGACGACGACATAAGAGAAGACGCGTTTATTCGTACTTCACATAAGACAAGAACACACAGTAACGGCCGGAGGCCAACTATATACAGTTAGGGGGGGACGGCCCCATATTCCTATTGGCGGGTTTGAATCGCCCGCCAATGCTGCCATTGGTTCACTACTGGCGAGCTCAGGAACCTAGTCCCTATTGTTCTCAGAGAGCGAAGCTTGGTTGTATTTCGCCAGCTCAGCCCTCTGATCCCAGGACACAACACCCCTCCCCCATAGTTCGTCCCCTATCAGGTGACGTAGTCCTTTAAGTATGCTGGTGGCCTCCTTTCTCTTAGCGAACGTCGGGGGCCGGTACCGGACTGGCGGGGCCCCTATCGGTTGGTCCGTCAGCACAAGGAGCTTGGGCCTCTGGAAGTAGCCGAGGCGGTGACGGTGGCGGCTGTAACGGCGGCGGCAGCGGCGGCGGCGGTTCAGCTGCCACCGGGGCCCCTCCGGATTCCGTGGACTCTCTGGCGCTGGCTCCGCTGTCGGTGCTTGCGGTCGATCGGATGATGGGGCGGCGGCGGCATTTCCCGGTAACTGGATCTCTGTATCGGGGTCTTGTCGCCTCCGGAGCTGGTCGACGTGTTTGCGGAGGACCCGGTCCCCATCGGTTAGGACTTCGTATGACACCGGCCCGGTGGGTTTTAGGATGCGCCCTGCCACCCACTGCGGCCCCGCCCCGTAGTTCCGGAAGTAGACAGGGTCTCCCGGTAGGAAGCTTCGGGGCGCCTCCCTGTTCTCGACCAGCTTTCTCTCGGGGGCTCGGTCCGGGTGGAGTCTGTCTAATAAAGTGGTAGGGCGGCGGCCCATTAATAGTTCTGCGGGGCAGTGCCCGGAGATGGGGTTTGGGGTGGTGCGGTATGTGAGAAGGAAGCGGGCCAGCCGGAACTCCCAGTCCCCCTCCGTTATGCGGCTCAGGGCCTCTTTGGCGGTGCGCACCGTCCTCTCCGCCTGTCCATTAGTTGCCGGGTGGAAAGGCGCTGATCGTATGTGCCTGATGAGGTTCCTTTCGAGGAACTCTTGAAACTCAGCAGATGTGAACGCTGCCCCGTTGTCCGACACGATTGTGTCGGGTAACCCGTGCGTTGCGAATATTTTCCGCAGGACCCTTATTGCCGCTTTGGCAGAGGTGGTGGACACTGGGCTTATTTCCACCCATTTCGAATAAGAGTCTACCGTCACCATGAACTGGAGCCCCTGGAACGGCCCCGCAAAGTCTATGTGCAGGCGTGACCACGGCTTGTGGGTAGACTCCCAGCTTTGGGTTGGCGCTCTCGGTGGATTGGGGCGGACTTCCTGACATCGTGTGCACCCTCGGACCCAGGATTCAATTTCTGCGTCCACCCCGGGCCACCACACGTAGCTCCTTGCCAGAGCTTTCATTCGTACGATGCCCGGGTGGGCCTCGTGCAGCGTTTCTAGCACCCCTTGTCTCATGGGCCCCGGGATGATCACCCTGTCTCCCCATAGTAAACACCCTTTCAATGCGGACAGCTCTTCCCGCCTGGCCTTGTATGCTGTGAACTCTGGCCCTGTCTGTTCCGCTGGCCACCCCCTCACCACCCAGTTTAGGACCCGGGAGAGAATGGGATCACGGGACGTGCGAGCTGCCACATCTGCAGCCTGAAGGGGGGTTTGGCAGTTCCTCCATCAGCAAGACAGCGGGGGCTGGGGCCGGATCTTCCCCTGTCTGCGGCAGCGGTAGGCGGCTCAAGGCGTCGGCATGACCCAGCGCCTTGCCCGGCCGATGCTCCAGTCGGTATTGGTAACCCGCTAAAAATAAGGACCAGCGCAACACCCGGGGCGACAAAACCTGCGGCGTTTGTTTGTCCGCCGCGAACAGTCCCAGGAGCGGCTTATGATCGGTTACGAGCGTGAAGGGCCGCCCGTACACAAAATTGTGGAACTTTTTTACCCCCGCCACCAGTGCCAAGCCCTCCCTGTCGATTTGGGCGTAGTTCCGCTCCGCGGGGGACAGCGTGCGGGAGTAGTAAGCCACCGGGACCTCCCTCCCATCCGGTAGCTTGTGTGCCAAGACTGCCCCGACCCCATATGGTGATGCGTCGCACGCCAGGATGACCGGGAGCTTTTCATCAAAGTGCGCGAGTACCGCGTTTGAAATCAAGAGGACTTTAACCCCCCGAAACGCCGCCTCCTCCCTCGCTCCCCATGCCCAAGGTGTCGCCTTATCCAGCAGCCTGTGTAGGGGTTCGGCCACGGCGGCTTTGTGGGGGAGAAAGGAGTGGTAAAAGTTCAGGAGGCCTAAGAACGCCTGGAGCTCGGCCTTGGACTTCGGGGCGGGGGCCTCCACGATGGCCTTCACCTTGTCCCTCGCCGGATGCAGGCCTGATGCGTCTACCCGGTATCCCAAGAACTCCACCTCCGGCACCCCGAGGAGGCACTTTTCCCGCTTCACTTTCAGCCCCGCGGCTTGGAAGCGTTCCAATACAGTTCGGAGGCGGGCGGCGAAGCTTTCCGGGGTGGTCGCGGCGATGAGGACGTCGTCGAAGAACGGCGTCACTCCAGGGATCCCTTTTAACAAATCGTCCATTAGATTTTGGAAGATCCCTGGGGCCACACTGACCCCGAACTGCAGCCGCTTCACCCGGAAGGCTCCCCGGTGGGTCACTATTGTCTGTGCCTCGGCCGTGGC
Organism: Gekko gecko; assembly: GCA_029375565.1. Taxonomy (NCBI): domain Eukaryota; kingdom Metazoa; phylum Chordata; class Lepidosauria; order Squamata; family Gekkonidae; genus Gekko; species Gekko gecko. The sequence continues at coordinate 125,740,083 of JAPDNY010000007.1, forward strand.
CTCATCTACCGGGAGTTGCTGGTACGCCTGCGCGAGATCCAGCTTTCCAAATATGCGCGCCCCCGCCAGTGTTGCTAGGACATGGCTGACCACGGGTACGGGGTATGCGTGCGCCTGAAGTGCCTGGTTAATAGTGCACTTATAATCCGCGCAGATGCGGATCTCCCCGTTTGGCTTGACGGGTGTCACAATCGGGGTCTCCCACCTAGCGTTCGGGACGGGCTCTAAGACTCCCTGGGCCACCAGCCGGTCTAGTTCGGTCTCTATTTTAGGGCGGAGGGCCAGGGGCACGGTGCGGAAGCGCCGACGGATGGGCGTCACGGTGGGGTCTAAGTGGAGCGACACCGGGGCCCTTTGTAACATCCCAGTTTCCCGTCAAAGACCTCCGGGAATTCCTTGCACACCGCCCCCCAATCCCGCACCCCACATTTATTTACTCCCCCAATCGATATGCCTAGGGCCTCGAACCACGCCCGCCCCAGGAGACTCGCGAGATTTCCCTCTACCACCACCAAGTCCAAGTTCCCCTCAAAGTCTCGGTACTGCACTCGGAAAGTGCCGACTCCCCGGATGGGGACAGGGTTCTTTGAAAGTCCACCAAGCTTAGTGGCGATGGACGTAGAGGGGGTCCCCCTAGTGGGCAAAGTCTTTTTAAAGTGTCCAGGGAAATGATGGACGCCGCCGATCCCGAGTCCACTTCCATGCAACAGGGGACCCCTCGATCCGCACGGTTACTTGGATCTTCGGGGCAGAGGAGAGGTTGGGGTTGGGGAGGCGAAGTACCTGCAGTGGTTGGTCGGTGAGGTGGTACAACTCGGCGACCTCTTCCGTTGTCTCGTGTGCGGTGGACGATGCGCGGTACTGGGGGACCGACGATCTCGAATTCCGGGGGCCCTTGGACCGGCAGACCCGTGCGAGGTGTCCCTGCTTTCCGCACCCGTGACAGACAGCATCCCGGAACTTGCAGGATTTCCGTCCGTGGCCCTCCCCGCAGCTGGCACAGACGGCTCGGTTGCCGGAATACTTGGCTTGCTCCCTGTTGGCCTGCTGGAACGGCGCCGGCCGACGTTGTTGGGGTTTGAGGGCGAAGACCTCGTCCGTCTCTTCGTTTCCGGGGCTTGGGCTCCTTCCAACCACCTGCGCGGCCGCGACCGGGCGATCCCCTTCTGCGGCCTCGTGGGCAGTGGCGGCGTCGAGGGCCTCGTCCAAGGAGAGCTTCCGGTGTCCCACCAACTTGCGCCGCAGCTTGGAGTCCGCCAGGCCCCACACGAACTGTGTCAGCAGGTTGTCCTCCACCTTCGGAAACCCGCAGTCCACGGCGAGCGCCCTTAGCGCGGCTAGGAAGTTGGCGATGGACTCCCCTCGGGTCTGGACTCGCCTCTGGAAATCCATCCTCTTGGCCAGGAAGGTCGGCCGGGGGCTGAAGTAGCCATTGAGGACGTCCAGGATTTCCCCAAACGAGCTCTCCAAGGCCGTGCGGGGCACCAAGAGGCTCTTGGCGAGGCGGACGGTTTGGGTGCCGCAGGCGTTCAGGAGGATCGCTCGTTTCTGGTCGGGGTGGCGGATTTCGTTGAGCTCCAAGTAGCTGATGAGCTGGTCGACCCATGCGTCCCAGGTTTCTGGCTGCGACTGGTCGAAGTGCTCCAGTGTTACGTGGGAAGCGGCCATGGTTCTGTCGGGAACGGCGTGCGCCGGGGCGAGCGGTGCGGTGCTGCTCTCGGGGTCAGCGATGCGATGCTCGGCGAGCGGTGCGGTGCTGCTCTCGGGGTCAGCGATGCGTTGCTCGGCGGTGTCCGTTTCGTCGTTCATGGAGTCACGGAAGGCGTTGGAATCCCACCTTCGTCGCCACTGTAAAGTACTGGGTTTCGGGCCTCATGACTCGGACGACGACATAAGAGAAGACGCGTTTATTCGTACTTCACATAAGACAAGAACACACAGTAACGGCCGGAGGCCAACTATATACAGTTAGGGGGGGACGGCCCCATATTCCTATTGGCGGGTTTGAATCGCCCGCCAATGCTGCCATTGGTTCACTACTGGCGAGCTCAGGAACCTAGTCCCTATTGTTCTCAGAGAGCGAAGCTTGGTTGTATTTCGCCAGCTCAGCCCTCTGATCCCAGGACACAACATGATGTACTGTATTCTTGGTGCTTGGAGCTGTCAACAGTGGGAGGGCTTCTAGTGTCTTGGCCCCTCTGCCAGACCTCCCAATGGCACCTGGTATTTTTGGCCACTGTGTGACAGAGTGTTGGACTGGATGGGCCAATGGCCTGATCCAGCATTGGCTTCTCTTATCTTTATTTTATTGTTAAGCTATGCTGTTATGTTTGTGTTTTAATGTGTTTTTAACCCTCTTGTAAGCCATCCTGAGCCTGCCTGTGGCAGGGAGGGCAGGATAAAAATGGAATGAATGAATGAATGAATGAATGAATGAATGAATGAATGAATGTTCTTATGTTCTCTTATGGCTAAAAATGATCTCTGAAAAATGCTGTCTGTTTTCTAAATGTGGACAGCAATGACATGTAGAGAGGTGTTATTGTATCTCCTCCTCTTACAGTGCCATCTTAAACAGAGTTACACCCTTGACTTCCGTGGAAGTCAATGGGCTCAGGAGGCTGCAAACTTAGAATGACACTGGTTGGAACTCAACAAACCTTTAGTGCAGCTTCCTTTTTAAAAGTATGGTGAAACTTGTTGTTTGGAATGCTTATTTAGCCTCTGGTTATAACAGTAGTCAGGGCAGGATATGGTAGAAATGTGTATGTTTTTAGCTGTTTAATCGGAATTTAGTGCTATTATAATGAGATATTTGTGTTCTATTTTAATTTTTAGCAACCCTGAAACTGGGATGGCTATACATTTTAGTAAGCTTAAAATAACATGTTAAAACTGTATTAAACAATATAAACCACCATCATCAATGCTGAAAAGGTGTTGAACAGCACTAAGTATTAAACAGGGAAGGAACTCCAAAGGCAAAAATCTCATTGAGTGACCTTCTCGCTCTGATTTCAGCTGATGTTCTCTTTCAAATTATTATAATTAAGAGAGCACCCATTAAAAGGTTTTCATTTGTCAGATGGATGATGCTGTTTTATAACATGGCCAAATAATGTGCCCATTATGAAACTCGAGCCTAGTGCCAACAAAATGTCTGCAACTTTTCTTGTACAGCAGCTGAAGCAGCAGAGCGAAGGTCATGGAATGACAATTTGGGATAAATGCAGTGCTGTACTTAACCAATAATGTCCCACATTCAGTTTTCAGTGCTTTGAGATTACATAAGCCTGTTTCTCTCATTTGGGTCTGATACATTTTTTTAAACTAGTACTGGTGAAACTTAGTGAAGTTTTTATGAGAAGAACATTTTGATATGGATGCACAGAAAAGAAAATGCATAAATCTGCAAAGCATGCTGGCACAAGTGTATGTTTTAAGAAAGCTTCAGGTTGTTGGAGCTGTCTCATGTGACAGTGCATTTTATCTGTAGGCATTTCTTTAAGCAACTTAGCTTAATGGTGGTTTCAGCACTCCCTGGACTGTGAAAAACTACCCCCTGAAACAATTGCACTGTGGCATGTAGCGCCTTCTGTGCCCAAGAGCACTTCCACCTCCTTAATGTACCATGTGATCCATGAACAGAGAACAGTTTACTGCAGTTGGACTACAGAAACTCCAGTTGCAGGGATTTGATGTACTGAAGGCTCCATGGGGAGGTACCCACATAGAAGCACAGCTGGAATAATCTCTGTTAATTAGTCATGATGCTTTCACGCATGAAGCTGCCTTACACTGAATCAGGCCACTGGCCCATCAAAGTCAGAATTGCCTACTCCAATCAACAGTAGCTTTCTAGGGTCTCAGGCAGAGGTCTTTCACATCATCTGCTGCCTGGTCCTTTCAACTGGAGTTGTTGGGGATTGAACCTGGGACCTTTTTCATGCAACGAAAAGGCTCTCCTATTGAGCCACAGCACATCCCCATGCTTGTTTCAGACATTTTCTTTTCTCCTGAAGCTTTCATTCTCTTTATGTTTGTAAAAGATCATCCAACACAGAATTCTGTAATCCATCCTATGTGATAGGCAATAGACTGGGAGATGAAATTTGATGTCAGTAAATACAAACCGATGCATTGGGTTTCTCTCTCTCTCTTGCTCTCTCATTTCATATACACATGTCCTTAATTCACATCCCCATCCACATTTGATTGATTTGAAACTATGTAAGAAAGCATTACTAGAGTCATAGTCAAAGTTCAGTGAAATCATATTCCATAGTCAAAAGGAAGAGAACAAACACCCAATCAGCATGCATAATAATGACATTAACTGCATCTCGGTTGCATCCTCATGTAGCGTCTAGGATGTGCAGTTAAGATTAACCTTATTTCTAAAAGAGCACAGGAGTGCTGGGGACAGAACCAAAACTGGCATTTGAAATGATGGGGGTGGGGGAAGGTAGAACTTTAGGCCCAGCTCTGAGGGGAATGGCTGGGCAGTGTGGCAGGGCTGGTTATAACCCTAGCTTGCTGCCTGGGTCCCACCCCCTGGTCACATCAAGCCTTGCCTTACTGGCTGTGGCGGGGGGGGGGAGAGAAAAAGCATGGACACTACACTGCTCTGGCAGCCTCCCCTGATGCAGCTCATTATACTGGCCATGCATGATGCCACACCTCAACCCTTCCTCACCTGCAAAGAAGCCCCTCAGTAAGTCAGGGATTCTGGTTTAGGAATGGCATAAAAGAGAATGATACTAAACATTTACAAGACTGTGAGTGTAATGGACACAGTACCTAGATTCCCTCCCCCCAGTCTTAAAATTGGAAATCTTGTCAGCCAATACAATTAATTGGAAGTAGGTTCCAAACAAAAACCTACTTTATAGCCCTGCCCTGCAATTCATTTAGAATAAGACCCACAAAAGCACAATTAGCTAATAGAACTTATTACCACAAATGAGAGAGAGAGAGAGAGAGAGAGAGAGAGAGAGAGAGAGAGAGAGAGAGAGAGAGAGAGAGAGAGAGAGAGAGAGAGAGAGAGATCTCCTTTATTTGTCAGGGCAGCAAATAATAGCATCTCAGTTCTCATTGGTGATACACACCAGCAGCCAAGATGCCATGGATACTGTGAGGAGTTTCTGGGCACAACTTTAGACATTGCTGGATGCAAAATGTTAGTCTACACAAACCTTTGGGCTAATTCTTGTCTTCCTAGCACAGGCCTCTCCCCATTGTGGATTTCCCCTCCTTTACAATTCCTCATCCCCCCATCCCACAAGTGACAAGAGTCACTGCAGCAAGGTTCATATTTAAACACTATCATACTAGTAAAAGTTCTATATCGCCCTTCCAGTGTTTGACAGTGTTTGACAGTGGAGCAATGGGAGAGGAGACAGATTGAATGTGTACATTTCCTCTTTCTTTCTTTTTCTTTCTTTTTGTTTTGCCAAAAGTGCTCTAAAGCTGGTTCAAATCCTTGTTACAACTTCAGAGGATAGGTACTTGGATTTCAAGATGGAAATCTATAGGAACTGAGACCCATCAGCCCTAGGACTGGAAGCAAAACAACAAATGCTATCAAGCTTACTGCTGTGATAATACACAAATCATACACACATGGAGGGGGGAAGAGCTCTGTGGATCTTAAAAGTGAAGGGAAATTGTTCAGTATTTTTAAAACATGAAAACAGTGTACAAGTTTATAGCCTCTGGCACTGTTCCTGCAGTCTTTTACAAGTACTGAGTTTGAACGGAGCAACATTCTGGAGGCAATGAAACACTTTCCCAGTTTCCCACTTCATGGTTCCTACACCTCTTCAACCAATCACTTAAAAACACAGATTTAATTTGTGCCATAATTTGGCATACTTCTAGTGGTATTGATAGAAATTTAAATTGTTTAAGGCAAAAGATAAATTAATCTTCTGGTTGAACAAACTAACGCAAACAAATAGTTCCCATAACTTATATAAAATTATGAAGGAAAGGTATATATTTTGTTTTTCATAGTTTTTCTCCATGATTTGATTATGGTTTCTCTGTAGTTTGATTGTGGTTAGTAAATATATAAACACACATACACACACCCTGCCCATGCCAAGAGTGCAGAATATAAACATTTCATATAAATAAGAGAGGGCAACAGCTACAATAATGCAATATTTCCACATGAATTAAACCAAAGGTATATACGATTTTTTCAAATGCCTGAGAGCATATACTTTGGTTTTTACATAATTTCTTGAGTAAATTGCCTGTTTCTTTGCTGTCCTAAATTCAGTGAGGCTGGGGATATGTATAACTTTATCTAAAATCTCTCTACCTTGCCCAAATGGCAACTTGTAGCAAATTAAAAATCCATGCCAGAAGAAAGATAACCAATATCAGGTTTAAAACAGCATCCTCAGCTGCCTGAATGGAAACACTAACTAAACTCTATTGAATGCTGGGAAAACAGCTTCATTTCCATTTGCCACCCAAACATCATCAATATTCATGTCCATGGCCTCTTTTTTTTTTTAAGGTGCCAGAACTCACAGGAGGGAAATGAAGTTTTCAATCTGTATACTGAAAACTCATGAACTTTTAAATATTTTCAAAAGAATTTTGTCGAAATGGTTCTGGAACTCTGTACGAGCACGTTCCCTCAGTAAAAAAGCTCTGTATTGGCAGACAAATACAAATGGATAAGTAGTTCCCTGGATAAGGTGCCACCATAGAGGACCCTATCCACTTTTCCTCCCTTTTGAATTTCTAATATTTTTTTAAGGTGAATTGATTGTGGCTAGTAAACTTTCACACACACAGACACGCCCTGCCCATGCCAAGACTGCAGGGTATAAATATTTCATATAAATAATTTCTGGCCTGCCTAATTTCTGCTCTTCCTAGCCAGTTAAAAATGGCAACATTATTAACAAAGAAGACTTTAAAGACACATAGGAGCATTGCAGTCTTTAATTAATCATTTATATACCCATGTCTTTTCCAAAAGTCACTGACAAGAATGTAACTGTGTGGATCTCTCCAATTAACTTTTCAGTGTTTACATCTAGAGGATGTGGACAAGATTCTTAGACATGCGAGACTATCAACTAGTACATCTAACGCTTGTGCCTTCTGGGTTGAGGTCTAAGGTATATACTTGAGGTCATGATGAATGCTTCATTGAGAAAGGGAATGATTCCCATAGTTATTAAAGAATTCATGGTGATTTTGTTGTTGAGCAAATTGCCTTTGATACTGCTATTCTTAGCAATGAAGGGACAGGTTCTGCATTACCTTCTTGAGCAAGGTGATTGAACAGAAGATGGCCTCTGAACTCCAGGTTTTCAGGTTCTTGGGTGAAACAAATTATTTTGACTCCTGTTTGGCTTGCTTTCAATCTGGTTTGGGCACCGAAATGGCCTTTGTAGCTGGTTGCCAAGCTGTGAGAGATGAACAAGAGTGCATAACCATATTAATTCTTCTCTCAGTAGCTTTTAGTGCCATGGATATCTTTCTGGACCGCCTTTCCAAGATTGGATGCCAATTCTTTTTGGAGGGCAGGCTTCAGAAGGTAGTGGTGGGAGATTGCTTCTCTTCCCATTGGGCTTCAGTCCCAATCCATGGCCAACAGGTCAACACTGCTACATGTACAAATCAAAGAGACAGATGGCTACTGAGTAATCTCAGATAGAGATCCTAAAGTACCTCTTGGTTCAGCTAATATTCAGGAAGACGCTCGTGCAACAAGCTGTTAAAATACGTGCATTTCATGTGATTACACCATGCATATCAGCACATGATAAAACATTGCTGGTTGTCAGTTTCCTCCCAAACTGCCATGGTCACATTTCTTTAAAAACTGGCACTATTTCTTTTTATGGAATGAGAAATGCTAGCTGTTCAACCTGGATTCAGAAAAGGAAGGGCGGGGTACGAATCTAATGAAATAAATAAATAAATATCATATTGCAAATTTATGTTGACTACTGGAGCATAGAAAATCTGCTTGTGTTTCATAGATTACAGCAAAGTTTTTGGACTGTGTGGATCATGAAAAGCTATGGTTGGTTTTAGAGAATTTCAGAAGAAAATCCATTTGTGTTTCATTGATTACAGCAAAGCTTTTGACTATATGAATCACAAAATCTATGGCTGGTTTTAAAAGAAATGGGTGTGCTACAGCATCTGATTGTTTTGACGTGCAACCTGTACTCTGAACAAGAGGCTACTGTTAGGACAGAATATGGAGAAACAGAATGGCTTCCAGTTGGCAAAGGTGTCAGACAAGGATGCATTTTGTCTCCCTAGTTCTTCAATCAATAGGCAGAACATGAGGAAAGATGGATTAGGTTAAGATGAAGGTGGAGTGAAAATTAGTGGAAGGATTTCAGATATGCAGATGACACCACATTACTGGCAGAAAATAGTGAAGATTTGAAATGACTGGTGATGATGGTTAAAGCAGAAAGAGTCAAAGCAGGATTAAGAAAAGATGGCAAGAATACACAGAAGATCTATACAAGAAGGATCTCAATGTCCTTGACAAACACAGTGGTGTGATCACTGACCTCGAGCCAGACATCCTGGAGTGTGAAGTCAAATGGGCCTTAGAAAGTATTATTAACAACAAAGCTAGCAGAGGTGATGGTATCCCAGCTAAGCTATTCAAATTCTTAAAAGATGATGCTGTTAAAGTGCTGGACTCCATATGCCAGCAAATTTGGAAAATGCAACAGTGGTCACAGGATTGGAAAAGATCCATTTACATTCCAGTCCCAAAGAAGGGCAATGTCAAAGAATGTTCAAACTATTGCACAATTGCAGTCACTTCACACACTAGCAAGGTCATGCTCAAGATCCTACAAGCTTCAGCAGTACGTGGATAGAGAACTGCCAGAAGTACAAGCTGGGTTTCAAAGAGGTAGAGGAACTAGAGATCAAATTGCCAACATTCGCTGGTTTACGGAGAAAGCAAGAGAGTACCAGAAAAACATCTGCTTCATTGACTATGCTAAAGCCTTTGATTGTGTGGATCACAACAAACTATGGCAAGTCCTTAAAGAGATGGGAGTATCAGACCACCTCACAAGTCTCTTGAGAAACCTGTATAAGAGTCAAGAAGCAACAGTTAGAACCGGATATGGAAAAACTGATTGGTTTAGTATAGGAAAAGGAGTACGACAAGGATGTATATTCTCACCTTGCTTATTTAATTTATATGCAGAGAACATCATGTGAAATGCTGGCCTGGATGAATCACAAGCCAGAATTAAGATTGCTGGGGAAAACATCAACAACCTCAGATATGCAGACGATACCACTCTGATGGCAGAAGGTGAAGAGGACCAGAAGAGCTTCTTGCTCTAGGTGAAAGAGGAGAGCACAAAAGTCGGCTTGAAACTCAGCATCAAAAAAACTAAGGTCATGGCATCTGGCCCCATCACTCCTTGGCAAATAGAAGGGGAAGTCATGGAAGCAGTGACAGACTTCACGTTCCTGGGATCCAAGATCACTGCAGATAGTGACTGCAGCCATGAAATTAAAAGACACCTGCTCCTTGGGAGGAAAGCGATGGCAAACCTAGACAGCATAATACAAAGTAGAGACATCACCCTGTCAACAAAAGTCCATATGGTCAAAGTAATGGTAATGTATGGCTGCGAAAGTTGGACCATAAGGAAGGCCGAGTGCTAGCGATACAATGAATATGAAATTAAGCAAACTTGGAAGCATGACGGAAGACAGGAGGGCCTGGCATGATGTCATCCATGGGGTTGTGAAGAGTCAGACTTGACTGTGTGACTATACAACAATAACAACAATTCCCTCTTACTCTGTATGGGTGTGAAAACTGGATGATGAAGAAAGCTGATAGGAAGAAAAATGATTCATTTGAAAGTTTTACAGATATTGTGGATCACCAAAAACAATTAGTGGGTTCTAGATCAAATCAAACCTGAATTCTCCCTAGAAACTAAAATGACTAAACTGAGGCTGTCATACTTTGGTCACATTATGAGAACACAAGACTCTCTGGAAAAAAACAATAATGCTAGGAAATGTTGAAGGCAGCACAAAAAAAAAAGAACCAACATGAGACGGATGTTTTGTAAGTTATTATTTAATAGGATCACCATAGGTCAGAAATGAATTGACAACACTTAACAAACATGCAAGTTTCAGGTATGATGGACAGAGGGGTTTAACTTTACAGACTGCCAAAAGTGTGCTTCTTTCTACAATTTCCTGTGCATGATGGGTGTGTGGAGGCAGAAGAGTGCTGGCAGCTACCATTAAAAAAATTCCTGGCTGTCTCTAATTTTTTTAATATAAGCTTTTAATGACTGACTGACAATATTTTGTTTAACTTTTCCACTGAGAACATTGCTATTGTCATCCTTCATTGCTGTGATCCATCTTCTTTTACAAAGCAAGGAAGATTTCCTTTGCAGACCCCCCATTATCACTGCAATCTTCAAAAACAGTTTGAATTTTTTTAAAAAGAGAGCATGCACACGTGTGATTCCATGTGATGAATCAATCATCCAATTGCTATTAATTATCCAGATGTTGGGAGTCTACTGTAGGTGCAGGGCTCTTTTCGTAGCAGGAACTCCTTTGCATATTAGGTGACACACCCCTAACGTAGCCAATCCTCCAAGAGCTTACAGTAGCCCCTGTAAGCTCTTGGAGGATTGGCTACATTAAGGATCTGTCACCTAATATGCAAGGAGTTCCTGCTACAAAAATAGCCCTGTAGGTGTACCTTAACTATTCCTACTATTTAAGGAGTTCCCTGTGGTAGGGTATCTCCTTCCTGTGAAAATGTCAACCAGCTCAGAGCAGCAGCTGCTGGCCTTGGTGACAGCAGCAAAGAGAGACCACCACCAGCAGCTGTTTACAGTGGTAAGCACCCAGACATGAAAAACAATATGAATTTTTTTGGTGTGTGTGTTTTTGCAATGCCTGGATTTCTGTTTACCATTCTGGAAATCATGGCAATGACTCAAAACATCATTTTTGAGGGTATGTTTTTGGTTTGCAAATTTTGGGATGCACACCACTAATTTTCATTCATGAATTGTTCTTTTCCTTCCCCTGTACTTGTGTTTTGTGTAAACTCCCTTTCTTCTATACTCTGCTAAGTAGAGGCCCCGTTCACATGGAGCATTTGCCCCGCTGAAGGCACGGGAGCCCCGCGGACTTTCTGTGTGCGATCATACGAGCACATCTGGGAGGCGTAGTGCTCCTGTGGCCAACCCGTGGCTTCCCTCCAAAAACGCAGAGTAAAAAACTACTAGGGTCAAAGTACTAGTTTCTGGAAACCACGGGGCAAAGGCCGGCGTCTGATCGCAGGAGTGTCAGTATCCCGCGGCTTCCGAAGCCGGACCATGTCCTGGGGTTTCTGGATGTTGTAAGTTTCCATGGGATGCGCACCAACGCTGAATGAGGCATGCGCATATGCAAGACCCCGGCAGGGGCCGCCCCCCCAACGGCACATCCGCACTTCGCAACAGCGCGGCTTGTGTGGTCTGCTGCTCCACTTTTTTGCCGCGCTGCAGCAGCGTGGTATGATCAGCACTTGGAGCTGCAGCATGGCAACCCAGTGGCCCATATGATCTGGCTACCATGCCTTATTTTGCTCCGGGGTGAATTGCCACACCTCCCCCCCGCGTTTTCTGGCCCGTATGACCGGGGCCAGAATAAGAGGTTATCTATATCCTGTAAGGAAGCAATTAAAAAGTAAGGCAAAAATCCTGTGCATACTTGCTTGCAAGGTCCATGAATAAAGATGTACTTATACAAAAAAAGCACAGTAAGTTAGTGATAAGACACAAGATGCAGGCTTCAGTTGTGGAAAAACAGTGTTGTTCTGGATGTCTTTAAGAAAGATGTTTAGAAGACTTCAGTGTGATCTATTATTTTGGTAATCCCTCCTGAATTGGCTTATAGACATTTCTAGGTTTGCCTTGATACCTTCTGGGGTTCACACATCATTAGCAGTAGTTTAAAAGCATGGTATACTGCAGATAGAGAAAAATGTATCATAGGGAGATATATACCCCTATGAATTGCTGGCAGATCTTGTATCCTTAAACACAAATCATAGACTTTCTATTAGTTGGTAGACCTGTAATCCCCAAATGCTGTCTTTTAAGTTGGTGAGTCCTGTTAACTGCACCTGCCTCACTGTCTAATTAGAACAGCTGCAGCTGTCTGCATACAGGTAAGTTACCATTGTTTGCTTTTCTGTACGTTCCTAGAGAAACTGCAGGATGTTGAATACCCAGATGCAAGGACCAAGTACTGGAAAATGAGTCGTCCTGCCTTTGTTTGCTCAACTTGGTGACTGCAATACAGTGGCACAGAGCTTCCCAGATAGTTAAACTGGATGAGGAGTCCAGACTGCTTAGTGATGTGATTCACGAAAACTGAGAAATGTTTACATAATGCATTTCCATGTCCTTCATTTCCTACAATTAGTCAAATGTGTGTTTTGTTACTTCGACCTGTATGTTTGGTTTTCTAACATTTTAAACCCCCTGGGAAAGGAATGAAGCAGGATGAATAGGAAGAAAGCATTACTTTTCTCTCTCTGCCCAACCATACCTTTTCTTTTTTCAAAAAAGAAACCTCACATTTGGGATATTATTTAAAATGTTGAGCTTTTCCACAAAACTTGCAAAAAGTGGGATAAAGGCAGAGCTGCCATTTCCTTTGTGAACCTCCCCCTCTTCTTTAACCTGGGAAACATTTTTGCTTCCTTTGCAATCCAAACCCACAAAGTAACCCCAAATGAGCTGTAAGGAATATTTTTGCAGAAGATTTATTGAAATGGATGTGGCATAAATATGCAGATGGTTTCAATTTCCTGAGGCATGTTGATATTTTCAGTCTTCTAGATCCTCTTAAGCCTGCCTCACTCAGCATCCACCCCACTGCTGGGAGTCTTCATCAACAGGGAAAGGGGCAAGATGGTGTTAAAATAACACCACAGTGGAAGAGAGCTCAACCAGCTTACTCCATGTAATAAGTTCTATTCCACTGTGCTCCTAATTTCATCAACTTACACAAGTCAACATCAGATATTAATGAGGAAAGGTTTCCAATTAGACACAGTCTGAGACTGACCCAGCTTCTCAGTAACCTTCAGTCGTCAGCAATAAAAAGGACAGTTCAATATGATATGGATCATTCATTCCAAATCTCCACAACTCATTTATGACAAAACACAACTAGCAGAGCATACGGAACTGCTGAATTGTTTTTCATTACGCTGGCACATTGGCTTTAGTCTATTCTGCTAATGATCTTTAGTGGTTTTCCATACAGAGCACAGCTAATGAGCAAGCTGGGATGGGCTGGTGAGGTGATAGCGGGCCAGATTTTCAAGTGATAGCTCCAGCCCCATGCTGAGGCACTAGATCTGCTGTTCTTTCTGGTAAGTACTGCAGATGATGAAGGGAGTTGTGTTCGTGTGTCAGAGGCTTCACTATTAGATAAAACAAGTGGGGACCTGATGAAAAAATGCAAGGTTTGTATATTTTGTTCCTACCTTTCCCCCCTTAACTCCCTCCCTCTTGCTCTAAATGAAACACAGCACAGTAAGGGTAAGGAGAGGGGCAAGGAGGAGATTTTTCTTCCACCCTGCACCCACCCATCTGTACTTTGATACAAGGGAACAGATCCACGCACACAGATCACTTGCTGGATTAAGAACCACAGGCATGAACCTAAATCCACATCTCACTGGAAGCAATGCAGTATGATGTAAACAGTACCCCAGCTCAGATTTGCATCTCAGTTTACCTTCCTTCCTGATGCAGCAGGTGATATATGCAGGAAGCTTGCTTCTGCCTACAGCTCACCTTAGTTAGATGGGGGGGAGGGCTGGTTGCACAGTCCCAAGCCGAGGCCCAGAGATGTGTATCTCACTGGAGTTGTTTCCCAGGTACCGTATTCCCATTGACCACCACTCTGCTCAAACTGAAAACCATCAGGCTACAGGAAACTCACAGCCGCAGAAGAGAGGCTGACCAGAGTCTCTGAGCCTAGGCTTTCTCTTCCTCCATGTGCAGTTTGACCCTTTCTGTACTATGAGGTGGATTCATCCTTTGTGGTTTAAGGAATGGCATAAGGAAGATGGAATTGCACAGCTTCAGGCTCTTGTTCTTCTAAATCAATTGTGCTCCTACCTCAAGATGGCACTGGGGTTCACAGAAAAGGGAAGAGACTCTTGCCCACTTAGTCCTGAAGTTATTGTGGGAGTTTGTCATGGGCTCAAAGAATGTACATCCTCTGAGCTTCTGTAATAGCACTGGGGCCAAAAGAAGAGGAGAGCTCTTACTTTTGAGGTATGAATCACAAGCATCAGGAATTAGTCTCAGAGAATGGGTAACTCATGGTGTGTGTTCTCTCAGGCCAGCTCCCTCACCCCTGTGGTCTTTTAAATGGAAAAGAGACTTGTCACCTTGGGGCACTCCTACATTGCCAGTTTCCTTTTCATCGCAGTCATTTAAACCATGAAGAGACAGTCAGCCTTGCAGTTTCAGATATTCTCCCTCCCTCCCCCCTCCCTCTGTAATGATCTTGAACAAGACATGATCTCCTCCAAGGCCAGTTCCCTTAATCTCTACTTGCTTTGAAGCTATAGGGGAAAAAATGACAATCCCCTTACTTCAGACTACATTTTAGCCCTGGATACCAGGAAAAGGCAGTAGGAGGGCACCAGGCATGTGCAGTCATAGAGGCCACCCACACCCCAGTTTTGTGATGAACTATCAGCCTTCTTTTAAGAAGTAAACCCATTATCTCAATCATCTTTACAACAGTCTATAAAAGCAGACCAATATTATTGTTCCCATATTGTAGGTGGGAGGCTGTGAATAGGTATAGGCAAGAACCAGGAAAATGCAGTTCAGTTCATGGTTCGTGGCCAAATCATGAACCGAAGGACGAACTGAACTGAACTACAAGGTTTGTTCATGAACCGAACTGGTTCATGGTTCATGGCCTTGCAAACTTTAAAGGGACTGCAGAAGACAGCCCCAAACATCTGAGTGACAGGGCGTGCCTCCCTGCTGCTCAGATGCTCAGCTGGTTTAAAGTTTAAAGGGCCTTCACAAGACAGCCTGAAACAGGGAGCTCCTCCCCACTGCTCAGCTGTTTTTGCAGCCTTTGTGGGAAACAGAAAGCAGACCTTCTCATCCCTATCTTGCTTGGTGACAGAATATATTTAAGAGTAGTGCAGTAGCAAACTTTTGTTAATATTACAAACAGAAGGCCCAGGGTTTGCTAGGCACTGTACATTGCACTGAATCTGCTGGGCTTCCAACGCTCCGCCCCCCCCCACTTGGACTATGATTCTGTGCTTGACGTCAGCTGGCATTGCCACAAATGTTTGCTGGGCACTGTACACTGCACTGGTTCTGTTGGGCTTGCAAAAATGCCCCCCCCCTTCAGTTTCTACTGCAAAGAATTTGTGGTTTAAATTTAGTCCTATGGAAATTGTAAAGTACTGGGTTTCGGGCCTCATGACTCGGACGACGACATAAGAGAAGACACGTTTATTCGTACTTCACACAAGACAAAGAACACACAGCAACGGCCGGAGGCCAACTATATACAGTTGGGGGGGACGGCCCTATATTCCTATTGGCGGGTTTGAATTGCCCGCCAATGCTGCCATTGGTTCACTACTGGCGAGCTCAGGAACCTAGTCCCTATTGTTCTCAGAGGGCGAAGCTTGGCTGTATTTCGCCAGCTCTGCCTTCTGATCCCAGGACACAACACCCCTCCCCCATAGTTCGTCTCCTATCAGGTGACGTAGTCTTTTAAGTATGTTGGTGCCCTCCGTTCTCTTAGCGAACGTCGGGGGGCCGGTACCGGACTGGCGGGGCCCCTATCGGGTGGTCCGCCAGCACAAGGAGCTTGGATCTCTGGTAGTAGCCGAGGCGGTGACGGTGGCGGCTGTAACGGCGGCGGCAGCGGCGGCGGCGGTTCAGCTGTCACCGGGGCCCCTCCGGATTCCGTGGACTTTCCGGCGCTGGCTCCGCTGTCGGTGCTTGTGGTCAATCGGATGCTGGGGCGGCTGCGGCATTTCCCGGTAACTGGATCTCTGTGTCGGGGTCTTGCCGCCTCCGGAGCTGGTCGACGTGTTTACGGAGGACCCGGTCCCCATCTGTTAGGACTTCGTATGACACTGGCCCGGTGGGTTTTAGAATGCGCCCGGCCACCCACTGAGGCCCCGCCCCGTAGTTCCGGAAGTAGACAGGTTCCCCCAGGAGGAAGCTTCGGGGCGCCTCCCGGTTCTCGACCAGCTTTCTCTCTGAGGCTCGGTCCGGGTGGAGTCTGTCTAATAAAGTGGTAGGGTGGCGGCCCATTAATAGTTCTGCGGGGCAATGCCCGGAGATGGGGTTTGGGGTGGTACGGTATGTAAGAAGGAAGCGGGCCAGCCGGAACTCCCAGTCCCCCTCCGTTATGCGGCTCAGGGCTTCTTTGGCGGTGCGTACCGTTCTCTCCGCCTGTCCATTGGTTGCCGGGTGGAAGGGCGCTGATCGTATGTGCCTGATTAGGTTCCTTTCGAGGAACGCTTGAAACTCAGCAGATGTGAACGCTGCCCCGTTGTCCAACACGATTGTGTCTGGTAACCCGTGCGTCGCGAATATTTTCCGCAGGGCCCTTATTGCTGCTTTGGCAGAGGTGGTAGACACTGGGCTTATTTCCACCCATTTCGAGTAGGAGTCTACCGTCACCATGAACTGGAGCCCCTGAAACGGCCCCGCAAAATCTATGTGTAGGTGTGACACGGCTTGTGGGTAGACTCCCAGCTTTGGGTTGGCGCTCTTGGGGGATTGGGACGGACTTCCTGACACCGTGTGCACCCTCGGACCCAGGTTTCAATTTCTGCGTCCATCCCGGGCCACCACACGTAGCTCCTTGCCAGAGCTTTCATTCGTACAATGCCGGGGTGGGCCTCGTGCAGCGTTTCTAGAACCCCTTGTCTCATGGGCCCCGGGATGACCACCCTGTCCCCCCATAGTAAGCACCCTTTCAAGGCGGATAACTCTTCCCTCCTGGCTTTGTATGCCGTGAACTCTGGCCCTGTCTGTTCCGCTGGCCATCCCCTCACCACCCAGTTTAGGACCCGGGAGAGAATGGGATCTCGGGACGTGCGGGCGGCCACGTCTGCAGCCTGAAGGGGGGGGTTAGGCAGCTCCTCCATTAACAATACTGCGGGAGCCGGGGCCAGATCTTCCTCTGTATGCGGCAGTGGCAGGCGGCTCAAGGCGTCGGCGTGACCCAGAGCCTTGCCCGGCCGATGCTCCAACTGGTACTGGTAGCCCGCTAAAAACAAGGACCAGCGCAACACCCGGGGCGACAATACCTGCGGCGTTTGTTTGTCCGCCGCGAACAGACCCAGGAGCGGCTTATGATCGGTTACGAGCGTGAAGGGTCGCCCGTACACAAAGTTGTGAAACTTTTTAACCCCCGCCACCAGTGCCAAGCCTTCCCGGTCGATTTGCGCATAGTTCCGCTCCGCGGAGGACAGCGTGCGGGAGTAGTAAGCCACCGGGACTTCCCTCCCATCTGGTAGCTTGTGGGCCAAGACCGCCCCGACCCCATACGGTGATGCGTCACATGCAAGGATCACCGGGAGCTTTTCATCAAAGTGGGCGAGTACTGCGTTAGAAATCAAGAGTACTTTAACCCCCCGAAACGCCGCCGCCTCCCTCGCTCCCCATGCCCAAGGTGTCGCCTTATCCAGCAGCCTGTGCAGGGGTTCGGCCACGGCGGCTTTGTGAGGGAGAAAGGCGTGGTAAAAGTTCAGGAGGCCTAAGAATGGCTGGAGCTCCGCCTTGGACTTCGGGGCGGGGGCCTCCACGATGGCCTTCACCTTGTCCCTCGCCGGATGCAGGCCTGTTGCGTCTACCCGGTACCCCAAGAACTCCACCTCCGGCACCCCGAGGAGGCACTTTTCCCGCTTCACTTTCAGCCCCGCGGCTTGGAAGCGTCCCAGTACCGTTCGGAGGCGGGCGACGAAGCTTTCCGGGGTGGTCGCGGCGATGAGGACGTCGTCGAAGAACGGCGTCACTCCAGGGATCCCTTTTAACAAGTCGTCCATGAGATTTTGGAAGATCCCTGGGGCCACACTGACCCCGAACTGCAGCCGCTTCACCCTGAAGGCCCCCCGGTGGGTTACAATGGTTTGCGCCTCGGCCGTGGCTTCATCCACCGGGAGTTGCTGGTACGCCTGCGCGAGATCCAGCTTTCCAAATATGCGCGCCCCCACCAGTGTTGCTAAGACGTGGCTGACCACGGGTACGGGGTATGCGTGCGCCTGAAGTGCCTGGTTAATGGTGCACTTATAATCCGCGCAGATGCGGATTTCCCCATTTGGCTTAACGGGTGTCACAATCGGGGTCTCCCATCGAGCGTTCGGGACAGGCTCTAGGACTCCCTGGGCCACTAGCCGGTCCAGTTCGGCCTCTATTTTAGGGCGGAGGGCCAGGGGCACGGTGCGGAAGCGCCGTCGGATGGGCGTCACTGTGGGGTCTAAGTGGAGCGACACCGGGGGCCCTTTATAACACCCCAGTTTCCCGTCAAAGACCTCGGGGAATTCCTTGCACACCGCCCCCCAGTCCCGCATCCCGCACTTATTCACTCCCCCAATCGTGATGCCTAGGGCCTCAAACCATGCCCGCCCCAGGAGACTCACGAGATTTCCCTCCACCACCACCAAGTCCAAGTTCCCCTCAAAGTCTCGGTATTGCACTCGGAAAGTGCCGACTCCCCGGATGGGGACAGGGTTCTTTTGAAAGTCCACCAAGCTTAGTGGCGATGGACGTAGAAGGGGTCCCCCTGACGGGCAAAGTCTTTTTAAAGTGTCCATGGAAATGATGGACGCCGCGGATCCCGAGTCCACTTCCATGCAACAGGGGGACCCTTCGATCCGCACGGTTACTTGGATCTTTGGGGTAGAGGAGAGGTTGGGGTTGGGGAGGCGAAGTACCTGCAGCGGTTGGTCGGTGAGATGGTTCAACTCGGCGACCTCTTCCGTCATCTTGTAGGCGGTGGACGATGCGCGATGCGGTGGGGCCGACGATCTCGAATTCCGGGGGCCCTTGGATCAGCAGACCCGTGCGAGGTGTCCCTGCTTTCCGCACCCGTGACAGACAGCATCCCGGAACTTGCAGGATTTCCTTGCGTGGCCTTCCCCGCAGCTGGCACAGACGGTCCTGTTGCCGGACGGCTTGGCTGGCTCCCTGTTGGCCTGCTGGAACGGCGCTGGCCGGCGGTGTTGGGGTCTGAGGGCGAAGACCTCTTCGGTATCCGAGTTCCCGGGGCTGGGACTCCTTCCGACCACATGGGCGGCCGCCGCCGGGCGTTCCCCTTCCGCGGCCTCGTGGGCTGTTGCGGCGTCGATGGCCTCGTCCAAGGAGAGCCTCCGGTAGCCAACCAACTTGCGCCACAGCTTGGAGTCTGCCAGGCCCCACACGAACTGCGTCAGCAAGTTGTCCTCCACCTTCGGGAACCCGCAGTCCACCGCAAGCGCCCTCAGCACGGCCAGGAAGGCAGCAACGGATTCCCCTTGGGCCTGGACTCGCCTCCGGAAATCCATCCTCTTGGCCAGGAAGGTCGGCCGGGGGCTGAAGTATGCGTTGAGGGCGTCCAGGATCTCCCCAAACGAGCTTTCCAAGGCCGTGCGGGGCACCAAGAGGCTCTTGGCGAGGCGGACTGTTTGGGTGCCACACGCGTTCAGCAGGATCGATCTTTTCTGGTCGGGGTGGCGGATTTCGTTGAGCTCCAAATAGCTGATGAGCTGGTCGACCCATGCGTCCCAGGTTTCTGGCTGCGACGGATCGAAGCGTTCCAGTGTTACATGAGAAGCGGCCATGGTTCTGTCTGGGACGGCGTGCGCCGGGGCGAGCGGTGCGGTGCTGCTCTCGGGGTCAGCGATGCGATGCTCGGCGAGCGGTGCGGTGCTGCTCTCGGGGTCAGCGATGCGGCGCTCGGCGGTGTCCTTTTCGTCGCTCATGGAGTCACGGAAGGCGTTGAAATCCCATCCTCGTCGCCACTGTAAAGTACTGGGTTTCGGGCCTCATGACTCGGACGACGACATAAGAGAAGACGCGTTTATTCGTACTTCACACAAGACAAAGAACACACAGCAACGGCCGGAGGCCAACTATATACAGTTGGGGGGGACGGCCCTATATTCCTATTGGCGGGTTTGAATTGCCCGCCAATGCTGCCATTGGTTCACTACTGGCGAGCTCAGGAACCTAGTCCCTATTGTTCTCAGAGGGCGAAGCTTGGCTGTATTTCGCCAGCTCTGCCTTCTGATCCCAGGACACAACAGAAATAATGGAGAATAGGAGCACCTTCTTTTGGGGGTAGTGTGTCCAGTCTGGTGAAGCTTGTGATCATTATTTTGTGACAATTTGGCGAGTGTTAATTAGTAAAAGTTAGTATAAAGGCAAACTTCTAGTTGTTTGGGATGGTCAACTTTTTGGCTTCAAAACAGAACAGAAGCCTTCCCAAATGCCTGCTCAG
Source organism: Gekko gecko (assembly GCA_029375565.1). NCBI lineage: Eukaryota > Metazoa > Chordata > Lepidosauria > Squamata > Gekkonidae > Gekko > Gekko gecko. Next base: position 125,760,633 of record JAPDNY010000007.1, read on the forward strand.
AACACAAGTGGTGTGATAGATTATTATTATTTTTGCAATAAAGTCACAGCTGACTTATGGTGACCCTATAGAGTTTTCAAGGCAAGAAACATTCGGAGGTGGTTTACCATTGCCTGTCTCCATGTTGGCCCTGCTTAGCTTCTGAGGTCTGACAACATCAGGCTACCCTCGGGCTATCCAGGTCAGGACTAAACTGAGAGTAATGTGACTGGCCCAAGATCACCCAGCAAGCTTCCATGGCATGATAGTGGTGGTTTGAACCTAGATCTCCCAGGTCCTAGTCTGACGCTTTAATCACTACAGCACGCTGGCTCTTGTGATGGAATACTGTGCTAGAATTTGAATTTGGGGTTTTTTTACTGGCATGATTATATATACGAAGTTAAATATAAGAATTTTTTCACTGTCTGCATTTCTTTTCTGGCCATTGAAACAAAGCTTGGGTCCAGGGGCACCTTGAAGACCCAGCTTTGTTCTGCTGCTTCGGACTAGTGCAGCGAACCACCTGAATCTATTTTCTGGCTATTATTATTATTATTATTATTATTATTATTATTATTATTATTATTATTATTATTATTATTATTATTATTATCTCATCAGATGTCAGGAGCTAAGCAGGGTTGACGTGGAGGCAGGCAATGGCAAACCACCTCCAAACATCTCTTTTCTTGAAAACCCTATGGGGTTGCCATAAGTTAGTTGTGACTTGACTGCAAAAAAAAAGAGGAGGAGGTGTTAAAAAATGATCTGCCCTGGGTGCCAAATAGGCTAAGTATGCCACTGGACTGAATGTCTCTGAATTAGAACTGAACCACCAAATTGGCCGATAGAAACTTTGTAACCAATTAGCATGTATGTCTGAACAGGACTTTTGCCAGACACCAGCACAATGTACAGCAAATGTGCTGCACTCTATATGTAGCTTGTGCAACCATTCGCTGCAAATCTTTGGTGCTTGTATTCTGAATGTGCCTGGAAGTTCCACACATGGCAAAAGAGCTTTCAAATGTTCCAGTCATGCATGTCATGGTGGCACAAGTAACAGCTTTTCCGCAGCCTGAATGTAAACAGAGTCACGCTTAAACCAGCCCTGACAGAAAGTGGATCATTCCTTACACAAGCTGAGAGGTGTAGACACAGTCTACATTATTCTGGTATCTAAAAAATCCTAGCAGACAGACTTGCCACTGAGGAATAAAAATCTTGATTTTTGTTTCTGTTCACATAAAATGCCTAGTGTAAAATAAATATCAAGGATGAGAGGGCTTAGAGAACAGATACATCCAAAGAAAACTCTGTTGGACTTATACAAATTGAAACTTAAAAGCTTCCCATTACAGAGATCCCCAACGTCTTTAGCAAAGAGAAAACCAGAAATTCCAAAATAACCCCTTTCCCACAGCAAATGAGCTGAACAGTGGAAACTATTTCCAGTTCTGTTCGTGCAACTGTATAGGTTTATGCGAACTTTTTTTGGGGAAGGAGTATTCCCCAGACTATATGTTCTTGTAGGAAACCTATTGGGTATATACTTAAGGGACTACAAATTACATCAGACTTGTTTTTTTAAAAAAACAAACAACATGCATTGTACATTCTGATGTTTGCCTTCTTTGTATTATCTATGATACTAACAGTAGTTTATTGTGCATCATTATGGGGCAAGCTGATAGATGCAAGCTTCTCAGTTTTAGTATATATACTTTGACTAAATAGGACAATTGCTGCAAAAGAAAAAAAAGTCCCTGTGGGTTTGTGGAAGAAAAAGCTTCTTTATGTATGCTTTATTATACAATATTGTCCTTTTCTGTGCAAGTTTTGTATGTGCTTCCCCCCCGCCCCCGGCCAGTATAGGATTAAGAAGGTTAAACAACCAGTTTCCAGTCTGCCATTTTTAGAAAGAATGATTGAATGGCAGTGGCAGAGCAACTCCAGGGGTCCTGGACGATTCATCTGCCCCTGACTTTTCTGTACAGCTTCAGTCCTGGTTTTGGAAAGAGTATGGCCTTGGTTGCTCTGAAGAACTATCTTTTACAGGTGGATAAAAGGAATGCCTCCCTTTTAATTTTTACTTCATCTTTTGGTTACCTTCAACACAGTTCCATCAGGTCCAACAAGATCATCCATACCTTTGGAGATGGATGTGACCACTATACTGATGCTCTACATTTCCTTAAGAAATCTTCTGGAAGCTTCTTTCTGGGTTCTAGGCCATTTCCTAGATGTTGTAGTCAAGTGGTTGAGGGAGGGAAGGCTGCCACTGAACCCATAAAAGGCAGAAGTGATGCTGCTTGGTAAGACAGACATAGTCAAGGGAATAATGCTGCCTGCTTTGGGTATGATGAGTGTTTATTTGCCAGACTCAGGCTGTGATCACGCACACTAAATAATCCACTTTCAATCCACTTTCCAACTGAATTTTTTGGTGTGAACTGGCAAAATCCAATTCGAAAGTGCATTGAAAGTGGATTGTTTAGTGTGTGTGATTGCAACCTTTGTGAGGAGATGAGCTATCTTGGACCTAGCCCTCTTTCTGGAAATGCAGTTTAATATGGTGGTCAATATTAGTCCCCCTCCAGTTACATTTATCACAAAAGTTATTTTCCCTTTCAGCCAAGCTATCCATGATGATCCATGCATAAAACTCAGTGATTTTAACTTGAAATTGGATAATTGAAGACAACTTAGAAACTACAATTGGTTGAGAATGTACCAACCAGGCTATTGACTAGGACTAGACGTTTTTAACATGTGTTACTTATTCAGAAGTATCTGCATCAGCTTGATTAGTTTCCAAGACCTATTACACATACACGGTTTTCCACAGATTTTCATAGTAGTCGAGTTGTGAAGCTTCGATTTGGATTCTGTGCTTGCAGTTTGCACTATTCCTTTTTCTCTGTTTTTTCTTTGTTTCTGAATTGTGGTGCATTTATTCTGCAGCCAAAACAAAAACCCAGACTTTTCCTAATTAGGGAAGGGACATCACTTGTGACGTGGTGGTGGGGCAAACTTCTTTCATTTTTTGTTTTGCTTTGTGCAGTCATTCTATCAAAGCTGTGGCCTAATGTTAAGTTAAACCCTTCCATTCAAGTTCGCAGTATTCGTGTTTGCGTATGCACTTCAGGATTAGTTCACTGATTGGATGCTTTGGCTTTGAGCCTCTTTAAGCCTTTTAAAAATATTCGCCAGTTTCACCAGAGTTGGGCCTGGGATGGTTGGTGGCTCCTCCAAGCCAACAGAATTTGTGATATTTTAATTTGCTTGGTGAAGGCCAAAAGACCCAAATCAGTATTGGCAAGAGAAAGAGGGTTAGTGCAGCCAGCTAGCAAGAAGCAAATGTATAGGGGCTGCTGTCAATTTTGGGGACTCTTGGTGCTTTAAAGAATACTTGGCTGGGTGTCTGCCAGCTTCCCCATGCTCACCCTATATATTTATATAAGTAAATGCTTTACAGAGAACTATAAGTAGCCAGTACTTTTCTCTGACTGAGTGTCTGCCCCTGGGATTTCCACAGCTCAGAGAAGTAGTGTATATGAAACAAAATAGAACTGGAATGCTGTCCTGCACAAATAAAAACTGTTGGTTTTTTGGAGGGGCACTTTCATGTTTGGAGATAATTTAAATGCAGGGTTACAAAGGTTTTCTTATGAGAAATGAAGTGCAGTGTGATTCAGCGCATTTAAAATCTCTCAGGTAATTGCTTGTGTGCTCCCTTACTCAAATTATCTCAGTCCTGATAAAGTGATAAAAATATGACTTTGACCTTTTCAGTGCTAGTCTGAGCGAGGTAAACAACATCAGAAGCTTGATTCTGTTCTGAGAATTAACTAAACCTCTCCAAACCTCATTGGCCTGGATTGTAAGATGGAAATTCTGATGCCTTAAGCTTTCTTGCAAGGTCGCCAATGTTGTGATATGAAAAATGAAAATGGTTTTGGTGTAGTGGTTGAGAGTGGTGGACTCTAATCTGGAGAACTGGTTTGATTCCCCACTCCTCCACAAGCAGCTGCTAGGTGACCCTGGGTCAGTCACAAATTCTCTCAGAGCTTTTCTCTCAAGAGCAGCTGTCAAAAGAGCTCTCTCAGCCCCACCTACCTCACAGGGTGTCTGTTGTGGGGACGGGAAGAGAAAGGAGAGTGTAAACCCCTCTGAGACTCTGAGTGAAAGGGGGATATAAATCCAATCTCTTCTTTTTCTTCTTTTCACAGGAAGAGCTTCTGTTATTTGAACTGATGGAGCTTTTGAGGACATTATATAGTGTGTTTCTAGCATGCTCAGTGGCCCTAGTTTTGTCAGCATGCAACACATACTGTATGGTAGGGTCCCTACCTGAGAACCCTCATTGAACTGCCATTTTCTAAGAGTGCTTCTGCATTGGGAAATGTGCCTCCCCACCCTGAATGCCAGGCTCCTTTGACATTTCTTTCAGACTGACCTAGTCAAGGAAATAGTTGCCATGTTCCTGGTTGTGACAAGTTCACCCAGCCATCACAAGGAGCAGAGAGACCGGGTTGTCCCCATTTTTGTCTGCCTTCTGGTGTGGGGTAAACAAGACAAGGAAATGGTGCCTGCTTCCTTGTGTGCCTGAATGACTGAATCAGTATGATTGTATGAGTGCCGGTAGAGGAGAGAAGCATGGCATATGGATCAGAGACAAGTGGGACCTTGGAATATGATTTGACACAGGGCCCTGGAAGACTATTAGTCTCCCATTGATGCTCAAGATGTTGTATGAATTAAAAAGCATAATGGCACTGAAGGTGATGTACCCACTTAAATGTTCTACACCAGCCAGCAAGCTGCACTTGAAGCCTTTCCTCCTTTCTGCTTCACTTCACTACATTCACTTGAAAAAAAAAAAAACCCTGGCTCACTTCTGTATTCAGCAGTATGCACTGCTAAGCAAAATGATTGCTTAGCAGCCAGGGACACTAACTAGCTGTTGGATTGGTTCCTTTCCCTCCTTGTTACTGACTCTGCCTGGCTGCTGAGGTCAGCTAGTGAATTAACCCTGTATATATTGAACACTTTGCGGGAAAGTATGTGAATTAACCCTGACGTGGCTGAAGATTTGTTTCAAGAATTTATGTGTTTTCTGATTAGAAGCTGGGAAACAAGTCACAAAATAGCCAAGGACAAATTGGAGATATGAAACACTGGGTGTAATATGAATTGTCATCTACAAGAACTTATGAAGGACAGGCCTAATGCAAAGAAACGTTGGAACACAAAACTCTATTGGAAGACACGGGCTGCATTTAGACAGTATGGTACACTGTGATTTATAAAGTGCAGCTTGGTCAAACACTGGTTAGTTGTGACATCTAAATACAGATAGTTCCACAAACAATAGCTAGCACCAAACTTCAATCTTAAATTAGGGTTTGTAGCTGGTTTGTCAATCACAGTCTATATTAATTGTGGTTTGTTGATATCAGAATTCACAAAGAGTACATTATGCAGCAACACCACCCCTTGCAGCTACCTGGACACGCAAACAGCAATAAAGAGAGTATGGCTGTTCTGTCGGGAGGAGAAAAATGGCAAAGAGGTAGGAAACCAATGGTTTATGCACAAATTGTTATTTACACCAGGTAGACTAACCAGAGTTTGTTGCATAAACCATGGTTTAAACAAGTAATAGTGAAGAAGGCAGGACTCAATGGAAAAGGATCTGCTTTGTATGCAGAAGGCCCCAGATTCAATCTCAGCCATCTCCAGTTCAAAATGGTAGTTTGTGACATGAAAGACCACTACCAGTCAAAGGAGACAGTACTGATATTGATAGACCAACAGTCTGGTCCAGTGTAAGCCAAGTTTCATGTGTTTGAGACACATGGGGTGCGTTCAGACGCGCCGTTTGAGCCGTTTCGGCACGGCTCAGAAACGGCTTTTACCTGCGCGTTCACACGCCCAACATCTGCCCACCGTCCCCAGCCGTCGCTTTCTGGAGCAAACCCCCTTTGAAACGGAGTATTTTGACACCACTTACCCAAGTGGTGTTTTCCATGATTCTCCGTTTCAAGCCGCACTTTTCCCTGTCTGATTGCTCCATCCAGCCACTTCCGGGTGCTTCAACCCCCCTCCCCTCTGGGAAGCTGCTGCCTCCGGCTTCCGGCTTCAGTCCGCCATTTGTTTTTTTTCCTTAGCGGTGTGCGCTTGAGCGGAGCTCCGCACTTAAGTTAAAAAAAGAAAAGCTTCACTGGTGCCTAGTTTAGGCATTTAGAGGAGTCCGGGATCTCGGGGAGGCCATTTTAAAAGGAGTCTTCATTTAAACTTTAAAGGGACCTGTTGAGATCGCTCTTCAGCGCACCTGCCAAACTTCCTGTTCGGGAGAGGGCTGCCTGTGCGCATGCTCAAAGGAGAGGGGAAAACCCCCACACCTGCAGGAGGACGGCGGGGAGCTGGAAGGAGGAGATGAGTGTGATCGCGATTCTCCAGTTTAAAAAACGCATCGTGCTGGAGCAGTTTAAACTGCTCCAGCACGCTGTCTAAACGCACCCATGGAGAAACTAAATGTCTTAAAACGTTTTTAAAATGTGTGGACATTTTGTAAAATTTATTACAGGATTTTTTAAAACTGGCTTGTACCTTTTGCTTGTGCCTATACAGTTTGTGATCCAGCAAACTGAACCTTATCCACCAGCCATGTATGGGAGCCCACCAAAGTCTTACTCTTCTGTTTTTCATGCTTGCCCTGGACAACAAAAATAAGACCTTGTCAAGTATCTGGCAGACCAGTATATGTTAGGTAAATATTTTGTTTGGTGGGTCACATTGTGCATTAGCTAGAATAGGTGAAAGTTTTGCATGCTCAGACTGACAGTGGTGCAGCATTCAAGGGCAGAACAAGATAAAGTTCTGAAACGGAAAGCCCAACATGTTTATGGTGTAACTAGATACTACATTTTCTAGTGATGTGAAGGGTGTCTCTTGCCAGCACCACCCCCTTTTCTTTCACCATCATGCTCCACCTTTTTGGACCTCCCCAAGCCTCAGAGCAGGGGGTGAAGGGGATAGGAGCAAGGGCTACAGCTCCCAAGTCTGTCATCTTTTCCCCCAGGATATTGCTTCTTTAGCTAAGACCAGCATCACCTCTTTTCCCACCTGGCCTGGTTTTGGAGCCTCCATAACTGCATCCTCTTAATCTTTCAATTAGCCTCCAAATGCATCCTCCTAATTCTTCAATTAGCCCCACCCCCCTGCCCTTGCTACCACCTGGAGTAGCACCCCTTTAAATTGCCTCCTTCAACATGGCTGCCTCCCCCCGGTCCCCTCCCTGTAGGAACTTTTCCTGGTCTATTGCCTCCTGCCTCCTTGGTGATCTGCTGGGCTGGGATCCTTGCTGTCCCTGTCAGGCCATTGTTGGTGTTAGAAAGGGTTGTTGCACTGACAGCTGCCCTCTGTTGAGGCTTCTCTTTCTCCTGCTGTTCTGAGCCTGCTGCATTGTCTGGCAATTGCAGCCCAGCAGCTTCTAAGAGGGACAATTAAGTTTTTTCCTGAGGACCCGGGTGCTCTATGCAGTGTTCACACTGTATCTTCCTCCCTAGCTTGGATCTTCACTGGGTCAGTGGGGAAGAGGGAGGGCTTGTGCAGTGTTGGGCCTGGTGGCAGTGGCATCCTGCTAGGCTGTAATGCTGCTGGACCTGGCATAGAAGCTGCAGGGTGGGAGAGGGGGAGAGGCTGGGTTGGGTTTCACCCTCCCTGGGCATCATCCCTTCAAGGAAGTCTTAGCCACTGGCAGAGGGTCCTCAAAGAATTGCTATATAATCTTCTTTGATATGCTGACTGCCAACCCAATGTCCTACTGTAAAGCTGAAAGTTAATACAGACAAATACCATGTTAATTTCTGAGGATTTTGGGACCACATGTGTGACATCCATACTAGGGCATGGAACTATCATAAAGGGGTTGTTCGACAGATAGTATTGCAGAGCCCCTACAGCCCATTTGACAGCTAGTGCGTCCTTCTCTGTTGAAGCATATTTTGTTTCTGGTAGTTGCAGTTTACGACAGATAAAAAGGATGAGTGCTCCTGTCCCTCCACCTCTTGGGAAAGGAAGAGTCAGAGGCAACTGTGTAAACAGTAAATGGACTGTCAAAATCTGGATTTTTTTCAGGACCGGGATACATGATAGAGTTGTCCCAGACAAATGTGTTGTGTTTAGGTTTCCCCAACCCAACTTATGTTCTCTGCAGTTACACAGCAACTGCAGGGAACGTAATTTTAAAGACCAGCAGTAGCCATTTTGCACTTGGAGCTGTGGTGCGGGGGGAGGAGGGACTCTTGCCTCCCCCCAATGATTTTTTGAGAAGCTGAAACAGACAGACAGGAACATCTAGATTTGAGTCCAGTAGTACCTTAGAGACCAACAAGATTGTTGGGGTATAAGCTTTTGAGAGTCAAAGGTTCCTATACAGCAGGCATAACATTATTTACATAGCTTGGGAGCAGCACATGCTGGGAATACTCCACATGCTGTTCCAAAATTATGTAAATAATTCCCTGCGGTGGGGGGGGGGCTCATTTCAGCTTCTCCAAGAAGGGGACAGGAGCCCCTCCTCCCACTACACCACAGGTCCAAGGGCAAAATGGCTCTTACAATGACATTTCCTGCAGATGCTGTGTGATTGCAGGAACACAAATTGGTCATGGAAACCAAATACAACTTGCCTAAAAACATAATATCTAGTTTGGCCCTCAGGCAACCAATCTGCAGTCAGGCAGAGACTGACACTATATGTCGATATTCGAACAGTTGTGTGTTAAGATGACAGGGTCTGCAAGAGCAGGGGTGGGGTGGATTAAGATTAGCATTTATTTTTCATAGCCATCTTTGCTTTCTCAAGTAGAGAATGACAGGGAGCAAGTGAGGGCAGGGAAAGGTGACACAACCTTTGATTTTTATCTCTGACTGAGCGAGAATGAGAGAACGGCTGAGATGTTTTCTTTCTGCCTTTCCTCCAATTTGATTAGATAATGAGGCATCCACTAGGCAACCTACAAATGCAAATGTAAATCTTGGTGCTCTGGAACACTTTTATGATGTCAGTCTAAAGGATGCTATTACTGCCTAATTATTGTCTCTGAGAGCAAATTGATGTTATGAAAAGCCATGAACAAGTGAAAGTTTAGTCAGAAATCCAAGCATTACAGATACAAATGCAGTGTAGTCTTCAAGCAATGTTTGATATGACTTTTTTTTTTTACTCAAGATGATAAACCCCTTTAACTTGTTATTTTCTTATGTATTACACCAAGTGCTGTAAAATATATGACAACTACCTGAAATCATTCCATTTGAGCTGAATCTTTCACCATATGAAGAATGCTTTTGCTAGAACAAGCTAGTTCATCACCATAATGAAAGTGGGAGATATCTGCCTGTGCTCTCATAAGGAAGAGAGCATGAGGAAGGTTCTGCCTGAGCAAGGCTGGACCATGTCCAATTGTGTGGCCTTGTTACTGACAATGAAGAGGAGGAGATTGGATTCATACCCTGCCTTTCACTTACCCAAAGGAGTCTCAGAGTGGCTTACAATCTCCTTTCCTTTCACCTCCCCACAACAGACACCCTTTAAAGTAGGTGGGGCTGAGAGAGATCTTTCAGTAACTGCTTGTGAGAGAACAGCTCTGAAATAACTTGTAACTGACCCAACAGGGAATAGCGAACAGGGAAATGGCTACATAAGCCTGCTCTTCCTCTCAGCCACAGGATTTTTGCCCCAGCAGCTCCCCACTCACCCACCCATGTGCTGGAGTATCTTGGTTTGGAAGGGGCTCTTTTTTCACCTGGTTCACATTGCTTTTGTGGCCTGGTCCTTAGAGATTAGTTAAACTGTATCTAGTAATGGCTGAAGTAGTGTGGGTTACTACCACAAAGGTGGTGATGATAATCCTGAGGCATCTAATGATGAACGAAGGTTTCCCAAGACAACAGCCAATTGACTTATGTGACCAAGAGTCTGGGAAGGGGACTCCCTTGGTACTAACTTGGCATCACTCAGCACAAGATAAACAAGGCAAGACATGATGCTGGTTGAACTAAAAGTCGGGATGAGGGTCCCCCAAACACTGGTGGCCGGTGGGCCAGTGGTAACCTCTACTACATGGAAGGGAATGCTGTGCAGATTGGCCTCCTATCCAAACCCTATTTAACAGATATATGCATGGTAAAAGACTCACCTTGCCTTTGTTTGTAGTTCAGGAGGTGGGGGAGACTGGAAGGAGGCTTGATGGCTTGCATGGCACCTTCAGGCTAGGCAGAAAGGGCAAGCCAGTTCTCCCCAGAGGATGCCATATCAGAGGGTAGACGTGGGCAGTGGGAGCCCAGGGGCTACTTAAGTGACCCTGCATGTGTTCCTTGACCTCTTTTTTCTTGGCTGGCTGGCTTGCCCACTCACCCACCCTCGTATATTTGTTGTTATGATTCATGTGTTACTTGATTCTGTTTTTACTGTTGCAACCTAGCAGTTTAGGCATTGGGACAGATCTGTTGGGGGATGTTATGTATTTAGCCTGAACCATACTTGCAAAAGGGCTTAGCTTAGGACGCATAACAATGGCTTGGTAGGATTCTAGAGTGGACCAACTGGGAGACAGTGGAGTGTAAATAGCCTATTGTTGGGAGTGGGATGTGTTTGGGGTGTAACCTTTTCCAGGCATAAATACCAGGCTTTGGGGCTAGGGATTTCAGTCTTCTTTCTTTTACTGAATCACTAATAAACTATGAGCTGATCACTTGAACGCATCTGAACCCAGTATATTGCACTGGCAATGAAGGTGGGATCCCGCTGAACTAGCCAGGCTCCTGGGTCACCAAGGGGAGAAGGGCTACTGCCATCATTCCAGTTGATGAGCCCTGCCGGTACCCAGACTGCTCCCCCTGCCTCAACCGGTCAGCACAATGGCTGTCGCTCCAGGTTCAGGGCTAGTTCCCCCATTCGATCCAACCTGTCCACAGCAATGGGGAACATGGGTTGCAGGACTGAAGTCCATCCTGGTTTTCTATCAGGTAACTGACGCGGAGCGGAAGAAGGGTCTCCCCATTGACTCATGCGGTCCCGCCACTGTGGAATTAGCACAGACTCCTCTTTCACCAACTACGTTGGATGCGCCCACGTTCAACCAGATCATAAAGGCCCTACAAGATCACTTTGTTCCCAGACCATCAGAAATGGCATGCCACGTGGCTTTCCACTCTAGGGATCAGCAGTCTTGTGAGTCAGCCATGGAATATCTAGCTGAGCTTTGCCACCTTGCATCAGACTGCAAGTTTGGAGCCCATCTGGACACGGCACTCTGGGACCGGTTTGTATGTGGCTTACGGGATGAGAAACTTAGGAGGAGGATCATGGAAGCTGAGAAATGCACCCTTGCCTTGGTCCTCTCCACAGTAGCTGCTTGGGAGCGATCACACCCGTCCCCCACTGGGGCTGCAGCCAGTCGTTGGGCCGCTGCCAACCTGGGCAGTTTCGATGCAGAGGAGGTCCACAAGACTCATCAGCCAGTGAGAAGGAAAGACTCAGTGGCCCCTCCATGCTCTAACTGGGTTCAGGACCCAACCTCCACCCAGGAGTGTGCCAGCTGAGGTCATGCCAGTTCCGGGATGCCACATGCAGAAGCTATGGATGCTCTGGCCACTTAGCTTGTGCCTGCTGGTCTCGAGAGTCCAGAGCCCTGAATGACAAGCTGTCCCAACGCCATCAGGCCACCGCACACTACAAGGGTGACAAGTCCACCGACAAGCTCTACCTCTTAACGGTGGTACCTCCACAATGGGAACTGAGGTTCCCCAGCCTGGGACTAGCCCCAAAAATCCAGGTTTGGGTTGCCATTAAGGAGTCCCCCTGCACTATGGAGTTAGACTCCGGCTCCGCTGGCCCTATCATCTCGGTGGAGAACCTAAAAAGACTCTGTCCCAATGGGGGGCCCCACCTGAGGTCCTCCCACATTAACTTGGTGGACTTCCAGCAGAACCATGTCCCAGTGAGGGGAGTAGGCTGTTTCTGGGTCCAATACAGGGACTTTGATGGCTATCTGGACCTGGTCGTGGTCGAAAGGAACCTGGTCAGCCTTTTGGGCCATGCATGGTTCGCACCCTTAGGCATAACCATCAAGGGGGGCTGGCAATGTGCCCAGCAGGATTTTAGCGATGTCTGCAGGGAATTCCCATCCATTTTCGATGGATTTCTGGGGCGCTACATGGGGCCCCCTGTCTTGCTGCAACTCGACCCCAGGGTAGTGCCTATCCACATGTGGGCCCGTAGTGTCCCTTTTGCCCTCAGACCGAAAATCGATGCTGAGCTGGACTGCTTGGTAGTGCAAGAGGTCCTGGAACTGGACTTCCATGCAGTTTGGGAGAGCCACATTGTAATGCCAGTGAAATCCTATGGCATTGTCTGCATCTGTGTGGACTACAAGTGTATGCTTAACAAAGTGCTGCAGGACCACACATACCCAGTCCCAGTTGTGAGCCACGTGTTAGCTACCTTGGTGGGGGCAAAGATTTTCGGCAAGCTGGACCTTGCTCAAGTGTACCAGCAACTGCCTGTAGACGAGGCCATTGTTGTGGCCCAAACCATAGTCACTCACGGGGGGTCGTTGAAGGTAAAGCGGCTACAGTTTGGGGTGAGCATGGCCCCAGGACTTTTTCAGCATCTAATCACCTCTCTCTTGAAAGGGATACCTGGGGTCACTCCATTCTTCGATGATGTGCTGATTGCCGCGGTGACCCCTGGGGAGTTTGCGACCTGCCTGCGCACCATCCTCGACTGCTTCCATAAGGCCGGCCTCAAGGTGAAATGGGAAAAGTGCCTTCTTGGGGTTGACTGGGTGGATTCTTTGAGATTCACCATCAACATGAATGGCCTTCACTCTGCCCAGGACAAGGTTAAGGCCCTAGTGGAGGCCCCGCACCCAAGTCCAAGGCAGAACTCCAAGTGTTTCTCAGCCTTCTCAACTTCTACCATGTTTTCCTCCCTCACAAGGCAGTGGTGGCAGAGCCCCTGCAACGTCTGTTGGACAAGGGGGCCCCCTGGCTCTGGGACCCTTGCCAGGCCACGGCATTCCAAGCCATCATGGCACTGCTGATCTCCAACTCCGTGCTGGCCCACTTTGATGAAGTGCTGCTGCTGGTCCTGGCTTGTGATGCCTCCCTCTATGGGGAGAGCACTGTGCTGGGGCACCAACTCCCCAACAGATGGGAAGCGCCGGTGACCTACTACTCTTGTACCTTGTTGGCCACCAAGAGGAATTATTCCCAGATCGATCGCGAGGGTCTGGCGATCGTGGTGGGGATAAAGAAGTTCCACAACTTCCTGTACTGGAGGTGCTTCACCATTGTGATGGGCCATCACCCTCTCCTTGGCCTTTTCACAGTGGATAGACAGACAGCCCAGGTCCTGTCCCCGTGAGTCCTCTGGTGGTCCATCTTCTTGGTGGGCTACAACTACCGTCTCCAGCAGTGCCCCAGGAAAGCGATGGGGCAAGCAGATGCCCTAAGCCACCTGCCCTTACCTGAGGTTGAGGAGGACCCGGCACCAGTGCACCGCATTCTGCTCATCGAGGACCTCCCGGAGCAACCCCTCCAAACTGCTGATGTCACCCACTGCTTGGCCAGGGCCCCATCATCTCCTGGGTCCTTGGCTGGGTTTGTGTGGGGGTGGCCCGCTGTGGGTCCTGAATTTATGGGCTTTCATGGCCCACAAGGATGAACTCTCCATGTACAACAGGTGCCTGTTCTCCTGGCGCTACATGAGGCTCACCCAGGGATCATCCGGATGAAGGCCCTGGCCAAGAGTTATGTGTGATGCCCAGGGATCGATGCAGAAATTGAAGCTTGGGTGAAGAGGTGTCAGGTGTGTCAGGCTGTCTGTCCAAACCCCCCTAGCACACCCACCCAGGCTTGGGAGTCCACCCGCACACCATGGTCCAGGCTACACATTGACTTCGCCAGGCCTTTTCACAGATTACTATTCCTCATCACGGTGGTCTCCTACGCCAAATGGCCGTAGGTTAACCCAGTCGCCTCAAACTCGTCCAAAGTCGCCATCCACGCGCTGCGCTGGATCTTTGCGACCCACGGGCTGCCACACACAATCGTCTCAGAGAATGGGACTGCCTTCACATCTGAAGAGTTCCAGATGTTCCTTTGGGGGAACTTGATCTGGCACGTGCAGTCTGCACCCTTCCACCCTGTGACCAATGGACTGGCAGAGCGCATGGTGTGGACCGCTAAAGAAGCCCTCAGCCAAATCACAGATGGGGACTGGGAGGCCTAACTGGCCCAATTCCTCCTGTCCCAACGGACCACCCCAAACCCGGTCAGCAACCGCAGCCCAACTGAGCTACTGATGGGCCTCCAACCCACCATCCTTCTAGACAGGTTGCACCCAGACAGGGCTCCTGAGTCATGGCAGCTCTCCAAACAGGTTGAGGCTCCCAGGGGGTTCTTTCTGGAAGACCCCATCTACATCAGGAACTTTGGGAAGGGGCCTTCGTGGCTGGTGGGCTGGGTTGTGTGTCCTACGGGGCCCATTTCATATGAAGTCTCCATGGATAATGGCCAGGTCCTGCAGAAATATGTGGACCAGCTGTGGGGGTGCCTGCTCCCTATGCCCCCAGAGACATGGACGTCAGTGGCCCTTGGAGGGGCACCAACCACTGACCTCCCCGAAGTGCGAGTCGAGGAGCCTGCACTGCCTCCAGCTCCAGGGAACAGCAATGTGACACTGGCTCCTGCTTCAGAGCCCGAAGAGGATTCCTCACCACCTCGAGACATCCGGGACGGTCCACCCAGGGTAGCTCCTGAGGCCCCAGTTCCAGAACCCTGGTGTTCACAGCAGGAGTACCAGCCACCTGCCTACTTATTGGACTATATGCCTTAGGCACTCTTTGAACTATGGGGGGAGGGGTGTTATGTATTGAGCCCGAACTGTACTTGCAAAAGGACTTAGGTTAGGACACATAACAGTGGCTTGCTAGGATCCTAGAATGGACCAGTAGGGAGACAGGGATTCTAGAGAAAACCAACTGGGAGACAATGGAGTGTAAATAGCCTATCATTGGGAGTGGGTTGTGTTTTGGGTGTAACCGTTTCCAGGCATAAATACCAGGCTTTGGGGCCAGGGATTTCAGTCTTCTTTCTCTTACTGAATCACTAATAAACTATGAGCTGATCACTTGAACACGTCTGAACCCAGTATATTGCAGGGGAGGAGGCTGTGCCTGTGTGCCTGCCTTCTCCATTTTGGGGGCTCCCATGCAGCCACTCAGCTACATGCCCACACAGGGGCTGCCAGCTGGCTTACACCACCGGGTGGCAAGGGGACCAGGTAGAGATGGCACCCGCATGTGTCTTGTTTTCTTGCCACTCCATGGTTTTACCCCCAGCAGGCAGGCTGGGGAAGGGGTTCATTGGATTGGCACATGGATTTCCCAATTTGTTGTTGTTGTTCAGTCGCACAGTTGAGTCCGACTCTTCGCGACCCCATGGACCAGATTACACCAGGCCCTCCTATCTTCCGCTGTCCACTGAAGTTTGCTCAATTTCATGTTCGTTGCATTGATGACACTGTCTAACCATCTCATCCTTTGCCGTCCCCTTCTTCTTTGACCTTCAATCTTTCCCAGCATCAGGGTCTTCTCCAGTGAATGCTCCCTTCTCATTTGGTGACCAAAGTATTTGAGCTTCAACTTCAGGATCTGGCCTTCCAGGGAACAATCAGGGTTGATTTCTTTTAGGATTGAATGATTTGATCTCCTTGCAGTCCAAGGGACTCTCAAGAGTCTTCTCCAGCACCATAGTTCAAAAGAATCTATTCTTCGGTGCTCGGCCTTCCTTATAGTCCAACTCTCACAGCCATACATTACTACAGGGAATACCATTGCTTTGACCACGCGGACTTTTGTTGGCAGGGTGATGTCTCTGCTTTTTATCATGCTGTTTAGGTTTGCCATCGCTTTCCTCCCAAGGAGCAGGCGTCTTTTAATTTCATGGCTGCAGTCACCATCTGCAGTGATCTGGGATCCCAGGAACGTGAAGTCTGTCACTACTTCTATGACTTCCCCTTCTATTTGTCAAGGAGTGATGGGGCCGGATGCCATGATCTTAGTTTTTTTGTTGTTGAGCTTCAAGCCCACTTTTGTGCTCTCCTCTTTCACCTGGAGCAAGAGGCTCTTTAGGTCCTCTTCACTTTCTGCCATCAGAGTGGTATCGTCTGCATATCTGAGGTTATTGATCTTTTCCCCAGCAATCTTAATTCTGGCTTGTGATTAATCTAGGCCAGCATTTCGCATGATGTACTTGGCATATAAATTAAATAAGCACGGTGACAATATACATCCTTGTCGTACTCCTTTTCCTATGCTAAACCAATCAGTTGTTCCATATCCGGTTCTAACTGTTGCTTCTTGACCCTTATACAGGTTTCTCAGGAGACATGTGAGGTGGTCTGGTACTCCCATCTCTTTAAGAGCCTGCCATAGTTTATTGTGATCCACACAATCAAAGGCTTTAGCATAGTCAATGAAGCAGAAGTAGATGTTTTTCTGGTACTCTCTTGCTTTCTCCATAATCCATCGAATGTTGGCAATTTGATCTCTAGTTCCTCTACCTCTTCGAAACCCAGCTTGTACTTCTGGCAGTTCTCTATCCACGTACTGTTGGAGCCTAGCTTGTAGGATCTTTAACATGACCTTGCTAGATTTCCCAATACATGCATCTATACCCATGCTGCACCATTGTTCTTTTTTGTCTGTAGTCAAATAAATAAGCTGTGGCCATGTTTTTACCAGAAGATGGCTCTTTGTGTGTTATTCCTTCCAATGTCTCACCGCCTCCTGAATATTCTCTTTTCATGTGACCAAAAGTACGATAGTCTCAGTTTAGTCATTTTCACTTCTAGGGAGAGTTCAGGCTTGATTTGATCTAGAACTAACATTATTTGTCTTTTTGGTGATCGATGGTATCTGTAAAACTCTTCTTCAATACTACATTTCAAATGGATCTTTCTTCCTATCGACTTTCTTCATTGTCCCACTTTCACACTTATACACAGTAATGAGGAATGCTATGATCTTGGTCTCCAGCAACACATCCGTACACATAAGAATCTTTTCTAGTTCTTTCATGACTGCCCTTCCCAGTCTCAATCACCTTCTGATTTCTTGGTTGCAGTTTTCCATTAAAAGCACACATTATACCAGTGCTCTGCTAGCTGCACTGGCTCCAGGTTGAATACCGGATCACGTTCAAGGTTCTGGTACTAATCTTTAAGGTCCTAAACACTCTGGGACCAATGTACCTTCAGGACTGCCTCTCCTGCTACATTCCCCAAACAGCCTTGCGGTCAGCTGGGAAAAATCTTCTGGAGAGCCTTGACCAGAGTCAGGGTCTTTTTGGCCCTGACTTCAACCTGGTGGAACTCTCTGTCAAACAACATCTGTGCCATGTAGGACCTAATTCAGAAATGTTCCGTCAAGCCTATGTCTGAGGATAGCAACATTTTTTAATTAGGCTGGCCTCCTTCTCTGCTCACTCTCCCTGGGGAAAGTAAATTGATTCAGGTACCATCTGAAATTGTTACAGATTTTTTAAAATGACTTTAAACTTGATTATGTTTGTAATTTAAATGGTTTACACCACCCTGACCCTCAAGTATGGGGGAGGGTAATCTAAAAATCAGATAGATAGACAGACAGATAGACAGATGCTGGAGCCAAGAAATAGGAAATCTTTAACTAGTTCAATTTCTTCATCATCAGCCTTCAAGTTATGTAATTTCCCAGGAGTCATTACTTTTGTCTTTTTGATGTTCAGCTGTAATCCTGCTTTGGCACTTTCTGCTTTAATTTTCATGAGTAGTTATTTCAAATCTTTACTATTTTCTGTCATCTGCTTTTCTCAAATTGTTAAAGTTTCTTATACCAGTTTTCACTCCACTTTCCTCTAAATCTAATCCAGTTTTCCTTATGATATATTCTGCATTTGGATTGAAGAGATAGGGAGATAAAATACATTCTGTTTCTCCATATTCTGTCCCAACAGTAGACTCTTGTTTGGAGTACAGGTTGCACATCAAAACAATTAGATGCTGTGGCATACCTATTTGATTTCTTTTAAAACCAACCATAGTTGTTCATGATCCACACCATCGAAAGCTTTGCTGTAATCTCTGAAAAACAAGCTGATTTTCTTCTGAAATTCTCTCGTATGTTCCAATAACTACCATAAATTTGCAAAATGACCTCTAGTGCCTCTTCCTTTTTGAATCTAGCTTTGACATCTGGCATTTTTTCTTCCATATATGGTAACAGTCTTTGTTGTAAGATTGTGAGCATCACTTTACTGTCATGAGAAATTAATGCTATGGTCCAATAGTTGCTGCAATCTTTGATGTTACCTTTTCCCCAAACTGGAATATAAATTGAGTCTGTGGGCCATTGTTTTGTTTTTCATATTTGTTGTAATATTTTTGTTAAGATTTTGATAGGCTCTGTTTCTATGGCTTTGAATAGCTCTACTGAAACTCCATCTACTCCTGGTGATTTGTTTGTCAAAACTGGTCTCTGGGCAGCCTTCACCTCATTTTGTAAAACTGTAGGTTCTTCTTCAAAATATTCTTCTTGGAAGGAATCTGTCATCTTTTTTTGTATAGTTTTTCAGTGTATAGAAACACATGTTTTCTTTATTTTGTCCTGTTCATTTCCATGTTGATCTTTCAGCATTCCCCTTGATTTCTTGGATCTTGCAGAACAGATCTCTTGCTCTTCTTTTTTTGTTGTTATTTTTATTTCTTTACACTGGTTATTATAATAGTTTTCTTTGTCTCGACATGCAAGTCACTGAAATGTTGCATTTTACTTTTGCTTCTCATTTATATTTAGAACTTCCATCAGTCAGCCAGTAAAAAAATAGTCACCTTAAATAAGCAGTCCTAAGCAGGTTGATGAGGAACTTACTCAGGTCTATTCAATGGGATTTACCCTCAGAAAAGTGTTCTAAGGATTGCACAGCTTCCATACTGTTGAAATCAGCTTAGTCTTAGCATCATTTCATCATGCCAAGTTTATTGTGGTAAGAAGCAATGAGCCAGAGATTGCAGAATGGAAGTACGGTAAAGGTGTACTGGATTTTGATTACCCATCTCACAACTGGCAGCTACCTACTTATCTGCTTATGCAGCATGCACAGGCCATGAAAGTACTATAAAATTAGATTAAGATTTATGATGGAAAACTGGTGTAGAAAGGTAGCATTGTGTTTTAAGATGGTAAGTTACAAAACAGGATATGTGGAGCCTTTTTTTGGACTGATGTATATTATTAAAACAGCATGCATAATTGAAATGTAGCTATGTATATGTAATTGTCATGTGTGCAAATATGGATCATGAATGATTCAGTTAAAATTAATACTTTTAAAACTTTACCATCTTCAAGAGGAGAAACTGGTGCTTTGGGCAAGTCATCCTCCCACTGAATTTCCCCCCTAAAATATATCATTTTGTCTGAATGTGATTCATTTTGAATGATTAGTAGACCAGTCATAAAATCCAGTCTGTAATGAAAGTTGAAGTCTTATTTTTCAAAATCACTGCAGCTGATCATAACAAGGATATGAAAGTTAAAAATCAGAACATTAAAGGACAAAAAGTCCATCTAATACATTGGTTTGTCCCACACAACTGGATGTCTCTGGGAAGTCCCACAAACAGGGTATGGACGCAAGGATCTTTCCCTGTTGTTAACACCCCAGCAACTGGTATTTGGAGGTGTGCTTCCTTGGTGGAAATAGGCATTGATAGTAACATCCAGATCTGTTTGTTATAGAATGTTCATTTGAAATGGTTCCTGGCCATTATGTAATAGATGACTCCACAATGAATTAGCAGGATGATACCCATAGCAGTGAGAGTAGGAATTTAACATAATTGCATTGGATGCCAGCAACGGCTAACAAGATTCTGGGTCTTAATGCCTTTTGGGCCACTAAGCATTTTTTGGTTAGTTTATGTAATAGGAACCATTTGTTGTTTTAAATCACTTATAATGACAAACAGTGGCTTGTCCTGCCTTGTCCTTATACTGGGTTAAATGCAAAAAAGATATCATTTGCCTTGGAAGCACAAAAGTTTTTTGTGCAGTATCCCCAATTCTCCATGTTTCCCAGTTAAGGGGAAGTGCTGTTCAAACAAATTACAAAGATGATATGACTCCAATGGTGACCAGAGAAAGAAATTTTATTTACAAAAATAGAAGCACATCTTATATGACATCCATGTGGGTAACTTTAAGTTATTGTCAGGGCTCTTTTTGTAGCAGGAACTACTTTGCATATTAGGTGACACACCCCTAATGTAGCCCCTGTAAGAAGAGCTTTGTAAGTACTTGGAGGATTGGCTACATTAGGGGTGTGTCAACTAATATGCAAAGAAGTTCCTGCTACAAAAAGAGCCCTGGTTGTGAACAGATTAACTTCAGAAAGTTTAACTTGCTACAGCTCCAAGCCCATGTAAGAGAGAGAAGAGGTCCTATATAAGATGAAAGAGAAAGCAAGCAGTGGCCAAAGAGGCTCAACATCTAACTGAAGAGAGGGTGGGGCCAACTTCCAAGTGCACCTGAGTGAGAGAATTCTGTTAACCGTTTCCCTCCCAGATCCTCTTGCATGCAGAGTTACAATATCCAATACTACTTCTAGATGTCGCATACAAGAGTTCTCAAGTTTCAGCTTATCTCATAGTTTTTCAGATCTGTCTCTTGATAGAGGCTTGGTCAGGATTTTAGCCACTATCTCTTCTGTTGAACAGTACTCCATCTCTATTATGCCCTTCTCAGTTGTGTTATGCCTTAAGTGAGACTTCACACCAATGTGCTTAGTGTGTGCAGCCATTTTTTCTGATTGAGAAATCTTAATGAAGCTCTGGTTGTCTTCTTTAAATTGAATTGGCTTTTGCTCCTCAACTCCAAAGTCCTTTAGTAACTGGGCTAGCCACAACAGTTCTCTGCATGCTTCAGCAGATGCTATATATTCAGACTCTGTGGAAGACGAACTTAGTGTAGTTTGCTTTCTACCGGCCCAGGAGATTGGTCCACCTCCATACAGGAACAAGTACCCACCTATGGATTTATAGTCTAAGCTGTCTCCTGCCCAATCTGCATCCATGTAACCAACTAAGGCCCCGGCCACACGTGCCAGAAAATGTGGGGGGGGGGTAGACGTGGCTATGTGCATCGTCGCATTCTCATCTGCCATTATGTGATCAGATGTGACAGTGGCGCACTGGGGTTTTGTCCTTTGGTGCACACTGCAAAGAGGATGGCTGGAGGGAATAGGTGTGCGCTGGTGTGATCACACCGAATGAGTCTGTCTGCAGCCCATGGCAAACCATTTGCTAGTAGATTTTTGCAGGTACTTTTTAACTGCGCATCTTCGGCAGGATGCCACGGGTTGGCCATGGGTGTGCTATGCTTGCCGATGTTGCAGTGTGATCACACCCCAAAAATCCGCCCAGCATTTGTGTCTTTTGCTTGGCAAATTCTCCGGGTGACCAGGGTCTAATTTTAATTACTGGTGGATTAAAATTTTAGTTTCAAATCTAAAGTTCTTTTTAGATATCTAGCCACCCTTTTTACTAAAACCCACTCTTTCTTGCTAGATGCACTTGTCTTTCTACTAAGAATCCCAACACTGCTTGTAGCATTGGGTCTGCTAGTGGTGCTTAGGTATAGAAGTTTTCCTATGGTGTTCTTAAGAAAGTCAGTTTCCATAGGTGTTGCTAGTGTGTTGGCATTTTCTAGACCTAAAGTCTGTATATTCAATTATTTTCTGTCTCTAGATTAGGAGAAATGAACAATCTTCCTCCATTTCAATTTGTATGCCCAAATAGTAAGAAACATCTTCTAGCTCCTTAATTTCTACTTCTCTGTTTAGGCACTCTACCACACTATTATTCTCCATTTGCCTGTCATAACCAAGAATCAAGTCATCAAGCAAGAATAAAAGTACAATATCCATCTTTGAGTTTAGTGTACAGACATGAATCCTCTTCTCCTTGCCCGAAGCCTTGTGCTATGAGCATTGTGTGTAATTTTTTCATTCCGGGCATGTGCTGCCTGTTTTAATCCATACAGCCCCTTCTATAAAACCTTTTGGCTGCTCCAAGTACAGATCTTTCTGGATCTCCCTGTGAAGAAATGCTGTCTTTACTTCTAGTTGTTTGACCTGCATCTTCTTGGATGCTGCTGTGCTCAAAAGTAATCTGATTGTATTGTGTAAAGGTTTCAAAGGTTTCTTGATCATATTCTTGTGAGAAGTCTTTACCAATCAGTCTTGCTTTGTAGCATTCCATGTTTCCATCTGCATTTTGTTTGGCTTTAAATACCCACTTGCATCCAAGATTTTTTCCTAGTGGTAGCTTCATCAAGGTTCACATTTTATTTTTGTGTAAAGCATCAGTCTCCTCTTGTGCTGCCTTCTTCCACCTACTGGTTTCAGTTGCTGGCATCTGTTCTATTTCCTTCCAGGTAGAAGATTCAGATGGTAACACCAATCTTGTGATGTGAGGCTGGTATGCCTTTGTTTGGTCTCAATGAGCATTGAAGGTGTGGTCCTTGATCTTCATCTGCTGTCACAGAATGGTCCAGTCCACCTGTCTTCTCATTCTCACTTGTTTCTTCTTCCTGTGTTGAACTGTTCTGAATCTCGGGCACAATTGCTTCAGAATCTTTCTTCTCAAGTTGTGTGTCTTGTTCCAAGTTCCAAGAGCTGGTACTGGTTATCTGCTTTTTCTGAGTCACATGATGCAGACCCTTCTCTACTGGCTCTGTTTTTGTCAAAGTGAATCACATGCCCTGATATAGATTTAACCTGTATTTGGGTATAGCACTTTATACCTTACCTCTAGAATCATATCCCACAAAAACACTTCTCTGGTTCTGGGATCCAGTTTTTGTCTTTTCTCCTTGGGTTCGATTGTGAAGGCCTTGCTGCCAAATACTCTAATATGTCCCATGTCTGGCACCCCGCTATGCTATATTTGGTAAGGTGTATGTGTTCTCCCTTTTGTAGGCAGTCTGTTCTGGAGATAGTCTGCAGTCAGGATTGCTTCGCCCCACCATTTATTGGGTAGGCCTGCATCCATGAGTATGCATTTGCTCATCTCCAGTAAAGATCTGAGTTTCCTTTCAGCAGTGCCATTCTGCTCAGTTGTAAAGCTCACCAACTTCCTTGCAGGATGCCTTCCTCTGCCAAGATATTGTGTTCTGATATATACTCACCACCGTTATCCATCTGTAGCATTCAAGGCTTTTCCCCAAACTTGTTAGAAACCATCGAGATGTATCTCTTGAGGAATTTGTGAACTTCACTCTTTTGCCTCAGCAGATATGCAACTGAGTACCTTGAGAAATCATCCAGAAAGATTAAAAGATAGCTAATTCCACCATTTGATGTTACATGTACTGGTCCAAGGACATCACTATGAATTAATTTTAATGGCTTGCTAGTTTCTCAGTTCTGGGTGGAAATGAGGGTCTAACGCCTTTTGCTCTTATACAACAAGCACATTTGCTTATGTCATTGATGTCACTTGGCTTTACCTTAATGCCTTAGGTGAGGTTCTTGTTCTGGTGTTCTAGGATTACCTTTGGATTACAACATTCTAGGTGTCTGTGCCACAATTCTAGGCTTTCTTCATCTTTGCTTTCATGTGTCAGGTGTACCTGTTCACCTGCAAGACTCAATTCATATACTTTTCCCTTTTGGTTACTATGTGCATATACAGCATTGTCTTTGCTAATGGTACATTTCTTATTTCCAAAACATATGTCAAAGCCTTTGTTGTCTAATGCAGACACATCCAATAAATTACAACTTGATTCAGTTATGCATAGGACATCTCCAACTTCATTTAGGAAATTTTTGTGAGGTGTGCTACAGCATAAAGTGCCAGTACCTATGCCTTGAATCTGTATACATTCTCCATTAGCAGTTTTCATTTCTCCTTTCTCTCTTTCATTAAGTTCATCAAAGAAATCTTTGCAGAGTGTGCTGTGACTAGATGCTTCACTATCTATTAGCCACTTATTATCTTTTGATTCTGATTCAGCATCTCAATAAATAAGGCTTTTCTGGTCAATTAGTAAAAAACTTTTTCCTTTGTATGCTGCATTAGGACCATCATATTTTTGATTTTGAAAATTGCCTCTGTTTGTTTATAGCTTGTATACTGTTCATGTGTGTTTTAGAAAAACTACTCCTTAGCCTATGTTGTGCAAATAAAATAATTGAGGGATAAAATAGGCTGGCACAATTGCCAAGGCAGTGTTAATTAAACAGCTACTGAGGCTATGTTCATGTTTAGAAAAACTACTGTTAGCTGGTGGCTCTCTATGTTCCTTTGCAAAGTGCCCCCTTCTGTTGTGAAGCAACTCAGTGATTGGTTTTTCTCCCTTTCTCTGAGTGAGACACATTCCTTAAAGTTCTTTCTAGAAATATAGTTTGAGACATTTAGTGATTCAAATTCAATAAGCCATTTTGAGCATTCCTCCTGCAATTCTTTTAGTGTCTGATTGAAAGTTTTTCCATTTTTCTTTTAGCTTTTCTGCACAAATGCAGAGAAATCTCCCCTCCAAATCCAAAGCATAAAATTTGCCTTTTGTTCATCAGTTAGATTAAAGCTACAAATTGCTAGATTTTCAAACACCTGCCTCAATTCAGGTATATATTTTCCACAATTTTCTCTGTTATGTAACCTGTTTTGCAAAGTTTTCTTATGGATACTCCTTGTGATTTAATACTAGTAAACCCAAAAGACTCTTCTAGGCTCCTAAGCATTTCTTTTGCTGTCTGGCAGTTTTCAAACATAAAAGTCTCACTGTCATCCAATGATCCTTTAATAATGTTCTTGGCAATCTCATTTTCAATTATCCAAGAATCCAATTCCTTGCCTTTCTCTGTTGGTTTTTCTTCCTCTAGGATTCCTGTGGGTCCTTTTGCTTCAAGGAGTATATGAAATCTTTTAAGACAGCTTCTCTAGTTTTCAGCAGTAAGTTTTGGGATCTCCAAATATCAGCTGGATTCAGTCATCCATTCAGCAATGTGATAAAGAACAATGGAGAATTTTTTAAAGATCAAAATTTTTAAAAAACCAAGAGGAGTTGCTGATCAAAAACTTTAATTTCTTTTTACTCATTGAGCTTAATCTAAGCTTCTGATAGTCTCCGGGCCCATAACCTAATGTGTTAAATGTAAAAAAAAATTCATTTGCCTTGGAAGCACAGAAGCTTTTCATAGTATTCTCAATTCTCAGCGTTTCCCAGTTAAGGGAAAATGCTGTTCAGACAAATTACAAAGATGATCTGACTCCAATGGCAGCAAGAGAAATAAATTTTACTTACAAAAATAGAAGCACATCTTACATTACATATTCATGTGGGTAAAATGTGAACAGACTAACTTCAAAAAGGTTAACCTGCTACAGCTCCAAGTCCAGGGATGCCCTATATAAGATGTAACAGAAGGCAAGCAACAGTCAAAGAGGCTCAACATCTAACTGAAGAGAGGGTGAGTCCAACTGCCAAGGGTACCTGAGTCAGAGAATTTTCTTAAGCCTTTCCCTCGCAGATCCTCTTGCATGTAGAGTTACAATATCCAACAAGTATGTGTAATGTGACCAATTTGTTGTTTTAAGTCACTTATAATGATGGACAATGGCTTGGGCTACCTTATCTTGTAAAGGAAAGACTTCATATCCCAACAGAAAACCCATTAATTCATCAACCCCTGGTTTTTCACAGTCTTTAGATCAATCTGTCATGTGCAGTATCTCCAAGCAAATTCTCTGTATATAATCTTACATTTTTTCCAGTAATATGATCTGATTCCTTGAGTGTAGAATGTCCCACTTGTTTCCGCCGGCTGCAGGTAATTGATAGCTGATTAAAGCATGATATAGGACCAACATACATACACACATATAATTTTTGAAGTGATATAATGCCCTGGCTAATGAAGTAATTGTCAGGTGGGAATGGATTAATAGGCAGTTTGCTGAATTAGGCAAAATATTTCTTCCAATTCCTCCTCCCTCCTGTATTTAGTATACATCATACTTATTTAGTATGTCTAGCAACACAGCAGATGTAAAATGTAAATGAAAGATGGCTTGGTTATGTGGGCTCAAAGGAATTGCGGTCAAATGCTTTTAAGAGCCTAGGAGAAGCTTTTAGAATAGCTTCTTCTCTTCCTGTGGTCTTTTGGGACTTTAGCAGAAATGATAAATCAAAACATTTTTTAAAATCTCAAAGATGTTGCAGTATTGGGAATCATCTGCTTTTTGTGATGGGGCCTCCACATACCCATTTGTTTTAGGTAAAATGTTATTACGTTGTATACAAGAATTGCCGCTCTGTTTTTTCTGCAGGAACTTTCTTCTCCATGGGTTATATACAAAGCTAGGAACTGGAGTTATGGATTATGGTAGTGCAAGGAAGTAGTAATTGGAGTTATATAAAGCTGCATAAAAACTTCTTCATCTTAATAGAAACGTGTAGCACTGGTTAGTACCGGAGAATAAATTACAGAAATTGACAGTAATTAAATACCATTTTATCTCCTGTATGGAGCATTTTATACATACAGTCATTATCGTTCACTTTAAATAGTTTTACTTTGTTGACATGGCCATTAAAATTACTGGAGACTTCTGGCAATTACTCAGTGAATATTTTGTAGTGCTATAATTTTAATCTTATTTTATATTTCTATGGCTTTATGGCTTATATTTTGTAGTTTCATGAATGTATTTACTAGGGATGGGCACGACTGGCTCACAAGCCAAAATTAAGCATGAACTTGAGCCAGTTCAGAGTTTAGGAAACAATGTTTGATGAAGGCACCTTCTCCAAACATTTGCCCGACTTTTGGCCAGTTTGGTTTGGCTTTTAGGGGTCAGCAATTTAAATCTAATAGTGAATTGGCTTGGAGTCCTAATTGCTTTCAGCTCCAACTGTGGTTAAAGAGACCACTGCAAGGGATGCTTCCCCAACTCCCCTGGTGGCTCCCATGCCTCCCTTCCACACAGCCTCTTCTACTGTTACAACGTATAAAGGTAAAGGTTTCCCTTGCTCAAAAGCTAGTCAAATCCAACTCTCAGGGGTGGTCCTCATTTCTGTTTCCATGCTGAAGAGCCAGGGCTGTTCGAAGACATTTCCGTGGTCATATGGCCAGCATGACTAAATGCCAAGGTTCATGGAACACAGTTACCTTCCCACCAAAGCGGTACCTATTTATCTACTTGCAATTTCTTGCTTTCGAACTGGTAGGTTGGCAGGAGCTGGGGCCAGAGACAGGAGCTCACTCCGTAACGTGGCACTATTTTAGACTGTAACCCTCCCTAAACCCACTTGTGGGGAGGGTGGGATAGAAATCAAATAAATCAAATCAAATCAACACCAAGGGTGAATTCTGAATTTCTGGACTAGCCCAGGGGAGCACTATCCAGTGTAATTGGGACAGCATCTGCTAGGAATTTTCTGATTTGCTTGTTGCTTATTCCCCAAATGCTTGTGTGGCTTTTGTATGCCATCTAGCTAGCTGCTTTTCAGTAATTCCTCAAATTTATTATTTTACTAGGAATGGAAGCCCGCTGTGTACTTGAGACAACAGGCGCTAGACAGGCCCCCCCCCATGAAGAAAGTAGTGGAGGCAGGCGTACTGTGCGGCTGTTGGGGAAGGCCCCGCTGTCCGTGGCCTCCACCATCCCTCTCGCTGAGACACTGTCTCTCCGGGGCCCCCACATCCTCCTGGTGCTGGCTCTGGTCTCATTCCCCACCCAGTACCGTCGCCTGGCAGCGCAGCCTCCCTTCCTCGGCTCCTGGCGGCGGTGTTTGTTCACAGCATTTGCCTCCTGCCTCCCAGCCAATGGCATACCAGCAGCCTTGAGCATGCATTTTTCTCTGCTCCCCATAGGCCAGTGGGGAAGCGAAAACTCAATTATTATTATATATTATTTTATATTGTTCTTTCAATCTATCTGAATTTTCCTGCTTTTTCTTCTGTTAATTTTACATGTTCAAAAAAGATTAAAACTTAATTGTGGTCTCCCTGACTACATGCCATTCCTCAGGTATTGCCCAAGTTTGCACTCATTTCAAGGACAGGCAAAAAAGATGCCACACACAGAAATTTAGGAGTGCATGTGGGAACCAAGTTCTACCTGTATACTCTGTGCATTTCTGAAAACAGTAGAGTTACATAGACAAGAGAGTATGCTTCCTGAGAGGGTAATGGTAGGGTTATCTGTCCCTGTGCTCCAGCACCAAGCAGTGCTATCAGCTTGTCAGATGCCCTGTGATGGCACTCTCTTCTTCTTCGTTTTATGGATCTTAAGGACTGATTTATCTCCTAACAAAAGCCTAGGTCATTAACTCTGCAGAGTACATGTCAAATATCACTTTACCTTGCAGAATAAATAGACATTTGCAATTTTCTTTGCAGCTTTCAAGGTCACCAAGAATTCATGATATTCTACAGAACCATTCTTGGAGTTTTTGTTTTGTACACATGTATATTCCATATTGCTTGCATGTAAACTTTTGTGTTTGGGACAAAGCCTCTGAAAAATACAGGGTCCAGATTGCATAGTCTGATGTACAGTTTGCATGGGTGTAGCAGCACAAACTGAAACATGTAATTATAGAACCCTTTTTCACATTCAGCCTACAACATCCCATCTCCAAATTTGTGCATGTGTAAAAATCTGCATGTCTCTTGATTTCCTTGTGGCACAGAAATCTCTGCCTTCTCTGCCAGACCATATTTGTGTTTCCCATCTTTTAAATATGGTTTACATCTTAGTTAAGATATAGATGCCAACTCCAGAAAAGCCCCAGAAGTTGCATATGAACTAAACTGCCAATTTCCATTGCTTCCTGCTGAAGACACCCCCCCATGTTATTACTCCGGGTACCCTATCACCTAGAAGCAGCACTGGTGAAGATCAGTGATACAGGGAAAATTTCATCTGATGGAAAATTTCATCTGGATCAAATCCCAGGTAAGTGAGTGACACCTGTGTCTTTCTTTGCTGGACCATGACCAAGATCTTTAACCCTGTGGAAACTGAGTGGAAACAAAGGTCCAAATGCAAAGGAGAAAACACAAAAAATGCTGTTATTAATTATAGGAGCCTGCAGTTGTCCATTGCTCCACAAAAATAAAGCAAGTATCACATTTGCCTTAGGGATTTTTACCATTATTTTTACTGTGGAACATGCCCTTACATCCAGCTTCTTACATGCCCCAACCCTTTCAGTCTCCCCAACATCTTAATTCTGAAACCCAGAGGCCAGTCAGTTCAGAGAGCCAAGGGAAGTCACTAGTTAAATCTCAAGATGGCTTCTGGCCAAACTATTTCTTCTTTGGCTCTGTACCAGCCCAATCAGCATACAAATAACTTTCCCCCCTCATTTATTGCCAGACCACTTTATTTAAAAATCGACATATCTTGTCTCTTTCTTAAAAGTCTTTAAACAGGCAAATTAATTTTAATAGCCATTATTCTTGGGTCAGAGGGAAGGGAGTTGGCTTTGGGTGTGATCGTCACTGCCATTTACTGTTTAAAGCGAGCCTCCCCCAAAATAAAGTAATAAAGCAAACTTATTGTTTGGAATTTAGTGACATCGCTCCAAAGGATTGGAGAGGGAGAGCAAGAGGAGCAAGAGCAGCTGCTTCTGGCTTATGAGATTGATCTCGAGAGGCAGCCTGTGTGGTAGTGAATTGCACAGTGGAACAGATGCCTACTGTAGCAGGGGCATTACTAGTTATTATAATGGGGACAGGGTTTGGAATTTTGTTGGGGCTCAGTGTGCTATATAACGATTGCTTCTCTGTCCCCAAAGCCCCAAGAAACTAAGAAGCTTCTAATCTAAGAGGGGATTAGTGAACTCACTTCATTAACTTTCTGCAAATGTTGCTTTTCTCCCCCCCTTCTCTCTTTATTTGGTGATGATGTGCTTACTGTACATATGTCAATGGGTTGCAGTTTGCAGCCTTGAATTTTGTCTGTTATCTGTGCACCATGGAGAGGGGTAAATGGAGAGTCTCCCCCCCCTCCGAAGCCTAAAGAGTCTTTGAACTGTTATTTCTCTTCAAAATGTTATAGCTCTTTCCCTTGGTTATACTGAGTGGGGAAAGGTAATGTGCCGTCAAATTGGCCAGTGAGTTTTCTAGAGGGCCGTTAACTAAATACGCCGGACCTGATGATATGAGATCTGTTTTCAAATTCTGGAGATGGATAATGTCAAAAGCAAAAGCTAAAATTCCATGTGGAAACCAGGGTGCTAAATTCTGGGTTAGAGTTAAAGAAATAAAACAAAGCTAGGAGATAACTTGGAGTGGTTTCAACAGGTTGCCTTGTCCAAAATAGAGGGTTCAGGTCATATCAGAATCCAGCAATAATCCAGAAATTAAGCTGAATAGGTCAGAATCAAAAGCAAAGCATCTACAATTGTTGCTGACATACAGCTTTTTCTCATCTCTTTGGCTGCAGCCTTGGCAGAGACAAGAAGCATGCCTGAGAAAAACATGGCTAAACTTCATGAAACAACTAGGTAACAGTAGAGGAGTGGGACCGAGTCCTAGAGGACAAGAGCAGGACAGGCCTGGTTTATTGGCAGCTTGCATGATATAGTGGTTAGAATGTTCAAGTAGGGGACAGTCATGGAAGCTCATTGGGGTCAGTCATTCTCAGCCTAGTCTCTAGAGATTTAGTTACAGCACGTCTCCTCTGCACAAGTAATTAATCAAGAGCAAAGGTCAGACAAATTTACTTTCTGGCTTAATTAAACAGAGGTCATTTCAGTGACCAAGTCAATGGTCTACAAAGGACCCAAGTCAAGAGCGTATTCGGAAATAGTGTTCCCAACCTCCAGGTGGTCGCTGAAGATCTCCTGCTATTACAACTGATCTCCAGGGAACAGAGATCAGTTCACCTGGAGAAAATGGCCACTGTAGAAGGTGGACTCTATGGCATTATACCCTACTGTACACCCTTCCTTTCCCAAACCCCACCGTTCCCAGGCTCCACCTCCAAAATCTCCAGGTATTTACCAGCCCAGAGCTGGCAACCCTATTAGGAGATAATATGCCAAGTGAAAGCCCAAGATCAGATCAAGACTGTATTATATCTCAGCCATAATCTGGAGCAGCAAATCAGTCTATATCTAGTAGTAGGCTACATAGTTAGGTAGGATTAGAATCTTGTGGGGAAAATGTAGATGACAGCAATTATCCTTCAAGAGGCAGGTAAGAATCAGCTGAGAAGGCTATTGGCATGTGGGTGGTTTCAAGAAGTGAAAGGCAAAAGGTATAACTGGACAGCTATGAAGCAGGCAAGGCTCTTCTAGATATTACAGTTAACTGACTCAAAGTGGGTGGAAATGTTAGATTATAGATATATTTTTAGGATTCAGTGTGATATTTCGCAGTAAGTAGACACCTTACTTGGCAGATCAGAGTGCTTTACATATGGCTCCAGACAGCATTCTAGGTGGCCAGCAGGGCCAGATCTGCTAATCTTCATGTATTCCATCATGTGCTTTCAAACCATTCTCTAGGCCTTATTCATTCTCTTTCCCATGCCTAATGAGATAGCAAATGATAACTATAAGGAGAGGGGGAAATACCATGAAAACATAGTGTGAATCACACTTCAGGGTGATATTTGATCTTTCTAAGGATTTATATGTGCTTCCTCAGTATAGAAATCCACTGCGGTTTCAGCCATGCATTTTCCTGCTATTATTACTGCCATTATTTCCCCCTCCGTTCAACTGCTTCAGTGCCATTTTGTTCACCTGATTGGGGCCACTCTTTTCTTAGCAGTGACTCCTACCAATTGTTGGCAGAGTTCAGGAAATAATCCAATCCATGCTTTGGAATTTGCATTCAACGAATTTACTGCAACAGGATTTTGCAAAGAAGACAATAACTCAATGCAGGCCACTAATGCAACAGAGACCTTATGAGCACAAGCACTAACACAGGAGAGTCAAACACAAGGTCTGGGGGCTGTATCAGGCCCATCCAGGGCTTTTATGCAGCCTGCAAGCATCTAGTGTAAGGGAGGGAACAGGAGACTGCTCAGGGGGGAGTGGGAGAAGCCACCCCAATTGTGGCTTCAGCATGGCGGAACAACTTTGTCTGCAGCAGTCAGGCAGTGTAGGAGCATCTGCCCAGTGCTGCACTGCTGGCTGTCCAGTCCACCCATGTGGGTTTTCCTTTGCATCTCCCAGTGCATGAGGACTTGCAGTGAGGATACACCAACTCGGAGCTTACCAGCTGCTGTCCTTACAGTTTATATCTCCTGTACTTGCCATTATGTTTTATGACAGACATGGTTTGGCCCAACAAAGTGACATTTACCTCAGATCTGGCCCTCGTAACAAATCAGTTCGACACCTCTGTACTAACACATACTAATACATAGCAGAGACAGGAAACAACAAGAGGTAGGCTGAACTGCAAGAGAAAAAACATTTAATAAACCCTAAACATTAGAGAATTCTTCACAGCTCCCCCTATGGTACAAGTGGACTGAACTATTCTTTCAGTAAACTAAACTCTTAGCAGGCTATTGCTTCTCAAAACCAATCTGAGATTGGGTTTCGGTTTTCGGCGGAGCGAATGGCGGCCACCTCTCGGGACGCTCCCGGAGATGGTTAGCCCACGCACGGTTGGGGGGGTCTTCGCATATGCGAAAGACCCTAGTGAGCCTTAGGCAAAGGCTCTGAACCGGGGGCGCTTGGGGAGTAGCCTCTTTGCCGGCAGACAGCCGGGAAATTGAGGCTTTCTCCCCGCCCCAATCGGCCCCGCTGCGTTGTGCCCATATGGGACTTAGTAATGCCACCGACTTCCAGGAATGCCTTGGCACCCTTAACTGGCAGAGAAGTGAGAGAATTAAAAGAAGAGATGGATACAGTTTATAGAGCCTATTCCGCTTTTACAAAGAAAAATAATCTGCCAGCAGAAGTGGTTGTCAAGTTCACTAAGCAACA
Organism: Gekko gecko; assembly: GCA_029375565.1. NCBI lineage: Eukaryota > Metazoa > Chordata > Lepidosauria > Squamata > Gekkonidae > Gekko > Gekko gecko. Next base: position 125,793,701 of record JAPDNY010000007.1, read on the forward strand.
TACCAGAGATCAAATCTTACGTGCAGTTTCAGCGGTGCCCCTGAAGATTGGGGAGCAGACTATTAGAACCTTGAAGGATGTTCCTTATGAAATCTGTATGAAAAGGAAAGCATATAAAGGGTTGACCACATTTCTACAAAGGCATCAGACTGTTTATAAATGGATCTTCCCCGAAGGGCTGGTGTTTAAGTATAAGGATAAAAGAGAGAAGATTGACTCCGTCTTCAAAGCACAAGAATTTCTGAAGAGACACGCCAGTACAGAGGAAGATGCAGCACTCGCAATTTGGTCGGAATCAACCAGCGAAGAGGACAGCGACCCAGAGGAGGGAGGTGCCGGAGCGGGAGACGTGAAGGCTAAAGAGGGCCCATCTTACAATTTGAGAGACACAAAAAGAAAACAATATAAGAAATAGCTGTTCGTGAAACGTCAGAAAGGAGCTGATTAATAACTAACCCCAAGGGACTTTACTAACTTACTAACAGAGTTATTTTGGACTTTTGAAATGTGAAAAGAAGACCTTCCAACCACGGTGGTTGCCTAAAACGGTATTTTTATTAACTGAAACTAATCCTTTAACAGAAAAATTCACTCAATCCTTTTCTTAATCCACCTATATACCCTACCTTTTTCTTATTATAAAAAACAATAAAATTCTCTCCTCTTTAGGAGGGTTTTTATAAAAAAAAAAAAAACAATCTGAGATTATATAGTGAAGGGTTAAGTTTAGGGGCATCATGGCGCTACTCAGATTTGGCTACATTATGACATCACTGAAGGAAAAGCTGACTGAAAATGAGGGCTATGCATCCTGGAGTGATCACTAGCCAATGAAACATGGATTGCCTTTCCACTGCATGAAGAAACAATTTGCCCTATTTTGACATGGTCTTTGAACAAATGTGAAAAAGTTGGCTATGTGTTGTTGTTGTTAGAGGTGGGTGATTCTCACACCACTTGCTTTAGATTCAGTTTACCTTCCCAAGGTTTCTTGGAGAATTCTGAAAGAAAGTTCTAGTCTTTCCAGATTTGTAGTTCCCTATGTCCCCTGATTGAATAAATTCAGAAGATGTAAGAAACTACAACTCCCATGTACCCCACAAGGTTTCAAGATGAGGCTTGCAAAACAAATCCACTTTCAAGTGAACTCATCTCACTGTTGGCTCCAGTTGCTTGCAAGAACAAGTTTGCTTGGAAAACTAGGAAAAGTGAGACTAAGTGTTTCCCCTCCCATTTTCAGTTCATATATTGCATAGGTCACATAATGCAACCTGCTCAAACACGCCTCCTATAAACTAGAACAGTTATCAATCTTTCATTGTGTGGCAGCACATTTTCCTCCCCAAATGGGGAACATTAATTTTATCATTTTCTGATGCAGACAAATTTTCCCAACAGCCAATAAAATTTACCACCACTTTGTATTGCGTTATTGTTTCCGATGCTAAAGTGCCAAAGCACAAAATTATGCTCATAAAAATTGGCTACCATGTTTCAAATATCCTGTGATTTTATGGGAATGTAAATTTGTGCAGAAGTAGCTATAGGTAATAGTATACAAGAAGAGTAGTCTTTTTTTTAAAAAAAAGCAACTCAGCTTAAGTCTTTGTGTAATTGGCATATTGGCAAAGCAATTCCTGCCAGGTAATGAAACTGAGGTTAATTTCAACCACTAAGCATCTCCTGATGCAAACTGTTTCTGCATTATGAATAGAATTCATTACCAATGTATCCTTTTCTTTTTTTAAAAAAAGGGAAACAAATTGTTCAGGAACTAAGCTTGAGTCACTTGGAATAATTAATGGAGCTTTCACATTTCTGCTTCAGAATCATTGGCAATGTGTGTCAAATTGACCTGGCTTGCAGTCTGAGACTGTTAGAACTCATCTTTAGCCCAGTCTACAGTTATGTAAAACACATGTAACAATGGCTCTGGTTCTCTTAAAAGAGAAACAGCTGCTTTTGGTGCAGACAATAGGGAGGACCAATAATGGGACAGGACTGTTTAAGTCACCTGCTACAAGTCATGCCCCTATTCAGGAAGCTAGAAGCGGACTCTGGAAGTGAGGAGGGGGGACAGAGTGACAGCACGCTGGAACCCAGGTACTGACAGGGATGCATCAATCATGGAAGAGCTGCATGGCCGGGCCAAGTTGGCAGCTCATTCTTGAGAGAAACCAACTTGTGGTGATGGTGAATGGCACCTCCAGACATGAGCCTTGGATCTTGTAGTCCAGCCCAGATCATCCAAGCTGTCAGTCAGAGCGTCCTGAAAACTCAGCTCATAAACTGCTCCATAAATCAAGGTCATTCTCAGCTGCATTAATCAAAGGACACTCCAAGGGACCCTGAGCACTATAGGTACATAAGAAAGCCATGTGCAAGATTGGGCCCTTCAAAAAGGCATTCCTTATCTTTACAAGGCAAAGCTTTGCTTGAGTCATCAGGAACTGCACTAGTAAGTCTGGCTGTCATTTGAGACATTTGTCAGCTTTGGACTGTTGTGTCCTGCCAAACTGACAACTGGCTGTGCTAACCGACCTCTATTATTTTTGTGACCCCATAGTCAGTGCCACTCACACAAGGTTTTTTTTAATAGTGTGGGTTTCTACCCCTGTCCAGTGTTTACGGTTGCCACCATCCAGGTGGTACCTGGAGATCTCTTGCTATTACAATTGCTCTCCAAATGACCAAGATCAGTTCACCTGGAGAAAATGGCTGCTTTGGAGGGTGGACTCTATGGCATTATACTCTACTGAGGTCCCTTCTCTCTGCAAACCCCACCCTCCCCAGGCTTCAGGTATTTTCCAATCTGGAGCTAGCAACCCTAGACATACTGGTTACACTGATGGATTAGGATTTAGCATTCAGCCATGAAACTCATTGTGTGACCATGGACCAATCACTCTCTCTTAGCCTAGCCTACCTTACAATGTTGTTATGAGGATAAAATGATAGAATAATTTTGTCCTGTGTCCCAAATGCCTTAGAGGAAAGTTCGGTAAAAACATAGATAATCCAGTGTTCCTGTACTCCAAATCATTCTACAAGTGGATTTCCCCTGTGGACTTCTCAAATATAGAGGCATATGTTTGAAATCATGCTGAGAAACAGAACCTTAGAGAAATTTGGGATTTAGGGAAATTTGGAACAGCACTGTTTCTCTTGTCATCTGTGCTGGAAACAGGTCTTCCTGTTTTAAATTTGTATCTGAAGAAGTGAGCATGTGCACAAAAGCTTATACCCAGAATAAAACTTTGTTGGTCTTAAAGGTGCCACTGGACTCAATCTTTGTTCTGTTTTAAACTGTTACTTGCATTTGTCTGTTTATAGGCTGAACCTGTATTGTTTTAGATGAAAGGGTCAGAGACTTTCATTGCTTCAGTGCCTCTGATTTGTGCAGGGCACACAAGCAAAGAGCATTTGTCCTCTCTCACCCATTCCACACAGCTGAAATGACTAGCACAGAGTCACCACAGGCAGTGAAGGCCATTCAGCTGGCTTCTCACAATGTGCACCGAGCATCATTAGAGGCTCTTGAGCACCTGCTGCTTCAACATGGATTGTTATTGCATGGCACAGGTGAAAAGTACTGGGTTCGCTGCATGGAAAGGCGGACTACGACATGCTGAACTATGCTGGTTTATTGAATACACAAGGACAAAAAAAGGGGAAGGGGACAAAAACTGAACCTAAAACCTAGAATCCAGAACCTGACAAAGGTTAGTCAAGAAGGGGGCCAATATTAAAAACTTAATGAAGTAAATATATAAAAATACATGTATTTATTAATAACAAATTTAAAATTATATAAGGACCCAATCAATTATATAAGGGCCTTATTGAATTTATGCTTTGTATTTACATGGTTGTACTATATTCTTATAATAGTCAATATGTTCCTCACTATTGACCTTTGAGGAAGGCCTATGTAGGCCGAAATGCGTCAGGTCACATTTATAAGCCCTTGTGTTTTATCGTTTGTTATTTATACATAATGTGTGACTGGGGCCGTATATAATTTTAAATTTGTGATTAATAAATACATGTATTTTTATATATTTCCTTCATTAAGTTTTTAATATTGGCCCCCTTTCTTACATTTGACTAACCTTTGTCAGGTTCTGGATTATTGAATACACACACCGGACAAGACCTGGCCAGCAGCGGCCAACTATATACACACAACCCAGACACACCCACAGTCCTATTGGGGGGTTTGAATCTCCCGCCAACCCCCCTATTGGTGGACTAAAAGGTGGACTAGGATCCTTGGCCCCTATTGTGTTTGGAGCCAAGCTCAGGGACTCAGGCTGCAAACCCCTAGTGGCGGTCCACGGACACAACACCCCTCCCCCCATAGTCCAAAACCAGCCTATGTTACATAGTCCTGCAAATAAGCTGGTGGCTGATGTTCTCACAAGGAATGCCAGGGTGCCGGAATGGGGGCACCTGGGATTGGTGCTGGGCCCTCCACCTGGTTGCTTGGGGGTGTCAGCAGTGACTCTTCCTCAGGCTCTGGCATGGCAGATTGCCCAACTTCTCGTGGAGACTTGACAGAAGGCAGTGGCTGTTCCCCCTCTCTTGCGGCTGGGGTTGCACTGTCTGGCTCCTCGGGCCTCCCTGGCTCCTCATCTCGCAGTGGGAGTTGCCACCGTCTTAGCTGGTCCACGTGTTTTGTTAGCCTGATTGCTCTTAGTTATTATCAAAATTAGGGGATTTGTGAATTATTATCAATATGCAGTCAGCTAAGGGAGTGATCACCAATTTATACAGAGGTCCCGCCCTTCCAGAGGTACCAGTAAGAGACACGGAGACTATATTAATTAAAGTCCTCTACTGGAATTAAAGTCCTTTACCGGAAATCTTCTTCACACACAAATAATAGACATACACACACACAATTAGCCAAGGCTTGGAAAATAGAGATATTCAGTATGGTTGCATGAGCAGGAATTCGTTGGTGGGGCAATAATTACCTGTCCTTGTCAAATAAGCCGTTCCAATGGAAGAAGGAGGGGAAGAAATGAAAAAGGGACACGTGGCTTGAACCAGCAAGCAACACATGGAACTCTAGCTGCAGAACTAGAGTTTAAAGATGGAGGAAGGGTTCTGGGATAGCAAGCTGGACATAAGAGGGATAAAGCTTAGATAGGGGTCGTAGAGCAGAAGGGGTGAGCATGTGGTCAGATTTCCCCTTTTATGTGGAGGTGTGGGAGCTGGCCATATCCCCTGGTCACACCTCTTGTTTAATCTGTCCCTGAAAACATACTATTGGCTGGAAGGAATAGGGTAGGGGAGCTAAGGAGTGGTCAGTATTGAGAGCTAGAAACTTAACTTGTAGCTGGCACCTGGGTGTAGGTGAGATGAGTCATCGGGCCAAGGCCATTGTTCCTTGATTGTCTTAGCTGGGTCATTGATGGGCGAGTGATTAGTTACTAAGCAACTATGAATAGAGTCTCTGAGCTATGTGTAGCTTTGCAGGTGATGGAGGGGGGGAGGAAAGGGGTTGCCTCTGTGTGTTGGAGAGGTCTCCTAATGGTGTTTTGGAGTCCTTTGTCCTCATGCTCTGGCATGGCATGGCGTTTGGTGCTTTGTGCATACTGTGGAACTGATCTATTCACCATCAGATGAGAGGGCTGGCAACCTTGGATGGCCACTGGAACAGCAGTGAAGAAAGGAAGGTGTCCTTCTCTCAGGGTGCAGTCTCAACTGGCATCATAGTGGGTCACCATGTTTTACAGTTCCTTAAGCATACTTTGCACAGTCCATACTTTATTACAGTTCATAAAAGGCATGAAAAAGCCTTGCAGGGCAACAGTTTCCATAAGAGCTGGCCATCCTCCGTGAATGCCTCGTACGAAACTGGGCCTGTCAGTTGGATGATTCTGCCAGCTAGCCACGGGGGGCCCCTCCCAAAGTTCCTAATGAAGACGGGGTCTTCCAGGAAGAAGCCCCGGGGAGCTGTCCTCAACATTCGCTCCGCCTGTCTGTTGGTGGCTGGGTGGAAAGGAGAGGACCTAATATGCCGGATTATGTTCCCCTGGAGGAACCCCTGGAAGTCCTTCGACATGAAAGCTGCCCCATTGTCGGAGATGATGGTGTCAGGCAATCCATGCAGTACATGGATGATGGCTTTTGTGGATGTTGTGGAGACAGGGCTGATCTCCAGCCACTTGGAGTACAAGTCCATGGTGACTAGAAAGAGCAGTCCTTGAAAAGGGCCAGCGAAGTCAATGTGCAACCGGGACAATGGCTTGTGAGTTGACTCCCAGGACTGGTAGGTGCACTAGGTGGATTTGGGTGCACTGCCTGGTTGGTCTGGCAATTCTGCACCCAGGCTTCCACTTCTCCGTCGATCCCTGGCCACCAGACATAACTCCGGGCCAGGGCCTTCATCTGGACGATTCCCGGGTGGGCTTCGTGTAGCGCTGCAAGGACTCACTGCCTTAGGTTGTTGGGGATGGTGACTCTGTCTCCCCAGAGGAGACACCCCTTGTGGGTTGTGAAGAGTGTAAACTCCAGGCCCTTAGGGGTCACGGGCCATCCCCTCACCACCCAGCCCAAAAACCCGGGAGATGACGAGGTCTCAGGCTAAGTGGCTGGCTACATCTGCAGCCTGCAGGGGTTGGTTGGGAAGGTCTTTGATGAGGAGGACTGGGTGGGCAGGAGCTGGGTCGGCCTCAACATCTGGGAGAGGCAGCTGGCTGAGGGCATCGGCGTGTCCCATCACCTTCCCTGGCCGGTGTTTCAGGTGATATTGGTATCCCATGAGGAACAGGGATCAGTGGAGGACCTGCAGGGAGAGGACTTGCGAGGTCCTTCTGTCTATGGTGAAGAGGCCGAGGAGCAGCCGATGATCCATCACGATGGCAAAGGGGCACCCATACAAGAAGTTGTGGAACTTCTTGACATCCGCAACGATCGCCAGGCCTTTACGGTCAATCTGCACATAGTTTCTCTCGGCGGCAGACTAGGACTGTGAATAGTAGGCCATGGGAACCTCTCTGCCGTCCAGAAGCATGTGGCCCAACACAGCACCCACCCCATACGGAGAGGTGTCGCAGGTGAGTACCACCAGCAGGGATTCATTGAAATGTGCCAGCATGTCATTTGAAATCAGGAGTGCCTTGACCCCCCGGAAAGCCATGGTCTCACAGGGGCCCGAGGACCAAGGCACATGTTTGTCCAGTAGGCAGTGCAGGGGCTCTGCGACCGCTGCCTTGGGGTGGAGGAAGGTGTGGTAAAAGTTGAGGAGGCTAAGTTTGGCCTTCGATGTGGGTGGAGGGGCCTCCACAATCACCTTAACCTTGCCTCTTGTGGGGTGTAGGCCGTCCGCATTGACTGTGAAACCCAAAAAGTCCACCTTGGGAACTTCTAGAAGGCATCTCTCCCTCTTCACCCTGAGCCCGGCCTCGTTGAATCAGCAGAGGATGGCACAGAGATGGGCGGCAAAGTCCTCCGATGTGGCTGCTGCAATAAGGATGCTATCAAAAAATGGCATCACTCCAGGGTGAGTCCATTAAGTGCTGGAAGATCCCTGGGGCCATGTTTACTCCAAATTGTAGTCTCTTCACCTTGAATGCCCCCTGGTGCATGACAGTCGTTTGGGCTGCAGCCATGGCATCATCTACAGGCAACTGTTGGTACTCCTGGGCCAAGTCCAGTTTGCCAAATATCTTCACCCCTGCTAATGTTGCCAACATGTGGCTCACTACCAGGACCGGGTGCGTGTGGTCCTGAAGTGCTTTATTAGGGGTACATTTATAGTCTGTGCAGATATGGATGTCCCCATTTGGCTTAACGGGCATGACAATGGGGGTTTCCCAAGCCGCGTGCGAGACTGGTTCCAGGACCCCCTGCACCACTAAGTGGTCCAGCTCCACATCAATTTTCAACCGCAGAGCAAATGGGGCACTGCAGAATCTCATGCGGATGCGGGCTACCTTGGGATTGAGCTGCAGGGACACTGGGGGACCCTTGTAACATCCCAATGCCCCATCAAAAATGGCTGGAAATTCTCCACACACATCCCTGAAGTCCCGTGGGATACAGTGCTTTACACCCTTAATGGTGATTCCCACCAACTCGAACCACACCCACCCCAGGAGGCTAACCAGGTTCCCCTCTACCACGATTAAGTCCAGATACCCCTCGAAACCCCGGTACCACACTTGGAAAGCCCCCACCCCCCAAATTGGGACCTGGTTTCTTTGGAAGTCCACCTTGTTTATGTGTGAGGGTCGCAAGCGGGGGCCTCCATTAGTCTGTTAAGAGTTTCCATGATATGATGGATGCAGCTGACCTCGAGTCGACTTCCATGGGACAAAGGGACCCTTCAATCTCGACCCTGACCTGGATTTTGGGGGGTGCCACCTGGCTGAGGGGACATAGTACCTGGACTGCTGGCTGGCTTGTGAGGAGGTAGAGTTCATCAGTGGATGCATTGGCCTCATAGTGCGCGGTGGCTCGGCGTCGTTGGGATGGCTGTGAATTCGGGGCCCTGGCCCCCTTGGATCAGCAAGCCTGTGCAATGTGGCCTGAGTGTTCACAGCTTCTGCATGTTACGTCCCTGAAGCGGCATGTCTTCCTCTTGTGGGGGTCACTGCAACTGGTGCACTCCAGTCTTGTGGCATCCTCGCCTTGGGGAAATCATGGCAGCCCGGGCTCCCTGCATCGGTGGGGCTGTTGGGTCCAATGGACTTCCTCGTCATCAGGGTTGCCTACCCCAGTCCCGACCTGGTGGGTGGAGGCGGCCAACGGCTGGGATCTCTCCCATGCGGTAGCCATGGAGAGAGCAGAAGAGATGGTTCATTTCTCCATCTCTCCATTTCTCCATGAGCCAGAGCTGAAGCTTCTCTTCACGGAGGCGTAAATAAAGTGATCTCGGAGGGTCATGTCTAGTTGTGTCCCAAACTCGCACTCGGAAGCGAGGCGGTGGAATTCTGCCAAGAAGTCGGTGGCTGCCTCCTGGGCCTGTTGATTCTGTTGGTGGAAGGCCATGTGGCGCACCACCTCCGAGGGTCATGGAGTGAAGTGGTCTCGCAACACGTTCATGATTTCCTCGAGCGTTGCCACTTCCAGCGTCTTTGGAGACAGCAGATGTTGCTCTAGGTCCACGATGGAGGGTCCACATGACCCAAAGAGGAGCCCTTTCTTCCTCTCCTCATCCATTACCTGGTAGAAAGTCAGGACAGACTTGAGCCCGGTGACCCACGCTCCCCATTGATGTGGACAGGACTGGTTGAATAGTGGAACCAGCCCTGTTCCCAGAGCAGCTGCCATTGTGCTGATTGGTTGAGGCAGGGGAGCAGCTTGCCTATCGTTGTTGCTCATCTGTGGCGGCAGCGCTGGGTCTTCTGTGGTGCCCCGTCAGCCCGGCTCTCTCAGCAGGATCCCATCCTCATAGTGAATGAAATGTACTGGGTTCGCTGCATAGAGAGGTGGACTACGACATGCTGAACTATGCTGGTTTATTGAATACACACACAAGACAAGAACTGGCCGGCAGCGGCCAACTGTATACACACACCCCAGACACACTCACAGTCCTACTGGGGGATTTGAATCTCCCACCAAACCCCCTATTAGTGGACTAAAAGGTGGACTAGTATCCTTGGCCCCTATTGTGTTAGGAGCCAAGTTCAGGGACCCAGTCCGCAGACCCCTAGTGGCGGTCCATGGACACAACAACAGGAGCTGGCAGGCTCTTCAGTCCATATCCAAACTGCTTGAAGATGTCAATAGAAATATGGCCTCTGCACATGCATAGAAATGCTTTTTCATTGCCCACCTGCTGCTAACATAAATATTTATTTATTTTATTTAAATATCACATTTAAAATACCCACACATTACTGCATCACATTAAAATCACCATATTTTTAAAACATGCATGTTTATCAGTTTGGAGTTAATCTTTGTATGCCCTCCTGATCACCGACAGCTAGTGCATTATAGCTACTGAACTGTCCATATTCAGAGCAATTTTTTTATGTGGAGTCTCACAGAGCTTCATGGGAGTTGTAGTTTATTCCTCTTCCTGCTGTGTCAGTGAAAAACAATGGTCTATTACAACTAGTAAACTGGAAAGGGGTGCCTTGCCCACTGAAAACTGAGTGGTCTGTGTACATCAATGACTATCTGACCATGACCTAGAAGGAGATTGATTACTTTGCATACTATACTGTATCTTAACACTGGGGTTTGGGGAGGATGTGATATCTCTTCCAGATGATGCTCTTGGCTGCCTCCCCTAGTTTATATGGTCTGTCTCTACCATAGAGACTGGAGGAAATTTCTAGGGTACAAATATGTGGAAGCCTTTTTTCTTCCCTTTTCTCAGAGGTGGGAAATTGAGGCTGAGGGCTGGTAATTCCCTGAGTGGGTAAAAGAGAGGTCACAGGTGCAAAAGCAGTGAAATGAAACTGTGCAGCTCTGTCTTCAAGTTGACAGATGAACAGGATAGCCAGTCTGAGACTTTACATGTGTGTACAGGGCACAATGGTCAAACACAATGTTTTCACCTGTTGATTGTGTTCACTGTGCAGATCCAAGGATACTATTGCTGGAGAAAGGGTACCTTTTCCAAGGACACTTCCATGTTCTTGATATAGTGCTACACTGAGTGAACTGGATTATAGAGATGTATAAGTAAAGCTGCTTACATGGAAGTTTATAGTGCATTATTTTATCAATTTCTGTTTATTAGAGGGTTAGTCAGAAGCAGCTGGATTCTGGGCATCTGTTTTTCACTACTTACTGTCATTAGCAATATGGTTAGTAGAGAACTGCCTGCCTTCATCTCCTAACAGTGTAGTATTGTCTGGCAATACTGCATTATTATTTGGTCATCTGCTGCTATTTTCTATTGTGTACTTCCATGGTCTGTGCTCCCTTCTTTTTCTGATATAGTCTTAGGTATGTTGATAGAGTGCCAACATGTGTACACACTGATTTCTGGATGTTATCTCTGCTGTCAGATGAGTGTAAAACAGACCATCCATCACTAAACAGCTGGAACAGATGAAACTTTATATTATCTGGAACTTAAATAAAGGCTTGTATACAGATAGGACTGCATAGCAGGATTCTTGTGACAACCAATTTTTTTTAGTGATCTAGTTTATGACAGACCCCAGCAGCGTAATGTGGAAGAAGAAGAGGAGAAGGGAAGAATAGATTGGATTCATCCCCACCCTTCACTCAGAGTCTCAGAGCAGCTTACAAACTCCTTTCCCTTTCCCTTCCCCTCCTTTCCCCTGAGGTAAGTGGGGCTGAGAGATCTCTTTCGAAAACTGCTCTTTCAAGAACAGCTCTGACAGAACTATGGTTTGCTCAAGGTCATCCAGCAGCTGCAAGTGGAGGAGTGGGGAATCAAACCTGGTTCTCCCAGATTAGAGTCTGTGTACTTAACCACTACACCAAACTGGAAGCCACACAGGAATTCTTTGCAGGTTCCATCACATCCACTAGCTCTCATCTGGTTTAAGGTAATGAGGTCTTTAACCTCTCTTACAGGAAGAGTCTGAAATGTGAGGAATTTGGCCATCAGCTGTGAAGCATTTGCGAACTTCTTCATGGATAAAGTCTTGTCGCTTTGCCATGACCCGCCTGCCACTGTTGATATAGCAAGGGAACTCTGGATTCAGTATTGGACAACTTCAGCTGACTCTCTCGGGCCAACATTGACAGGATTCTGGGGGTTGTTAAGCCAACCACTTGCCTCTTAGACCTGTGTTCGTTGTGGCTGGCGCAAGCCAGCAGTGATGGAATATGTGGTCTCCTGATGGACATTATCAATCTGTCCCTTAGTTCTGGGGTCTGCCCAGAAGGCTTAAAAGAGGCTGTGGTAATACCGCTTTTGAAGAAGCCATCCTTAGATCCATCGGATCCTGCCAATTACTGCCCAGTCTTCAATCTTTTGTTTTAAGAGAGTGGAGGCAGTAGTGGAGCAGCTCTGGAGTTTCCTGAAAGACATGTTGGCCCTAGGCCCATTCCAGTTTGGCTTCCGCCCTGGCCATGGGATGGAGATGGCACTGGTCACCTTCAGGGATGATCTCTGAAGACAGCTGGATGAAGGTGGGTCGGCGCTGCAGTAGTTATTAGATTTGCAGCAGCATTTAACATGGTTAACCACAACCTGTTGACCCACTGCCTCACTGATGCAGGAGTTTCGCTTACCTCATTTTTCCAGGGCCAGGGACAGAGGGTGGCACTAGAAGAGAGGGTATCAACCTGACACCCTTTGGTGTGTGGGATCCCCCAAGGGGCCATCCTCTCTCCTGTGTTCTTTAACGTCTACATGCATCCTCTTGCCCAGCTGCTGCAGAGTTTCGGGCTGGGATGTCACCAGTATGCTGCTGACAGCCAGCTGAATCAGTTGATGGAGGGATGCATGCCACCCCATCTATCTTGGCTGAGGGTTTGGAGGCCATGGTTAGATGGCTGAAACAGAGTCAGCTGAGACTGAATCCATCAAAGACAGAGGTGATCTGAGTTTGGGGTGTGTTGTGTATCGAGCATGGGTCATCCCTGAGCTAGTATCCCAATTCTTGATGGTGTGCCTTTAACACCAGCATCAACCATCAAGTACTTGGGTGTGGTTCTACATGCCTCCTTATCAATGGAGGCTCAGATTATGAACTTTGCCAAACTGGTGTTTCTCCAACTACTCCAGGTCAGGCAACTGCCCTCTTTCCTCTCTTGCCCAGACCTAGTCGCAGTGATCCACACAACAGTCACCTCCAGGCTGAATTACTGTATTATGCAGGGCTGCCCTTGAAACTGACCTGGAAATTGCACCTGGTCCAGAATGTGGTGGTGTGGATACTTACAGGTACCCCAATGACAGCATGCATTCAACCAGTGCTTCGTCAGCTGCACTGACTCCAGGTTGAGCACCAGATCCATTTCAAAGTTTTGGTACTAACCTTCAAAGCCCTACATGGTCTGCGATGGTCTGGGACCAAAGTACCTATGGGACTGCCTCTCTTAGTATGTCCCCCCAAAGAGTCTTGTGCTCAGAAGATCAGAATTTACTGGTGATCCCTAGCCCAAAAGATGTCTCGCTGTCCTTAACCAGAGCCAGGCCCTTCTTGGCCCTGGCACCTGCCTGGTGGAATTTAGTGCCTAATGACATCCACACCCTGAGGGACCTAATGTAGTTCCACAGGGAATGCAAGACAGAGATGTTCTGCCAGGTTTATGGTTGAGGACAGCAACAGTTACCTCCATATCACCCCACTCATAGAAGGAAGAAATATATACTGTTTAATGCCATCAATAGCTCAGATTGCACTATTTTAATGGTTTTTATCTTGATTGATTGACTTAATTTATAACTATTTATGTTTAATTATGTACATTTTAATTATGATGTTTTAGAACTGCATTAGAATGTTGTATACCTCCCTGTCACCATTTGTGACATTGTACAGGAGGCAGCAATCACCACCATCCCAAAGAACAAGAAATGCAAGAAAGCAAAGTGGCTATCTGATGAGGCTTTACAAATAGCAGAGGAAAGAAGGAAAGCAAAAGGCAAAGGTGAAAAGGAAAGATTTACCCAACTGAATGCAGATTTCCAGAGAACAGCCAGGAGAGATAAGGAGGCTTTTCTGAATGAACAATGCAAAGTAATAGAGGAAAATAAAAGAATGGGAAGAACTAGAGATCTCTTCAAGAAAATTGGAGAAATCAAGGAAATGTTCCATGCAAAGCTGGCAATGATAAAGGACAAAAATGGTAGGGACCTAACAGAAGCAGAAGAGATTAGGAAAAGATGGCAAGAATACACAGAACTATACAAGAAGGACCTCAATGTCCTTGACAACCATGACAATGTAATCACTGATTTTGATCCGGACATCCTGGAGTGTGAAGTCAAATGTGCCTTAGAAAGCACTACTAACAACAAAGCTAGCAGAGGTGATGGTATCCCAGCTGAGCTATTCAAATTCTTAAAAGATGACGCTGTTAAAGTGCTGCATTCCATATGCCAGCAAATTTGGAAAATGCAACAGTGGCCACAGGATTGGAAAAGGTTCGTTTACATTCCAGTCCCAAAGAAGGGCAATGCCAAGGAATGTTCAAACTATTGCACAATTGCACTCATTTCACATGCTAGCAAGGTCATGCTCAAAATCCTACAAGCTAGGCTTCAGCAGTACATGGATAGAGATCTGCCAGAAGTACAAGCTGGGTTTCGAAGAAGTAGAGGATCTAGAGATCAAATTGCCAACATTCACTGGATTATGGAGAAAGCAAGAGAGTACCAGAAAAACATCTACTTCTGTTTCATTGACTATGCTAAAGCCTTTGATTGTATGGATCACAACAAACTGTGACAAGTCCTTAAAGAGATGAGAGTTCTAGACCACCTCACATGTCTCTTGAGAAACCCATATAAGGGTCAAGAAGCAACAGTTAGAATTGGATATGGAACAACTGATTGGTTTAGTATAGGAAAAGAAATACAACAAGGATGTATATTGTCACCTTGCTTATTTAATTTATATGCAGAGTACATCATGTGAAATGCTGGCCTGGATGAATCACAAGCCAGAATTAAGATTGCCAGGGAAAACATCAACAACCTCAGATGATGCCACTCTAATGGCAGAAAGTGAAGAGGACCTAAAGTGCTTCTTGCTCCAGGTGAAAGAGGAGAGTGCAAAAGTTGGCTTGAAACTCAGCAGCAAAAAAACTAAGATCATGACATCTGGCCCCATCACTCCTTGGCAAATAGAAGGGGAAGTCATGGAAGCAGTGACAGACTTCATGGTCCTGGGATCCCAGATCACTGCAGACAGTGACTGCAGCCATGAAATTAAAAGATGCTTGCTCCTTGGGAGGAAAGTGATGGCAAACCTAGATAGCATAATAAAAAGTAGAGACATCACCCTGTCAACAAAAGTCCGTATGGTCAAAGCAATGGTATTCCTAGTAGTAATGTATGGCTATGAGAGTTGGACTATAAGGAAGGCAGAGTGCCGAAGAATAGATTCTTTTGCATTATGGTGCTGAAGAAGACTCTTGAGAGTCCCTTGGACTGCAAAGAGATCAAAGCAGTCAATCCTAAAAGAAATCAACCTTGACTGTTCTTTGGAAGGCCAGCTACTGAAAGCTGAAGCTCAAATACTTTGGCCACCAAATGAGAAGGGAGCACTCACTCGAGAAGACCCTGATGCTGGGAAAGATGGAAGGTCAAAGAAGAAGGGGACAGCAAAGGATGAGACGGTTAGACAGTGTTATCGATGCAATGAACATGAAATTAAGCAAACTCTGGAGCACAACAGAAGACAGGAGGGCCTGGCATGATGTGGTCCATGGAGTCGTGAAGAGTCGGATTCGACTGTGTGACTGAACGACAACAACAACACTGCCCTGAGCCTGGGGAGGGTGGATTAGAAATCAATCAATCAATCAATCAATCAAATAAATAAATAAATATTTCCCCCTTTCTCTTTCCTCAGGGGTGGGAAATTGGGGCTGAGGGCTGGTCACAGGTACAAAAGCAGCTTGCTGAAATAATTATGGGCTCTTTCAAACATGCTAAATAATGCAGTTTCAAGAGGATAGGATTCTCAATTAAGGATGGGAAGATACCGGCTGGATATTAGGAAAACCTTTTTTATAGTAAGAGTTTTTCAAAATGGGATCAGCTGCCTAGGGAGGTGGTGAGCTTCCCCCTCACTGGCAGTCTTTAAGCAGTGGCTGGACAAACACTTGTCAGGGAAGCTCTAGGCTGATCCTGCATTGAGCAAGGGGTTGGACTAGACAACCCTTCCAACTCTGATTTTATGATTGTATTCAGTGACTGTTTGCAAGTGGATTTTGCTGTTTCACACAGGAAAATCCAGTTGCAAAGTGCATTGAAAATGGATTGAAGGTTCATTATTTGTATGATTATGTTATCAGAGTTATAAGAACACAAGAAGAGCCCTGCTGGATCAGATCTGGAGGGCCAAACAAACTGGCTGTAGAGGTCTTCCTCTAACGCTGCCTCAAAGCTCTGGTAGTCAGAATGCCTCTGTATATGGAAGTTCCTTTTACTCACCATGACTAGTAGCCATTGATGGACCTATTGGGCACATCTGGGGACACTACTTGCAGGTGTCATTGTACCACACAATGACTGCTAAAGTCACCATGTAATCTCACAGTTTTCTGAATATACACACGAAGTCCAATCAGGTCAAAAAGAAGAAGATCACTGATTCAGATAAGTTTGGGCAGAGTTATGTTTGTATGCAGAGGCTGATTTTCTGTTTTTAAAGGTTTTAGAGAAGAAGCAGCTTAAATTCTGGTGTGCCTGCAGTGAAATTGTCATCTGGATTCACTGTAATGGGTGTAAACTCAAACTCAGTTCCATGGCATTCAACCTAATTCAATTAGCCTCATGACCATATCATTCAGATAACCTTTTTGCCTCAAGAGCACCAACTGAAGCCTGATTTAAAAGCATCCTAGTAGAATCTAAGTAACCATCTGTTTGTCCACAGGGAGTGTGAGTCAGCACACAGTCTCTCTGGAAAATATTATGTTATAGAGCACACAAGTATCTTGGGAAAGAAGATAGAATAACAAAACATGACAGTTGTCCACTAAGACTTTCACTCAAACCACAAAGCACCCTGTATTAACCCTGAGCTTTACTAATCTGAATTTGAACTCATGTCGTGTGAGCAAATGGATCTGAACTCACTTCATAGCTAATACCATCCATTTCTTTCAACTATACATAGTTAGCGGTTGGAGTTTAAAAAAAATTCCCATTAACTTAAAAATGTTGACATACTTACTATGCAGCAGGAGCTGCTTTGGACAAATGAAGTAATTTGTATATAGGGGGAGGTCAAGAAGGTTTGGTATAAAAATATACTTTCAAATTAGTGCACTAATAGGATTTGGGCACATTCTGTTGCATTAACTTCATATTGATTCAAATGTCCACAGAAGGCAATCAGAGACTTCTACAGTTACAAGGTTTATTTTACTGCAGCCTTAGTGAAACTAATAAGGCTAAAATATATCTAAATTTAGAAATAGGTGACTTCCTGCCTTAGTCTTTGTCCTCGTAAATAGACTAGGTTGCAAGCTCACATTTGACTTCCTTGTTCATTACTCTCTACCCTCGGGAACTTGCTAGAAAAGTCACTTCTGTAAACTGATCCGCTGGGCTGCTTCACCAGAAAATTAGTTTTTGGGGGGACAGAGTGCAATGATTGCTTCAGCAGTCAGACACTGTGCCCTAGGGCACTGTGAGTTCAGCCAGAGCACTAAACTATGTCTAACAACACAGATAAGAGCTACTACCCACCACCAACTACCACTAAGTGGTCAAATGGCATTCTGCTAAGCCACTGTATGGCAAAGGCTGGGGGTGGAAAAGGCAGGATTGGGAATGATTCACTGATGTTGTTGTCTCAGATGGATTGCAGCTATCATGGGGCCCAGTATGGTGAAATAGAAAGAATGTGCATTGGGGAGATAATGAGTTCAAATTTACCATCAGCTATGAAGCTGACTGGCAACTCATCATTATCTCTCTTCATTAACCTACTTTGCAGGTCTTTAGGGGTTTGGTTTTGGCCATTGCTTTAGTCCCAGTGGCTTGGCTACCATTTTAGGGGGCGGGTGCATGGTTTAGAGCATCAGTTTTGCATGCAGATGGTCCTAGGTTAGATCCCTGGCATCTCCAGTTAAATGGATCAGGTAATAGGGGATGTGGAAGACCTCCATCTTGGAGTGACCTTGATAGGCCAAAAGTATGACTGAGTATAAGGCATCTTCAAGTGATCAAGTTACATTTATACTGTCTTAACAGGATACAAATATTATAAATAATGCAGTGCGAGGTACCACATATTCATAGCTTGCAGTATTTTATTCATTGCTCCTCACAGGCAGTATTGCAGTACAGATGATGACACCCACCCCACACTAGTCATGTACTCATGCTGCACCAAGCCCTTGCACAGCACCAGCACCACAAGAAATATGATAATCCACTCTGTATGACCCTTACCGTCCAACCCTCTGAGCAGTCTCTCAGCTGGGATGGATAAAGGAAAGCCAGCATCACTCACCTTCCACGTTATCCCTTCCCTTCTGGGCAGGGACTTTGATTCAGTCACAGCTTTCGCATTCTTCTTTAGCAGCAATGGCATAAAGCAGTGGTAGTACTAGGGCATAGGGTTGCCAGCTGGAGATTTCCTGCTATTACAACTGATATCCAGATGACTAAGATGAGTTCCCCTGGAGAAAATGGATGCTTTGGAGGGTGGACTCCTTGGCATTATATCCTGCTGAGGCCCCTCCCCTCCCTCTCTAGGCTCCACCCCCCAAATCTCCAGGTATTTCCTAACACAGAGCTGGCATCATTACTAGGACAGCTAATACAGACTAACCTATTTTTAGGGTTTCCCCCCTATGAACAAGGAAATGGGCAGAAAGAGCCATAAGCTCACTAAATTAAGACTTATTTTTTTATACTAGGGCTTTGAGTTTATGACATTACTGAAAGGCAGAACCAGCAATAATTGGGGAGTAAACATTTGCTTGATGAAAATAATTTTATGCCCCCAAATATCCTCATCTCTCCACACTAGAACTTCATTAACAAATTAGGCATTTCATTTTATGCTCATCATAAAAGCCTCAAAAAGATGTGGCCATGCTGATTCTGTGTATAACTCATCTGCTTAATTTTGTTTTCTGAATTTTGCCGCAGAAACAATGTTGAATTCCTGACTTGCCATACGGTGGCTTTCCACTAGATTCTAAATCCATTGTTTTCAGGAATGCTGAGAACTCCACAGAAATTGCAATTGACTTTTGAACTTACTGTGTTTGAAATGCCTGGGCTTTTTGTGGTCTTGAATGCCCCTTTCAATTGCCTTGAAGATTTGCTTGAAGGCACTAAAGAGAGCAGTTTTGCATCTGTGCAGTGGCAGCTTTTGTCATGGCAGCCAAGTAACTGCTGATTCACGTATGCTTGATTGCTCTGCCCCCAGTCATCATGGGACGGCTATGAAAAGGAGCTGTTGAGGTGGCATGTGCTGCATTTGTGCCTGCACAGTTAGCAGCATTCACACTCCCTTCCTCTTTCCTTGCTCTTCATAGCCAGGATTATCTCCCCCCTCTTCCCCTTTGGTTCTCTGTTTCACAGGCTTGTACAGCTCTGTGGCTAAAAGAGCAATCCTAAACTGACCTGCTCAGAATCCTTCTCAGAATCTTATGCATTGGGGCTTGCTCCCAGGAAATTGTCCTTCGGATCACACTGTAGGAAAGCTTTCATCAATTTCATTTAAAGCTTCTTAGCTTGGAGCTGTGTTTCTCCAAGCTAACATAGGCTGAGTTCAGACTGGCAATTTGCAGTGGGAGCCAGTCGTGGCAAAAAAGCCCTGGAATAAACTGTTCCAGGTTTTCCCAGTCACACAGCTTGGACTGATGCAGGAGCATACCGGGAGGAGGTGTGCGGGAGCGTTCGGACTGCTGGCCTGGAGGCGCGGTTGTAAACGGCTTTTTCCTGGTAAATCGGCTGGATGCCTATGTGTGTATGAGTGCATGAGCTGATACACACATAGGCATCCAGCCGATTTGGGGAGGATCCTGCTGTGCCGGCATCACATTGGGCGGTAGAGTGGAGCACAGCCAATCATATCACTGCTCCCTTATGCGCAACGTGGGTTGCTCCCGGCTTTTCTGCATAGCATTCACACTGCCAGGAAGCAGACAAACATGGCATAAAGGCACTCTTCGGGATTTTCTACCACTTTTATGAGGTATCTATTAAATGCGGGAGTGAAGCGGAACAGCATGGGTTGCCTACGGGTGGGGAACACCAAGCAGATGTGCCTGTGTGAACACCCCCTTTAATCTGCTTTTAAAATGTTGCTGAAATGGGGCTATAGCAGGGCAAATTGCCAGTCTGAACTCAGCCATAGTATAAGAGCACAACTCCTAGCCTTGTAGCATGCATAAAAGGGACCAATGCTTTCTTAGCTACAGAGTTGCGCATCTTTGAGAAATATAGCAATAAAAAAGAGTTCATCCCTCATAGACGAGCAATTCACTTTTGAGAACTGATGTTTATTTTCTTTGGACAAAAAAAATATTTTTGGGTTGGAAAAAACACTCATGCTTAAATTATTCCTGATCCAGATGATTCACCTGCATTGTCTGTTGCCAGACACTGGGCCAGGTAGCTGTAAGGAGCAGAGGGAGCCATATCATTCCTGCAAGTCACACTACAAAAGGCAAATGTTTTCTGTATGTAAATAGCAGACATAGAGAGAAGGGGAGGGGGACAGAGAAGAAATCAAGGTAAAGCCATATGAGAATGTGTATGCACAATGAGCTTTTTTGCACAATTAAGAATCCATGTGAGCTTTTAAAAAACAAATGGTTTTCAAAAGTTCAATTGTTTTTATTGCTATTTAGGGCCATCTTGTAAACCAAACTGTCTAGGCGACTGAGCATATCTGATGTTTGTAGCATAGAAACGTTTGACAGAACATGTTGAATCATAATTAGCATTGTTTTGGCACAGAGTGATTTTGAATGAAACACACACACACACACACACACACACACACACAGAGAGAGAGAGTTTCAAATGTATATCCTTCCAAAAGCTTTTTAAAGGGGCAGAGGGAAAAAAACAAGGAAGGTAACATAGCAAACTAAGCTAAGAAAAACATCATTGCCTGAGGTGAAGTATCTTCTGATGCAATTAGTTTTCCAATGCACTTTAAATTTTATTGTGGATTTAAAAAACCCAACAACTTAGTCTGTTCTGCTGACATATTTTTACATGGAAAATTATTTCCTAATGACAATCCCTCAATGCCTCTCCCCTCCCTATCATTCTGAAGTATTTAATAGTATTTAATTTCCACCTTTACTGTCAGCAAAATCTTTTTGGGAAATAGCATTCTCTCCCGAGACAAGGCTTTTGTTGCTAGGAGCTATTTCAAAGGCTAGAGGATAGGAGGTATTATTCCAGTCTAGTTAAGGCTTACCGGTGGAAGGGTCATTTAATCGGGGGGGGGAAGCTTCATAAGCACAAAATGACCTGCTGAGGTCCTATACCTGCTTTACTGCCAGCATTATTATGCTCCGCAGGGTCATGCCCTCCTAGAATTTCTGCTTAGTTCTGTTGAGTTCCATAAACAAAACATTTTAAATGTGTTTTAGAGATCTTAACGTATTCTTCAACAGTCATGGATTTACCATCGCCATAGTCAGGAGCAGAGAGTGTCTTGAATATGGTGCTGCACGCCTGCAAAATAAGCTGTCCTTTGATTTCAGTACTTTGTTTTCTTTTTCTACATAATCCTTATTCTAATTCCAGACTTTTTTTTTCCTGTGCGGATACCTATTCCCTCCAACAGGGGCCTCACTCTTCCCCAACAGCTTTTCCTACATAGTCAGTAGACTTCCTGGGTTTGTAGAAAAATCCAAACAGTGAGGAAATCCCTTCAAGGACGGTTGAATTCCCCCCCAAAAGCCTTTTGAAATGGCCTCTGCAGGGACCTGACTCCAGGCATCAACGGTGAGAGATTAGAACGTTGGGGGGGGGAGAGGCTTCTGACTGGCTCTGTCAGTAAAGGGTGGGGGGAAGGGCCCTTTCTTTCCAGGCCTCTTTTGGCCTTGGAGGGGGGAGGGGGGGAGGGAGGGAGCCTTGGGGCCAGGCTGGGGGATTCCTAGAGGTTTTGGGGTGGAGTGCAAGGAGGGCAGGATTTGGGGAAGGGAGAGGCCTCAGCTGGGTATCATGCCACAGAATCCACCCTCCAAAGCAGCCATTTTCTCCAGGGAGACAGATCTCTGTTGTTCACAGATCTCTAGAGTTCACTCTCCAGGCCCCACTTGGAGGTTGCCAACCCTAGGCCTGGCAGCAGTATAGGGTTGCCAGGTCCCCCCATGGGCACTGGCAGGGGATGGGGTAGTGGGGTTGCCAGCTCCAGGTCTGGAAACTCCTGGAGATTTGGGGATGGAGCCTGGGGAGGACAGGGACCTCAGTGGGGTACAATGCCCTAGAGTCCACCCTCCAAAGCATCAATTTTCTCAAGGGGAAGTTATCTCAGTAGTCTGGAGCTGAGCAGTAATTCCAGGGGATCCCCAGATCCCACCTGGAGGCTGGCATCCCTAGGCAGCACCCTCTGGGTAACTTGATACCACCTAATTTGCATGACTCAACTTGGCCTGGCTGCTTGCTGCTGTTCAGCAGCCACCCTATGAAAGCCAGCAGTGATGCAGCAGTTAGAGCCTCAGAGTAGGGTCTGCAAGACCCAAGTTCAGATCCCCATATTGCGGTGGAAGCTGACTGGGTGATTTTGGACCAGTCACATACTTTCAGCCTAACCAACCTCACAGGGTTGTTGTGCAGATAAAAAGGAGGTGAGAATAATGTAAGCTGCTTTGGTCCCCACTGTGGAGAAAGACTATAATTTTCCTTGGTAGAAGCTGTGGGGGAGGGGGGACGGACGAAAAGCTGAAGACAGATAAAGATTAAGTTGGCTGTTGGGTGGGAAGGAAATAGGGTTGCCAACTCTGGATTGGGAAACTCCTGGACATTTAAGGGGTGGATCCTGGGGATGGTGGGGTTTGAGGAGGGGAGGAACTTCAGACCAGTTTAATGCCATAGACTCCACCCTCCAAACCAGCCGTTTCCTCCATGAGAACTACCATTGCCAGCCTCTGGGTGAGGGCTGGAGATCACCCAGAATTACAACTGTTGTCCGGGTGATAGAGATCAGTTCCCCTGGGTAAAATGGCTGCTTTGGAGGCTCCACCCCCAGAAGGGAGAAAGAGTGTGAGATAGGTAAGGGTAGAGGGGAGGAAGCAAAGGTGTGAGGAATGGGATGACCATCCCGCAAGTTTCTTGCGGGTCTCCACTTGTACATATTATAAAAGCCTGCTCTCAATGGTCTAGCATAACCAAGAAACAGAACCCAGGATAAGGGTAGGCTTTGTGCACTGTGAACTCCAACCTTCCTTCTATTTTGGAATTGTTTGAGAGGGTCAAAAAGCAATGTACATAAGGGTTCTTTGATAACCATTATATATTTGGGCTTCGAAAAAGGCTTTGGATGAATATTCTTCCTAAAAAGCTCTTGAGTAAATTTAGTTATGGAAAAGGGGATATGTCCTCTCATGAATTAATTGCTGTTTCAGCAACAAGAAACACAGGATAGGAGAAAATGTAGCGTTCGCACAATGTTGGGAAGAAAGTGTTGGAATCTTCAAAGATGCATACTAGAAACAGTGCCGTTGAACATCAGTGGCTGAATTATGCAGAAAAGGGTAGGAGGAGATTTAATGAAATCTATAAACCAGAGATCCCCTCCCACTGGTCCTCATAAACCCATCTCCAGCACTGTTCCTGTACTACTACTACTACTACTACTACTAGTAGTAGTAGTAGTAGTACCTGTACTACTACTAGTGCTACTAGTAGTAGTAGTAGTAGTAGTAGTACCTGCAGCAGTATTCAGTAGCATATAGATACATGGCATCCTGGTTCTTTTAAACTGATTTTTTGCATTATATGTGGGCTTTCCTAGTAGTAGTAGAGGAAGAAGAAGAGATTGGATTTATACCCCACCCATCGCTACCTGAAGGAGTCTCAGAGCAACTCCTTTCCCTTCCACTCCCCACAACAGACACCCTGTGAGGTAGGTGGGGCTGAGAGAGCTCTGAGAGAACTATCCTTGAGAGAACAGCTCTGACAGAGCTATGGCTTGCCCAAGGTCATCCAGCAGCTGCAAGTGGAGCAGTGGAAAATCAAACCCAGTTCTCCCAGATTAGAGTCCGCGCACTTAACCACTACACCAAACTGGCTCTAAATATTGTACAGACTATGTTACATTACATAAAATCACAAAATGGCATTTAATGAAAGAAAAAAACTTTATTTTTACTCCAGGAAGTAAAGACTCCCCTGGAAGGATGGATTGCACAAGCTGGCAATGATAAAATCTCTGCAGCAATAAATAATAAAACAACATTGACAGAGGTCTTATCTTCTTCTGGGCTGTGACCTATTCACTTCCTGTTTTATTTCCAGAAGGAATTTTCAGAAATTTGTGCAGTACTTTCATTCCTCATTCTGAATTTTCACAGAGCAGGGGAGCCCAGCTAGGCCTCAGCATTTCTTATGGGACTGAAGTTCTCCCTGCCCCGTCTCTGCAGGATCTCAAGCCCAAACACAGACTTCTGTGTGGTTCCAGACTGATGTTTGAGTCAGTCTTCCTCCAACTCTCTTCTGCTTATTCCCTTAACTGTAGTTGAAGCATCTATGCTTGTTTCCCTTGGGACAGAGTTCTTTAGGATTCTGGCATTGTCCTGAATAGCAGGGAAATTAAAAAGCAGTTAGCGAGTCCCACATTTCAGTTGGGTGGAAGTTCCTTCATTCAGGGCATGTGAGGTAGTTGGGACATGGCAAGAAATTCAGACTGACAAAGAAGGAAGTACTGAGCAAGGAGAGCAAGGACTTCACAGCTGGGAGCCTGAGATGGCAGGACCACAATCTCCTCCCATCTCAAGCAACCATCTGTAGGGTGCACCATTCTGCAACAGGAGGAAGAGGCAGTGATGCTGTTGCCAGGTCATGGGAAGAACAACATGATGTACTGCTGTTCTGCTGCAGCCGCAAGTATATACGAGAATGCAGTCTGAGCACTCTTTTTAATATTTTGCCTGGATGCAGATTAAGTGTAGTCTTTATTTTTGGTAACAGATGCAACTGGGGATCCAGTCGCTAGGTGCCTTTGAGGTATGGGAATGTGAGACCTGCAGCAGTATTCAGTAGCATATAGATACATGGCATCCTGGTTCTTTTAAACTGATTTTTTGCATTATATGTGGGCTTTCCTCCAAGAGGCTCAGAGTGATGTACTTCATGTCCCCTGTGATCATATCTTCATGACAACCTTATGAAGCAGGCTGAGAGGAATGATTAGCCCCAATGAACTTCATTGAACCAGGTCTTCCTAGTTGAAGCACAACATTCATGAAATGGACATCAGTTTCCACATAGTAAAATGCCTCAGCCTTGTAATTACTGGATTTATTTGGAAAATGAAAGACACAAAGTCATATATAATCCACTGAACCACCCAGAATCAGAGTAACTGACTGGGACCAGGGTGTCTAAAGGGCCACCTGCTCTCACATAAACATGCCTAGCAGAGCGTCCTTATTTATTATTTCTGTTCTTATTAGGGGCAAAGCCTTTACTACTTGCTCTGTTCCACTCCCCCTGGAATTAGTTTGTTGATGACAAGTAGGTTAGTTGTATTTGTTTGTTGTTACTCTTTTGTCATATTTTAAGCCACCTTGAATCCACATAGAACAAAGTGGACATATATATATATATATATATATGTCTCTGCTCTTCAATTATAATTTTATTACTCTGGGTTTTCTGAATAGTGCTGCTGCTTTAATTAGAAATGTTATGTCACTACCAATGGTTTTAGTTTACTACTCTGCTGGTAAAGTGGCTGGCCCCTGTGCAAACAACTGAGTAGCAATAACAGCCCACCCACAGAAAAGGCAGGGATTTCTGCCTATTGGAAGATTCTCCAGGTATGCAGAAAAATATGATCTGGGAGGAAATTATATTCCTGGCACCAAGTTGTGAAGCACCTAAAACTTTATAGCCATTTGCTGTGCATCCCAAATTGAATATATAAATGAAGTCCTCTCAAGAAGACCTTCTATGGACCTGCTTGACATGGCCCCTAGCATTTTGCCTTATCTAAACTATTTTTTTGAGCCAACAAACTAGCCAAGTTGAAGTGTACGGTGTATTTCTTTTGTGTATTCTTCCTGTTACCTGTTGCAAGCAAGGCTGCCCCCCACAGGAACCACCAGATTCTCACACCCCAAAACTGTCAGAAGCCTGGCATCTTGATGTCAAAATGGGCCTCTGAATTTGCAGGAATTCCTTTCAATGCTTCCATGTAGGAGTAGCTCACTTGCTGGAATCCCCCTAAGAGTACATCTGAGACTGATTTACTCAAGTTTGCTGACTAATAACCTAAGGCTATAAGGTCTTCTTCATCCAGCTCACCCTGCATCTAGGGAAATATCATCAAGCTGCTACTTGGCCTTTGTTTAAAACAGCTGGAGACATCTCCCCGCCCCCGGTCTTGGAAACTCAATCACCCCATCTATCTCCCAAGTTTAATACTCCACAAACTTGATCTAATTCCTCTGAATCCCAGCCTCATCCTTCCTAAAGCTCTTAAAAAGGGCACCCCAAGCTCCTCCAGTTGTGTAGCTGGTTTTGTACTCAAGCCTGTTTTTCCAGCTTTGCAACTGGTTTGCTTCCCATACCTTTGCCCTCTTGCTTGGATCTCCAACTTGTTAACTGATTTCAGTTTGGATTTTTCTTTAATCCTAGTGCAGCTGTCCTTCTCTTTTGCCCCAAACTACAGCCCAATGGAATCTTCTCAATCTTCCCTTTAGGATAAGACAACATATGTTTTTCTTTTCACCCTTTATTTCATCTTAGATTTCCCATTCACCCCAATCAGGCATCAATCAAGGATAGCATTGCTACAATTGATCTATTGTATTGCAGCATTGCTTCATATTTTTGCTGTTGTTTGCATTTAATCTTTCTAGCCTCATTCATTCATGTTCATTCATTCATTCATTCATTCATTCTCTGTGTTTCAAAGGCATCCCCACACAGAGAACATTACAGTAATCTAACTTGGATGTGAACAAAGCATAGATGACTGTGGGCAGATTACACTTTTTGAGGATGACTGTAGCTGGTGAACTAGTCAGACCTGAAAAAGGTGCCAGAGAGGAGACCTGAGCTCCCAATGGTAGGCCAGTAGCACCCCCAAGCTATAAATCTGATCCTTCAGGGGGCAGCTCCCTCCAGGAAGGCTGACTCTGCAGTCTCCAAGCAGCTTCTCCATCTACCAAAAACACCTGAGTCTTGTCTGGACTGAGCATCAGTTTATTGGCCCTCATCCATCCTACTACCTTGTCCAGGTACCTATGTAGGACTCCCACCAACTCACCAGGCTTAGTTGTTAAGGAGAAATTGCGCCTCACTCTAAATTCCTGAATGACCTCTCCCAGTGGTTTCATGTAGATGTTAAATAGCACGAGGGACCCCCCAAGCTAAATGTCACAGGGCTGAGCACCAATCCCCCAGCATCACCTTCTGGAATTGGTTGGTCATATAAGAGCAGATTCACTGTAATACAATGCCCCTGCTCCCAATCCAACCAGTCTCTCCAGAAGGATACCATGGTTGATAGTATCAAAGCAACCTTATATCATGGAAGGGGAAGAAAGACTCTTTTTAAAATACTCTCTGGCTCACTTTCCCTTCCTAATTAGATTGCTGTTTTAAAGTGGGACACAGGTCTACACCAGACAGTTTGACTCCAAAAGATTTCCTCCATATGTAGAGTACACGTTGGATGTTATGACCCTGACATGTCTATCAGTTTGGATAACACACACAGGCAAATGAAAACCTACTTTCCTAAAATTTCTGCTTGAAATACTAATGTGCTTTTTACCCAATGAAGGTGAGTGTTCACTCTGATATATGATGTCATTCATAGCTGCATAGTGTAATTGGTTCTCAGAGCCACCAAGGCCATCCTAAGAGGCTTGTAACAAGCACTGACTCTTGCAGTTTGATAAGATACTGATAAATTCACATCCCAAAGGGAGGGGGGACATGTCTGCCTGTTACACAGTTCTGAAGTATACAGTCAATCAAAAGTAAGGCTGTGCTTCCAAGAGGGCATTTGGGTTTCTTTTAAAGCACCTAGCATGTTTACCCAATGTGATGTTTGTTTAGCAGTTAATTTTTCATGGTTTATTTGAAACCTGGTGGAAAAGGGGTGATAAGGTGGGCTCATGACTGACACCAGGGTCAATATATGATCACTGGTAGAATCATAGAAGGGGCCTAAGGACCATCCAGTCTAACCCCCTGCACCATGCAGCATGACCTGAAGTACCCCTGACAAATAAATGTCTAATCTCTGCTTGAATACTTCCAAGAAGGGAGAGTCTAAAACATTGCTGGGCAACCAATTCCTCCACTGACCTGCCCTTATTGTTAAAAAGTTTTTCCTAATATCCGCTGATATCTCCTTATACATAATTTAAACCCATTATTACAAGTCCTTGCATGGGAAATTCCAGCTGATTTGACCTAGCCTGCACCCTTGCGAACATAGTGTAAACAGACATAATACACCTATAGAGATCTATGCAATGAGAGTTCTGTCTATGGGAGATGCAAAATAAATAAATAAATCAGGATTTTTCGGGTTTGGATGTATTGGACCCGAAAAATATTGGCATTTCCCAATATCCCTGAATCCCAATACTGGTATGGTATTTGAATCTGAGATTTCGGCTCCGTTATACATATGGAGACCATTATTTTCAATGGTCTCCATAGAGTATAATGGGGAAAAGACCCAAAGGTATCTTGGGGGCTGGGGAGGCTGTTTTTTGAGGTAGAGGCAACAAATTGCAGTATAACTTCTATTGTCTCTCCTCAAAAGAACCCCTAAGTTTCAAAAAGATTGGAATGACATTGGATGACATCATCAACCAGCAGCTTATATAAAGCAAAGAAAGTTGCAGGAAGCTGGGTGTTAGTGAGCTTGTATTAACTGTGGTCTTGGGGTGGTGGTGGGAGGGAATAAGTTAATTATATTACACTATCCCTAAAGTGTGGGAGAAGGTATCAAAGTCTTTGATACTGGTCATTTATCCAGCAGACAAGGGGCAGCTATTTAGCTGGATTTTCAGCTTGATACCTGCCCTTGCAATGAAAAAGGAAGGAAATGTAAGACAGTCCAAGTACCACTCCATTTCTGCTTAGCCAGTTAGCATCTGTGCATCAATAATCCCTATCAGGGATTATTTTTTGCTTTCTCTCTATGAGATATCACTGTCCTTATTTGCTTGTTGGAGAGATGTTTGAGATGCCTTCTAAAATGTTGGTAGTTGGTGTTCATATATGTTAGACTAAAGTTAGCATTTTAAAAAAATTAAATCCCCTTCTCCAAGGAAGAGGAATGCATCTTAAATCCTGGGGTGGTTGACTTTCAGTGCAATCCTAAACAGAGCCACACCCTTCTAAACGCATTGACTTCAACAGAATTAGAAAGGAGCTGTTCTTCTTAGGATGGCACTGTTGGTACACAAGTGTCCCTGTTTTCATCTGTGATGGGGGCAAGCTCTTAGGGGCTTCTATGGGGCACAGACTTCTAAAGAATGTCCTTTGAGGATCTGGCTTCCAGCAGGTCAGTGTCATTCCACATCTCATTTTAGAATTTAAATACCTATGCAGTCACTGCAAAGGTAAATGACATCTCAACGGCCTACTTCTAATTCTGGAATCTGTCCTGTGCTCACTATACCGTCTGCTCAGCTCAGAGAACCTATCTACAAATATCTTAGCAAAGAAGCAGTTAACCCCCGTTATCCTTTCCAACAGGTCATCACTGTGCCAATGCATTTCTTGGTTTGTTAAGCATCCTAATTTTTATTTCAAGATGCTGCATAAAGCAATTGCCGCTGGGCAGCAATTAGTTCATAATAAGGTCTTATGGCAAAAATATTGTCAGCAGCAAGGGAGAGAACAGTGTTTGGTTCTGCATTTCAGGACTCCCCTTTCTACAAACTGATAGGCAAGCTCTGTCTCATTAGCATGCTGGGGTGGCACTTGGACAATTTTGCCTGTGTTCCTCCTCCAGTGGCACTTTTAACCACCAGGAGAAATGATTGCATTTACAAAGAAGCTCTTCAGGAAGTTTAAGTTTTAAGTCTCTAGCTATTGGTTGTTATTGTGGTTGCTGCCTTTGCATGACCTTTGTGATCCTGAAATACAGGAAGCAGACCTCTTCAAATCTAAGCCAACTTTTGTAAAAAACAAAACAAAACAAAAAACAAACCCCAAATACTACCCGCTAGATCCATGTGCAGTTAAGTTCAATTTGACTTCATAAATACATACATGGTTTTAATCCGCTGCCTTGAGCCTGCCTGCCAGGCAGGTGGGATATAAATTGAAATAAATAAATGAATAAATAAATAGATAAATAAATAATCCATGGACAGATGTGGAGGCTGGCTGAAGCAGTGGCAATTTCCCCTGGATTCAGTTTTTCAGAAAAGAGCCAGTGCTCTTTGACCTCAAAACTGTGCCTCCTGATCTAAGCCGTGTTGAGGCAAAGAGTTACAGTACCCAATACAGTTTTTATTCACACTTCTAGCATAAGTTGTTGCTGGTCTTATTGTCAGTGTCAGACATAGAGGGCTTTTACTGTAAAGATCTGCAGATGTCCATAGCTATTCTTGACCATTGGCAACTGTCAGTTTTGTGCCACAAATTCAGGCTATGCATCACCCTAGTCTTTATTTCTATGATGCAGGCTTGCCAGCAGTGCTACCTATATTGTTAACATGTTCCAGGGCTTCAGCTTGATGCTGCAGATATGCTGCAAGTGCATCCTTTGGCCGCATAAACCTGTCTTTGTTATGTAGGCATGCACGTGTTTGAGTGCGCACACACATGGAACACTACAAGTGAAAAGGCTTATGAATTGCCTGGGTTGGTATTTTGTCTGCATTTCCTCCTGATAACAAACTTAGCATAGTAAAGCAACCCAAAGGCACAGCTGTTTTATTTCACATCCTTGCTGATTTGAGCAATATTATAAAATACCAACAGTTGGTCTGTGCTCGTAAAGGACATTTGAATAGATGTTTCTAATTTCAACTGGCAGAGCTTTGCTGTATTCTGACCTTCTGAAAACAAGCCTTTACAGTGGAAGGAGGGCAAACAGAATCTTTATATTCCTCACTGATGGCATATTTCACTTGAGGTGGGGTATGTAGAGACTTTTCTAACTATAATGATCTGCTCAAGGAAATTTATTACTGTACAAGAGATGCGTGGCAGTCTTGCAGTATAAACATGGTAGATCAAAACTAACAACGTTTACACCCCCCCCCAGTTTACTACAAGATTTTCTAAAAATCTATTGAGTATCTGCCTTTGCTTTTTAAAATGCCAAACCATATATATATTTCCTAACTGAGCCAAGAGATCCCCAGGTTTTGCAAAAAAAAAAAAAAAGAGGAAGGGGGTTATTGTTACTGTGCGCAACCAGGAAGACACATGTACATTATACATTTATTTAGTTCATTTGTAGTCTGCCTTTCTCCCCGGTGGGGACTCAAAGCAGCTTACACCATTCTCTCCTCCATTTTGTCCTCATAACAACCCTGTGAGGCAGGTTAAGCCGAGAGAGTGTGACTGGCCCAAGGTCACCCAATGAGCTTCCATGGCATGAGTGAAGATTTGAACCCAGGCTTCCCAGATACTCATCCAACACGCTTCACCACAACGCCACACTGGCTGGTGAGAACTATTGGTGAGAATGTGATCCACTTTCCATTTGGGTCCAAATCCCTCTTTTTCTGCTCTCTCTCGCTCTCTCACTTATGCTGCACACCCAGTTTAAAAGAATGACACCAATTTGGGAAGCAACCCATACAATGACAAATAGGGACCAAGGACAAAGTGGTGAGGCACCTCGACAGATTTGGTTGGAGAGACTGGAAACAAAAACAAAGGTTACTGAGGTGAATACTGAGGAGGAGGAGGAGATTGGATTTATACCCTACCCTTCAGTACCTGAAAGAGTCTCAGAGTGGTTTACAATCCCGTGCCCTTCCCCTCCACACAACAGACACCCTGTGAGGTAGGTGGGGCTGAGAGAGCTCTCTTGAGAACTGCCCTTGAAAGAACAGCTCTGAAAGAACTTATGACTAACCCAAGGTCGCACCAGCAGCTGCATGTGTAGGCATGGGGAATCAAATCAGTTCTCCCAGAGTCCATGCTCTTAACTGTTATGCCAAACTGGCTCTCCTACACCAAAGTGTAAAGAGTCAATCATTCCACACACCCTAGTGCTGTGTGAATTACTTCAGTCAAAGGAGAAAGGAGACATGAAGTCAAGAAGAGGCATCTTTAGGTACCCATCTGTGCAGATTAAGGTCTAAGGTTCAAATCAAGGTTAGGAATCTGAGCATTTTGGGGAGCACATAGTTAAAATAATCAGGAGGCAATGGCAAGATTGATGTGACATCATCAACAGACTACCCATCAGAAATTTACCATTCTTTGTTCCTGTTCATTCAGAAGGCATTGTGACCTCAGGGTGAATCGTCTGACCAATTAATGGTGGTGGTGGTCTTCTTTTGGTTTTATCTAAAGTGTAATTCTAAAGAGATTTCTATTCTGAAAAACTTGTAAAAATAATCTGTATATCCAATCCAATGGAACAATTTTAGGCCCCATCACTAGTAAGGACTTCCTTTGGAAGAAGTAAGTTGTCAGTACTCTCTAAAGCAGATTTAAAGTATTTTCCTCCTTTATAAGTGCATAATGATTCGAAGTTGAATAGGGCTACAAGGCCCTGTTGACTTGTCCTCTGTATCTAATGTATATTGGTGCAGGTAATTATTCAACTTTGATTGCGTTAAAGTGGCAGGGTTATGATTAAGAAGGTCACTGGCTGGCCTGGATCTTTTCTTCTGTTTATGAGCCATACCAGTAACCAACCACTCAACCATATACCAATTGTTAAGTGGCTTGTCAGTATAAGATCAACATAATTTCATTTTGCATTTAATTCTAGAAACCACTGCTTCTTCACTGTCCTGGCCCAGGTACATGCAGTTCATAGCCATTTAAACCAAACAGTTGAGCGGTGGTCCCTGCTGCTCAGCTGTTTGGAAACACCTGCTTTCTGTTCCCTGTGGCTTTTTGGGGGGAGCAGAAAGCTCCCCACTATTCAACTGTTTGGAAACCGCTTCTTTTTGCTCCCTAAAACCATGGGGTGCAGAAAACAGGGGTTTAAACTATATGGCTCACAAACTGATATGAACTGGTTGCATTCATGACCAGCATATCAATTTGTGGTTCAGTTCATAGTTCAGCCATGAACCATGAACCGAACCACAAAAATGGGGTTTGTGCTCATCCCTACTTGGTTTCTCTGTAGCTAAATATTCAATAAAACAAAGATTGTTGGATATGTGTCCAAGTGAATACTGGATTACTAGGTACGCTGAGAAGCCTCTCTTTATAAGCAGTCCCCTCCACTTTAACCCTTTCAGCCTGTTTTACTGATTTATAAAATTCTGAGTATAGAAAGGCTTTTACTAAACAACATCAGGATATTTTGCAATTTGTAATGTTAAGAACAAGTCTGCTCTTGCGACCATGGATTCATTGAGGATTTGGATCATGTGATTCTATGGTGCCCAAGGTCCACAGAAGATTGTGAAAGATATCTTGGGAACAAGGAGGTTGGACTGGAACAAAGTGATGATAGATAGATAAATAGGTAGCACTACACCTGGCAAAGTTCACAGTTATAAAGATGCAGTCAAAATCCTCTGATGCAAGTTTGGTCAATAACTAGTTCATTTGCTTTATGCTGGATCATTCATTATTATAGAAGTAGTAAGTTATTTTTATTTATTTATTTCTTCAATTGTTACCCTGCCCTCCCTGCCAAAGGTTATTGTACGTTCTGCTTCTTTTAGCTAACAAGGTTATGTTTTAAACACTTACCATATATTTTAATCTTCTAATGGGTATTTTTTTATGGATTTTACTTGATACTGCGAATGCTTTGTTTTTATTTTGCTTTGCTATGGCTTTGAGCTAATGCAATAAAACAAATTGAGGTGACATCATAGTATACTGAGAGTTAAGCAGCTACACCCGGGTGGACTTCAGCACATGAAGCTGCCTTATACTGAATCAGATCATTTTCTACTCAGATTGGAATGGCTCTTCAGGCTCTCAGACAGAGGTGTTTTGCATCGCCTGCCACCTGATCCTTTTAACTGGAGAGGCCAAGGACTGAACACGAAACTGTCTGCATTCAAACCAGCTTCTCTATCACTGAGCCACAGCCCTCCCCTTGGAGCAAATCAAAGGGTCACTTTGGGGACAGATTCTAGCCCCAGCTATAGGACAGGGAACAAGATCTGGCAACAAATATTTTCTTTCTAGGGTTAGAGAGAGGAGAGTGAATAAGGGGGAGACTTCACGGGTGTAACTGAAATGGACAGAAGGGAGGAGGGGGGTGGTTCAGGATCCCAGAGTATTATGTCTTGGGCAATGTTGGCCTGATTTTTGGCATGCAAATTTAAATAATTTAATTTAGATACATTAGAGGCATAAGAAACTCTCTGAGAAATGGAAATGTGATAAGTCCATTTTGTGGCTAAGGGCACACTAATTATCATAAACACAATCTCGCATGAAGCTGCTTTAGTCTGTATCAGACCATTGGTCCATCTAGGTCAGTATTGTCTACTTATACTAGCAGCTTCTCTCTAGGGTCTCAGGCTGATGTCTTTCACATCACCTACTTCCTGGTTCTTAACTGGAGATATGCAGAGTAGATCTGGTCCTGACATCACATGTAGGGATAAGAGAAGAGAGAACAATAATCAAGGTAGAGACTTGATGGCTCCCAAAGCCTAAGAACCCAAAACTGCATGCAGTACTGGTTGCTGGAGGCAACCCCACTTCTTACTGATATGTTCTGTATACAAAAGACTAGAACAGACACAGTTGTGCACTTATACTTCCTCATAATCCACACAGGAGTACAGGATTATGGGCACAAAACAGAGGATACACATGAAAATTGGACACATATGCTCCACTGCACCCTCCTCAATAGGCAACAAGAACCTGCCTCCTTGATCCAATCCCACTGCAGATCCTAAACTCTGCACAAAATCAGGCCAGTGCCAAAAAGTTTGGCCATTTGAAAACCTATATTTTGGACTTCTCAGCCCCCTCCAGTTTTGTAGCTGGTTGTGAACCCAAGCCTCCTTTCCCAAATTCACAGTTAGTTTGCTGAATCATTTCTGGTATAACTTGTGCAACAGGATATGTTTTCAAACCATAAAGCCAAACAAAAATTCTAGTAAATTATTGAGGCATGTGTGGCTTTCAAGGATACGGACATTTGGCGTGCTTTGCTATTCAAAAAGTAAAAGCATAACAACAATTCTTAGTTTCTAACTTTTGTGACTGTATATATTAACTTACTTCTAAGTAAAGAACAACAGTTTATTTGCCAATGCCAACACATCCTACCAAATTTTTATTTTCATTTGTGGAGAGTGGGTTGATTGCTTGACTGGAAATCATTTGTGTTGTGAGTTTAAAATAACTATCACAGTCCTTTTCAAACAGATCCACTTACATGGAATATGGCTGTCCTGTAAGGCATACTCACAGTCCACGTACAGATTTTGTGGGCTCATCTATGACCATAACTAAAGGGCAACTTGGAAACCTCTATTATTATTTTTACTTGTCTACCTTACAGAAGTATCCACTTAATCTCAGATAGTGTATAAACTTTGTTCCTGCCTTATTTTTTAAAATCACCTCCCATTACATAGAATTCTTTTTTTTTTATTGAGGATATACAAAAAGATATATAAATGAAAATACCATGCAGTCAAATGAATCATAATGTATTAAATAAAAGAAGTGCCGGGGTGTGTGGGGTACAGGGATAAGAGGGTGCAAATTATGTTAGCCTACGATTCCCTGACGTGGCCATTAGCACCTTTCCTGTGCCTGCCAAGTGTTTCTAGAAAGTGAGTGGAGCCAGGTGTGGCTTCTGGTTGGCCATCAGAGATCCTATTGATTTTGAAGATTTAAAAAAGTTGATTCAGCAGCAGCTGCTACCATAGCTCAAAGACCTTCACTGCAGGACTGAAGGTAAGCTCTATTTATGAAAGAAAGTATTTTAACCAATATTTTCATTTTAAAAGGCATCCTTTTAAACAGAGCTTCTGGCTGAAATGCTGGAGAGTTACTACTATTTATGCACAACCTCACTACTGGACATTTTATGACCCTGCCTCCTGTGGCAACCATTTTGGACCTTGTGTCAGAATTCCAAAGATTCCTGCAGTCTCCAAAAGGTTGGGAATCCCTAGAAAAGCCAATCATGTAAGGGAGAAACCAACCAACCAATAAGAAAGAGCAGTCACAATGTAAGTATGTTTCTGTAATGAGCTGGTGGTGGGGTGATTTGGGAAGTGTGGTCCATGAAAACCAAGAGGAAATACAAAACATTGTAAAAAAGAAGCTTCCTTTGCTTGGCCTGTTGTCTGGTGCATAAGATGTGTGATTTTGTCCATGAGGCTGTGGTTCCACATGTCAGGTAGACAGTAGTCATGTTGTCGAAGGCTTTCACAGCTGGAGTTCATAGTTGCTGTAGATTTTCCAGATTGTGTAGCCGTGGTCTTGGCATTGTAGGACCTGACGTTTCGCCAGTAGCTGTGACTGGTATCCTCAGAGGTATAACACAGAGAGTACTCCATCTTTCTGTGTTATACCTCTGAGGATGCCAGTCACAGCTACTGGCAAAATGTCAGGTCCAGAATGCCAAGACCACGGCCACACAACCCAGAAAATCTACAGCAACTAGTGGTCGTGTTGTTGTAGATTTCTAGTAAGATGTCACTAAAAATACATTCTCTAAAAATGTATTAAACATAAATACTAAAACCCATCTAAGCTGCTATTTTTATTTATTTGTTTTCAAATTCGTATCAAGTCAAACATAACTCCATGTATCAAGTCAAACATTACTCCATAAAGGTAACATCATATCATAAAACAATCAAAACAGTATAAAGCCAATAACCACTTCAAATAGAAAGCAATGTCATATAAACAAAACAGCAGTACCAACAGGTCTAAAGACATAAATATGAACGCCAGCTCATAAATTGACAAGCTCCCAAGATTGCTGGAACAAAATGGTTTTCAATAGCTTTCCAAAAAATAAAAGTGAAGCTGGTTTGTAGGGATGACAGGGCCATGAAGATTTATACTGAGGGCACCACAACAGAGAAGGTCCTGTTCTTCTAGAGGTTCCTCAAGCCTCTGACAAAGATAGAACTCAAAGCAAGATTTCATCAGATAACCTGGGACAGTGTCTGGTGCAGTGGGGAAACCAAACTGTTATAAGATTTCAGGAAGGACTGCAAAATTGGGCTTTAGCATGGATGAGGAATATAATCTCTTTAGATCAACTCTCTTGTGTTTCTGAATATTGGCTGAGTACAGACTGGCAGTTTGCTCTGGTAGCCAGTCGTAGCAAAAAAGCCCCGGAATAAACTATACCGGGTTTTCCCGTTCACACAGCGGGGGCCACTGCCGGAAGATACGGGACGGAGGCACGCGGGAGCGTTCAGACTGCCGCGCTGGAGGCATGCTATATTTGCCGTTTCCCCATTAATTCGGCTGTGGGTGTATGTGCGCATGAGCACCCATGCGCATAAGCGCATTTTGCCGATTGGGGGAGGACCCTGCAGTGCCGGCACCACATTGGGCAGTAGAGCGGAGCACAGCCAATCACACCGCTGCTGCCTTCTGCCCAACGCGGGTTGCTCCCGGCTTTTCGGCTGCGTGTTCAGACTCCCCGGAAGCGGAGAAACGTGCAACACATGTGGGCTTTCAGATTTGCTACGGGTTTTATCAGGTATCTTTTTAATCTGGCGGTGAAGCGCAACAGCACGGATTGGCTATGGGTGGGGGACGCCAGGCAGATGTGCTTGTGTGAACGCCCCATTTACTCCGGGATTGAGTTGTCGCTGGCCTGGGTCCTTACCGGGGCAAATTGCCAGTCTGAACTCAGCCATTATATTAAAAATCTGGAGTATTACCACCTTCTTCCCCACAAGCCACTAGTTTCCACCAATCTCTATATATTTTAGCCCCCACGTGGTATAAAACAGAAACATCTCCAATTAATTGAATTAAATGATGTTCATATGGTATAAAATGTGTGCAAGAGCCATTGCCCCTTTATTAGTGCTCTATTAGTGAATTCATTTCATAATCCAGTGGTTGGTAAATCGTTTTCAAATTAAAATAAATGTTTCCTTTGAGGTGAAGGGAAAAGACATTATAGATTCCCGGATGTTCTCATTTTCCCTCGTGTTCAATTGTATGAGTGGCCTTCACAGTTCATTTCAAACATGTGCCAAATCTAATCGTAACAAATGCTCAGTAGGAGTGGAATTCACTGGCATCTAAACCAAACATTAAGATGAGATGGATGTAATAGAACAATACACTTATTATAGTTAGCCTCAGTAGTTAAGTGTTTGTAATAGGATTAGGGGAACATATTTATTTTAGAGTTCATCCTTGCAGGGAACTACAATCTTTTAGGGATACTGCTGCCATTCCCAAACTCTGTGCATACTCAAGTGCCTTTGTGAACAAGGAGGTTTCTATCTATTAAAATGAATACAAAAAACTTTGTGGGTAATAGAACTCTGTGACTGAGAGCTGACTGGATCACAGTATAAGGGTATTCCACAGAAGTTGTACCAAGCAGCTTAACTGTTATAGATAGAGATACAGTTTAATTATTGACTGCATAGCTGAGGCAGGAAAATTATGGATGGTGGCTCACCTGTGTTCATCAAGGCAAGTTCTTATTACCTGAAAACTCCACCCATATTCATTAACAATTTCCACATAAACATTCACCATTCTGGCTATTGTTTCCTCACAAAGTTTGGAATCAATTGATGTAACCACAGAAGAGACTGGGGAGCAATGCCCTTCTTAAATATAAGTGGGGTGATTTGGGTGCCCCGTGTGTAACTGGCAATCATTCCCCAAACCCCTGCCTCTCCTCCAGGGCTCTGTACGAATCCTTGTGATTGTGGCCTTATGCAACAGAAGGTGATTGTCAGACAGCAGAGCCCATGGAACTCCACTGGATGAGACGGTGTGAGCAAGCCTCAGCTTAAAAAGGGTGAGGAAAAACTTTTCTCAGAGAGGCTATTTCATGGCTTTGGATAAGAGTGTCAGCTTAGCCAGGTTTTTATTTGGCTTTTAGCTGTGGTTTGGAGTTGACTTAGGGAACAAAGTTTGTTTCAGAGAGACAAATAAGCATCCTGTTAAGGGCCCTACATTCCTAACATGTGTATAGGATCCAGTGGACAGGAGCTCTGTGTGGTAAAAGAGCAGCCTTGAACCTGCTGAAATAACCTGTCTGGAGAAAGGGGAATCAAATATCCCCTTGAGATTTATTTACTTTATTTGAGGCTCAGGCTGCTATAAAGTGGTTAGTCTCATTAGGGAAAGTTTGCAATCCATGGCGCTGAAGCTGAGAAGCAGTTCACTTTTTTGTGAAATATTTCGACAAAAGATCCTTACCCAGTTAAATACATGATTTTCTGTGAAAGCTTTCCTGTTCATCTTCATCAATGTCTTTTCTGTCTAGTCAAATATCTCTGGATTATGAAATATCTGCTTATCTCATAAATAATCACAACCTTGGTCTGGCAGGTTCCCAAATAAGAGACAATTAGGGAGCACACAGCTTACATGCTACCAATCAAAACTTGCCCCCCTTTATTTGATTGTGGGCAGCTGGGGTTTAGGAGAGGTCAGAATGCAGGAGTGGACATTTTTCATTCCACTGGGCAGTTGCTTCAGACTCTTCCTTCCTTCCCACTGCCCATAGCCATCATAGTAACCTCTAGTGAAATCCTAAACAGAGTTAGATCCTTCTAATCACATTCAGTATTCCCTCTAAGATGAGTTAGTGTGAGCTAGCTCACAGTTTTTTAGCCTCCGGCTCACACATTTTTGTCTTAGCTCAGGAAGGATGGCTTCAGAGCAAACTAATTTATGCAGTAGCCAAATCACTCAATCACAACTTTAATGCCAGTAGCTCACAAAGTAGAATTTTTGCTCACAAGACTCCAAAGCTCAGAGGAGCATTGAAATTCACTTCAATGGACTTAGGTTATAACTCTGCTTAGATTTGCAATGTTGATCTTATAGTTCCAGACCCCAGTTCTCAAGTTCTGATCCTGCACTTTCTATCCCATACTGCTGCTTCATTTCTGACTGAATATCCCACTGTCCATTCATATGCTTTGTTGTCATAGCACGTTTAATTTATACTCCAATGGCATATGCTCTCATTGGAACGAGAGCCAGCCCACATGTTCTGTTTCCTCTGCTAACTTTGCCAGGACTGGGTCTGAGAAACACTGGTGAATTTCAGAGGCATCATGATGGCTTTTGATGGTGATGTGAGATTCAGAGCAATGTACAAAGATCTGACCCTAGGCTGCAATCATATGCACAATTAGACTAGCCATAGGTGCGAATGCTGGGCAGACTTAAAGGGCGTGATCAGACAACAACATCTGGGAAGTGCCCCGCAGCCATCGGCAACCCGTTCTGCTCCACTGCATAAGTGGAGTTAAAAGACACCGAGGAAAATCTAGTAGTAAAAGGGTTGTGATGGGCCATGGATGGACTTTCCCCTGTCTGATCGCTCCAGCGTGCTCTCATGGTGTCAGGATGGTCTCATCAGGTCATCCCAACTCCTTGCTGTTGTCCCCCCCCAGTATGCGCATCATCGCAAACTCCGCTGAGGGAGCCCTCAGTGTGGAGATGCGATTCATCAATTCCTTGTTTAAGTGCATCGGAAACAAACAGCAAAAAAACCCCAACCCACCTGACTCACCCGTGGTTGAGTCTGATCACGCAGTGGCGGGCTGTGCCCACAGCTTCCAAGGACTGTGTGATCATGCAACTGTGGGTCAAATTCCTCTGGAGGAAATAGCCTCACTTCCCCTTCCCACTTTATCTTGTGCGTCTGACCACAACCTTAGAAAAAGAATCCCAATCCTATCCTAAGCAGTACATTTTGAAAGCATTTATTAGTTTGTTTTATTATTACAGTCTTAAGACCAGCATACAATACAAACATAATACGAAAAAGAGGGGAGAAAACAGAGATAATATACAGAATAAAATCTAAATTTAAAAACTTTTGAAATGCGACTCCTGCAATCTAAGAATCAATGCACAGAACTCAGCAACTGAATGTGTAATCTTTGCATTCTTATCTGATAGAAGCCAGTGAAGTCTTGCTTTGTTTGTATTAATGTGACCAGGTGTCCTATCAGCTAACGGGGTAATGATTTTAAGATGAGCCTCTCTGTAGAATGGGCAACGGAAAAACATATGTTCTACTGATTCGACCTTGCATGAAGTGCATGAACATAGCCTTTCAGGGTAGGGGTTTTTATTGTACATACTTTGAATAACTGCAGATGGAAGGGCAGAACATCTGGCTAGGAGCATTTATTAATACTGTTCCATACTTCATAGTAATTAGAACCACAGGGGTCTTGAGGGAGAATCATGTGTTCTACAATGGGGAGCAAGGAATATTTGACAAGCCCATTCTGCCTACTGGTATCGGAGGAGCAAAAAGGGTGTCTTTTAAGTTTTATGACAGGCAAGCATGCAAAGTGCATCAGTAAAATATGGTACAACAGAAAAAGGAATAGGATGTGTGTCTGCTCAACTAGCCCTCTAGGTTCTCCAATAACTTCTGTCTGACTTGCAGACAGGAAATTATTCATTCTATCCACATGACAATTTTTGTCATGGGAATGACATGCAGAATCCTCTGACAGAAAATCATAATATGGGATGCTACTTCTGACTTACATGTTTTTCTGGATGTCCCACTATGTTTTTTCAGTGATTAATGTGGGCAAAGTGATTTCCCATAACTCCATAATGGTTTTCTGGTACTCCATACCTATCTGCTCCTGCTTATTTACATCAGTGGATGCAGTCCTGAAACAGGATATATCCAGTGCTTAAATATTAACTAAGCCTCATTTATGACAGAGCTTCAGTTCCATAGCACGTGCAATAAGAACAACCAGCTTT
Organism: Gekko gecko; assembly: GCA_029375565.1. NCBI lineage: Eukaryota > Metazoa > Chordata > Lepidosauria > Squamata > Gekkonidae > Gekko > Gekko gecko. The sequence continues at coordinate 125,835,564 of JAPDNY010000007.1, forward strand.
TGTACATAGTTTCCAAATGGTCCTGCATTGTGGTTTATCCTCTCTTTTTAGAAATTTACCACTAGTCATATTTTGTAGAAAAATCTAACACTGGCATAATCTCTAGTTTTACCACTTCTCTGTAGGCAGCAAAAATTGAATACTTACTTGGATTTATTTTATTTTTTTCTGGCTTCAATGTGCCTAACTAAATACTTTGAAACAGGAATTAGCTACACTTGACCATTCTCACATCAGAAAAACAACCAATCCCTGACTGCAGAACATGGGGAGAGGAGGGGGGTATTACCCAGGTTAAGGCCTCCAGCTCATAAATCTAACAACCTCAGGAAATGATTCATGGTTTCACTTTGGAAAACCTCTCAGGAAAGAACAGAAATCAAATGCATATTCTGTTTCTCAAACTAAAGTCATATATCATGTTTCACTGCTAGTCTATCTCCCCCCAAGGGCTCCAAAAAGCATATAGGGCGACCACTGAGTTAAGAACAGTTTTGTTATATTGACAGAATATTTCATTTAAGGAGGAAATGAGCCACACAGTCCTGCTGAATATAGCAAATTCGCACACTTTTTAAAATATGGCAGTGCTTTTATGCTCTCTTTATGTAGGTAACATCACATTTGTATCCCACCTTTCCTCCTAGGAACCTTTCCTCTAACCAGGCAGCCAGCAGGAGACTAGAGGGTGACGTGGGTGTGGGAATGGCTATCGCCAATGGCATGATGTTACTTCCAGGTTTTCCCTGAAAGTGACACCACACCCCTCTAGAAATCGCCAGAAATTCTTTGGTAAAACTATAGAGTTAATGGTGACTCCTAGAGAGGACTCATGCACATATATAGACCCTTGGCCAAGGTCAGTATTATCTACCCAGACCAGCAGTGGATCTGCAGGGTCTTTCACATCATCTGGTACCTGGTCATTTTAACTGGAGATGCTGGTGATTAAACCTGGGACCTTCTGCATGCAAAGCAAATGCTCTACTGCTGAGTCACAGCTATTCCCCAAAATCTCAGATCTCCTTACCTCTCCTTATTACCAATGGAATTGAGCAGTTGTCAAACAGCTTTATCACTGCACAGTAGCTGTGGTGGTGAATTTTCATTTCCTTCTGCCCTGGGGCTACTTTGCCAACTCCACAGTAGATGAAATTGATTTTCCTCCAGGGTCCTGGATGGTTGGGTTGAATAATTAAATTAAATGGTGGTAGGAAAACTGTGACTATGTATTACAAAATGCACATATTCCAAAGAATATTGATAATACAGACACAGAAAAATCCAAATGGCAATTAAAAAAAAAGATGATTTATAAAGAAGAAGAGGAAGAAGAAGCAGAAGGGTTGGGTTTATACCCCATCCTTCATTCAGAGTCTCAGAGTGGTTTACAAACTCCTTTCCTTCCTCTCCCCATAACAGACACCCTGTGAGGTAGGGTGGGCTGAGAGAGCTCTGAGAGAACTGCTCTTGAGAGAACAGCTCTGAAAGAACTGTGACTGACCCAAGGTCACGCAGCTGGCTACATGTGGAGAAATGGGGAATCAAGCCTGGTTCTCCAGATTAGAGTCTGCTGCTCTTAACCACTACACGAAACTGGCTCTAAGCGACTGACTGTCTTTCTCATTCTTTATTTAAACAATTGGCTGCAGAGTGGCACACAGCAATGACAGTTCTGTGGTGGGGTGGATTAATGCTACTATTGGCTATATGAGAATGTGCATATATGAAATATAGCTGATTGCACTGTACTATTTAAATTTGCTAAAAGTAACCTAATGAAGAGGGTCACAGATAAATCAGTTCCCTGCTTACAGCCAGTGAACAAAACAGCAATCAAACCGGTGGTTGCTTGAATATCCTTCATGTACAAGAAGGCCAGAGAGAGCGCTAGGATAGAAACCATTGGTTGATTTCAGAAGGGTTCTTCTTATGTTCTTGCCAATCTACAATTAAATACTTCTTAAATTTAATCTAGCTATCCACAGCTTCATAGTTCTTGGGTTACTGTATAACTTGTTACAGAATGGAACAAAAGCATCTTCACAGTTTCACAGGACATATGGAAAGTAACATAAAGACACTGGCTGAAAAGGAACTCAGAAAGGTTATTATGGAATGATGCAAAATGCAAATTAAAATTTTGATTTTTAAAAATAGAACATTGGAAGTACAAGGGCAGTAGATGACTTTTCTGTATGAATGCATATTGTACAGTGGCTCAGATTTTTTGGTCATAACATTAGGCTGGCCCTGATCCTTTTAGTGGAAATGACAAGTCCTTAAGTGCTGAGGCAACTTTAGCTAAATCTGCCACATACTTCAGAATTTGTTTTGCAAGTAAGATTAATGTCTGATCCTAACAGAAGATGCATTTTGTATTTCCTGCAGTGGTTTATTCCCTCTCCCCAGTTTTTTTGAAGTGACTAAGCAGTTCTATAATCTCATCATTGGTCTTGCCTGCAGAATTTCAGCAGATAATAACTGGTCATGTAATTTCACCATCATTTACATAGCGCCTTCTGGCTGGAAGAACTCCAAAGTGCTTTGGAGAGGTGGTGCACATCAATATAGATTCAGTTCTTCACTTTTATTTCCCTTGCATAATATTATCACCTTTCGGCATTCAAACAATAACGCTGCCTTTACTACAGTAGGCAAACTTCTTCCATTCTAAGCCTGCCACGGCTTTTGCTTTACTGGAGGACTGTGCACTCTGTGATTCATTGCAAGAAAGGATTTGCTGACAGATGGCTCTTGGTAGGCTAGGAAGTGAAGACCTCTGGGAAGTCTCTTGTCATTTCAGCCAAACTGCCTAATCTGCAGCGTAATAGATTAGCCATCCCTCAAGATGTTGTAACAATAGCAAGATTCCCAACAGGCTTCTCTGGTATGCTGTGCTGCTGTTATGGTTTTTAGCAGATTTCACCAAAATAGTCCCAAACAGGATGCATCTAGTCCTAAAAATCCAAGTCTTTTTTTAAAAAAGTATTCAGTTTATATTGATAATGTTTCTGTTCTGTGAAGAACTAGCATGTTAGGATTTATCCAGACAATCCAGAAATAATATTCCAACAAAATTTAGTCTTTATTTAGACATTGCACAAATCACGGTTTATGTGAGCTATGGTTGATTTCTGAAACCCAGATTCAGCTTTCAGATTATCACTCAAATTCTGGTCTGCTGCAACAAATGCCAGTTTTATTACCTTTGGGGACAGGGTAAAAGCCGGATTAAGCCAGGCAAAACTATAGTTAAGACTGACTTGTGAATAACAAAACAAACTTCAAGCGATGGTTTCAGATCCCAATTTGATGGATCCTAAGGCTGCAATCCTAAAAACACTACTCAAAATAAACTGTATTGAATAAAATGAGTTTTACTTCTGAGCAGATATGTTTGGTATTGTTCCCTAATTAACCATAGTTAGTGTAGTGACCTGTACTCAGATAATCACACTGAAAATACTACCACTGAAATAACCCTGTCAAGTGACACTCCAGTGATTGTTAGATGGAGAAGGGACATGTAAAAGAATACCTGAGGAACTGGGTAGGTTTATGGAAAGTACAAAAGAAAAAGGCAGTCTTCAAAATAGTCTGGCCCAAATCATACATCCCCTAGCTGGGATGAGGCATTGGTATATAAGGTATCCAATTTTTTCCAAAGGTATTTTTTCCCACTCTCTAGTGACCAGAAAATATTGTTTAATACAGTACTACTTAGAGATCTGTCCACTCAGGCAAGGGTAGTTTATACTGAGTAATTACCAAAGAAAGAAAAATACTACAATATGTTCTTAGCTGTCCTGGAGAAATGCTTAACTCTGCCGCACACCAAAAGATCTGAGTTACCAGAAAAATGATGGTTACATACTAGTACAGTGATCCCTTGGACCAATATGTTTCCTGGGGTTCATTGCCTTTTCCTTCAAACTAAAGAGCCAGTCTTCACTTTCCTTCATCTCCCTGGAGCAAGTGGTGTTTCAGAAGAGCCTAGGAGGCACCACCATAATGTCTTCAGGGGGCACCCATTTGAAAACAGCTGCTTCCATAATTTGAGAACCTCTGAACATTACGTGATCAGTCCCAGTCCTTATGGCAGCCATTTAGTTGTTGGCTGTTCCCTCCCCCATGGCAGCCATTTTATGGTGAATGTCACAACCTCTTCTCAAAATTCCAAAAATATCTATATGTACTATATGTTTGAGGACCCCTATCCTAAAGAGGCCCTTGCTCAGAGTGAAAGAGGAGAGCACAAAAGTGGGCTTGAAACTCAACATCAAAAAAACTAAGATAATGGCATCCGGCCCCATCACTCCTTGGCAAATAGAAGGGGAAGTCATAGAAGTAGTGATAGACTTCACGTTCCTGGGATCCCAGATCACTGCAGATGGTGACTACAGCCATGAAATTAAAAGATGCCTGCTCCTTGGGAGGAAAGCGATGGCAAACCTAAACAGCATGATAAAAAGCAGATACATCACCCTGTCAACAAAAGTCTGCATGGTCAAAGCAATGGTATTCCCAGTAGTAATGTATGGCTGCAAGAATTGGACTATAAGGAAGGCCGAGCGCTGAAGAATAGATTCTTTTGAACTGTGGTGCTGGAGAAGACTCTTGAGAGTCCCTTGGACTGCAAGGAGATCAAATCATTCAATCCTAAAAGAAATCAACCCTGACTGTTCCCTGGAAGGCCAGATCCTGAAGTTGAGGCTCAAATACTTTGGCCACCAAATGAGAAGGGAGCACTCATTGGAGAAGAACCTGTTGCTGGGAAAGATTGAAGGTCAAAGAAGAAGGGGATGGCAAAGGATGAAATGGTTAGATAGTGTCATCAATGCAATGAATAATGAAATTGAGCAAACTTCAGCGGACAGCGGAAGACAGGAGGGCCTGGCGTGATCTGGTCCATGGGGTTGCGAAGAGTCGGACTTGACTGTGTGACTGAACAACAACAACAACAATCTTGGCCTAACACTATTTCAACTTGCATGAAAAATTTTTGGTTTTATTTAATCAAAACTGTTCAGATTGCACAGGGACTAAGAGTATTTGGAAACTAACATGATTGGTGTTTAAGGTTACACTTCTAGTACACATTCAGTCCATGCACTGTTGAAATAAGCCCATACTTTCAAAACAAAGACACCCCCATTGCAGTTTTTTCCTAAGAAAAATTATCTTGCAAAAACTCTCTCAACCTTCCAGCAAAACAATTGTGCCTTATTTGCTACATTTTACTATTATTGAAAATTTGTTACAGTAATTATTATTATTATATATATCACACACACACATATATATACACCTAACACAATCAAGATCTCTTGGTTAACACAATTATATATATTTGTAGAGTTGCCAAAGTCAATTTAAATAAGACTGTTGACAAGCTATTTTTTTAATGATCTGTTCAAGAAGGCTTATCTCTGTTCACCAAATGACTGCTACTGTAGTGCAGGAACCTGCCCTTCTTATCTTGAATCATCTGGTTGTTTCATTTGGTTAATTGCAACTATAGCTTACCCTTTACTGAATATGAAGAATAGCATGTTACCTCTCTAATTGGTAGAGTAGATTAGAACTTCTCTCTTTTGTGATATCTTATTGCTTTGTTCAGCAAATCTGTGCATAACTGTTGACTATCCCAATAAAATTGTTAACAGATGTTCATTCATTTCCCCAGTACATTCCAGAATTAATAACTGTAAAGCTGGATTTTTTTTCTTGTATTGGTGCCATTTAGTGTTTTTGCAAGTGGTTTTACTTCTCTTTTCCCTCTTCTCTACTTAAAGTTGTATGCCTCTGAGAAAGAAAAGGAGGGGGAAGCAAGACTAGATTATCAAGATAGGAATTAGTTTATGGAGGTCAATTCAATCTCAGAAGGATTGCAATGAAAATACAGGTGGATTTTTTTCCATCAAGAAATATTCCAAGGTCCTTGGATAACATTGTTTCCTAGGCACTTACCTTTGAAGAATGAGCAACTGTTAGGTTAGGAAGGGTTTGAGAATGGTTTGATTGGAGTTATTCTCATTGGGCTTGTGATTATTCTGAATGTTATTTTTTATCAGCTGTGAAATGTTTGAGGTAAAGCCAACTGGTTATGCCTCCAGATCATAACATCTGGATGATATTATGGTATCCTAGGGAAAGCTGTTTGCAAATTAGAAATATAAAACAAGATCTTATGTAGAATGAATGGAAATGTACAGAATGTTTCTCTTTTGCTTGCTAAGAAATCTGAACTGTAAGCACTAATCTGGAAACTATGAAGAACTTTGAGAGGAATTGTTGATATGATCATTTAAGTAGAACAACCTAATTTTGCAGAGACATCCGCTAATGTGCATGATTTAACAAAGTCAATTTGGAAAGGAAATGTTGGTGCATCTTTTCAGATGTACATATATTCTATTAAAACTCTAATTCAACATGAAATAAATTGGCATGAATCAATTCCAGTTTATCTCCTTAATTAATTGGCTCTTAAAACTTTCTCTAATCAACAGCAGGTTTGAAAAATTTAATACTGCAAATGGAACAGAGTCTAGAATCACTTAGATTTCTGGGGTCCAGGCTACTGGGAAGTTCTCCTGCTCAGACCACTTTAAGTGAAGGGGAAAGGTGTAAGCATGGTATTCATAGCAATAAATTATTCTGTACATCTGAGTACACAGTAATCTGAGTAGTGGGAATTGTAGAGATTTATGATTAGGAAAGGGACTCAGAAGAAGAAGGAGACAAAGTGAAGATAATAAATAATTACCTTGAATCTTTCTAAGAATTTTAACAGGAATAATCACAAACCCCTTAAGGAATATAACTTCAATTATTTAGCATATTTTAGCTTTATTATACCATTGTTCCTCTGCATAAAAAGGCCCATGCCTCTAATTCAATCTTATGGAAAGACAAAATATGGAAAGTCACAGCTCTGGAAAATATGACATATTCTGGAAAAGTCGCATCTGGAGAAGGGAAAGAAAGCCATTTAAATCCACCCCCCTCCCCTGAGTCTCTCTGCAAAAGCGGAGAGGCTCAGGGGAAGGGGGGCATGTCTTCTGCCTCCACTCCCCTTCTGGAGAAGGGGAGGGCAGGGCAGGGAGGTGGACCAGGAATGACAGGCCAAGTGGGCAAGGAATGGAAGGGGGGGCGCCCGGGCTCCTTACTGCCAGACTGCCACTCTGCCACGCTCCGACAGGAAATGGGTCAGCCTTGGTTAGTACTTGGGTGGGAGACCACTGAGGAAGTCCAGGGTTGCTATACAGAGGCAGGCAATGGCAAACCACCTCTAAATGCCTCTTGCCTTGAATATCCTATGAGTTTGCCAGAAGATGGCTGTGACATGTTGGCAAAAAAAGGGTAGGGGTCATAAAAAGTTACTGAACTGGACTAGGGTGAAAGAGGAATGAGACAAAGTTTAGTTCTAATTTTCTAACACATTTGTTAGAAATGGGGAAAATTTCCCTTTGAGTCATTTGGTAACCTAGTTTGCTTTCCTTTCAAAATTTGCAATTAAAATATTTCATTAATTAAAATTTCACTATGATGAAAAACCTGGGGTTACTTTCCAGAACACATTGGTATCAACATGGTAGCCCTGTGCCTTTGGCCTTGAACCATAATGAAATGTGAGATCAGTTGTCATTTGTTTTGCAAACAAGACTCCCTACAGTTATCATTGTAATACATTTATTAAAAGTGGGAAATATGCTGAAGTCTGGAATGAATTCTTCGTAAAAACCCAGTGGGAATTAACATGCTAATGTTTAAACACACTTTCTGTCTGGAAACCACCAGATCTTTATAATTTCTTGTAGCTTCTACATTCTTGCTGCACTTCCAGCTCACCATTATGTTACTGACAGATTGGGATGTGCAAAGGAGTGCCTTATTAAGTTATGCAACACATGATATATTATTGTGAAACCCCTTTAAAGATGTTACAGGCTCTTTTCCTCAGTGAGAAGCAACCACATGACAACTTAAAACCCTATCTTTTTTACAGAGTGATTATAATGGAAAGTAGGGATGGGCACGAATTCTCTTATGAACTACAATTCATCATGAATTTTGACCGGTTTGTGGTTTGCGAAGCGATGTTTGTGGAAGGGTGCCCAGCACGAACATTCCACAAACATTGGTGCTGTTCACAGTGGTACATGAATGGATACATTTCCAGACAGATTGTCCCCCTCAATTAAACTGTTTACACAACTCCAAAGGTATGGGGGGGGGAATTCTCTAGCCTTGGAAACACTAATAGGAGCCCTCCAAAGCTTAACAGGCACCGCTGGCTGTCAGTAGCAGAGCTCCCATTCTGCTCTATGGGATCAAAAAGCTATATATGTGCTCAGCTCAGTTCCACACCTTTCATCTGTCCACTGTTTGCGCCACAGTCACACAGAGAGGCAGAGAACCTATTGAAAGAGCAGATTCATTTATTCCTTCCTGATTGTGAATTCCTCTTCCTTACTGGGGTTTGGGTGTTAGGTGGACTCAGAACTCTGAGCCAGCCCCATCTCTCTGCTCACACTGAATGCCTCAGATGAGGATCCATGTTTTATACCCTCCTAATTGTAAACTTCTCTCCCCTGCTGGGTTTGGGTATTGGTCTCAGGGCTCATGGCCACACAAGAGAGGTCAGGCCAGATGACAGCCTTGCATGACCAGTAGTCCAGGGGATTGGCATTGGTGGTCTCAGGTGACTTGGTGAGGTTCTCCCTCACTATCAAATCTGCCAAATCCTCTGCCATTGTATGCTGGGCATCCCTGGTGCTGCTGACCTCCCAGTTCACTACTGACAACCAGTAGTGGGGCTTCTCCCTGGTTGGGCTCTTTGAGGCAGAGGTGCTGGGCTGCAGATCCTGCTCCTTCCCAGCCTCTTTTACCTGCTGTTTCCTCTGACCATGTTTGTTGGTCTGTAGCTTCAGCAGTCTTTGCAAAGCTCGTACTTCCATTGCAAGAGCTCTGCATTCAGGAGAGCAATGCTGCCTTTTATCTGGGGATCGCAGTCTATAAAGGACAGCCTGTACTCCCCTTTATTGCAGAGAGGATGAAACCTGGTTGTGATGCCCACCTCCAACCCCTTTGCCAAGGCCCTGACCCTGGGAGAACAGCAGGCTCCAGTGCAGAGGCCAGCACCCAGTCTAGCTCTTGAATGAGGGGATGACTTGCCCCAGGTCAGCTGTATGGACGCCCAGCATGTCAATGGTATCCAGGATGGGCTTGAGGACATGCACCATTTGGGAGATGGTCAGTCAGTTGGTGGAGCTGATGCTGAGGTCCTCTTCCGCTTGCAGGATTTTCATGGAGGAGATGACATCCTGCACAGTGCTCTTCTGCTCCACCAAATGTGCAATCATGACATAGGTGGAGTTCTTCAACCCTTTCTCCCTGCCTCTTGTGCAGAGGACGGGCAAACTTGATGCTGCACTGGAAGTGGGCAGCCAGGAGCCAGCAGGTCCCAAGCAAGGACCACATCTCGAGGGGGGCAACATCCCAGGTGGTTTTGTCCATGCTCCACAGCCCCAGAGCATCCTTCACCACCAGCTGAAGTGTACACCAGGCAGACGATGCACTAGAGTTGCAAATACTTCACTTCTGCCAGCATGTTGATGCTGACATCTGTGACCACGTAGCCACAAATGATGTTGCCACCACCCACCCACTCCATCAAGCTTCTCTGTATCACATGGCAGCAGTGTTTTGCACTGTGTGGTCTGCATCCATCCCCTGCACATGGATCAGGACCACTTTGTAACCCAGTGGTAGGACCAGAGCCTTTAAAAAAGAAGGAGTGCTGAAAACTCATGAATGTTTAAACATTTTAAAAAGAATTTTGTCAAAGAGGTTTTGGAACTCAGTTCTGGCGCATTCCCCCAGAAAAAAAGCCCTGGGTAGGACTGCCCCCTCCTGCTGCCTGCTTCAAAGGTCTGTCATGAAGGACATAGTTCTCAGCTCTGGAGAGCTAACCCTGGACCATCGCCACTGCAGCTAGCAAAAGACTGTGTTCTCCACAAGGGAGAAGGGTTGGCCATCCACAGCAGTCATCCTGACAATGATGAGGTAAGTGACTGCTTCCTGGGGCCTCCATGTAGCCCTTTTGACATCTTGGAGGGTAGCCCACCTTGATGTCCCACCCATAGCAGCCTGAGTGTGGGGAACCTTTCTTGGAGGGGCCTCTTGCTCCCCCTTCACTTCTCCCAGCTGAGAGGGAGTGGGCCTCTTCTTCCTCCTGCTGGCTGCCACTTTTTCCTCCGGTGGCAACATACTGGGGTGCCCTCTTTGCAGGTTCCTGTGGAGGCTGGAGGATGACAAGTGTTGGGGTGTATTTTTGCACCCCTACAGATATGGGTGTGACACACCTGGCACTCTGCCACACAGGGTTCACTGGGGAGGGTGCAGAAATGTTTCCAAACTCTGGTCCCGGGATTGGAGAAAGTGGGAGGCACAGCTGCTTTCTGGCACGGGGTTGCAAGGGGCCACAGAGGAGTGTACTTGAGGCAGGAGTAGCAACAGGATTTGGAAGGAGAGGATGCTACCCCCCCCGAATCACTGCTGTCAGAGTCCTCCTCTCCAGAGAGTGTTGGCAACTGCTGGTATCTCTGGGCAATGTGAACAACTCTTTTGCTTCCGTGGAGAGCCTAAGGGCCAGGAACTGATCAGGGGAAGGAGGCTCCAAGATACCTGGTGATGCCCTGCTAGAGGTGGGCTCCAGTGGCCTGGCAGGATGGGTTTGGTGCCCAGGGGCAGCAGTCTGTGGTACACAGGGGGAGGCCTTCTTCCCCCACAATGAACACCCTTTGTACCCACACCCTTTGTACCCACACCCTTTGTACCTTTTGAGGTGTTCACACTCAAGAGGAATGGGGAGTATAAATGGGAGATACCTTTTGGGGGGTCCATAATTAGGGCCCCAGAAATGTAATCCACTCCCAACTTGGAGAAATTGTAGAAGAGCCAGTCCTAACATCCACTATGGAAGTGACTCTACAGGGAGATCTGTTACTTAGGAACATACTTGAAATAGTCCCCATGCATTATTTCAGTGTATGAACATATGTCAACATTTCAGTACATAAACACTTGGTTGGACAAGAAACTGTACATTCCTTATTATGCAAGACAATTTGCATGACTAATCACTGTCAATGGATAACTCTGATTTCCACTGGTCTGGTCGGGCTGGTGTGTCCACCAAACTGTCATGGGGTAACTTTGGGGACCCCCTGTTGGAAGTCTTGCCATGTCTTCCTTTCTGTCTGTCATGACCACAGGGGGTCACCACCTTCCGCTGCCACCACCCTGGACTTACAGTCCCTTGAGAAGACCCAGGGTACCCTCTCAAGCCCTTTCAAAATGCCCCTTTTACAGCAGAGAAAACACAGGCATGATGAACAGGCAGAGAATAGTTAACAATGGTTTATTAAGAACAATACTGGGGCAAGGCAAATAAGGCAAGGTGCTTTAAAAAGGTATAACACTGCTTAAAGGAAAAATAATCAAAGCTAACGCAGCTACCTATTACTCCTTAACTGGTTACTACTTCCAGTCCCACAGCCTGCCAAGCTACAGTACCTGTATGTACTCTCAGCCACATGAGGGATCTCTTTCTCTCACCAGACCAGCCTGTCCCCTCTGTGAGACCAGGCCGCAGAGAGATGAAAGAACACAGTCCCCTCAGTTTAGCTCTGTGAGAGGGAAAACCACCATTTCCCACAGCTAACAGCCTGGAATGAGGCAGCCTTGCTGGACCAGTTCACGAAAGGGCTGTCTGATGAAGTCTTGGATGAGCTTGCTTGAGTTGACCACCCCCAAATGCCACAGGGCTTAATAACCTTATGCCTCCATATCGATGGTCACCTGGAGAGCCAACAGCAGGCCCAGAGCAACACCCGTGTGCCACAAGCCACACACCATTTGGTACCCTGGTCAACCCCAGCGGCCCCACGAGCGAAGCCAAGGGTGAGCCCATGCAGCTGGGAGTGGCTCGACCACGCCTAACCCCGGAAGAAAAGGCCCACTGCCGAACACAAAACCTCTGCATGTACTGTGGAGGGGCAAGGCATTTCTCTGTCTGCTGCCCTGCTGAGCGGCCCTGTTCGGAGACGCTGCTATCACTACCACCACCAGTAAAAGATCTGCCCCATGCCTAACTGGACCCACCGGCTTGTGGCATTTAGCTGGGTCCTCCGAACATACGACAAGGGACCAACAACCGTTTCTGATCCCTATAAAGCTACAGTTGCCTGATGGATGATGGCTGTTCATCTATGCCATGTTGGACTCTGGGACAGCTCACTGTTTTATCAATGCCGCCTTTATCAAGCAACATCAAATCCCCGTCCAGTCTAAAGATGTACTGACCCTGGTAGAGGCCATCGATGGGCATCTCCTTTGCTTAGGCCCCATGACCCAGGAGATCTGTCTCCTCACACTCTGCATTCAACAGCACAGTGAACAATTACGCTTTGATGTTGCCCACATGCCATGGTTCCCAGTAATCCTCAGTTTATCCTGGCTGATGACCCACAATCCCAGGGTGGACTGGGTCCAACAAGACTTACAGTTTCTGGACCCTTGTCCACAGAAGAGCTTGTCTACCACTCTGGCTGCTGCTGCCCTGGCTGACAATTCTCATCTCCTGCTGCCCTATAGGGATTTCGCTGATGTCTTCAAGGAGAAAGGAGTGAATCAACTTCCCCCCCATCAGCCCTATGACTGCGCCATCGATTTGGTGCCTGAGGCACCCCTGCCTGTAGGAAGGTTATACCCCATGGCGGCACCTGAACTGGTGGCTCTACGGGACTTCTTGGAAATGAACCTGGCGAGAGGATTCATCTGGCCCTCCACATCTCCATTATCAGCACCAGTCCTCTTCATTAAAAAGAAGAGTGGTGAGCTCCGCCTTTGAACAAAATCACTATATGGGACCAGTCCCCCTACCCTTGATCCCCAAACTCTTAGACCACCTGAAGGGGCCCCAAATCTACACAAAATTGAATCTCTGTAGTGCGAACAACCTGGTATGTATTCAACAGGGCAATAAATGGAAAATGGCCTTCGGTACTTGATATAGTGAATACAAGTACTTAGTAATGCCCTTTGGCTTGATCAACGCACCCGCGGTCTTCCAGAGACTCATGAAAGATGTTTTCCGAGACCTGCTCGACCATTTCATCATCATTTACTTGGATGATATCTTGATTTATTCTGCAAACCCCACCCAGCACATTGAGCACGTCTGTCAAGTCCTCCAGTGCCTTCAGACCCATGGTCTATATGCAAAACTGGAGAAATGTGAGTTCCATCTGCACTCTGTCGAGTTCCTCGGCCACATTATATCCCTGCAAGGGATACTCATGGATCGAAAAAAGATAGAAGCAATCCTGACTTGGCAGACCCCTTGCACCCGCAAAGATGTACAACGGCTCCTTGGATTCGCCAATTACTATAGGAAATTCATCCCGGCCTATGCCTCATTAACTACCCCCTTAACTCATTTACTTCGGCCCAAGGAACTGTTTCTCTGGACCCCTGAGGCCGAGCACGTCTTCGCCATTCTAAAGACCTGCTTCACATCAGGCCTTTGCTGCATGAGCCCCAGCTCCCTCTCATGGTGGAGGCCAACACCGCTAGCATCACTATCGGTGCAGTCCTCTCTCAATGGGATGACCCTACGCAGCCTCTCCAGCCTTGCGCCTACTACTCTCACCAACTGATGACCGCGGAAAGGTATTACACCATCTGGGAGAGAGAGCTACTGGCCATCAAGGCTGCCTTCAAAGTTTGGAGACACTACCTCGAAGGGGCCCGCCATCCCGTTCAGCCACTCATGGACCATCGGAACCTAGAACACCTCTAGACCATCCGTCACCTCAACCAAAGACAGATCCGGAGGTCCCTGTTCTTTTCCTGATTCGACTTCCAGATCTCTTATATCCTGCAGACGCAGAACCAAAAAGCCGACACCATCTCCTGCAAACCAGAATATGCTCCTGCCCTGACTGAAGACACCCCTGCTGCTCCCATCTTGCCCCCTGCAGTGTTTGCTGCCACCTCCAGCCACTCTACCTTGACAGATGAAATCAGTACCGAGCAGACCACGGATCCTTGGGCTCAACAACACCTGTGAGACCTTCAGAATGGCCCAAGATGGTCTCCTGCTACATCAAGACCGCCTTTATGTGCCACCTGGGCCCCTTCTCACAGAGGTCTTGCGCTTGACCCACAACTCTCTCCCTGCAGGGCATTTCAGGCAACATAAAACAACCCACCTCCTGACGCGGGAGTTTTGGTGGCCCTGAGTACACACTGACGTTACCCGGTATGTCAGCTCTTGTGACATCTGTCAGCAAGTCAAAACCTTCCCATCAAGCCCTCAGGATTACTACACCCCTTGCCTATGCCTTCTGGGCCCTGGGACACTATCTTGATGGATTTCATCATGGACCTTCCTCGATCCTGCGGTCATACCTGCATCTTTGTAACAGTGGATCTCTTCACTACGATGGTCCATTTCATCCCCTGTGCCAAGATCCCCATGGCTCAGGAAACCACACAACTCTTCATACAACACGCCTTTCGGTTGCATGGCCTTCCGACCCACATAATCTCAGACTGCAGTCCACAGTTTTCCTCCCGGTTCTGGTGAGCTATGGACTCTGGACTTGGTACCCAAGTTCACTTGTCCTCTGCCTACCATCCACAGACAGATGGACAGATGGAACATACGAACGCCACTCTTGAACAGTACCTCTGCTGTTACTCTTGCTACCAACAAGACGACTGGTCCACACTACTACTCCTGGCCAAGTTCACATATAACAATGCTGTACACTCATTGACACAAATGACCCCCTTCGTCATGACCTATGGACACCACCCCCATTTCTTACCCACCGTACAGCCACCCACCAACATTCCGGCAGCAGACGCTCACCTCCAGGAACTACATGCTCTCCAAGCCCTACTCTGGGAGCAACTCCAGCAAACCAAAGAAGCCTACAAGCTGGCGGCCAACCGAAAATGGCAAGAGACCCCCACTTAAAGCCGAGGATCACATGTGGCTCTCCACCTGGTATCTGCGATGTCCTGGTCTGTCCCAGAAGCTGGACACCCGCTTCATCAATCCCTACAAGATCGTGGAATAAGTCAATCCCATCTCTTTTTTGGCTACAGCTCCCCTCCCACCTATGCATCTACCCTGTGTTCCATTGGTCCTTGCTGGTCCCAACGGCCCCTCCTGATCCCGCTGGGCCTACTCCACCTGCACCACCACCACCAGTCCTCGTGGAAGATGATGAGGAATATGAAGTCCACCAGATCTTGGACTCCCAGCACCATCGTGGATCTCTCCAATACCTCATGGACTGGGAAGGCTATGGCCCCGAAGACCAGTCTTGGGAACCTGCAGACAACCTCCATGCCCTGGTCCTGGTCCAGCACTTCCACGAGACCTACCCAGACAAACCAGGTCCGTCTGCTGGGGGGGGCCTGGGTGGGATAGTGTCATGAGTACTGCCAAGAATGAGCTCCCAGCCCCAGCTGAAGTCCTGAGTTCTGCTAAGGATGAGCTCCCAACTCTGGCAGAATCTACACCTGATCCCAATGAAGCCACGGAGCCCACTCCAGCAACAGCTGGGGCAGAAAAACGCACATCGGACAGCCCCCCTGATTCATCCCCACCGGTTGCCCATTTGCAAGATCAGTGCTGGCAGGACTTGGCATCCCAGGGAAAGAGGCGTGCCTGCACAACAGGCAGTCCCTCAGCCCTGAGTTCTAACAGGAGCTGGGACACACATGCTGGCTGCTAATTGACAACAGCCCCGGAGGGATACTTAGCTCCTCACTCCCTGTCAGTTCCTCATGCCAGCAACTAGTCAGCTTGATGATGCTCTGAACCCACCTCGCCCATGTTCTTGGTTCCTGTTTCCTGCTCTGACTTCTTGGCTCCTTGACTCTGGCTTTAATGACTACGCTTTCAGTTTGTGCTCTGGACTCTGTTACTTGGCTCCTGTTTCTCTGCCTCCCAGTTTTTGACCTTGGACTGGACCCGGACTAGCGCTCACCACCTGCACTCCACCTGCACTCCAGCCCATGACAGCATCACTTAAAATGGAAAAAATTGATTTCCTCTGGTCAGGTGGAGCTGGGGAGTCTGCAAAGCTGTCATCATGGGGTAACTTTGGGGACCCCTGTTGGATGTCTGCCTTTCTGTTGTTGCATCATTTAAAATGGTAAATTCTGATTTTCCACTGGTCCTGTGGGGCTGGAGTGCACGCCAAACTGTCATGAGGTAACATTGGGGAGCCCTTGTCAGAAGTGTCTTGTCCTGTCAATTGATTCATTGAAGAGATATTGAAGTTAAAATTACTTCTGCATCAGTTCAATATTAACGTACATATCTGTTCAGTGAACCAACTGTTCCTTTGTATAGTAGTCTTAATTTCAATGGAATACAGCCACTCTTTCTAGAATGAAAAATATTACCATACATGTTCCTGATTAATTCTATGATACAACAAAACTTTGCAACACAAATTTACACATCTTATAATTAAAACTCAGTTCCCATGGATCCATCACACCACCATAAAAGAGAACCCAAGTAAAGAAGATGGATGTTAAGGGGTGGGGCTAGGCAGATAGAAGTGTGTTCAGTTCTCAGTGGCTCCTATTGAGCTCTGTTGGACATTGTAAATAGACTCAGTCTGGAATGCAAAGGAGAGGGGTCAAAGCTGAATTTCAGCCACAGAACAAATTTAGAGTCCAGTGGCACCTTTAAGACCAACAAAGGTTTATTCAAGGTATGAACTTTTGTGCGGAAAGCACACTTTTTCAAATACAGTGGGATGGGATGTAAGGATCAAATTTATAGACGGGCTGAACAGCAAATTAACATGTAACATGATGGAGATGTTTTAAGCTATGCAAAAACAGAATTAAATAACAAGCTAAGGTTATAAGGTTAACAGTTGTAAAACAATAAATATGTCAAAATAAATTTGAGACTCTCCATTCACTCTTAGATTCAGATAGTCAGCTGCGTTGGTCTGAACACCTATATTTGATAAAGTGTGCATGCACATGAAAGCTCACACCTTGAATAAACCTTTGTTGCTCTTAAAGGTGCCACTGGATTCTAAATTTGTTCATTCACTTTTAGAGCATGGATGTCATTTAACAGCTTTTTCACTTTCTCTTTTGAGGTGGAAGCAGTGTATGTCAGCCAAACTAATATCCTTTGTATAACATTCAGTATTCTAATATACTATTCTGAAAAAGAAATACATTAAAATATAGAGGATGTATAGTCCCTCTGTATGAGAATACATATGCGAGGACTGAATGAGTTAGCATATGCAGTGAGATAAGAAACCAATACCCTTGTTGAGTCCTGGGAAGGTCCTTGTTCCAAGTGTTGTAATAACTTGTAATTCAGCAGTTTCCCTTTCCATTCTGTTCCTGAAGTTCCTTTGTAATAAAACAGCTACCTTGAGGTCACACACTGAATGTCCTGGAAGGCTGAAGTGTTCTCCTACAGGTTTCTCTGTCTTGTGATTCCTGATGTCAGATTTGGACATAGGACTCAACAAGGATATTGGTTTCTTATCTCATTACATATGCTGACCACCTGGACCCTTCAGCCACAGAAACGGGTCACAAAGACAGAGGTGCTTTAACTCCCATGCCAATGGAGATCCCAAGTGTATCCCTTTGCTTTCTGCCATTTCAGTGAATGGGGGCAGAATTGTAAAGGATGTGGATGCACATCTACATTGCTATTCTTATCTGCATACCACAGCTGGGAGTTTGGACAGTGATGCACAGCTTCAGTGTAGCTGCTGGTGTGACCTTGGGTCAGTTGCAAGTTATTTCAGAGCTGTTCTCTCATGAGTTATTTCAGAGCTGTTCTCTCAGCCCCACGTACCTTACAGGATGTCTGTTGTGGGGAGGGAAAAGAGATTGTAAACCACTCTGAGACTCCTTTGGGTAGTGAAAGGCGGGATATAAATCCAATCTCCTTCCCCTCCCCCCTCCTTCTGAGTCAATAATTATGGTATGCTACTAGAGCTTTATCTAGGTCAATGAACTTTGGTCATTGAATTTTATTCACATACAAATTTGTTTGAATCTTTCTAACTGCCCAAGGGCCAAACAAGATGTGATGGCAACCTTGTGGCTACCATGAGGACACTGCCATCATTTTAAAGTAATTTAAAAATGCTGTGAGTACCTAATTGTGATCAGGCCTACAGCATGGCACTCTTGTCCCCCCCACCACCTTTTCAAGTGCTAAAATGGCCACACAGGTTTGTGTGTGGGGTTGAATGGGGGAGAACAAAAGCACCTCAGTCTGCTGTACTATTTGTCCAGTCAGGATCTGGCCCACATGGCATTTTAAATTATTTTAAAATGGTGGTGGCATCTAGGGTGGTCCTAACTCAGATGGACCAGGCCCGTAGCTACAGTCGGACATCTCGGGGCCAGGCCCCCAGACTTACCACCCAGGCCTCCTGACTTCCTATCCAGCCGGTTTATTTTATTTTTCATGTGTGCCACAGCCACGCTGAGCTGAGCCACCACCCTGCCCTGCCTGCTGGCAGTGTACATCTGGCTGGCTGCAGGCTAGGCACACCACAGGGCACGTCTGGTTCTACTCCAGCACTTTCTCATCGGGGTTTTTTTTTTACTTTTACTTTCTCACCATTCCTGACACAGTGCCCCCCCGACTTATTTAAATGCCCTCCGAAGTAAAAAAAAATCCTGGCTATGGCCCTGAGATGGACATCATTACTTACTTGGGAAAGGGGAAATGAATTAGTTGTTATTATTGTTATTGTTGTTATCATTATGATCATTATTCATGAATCACCTAGCCCCTGCCACAGCAAGGCTCTGGGTGATGTACAAAAGTCATAAAACAAAACAAGATAAAATGAGTTAAAACATTAATAAAACAATTGGTGCAACCAAGTGTACTAACCATGAATCATTCATTGAGGGCTACTTCATACAACCTGTGGTACAATTGTTACACAGTATATATGCAATTAAAAGTGAGTTCTAAATATCAGCAGCGTTTTACTGTTCTGTTGTTTTCTCATGCCACTCCCAGTTTGTCACTATTTTTCCCCAGTGGTTGCAGAATAAAAGCACAATGGTGGTTTGTACACTAGGAGGGGCTTGCTGGTACAGCTGCAAATGAAGCACATTGGCAACAGGGCTTCCACATGGCAGGTTTGTCTCAGGTTCCCTGCCCTTCAGTCTCCCAGCAGTGGCCAACTTGCTCACCAGTGCCACCTGTGCTTTTGCAATTTTTTAAAAAACTGGCACCATAATATTGATACACCATTTTAACCATAGATGTAACAGGTTCTGTGAATTCCAGCAGAAAGCAAAGTCTCTACCCTATTCCAAGATATGCCTTTTCCCTTATATCTCTGCAAAGGAAAGGCTAGAGACGTACTTTTTTCAAAAAAATGAAAGCTGAAAATTCAGAGAACCTGTTATACCTACTGTTATGATGGTATATCAATATGATGATATTCTACTGAAGATTTGTTTTTAAAGCTCTCTGGTGATAGGGGGACGAAATGGCTGCTGTGGGAACAAGGTCAGGGAAAATGGTTGCCAAATTAACCCCCACACAGAACAGGCATTCGGGCTTTACTGTGATCTTTCCCACAACTTCAGAGCAAAGCAGGCTTGAGAAAGATCAAAGAAAAACTGGGGAAAGCCCTGTGATGCTGAAATGCACGATGATGCTATGGGGAAGCAGGAAGAAAAAACATTTTCCAACAGCACTGAACCTAGGGCAGATAGCCTATGCAGAAATGGCCATCATCTATGATGTGGATAAACTTTGCACTACCATTCCAGTTGATTCTCCATATTCATTGCAACACCTCCCATGTTACCTGTTCTTTCTCTGGGCAGCAACAGCTGCTGCAGTTGCCTTTAAACAAATAATTGGCACAATAACACTATTAAGAATTACTAACATTTCTCACTATGTAGCTTCTGTGCGAAATTCTGAATTTGAAAAGGGGTTAGCTTAAACTTGTATGCACTGCTGTTAGATGAGGTTGCACAAAGAACTCTCTGGGAAAGATCTGTTTGTTAATATTGCAGTTCTACTGGACACAGATTAACTATATGATACCTACTTAAGCATGTAACAAAAGCTTAATGGCAGCTTTTCCTTGGGGGAAAAACAACCCTGAGAGCAGAGGATTGGAGAAGAGATGTGAAGAAAATGGATACAAGGGAAGAGCTGATCACCCCACTCCATTTCTGCTTCTCTGCCCCAAATTCCTCTCACAGAGCTGCTTTTACCCTAGATGATGGAGACACTGTGCTTTTATTACACATGTATATGCAATGTGAGTTCAGCTATCAAAATATGATGCTAATTTGTGCCTCTGATCCACTGCATAAGAATGTTTGCAGATTTCTCCCCCCTCCACCCACACATGATTTTATGGTTACACAATACAGGATAAAGAATTCTGCTGCAACTGAAAATTTCAGGTCATGCCTTGAAAGCTTACTAAGCACTCCATTCTGTAGATGCAGTTACTCGAGCTGAATACATCCCTCTGACATACCACTATAAATCTTTCATCAGCTTTGAAGTGGTAGATCATTGTCATACTTTGTACAGTGCTTACAGCAGATGTTTTCATTACATTTGGAAGTGAAATGGACCATTTTAATAACTGGACTAAGCCTTTCATTGGCCATAAATATTAAACACTTTAAATTTTAATATGGGTTTAGCTTGCTCAGGAACTCTTTGCTAAATCTGAAAGAACCAATTTCCTGCTTGCATCTAGGTTTGTAACCCTAGGTTTTTTTTAATGTCAAAAGATCATATTGTCTTTCGGCATCCACAGCTTGGGACTACCAATTTATTCATATCTCATGAACAAGCAGGGCTTCCCTCCCTTTAACATTCATACAATCACTGTTGTGAGAGACCACATGCCATTAGGTTGAACCCTGGACAAAAGACAAAATAATGTTCTGTAGCCTTTCTTAGCCTTCTGATGCTGTCTAGATTGCAGAGAGGTCAAAGCAGACATCAGGGTGTGCAGGGTGTGCAATCAGAAATGTTTCTGCCATGCAGAACAAATGACTGCAGATTATTCAAGGAAAAAAATCATGGCACATGCTGCTAAGCAAGGCAGGGGCTCCTTTACCAGTTTACTGTGGAAGAAAATTCCTTTTTGATCCCAACTAGATCATTGGAATGGTACAACAGGTTATCCTGAACAATTATACTGTGACAACTTCATGAATTTTATATCTTGATCTTTCATCAATAAATTTTGAACTACAAATTTTTATTATGATTTCCCTTGGTTGGGAGTTAATAGTTTTTCTGGTTGTCATGCACATTTTCCAGTCACACAGAGTGCCCTGTCACCCTCCACAACCTCTCTCCCACAAGTTCAGGGTCACAAGTTGGTCAGGCAGTCCTTTAACGGCGTTTAGTGTTCCATTCAGCAGAAGTCAGCTCCTGAATAGCTTTAGTGAAAGTCTTTATGAATTGATGGATGTTTATGCAAGTGATTCTTAAGGAAGAGGAAGTTGAAATGGAAGGAGACATCCAGGGCTATCCATTGGATCGCAATTAAGCTGGCAGCAAAAGCTGACTTTATGAATTATAAAGAACTCTTTGTAACTGTTTATGAAAGAAGATTGTTGTTAAAAAGTGCATTGTGAAGAGTGAACTGTGACAAAAAATGTACCAAAATACCACATTGATGTTAGATATTGTTTAGCTTTTTGTTGAGGATTCTTTATGTCAGTAGACTAGTTGTTTAGATCACATATGTATGGATTCATATCCTCAAAAAGTTAAAAATGTATAATGTATAAGCAAGCTATTACAATGTATGAGAAGTAGTGTTAGTTTACAGAATATATTAAGACTGCCTTTTTAATGTGTTGTTTTGTAGTTCATTTCGGGTGTTTCCACATACGGAAGGATTTCCATCCATGGAGCACAACTTTCTCACCTCGCCTGTGATGTTCTGCATTTGGTGTGGGTTCAGGTGGGTCTTGTTATTTCTCTGTTATAATTATCATGTTTGAGCATGTAAGCGCAACCCTGAGGTTTTTTCTGTTTTGGCAAGAAGAGCCCACACTTAATAAAACACTATTGACCTTGATTTGATACTGAACAAGGTAGGACAAATATACCCATGGCACTCTGCCCCATCACCAGGCCAACTAAAAAAGCCAAGAAGCCACAGAATTGCTTAACTCCTGGCCTGAGTGTGTTTAGATATCTGGTAAATATAGATTCTGTTTTGAGTCACACTTGCCCCTCCCTCAGGCAGGCTACGGAGACCCTTGATCCCTGTCCCCTGTCTTGGCATTTAATCCATTATAATCTTGTCCACTTGTATACCAAGAAGGAGACTAGAAGTAAAAAAAAATAAACCTGGTTTCCCTGGGGAAAGCTTTGGGTGATCAGGAACAGGGTTTGTACAAATATACCTGTGTGAGAGACTTAACTTGGGGAAGTAGTTTTGTTATCAAATAATTTGTTACATAGAATGAGAAAAAAACAGCCAGAAATTGCTACTCCACCTTATAAGGGTAGACAAGATAAGCTTCTTTCATACTGTATAAAACCTACTTAAAGATTCCTTGAGTTCTGCTACATATACTGATGTCTACTCCTTAATTTCCTTCTGCTTTGGAAGACTAACTTTCAATGCTAGCAAATCAGTATGTGCCCTTCCTGAGCAACACAGAAACCCAGTCAGCTTGTCCTCAAAGAGACTGTGAGACAGGGCTAATCCAAACCACTCTGCAGGTTCTGACTTCTCTCATCTACCAATATGGTAAGAACATAAGAGCCTTGCTGGATTAGACCAATGGTCTACATAGTCTAGCATTCTGTCTCACACAGTGGCCAACCAGTTCCTCTGGAGGACCAACAACAGGGCATAGAGGCTGATATCTTTTCCTGATGTTGCCTCTTGGCTGGTATTCAAAGAGTTACTGCCTCTGAATGTGGAGGTTCCCTTCACATGGCTAGTAGCTACTGATAGACCTATCCTCTATGAATCTGTCTAATCCATTTTTATAGTTGTCTATGCCTGAGGCTATCAGTATATCCAACATACTCCACATTTTAATCACTCACTAAGTAAAGAAGTATTTCCTTTTATCTATCCTGAATCTACTGCCCATCAACTACACTGATGCCCCTGTTCTAGTATTTTGGGAGAGGGAGAAAATTTATTTCTGTGCACTCTTTCTACCCCATACATAATTTAATAAACCTCTATCATGTTCCTCCCCCTTAGTCATGTCTTTTCTAAACTGAAAAGGAGATTGGCTGGTACAGGATAAAAGGGACAGACTTCTCCTTGTCTCACTTTCCCCTTCCTGCTACAGCCCCCAAGTACTGTTCCTGGGGGACAGGAAAATACTCTATTGCATCTAACTTATTGTGAGCCCTCTCATAAATCTGTGTGAGTTGAGATTTACATAAGAACATAAGAGAAGCCAATGTTGGATCAGGCCAATGGCCCATCCAGTCCAACACTCTGTCACACAGTCGCCAAAAATACCAGGTGTCATCAGGAGGTCCAGCAGTGGGGCCAGGACACTAGAAGCCCTCCCACTGTTCCCTCCCCCCAAGCACAAAAAATGCAGAGCATCTGTGCACTAAAATTTTCAAATTGATAAAGTATACTAAAGATGGCCTTTTCTTCTAGTGGTAACTTTTCTTTACAATTGTGATTTATCGTAGCATCCCTTTTTCTTCAGAACTCTCAAGGAGTATTTAAAAGTAATTGATTAATCAATTAAAAGCTGGATAATTAACTACAAATTCTAATGGGTTGACATCTGCATAGTGAAGATTGCAGAAATCTACAATTATACTTTGATTTTTTTTAAGGATTATTGGTTTTGTTGGGCCTGTTGGTTCTGTTTGATTTTGGAGTCTTTTAGCCAGTAGTAGCTTTTGTGTGTTTGGTTGTTGGCATCTTTGCCCTGGAGAAAGCATGGAATCCCCCACCCTAGGAAACAATGGAGATAAGTAGGGTGGCTGGGGGAGCTTGTCCCAGGGTACATAGAATTGGATCCCTTGCCCCAATTTCCTTGGAACTTGGGGGGGGGGGCTAGTGGAGAGGCAGGATTAGTCATCTGCAATTTTGTTATGATTTGTCTGAAAAACAGCCAGTTTTCTGGAAAGTGACCCCAGTAGGGAATAACAGACTGAAAGTTTTCTGGATTAAAAAACAAACAAACCCAAAGCTCAGATCTGAATTCCCAAACTATATTGGGGACCCAAACAATTCAGAATACCAGTAGCCTTCCCAAAGTCTGAATTAATTTTTTTTCAAGTGCACATCCCTGAATCAGACATCACAAACAAACCAGTGTTGGTTTGATGATCATGCCTGATTTATTCTCAGGCTTGCCTATTCTCTCTGTTTGCAGATGGAGCTAAGAATGAAGTCCTGCTGGTTTAGAAAGACTTCAATAGAACCAAAATTTACTATGGCATCCAAGTCCAGACATTTTAACAAAGTGTGGCTGTGGGTGCCTTGGCACCTACCAGCACCTTTTCTGATGCCCAACAAGTGTTTTTAGGAAGTGACAGGGCTAGATAGAGCTTTTGCCCAGTAAGGTTTCTGACTGACTATTGGGGATCTGGTTGTCTGTGCAGATTTTAAAATGTTGCTTTGGCAGGAACCAATAGGATGTTCAGTGTGTGACTGAAGTTAAGCTGTGGAAATCATTTTGTGACTGGCTCCAACTCCTGCAGCAGCCGTTTTGTGGCAGCCATTTTGTCACTGTGACCACCACATTGTGTCAGAATTCACAGCAGGCTCAAAAATGTTGGGGACCCCTGTTCTAAACCATGTCTTAAACCTGATTTACAATCTCAAGGGGGAGGGAGTGTGAGAACTCAAGAATAAACTGGGCTTATTTTCATCATGAACTATCACTGGTTTGCTTGTGACATCTGACTATAGAGCACTATGTCAATGCTAAATATGATTACTGTTTTCTTTAAACGTAGAATGAAGCTCTTGGCCTAGCTGGAATTGCATGCCACTTGATCAGAGCACTGCCAGAGGCAATCTTCTAGCAATAAGAGAATGATGCCAGGCACAATCCTGGGAGGACACTTCCATGTCCTTATTACGAATGTCACCACAGGTTGCCAGAATGCACATATCCTGACATAAAGAAGCACCAGGTCAGGCTCCTGGGACACCTATTGTGTCATACCATCTGAAATGCAAACCCTGATACTCAGCTGTCTGCTATAGAGCCTTTTTTGTAGTATCTTGTAGAACTTCCTACCCAGGAAGGACCATTTGATCAGTTTGCTGATAGATCTGGTCTTTTGTTTTCTGTCGTCATTTGAATGCATTTTACTACTTTTAATATATTGCTATATATATTATTTAAAATTGCTAGGAGCCACCAGGATTATTTAAAAAACAACAACCTTAGAATGAATAAATAATGTTTAGAAAACTATGTTAACTACTGCTTTTTTCTTTTTTCTTTTTTCGGTATTTTTCATATGTGCCTGCATGTGCGTGTATGCACACGCACATGTGAGTGTGTTTGCATATGGAAGTCATGGCGACTCCTGGGGGCCTGGAGGATATTCAGAGAGGTGGCTGAATAAAGCCTGCCCCCACCTCCTGACTGCTGGTATTTCAAGGAGGTCTCCCATTCAAGCACTTGCCAGTGTCAACCCTGCTTAGCTTCCAAGATCTGATGAAATCAGTCTGGCTTGGGCGATCCAGGTCAGGGCTTAACTACTGCTTTTTGAAGCGGATTTCTTAAAGTGGGAATTTGTTAAACTCTGAATACCCATACTAGAGAGAGAATGAATGCAGGTGCGTTGCTTGGGGTGGATACCTCCCTGGCTGCAACAGGAAGGGTCCGGGTTGTCCTTCCATGCTTCCAACAAACTCACTCTCACACTGGCTTGGTTCCATCAACAGCACTTTATCTGAGGCCTGGTAGCAAAGTTACAGTCATCTGCTACATTGCGAGGTATCCATCCCTGCTTTCTCCATTGGCCACCCCCAGGAGCACCTGATTACTGCTTTTCAGGTCCAACCCAGCCATTGGCCCCACCCTCGGAATCCCATTCCCATTCCCCAGTCGGCCCAATGTAGCCCGTGTATGCCCAACAGTAGCCCTTTTCTGTTTGGGATGCTGAGGTACAATCTACCCTTGCTTTACATTATGCATATCAAGCCAAACTTGGCCCACTAGCCTCCGACCCTGGGATCCCCCCAGCCTCTGAACCTGGCCTGCTTCACCTCTTCAAGCTGCTCTGCCACCCTGTCCACCAGATTCCTCCAGGGCCTGGCTTGCTCTATTGTCACAAGGCAGTTGGTTCCTTTTGGCACAATCTGCTGTAGACCAGAGCCACAAATAGCAGGCCCCCCACTTCTGATCTGAACTAAAGTCAGGCCAAGACCAGGTCTCTTAGCCTGAGCCACAGAGCTTGCCAAAGCTCTGAAAAAGGGTTTCCATTTCAGATAGCACAAGGCAGCCCTTGAAGCAATCTCCAACCTTCCGCCCTCCACCTACCAAAGGCATGTATATGAAACAATAGTGAGTTCTACCGGGTAAAGTATGTACATTTCTATATCTATTCAGTAGCCACCTGGCGAATAGCTCCTCTATCTTCGTACCTTCACGTAGCCCTTTTGTGTGACTTGTATGTCCATGTGGAAATCCTTTGTCTCCACACCCATCCTTCCTGCCCCCTCCCACAGGATACCTAGATAAACTAATCAAACATTCAAATTATTAACAATTCTTCCTGATACCAATCAGGGACCCATTTCCCTTTTTTGTCTAAGACTGGGAACCTATTCAACCTTCTCCAATTGGACCATCTGTGGTCATCAAATCCATTCAGCCAGGTATTAAACAGCTCTTGCTTCCAACTAGGGTTGTTAGATCCCCTCAAAGGATCTGGGGGGGGATTACTGGAGGGGGTGAGGAGTCCACAACAAGATGACATCACACAGAAGTGATGTCATTACATTGGGGAGCGGCCACAGTACCAGGAAAAGATCTACTTCTACTTCATTGACTCTGCTAAAGCCTTTGATTGTATGGATCACAACAAACTATGGCAAATCCTTAAAGAGATGGGAGTACCAGACCATCTCACATGTCTCTTGAGAAACCTGTATAAGGGTCAAGAAGTGACAGTTAGAACAGAATATGGAACAACTGATTGGTTTAGCATTGGAAAAGGAACACGACAAGGATGTATATTGTCCCCTTGCTTATTTAATTTATATGCAGAGTACATCATGTGAAATGCCAGCCTGGATGATTCAGAAGCTGGGATTAAGATTGCTGGGAAAAACATCAACAACCTCATATATGCAGATGATACCACTCTAATGGCAGAAAGTGAAGAGGACCTAAAGAGCCTCTTGCTAAAGGTCAAAGAGGAGAGCACAAAAGTTGGCTTGATACTCAGCATTAAAAAACTAAGATCATGGCATCCAGTCCCATCACTCCTTGGCAAATAGAAGAGGATGTCGTGGAAGCAGTGACAGACTTCACATTCCTGGGATCCCAGATCACTGCAGATGGTGACTGCAGCCATGAAATTAAAAGACACCTACTCCTTGGGAGGAAAGCGATGGCAAACCTGGACAGCATATTAAAAAGTAGAGACATCACCCTGCCAACAAAAGTCTGTATGGTCAAAGCAATGGTATTCCCAGTAGTACTGTATGGCTGCAAGAGTTGGACTATAAGGAAGGCTGAGTGCCGAAGAATAGATTATTTTGAGTTATGGTGCTGGAGAAGACTCTTGAGAGTCCCCTGGACTGCAAGGAGATCAAATCAGTCAATCCTAAAAGAAATCAACTCTGACTGTTCCCTGGAAGGCCAGATACTGAAGCTGAAGCTTTGGACACCAAATGAGAAGGGAGCACTCACTGGAGAAGACCCTGATGCTGGGAAAGATTGAAGGTCAAAGAAGAAGGGGATGCCAAAGGATGAGATGGTTAGACAGTGTTATTGAGGCAACGAACATGGAATTATGCACGATGGAAGCCAGGAGGGCCTGGAGTGATCTGGTCCATGGGGTCGCAAAGAGTTGGACTCGACTGTGTGACTGAACAACAACAAAAGCCCCCATCTCATTACTAGATTAATGATGGAGAAAGTACCTGGTCCCAAATAATGTAGAGCTCTAAAGCTTGATATCTCCTTTTTCAGTTGGGCCTGGAAGCCAATTGCCAGTATGATAGAAGAAATTTAACAAAACAACCAGCAACCTGGCATCCAATGATGCCTACCCAGGCCTGTAGCTACATTGGCTGATTTGGGGGCCCGGCCCCCCCAATTTATTCCTCATGCTGACCACCAACGCTGCCTGTATCTCTTCTTGGCAATGGCACTCAGTTACTCTGTTGTCTACTCGTCTTGCCTCACTCAGTTACTCTGTTATCTACTCGTCTTGCCTCTCACCTGGCCAGCAAAGCAAGAAAGCCCTGCCTCCATTCCCAAGCACGCTGCTGCTACTCCCTTGTCACAGGCAAAGTAAACAAGCAAGCCCTGACTCCTTCCAACCTTCCCATGTGGCTGCAGTGATCTCTCTTTTTTGCAAGCAAGCCCCTACCCAATTCCCAAGCCGGCAAGTCAAGCCCCACACAGGTAAGGTTAAGTTTACTTGTTTTCTTTTGCATGGGGGGTGGGGAGGGAGGGATGCCATACTCCATGTGGGACCTGGGGAATCACATTTCCAACAATATCTGCCTACTATCAGCATTGGGTTTTTTGTTTTGTTTTTACCAGTCTCCAGGGGATCCCAAGTCTGGAATTGCAGTTTAAAAATCCCAACAATGTTTTTGTTTTGTTTTGTATCAAGAGAGGGTTTTAAAGTATAAGTATAAATATAATGGGTGCCCCACAAAATGAAAAATCCTGGCTATGGGCCTGTGCCTACCTGTTTGTTTTCTGCTGCCCACTTGTTTCTTGCACCTTAAGGGGAAAATCTAAAAAGTCTTGATTGGAAGGGGGGAGGGGAGAACAGAAAGCTTTGCATTTTTTCCTACTAATGGACTAACTAGTAAAGTGTTGACCTCAAAACAGGCAGGTGCATCACAACCATGTGCCTTCAGTTTGACCACAGACACAGGTTTCCTCACATCTACAAGCTCCACAGTCATCTTGCTGTGGTCACTGAGAGAGAAACCCCCTGTTTGTTTGGAAAGCAAAATGAAATAGCAAAATGAAGAGGTGATAGCATCCCCAGTGGCAATCATTATGTGACGTCCTTTCTCTAATGGCAGACACTTTTTGACTGGCTCTGCCTGAATGGCAGCTATGTTGTTGCCTGCTACCCTTTCTCAGAATCCCCCAAATACCCACATTCTCAACAAAGTTGGAGACCCTGGTGTAATGTGTTTAAACCAGCTTACCTCAGTTAACAACTAGGCAGCCATATGCTGTATTTGTCACTGAGATCTTCAAAAGCAGCCTGTGTACACTATGTTACAATAGTACAATCTAGAAGTTACCAGTATGTATGTAACTGTGGCCAGGTCAGGTGATAAAACATATTCTTGGCCATAGCCAGCACCTAGGTATCCAGGAACAAGACTGTGCATATATGGAAAACTCAGTTTAGTAGCAAATTCCAGTTAGGCATCCTATTAGCCTGTTGCAATAGAAACAATGATGTGGCTTGTGACACTTTAAGGACTAACATATTTATTGTAGCCTAAGATTTTTTGCATCAGCCCCTGTTGATGCATGTGATAAACTAGGCTCTGATCCATGAAAGAGAGCTGCAATAAATTTGCTGATGATTTTAAGGTACAACATGATTCTTTGCTGTTTTTGCTTTAAAAGCAGGAAAGCACAGGACAGAGGTGAAATGAAACACACCAAGCATGTTTTATTGAGTCTCAAATGCTGTCTGTTCTCTTTAACTTCTAAGTAACCATGTTCAGGAAAGGGTCATGATGTTAGAGAATAGGATGTTTAGAAGTATTTTAAGCATTGCAGCTGTCATGGGTGAAATGTAAAACCACCTTGGGGAACAGTTCAATGAATGGTAAGGGAACACATTTATTTTATAGTTTATTTTAGGCCCTGTTCACACGGAGCATTTGCCCCGCTGAAGGCACGGGAGCCCTGCGGACTTTCCGTGCTCGATCATACGAGCACATCTGGGAGGCGTAGTGCTCCCGTGGCCAACCCGCGGCTTCCCCTGGAAAACGCGGGGTAAAAAACTAGTAGGTCGGAAGTACTAGTTTCCGGAAACCCCGGGGCAAAGGCTGGCGTCTGATTGTGGGAGCGCCAGTATCCCGCGGCTTCCGACGCCCGCCCATGTCCCCGGGGTTTCCGGATGTTGTCAGTTTCCATGGGATGCGCACCAACGCTGAACAGCGCATGCGCACACACAAGACACCGACAGCGGCCCGCCCCACCCAATGGCGCATGCACACTGCGCTGCTTTTTTGCTGCGCTGCAGCAGCGCAGTGTGATTGGGGCGCAGAGCTGGAGTGTCGCAACCCGGTGGCCCGTATGATCGGGCTACTGTGCCTTATTTAGCTCCAGGGCAAACTGCCACGCCTCCCCCGCGCGTTTTCTGGCCCGTGTGACCGGGGCCTTATTTAAGCATTTATACCCCACTTACCTTCTGCATCTGGGAACTCAAACCACATTACAAAATAAATGAAAAACTACAATTTAAACAAACAAAAACATCACCTCAAAGACAGACTTTTGACAGGTAGCATGGAAGTAAACAGAAAACTACATACAAAACATGAATGACTCCTTCCTCTGGTACAGATAACATTATCTCAGATTTGTACTGCAACACCAGCTTTTACATTTTAAAGGACTGTACCTGGAAAAAGTCTTCCCTCACCAACAGTGGAGTATTTCATTCTAGTAGCTACTGCTATCCATCAAAATTCCAGTTTCATTTCTTACCAACTTATCTTAACCTCTGTGCAAACAAGAAAAGAAGAATAGTCTAACTATGTCATTTTCCAGTTGCTTTAAATCCAAATCATTTTTCTTAATATGAACAAGAGCAGTTCCCAGATTCCATCTGCAAGTCAAGGCCTCCCTGCATGGCAGTGATTAGAAGGAGATGGCCAGGCAGACACATTAAAACTGTGGTTGTGTCATTCACAGCCATCATTTTATAGATTTGGTGTCGGCCACAAGCTCCTCTATGATAATGAACAGGGTAATTAGTCTATAACTAGAAGTTAATCACAAATCTATAAAAGAGGTTTCAGAATATTGACAACATTTTAAAGTGAAATTTTTGATTAATTGCAGATTTTACATTTGGTCACAGGAAATTCTTTCTTAAAGCCCTTTTTAATTTCCTCTAGCATGTATTAATCTCTTTCCTCTTCTCAAATGACTGAATGTACATCTGTTCTATGATTTAGCAAATCAAGAACACAAAATCTTATGGCAACTTTGCTTTAATTTACTATTATTCTGCTTTGTAAAGTGCTTGTGTTATAATGGCATTTTTTACCCAAATAGAGCAACCTAAATCCTGTACTCAGTTTCTTACATAGTGGCTTTAATGATAAAAGGAAGTTTTTCTTCCTCTATACTGAATCAAAATATTTAGAAAAAGATGGATTCATTCCCCTTGTGCAGTGTGCCTTATTCTCTAATCTGCTCCATTTATTTATTTTAATTCAAAAGGTGACGGATTGGTGGCCTTCTCTGCACCTTAGAAATCTGTTGAATTTATGTAGATATTTAGTAACTGATCTGAGCTAAATGGCAACATTTCCTCCAATATGGGCACACATCAATGTGTTTTATCACCTTTTTGCTCTTCTATTTCCAGCTACTTATCACAAACATAACATAGTTTCATTAGATGGTAACTCATCTGATCATAAATTACTTCAACTATTACCCTATGCTGGAACATGGACATATGTCTGAGAGTCACAGAATGCAACTAGAAGATCAAAAATGCTATCTTTCATGATGAATAATTAGGAAACAGTTGTTCAGACTTTGTGTCCCCAAAATTTTATGCAGACAGTGGGTTGGGTCTTACCAGGTTGTCCAACTGTGGAAGAGGGAGATGAGAGGAACTTGCCTGACTCTTCTTCTCACTACAACCCTACTACCACATAGATCCCATTATGCCAAGGAAAGATTTTCAAGGCTCAGAATAGTCTTCCTTCCCTCTTGTGCCAATAAAAAACTGGTATGATCCAAACCAGTTTTACTACATATAGAGAACATTTTGAAAGAGAACTGCCAAAAACAGTCCCCCTGCCATAAGACATGTGAAAGATGAGACAGGGTTTTTTTACACTGGCTTAAAAAATAGCTTACGTTACCTGGTGTAAACGTTTTTTTTTTTTCTCGTATTCACACAACTTTGAAAACATCCCACTGCCATTTCATTCCTTCCCCATTTTTTCCCTGTTCCTAAAAAAATTGGTTTCTCCTGCACTTTTTTTAGGCAAGCGAAATGTATTCATAAAAAAGCTATAAGCTGGAATCTGAACAATTTTTTTTGCATTTGGTGTTCCAAAGCAACCCGCCCTTTGAAGCCTGCCCTGAAGGGGCAAATTTTGGCATTTATAAATTTTATTTTGCATGCCAGCATTTCAATGTTTCGGTGCCAGAGGTAGCCTGCACTGGCAAAAGTTCTGTCCTCCTAGGGAGGCCCAGGACCAGCAGCTAATCATTGCCTTCCCTTGGCATTTCTCCATTCTCCATTCTCGCACTCAAGAGCAATTTCTTTGGAGACCTTGGGCAGCATTTTCAAAATCATTTTCCTTTCGAATTTCTGTAGTGACCCATGCATGCCTGTTTCTGTTGCAAGAGGTGATACCTCCTGTGTGTGCCTCTTTGATAAGTAACTGACAGTCATGGGCTGCGTTCAGACGGCCAGTCAATCCCGCCACGAGCCCTCCTAAAATTTTATCCTGATTTTTTTAATCCAGCCTAGCATGACCAGACGCCCCCCCGTGAAATAGCCTCACCGCGCGTTGTTCCCGCCGTGATTTGTCTACACGGCATCCACCGATCATCAGCTGGTGTGCTGGAATACGAGCCTGGGTTTCTTTAGGAGGGGTGTGTGAAAGATTTCCCCCTCTCTTTCCATACTCCAACAGGACATTCCATGCAGGAGATTCTGCATACTTCAGTTTCTGTTTTGACCCGCGCTTGCAGGGATGGAAAGAATAAGTCCCGGTCCTCCCCCTTGCCATTGCCATCATGATCAATGGAGGGACTATTTTGCAAGTTAGAACAGTCCTTCCCCCCCTCCATCTCCCATCGCGGTAACGTCTTGTCCCTAAAATAAATAAGCATGAATATTACATTCCTCGTAGCGCTTATTGCTGAATGCGTTTCCTCATTAAAGCGCACATAGGGTTTCAATTTTTTTAAAATCGCACCCCCGTCGGCTCGGTCTGACGTCAGATCGAGCCGACGGGAGCATCGCGTGCTAATGGAGTGACCAGACGGAAGAAAGTCTGCAGTTGTCGCGCGGGTAAGCGAAAACCCTACATTGAAACTGCTACTTTTAAAATCAGGATTGGAGGCGCAGCAGAACGGGATGCCTACAGGACCGGAATATTTCCCAGATGTTTCTGTCTGGTCGTGCATTTTTGATCCGCAAGGGAGTCGTTCCTATGGCGGATCAAAAGATCCGTCTGAACGCACCCTTAGGCTGCTTTCAAAAACAAGCATTATCAGCTACGAGAGTGAAATAAGTGCAATCAGCCATTATTCTTGCTGTGGCATGGTGCAGTGAGTCGCTCATCTAATGCAAGTCAGGTAAACAAATTCAAACTCCAGGGGGAAGCCAATCAGAGGTCCCACTCTACCATGGGAAAAGAGCACCAAGCAGCATTAGAGACACCTACTCCAAGTGCAAGCCTCAGGTGACACATGAGGGGAGGAGACTGGTCTTTAACACAGCTGCTTCGAACATGTGCAATCCTCCCCAAACCTGAAAAAAAAAAGATCTACTGTGAATGAGAATAGACGGAACATTGACGGGGAAAATCCAAGAAAAAGTGTGAGTGTGAACTGGTTGTGACCAAAGTATGATAGTCAAAACAGCAATAACAGCAGTGACAACTCAAAAGGCAGGAGCAGTGTGAAAGATGCCAGAGTCCGAACCCATGTTTTAGTTTTTGCTCCTTTGCATCTGTTGTATTTTTTGCCACACCTGTAGTAAGGAGAAAAATGGATTCCTTGCCTACAAATGCATCAGTGCACATCTTTTCAGTTAGCTGGTGTGTTACTCAGCAGCCTTCTATGGCTTTTAGTGGTTGCTCTCTTTGACCGAAAGAGGTATTCTGAAACAGAACAAATATATATTAGTTACTCAGAGTCCTGAAGTTTATGACACAAAGAAATCTTCTTTGGGAATGACAGGAACGCACTGTTCTTGTTTATATACAGGTGAGGAAATGTTTGTATTCATGCTCAAAACAGGGAAGCACACAATGCAGGATATTTCAAAGGTCGTGATCAGCAAGACAAATGGGAAATTCCTGTGGAATTGCACACAGCATTGTATCCTTTAATGCCAAGCAAATTTGTCACGGTTAATATTCTTAAAGTGACTGACCACTCTCAGTTCAAAGTGCTAAACAATGGGTAAAACGTGATATATTTGTTAAACACATCTTACAGAAAGCAGGCTTCATGTAGGAAATGGGAGCTAAAGATTCTTTACATTCCAACCACTGAGGTAGAGCAAATGGTACTTAAAGTCTCAAGGCAACTCTGACAAGTTTATCTTCCATCCAGCTATTTTACAGATGCTGAGACATTGTCAAAGGCAAAGTACACCTGCCCGAAGACCTTGAAAAGCAGCATTAGCAATAATGTATGCAAAGCCGTTTACACCATGATATCCTCTGTATTCCTCTTGATAGGTGCTCATTGGAGACTTAGATTTGAGGCATTGAACCTGGGACCTCCTGCATGCAAAATGTGCACTCTATCACTAAGCCACAGGCTCATGAGCTTTCTTTCTATATGCATGAAGGAGTGGAGTAAAGCTCTAAGAAGCAGTACTGATTACTGAACACTGTCATTAGAATCAGGCCGAGGCCCTGGAAATATCACATGTGATTAGGCCTCTTATACGTGTAGGGCCTGAGAAAATGCCTCTCCATTTCCCTTCTTGTCCCCAAGTCATCCTCAGCTTCTCAGCCAGTTCTCAACACCATGCCATATTCTTTTACTTGGAATACTTGTTTGACAGGGAAGACAAACTAGAAAGCCAACAGAGGACTCTCTTTGTAAAGACAGACTCCAAAAACATGGCAATGTGGGCCTACTGGAAGAAGAGGCCTTGGGCATTTTGCCTTCTTCCTTCTCTCTGGATGTGATCATTTCTGACAACACAAAGTTCACTTTCCAAACAGCATACACTGGGTGAGCTTCCTAGTAAGAGCTCCACAGCCGCACACGGAATAAGGGATTTCCTTTTCACCCCTGGAGAAATTTGACATTGCTGGGTGAATCATGATGAATTCAAATAAGCACTCTAGGTGGAGCCTGAAGATCTCCCAGAATTATAACTGATCTCCAGATGACAGATATCAGTTCCCCTGGAGAAAGTGGCTGCTTTGGAGGGTAGTATCTGTGGCATCACATCCTCTCTGAGCTCCCTCCCCCAACACCTTTGGGCCAGTGTTTCACCTTGGCTTCTAGGCTCTCTCAAATGTGCTTGACTTCTGTGGGAGGTAGTTAATCTTACTGCTGGGTCTAAAATGATGTGCTACCTAAGTGTAGACAAGCCTATGGGGACAAGAGGGCATGAGAGTTTAATGGAACAGTAGTTTCAGATGGACTGTTCACAGCAGGCTTCAAGCTGGCCTTTAAGAGAGCATAAGCTGACAACGAAAGCTTTCCAAAGCGACTAAAAAATGAATATATGTGGGAGGTATGAGGAGAAGAGGAAGGGGAACAGAGCATATGATGTACTTTTATTTCCTTACATAATGTTCTGGGTATGCCCTTACTTTGATTGGTAATGTATTCCTGCAGCAATACAACTCAGCCTTTTCGTTCCCTTCATCAGGGCAGCCGCATGTGCTGCTGAAGGCTTGGGGGCGTTTTGCTACCACTGCAGGAAAAAAGAAAGAAAGAAATGCTTCCTGATCAGTATGCTGAAGGTCCTCTCCATTTGTAAAATATGTTTTTATTCGTTACCCTCAGACACATGGCACTGTTTAAAAACATCTTCTGGGTCGGGGCCAGGAATAGCTTTAGGATTTGAAGGCTTTATTCTTAGGGGAAGGCAGATTTCTAAGGCTGCCATGTGCCTGGTGCCCAGAAACCACAGCTGGGAAAGGCTGCACAAAGGAAGGAGAAGAGGGAAAGGCCGCCTGTCAGAGTGATAGAGGTCCAATGTCCATAAGGCAAGCAATGATAGCACTCAGATCACAGCTCACGCTGGTCATGTTCTGGGAAGCATTTTGATTGCTGCTTTATCCAGTGGGATTCCTCCTGTCTTTGGATCCATCTGATGTCTGCAGCTGCCTGCCTTCCCCCTTTTTTGGTCTCTCCTTTTTCTTGTTTTGCTTTTAACCTACTTAGCTCATGACTGCTCTGCAAGCTGCCATAAAACGACTGCCACAAAATTTCTACTACAACGTGTCCCAGGGCCATGCACTTAGCCTCTGCTTCTCTAATGGATGTGGGAACTGGGAAACAACCATGGCTATTTAACAGCAATGGAGTTGACCAGAGTGCTGTGGTGTATCACTTGCCTCATTCAGGTTTATGGGCCATCTTGATCCAGTGGCCCATTTTTGGCGCTACAGCACTGTTTAGAAAGGAAGGTAAACTTGAAATATGTTTTTCTTTCTCTATTGATTGGGGACAGCTTAACAAGGATGCTTCACATTAAAACAACAACCTGAAAAAGTCACTTCCTGGTCAATATTCATGTCAACATCTGGCACAACAAACAGGCTTCTTGGGTTATGTGTAAGGAACCATTTAAGTGATTAACTTTACCATGTGACTGTAAACATATATAATATCCTGTATTGCCCTCCACATATTGATCACATATGTAGATGAATGTATACATACATAGGTTCTGAGTGTATGATTATTACAGGGCTCAGACTCAGTGTAACAGGGTTCACACTGTTAGACAGGATGTGTGCTAGGATGATATGCCAGTTCCTGTGTAGTAATTAGAAATAAGGCTAGCCGGTGTGATTCTGATCCTCCCATTATGCACATGCTGCCCCAAAGTTTGAAAGTTTGAGTCATGCACAGAAGCCATGACAACCAGCTGAAGCGGACTCATCCATTTCATGGTAAAGTCAACTTAGTAAAGGATTCTATTAATAGCTTTTGTGGGATAGATTTTGATCCCTTGGATAAAAACTGAATACTTGTTTTCTGTTAATATTAGAAGGTAAGTAGGATATCTGTTGTTATGAGTATTTTCGGCAACTCGGATTGCTGTTGTGATGCTTTAAGTAAGGGCCTCAGTCTCAAATTGAAAGAACTCTGGCTAACGTTTCTTTGCCCTGGGGCTGTCGTGTGAGGGAAAAGCTACTAACCATAATTGATCTGTGAAAGAGCAGATATTCTGGCTTTGTGTGCCAGGCTTTCTGGTTCTCCTTTTCCTTTGTCCTTTTAATCAAGTGAACATTCTAACATATCAATAGACCAGTCCTAATGATCAAAACCCTTGTCAGATAGAATGTTGATTCAGATACTTTAAATGCTTCAAAAGCTGTACGGAAGCAACAGCATCAGGTAGAATTGCCTCTAGGCGAAAAGAATATAACTCCCAAGAAGGACCTTTGATTTAATGAAGTTCAATTTGGTGAAACTGTAGGTCACACAATAGGAATGTCAAAAGGGCTATGTGACAATTCTGTGACTGCCATTCTGTTATCAAAGGTTAGGGATAATTAAACAGCCATGTCATCCTGAATGAAAATGAAAGCAGTGCTTTGAGTGATAATGTCAGATCTGAAATGGGTTTCCAGGCAATGCCAGAGCTGTGCCAAAAAACATGATGCTGCGGTTGCACTGTGCAAATGTTCGCCAGGGGTCTCTGAGGTTGTGATGTAATAGCCTCCCTGTTTAGTTATTTCTAATAAATTGCTGTAATTGAGGGTGATTACGGCTAATCTATACAGTTTTGTCTGAAGGTACCTTAGGGATGTCCTAGATGTTATAATCATTTTCAGGCCGCATGGCAAGAGGGGATATACAGATTTAAAAGCAGGTTGCTTGGTTTTCAGTAAGCTTTTTTAAAGGAGCAAAATTTGCAGGTAGCTGGGTTGATCAACAAGGGAAGACCCAAACAACAGCAGTTTAATCCTTTCTTTTTAGTTTGGCCCAAGAAACAAACTGGACAATACAAAAGAAATTAAAAGAAAGATTTTTTAGAGCATGATGGAATAATCCCTAATCTGCAATCTGTAGAGACTTGCAATAAAGTATAAAATATATTGTGGACTTCATTTATTTACTTTATTTATATGTGTATTTACCTGGTTATTGGGAACCCAAAGTTTCTTACATCATCTCCTTCTTTTCCATTTTAGGTTAGGCTGAGAGTATGTGACTGGCCCAAGGTCACCCAGCAGGATTCCATGGCAAATTGGGAAATCAGTCCTGAGTCTCCCAGATCCTAATCCAACACTGTAACCTCTACAGTTTAGGGTTGAGGGTCATTATGATCTGGCAACTCTACCCCTCCTCGGAGTACTCATGCCCATTGACCGTAAAAATTCTGACCATGGACCTGGCTGAAAATTAATTTTGTTTTATAGTAGTGACAGTACAATCCTGAACAGAGCTATACCCTTTCAATCCCACCAAAGGCTTAGAAGGTCATAACTCTGTTTAGGATTTTACTGTGGGTAACATAGATGGATTGAGACAACAAGAACCTAAATACCTTCACCTTGCTAAACTTAAAACAGCCACTCTAAGGGAGTAGTTCTAATTTCAGTGAAAGTTCCATAAATTCATTTTGAATTAGGGTGCAGACCTGTTTTTTAAAAAACCTGAAATTATAGTTTGTATAGCATTATGTGATCCCAGACACAGGACACTGTGACAGGGCCCTTCTTTGAACTGAGTGTTCCTACACAGCCTCTTATGATTCTTCTCTTCAGTTATAAGATGTTACAAGGGCAGCAAGTGTAAAGGCTTTGGGTTTGCTGCCATGAGGTAAGTTTTGTGGTGAGCAAGTAGAACATGGAGATCACTGAGGCAGTGGTATGTAAACAGAGCTGGTGCCAGGTTTTTTTGCACACTAGGCAAGGCTACCTTCTGTCCCCCCTCCCATGCGCCCACCAATTTTCAAACATAAATGCATTTTAAGAAGAATGAAAAGCACAAAATTTGAAATTGCTGATTTCTTTTTTTTTTTAATTGTGAGAACAAGTAATACAATCTCTGATTTTCTCTCTCAAACAGAAATCACAAAGCATTTTGAAAAATCCTGTTAATTGTGATGCTGAAATTTAAGTGTCTTTAAAGTTTCCATTTCAGGCACATCAGAATCCCATTTTGCGTGCCTTTTTTTTAGCAAATTTTGTCACCAATTCCTTCAGGTCAAGCTTTGAAACAAAATGTTACAACTGAAAGAGCCATTAAACAGAATGTATGAAAGGTAACTCTTGCTTCCTAATAACATGGCAGTGGTCCTTGATTTGTTATTTGGGGAACATATATTCCTGGCTTGCATGATGCTAGTGATTTTGTACTATTTCTGCTACCAGATGGGGTGTGAGGGGGGTTTATATGACCAACGCATGGACAAATGTAGAAAAGTTATTTCTTTAAAAATAAACAAAAACAAAACAAATTAATTTCAAGCCTCAGAAGACTGGTGACATCTAAGAGCTCCCCCAAGCGGGTCCTTCATTCAAACTGGATGCTACAAACACGCTTCTGTGTATAAATAACTCTGAGAAATTCTTTGATTACAGGTTACTACACTGGACAGTTCTTGTGGTATCTCCTAATTCTATGAGTTTATCCTCAGTGATGTGCTTGACATATTATTGACATGTTCTGGAAAAATTATGAGAAGGGCAAGAAT
The DNA here is from genome assembly GCA_029375565.1 of Gekko gecko. Lineage (NCBI taxonomy): Eukaryota > Metazoa > Chordata > Lepidosauria > Squamata > Gekkonidae > Gekko > Gekko gecko. The sequence continues at coordinate 125,875,684 of JAPDNY010000007.1, forward strand.
CGTTTAATTTCCTGGCAATATTTAGAGAAGAAAATTGTTTGAATGAACTTCAGTTATAAAGAAGGTGGTTTTGTAAAACAAACATTGAACTATTAATCTTTAGTGACTAGTGCTATGTTTTAACAGTAAACAACAAAAAGGTTCTAGTACAATTCCATTATGTTTCCCAAAAAATAAGACCCATTGGGTGCGTTCAGATGCGCCGTTTGAGCCGTTTTCAGCACGGCTCAGAAACGGCTTTTCCCTGCGCGTTCACACACCCAACATCTGCCCACCGTCCCCAGCCGTCGCTTTCTGGAGCAAACCCCCTTTGAAACGGAGTATTTTGGCACCACTTACCCAAGCGGTGTTTTCCATGATTCTCCGTTTCAAGCCGCACTTTTCCCTGTCTGATCGCTCCATCCAGCCACTTCCGGGTGCTTCAACCCCCCCTCCCCTCTGGGAAGCTGCCTCCAGCTTCCGGTTTTAGTCCTCCATTTTTTTTCCCCCTTACCGGTGTGCGCTTGAGCGGAGCTCCGCACTTAGGTTAAAAAAAGAAAAGGTTTACTGGTGCCTAGTTTAGGCATTTAGAGGAGTCCGGGATCTCGGGGAGGCCATTTTTAAAAGGACTCTTCCTTTAAACTTTAAAGGGACCTGTTGAGCTCGCTCTTCTTCGCACCGGCCAAACTTCCTGTTCGGAAGAGGGCTGCCTGTGCGCATGCTCAAAGGAGAGGGGGAAACCCCTCCCACCTGCAGGAGGACGGCGGGGCGCTCGGAAGGAGGAGGTGAGTCTGAGCGCGATTCTCCAGTTTAAAAAAAAAACGCATCGTGCCGGAGCAGTTTAAACCGCTCCAGCACGCTGTCTAAACGCACCCATTGAGTTCAATGGAGGGCTGCTCTTTATAGCTTGAATTGTAGCCTTAAACCACAGCTGGGCTCCCTACTGCATTCAATAAGTGAAATGTATATAAACCAATAGAGAAAGTGATGCTACAAATGAATACACAGGTGAAGAAAAGTTACAGTACTAGTTGCAAAGAAGGATGGTATATGTGACAAAGAGCAGCATCACATCTTCCAGTTTTAAGTTCCACTTTGTATATTAGGCTTTTCCTACATGAAAAAGCATTTCAGTGCAGTATGATATATAAATACTCACACACTTCTAATAATTGCCTACACATATATTTCACTGTATAAAGTGACCCTCAAAGAACCAAATTTTTCCAAGTAGATGTTTGATACCAGACACAACTGTACCTGGATACTGTAAATACCCAAGCGTTAGCATCTCTAAAGGATGCTACCATTTTGAACACATTTTGAATTTTTTTAAGAGCCCTGTATGTGAGAAAGGCTGAGCTGCAGAGTTGAAGTGACTAAATGAAGGGGGGGAAGATGTGCCCAGATTCTCAAAATTCTTTAATGGGGCGTGTGTCAGCCAACAGACTGCATTGCTGGCAGCCAATGCTTGCTTCAGAAAGAGGTGCTTTTGCCAGGTAATGGAAAACAAATGTGCCCATTTTCATCTGAGAGGAATGCTGGGGAATAAGTAACCCCACTCCCTTTCCTAAGGCATCTGCAACCCCTCAGCAGGCAATGAGTAAAATGGGGGTGGTGGTAATTTCAGATTAGAGGACTTTAGGTTGGAGCACTCTAAGCAGGGAAGAGTATGAGGCTGATGCAGGCGGAGAAGGGGGGAAATGCGAGAAGAGAGAAGTTCCCCATTGCTGAACTCACCATTTTGCAGCGTTTGGTTCAGCAGCAACAAGCTGAGCAAGAGCCAGGGCTTCATGATGGGAAGGGGAAGAGCAGAGAGCCACCACCAGGGGAAGTTAGCAAGGGTAGGAGCTGAGGCCCAGCCGCCAACTTTTTGAGGGAGAGACAGGAGCAGGGGGACCACGTGCCTACCTAGGCTTAAATGAGGCAGCAAGGGAAAGGGGGGAGAAGCTACTCTTTCCATTCCTGCCCTAGCAGCAGGGCAACCATGCACAGGTGGAGCCCAGCGCACAGCAATTCCAAGCCCAGCCAGAAGTAGGCAACCAGGAGGCAGCAGCAGCCCAGCCTGGCTGAGCCCGGAAGTGGGAACCAACGCCCACCTGGAGGCACCCCCTTGCTGTCCTCTTCCGCTGCCTCCTCTTTCTCCACTTCTCCCTCGCCGGCTTACCAGCGTTGGTGAAGGGGCATGAGATGTGGCTGATGGGGGGGGTTCTGCCATCTAAGCCGCCAGCACAGCAACAGGAAGGGCGCCTGAAGAGCAGTGCCGGCCCTGACTTTCTCTCCATTCTGATCTGGCTGGCAGCCAGGAGGCCAGGCAGAAAGCAGGCACAGGGAGGGGTGGGCCCATAGGCAGTTCTGCACCTCTCTAGGGTCTCTGCCGTAGGCAGTCGCATAAGTTGGCCTAATGAGAGAACCAGCCCTGTATGTAAATAACAAAGATTTATTTATTTGCAGGTTGGTTTTAAAGAACAGATCTCCAGATTGCCAAAGGAGAAACCTGGCTGAGGCACATAAAATTAAGCTAGCTATGGCTTCAGATTGTAGTTTGAATCCTCTTTAATGCAAACAGGTACAAACTAATTAACCATTCAGTTGTATCCTCTCATACACAGAGATTTCCACCCACACCAGCCTGCCTTTTTCCAAGAGTCATACTAAATGGCATGAGGCCTGCTCATAACCAGAGACAGGCCTAAAAACTGGGTACTCTTTCCCAGAGATAGAGTTAAACTACTCTACCAAGCTCCAACCAACGCTACTGTTCAAACTGTCTGCTCTTTTGCTGAGGCAGGCCCAGGGTTGCTGTAAGAAGAAGTTTTGTGGAAAGAAACAAAACACCACCACATTTTGGAATAAAAAATAGGTCACTGCTTTTATCGATTACAGACCAAGGAGCATTGACGAAGCATGGGGGCGGGTCCTAGAAATCGAGTGACCTGCCTGCTGGGGAAACCCCGGAAGTGACAAATTTTAGTGGTATCACAAAGGTGGCTGCCGCTGAGTGGTACCATTTGACACCTGGGGTGAGCCTGGGCACAGCCCCCAAGTAGGCCTACTGTGTGGTGGCTCAAACACGCAGGCCCATCTCCCCCAAAAGGATCCACTCAGCTGAGCCAAACCACCCAGCTGCGACATTTAAGCATGCCTAAACAGATACCCAGAACAAGGGGAGGGTGGGTGGTCCACAGCTGTCCTTTCCAGTGGAACTTGCTTAGGAGTGTCATTTGGTACACTGCATACTTGGTCATTGTCAGTTCCATGGAAAAAAAATGTCAGCGTAGAGGATATATGCTAGGTTATCCGGGTGTACTGGAAATTTTCTTGCCATCGTATTCCTTTTTTCCCCAGACTTCTTTTTAAAAAATATTGTACTTTTCCATTTAAAGTAACACAGAGTACATATGACAGGACTGCAATACTTTTTCTATCCTGGGGAAAATAGAGAAAAGAGGCCAAGATGGAAAGTTAAAGTAGTTTATAAGAGTGCAATTGCAATTTGCAATCTGCGTAAGTGGTGACAACTGCATATCTTGGCAGTTCTTTTGCTATTTGTGTTTATGATTGCCGGAGATAGGCACTGAAATATCTTACAGTAGTTACTAAAATGGCATATATTTATGCCTCGAATAAAATAGCATACAATTTACATAAGAAAATAAATGTTTTGGGGAAAGTGAACAAGCAGTCCTATTCACAATCTCTAATTCATATGTCCTTTTTGCTTTCGCTTAAATCTCCTTATTTCCTAGACCGTAGGGGAGCATTACCTTCACTCTGCAATTTCATGAGAGGCAGTAAGCTGATGATCAGGAAAACAGGACCTACCACTGGGATAGATCTCATGATCAGCATCAAACAAAGCAGGATGTTGCAGGGGGTTGTATGGCTGGAACTCAGTGGTCAAACTGGAAAAAGATCCAGGTCTTTCAACTTTTCTAAACTGTTCATGTGTAGATTTGAACATTGAAGTTTCTAAGGTTGGATTTCCATTTTGGAAGATTTACAGATGCTCAAAAATGAAGCATGAACATTTTGATGGCTCTCTTCCCCCAAGGCAGCTTCATATATTACTATTTTGTGGTATGGGAGAATTCAAGACCATCAAATTGATCACTTTTTCCATATGGAGATGTTATTTTGAGTCTTGAATAAGACATCATATTAAAGAGTCTTCCATCATTCGCTCTCTGATAATGCAGTCTGTGGCCTGATATTGCCATAATGCTACCCAATCTCCTAAACATGGTTCAGATATATGAAACACCTGGAGCTCATGAAAGCACCTCCCTACCCTTTTTAGACTTAGCCATGGCTAGCATTACATGTGGACTAAGTCTAATGCAAAGCTTGCTTAGCTGCAAGCTATGGTTAGAAATCTCTAATTTGATCCAAGCATGGTTAATATTACAGTTGGCGTATGCATAATGGTAACCATTGTTAGCTCTGTAAAGGAAAAAGGATTAGCTTACAAGATGTTCCTGCCATCTTAACCCTAGTTAGAAATCAGGCAATGCACATCTCTGTGATTTTAAACTACAACAGGAAATAATTGCAAGTGAGCCCTTTTATTTTTCTGTTTCAGATCAAAACAGTTTCAATTCATACAGCCCAAAAGAAACTGAAATGAGATTAGCATCTAAATTGAAGTCAAGGAAGCTTCTGGAAAATAGGTATGTTGAGAGAAGGGAAAGCCTGAAATTCACATTAGATTGTCTGCTTTACTCTGCATTATACTTCCCCCCCCCTTGAAAAGGATCTGGGGGACTCTACAGTAATAACAATGACACAATCATCCATTCCACAGGTACAGGAGGGATTATGGATGCAAAAAAAGAAAATGTTATCATTTCTATCTGTGTTCAGATTTTCGGGAAAAATAAAGCTAATATTTGGCTCAGAAAATGATAAAAACATATTCTTTGAGAGATAATGTCAGAACTTGTAACAATATATTATGGTAAATACTGGTGATTCCGTGGCAAGAGGATTTTTTTTTTTTAAACAGAACTAGAATATTTGAAAACAATGTGGTGGGAGCATTATTTTAGTGAAAGCAAGTAAAACTGTACCAGTTTACTGCTTAACTGACACTGACCATGGGTTAGTTGTCATTTAATCAAGGGTTAAATATCGACTAAAACTAACCTTTGCAAATCTACACATTTGCATTTATGAGCAACAGATTCAACAAATCTGTTCCTCAGTCCTGGGCCACTAGTACATACTGTATAAATGTCATATTGCTCTAACCTGGAAGGCTCAGGCAAGCCCAGTCTTATCAGATCTTGGAAGCTAAGGAGGGCCACCCCTGGTTAGTACTAAGATAAGAGACCATCAAGGAAGTCCAAGCTTGCTGTACAGAAGCAGGCAATGGCAAACCACCTCTGTTTGTCTCTTGCATTAAAAACTCTATAGGGTTGCCATAAATCACCTGCAACTTGATATCACTTTCAGGTTCCAAGTGTCATATTTCACCTCATTCAATTGAGGAGGGGCTGCAGCTTAGTAATAGAGCATAGGATTGGCATCCAGAAAGAAAGATTACATATTTTTGTCAGGAGATCCACAAGTTCACATTTGAGTTCTGAAAGAACTCTCGGATGAATGCCATCCGGGCCTGGTGATCTATTAGTTTTTAAATTGTCCATCAGTCGGAGGACTTCCTCTCGTCACCGCAATCTGATTCAGGTCTTTCAAACCCCCTCCCAAAATCGGTGCTTCTGGAGTGGGCAAGCACTTCTCATCTTCCACAGTGAAGACAGAGGCAAAAAATGCATTCAGCTTCTCAGCCATTTCCCTATCATCCTCCACTACTCCTTTTACCCCTTGGTCATCCAAGGGCCCCACTGCCTCCCTGGCTGGCTTCCTACTTCTAATGTATTTGAAGAAAGTTTTATTGTTGGCCTTTATGTTTTTTGCGATATGCTCCTCATATTCCCTTTTTGCTTGCCTGATCACAGACTTGCATTTTATTTGCCATAGTCTGTGTTCCCTTTTATCAACCTCACTAAGACTAGCTTTCCACCACTTAAAGAAATCCTTCTTACCTTTTACAGCTTCCATTACTTTATTTGTTAACCATGCAGGCTTTTTTCTATACCTATTTGTGCCTTTCCTAACCTGCGGAATATATTTTTTCTGAGCTTCTAGGATTGTCTTTTTAAATAGTCTCCAAGCTTCCCCAATGGTTTTGACCTTCTCCATTCTTCCTTTCAATTTCTTCCTCACATGTCCCCTCATACCAGTGAAGTTACCCCATTTAAAGTTAAAAGTGGTTGCGTCAGTCTTTTTGGGCAACTCCCTATCTGTACAAATGTTAAATTCAATGACATTATGGTCACTGTTCCCAAGTGGTGCAATCACTTTTACATCTCTCACCAGGTCTTGGGTGTTACTTAGGACCAAATCCAGGATCGCCTCTCCCCTGGTAGTATCTGTGACCATCTGTTCCATAGCACAGTCATTGAGAGTGTCTAAAAACTCAATCTCTTTTTCCTGACTAGAACTCATATTGACCCAATCAATGTGTGGGTAGTTAGTCGCCTATTACAATACAGTTATTTCATCTAGCCGCTATCTTTCATTCATTCATCATTTTATAATCCTCCTCTATCTTTTGATCTGGTGGGCGATAACAAACTCCCACTGTAAGCCTCCTTTTGGACCCACTATTTCAACCCATAGCATTTCCAGAAGCGAATCCAATTCTCTTACCCTCTCAGTCTTACTGGACAGTATACCCTCTCTGACATACAGAGCCACTCCACCTCCGACCCTTCCCCCCCCATCCTTCCGATATAATTTATAACCAGGAATCACCGTATCCCACTGATTTTCCACATCCCACCCAGTTTCTGAAATACCCACAATGTCTATTCCCCCACCCAACATCAAGCATTCCAACTCCCCGATTTTACCTTGGAGACTTCTAGCATTTGTGTATAAACACTTATAGTTTCCCACATTTGTTAAGCCCACAGCCTTCCTCTTGCTGCCTCAAGACCTTGCCAGGCAGTTCCTATCATTAGCTACAGTCTCAGTGGACAATTTTAATCCATTTCCTTGTACAAAAGTAACAGCTACCCCTTCATCTCTTTGAGATGAGCCATCCCGAACCAGAGACTTTTCATCTCCTGTTGGCTTTCCCCCATTATTCAGTTTAAAAACTGCTCTGCCACCTTTTTGATTTTGAGCACCAGCAGCCTGGTTCCTTCTCGGGACAAGTGGAGACTGTCCCTTTTGTACAGCTCCCTCTTGTCCCAAAAAGCATCCCAGTGCCTAGCAAACTTGAGCCCTTCCCCCTTACACTACCGTCTTAAACAGTGTATTAAACCCTTTTCCCACTGGAGGCAGACTTTTACTGATGGAAAGAAGACCTGGTAGAAAAGAGTTATAGGACCAACCCATAAAGGTATTATTTGGAAGCTTTGTTGGGATAAGGAATCTTAAGGGCAGAAATTGGGCACCACTATGGCTTGTTAATCCTAAAGTCACTGGTATGGGTCTATAGGATTTTGGGAATAGTAGTTAAACTTTGTAATCCTCAGATTCTACTAATGCAAAATTGGTAAGCTCTAGCACTATGAAGGGCAACACCAGCATCACCAACTTTAGAAATAAGAGCTACTTCTTTGTCATGTCCTTCAATAGGACAGTATACTTCTGCCCATTTCACACATCCATCCATCCCCACCATATCTGGGAAATGTATTTAGTTTGTTACAAGACTTGTGCCATGTGAATATAAGAAAATAACAAGAGCCCTGCTAGATCAGACCAATGATCCATCTAGTCCAGCATCTTGTCTCACACGATGGCTAGTCAGTTCCTCTGAAGGACCAACAAAAGGGCATAGAGGCCGAGGCCTTCCTCTGGTGTTACCTCCTGCTCTGGGATTGAGAGGATTAGTCCCTCTGAATGTAGAGATTCCCCTCAGTCACCATGGCTACTAGCCATTGATACTTATCCTCCATTAATTTATCTAATCTCCCTTTAAAGTTGTTTATTTCTGTGGCCATCACTACATCCTCTGGCAGCAATTTCCAAATTTTAATTTCTCTCTGTGTAAAGTAGTATTTCCTTTTGTCCATCCTGAATCTACTGCCCATCAGTTTCATTGGATGCTCTTGAGTTCTAGTATTTGGGGAGAGGGAAAAAAGTTTCTCTTTGTCAACTCTCTCTACCACAGGCATAATTTTATAAATCTCTATCATGTCCCACCTTAGCTGTCTCTTTTCTAAACTGAAAAGTCCCAGTGTCAGAATCTAGGATCAATCCAAGCCAAAGTCCAAGGGACACAGGAATAGAGCAAAGTTCAGAGCTGTGGCCATAGAGTCAACTGGCTGATGACTTGTCACTTCCACATCAAGTAGTCTCCCTTGACATACTTTTATAGGCCTCTGCTGGAAGGTCTCACTTGCAGCCAGCTGCTTGGTAGTAACCCTGCAGCTACTCATCATCAGCAAGCAGCTGGCATCAGGCCAGGAGATGTGTGCTTTGTTTGTTTCCTGAAGCTCCATTCTAAACCTTCGTCTCCAGCACTCAAAGGATGTGGGTGAAACTGGAGGGCTGATAACAACCACCTGGGTTTCCTCTGTTGGAATGGGGCTGGAAGGTGCTGGTGCCTCTGCTGTGAACTCTGACAAGCCAGCAGCTCAACTTCTTGCTTGCTGGTTTCTGCTGGTTCAGAGAGTATTTCTTGAGGGTCTTCTTCTCCTGAGGAGTCCTCGCTGTTGCTGTGTCATGGCTGACACACAACACTCAGACTCTTCAGCCTTTCCTCATAGGCAAGTTGCTCCAACCCCTAATTATCTTGGTTGCCCTCCTCCGTACTTTTTCCAGCTCTGCAATGTCCTTTTGGAGATACAGTGACCAGAATTCTACCCAGTATTCTGAATGAGGCCACACCATAGATCTATACAGGGGCATTACAATATCAGCCTTTCCTAACAGTCCCTAACAGAGTTTGGCTTTTTCACTGCAGCAGCATACTGGGTTAACACTTTCATTGTGCTAACCACTATGACCCCAGGATCTTTTTCCCTCTCAGTCTCAGCAGATTCATACCTCATTAGCTTATACTTGAAACTGGAATTTTTTATCCCAAGGTGCATCATCTTACACTTACCAACACTGAACTTCATTTGCCACATTGTAGCCCACTCATTGAGTTTGTGGAGGCCCTCTTGGAGCTCTTATATGACTATGTAGAAAGGAAACATTTATGGCCTTTCTGCTGCCTGAATCCTAGGCTTAAGATAGGATGAAGCAGACTTTTTAATTTGAGTTTCTAAAGGAACACATGAAAGAAAGGCAAACTAAACCTGATAAAAACTCATGCAGCTCAGTACATCAACATGTGCTCAGAATGGAGAACCATGAACTTTGCTGCATCCTCTTGTTAACTGGGGAAAGATAGGTAGAAGGAGCAGCATCATTATGTCTTATGCTATTTTCAGTGCTGGATCTGACTGGAGGGATCATCTCACCACCTCCTAATTTGGCCTGACACTAATGGAATGTCTCTAAGTGTAATGGAACTGCTCTACCTGTAAATTAATGTATTATTTAGGAATAATGCACACAGATGAAAAACAATCTGGTGTTGAGGATGGCACAAATGTTCCACAGCAGCATCACCCATTTCCAAAAGAGGAACCTTTATAACCTCACAAGGAAGCCTTTGTCAGCTAGCCTGAGGACAGCAAGTTAGTTCCAGAAGTCATGGTAAAAATGAACAGCACTCATAGCAATGGGGTGGGGAGAAAAAAACGTCTCCATTGGCTGTAAGAACTGTGTGATAGACACTTCTGTGCTTGACTATAAATATGTAATAACCGGGGGGAGGGGGGTGCTATCCACAACAGAATATCTAAAGAGAACAGTCACCTATCAGTGTCCTGATCTGGGGTCTCACTTCTCCTAATTCTGACAGTGTGATCCTAAACAGAGTTATATCTTTTTGTAGAAGTCATTGGGCTTAGAAGGGTATAACAGTCTAGGAACAAACTGTGAACCCCCGCATGAACTGTTAGAAAATGTATAACAGGCTGTGTCTCTTGAGTTATGCTGCAAAGCTGCCTCAGAGGAGCTGCTGAAATTGCAGCAAGACACAGCAGTAACAACCATTCCAATGGCAATAAGTATTTATAAGTCCACACACCACCATCTGTGTTCCATGCCAAGAACTCCGGTATGAAAGTAAACAATATTGATTCCAATTATACTCAGGGTGGGTTCACATTGACCTGTTGGTCACTTGATGCTGAAATGTCAAATGGTGTAAACACCACAGAAAAATTTTCAGTATCACCTCATATGTGATACTTCACAAGAAAATGGGGACTGGGCCTACAATCAGAATTGGTGATCCCATGCAATCAGGCTGGCTATCCTTTGACACACAGAATTCTCTTCTATGCAAGGCCTTCCCAGGTTCCACTCTAATATAAGTTATATATTGTGTGAGCTTGTTCCTTTGCTCTGTCCTCGACCTTTAGACAGCCAGTTTCATTTGGTAACATATAAGTGATGCATACAGAAGTCATCCCTAAATTCCAGCAGACTGTAGATTGGGATTATAACCCTTCCACTGGGAACTAAAGATGCCACTCACAGAGCTGCTGGCACAAGAGTGCTGCATCGTTCATGGCTAGACCTTCATCTGATCCAGACAGGAATCATCTAAGCTTAGTCCTAGGACCTTCAATATCAAGACTTTTTCTGGAAAATGAAAATAGATATAAACATTGATAAATTTTTGCTAAAGAAGATAATGTGTAGAGTGCTATTCCTTTGTTAACAAATAGTCATAACTATTGCCATTTGAGGATGGGGGAGTTTCTTTTAGTCCTTGCACATACTTAAAAAAAAATAAAAATATGTTCCTGGCATCACTGATGTACTTTCATTGGTAAGAATATAAGAGAAGCCATGTTGGATCAGGCTAATGGCCCATCCAGTCCAACACACAGTGGCCAAAACCCAGGTGCCATCAGCAGATCCACCAGTGGGGCCAGAACTACAGAAGTCCTCCCACTGTTGCCTCCCAAGCACCAAGAATGCAGATCACCACTGCCCCAAACATAGTGTTCCATCTACACCTTGAGGCTAATAGCCTCTGATAGATCTCTATTCCATATGTTTATCCAGTTGCCTCTTGAAGCTGCCCATGCTTGTAACTGCCACCACTTCCTGTGGCAGTGAATTCCATGTGTTAATTACTCTTGTTGAAGAAGTACTTCCTTTTATCTGTTCTAAGTCTACTGCTTATTAATTTCATTGAGTGCCTACAAGTTCTTGTATTGTAAGAAAGTGTTGTCATAGACCTGTCCTGGGTTTATGTGTGCTTATATGCCTGTTGTGTGTTTATGTACAAGTAAAGCATGTTCTTCATGCTACCACCCTAAGCTGGAAATCCAGTCTCCCATGTTACCTTACCAGTAACTTGGAGGACACGAGTAATGGCTGCCTCCGAGCAAAAGCAAAGGGCAGAGCTTACCAATTACTTCAGCCCTTCTCCTGTGTGTGTGTCTTTGAAGCATGAATGAGTGATTAAGATGTGTGAGGAGGACTTTGAATCACAGTATGCTCTCTTAAACAGGAAAACTTTATTTCTACAGATTAAGCTAGAGCACAAGACAGGAAAATACTATCAAGCCTACTTATTACAGATCTAAGTAAAAGAACAGTAAAAAACTAACACTAAGTTGAGCTTAACAATACAGAAGAGTTACCCCCAACACCCCTTCCTGGAAGTCTGTGGAGCAATTGCAAATCTTGACCCCCCCACCTGCTCCAAGCAGAGGAATCTGACTTCTAGCATTTGAACAAAGACTAATGGATATTACCAATCATTCAACCCTTCCTGCCTTTTCTGGTGGGAAGCCTCTTACCCAATCCAGATTCAGGGAACTGTCCCCCATGTGGGAAGATGAACCCCAATCCACTCAGGGATCACACACATCTCAATACCCAGATCATATTTTATAACAGCTATCCATCTTGCATTTCCTGGCAGGTACAACAAATGTTTTTCTCTCTGTGGAAATGCATCTCTGCTCTTTGACTCCTTCCTGTATTTTGTGGCTCTCTTCCCTGGGAAAACAAGTGGCTGTCAGGATCCCAAGAACTCCCTGGTGCGTTTCAAAGCACCTTACATCTCCAGGCTTGACAAGCTTGACCTAAAACCTGATCTTGTGAATTGCTAGGGTGGCCTAGCAGCTGAATGTGAAGTGGCTGCTTACTAATCTGAATATCAATTATAGCTCTGTGCAGTGCAATTTATTTGCTTTAAACCATAGGTCAGCACAAAATTATCAAAGATAAAAAAGTCAATGGATGGTAATTCACTGGGAAGCTTTCGTATGCAAGATGCGTTGAAATGATTGGAAGAAGTGCAAAAGTGCACAGCAGGGCTTTAAGTAGTGCAGAAGAACTTCCATGTGGATTGTACCCAGGAAAAACGAAAGTCATCAGTGGCCAAGTGTCTGTGTGACTTGGAAATTTTCTATCTAATTTAAAGTGCTTGATATACTTGAAACTTTGAAAAGAAAGTTTTAATGGTCTCTTCTACACTATAATATCCCTCTGCAGGAAAAGACTAATAATAGAGGCTTTCTTTTCCAGCTGATAAAGGCATAATAAGTTACTGGAAGTTTAAGCCATAACATTTCATACGGGAAATGAAGCTCTGATTTTTTAACTGTGAGGATGATTATCAATTGGAACAGCCTAATAGAGGATGTGGTAAGTTTTCCATCATTTGGAGTCTTTATGAGAATCTATGGTATTCTGAAGGATATGCTCTGTTTCAACCACAAATTACTGGATTCAGTGCTCATATAAATGGTTTGGATTCTATACTCTGCTTTATTCAAAAGGCCAGAATAAAATAATCAGAATGGTCCCTCCTGGTTTTAACATCCATGAATCTGGGACCATAAAATGCTAGAAACGGAAACCACAGTCTAGGTACTCTGAAGCTTTTGGTTTCCCCATTCTTTACTTCGAACAGCAAGTCTCTGGTAAGGAATCCCTGCATGCAGACAAGCTTTGGTTCCTGCCCTTATGTGGCATAGGAGTGTTGTTTGCTTGGAACAGGATTGTGGTTGGGAAACAGGAAAAAGAGGTGAGGAATGGAACTAGGAGTGCTCCGCCTCTTCAGACTAAGCACTCACTGTAGGAGCTCACTGTCCTTTCACATGTGTGGAAAAGCAATGTGGGACTAGCTGGCCATTTCAGGGCCAGGCAGGGATTTTGGAGGCCTTTCTCAGATTGGCTGGGAAATTAACCTCACCTTTGTTTGCTTTCTTCACTGGCTTGGGTGCAATGGGGCCAAGAAGTAGGAGTATCATCACTGCTAGCATAGGGTGAAGTTATGCATCATTGCCCGCATGACCCTTTTTGCTGGCCAGGACACAGTGGGGCCAGGAAGGAAGAATACAGGTGCTACTGGCATTGAGTAGAGCTGAGTGCTGCTATGCCCATGCCCTCACTAGCTGGGTTCCACGGTGCCTGTGCTCTTTTTTGCTGGCCTGGGTGAAAAGGAGTACAGACACAGTAGCTCCAGTCTCTTCCCTATTCCAGTGGCACCTGTGCTTCTCACCGGCCTCATGGTGGGGGTGGGCAGGACTTATGTCAGTGGCCCACTGGAATGTCAATCAGTAATGTAAATAGTCTTTCCTCCTCTGGTGGCTTATTTGGATTCCCTTAAGTGGCCTTAGCTTCAACAATACTATAGAATCAGGTGCTTCCTCATCATTCACTAGGCCTAAGAACCTGTCTATTTCTGTTAATTCTTTACTAGATGCCCAGGTTTTGGAAATTGTCTTTATCTGATCTCTCTTCAGCTCTATAAAACATGACTCCATGCTTCAACATGAATTTGAAACTGCAATTTAAATGACACAATATGAGCATTGCTAGGAATATTTGCTGCATAATTCAGCCTTCTGACATCAAATCTTGCCCTTTAGCAGTTTCTGACCAGAGAGACCTAAATTCCGCCTTTTAAAACAGAGTTTGTAAAATTGGAAGCAATCAATAGGATTCCTTGTCAAAGTTTGCATTTTTGAGTTTCTTTATTTGAGTGCTATTTCAGAATACCTTGGTATTACCTGTGGCAATACAATGGATGCTCCCAATGAATGTTAGTCTTGAAATGTTGCTTTAGCAATCAGAGTATGAAACATTTTGCAGTCAGCTATAAAAGGTATGGAGCTATGAACATTGATGCAAAGGGAGGCAGCTTGTTTCCACACCTCTGGTTTCGACATAAGTGAAACCAACGTAGATTTTCTCAGTTTCTTAGAAACTCAGTAAGCAGAAGGGCCCGGGTGGGCCGGGCCCGCCATTTGCGGGGACGGGCGGGGACAGTGAGGTCGCTGGCCGGGAAGGGGCGGGGGGCCTGGTGCGTGACCGGAAAAGAAAAGACGCACCTCCCCCCCTTCCCCAGCCAATAGAGGGCAGGGGGTGGTCAGGGAGGGGGAGGCATTAAAAGCGGAAGGGAAGCTGCTCCCCCCTCCCCACTTGACCACGAGGCGAGCCCGGTTGGTTCGCAGGAAGAAAGCCATTGTCCCTTACAGGTAGGCCCGGGCCCCTTCTGGGGGGGGGAATGCCGGCGGCTAGGGGGGAGGGAGGGGGGGAAGATGGATGGCTTCCTTCTCCCTTGCCTCTTCCCCCTGCATCCTGCCCGCGACCGCCGGGCGCTCCCGGCGGCCGGGTGGGGCTGCCGCGGCTGGGCCCGGCCATCAGCAGCCGGGTCCAGGGGCCTTCAGGCACTCCTCGCCGCACCCGCGCTGGACCTCCGGCCTGCCCGGGCGGCGGGGGAGGGGGGGAATGGGCCTGCCTCCTCCCGCTCGCGCCGTCGGGGCACAGAACGGCAGCCGTCCATGCGAACGGCGCCTGGGAGGGCCGCTCTGGGGCCTACCCCGGCGTTCCCGGGTCGGGGATGGGAGGGAAGCCGGCCCACCCCTCCCGGCTCGCTGCGGGGCTACCTCGGGCCCGGCCCGGCCGCCGGGCCGACGACGGGGGGGTGGGGCGCGGCCTGCTGCCTCCCCGGCCCGCAGGCTTCGGGCGCAGACACGTCCCGGCCGCGGGCCGACGACGGAGGGGGCGGCCGGTTGCCTCCCCGGCCCGCAGGCTTCATGCGCGGCTCTCGGAGCCGGGCGGGGGACGGCTCCGGCGCGAGCATTGGGGGGGCGCCGCCGACCCCCAGCCGGCCCGGGCCGGGCCATTGGGCCTGCCCGGGCCATGGGGTTGCGCGGGGGCCGCTTCCTAGGCCCTTGGGCCTGCCCCGCCGCCCTGGGGCCCAGAGCGGAAGCGGGGGACGGGCCGCCGCCTTCCTTGCACGGGCGCCGGGCCAGCGAGCTGCCCGTCTGGGGCCCTCGGGCATGCCCCGGCGCTTGGGGGGGGCGCGGCCTGTAGCCTCCTCAGCCCGCCGGCTTCGGGCGCGGCTCTCGGCGGAGGGGGGGGCGGCCGGTTGCCTCCCCAGCCCGCAGGCTTCATGCGCGGCTCTCGGAGCCGGGCGGCGGACGGCTCCGGCGCGAGCATGGGGGGGGGCTTCGCCGGCCCCCAGCCGGCCCGGGCCGGGCCTTTGGGCCTGCCCGGGCCATGGGGCGGCGCGGGGCTGCTTCCTAGGCCCGTAGGCCTGCCCCGCCGCCCTGGGCCCAGAGCGGAAGCGGGGGACGGGCCGCCGCCTTCCCTGCACGGGCGCTGGGCCATCGAGCCGTCCGGGGGCCACGGGGGGCGGCGCGGGGCTGCATCCGGGGCCCTCGGGCCTGCCCCGGCGCCTGGGGGCGACGGCGGGGGGGACGTGGCTACTGCCGCTCCAGCCGGCGGTCCCCACTGCCGCTTGCAGCTGTTACTTCCATTATGGCGAACATTGCAAAAAAAAAAAAAAACAAATTACAATAAAATTGAGGTTATTTTACATGCAGTCCATTGCACTCTTGCGACATCCCCTCTGAACATGACTCAAGTTTCCAGGGGCAGAAGTTAGGAAGCTCCTACTAGCTCACATTTGGCCACCAAACGAGAAGGGAGCACTCCCTGGAGAAGGCCCTGATGCTGGGAAAGATTGCAGGTAACAGAAGGAGGGGATGGCAAAGGATGAGATGTCTTTTTGGACCAGGTCGCCTCTTCCACCTCAGGCCATCCGCCTTCGTGACATGGAGAGCCAGGGCAGCCTGATCTGTCAGACCTCAGCAGCTAAGCAGAGTTAGCACTGGTCAGTAATTGGATGGGAGACCACCAAAGTCCGGGGTCACTATGCAGAGGCAGGCAATGGCAAACCACCTCTGTTCATCTCTCCGCCTCAAAAACCCCACAGGGTTTGGGCTTACTTGCAGCTGAGTGTCATTCTCAGGACACATTTATGGCGCGCTCCGGCCGCTCGCACATGCCTTCTAGCCATTTGGGGGCGGGTAAAAGGGAACTGGGGGGTTTTAACGTGTTGTGTTTTGGTGTCCTGAGCAGGTATGAGGCCCCCATCACGCAGCACACGGCGCACGGGCACTGTGGCTGGGGTAACACCCCGGTCAGCACCCAAGGGGCGAGCACGGCCCGCAGCAGTCGGGCAACCGGTGGGAGCGACGGCGAAAAGGAAGGCGGTCCCGCGTGGCGCAGATGGGTCTGAAGGTGTTGCGGAGCTCGCCGACACCATGCGGGGCCTTCAGCAGGCTTTTGATCAACTCTCGGAAAAGGTGGCCAAGATGAGCCAGGAGCCGGCGGCCAAACGAACCCGGAAGGCTGGGGCAGAGGGAAGCTTAGCCCAGCAGCGAGAGGGGGCTTCCTCCAGCTCGGCCAGTCACCAGGCTTCACGGCCTGCAGCACGCACCGCAGACGGGGGACATGAGAGGGGTAGCTCGGGCTCCTCCGCGCACTCCCGCGACGAGGCAGAGGGCGCGGGCTCCTCAGGTGAGGGTGCGACTGCAGGGCGAAGTGCGCAGCCGCCGAGCGATTACTGGGCAGCAGCGGCCCATGTGCCAGGGCTGCCAGCTTGGGCCATACACCGCAGGGCGCTGGCGGCACAAGCCAGGCAGAAAGCCGGGCGAGGCCCTGGGGTGGTATGGGATAACGTTGACGTCTCTGACCCTTCTACAATCCTATCCACGTATCCGCCGGGGCTCCATTTATCTGAGGAACTGAGGGACAGCATTCTGGACGGGTATTACGTTAATGTCTTCACGTTGCTTCACAAACGGGGGGCCGAGGCCCGCACGGTGAAATCTGACAAGAGGGAGAAGAAGGAGAAGACCGAGGAAGCGGAGCGCACCTTCCTCAACTGGGTTTCCGGTTACCTGGTGTATGCGGGGGTTGTCGCTACCGCGTACCCGGACAGGGGCTGGCACCTGCTCAACCACATGAGCAACGTGGTCGAGGCGAGGGTCTTGGCTGGCGAGGGGCCGGCTATAGATTACGACGAGACCTGCCGTAAACTGGCGTCACTCAATGACAGGGCTCGATGGGACTTGCTGCAGGACAAGGTTTGGCTCAGGGAGGTCGGCCCGTGCATTAAAGGAAAAGGGGAGGTAAAGACAGATCGCTGGGCCGTGCGCAAGGAACGGGCGCGGGGGGTCTGCTGGGAATATAATCAGGGCCGGTGTCGCCGGGCACGGTGCAAGTTCCACCATAGCTGCGAGGTGTGCGGGGGCGGGCCCGGGCGGGTGTATTGCCCACGGTCCGCCGGCACCCAGCAGCCCTTTCGGGGTGGAAAACCCTTCTCCGGTGGTGCCAACACAAAAGGGGGAGGGGGTCATCAGGCACCGCAGCCCCTTCTGCTTCCAGACGTTAGTGCTCCACAGGACTGGTGGTCATTGGCGGCCACCCCGGTTCGGGTGGATGCCCTGAGACCCCTCTTGGCACAATACCCCTCGAGGGAGGCCGGACAATATATCCTGGATGGGTTCACGAAGGGTTTCCCCATTCCCGCCTGCGGCCCGCGCATAGCTACCGATTCCAACAACCTGAAGTCAGCCAGGGAGATGCCTGAGGTGGTTGCTGCAAAACTGCAGAAAGAATTGGCGGCGGGGCGTATTGCGGGCCCATTTAGCACGCCCCCTATGGACCACCTGCGAGTGTCCCCCCTAGGGGTGGTGCCAAAGAAAACACCAGGCGAGTATCGCCTTATTCAGCATCTCTCGTACCCGAGGGGATCTTCGGTGAATGACGGTATCCCCCTGAGCTTTGCTCGGTCAAATATGCTTCCTTTGATCACGCAGTGGGACTGGTCCGGGCTTGCGGGCAAGGGGCACTCATGGCCAAGTGTGACATTCAGTCGGCATTCCGACTGCTCCCGGTAAGCCCCGACTCCTTTTCGTTGCTGGGTTTCAAGTTCCAAGGGGCATGGTACTTTGACAAGGCCATGCCTATGGGTTGCGCAGTGGCCTGCGCGGCATTTGAGACATTTAGTACTTTTCTTGAATGGGCGGTGAAGTCGAGGACCGGGCTTGCGGGGATTACTCATTACCTGGATGACTTCTTTTTGTCGGCCCTGGGAATGACGAGACTTGCGCGGAGTCCCTGCGAGCATTTCAGCGGCTTGCTGAAGAGCTCGGCGTCCCATTGGCAGCAGACAAGACCGAAGGGCCGGCCACTAGTTTAACGTACCTGGGTATCCAATTAGACTCGGTAGCTGGGGCATCCAGGTTGCCAGAGGACAAACTCTTTGCCCTCCAAGCGCTCATTTCCTTGGTTAGGGCACGGGCGAAGTGCACGTTGAAGGAACTGCAGTCACTGATGGGGCATTTGAACTTTGCTTGCCGGGTCGTGTCGCCCGGCAGGGGTTTCTGCGCTAGGCTGGCCAGAGCGACGGCTGGGGTCAGGGTGCCACATCACCGGGTACGGGTGACCAGGGGTATGAAGGAGGACTTAGGCGTGTGGCTCCGGTTCCTGGAGGGCTACAATGGGGTTACCATTTGGCAGCACCCGATGGATTTGCAGGATGCCATCCAGATCCACTCTGATGCAGCGGGCAGCGCTGGGTTCGGCGTCTACTATGACGGCAGGTGGTGTGCACGGCCCTGGCCCAAGGAGTGGGAGGGTTCTGTAGTGCTCAAAGATCTCACCTTCTTGGAACTCTTCCCAATACTGGTGGCGGTGATCATTTGGAAGGATCTCTTTAGGGACAAAAGGGTGCGGTTTTGGTGCGACAACCAGGCGGTGGTGCGGGTGGTGAACAAGCAAACGTCCAAGTCTGAACGGGTGATGCGGTTGGTTCGCTGCCTGGTTCTGGCCTGCTTGGCTGATAACATTACATTTTCTGCACGCCATGTGCCAGGCGTGGATAATAGCATAGCGGACGCTTTGTCTCGCCAACAGGAGGAACGTTTCCGCATACTGGCGCCAGGAGCCAACCGCGTTTCAGACCCCTTTCCGGAGGAGCTGTGGGAACTTGGGAAGGTACAATAAGGCGGGGCATCTATGGGTCCATCGCCCCCTCCACTCTCGCCAAGTATGCGAGGGCTATCGACGCCTTTTTGACTTTACTGCGGGATTCGGGGGCCCGCAGACCTTGCCGGTGGAAGGGGACTGGGTGCTTCGCTATATGGCATGCCTGCAGGACGGCGGGTTCTCCCACAGTACCATCAGGGGTCGCATGGCTGCCATCACATTCTTTAGCAAGGCGGAGGGGTTTACGGACCCGTGCCACTCATTCCAAGCCCATAGAGCAGTCGAGGGCTGGCGGAGGCAAGCCGCATGGCCTCCAGATCACAGACGGCCCGTGACCTTCGAGCTGTTGAAGGGGATTTTGCGGGAGCTTCCAGTGCTGTGTTGGTCCCGATACGAGGCTGCACTCTTTGAGACTGCATTCGTCTTGGCCTTTTTTGGGGCCTTGAGGGTTGGGGAACTGGTGGCGAGCTCCAAAATCTTGTTCACCAACACACCCCTGGGTGTTCAGGATGTTTACCTCGGGAAAAAGGGGATGTCATTGTATATTCGGAGGTCAAAGACAGACCAACTGGGAAAAGGGGCGCGCCTGCACTTGGGGCCACTACCGGGTGGCCCGTGTCCCATGCAGACCACTCGAGCCTTTTTAGCAATGCGTCCGGAAGGCGGTGGCCCCCTGCTTATCCATAGAGACGGGGCCCCATTGACCAGGTATCAGTTTACGGGGGTTTTCAGGTTGGCTCTGGGGGCTTTGGGCTTACCGGGCAAGGAATTTGGGCCTCACTCCTTCAGGATTGGGGCAGCCACCACGGCTGCGGACGTCGGCCTGCCGGAGGTACGCATACGGGCTATAGGCCGCTGGCGCTCTACGGCCTTTAGGGCATACATCAGGCCACAGCCGGAGTCCAGCCAGTGACCGGCTCTCTGACTCCTCAGTTCCAGGACAGAGGTACAGGACTGTCTGGATTTTTGGGCACAGCATCGTTCATCGGGCAGGTTTGTATGCATCCTCATCAGGCTGGGGCAAAGACTTGGGCTTGGGAGATGCGGCACACATTACATGGATGGCGCAGCGAGGCATGCGATGGAGGTCCCTGTTGCCCTGGTTGGGGCGCGTCGCAGCGAGGCGCCACCCTCCCGATGTTCTGCTGCTACAGCTGGGGGAAAATGATTTGACTGAGTGCCCCGGAGTGGCCCTCGAGCGCCAGGTACTGGCCGACCTGGCCTTAGTGCGTGAGATTCTGCCCGGCACTGTCATCTTCTGGTCGGATTGGTTGGAACGGAGGTCGTGGCGAGGCGCAGCTCATCCCAAGAAGGTGGACGTGGCAAGGCGGAAAGTGTCCGGCAGGCTGGGCCGGGTCGTCGAGTCGGCAGGCGGTATCTGGATTCGCCATCCAGACATATCTCACAAGATGGAGGCCATGTTCCGAGCGGATGGCGTACATCTATCGGCCTGGGGAATGGATGTCTGGTTGCACGGAATCAGGCATAACTTGCTTTCTTGGCTGCAGCTGTAAGGGCGTTGGCGGGAACAGGACTAATGGGGGTGTCCTGTTCTTGTGGCGGTAACAGCATGGGGCCGGATCTGTTGGCGGAATTTGGCCTGCGAGCCAATTCCGGAGCTGGGGACCCTTTAAGGGTCTTGGCGTGAGGGCTGAACGGAGCTGGCTAGCTCAAGGAATAACAGTGCTTGCCCTCACAGCCAGAGGGCAGGGGAGCTCACAAAGGGGCAAGCGTCCGTGTGAATTCCGATAACCTGCCCTCCCGCCTTCTCTACCCATGCCGGCTGGCTGGGTAACGGTTAACTCGGCTGGCACATGGGCCAGCCGATAGGTCGGATCCGGTGGACCCATGCTGTGCCAATGCTCTACAGCTGTAACCAATAAAAGTTGTGGCCAAGTTTATCCACCTAATTTTCCAAAGAAACTGGTTGTGTGAGTTCATCCAAAGGGGGGGTGTATTAGGAGCCGACCTCGGGGTCCCAGGTAAGACATGGAACCGCAAGCAGAAGGGCCCGGGTGGGCCGGGCCCGCCATTTGCGGGGACGGGTGGGGACAGCGAGGTCGCTGGCCGGGAAGGGGCGGGGGGCCTGGTGCGTGACCGGAAAAGAAAAGACGCACCTCCCCCCCCTTCCCCAGCCAATAGAGGGCAGGGGGTGGTCAGGGAGGGGGGAGGCATTAAAAGCGGAAGGGAAGCTGCTCCCCCCTCCCCACTTGACCACGAGGCGAGCCCGGTTGCCCACCCATCCCTCCCCAGGTATTATAGTGCTGGGGTTTTGGTGTTTGGAAGTTGAGGGAACGCAGGAGGGGTGTTTACTGGGTCTTTGTAGGTATGGTATTCTTAGTGTTTATTTACAGTTTTTGCATTGCACAATCTGTCACAATCTGTTGTGGCCAAGTTTATCCACCTAATTTTCCAAAGAAACTGGTTGTGTGAGTTCATCCAAAGGGGGGGGGTGTATTAGGAGCCGACCTCGGGGTCCCAGGTAAGACATGGAACCGCAATAAGCAGGGCCCAAACTTACTCTTATTTCACAGGTCTAGCAATTTCCTGGTACAGCTATGAAGCTGAAATGTGTGAGGACAGACTTGGATGCACATCATCCAGAACATTGTAACACTAATTAATGTTCCAAATTCATTGAATAATGCCATATTTGGCGTATTGTGTATCCAAATTTTATAACCATAGATATTCAAAATAATTACAGGTATTTAGGATCCCATTGACTCCTGTAGAAAACAGGCTGAATTGTCTTGGAAATGAAAAAGAAACATTCCCTAGATAGCCTGCCACCAAGGGTGGTAGGGTCAGGGAGCCAAATGTCTCTTAGAAATGTTGAAGAACTTTGTGCAATTCATATCTTGAAAATTAGCTCTGCCACCCTCATTAAACTTAGACGTATTTTGAGGAGAAAATAGTACTTACCTGAAAAGTTCTACTGCTTGTAGTTTTAAAATGATCATTTTCTGATCCATTTTGATGTCTCTGAAGACTTTCTGATGGGGACTTTATAAATATGAATGAGAAAAATTATGGGCCAAGTAAATGCAATTGAATAGAGACTTATTTTTCTGGAAAGTAACCCAAGGACTTGAAACGAAAGGTGGCTACTTCTGTGTAAACTTGCACCTGACAGTGCTGAAGAGTTGGGGGGGGGTTGCCAGGAGAAAGTAATTTAAATTTGGGCTTTACTTTGGGCCTTCTGGAAGTGCCTTTCTGGTGATGAACTTGATTCTCTGATCTTTCAACTGAAATCTTATTGAGAAAATTGGAAAGTAATCCATAGTGAATACAATGAGACTTACTTCTCAGTATACATGCATGGATTACACTGAACAAAGGTTGGGCAAAAAGATGAGGACCAAAAGCAATGGAGGCTTGTCTTCCTGGGGGGAAGCCAGACTCACATAGCAGACAGACCTGTAGCTACAGTGGGACATCTTGGGGCTAGGCCCCCTGACTTACTGGCAAGGCCCCATGACTTCCCATCCAGCCAAGGGCCCCTGAGCAGTGGTGGGTGTGGGAAAGGAGCCAAGTATTCCTGTGAAGCTTTCTGGCATGAAGGGCCAGCTATGGTGGCCACGTGGATCCAGACAACACCTCTCTATTTCCCCCAGAAACAGAATTGAATTGCCTTTAATTCAATTAGCCAGTGCCCCCTAAGAAATTTACATGCCCCTTGACTTAAAAAATCCTGGCTATGGGCTTGTTAGCAGAGGGCTTTTTGAAGAAAACTGCAGCCCAATTATCCAAGTGAATAGATGCTAAGCTTAAGCTTTATTGAAGACAGTGGGACTTACTACCAAACTAACAGCATGCACAACACTGGCATGAATTAAGTGTGGGGAAAGTCCTGAGCTATGCTAGAATTTGTTATCCAAACAATCCATTAATGGTTTTATCACAAGACAGATTGGTCAGACTTAGGCCCAGGACAGACTGGCAATTTGCCCCGGTAGCCAGTCGCGGCAAAAAAACCCCGGATTAAACAATACCGGGTTTTCCCGTCCACACAGCGGGGGCCGCTGCCAGAAGATAGAGGATGGAGGCGCGCGGGAGCGTTCAGACTGCCGCGCCGGAGGCATGCTGTATTCGCTGTTTCCCCATTAATTCGGCTGTGGGTGTATGTGCGCATAAGCGCATTTTGCCGATTTTTTTTTTTTTTGCCCTGCAACGCCGGCACCGCATTGGGCAGTGGAGCGGAGCGCAGCCAATCACACCGCTGCTGCCTCATGCCCAACGCGGGTTGCTCCCGGCTTTTCGGCTGCGCGTTCAGACTCCCCGGAAGTGGAGAAACGCGCAACGAACGCAGGCTTTCGAGATTTGCGAAGGCTTTTATCAGGTGTTTTTTTAATCCGGCAGTGAAGTGCAAGAGCACCAGTAGGCTACGGGTGGGGAACGCCAGGCAGATGTGCCTGTGTGAACATTCCATTTACTCCGGTATTGAATCGTTGTCAGCCCGGGTCCCATCCCGGGGCAAATTGCCAGTCTGTCCTCGGCCTTAAAAGGAGAAATGCTGGAAGGAGCTTGCTCACATCTAGTGGCCCCTGATTTGTGTTGCTATGGTATTGCCAAGGGAAGGTAGACTAGAGTGAGAGTGAAGCCTGTGGTTGATATCTGTCTGGGCTTATGGAATCACAGAATGGCACAGACAACAGACAGTACTTACATTAGTCCTTTCCCACTGTAAAGTGGGCATAGTAGCTTTCTTACACCCCTTGTGTCCCCTGACCATATAATGCTAATTAATAATACTCAGTGGATTCTGAATAGTGTCTAATCCAGAGTGTGCATCCTTACTGCTGATGCCCTCAACCAGTTCAAAACAATACTTATTGAGCTATTGCATTTGTGCCTGTTGCTCCATCTGCTATGGCTGGGACGAAATACATGCATTGCAAACATATGTAAAATCATTTCCCTGGGAATCTCTTCTGATAAAAAAGTTGTCAGTTTCAAAGAGCAGCATTTGCCCTGGTGCTCTAGATGGCAGATTTGAAAAGGGTAAGCTTCACTGCTCTTTCCTAATGGGGAAATGTGGGAGTCTAGCACCTCTCCCAGGTTCCTCCTCTTTGTCACGCTGGCTCCGTTTTGATCTCAGACTCCCAAAGCTTGGCAGGTCCCCGGCAGGGTTCTGCTTTCAACTGGAGGCAGATAAGCATAATGCAGGCATAATCTTATTAAAAACAAATCAACAGGTTATTACAGCAGTTGACTGCTGCTGCTTTCAACTGCAGACGCATGGCGGAATGAGGTCAAGATCAAGTGTGCCACCACAGCTGCACAGTTTCTACTGTAATAGAATACAAAAATGCCTGGATGGGGGTTTCTCACTGCAGACTCCTTTGCCTGGGTGAGATTATTGGAAAAGCAGGGATAGGCTAGGCAGAGCGACTCATGGCTGACTTTGTGGATGATGTCAGACATGAACCAGGAGGCATCCGCTTAGACAAGCCTCAGTCAAGCACCATCTCTTAGCTTCAGTGTTTCCTCCCCAATGCAATATAGCAATCATAATTCTTACTTACATGGCAGATTCAGCATAACAAATGTGGATTTATTTGACCTCTCTAAAGTATGATAACAGATAAGTGTCTTTATTCCATCAGCCTGCTTCCACTCAGCTCAGAACAATTCAGGAGGAAATCCCAGTTAGGTTTCCTCCTCCATAAAACTGGTGTGTAGGTATACCAGGTTCATGGCCATGACCTCAGGGGGGAAGCAGTTTGCCTTTCTGCCACAAACTCTGACCAGATTGAAGCTGCTTCTTGAAACCATTTGTAGATTTTAAAACAGCAGCTCATTTAGCATAGGAGTGAGAAGTAGAGGAAAGAGGGTTTTCTTCCTTATGCTCTGGCTAGTTTAATATAGATTGGGGCTTGAACTGGAAAGTAGTAGTCCACATTCACAGGATCTTCTTGGCCACACATACTAATGCACAGTGGAGATACTAGCCATCTGAGGAGGTTGTGGGATGCCTTGTTCTTAAAAAAAGACCTTTGCATGATCTTGGAATTACAATTAATTCAGATCTTCTAACACTGTGGGATTCAGGCCATTGGATATAGCCCACTGATTCCATGCATTGATTGATACTGTATGGAAAAAGCTGAATCACTGCCTGGTTCCAATTACTTCTTGATCGTCAGTCACAAGCAAGGAGCCAGTCATTGCTCATTCTTGGCAAATTCAGATGAGTCCAATATGCATAATTTATCACAGTGTTTGACTGCTTTTCATAGTAGCCCCCCCCGTCTAATGTTTAAAAACACACAGTAAAAGATAAAAAACCCATCTGTGATGTTTGAGTTGAGACTTACTACTTAGGTGCTTTACTGTCTACTCATAACACAAGGTAATTTTGTGATCAGTTTTCACAAGCACTTCTTAAATACATGCTACTAACCATGCAATTGTGCAGAGCAGGCAATAGAAACCTTCCAATGTCCTCATTTAAAGGATCAAAGAGGAGACAAACTGCAAGTAGTTCCCTGCTTTACAATACAAATCATTCAGATTAATGGTCCAACCATATTCCTGAGGGATACTGTCTTACCTAGTAAATGAGCTGATGTAGTTCTTGAATTAGACAAAAGTAACCACACTCTGCAACAACCAGACCCTGTAGCACAAGCAGCTGCTGCACAGGTATAAAATTTCTTGGCATGTTTATTTATTTATTTTATTTATTAGATTTTTAAGTCACCTCTCACTTGAAGAGTCTATCTTAATCACTGTACCACTATGAAAAAATCCCAAACATGTGGTTACCTTCCAGAAGCCAACTGAAACAATTCAGCTTTGCATTCCCTGCAAAAACTAACTAAGTCCAGCACAACATGGGTGTAATCCAAGAATGCATTCCATTAGGTAGGGGCTACAATTGAGAAGGCCCTTCCCATGGTGACAGCTAAACAGCCATCCTGGGGCCAGGCATCTGCAAGGGGCCCCTAGATGATGACTTAAGGGAGTGCAACGGGTTGCAGTGGGAGAGGCAGTCCCATAGGTATTAAGGTCCCAGACCATTAAGGGCTTTAAAGGTTAACACCAACACTTTGAATTGGATCCAGAGACTAATTGGTAGCCAGTGCAGCTGCTGCAGAATTGAAGTAATATGAGCTCAGGTGATCATGATTTTCCAGCCAGCAGCCCACTAGCTGCATTCTGGACCACCTGCAGTTTCTGAAGTGTTTTCAAGGGTAGCCCTACATAGAGTAAATTGCAGTAGTCCATCCTGGAGGTGACCATTGCATGGATCAATGTGGCAGGGTCTGATCCAGGAAAATGAGGAGCCAGCTGGTGTGCCTGGTATAGGTAAAGAAAAGGGCAGTCTGAGCTACTATGGACACTTGTTTATGCAGTGATAGCACAGAATCCAAACACATCCTGAGGCTCTTTACAGAGTCTACAGCTGTCAGTGGATACCACTGAGTCTTGGGAGCGGTGCTTTGTAGGAATGGGCATGAACCTAAAAACCTCAGTTCAGTTTGGTTCAGGGTGGCCCCTGAACTGAACCCAAAACCAAGCCCAAAGGCCCCCACCTGAACCAAATCAGTCCGGAGAATTTGGTTCCCCCTTTCTCCAAGCCATAGTGAGCCACGGCCCAGAGAAAGGTGGGGGGACACCTGGAATTACTGGCAGCCATTTAACCCATCTGTTTTACTTCCTCCACTTCAAAGCAGGGGGAGCAAAACAGACGGATTCAATGGCTTGTAGCCATTTAAACCTAACAGCTGATGGGCAGACCCACCCCACTGTTAGGTTTAAATGTATGCCAGCCATTTGAACCTAATAGCAGCATGCGGTCCACAACTGAGCTGTTAGGCTGGAATGGGTGTGAGCCATTTCAACCCAATAGTGGGGCAGATCTGCCCATCAGCTGTGAGGTCGAAATGGCGGATAGTCATTTCACCGATCCATTTTGCTTCCCCCTGCTTTGAAGTGGAGGAAGTAAAACTGACTGGTGAAATGGCTTGTAGCCACTGAAACTTATGCCTCTCAGCTGTTAGCTTTAAAAGGCCCTGAACAGCTGAACCAGACAAAAGTCTGGTAAATGTTCAGGGAAGGCACCTTCCCCGAACATCAGTTCAGGGGTGGGGCTCTGAACTGGCCCAAGTTTGTGCAGAATTTTGGCTCATGAGCTGGTTTATGACCATCCCTAGTGCTTTGCTTAAGATGAATTTTCCCAGGAAAGACTGAAGCAGTCTAATCAGGAGGTTGCCTTACATATAATTGAGGGATTTGAGTAAGGTAAACTGACCTGGTGATTGTGTTCATGTAAAAGTTCTCTACAGCCGGGCTTCCGGTTTATGATGGCTTGCACTTGGAAGCATCCCATCGATCTCCTAATGGAGATGCACCAAGCTGGGGCCATCAGGAGGGGTCTTGGCAGGTCCCAGAACCCTCCCCCAGAGTCTCTGTAGGAGACTCCCAGTCTGGATGCACTCTATTCTTGGTGCTGGAGGGGGCAGCAGTGGGAGGGCTTCTAGTGTCCTGGCCCCACTGCTGGACCTTCTGATGGCACCTGGTATATTTTGGCCACTGTGTGACAGAGTGTTGGACTGGATGGGCCATTGGCCTGATTCAACATTGGCTTCTCTTATGTTCTTATGGGGAGCTGGGACAAGCCTCTCCTGAGGCAATGGCTTAGGGATCAAGGCTTGCCTGTCCCTGAGAGGTCCTGACACCATGGAGCCAGCATAGCGACTAGAGCCAACCTCTGGACGATTGGACAAGAACATAAGCAAATCTAACTGCTGCAATGAATAATATCGGCTTAACAATGAGTCAAGCAAACATCTTCTTAAGTGACAAAGTCCCTGCCTGTTAGATTGATCTGAGAAGGAGCAGTGGGTGGGGAAGGGTCGGCGATCCACCCCCCCGAACTGAAACGGTTCGTAAACGATACAAAAAAGAGAGAGAAAATGAAACTAACCGCACGGGACTTTTACTGAGCTTGAAAGGTGTAATCTAATCCAAGATGTGTTGAATTTAGATGAACTTGACTTTAAAAATAAAAACTTTCTTTTTACATAAACAATGGCTGGTAGAGGAAGAAGAGTAGCAACGGAAAAGAAGCCTCCAACAGGAAATGCCACCAACAACTCCCACCCAGTCACAAGATGCTACTGCTGACTTTCCTAATATGTTGGCTTCAGCATTGCACCCTCTGCTGGAGCAGATGTCTAACATCAACAGTAAGGTGGAGTCTGTTCAAAAACAGCTCTTGCATATGGAAAAAAGAGCTGACAAGACAGACCAAAAGATCAAGAAAGTGGAAACAAGGACTAAAGATATTGAACAAAAGATGGAAGAAGAAAAAAAGAAAGAAATATGGACAAAATCAATTACTCCAACTGCAATTGGAAAAATCCATGCATGTTCTACATTTTCAAGGGGTAGCGGAGCAGAAGGGAGAAAACTTAAAAATGATCTTAAGCAAAGAAATTGCATCAATTTCAGATCTCAAACAAGAGGACCTCCAGAACAATATGGACTTAGTCTATCACACATATCCGGACTTTATAAGAAAAAACAAGTTACTTGACAAAATAAATGTGAAATTCTCCAAGAGATCTATGAGACAAAACATTTTAAAAAGCCACATCGGGGAAAGCATTAAAAGTCAAGGAGGAAGAAATTAAAATTCTTAAAGACATTCTATTCGAGATCCAGAAACGAAGACATCAATATAAAGACTTAATCCGCTTCCTTCAAAACAAATCAATTATTTTCAGATGGACTTTTCCAGAGGGGCTTGTTTTCAACTTTAATGATAAGAAAATTAAAATCGATTCTGTCAAAAAGGCCAAAAAGTTTTTGAAACAGCAACTAAGCCCGAACAAAGATGACAAGGAAGAAGAGGAATTAAGCAATGAAGAAATGGATAACACTTCAAGTGACTCCACCAGTACAACTAAAACCTCAGAGTCTGAGAAAGGAGCAGCAGCACCTAAGACACTGAAAGCAAAGAAGAAAAAATGCAAGAAATAACCGGAATATAATGGATTATAAAACACCTGAACTTAGCATAATTATAGTTTATAGTATAGAAGCTTGAAATTTTTGTTCTTATTGTTAAAGCAGGAATTATAAGTAATTGTAATTCACTGAGGAAGCTTGTCATAGATTTTAGTTACGTTCCCCTGCCCCCTTCCCTATAGGTTGTAGTGATGTAAAACTAATAAAAATATTATATATATAAAAAAGTAAAAGTTCTCTACAGCCTAGAGCTGTATGCACAATTATGTAAACTTACTCATCATAATTGGGTTTATTTTGGGACATATTCAAGAGCATGTATTCTATTCAAAGAGGTCAGTGTCCAGGCCTATTGGGATGTTCATGATCACCATGTGTGAACCCACAATTCAGCATAGAACATACTAGTATTTCCCTGTGGCTGAGCAATTGCAGAAAAGTTCAGAAGTGAATGGCAAGCCATCTTTCACGTCACATAATTTATGTCTGATTCTAGTACATTTTTATTTTGGCTTTTCTCCTCCAAGGAACTCAGAACAGTATACACTATTTTCCCTCCTTCATTTTATCTTCACAGAAACCCTAGGTGAAGATCATCACTTGCAAACTAATTTTATATGGTATCTTGAGCGTTTTTTTTGGTGGCAGCTTACTCTATCAACTACACCAGGATTTCTCCCCCTAAATTTAGGGTTCTTCCACATTCTCATTTTTGTTGCTTGTGTGTTCCTATTGCTTGGAGGGGGGGGTCTTTTCTGCTCGTGTTTTGCTCCCTCTAGTGTTTGATTTGATATTACAGCACTGTAGGCTGGACATACAGCAATGTAATATTGAATTGACCACTAGAGGGAGCAAAACGTCTGTGGCAAAGACCCTCCCTGAAGCAATAGGGACACACAAGTGACAAAAATAAGAATGTGGAAGGGCCCTTAGTAAAGAAAACCTGGGTCTAAACCGCTAGGAAATCTGTTCACAATGTGTGGTAAGATGAAAGGGCTGTGCAAGAGATGTTGGCTAATGTATAATCAAACAAAGGAGAAGAATGGGAGTTTCCAAATATTTTAATTTTAAGTAGCCACGGCAATACCTGAAAAACAGATTAACAGTGCTAGCTTAAGCAGATAAACCCATTTATGTCAAAGGAATGAAAAGGGTGCAATTCTGCTTAGCATTACACTGTTGCAGAGCAACCTTAAGCAGGTCTACACAGAATCCAACTCTGATCTTTTAGTGGGGGTTACTCCCAGGAAATCCTCAGATTGCATTTTTAGAATATCTATGGGCTTTCCCCTCTTCTAAGAGCATAGGGCTGCTAAGTTCCTGGTGGGAGTTGGGAAACCCCCCCCCCATTTCTCACCACCATGAAGACCAGTAATGGGTGGCAGGAAATAAACACAATGGCTTTCAGTCCAATGTTGTAATGTCTCTTCCATGGAATCCCCTTATTGTTAGTCCTCTCTAGGAATCATTAAAAAAAACCCTCTGGTTTTACTATAGAGTTTCCAGTCATTCTTAGAGAGAACTGATGTCACTTCTGGGTTTCCCCTGAAAGTGACTGTCACAGTGTCAGAGACAGCAGCCTCCATCCCCTCCATCTCTCTGCTGGTTGCTAGGCCATGATCCTATGAGGAACTGCAACCTGCAGCCAGTCAGTAAAAAAGGCCACATGAATCCCCAGGTTTGAAGCTGAAAGTTCATGTTAATGGCTGATGTGTGTTGGTAGGTATCATTAAAACAAAACAATCATAGCAAATAAACCATGTAGAAGAGCTTGAGAGTATGGACATGATTTCATTATCACACACCTGGTGGATCAATGCATTTTTCTCACAGCCCGATGTTAACAGCACAATTTGGGAATACAAATGAAACTGTATTCTGGAATTTTAAAAAAGAAATCTGGTGCATTAGTGTACAACAACTGATTGCAGTAGAAGTAAGAGTAGCATAAATAATTATGTTTTAAGTGCTCAGTGTCAGTTTAAATGACCCACTAGGTTGGCCCCAGTCCAAGCAATTATTCACTAAACAGGATTTATGTTGTGTATTGTTAAAAAGCAGTCAAGGCAAAATGTTCTTAAGCCATTTTATTTTGTATGGGAGAAGAACGCTTTATTGTTCTCTTATAAAGGGCAACATTAACCATTCCATAAAAGAAAAGTACTGACTTGATCTCAAGGGTCAACGTCACACTTCTCCAGATGTTCTTGAGGAATTTCACTTGCAGCCTTTGCACTGTAAAAATATTTTTAAATTCATGTTATTAAAAGCAATCAAAGTCATGCAAGCAACATCCATTTTACATTTTAGTTTGAATGATCTGTCTGTTTAAATAGAATTCCAGGAGATATTAGAGTAAGGTTTTGTTTTTCTCCCTTTCCCCCCCCCAGTGGCCAAGCCCATGCTCATCCAAAGAAGCACATGTTAATATCATAGCCTGAAATAATGTGGGTAAATGCCAAATGGTGCATCTGGGTTGTAATGAAACTTCCATCGACAACGCAGCCTTCTGGTGGTCCCCCACTATCACATTTTATGTTTCCACACTATGCCTGACATTTCATATCAGAACTCCAGTCGGAATACAGAATGCAATGAGAAAAAAGGCAAATTCTAATCACAGAAGCTCAGGAGCTGCTTTGGCTTTTTGAGCTGTTCGTCAATATGGCAGCACATCTGAGATTTTGCTGTCTGTTTCCAGCATCCAAAGAAAATAGCCAGCTCTCTTCTCATTAGACAACCATCTCCACTCACACTCCTGACCAAACTGGGGCCTGATTTTAAAGGCTGTAAAAACCTGAGGAGGCTAAAGCTTTTGGTCCAAGCAGCACATTATGTTTATTTAAAACCTGTCATTTTCTGTACTGGGTAGAATTTCAGAAGACATTTTGGCAGAGTGGAAGATTTTTGCAAGGACAATAACATATGAGTCAAGTAATGATTGTGGTGGAGGAAAAGCATTATTTCCACTTTAGATTTTGCTGAAAGCCAGTTGGTGATGATGTATGATATTATAATAGTTCTTGCAAATTCACAGTTGGCTTAGAACAATGGGCAAAGAATTTCAAAGGCGTTGCTGGACACCAAGTGTGAGAAACAGGAGATAACTGTTAATGTCCCAGAAGTTTGATAGTGAGAGATCTGTTGATCCCTTTCTTGGTACTCTTAGGCTGCGTTCAGACGGCCAGTCAATCGCGCCATGAGCCCTCCTAAAATTTTATCCCGATTTTTTTAATCCAGCCTAGCACGACCAGACGCCCCCTATGAAATAGCCTCACCGCGCGTTGTTCCCGCCGTGATTTGTCTACACGGCATCCACCGAGGATTTTAAAAAAAAAGTTTTGTACATTCGCATAGGCAAGGCTGCGCCTCCTTGGAGAACTGAGGCGATCGCGGAGGGTTTTCAGCAAAGTCCCGGTCCTCCCCCTTGCCATTGCCATCAATGGAGGGACTATTTTGCAAGTTAGAACAGTCCTTCCCCCCTCCATCTCCCATCGCGGTAACATCTTGTCCCTAAAAGAAATAAGCATGAATATTACATTCCTCGTAGCGCTTATCGCTGAATGCGTTTCCTCGTTAAAGCGCACATGGGGTTTCAATTTTTTAAAATCGCGCCCCCGTCGGCTCGGTCTGACGTCAGACCGAGCCGACGGGAGCATCGCGCGCTAATGGAGTGACCAGACGGAAGAAAGTCTGCAGTTGTTGCGCGGGTAAGCGAAAACCCTACATTGAAACTACTACTTTTTAAATCAGGATTGGAGGCGCAGCAGAACGGGATGCCTATGGGACCGGAATATTTCGCAGATGTTTCTGTCTGGTCGTGCATTTTTGATCCGCAAGGGAGTCGTTCCTATGGCAGATCAAAAGATCCGTCTGAACACACCCTAAAATAGTTTTCTCCATCCAGAGACTTTCTCCTTCTATGAAGTTCCCATCTATTTATGAAGAGGGGCATAATTAAAATGATGTCCCTGCTTTTTTGTTGTTGTTCAGTAAAACAGTCTTTGCGACTCCATAGACCATATCATACCAGGCTCTCCTGTCCTCCACTGGAGTGTGCTCAACCCCATGTTTGCTGCATCAATAACACTGTCTAACCATCTCATCCTTTGCCGTCCCCTTCTTCATTTACCTTCAATGTTTTCCAGCATCAGGGACTTCTCCAGTGAATGCTCCCTTCTCATTTGGTGGCCAAAGTATTTGATCTTCAGTTTTAGTATCTGGCCTTCCAGGGAACAGTCAGGGTTGATTTCTTTTAGGATTGAATGATTTGATCTCCTTACAGTCCAAGGGACTCTCAGGAGTCTTCTCCAGCACCGTAACTCAAAAGCATCTATTCTTCGGTGCTCGGCCATCTTTATGGTCCGACTCTCACGGCCATACATTACTACTGGGAATACCATTGCTTTGACCATACAAACTTTTGGTGGCAGGGTGATGTCTCTACTTTTTATTATGATGCCTAGATTTGCCATCGCTTTCCTCCCAAGGAGCAGGCGTCTTTTAATTTCATGGCTGCAGTCACCATCTGCAGTGATCTTGGATCCCAGGAACATGAAGTCTCTTACTGCTTCCATGACTTCCCCTTCTATTTGCCAAGGAATGATGGGGCTGGATGCCATGATCTTAGTATTTTTGATGTTGCGTTTCAAGCCAACTTTTGCCCTGCTTACCTCTCTGCTTTGGAAATGTTCAAAGCTGTGCAGATAAAGGCAAGCAGAATGGGGGGGCAGGAAGGACTGCTGAGAGCCCCCCTCCACCATTTCCCTAGCCTAGTTTTTGCAGTCTTTCACTTGAGACAATGGTCAGTGACATAAATGCAAGAAGGCAAGGGGTTGGCAGAGGTTAAGCTGTTGACAAGGACAAGCACTCTGTGCCTGCTCACATGTATTCTCTGGTCTCAATTTAACCTTTAGCTTTTTGAGCTCAAATTAAATCATGACTAGAAGGTTTCATACTTCTCTCTCTGGAAGCCAAATAGGTTTTGGTTTAAATAGAGAATACTCCTTAAGTGATCAGACTTGTGGGCAATTAAAATCAGCACTGAGAGGCAAACATATACAGTATGGTGTATGTCCATTTGACTCTCAAAACAACTCAGCAACTCATAGTTATTTCCATCGAAATTTCATATGCGGGTGTTGCATCTCTGTCAGTGAATCAATGCTGCTGTTCTACAAACACCTAGTGAAGGTGAGCAGGCAATGATTTCTCCTCTTCTTGAGAGTCAGACAAAGGAGAAAAATCTTCCACAGTGCCATGTAAGGCCAACACATTGGGAAATGCTATGAAAAGATGTTTGTTGAAGTCTAGCTAAGGAACTAAGCTTCTCATTTCTCTTTATAGCATATTCCAGTATATTCAAAGGGCCATACATCAGATAGTGCTGTCATATGTGTACTTCAGCATTCCTATTCAAAGTGCTGATATTCATTTATTCAGCTGTGCACCTTTAAATAGGGTTGGTGACCTCCGGGTGGGGCCTGGAGATCTAGAATTACAACAGATCTCCAGGCTACAGCAATCATTTCCCCTAGAGAAAATGGCAGCACTGGAGGCAGTGCTCCCTCTAAGCTGTGGATGCTGGCGGGCAAAAATTCTACCTGATGAGCCACTGCCATTAAAGCGTGAGCAAGCAATTTGGCTACTGCATAAGTTAGTTTGCTCTGGAGCCATCCTTCCTGAGCCAAGACAAAAATGTGTGAGCCGGAGGCTAAAAAGCTGTGAGCTAGCTCACACTAACTCAGCTTGGAGGGAACACTGACTGGAGGGCAGACACTATGGTATCAGATCCCTGTGGAGTTCCTTCCCTTTCCCTGGTGTGTTTGCTCTTTTCATTGTATGCTTGCTGTACTTCCAGAATGCTCAAGAAGGTGTGGTGTACAGATAGATA
Source organism: Gekko gecko (assembly GCA_029375565.1). NCBI lineage: Eukaryota > Metazoa > Chordata > Lepidosauria > Squamata > Gekkonidae > Gekko > Gekko gecko. The sequence continues at coordinate 125,910,929 of JAPDNY010000007.1, forward strand.
CCCATGCATTTCTTCATTAGCTATTGTAGACTTCAGTGTCCCTATGATCTAAGAGAGGCAGGGCTGGCTCCTGACACAAGAGATGCTTGGTGTGGCCCTCTGACTTTTTGGCCATCTCTTCCTTGGCCATCATCCCTTGCCAGTCAATAGACCTGCCATTTTCCCTTGCTTCTTCCCTCCACCTGTAGAGAGAGACTCCACTATCTTTGGAAAGAGCCATCCTGCCCATAGACATCACAATGGGCTGATCTTTTTAAAGACAGCCAAGCCCTTCTTTAATAATGACTAGGGATGCCATGAATTTTGCACTGAACATATTTTACAGTTTAACTTCCCTTGCTCAACTGTGATGATCAGACACGAGCTGGTCACTTCAGCAACAAATGACTTGAATGCCTAAATACTCCTGATCCAAAGAGATTGATAGCCATTAACATTGCTACAGACTACTGAGCAGGGGTGTCGAACTCATTTGTTATATTATTTATTATATTTTATTTATTAGTTTAGATTTGTATCCCGCCTAGCCAGGCAAACTGGCTCAAGGCAGTGTACAAGATAAGGTAGATAAAACAATAAATACATTAAAATTGACAAAATTCACAAAACCAGCAATTTACATATATGTTAACAGATACAGATGGTGGTAGTTAGTATATATGATCCGAAGCAAAAAGGCCATGCACCAATGTTGTAATGTCGGGCCGTAACATGTTTAGTTTCTGATGGTTCCAGTGGCAGCTCCTAGTCGAAGGCCTGGTAGAAGAGCTCCGTTTTACAGGCCCTACGGAACTGTAGAAGGTCCCACAGGGCCCTGATGTCCTCCAGGAGCTCATTCCACCAGTGTGGAGCCACCACTGAGAAGGCCCTAGCCCTCGTGATGGCCAATCTGGCGTCTTTCAGGCCAGAGAGAGTGAGGTGATTCTGCAACCTTGACCTCAGTGCTCTCTGGAGCACATATGGGGAAAGGCAGTCCCTCAGGTGGGCAGGCCCCTGACCATACAGTACTGTTATAAGGGTTGGCTCTTACATCAATGGGACTTTGTTGGGCCGGGCCATGTTTGTCATAATCTGTGATACTAGGTAGTGGAGATAAAATGACACAAACACAATTAAAGATGCAGAGCAGCACTGGGCTGATGCCCCCATACTGCCTTGAGTGGGGTGCAAACCCTTTCCCCAGCCTGCTCTCATGGTCAATACTTTGAGCCTAGGACCCAGGGGAAAACATGAAATGGTTGGGCATTGCAAGCTCCCCCCCCGGGTCTACTCAGAGTAGCAGTGACTCCCCAGGGTCTCAGATTGAAGTCTTTCTCATAATAAGCCACAGCCTGATCCTTTTAATTGGAAGTGCCAGGGATATACCCACCTGCCTCCTTTAGCTCAATGAATGCAAGAGAGAAGCCTCTATCTGGAAGCACAATGTTTGCAACTGAGCCCCCTCTACCTCATCCAGCAAACTTCAGCAAATAACTCTAGCAGGCCTACCTGGCTCCTCAGCTCAATGAATGTAAGAGAAAAGTCTCCACTTGGAAGCACGTTTGCAACCAAGACCCCTTAAACCAGCAAACTTCAGCAAATAACTCTAGCCTTTAGCTCAATGAATGCAAGAGAAAAGCCTCCTCTCAGAAAGACATTTGCAACCAAGCCCCCTCTCCCTTAGTCAGCAAACTTCAGCAAATAAACAACACTAGCAGACCAACACAGGAGAAGCCAGCAAAGATAAGGGAAATTCAGCAGCCCCACCCTCTGCTCTCAGCACTCAGGCGGGGGCGGGGAAGAGAAGAGAAGAGTGCCATGGGCTGGATTAAAGCCCTGGGTGGGCTGGTTCTGGCCCACGGGCCATATGTTTGACACCCCTGACTTAGAGAAACACTGATGAATACATTTTTTTAAAAAAAAGTTTATTTTTGTCTGATTATTATATGATTTGTGACTGTCTATGGTTGCGTTCGAGGAGCCACAGTGGCTCAGAGGCTAAGACATTGAGCAGCAGACCGGAAAGTCTGTAGCTCAGCAGTTTGAGACCCTAGTGCCACGTGACGGAGTGAGTTCCCATCTTTGGCCCCAGCTCCTGCCAACCTAGCAGTTTGAAAACAAGAAATTGCAAGTAGATAAATAGGTACTGCTGAGGTGGGAAAGTTACAGCATTCCATGCAACTTGACGTTTAGTCATGCTGTCTACGTGACCACAGAAACGTCTTTGGATAGTGTTGACTCTTCGGCTTGGAAATGGAGATGAGCACCACCCTCTAGAGGCAGATTTGACCAGCTTCCAAGCAAGGGAAACCTTTACCTTTATGGTTGCATACACACAGGAACAATTTTCCATGTAGCTCCATGCAGTGGCATTCACAGTGGTGATAGCTCATCCGCATGGTATTTTTCTCTGCACTTTCCTTGCCTCAGTCCCCCAGACTGCCATTCTCCCTCACCGCTGGAGGGCTTTGAGGTGCTTTTTAAAAACCAGCAGTTGCTACTGTCTTACTGTACACTAGCATTCCAACAATCTATTGCCGTGAGCTACCAGCTTCTCCAAATTCACAGTTTTCTTTTTACAAAGGAAATCTCTAGCCCTTTTCCTTGTAGATATCGAAGGGGTCACCATTCCCCTTAAATCTCTGAAATGAAAAGGGCTAGAGATGGTTTTTAAAAAATAAAAACTGAAAATTCAGAGAAGCTGGTACGTGCTGTTCTAGATTACTAGAAAAGTAGGATGCATTGCAATAATAGCAACTGCCTTTTTTAAAAGAAGCCTGGAAAAAGCCTTCTGTATGGGTGGGGAAGACTCGCCTATTCAAGCAATTGCCTGCTAAGCCGGGAAGTGGCACAGCAAAGGGGACATAGAACTCAGTTGGTCAGTATAAGGAAATGCATGTGTGAAAAACAAATTATCTTGTATTGCTCTGTTAGGAAGGACAACAGTGAAGTAATCTACCAAACATCCACAGAAAGGGATATGAACTGATGAGTAGTCTGTCAGAAAATTGGCTCTGTGTTCATGAAATGAGCTGAACTGGAGAGTGTTTGAGCCTCCTGAATTATGGCCAGAAAAGGGACAAGTGTGCTCAGAGGCAGAGGGATTTTAACATGCAAAGCTTTAGGAGTCACCTACATATTACCTTTCTTAACTTGTTTACCCTCATTTCCCAGGGAACTGCTTGTTTAAAAAAATGGGCTCCGGACAATGCCATGGGTGAAGGGAAGTTTCCTGCCTCCCCGTCTAGCAGTTTTTTCACACAAAACCATGCTGTGTGTGAGTTATTTTGCCAATTTTGCTGTTCCACGTGGAGCAGATACTTCACGTGGAGCAGCCATATCATTAAATAACTCCCCCCATGATTTTTATGTGAAAAAACTGCTTGAGAGGAAGGCAGGAGCCCTTCCTCCCCCCACAACACTGTTGCAAGGCCATTTGGGCTCTCCTACTTTTTCACAAGCAGTTCCCTGAAAATGCTGCATGGCTGTGGAGAGCATGGGAATGCAAGTGTAAACAAGTGCAGAAAGGTAACACGTAGTTGACCACTGAATCTGCTAGCCTGGGAGCCTTCTCATGTCCTTTTCACTGCCACTTAGGTCGAGGGCTTTTGCAATGGAGAAAGGGGAGCCTCCAGCTGTCGTTGCTGCTTGGGTCCGGGGCAGGCTCCAGAGGCACTGAGGCCTAAGTAGCAGCAACACAGAAAGAAGGAAGCTCCCTTCATTCTCACTTTCCCCATGAGATCCAGGATGTGGCCTCTGAAGCCACCCTGGAACCAAGAAGGAGCATTAAAGATAGTGAGAAGCTCCTCTCTCACCCTTGCCGCCAACTACCACTGCCCTGTACCTCACCAGAGAGCACAGGAGCCAGTTCGGCACAGACAAATTGTTTAGTCAGCCCTGAAGACAAGCTGGATAGAGACTGAGTCCATGTTGATACAGTGGCCAGTAGAATGATTGCTAGTGTTTCTGACATTAAGCTAGTTTTCCATTCCATAATGCCATTTCCACATGTACACAAGATACTGCAGATAGAACAAAACCTCCACAAAGATAATTGTCTATGTTTCATGTGCAAATGATGTTGTGAATGGGAAATAGGAGAGCAGTGGGTACCATCCCTCTTTCAATTTACCCCCTACCTTGATGTTCGTGTTGCAGGCACACAGGCACACAGGGTCAGAGCTGATGAAAGTGGGGCAAAAGTTCTTTGAGGCTAGAAAGTGAGATGTTCTAGTTGCCTGCTGTGATTCTTTCCAAAATAGCTAGACAAAGAATAGGAACATAAGATCTTCTTGCAGGAAATTGACTGACCTTCTCATCACTGAAAGAAATAGCATATGACTAAAATAGAGACGTTTAGTGTTAGGAAATAAGTACCAATCCACACCATTTTTTGAAGCAGGAACAGTGGTTGTTCTTGCATTCAAAAGGAGCTGTGTTTGGACCCAATCCAAGACTGTAAAATAATAAGTGTAGGAAGAACAAGTACTGTAAATTGTCCCTCCTCCTTCCCACTTAAGTATAAATTTAAACCAAATAATAACAAAGCACATGGGCAGCTGGCCTTTGAGGCTGCCAGCTCTGATTATGCCTCCGCAGAATCAAACTTTTATCCCTCTCTTCTCCCCCCTGCTTTCTTCTCCCCTTGCTTTGTTTTGCTTTTTCCTAGTTTCATTTTCAAGTAAGTGAACCATTTAAAAATGAAACACTGCAATGATGAACAGAGCGGAGCAGAAAACAGCAACAAGCCTAGAGCAAGGCAGAGACTTTTAATTTTTTTTCTCCTGGCTCCCATCTCTTATGTCTGTCTGTGATGGATGAGGTGGCCCAAAGAAATGAAGAAATGGGGGGAAGGCATTTCTGAATGCGTAAGGATCTTAGTTTTTTGCAGAAAGGAGCGCTGTGTATACTGCGCTTCAAATATGTCCAAAGGCCCTCACTGAATGCAGGCCTTCTGTTTTCATTTGGTGGTTACCATTTAGAATGAAGCTGCAACCAAAGGAAGAGCATTAGTTGCCCATGCTAAAATGTGCAAGCGTAATTGTCAAGAGCTGAAGACTGCAGGTTCTCCAATAAAAGATGTCCCAGCTTCTCATACTCTTAGTTGAGGGATGATGTGGAAATCAAATCAAGAGGTTACCTTTTTTGTATTTGCATTGTATAAACTGCAGAACCACAACACTCTTGTTCTATGGCCACTGCCTTGTAAGATAGACTGCTGGGGACAAACCGAAGGCCCATGCTGGATAGAGTCGTGGTTGCATGTGTGCTTAAAATTATAGGTAACGTCACAATCCTCCTCAATTTTTAATGTTAAATATTCTTAATATAGAGATTGATATTTACCCATGTTATCTATTCAAGCCCATAGCCAGAACATTTTTAATGGGTGGTGGTGGAATGAGTACAGTGGTGGTGAGCACATCATTATTTATTTACTTTATTATGGATGAGAAATGATGTAGTGCAAAGTCTCTACACAGGCTCATTCTACAAAGAAGGTTAAATGATAATCCATTTTGTTCAAAACTAAATATCCCCTTCCTTTATTTACACATGATGAACAGGGTCTTATGAATGTATGAAGATCCCCACATTGTCCAACTTCCCCTGGGTTGCAGTGTGCCAAATGGGAACCCCACCACCAATGTATCACCATAAAAATGTCAGTTTCTTCTGAGCATGAAATGAAGCTTTGCTAACAGAGTTCCCAGAAGAAGGTGCTTTTTTTGGATGGATGGCCTCTTTGATTCAGAACACCATCATCTTCCCTTGAACTCACCCCCCCCAAGCCTCAGTCCCTGCTCTGGTATGTTTCTACATAACTTGCTATAAGGACTTAAGGATAGCTATAAGCAGTCAGGCAGGAATGCAATAGGGTTGCCAACCTCCAGGTGGTGCCTGGAGATCTCCCAGAATTACAAGTGATCACCAGACTAGAGAGAAAAAGTGGCTACTTCAGAGAATAGACTCTATGGTATTATACCTAATTAATGTCCCTCCCCCACCTTCTCCAGTCTCCATCCCCCAAATCTCCAGGAATTTATAACACTGAGTTGGCAGCCCTAAGTATGTGCATACACCACAGTTTTCCTTCACAGCTACAGCCTGCCTGGCATGCAGGGGAACAGTAGCTTTTTTGCATCACACAGATGGGAAAAGAAGCTCCCCCTTGCTGAGCCCAGTTAAAAGAGAAGGCAAAATTGTTGCCTCCACCAATTCTTTATCACCATTTTACAGTAATTTTAAAATGCTGTGATGCCCCAATCCACTGTTGGACTTGTGGTGCAGAACTCTTTCTCCTTCACCCCAAGTGTTCTCAAGGGCCAAAACAGCTGCTTGGGCACCTGCACACACTGTAAAGTGGTCATGAGTCCAGTTGCGGAAGGCAGAATACAGAGGCTACTGCTGCCACCACTCACCCGCTTCTGATCCCAACCACCTTTGAATATTCCCCACCCGGGCTAAAATAGAGCAAAAAAAAAAAGTTCTACTTTAAATGTAGTACAGTGCTGCAGATCAGAGGAATCCATGACTGGCACGAGTTAGCAAACTAAGGTGAGAAAAGGTCTGTATCGCGTGCTTCAGAGCACAGCAGGAACAAAGACTTTGTGCATGAAGCAAAGCGCAAAGGGAAAGCCTGGGAAGGAGCAGGAGGAGGGAAAGAGACTCTGTCCCTCATTGGCAAAGTCTGGGAGGAAGGCAGGAAGGAGAATCTCCCCCTCATTGGCAAAGCCTGGAAGGGGGTTGGGGGAGGAAAGGAAAATCTCTTCCTCATTGGCAAAGCCTGGAAGGGAAGGAGGAGGAGGAGGGAAGGGAACACCCCCTCTCATTGGCAGAAGATTTCTTCCTAGTGCTGATTGGTGGGGCCATGTCCCTTTGTGCGCCACCATGGCTATGGGCCTCCATCCACTTCACTTCATTTTGTTTTGATTAGGTGAAATATCAAAAGGATGGAGGGAGATGAGAAGTTTGTGTATGAAGTACAGTCTTTGTCTTCCAAATCAGGGCAGCTGCTTCAAGACTCAGAATTTTAAATTAGATCTTCATAAAAGGTGTACTTTTTAAACTTCTTTCTCCTCTATAGGGAACACTAAGTTCTCTCTTCCACATGGCAAATGTGTATGGAGACAAAATTCCTCTTGTAAATACTTTTATCAACACGTTTAGTGCTGAAAAAAATAGCAGAGGGCACATTTGGCAGCAGCCTCTGGCTTTCGGGAGGGACACTGGTATCTTGTAGTTGAGAACATCATGGACATTTGAATGCATTTTTGCCTTTTAGCTCATTCAAAAACAGAGTCACCTCTTACAACAGGCCACAATAGTGAGCATGTTATGGGAGTATGGTATATAAATGTCCTTCAAAGAATGGGCGGGGAGTATGTAATGATGTTTCATTGTTAAAGCTAAGTAAGTTTGAGCTTAGTTGTGGGAGCAGAAAGGTGTTTAGTGCCACTGTCCCCCGTTCCTATGCCACTCAAGTGTCGCTCCTTTCCCTACCCAGAAGCCAGAAGAGATAATCATACATCTTCACTGATTGCTCTCTTTAAAAATGGCCAGGCAAACCACACATGCCTTATAGAGACTCCTGTACTGCCTATTTTAAGGTTACTTTCTCTTGCAAGAGTTAAGTCACAACACGCAACCCAAAATGCAGACTGAACTCTCATAAGAAGAGGTAATCATCTGAGAGTTCAGGAACTGACACACCTGACTTACTGCATTGCTTTTAGAGAGGCCTGTAAAGATGGAGTAAGGAAGATTTTCTTCTCCGACAGAAGTAAGAAGTGATTGGCAGATGGGTGGTGAAACAAGAAATTACTGCCTCCTAAAATGTGCCACTTATGGCAACCAATTCAGATCACCTCATTATAGAGCTGGCCCTAAGGAGGCCCCTTCTATCTGCTTCCCAAAGGAGGATACAAGGGAAGCAATCTTAACAGGTCTACTCAGAGGTAAGTGTCATATTATTCAATGGGGCTTACTTCCCAAATCACTGAAGGTGACTGAGGTGATCCCCATCACATCACAGTCTGACACCATGTGACAATCTGGTGGTGGTGTTCTATATTCAAACGTGTTATCTCATTTTTAGTCTGTTCAAATGTTGTATTCTTAGTAAATGCTTTTTGGCCGTGATGCAAAGCACATTTATCTGGTAGTGAGTTAATGGAACTCTTTCAGAAAATATATTTAAGTCTGGAATGTCAGACAGCTTGACATACACTCTTGATTCAGATAACTTAAAGCAGCAGTGAATTATCTGTTTTATCCCTCAATACATAATAAACTTCTAGAAGTTTCTTCCTTGGATGCTTTCAAGAAAAGGTTGGAGAAGCTTCCATCTCAGATGCCTTTAGGTATGACATATATCCTGTCGTACAGCAGGGGAATGAAGTAAATGACCCACTGGTTTCCTTCCAGCTGTATGACTCTATGATGCTTCTATGAAATTGATCCAAAGGTAAGTTTCACTTAATAATGTTCAGAATGAATTGCCTATTTTCTTCTTCCAGGCATTGGAACTTACTACAGCTTTCCAAATGAAACAATTCTGCAGTTATTAGTCTATACAGATACCGATCAAATACATTTTTAGGTTATCTTTGTATAAACTGCATGAATTAAAGTTTCTTATGCCTGTCATTGTACAACAGATTTTTCAAATTAGATTTTTTTTTCAGCTAGTGAAAAGGTTTTAAGTGGCAGTGTGCCAAGATTATGTCACCTGACATGCCAGCTTTCAATGATGAATAGTGTTGCCAACTTCCAGGTATAGCCTGGAGTTCTTCTGGCATTACAAATGAGCTCCAGACTACAGAAATCAGTACTTCTAGAGAAAATGCCAGCTTCCAAGGGTCAATTTTACGGCATTATAGCCCAGTGAGGTTCCTCCCCTTCCCAAATTCCATCCTCCCTGTGCTTTGCCCCCAAATCTCCAGGAATTTCCCAAGCTGGAGTTGGCATGAAGAAATAATTCTAGCAATTATGCTTGGGGTTTCAATTGGCTTCTCCTAGGACCCCTGTTCCTGAATTATTTTCAGTGTTTCTAGCTGCCTCCTCCCTCTGGCCAGACCCGAGGAAAGAGCAGATCTCTTTATATGAGAGATGACCACTAATTAAGGATCAGAAATCTTTCAATTCTTTTACTTCTTAATTTTGTTTGAAAGCAGATATCTGAAGGGAAGTAGTTTGGGGAAAAGATGGGCAACTTTTTAAAATCAGGCCTAATAGGGTAGTCCTTAGATATTTATATACTATTCTGTCTGTTCACATGTAAAGTGAGGTGGGGTGGGATAGGTCTATTTGTTGCAAAACTAGAAGACATGAAGGCAAGAAGAACTCAATTCTTTATTCTTTGGCACCTTATTGAAGGCACTCTGCTGGTTGAAACATGTTACTCATAATGCAGTTCCAATGCTAGAAATCTGAAAGAAAAATACATACATCAACCAAGTGCAGTACATTATGGTGTGTGTGCAGGGGCGGGGGGAAAGCTTCTCCTTGCTTGTGCTTTCCAGTTTGTAAAAAATAAAACAGACTTTCTCCACCCTACCACCTGCTTGAAGATGCCAAGTGTGAAGGACAGGAGGCTGTCCTGCCCTTGAAGGGAGCGCTGCTCCAGCATCCAATCACTTTTCAGAAGGGAATGGAATGTTGGAGGGAAGTACAGTAGGAGTTTAGTTCTGCCTCAGGGACAGAGCAGAGAGCTCAGGTCTGGCTCAGGGAAAGAGCAGACAGAGTGAAGGGTAGCCCTGATTAGTAGTGTGGCAGAGTGGTTTAGCTGTACCTCTGACAAAGAACAGAGTACCCAGTTGTTAAGCCTATCTCTAATAATGAGCAGACCTTGTACTGTTTACTCTGACTCTTGGGAAAGGGCAGGCTGATGTGAGTGAAATCCTATGTATGTGAGAGGATCCAACCTAGTAGCTAGTCAATTACAGCATCTTTGTGCCTGAAAGCATTAGGGAAAATCTAAACTACTCTTTGAAGCCATAACTAGTTTCAATTTATGTGCCTCAGCCAGGTTTCTCCTTTGTCTACCTGTGCTGCTGATCTGTTCTTTGAAACCAACTTGCAAATAAATAAATCTGTGTTGTTAATATACAATTCATGCCTCAGTGATCTCCATATTCTATTTGCTCACCACAAAACTTACCTCATGGCAGCAAACCCAAAGCCGATACAGTCAGTACTTTTAGAACACCTGGTAACTGAGGGAAAGGTTTATAGTTTAAAACAAACCTGGTTCCTCCAAAATCACTGGAGGCTACATTAGCCTGCTCAGTTTTTAAAAAGACCTGTTACATCAGGAAAGGACAATGGTTCTCTGTGTCCTCTCGGTAAAGGGGGAATTCTAATTGCCTATTATACCTTTTGTTCTTTGTGTCTGTAATATGGTAAGGAGGTCTCCATGTATGAAGGAGACAGTGCTGGACAAATATATCCCCATTGGATGGAGAGGAGAAAATTACAACTAGAAAGGTTAAAAACCAGTAAAACCAGTTAAAATATTAAAATAAATAAAAATTAACAACAAATTGATTAAGTTCCAATATTGTTATTTAAAAAATGCAAGTATTTTTAAAAGGAGAAAAATGAAGTCTGAAGCTGATTTTTGTATTTATTTATTTAAGTTTGTATCCTGCCTATCCCACAAGTGGGCTCAGGGTGGCTCACAGCATATAAAATATAAAAAATAAAATAAGAATAAACATATAATCAAAGCCAGATTTAAAACAGTCAGAACAAGATGGCATCTATAACAAAGACAACAATTCCAGAGCAGTCCATAGTGCTTCCTGTAGGATGTTAGTTTGATAATAAATTTTTGTGACCAGGGGAAGCTGAAATGGTTGAATGTCCACCGCTTCAGCCAAGGCCTCGTGGAACAGTTCCATTTTACAGGCCCTGCAGAACTGTAATAAGTCCCACAGAGCCCTGATCTAAGAGCATGTTCCACCAGGCTGGGGCCAATGCAAAAAAGGCCCTGGCCCTGGTTGAGGCTAAGTGGACATCTTTGGGGCCAGGGACTACCAATAGATGTTGACCTAGAGAGCGCAAGGCTTTCCCAGGGCACATATGGGGAGAGACGGTCCCGTAGGTATGCTGATCCCAGGCTGTATAGGGCTTTAAAGGTCAATACCATAACCTTGATCTGGATCCAGTACTCAATTGGCAGCCAGTGCAGTTGGTGTAGCACTGGCTGAATGCATGTCTGCACAGATATCACTATCAGCAAACGTGCTGCTACATTCTGTACTAGCTGCAGTTTCCAGGTCAGGTTCAATTTTCTCATGTAGAGCAAGTTACAGTAATCCAGCCTGGAAGTGACCATAGCATGGGTCACTGTACCTAAGTCCTGGGAAGTGAGATAGGGAACCAGTTGCCTGACCAGCCGAAGGTCATAAAAGACTGACATGGCAACAACAGTAACCTGGGCCTCCATTGACAGTGAGGTATCGAGGATCACCCCAAGGCTCCTCACCCTCAGCACTGGCATCAATGGTGCCCCCCAAGCACTGGGAGCTGGATTCCCAGTCCCCCATGACTCAGGTACAGGACCTCCGTCTTCATTGGATTTAATCTCAGCCGGCTCTGTTATAACCATTCAGCCACAGCTCCTAATGCCCTGTCCAGACTATCTGGGGCAGAGTCCATCCATCCATCCATCCATCAACAGATAGAGCTGGGTGTCATCAGCAGTTACATCAGCAGCACAGGTATCTTTGTTGCTACTAGAGACCCACTGTTTAAAACACTGGGATTATTTTATTTATTATTTAATTTTAATTGGAATGGATCACCAGGGTCATCTAGTCCAACCCCCTGCTAGTATAGGAAATACAACTAAGATATCCCCCAATAAATAAGTACCAATCAATGCTTAAAATCCTCCAATAACAAAGAATCCAACCTGGCTGGATCCAACCAGATTTGGCACTGGTGAAAAAGAGAGGAGTGGATCTACTTTTACTACCAAAATGCGTTGCTGAGGATCATGCGATATACATGGACAAAAGCCATGTGGGATTGGGACTGTAATAAGGAGGAAAATTGGGCAAGACTGGGTGAAAAAGCAGGCTGGATCCAACCCACTGTCTTGGAACATGCTCAGGAAGCATCCAGTAAAGCAAATAGTCAAAATTATGGTTGAATATTTGAAAATAATACTTTCCACATGTAGAAAAATCCCTCATGAAATGAATGTCACACTGGAATGCATCCTAAGTTTCCCTTCAGACTGCTAAAGGCCTCCAGTGACTCATTTATTTCACCTTCCTATTTCCCTTTGACATGTTTTATTTTATTGAGCTTTTAAAAATAAAATCTCTGGATAAGAAACAATATTGAACAACGACACATAAAGTCATAGCCCTACTATATTTACAGTCACCAGGCATGCTCCATTATAAAGCGATCTTTTCAGTTGCATATAGCTTTCCTAACACTTGAACTGTTCTGCCTGAACATTTCCATGCCTGAAGTGTGCCTGAGGCTGAGTTATATTTGAAACATTTCCACAGAAACAGTCCAGTCATTTCAAAGAACAACATTAGAAAGAAAATAAGTTGTTGTGCTGATGTTAATAAATTGTTACAACTGTTTTGTTGAGGAGTGCCACTGCACTTTGAAGAGAAGATGTCTTTGTGGAAGACTGCATTTGTGTGTGGGGTACCAGTCCAATGGTGTTTAACATTCTTACATATGGATGGGCATAAACTGGCTCATGAAGTAAAGTTCGTCATGAATTTTGGCTGGTTTGGGGTTCACAAAGTGATGTTCATGGAAGGGTCCCTGTTGAAAGTCTGTCATGTTGGCCTTTCTGTCCTTCAAACTTGCCTTTGGAGACTTGGGGGGAGGGCTGCAAGCCCAGGGGGGAATGCTTGTCTTGCTTTCTCTGTCTGGTTGGGGGAGGGTCTGCCCAGGTGAATTTTCTGTGTGAGTTTTGTGTAACTGGCTTGTTCCTAGACTGTTCCATAGACTACTGTAACTAACATAAGAACTTAAGAGAAGCCAGTGTTGGATCAGGCGAAGGCCCATCCAGTCCAACACTGTCACACAATGGCCAAAAATATCAGGTGCCATCAGGAGATCCAGCAGTGGGGCCAGGACACTAGACGCCTTCCCACTGTTGCCCCCCAAGCACCAAGAATACAGTGTATCACTTGCCTGAGAGTTCCTATCTATACCTTGAGGCTAATAGCCACTGATGGACCTCTGCTCCATATGTTTATCCAATTCCTTCTTGAAGCTGTCCATGCTTGTAGCCACCGCCACCTCCTGTGGCAGTGAATTCCATGTGTTAATCACTCTTTGGGAGAAGAAGTATTTCCTTTTATCTGTTCTAACCCAACTGCTCAGCAATTTCATGGAGTACCCACGAGTTCTTGTACTGTGAGAAAGGGAGTAAAGTACTTCTTTCTCAACCTGCTCTATCCCATGCATAATCTTATAAACCTCGATCATATCACCCCTCAGCTGTCATTTCTCCAAGCTAAAGAGACCCAAGTGCTTTAACCTTTCTTCCTAGGGAAAGTGTTCCAACCCTTTTATCATTCTAGTTGCCCTTTTCTGTACTTTTCCCAGTGTTATAATATCCTTTTTGAGGTGTGGTGACCAGAACTGTACACAATATTCCAAATGAGGATGCACCATTGATTTATATAGGGGCATTATGTTGCTGGCTGATTTGTTTTCAGTTCCCTTCCTAATAATTCCCAGCATAGTGTTGGCCATTTTTTTTTTTTTTTGCAGTTGCACACTATCTCAACATTTTCATTGAGTTATCTACTACAACTCCCAGATCTCTCTCTTGTTCAGTCTCTGCCAGTTCGGACCCCATCAGTGTGTATTTATAGTTAGGATTTTTGGCTCCAGTGTGCATCACTGTGCACTTGGCCACATTGAACCCCATTTGCCACACTGATGCCCACTCGCCCATCCTCGACAGATCCCTTTGGAGTGCCCAACAATCCTCCCTGGTTCTCACCACCCTGAACAACTTTGTGTCATCTGCAAATTTAGCTACTTCACTGCTTACTCCCAACTCCAAATAATTAATTAACAAGTTTAAAAGCATCGGACCGAGTACTGATCCCTTTAATACCCCACTGCTTACCACTCTCCACTGAGAAAATAGCCCATTTATACTGACTCTCTGTTTCCTATTAATTAGCCAGTTTTTGATCCACAAAAGGACTTATCCTTTTATCCTGTGACAATTGAGCTTACTTAGGAGCCTTTGATGATGAACTTTATCAAAAGCATTCTGGAAGTCAAGGTAAACAACATCTATTGGATCTCCCTTGTCCACATGTTTGTTCACTCTCTCAAAAACCAGGTTAGTGAGACAAGATCTTCCCTTACAGAACCCATGCTGAGTCTGCATCAATAAGAACATAAGAGAAGCCAATGTTAGATCAGGCCAATGGCCCATCCAGTCCAACACTCTGTCACACAGTGGCCAAAAATACCAGGTGCCATCAGGAGGTCCAGCAATGGGGCCAGGACACTGGAAGCCCTCCCACGGTTGACCCACCCCAGCACCAAGAATACAGAGCATCACTTGCCCCAGAGTCCCTATCTATACCTTGTAGCTAATAGCCACTGATGGACCTCTGCTCCATAAATTTATCTAATTCCCTCTTGAAGCTGTCCATGCTTGTAGCCGCCGCCACCTCCTGTGGCAGTGAATTCCAAGTGTTAATCACTCTTTGGGTGAAGTAGTAGTTCCTTTTATCCATTCTAACCTGTCCGTTCAGCAATTTCATTGAGTGGCCATGAGTTCTTGTATTGTGAGAAAGGGAGAAAAGTACCTCTTTCTCTACCTGCTATATCCCATGCATTATCTTATAAACCTCGATCATGTCACCCCTCAGCCGTTGTTTCTCCAAGCTAAAGAGCCCCAAGTGCCTCAACCTTTCCTCATAGGGAAAGTGTTCCAACCCTTTTATCATTCTAGTTGCCCTTTTTCCAAAGCTGTAATATCCTTTTTAAGGTGTGACCAGAACTGTACACAGTACTCCAAATGAGGTTGCACCATTGATTTATATAGGGGCATTATGATATTGGCTGATATGTTAAAAACAAGTTAAAAAGCATTGGACCAAGTACTGATAGTTTTTGTTCATCAATGTATCTACTAATTCTTTCCTTAATAACAGTTTCCACCAACTTACCCAGTATCAACATCAGACTGACTGGCCTGCAATTTCCTGGATCTCTTCTGGAACCCTTTTTCAAGATGGGAGTGGCATCAGCTACCTTCCAGTCCTCATTAATGGAGACAGATTTTGATGAAAGATTACATATTTTTGTCAGGAGATCCACAAGTTCACATTTGATTTCTTTCAGAACTCTCGGATGTATGCCATGATTTATCAGTTTTTAAGTTGTCTATCAGTCGTAGGACCTCCTCTCTCATCACCTCAATCTGACTCAGGTCTTTCAACACCCCTCCCGAAATCAGCGGTTCTGGAGTGGGCAAGCACTTCTCATCTTCCATAGTGAAGACAGAGGCAAAAAAAATGCATTCATCTTCTCAGCCATTTCCTTATCATCTTTCAGTACTCCTTTCACCCCTTGGTCATCCAAGGGCCCCACTGCCTCCCTGGCTGGTTTCTTGCTTCTAATGTATTTGAAGAGTTTTATTGTTGGTCTTTATGTTTTTTGCAATATGCTCCTGATATTCCCTTTTTGCCTGCCTGATCACAGACTTGCATTTTATTTGCCACAGCCTGTGTTCCCTTTTATCAACCTCACTGAGACTAGCTTTCCACCATTTAAAGGAATCCTTGTTGCCTTTTACAGCTTCCATTACTTTGTTTGTTAACCATACAGGCTTTTTTCTATACCTATTTGTGCCTTTCCTAACCTGCAATATATATTTTTTTCTGAACTTCTAGGATTGTAGTTTTAAATAGTCTCCAAACTTCCCCAATGGTTTTGACCCTTTCTACTTTTCCTCTCGGTTTCCTCCTCACATGTCCCCTCATACCAGTGAAGTTACCCCTTTTAAAGTTAAAAGTGGTTGTGTCAGTCTTTTGGGCCAATTCCCTATTTATACAAATGTTGAACTCAACATTATGGTCACTGTTCTCAAGTGGTGCAATCACTTTTACATCTCTCACCAGGTCTTGGGCGTTACTTAGGACCAAATCCAGGACCGCCTCTTCCCTGGCAGGTTCTGTGACCATCTGTTTCATAGCACAGTCATTGAAGGTGTCTAGAAACTCAATCTCCCTCATGGATCACTGCCTTGTCGTGGCGAGGGGGCTTGCGTGGTTCGATGAGGCTGTGGGCTATGCCGTGGAGGGCCACCCAGGACGGACAGGCCACAGCAGAGAACTCAGACCAAGCGTGATCCCCTGGAGAAGGAAATGGCAACCCACTCCAGTATCTTTGCCAAGAAAACCCCATGGACAGTGACAAAAGGCTAAAAGATATGACGCTGGAAGATGAGCCCCTCAGGTCGGAAGGTGTCCAATATGCTACTAGGGAAGAGCAGAGGGCAAGTACGAGTAACCCCAGAAAGAGTGAAGCGGCTGGGCCAAAGCCGAAAGGACGCTCAGTTGTGGATGTGTCTGACGGTGAAAGGAAAGTTCGATGCTGCAAAGAACAATACTGCATAGGAACCTGGAATGTAAGGTCTATGAATCAAGGTAAGCTTGACGTGGTCAAAAATGAGATGGCAAGAATGAACATTGACATCTTGGGAGTCAGTGAACTAAAGTGGACAGGAATGGGCGAATTTAACTCAGAAGACCATTATATCTACTACTGTGGCCAGGAATCCCGTAGAAAAAATGGTGTGGCCTTTATAGTCAACAAGAGAGTGAGAAAGGCAGTATTGGGATACAATCTCAAAAATGACAGAATGATCTCGGTCCGAATCCAAGGCAAACCATTCAATATCACAGTAATCCAAGTCTATGCCCCAACCACTGCTGCAGAAGAGGCTGAAGTGGACCAGTTCTATGAAGACCTACAACAGCTCATAGAACTAACACCAAAAAATGATGTCCTCATCATCATAGGGGACTGGAATGCTAAAGTAGGAAATCAAAAGGTAACCGGAATAACAGACAAGTTTGGCCTTGGAGAACAAAATGAAGCAGGGCAAAGGCTAACAGAGTTTTGTCAAGAGAACATGCTGGTCATAGCGAACACCCTTTTCCAACAACCTAAGAGGCGTCTCTACACATGGACATCACCAGATGGGCAACACCGAAATCAGATTGACTATATAATTTGCAGTCAAAGATGGAGAAGCTCTATCCAGTCAGTAAAAACAAGACCTGGAGCTGACTGTGGCTCAGATCATGAGCTACTCATTGCAAAATTCAGACTTAAATTGAAGAAAGTTGGGAAAACCACAAGGCCATTCAGATTTGACCTAGATCGCATCCCTGATGAATATACAGTAGAGGTGAAGAATAGGTTTAAGGGACTAGATTTGATAGACAGAGTGCCTGAAGAACTATGGACAGAGGTCCGTGACATTGTAAAGGAGGCAGCAATCACCGCCATCCCAAAGAAAAAGAAATGCAAAAAAGCAAAGTGGCTGTCTGATGAGGCTTTACACATAGCAGAGGAAAGAAGGAAAGCTAAAGGCAACGGTGAAAAGGAAAGATTTGCCCAACTGAATGCAGATTTCCAGAGAACAGCAAGGAGAGATAAGGAAGCTTTCCTGAATGAACAATGCAAAGTAATAGAGGAAAACAATAGATTGGGAAGGACTAGAGATCTCTTCAAGAAAATTGGAGAAATCAAGGGAACGTTCCATGCAAAGCTGGCCATGATAAAGGACAAAACCGGTAGGGACCTAACAGAAGCAGAAGAGATTAGGAAAAGATGGCAAGAATACACAGAAGAACTATACAAGAAGGACCTCAATGTCCTTGACCACCACGATGGTATAATCACTGACCTCGAGCCAGACATCCTGGAAAGCGAAGTTAAATGGGCCTTAGAAAGCATTACTAACAACAAAGCTAGTGGAGGTGATGATATCCCAGCTGAGTTATTCAAAGTCTTAAAAGAAGATGCTGTTAAAGTGCTGCACTCAATTTGCCAACAAATTTGGAAAACACAACAGTGGCCACAGGACTGGAAAAGGTCAGTGTATATTCCAATCCCAAAGAGGCAATGCCAAGGAATGTTCAAACTATCGCACAATTGCACTCATTTCACACGCTAGCAAGGTCATGCTCAAAATCCTGCAAGCTAGGCTCCAACAGTACGTGGATAGAGAACTGCCAGAAGTACAAGCTGGGTTTCGAAGAGGTAGAGGAACTAGAGATCAAATTGCCAACATTCGCTGGATTATGGAGAAAGCAAGAGAGTACCAGAAAAACATCTACTTCTGCTTCATTGACTATGCCAAAGCCTTTGATTGTGTGGATCACAATAAATTATGGCAGGTTCTTAAAGAGATGGGAGTACCGGACCACCTGACATGTCTCCTGAGAAACCTGTATAAGGGTCAAGAAGCAACAGTTAGAACCGGATATGGAACAACTGATTGGTTTAGCATAGGAAAAGGAGTACGACAAGGATGTATATTGTCACCTTGCTTATTTAATTTATATGCAGAGTACATCATGCGAAATGCTGGCCTGGATGAATCACAAGCGGGAGTTAAGATTGCTGGGGAAAAGATCAATAACCTCAGATATGCAGACGATACCACTCTGATGGCAGAAAGTGAAGAGGACCTAAAGAGCCTCTTGCTCAGGGTGAAAGAGGAGAGCGCAAAAGTGGGCTTGAAGCTCAACATCAAAAAAACTAAGATCATGGCATCTGGCCCCATCACTCCTTGGCAAATAGAAGGGGAAGTCGTAGAAGGAGTGACAGACTTCACGTTCCTAGGATCCCAGATCACTGCAGATGGTGACTGCAGCCATGAAATTAAAAGACGCCTGCTCCTTGGGAGGAAAGCGATGGCAAACCTAAACAGCATGATAAAAAGCAGAGACATCACCCTGCCAACAAAAGTCCGCATGGTCAAAGCAATGGTATTCCCCGTAGTAATGTATGGCTGCGAGAGTTGGACTATAAGGAAGGCCGAGCGCCGAAGAATAGATTCTTTTGAACTATGGTGCTGGAGAAGACTCTTGAGAGTCCCTTGGACTGCAAGGAGATCAAATCAGTCAATCCTAAAAGAAATCAACCCTGACTGTTCCCTGGAAGGCCAGATCCTGAAGCTGAAGCTCAAATACTTTGGCCACCAAATGAGAAGGGAGCATTCACTGGAGAAGACCCTGATGCTGGGAAAGATTGAAGGTCAAAGAAGAAGGGGACGGCAAAGGATGAGATGGTTAGACAGTGTCATCGATGCAACGAACATGAAATTGAGCAAACTTCAGCGGACAGCAGAAGACAGGAGGGCCTGGCGTGATCTGGTCCATGGGGTCGCAAAGAGTCAGACTCGACTGTGCGACTGAACAACAACAAAAAGAAACTCAATCTCTTTTTCCTGACCTGAACACATATTGACCCAATCAATGTGGAGGTAGTTAAGATCACCTATTACAACACAGTTATTTCTTCTAGCCACTATCTTTAATTAATTCATCATTTTATAATCCTCCTCTATGTTTTGATCTGGTGGGCGATTACAAACTCCCAGTGTTAAGCTTCCTTTTGGGCCCACTATCTCAACCTATAGCATTTCCAGAAGTGAATCCAATTCTCTTACCTTCTCAATCTTATTGGACTGTATACCCTCTCTGACCTACAGGCCCACCTCTCCTTCAACCCTTCCCCCCATCCTTCCAATATAATTTATAACCAGGAATCACTGTATCCCACTGATTTTTCTCATCCCACCAAGTTTCTGAAATACCCACAATGTCTATTTCCCCCCCCAACACCAAGCATTCCAACTCCCCAATTTTACCTTGGACACTTCTAGCAACTGCAGCTGTCTTTTCCAAAGAAAGCATTGGGGAGACCTTTTGGGGGGTCCATAACTGGGACCCTAGAACTGTAATCTGCCCCCAACTTGAAGAGATTGTAGAGGAGCAGGTGACAAGGTGAGGTTCCCTGTGCATTTGGTGTGTAGCTTGCAGGGGGTCCATTCTATACACTTTTGAACCTGTGCTTGATTTCCCCCCCAAAAAACCTTTCTTGTGTTGACCTTAGTCTGTTGGGTTTGCAGTGCCACAGTGCCACTGGTTCTGCTGGGCTTGCAAAAATGCCCCCTCCACCTTCAGTTTCTACTGCAGAGATTCTCTTGGACTTTGATTCTGTTTTGTGGGGCTATCATTGCCCTTGCTTTTTTTTTTTTTTTTTTGCTTTTCCCCCCTCCATTGGAAACAATGGAGAATGGAGGCACCTTCTTGGGGGGGCGGGTTACTCAAACTCCATAAATCCAATCTTCACTAAACTTGGAAGCCAAGTATAGGAGAGTCAGCCAGAGATCCTCGGTGAATTTGGTGACTTTAGCTTTCACAAGATCTGTTCTATACACTCCTGAACCTGTGCCTGTCATATCCCCAGAAAGCATTTTCCTGGGGGCACCTTCTTTGGGAGGCCATAAATTGGAGCCTGTAAATCCAACCCTCACCAAACTTGGAGGGCTAGAGGAAAGTCAGCCAGAGATCTCCTGTGAGTTTGGTGTCTTTAACATTCCGGGGGGGCTTTCTACCTCATCACAGTTCATCTAGAGTCAAAAAGTTTGTCATGGTTCGTGGTTCACAAACTGAGCACACCACAAACCAAACTGCATTTTCCCAGTTCATGCCCATTCCTATTCTTAAAACATCTGTTCATAAAATGAAATGGCCAAATGTTTGTTGTATGATATACAAAATGTCTGAATTAGCATCATAGATGTCCATAGACGCTCCAACTGATCCAGAATGCACACATTCAACCTGTGCTGCACCAGCTGCACTGGCTTCCAGTTCAAGGTTCTGGTTTTTACCTTTAAGGTCTTGAATGGTCTGGGACCGATATATCTGTGGGACCACCTCCTCCATTACACCCCCGGGAGAGCATTATGCTCTTCACAGAACAACTTGCTGGTGATCCCTGGCCCTAGAGTGATCTGGCTATCCTCGACCAGGGTCAGGGCTTTTTCGACCCTGGCCTCAACCTGGTGGAACTCTTTGCCAAATAGCATCAGGGCCCTGCGGCTAGGCTGAGAAATTCCACCAGGCATTCAGTTGATGACAGCAACAGTTAACATCATGGCTGGCACCTTACCTTATAGAACTTACTCCCTCCTGAATGTGTGAAGCACTCACATACCAGATATGGTAGGGAGCTACAAAATTTCACCACTTGCTTTTAATTACTGTATGTTGTTGGACATGGTTTTTATGTCTTTATGCTTTTAGAACTTTGTACATCACCTAGAGCTCCACAATTGTGGGGACAGGTGATTAATAAATGGAATGAAATAAATAAAAATAAAATAAATTCTAAATATTTGGAATTGTACCAGTCTTTACACAGCCTTCATAGTAACCTTGTGTTTCACAATCTGAACCTCATAGCCACCGTTAAAGAAAACATCACCTACATTATCACTATTGGAAACACTAGGCCCAACACTTCACATCTGCTAATTATGATTTTATTAATTACAGATTAATGTATAGTTCAACTGGAAATGTTAAGTCAACCCAAAAACTTATTGATATTTTTACAAGATTTTGAGGCACCTTAAGTTACAAACAGTAGTCCCTTTGATGCTGATTGAAAAGGTAATGGGGGATATCTAAAAAGGGGGCATGTTTGGCTTCAATTGTTTCACTTTCCTCCTTCCATGTCCTTCCTTTAGGTGTCTTGGAGAGATTATTTTAATAGTTTCTATTGCAGGTGAGTCTGAATCAACTGTTGCAACATTATCAGAATGCAACTATCTCACCTTTATTCAACTAACAACATCAGTTGGAGATCTCACCTGTTACCTTCCTGTCAGGAAGCAAAGGTGAAGAAAAGTAGATCTGTTACTTCACTTTTACCTTGTTTCCTTTATCCTGACATCAATGAAATTTGGTATGCTGAGGAGGAAACAAAATCAAATAACTACCATCTACTGTTCATAGGGTCACTATAAGTTGGATGTGACTTGACAGCATTTCACATACACCACAGAGAGAGAGAGAGAGAGAGAGAGAGAGAGAGAGAGAGAGAGTTCTGGCAGTTTCTCTGTTTTCCTGAAGACATTGTGGAAAATGAAAGATACTAATAGTCTTTCCAGATGATGGGTTGGATCCCATCAGCTTTCCACTGGTGAAAAAAGGAGGCATCTTCTTTGACTACCCCAAAAGGCTATGTTGGGAATTATAGGACCTACATGTACATATGTCCTGTGGAATGAAGGATGTAGTACAGATGGGAATTGGATGAGATTGAGTGAAAACACTGGCTGGATCCAACCTGATCCCCCCCCAGTAATTGTGTAGCTGCTACTTCATTAGGACCTAGACCTTTAAGATATGTTTCTTCTGCAAATAAATCACACATTACTGTCAATATTATCTTCTGGTGATGATCCTATGGTAGCTATGTGGGGAGGTCTCTGAGGTAAAGTCCCACTGGACTGAAGGATGTCCAGTCCCACACTCTGGCCTAGGGATGTGCACAGAAGAAAAATTCATCCAGATTTGGGGGTATTTGGGGACATCATATTCAGGCCTCTGAATACCTCCCAAATACCATATTCAGCTATTTAAGCCAATTTGGATGGTATTCGGGAGGGTCGAATATTCAGCCCCATTATACCCTATGAGCCATTGAAGTCAATGACAAAATCTCATAGGGTATAATGGGGCCCGGGGGGAGGGTGGTTAAGGGAGAGGCTCCAATTAGCAGGGTAGCTGCTGGAGCCTCTTCCCAAAAGAGCCACCAAGTCCTAAAAAGATTGGAACAAGGGTTCAATTTTACAGGCCCCAAACAGGTGGTTTCCAATGGAGGGAATAAAAAACCTAACCCAGCCAGCAAGGCAGACAGGCAGGCACCCGGCAGTCAGACTCTCCCAGAGAATCTCAGCGAAAGTGAACTGTTGGAAGGTTGCTTGTTTGCCAGGAGCCTGACACTCAGTGTAGAACAAGTGCCACAGTGGCAGTGCAAGTGCCACACAGAAACCCAACAGGACCAACATCAAACCAGAGAATCTCTGAGGGGGAGCCTTTCTGAAAGGGCAGCAGAATCAGTGCATTGAATGCAGTAGTGGCAGCCTGGTGACAGCCTGCCAGTGCCTGCCAACCTGTACAGCACTGTTGCATCTAAAAGCTTCAAGACAGGCATCCCCCCCTCTGCAGACAAGGGGAAACTGGGAAAGGAAGGATAGGTGGAAATGGGTTCCACCCCCTTCCCCCCCCGCTTGTCACCTCACCTGTAAGATCAGATTAACTGCTTGGGATACACAGCGTGGCATGCTCAAAGTAAAGAAGGTGCTTCCCTGGGTCAACCTCCTCCAGATTTCGTAGCAAGAGAGACAGATAGCTGGATAGTCATTCTCACACTGACCTTTCCTTCCTGTATTTTCTCTCCTGTCACTATTCCTTTAATTTGTAGAATGGAGATCTTAGGGAAACAATGTCCTTTCACCTCTCCCACACCTGCCTCTAACCTTAGCTAGTACTCCTCTATCCTATCTCTCATCTTTCCTATCCAGATTGTAGTTCTACCATAATAAATAAACTAGTATTAGTCTGTTAAACTTAAAATGTGGCTCCATGTACCTTTGTGGCACTCAAAGTCTAGCTACCCTGGTTGGATCCTTCCCAACTACTTCCTTTCCAATCCAAGCAGCTGTGCACACTGCTATTGCAGGACATGCCAGCTCTACAGGACTGAGTATCTCCTTTACCCCTTGTCAAGTAGTCCTGAAAAGGACTGCTTGTCTGGCCAATGGTCCACTGGGCAGAGTGAATGGGGGATCCCAGGATTGCCTTCCTGAGGGATGTTCTAACTCTTTAGCATTACCCAGGGTGCACACAGGAAGGCAAGCTAGAGTAGCACCCCAAAAGAAAGACTCAAATTCTGGGTAGTGGTATTTTGTAAGACTGCTGCCCAGTCAGTCCAAAAGGACACCCTTACCCATTAAGTCAACACAGGGAAGGCCTCAGAAAATGTGAGGGAGGGGTGTTGTTTGTCCACCCTGATCCTCCTCTCCCAGCAGCAATGCACCAGCTGTCACTGTCCCATTTGAGGAACCTTAGCCTAGGTGCGGCCAGCTGCCCCTCATCATGGGCCCTCCCTCCACCACCATCCACACCTGCAAAGAAAAATATCTCAGATGACGATGTCAATCTCCATGGCATTCCTGTGGGTTTTTCTGTTTTTTGTCTGGGATTGGCCATTTTTCCAGCTAGAGTGAAAAGTGTTTTTGCTGCTATTTAATTTTTCTTTCATTCAATTTTTGTTTGGGGACGGTTGGTACCCAGAGTGAACCTACATCACCCAGGGTGGCCTGGGTGAAAGAATACCATGCAGGGGGGTTGGGGGCAATATTCCCTCTAAGCTATGGAATCCTGTGAGCAAGAATTCTACTTTGTGAGCAACAGGCATTAAAGTTGTGAGCAGGTAGTTTGGCTACTGCATAAATTAGTTTGCTCTGGAGCCATTCTTCCTGAGTTAAGACAAAAATGTGTGAGCCAGAGGCTAAAAAACTGTGAGCTAGCTCACACTAACTCAGCTTAGAGGGAACACTGGTTGGGGGGCATCTATCTGACAATCAGAATGATTTGAGGAACATGTTTCTCTCTGGTCTCTCTCTCTCCTTTTAATTTTGGGAACAGTGTTTCTCCCCAAACTTCTCAGCACAGAATGAGAGAGGATGCAGGCACAAGAATGTGCTCACTTCAGTCACCCTCAAAGTCCAGATCTGGGAAGCCGAACAGTGGCAAGTTGACTTTGAGGAAGACTAACTGCTCTACTGTCCAGGGGTTCAGGTGGGAGCGATGTGTGCTGCCGATGTCATCCACGTGAACAAATGTGCTCATTCTGAATGCTCGTAGGAGGGCACGAGAGGAGCCATGGCAGAGAGGGCTGGCCAGACTGACTCCTTCATGGCCCAGTAGCTCAGCAGGCAGGTGGACTGTGACTCACAGGACTCCAAAAGATAGTCCCTGACTGTCAGAGCTGCCTTGTCCTGTCTCATGGGCCTACTACTGCTCCCAGAGGGGCCAGCAAGCCCCCCGAAGAGTGCCATCTCTCCACACTTTGTGGTAGGGGATGTGGGGGGGATGTGGCCTAGCTGGGGAGGTTGGGGTAGAACAACAGCTGGGCTGCTTTCACCCCCCCCACTTCCTCAGCTCCTGGCAATGTGACCCAGCTGGCCTGCCTGCATTCAGTCTGACAGGAGAGTGCATCTCCAGTAATTGAAATCATTGACTCAGTGATCCTGCCCTTGATGTGTGGGTCACACATGGTCGCCAACATATATGCCTTCTGCTTGGTGAAGACAGGCAGAAAGCAAGCCTCAAGCCCTTCTTTCAGCCTCCTCACCAGCATGTGCACTCCTGGAACATGATCTGCATGTCCTATGCCTGGCTCCAACAATGAGGCCAGTCCCTCACATGCCATATGGAACATGGGGATTAGCAGAGCCAGACTTCTGATGTCAGATGCGAGCATGTCTGTGTGGGTCTTGAAGGGTACAAGAACTTCCACAGTCTGAGAGATGATCACCCACTCCTCTTGGATGAGTTGGCTGTCTTCTCGAATTACCCCAGTCTCTCAGATAGGGCAATCAGAGCTCAGACATGACACAGGTGGAGTTCCAGCAGGTGCTGACATCATCAAATAGACTGTGCTCCAGCACACCCAGCAGTGTCTGTTTTTCATTCAGCAGATAAGCATCCCTACTGCTGTATGAGAAGTGGCCCACACTGTACCAGCCTTTCAGGAGGAGATGCCTGTAAGTGTGGTACCCAGTGACATGCCGGGGATTCTCTGATCCCTGTCCCAAGGCATCCCTCACCACAAGGTGGAAAAAGTGGGCCACATGGAGAATGCACCTCAGGCCCACTGCCTCAGTTGCCACCCTCATGTTGGAGCCACCATCTATCATCATGAAGCCCATGATAACATCACTACCTACCCATTCCTCTAGTTGCCTGCTGATGATGGCTCTGATGTTGGCCCCAGTGTGCAGCATGTTGAGTGGTTTGACTTGCAGCAGAGCCTAGTGGTAGATGGCCTGGAGGCCCTGTCCCTGCCTATCAGCTATTTTCCACCCCCACCCATGATGTCACTGGGTTGCCACCAGTGGGCAGTCAGTAAGAGATACACTTCATCATGCCCCTATTTAAAGTTCCAGATATCTAACGTGAAGTGAACAGCCCTCCCTGCAGCATGGGACAACTGCTCCTTCATGAAGTCCCTGGCAGTTCTGTAAAGCAAAGGCACCATGACCCTGCTCACTGTGGTGCAAGAAGGAGCCATGTACCAGGACACAAGATACCAGAGCATCCTTCGCAATGCAGGACTCTCAGCCACTGAGAAGAGGAACCCTTTTAGGACAATCAGCTCAGCAATGTAGTAAGAGACCATCCTGCTAGCATGCTTCCTCCCCCACCCAGGCATTCTAGTGCACTCTAGTGCCACCCTCCCCAAACATCTCAGTCAGAGATTCCTGGCATCCCTCCCTGGCCACAGAACTCTGTGGGAGAGCTCTGGGGGTAGTTGCTGCATGACTCACCTCCTGGCTGGCTTGTGGTGGCCACTTGGGCACTCCAGCAACAGCAAGTCTCTCCCCTCAAAGAAGCTCCATCTGGTGATGCTTCTTCAAGTGGGTCCACATCCTGGCATGCGTGAGATGGTGCGGGTCCTTCCCACTACTGATCCGGACCATAAACAGTTGGCACTGTGCATACCATGGGTCCTCCACCAGCTGGAAGTACTTCCAGACATTGGAGGTGAAGTGGGACCTATGCTGACCAGCAGCTTCAGTCATCACTTGAGCCTCCTCCTGTGAAGAGCTTGGGACAGACACACTGTGTCTTGGGGGACACGAGAAGATTGCTGCTGGGAGGAGGGGGTTGAGATTGTGACACCCTGGGGTGCATCTTCTCCATCTTTTCCTCCTCTACCCCCTCCAGCCTCCCCTCTTGTCCCTCCCTAGAAGGCCTGCTGGAGCCTAAAGGGAGTGGAGCAGTGGGCTGGTGGCGGCCACCCAGCTCCTCCTCCAGTCTCTCCATAGCCCTGTGCATCCATGGAGTGATCTCTGGAGATGAATCATCCCCAGAGATCAACCCCAAAGACAGGTCTTGCTGCCCCTCCTCCTGCCACTGAGCCTCAGCAGCAATGACTTGAGGAGGGACTGCCTGAACAGCAGACTTCTGCCCAGTGCCAGCACCAGCAGGCACCTCTGCTGGGGTCACCCCAGAATCATCCTTAGGGAAGAGGGCCACATGTGGCTTCTTCATTGCACAGCTCTTGTTGCAGTGGTGCCAGGAGGCTCTGGAGTGATCCTGCACTGAGGTGGGGGAAAACCACAGTCCTTCCCCTAACCCTCCCCTCCACCCAGCCCTGTAGCTAAGCAGTTTGGGGGGAGGGGGCCGGGAGGGGGCCACCAGCCAATTAAATCAAAGCTAATTCAATTAACTTTGATTTAATCGGAGGAACTCCTAAGGCAGCTCTAGCTGCTACCAAGGGGGGAGGAGAGCACCACTGCCAACAGCAGGGACAGCCCTCGCACCGTGGACTAACCGTCTGGTCTTGCAGGCATGCTGGGGCGCTCTCGCTTGCTCTCTCCCTGCCTCCCTCAGCCTCCCAAAGCTCTTGCTTGTCTGTGAGGTACTCCTGGGCTCCAATCTAGCAGTTTTGGTCTCTGGGGTCACCCCAGCCAGGGTCTTTTGCACCCCTTTGCAGGAGCTGGACACCTCCCCCCCCTTAAGGGCCTTCCACCT
This sequence comes from Gekko gecko, assembly GCA_029375565.1. Taxonomy (NCBI): domain Eukaryota; kingdom Metazoa; phylum Chordata; class Lepidosauria; order Squamata; family Gekkonidae; genus Gekko; species Gekko gecko. Next base: position 125,938,786 of record JAPDNY010000007.1, read on the forward strand.
TCTAAAACACAACTGTGTAAATCTCTCTGGACAATTTGTGGCTGGTCGCTGTAGGTACTACCTGTGGACGGTGGACAGAGGGGGAGCAGATCACCTCAGAGGTTGAACCCCGCTGATTTGACTGGGGCTCCCTGTTAAACGAGCATTATGCTCACAGTGTCAGTAGGAGCCCCTGAAAGAAATGGTGGTGGGGTTCCCAGAACCACTCCAGCCTACCCCGGGTGTTGCTCTAGTGTGGGAGGGGGAGGTGAGGGTATTTTGCAGCAGAAAGTGGCTCCCTGAGGCTCACCAAAGTCATGCCAGACTGGTGCTCCTGCCTCCGCCCTCCTGCCTGAACTTCCCCAGCATCTTGCTCAGCTTGGCGTTGTGCAGATCTGGGTTCTGCTGCACCAGCTGCTAGCACTCGTCCTTGGCCCAGACCATGAAGGCGTTCATTGGGCAGCAGATGTGGGCCACACCAGCTGTTGGGCTGAGGGCAGCGAGGGGGAGGGAGGGGGAGCCGAGGATTGGAGAAGGGCCTGTAAAAACCATGGGGGGCCCAGGCCCTGTGGGCCCTGTGGTAGCTACGGACCTGCCTCCACCCCTCTGGTCTTCTCCTTTGCCTTGCCCCCAGGGCCCTCTGTGTTCCCTTCCTCATCATGTAACCCTGTGCCAAACTCTGAGTAATCCATGGGTAGAGTGTTTAGGCACCTAACTAACTGTACTGAAACCTGAACCTGACAGAGCCTGACACCTTTTTAAAGAACCCTCCCATCAAATATCTACTTTGATTTTCAGAGGACCCTAAACTATCCTTTCCTCAGGTTTTTTTTCCTTTTTCTTTTGGTACTGGTTTAAAACTTGATGATCCTGCTCCTCCCTAGCTGAAGGCTTTATAAAGCCATCCTTAAGATGGAAACAAACCTTTTTAGAAGTGCATGGGTCTCTTTATTAAACTTCTCCTGGCTAATCTACTGGGAAAACCTGATTTCCTATAGGAAGGAAATGCAGGTGTCCCCTATGAGATGAACTAAAAAGCTGGGGTTCACCCTAGGCAATGTATAAGCATTGGCTTTCAATGAAGGTCAAACGCACAGAACACTGTTTTGTGTAAGTAGTTAAGGCTACTTAGCAGCACTCCTTTTAAGAAAACCCTTCCTCACCTCTTTTAATAGTATTCTATTCTGGCTTAGTTAGGTATATGAACTAGACCCCTACACTAGATTACTTAGAAGAGTTTTAAAATAAAAGAATTCCTGAACGGATCCTTATTAGAGTGACCTATTTAAATTAATGGCCCTAACAAACCAGAAATATCCACCCACCTAGACTAGCAAAATCAACGAAAACCCCAAACCAATGCAACATAACTGAACTAACAGTAGAACAGAATTCTCCCCCTTCTTAGGCTGAGACTGGTTCACTCCCTTCCAACTAGTGGAATGGGCTCTGATTGGCTGACAGTAACTTGAATTTGAATGAAGTGTCAATCACAAGGATTGGTTCAGAGCCCTGAAGGAGAGGCAGGACTTTGGGGGGATCATTGCCACAGATGCTCTGTTTTTTATTAAACCTTTCAGTTCTCTGATTCAGTGCTGTAATTTTTTTTAATGCTTTTTTTCAAATTCAGCATGAGAGAAGCAACCCTGATTAGATCTATGAAAAAATTATTCAGTAAGTTCTGGGGCTTAGCAGCCAAACATAGTAATCAGGGCAGGTGCAGGTATGTGAGGCACTTTTGGTAGGAAGACAATTGTCAGCTGTTTAAGACCCAGGATGTCCACCTTCTTTTACCGTTCCTTAAAGCCTAGATATGGCCAAGAGGCTCGTTGTCCATGCTCTGTGGACTGCCTCAGGGTATTCCAGCCCAGGATGTCTAGGGTGCCCTTTTCCTGTTTGTTTGTTTACACAGTATTTTATTAATTTCAGCCAGTAAGTTCAATTTTATTGGTATTTTGTGTGAGCCACTCTAGTTTTTCATTGGGAAGAAAAACAGAATAAGAGATGCCACAAAATACATACACACCAAGAGGGTTTTTACTACTACTACTACTACTACTACTACTACTACTACTACTACTACTAATAATAATAATAATAATAATAATAATAATAATAATACTTGAGTAAATTCCCACACTGGCAGTTTGAAATGGTGTATCCAGAAAAAGGTGTGCTAGAGGACTGCTTTGGTAGTGTGTTTCTTCTCTTGCCATGCATGTGAAGAGTACAGCTATCATGTCTGTGTGACAAAGCTAAAGCTGTTGCAAGACTGATTGTGTGCAATTCCCTTACCATAGATCTGTTGCAATGGATCATTCTTTCATTTCTGTGTCCCAGGTTGCTGTCTCCTATCAGGGGCTGAAATAACATGATTTTTTTTTTTTTTGGGGGGGGGGAACTAACTGCAGAAATGGATATATGCAAATTAAACAGTCATGTGATTGCTGTAGTTTTATTATGTGAAAAATGTTGAGCCTAACATGTTGATTGATTTTATGTGAATTGATGCTGTGTTTAAATGGGGAAAGACCCCTAAATTGCACTAACTGAAGCTAAAGTAAGGTACAGTCCACAAGCCTGATTCCCTTCTGTTTTCTATTGATTAATTGACTTGCAGGTATTAACTTGCTCTTGCCAAAATGACTTGTGGAATGCTAATGTTGTCTCTCCTGCTGCTCTCTCCATCTGTTGACTGGCCAGTATTGCCCTCCTGTTTCCCAAGCTTACCTTATTAAAGATTACCATCCTGAATTTGTCTATGATTGAATTGCGCCAAACTTATTTGCTCCTCTTCTCTTCTGCAGTCTTATGCAATGCAATTGAGATCTGGCGGATGAGTTTTGCTCTTGTGGACATTAAAGGCCTTTGGGAAGATGTCGGAGGTAAGCAACTCAGTAACATGGCTGTTGCTCTGTGCCTGCACATTTAATGGGAAGGACTGCATTGGAAAGAATCTGGCACATCTGCTGCTTCCACACAGCTGAATCAGGTCTCAGTTTAGGACAGATTGGGCCCTCCCTATTTATTGGGAAGTATATGAAATCACATTCAAATTGAAACTTCAAAGGGCTGTCACTGCATAAAGGAGCCTTATATTCTCTTTTGCAAAACCTATTTTGAGAGTATGCAACCATGTCTGACCCCAGAGTCAAAGAGATTTTAACAGACCCACAGAGGTCTGCTTAAAATGTGCTTTAAATCAAGTAGTCTGAATTTTTAAGATGTACCTTCCTTAAAATAGCTGACTTATTTTATTTATTTAATGTGAGATCAAAAGCAATGGAAACAAATGAAAATTTGAAATCTTCTACTTGAAATACCAGATTTAAAATACATGCAACTGCACCTCCTCTTCTATATTTATACCATACTGTTCACAATTTAGAAGAGAAAGTAGCTGAAAATGTGATGACAGGACACTTCACCTAAGTATCTGTGTAAGAATTTTCTGTTTTGCCTTGTGTAGGTTGGGTTTATACTCTCTGAATACTCAGAGGTTATGCTCAACTGCCTTTACAGGTAGTCTGGTCAAAAGAAAGAGCTAGTCCCCTCCCCCTTCTCAGTTCTTTCTGAATTCCAAACTTCTGAGTTTGCCCCCCAAAAAACACCCCAGGAATAATGAAGGCACCCAAGAATAAGTGGCCTTTGTGCATGTATGCCATGGGGACTCTCCACCTTCAAAGTGACCAATGGTTCAAGTCTCTTCCCTGTCTAGTGAATTTATTGCGGGAGAGGGATTAAGGGTTTCTTGATAGCAGGGGTAGCTGTTTGGGGGTAGTCAGAAGGAGATATGCTACTGATTTCCTGTACACTCTGAAGGAGATGCACTCACAGAAGCATAATGGAGGAAGAAGGTAAAACTGAGATGAACAGAGCCTGAATAACAAATCTGGAACCATTAATATATTTCTGCCTGTCTCTTTGTCAGCAGAGTGGCATGTCTTAGATCTAGGGAAGGAGGACTGCATTTATACCTATTTAATTTTCTCTGTGCTCAGATGCTGGAGTTTATGAAACTATCTGTTTGGATGTTTCATGTTCAAATGTAGTAAATTCAAATAAGAGAAATCAATTTCCAAATTGTGTGTACTCTTCTTCCAGTTCTAATCAGCACTGGGACTATGTTAAATCTGAAGCTTCCAATTGCTAGAATGTAAAATAACAAACACCTGTTCAGTCCTTCTTAGATCAGGCGATGTGCGGCAAATCATAGCTCCTTAGAAAATATATGTTGATTTACAAGTCGCTTAGAAGTCCTAATCATGATAAACAGAATAGGTGAACTCCCTCCTTGATTTGGAATTGAGCTCAGTACACCAAACTATTCAGAGACTCCCATTACCCTCTGCAGTATCATTACTGCAGTGTAGTACATCTTATCTGAGGATGCCCTTGAAAATTTTATGGAAACTGTCATGGGTTCAAAGTGCAGCAGCAAGATTACAGGCCACAAATTATGCCAATACTTAAAGAACTTCACTAACTATCTGTTCATTTCTGGGCTCAGTTCTGAATGCTGGTTATTAACTTTAAAGCTCTAAATATTTTGAACTGGGGTCTATAGAGGACCACCTACTCTAGAGGCTCCACAAATTCTATCATCTTCTGAAGCTTTGGTTTATTCACCACCAATTTCAAAAGTGAAGTGGGTGTTCACTCAGAACAGGGCATCTCAGTTAGCTGGCCACTGTGTGAGACAGGATGCTGGACTAGATGGACCACTGGTCTGATCCAGCAGGGTTGTTTTTATGCTCTTAATTGTGAATTTCCTTTCCTTACTCTATGCTTGCACCACCACCATGCAAAAGCTTCTTCTTTTCTTCCTCTTCCTCCAGCCAGGTCTTTAAATTAGGGAGAGGGATAGAATGCTCTTGAGGTTTAAAATGTTTAGCTGCTCTCTGGTGATAGATGCTTTTGTACTTTGTAAGCTGACTGCTTAGTGCTTAATTTAGGATTTTATTACTGCTTCTTTTATGTAATTTTTATAAAGAGCTGGTTCTATATTCTATTTTAATGTTATATTGTCTGCTAGGGTGGCTGTTACCCAGATTAGTCACTATAACAGGGCAAGCTCATGAAGAGTGTCCTCTTCCTGTGTAGAGCTAGATCCCAATGCAGGAATCTTTTGAATATAGTGTATACACAGCTCCTAGATTTGCTCAGTAAGTATCCCAGGGAAGAAAAGAAGAAGAGGGGGACGTACAGGAACTTTACTGACTTAGATAAAAATTAGCAGAAGGAAGCAAATCAATGGGTGTACAAGATAGCAAGACTGCAAGAGCAACCATATAGAAGCAGTTCACTTGTGACAAGTAAAAACCATTCCCTTTTGCACAATCCTAGTGTTCAATTGCATTATTTTAAGCTAAAACCCAGTTAAAAATATTTCTGGCTAAAATGGTGGTCCTCCCACATGGCTAGTTCAGAGAAACCAACCTGGAAAGAATACATAAGTATAGGAGTTGTCCAAAAGAGGACCAGGAGGTTGGGAAGAATGACCAGGGAAAGGTTTTTAAAGATAGAAGGAACGGTGTTCCTAGCCAAGTAGGAATGCTATGGGAAGACTGGTTGAGAGTAGGGAGGGGACAAGTTAAGAGATGGGAGCATGTAGAAAGATGTGAAAGTTCAGTTTCAGGATGGGAAGCAGAATGGGAGAAAGAAAAAGTGCACTCTGCCTATCTTGATGAGGAAGTCCAGTTATTTAAGTTTCAGTGATGACAGAAGAAGATTCAGGGGCAGGATCAACTACAAAAATGGAGGGCTTGACAAGGAGCTAAAGGGCAAGCCCATTTTATGCATCTGGAGTTATCTGGGCTCAGATAGGGAAAACAGTGTTATTGGTGCAGAACTGGCACAGTCTTAGGGTTCTCAATGGCAGTAAGCCAAACTTCAGGATCTATCTACTTTTTGGTGAAACTTGGGGTTGTATTGAGAATGGTGGGACTTTAGAATCAAAGATGTTATTAGTGGGAAGGTCAGAATCTGAGCTGCCATTGGATAATGTAAAGCTTCCCTTGTATGGCATATCAGTGAGGGATACCCTGCCCTAGATGAGGTAATGGGAATCCAGTGGTAAATGATTAAGTTAACTTGGGTGGCAGATGTCACTCACTGTTATCAGTGGTCAAGAGATGAATGGATAGTCCTTCTGGAGGGCTTGATTAGATTTACAGAGAAGCCTACTTTGTGAGGGAGGTCCTGAAAGAGAGGTTTACTAAACTTTACTGTCCTGCAAACTTGAGTCATTCTCAATGCCAGAGTGTTTGGAGGACCAAATGAAGCAGCCCTAATTAATATGGCCTGAGTTCTCATGGCAGCCAAGCTGCTTCCTTTTGAAAGTGCTTGAAGAAATGCATGCATGAATCGAGAAACATTGAACTGATATCAAAAGAGGTATTCATCCAAGCCTCTGACTTGGCCAATGTATCCTGGGGTGCAAAAAGAAAAAGGGAGGGGGATGTAGGGAAAATGTTGTTTGTTTTTCATGCTCTTTTTAATATGTGGTTTTTAATTATACATTATCTCAATCTATTAGAGAAGAAGGTATATAAATATTAACACAGGCCCATAGCCATGGGGGCGCTTGAAGTGATGCCCCCCTCCCAAATTTGCCCTGCCCCCTCCCAGCTGCCTCCCCTGCCAGTCCCAGTAGGGAGAGTGTAAAGTACTGAGTTCAGACGTGTTGAATAGTGATCAGCTCATGCTTCATTAGATAGTGAAATTAAAAGACAAACTAACGAGGTCCAAGCCTTGCTTATATCCCTGCAGTACCCCACACCCATGAGGGTGTAGGTGCATCCATGATGGCGTGGATCTTGTCAGGTGTGGGATGGATGCCCTGTGCGCTGACTGCAAATCCCAGGAACTTGACTCGTGGGAACCCCAGTAAGCACTTCTCCTGCTTTACCTTCAGCCCGGCTGTGTTGAAGCCTTGTAGGACGGCGCTCAGATGTTCCACAAAGACCTCAGCCATGGGTGCTGCTATCAGAACGTCATCAAAGAAGAGCCCAGGGATCTTCCAGAATCTCATGGACTGTTTGCTTAAAGAGATCCCCGGGGCCATGCTGACCCCAAATTGCAGCCTCCTCACCTGGAACACACCCCTCTGTGTTACAGTGGTCTGTGCCTCGGCAGTGGCATCATTCACAAGAAGCTGTTAGTATGCCTGGGCCAGGTCCAACTTCCCAAAGACCATGGTGCCCACCAAGGAGGCCAAGACGTGCCTGATGATGGGAACAGGATATGTGTGGTCCTGCAGGGCCTTATTTAACATGCAGTTATAGTCAGCGCATATCCTGACATCTCCATTTGGCTTCACGGGTGTGACAATGGGGGTTTCCCACAGTGTGTGGGGCACTGGTTCCAACACCCCCTGGGCCATGAGGCAGTTCAGCTCCGCAACTATCTTAGGTTGCAGCGCAAACGGAGCTCACGGCCTTCATGCGGATGGGGCGCACTGCTGAGTTAAGGGCGAGGGTGACTGGAGGACCAGTGTATTGGCCAAGCACACCATCGAATACAGCCAGAAATTCATCACACACCCTGTTAAAGTCCATGGCCCGCATGTGGTGCACCTCGGTCACCACAAATCCCAGGGCCGTGAACCACGATAGTCCCAGGAGGCTGGTGAGTCAGCCCTCTACCGCCACCAGGTCTAATAGTCACTCAAAGTCTTTGTACTGCACCCAGAACTTGCCCACCCCCTTAATGGCCACCAGGTTTTTTTGGAAGACCCTTAGTCTAAGTCCAGTGTTTACAAGCGGCGGGCCACCCTGTGGGCAGAGGCCTCGGAGGGTCTCTGCTGAGATGATGGAAAGGGAGGATGCCATGTCCAACTCCATCTCGCACGGGGTCCCCTCAATCATTACAGTCACTTTTATTTTGTCGGGGGTGTCCCGGGGCAAGTAATGTACCTAGTGATGGTGGATGTTGTGTAGCTCCGCTGTTTCCTGGTGCATGGTCGTGCATGGCAGACATGGGAGATGATGAGGGGGTTGGTCATGAATCTTTGTGAGCCAGGCGTCATACCTGCAGCATGTCCTCCTCGTCCAATGCATCTGAGGCCGCTGCTGTGGAAGTCTGGTGCATGGATGAAGTCCTGGAGATCGGTGCATTGTGTGGTGCTTCAGTCAGAGTCAGGTTCACTCATTGGGATCCCATCCTCGTCACCAGTGTAAAGTACTGTGTTCGGACGCATTGGATAGTGATCAGCTCATGCTTTATTAGATAGTGAAACTAAAAGACAAACTAGTGAGGTCTGAGCCTTGCTTATATCCCTGCAGTACCCCATACCGGGCAATCCTATTGGTCCACCCTAGGATCCAAACCAGCTATTGTTCGCACACCCAAAGGTATGCTTGACTGCATGTTCTCGCTAGCACTGACGAGTTCACATTAGTACACAACACTGAGGAAACCTCCACCCACCCTTGCTGCCCTCTTCCCCCACCACCCTTAGAGTGGCCAGCTCTGGAGCAGGGCCAGGAGCAGGAGGAAGCCTGGGGATGTGCAATCCCCTCCCCCATTGCAGCTCTGCCAGCACCAGAAGACACAGGCCCTCCTCACAAACTCAGCCTCTCTCCTCATGCAGCGAGAGTGCTTTGGAGAGCAGCTGGTCCCTGCTGGCAGCTTCCACTCACCCTGCAGCACAGTGCATCATGCTACCTGCCTCTGCTCTGTGGTCCCAACCCCAGGTGTGCTGTGTGCCCTGGTCTGGGCCTGTCCTTTCTACCTTCCTTGTAGTCTGCTGAAGCCAATCCCCTGCTGGGAAAAAGCACCCTGGAGGACTCTGTGGCTTGGTCTTAACACTTTCTTGCCATTCTGCAGACTGTCAGAGAAGCAGGAAAGCCATGCAAAACCAACAGAGGTGGGGGAGCAGGTGGGCCCACCCGCTTTTTGGCAGCCATGGGGGGGGGGAAGCTTCCCAGGCTGGCTCCTGGAAAGTGGGGCTTGGCCGCATCTGGCAGGCTCCCACAAGGGTCTGGTGAGCAGGAGTCTAATCTAATTAAGCTCCTGCTCCAGGAATGTGTTTGCTCCCCCACCAAAAATTTTCTGGTTAGGGGCCTGTTTGGATATATAGATAAATATTATTGGGAGTGCCAATAATGCTCCCAGCTCCGCAAATTCTGCCTACTGCTTCCTTTCCAGTCATCTGACCAGGCAGCAGTGGTGTCAACAACACAAAGCAGATGTCACTGGAAGCCTCTCGAAGAGCTCTTTTTTCCTTCTGTGTACCTGGAACGCTTGAATGTTATGGCTAAATTAGACAAGACAGCATTCCGGAATTCATCGTAGGTATGTGCCAACATTTTATAGAGTGAGTTCCCTCTCTACAAAATGACAGCACATCCTTGGGGTAAACTGGGGATGGTATCTCATACCAGGAATCCTTGAAAATATAGGATACCTCACACTATAGTGTCCTGTACTCCTGGTGAGGGAGTGAGTTCTTCTTCAGTTCAGATTACTTGGTTCAATTTAAAGATGAACATTTTATAAAGTGGGCAAATTTGTATCCTGCACAAGACCTTTCCCAGATTTTGATGACATGAAAATTAAAAATTTCCTGTTCTCTTTAAGCATTTTTACCTCAATTGTTTCAATATACAACAGTTAATTATTCTTATAGACCTTTGTATATTCCCCACAAGTTAAGGCTAAACCATCCTTCCAAAAGAAGCAAAATTCCTTCTAGAAAAGATCACCCACTAATAAGAGTTTCCTCCAAAGAGACATTAGACACAAAATGTCCCACATTGTAGACAACAACCTAGATCTCCTTCACTTGGATATTTCCAGTGTAGTTTATTAGTTAGAAGGCTGGACCAGGACTGGGGAAGTATGGGTTCATAGCTTCACTTTGTCATGAACCACACTGATTGATTTGGCACTCTCTCTCTCATTATCTCTCTCACCTGAACCCACATCATAGGGTTGCTGTGAGTATAAAAGAGGGAGAACATAATAGATGCTGCCCTGAGATCTGTTTATGAAAAACAGGATACAAATGTAATAATGCAAATCTTCTATCACATTATTCATTCACATTCCTCTAAGCCTCTAGCAAGAATGGATGACCTAAAGGAAATACTTAATATAAGCAGCTTTACTAAACTCAGTCCAGGATGGAACAAATCTTACCATCTAATGAAGCTTCCACTGCATCAATAGGCTACAAGTCAAGTGATCTTCTTAACATCTGGTAGATTCAGAGTTATTGGGTGATTACTGAAGCACTGTTTCCTCAGTGATTATGCATTCAAGGTTGTTGTGTTTTTTTTAAAGGAAAACAAATGTGTATATTTATGCAGTTGAAATCATATTCTTCTTATAACAGTGTAGGGGAAACCCATAGGAACATAACTGGGTTTCAGAATTGTTTTGATTGCATTCTGTGCCAGCAGGAAAAGCGGAACAATGAACTGAGCACCTCACTCCATTATTGATGCACAGTCTGTGGATTATAATGGAATAGTACCTATTTTCTGGTCAGCAGGGTGAGTTAACAACAGACTTTCATGATATGAATTCACCCAGGGAAAAACCATCTGGTATGTAAGTTAGTTTAGTGACTTACTCTTTGAATTACAAAATAGGTTCTGCTGCATGCCAGACCTAAAAATGTAACCAAAACCACTAGAGAAGTGTCTTGAGTAAATTAGCATGTTTGGGTTTTATGCATCTGCTCACTCTTGTGGGTGAGTGTCAAATGAAAGGATTGCAGCATCTTCTACTCTGGAATGACCCTCTGCTTTTGTCATTCAGATGATACTATCAGACCATCTTTCCAGGTGCTTTCAAGCTCCTAAAAGGAAAACAAACAAACAAACAAACAAACTGAGTGGCAATAGGGACTAACTCATATTTGAACACTGGCAGTTAGTTTTAAGTATGAAAAAAAAATGCTTGCAACAATTTTGCACTTTGATCCATAAGGGCAAACATGCTGATGGATAAGACAGATAAATGTTGTACTAAACTCTATTATGTGAAAACCTGGAGGGAACTTGGGGAAGCCACCTAGGTGTCCGGGATTCAAAACATGCTGCTTTGTTTCTGATGCTCCAATATTATGAAGGAAGGCTCGACTATGCCAACCATTTCAACTGGTGGTGGGATGGCTTGGACCCACAAAGCAGCTCCCTGCCAGGCAACCCTTAAAGTAGCTAAACCTGTACCATTGCAGCTGCCCAAACTGTGCCTTTGAAGTAAGCCACTTCCCCAGGTAAGGTTCAGTGCAGAAATGAGGGCTAATTTTGATACACCCACTTCTCTTTTTAAAAATAATGGAGATTATAGAGGATGTGGGCATGGCCCTTTTGAGGAAACAGGAGGAGCCCACTCTTGAAAAATAATTAGACTCAGCCTTGTCCAGGAGTGGGTGGGAAGGAATTTGTGTTGGTGGTAGCCAAAGCTCCCTCTAAGCTGTGGAGCCTTGTGAGCAAAAATTCTACTTTGTGAGCTGCTGGCATTAAACTTGTGAGCGAGCAATTTGGCTACTGCATAACTTAGTTTGCTGTGGAGCCATCCTTCCTGAGCTAAGGCAAAAATCTGTGACCTGGAGGCTAAAAAACCATGAGCTAGCTCACACTAACTCAGCTTAGAGGGAACACTGGGGGTAGCAGAAGAAAAAGGGAGGAGAGTCTTGACTTGAGGCTTGCGGCTGCACCTCTCAGTTTTCCCACACTGACTTTCAGGTGTGTCAGCAAGAAGCAGAGTACTTAGCAGGATGCACAGAATTCAGACTATGTGGGCTTTTGGTACACTACTGTTGCGTTTATATATGTAACTGGTAGGACTCCTTCTATTTATTTATTTATTTATTTATTGGATTTATATCCCACCCTTCCACATGGGCTCAGGGCAGTGAACAAGAGGCAAAAGCCATTCTAAAGTCCTCTTACCATAAATGCTATCTGTTGAGAAGAACCTGTAAGGATTTGCTAAATTACATTTATCTACACATTAAGTTTGCTTGTTTGAGCCTCATCCTGGACTGCAAATTGCCACATAGGCAAAAGATGTAGAAACTACACTGAAGGGTAAAAATAATAATCATAACAATAATAGACTGGATTTATACCCCACCCTTCACTCAGAGTCTCAGAGCAGCTTACAAACTCCTTTCCCTTCCCCTCCCCACAATGGAGACCCTGTGAGGTAGGTAGGGCTGAGAGAGCTCTTTCAAGAACTGCTTTTTCAAGGACAGCTCTTGTCAGAACTATGGCTTGCCCAAAGTCATCCAGCAGCTGCAAATGGAGGAGTGGGGAATCAAACCTAGTTCTCCCAGATTAGAGTCTGCACACTTAACCACTACACCAAACTGTTGTTCTTCTTCTTCTTCTTCCTCTTCTTCTTCTTCTGAAAGGTAATAGCATTGGATTATCTAGTACACAATTTGTCTTCGCTTCCCAAGTAATCTTGGTCCATTAATGAATATCTCTCTCCTGGCAAAAACTCCTTCATTATATGACCGGATGGCTTCCGTATTGGAATGATCCCTAGGGGAGGAATTGCATTTCTTTGGTTCCTGAATATGGTAATGCATCATACCTCTCCTAAGCAATCACAGTCAGTGGCAAATGAGCTACACAGTTTCAAGGGCTGATGGCAGGTTTTGCCCTCACTCAGCCACATTCCTTCTGCTTTATTTCAGAAGATGAAAAAGAAGAGTTGATTTTAATATTCTGCTTTTCTCTTCCCTAAGGAGTCTCAAAGTGGCCTAAAATTGCCTCCCCTTCCTCTCCCCACAACAGTCATCTTGTGAGGTAGGTGGGGATGAGAGACTTCTGAGAGAACTATGACTGGCCCAAGGTCACCCAGCAGGCTTCATGTGGAGGAGTGGAAAATCAAACCCAGTTCTCCAGATTAAAGTCCACCACTCTAAATCACGACACCACACTGGCTTTTATTCCCTGTGCTTCTTTTTTTCTTATAAAGGAACTATTCACTTATATGGGAGAAACACTGGTGCCTGCCTATGGAGAAGGCACTGGCATTTGCCTGCCCCATCTCCTCAGAAGAATCATGAGAGTGGGGGAGCCAATTGGGGCTCAGCATGGGAGTGCTATCCAATCGAGGGCTGGCTCAATGGCCAGGTCTAGCGGTGGCTGCCCGCCCTCCCCAGATTGGCCCAGCATGAGCTTGGAGGAGGTTGGAGCTACATGGTTGGGCAAAGACTAGGGTCACGTAGAGTGCTGTTTACATTGGAGCTCTGGTAGTGGCAGTGAGCCTGCTCCAGTGGGCTAGATTTGCAGGGATCCTTGTGGGGGGAAAGAGCAGGACCCCCTCTGTGATGGTGGGTGGGTTTTTGGGGTCCATGGGCCAGGTGGGGATGGTGGCAGCCCACCACTGCCTCGTGACCCACTGGCTCATAGCCAGTGGCATGGGGGCAAAACATGGTGGGTCAGGTTTGGAGGGGCCCTGAGATCTCACCTAGGCTGGGTATGTCCATTGGAGCCAACAGGCAGGCCTCTTGGTGGGATGGGACACCACACAACCTGGCCGTAGACCTTCACCATAACTACATGGAGAGGTCCTTCCCCTGGGGGATCACCTACTCCCAGCTACAAAGGTTAAGATTTGGAGGGGACTTGTTTATGCTCTTATTTTGGGATGTGGAGGGGAAGGTGAGTGTGAGGGATGACCCCAGGGAGTTCAAAAAAATTAGGCACATGCAGATTGACAAGAACTTTGACAGCTGTCTATTTGCTTACACTATTTACATGGGTGTCCACACAGGCAGGGGGCCTGTGAAGTATCAGGACCTCATATACAGGGATACTCTGGGGCCACTTGGCTGTGTTATGATGAGATGCTCCATTTGCAAGCAGCATTGAATCCATCATTGCCTTGAGACCAGGAACACCAACAGCTCTGGTCTCAGTGCATGGGACTTGTGGTAGCCATTTCAGGCAGATACCACCTGGTAGCGTGGTCGCACATTGAACCTGGGTAAGGAGCTGGCAATAAGCAGCGGGTTCAACTGTGTCTTGTCTGCTGGGACTGCAATGCCTCGGGGAATTGCTTGAGGAAGCCATGCAAGTTTAAACACATTTGAAGCATATGTAGGGCATGCAACCTGTGTCCTCCTGTGGAAAGGGCAATGCAGGATGGCCTGCTGGAGGGAAGGCTGAGGGTCACAAGAAAGCTAATGGGGGCTCCTCTGAGAAAGGGCATGCAGCCCAATCAAGGCTGAGGTGCTGCAGGAGTGGTTGCGGGGGTATCCCTGAAGGGGGGATGGGTTCTGGGTGGGGTTTTGGTTCCCTTTTGAAGGAGAAAAGAGGCATAGCATGGCTAGGAATTTGAACACACTGTGCTACAGAAAATAGTCAAGAAGGTGCGGGAAGGTAGGGTTGTGGGACCCTTTAAGGACTTACCCATGCCTATGCTGAACTATTCACTTATATGGGAAAAAAGATGTGTGCTTGGTGACTTCATTGCAGTGAAAGAAAAAATTGACTTCTCATGGTAACCCCAGCTTAATAATCAGATTCGTCCCTTCATCTCCTTACTCCTATCTTGAGTTCTGTTTCTTTGTCAGAAAATCTGGCAGTTTTCATACAACTAAAATGTAACCGAATTTTTGAAAACTTAAACAAAATGCTGGAAATTAGCAGTCAGTCAAGTGGACAGACAGACAGTCCCAAATGTCATGTTGTGGTTTCCTTTGGTATGTTTTAAGATGAATTCAAATAACAACAGCATGGTTTCATCAGAATGTAATGTCTCTGGATCCCTCATGCTTTTATACAGCTCCAGTATCTTGCTTCTTAAAAGTATAATGCTGCAGTCAGGCCCTTTGAGGAATGTCTGTACTACTGAGAACAACTTGGTCCTTATGGGCATTATTTCTTCCTCTGCATTAGACACCAGCCAATCTCACTAGTGAGCAACCCAGCAGGAAAGAGAAACCTCCAGGTAGTTGTCTAGCTAGGAAGCCTTCTTTCTCCTCAAAGGCTTTGCACCCAGGAAGGAAGTGGTAAGTCACCTTCAGTCAAGCTGATCAGATATCTTGGGGAAAATCTGAAGCCTTGACAGCCTTGTTCATAAGGAGCATGAGTTTTCATTTCCAAATGTGAAAACACCTTACAGTCTCTAATAGTAGGAGTGAAAGTTATTTTTTTCTTTGACAAATTCCCTTCCTATGGGTTTTATATAGCACACAGCATAGTCTTGATACTAAACAAAGCACTACTTTGCGACTAATAAACCTTTTGTAACAATGAAACATAAAAAAAAAAAAGTTTCGCCCTCCGGTTATCACAGTCCAGATAAGATGCCAATAATCTTTTGAAAAGCATCAATACACTGGAGTCTGGCACCCGTATCAGCAAATTTCAGGGTTTCCCTTTATCTTTCACATTTTGAACTGACAGGAGCCTTTGAGAATAAACAATTGGAAAAGACATTCCCTAAAGGTAACTATCAAATGCAATAAGGCTCAAGTAAAATGGCCCTGCTGTCACAGTAAAATACAGCATCTCTACTTTGTTCTTGCAAAAAGAACAGAAAACAAAAGGTAATGCTGACCAGTTTCTGGAGGCAGCCTTCCAAGACAGTGTCAGTATTAAGGCCAAATTAACAAATAAAGTAGGTATGCCGCAGTGCTGGAAACCCAAATTCAGGGCTCTGCCCTCAAATGCACTCAGGCAGAGAGTGGCCATCACATGTTGCCTAAAGAGAAACTTTGAGGTGAATTCAGAGCTTCCTAATCAGAAACAACATCTAAGGAATTGAAAGAGAAGCCACACCTATTTTAAGAAATCTAGTAGAAATTCTCAGTGGTGTCTGCACACCTTTAGGTTGCAACTTAGGTTCTGCCCAAATCATAATTTCAGGGTGAATTTGGAGACTGAATTGCATGTACATTACAATACAGAGAAATGGAAGTACAATTGACAAAACATTTTTTTTAAATGGAGATTTCTGCTCAAGTAAAACAATCAAAGACTTTCAAGAAAAAAAAGACAGGTGAAACAACTTAAGGGAAAATAGTGCATCTCTAAAGACAATATTTAATTAGGGTACAGGCCAGGGCAACAGCTTCTCAGTTCACACAACATAATAGAATATGAGGAATTCTATCTCCTCACTATGGAGAAATATTGAGTCAGAATTAAAATTTTTGGTGCTCATACTTATGGGTTCATGAACATGTTGAGTTCTTCAGTGGTCCAAGAGCTGTGCTTTGCACCTCCAGGGGTTCTTTCTCCAAAATTTCTCAGTTCAGATTACTTTTATTTGTCTGTGCCATTTGTTTTACACAGTTTTTTTTTAAGTTGGTTGTTTTATTCTGTGCTAGACCCTGTGAAAACAATATTATCTCTGTTCCATTACTTTAGCATCACCATAAGGCACCTTTTTGTAGAACAGGTTCAGGCTACTACTTCTTCTGACAATTGTACTTGTCTGAGCCCAGGAGAAAAGTCTGCTGCCTGAATCATGCATTAGGTGGATGGTTGGCTTGGCTCAGTACAAGGCAGTTTCTTGATAGTATCCCCAAAAGACAGTGTCTGAATAAGTGATAAACTGCTTTCAGCTCCTTTTATTTATTGGCTTACTATTTTAAAGCTGATATTAGTTGTTACTGGAGCTGTGCAGTGACTTAGTTTTAGGTTTTATAATGTAAATACAATTTGTTTTAAAGTTGTGCATATCCTTGAATGCTCTCAAAAAAGAGCAGGAAAATAGGATAGGAATAAGGAGAGCATATAAGAACAGCTGGATCAGACCAATGGTCTCTCTAGTCTGACATCCTGTTGAACACAGTGGCCAATCAGTTGACCTGGAGGGGCAACAAACAGGTCGTGAAGGCTAGTGCCTCCCCTGATATAGTGTTAGCACTAATGTTCAGAAAAATATTCTAGATAAATGAATTGTCTATTGAATTGTGTTTTGTGGATCTTTCTGCTGGGTGGAGACTTTCCAGGCCACTAGTGAAGGTTCTGCTCTGCTGTGTTGTTTGTGGGAGTTATGTGTACCAAGGTCCCTTTCACACACAGAATTTGCCATGGGAGAGCCATGAATGCTGGGTGGATTATATGGGCACGATCACACGGAAACATCTGGTAAGCGTCATGCACCTGTCGCCAACCCGTATTGTCTGGCCGAAGATGCGGAGTTAAAAAGTATCTGGGAAAGTCCACTATCACACAGTTTGTGATGGGCTGCAGATGGACGTTCTCCGTGTGATCTCTCCAGCGCGCTCCTCTCATGTCCCTGCTTCCTCGTTGAAGTGCGCTGCCGATGAAAACAACACCAGTTCACTGCCATCGTGTCTGATCATGTAGGGGCGGGTCAAATTGCGACGGTGCAAATAGCCTCACCTCTGGCACATGTGACCGGGACCCAAATAAGCATTTTCAAAAGAGATCCAAGGTAGACTGTTGGGAGAGATACTTTGTATGCCTGATGACCTGGCTATCCTTACAACAAGGCCCATTTAAGTGAAAGGATGTGCTCTGCATAAGCACTTTGGACTCACAGTCTGCTGTTAACCCCTATCAAAAAGATGTTGATTGAACAATCAAGTACTTTTACCTGGAGGAAACTGCCACCAACAATATATAGTTAACTTTATTGTTTGTAGTAGGACTATAGTGAGAAAAGGTCTTCAGATGTTCCTCACTGTGCCTTGCACTTTGCAGGAAGTTTAGTGTGATTTTGTCAAGTGAGCCATTGTTCTAATTTACACATATGCAAACCAGTCTTGGAGAAAAGCTGAGCAGGGGCTCATGTGACTAGTACTGAAGCTCTGTACCTGGTGGGAAAAATGGTTGCTCTGGACCTGGTATAAGAAATGTTTGCTGTTGCCGCAGAAATCCCTAAATGCCATAGCTTCTAAAATTATGCCTTTCTTCTGCTGGGTTGCCTTTTCTAGCTCTAGCAGGGAATCATTTGTTAGGGGGCCTCCATCACAATGTTTTCATATCCATTGAGACTACTGTATGTGAGAATCTGAGATTCATCATCTTTTTTGCTCACCAGTGGCTCAGCAGAACAGGAGGAGATGATGAGTCCCAGATGTTGCTACTGCTGTTTGCAAATGAATGAGAAATTAACCCAGAGGATGTTTTGCTGTAATGGGAACATATTTTAAATGGCTTCCAGGGAAAGAAAGAAGTTCAAAGAGTTGTCTATATTTCAAAGGCCCTCCCAAATCTATGCATCTACATTCCAAGGTGAGGTCATTAAAGGAGCAGGGCTCATAGCATAATGACTTACCCACCCTTTGCAACTGAGAGGAAGCATAGGTCTTTTCCAAAAAGGATAGGTATGGCCAGCTCCACAATGAGTGCAGGTGATATTATGGTCTCAGATGGTGGATATGAGGGGAAAGTCTTGCCACTGTCATTACTACCTTGCCCTCTCTCCACCTCCTCACCCATGGGACAAGTGAACACTCAGGTTGCAGTCACATGTGCCAGAAAAAATGGGGGGGGGGAACAAGGCTATTTCCTTTGGAGGAATTTGATCTGCAGTTGCACAATCACACCTCCCTTTGAAGCTTTGGGTGGAGTCTGTTAGTGTGTGATCAGATGCAACTGCAGGTGAGTCGGGGGGCTGTTGTGCCTTTCCACCCCATGCGCTTAAACGAGGGATTGCTGAATCGCACCTCTGCACTGAGGGCTCCCTATGGAGTTTGCAATGATGCATGTACTGTGAAGGGGGGAAAAAACAACAGCGCAGAGTCGGGATGGCCTGAACAGACCATCCTGATGCCATGAGAGCACGCCGGAGTGATCAGACACAGGAAAGTCCATCCGTGGCCCGTCGCAACCCATTTACTACCAGATTCCCCCCCGTGTCTTTTAACTTTGCTTCTGTGGCAGAGCAGAATGGGTTGCCAACGGCTGTGGGGCACTTCCCAGATTTTGTTGTCTGATCGCGCCCTTTAAATCCACCCAGCATTTGCACCTATGTCAGATCTAATTGTGTGTATGATCGCAGCCTCATTCCATTTTCATTCCAAAAGCACCATAAAGATAGCAAAGCAAGCCATGCATGCTCTGTTGGGCTTTCAAAACTCTTGTCAGGTATGAGAGTCTGAAAAGCCCCATGGGCTTGCCACAATATCTGTCAAGATGCATTGAGAATGAGGAGAGAAGGAACATTGGATGGTCCAGATCCTGGGTGGTAAAGGGAGCTGTGAAGACTAGTGGGGAAAGATGGAGGTGGCAGTAGGTAGTGACAAGTAGGGGTAATGGCTGAGGAGTACAGGCCTCCAGCAGCACTCCTTGTTGAGCCATGGCTCAGTGGTAGTACATCTACTTGGCATGAAGAAAGTCTCAGATTGAATCCCCAGTATCTCCAGTTAATTATTAGGTAGTAGGTGATGTGAAAGATTCCACTTGAAATTCTGGAGAGCTACTGAGATTCTAAATAGACAGCACCAATAGCTGCTGTAGATTTTCTGGGTTGTGTAGCCGTGGTCTTGGCATTATAGGACCTGACGTTTCACCAGTAGCTGTGACTGGCATCCTCAGAAGTATAACACAGAAAGATGGAGTACTCTCTGTGTCAAGGTGAGCAGAAAAATGGTAGGCAGGTAATTTATATCTACCCTGGAAGGTGGGGTAGGGCTGAGTCATTATCTTGTAGTAGTTCTCCAGGCTATGAACATGCTAATGGAAGAGTTTTCCTGAGGAGGTTCTTTTGTCTATGGATTGTTTCCTGAGGAGGTTTCCTCCTTGATAAACCAATTGTCTGATTCAGTAGAAGGCAGCTCCATGTGAGTTCATGTGTATGTTTACCAGGCTCAGGGTTGCTGAGTGAGTCTTGTGGCCCTATGTTGCTGCTACTCCTGTTAGATCTATTGATGATTTTTCTTAATTTGTTTTATTGCTCTTCTATTTTTTTTTCTTTTTCTTTTGGAAGCCAACACAAGCTTTGGAGAGGCCAGGTTATAAAGGTCTTCAATAAACAGTCAAACAGACTTGATAGGGCTAAAATCCAGAATGATTACTGAACAAAACAACATCACCCTGACTGGCTGGGACTTGGTAAGCGAGCTGTTTAAATTTCAGATTTTGTCTAGCATCTGTGGTCAAGGGTAATATGCTATAGCCAAACCTGAGCAACTCAGATGATCAATTGTTTGGGAGGAAATAAAAGGACTGAAGCTTTTTCAGGCCAACGAATGATTCTTTACTGTCGTTTTTTGTTTTAGTTCATTCCGTTGAGATGCACAATGCAAGAACAAAGATCACAAGAGCAAAATCATTATAAAATAACCCTGTTGTCACTGTGTCCTCTTTGATCCTACATCAGAAATACATCTGAGACTTTGCATCGATCAGTTCTAGTACCATGCTTTTTTTCTCTGAACTTCTTCATATGTTACTCCCAAGCTGTGCTTTTTATATCAACAATAAATGAAATAGCTGAAAGTACCACAGATTCGCTCAAGCTTTTAAAAAACACTCATGCTTTGAATATCCAAAGTACAGAGACATTATTCCAGCTGAAAACCATGGTGTGTGTGTTTAAAAAAAAACAATGTTCATGAGAAAGAGCAATTAAAATACTAATGCCTTCATTGCAAATTCAGATTACTATGGATTGTTTCATTTAATTAGCACTCATTGGAAATCTGGTACATGAAATCAATATCGGGTTCTTTTCTAGATAAGCCTATAAACTTCTGCCAGATTTGTTGCATGAGTTAAAAGCTGTGATTCGACTAGGTTTTGGATGAGCTCTGTTACATGATCCAGCTGTCTTCTTTCTAATTTTTAATTAAGTTGTACCAGAATACTCTGACCCTGATCTTTTTTTATGGTTCCAGTCCTTAAGGGTGATTGTTTGTGTTAGGAGGTACACTGTATGTATGTTTATAGAGTAACATCCCCAGCAATGTGGATACCCTTTCCCAGTATCACCACCAGCCTTAAGTTTGACTTTGCATGAACTTGTCTTATAGGACAAAACATTTATTTCCCTTTCTTTCAAGTCTGTACTGCCTATAAGCCATAAGGTGTTTGAGGTAGCACACAAAATAAAAATTACATAATAATCACTAAGAACAATTAAAAGCAATACAAGCAGCACTGGCAGTGGTGGAAAATACCATCAAGTTGCAACCAACTTATGGCGACCCCCATAGGGTTTTCAAGGCAAGAGGCATTCAGAGGTGGTTTGCTGTTGCCTGCCTCTGCACAGGACTCTGGACTTCCATGATGAAGTCCCATACAAATACTAACCAGGACTGACCTTGCTTAGCTTCTGAGATCTGATGAGATTGGGCTAGCCTGGGCCATCAGTGTCAGGGCCATCAGCCTTAGTAGCAGAATTTATATCAGCATCAGTACTTAAAAGAGTACAGTTCAATTAAAAAAGATTTTACAAAATCAACAAGATATAAAATAAATCTGTTTAGCAGGAATTCCCCCCCACACCACTGTGAATACATTCATTACCAAATATCCAGGTCAAGAAAATCTTTTAAAAATGCACCTGAAGCTTACCAGAGAAGATGCCAGGCAGATAGCAGCAGGGAAGGAGTACAGCAAAATGAACTGCAGTTAATGAGAAGGAAATAGAAAGCTCTGATATAAACGACAACCAAACTCTTCTGCATTCCACACATTTTCGTTATTTCTCATGCTGGTGCTATCTGTGGTGCATGCCCTGGTTACATCTACATTAGATTACTACAATGTACTATACATAGGGCTGCTCTTGAAAAATGTTCTTAAACTTGTATTGGTGTAGAATGCAGCAGCCAGGATGTTGACTGGAGTGTGTTACAGAGACCATATCACTCCAGTCTTGGCTCATGTACACTGGCTGCCAATCTGTTTCCAGATGCTGGTGTTTACCTTTAAAGACCTTATGGTTTGGTATCTGAAAAGTACTGAGACTGACGAGTAATTTCAGCTCTCACATACTTTATTAGTTCAAGAACAAGACAAGAGAAGCCAGCTCGTAGGCCGGCTTTTATTCCCAAAAGAACCCACACCCCAACACACACGATACCCCGTGATTGGGCTATATACAGTGATTGAGTTATTTCCTAGGATTCCGGCTCCCCGATTGGAAGGGAGCTAGAATCCTACTGTCCATTGTCTTCTGGAGCGAAGCTCAGGCTCTTTGCCTGGCCACATGTTGGACTGTCCTGAACTTTCTGTGATGGATATATTACAGTATCAATGTACCTGAGATCACCTACTTCCATATGAATCTACCCTACATAAGAAAAACCCTGCTGGATGAGACCAGTGGTCCATCTAGTCCAGCATCCTGACTCATACAGAGCCAGTTTGGTGTAGTGGTTAAGTGCGCAGACTCTGATCTGGGAGAACCAGGTTTGATTCCCCACTCCTCCACTTGCAACTGCTGGATGACCTTGGGTAAGCCATAGTTCTGGCACAGCTTTTCTTGAAAAAGAGCAGTTTCTGCCAGAGCTTTCTCAGCCCCACCTACGTCACAGGGTGTCTGTTGTATACCAAGTGGAGACCACACACGTGGTCAGAGAACCACACAGTCGGGAAAGGGATGTGAGCTTCACCTCCAGAGACAATCGCCCGAACAGATCTTAGCTGCACCTATTGGACGGCTAGGATCCTAGGAGTAACCAATGGGGAATAGGGTGCACTGTAAATAACCTCTCACGGGTGTGTGTATGTGTTGGGGGAGTGGGAAACATGGGAATATAAACTGGCCTGCGAGCCAGGTAGCCATCTCAAGTCTGATGTACACCTAATAAAATATGAGCTGTATCACACATCTATGCATCAGTCTCAGTACTTTATAGTATCTGTTGTGGGGAGGGGAAGGGAAAGGAGTTTGTAAGCCGCTCTGAGACTCCTTTGGGTAGTGAAGGGTGGGGTATAAATCCAATCTCTTCTTCTTCTTCTTCTTCTTCTTCTTCTTCTTCTTCTTCTTCTTCTTCTTCTTCTTCTACAGTGCCCAACTAGTTCCTTTGGAGGTCCAACAACAAGGCATGTAGGCTGAGGCCTTCCTCTGATGTTGCTTCCTGACACTGGTATTCAGATGTTTACTGCCTCTGAACATGCAGGTTCCTTTTAGTCACCACGGCTAATAGCCACTGATAGACCTATCCTTCCATGAGTCTGTCTAATCCTGTTTTAAAGCTGTCTATACCTGTGGTCATCACTACATCCTCCAGCAGTGAATTCCACATTTTTATCGCTTATTATGTAAAGTATTTCCTTTTGTCCATCCTGAATCTACTGCTCATCAGCTCCTTTGGAAGCCCATTATGTAATTTTCTGAGCCTCTACTTCCAATGCCCCTGCCTTCTGGGATTAGGTGGGTGGCAACCCAGAAGCGGACCTTCTCAGTCTTGACACTGACACTCTGGAACTTTCTCACCATGGAGATTCATCCCTCCCCTTCTGTTGCCATCCCCTTCTGTGAAGAATTTTTTGCTTCATTTGGCATTCCCTCAGTGACCAATGTTTTAGTTGTTGTTCTTAGGGGGTTTTCTATATTTTAACTCTGGTTTTAACTATATCAATCTTGTCAGTTTTAATGGTTTTTAAGGTGTGATTTTTTTGTTACGTCTGTTTTAATATGTTAGCCCCCTTGATGACCCTTATGAGTGGTGGGGGCATACATTTTGTAAAATAAATAAAACAAACATTTCTTACCTTTCAGAAGTATGTGGCCTCTTTGGCTATAAGGTTGTGTTCTGCTTATCCAGTTCCTCCTACACAAACTGTTGCAAATTCCTGCCCCCTTTTCCTTATCAACCTCAATCCGCTCATTTGACCTAGTTATGGATTTTTATACAAGTGCTTTTGCATACAAGGTTCTAGCTGGCAGACATTCAGAGAAAATGCCAAGTTTTTTTACTACCCTCCGAGATGGACCAATGAAGATGGTTCATAGGTGGAAGCTGTAGGAAGGGTGACTGTTGTGTATTGGAATGTGAATCTGGGCTATACATTCCTATGTTAAGCTTGATTTCAAATGTGGCTCTTCAGCTGTCACATTACTATTGGCTGGTTTCTGAGAAACCTCTGTACAGAACCAATCATCTTGTAAATATGTATCAAAGTGGGAACACTTGTGATTGGACCTTATCTCTGTAATTCTATTGGTCCTTAACTTATTTTGGAAGTGGCTTTGACAGCCCAGGAGAGTTTAAAAGAAGGAGCTGTGCTCCACTGTTTTGTGGTGTGTTTGTTGTGGTGTTCTGAGTTGGAGTTGCTGTTACGAATAAACTGAAATCATTTGCTGAAATCATTTCGTTGTTGAGTTCCATACTTAACAGTGTCCCTGATCTTCAGTCTTTCCTTGGTAGTACTTTCCTTCAGTGGTACTATTTGTGCTGAAGGCTGGCAGTACAGTCCTAAGCAAAGTCACATCCTTCTAAGTCCATTTAATTTAATTAGCTTAGAATGAATCAGCTTTGCTTAGGATCACACTGTGAACCTGATCATATTTATAATGTTTTGTAGCAACCATCACAAGTACTGGACAGTGGCATGCCAGACCATTTTGCTCAGCACAGAGGGCTGGTTCTCTGCTGGCAGCACTGCTGGGGCAGAAGCATGAGAGCTATCAAGCATAGATTATCCCCATCACTGTCTGGGCAACCACCAGCTGGAACCACAGTGAGCCCTGGAGGTGCTGGCAGTACTGCTGGAACTTGGGTTGCTTCTGGTGTGTCTAGCCAAATACAAACATAATTCCTTCCCATTTGTTTGCAAGCCTATCAATATCTTACAGGTAGACATTGGTGTATGTGTGTGTGTTGGGGTACTTGGATGAAACTGGTTGCCTATCCCTGCTATATGCCATTCCTATGCAGCCAGTGGTCAACTGACTTATGTCACTTGTAATACTTCTGCTCAAATCACACTGTTAATTTCCTAGAGTAACCAAAACAAACAAAAAAACCCAGCCAGAATACAAGGAGACTTGATGCTTCTGTTCTTCCCAGTCTTATTTGGTCGCTTTCTTTCTCCCCTGACATCAGATGCAAAATGAAGATGGTGGATGAAGGAACATCAGACAGTGACATATCCTCTAACTGGCAGATACTGCAGATTGCTGACGACCTGAATTAGGGTTGGTACTTTGCCACATCTCAAAGTGACAGCTTGACTGAAAATGACGTATGACTTATGGCCCAGGAACTGTGAACAAGATTGCCTTTAGTGCACTGTTATATATGCAAAGCAAACGAGGATCCGGGAATAATCTGCAACAAGAATCCCCTGACTGTCTAGTATAAGTATGTTTTACATTGAGTAATTCTGTTGAATTTAACATGTCTGCTTAAAAATTCATATATCATATATCATAAAAATGTGAATTATTGGAAGAGGGAATTTTATGTCATTTTAAAGAAATAAAAAGTGGCAACATAGTAGTAAAGGTGTGCTTTTTTTTTTGGAAGATTGGGGCCTTTGCTATCAAGCTCTTATATCCCTCAACAGAAAAATAATTTTAGTGTCACATGAATATGGAATGGCTTCTGTTCAAGGCAATAGCTTCAATTTCCCGACCAAAAATTATAGAACCTCCACAGCTTTTTCAGTGCTTTGAATGTACAGGCTGTAGTTTATTATTAATAATAAATTATGTTTCTAATCACTCTGCAGTTCCTGCCAGGATCTTATCTCTGTGACTCAGGGTCTCAGTGCTACCAGGACTATTAAGATTCTGGGAATAATTGAGTGAAATTGCTTTGGGGCTAGATTCTTGATACTTCAGGTCCTTTCTTTAGTCTTATTGGGGAAAAGTAAGCAAGATTTTTAACAGGCTGCATGAAACAGGGAGAACAGGAGAGTAATATCTTCAGCTATGGGCTTTTGAAGATAACTTTTTTTTGTTTTAGTAGTAGATAGAGGCTAAGCACTCCCTTATTTGGACCAAGGCATAACCTTAGACTCTGTTGCCAGCCACAAGGCTGAGTCCTGGAAACTGTAAAGTAGTCACCCTGAAAGTGGCTCTAAGCATGCATCCAAAGAAATGTCATATTCCCCAAGATGATCAAATCGTGGAAAATGACTTCCTGATGGAGTAGGGACCTGCATCTCTCTTTTATGGGATTAAGGGATGTCCTGATTACGTGGCACTTTTGTGAAGTTTTTTTTTTTTAATTATATTTGCCTCCTGTATCCTTAGTCCTGAGGTAAGCCACTATTTTCCCCATTTTGCAGCTACCATTTTGAGACAAGGTGACCAAAGAAATGCCTGCCAAAGTTGAGTCACACCTGATTTTCCCCAATCCCATTCCTTCTACTTTCTCTCACTGTAGCAGGAAGTTATCTAGCCAGGGAGAAAATGAGAACATAAGTGTTCTGCTGAATCAGATTAGTAATCCATCTAGTCCAGCATCCCATTTCACACAGTGGCCAACCAGTTACCTTGGAAGGCCAACAAACAGGGCAAAGATGTTGCTTCCTAGCATTGCTATTATTCAGAGGTTTACTGCCTCTGGTTGTAGAGGTTCCCTTTAGTAAATATGGAGAGGCATAGTTGTGATGGACTGCACGTTAAAAACTCGTAAGTGCTATATAAACATGTAATGGGCTGTGAAGGGTTAATGCCTCATAGAATAGGAGAGCCTTGAGTGACAGGCTGCTCAAAAGGAATTTGACTGGTTAGCATCAGTTGAACAGAAAGACTTGAGAACTAACTGCTGAAGAGAACTCAGGCCAATCTGCATTTAGCATTTGCTCTGCTGTCCAACCAAACCCACGCAGTAACAGAAATTCCCCTTTGTATTGCATGCCAGTATCACTTTGATTGATCATCAGATTTTATGGCAGCATCCAGACTGCATCCTGCTTTCACTTCATTTGATATCTCAGTTTTATGGTAGCCATCTGCATAGATTTATGGCCATTCAGGGGTGACTGCAGTCAATACAGTGTTGGCCTGGGGTATTTGAATGTGGTTTTGAGTCATATCTTTTTCTGTTCCTGTGTGGGTTTGATAAAACAGTGGAGCAAATGCCAGATGCAGATTGGGCCTGAGTTTAACTCTGACTGTGAACTGCAACAGTTTAGCCCTGACTGAGAAGAGTTTAGCTCTGACTGAAAACAGTTTCATACTGACTGGGAAGGTTGGCAAGGAGGAGTGGGTGGATCAGTGAAGAACCTCATTTGGGCCAGAAAAAGGGATAGATTGTCTAGTTAGAGAAGTGATTCCCTGCCCAGTTGATAAGGAAGATAGCTCTAAAGAATGGAGTGATCCCTGGTGTTCTCAGAGAAGAAATTTGGGTGCTTGTTAGTGTATCCCTGCCTTCTGAAAGTTGAGGGGTCAGTTAAATGCAAGAAAGTATCCTGGAGTGTTTAGGAAACACTGAAACCAAAGCTTCTCATCTCAAAGATTCTAAGACTGTGTGAAAAGCTTTAAACTCTCTCTTGCTGGAAACATATGAATGTGAAATTACTAAGTTACCTCAGAGTTCATTATTGATTTATCTCAGAGCTCTAGAAAGATGTGATGTGTAACAAATGCATAGGCTGGAAGGAGGTAAAGTAAATATTACCATTCTGTAAGTGAAAGATACAAATGTGGAAGTAAAATCTCACATACCTTATGTTACACAATAGCCGGTGTCCAAGGTCACACAATGTGGGCCAGAAAATGTTGCACACAGGGGTCTGTGGAGTAGTGCCAACAACTGTGAAGTCTGTGAAATCTGTGAAGTCATTTTATGTTGGATGTCCATGTCATTCAATGTGGTTGTGGTTGCACTTTCCCACCTGTTAGAGCAGAGGTCTCAAGGGAAGGTGGGTTGAAAGTGAGTGGTCGTGATGAAAGTCTTAGTAGGTTACATGGGAATGAAAAGGAGGAGTCTTGGGGAATGAGTGTTGTGAAATCCCTATAGTTTTGAAAGTTGTATTTTATGGTAGAGAAGTGTGGCTGAGGAATGTTTTCCAGCAAGATAGTTTAGGGCTGGATGGTGTTGTCTGTAGAAAGTAAAGCATTAAGTGATGTCAGCCACCAAGGATGAATGTTGCAACCATGAGACACTGGGTTTTTTTGTCTAAGGCTCTCATGCCCACAGGACCATCATTCCGCAAACCACGCACAGAAATGTGCAGGAGGGCATTCTTGTACTGGAACACTTTCCCCATGTCATGTTCACTTACCTGGTCCTGTAACATGTACAGTGTGTCTTTTCACAGTTGTCTCGGTCTCCCTTGTTTTTTGTGGTTCTCTGAATGTGAATTGTTGTACATAAAAAGTAAAGGATTAAGTGATGTCAGCCACCAAGGATAGATGCAGCATCTATGAGACTTTGGGGGTTTTTGTCTAAGGATCTCGTGCCCACAGGACCATCATTCTGCAAACTATGCACAGAAATGAGGGCATTCATGTACTGGGATACTTTCCACAGGTAGTGTCCACTTACCTGATCCTGTAACGTGTACGGTGTGTCTGTTCACAGCTGTCTGAATCTTGTGCACTTGTCGTGGTTCTCTGAATCTGAAGTGTTGTCTGTAGAAAGGAAAGCATTAAGTGATGTCAGCCACCAACGATATATGTCGTGTCCACTTACCTAATCCCGTAACGTGTACAGTGTGTCATTTCACAGTTGTCTCAGTCTCCCTTGGTTTTTTGTGGTTCTCTGAATGTGAAGTGTTGTCTCTAGAAAGTAAAGAAGTAAGTGTTGTTAGTCACTAAGGATGGATGCAGCATCACTGACACATAGGGTGTTTTGGTCCAAAGATCTCATGGCCAAAGGACCATCAATCGGAAAACCATGAACAGAAAAGTGTAGGAGAGCATCCTGGTCCTGGTACATTGTCCTCATGTCTGGTCCACTTACCTGGTCCTGTAACATGTACAGGGTGTCTGTTCACAGCAGTCTCAGTCTTCTCTGATGTTTGTGGGTCTCAGAATCTGAAGTGTTGTCTGTGGAAAGTAAAACAGTAAGTGATGCCACCTATCAAGGATATATGCGCAGAAAGAAATATCGAAGTTTGTATGGGCAGGAAGAAAACCAAGGATTAAAATGAAAATTTTATGTGATGCAAAGGAAAGAGGAGGACTACAACTACCAAATCTAAGACTTTATTATGATGCCGTCTGCTTAACATGGTTGGAGCAGTGGATTAACCTTGAGAATAAGAAGTTGTTGGCTTTGGAAGGTCATGATAATAAGTTTGGATGGCATGCATATTTATGGTATGGAAAAGTACAAATAGACAAGTTTTTTAAACACCACTATATAAGACGATCACTGTTCGAGACTTGGATGAGATATAAAAAATTCTTCTCGGAAGAGCGACCACTTTGGATAGTGCCGGCAGAAGTGATTAATCCATATTCAAGAAACCAAGGTCTAGATTGGTTACCTTACAAAAGCCTTTTAAATATTGAAGGGAAAAACTTTGTATTAAAAGACAGAACTGATGTTGAATTTGAATATGATTGGTTGAGTTACAGACAGATTTATGATTTATGTAAAGCTGATAAAAGGAAATATGGCTTTAGAGAAAAAAATAATGAAATTGAAACTGTATGGGTCGAAAAGGGTAAAAAAATGATTTCAAAATTGTATAAGGTGTTATTGAAATGGTATACTGAAGATGAAACAGTAAAAGAGCAAATGATAAAGTGGGCAGTAAATATAAATAATGAAATATCTATGTCATCTTGGGAATATTTGTGGAAAAAGTCAATGAAAATTTCAACTTGTATAAATGTTAAAGAGAATTGCTATAAAATGATGTACAGATGGTATATGACTCCTAAAAAAATTGCTATTATAAATGATAGCATGTCTAACAAATGTTGGAAATGTAAGAAAAAAGAAGGGTCTTTTTACCATATGTGGTGGACTTGTGATAAGGCTGTAAGGTACTGGACTGAGATTCATAATGAGATACAAAAAATTTTGAAATGTACTTTTAAGAAAGACCCACAAATGTTATTGTTAGGTCTTAAAATGGAAGAAATAAATGTAACCAAGAGAACATTACTATGGTATTTGGTTACAGCAGCCAGAATGACTTTTGCACAATGTTGGAAGCAAGAAAAAACACCTGAAACATGGGAATGGATTAAGAAGATGCTGTTTATGGCAGAAATGGACAAATTAACAAGAAAATTAAATAACGAAGAAGATGAAAAGTTTTTCGAAGTTTGGAAAGACTTTCAAGAATATCTGTTGAAAAATTGGGATGTAAAACGTGGTTTGATTTGTTTTGACAACTACTAAGGAGAAAGTGAAAGGGACTAGTTTTTTAAATTGTTACCATTAGTAAGATAAAGTAAGTTTAGTTAAATGTAATTGAATAAGAAATATCAATGGGGTTGGAGCATTGCGGGAAGCCGTGTTTGGGGGGGAGAGGGTAAAAGGAAATGGATATGTATTTAATTGCTTAATTTGTATGATTGTGGAAAATATATCCGATAATAAATTGTATTTACAAAAAAAAAAAAAAAAAGGATGTATGCTGCATCTATGAGACAGTGGGGTTTTTTGTCTAAAGATGTTGACAGCTGTGGCTGAAGTGTGTATCAATGTTTTTGGGGTTTGCACAGAGAACTGGGTTTGATCCACAGTCCTGCAGGACTGCCTCTGCTATTGGAGTGCATGGTCAGAAGTTCAGTCAAGTGATCAGACCCCCGGACCTGTAGAGAGAGAACACAAGGAGCTGCTGTATACTGAATCAGACCTCAGTCCCCTTTTTGTGAGAACACGCACAGCTGGCCAAGACAGAATCAGACCCCGGGCTCTGATGCTCCAGCCATATTGATGGCCTCTGTGTGGCAAAGAGAGTGGGGGTGATGGTGTATGTGCCCCTGCCCCCACCCATCCTGCTACAATGCATGTTGAAGCAACTACCAGTGGGCTGAGGTAACCAGGGCCAGAGCTGGCCTCAAAGCCTCCCAAGCCCTTCTGGCTTGGGGGAAGGGGCCTCGCTTGCACTGGCCAGCTACCACTGTCCCAGCAACTCACGGAAAAGAAATCCTCAGGACCAGTGCTGTGACCTGGCCACTGAGCCCGCAGTGGTGTCAGAGCGTCCCAAGCCCCTCCTACTGAACTCAGAGGGACTTCCTTTGAAGTAAAAGTGTGCAGAATTCACAAAATCAGTAACAGGAAAGAAGGAATCATGGAAGGATGGATGGAAAGAAGGAAGGGAAAGAGGAAGGAAAAGAAGGCAAAGATATGGGGAGGAAGAAAGGAAGGATGGAAGGGAAAGAGGGAGGGAAAGAAGGGAAACAGATGGGGAGGAAGGAAAGAAGAAAGAGAAAGAGAGAGGGAGGAACAGAGGGAAAGAAGGCAGAGATGGGGAGGAAGGAAGGAACAGAAAGAGAGAGGGAGGTGGGGAAGGCAAAATGGTGAGGAAGGGAGGGAAGAAAAGAAGACAACTGGCAGGACCCTGCTGGCCCAGTGAGGGCAGCCGTGGCCTTGCTGGGCAGGGCTCACCAGCCCAGCGAGGGCAGCTGTGGGCCTCCCCCTCAAGCCAGGGTCTGCTGGCCCAGCGAGGGTGGCTGTGGCCTCGCTGGGCAAGGCCCCACTGGCCCAGCAAGGCCAGCCACGGGCCTCCCCCCCAGATAGGCCCCACTGGCCCAGGCCAGCCACAGGCCTCCCACCCCCCAGGCAGGCCCCAATGACCCAGGCCAGCCAGCTGCAGGCCTCCCCCCAGGCAGGCCCCACCAGCCCAGGCCAGCCACGGACCTCCCACTCCCCCAAGTAGGTTCTGCTGGCCCAGGTAGGCTGGCCGTGGGCCTCCCACTCCCCCAGGCAGGCCCCGTTGGTCCAGGTAGGCTGGCTGCGGGCCTGCCCCCCAGGCAGGCCCCGCTGGCTCACCTCAGAAGCCAGCTAGGAGGGGAAGATGGGCCCTACCTGCTGCAAGGCTCTCCTGAGGGCTGAAGAATGGTCGGCAGGCAAATGGTAGCAAAAAAGGCTGCTCCTCCACTGATCTTCTCCTGATGGCTGAAGAAGGCTGGTCAGGCAAATGGCTGCTTGGCTGCTGAAGTAAACTGTTCAGATTGGAGTTTTGGTGGGAGCTGGCTCTATGGGCGGGACTCAGGCACACCTTCTGATGGGCAGTTCAGGCAGCCAACTGATTTTGGCAAACATAGAACGTTGCCATGTGAAAACACGTTTATATATAAGGACAGGATGTTCTAAAGCCTCTCATGCCATTTTCAGAAGTTTAATTTAAGAGGGTGATCTTGCCTCTTCCCTCAAGTTCCTGGGCAGAGCCAGCATCAAAATACAATAAAGTGACAGGTTGGGACAGCCATATATTTTCAGATAAGGAAGGAGATAGAAAAGGGGCTGCTCAGGCAGAAAGGAAGGGAAAATAACAGAGGGAAAATACTGTGTCTGAGAGAGGGAACAGTGCTAGGTCATCATAATAGTAAATAGGAAAAAGGGACGAGCAGAGTTGGAGCACTAGCTTCTAGCATTCAGTGGTGAAATGTTCTTGTGATCTTGGAATTTTTACCATACCAATGGCTAAGGGAGATCTGGAGCACTTCCAAAATCCACCTCACTGGTAGGGTATTTGTATGTGCTTCTCTAACTGGAGATGCCAGTAATTGAACCTGGAACTTTCTACTGGCAAAGCTTGTGTTCAGCTGCTGAACTACAGCCCCTCCATTGGGCACCAATAGGCATTGCAGCCCCCTTCCAATGACCACACTGTTTGCTGCTCTTCACAAAACTCTACATTTGGAAGTGCTCCCAGAGGCCTTGAATCCATTTATATTGAAACAAAGGGAGCAAGGAAGTGCTCTCCTTTTCTGCTTCTGCGATCATCAGGGCAAGGTGTTCTCTGCGTTAAAAGGAATCCAAATTGCACACAAAAGAAGCTTAATTTCTATGCGGAGAGCAAATTATGTAAATTAGATTCATTTTGCATATGAGATTTAATTTGCATCATTTGTTATTATTGTTAGATTGGGTGTTCACCGATTTCGTGAATATTTTGACAAGGACAGTGTTGACAGTGGAGAAGAAGGTGAGGAATGGGTCAGAGAGATGTCAAAACTGGAAAAACAGCAACTCTGAACTTTCAGGAGGGACAAGCCACAATGCATGACATGGAAGCCTCCCTAGCAATGCCCTTTGATTCCTAAGAGTTTGGCAAACTCTGCTACATAATTACAAGCTCCCTCTCTACTAAGATATCTATTTTGTTTTTATTTAAAATACTGAAGGCCAAGATTTTAGCCTGCGTTTTGCACAGAAGCAATGAAACAGCATTCGGCTTGCTTCCCCAAGCCATTGATTTTGCTGGAGTTGTAGGAATTCTGCAGTAACCTCAACCAAAGGATTTTCCATTCATTTCAGTGGTGGTGGACGCTCCATGTACACAGGGGTCTGATTAGAGGAAGGAGAATTCGTAACTGCACTCTGAAGCTTCACTCTCTATAGTGTGTGTGCATCTGTGTGTATGTACGTGTGTGTGAGTAATATAATGCACAAACTGTACACTTTCCAGCCTTGCCCTTTGTTTTGGACTGTTTGTTGGGGAGGGAGGATGGCAGCGAGTCAAGCTTGCTGTCACTTATCTCCTAACACCAGCTTTCCCTGCTCAGCAAAATAATGGAGCTGCTTCTGCTGTGGCTGCACTGATACATGGCTTTTGTCAACCATCGGCTAGTTAGGATAATCGCTATTACCAGCACCGGGTTTTAGCGCCCCAGCACATGTCATCTCCAAAGGAGAGAGGCTAGCTGATCCCTTTCCCCTTTTATCCTTAATGCCATGGTTATCTGCAAGATGATGCTAGGAGGTGGGTGGGAATCAATTTAATTTAAAAAACTGCTTTCCCCTACTCACCGTTCATTAAGGATCTGTGGTTCATCTTTAGCACGGGCACTGTGCAGCAAATCATCTCCCTAGCCCCTTTTAGCTTTTCCTTGGTCTTTTGCTTTTGATTATTTCCTTCTGATATAATAATTAGCTGAACATCCAAGAAGGGAGAGTGAGGAAACAGCTGTTCAGTTCAGTGTGACAGTCCATTCTGGAATATGATGCTGTGATTTCCCTTCTTTTCCCTGTTGCTAAGGGGAAGTGTATCTGGTTAACATGAAGCCACTGATGAAATTTTATGGCAATATGGGGGAATCAAAAGAACTCCTGTTTCAGAGTGTATTAAGAAACAAAGGCTGCTATAATAAAGCATTGTTACATATTCCCCACTTCTTTGAACAGTGAGAAGTTCCACGAGCAACACTACCAGGGATGCTTTCCTTCGGTTCAAGACCAGTTCTCCAGCCAAGCTGGGTGACACAGTGAGGATGGTGCTGCCACACCATGGCACCACCACACCATTGGTGCTCAGTTCACTCTTGGCAGCACAAGAGATGGTGGGCAGGGCTTTCTGGACTCAGGCTGCTGGTGGCCAAGGCAAGATGCTGAGGCACTGAAGCAAGGGATCAGCCCAGACCTGGCTGCTTGTAGCACAGGAAGAAGAAATGGGTGTACCTTACTTTGTGTGTATGTTATGTGCCATTAAGTTGCTTCTGACTTCTATATAAAGTCAGGTGAGATTTTCTGGAGTAATGCAATGGGACACAAGCAATATGCCAATAACCATGAACTCTATTTCTCCTTTTCATCAGTCAGGTGAATCAAAGATGCCCTTAACAAATATTATTGCTGTTCTCAAAACAGTCAGTCTGTACTGGAGGGGTTGTGCTGACCTTAAAGGTTTGCAGTGTGTCTATGTGGGGGGGGGGAATCTTTGGCAAAAAGTTCCTTTGGTCAACTTCAGCTATGATCCTTCCTGGAGAACCATGCTCTAATCATATCCAGGTTGGATTACTGTAATGCATTGTACCCGGGGTCATCTTTGAAGACTGTTCCAAAGCTTCCATTAGTGCAAAGCAGAGCAGTGAGGCTGCTCACTGGAGTAGACTATAGGGAACATGTTATCCCAGTTTTAAAGGATCTACATTAGCTGCTAATAACCTTCTTGGCCAACTTCAGCGGTACCTATAAAGCCCTGCATGGAATCAGTGTAGTTAAAACTGCCTTCTCTGGTGTAAATCTACCCATCTGCTACATAAACCCTGTTCCCAGGTGAAGTGGGTGTCTGGGCAGTAGAGACAAGGCCTCTTTATGTACAGCTCCTTGGTTATAGAATGCCCTCCCTGTATCAGATCTCCTAGCCCCTAACCCTTTGAGGTTTAGTTGCCAGACAAATGCTTTCCCCGGGGGATCCATGTAAGTTGCTCTTTTGTTGTTGTTGCTGCATATACTGAACTTTCTCCTTAGTTATGCGGAAGCACATATCCCTAGGAAATTTCTTGTTTTGCTCTCTGCTCATATTGCTGATTGTTATAGATTTTTCCATCACTATATTTGCCATTTGCTCCTAATTTGCTGTGCTGAGCTGAACCACTTAACACCTTTTTAATGCTGGGTTTCATTATGTTACTGTTGTGGGTCATATCTGGTTTTAATTTTGGTTAAAACAGATGTTTTATTGTTTTTCCTTGTGTGTATAAGTTGTCTAAAGAGCATTGTGTTGGAAGTGTGGGAGGGAAGGAAGGAAGGAAGGAAGGAAGGAAGGAAGGAAGGAAGGAAGGAAGGAAGGAAGGAAGGAAGGAAGGAAGGAAGGAACCCATCCTATCTTCTTATGGTCATTGGACTCAATTTTCCATGATTTCATAATTCTATAATTTTCTTTTACTTCTTCTCATAGATTTATTCAACACCTTTTATCATGGCCTTTATCCAAGCAACTCAAGGTGGTGTGCATCATTCTCCCCTTCTCCATTTTATCCTCACAACAAGCCTGTGAGGTAGGTTAGGCTGAGAGAGTGACTGACCAAAGGTAACCCAGTGAATGTCACATCAGAGTGGGGGGTTGAATGTGGGTCTCCAAGATTCTAGTCTGGTACTGTAGACCCTACATCATGGTGATTTATTGGGTAGTAATGCTTATAATTTCAGGTTAAGTTAGCAAGCAAGACCAATGCTAACGAGGCCTAACACAGGCTCTCATTAGGCTTACATGTAATTACAAACTATTTCTTAAAGCAGCTGGCAATGCAAGTTATTTTCAGCTTACCTGATCAAGCAGACAAGTAAGACATAGGGATAAGGATATGCTAACTGCAAGGCTAACCACAAAATACAGTGTCTTACTCAGCTCTATAGTCTGGCTATGCTTGATAAAGACACTTACTTAGAAAAAGATATTTTGGAATAGGGACACAATAATTTAAAGGTCAAATGCTTATATGGAGAAAATGTTTATGAATACACCTGTTTTGACTTTAAGAAAACATATAGGAAGGCAAAGCTGTCATGAGGGAAAGAACATCTACACATGTCCTTGTTCAGGCTATATAGTATTGTTCTGAAAACATCTTGTGAGACTTCTAACGGTCTTTAAGCACTTGGGTCTGCTTTGTTGCACAGTAAAGTTTTGCCTGCTTCTTTGAACCTCTCTGGTTGTGTTCGTTATTGGCATTTGGCACACCAGGCAACAGGCCCCGATTTGGCTAACAATTTCTGGCAACTCTGCCAGGACTGCCCTGGTTACCCCAGGAGTGTGGGGGGGGCCCTGGGTTGATGATGCATCTCACCTTCAGCCAGCATTGGACCATTTGAGTCTAGGGTTGGCATCCCACCACCTGAGCCTTGCCATTACCCAGTCAATAAGGTGCAGTTCCTTGAGGTTCTGAGATGAGGGCTACAGGTTTGATGGCACCTTGAAACAGATAACTTATTTTTTTTTGTTTGGGAATGCTAGCATTTTGTGGCCCCTGTTCTGAAACATTAGGGATGGGCATGTTATGGTTCCAATCTAGTTGTGGAGACTGCTTGCTGTACTAATGTAGTTTCCCCAAGAGGCATGAGCTGGGGTCGAGCAGGGCAGGTCACAGGCAAGGTTGCAGAGAGTAACCAAAGTCCAATCCAAAAGTCAGGGGTTCCAGACAGCAGGTTTACCAAAGTCTAGTCTAGGGACAAGGAGTTCCAGGCAGCAAGTCCAAGTCCAGTCCAAGGCCAGGGGTTCCAGAAAAGCCAGTTGCCAGGTCCAGTCCAAGTTTGTAGAGGTCCAGTAGCAGCAAGGTTGGTGACTCAGTAGCAAAGTGTACTTGTTGCATCCACAAATTGCTGCTTCTCCCAGCTGAATTTATAGCCAAGTCTTAACAAGCTAAACTCCCAGTCAATTCCTTGGCCATCATCTTGAAACTACTCATTCATCTCTTCAGCTGACAGCTGATGATGGACCATGAGTCTTGCACTTCTCCTTTCTTGCAACTCTAAGCGTCCATGACAGCATCGGTGCTGCAAGGATGTGGGTGAGCTAGGTGGGCTGGGAGCAGTTTCTGAAAACTTGTTTACTGCTTCAGAACTACAAGGTGTTGACTCAGTTTCAGCTGTAGGCTGGGACTCCTGATCAGCCGATAATGTGATCTCTTGTTATTCTCCTTCTGGCTCAGAGCCAGCTGCAGCCAGCTTTTCAGTTATCTGCTGAGAGCTAGCAGATAACTCTTCATCTGAAGGCACAAATTATCCTGTTCTAGTACTGAGCCATCACTTAGCACAAACTGACGTACAACACTTGCACTCTTTCAGAATTTCCTAAGAGTCCACTTATGTGGACTTGCTTCAGTTTACTCTGTTTCAGTTATAAATCCAGGTGGCTAACAGGGACAAGAGATGTACAAGGCTCCTCTGAAAATGTAGACAGTCATATCAAACTCTTTTAGCTTCTCTCTAACTCTTTAAAGCTTCTCTCTAAATTCCTTAGATGTTTTATGCAAACATATCCACATTAATTATCTCTTTAGATAGAACCCTGTGGCAAACTGCATGGTTGGTTTCTCACTGTGACTACAGAAACCCAGGGGAACGAGAACTTGCCTTGCTTCTGGTCAGTACTAATGTACAGCTTCATTATGGCTGGCATTACTGAGTACTGTGTATCACTTCTATTGCTACTCTTGCTAAGACTACAGAGAATGATAGAAATTATACTCACATTTCATATTGCTGGGTTTAATGACTAGCTTGGTAACATGCATTTTTGCTGTGTTTGCCTGAAAAATGACAGGGTGGTTAGCTCTGCACATGGAAGAAGAAGTACTAGAACAGGATAATTCATTTGTGCCTTCAGATGAGCAAGTACACAAGCAACAATGCATTAATTTCTGTCCAGACTTCTCTCTTTCTCCAAAGTTAATTTCTGTCCCCAATTTTAAATGTGGTTGCACAACACAAAAATGTAAAAAAAAAAAAAATTGTCTTCACTTTGTCTTCTCTGCTCATCCCCAAAATTCTGTATGCTGCTGCAGGATGGATGTTAGTGCTGGAAGTCTATTTTACAGCCTTTCTCATCAAGCAGATCTTTAACTGTGCTCATTAAAAATGTGTAAGTATCTTTGCAGCTGTTAGGCAGCATCTGTGGGAAACAATAGTGAGAATGATCTATTTGTAGATTCACCTCTGGATGAAGTGGAGGGGGAAACCACTTGAAACCAAACACTAAATGGCAGATCAATAGGGCTTTCTTCCTAGAACTTCTGCCTCCCTGGTGTGTATGTGGGGTTGGGGGGGGTTAGTGGGAGAGGTCTCTGACTATTGAGCAATTGACCACGTGAACTGTACAAGGTGTGAATTCAAGGGAATACAGTTCCTGTATTATAAGTTTGTGAATTATCGTCAGTTGATATGTACTGATATTGTTGGGTTTATAGAAGAGTTTGCATAATTGAATTTGTTAAAGGTTGTCAAAAAAGACCTGACATCAAACCAGTGTTAAGAGGAGCTGGCCATACTGTTCAGCAATCTAAGTCCATGTCTAGCAGAGCATAGTGATTCCATTATAGGCAAATCACTTTTTCTTCCCAGCTGAGCACAACAATTTCTAACTTCCAATGGAGAAGATGGTCCTAGTTCAGAAGAATATTTCCCTGGAGGCTGTGATGATTTGTGTTCTTTGGCTGTAAATATCAACTTCCGTAAAGAATTTTCAGTTTCATGGAATTCTTACTGTGACTAACATATAGAAAAGCTATTACAATAAAGTGTTTGATAATGTTTGGAAGAAAGTTTAGATTGACTTCTCAAAGACGTCATCAGAATTGTTGTCTCAGTATGAATATTTTGGTAAGATTTCATGAGATTCACTCATTAGTGTAGCAAATGAATGAATTTCTGTTTATTCCATATTGTTGTTAGGGTTACGGTGAATATAGTGGTGATTGATATTTCCATTGTTATTAGACTTATGCTTTCTTTACTAATTATAATTCATATGAAAATGGGGTGTTTCATAATTATCATAATTCATATGAAAACAAAACAAATTCCCCATCTATACAGCCTAGAATGGAAACAATACTCCAAGATTTTAAGTTTTATTCTTTCTTTCATTATTGAAATTTCTGATTTCACTCTTATTTCATTTATTCATTCATATTCTGCCTTTTTCCTCAGTGGGGACCCAGAGTGGCTTACATCATTTTCCACTCCTCCATTTTATCCTCACAACAACCCTGTGAGAGAGGTTAAGCTGAAAGAGTGTAACTGGCCCAAGGTCACCCAGAAAGCTTCCATAACATGAGTGGGGATCCATACCCAGGTCTCCCAGATACTAGTCTGACACTCTTAACCACTACACCACACTGGCTCTCAAGGCAAACAACATTTTCCTAATAAGAGCATCAGGAGAGCACAATGTTCCTCAGGGGGAGTGTTGTCATGTTGGGCTGGAAAGTTCCTGGAGGTGGATGCTTGCGAGGACAGGCTTTGGCAAGGGACATAATGCCGTAGAGTCCACCCTCCATAGCAGACATTCTGTAATCAATAGAACTGATTCTGTAATCTATAGATCAGTTGTAATTTGAAGAGCTCTCTAGGCCCCACCTGCAGGTTGGCAACCCTTGAGAAAGGCAGGTACCAGGCTTTCTTGATGGACTGCAATCTGTAGTTACTAGGATTATGTATATGTGTGAGGTATTCCAACCCTGAAAGATATGGGGTGGAACTTTGTCTTTCTCTCTCCTCCCAATGCTTGACATGTTGTGCCAAATTTTCCCTTGCAGTCGGCACTGCTTGCCTGTTGCTCTCCAAACCTTATAACCCTGTCCAAGCAAATCTACCTCAAGGTCCTCTTGCTGCTGCCTGCCCATCCAGATGTCTTACCCTCCTTGTGCCACTGAATGCTCTTGCCTTGTCATTCTGCTTCTTCCTTATGCTACTGCTCTTCAAAGCTATGTGGCTGCATTGCTGTCTACATTATCAGTTCTCTTGTAGACCTATTACCCATGGGTGCCTTTCATTGCCTCAGGAGGGGGGAGTTTTATCTTTCTGAAATTTGGCAGTATGGCTGTGTCCTGGGATAGTACCCTGGGGTTTTGTCCAATGTGGATGGAAAGCCATAAAGGTGCAGCCTTGAGAAAAAGGAAGGAGTCTTCCATTAAAACCAATGGGAAATAATAATGTAATAGAATTATCAAAATAAAACAACAGTAACAAAAGAAACAATAACCAAAACAAAATCATATTAAACAATCCAATAACAGAAGAATCCCTTTTGGAATGAATAACAAAAAGGAAAGAAACAAAACAAACTCCCATACACAAGTCTACCTTTTATTACCTTGCGTGTATTTTATAGTGACCCATTATGATTATGATAATATTTTTTGTTATTTATATGCTCTTACATGCTGTCATTTGGGACACTACCATTATTCTCTGTTTCCTACTGACTGCATATATTAAACAACAGTAACCATACTTAATAAAGGAAAAGCATCTCTGCTGATATCTTAAGTGCACTAGAGATCATTGCAGTCCCAAGCACATCAGACATGCTTAGACAAGTTCGGCACAGCTAAAATGCTGTATAAATGCAATAGCAATAAAACACAATACCTTTAAAACACTTCCTGCACTAACATCAGAGAAATGAGATAGGCAGTATAGTGACTTCTACAATAGATGCTGTAGTAGGCACTAAGGTTATATGGATTAAGAGGCAGATATACTTCATTTACCTAAAGATGGAAGATATTAAAAAAATGTGAAATATAACACGTAACCTGTAAAATGTAACATGCAAAAGCCTTCCTTTATAAACTTTAGCGTTTTCTTTACTAGTAAACGATTGACCAGTAATCAAAAGCCACATTGGTGATATGGGGAGTTTATACAAGAGAAATGTATCTTGGTTTTTGATGTCCCCATGCTTGTAAATAGATTGGAAAACTGTTCCCACAGTTTTAAAGTACCTCTTTTTCTTTCCTTGTTTATTACTGTTAATCAGTACTGCATGTTGTAAAAAATACTTTTAGTGTCACCCGAGTTGACACTAAGTGTAACTCATTCTAACTGTAACTCAGAATTGCACCTATAAAGGTACCAAAGAGGGTGTTTGTCCATGCATCTAGCATTCACTATATTTTTATATGCATGAAGGGATCATGTGGAAGGTCATAACAAATGTTCATTTGTTCATATGGGATTCAATTCAATAGCAAAGTGGTTCCATTGTAAATTTTACTTGTGAATTTCAGCTGATGGGATTTCTCTCCTGTGCCAGGACAGCACAACTTGTGATTTATGGAGCCTAACAACCATATATTGTGGCACATAACACTGTTAAACTCTTTCTTTTCCACTTGCAGGCCTGCAGCAGAAATAAGAGATTAATTAAATCCTTGGTGGGCCAGCATGCATAGCTGATATGATGTGTTTGGCTGGTATGGTCACATCTCATGTAGACCCATCCTAACTGCTAGTTGGTATGTCAGAACTGAAAAGCTCTGTTTTCTCTAATGGGTAATATTGCTAAATATCAGGGTTTCCCCAAACATACAGAAATCATTTTTAAGTCACCAGAGAGGCCATATTAAAAAAAAAGGCATATGAATCACCCCCGGATTCTTCTTTCCCCCTTGTCTGCCAAGCAGGTGAAGATTTTTCTGTTTTGTTTACTGTTCCATCACTGGCCCTCTTGTTTATGTGTTTCATTAATTGCTGTTCTTAATTGTGAGTGTATGTGTGAAGTACATGCATGGACCCCACATAGGGTACACTCATGTACTTCACACATAAATATATGTATAAAAACATCAACCTTGGGGACCCTAAGATTAGTGGAAAGGTGCTATTAAAATATTTGAAATAAAACAAATAAAAATACATAGTATCCAGCAGCAGAAGAGGGAACCTGAAAATTCCTGTTGCTTGGGATTTCTGTAGTTTGGTGAGAAGGAAATTAAACTATAAAAATGTCAGACAAAGCTGCAATGAATTTCCAAAATGATCATTCACAGTTTCAAGTTTACCATCCCAGAGCATTATTGGGTCTGATAAGTTTAGGTCATTACAAAGATTGCGTTCTGTCATGCATTTGATGGGGGGGGGGAGACGCTTTATGGCTACCATATAACTGAAACATTAACAGAGCAATCCTAAGCACAGTGATATCCTCCTAAGCCCATTGAAGCCAATGGACTTGGAAGGGTATAATTATGCCTAGGACTCCACTGTAAAATTCACAGTGAAGCAAAACAGACATGATGAGTAGTGGACGTGACAATATCATAGAGAAGGTGGTACTTTCTCCAAGTTTTGGTGGTCTCTGTCATATGAAAACAGGAAACCCTGACTATGGTCCCAAATGCCTGAGGTAATGCCCTTTGGGATTAAAAAAAACCTTTTTCCTTTGAACAACAGATTTTTGGACCACAAAGCAAACTGCTTTTGAAAATCTTCCATAGAGAACCAAAAGAGAGATACCGCATATGTTGTGTGTATAGGAGAGTGGCAGTGTGACAAACGCAATCTCAGAGTCTCCTCAGGCACACAAAAAATAGCTGTGTGGTTTTCTGAATCAGGGCCATCTTCTGTTTTTAATGGCTTGTTTTTTTTCCCCTGGCCTGGCAATTGCTTGCATATAATTAGCATATAGTTTTGCGGAAGCACTGGATGACTGATTGACAGTTCCGTTCTTCACAGGAAGATGTCATTGAGACCTCCAGCCTTTGAATTCATTTCTTTTCATAATTAGTTTTGTACGCTGTAATTCATTATAAAATAAAAAAAATAAAAATATAATTTATTGATAGCCCTAGGAAAAATCCAGTTAATTTTCCATACATAAATTCAAGTCAGCAAGAGAAGCACAATCCCAAGACATTGAAAACAACATCACTGCCAGATGTTGGAACCTTTCTAAAATTGACAAACTTGGCAGCAGAGCACTGATGGAGACACCTGACTAACTTTCTCAATAATCGTTTAACCGAAAGACACAGTCTGAGGGTTCAAGAGAGCTTGCTCTGCTTTGCCAGCCTGCATCTTATAAAACAAAGTGAAGGGAGATCTAAAGTGTGTTGTTAATTAGAAACACCAATGAAACTTATTGTGTGTTGGGGAAAGCAATTTTTCCCTTAAAAAAAAAAACAACCCTTCAAGGCAAAAGCATACAAATTTTATTTATTTATTTTTGGTATTTGACCAGTGGCTGTAACAGATTGACATAAGAGAGCTGAGAAAGCCCTTGGTTTAATTCCACTATATAATGATGATTTGTGGAGGAGTATTTCTTTCTTTTTAATTTTAAGAAACTTTATTAACACAAAAATAGAAATACAATACAAGAAAAAGTCATTGAACTGAGGTGTATAACAAACATTCATAATAACCAAAACTCTAGTCCATGGTATAATACCGCTAGAAGGAGCAAGCAAAAGAAGGATGGTCTAAAGAACTATAGTTCCCATACTGATTCCATTAGTGTTATATCCATTGCTGCAATTGAGACCATTCAGGTGGGATGAATTGTTGATAAGATAAAAATTCAAGTAGTGGGAACCATTTTTCATCAAAATTGGATTTGCCAGGGAATAATAGCATTCTGTTAATTTTATCAGTGATGTTTTCCATAATATATTGGTCCCATAATTTTCGGAACCAAACATTCACAGTTGGTGCAGGTCAGTTTTCCAGAGGGAAGCTATTACTGTTCTCGTGGAGACTATCAAAGTATCTATTAAGTCCTTATGCACCAGAGAGGGAAGGTCACATGGCCGGTAGTTAAGAAACAAAACCTCCTGTAGAAGAGGAACCTCCAATCCTGTTATTAATTTTATATGATAGAGGGCTGTTTTCCAGAAATCTTGGATTTTATCGCACTGCCACCAACAGTGAGCAAACATTCCCTGTTGGTTACATGCAATAAGGGGCTTCAGAAGGAGGCATATGAGAAATGGGAGGAGCATTTCTCATGAGCATAAAATGTCAACATGCACAATATAAGTCATGAGACATGGGAAGTTCACAATTTAAGGATATAAGGTGAAAGCTTCCCAAACAGATGCCTTTGGCTGCCAAGAAACAAG
The DNA here is from genome assembly GCA_029375565.1 of Gekko gecko. NCBI lineage: Eukaryota > Metazoa > Chordata > Lepidosauria > Squamata > Gekkonidae > Gekko > Gekko gecko. The sequence goes on from JAPDNY010000007.1 coordinate 125,983,042, forward strand.
AGCACTCTCTTTTGCTATCTAGCAAAGCAAGATAAGGCTCCTTTTCCAGTTATGTTGGTGGATGTTTTCAATACTTTACTAAACTGGATTTACAAAAGGGAGACACAGGGAGGTAGGAAGTCCTGAGGGCTCCTGCACTACAGTCTTTTTTCATGATCTGGAATTTTCCCAGGCTGAAGTCAGTGTTAGTTGATGTTTCAATTGATTTGCACATGTTGGTTTTTTTGAAATATATGTTGAATCATGATGTGTCATGCTGAGGAGTGTTAAGAAGACGAATGGTTCAATATGTGAACATTCATTGGAAGTGTCATCGTGTTCATTTCCATCCTGACCCAAAATTTATCTGGAATAAGGCCTAGATTCTAGAAAGTGAATGGGAAGGTTAGAATTAGGATGGATGGAGTTTATGAACTCTGCTGTTTGATGCTAGCCCATGTGTGATATGCGGCCTGCCATTACCCGGAAAGTATTCCCATTTACTCAGGTTTAATGGTACCTAGCAGCAGACAGCATTAAAATGTCCAATTGCCTCCCCTCTCGATGGTAGCAATTTTCTGTTTTACAATCTTCCTAAATTTTCACTTTCAGTTTTAAGTGGGTTCAGAAAGCTGTCTTAACGCTGCTGAAAATGCAGCCACATCTGTTTGCTTAATAGGCTTTCTTATTCATTGTTGAATTGAAACAGCTTGCCATTTGTCCAACAGATACCATGGACAGCATTTGTTCTGTTTCCTTATGTAGCTTTCCAGCACTGCTTATGATTGGGCTTATAAGCCAAGATTTCTCTTCCACCAATGCTTGTACAAAACAGGACTTCCCTTTTCAGACTTTCTCTCTTTCCTTCCGTCCCAGCCTGGAGGTATCCAACATGCTTCCCCCTTTATGAAGACAGGCACAGCGTTGTTGCTGTTATCATGAAAAAGAGGCCACACAGAGTACATATAAACAAAGTGGTATCTATATTATAACCACAAAAGGAGGAAATCTTGAACTAAAATAGTTGATAGTAGCAGCCAAACTGAACTGGAATTGGAAAGTGAAATTGCTTTTGCTTAGAGACTGAATTCCACCTTTTCTTATTATGGGAAGCCAGGAAAGCCATATGAGGGCTATACAGTACTCCCTTTTTTCCTACATCCCATAGTGAAGACATCAGGGATGGGGTCTAGTGCCAAGTGATCAACCCAGATGATGCATTGGGTTTGACAGAATGACAGCTGATTACTGTCTGGCTGTTTTTGGTTTGTGCCAGCCTTCATGTCAGCATGAACTTGGTTGGGGTTCAGGCCTCTGGCTCAACACTCCCTGTTGTTGGAGCATCACAGGTGCTTGCAGAAGAAGGTGGTAACCCAACAGCCAACCTAAGACTTTGGTAATGACTCAGAGAGTCACTGATACAATAGAAATCATTTCTGATCATCTGGAAATAACCATTATCAAGGAAATCTGCCCTGGAATGGGTGTGCATAGGCAGTATGAAGCTATGACTGTGGTGTGATGGGCAGGCTAGGTTCAGCCTCTCCCTAAGAACAGCCAGTGAGTGCTGATGGAACACTGAGAGAAGGAAACTTGAAGAAAGCAGTTGAAAAATGACAACTGGGGGTCAGTAGCAGAGAGAAACTGACCACTTAAGGCAGAGGTGTCGAACTCATTTGTGATGAGGGCCAGATCTGACATAAATGAGACCTTGTTGGGCCGGGTCATGTGTGTCATAAAATGTAATGCCAGGTAGCAGAGATATAAACTTTATAAAGGACACAAACAGAAAGATTTTTTTATTTAAAATAAAAACATGCTTAGAACATTAGCACTCTTGCAATATTTTGTTTATTTAACAGTATCTGACACCTGACATCTCTTGCTCTGAATTATTGCATCAAAATGGCTGTGCTGTAGCAATCTTGAGTATGCTGTTCAAGTGTGTATCTGTAAGCTGCAAACCTACTTTTGATTCATTGGCATTCACTATAGAAATCTCATTCTCAAAATTCTGAGCCTAGGGCCTAGAGGGAAACATGAAGTGGCTGAGCATTGCGAGGTTTTGTACATAAATTGCTTCATGTGCTGGTCAAGAACATGAGAAGGCACCATGACATGGACTGAGGGCTATATGTTTGTCTACAAAACTACAGTCTTCCTCAGTGGTCAGTATCAGCCTACTTTCTGGGAAGTCTAAATTCAAAATCCCCAAAGGAAATGTGCTGGGTGAACTTGGTCTGGACACACACTCTCTGCTTAATCCACCTCACTGGCTTGTTGTTATCCCTTATCTAAATAATTCACATTGCTTTCTTACTGAGCAAGATTGGATCATGAGGGCATGAATACAGCGAAAAGGGGGAAGGAACCCAGTTGCAACCAGGAGAGCCACAGCATAACAAGCCCAACAAAACACATCCAGATGGCACACAAAAACTCAGACTTTGGATAAAACTTTGTTGGTCTTAAAGGTGCTTTGTATTTCTCCCATGCGCTTGAGGCAGCCAAGCTCTCCCTCCTTCCCTCCCTCCCTTCAGGGAGGAACTTCAGTCAATGGAAGGGAAGAAAGGCTTGCCTTTCTCTCCTGTGTGAATGAGGCAGCCTGGCCAGGAAGCAAGCTCTGGCTCATTCCTTCCCTCCCGGTGGAAGGCAGAGGGGGAGGAGCCTCAGCCAGTGCAGGGAATAGAAGCTTGGTTGAGAGAGTCTGGTAAAGCAAGCTATGATGACACAGCAGCAGCAGAACTGGAAGAAGAAGCAGGAGACAGCGGGGGCTGATAGAACCCCTCTGGGGGCCTGATCTGGCCCCTGGGTGCATGTTTGACACCCCTGACTTAAGGGCTGAGGTGAAAAGGGTTTTTCTGACTGAGGGGAACTGTATATAAGAGCTACTTGGAGCAGACTGAAAATAGTAAATTTGTAACTAAAGGATCTCAGTTGTAGGAACAGAACCTCAGTTCAAAAGTTCAATGGAAGTGTATTGCTGTGTCTTATACTTCACTTTCCACAGTGTTTTGCTCATCTGATATATATAAAAGCCCTGGCATATTGGTACTTTCCAGCTGTCCCATTGGCTGTGGAGAATAATGTAAGCTGCTTTGGTCCCCACTGCAGAGAAAGACTGTACTTTTCCTCCTGGGAAACCATTGTTGCTAATCTCCAGGTGAGGGCTGGAGATCACTCAAAATTAAAACTGCTCTCCAGATGGCAGAGATCAGTTCCCCTGGAGAAAACTATGAACTCTGTGTCATTATACCCTGCTGAGGTGGCCACCTTATGAAAGCCCGTGTGGCATAGCAGTTAGCGCTTCAGAGCAGGGTCTACCAGACCCATGTTCTTGCTGTGGAAGCTGAGTGGGTGATTTTGGACCAGTCACAGACTTTCAGCCTAACCTACCTCACAGGGTTGTTGTGCAGATCAAAGTGGGGAGAGGAGTATGATGTGAGCTGTTTTGGTCCCCACCATGGAGAAAGACTATACTTTTCCTAGGTAGAGGCCACAGGGAGGAGATGGAAAGCTGAAGTCAGAGGGGCAAATAATGGCACATTGATGGGAAGGAGATGGCTGGGAAGGAGATAGGGTTGCCACCTCTGGGTTGGGAAATTCCTGGAGATTTGAGGGGTGGAGCCTGGAGATGGTAGGGTTTGAGGAGGGGTGACACCTCAGACAGGTACAATGTCATAGACTCCACCCTCCAAACCAGCCATTTCCTCCTGGGAAACCATTGTTGCCAATCTCCAGGTGAGGGCTGGAAATCCCTCAGAATTACAACTGCTCTTTAGGTGGCAGAGATCAGTTCTCCTGGAGAAAATGGTGGACTCTGTGTCATTATACCCTGCGGAGTTTGTGACAGCAAATTGACGCTGAGTGCCCAAGGCCTTTTTCCTAGTATCATAAATAAAAGCCTTCTTGTTTAATTTTAAATTATACAAATGGAGAAGAGAATTTCTTGCTTAATTAACTTTGTGGGTTGCATATCTAAGGGAAGATGCATACATACACAATGTAATAGCTCAGTCTACATACATATATTATAGGATATGAATGAATGGTGGCAGTGAGTGATTGGAACAGTGTTTGATCTCCATCCCCAACAGCTCTGTGTGAGTGAGGGCTGATTATTAAAGCGGGCTGAGCTACCCTGTCTGTGGATTTCTTTGGGAGTGAGAGAGGACCTGAGGTGTGAGATACTCATGACTCTCTATATTTTTAAAAAAGACAAGGATGACAAATGTGATGTCCTGACCTGCACCACATAACCTGATGTGGTGGGGCAGATGGACCATGGAGTCTGACTGGCAGTGGAAGTTTGCTGGTGGCCCTAGGGAAGCAGGGACATGTGGGCCTCGGGTGAACAACAACCACCAGAGGAAGGGCAGGACCCACCTGACAGACCCACCATGGGAATGAAAAAGCATGCTGAAGATGCCGAGGAAGTGTTTGGCAGTGAGGAGGCAACTGGAGATGTGGAAGGATGAGAAGAAAGCAAAGGAGGCACTTATCTGTTTCCAGGGGACAAATGATGTGCCAGAGGATCCTGAGGATATGCCCCTGCCGGGAGTTCCCAGGACAAGACTCAGCTGAAGCCAACGTCAACCAGGTCACAGAAGTGGCTGGAAAGGCAGCCTCTTGGATTGAAGCTGGAAGAGGAGGCAACAGATTAATTGTTTCTCCATATGGCCAGGAGTGGTTGACTTCTTCAGATGCTGAGGCAGACCTGCAAAAGTAGAGGCTAGAGGGAACATTTCAGCCCAGAGACCCTCCAACCCTGTGAGATGTGGGTCATTGCAGGGCGGTGCATTTTAAGGGCTGAACTTTGGGATTAGACCCTCTGAGGTGGATGTTAAGGGAGACTTATTGGGGGACAGGTGGCTGAAAGTTATAAGACTTGTAAGTAAAGCTGATGGTGATGGGCTGTGCATAAAGGGGAGCCTGGTCTAATAAAGAACCAGGAAGGATGATGCCACACCTGTAAAGGCAAAATCCTGATCTGAGGCCCTGTAACCCATGACACCTGAATAAGAGAAGTTGTAGACGGTGGTAGGCACTCTGTGTGAGTAGAGAAGGGGCATCACACATGGAGTTTTTGCTGATTCCTCTGCTCATTTCCTGACTGTCTGCAACACCATTGTCCATCTAGGGCACACCAGAGATAGTTTTAACTAACTGACTTCACACAAACTATGTTGGGGTACCCATCTAGAGCCGCCAACATGCAATACTTCAAGGCTTTAGATCACTTCCATCTAGTCTGCTCCATCTGTCTTGTGTCAGCTGCTCTGCTGAGATCATGAAAAGGAATCCAGGTCCTTCCTAACCTACAACTGTCAAAAATGGCAGTTATCATTGTTAGCAGCAGTAGCAGTGGACCCCCAGGAAACCCTCAGGCCCCAGCAACTTCCTTGCCTTGCCAGCTGCTGATACTGGTTATGGTAATGGGCACAAACAACCAGTAACCACAAGAATACTTGATTCTGTACTTCAGCTTCACAGATACCTGCACTTGTCCCTAATTGCTCTGGAGTGGTAAGCCAGGAAGGCCAATACATTACACTCATCCTTTCACCAAGCATAACCAGAATCTCCAATAGCTCCATCTGTTGTAGGGAGAGGAAGAGAAGGAGATTGTAAACTGCTCTGAGCCTCCTTTGGGTAGTGAAGAGCGGGCTATAAAACCAACTCTTCTTCTTCTTTAATAATGAAGTAACAGGGTAGAAATTCTGGAAAATACCTTATAACAAACTATGTAGTGCCTCTGCAATCTAGCACATAGAGAAGAGATTAAGAGAACTGTCCCAGAGAAATAAATTGTACTAAGTGAACCCTGGCCCCCCCTATAGTATTTCTAAAAAAAGTTTATTATAAAAAGAGCGAGGGAAAGAAGTAAAAGAGTAGTTGCATTCAAGAAGGGATGGAAAGGGAACAAAACAAAATACAGGAAAGGCACACAGTAACAGCACAGATTTTCAAATAAAAACCAATAAAGTTGGCCTAACACAGCTAAGTACACATTACCTAGGTTGTAGCAGGTTCCTCAAAGCATGTGCAGAGTTCCTTGCAGTAACAAGATGTTGGAGTAGTCTTCTGTAGAAGACTGAAGAGGAAATCCTAAATGTCCAGATATCTGACCTAAACCAGCTTCCTCTCTAAAAGCAATGAGCTGATTTCACCAATTCCATGCAAAGTCCCATCTCTGATGACAGAGGCTACTATTAGCAATCAGAAAATTATAAAATAAAAGTGGGGACCGTCAAGAAACTTGTCTGTCCCTTTATCTGTCAACTTACTCCATTTCACTCCTTTCTTCCACTCCCCTTTATGTGTCAATCTACCACATCTCTTTTGCCCTTCCTTCCTTCCTTCCTTCCTTCCTTCCTTCCTTCCTTCCTTCCTTCCTTCCTTCCTTCCATCAGATTTTTAGTCCACCCTGCACTGCACAACAGGGCTCAGGGCAGATTACAGCAATAACTATGAATTATCATAATTATGAATTGTGATTATGAATAATCATTATGCAATAATTAAAACCATTAAAACATAGGACAATTAATTAAACAGTTCAACAAATTGGTAATCAATTCAATTCATGAAATCCCTGAATTCACGATCCATTTAGGTCTTCAGTGGGATCTCAAACCTGAGCAAGTGGGCCAGTCACTCGCAACCCAGCAAGTGAATAGTTCTAGGGGAAGCTGATATCATTAGACTTCTGCTACCTCAACCATAGGCCTGGCTGAACATCTCTGTTTAGCAGGCCTTGTGGAACTGTTACAGGTCCTGCAGGGCCCTGATCTCACTTGGGAGAGTATTGCACCAGGCTAGAGCCAGAGCCATTTTGTTAGCAGCAGTTGTTAGCAGTCGTTGAGACTGAGTGTCCTTTGGGCTGGGGACCACCAACTGATGTTGGTTTGCGGAACATGAGGCTCTTCAAGGGGCATGCTGCGAGACACAGTCCTGCAGGTATGTGGGTCCCAAACTGCTCAGGGCTTTAAAAGTTAGCACCATACCCTTGAACTTGATCCAGTATTCAGTTGGAAGCCAATGCAGCTGAAGGAGCACTGGTTGATGGAGCACTCTTTGCGGTGTCCTGGTGAGGATACATGCACTGCATTTTGTACCAACTGCAGTTTCCAGATCAGTTTCAAGGGCAGCCCCACATAGAGTGAGTTACAGTAATCCAGTCAGGAGGTCTACCCAACCCTTGCTGTTCTCCTCACCTACCACCCACCCTTGGCTCTCCACTGACCCCTCCCACCTTTGCAGCTCTCCCTATCTACCCCCACCCTTGGCACTCTACTACCCTCACCTTTCACTCCTCCCCCACCCAGCAGGCAGGCAGTAGGCTGCTGACTTGGTGGGGAGGTGGTGGAAGTTTAAGGAGGGGGAATCACATCACTCTCTCTGCTGCAGTTTTCTGGCTGCCATGCCACACTGCCAACATGAGGCCCAGTGCAGCTCCCAGGTTGTCACATTGCCACCAGGCCTAGTGCAGCTTCCAGGCTGCTACACCACCACTGCTAGGTGCTGTGCAGCTCCCAGCTTGCCATGCCTCCACTGCCAGACCCAGCATGGCTCCTGGGGCCCCTGGAGGGCTGCAATCCGGCGCACAAGGCCCTGGTTGTTTCCTGCTTCCTTTTCCAGTTCTTCTTCTTCTGCTATATCACAGCTTACTTTACCAGACTCTCTCAATCACATAGGAGAGATAGACAGGCAAGCATCTCCTGTGCAGTTGACAGAGTCTGGTAAAGCACTGGCTGAAGCTCCTCCCCTTCCTCCTCTCAGAGGGAGGGAGGAAACCATCCAGAGCTTGCTTCCTGGCCAGGCTGCCTCAATTGTATATGGGAGCCTTTCCCCCCCTTCCACTGGCTGAGGCTCCTCCCTGAAGGGAGGGAGGGAGGGAATGAGAGAGAGCTTGTTTTGCTGGGCTGCCTCAATAGCATGGCAGAAATACCAGGCACTTTTAAGACCAACAAAGTTTTGTTCAAGGTATGAGCTTTTGTGTGCCTTGCTACAGTGTGTGTGTGTATTCTGTTGGGCTCCTTATGCTCTGTTTTTGTGTGTGTGTGTGTTGTTGGGCTCCCTATGCCAGGGCTCTCCTGGGTGCAACTGGGTTCCCTGCCCTTTTTCACTGTGTTCATGCCCTCAAGATCCAGTCTTTCTCAGTAAGAAAGCAATGTGAACTATTTTAGAGGAGGAATAGCAACAAGCCAGTGAGGAGGATTAGGCTGAGAGTGTGTGTCCAAACCAAGTTCACCCAGCACATTTCCCTTGTAGGAAGTTGTAGTTATTTCTCTGGGGAAGACTATAATTTTGTAGACAATCAAACAGCCCTCATTCTGTGTCAGGATGCCTTCTCATGTTCTTGACCAGCACATGAAGCAACTTATGTACAAAAGCTCACAATGCCCAGCCATTTCATGTTTCCCCCTGGGTCCTAGTCTCAGAACACTGAGCATAAGATTTCTGTAATGAATGTCAATAAATCAAAAGTAGGTTTGCAGCTTACAGATACATACCTGAACAGCATACTGAGGATTGTTACAGCACAGACATTTTGATACAATATTTCAGAGCAAGAAGTGTCAGTTATGAGAGACTTTAAACAGACAAAAAATTGCAAGAGTGCTAGGGTTTTAAGCATGTTTTATTTAAAATTTTAAAAATCTTTAATTGTGTTTATGTTCTTTACAAAGTTTATATCTCTGTTACTTGGAATTACATTTTACATGGCCCAGCCCAACAAGATCTCATTTATGTCAGATCCAACCCTCACAACAAATGAGTTTGACATCCTTCTTCTAATGTAAGACCTAGGAGCCCATGATCCCAGAGTCTCTAGGTGGCACTCTTGAGCTGTAGTAAGGTTTTGGGGTTTCTTTCTCAACTATGCACAACTGTAGCCCCTCACATCTCTAGTATTGTTCAATCAAGAACTGAAATAGTGCAACTCCTTTGAAGTGGAGACTAGTGCTGTATGCAAGCTGCAGAAGCAGGAAGAAAAAAGCCAATTAACCATATAATGTATGTGTATATCTCTCAGACATTTATTTGTCCCCAGATACTTGGCCTGATCATTGCCTCTTCTTCATCTCTTTGTGTACCATTTGTCTTGTTCTGTCATTTGTAACATCACGTAGTGAAAAAACATGGCACCAAATACCATTCATCTTATTTTATGCCCCAGTAAAGATGTACTTCAGAACCAGACAAAGGTGATCTTCAAAAATACATGTCACAATATAGAATGGTGATCATGTCTTCAAGCCTCCCCTTAAGGCTATTATAGGTTCTAAAGGCCCTAGGAAAGCCAAAGGGACTGATACAATTGTGTTCCACTCAAAAAAGGTACCGCTGTGCTTAAATAAATTATCTGAAAGTTCCAAAAGAAAATGTAGAAAGTATAAGGAAGGTGCAAGACACTTATGTTTCCAGCTTCTCTCTAAGCCTAGATCCTTCTGTGTCCTCTAGATAGCAATGGCAAGAGACAGAAAGCAGTGTGACTTTTGTTTAATCACACTGTTACAAAGCTGCTGTAAAGCATACTGCTGGAAAATGGAGTAAGACATAACAGATACCACAGAAGGAATCAGAGGGAGAGAGAACCAGGTGTTTCTGCCATGTTTGCCAACTACTGCATTATGTGCTTGTGACATTATAAGGCATTGATTGCACTGTTGCAGCCAAAGACAACATATCCCTCTGGGCCAGCAGAAGAATAGGAGGCAGGCCATTCTTGACTTGGGATATATATGTGCAATTTGGGATATGAGCTATCACATATTAAAACTTGTTCATTCAATGGGGAAAAAATAAGCATGTGCTTAAAATCCCATTGGAATTAATGGGACTAGCTAATGTGAATTCCTTCGATAATACAATTCCTTGAGGCTATCCATTACATTATTGCTGCTGTATCTATGACACAATAAGTTAGTATTTTTTTAAAAAAAAGTCTTTTACACAGGAGAAATTATCCAGTCCTTTCGTATCAGATTTTCAGTGGAACATCTTTTGGCAATCCAAATGCCTTCTTTAACAATAAAAATAATTCTTAGTCCTAAACTTTGGGTAAACTGACCTAATAGGACAAATGAATAACACTCAAAGTGTCTCAAAGAACCATTTAATTTGCATTTAAAAGGCAGTTATTGTGAGTAATTATAAGCTAATTAAATATTGATTATCACAAGAGCTCCATTGTGATTTAGGATGCATGAGCTATAGGATGAAGTCGTTTACTTTGTAACCGAAATTACATCAGTAATAAATGTGCAATTACATTTTATTGTTATTAAATATGATTTGTTTCTTCATTCATTTCCAGAAAGCATTAAACAAATTAGACATACTTTTTGTATTTTAAATATTTGCCGTGTGTTTCTACAGTTATCTGACTTAACAACTGCTAATGTTGGAAAAAAACTTTTTTTAATGTCCCCTGTGTTTTTTAGATTTTTCATTGACTAGCTGTGGTCTGCATAGAATACTGATATTTTAATGTTGTGCTTTCAGAAAGCAGGATAATTTCTTGCATATTCCATTCTTAAATCAACCAGTCCATAGCAGTGCTACTGCAAACCTAGTAATATTGTGAAAAATACCCAATACCATTATTCTATAATACTTATGATCTTAGGACAAGCCACTATGTAGCACAATCTCTTGTCTGTGTGGGGGGAAAAAAGATTTTAGGACACGACGCCATATTTCATGTCTGAACATTTTGCTTAATAGTCAGCTTGTATTGGTCTGCTTCTGTTCACACAAATGACCAGAGTGCTGGCAAGACCAGTGTGGACTTTTCAACCACTGGGATAGACTTCCTGCTATCAGTGCAGGATAGTCTCTGAGGAAAAAGGCATTCTGTATATTTTCAACTCTACACAACAGTTAGAAACCAACAGTACAGCCAGGTGCCCTAGGGTATGTAGATATTGGAGAGACTAAAGTTACATTTCTGTAGCCTGATCTGAAGATCCTCAGTGTATTACCAGGCTAGAGCAAAGTGCTGCACATGAAAATATTCTGAAAATATGATCTCCATGTGGATTCAAACTATACCTCTCAAACTGGTGACTTTGCCCCTGTGTCCCAGAATGAAGTCATGGGACTCAAATAATGGTTTCCACTAAGACTTCATTAAAGATTACTCTGTTACCACATCTATCAACTACTCTCCTCCGCCAAGCTTTCAGTGCAGGTTGCCCTAACAATACCACAGTGTTACTATTGCTGATTTCTCATCATGGTCTAAACACCAAAATACATTTGAGAGGGAGTCATGTGCATCACCAACTCCCTGTGCTAGTCAACATTTGATATTCAGTAATCCTGCCCAGCCCAAGGGAGTCTCCAATCATATAGCTGGAAGGGGCCATACAGACCATCTAGTCCAACCCTCTGCCCAATGCAGGACCAGCCTAAAGCATCTCTGACAAATATTCATCCAGCCTCTTCTTGTAACTGCCAGTGAAGGGGAGCTCACCACCTCCCTAGGCAGCTGATTCCACCTTTGAACCACTCTGACCGTGAAAAAGTTTTTCCTAATATCTAGCCAATACATTTCTGCATGTAATTTAAAGCTGTTGCTTTGGGTCCTATCCTCTGCTGCCAACTTGGAACAGTACTCAATGTGAGGCCTGAGCAAGGCAGTATACAAAGGGACTATGACCTCCTGCGATTTTGATGGTATGGCCCTTTTAATACAACCCAAGACTGAATTAGGGGTTTTTTGCCACCGCAACACACTGACTGCTCATATTTAGTTTACAGTCCACCCTTAACCCAAGATCTCTTTTGCATACACTACTTCCTAGAAACGTATCCCCCATCCAGTATTTGTGCTTGATATTTTTGTGGCCCAGATGCAATACTGTGCATTTATCTATGTTAAATTGCATCCTGTTTGCAATTGCCCACTTTTCCAGAGTACTCAGGTCTTGTTGAATTTTAACTCTATCTTCTTGGGTGTTTGCTACTCCTCCCAATTTGGTATCATCATCAGATTTAATGAGTAGCCCTTCTACCCCTTCATCCAGATCACTGATAAAAATATTGAAAAGTACCAGGCCCAAAACTGAGCCCTGTGGCACCCCACTGGACACCTCCCTCCAATCGGATGAAACACCATTGACCGCCACTCTTTGGGTATGGCCCTCTAACCAGTTCCCTATCCACCAAACTGTCTGATAGTCCAGTCCACAGTCTTCCAGTTTTCCCATCAGAATGTCATGGGGAACCTTATCAAAAGCTTTATTGAAATTCAGGTAAATCACATTAACAGAGTTCCCACAATCCAGTAAGCTTGTCACATGATCAGAGAAGGAAATCAGGTTGGTCTGACAAGATCTGTTGGAGACAAAACCATGCTGACTTCCCTGGATCACTAAGTGGTCCTTCAGATGCTTACAGATCGATCCCTTTAAAATCTGCTCTAGTATCTTCCCAGCAACAGAAGTCAGACTGACAGGCCTGTAGTTTCCCGGGTCATCCTTCTTCCCTTTCTTAAAGATTGGGATAACATTCGCTCTTCTCCAATCCTGTGGCACATTCCCAGTCCTCCAGGAGGTCTTGAAGATGATGGACAGAGGCTCTGTAAGTTCCTTAGAAAGTTCTTTGAGCACTCTTGGGTGCATACCATCTGGCCCAGGGGATTTGTATTCGTGCAGTGCAGCCAGGTGCCTCTCCACAACCTCCCTGTCAGTGTCAACTGGACACTCAGGTGTCCTGTCATGTCCTCTACCATCTCTAGATGAGCTCAAGTTCTTCAGGGAGAAAACACAGGCAAAAAAGTCATTTAGGCTGTCTGCTTTTTCTCTGTCCTCCACCAGAATTTCTCCTTCTACTCCCAAAAGTAGTCCAGTTGCCTCTTTTACCTTGTGTTTGCTTCTCACATGCCTGTAGAAGCTTTTCTTATTGTCGTGAGCCCCCCTGGCCAGACCCAACTCGTATTGAGCTTTGGTTTCTCTGATGGCTGATCTGCAGTACCTAGAAACTGTCATACACTCCTCTTTAGAGGTCTGCCCTTCCCTCCATTTCCCTCCATTTCCCTCCATTTGCTTTTTCTCCTTTAGCTTACTCTGGAGCTCTCGGTTCATCCACATTGGTTTCTTGGGGCTCTTACCATGTTTCCGTCTTGCTGGAATAGTGAGGGCTTGAGCTCGCGAAAGGTCATGTTTGAGAAGAGCCAACCCTTCACGCGCTCCTTTCCCTTCCAGCACACTCCCCCATGGAATGACTCCCATAAGCCTCTGAGTTCATTGAAGTCGGCCCTACGAAAATCTAACCTACGAGTCTGGCTATGAACTTCCTTGATCCCCCACAGCAACTAGAATTCAAGGAGGACATGGTCACTTCCTGGAAACATCCCTTCATCCTTGGATGCTTCATGATGCTCACAAGTTCCTTATACCATTGCTGCAAAACCCACCCTAGTCTGCCAAAATATCACTATTGGAGTCTTACCAGCCAAGTACTTTATTTGACCAGGACTAAGTTGCATTGTTGCCTTTACAGGCAAAAAGGAGCAGGTGAAAAAGGTCTTTCTGCACAGGACAATCCAAAAGAACTGGCTGAAGTGTCCAGTCTTCTTCTTACCTGGAGAAGCCTTGTGGTTCATTCTACATAGCAATGAGGGCAAGAACATTCTCCGTGCCAAGCTTATGAGGGAGGGAAGCAAGCTTAGCACACCGGATGGTATCCCTAGTTGTTCAGCACAGCCAGGTTGGTCCTGATCCAGCTAGAGGGACTGAGAAAGCAGCCCCAGGAACTGGATGCACAGGTCCAGATACAGGAAGAAGCCACTTTTATACATGCTGTACTTGATCAAGAAGAGTGTCTGTCTGCAGATGATTCTTTATGGGAATAGATTTAATCTGCTTGATTAAGGCTAGTATGAATTTAGGGAACATATGTGAGGATATCGGATAGTGATTTTGCCTAGTTGGAGATAGGGATGTGGAGGCAGAAGATGGCTAAACCAAACTACTCATTAGTATCACAATAAACAGGTCCTTTCCTTTTGTCATTTTTAACATATAATTTCTGTGTGCATGAACAAACTCCCTGCTGTCTGTGTTCCAAACACTGTTTGCATCTGCAAAAGTTGCCACAACTTGTAACTTACAGGTAGTCTCATGATGACTTGATGAATTGCAAGCACCAACCTATAATTTCTGAGGTCTGTTCTCAAACTGGTTCTCTCTATGGAGTTCTCTGTGCATGCTCTTCTCTGAGATGGCCTGTCCTCTCTGCTTGATTTTTGGTAGACATTTGCTTTCAACCAAGGGTCAGCGAGACACATCCACTATGGCTTAACTCCTTGCTAACTGAATGTTCCAAGCAAGTACTGCCACACCGGGATATTTCCTCTTCATTCTTTGCTCCTTGTGAATGCTGGAGTTGTTGCCAATGAACATATTTGAGTATTGTTTGTACATGAGAGCTTTTCACATCTTCTAGTTGGCTGGCAGCCGTTACAGCACTTTCTTTCCCCTTAGGAGGGTGCAGAGTGGAAAGAATTAAAAGAAGGAGAGAGTGAAATTCATGTTGGATATGCCTTTGTTGTGGTGGTGTTTCTACCAGCACACAAGTGTGGGCAAGAAGGTACAGGTTATAATCTATTGTAATATGACCCTGTGGTGTCCCTAGTTCTAGGAAAAGAAGTTGTATATATATGTAAAGAAGGGGAGGTTATAAGTGGCTAGCTATTTAAAATGGCTTCTATATTTTAGACAGTGTGCTGCCAGCACCTTTAATATATGGCATCTTGGCACTTAAAATACTCATTTTCAAAGTATATTAACCTCTGTAAGCTTTCCCCTTCTTAATATGCCGTACGCTTGAAAGTATTGTTTTCCCCCCACTGAGTCTCAGTACTAAGAAGGGCACTTGCCCTTGTCTAATCACATCTGCAAATAAGCAAATATTGGCAAGAACTCATAAAACCTTATTATCCCCTCAGGCAAATTATGTCCAATTCAGTGGCCACTGTTGCCATTTATAAATATGAATCACATGCACACTGCCTCTGGCCATCATAAATAGACTTTCTCTTAAAATATGTCAAATACTTTGCTTGTGTTCTTGTAACAGAGAGTTCGCATTCATAAGAGTACTTGAGGATTTTAAAAAGGCTTTCTCAGAAAAGTTTAGGGAGAGGGTGAGAAAGCTTCCCTTTGCCTACCAGTTTCTTCACAACAATCTACATTTTCATGAACTTCAGAGCAAGAAGTATGGGGGATGATTATCCAAGGGTTTTAAGCTGGATGCTGTGCTGCTAAGAAGACTCGAAGGAGACAGCAGTGATTCAAATTATTCCAAATTAGCTGGAAAAGTTGTGCCATTAGGAAAAAACTTGTCTTCCCAGCTCCCAATTACTATGTGAATACATAATACAACAAAAGAGACTTATGTTGTTTCTCCCAGTAAAAGTGGTTGTGTGAATGTTTGTAAATCATGCATTTTTCCAGGATAAAAGGCCCTGTTTAGCTACTACTTACTTTAATAGAATTACCCCAGTTGACAGCACTATGGGTAAAATTTAAATCTGATGCCAAAGGCAGATGGTTAAGATATTTTGTAAGTCGTGGCATCCTCTATGTGATTCTTAAAGTAAAACAGAATGCTGAACCAAACCAGCACAAGTGGAGATCTCAAGCAGCTGTAAATACAGATGCGTTCTCCAATACATAGAGGGCTGCTGGTTACTAACCATGAGTGGACCTCCAAGGGAATGGTCCACCTGCAATTTTCCCAGTAAGTTAAAAGGCCAGTTCATCTCTGGCTTCCAATCCAGCAGAGCACTCAACAATGGAATGTGCTTCAGTTAAACTTCAGGAGTATAATCATGCCTTCATGACTTGATAAAGCACTTCTCTGGCTTGGGATCATTATGTTCAGCCATTTACATGAAGTGCAGACAAACAGAAGCTGCTCTGTAGCTACTGCTTTTGCAGTCAGACATGCTGAAGGAGACTTCTTCTATCCCTGTTCTTCATCCTGCTAAAATAAATGTATTTTCTCTCAACATAACCTGAACAACTTAACATAATCTTGAGGCTATTAGGGGCGGGGAGTGGATTGCAGGTATTGGTATAAGAATACTTGGCAAGGGCCCTCTTGCTATGATCTGTACTCATGGAACACAGAGATTATGTTGTGCTGTTTGCAGGGGGATATGCATGGCCTTTTTCTGGGGGAATGCACCAGAACGGAGTTCTGGAACCTCTTCAACAAAATGCTTTTAAAAATGTTTAAAAGTTTATGACTTTTCAGTGTACAGATTGAAAACTTAATTTCCCTCTTGAGAGTTCTGGCACCTCTTTTTCCAGAAAAAAAGCCCTGGGTATATACATATTAATATGTAGTTCAATCCAAGCACAAAGAGAAAGGATGGAAAGGAGTGGGGGAAGAGGACAAGGATATGGGGCTCCACATACCATTCTAATACTTTCTATTGGAGCCTCATCTGCATCTCCTCCCTCCCCCTCCCCCCTCTATTTGCTTTCTTTGTTTCCCTCTCTTTCTTTCTCTCTTTCCACCTCTTTCATTCATCTGTCCCTTCCGTACCCACTCCTGGGCAAATGTGAAATGATTACTGAAAAGATAGGTCTGTATTATGTATTAACTGCAGGAAAGAAAGAAAACCCCATGTATATTTACATTACAGTTACTTGCACCACAATGCTGAGGACTCTAAAGGGCATTTAGCAATCCAAGAGAGAGCATTTAGGTTGGGAAATGTGCTTTTAAGATGTAGGAGAAATAGCATAATTTTTGTAAAGATGTGAGGTAAATGTCACAGAGCATTCAGCAATTTTCTTTTGCAGAATTTAGAAAATAATCATGTTTAATTCTCATTGGGTGATATCACAGTGATTTCAAAAGTGTCACCCAAGGCAGTTTTTAACTGCATTCACATCAAAACAGAATGAAAAGATATTTCATTATTTCAAGAATGCCAAAACAAATCCATATGAAAATTCCTGAAACACCAGAGAATCAAAGTAAGATGTTACCTTCTTGAAGTGCTCCCTTTAAAGATCATTTCCTTTTTGCCCTCTACACAAATGATGCCCCACATCAATCCAAGCATGGTGCAAGAAACAGAAAAAAGAGAACAGGAAAATGTCATTGCCAGGATGAATACAAACAGAAAGCTGCCCTGTACTCCATGTTATTCTTAGGGAAAGTGCACTATAATCTTGGCAGCAATACACACTTCTAGGGCAGGGGTGGCCAAACTGCGGCTGGGGAGCCACATGTGCCTCTTTCACACATATTGTGTGGCTCTCGGCAGGGTGGCTGGGGAAGCAAAGGGGAGGCATACTTCTCCAATTGGTCTTCCCTTCCCTAGCCAGTGTTCCTTTCTCTGGATAGGCTTGAAGTGTGGGGGAGCAGAGAAAGAAGCAACTTTAACTTTAAATGCAGTCTCACGCCCCCCACCAGCCAGCTTGGAGAAGGCATTTGTCTCTTTAAATCCCTTCTCCAAGCCTAGCCAGCTGGTGGGGGGGGTGTTTGGAGAAAACATTTAAAGTTAAAGTTGCTTTCTTTCCACCTATATTTCTTCCCTCCCCCCATGTATTTGCTTTCCTTCCATCTCTATCTCTCTCCCCCTCCCTCCTTTCTTATCTTTCTCTCTCTCTCTCTTCCTTCCTTCCTTCCTCCCCTCCCTCTATTTGCTTTATTTGTTTTTTCCTTCTCTCTCTCCCTTCCTTCTTTCCTCCCCTTCCCCCTCATCTATTTGCTTTCTTCATTTCTGTTTCCATTTCCTTCCTTCCTTCCTTCCTTCCTTCCTTCCTTCCTTCCTTCCTTCCTTCCTTCCTTCCTTCCTTCCTTCCTTCCTTCCCCATTAGCAAACAAATAAATATCATTGGACAAGTATATGCCATCAATATCTGTTTACCTGTTTTGTTTTTATTTTTGGCAGCCTTATTAATGTTAATAAAAAGCAAATTTGCATATTTTCCAATTTAAAAATGTAATATTTGTTCATGTCTTGCAGCTCTCAAACATCTGATGCTTATTCTATGTGGCTCTTACATTAAGCAAGTTTGGCCACCCCTGCTCTAGGGACTGGTCAGACGACTAGTACAGAACACAAACTATAGTTGGTAAAAGAGACACACTGAGCCAGAACACTGAGTGTGCACTGTTGTAACTATGTGGAATACATAGGCTGTGATCAGATGAGCTGTTTGATCTGGTGTTGTTGCTGTTGCCCTGCAGATTTAAAATGCAGGTTCAGACAGCAGCATCTGTCTCCTGTTCCCCAGTCGTCAGCACCCCATTCTCACTCATCTTCAAGTCAGAGTTATTTGTCACTGGGGAAAGTCTGGTCTTTACAGACGTCAGCAGTTTCACCCCTCATTTCTGGATGTCTGATCAATCCATTGTGCTCTCAAGCTGTTTGGGAAATCTGATCACACAGTTCCATCTTCATGCCATTTTAAAAAATTCAGTTAGCGATGTGTGCATAAGCAATTCTTCACCCCAGGGTTGTGAATCACCACGTGCGTTTTTGCTCCCAACATTCTGTCAGGATTGGGAGCCCCTGGGGGAGTTGTTTTTGAGTGACAAATCCCCCCCCGCCTTTCTCTCCTGTTTCTTGGGGTTGGAAAACTGGTGAAAATAGACCCTAGTTAGGCTCCCGTATCAGCACAGATCCTGGGGAGGCTGACATTCCTAATTCAGGGAGACTTGGGTAAAGCTGGAAAAAATTAAAAATCCAGGCAGCCTTGCTTCTGGACTGGATATCTGAATCAAAAGTGTGTGCAGGACTTTCTGGGCATGAATCTTGGCTAAAGCGGGGGGTGGATGTTAACGAAACTACAGGAATCAGTTCCCCTGGAGAAACTGAATGCTTTGGAAGGTGGACTGTGTGGCATTGTACCCCACCAAGGTCCCTGTCCTCCCCAGTCTGCATCTCCAAATCTCCAGGAGTTTCCCTCCATCTCAGTTCCCCCATGCAAACTGGTTTCTGCTTCAGAGATGCTGTTGAAATCATCCCATGATTGACACAAGAATAAATGTACTGAAGTTAATGGGCTACTCTCATGTAAATCTGCATTCCAAGGAAGAGAGGCAAAGCAGAGGAGGCTGACAGGGGCCACAGTATTTGGTGGAGGGATTGTGGGGTGTCAAAATGGAGTGGTGCTTCGAATGAGTGCTTCTTTTTTTAAAATTAAATTTTATTAAAATTTCCACCATAATTGTGCAACTGTATCCTACAAAACTCAACCATAAATCATCATAAATATAAACTACTTCTTCTATCCATAGTCAAGTACAACATACAGAGAAAAGAACCAAAATATATCCATTACTACATACTTAAGTCAAAAAATTCAATAACTTCTTGTAATGTATATTAGATGTGACAATTTCCTTATCCTGCAAAAATTTAACAATAGGAGACCAAATTGCTTGAATTTTTTTACAATAAACTTCAAAATTCTGAATACCTGTAAAATAATCAATTTTACCCAACATAAAGTGGTTCCAGATAGAGTCATACCAATTTTGTATTGAAGGCCCTTTCTTCTGTTTCCATTTCTTAGCAATCTCTAACCTCGTAATTGCTAATATAGTTGTTATTGTACCCAGCTTGTCTATTTACTTGTTCTATTAAGCCTATTTCTAAAAGTATGTTTTCTGGGGGTTTTGAGATCTGTTGACCAACTATTATCTCAATTTGACCTATTACTTTATTCCAAAACCTTTGAATAGAGGGACACAACCAAAAACACTGCATGAAATCTCCCCTCAAACCACAACCTTTCCAACATTTTTGCTCAGATTTTTTTAAAATTTAGCTGTTTTAGTCGGAGTTAAATAGCTTCTATGTACGATCTTAAAAGAATTGAAATGGATTGATGCAATCTTGGAATTAAAACTTGGGACCTTCCAGGCTTTTTCCAAATCATCTCCAGTGACTCTACCATCACAATCTGCTATCCACGCTTTCTCCTCTGAAAAGCTAAAATTCTTTCATACAGACAATAATAGTTTATAAATTTTAGATAACAGACCTTTCTGGCTTCTCTCTCCTTGCTTAAAGAGTAATTCTAGAGTGGTTAGAGGCATTTTCCAATTTCTCATTATTCCTAACGATTCTAAAATATGTCTAATTTGATAATAGTTTAACCAAGATATTTTTTGCTGCAAGCTCACCTTTATCTGTAGTTTGGAAAGAATTTGGCCATTCAATATAAAATCCACCAGTCTAGCGAAACCTTTAGAATACCAATGTCTAAAAGCAGAATTACCCTGAGCTGGCAGAAACCATGCTTGATTGGTATAAGAAGCTTATCTAGAAATTAAAAGATCATTTGAATGAGTGCTTCTGTGCATGTGTGAAATTTTTTAAAAAAGGATGTCACCTGCCTGACCACTTCGTGGTTACCATGCAGCAATAATCTGAAGGGTCAACCACAGAACAAGCATGTAGTGAGGTGGATTAAAGGTGGCATGTTTGGCCAAACCTCTCTGGAACAAATAACACTGAATAAAATAGAGTCACCAGACCTGTTGTCTGACCACAGCCATACATGTCTAGGATATTTTCAGATATAATTATACTAACTGCCACTCTGTCTCCATGTTCAGTACAAATTGCAACTGTTAACCTTTAAAGCTCTTCACATCTTGGGACTCAATGAGACCACCTCCACCCACATGTGTCCCACAAGGCAGCTTCAGTCATCAAACCTGGGACTGATGGAAGTTCCATTACTTAAGATAATAGGAACTGGCAGTGCTCAAGCTAGTGCTTTTTCTGTGGCTGAACTTGTGCAGTGGAATGGGCTTCCAAGGATGTGAGGAAGGTGCCAGCCCTGCCCAAGTGTTGGAGGCTTAATAAAGCAGAGCTCTTTTGTTGCACTTTCAATACCCCATGAGTGACAGTTGTGGCTTGCTTCTTCTGTCTACTTTCTGCAAGTATGGTATTGGATTTTGTCTTACAGAAGCCACGTTGAGCCCCATTGATCAGGAGAAAAGCGGGATATAAATATTTTACATTATAGAAATAGAGATGGAGATTAGTAGACATTTCTATAGGGCAAAATCCATTACTCTATATCTGATCCCTGGGTCCAAAAGGTGATTCATACTACTCATAGCAGTCTCTGTCTGCCCCTCTCTCAGTCTCTTCCCAGCTTCCCCAGCTTTTTCACACACACCTATATATCTGCCCCATCTCCTAGGATCATCTTCTCCAAGCTCTGAAGAGTATTTAAGAGAGTCATCAGGGAACAGTCTCTTAACAGTTATTACCTACTGAGCTAACATCAACCAGCCTTTCTGAGCCATTAATCTAAGGGCTACATTTGTTTACAAGCTGTCTCTGGGTTCCCTGCTTTGATCAGAGTCATACGTCCGTGTCAAGAACGTTGCTTTATAAGCCTCAAAAGCTGATTTAGTTCATGACAGTCACATGGGTGGAGAAGGGGGCTCCCACTCCATCCCAGTCATTTTCCTCAGCCTAAAGAACTCCCAATAGGAAGTCATTCATAACTTTAGAACTGCGAGTGCTCAGGCTACTCCACATACAAAATTATGCAAATAATTTCCCACTGGGGATTCTTTAGGCTCAGGAAAAATATGTGTGTGGGGGGTAGGATGCCCCTCCTCCGTCCATGCCTCCTATCATCAGCGAAATCATAAAGCAGCAGTCTTGGACCTGACATGTGACTGTAATCAATGCAGTGAACCCAGAGACAACTTTGAAATGAATGTATCATATGTAGTTTAGCCCTAAGGAAGGAAAAGTTAGCTAGTATCCTGACAGTATTTTCCTGCTCACTCTTGAGGATTTCTTTTGAAACTGTCTTGTAAGTACTACCAGAACATTTGTGACCAGTCATTTAGACCTAATTGGCTAAAAATCTGTGTTTAACAATCAATCTATTATTTCCTATCTTCCTCAATGATTTTAAAGTTCCTTCCAAGGTTTCCTAGGCAACTCATTTCAATCTCTTCTGTTTGTCCAGATGTCATCTCCAGAAACATTTTGTCTTAGACTTCCTGTTTCCTATAAAATATCCCCAAACACTTAAAAGAGCACAAGTTGCATTATATCCCTCATTTCCCGTCAATGAAGGACATGAAATGCTGTGACCAGAATGTGACTCGATTCCCATGAACTCAGGTTAAAAAAGAGCGAACCAGCTTTCCAGTAATAAGCAGAAAAATTTATCCAACAACGAACTCCCTCTTCTTCTTTTTTTTGCTTGTTACTTGCAACCTGGCCAATTTTTTTTTTGTCCATTTTCAGTGTTTGTGAAGTAGGTCTTCTGATGATCTTAGTGCAGTTCTGCAGAAGGGACTATCCCAGCTCCTGATGAAGGCAACAAGAGAATCCCAGAAGCTTAAGAAAATGGAACAGTGGAAGAGCTTATAAGCTTTTCAAGAGTCAAGTCAGACAAGAAGAGACTGGAGTTAAAAGCCCTGTGTATCTTTTGGTTTGAACTCACTCAAATACTGTACTACTAGATCGCAAAGTTAAGCCCAGAATGCAAAAAACCTGTATCTTCAGAGAGACCTGAGTCACCAGTAGCTATAAAGAAATTCTTGGCAAGAAAATGCAGACATCCCCATATATGGCTGAGAGCAATTTTGCAGAAGGACCTATGACTCCCATGACTGTATCTTATTTCATTAATTCTTTAACTAATTTAAAGAATATATTTATATTCCACCTTTGAAGAGTCCTCCAGGCACTCCAGGCAGCCTACAATGACATATTGTTGTTTTTTTAAAAAAAATCACCGCTAGAAAAAACATCACAGCCATTAAATAAAATATCCCCACTCTGTGAATCTTTACCAACTGAGGTAATCAATAGTTACCAAGTAGGGTGGATCCCTGACTTCTTTATTTATACAGCAGCTATGTGGCTCTGTGCACTTGGTATCTGGATAATTTTATTGATGCCTGATGTATTGTAATGAATGCTTGTTTTTAAAATGCTGCTAAATTGTTTTAATCTAATTTATTTATTCAATCTACTATTGCCTTAAATGGTTTTTAACATGGTTTTATGCAGCTGTTAGGTTTGCTGGTAGCTTTAATAGTAATTTATTTTTGAATGTTTATGGTATTGTATGCTGTTTCAGACATCTTTTTGGACAGGCAGATAATAAATAACACAAATGAAATAATTAAGTATGATTGGCTGGAGAGGAATGTAGGAAATACTGTGACAATTACATAGGCCATTTCCCCATTCCGAAGAAGAAGAAGAAGAAGAGGAGGAGGAGGAGGAGATTGGATTTATACCCCACCCTTCACTGCCCAAAGGCGTCTCAGAGCGGCTTACAAACTCCTTTCCCTTCCCCTCCCCACAACAGACACCCTGTGAGGTAGGTGGGGCTGAGAGAACTCTAACACAAACTGTCCTTGAGAGAACAGCTGTGCCAGAGCTTGTGACTGACCCAAGGTCACATCAGCAGGTGCAAGTGGAGGAGTGGGGAATCAAACCCGGTTCTCCCAGATAAGAGTCCGTGCGCTTAACCACTACATCAAACTGGCTCTTGTGAGACAAACATCCATGTGAACAGAAAAATCCTGCATACCTAACAGGAAACAATTGTTTTCAAAAATGGACCATGACAAATGAGGTTATTGAAACTTTCTCTAGATGTAGTCTCCAGATCCTTCCTCCATAGGCTGAGCAGCAAGTACCATGTCCTGCAACAGGGATTTATCAAGGAACAGTGCAAGAAAAACTCTTCCACAATAGATCGCAGCATCATGGCTGGTGAGAGCACTGAGGCAGTGACATGGAAAGTCTGAGGCATGTCCATGGTCTTACCTAAGGATAACACCAATTACACTTGCAGTAAAGTTGGTAGCCCTACTGGAGGAGAAGATACAGTGATTTGAGGCATGTTTGTCCACACTTCATTTTATAAAGAAAGGTGAAGAATTAATGGACAGAACGCATAAAGCACTCTTGGGAGAGCAACAGGAGGAGGGAAAGGTACCTCAGCAAATGGAGGAACACTCAATGCAGGAAGAGGGCACATGGAAGAATGTAACCCATAGGAGCAGAAAAATCAGGAGACATCTTGAGCCTCTGTTGCTAAGCAATTGGTTCCAGGATCAGCAGAGGCATATAACACAATTGGTTCCAGGTTCAACAGAGGCATATAACGCAAGATGTCATAGTCCTGCTGTACACCGCATTGGTCAGGCTACACCTGGAGTATTGTGTGTAGTTCTGGAGGCCTCACTTCAAAAAGGATATGGACAGAAGGGAGTGGGTGCAGAGAAGAGCAACGAGGATGATCAGGGGCCTGGAGACCAAGCCCTATGAGGAAAGGCTGAGGGACTTGGGAATGTTTAGTCTGGAGAAGAGGAGGTTGAGGAGGGATATGATTGCTCTCTTTAAGTACTTGAAGGGCTGTCACTTAGAGGAGGACAGGGAGCTGTTCCTGTTGGCAGCAGAGGACTGGACTCACAATAATGGTTTTAAATTAAGGGTGGAAAGGTACCAGCTTGATATTAGAAAGAAGTTTTTTACAGTAAGAGTTGTGCAACAATGGAATCAGCAGTGGAACAAGGGCTACTCCCCCAGCCTCCCCGAAGCTTGAAGGAAATTTCTTAGACCCCTGTGGCTGAGAGGACTCAAGCTTCTGCACCCCAATAGAGGAGAAGATGTGCACTGATAATTAGGGGTTCCCTACTTGTTAGCCGAAATGCTCTGATCAATAATTAATAGAGCACTCGGAACAGCATTTAATATCGGGATTCTTTGGTCTGTGTATACGGAGGATGGGCTGCCACGCTATTTCCCAGTAAAGAGGCGAGAGACAGGAGTAAAATAAATCTTTTGTTTACTGTGCAGTAATATCCATCAGAACATACAATCACACACACTAGCATACAAGAAACTAATACAAACAGGAAGGAAATAAATAGCACATTCACATGAGCAGGTGTTGAAGCGATGAGGGGCAATATTTACCTCCGGGATACGTAGCTCCTAAATCTTCCAGCGAGAGGTTCAGGGTGGGAAAGAATATGGGGGAAAAAATGGGGAACACATGTACCAGACCTGCTAAGGACACGTGCGCTACTTCAGCTGCAGACTGAAGCCTTAAAGTGAGGTAAAGGTTTGGGTAAAGTAAGCTGGGCGTAAGAGGTAATAGCAGGCTGAGAGAGGTCGTTGGTAGGGGGTAGACAGCGAGCGGGCGGAATCAGCAGAGCTCGCTTCCTGAGAAGCGTGTGTGAGTGTTTTTAAGGCTACTCGAGTGGTGCGCGTGGGAGGCCAGGCGGCTTACACCTGGGGACACTCCCTGCTGGCTAGGGATTGGTTATCAGGATCAATTTCAAATACTAGTGGCTACCTTGACCGTTGGACACCTGGGAGCAGGAAAAGAGGAAGTTGGAAACAAAGGAGGATGACTCTTCAGTATCCGGGCAGATTCTCCATGAGGAACGTGTGAGTTGGCATGTGGGGGGGGGTTGATACATCTGTCCCTTTATTATGCAGAGACCAGGAGTCTGGGCTGTATGCAAGAGTCTTTTGTTTGAGTGTAAACCCATGAATGTAAGACGTGACAAGCAGCAGGCAGGCTGTGGAGCACCTCTGGAATGAATTCAGCCAGCATCTCACTGTCCTTGGCTGGCTTCTGTTTCCTCTCTGGGTTTCTCCCCATGGCGCCTATCGTACAGTCTCTCGGCTGGCCTACTATCAGGTTTATAACCACATAAAAACAGTCCAGAAATAGCCCAATAAAGGCAGCAGGGCTAACAACTGAGAGGGGTAGAGGCTAAAATGTACTGACCTGACTTGTAGTTTCATGAAGTATGCTGTCTACTGGCTGCACACATCCAGGACGTGACAGAAAGGGTAGGAAGACTCATCAAGCCCACAGATTATTATCCTTTCTTGCTCATCCATGTGGGAACAAATGATACTGCCCAGCACAGCCCAGAACATATTAAAAGGCTGTGGTTTAGGAAGGGAAAGAAGAATTCTGCAAATAAATGACTGGCTAAGTAGATGGTGTCATCACAGGCTTGTAGCCAGGATTTTGTAATTTGGGGGGCCTTTAAATAAGTCAGGGGGCACTGACATCACAAAATAAAAAATAAAAATACAATTTTAAAAAACTCATTGTTGCAGCATTCGCACTCTGGCTGGGGCAGCAAGCCGCATTTGAGGAAGGGGCAGTGGTGGGGAGTCCTCTGGGTGGCCCAGAGAGTCAGGAGTCCTCCAGGCAGCCCATAGAGCTGGGGGCCAGGGGGCTGGATGGAAGTTGGGGGGCCCTTGGAAGGAAGTCAAGGGGCCAGGCCCCAAAATGCCCCACTGTAGCTAACAGCCTGTGTCATCAGGAAAGATTTGGCTTTTTGGACCATAGCTTATGCTTTTGAGATGAAGCTCTTCTATTGAGAGATGGTTTGCACCTCATGAGGGTAAGAAAAATGTGTTTGGTAAGAGCCTTGCGTACCTGATAAGGAGGGCTTTAAAATAAATCCTGTGGGGGAGCAAGACAAAAATTAACTAGAGATAAGAACACTAAAGATTTGGGGGGAGTGGCACATATGCTAGCAGCAATAAGCGACATATGCTAGGAAACATTAACTCACAGGTAAGTACAGAAACAAGAACCTCAAAGCACATAAACCATGGATTCTGATGTCTCTGCACTAATGCACAGAGTATGGGAAACAAGCAGGAGGAACTTGAAGTCCTAATACAGGAAGGGGACTATGATCTAATAGGCATTACTGGAACTTGGTGGGACAACACAACTGGAATATTAGGACTGAGGGGTACAACCTGTTTAAAAGGGATAGATAAGGAAGGGGGAGAGTAGTAGCATGAAAGACATGAATCTGAGCATGGTAGTTCAGTTGAGTGTCTCTGGGTAAAAAATAAGAGGAGTAAGAAATAATAGTGATATTATGGTGGGAGTCTGCTATAGACCACCAAGCCAGGCAGGGGACTTGGATGAGACACTCCTAGAACACCCTGGGTAGTACTGACCATGTAATTTTGGAATTTATAGTCTTGGGGAAGGGAAAAGCTGTACATAGACATATAGGTTGGATGTCAGGAAATTAAATTTAAACAGACTTAAAGTTATGCTGAGCAGAATCCCATGGTCAGAAATACTTAAGGAGAAAGAAGTTCAAGTGGGGTGGGAGTTTCTTAAAAGAAGGCACAATCACAGACTATTCCTGTGAGAAGGAAAAATGGGAGGAGCCTAAAGAAGGCAAGGTGGCTCCATAAAACAGCTTTCTAAAGATTTGAGAAATAAAAAAGTCTCATTTAGGAAATGGAAGGAAGGCCTTATAACCAAGGATTAATATAAACAAATAACCAGTGCTTGTAGGGAGAGTGTTAGAAAAGCTAAAGCTCAGTATGAACTTAGGCTAGCAAGAGATGCTAAAAACAACAAAAAAGTTCTTTTGTTATGTTCAAAGTAAAAAAAAAAAAAGCAAGAACATGGTAGACCCATTGCAGGGACAGGAAAGAGAAATTATAATAGGTGATGAAGAGAGGGCATAACTGTTCATTTCCTGTTTTTCCTCAGTCTTCTCTTGCAAGGGAAATGGTGCTCAGCATTGCAAAAACAGAATGCATGATGAGGGAAGGGAATTGCAGCCTAAGATCAGCATAGGGGTAGTACATAAACACCTAGTTTCTTTAAATAAAACTAAGTCCTCAGGACCAGATGAATTGCATCCAAGGGTACTAAAATAACTCGCAGATGTAATTTCTGAGACTCTGTCCAGTATTTTTGAGAATTCTTGGAGCAGGTGAGGTGCCAGAAAACTGGAGGTGAGCAAATGTCCCCATCTTCAAGAAAAAGGAGGATCCGGGTAACTACCGACCCATCAGTTTGACATCTATACACCTGGATCGAGGCGGATCGGCACTGCTGATACTTCTTGATCTGTTGGCAGCTGATACTTCTTGATCTGTCGGCAGTGTTCGACATTGTTGACCATGATATGTTAATCCACCACCTCACCAATGCTGGGATACAGGGGCTTGCCTTGCAATGGCTAGCCTCTTTCCTTCAAGGTTGGGGACAAAGGGTGGTGCTTGGGGGGGGAGTTGTCCCGGCAACACCCACTGGAATGTGGTGTGCTGCAGGGAGCAATTCTCTCTCCCATGTTGTTTAATATCTACATGCACCCCCTTGCCCAGATTATTTGGAGGTATGGGCAGGGGTGTTGTCAGTACACAGACGACACCCAGTTCTTTCTACTGATGGATGGCCACCCAGATACAGCCCCAAGAGATCTGGAGGAGGCATTACAGGCCATGGCTGCACGGTTACGTCAGAGCCGACTGAAGCTGAATCCATCTAAGACGGAGATCCTGTACCTAAGTCACGGGGGATTGGGACAGGGGATTAGGTTCCCAGTCTTCGACAGGGTACCACTGGTCCCATTATTGAGGGTGAAGAGCCTAGGGGTGTTCCTGGATGCCTCCCTTTCCATGGAGGCCCAGGTCACTGCCACTGCCAGGTCTGTCTTCTTCCATCTGAGGCGGATCAGGCAGTTGGCCCCATATCTCTCCTCCCAAGAACTGGCTACAGTGATCCATGCAATGATCATTTCCAGACTGGATTATTGCAACTCTCACTACATGGGGCTGCCTTTGATTCTGCTCTGGAAGTTGCAGCTAGTGCAGCATGGGTGTTGACAGTGATGCCTGTGCAGGCGCACATCTGCCCGGTGCTGCACGACCTGCACTGGCTGCCTATTGAATTCCGGATCCATTTCAAGGGCCAAGGACAGACTGGCAATTTGCCGCGGGATGGGACCCGGGCTGACAACGACTCAATATCGGATTAAATGGAATGTTCACACAGGCACATCTGCCTGGCGTCCCCCACCCGTAGCCTACCGGTGCTCTCGCGCTTCACTGCCGGATTAAAAAAACACCTGATAAAAGCCGACGCAAATCTTGAAAGTCTGCGTTTGTCGCGCGTTTCTCCGCTTCCGGGGAGTCTGAACGCGCAGCCGAAAAGCCGGGAGCAACCCGCGTTGGGCATGAGGCAGCAGCGGTGTGATTGGCTGCACTCCGCTCCACTGCCCAATGCGGTGCCGGCGTTGCAGGGCAAAAAAAAAAAATCGCCAAAATGCGCTTATGCGCATGAGCGCATGAGCACTCAAGCGTTCATGCGCACATACGCCCACAGCCGAAATAATGGGGAAACAGCGAATATAGCGCGCCTCTGGCGCGGCAGTCTGAACGCTCCCGCGCGCCTCCGTCCAGTATCTTCCGGCAGAGGCCCCCGCTGTGTGGACGGGAAAACCTGGTATCGCTTACTCCGGGGTTTTTTTGCCGCGACTCGATACCGGGGCAAATTGCCAGTCTGTCCTGGGCCTTGGTGTTGGTTTTGACCTTCAAAGTCCTATACAGCCAGGGGCTTTCAAGACCACCTCTCCCCATATGAGCCCCGTAGAGCACTGAGGTCCACCAATCAACACCTTTTGGTAATCCCTGGCCCCAGAGACATCCAACTTGCCTCGACCAGGGCCAGGGCTTTCTCAGCCCTGGCCCCTACCTGGTGGAATGAGCTCCTAAGGGAGATCAGGGCCCTGCGGGATTTATTACAATTCCACGGGGCCTGCAAGGTGGAGCTCTTCAGCCAGGCTTTCAGTTGAGGCAGCAGGTGTCCCCGTCCTCCCCTCCTTGGGTTGGCTCCACTTACAGCATGGCCCTATTTTATAGCCTGGGTCTGAGACTCTGTATAGATCTCGGAGAAACTATTCTCTGTTCTATCAACCACTGAGGCATTTGGCCTTTTATGAGAGTTGTATCTCTGTTTTATATGTTTTAATGTGGTTTTAAATTGTGTTGTATTTATATGGTTGTATTATATTTACATTGTTGGAACCTGCCTTGAGCCCATCAAGGGGAGGGTAGGATATAAATATAAATAAATAAATAAAATAAAAATACCTGGAGAAGTTTTAGAACAAATCATCAGTCAGTGCTTGAGCATTTAAAAAAGATGGCTGTGATTACTAAGAGCCAGCATGGGTTTCTCATGAACAAGTCATGTCAGGGGAATGCTGTAGACATAATTTATCTTGATTTCAATAAGGCTTTTGATAAGGTTCGACATAATATTCTTGTTGACAAGTTGGTAAAATATGGTTTGGATCCTATTACTGTTAGATGGATCTGTAACTGGTCGACAGATTGCACCTAAAGAGTGCTTGTTAATGGCTCCTCATCTTCTTGGAGGGGAGTGGCAAATAGAGAGCCTCAAAGATAGGGTTGCCAACCTCCAGGGGGCCACTGGAGATCTCCTACTATCACAACTGATCTCCAGGTGACAGAGATAAGTTGACCTAGAAAAAATGACTGCTTTGGAAGATGGACTCTATAGCAGTATACTCCACTGAAGTTCCTCCCTTTGCCAAATACCACCCTTCCCAGGCTCCACCTCCAAAATCTCCAGGTATTTCCCAACTTGGAGCTGGCAACCCTACTCAGAGATCTGTTCTGGGACCTGTTTTGTTCAACATCTTTATAAATGATTTGGATGAAGGAATAGAAGGAATGCTTATTAAATTTGCAGTTGATACTAAATTGGGAAGGGTTGCAAATATGGTAGAAGACAGAGTCAAAATACAGGATGATCTTGACAAGCTGGAAAACTGGGGTACAACAAATAAAATGAATTTCAATGGAGATAAATGTAAAGTTCTACATCTAGATAGGGAAAATCACATCCATAGTTATAGGATGGGGGAGACCTGTTTTGGCAGTAGTATGTGCAAAAAGGATCTAGGGGTCTTAGTAGACCATACAAAGTACATGAGTCAGCAGTCTGATGCAATAGCTAAAAAGGCAAATGCAATTTTGGGCTGTATCAACAGAAGTATAGTGTCCAGATCACACGAAGTGATGGTATCGCTTTACTCTGCTCTGGTTAGACCTCACCTAGAGTATTGTGTTCAGTTTTGGGCACCACAATTTAACAAGTATCTCGACAAGCTGGATTATGTCCAGAGGAGGGCAATGAAGATGGTGAGGGGTCTGGAGACCAAGTCCTATGAGGAAAGGTTGAAGGAGCTTGGTATGTACAGCCTGGAGAGGAGAGGACCGAGAGGTGATATGATAACCATCTTCAATTACTTGAAGGGCTGTCATATAGAAGATGGTATGGAGTTGTTTTCTGTTGCCCCAGAAGGTCAGACCAGAACCAATGGGTTGAAATTAAATCAGAATAGTTTTCAGCTAAACATTAGGAAGAACTTCCTGACAGAGTGGTTCCTCAGTGAAACAGGCTTCCTCAGGAGGTGGTGGGCTCTCCTTCTTTAGAGGTTTCTAAACAGAGACTAAATGGCCATCTGATGGCAATGCTGATTCTGTGAATTTAGGCAGATCATAAGAAGGAGGACAGAGAGCATTAGTGCTTAGTTCTCATGGCCCTTTCTTACACACCAAGAGAAATGCTAATCACCACTTTGGGGTCAGGAAGCAATTTTCTCCAGGCCAGTTTGTTCAGGGATCCTGGAGGTTTTATTTGCCATCTTCTGGGCATGAAACAGGAGTCACTGGGGGTGTGGGGGGAGGTATTTGTGAATTTCCTGCATTGTGCAGGGGCTTGGACTAGATAACCCAGGAAATCCTGTCCAACTCTGATTCTATGATTCTGTGTGTAAGCACTGATACAATTTCAGACATGTCCATAGCTGCCATGGAGGTGAGGAACTCCTGGGTCACATCAGATAATGGCATGTGATGTGGATGTTGGTGTCTCCTCAAAAAATAGTACTGAGGGCCCCAACACACGCTAGGCTTGCCAAGTCCTCTGGGGGGAACCCCTGATTTCCAGTCCCCACCCCCGCGTTTTCAAAATTGGCCAGCAGGGGACACTCAGTCCTCCAACTCTCTATGGCTATGGAAACCATAGAGTGGAAGACAAGACTGTAACATAACTGGAAGCGCCCATTCCCCTCTAGTGTGTGCTGGGATTCTTTCATCAGCTGGCCAGCCACACCGCTCCAGCGCAGACAGATCCGATGGTCTGTCTGGCTCCATCATCAGTCCCAGGCAGCAGCAGGCCAAGGAGTGGGCACTGGGTTCAGGCAGGAGCCCCACTCCTCTAGTTAGCAGCAGCAGCAGCCAGCTGCCCTCCTACAGGGCACCCTCACCCACTCCCGCAGTCCTCACTTGGGTGGCAACACATGGTGGGCTCTTCTGTGCCTGCCTGAGTCCCTGGGAAGGTAAGGTTTGGGGTGGGCAGTAGCCTGGCCAGCCCGGGCTCCTGTCCTGACTTGCAGAAATTGTGCCCATTTCCATCCCCCTGGTGGGCCCAGGCCCATGCAGCAGTCGTCGGTGCTCCACTCAGGCCTGAGTGGACCCTTGCCACCACCACCAGGAAGTTTAGGGGATGGAGAGGGAGCTGGGAGGTCCCTCTTGCAGCCATGTGCTCTCCTCTGGACCATCATACAGGCGGTGGAGGTTTGCCTGGCCGGGTGGTGGGGGGAAGGTGGGAGGATGCTGGTGGGCCCTAGCCACTGCAGCCAGGCAGAGACTGGGAGGTCCAGTGCATGGCCATGCTCTCCTCTGGGTGGGTGGGCGGGTTCCCTGGTCTGTGTGGAGATGGAGCCGTCAGGGCTCAGGGAAGTGGAAGCCGCAGCCAGCTTAACTGGGAGCCTGGTACTGGAAGGGAGGGGTGGATTTTTGTTTTGTCCATGCCACCGCTATTCACCACCTTTGAGCTGTCCGGAGTTGGGGAGGGGGATGCAGGCCAGCCCCTCACCACTGCTGGGCGGAGGTCCTGCTTTGGCCACTGCCACCCAGTGAGGGGGAATTTTGCTCATGCCCTGCTTGCTGCTTCATTTCTGAGCTGTCAGGGCTGGGGTGGGGGGTACAGGCGGGCTTCTTTTGCAAAAGTATATTAGCTCTTTCCTCTAAAAAATGAGGAATACCAGGATGGGAAGGATTTTAGAATTGGGGGATTTGTCTAGGACAAGATCAAAGGCTTCTTTTAGTGGCCGGCAGCTATTATAGTGTCTTGGAAAGCCACCTGAAAGCGCCAGGCTGCTCCTGGGATGCACTGAGAAAAGTGGCTGGGGACAGAAAGTTTTCAGAGTTAAGAGGAGTGGAGGAAGGGAACAGGGCTTGCTGATGGCTCTGCAGCATGTCTGGCAGTAGTCAAAAGCCAGATTGGTCAAGGGAACATTTCAAACTCCGCAGAATTGAGCTAGCTGTTTTTTGAGGGGGAGGTTTGGTAAAAAAAAAAATTAAAAAATGAATTTATAAAGGAAAATCCTGTCCTGTGTATAGACGGGAGACACAGAAGAGCTGTGATTCCTTAGCCTTTTCTCCATATGTTCATCTGAGCTGTTAATATGTTGGAAGGGGTGCTGACAAATTGCATCTACTTTCTGCTCAAGGCAATAGGTGTATGAGCAGTAATAGACAGACAGATAAACTGCATCCCCCTTTCTGGATCTTAATTTACTTTATTTATTTAAAATATTTCTATGCTGCCTTTTTCACCTGACCAAGATCTTGAAGACGACATACGCAAAAACATTAGAACAACATTTAGAATTATAAAATATGTCAATAGCAATGCATAAAGAATATCAGAACCAAGGAGGAAGCCAATAACCATTATTGGGGTTATGCTAAACACAATAAAAACATCTTCATTCACTGGAAGAAGACACTGATAGGGGGAGATGGATGAATCTCCCCAGGGAGGGAGTTCCAAAGTTCGAAACCCTATAGAAAGGCTGCTTGGACCTTCCAAAGGCTGAGAGGAATAATGAAAAACAGGGGCCCATCAGTTGCTATTATTAGCCACAAGATATAGATGGAACACTGTCTGGGGCAGTGATGCTCTGTATTCTTGGTGCTTGGGGGCAAGACTGGGAGGGCTTCTGGAATTCTGGCCCCACTGGTGGACCTCCTGATGGCACCTGGGTTTTGGCCACTGTGTGACACTATGTGTTGGACTGGATGGGCCATTGGTCTGGTCCAACATGGCTTCTTTTATGTTCTTATGTCTGGGGCAGTGATGCTCTATATTCTTGGTGCTTGGGGGGCAAGACTGGGAGGGCTTCTGGAATTCTGGCCCTGCTGGTGGATCTCCTGATGGCACTTGAGTTTTGGCCACTGTGTGACACAGTGTTGGACTGGATGGACCATTGGCCTGGTCCAACATGGCTACTCAAGTTCTTATGATATGAAAATAATGTTTAGCATTTGTGTAGCACTTAGAGCTTCATATTCTGCCGAGATGAGGAAGGATTCAGTTGCCCACAAATGACATCACAGGAAGAAGTGGGGTTTTGGTGCAGTGTGCTGGAAGTGACATCATAAGGGATAGAGCTTGGGAAGTGACATCACTTGACCTTTGACCTGAAAGCAACACCATAGGACATGACATCACAAAAATGATATCACTTCCTTTCTCCTGGCTCCACCCCAAAGTCTCCTGGCTCCAGCCCAAAGTCCTCAGATATTTCCCAAGTTGGACCTGGCAACCCTAACACACACACATCCACCGCTGGATCACCTGCATCTCCTTAAGTAGGGTAGAGAAGCTGTTAGGTAACTGAATAGATGGTACAGGAACTGAATCCTTCATGTATTTTAGAACTCCTGCACAAAGCATGGACTGGAGATTATACTATATGACCCTTATGACCCTCTTCCACCTTACACATTCAGTCTAGGCTGCTGCTGGATTACAAACTCAGAGGACCATAAATTAAATTTACATACACACATATATTTTCTTCAGGATCTAGATCCATACATTTTGCCATTTACCAACCTGGTGGTAATTAGCTGCAACTTAAGATTTAACTGAGTTTTTGGCATTGCATTTACATGGATGGAATAGGTAAGTAGAGTAATAAGCAGACCTGTGTGTTGTAGGGTACAATTCACTGGGGAAAGTTTACAAGCTCTATTAAAATGAACACTATGAGAAATTCTCATGACTTATACCTCTAGCCTTTGCTTATGCACATGTTAAAGCCAGGGTTTAATAGATTTTGTGTGTTCCAGGCCTAGTGCTAGCCAGGAATTCCCAGCCTTTAGCCAGAAGCCTCCATGCCTAACTCCAGACATGTGTAAGCCTGTTGTGTTTATTAGAAGGAAAGCAACTCGACCAATGTTCAAAAGCCTGCTTTTATTAACATTCCAGAGCTCAGCCAGCACATTCTGGGACTCAGCCCTGACTTAAATTAAGTACTTATTAAACCTGTTAAATAAAATGCAACATTTAAAATGAGTCTTGGCTTTAAAAAAAAATAGTTAATTTTTTTGAGGGGTGGTGGTGATGAGAATCAGGTAAATTTGAAATCAGCTAGATGGCACCCTAACTGAGATCAGGAGAGAATGACATGCTGTTCAGATTAATTGAAATCCTGAACTGCATTAAATGTGATCTAGTGCTTGGGGCAAATATTTGATTTGTTGTTGACTCAACCTTGTTCATTTAATAAAAGCGTGCCTTATTATTAAGCCCAGGGGAATCAGCATGTTTACCTGAGTGCTGGATTTAGCCATTCAGCATGGCAGATCCTGCATTGCCTTGATTAGAGGATGCTTTGGATGTAAGACATGCTGACCATGAGACACTTCCTGGGCTATTGTGGATTTATACTAGACCCATAATGTTATTTGAATACATTTAATTAAGTACAGTAACTGTATATGGAATCTCTGATGTTATCATTTTTATACTACTACACCCCTCCCAGAGTCAATGGTCATTATAGTTATTTCCTGAGATCACAGCAATTCATTTCTCGGCTCCAAGTTAATCTCATGGAAAAATCCAATCAGTAAATTGATTAGGTATTAAATTACATTCTTTGTTAATGTTCTCTGTTCCTTCCTTTACAGTTCAAAGAAGCTATTAAGTTCCTCTTCTCCCCCTCTCTCTAGCTATGCTAGATTTCTATTGATATTGGAGGAGTTTTAGAATTCACAAATATGGCAGAGAGAGGAAATGGCAGAATATATTTTTGCACGGCCTTCTCTCTTTTAAATGAGATGCTGTGATTTGATAGCATATTGGATGTGTTTAAAAATATGCTGCATCTAAAGCTAGTTCAGTTCCTTAACTGTGACCGATTTTTCACTGAGAAAATTCTAAATGCGCTAGAGATACCAATTCCTTTTAAACATCTTGCATAGAGCAACCAGCTGCTGTAGATGGTTATTATAATGTGTTTTTTTAAAGTTTTAATCTTTCCAAGCTCTTACAGTTAATGTAAAGTATTATGTTTAAGAGATGATTTTAAGTACATGAGAGCATTGCCATGCTGAATCATGCTCCAGGCTGAATTTTCAGTGTGAATCTGTTCAGTGCTATGCAGGTTGATCCTTCAGGCAGGCTAATACAAATCATTTTCTGCAAGCTTTTAATGAATGGATGTAGGGAGGATTTTCAGATCACTGAAATGGGTTCACAGATGGCAGGCAAGAGCAAACTACAACCTATCACTACCACGGTTTGCTTTCTTTCCCACATTCTCCAAAGTCAGGAATGCCATTACAGAGGACAGGAGGCAGTTCCACCTCCCCACCCTGCCATGTTACAGACCTTATTGTTTTATTTCAAGAGTGCTTGTGTCTGTAGCCAGTTCACTAGTTCTACACAACGACTGACTATCAAAGAAACAATTTAACTGGTGTAAGTACAAAGCCCTTTTTCTACAAGGGAGGGCAGGGAACTCTGTATATGGATGAAGCTGAAATAGTTATCAAGTGGTATAAAAACGAACGCTAGCAAAAACTGTTGAAATACAGAGCTTCCTGCAACTTAACCCATGAATATATCTAAAAGGCAGTCTTCTAACTTTGTACACCACCAAAATCCACATTACCTAAATCTGGAAAACTGCCCTGGTTATAAGACCACTGCATTTGCTCCCAGACCCACATCAGTAGATATGGATAGTGCACACGTTCTTCCTCATCCCCCCGTCTCCTGTGTTTGTCCAAATTAATGAAAAGAACAAAGCATCTGATCTAGATAGATTTGTTCTTGAACACTGTGATACTATGAGGGAATCCACATAGCTTCTTATGGCTTAGTTATGGCTTCAGAGTATGGTTTGAAATATCTTTATTCTTACAAGTACAAACAGGCTTTCACTGCCTAACCACTTGGTAGGATCCTTTCACACACAAAGGATTCCACCCACACCATCCTGCCCTTTCCCAAGAGTCTGACTAAATGGTACAAGGTCTGCTCATCACCAGTAACAGGCCTCACAACTGGGTACTCACAGCTGAGAGATATGGTGGTGGAAGAAGAACAAGCCAGGGAAGTGGAAGGGACATTTGTATGCTGTTGCCCTTTCTGATTCCTCTTCCATCCAAGATGATACTGTTGACATCAGCATGCTACTGAGCTTTAATATCTTGCTCTTAAATGCCTGGTCAGTTACAGGTAAAGTGGCAGTGATCCACAATTTAATTCCAAATGAGGCAGCTGATGTGGCATGTATCACTGTGACCTACCTGGGGGAGAAGGGAGTTGTTAATCTTTCTCAACTGCACCCCATGACATACTCAGTGATAAAGCAGCATAGACCTGGTTGGCAGGGAGGTAGTTTGCTGTAGTCTATCAGGATTCTCTGGGGATGCCAGTTCCCAGGTAGGGGCAGGGTTTTCCTCAATTTTAGGACTTCCCCTGACACCAGCCAGTTGGCTGGCAGGAGGAAATTGTGTCCCCAACAGTCATCTGCAGCCCTGCTTGAAAAGGGTGGGTGCCACGTGTGCCTGCCCTGAAAGTGGCAAATTTGCTGCTTGTAGGGCAGGCACACGTTGTGTCTGCTCTTTCCAAGCCCCCTCCTGGAATGCCCTCCCAAATCTCCCGCTGGGGACAAGATTGGACCTGGCAACCCTAGGATACTTTCCCCCAACGATGTCCAGGACTGTGAGAGTGTACATCTGATGGTGGGAGTGTGGTACAGGATTGGAATTCTGTTGGTGTACTGTACATTCTGCTGCCCAACTGTCTTCCTGCCAAAGCTTGTGCAAGTGGTCTCAGATATGGTGTTGAGGACTCCTAGGCTGGTTGTTTTGGGGGGACTACAGCATCCATGCTAAGGCTACCTTGCTGAGAGCAGCTCAGGATTTCATGGTCTCCAGATTGAAGGTAACAGAAGAAGGGGACGGCAAAGGATGAGATGGTTAGACAGTGTTATTGATGCAACGAACATGAAATTAAGCAAACTCCAGAGCACAATGGAAGACAGGAGGGCCTGGCATGATGTGGTCCATGGGGTCGCAAAGAGTCGGACTCGACTGTGCAACTGAACAGCAACAAGAAATGACAACCATGAACCTGTCTCAGGTAAAGACACACACTCTGCAGGTCAGACTGATGATCTGGTATTTTGTCCTGGGCAGGAAGAAGGTGATTTGAAGGTGGTGGTGGTGGATTGAAGACTATCCCCTTGTCATGGACAGATCGCTATTTGCTGGGGTTTAGACTTACAGGGGTAGCAAGACTCCACAGAGGTGGGGGTTTGATTAAGATGATTAAGATTATCCTCTCCTGTAGCCTGTCAATGCTCTGATTGACCTTTGGGATGAAGAAATGACCTAGGCAATTCACATAATTGCATAATTCTCTTAGGTTGAAGAGCTGGACAGGCCTTGATTTACTGAGAGGCTACAGATGGTGAAAAGACAGGACAGATAGAGTGACTGTGGAGAAAGACTTCAGATAGATCTGACAAGGCACAGGCTAGAGCTCATTTGAAAGTCTATACCGTGGAAGTGATGGAAGCGAAGAAGCAATACTGTCCCACCAGCATTGCATTTGCAGAGTGTAGACCTGCAGAACTCTTCCAGCTGGTCAGGAGCCTATTAGATTCTGGCCAGCAGGAGGAGGTGGACTGTTCTACAGTGCTCTGAAATCATTTTGCTAATAAATCTGTGGATAAAATTTTTCACATCTATTTGAATTGGACTACATTACCAGCAACAGGACTGGATGATGACAGGGTTCCGATTTGTCCACTTCTGTGGGATAGCTTTCAGCTTACGCAGGCTAAGGATGTGGACAGGATTCATGGAAGTTTGAGACCTATCACCTGTTTGTACGACCCTTGCCTCTACTGGCTGTTTAAATTTATTTTATTTATTGATTTTATTGATTTTTATCCCGTCCATCTGGCCTAGGCTGGCTCAGGGCAACTTACAACAGAATAAAAGTTCTCATAATACATAAAACACAATTCATTACATTCATTAATACAATTCCTAATAAATAATAATACAACAATATAAAATAAATGTTAATCTATCAAGGGGATGGCAGACTGGGTCTGGGAGACAGTAAATGCTTCCCTGAGAGATGGGGTAGTTGCTCCTGTCCTGAAGTGGGCAGTGGTGTGTCCATCCCTAAAGAAACCTACTCTAAATAACTATTGTCCAGTCTCAAATGTACCATTCTTGAGCAGGATGATTGAACAAATGGTGGCTGGCCAACTTCAGAGATTCCTGAATAAAGTGGATTGTTTAGATCTGTTCCAATCTGTTTTCAGGCCTTGTTAAGGGACTGAGGCAACCTTGGTTGGCCTGGTGGATGGCATGCACTGGGAGATGGACAGGGGAAGCACAAGCCTGTTAATTTTCCTGGACTTCTCAGTGGCTTTGGATCAGCCCTCAGTGGACCTCTCAGTGGACCTTTGGATTGCCTTTTGGGACTGAGATTGGGAGGAGGCACTGTTCTATGGTGATTCTGGTCCTACCTCCAGGGCTGGCCCACCCGCTAGGCAAACTAGGCTTTCACCTAGACTGCCGGCCCTGGATAGGGGCAGCAAACTGCCACCCTCACCCCGCCAAAAGCCCCACCGCCCCCACCAAAAGCCCTGCATGGTACCCTCTTTGGGCTCTGGTCACCGCGCTGAGGGAAGGAGGGAGGAGAGCAGAGGGAGGAAGGAGGGAGAAGTGCTACAGCGGTGCCCCACCCCAGAGGGGGAGAGGTGGGCAGGCGGCGCCCCTCTGCCCTGCCTGCTCAGGCCCTGCATCTCCCTGAGAGCCAGTTTGGTGTAGTGGTTAAGTGTGCGGACTCTTATCTGAAAGAACTGGGTTTGATTCTCCACTCCTCCACTTGCACCAGCTGATGTGACCTTGGGTCAGTCAAAAGCTCTGGCACAGCTGTTCTCTCAAGGACAGTTTCTGTCAGAAGTTCTCTCAGCCCCACCTACTCACAGGGTGTCTGTTGTGGGAAGGGGAAGGGAAAGGAGTTTGTAAGCCGCTCTGAGACGCCTTTGGGCAGTGAAGGGCAGGGTATAAATCCAATCTCCTCTTCTCCTCCTCCTTCTTCTTCTTCCCTGACCTAGCTGGGGACAGGCAGCCCAAGCAGCGGGCCAGGGGAGTCCTGCACGCCGAGTGCCTGGCTGGGGCGGGAGGGCTTTGCCAAGAGCCTGAGCGTGGGGGGAGCACTGGCCTGGCTGGGCACCACCAAGGCAGGCAAGTGGGGGGCTGTGGGAGGCACTCCAGGCTGGGCTGCAGCCACCGGATTGCAAGGCACCCAAGCCCGCCTCCAGGGAGGCTGCAAAGCCTTCCAGCAAGCCTGGGTCAGAACTGCCACTGCTGCACCTCCCTCCGCCAATCAATCCAGCCTCCTCCTCATCATCGCCCTCTGTTTCTCATCTAGATCCTCCCCCAAGGTGGGTTCTTCCTTCTTTCCTTTTTTGGGAGCTGTTTTAACCATCCACTTTTTTCCTCTTTTTTTGGTAACGTATTGTTGAAAGAAGCCCTCCTCGCTAGTCAAGTGCCAGTGGCTAAGTGAAAGTTAAGAGGCCCACTGCTCCTTAATCATCAGTATGATCGCTGCTGTTTGTGACAAGCATGTTGACAGCAGCCACGGAGGATGGGCTCCCGGAGAACCAATACAGAATTAGGGTGCAATCCTCCCTTGCTATTACAATCCCCGGGAGATCTGCCGCCTGCTCCTCAACCTTTGGCTTCTTGCAGAACTGCAGCAGGGATGTGTGCCCGGCCCGCTCCCATCCTAGCCTCATCCCAGAGTCAGTTGGCTCCTG
The DNA here is from genome assembly GCA_029375565.1 of Gekko gecko. Lineage (NCBI taxonomy): Eukaryota > Metazoa > Chordata > Lepidosauria > Squamata > Gekkonidae > Gekko > Gekko gecko. Next base: position 126,024,046 of record JAPDNY010000007.1, read on the forward strand.
AACAGCCCATGAAAGTCCTTCCTGGAAGTCGAGCCGGTGCCTGCCCCGGTGCTCTCCCCACCAGCTTTCCACTCACAGCAGCAGGGAGTTTGCAGAACACCCCAGACAGGTGCGGCCCGAGGTTTTTTTGCACCACGGGGAGGAAAGGCGCCTCCTTGTTGTTGGGTTTGCGCAGCTGGGGCATCTGGAGAGGGGGGCATGGTCCTTCTCTCCAGGCCCCGCCTGGAGGTTGGCAACCCCATAATTGGATGTGCAGGGGGCGCAGCAGAAGGTAGCCTCACCTAGGGCGCAAAAAAGCCTTGGGCCACTCCTGCCTACCTCAAGGGTAGGTTACAGAGTGTGGTGCTGGGGGACTGCTGCTCTGCCACTTGGCCTATGGGTTTCCCAAGATTCCATCTTGTCCCCCATGCTTTTCAACATCTGTGCAAACTGCTGGGAAGGGACATCCAAAGATTCGGGCTGAGATGCCACCAATATGCAGATGACACTCAGCTCTATCTTGCGCTACCAGCAGATCCCAGGGAGGCTGTGGAAACCATGAACAGGTGCCTGGAGGTAATTTTGGAGTAGACAAGGGCTAACAAACTAAAACTTAATCCTGACAAAATTGAGGTACTATTGCTGATCCAGGAAATGGGTTATCTTCTGTTCTGGATGGGGTTGCAATCTCTCTAAAGAAGTGGGTTTGTAGCTCGGGGGTGCTCCTGGACCTGGGCCTCCTGTTGGATTTGCAGGTGGCAGCAGTGGCCAGGAGTGCCTTTCAGTAGCTTCAGCTGGTGAGCCAGCTGTGGCCTTTCTGGACAGAAAAGATCTAGCCAGTGTGGTACACGTCCTGGTAACATCTAGATTAGATAACTGCAATGTGCTCTGTGTGGGGCTGCCCTTGAAGACTGTCCAAAAAGTACAATTGCTACAGAATGTTGCAGCCAGAGCGTTGACTCGAGTGGCTCATTAGAGTTATATCTCTCCAGTCTTGTTCAAGGTGCTGGTATTGACCTTTAAAGCCTTGTACAGCCTGGGACCACCATCTCCCATATTCACCTACTCACTCACTCTGGTTATCCTCAGAGACGCTGCTTTGGTTTTCCCCACCACCTGAGGCTAGACAGGTGTTAACTTGATTAAGGGCCTTCTGTGTCATGGCACCGAAACTTTGAAATTCCTTCCCCAGGGAGATTCATCTGCCTCCCTCTATAGATGTCTTTCATCAGCAGCTGAAGACTTTTTTGTTTCATCTGTTTTTGGCCCTCCTTCTAGTGTTGTTTGCTTATGCATTTTTAATTGAATTTTATATTTTAACTGCATGTTAATTGTTTAAATGATTTTAATGTTTTTATGTTTGGCACCTTGTAAACCCTGACTGGGTAGAAAGGCAGCATAAATATGTTTTTAAATAAACAAATACTCTGTCCTCTCTCAGAAGTAGAGTTAAACCATTCTGCCACACTACCAGAGAGAGCTACCCTTCAAATTGCTTTCTTGCTAAGGCAGACCCAGATTATCACTGTACACTGCCTGAGGCAGACCTGAACTAATGCCTCTGCTGTGCTTCCCTCCCACATTCCATCCCCCTCCCAAAAGGTGATTGGATTCTGGAGCAGCCACTCCCATTGGCTCAGGGATGAAACCGCACAGTGGCTGTTTTTCCCTTTGGAGCAGATAGCCTTCTGTCTGTCACAGACACCCATATAGCTCTGAAATGGGAGGAGGGGCTTGGGTCAGATAAAGTTAACGTTTTCATCTGCTTTGCAGTGCCTATATGTCCAGCATCATATCTGCCACAGGTCTTGGTCTGGCACAGCTGCCTGGAGTCCACAGTAGGAGGCAAATGCAGGCATATATCAAGGCTGCTGTCCTGGCACTGTATTCAGGAGAGGTCTTGGTACCTGAGATTGAGGGCTATCTCTAAAATCTTCTGAAAACTATCACCAAAATGATGATAGTGAATATTAATTTTAGCTATTGTGCAAAAACAGACACCATGGAATGAGTCCCTAAGAACGGGCATGTTCCAAAATCCCATGGAAATCAGTGAGATCTATACTCATGTATTGTATGGGTAGACTTACATCCTCTTTAATTAATTCTTAGGAATGGGAGCAACTTCAGTAACATTCTCCTCAATTATTTATTTCACTGCCTACCTCTCAGCCTAATACTGATCATTGTCGCCATAGCTTCAGAATGCAGAAAAAGAGTAAGTAAAAGAGAGAGTTAGCAGTGTATTGACTGCCTGCAACCTGGATGCTACTGATAACAGGCAAGCTGATAGTTTAGTTGTTTCCTCCTGGTTACTCAGCTAATGCGGAATTCAAAAATGTACTAAATAATTTTTTTTCATGCAAAAAGCAACATAATGTAAGAAGAAGAAAAAACAACTCTTGGTATTCACTGGTGATGAATAAAGAGATTTGCCAGCACACATTAGGCCTCCGTGGGCATCAGTCTAATGCTGGGATTAATGTTAGAATGGACAACATGAATAATTCAAAATTAACAGCTGCTAATTCACAGTAGACTTTAATATGGCTTCGGTTGTCGTGAATTGCATTATTCCATGACTCAACTTTTGTTTTGGATTATGCAGGGCTACAAGGGGAAAAAAAGGATTTCCATACTTGAAAAGAGATGTCACTGTTTTTGTTGTAATACCCCTACCTCTGTGGAAACACATATGGGGGGGGAACCTACTATCCACTCCCACATTATTCACAGTTCTTGAATGAAGGGCTTTAAAACAAAACCTATTGAGGGCATCAGAATGTTTCTGTGTTACAGCTCCTAACAATGCCATAGGTTTCATGGATAATATGCCTCTCAGCTATGCACACAGTGTTGTCCCTGAATGGCTCACGATTGAGTATTGTAGAGGCAGCCTGAAATGGCCTACCAACCAAATGCAGATCTAACACATTGTGCACTGTACTTGTTTATAATTCCATCCTGTCGGCTTTGCTCCAATATATATATATATATATCACCCATTCTCCATCTTACTCAGTAACACAAATCCTGACATAATAAAGTGTTAGTATACTGTTAGCTGGTGCCTGGCTTCAGATCCAAACCATTGCATTCACTGCTCTTGGAGAGAATTTCAGGATAGCAGTCCCAACTAGATTTATATTCTGTCATAATCCCTCAGGTTCATGCATTTCACAGAGCCTTCCTATCTGTCCTGACTGTTTGCAGAGATTTTTGAACTCTACGAAGTAAGCTTCTGCTCTTTGCTGACGTGCTGTCATAGCGGGATCTGTGTACCAAGTGGATTATTAAGACTATCAGGGAAAGGAAGTTTTAAATCCAGTCCTTTTTGCTTTGCATGGAATAAAGTTCATTTTGCTCAAAAAACTCCTGCCTAAATGGGATGGTACCATCAATTCCACCTCCACTTATCTCCCCCATTGGATGCTACATGTGTGCCTGTGTTTAATGTCTGTACCGCCAGCCCTCACACATGTATTTGTGACAGCAAGCACATTTCTACCAAGTCGGTGTCAAAATGCAAAATTAGCAATTAATACAACAAAGCCATCAAAAGAAGCACTGTAAGTGATGGCAAGTGATGGGCATGATATATGAATATCATTAGCTCTTCCTCAAAGAAAAAGGATGTCGTTCTACGGCTGCCACAAGGCGAGGCAGCATTGCAGGCTTTTGCTAGTCATTGGAACGCTCCGAAGCAGATGGACTGTGTGACTGATGATTCAATAATTGCTCTCATTAAAAATGTTCACGCTTTTAATTTTTTCCCCCTCACATTCTGTGAAGAGCCAAGGAATGAAATGGTTCTGTCATTGTCAGCAGATAGATAATTGAGTTTGCTTTGATTTCCTGGGGTGCCCCATCTCCACCCCCATGCTGTGGGATGACAACTACCGACATGCAGCAGAACATTTCTGTGGGCTCAGCTTCTCCGACAGAGGAGGAATGTCGTGCAAAGATTCCTGTTGCTCTTGCATCCTCACATGTGTGCATGCTCCGCCAGCTCTTTGCCTTGCCAGGAGATGGGAGACACTTTCTTTTTCTGGGGAAGAAAGAAGTTGATTTTTGCAACAGCTTCTGCTTACCTGGTTCTGTGGCTTATTGTTGTAACAGCAAGCATCTTTGGGAAGGGAGGCATCCTGAATTGGATGGCCCTTTCCAGGGCAGTTGCAAGAGTAAAAAGAAAAAATCATGTGAGAAATACAAAGGCAAATAATCAGTCAGGACTCCCAGCATTCAAAGAAACCATGCTGAGCACAGGGAACTCCAGGCTCTGGCAAAGGGATGCTGGTTTTGGCTCCTTTTGGAAATAACGTGTGATTTGAACCTACAAGCTCCAAGCTTTGTTGGTGTGGGTTTGGGTGTGCAACACCAAGTGTAGGAAGTATCTTTCCACTAGGTTACATGAATTCATTCTTACAGATGCACGTCCCTGCATAACTCTTCAAGCATAAATGCAGTTTTTGATACTATTCATCCCATCTTCATGTCCCTAGAGGGTAATTAGAATGAGCTTGCAAATCTTACCAGTCCCGATCATTGTAGTTAGCACCACATTCATTAGCTACCCACTCAAGCCTGGCTGAAAACACCAACATGGCATGGAAGCACTTCCCTGAGTAGGTCTTCAGTGACTGCCGTCACATTTAAAAGGCAATTATCACATGCACTGGACCATATGCATGCAGCATTAGCATGCTGATGATCTGTGGCCCAGGAGGATGTGCCACTGGTGTCCTGACACTGCATGTCAGTGGCCCAGTGTTCATACTTTTGTATTTGACTGGCTGCAGATAATGGAGGTGAGCAGCTCCCTGAGTGGCTGCAAATTCACCCTGAGCTGCATTTGTCTGTTGGCTATATATTGTGCTGGCTGGTTTTATGAGAAAACAGAAATTATAACTCCCAGAGGCAAGGAATGGGGGTGGGGCCAGGGCAGGGAAAAGGCCCGCTGTATTTCTAATGCCACCAAAGGATGGTGAGGCAGAAGACAGGGCAGGGCAGAATTATAAATGGGTTGAATTAAGCAACAGATTGAATCCCATAATTTTTTTAAAAAATGGCTGTGGAGTCAGGAAAGTAAAGAGATGAGGTGGCAAGGAACACAGACAAGAATATAAGTTTGTAGGAAAGCACTAATAATATTCAGTGACTGTAAATATACACATAATGTATATAATTATTTGTCTGTTTTCCTTTCATATGCAGTTCAGTCCCATGTGTGAGTTTTCAGAAGTAACTTCTACTATGTTCAGTAGAATGTACTCCTATGGCCATAAGATAACAGTTTTTGTTTGACAGACAATCACAAGCATCCATCTGTTTCTTTTATAGTCATGTTGTTGTTATTCACCCTACCACATACACATAGAAATTAGATTGTTGGTCTCAGATAAGTTAAAGATATTTGGAAACTTGTCTTTTTTACGCCTTGGCATGTTGATCATGTATTATTTTTCCACCCTGTCTTTCTTCCCATGAAATCAGTATTCATACTGTGGTTGCCCTCTTCCCCATTTTATGTTCCCAAGGACCCTGTAAAGCAGATATTGGCTGACCCAAGGCACTCTCAGTGAGCTTCAAAACTGAGTGGCATTTGAACCTTGGTCTCCCTGACCAAGGCTAAAACTCTAGTTATAGAATTACTCAAAGCCCATTCACACAGTAGATAAGCCACATGATGGGCACATGGACTGTTGTCAGATGTCTGGGAGGTTTGTGCTGGGATCTTAATTTTCAGGCACACACAGGATCAATTCAGATCAGGGCCACAGCATACAGGGAAACTTACATGTTCTGATGGCAACTTTCCAGCTGCATTTCAGCTTAGAAAAACAATGCAGGGGGGAAGAAGGCATAGGCCCCCTCTCCCCATACACCACAGTCCTGATCTGAATCAGTCCCATGTGCATGTTGGGGAATTGTTTCCAGCATGCAGCTCCCAGCACTTGTCTAGTCAACATTCCATGTGAACTTTGTAACATGTGGGTCAGCCCTAATAACACCCAACATGAGCTTCAGGTGCTAAAGGAGAGAAGGAAGGGAGTTAATATTGTGTTGGCTTTTGCTCCAGTAGTATATGCATTGAACTGAGAGAAACACAAAGGACTGAGTTCCAAGATTTGGGGGCCAGAGCAGTGGTAACCTCTGTTTATGCTACAACAGCTGGATTCACAGGATCAGGCTGTTAGAGCACTCAGGATAACTGGGGGATTGAACGAATGTCTTGGTGCACGCAGCAGCCATCTCTGTGCCTCAGAGATTTTATGAAAACACGCTTTATTCTCTTCAGAGCATCTCTTCCCTTTGTGATACAGCAAATGTCTCCCTATATCCTTTCCTGCAGTGTTGATTGGTGGACTTTCAGCATTACCTGCTATTTCTTTAGGATGATTATTCAGTTGTGCTATAACCTTGCCTAAGGATATGTCAGTGCTTTAAAAAAGAAAAAGAGAGAGAAAGTTCTGTATCTGCAGCCGACACTGAGAAGAAGACAGTTTCTTCAGGGCTTGTCTGTGATGCAGATAGGTTTTAAAAATCACTTTGACTGAATGGAAAATTTCTGTTGTAACTGATAGCAAATACAGAATGCCTCATTTGCATATAGATGTTGCAGCGTGCAACTCTCTAGTCCCTTGAGAGAATTCACGTTGTTTATATGTGTACACAGTCTGGTGCTTGGCTGCCCAGCTTGTAATAAAAACTAAATCGAAACTTTGGGAAAACTCTGCTTTGGAAGTAGCAGGTGTCCTTAAAATATTAATTTGCATATGAAAAAGAACCAATAGGCCAGAAGCAAGCTCATCAGCCTCATTTACTGGATGCAAGGAGTACTAAAGGAACAAACACTGAGCTAAAGGTATATGTCCCTCCTTGTTCATACCAAGGAACTGAATGCTATTAAAATGGTGGGATGGATCCAAAACAGGAAAAAAGGCATGGCCAAATATTGCTGTGTAGATATGCATCGGAATGTCATGGGGGAGACTATTTGAAATGGTTGATAGAAGATTATGGTTGTCATAAAGAATACACTGAGGGAGAGTGGAGAAAACTGGAATTGGTGTGAAAGCAAAAAAAAAATAAAATGAGACAGGAAAAAAAAAGAAAATGAAAACAAGGGAATGGGATTTTCCATATAATTCACTCCCATGAAAACAGTTTAATTTTAAATGCAAAACAATGAATATAATACACAGGAGGCTTCACTGACCACTGGACTTAAGCAGACAATATCAAAGTTGTTGGTGCATGAACCGTTCCCTTGGAGGATTATGTGAACAATTTAGCAACTGTATGGAAACTGGGTAAGAATACATACAATCAGCTAGCATAGGGTTGCCAGTCTCCAGGTAGCACCTGGAGATTGCCTGCTATTACAATTGTTTTCCAGGTAACCAAGATCAGTTCCCCTGGAGCAAATGGCTGCTTTGGAGAGTGGACTCTATGCCATTATTCCCTGCTGAGATCCCTCCACTCCTGTCGCCAAACTCCACCCTCCCTAGGCTCCATCCCCAAAATCTCCAGGTTTTTCCCAACCCAGAGCTGGCAACTCTATTTCTTACTGTCACACACATGAATTTGTAAAGATATCTGGGACCAAAGTAAATTTTCCCCCTTAAAGGCAATTTTGCTGTGTGATTAAGACATAATACTTGCTGCCAACTATAAAATCAGATCCCTCCCAGGATTAGGGAGAAAAATGGCATTGCCTAACACATATTATACAGATTGTGAATCTAGTCTAAGCAAGGTCAGCTTTTGACTGTACAAAGCAAAAAAGCAATATGAGGCATGGTTCAGGCATAATGTAAAACCATGGTGTAATTAGTTCATTAAACAGAGATGAGGTCATAGAAAATTCTCCTAGCTGGTACCCTGGCCTGCAATACAGGAAAAGCAGCACAAGGGAACAATGCAGGTTTAAGCCAGGATGTCCAAATTCAGGCATCATGTAAAACCACAGTCAAGACTACCCATGGTTAATAAACCACCTTCAGAAAATGGTTTCAGTTTCTCCTAGCTAACAACAATCACATGAATGTCCTGTAATCACATCTCTAGAAAGGGTAACCAAGGTGTGTACACCACTATAAGTAGCCCCCCCCATCAATACCAATGGCAAGCATATGATGTGGACACACCCTTCAGCTGAAAGATTTTGGAATAAGGTGGTAGAAATTAGGATGATGAATTTCTGTCTATTAAGAGGTCAAAAATGCTACTTTTGGGACTTATTGCTACTCAAGCACCATCCATGTTTAGAAGCATGGTTTTAGATTGTTTAACTGCTGCTAGAGTGAAAAAGCTGGAAGTATATTGGATATTTAAATCTAAAATCCAGGATGCAAAAGATATGTTTAACAGCAAAATGATCTAAACTAAGTGAGATTGTCTGGTTAACAGAAGAAAAAATAAAGAAGACAACATAATAACAGGAAGCCATTTCATGATTTCTGATCCCAAGAGTTATTCTATAATTCCCTTAGGTATTGGCCATTTCCAGCTCTCCCATTGGCTGTGTTGTGTGTTCCATCAATCGCCACTCAAGAGTAATTGGGTTCCATTGGCTGGGTGCTGGGTCTGCTTCTCTTCCCTGCCCACTGCTGCTTCAGCCACTGTTCCCTGTCAGAATAACTGCCAAAATAGCTGTGTCTCCTGACAAAGACATTTCTCCTGCTTGGCTCCTGTGGAACTAAATTTTCCTTCAGTGGTTGTTGCTAGGCAACCAAGCTTGGTTCTGTCAGTAAAAAGGCAAAGCCAGGAAGCCCTTTCCAGGACTTTGTGGGGAACTCATTGGGGCCAGTCTTGACTAGGGTTGCCAGCTCCAAGTTGGGAAATTCCCGGAGATTTTGTGCTGAAGTCTACGGAAACCAGGGTTTGGAGAAGGGAGAGGCCTCAGCTGAATAGAATGCCATAGAGTCCAACCTCCAAAGCAGTTATTTTCTCCAAAGGGAGAGAGATCTGTTGTCTGGAGTTCAGTTGTGATACCAGGTGATACCACAGCCAGTGTGGCATAGTAGTTAGCACTTCAGAGCAGGGTCTGCCAGACCCAGGTTCTTGCTGTGGAAGCTGAGTGGGTGATTTTGGACTAGTCACAGGCTTTCAGCCTAACCTACCTCACAGGGTTGTTGTGCAGATCAAAAGAGGGAGAGGAGAATTATGTTAGCTGCTTTGGTCCCCACTGCAGAGAAATACTGTACTTTTCCTCCTGGGGAACCATTATTGCCAATCTCAAGGTGAGTCAAAGCCAAAAGAGAGAGATCAAGGGAGGAGATGGAAATACAAACAAAATATCCATGAAAAAAATAATGAAAAGTCAATAAAGATGATATGCAAAATTGTTTACTATAATAATTCAGTAGAAAACACTCATCTTATATCACTCATAGGCAACAGTTTTTGTGGAATGTAAAAGATATCCGTTTCACAGGACTACTTTATCTGAGTGTGTAGCAATTATAATTCTTATCAATTTCCACTTATCAACTCTTGAAGGAAACATCCCATGTTGACTCTCTGATATCAGAAGACCTTCAAGATGTTGGGATGTTTCCTTCAAGAGTTGATAAGTGGAAATTGATACGAATTGTAATTGCTACACACTCAGATAAAGCAATCCTGTGAAACGGATATTTTTTACATTCCACAAAATCTGTTGCATGTGAGCGATATAAGAAGAATGTTTTCTACAGAATTATTATAGTAAATAATTTTGCATATCCTGTTTATTGAGTTTTCGTTATTTTTGTCATGGATGTTTTGTTTGGATTTCAATCTCCGGGTGAGGGCTAGAGATCACTCAGAATTACAACTGCTCTCCAGATGGCAGAGATCTGTTCCCCTGGAGAAAATGGTGGACTCTGTGTCATTATACTCTGCTGAGATGGCCTCCCTACGACAGCCAGTGTGACATAGCAGTCAGGGCTTCAGAGCAGGGTAGAGGCTGCAGGTGGGGGAACGGAGATGGAAAGCTGATGTCAGAGGGGCAGATAAAGGTAGGTTAATGGTTGGCTGGGAAGGAGATAGGGTTGCCAACTCCAGATTGGGAAATTCCTGGAGATTTAAGGGGTGGAGGAGCCTGGAGAGGGTGAGGTTTGAGGAGGGGTGGAACTTCAGACAGCTATAATGCCATAGACTCCACTCTCCAGACCAGACATTTCCTCCTGGGAAACCATTGTTCCCAATCTCCAGGGAAGGGCTGGAGATCACTCAGAATTACAACTGCTCTTCAGATGGCAGAGATCAGTTCCCCTGGAGAAAACAGTAATCTTTGTGTCATTATACCCTGCTGAGGTCACCACAGCAAACTGACACTGAGTCCCCAAGGCCAGGGCACCTGCCCAGAGCCTCTTTCCAGAGCTCATTATATTTATTTTCACAACAGGCCTTATTCCTAGTATCTAAATATTTCAGTATAATTTTTGTACATTCTACAGTTCTTTAAATTGTTATATTTACTAATATAAATAGTTGTTAAGAACTGTCATGATAATACTGCATTGTGTAGGTGGTAGCAGTTGGATTGTAGTAATGATTTATATTTTGCTTATCTCACCAAGCTGTGTTAAAAGTATACCTTTGTTTATTGTCTGCTTATCTCACTGAAAATGGAATAGGACAAAGGTTATGATCCATATACTCAATTTGTTCATTGATTTATAAAAATGTAAATCAGATATGTGCTTTTATGTGATTGAATTTACTTAGATTTGAAATCTGAACAATATATATCGATATATATCTCTCCCTCATCATCAATATAATCATAGCATTTGTCATAGGTGTTTTACACATCCTTACATAATGGTTTGTACAATGGTCAAATATTTTTAAACTGTATTGTGATCAACACTTCTTAGTAAGTTGCAGCAGAGAGCAAATGTAGGAGGGACATGTTTCTACTGTGCCTCTGGGTTTTATTGGCTATTTTTAAATGGTCATTAATTTCAATGATTTTATCTTTATCTTTTATTTTGTGTGCCATCTCAAGCAGGTCTTTGGAGAGGCAGCATGTAAATGTTTTAAATAAACAGTGCCTTTGTTGAGCCATGGCACTCCATGTGTGGTACAACTGAAACTTCCGATGGAGGTGAGAAATTGCTTTCAGATTGTGGAGCATCCACTGTGAAGTGAAGTTTCTCCTGACACATTATAGGGTGTGATTATTAGCTTCTTCTTTGACACCGGAAGTTAACTTAACCAGCTTTGAAACTACCTTTCCTGAATCTATATCCATTATTATGGGTTTGGGAGAGTTTTTAATGGTGCTAGATAGAGGACAAAAAGGAAAACAAATAGAATAAAAATGTGCAAAATATAGATGCTTCAAGAAAATACACATCAACCACCAAGCAGGGAACTTTTATTCATCAAATGTTCGAATGGTGTCTGCATGCCTTTTTGGCACACAGTAGAACTCACTATTCCCATTTGACTCAAAGTTCTTACCATTTTATCTTTTATTGCACTTACTATGATTCACTGTTTCCTACTGAACAAGCCTGAACTTTTGTCTAAAAGAATCTTATCTTTGTCAATGACGTGTTACACCCAACATGCACACCATGTTCTTACTGGTCTAAATTTCATTAAATTACCAATATCCCTAAACTACCATTACTATTTTGGCAGTTTGGGCTGGGAGGGGGGGGTTGTCTTCTACATACATTCTTCTGTTTCTATTTCAACTAGTTGTAATATGATCTAAACCATTATGGTTATTCTTATCTCCAGGTGATCTAAACAATGATCAAAGAGCATTATTCTGGTCAAAGTGCAGAACAGTCACTTAGGGATGCCAGCCTCCTGGTGGGAGTTGAGGATCCTCTGGAATTACAGCTCATCTCCAAACTACAGAGATCAGTTTTCCCTGGAGAAAATGGATGCTTTGGAGGGTGGACACTTTGGCGTTATATCCCACTGAGGTTCCTGTCCTCCCCAGGCTCCATCCCCAAATCTCAAAGGGTTTCCCAACCTGAATCTGGCAACCCTACTCCACCATCTCCTGCTGGTGGCCAGGGGGAACCTGGAAACCCTACATGCCGGATGAATGAAAACCACCAAAGAAGGATCGCTTTTCAGTTTATATGTGGGATTTATTGGTTAACAGAATTGCTTTGCAAGTATAGCATTTCATATCTCTGTTCACATGTGAGAGTGAACACATGTTCATCCTACATGTACACACATACATCCATTTGTAAGAAACAGCCAAAACACTGTCATTTTACAAATTAAGCAGAGACCCGTATCTGGATAATTGTGAAGTTATTCACACATTCAGCTGTACATGAAGTAAATGTATAGGGTAGCCATCCCACTGGTCTGGGCAGGGGTTTGTGCAGGCTCCTTCCAGTCATGGGCCAGATGGCTAGTGGGGGAAACCCCACCCACAAATGCCCCATAATGTGGTGTGATGATGTCATCACACCGCCAACGTTGCACAGTGACACTCTAGGTTTTGGGCAAAATTCTATGGTAAATTTGGGCTCAAAACACATCAGTGGCATGATGATGTCACTTCTAAGGGACATCATTGCACCGCACAGAAGCTCCCAAAGAGGAGCAAAGATTCCTCCACTGGCAGCAAGGTAAAGACCTGGCAACCCTATGAATGTAACACGAGAATTACCCAACAAACGTACAAAGATTAATCAAGTGTACCATGTATACAGATCTTATGTGTATTCCTTGTAACATATGAATAGGGCTTATATCACTATGTGAGCAAGGAACTGGTATCTCATGTATTCCTGTTCCTTCATATGGAATTCACATGTCGCAAATTGTAGTAGACTGTCAGCATTGGTAGTTTATGCTCTGATTGCCTAGTAAATACAGTCCTAGTTCCAAAGCATCAGGCAATGCTTGGATGCTTGTAAAGAGCCCAGGCATTTTTATAAACATGATAGAGTAAAGTGTTTATTTTATTTTGTAAAATATTGATTCTTTTTTTACTTTATTATACAGAGAATCAAAGTTTTTCCCTTAAATATATGGACTGCAATTCTGTGCATCATTGCATGCACTAAAGTCCTATTGATTTTAGTGGGATTTAAGTCTTAAAGACGGTAATCCTGATAGCTTCTGAAAGCTGCCATTTTGGATTTTGCTAGCAAAACAAGTTATTGTGCTCAGCGGGGTTGTTTTGTTCACCCTGGCAAGAAAACAAGAAGGTATCTCTTAATAGTGACATTTAACCAATGCTCAGTGTATGTTCTACCGTGAACTACAGAGATAAAAATATGTGGGATTCTCACTGATTTCAAATCAAAGTGGTAGCACTTTGTGGGCATGGCTTTTGAATACGTAGAAATTCTCCATGCCAGGTTAAGGCTGAGGTGTGAGCTGTGGTACCCTCACCTAGGCCTGGATGATACAGTCTCCATATCACTGGGCAGTACTATATCTCTGAATTGCCACTTAAGTTGGAAGAAGGTTCCTTAGGTTGCAGAGAGGCTTCAGATTTGCTTAGTGGAGTGGTAGGATACAAGCCTGTGCTGAAGAAGCTAGAACCTGAAGTGCAGCAAGCAGAAGATACTGTTCTGATGACCAAAGGCAGAAGTCCAGGCTCTATTTATATCAAGTCTGTCTACTAGCTTCACACTATCTACATGCTCATGCTGTCCTGTTCCCTTCTGGACCTGAAGCTAAGCCCAGCATCAGTTCTGAGCTTTCTGGTTCAAGGTCCTGGAGCCCCTGACCCTCTTCAACACAGATAACCTATTTATTTATTTATTTATTTATTTATTTATTGCTTTTTTAAAAAATGTCTTGAGTAAATTTCTTACTACTTTTATTGAAGACATGGGAGAAGAAAATAAATGAGGGTTCCCCCCCCATTGTAAAATTGTGACCACGTCTCTCTAACAGAGCTGGAACAAACATAAGGCTTGAATTTCAAGCCTGAAATTTGGCACGCATATACATAGCCCTGATGAAAAGGCTTTGTTAAATTTGGAGGGAAAATTATAAGCAATACATTATAAGCTATTGAGAAAACCCAATTTTGAGTATTCATTTAAATTCATTTAGATTCTATGCCAAAAAACATCTATCCCACAAATGCAGATATGCTTGGGCATCTGCTTAGAATTAAAAGGGTTTAATGATGCCCAGCCTCATCTCCGCAACTGTGCTCTTTCCCAGGCAAACCTCCTGTTAGAGGGCAGGAGCACATTTTTATTCTTCTTGTGTGCCCTAGGCAAAGGCTACTGTTAGGACCACTTACCATAAAGGTTACAAATGTCTTGTTGAAAGTACAGTTTACAAAACACTAAAAACTAAAATCTGCCATGACATTTTAAAAAAGAATGCTTTGCATTTGAAGAAACTTGATCACTCATTCCCCGCCCTTCCCCTCTGGCACCCAACTGTCTTCTGGAACATTCTGCAGTAAACTAATCATTGGTCTAACTCTTTTATATTATAGCCCTACTGCAAAAAAAAAAAAAGTTTGCAAACCCATTGGTGCATTCTACACTGACAAACAGTTGCTTGCTGTAGAGAAGGAAATCAGCCTTCACTGCATTTACCTTAATGAAGTGTGAACTTTTGAGTCTAGCTGATACTATTTAAATAGTGAAATAAAAAGTCAGCGCAAAAAAGTTCAGTTTCCTACAGCAACATTAACTTGACCAATTTGCATTGAATGGCTGCTTTCATTTTTTGGTTAAATGGTTCATTCCCAAAGTGTGGATGCCATTGCCTTAGCTGTTATCTATTGCAGGAAAAGTTTCTAGGAACAAAAGTAAATCGGGCTGCGGAGACGGAACACTCACACCTCTAAAATATAGAGGAGTCACAATGTGTTCCATGGAAAACAGATTTCTTGTCCTCAGGAGGAGCTAGTGACCAGCAGCATTTGAGCTATAAAACACCCTCTTTCTCAAAATATAACCACTGTAGAACTTCAGTACAGGATTCTTTTCACTTTTATGGTTGCTAGTTTAAAAACTGTAACCTGTTGACTTTAATACCAGACGTGGATCCCAGTTTTAGCCAGAGTTCATTCGATGCTGGCTCTGCATTTTTTAAAAAAGGAAAATGCCAGTGATTGGAAGCCTGATGCTCTCCTGCTGTTACCTGACTAATCAAAGAAAGGCAATGGAAGGCTTTAAATAGCCCTCATCATAACCAGCTTCTCACTGGCTAATAAAGACCTCCCTCTCACCCTTCAAAAAGCTGAGTATTTGCTTTGTCACTAAGGGCCAAGCAGGAATTTTTGAGTTTATTTTCAGATTGGCCAGAACTTCCTTTTTTTCACCTGCTATACATATTGCTTGTGTAAGCAGGGTTTCCTACTGGCCTGGATAGGGGGAATGCTGTTCTCCTTTAACAAAGGATTAATGTGTGGAAATGGATAATTGAAACCATTCATGGCAGGGAAATAAATAGCATTACCTTACAGCCCACTTGAGAAGACTTCACTGGAAAAGACAATCATGCTAGGAAAAGTTGAAGGCAGTAGGTAAAGAGAAAGACCAAACATGATTGACTCAATCAAGGAAGCCACAGCGCTCAGGTTGCAAGACCCAAGCAAGGCTGTTAACAACAGGATGTTTTGGAGGTCTTTAATTCAAGTAGGGATGCCAGCCTCCAAGTTAGACCTGGGAATCCCCTGGAATTACAGCTCATCTCCAGACTGTAGAGACCAGTTTCCCTGGAGAAAAATGGTGTTTTGGAGGGTGGATTCTGTGGCATTGTACACTACTAAGGTCCCTGTCCTCCCCAGGCTCCATCCCCAAATTTCCAGGAGTTTTCCAACCTGGATTCAGCAACTCTACCACTCTCAGTCTCCTGCCAGTGGCCAAAGGAGACCTGGCAACCCAATTAATTAAGGTTAACATAAATCAAAAGAGATTTGATGGCACTTAACACACACAACAGCTCTAAGTGTCTGCTAAAAGGACATTTTTCTCCAGGCCAGTTGGCAATCAAATGTGTAAGGGAGATTAATAGGTTATATAGGCATGGTTTAGCTTGATAAGGGCCTAGCTAAGGGGTAGGCAAGATTATTGCTGTTTAGAAGCATCATTGGATCAAAGTGACCCTGAGTATCCTATGCATAGGGAAACTTATCAAACTAGACCTTATGGGATGACCAGTCCATGTGCCTAGGGAGGGAATTCTCTCACGGCCAAACTAGACACAGTGGCATCCATGGGTCCAACCTGTGGATGTTGGCACCATTTGAGAGCTCCAAAGGCTTGGACCCAGAGGGTTGTTTCAACTTGGCATCCATGAGGTAGACCTGTGGACACTTTAGTGTCTAGTCTGTTCCTCAGTGTTCAATTCTGAACCCACAGCTGAACCTCCTAAATCCCTTGTCCAGAGTACTATTTTTAAAAGCTGGCAGAAAACAGCTTAACATCTTTCTTTATCTTCCTCTGGGACAATAAATATTGTCCATGTCAGATGCCAAGATGTGGATTGAACCAATCCGCGTTTTAGCTGTAACAGCAGAATTTTCTGGCACCTAAAAGTTCTAATAAAATTAATGTAGCAGAGTACAGTTGCTATATGGTGTATGGTGAAGTTACTATCAGATGGGATTGTTTGTCAATCCAGACCTGGGGAATTCCTGGAGATTTAAGGGCAGTACCTGTGGAAGGGGGGGGGAATCTGGGGAGCAATTTCACCTAGCAAATGTGGTATACCATAGAGTCCAACCTCCAAAGCTGCCATTTTCCCCAGGGGAACTGATCTCTATAGTTGAGACATCAATTCTAATTCTGGGGAAACTCCAGGCCCTACCTGGAGGCTGGTGACCCTTCTATTGGAAGGATTCACCATATGTCAGATTACTAGCCAGTTCAGTTTGTGATAACCTGCCACTGCATCGTTTACAAATGCTTTATCCTCCCCATTTAGACAACTGCAAAAGATTGACTCACATAACATCTTAGAATGCAGCACAATAGTGGGAATTGGCCATCATGCTGCCACATCCAGGCATACAGGGGGATGGTGGGTTTTTTTCTTCGCTTTGAACATTTGCTAGCTTACTTGCAAAATGCAGCAACAGTTCATACATTGTGATTTGATAGAGTAGGATAGCATCATTTAGGGATAAAACAAGTCAGATGGAATAACTGAAGTTTAGTGCAAGACTGCATGTCTAAGACTACAAACCAAAAAACACTTTCTTGGAAAAAAGCCCAAGTGAATCTAAGGGGACTTAACTTCTGCATATATCTGTTCAGGATTGTCCTCTGGCTATGCAAGCCTAAACAGAGTTATGCCCTTCTAAGTCCATTGACTTCAGTAGTTCCAATTGAATGTAGAAGGCACAGCTCTGCTGAGGACTGCACTTTAAATCCCTAAAGGAAGGTAGACTCAATATATGGTGTGTGTGTGTGTGTGTGTTGAGGTGTATGTATGAGACTACAGTGAATTGCTTGTTCGTTTTTTCAAAAAAAAATGTAAAAATGCTTTCTGTTTACCTCATCTTGCCTTTCACAAGCTACAGATGTACAACTATGCCTCTTTTCATTTTTTTTCTTTTTGCGTTGTGATATCATTGCCAGCCTTTTCATTTTGCCCAAATTTGTTTCACGTGTTTCCATTTTGTTTCATTTTATATCCTGTTTACACATTTGATATTCTTCTTGCACTGTTTCTATATTATTCACCATCATCTATGACACAATAATATAAAAACAATATTTAAAACACATTTGCAACAAACGTTCAACACAAAGAAAAAGGCATAAAAAGAACTACTGATGGGTTCACTTCACACAAGAGAGATGAAAAGTACTGAGATCTGAGACTCAGCATGGTGAAATCAGCTCAAGTTTATTAAGTTACATCAGAACGAAGATAAAACTAGCTGGTTCTCAGCTGGCATATTCGTGCTTGCACTCACACTCAACACACACCCCATACCCATGATAGGTTCTATTTACATAGCTCAAGTAACTATAGGTTCTCTTCACGACCCAAGCGCTACCATTGGTTCACTCTAGGATCCACGGTGTCTATTGTTCTAGGAGTGAAGGTCTGCAGGTCTGCTTGATCGCATGGCCAGGTGCACGCGGTCGTGGCCATCATAATACATAACAAGAGACAAGCAGGGTTTTCAAGGCAAAATAATGTACCTACAAAATTCAGCAACATCCTTATCACAATGGGTTTGGGGGAGGGGAGTATAATGAGTTTTCTTTCACCTATGAACACAGGGGGCTTTCTTCAGTGGTGGCAGCTGGAACTATCTCTAGGCACTAAAAAGTCTTGGATAGGATTTTGAAACTGAACTGTGCGTCATAGTCAGAGCCACATACAGGAGTCTGTCCAGTTTTGGAAGCACATTTCTCTTTCTTCGATTCCTGGAAGGAGCTATCTATTCCAAAGATTGGAATTCCTAACCCATATATTGATGCAATTTCCTAATAGACATTTTCCCTCCTATGTGACATCTCAGGTGAATATTCTAAAATATTTTCATACAAACAAACATGGTTGTCAACTGTTTTAGTGAAAAACTTCCTAATAGTGTTTCTTCAGTTTGGTATTGTGAAAATGATAAGAATCCTGGTATTCATTAATTAAAAATGTAGGGCACAGTTGAACCCAGTCCTGTGAGCACAAGGAATTGGAAAAAGGCCGATGGAGCATTCTTCTTACTTTTTCACAGCCAGCCCTTGGCTGTGTGCATAGAAGTGAAGGGCTGTGGCTCAGTGATCAAGCATCTACTTGTCATGGTGAAGGTCCCAAGTTCAATCCCCAGCATTTCCAGTTAAAAGGACCAGGCATTTAATGATGTAAAAGGCCTTTGCCTGAGATCCTGAAGATAAATATTGATTCTGATGGAATGATGGGCCTGATTCAGTATAAGGCAGCTTCATATGTTCAAGTGCACACACATGCAATGCACTGGTAGCATCCATTATTAGTATCCCCCTGCATCCATTCTCTTCCACCCCAGCCTGCCAATTGCTACAGCTTGGACCACTAATGGTATTAGAAAGTCTTCTGAAGATAACATAGGAATGGAAACTGCATTCCCATCATTTCCATAAGGCTAAGGGAAGCCCTGGGAGCATATTTTCCAGGGTCATTAAATTGCAAGTTGCTCAAGTGCATCCCTATGGCACTTTAAAATGAAATTTCCCCAGTGCCTGTGGTCTTTTACAGACACTGGAGCAAAATCAGTAGGGAAAGGAGTGGACTGTTCCTTCTCCACTCCTGGCATTTTGCTCTGTCAAAACTTGTGAATGGAAACTCAACAGAAAGTTTTCAGGTTGCATCCAAAGCAATTGAGAGGTTTCGAGCTCTGAACGGAACAGAGCTATAGGAATCAGCTTATCCCTACCCAAGTATGAGAAATTGTGCAAGAATAACGTATGCCTCATTGGCAGATTTCCATGTAGAAAATGTATGCACTCTCATATGATCGGAATTATTT
Source organism: Gekko gecko (assembly GCA_029375565.1). Classification (NCBI taxonomy): domain Eukaryota; kingdom Metazoa; phylum Chordata; class Lepidosauria; order Squamata; family Gekkonidae; genus Gekko; species Gekko gecko. The sequence continues at coordinate 126,043,442 of JAPDNY010000007.1, forward strand.
TTTTCAAAAGAGATCCACCCCCCCTTATTTCTTTCTGTTTGTCAAAACTAAGCTAACTCTCTTACTATTTTTGTCTCTTGCCGATATTTCTTTTTAGAACAAGGCTTTGAGCAAACCCACCAATATAAAAAGTATGTGGCATTTCACAGGTTTAATGGTTGCTCTAACTTTTCTTTTAGTAATGCCATGTATCAAAAATGGTGTGTCCTAGAAACTTCAAGTTTGTTTTATCTAAGTGGCTTCAGATAGTGCTGGTTCTTTAAATGCATTTTAAGGTCATTTAATTGTTTTTAGAGTTATTCAGCACTGATTGCGAATTTAACATTATTCCATCTGTTCTGATGCAGCTTGCAGGGTGCAGAGGGGAATGTGTTACAGAGTCATTTTTCTAAATATGCAAAGCACCTGGCATACATTAGCTCAGTAATCATGACCACTGTGTAAGGTATGCCACTACTATTACGTATATATTACAGATTAGGAGAGATGTTGAGACCTATATGGGGCCGCATAGGTTTATTCAGTTGTGTTCAACTAAGCTTTTAACCACAATGTCCATCTCATAGTTCATCATTTTTAATGGTTACCACAGTGAAGGATGGGGGGACGGGGACTCCTGTGTTCTATTCTTGATGCTCTTTATGCAGCCTTGTGTGTGAAATACATAGAGATCCCCCAAAGACATAGCAACACATGGAGAGGGGGAAAGACAGAGTGATGTCTTAAAATATATTCTATCAACCTGAATAAATTTCTAGTCCTCTTTTCAGTTTAGAAAAAAGATACCCGGGGGGGGGTAAATAACAGAGGTTTATAAAATTATACAGGGGACAGAGGAAGTGGATAGAGAAAGCTTTTTCTCCATCTTCCATAATGCTAGGGCACCCAATGAAGCTGATAGGCAATGCATCCAGGATGGAGAACAGGAAGTATTTCTCCACTCAATTAGTAGTTAAATTGTGGAGTTTGATGCCAGTAGACAGTGATGGCCACTAACACAGATGGTTTTCAAGGGGAATGTGATGGATGTGTGGAAGATAGGCCCATCAGTGACTACTAGCCATAACAACAAAATGGAAACTCCACATCCAGAGGCAGTAAAGAGGCAACATGATAGGAGGCAACATCTCAGGGGAAGGCCTTGCCCTCTGGGTCCTGTTGGTTGGCTCTGTAAGATACTTGGTTGGCCACTGTGCAGTGCTGGACTAGATGGACCACTGGTCAGACCCAGCAAGATACCTCTTCTGTTAATTTCACCTACTCAAACTGAGCCTCAGATATATTGAATATGTCTATAAAAACAACAATCAGAGAAGAATTCATGCTCTAGGACCATATTGAACGTATCCATGTAAGTCAGTCTGTCATCATCTTAGAGCAATAACAATTCATTTTAATGATGTTTTTTCACATTGGGCTGAATATAGGTACTGTCAGATTGCAAAGGTCATGAATATTAACTGCTGAGCAGGAAACATTGTTGTGTGCCTTGTACTTGGATCTTGAACCAAAAACTAAGATTTACAAAATATGGAGACCACTAGGCTACCCTTTTGGGCTTGTCTACCAGCCCCTCTTGTACAACTGGGCTTCATTCAGATGTCGCCTTGAACCAACATTAAGCTGGGGTGTGCAAGAATACTGCTCATTAATGGTTGTGTACATGTGTTTTGCTCCCCTTAATTTCTTGCACAGATTGTTGTGGTTAGAAACTCTCTTATCACCCAAAATGTACAAATGTAGATGTGTCAGCTACCTGGTTTCCCTCTTCCTAAATCCCTGGTTTCCCCCCTCCTAATTCAAGCTTAGATTCCAGATTGTGGGTGAAAAATGAAATCCGGTTAACACACATGACTGCATTCATATAATGCCTGTTTGGGAAAGATAAAACTGGAATTTTTGCAGAGCTCCTAAGCAAAGAAAAGGACTTTCTTCTTGGTAATATTTCTAATAAAATGGTAAGGGGGAAAGTATATAACCCACAATAATGCTCGAGGTTCTCTTGTTAGTATACAGAAAGCAGAAGTTGACATTGCAGTACACATCCAAGGTCAAAGGAAGATTTAATGATGACTTGTTATGGTTGAGTGCACTATATCCTGCCTAGCTAAAACTTCTCTTCATAATGTAATAGACTTCTAGCTTGATTCCTGAACATGATTTCAGATGAGCCTACACAGAAATACATCTCTCTGTCTCTCTCCCTCTCAAATTATGCCTTCACACACTCACACACACACACACACACACCAGCTCCCGTTTACATGTAGCTAAGTTGCTGCATGCATTCTTGTATGGCATGATTTCAAGCTGCAGGAGGAAGATGCAGGAAGAAGTGTTCTCCCAACCCTTCTGCACATAGAAAAGGAGAAAGCGGGGGAGAGGAAGCATTTTGTTAAATTCTGTTGTGATTATTTTTCTGTCTTAGCCATTGCTGCAGTCAGTGTGCCTATTGCTGGACTTCTGTTCAAAGTGGTACCTTAAGGAAATCAGGGCCTTTGAGAAAAGAATGTTAATATACTTAAACAACTGTTGATGTTTCTTCAAAAGGAGCTAATTGTCAGGAGATGGGCATGTTACCTGTTCTTGACTAAGATATTTATCAGAGCAGGGGGATAAGGTGTCATTCCTTCAGTAGAGGGGATGGATGTGTGAGAGAATAAACAGCTCTTTGAGGTATGGAAGAGACACAGATAGGCAACATTCAAACACAAAAGCCCTTTGCTACCTTTCAGTAGGAACAGCCAAAATGAAACACAACTTTGCCAGCTTTTAATTTTTCTGCAATTCTTTATCAGGTGGTTTTGTTTTGTTTTTTTAAAAGCTTTTTCAGCCCATGATCTTAAGGCTTTTTGTAAGTATCCTGTGTATCATGGCAAGCAGGTTTGCATAGACAAAACTGTGCTGGGCTTAGCTGGTGCCAGGTTACATATTTGGAAAGAAGGAGCCAAAATGCAAACATCCAACTAAAAATAGGTTTTAAAAAAGCAGTTGTTTGAATGCCTCCCTAACACCAAACAGAATACACAGGTTCCTTGAGGGCAGAGGGGAAAGGCAATAGTTCTTTCTTGACAACACTGGAGATGAATTTCAGTTGCTGAACATGTCAAATTGGGTAATATTATCTAGTCATAGTGACGGCCTCAGAAGCAAAATTTCTTCCCAGGTTCTTTGTCCTCCACTTGATACAAACAGAGCTAATAGCAGGCTAAAGGACACTTGAGATGCAGAATCTCTCTCTCTCTCTCTCTCTCTCTCTCTCTCTCTCTCTCTCTCTCTCTCTCTCTCTCTCTCTCTCTCTCTCTCTCTCTCTCCTTAGAGACTTGATGTGGAGCAGCTAAGATATTGCCCTGCCAGAGTACCCTTTGGCGTCCACCTATACTCTATAGATCTGTTTCTCAAGCATGGCCTCCATCTGTGGCTATTTAAATCTGTGGACTGGGGTCACAGTTGCAGTAAGCAGATTTTTCTGCAAATCTGGGTGACTTGGCGACAGCTGCTGGAGGGCCCAAGAGCCTCAGTGGGTCCAGCAAGAAGGGAATGGGATTCCCATACGTGCAAGTCTTGCAGGCCCACATTTGTGTAAATTTTTAATCTACACACACACACAGTGTATGGCATCAGAAGTCTCCAGTGCTTTCTCATCCAAAGGAAACCTCAGTTCTGTATAATCCTCCCTCCCACTAACCTACAAAGAAACTAGTATAATTCCAAGTAACACGAATAATGTACCAGAAGGGTACCAGTTACAAGGACACAAAGCTCTACTAGTGGGTTGTCTGTTATTCAAAACTCCCATTGCTTGATTTTCTTCTTGGTAACTTCTTGATCTGTAATTCAAGCAATATCAATTATCTAAATGCCTCATGCTTCCATTTCCATATGAAGTTATGCTATGATGTGTTTGTTTCCCTTCTGAGACAATTAACATGAGCTTTGAAGTAGTCATACTTCAAAGTGTGAAAGTGAAAATCTCCTACCAATATGCAGAAGCTCCGGTTAGCAAGAAAAAGCATGTATGTAGAGTGGGGCACTGCCCTGCATTTTTTTTGGTACAGTGTTTGGCTAATAATTCTTCCAATATGATCATATGATGTTACACAATATACAAGTCCTAGCCTCTGGATAATTAGAGGAACATTTTGAAAATGCAGCCCTGATACCAGTGAGGGATTATGTAAGGATTTCTTTTAATCTTCAAAAGATCAGATAGAAAAAAATTAATCTTTAGGCTGCTTGCAGTTAACCTTACATAAAACATTAAACTGACTTTTATTTCGCTGGCTTTTGCTAAAAATAGAAAAAGGATCTTAATAAAAGCAAGTGTTTCAAAACACACTGTGGCCCACATTCCTGCAAGAATCAAAAGAGAGCTTGTAAAAGAAAATGTTCTGCTGCCGAGCTGAATCGGCAGCTTTCAAATTGTATGGTTAGATTCTTCTCTGCAGGAACAGTATCCAATACAGATTAAAACGTCATTGATTTCCCTGCAGGATCTCACGGAATCCGCAACGATTCTTCCTACAGGGAATTTCACTCATCAGTGGTCACCATGGTACATCAGAATGAAGCTCTCATTCTGTGCTCTTTAATTAAGCCTAATTTTACAAGTTAAGAAACATACTTTAATGGTTCTTTTTTTAATCAGCCCTTCGCTGTACCTTTTAACCATTATTAGACTCACTTAATGGTGTGCTTGTAGAAGAGCCAAAGATAACACTGAAGGGTCAGCAAAAGGAAATGGAAAGTAAATGCACATTATTATATCCTGTAAATGAAATGATCAGGTCTGGGTGAAAGATTTTCAGAAGGTGGCTCTTAAGATAGCACCCCCCCCAAGCATATGAAGATTAAACAAATGAAAACCTGCTGCAGCTGCTGTTTCTCCCTCCCCACCTCCTATTTGGCTAGATAGTTTCCTTATTTAACTGCACACTTGGGAGCCTGCCAAGAAAAGCTTTGCACTCCCTGGGAGTGATGTAATCTTGGAAGCCACGACATAGACACACAGGTACTACATTCTCATGGCAACATCAAACAGGAGTCCCCTGCTGCTTCTGCCACCTAGGAATACTCTGATAGCTGTCCAGATGTGAATGGTCTCTTTTGCATCCAGGGGCCATGATGCTCATCCACTGAAAGCATGAGCTCAGCTGCAAATAGATAGCCTAAGGCTGAGATGGAGCACATTTGCCTTGGGATGCCTCTACACTGCAGTCAACCACATCTGGAACTACATTGTTCATGAATAACTGAGGGCAGCTTTCCCTATAGCCCGTTCTTTAAGATGATTCTCTTGGAACAAATAAGCAATTGGGCATTCACATCATATTGGTTTGCAGACAACTCATGATGTAAATGTAAAAATTGTGAAAGAAGTAAGCACACAAACATTAAACATTAGATGGAAAAGCATTACTTCTTGCAAACAGAGGAGACAACGAAGTGCATCATGACGACAAGTTTGAAATCCATGAACACTAAACAACTGTTCAGAAAACCACCCCTATATCTGCTCTTCTACATGCAGATATATCTGGAACAGGTTGTAACTTCACACACATTGTGTTCTCCCCCACCCCCACCCCAGCTGTGTGCCCAAAATAATGACTGATGTGTGTGTGGGGGGGGGGAGGAAATATTCTGAGGGGGGATGTTGCCCCTTTCTCCAGAGGTCATGAATTAGAACTTTGTTAAGCTTTGGAGAAATGGGAGCAGGACTCTTTCTCAGAATGATAAATGGCATAGATTGTAAAACAGTATTTTAAAAAAATATTGTCACAGCCGATTCAGGCTGCTGCAAATCTCTTAACTCCAAGATTCTACGGTAACATTATCAGTGATGTTAGCAAGGCTACAGTGACTGGATTACTAAACAAACAGCACACTTAAGACTTGCTGCTGTTAAAGGATGTTGCAGATGTTTGGTCCAGTCTGGAAGTTTGCCAAGCATGTTGTTCTTGCAGCATGCTACAAAAGTCCTTTCTAAAACATTACTTCTGACTCCTCTTCCTTATCTATGATATCTTCATCTTCTATGGCAAGTGCTTTGATTTGACAAGCTGTATGTGTGATAAGAGGGGACCAAGAAAAGAACATATTCTACCAGGTTTCTGCTGAACCAAAATCTTGATTAATGTTGGCTGATTGATTTTACTGAAATCGTAGCTGTCGTTGGCTGGCTCACTTGACTGATGTAATTGCTGAGGTGAGAGTGGTGCACTTCTGCCTTGGCATCAATCCTAACTGTGTGGATTCATCTAGCATTCAGGACAATGTAGGACTTTAGACAATATCTGTAAGAGCCTGAATAATGGGGTCATTTCTGCACCACAAGACTTTGGTTTTGGGGTATTTTGAACTTAAGGAACAGTATCTATGCATGTTGTTTCTTGCATTATTTAAATAAATAACCCCCAAACACTCAAATGAGGTGCTGGGTAGAGACTTAAAGGAACAAAGGGGTAATCCTAGCCACCTGGACCTGGACCTTGGTTCTATGCAAGAGTTACATTTGTGGCTGATTTCCATTTGATGCTTGGGTCTCATTGGTGTGAGGGTGAGCACAGAGAATCTTTGCTTAGAAACCCATTTGGGGGGGGGGAGCCTTCCTGCAGCCCTGATGCCCATTATTATACTTCCTACTTAGCTCTTTCCAACTATGAAGAAACTAACAGAGAGATGAGTGGACAGAAACTTCCACTGGAGTTCTTGGCCACATTCTTGGCCAATGAGAGCTTGCCACATTGTGATAAATTATCTACCTTTCTTTCCTTGGGCTGCCTGTGCCCCTCTTTTTGCCTCCCTTCAGAGGTAGGTAGATGAGCCACTCTTGCCAGAGAAGGAAATGAGTGCACACTGTGCGTATGTGAGAACATATGCCTCAGCAGCATCTCCCATCTCCTCTTCCACTTGTAGTCGGGAGAAGCAGCCAAAGTATATTATCTGGGCACATCACTAATTCGTTTAACTGGGACTATTCTGCTTCCCCAGTCAGCAGAGGATCCCCATTCATCTCAATGTCAATAAGAAATTCTCTAACATTAGCCGTGGCCCTCAATGGATCCCCTCCCCACACACACACCCACACCATATACCCATGCATACTCACGGACATACTTAACTGTCCAATGGAAAATGTCAGTCAAATTTTTGGCTGTAGTCTGCTAGCTTATAATAGTTTGAATAAAATTAAGGCATTTTATATATTTAAATTTCAGAAATTATACTGTTGTTAACTTGCTGTCTGATTACTGTGAATGGGTTTATCACTATGATTTTGCCTCAAAGTGATGTCTGATTAAAGTCCAGGATTCGACAAAAGAATGTTAATGATTTTTAATGGCTGTGGATGCCCATGTCCTGAATGGGCAATTTACCTGTGGGGCTGTGGTCTGAAATGAATGATTGGCAGAGAGTGAGAAACAGCCATTTCCCTATTTGGATCATGCAGAAAGAGTGTGAAATGAGCCAACACCCCCCCCGAAAGTTTGTAGTTAGTGGAAACTAGGAGCACTATCTTTAGAGGCTGCACAAATTGCTCTCTGGAGGATCATCTACCTATAATAAGAGAGCTGATTTCCCTCCACTTATGCTCTGTAAAATTAGCAGACATCTTAGCTGGCATTGGAGATCTCCTCTCATCTAAAAGAAATGAGACTTGGTAGTGCTGCCCCTGGAATTTCTTATATATCATGGAAATGGGAAGGATATCACAATACTAAACAGCATAAACTTGTGCTAACCGAAGAGGAATCATAACAAATTCTTCTCAGAATACTACTCAGGTCTATTTAATGGGACTTACTCCTGGCAATGTGTAGTTACGGCTTGCACTGTAAATTATATATAATACAATTCATGTTCTTAAAGTAGTAAAATAAGTTTAGCTGTCAAAGAAGTATAAGAATTGCAGATATGTCAATCCCCCCCAACTTTCCATCATCTCCTGCACATGCTTAAGAGAAAAGGCATATTTTCCAAATGTTCTGACATTATACATCACCATGTGGTATGAATGGAGCAATATGATATGTACTTATTGGAGGTTCTCCCTGGTCCTTTAATACAAACACTCACTTTCAAAAGGAGGCTGGAATGAAGGGCTAGGGAGATCCTTTTTTCAAATCCACATGTGCAGGAATGCCATTCTATGTGCAGTGAAAGTGGTGGTGGAAGATGCATATGAGCATAGTTTCCCCACACAGTGGAGTTGTAGGAAAGGACACATGGTATTGTAGCCCAGAGGCACTGCCTTACTCATGGATAGCCCTAAATAGGTTCTGACCTGAACCAAAGGCCCACAAAGATGGGTCAAGGAAGGCACTTCTGGCCTGAAACACAGAGTTAGCCAAAAGCTCTGGGAAAAGGGTTTAATTTCAGGTGACACAAGGCAGCCCTCCAAGGCAACCTCCAACCTCCCTCTCCACCCAGCAGAGGTATGCTTATGGAATAACAATGGGTTCCACCAGGTAAACGATCTACATTTCTAAAGGCTATTCAGAGGCCACCTGGTGAATAGCCCTGCTGTCTCCAGAACTTCACCTAGCCCTTTTGTGTGCACCTATGTCTATGTGAGAATCCTTTGTCTCCAGGATACTGAGATAAAACCAATCATACATTCAAATGTTTAGCAATCCTTCCTGATGCTAATCAGGGACCCATCTCTCACCTTCTGTCTAAACCTGGGAACCTATTCAACCTGTCCTAGCAGGACCATCAGTAGTCATCAAACCAGCTAGCCCCAGTAGAGCCACCCAGCACCTGGCTAATCCCATCAACACTATTGTGAATCCAGACTCTGCCCCTCTGAAACCTCATTGGTCACACCTAGGGCTTGCCCCTTCTGGCACCACACCCCCTGGGACCCCTCATTGGTCCAGGTAATCTTTTGTCTTCACCTGAGACAAACTCCTCAAGACCTCCTGTTGGTCTGCATTGTATTGTCTATATCCATCCACGCATATGGCCATCAAGGTGTGCACTCAGGATGGTGCCTATACTTTGAGTACATACCCAGAGTCTCTTCTTTGGGCCTTCCCATAGCACATAATGCTGGTCATTGGTGCTATTATCTTCAAGGACCTCTGCACGTCTGGACAGGTAATATTACCCCATAACTGACCCCTCTATTTGCTATCAATCACCTCTGCTTTCTTAGTTCTGTATTGCCTGCTCTTTTTGAATGCTTAATGTGCTTATAATTAGGGATGTTCTTTAATAAAAGCTATTTAATTTACTCTTCAAACCTGGAGTCTTCCTACTGTACTGGACTTTGGTATAAACTGGTGTGCGGTCCCTGGTACCCCTCTGGCCTCCCTTGCCACATAGCTAATTTCTCCAAAAAATGAGGCAAGCCATTGGCAGTAACCGTATTACCTGAATGGGCACCAAGTCAGGAGTTGGTTTAAGATGTCTATCCATGTATATTTTTTTGTGTTGCTGAAACTGTAGTTCTTCAGTGAAGTACACATGTTTTGTGTCAACATGAAGGCATTGCTAGTGGTCTTTCAACCCTGCCCTCTTCTACCAGATAATGTGTTTGCAATTTGTTACTTTGGAGTCCTGGCAAATTGAGAGCCATTTCCATCTTCTCTCCTTCCCTTTTATTTAGATACCTTGTTATAGTGCCCCACTCCATGTGCTGTTTGTCCAACAACAAAAGGCTTGCTACAATAAATAAATGAAACAGAAATGTAGCATGAAACCATTAACCAGTTCTAGTACCAGATATTTTAAGAAGGCAAAACTGCATCCAAACCCCCAGTTCAATGTATCTATGCTGTGATCCACTCTGAACATTTCTCAAGGGGTATCACCTAAGACTATTTGAACTATACTAACACTGATTACCAGTGCACCTTCACTAATTCCCAGATGTCTTTAGAGCAAGACACCATAGGTCAACCACACATTAAATCACCTTCTGCTGAGCAATGACCCACAGTAAACTAGCAGTGTAGACAAGTGACAGAAAGGCCTGATAAATAAAGTTCAGTGCACAGGAAATATCCTCAACATGGAAACTACTTAATTGCCATCTTCAGAAGCCTGATGACCACTGTACCACAAACCACTATGGTACAACAGCTCACCAGGCAGTTTTGTCAACTTTTCTCACATCTGCAAACTATTTTAAAAATAGCAAGGAATTATAAATGATATGAAATGATTTATTTGATGTACCTGTTATTTTATGTTGGAGGACACTAGGGGGGCAGAAAAGAATGAGCAAAACCAATAAGGAAATGGAATGCTTTTTAAAAAGGACAGAAATGTAGGAAATATCTCTCAAAAGTGTAGAGGAGGCTGGTGAAAAAGATATACAAAATAATTATAAGAAAAGAGAAAACTGCCTTCGACAACATGTCAGAGAGAGGCTGAATTCCATGCTATTGTTTTTGGGAATCTGCAGGTATAGAATTTGTAAGTCCCCCAAATCTGTCTATAAAGACTGCTCATCAGCATCTGTGCCTCCAATTTGCATAAGTAATTGGCAAGTGATTAGGAACACACACTGACAAAAACAAGCCCAGCATGTAACAGAAGAGGGATAATTTTCATGGTTCAAATGATCCTGAAACTGGGAAAAATAATGCAAGAAAACAAGAATACACATTTAAAGATAACAAAGAATCCTGTGGCTACTTAGAGACTTCTTTGTGGCAATGTTCTATGGATTAGAGCCCAGTTCATGAGATCATGATGCATTATTCTGTCCCGGCACATAATTAAATATATGTATGTGCAGACATACACCTAGTAACTCCACTCTTGTATGTACATTTGTTCTCTGCATACAAATGCAATTTGTTTCCTTTTCAGTACTATGGTTTACAAATATTCCTCTCTCACACACCCATACATATATCTGCCAAGTGAGAATAACATTTCATGCACCTGCTGAAGTAGGCTTAGTCCTGGAAAGGTTACACCATAGTAAGTCTTTAATGTGCCTCAACAAACTAACAAAGTTATACCTTAAAGCTACAGCTCTAGATTTTCATATGATATGTATTCAGTAGCTGAATCCTCAAGCCAGGGGACTGTGGAATGAAAAGACCAATATGAAGAGCCTTAGTTCTTCAGGCGACATGAATTATGTCGAAACTCAGTTGAAATTAGAAATGCTCAAGTGCTCGGTGATTTGGCTTGTGTTCTGATCATTCATTATGTACAGAGCCAATTTTTCACCAAGCAGTTTGGTCGTTTATGAGCAGCTTAACTCTGTGTGTTGGCTAAGTTTCCAAGTATTCAAACAGTGTACTACAGTACTATGGCATCAGCAGAATGTCACACAGGTGTATCTTTGCACAGTTTTATAGGCATCATGGTGTGTCATTTAATTACCAGACCCAGCCATCCATCTTTTCCCAGGCACAATTCAAAGTGCTGGCTCTTACCAATAATGGGCTTAAATGGTTTGAGGCCAGGATATCTGAAGGACCATCTCCTCCTGTACTACCTAGCCTACCACCAGGTAATGTCCTCCTCACAAGTACTGCTCTTTATGCTCTCACCAGCAGATATGAGGAGGGCGGTGACCAGAAAGTAGGCTCTTTTAGTAATGGCACCTGATCTGTGGAATGCCCTCCTCCTTAAGTTTCACCAAGTGCCTACCCTACTCTCTTTTAGACACCAGGCCACAACATATCTTTTTATTCAGATTTTTAACTAGGGATTTTATCTTTTTAATTGCAGCTACAATCAGCTTCTAGCCTGAGGAGGATGGTTTAGGCTGTCAAGTATTTTATACATCTTTGCTTTTATCTGCTTAGATCGCTGTTAATTTTAAAGATTTTACCTTTAATGATTTTATTTTTTATGTTGTGAGCCATGTCAAACAGGTCTCTGAAGAGGTAAGACCCACAAGGATAATCAAGTGGCTTACAAGGCAGAAGGACATGGGACTAAAACTGTACAGCTCCTGTGCTATCCCACAATAGGTCAAAGTAGACCACAGAATGTTGAGGAGACCTGAGGCTCAGCTCCCTGATGTGTTTGCCCAATTCACCTGTTTGCTGTGAAGTTCATAGCATCCCTGAGTGAGAGTGCTTGGGACATTGGAGCAAGGTAGTCTGTATCTTGGACCTCAGAACTTAGGTTTGTTTGCCAGTCCCCGGGACAGAAGCACTGTACATCTTATTCCCACTTGGTTTGCTTTCAGTGACTCTATTCAACATTTGTGATTAGATCAAAGGGATTTAGATGACGCAGAATCGAAGCAATAATCAGTCTCCATAATGGCATTCTATCTTGCTGTGTTCAGAGTCAAGTCACAAGGGCTGTTCACTTGGTATGAAAGAGCTACTTTTGTTTTGTCATCTATGTAATCAAAATTAACAACCACTTTACTATCTCTAACCTGCTGCAAGTAATTAGCAGTTACTAGAACAGTACAAGATGAAGAGATTTCATTTTACCATTTCATAGAAGGGAAGGAGATGAGTAAATTAACCCTTTCGTTTGTGCTGATCTCATATACCAGGATATTTGAATGAATGGATGGTATGACTCAGAAATCATAAAGAATAATCTGTTTTGATTAAAAATATATACTAAATTTCTATTGAATATAATTTGAATGCAGAAGTCATAGGCTGAGTTCAGACTGGCAGTTTGCCCCACTAAAGCCACATTTCAGCCACGTTTTACAACTGGATTAAAGGGGGCGTTCACACAGGCACATCTGACTGGTGTTCCCCACCCATAGTCAACCCGTGCTGTTACGCTTCAGTCCCGCATTTAAAAGATACCTGGTAAAAGCGGTAGCAAATCCCTGAGAGCCCATTTATCCCCCTTTATTCCGCTTCCGGAAAGTGTGAACACCAACCCGAAAAGCTGGGAGCAACCCACATTGCGCATAAGGCAGCAGTGATATGATTGGCTGTGCTCCACTCTACCACCCAATGCAGTGCCAGCACAACAGGATCCTCCCCAAATCGGCCGGATGCGCTTATGCACACATAGCCGAATTACTAGGGAAAAGCCATTTACAGCCACACCTCCAGGCCAGCAGTCTGAACACTCCCGCACGCCTCCTCCCGGTATGTTCCCGCATCAGTTGGCGCAGTGTGACCGGGAAAACCCAGAACAGTTTGTTCCAGGGCTTTTTTGCCATGACTGGCTCCCGCTTCAAAATGCCATTCTGAACTCAGCCATAATACCTTCCAAGAGCTTGCTAGCAACAACTGAATAAGAATCAGGCTGAATTTGTTTCTTTAGTAAAAGGCAAAATATTTATGTGATCTGAAGAGAAACCAGAGTCCAGGCTGAGTTTGTTTCTTCTGTGCTTACATGCACATGGCCTGAGTGAGACCAGAAGGACAAGCCAAAGGGCAACAGTCAAGGGGCTCTTTACTCTTGGCTCTTAGCCTGCAACTAATCTTAAGAGCATAAGATGGCCTAGTGCAGCGGTGGCGAACCTATGGCACACGTGCCAGAGAGGGCACGCAGAGCCCTTTCTGTGGGCATGCGCCCTGGAGCGCCCAGCCACCGCCTTTCTCTGCGGGTACGCCGAGGCGCGCCCGCAGAGAAAGACCTCCCAAGGCCTCCCCTGCCTGCCCGCTGCCTTTCTCCCAAGGGCCCCCCCCAGCATGCCCGCCACCTTTCTCCCAAGGCCCCCCACCCAGCATGCCCGCCGCCTTTCTCCCAAGGGCCCCCCGCCTGCCCGCCGCCTTTCTCCCAAGGGCCCCCCCCAGCATGCCCGCCGCCTTTCTCTGCGGGAGTGCCGAGGCGTGCCTGCAGAGAAAGGCCTCCCATGCCCCCCGCCTGCCCGCAGCCTTTCTCTGTGGGCGTGCCGAGGCGTGCCCGCAGAAAAAGGCCTCCCAAGGGCCCCCTGCCTGCCCGCCGCCTTTCTCTGCCGGCGCGCTGGCAGAGAAAGGCCTCCAAAAGGTCCCCCCACCCGCCCTTCTCTGCCCCCCTACTTTCTTCTTTCCCTCCCTCTCTCCATCTTTCTCTTCCTCCCTCCCTCTTTCTTCCTTTCCCACTCTTTGCCACCTTTCACTTCCTCCCCATCTCTTTTCTCTTCCCCCTTTCTTTTCTTCTTTCCCAAAATTCTTTGCCCTCTTTCCCTCCCACCCTCTTTCTCTTCCTTCCTTCCTTCATCTCCATCTCTCTCTCTCTTTTCTCTCTCTCTCTCATTTACTCTCTTTCTCCCTCTCTCTCTCTCTCTCTCTTCTTTCTCTCTTTCTTGAAATTACTGAGCAGTCAGGTTAGAACGGAAAAGGAAGTCCTTCTTCAGTGATGAACACATGGAACTCACTGCCACAGGAGATGGTGGCAGCTACAAGCATGGACAACTTCAAGAGGGAATTGGATAAACATCTGGAGCAGAGGTCCATCAGTGGCTATTAGCCACAAGGTATAGATAAGAACTCTCGGTTTGGGGCAAGGGATACTCTGTATTCTTGGTGCTTGGGGGAGGGCAACAGTGGAAGGGTCTCTAGTGTCCTGGCTCCTCTGCTGGACCTCCTGATGGCACCTGGTATTTTTGGCCACTGTGTGACAGAGTATTGGACTGGATGGGCCACTGGCCTGATCCAACATTGGCTTCTCTTATGTTTTTATGTCTGTGGCAGGTGATGCTCTGTATTCTTGGTGCTTTGGGGGGGGCAACAGTGGGAGGGCTCCTAGTGTCCTGGCCCCACTGCTGGACCTCCTGATGGTACCTGGTATTTTTGGCCACTGTGTGACAGAGTGTTGGACTGGATGGGCCACTGGCCTGATCCAACATTGGCTTCTCTTATGTTCTTATGTATGTGGCAAATGATGCTGTGTATTTTTGGTGCTTTGGGGGGGCAACAGTGGGAGGGTCTCTAGTGTCCTGGCTCCTCTGCTGGACCTCCTGATGGCACCTGGTATTTTCGGCGACTGTGTGACAGAGTGTTGGACCGGATGGGCCACTGGCCTAATCCAACATTGGCTTCTCTTATGTTCTTATGTCTGGGGCAAGGGATGCTCTGTATTCTTGATGCTTGGGGGGCAACAGTGGGAGGACTTCTAGCATTTTGGCCCCACTGCCGGACCTCCTGATGGCACCTGGTATTTTTGGCCACTGTGTGACAGAGTGTTGGACTGGATGGGCCATTGGCCTGATCCAACATTGGCTTCTCTTATGTTTTTATGTCTGTGGCAGGTGATGCTCTGTATTCTTGGTGCTTTGGGGGGGGCAACAGTGGGAGGGCTCCTAGTGTCCTGGCCCCACTGCTGGACTTCCTGATGGTACCTGGTATTTTTGGCCACTGTGTGACAGAGTGTTGGACTGCATGGGCCACTGGCCTGATCCAACATTGGCTTCTCTTATGTTCTTATGTATGTGGCAAGTGATGCTGTGTATTTTTGGTGCTTTGGGGAGGCAAAAGTGGGAGGGTCTCTAGTGTCCTGGCTCCTCTGCTGGACCTCCTGATGGCACCTGGTATTTTCGGCCACTGTGTGACAGAATGTTGGACTGGATGGGCCACTGGCCTAATCCAACATTGGCTTCTCTTATGTTCTTATGTCTGGGGCAAGGGATGCTCTGTATTCTTGATGCTTGGGGGGCAACAGTGGGAGGGCTTCTAGCATTTTGGCCCCACTGCCGGACCTCCTGATGGCACCTGGTATTTTTGGCCACTGTGTGACAGAGTGTTGGACTGGATGGGCCACTGGCCTGATCCAACATTGGCTTCTCTTATGTTTTTATGTCTGTGGCAGGTGATGCTCTGTATTCTTGGTGCTTTGGGGGGGGGCAACAGTGGGAGGGCTCCTAGTGTCCTGGCCCCACTGCTGGACCTCCTGATGGTACCTGATATTTTTGACCACTGTGTGACAGAGTGTTGGACTGGATGGGCCACTGGCCTGATCCAACATTGGCTTCTCTTATGTTCTTATGTCTGGGGCAAGGGATGCTCTGTATTCTTGATGCTTGGGGGGCAACAGTGGGAGGGCTTCTAGCATTTTGGCCCCACTGCTGGACCTCCTGATGGCATCTGGTATTTTTGGCCACTGTTTGACAGAGTGTTGGACTGGATGGGCCTTTGGCCTGATCTAACATTGGCTTCTCTTATGTTCTTATGAAAACTGGCACTATCAGAAAATGGTTGCTCATCTGAATGCTCTCTAGGGCTGCCCCTCTAATGATAAAGTCTCGGTGCCCCTGGGCCTGCGAGATGAGATTTTGTTCTAACAAGTGGAGCAGAGGCTAGGAATCAGATATTGTAATACCCTTGACAACAGCTTTCCTCTTCGAAGTTTGCTCGCTGCATGTTTACTGAGTATCTTAAGAGTGTGTGGAAAGTGGCAGTATGCACTGTAGTGCTGCGCTGTTAGTAACCCATTCACCAAGTGGTTGGAGTAGTTACCTCAGCAGTTGTATTCCTTGCACTTTCCCTCTTGTCATTTCCGTTTTCACTGACCTTAAACTCATGTATTAGCACTTAGTTCAGATAAAGTGCTACAGAAGATGTTAATGTATGAGTTGTTTTTTCTAAATTAAAACCTCAGTATTCAGGTTAAATTGCCGTGTTGGCACTCTGCGATAAATAAGTAGGTTTTGGGTTACAGTTTGGGCACTCGGTCTCTAAAAGATTCGCCATCACTGGCCTAGTGGATCCAGGACCCATCTGAGATTTTGAGTATTCTGGCCTATTTATTTGATTCCATTTTTTTCTTTAAAATACATTTTGTGGCCTGGGGGGCAATAGGAATAAAATAAAAATAAAATACCATGCTCTAAACTCAGGACTGTTTCTGAAACTCCATGATGTTTTGTCAATGATGCACATGTATTCCAAGTCACAAAAAAAAATCCCTATCACAATTTTGGTTAGAGCAGACACCGTAAGCCCCAGAGGGAGCCTACCCCTCTCTGTTGCCTCTGTGGTCAAATCTGCATTTGTCTTTCCCACCGCTGTCCCAGCCTTCTGACTCCGTCTTCAAAAAGCTGTCTACATCTGCTTTCATTTTCACACTTCAACAGTGCTAGCATACTTTTGCATGTCTGCATATGTTTATTGTCCTCTTGTGGCAGCTCCACTGTCATTGTGCCTCCTCACTGCTTTAAATGAATCTTCTCCAAACAACTCTTCAAACAAGCACAGAGAAAGACGGCATCATAGCAGCATGAAACTGATTTAAAAATGCAAATGCAGATTCAACCTTTCACTTTTGCTGCCTTTCTCACGACCCAGTCACTGTGGACACTAAATGCCTGAGTTTTATGCCCCAGAGAAATGGGAGACAGAGAGGACAGAAATAAAAGTAGAGAATCCTCCAGATTCCCCAACTCTAGCATGCACAAACATAGCTGACATAGCAGAAATCAAGGTGTATTCAGGCCTGAGAAACTGTGCATGGAAGACCATAACTACTGAGAACCTCCCCCCTAGCTTGCTCAAACAGGATGTTGGGCTGGAACATAAACATGTTATGCTGGGACTCTTTCCTCACTGTAAAAATCTTCAAAGGTAGCATGGACTTCCATCTTTCCATCGCCGCATCTACCCATTAAATCTTGTTCTGTGCCTACATTATTTAACAAAAATAAAGTAATATTGTAGACTCTTTTTACTTGACTTTCCATTTTATACTAAAATTTGAATTTTATTTTGAGACAAATGTTTTATGAATGCTGAAATTGGGGGTGGGGTCTACAACCAATTCCTTTTTCGTTTAAACAAACTGGTGATTTTCCCTCTAGCATTCACATTTCCAGATTTTTTAATAGCAGGGTCTCACAACTTTTGACCAGAAATAAAGTAGATTGCTGTTATTGATAGCAGTAGGCAACAAAACCTAGAAACCACGTCTGCTTACTTACTCATCTTCACAGATTTCCAGAAGGCAATAGCTACTTCATGGAATGACAGAATGTGATTTCAGTTATGATTAATAGGAAGCCCAGTAATCATTCTTTACAAATCACGCTTCTTTAAAAAGTGAAGAGATCCTGGCACTCAGAAATATCATCCTTGTGCCCCAGCTATAGAACAATTCATTCCAGTTATTCTCTCCCAAACTTGATTTCATGGGCACTGAAGGAATTCACAAAGTACCAGAGAAACAAGTACTTGGGAATTAATTATAACAATAACCAATAGGAGAGTTAAATTTAGATGGTTCGTGGATGGGGACTTGCTGGAATGAGGACAGTCCTACCAATATCTGGGTCTTGTATCACATTCATCCAGGAAATGGTCAGCACATTTCCAACATGCATGGGCTTTAAGCCATTCTGGCCAAGCAATTACTCAAATTTATTATGCTAAGGGTTGTTTTGTTCCAGCTGTAGTTCACATATACAAGGTCAGAATGTGCCTCAGTTACTTTACAGGGGGACTATTTGGCTTGACGGATGTAATCCAAACACAGAGAAAATACCAGTTCTACTCCTCAGAGGCATTCTGGGACTTTATAAATGTGGACCAACCATGGTTATGAGCCTTGTGATGGGCTTGCAACCACAAACTTCTGGCTGGCTATCTCCCATAAAGATTCTTCCTCTAATTTTGCTTCTTTGGTCTGGACAAATGTATTTATGTGTAAATGGAAGAAACTTATAGTCAAAGAAATTAACAGTGCAGGATTTTCTCCTCGGCTCTACAGCCTGAAAAAAGTCCATTCATTAGTCAAGCAAAAGTTTTGTGATGTCGACTCCAAAGAACATCCATAACCTGGCATATAGACCTTGCTCTTCTTTCCGATTGACTGAAATTTCTGATTACTTAAGAAAAGTTAGCCGTCTTGCTGAGGAGAATAAGCACATATCCTAACATGCACAGGTGAAAGCTGTGGCCATGTTTTTTGATGCAGCCTCTGAGACATGGTCCTGGCTGGCAAAATAACCATTAATCAAAATTCTAAGATTTGCTGTTCTGTTCTAATAATTTATTTTAAAGGTACAAAAAGAATCTTCTTACCCAGATCAATTAATATTTTAAACTGCTTCAGGTTTTATATTGTTTTATGCTACGCTGTGTTTTGAATAGAACAAAGTTTGAGTCCAGTGGCACCTTTAAGACCAACAAAGTTTAATTCTGGGTATAAGCTTTCCTGTGCATGCAAGTGTGCCTGCACACAAAAGCTGCTGCCCAGAATTAAACTTTGTTGTTCTCAAAGGTGCCATTGGACTCAAATGTTGTTCTGTTGCTTCAGACCAACATGGCTACCCACTTGAATGTGTTTTGAATAGTAGGTTTCAATAGTTTTTATGATGTTTTATGTTTTAATTATGTTTTAGTTTATAAGCCAACTCAAGCAGGTTCCCTGGGCAGACAACTTAGACATTTCCCAAATAAATATATGCCTAGGACTGCAGTGATAACATTTGTTTCATTGAATTTATTTAATGTTAAATAATTGATATCAGGTCATCTATCTTTTTTTTTTTTTTTGCATGTTTGCGTGTGGCTGTTTGGTGCATCTTGACTAGGGTTACAATTTTCAGCGTATCTTAAAAATGCATAGTATGGTGCCATGCACTATAGCTTCTATTGTTACTGATTTATAGATCCAAGCAATCTTTCTTTCAACAGAATCAGAAGTTCAGTTCTTTCTATAAATCTTTATAGTTAGAGATGGGTTATTGAGTAAGAGTTTGCAAATTGTAGCATAGGTTTCTGAGGAAATGTAGATCAGATAACCATATGTGTGAAAGTAGCCCTATCCAATGACTGGGAAAATACTGGATTTTACAAGCCTTTTCACACTATCTGGAATTGCATATAATGAATGAACAGAGGAGGAGAGTGGGAGCAGACTTCATCCATACCAACATACTCTACTGAAGCTTGAAAGAGAGCCTATGAATGTTCTACTGGATATATACAGGACTCTCTCTGGACAGTCATGGGTTCCGAAAATCAGAGTTCACAGTGAGTTGGAGAAGGAACCCAAGGAACACATATACGAATGCAGTTTAATTCTGACCACTGAAAGAATGAGCACAGGTCAAAGGTGAAGCACACTGCTGTGAGCCTGCTCCTCCTCCTGCTATGCACTCTCAATAAACAGGTCCACGAATGACTTATGTCTTCTTCCATTTGGATGGGATGCCTGCATTGGTGGAAGTGCCAGTATGCCAGTATTTTATTGGTTCAACTAGTAAAGTCAAGTTCTGTTCAGCAAGTACTAGGGTATGAAAAGCTAAGTTCAGTAAGACTCTGCCCACAACCCACGCTATTGTGTCTACAAGCCATCAGGTTCCTCCAAGCTTTTCGGCTGAAAGTCTCTTTCTGACTCCACTTCTAAGTGTTATTTTTTTCACTGGCTCTGTCATTTGTGCCTGACAAGGGTGGGTAGGAGGGTTCTTTTTTTAAAAAAACAACAACCCAAAACCCAAATAATCAGTAATTCTATGGCTTTATTCAGGCATTAAGACAAGCTTTGATTAAACGGATATTTTTTCTGCAACAGACATGGCCATGCACTTCTCTTGCTCACCCCTTCTCCTCTTATGCAAAATACAAAGTTTCCAGGTTTGATAAGCTTCAGGAGTTTGCTTGTTCCACACAAACTAGAATTTTAAACAGGAGATTAAACCAAGGTTGAGAATCCTAGTTTGTTAGAGGCAAACAAACTCCAGTTCATCCAGGTGAATGCAGTTGGATGTCATGGGGAACTAGAATGTGTTCTCAAATCTGGCACCATCATGTTCTGAATTTGAGGGAGGAAAGAAAGGTGGGAGGACAGCACATGGACATATTAAATTATGTTCATTTCCACAGCAGAAAATCTCAGTTTAACAGCAGCTTGTTGTGACATCTGAAAGTATCCTATATCATGTTGGACTCCCTAAGAATTCACAAATTCAGAGTTAGACCACTGTTCTCTTCAGGATGGCATTTTGACTGTAAGCTGTGGTCAGCCTAATCCTGCAGACAGTTTTGCCATCAACATTAATCAGGAAAGGAGAAGTGGGTATTTGGTGTAGTGGTTAGTGTTTGGTTGTAGAGGTTAAGTGTGTGGACTCTAATCTGGGAGAACCAGGTTTGATTCCCCACTCCTTCACATGCAGCTGCTGGATGACCTTGGGCAAGCCATAGTTTTGTCAGAGCTGTCCTTGAAAGAGCAGTTCTCGAAAGAGCTCCCTCTCAGCCCCACCTACTTCACAGGGTGTATGTTGAGGGAGGGGAAAGGAAAGGAGTTTGTAAGCCACTCTGAGACTCTGAGTGAAGGGCGGGGTATAAATCCAATCTCCTCCTCCTTCTTTCTTTAATTTACCTGTACATAAGAAAGACTTGGATCCTCCACAAATAAAATAGAAGGAGCTAAGTTTGGGCAAGAAGCAGGAATGGGGGAGAGGATAAGGGGAAGCAAATATCAAGGGGAATATGGGGGGGGGGAAGAGTCAATGAGTGGAAGAAGAAAAGAACAAGGGGGTGAAGCAAGCATCTGAGGGAAGAAAACAGCAAGTGAATTGCTTCCCGCGGGGGGGTGGGGGAGATGAATTGAGAGAAACACAGTAAGCAAACAGAAGCAGAGCAAGAGGCACAAGGCAGGGGCTCACAAGCAGGATGGGGTTTCCTTGCCCCCTTGAGTAAAATTGCCAGGCAGTACCTGCCAACCAGCAGGAGGATTGTGGGCATGACGCTGCCTGCAGTGCTACATCACTTCTGGTAAAAGCCCAGAAGTGACACAGGTAGCTCTCTAGGAGGTAGCTACCCTATGTCACATCTGAGCTTTTACCAGAAGTGATGTAGAGCTACAAGTTTGACAGCCCTACCCACTAGTCCTCCTCTTGCCGAATTAAAAGGGTGTGACTCTGCTGATGACTACACTGTAAATGGTATAATGAAGCTTGAAGCCCAGTTAATCCTCATTTCTACTTTCCATGGTTTTAATGAATTCTTTTGTTAAAGTCCGAAAGGGTTCCTATAAAAACTATGAAGAATAGAGGGTGCAGGCACTTCTATTAGGTGCTCAAGGAAAAGAATCTGGTCCTTCCCTGTTTCTTGTGTAGCAAAAGAATTACAGGCTGGCCACTGACTTGTGCTGCCTGAGATGAAAAAGCAGAACAAATGTTTCCAGTTAGCCCAGCATGGTGGTGTTATGGCTCACTGTCACTGTAGCCCAAGCAAGCAGTTCGACAGGTACCACTGGGGTCCAAATAATTTCTTGACCTCCTCAGTGCAACTGTACACCTCTTTCCTGTGTCCAGCACTGAACTATTCCCATATATTAAGTACTTGGAAAGAGAGAGAGGAGATATAAGTCAGCAGGAAATGGCTTCAGTGAACATCTGCTATAAGCTGTCTGTAGAGCACTAGATGAATGTGAACTCTTGAAATTAATCAACCAGGCCATGACCTTACTGAAACATTTATGGAAAAGCAGTTACAAACCATGGCAACATAACTTCTCTGACTTGCTCTCCGTCACACAGGCTGGCCCCAGCACCCACACTCTTCTCAGTCACAAAAGGGCTAAGAAGCACAATGCTGACAATTAATAGTGTGAACTCTGGGAAAGGTCATGCTTTAGATTAGATTCTGTGAAAGTGTGGGACTTTTATCAATTATCTTCAAGCAGTGTTGAATTTCACAGGCTTTTCTCACTGGAGAGGTGTTGTACAACTCTAACTTCTCCCAGACTCCTGGGGCCTTTTCACGCATGTAGAGACAATCTCCAAGTAGAAGAAAATGTATATTTTGTCATGTCTGATAACAGTCAGTGTAATGTAGTGGTTTGCCTATCAGACTAGAGCTAGGGAAATCTAGGTTCTAATCCTTACTCAGCTATAAATACCTGAGACAACCATGGAGTTGCCAGCTATGGGTGGAAGTGGGGAATCCCTTGATTTCATGGGCTCCTGTCTGCTGCCAGCCAGCTGGCCAGCAGGGGAAGCCCCATCCCCAACAGCCAGGCTCTGGTGCAACATCCCTAGCATGATGACATCACTTCCATGTGATGTCATAATGCCACGGATGTTATGTGTGGTGACCTTGCCCTGCCTCCCACTCCTGGAAAGCTCCCTCCCACCCCCCAGCAGTGAGAGCCAAGGACCTGACAACCTTAGCCAACCACTCTTGCAGTGCAACCTAAATTGTGGAATAAAAAATGGGGGAGGAACCGTGTTGGCTGCTCTGAGCTCCTTGGAAGAAATACAGGGGGAAGTATGATCAATAGATGTGAGAAGTATGGTGCAAATGTTCTTATAGGTGCATTGGCTTCCCAACAGAGATACTTATGGCAAAAAGAAGTGCATCATGTGTCACACAACAGTATACATACTTTTTTCTTGTGCTCAGACTTCACAGCCTGTGACCCTTTAAGCCAAACACTGCTCACTAATGATATATGGTGACCTGCCTGGTGCTCAATGAACTTCCTGGCACTGCAAAAACAAGGATAGGGTTGCCAGTTCCAAACTGGGAAATTCCTGGAGATTTGGAAGCAGAGCCAGGGAGAGGAGAGAGCTCAGGAGAGATATGATGTCATAGAGTCCATTCTTGAAAGCTGCTGTTTTCTCCAGGGGAACTGATCTCTGTAGTCTTGAGATCAGATGTAATTACGGGAGAACTCCAGCCCCCACCTGGAGGTTGACAACCCTATGACTCAAGGATTTGTTGGGCCACAATAAGGGCTGGTGGCTTTATTCGGCATGCTGCACACACATTATGCAGATGTGCCCCACACTGAGGTTATTCTGCATCATTTCCTGAACTTTCAAAAGGTTTTTATGTCAATGTGGAGGACCCAACCTCCCCCCAAGAAGCCTTCCTCCAGCCTAAGAATGCTGCTTCTGATTTCAGCGGCTTTTCCTTCAACAAAGAGCCTCTTAATTTGCAGGAAGGCTTTGAACTTGAGCCAAGAGGAAGGATAGGGTATAAATATTTAAACTGTGGTTAGTGGGGTGGTAGGATAGGGGTAGGATCAACCTCATGATATGATTAGCATTTAAAAATATGACACCTTTCCAGATAGTTTTTTAAATGAAAAACAATGCTTCTTACAGCAACAATATTAAGAACTTTCCATTTTGTTATCAGCTAGACCCTCTTGCAGAAGTGCAGTATGAAACCAGACACCCCTCTTTAATTATTACCCCTAAATCGTGTGTGTACTGTTCAGCCTGACCTAGAAATTGAACTAAGATGGAGTTAGAAGCAAACAAAATGGATGCTGATCAGAGACAAGCCTGGGAAATTATTTTGGGTAGGTGACTCAGGGCAGCTGACTTACTAATGGATCTCTTCCCTCCCTAAATGAGATATTAAATCTCAATAATGGGTTTCCTAAGAACCTCTCCCCACACCCATTTCTGCTTTCCTTTACACACTTGCCTTAATTAATGGGCTATTCATATAGTTAGCCTCTCCTATCCTGCCTTCAAGGGTCATCAGAGAATTGTTCCAGTTTTAATTTCCATCTGACATTCGAATCAAGGAACCTTGTCATGAATCAAGGAGTACTGTGAATCAGGAACTACAATTCCCATAAGGCTGCATTGAAAAGATGCATACATGAGTCATTCCTAAACTGGACTTTTCAACTGCCATTACTGAAGACTGAATCTGGCAGCTATAAGAGACTGAGGAACACTTTGCATCACTAACCATGAAATTGAGATATTTCATGTCCTGAAAGAATGTGGCTAATAGCAGAGGGAGAGGAGAGGAAGCAGTGGCAGATGGGGGGGGGAGCCACAGGAGAAAAAGCCATGGGAAACCAATGGCACATGCACCAGGGACTTTTTTTTGCACATTCAAACATGTGCTACAAATACAAACAAAAAGCCTTCCCAACATTTGAAATTATAAATTACAATCTGCTTAGAAATTGTAAACTGAACCAGAAGGTTATCAGGCTTCATGAACTACAGTAACTTATCAACAGTATAAAACATACTTCAGCAATTGCAGTGTGTGTAGAATTGTACACTCTGCACTGTGTGAGTGTGTATAATGTTTCATCAAGTCACAGCCATCATATGGCAACAGGGTTGTCAAGGCAACTGTCCGGGGTTAGGACCATAGGCCCATCCCATGGCTGCAGGTCCTGATGCCCACTGACTTGGAGAAGGCCCCAAGGTCACCCCAAACCCCAGCCCCCCAGATTTACCTGGGCCACCAGCAGAGAAATGAGGGCATCTGGGGCCTAGTAAGGAGGCGCACTGGGAGTGAGCCATGCCAGTTGCAGTCACAGGAGAGAGGCACAGCCAGGAGAAGCTGCCACAAAGGGCCCAGGAGCAATGGTGGCTGCCAGCATTGGAAAGAAACCTCTGGCAGCCCACAAGAATCCAGTCCTACCCCACTTCTGGAAGATGCCTCGAGAGGCTGATTTTCCTTCGGAGGACCGGATGACAGCCCATTCTTTAGCCCAGGTTCCAGGGGCAATGCAGAGTTGTGAGGGGAGGGCCCAGCCGAATTGTGAGGGGAAGGCCCAACCCATGCCACAATGAGAGTGAAAGGGCAGAGTCCTAGCCCAGGACAAGGCCAACAGGAGCCAAAGCTGGGCCCAGGGAAGGAAGGAAGTGGCAGAGCTGACAGGGTGGAGGGAGGTATAAAAGGAGGCTCCTGTAAGCAGGCCAGGGACGAATGGATTGGAGACCTACATTGGACAGACAAGGTCTTCCAG
Source organism: Gekko gecko (assembly GCA_029375565.1). NCBI lineage: Eukaryota > Metazoa > Chordata > Lepidosauria > Squamata > Gekkonidae > Gekko > Gekko gecko. The sequence continues at coordinate 126,068,996 of JAPDNY010000007.1, forward strand.
TCAGGAAGAGGAGGTCCAGGGTGGCTTGAACCCACTCCCATTCTGAGGCCTGTGGAACATCCTGACATCAGCATGCGAGACAGTGGAAGGCAGCATCCCCCAGGGGGTGGCCTTGGGGCATGACAGCAACAGACTAACAGAGATGGTTTGTCATTGCCTTCCTCTGCATAGAGACCCTGATTGTGGTCTTCAATCCAATTCCTAACCAGAGCTGACCCTGCTTAGCTTCTGAGATCTGATGAGATCAGGATAGCCTCGGCTATATAATGCCTTAAAGTTTATCACTGATGCACATATGCACTATAGAGAGAAGATGCACCACTCCCCAGCTAGAGATTTAAATTTTAGAGGTCCACTGAGGGGACAGACACTGAAGAACATCAGCCATAGCAGATCACCTTAACAGAACATTACCAAGGTATCCCCAAAAGACAAATATACAGACGACAGAGAGACGGTGTAATCACATCATTGTAGCTCAGCCAAGCACTTGAGAATGATACATCAAAAATTCCTCTCATTTCTATAAAGGCTTCTCATATGCTGGTGAGGATAAAAGAATAGAGGAAAATAAATTTCTCTCCCTCCTATGCTGCCCGTCTTGTTTCTCCCAACTGGCATGAAATCAAGCAACTGGCTTGTGTTGTCTTCCGCAGATGTCTCAGCAGTGGCACTTCCACAGCTGTGCCCGGCTGCCACATGGCGGTTTCAGCTGCTTCTTCCCTCTGTATGTTTATAAAGATGCTTTTGAAACAGAACAAGAAGCTTGAAAAGACAACAGAGACATTACAAGTTATGGTAAACATGTCAAACTTTCCTCCTTCATTCCTTTGTCTCTTTTAAAAAGCGGGGGAAACCCTGAGTTCTATTTATTAATATGTGTTATTGCACTTTCCTAAATTCAAAAATGGGTACAATTCTGTACTCCCCATCATATATTTCTTTTCAGATACCACTTCCTACACTTTTTGTTGAGTGTTAAAATTCTTGGGAGCTGAAAGGATGTGGATCTCATATACAGAGTTGAAACAACTGGAGTTATTTTCTCTGTGGGAAATTTCTACAAAGACTATTTTCTTTGTTTAAGACATATAGAATCATAGATTCACAGAGTTGAAAGGGACCCTACAGGCCATCTAGTCCAACCCCCAGGATCAGCCTAGAACACCCCTGACCAGTGTTTGTCCAGATGCTGCTTAAAGACTGCCAGTGAGGGGGAGCTCACCACCTCCCTAGGCAGTGGATTCCACTGTTGCACAACTCTTATTGTAAAAAAAGTTTTTCCTAATCTCCAGCCAGTACCTTCCCAGCCTTAATTTAAACCCATTATTGTGACTCCTATCCTCTGCTGCCAACAGGAACGGCTCCCTGCTATTCACAGGCTGTGTGGTGGAAGTCCAGTCAGTGGCTAGTTCTGCCTCTTGGGCAATAGACCTTTTATTGCTTTCCACCACTGTGGTATGGTGTGGACATAAGAACAAACAATGGCTTGTCATTATTACATGACTGAGCCTGGGGCTGTGCGCTTGTTTTTCCCTTTGGATGCAGTCCTGGTACCCTATCTTCAGAGAGGTGTGGGGAAAGGGGAAAGGTTTTCCATTGCAGCATAAGGGGAGCCAGCCCACCTTGATGCTGCCCACCTTACATGTGGTATCAAGGATGGAAGGCCATATAGGGGGGCGGTGACCACCCTACCCCCCTCTTTGGCCATTGCCACACAAGACAGAGGACAGCAAGAACCAACCAAGGAAGGCACCATGTGGAGATTCCCAACAGGGAATCCAACATAAGCCTGCCCAACAAGCTCAAGTTCCAGTTACCTCACTGGCATCTGTGGGTGGACACTGTAGCAAGCAGCAGCCATGCTGGCCTCTCAAGAGCATGAAGGCAGCTGCCGGGAACTGCACGCTAGACACACCAGCCATCCCCTTGCAGATGGGTGCCTATAGTACATGCCACCCATGCCAACTTCCCCTCATTTCCCCACAAACAAAATGGTGGACCACTAGGTGCCAGAGGACATGCCAGCCATGTTGGTGTCTAACTGGCAATTCCTGCATCAGCCCCACAGGCTTCCTAGAGCAGTGCAAACATCTCTTCCAAGGCCCTTTCCTCCTGGCTCCTATAGCCTGCCAGTCATGTCAGTCACCCACCTGATTAGTGATCACTAGTGAGCTTCTTAGGGGCATTCCTCAAATGCTCCCTGTTCTTTTGAGTGCCCCAGACATAATTCTTTTTGTTCTCTGCACCTAGCATGCATGTGGTGTGGGAGTAACCCCCCCCCCCAGCCGAATCAGAGGAGCAACCAAAAATCAGGAAATACTGTGCTACAGATGATTACAAAGTATTTCAAGTAATTTTATTCATCATTATATTAATTATCACATAAACATTAACACATAGAAAGAATCATATATCCAAACACCTAAGTATCGCCTTTTTATATAACAAAAGATATTGCACAACCTCTTTATTAATACCAGTCCTCCTTAATTGTACAAAAGTTTTAAGAAGGTGGACTCCTTTAAGTCTATTTTGAATTAGTGCTCATTCTTCCTCCAACAGAGGTCCAGATATCCTCCTGTTTCATGGTCTTCATCAGGAGTTCAACAGATATTTCCAAGCACAAGTTTGCCAAATACCAAAATAGTTATCCAAATTTAACCAATGAATGCTGCAAAAAGTCTCTCTTAGTGAGCTCAAGGCTTCCTCAAAAGTGACAATATATAAAAACGTGAAAATATATAAAAATGAAAAAATATATAAAAATTACTTGAGATACTTGGTAATAATCTGTAGCAAGGTATTTGCTGATTTTTGATATTTCCTACATACCGTGGGTCCTATTTTGGTTTTGTGAATCAGAGAAGCAGGCATCCACTCTGGCAGGGCATCTGTTTTGCATGCAGTGGGCTCAAAATTCTACTGGGCAGCATTACTGGGGTAGAGAGGCAACTCTTTATCTCTAAGGGGATCATCCACAGAGACACTGTTGTGGACATCCACAGTGTTTTCTAATGGGCTCAAAGAGAGCTACTCAGGAAGGCAGTGATCCGTAGCCGCAGCAGCCAAGGCAGGCAAAAGAGTACCCAACAAGAGCTAGCATCCAAGAGGAGCCTAGAGCCACCCAAGGCAAAACACAAACCAGGCCATGCCAGTACCATGAGTGACATGTGCGTCCAGCAGGGCTGGCAAAAAGAGGGAAGTGTAGCTGGGCTGAAGCTGAGCTTGTGTGCAGTATTACAGAGCACATGGAGGTGCTAGAAAGCCAAGTGCAGAGGGGGCTGTTTGGATTATACAGTACATAAAAGGAGGGAACCCAACAGAGCAACACAATGGCCAGCTACACAGAAGCAGGTGAGTACATTGATACAACTGTTACAACTAGCATTGCATGGACAGTTGAGGCACCTGCACTCATACCACACCCAAGATATATGGCATCATGGGCATACTTCCCACCCACCCACCAAGGAAGCATGTAGTCTCATCCCGCACCGTGGCAAGGAAATCAGCAACTGTGGTGTACCAGTGGCCAGAGGCATGGTCCTAGCACAACTGCAACCACTCTGCAGCCTCACACAGATGTCTGATGCTGGCTCCAGGTCCTTGATTGATGCTGACCCCAGACTTCCTCAAGGTGAGACCTGTCACCCAGAACAACCCCCAGAACCTGCCAATGCCTCAGGGAGCTGCTGTGACACACCTGGAAGGGCCAATGCTCTGGAGCAGGGAGGGAGCAGGCTGACCAAAGCAGAAGCAAGCAGCCAAGCCCAGGAATGGCTGCAGCTGTGGCTCACCAAATGAATCCAGTGAAGTCATCAGCTGGCTCTGCAGAAGCAGCACTGGCCAGGAATGAACCCCTGGAGGGCTAGCTGGCCAGGAAGCTGCCTGATGCCAAGGATGAGACCCACAGCAGTCCTTTCCCCCAGCCAGGACTAACTTGATGATGGACTCAGGTGGGGGCAAGGCTTGGAAAGTTCATGGACAGGGCAGAAGGCCAAGTATGTCATGGTCCAGGACCCAAGGAGCAATGAGAGGATGATGGCAAGAGTGTCTGAGTAGGGAGAACTGAGTTGGCCCTGGAAGGACTGTGGTGATGCAGACCTAGGTGGATAGGTTGGGGAGGGTGAAGAAGGTGAGACATCCTGGGTGAACAAACATGTGGACAAGGGGGACCCAATAGATGTTGTTTACCTAGACCTCCAGAAAGCTTTTGATAAAGTTCCTCATCAAAGGCTCCTAAGTAAGCTCAATAGTCATGGGATAAAAGGAGAAGTCCTCTTGTGGATCAAAAACTGGATAATTAATAGGAGTGAGTATAAATGGGAAATTTTCACAGTGGAGGGTGGTAAGCAGTGGGATACCTCAGGGATCAGTACTCGGTCTGATGCTTTTTAACTTGTTCATTAATGATTTGGAGTTGGGAGTAAGCAGTGAAGTGGCTAAATTTGCGGATGATACAAAATTGTTCAGGGAGGTAGAAACCAAGGAGGTTTGTGAGGCACTCCAAAGGGATCTGTTGAGGATGGGCGAGTGGGTATCAATGTGGCAAATGGGCTTCACTATGGCCAAGTGCAAAGTGATGCACATTGGGGCCCAAAATCCTAACTATAAATACACATCAATGGGGTCCAAACTGGCAGAGACTGACCAAGAGAGAGATCTTGGAGCCAATGCTACTAGGAATGGAATTTTAAAAAAAATCAGCCAGTATCATAATGCCTCTGTATAAATCGATGGTGTGACCTCATTTGGAATATTGTGTGCAATTCTGGTCACCACACCTCAGAAAGGATATTATAGCAATAGAAAAAGTGCAGAAAAAGGCAATCAGAATGATAAAGGGCTTGGAACACTTTCCCTAGGAAGAAAGGTTAAAGCGCTTGGGGTTCTTTAGCTTGGAGAAATGATGACTGAGGGGTGACATAATAAACGTTTATAATATTATGCATGGGATAGAGCAGGTAGAGAAAGAAGTACTTTTCTCCCTTTCTCACAATACAAGAACTCGTGGGCACTCAATGAAATTGCTGAGCAGTTGGGTTAGAACAGATAAAAGGAGTGATTAACACATGGAATTCTCTACTGCAGGAGGAGGTGGCAGCTACAAGCACGGACAGCTTTAAGATGGAATTGGATATACATATGGAGCAGAGGTCGATCAGTGGCTATTAGCCACAAGGTATAGATAGGTCTGGGGCAAGTGATGTTCTGTATTCTTGGCACTTGGGGGTGGCGACAGTGGAGGGCTTCTAGTGTCCTGGCCCCACTGATAGACCTCCTGATGGCACCTGGTTTTTTTGGCCACTGTGTGACAGAGTGTTGGACTGGATGGGCCATTGACCTGATCCAACATTGGCTTCTCTTATGTTCTTATGTTCTAAAAGGGAGGCTCCAGGAACAGGCCATAGAGGAAGTGGTTGACCTACCTACCTATAGGAAGTACCAAGGGTTCAGTCTGATGGGGGGGGAGAAACAAGCATCCCCTCTCCTCCCATTCTGAGGACTGTTGAAGCCTCTCTTGGAATGCAGGCAAGATGGCTGACCACTTGTCATCACACGAGCTGGCCAAGCCTCACAGTAGGACAAGTCCTATGGGTAGGTCACATGGCCCCATTTGCAACCACTGAGAATTGTTGGCTAGGTGAGAGGGGTAGGCATGGCCAACTGATGTCATCACAGGGCAGTTCTGCACTCAATGGATACTCAGGTGACCCCATGGATGTTGGCTGGGCCTGGGACATCAGGGCAGCAGCAGTCTGCTTTTCCCCCTCTAAACAGATCATGATTTGCAATCCTGGTTTAGAGGGAGGAGTTTGCTTTTCGACAAAGACTGCATCGAGGGATTCAATAGACTTCACAGAGAATAGGCTCAGCAGGCAAACATATTGTGTTTGGCAGCCAAAATCATTTGTGATCCAAATCTGGCTTGCCATTGTCTGAGTCCAACAGTTTTCTAAGAGCTATCTAATAGTTTTGCAGTTGTCTAGCAGCTGTGGTAGTGTTTTGTTTCCTTATGGTGGAGATCCATTTCTTTGCCTTGAGGGTGTTCTTGCCTCTGTGCAGTAGGTGAAATGGACTCTCTCCCAGGATAGTGGGTGGTCAAGTCAGGTAATCAAATAGCACCTTCTATAACGCTGTGCAAAAATGTGCATGCATAAAATATCCTTGATAACACAGACTTAAACATCAAAAAATGCACCCTGAACTGGATAGCCTGGGCTAGCTTGATCCCATCAGATCTTGGAAGCTAAGCAGGGTCAGTGCTGGTTGGTACTTGGATGGGGAGACTCTTGAGGAATACCAGACTCGCAACACAATTTGCCAACCAAATGAAAAAGAAGATGAGTGGCCACCACGCTGGCAAGTGTTCAAGCATTCAATAAAGCTGTGGTTTTGCATGAAAGAGTTTGATTTTTGAGCTGTGAAAAAGAAATGATGGAAAGAAAGGAAGCATGCTAGCCTGAGAACCCTCCAGGCTTAAGCTGTGCCTATGATTCTTTTAACCTTGTTACAAGAGAAAAGCAGATTCTTGAGCCTGCTGCAAAATTAAAAAGTAGATTCATTTCTCTATCGATGTTTAAAGCATAATACACAAAGTGTAGCTTGCCAGTGCTGCATATTTCCATTACCTAACATCTTATCTGAGGAGAAGCCATTTGGCCCTACAGTTTATTGTTTATCCTCAACGGACTCAGATTTTTGCTTATGAAACACTATTTTCCCACTTAACCACATATGTGCAATACGTATCAATTTTCTACAGCACATTTAAACTTTGTTTATAATGCCACACCAGTTGAACAGCCAGTTCACACACATGATGATGCAAAATGCATAGCTGAGCAAGACATTGCTGTGCAAAAACAAGCACTTCTCAAAGTATGCATCTGAAAACTACAACTGTAGCATCATCAACAAGGCAGAAGACAAACACACATGACCTTCAGAAAACCTGGACACAGATCAAAACACCCATAGATTCACCCCAGTGAAGAAATGCTCTCTAACTCACATTGGCACACATGCTAATATTTTGTTTAATAGTTTCTATCATGTGGCTTTCCCTAGGTTAGATGGACAGACTGCCTGTGATAACTCTCTTGCTGCGGGACTGATAACTCTGTGTCATTATAGCTTCCCAGATAATGGCAAAAAGGATTAAAGCGAGGAGAGCAAAGGACATCAGAAGAGGGGTTATATAAATCTTGGATGTCACCTTTCCCCAAAATGTCTGTACACCCATTCTAACAAAAGTAAGTAAATTAAGGATACACTCAGATGGCAGCTTGTTCTATTTTTTGTTTGGTTTTGGAAAATGAGAAACAAAGTAGGGGTGATTTGTTCAGAAAAACAAGGTGTTTCTTAGTACTTTGTGTTGGGGACTGCAGTAAAATTACAATTGGAAGGTGGCTTACAATAAAAACAGAAAATAATGAAAAAGGAACATAGCAAAAGACCCCACCCTATCAAACAACAATAATAAAACAGCATAAGAATTTAAACAATTATTAAAAGCAGCATTAAAACCTGAACACCCATTAAGAACCAGCAGCATTAATTCCTCTAGAATCTTCTCAACCAGATATGTCTTCACATCTGACTGCCAGAAATGACAGGGCCTGCTAGACCTCCCTAGGGATGGCAGGTCAAAGGATGGGTGCCATCACTGAAAAAGCCACTTCCTTTAGTTACCGGTCTAGTGTTTCCCACAGGGATTCAGAAAATGATTGAAGCACATGGAGGGGTTCACATTCAAGAAAACATTCCTTGACAAAATCAGTTCTCAGACTATTTAGAGCTTTAAAAGAAGAATCAGCATCTTTAATTGCCGGCAACTAGTGGTATTATTTTAATGCTGTGGTGATATGAGCCCATGATCTAGTTCTAGACAAAAGCTGGGCTGACACATGTTTGAACCAACTGCTGCTTCCAAAAAGGTTTCAAGGGGCAGCCTCTGAAGAGTACTCTGAAAGATGCAACAGTCCAGGCATAAAGTTACCAGAGCACATATAACAGCAGCTATATCACATGTCCCAGGAGAGGGCATAGCTAGAAAGCCATCTGAATTAGGGATATTATTGGATTTTGTAAGCTATCATAAAAAATTCTGCAATGTCCCCATTGCAAACTGAACCTGTGCCTCTTTCATTTTTTTTTACCATTTTCTGTTTGCATGTGCTAATTTTCCCCTGTAAAATATACTTTTCAATGCTATTTCTGCATCGATAAAGCAGCATTATGCAGTATACATTTATTTGATTTACACTATGCACCTCAGTACCTTGGGTTGGTTCCAAATTACCATGACTGAAGTTTGCAAAATAAGATTTTCCTGCCTTCTACCTGATATCAAGACAATCGAGGTCCCCCCTCCCAATTCTGTTGGTGGGGGGGCTCAGCAACAGCACAAGGGGGAAACTAGGAGTCCTGCTGTGACAATAGGGAATAAGCAAAGATTGTGTTCTCCTTCACCAATAGCACTGCTGTAAGTACCATTATGCTGGAGGAACTGCACCTTTGGATCCAATCCCATACAAGTTTCATTGGAAGTGTGTAAGAGATGTGAATGAAAAACAAAAGAATTATCACTACTGGCAATGAAAATTAAACCATTCATGATGCCAACATGCAGAACAAAGAAGGGCATATTCATCCCTAATCTTAAACTGATCAAAAGCCTCCTAAATTACAGACACCACCTGTGCAGCCAGATGTTATGCTGTGTCTTTTTTTTTCTAGACCCAAGACAAAATCATTGACTTAAAAGGCTGCTGGTTCTATAATGGCTGCTGCTATCTGTAAAATAGAAGGGGGGGCAAGCAGCAGAGCAGGTGTATTTGGACTGAAGGAGTCCTCATATCTTGTTCCCATATTGATCAATCATAGGCACACATGTTAAGTGCAAAACTTTAGAATTCTAGTCTTCCCTCCCCCTCCCAAAAAAAAAAAATAGCTATTCAGGATAACTTCTGAAGTCATGGTTTTAAGAGGTGTACAGTCAAAGCCACACAGTAGCAACTGAAAATATGAGGTTATTATAAATTCCATCTAGAAGATATGAGAACTCCAAAAGCTACTTAGTAGTTCTACTGCAGACCAACAGGTGTACCCTCTGAACCTAGCTTCTACTACAAATTTTCTATTTTGATTGTTGTTGCTAGTTTCATATATGCCAGTGTGAGTTTTATATGCCATCTAGTTATCTGCAGTTCACCAGTTTCCTAGATTTAGTGTCTTATATTGTTCTTTCAATCTACCTGCATTTCCTGCTTTTCTTTCTGTTGAGGTTATATGTTCAATAAAGATTAAAACTCGTCTCCCTCACTGTCTGCCAATCCAACCCCCGCCCCACCCCCCAGGTATTGCCGGAGTTTGTGCTCATTTCAAGCACAGGCAAAAGATCCTGAACCAGAGAAGCAGGAGTGCACACATGAATGGAGTTTGCTTGCCTACTCTGAGAATTTCTGATAACAGCTTGGAGAAGAAAGCTGAGCAGTGGTGGCTGGAGGAGAGAGGCTTGGAGCAGAAATGTTCTCTCACACCCTTTCTGCTCCAAGCTTGGGGGGGGTGGAGCTGGAGGGGAAAAGGTCATCTGTCTGTTCCAAACCCAACTGTCCATAACAAGCAAGGGGAGAGACTTATTTAGGGTTGTCAAGTCTGGGTTGGAAAATACCTGGAGATTTTGGGGGTGGAGGCTGAAGAGGGAAGGGTTTGGAGAGGGGTAGGGACTTCAGTGAGGTATGATGCCATAGACTTCACCTTCCAAAATGGCCATTTTCTTATCATGGAGGGAACCTCAGGAGCCAACAAAGGAGGGAAGGATGAAATGTTCCCTCCCCCATGAGTCCTTGCAAGTCCTGCACATATCCATCTGTTCCATTTAACCCCAAGGCTTGCTATTAATAAAAAAGCAGGGAGAATTTTCCCATATAGCTGCAAGTGGTCCTTAGTTTGCTGTAGTAGTTAGGAGAGAATCAGTTTGGTGTAGTGGTTAGGAGCACGGACTCTAATCTGGGAGAACCGGGTTTGATTCCCCACTCCTCCACATGCAGCTGCTGGTGTGACCTTGGGTCAGTTACAAATTCTTTCAGAGCTGTTCTCTCATAAGGAGTTCTCGAAAAAGCTCTCTCAGCCCCATCTACCTCACAGGGTGTCTGTTGTAGGGAGGGGAGGGGAGGGGAAGGGAAAGGAGATTGTAAACCACTCTGAGACTCCTTTGGGTAATGAAGGGCAGGGTATAAATCCACTCTCTTCTTCTTCTACATCTCTTTCCTAGGCAAGCTAAACACCTCTGCGCTGCAGTGCTACTCATAATCTGTAAACCCATTATTAAAATATAATTTCATATTTCCAATGTATTGAGCGGTGCTACAATGTTAGTTACATGAGGTCAAAAGGCCATTAAGACAGCACAAAATGAACCATCTCAGGCCCTGCTTCTGGCCTGGTCTGCCATATTTTTCACATTTCATTCATACAAATTTCCATGATAGGGAGAGATTCAGGCTGAGACAAAGCTGCAGATACCAGTGCCAGTTTCCAAGATGCATTTGGGCAATCTTCCCAAAGGAAAGGCACTCTCATCTTTGAGTATGCTAGGGTTATCCTTTTATCCAGGATACCAGATGTTGACCTTTAAATCTTCAGCTGAAGCAGGACAAAAAGGAAGAATAGCTCCTTCTGCTTCAGAGGTCTGCTGATCTCCCTTCCTTGTTCATGTTTGTTTATTTATTTGAAGCCTTTGCTTCATTGCAAACATAGGAGGAGACAGATGTCAGGACTGGAGAGGGTCCATAAGGGTTGTGAACCACTTCCTCCATTTTTCGCCAGCAGAAAAGCTGGTTGGATTCAACCCATTATATCTCTCAACATGTTATGCTGGGACCATATTCAGATTATTAGTTAGGAAAAAAAAGTCTAACTTTTCAGAATGCTTTAAGTGGAATTGATGTGTGGTATTAAAAAGCAGTACAGGTGATATTAAACTGGCATTTTCAGTGACACCATCCCCCTAACCCACTTGTCTATGACCCCAGTTTTCTTCATATCCTTACTAATGGGTATTTGTGAGAGTGTTTTTAATGACATTCATCAACACTGGAGATTGCATTTTGATTCCACTGCAGATGACAGAACTATTGGTTAGGTCCCTGAATAAACAATAACTATTCTTTAGCAATGCAATGAGTAGCAATCAGATTCTCCCAGCAATTATAAAGAAGGGATTTCTTAATACATTTCAGTGTAGTGTTCTTTCCTTTATAGCATGCTTAAATACATAAAAGAGCTATTCCACATACAAGCATTCCAGTACTGGTTTCATCTTATCTTGCAGCATTTCAATATTTGGCTCTAATCTGAGAGCTCTTTCTCAGGGGCTGCCTATCAGATTTACCCTTCTTGATGCACATAGGGCACATTTGCGTTTGACATTTTCCTGATGTGGTTACATCTATATGGCACAAGTGTGTCTTTTATCACATTTAATTTCCACATATGGTAAGGCAACTGGTAGTTTTTATTCATGATGTATGTGAGAGTACTCCCCCCCCCTCGTAATGTGTAAAGGTAAAGGTTTCCCTTGCTTGAAAGCCAGTTGAATCCAACTCTAAGGGTGCAGTGCTCATCTCTGTTTCCAAGCCGAAGAACCAGCACTGTCTAAAGACATTTCCGTGATCATGTGGCCAGCATGACTAGACACCAAGGCACATGGAACGCTGTTACTGACCCACCGAAGCAGTACCTATTTATCTACTTGCAATTTCTTGCTTTTGAATTGCTAGGTTGTGTACTTTTATCCAAATATCAAATGGAAGTTTCAAGTTATAATGGTTAGATGAGGGCCACTTACGCATGGGTCATTTGCCCCAGCTTAGAATTCATTCTTTTCCCTGCTTCCCCATAGCATGATGGTGCTTCCATTCACCTGCCAGGTTTTCCCTGACTGTCCTGTGAACTTTCCCATACCTGCTTTACTGAAATATTTGGGGAAATTGCAGCCAATCCAGAGTAGCATCCATGTAGTTGGGTAAATTCAGAATCCGGATCTTCCCCCACCCTAGCCTCTGCAGCAGCCGTTCCCCACTTTTAAGAATTGGTTATAGGTTTTAAAATAAAAGCAAGTATCTAGCTCCTTTTGTTGCGGAGATGTTATATATACTCAATTAGCAGGAATCAAAGTAGACACCCAATTATTTTCTTCACATTAAAAAGCAACAACAGTGAAGCTATTCTAGAGAGGTGGTTTAAAGGTTTCCAATTTTCCTGGCATCTAAACTAATTGGGAAAAGGAAAGTCCCAGACAGGCAGATTATGCAGCCAATATGATATTCCTGATGTTATTAAGCCTAACTTAATAAATTGATAAGTGATATCTGAGCACGTAGATTGTTACATTATAGTTTTCCATGGGCAGAACTAACTGCCATGGAATTACAGGTGTTAATATAATCTGATGGGTAATATGGATTATTTGGGGGCTCTTTGAGGGCAGAGACACATACTTATGGGCCCTCCATATGCATACTGGAAAAGCATGAGGGCATGTGTATTTCCACAATCTATACAGTGTAATGTTTGGCATGGCTTTATACATGTATGATTGCATGTAACCACCATTACTGCCACTCCACACTTTTTTGAATGGAAATGTGCAAACAGCATGTTGAAATTTACACAGCTCTATAGAGAAGGTTGCTAGCCTGCCTACTGTTACATCTCAGTGCTACCATTGTAATGTTCTTTCTTTCTTTTTTAAAAGTTTTCCTGCTTGGCCACTTGGAGACAATTCTATAGTTGTCACAAGTGATTAAATGAGTAGCAACTTACAGCCCAGAATTACTATCACCATATGTTCTATTAAGTGGTAAGATTATAAAAGTAAGTTTATGCAGTGATTATGGAATATATATTCCAGTGGGGTAACCATGTTAGTCTGCTGCAGCAAGAACAACAGAAGAGTCCTTAAAGACTAAAAAATTCATTGCAGCATAAGCTTTCAGGGGATCCCACAAAAGCTTATGCTACAATAAATTTACCCATCTTTAAGATACCACAGGGCTCCTCACTCCTCTCTTTATACAGGAAAACCAAAGCCCCAAAGCCCAGCCAAGGTCAACAAGGCCTTTGTCAGGCTGTCTTCTCTGAAACACTAAAACCAACCCTGAATGTTGGCAACAAATCTTACAGCAAGCTTAAAACTCCACACATCTGGGAATGCATAATGTAAAATGAAACAGCTGCATTTCCCAGAGGTTATGATTTCACGAAATGCAGCAATTGTTATTACAAGGACAAAGTCAGTAAACAGAACTACACATTGAACAACAACAAAAAGAAATATTTTCATATTAAGGGAATTCCCACATGGCTTACTGAAATAGGGGAAATATGTCATAAAAGAAGCTGTATCTTAGTCCTTTCCGGCATTCTTGATAGCTTTTTCCTTGCAGCCCTGAGTTGCCTTGAGTCTGTTGCACAAGAATGTCAGCTCTGCTTCATTGTGGGGCTAATATAGGGCTGCACCATTGTCTACTGTGATGCAAGTGTGTGTAAGTGTGCAAGAGGCTGTGACCCATTATCCACTAATCTACTTTCAAAGGAGCTGTTGAATTATAATAAGCAGACATTGTGTTGTTGAAGGAATGGGCTATCTGGTGCTAAACTGCCTGTCTCCTAGATTTATCAATAAGCTTCTCTTCCCCCTCTCCCCTGACAGCTGACAGGGGTTTGGCTTATCTGCCATTTTGATCTGTGATCCTGTTTTACTTGAATTCCCCCCCATCCCCAAGGTCTCCTGGAATTGTGTAAGAGCTCAAAACTCAGAGATCAACTGCTTGACAAAGACTGCAATACTAAGAATGCTTTCTTGGGAATAAGTTCCATTGAGTCAACGAGGACTTACTTTCAAGTAGACCTGCTTAGACTTGTTCCCACAGTGGACCAATCTTTGAAGCTCACACATTGAAGTTAATGAGCCTAGAAGGGTATGACTCTGCTTAGGGCTATGCTGCAAATTATCTAAGCCAATAAACCTGCTAGTTAGCAATGGGAAAGACTAAAGAGGGAACAGAGCCAAACAGCCTGACCTTGTGCCAGAGCAAAAATACTGGCCATATTCAAGGAATAACTTGAATGCCCATCTCCAGGTGCCATGTTGCACTCAGAGGTTGTGGGAAGAATGCATCCAGATACTGGCTGGCATGCATGAAAGTTATTTTCTTTGACCTTATAAACACAAATATACCTATCCAAACAAGTCCTGAACAGTCTCTAGCTGCTTTCACTCCTGCCTCATATATATCGCAAGATTACTTATAACACACACACACACATATACCAAAGATATATACCAAATAAATAAATAAATAAATTTGTCTGCCACATATTAAAATCGCAACATCCCACAATGGTACAGCATCTGTTTTGAATGCCCCAGGTTCAATCCCTGGCATCTCCAGTTAAAAGGATCAGGTAGAAGGTAATGTCAAAGACCTCTTCCTGAGATCAGATGGCCTCTGTCAGTTAAAGGATACAATACTGAACTTGATAGACCAATGGTCCTTGATAGAACTTAATAGACCCCTTAAGATAAGTCATCTTCAAAGCTGTTTCTTGTTGGTGTTAACGAAGTCAGCAAACATAAGATACCAGCATATCCACATACTGAGGTGCGTTTTTGTTTTTGAGTCACAGTGCAGCAGCAAGATTTATGGTACACTATCAACTTAAGCAGTCATCCTGAATCCATGTGCACGTTGCACACTAGTCTGCACTGACCGTAGGTGTGCTTCATCTGAAATGTGGCACAGAGAATTCTAATCTATAGATGTAATCAAAAGGTGACTGGAATTGATTGGGAAACTTTGCTGCTATCCTGAAACCACATACACTAAAATAATTTTTTTAATTTAAATTTTAAAAACATAGGAGAATAACTCATTTAAATGTTAATGTTTCTCTGAAGCAGTACAGAGAGCTGATTACAAAAAATGGAAAAGTCACCCATCAATGGCAATCATGCAATTTTCCTTGGAAAAGGAAGAATCAGTGAATGGAGAAGACAATGATGTTGCTGGAATACGCAGCTTTTTCCCTCCTCCCCCTAAAAATGCATCTTTCCTGTAGGCAAAACATGGTGAAATGAAAAATGAGCCACTCAGCAAAGAACAAAATGTGTTTGTAGCAATGAATCTAAGCATGAAGTTGGGTTTTCGAGCCTGTAGCAAGAGTGAAGGAATGTCTGCTCACAGTGCTCCCAATTATCTGTCTATGAGGTTGAACCCTTCCTTTGTTCCACACAAACACATCTTTATAGAACACATTAGTGTGTAGTGGGAAAGTAGTTTTGTGAAATTCTTTTAACAAGGAAATAATTTCAACCACTATTTTTAACAATCTTTGTACTGTTTATCTTCGCTGTGCCGAACATTAAATTTTGAAGATGAGATATGGTCTATGAGAAAATAACTGAAGCCCATTGTGACTATGCCATTCACATATGCATACCAGTGATATTATCCACTATTTGATTTCTCCCCAGCTGAATGAATCTGGATATGTGACTGGATAGAAAGGCATTATGACTCCAAGAAAGTTCTGTCTTGGTCTTTGTTCTATGATTACTCACTCAGCAAATGGGAACATATGTGCATAAATAAATAAATAAATAAATAAATAAATAAATAAATAAGGATTTAGCACCTATCCAATTACGACAATATTATGTTCCTAAAATAATGCTAAATACAATTTATGGAACATGATCTACAGCCCTAAGACGATAATAGAAAGAGGGCCATCAGCTTCAACAGGCCTTGAATCAAACTGATAGAGAGTGGTGCATGGTGAGATCTGGTACCCCAATTTTTTTATATAAAAGGATCATTCTTGCAAACACTTTTTATGCTAGACTAACAGATTCATAGTGGCAGAGATCACTTGGTTCTACTTGCAAGAAGTGAACTTGAATGAAAAATCTCTTCTGAATTTTCCTTGGGCAAGGTGATTTTTATCAATGTTGGCTCCCCGTTTGTAAAATAATTACTATGTCCATACTAAAGTAGAATATGAAAGATAAAAGCAGCAAAATATAAAGTATATTTAAAGAGCTACATAAATAATTAAAATGGATTTTGCTCATTGAATTGCCCATGAATACACAGCTTGGTAAGTCATGGGGTGCTCCACTACTTGGTTTCCTGCAGAGGCATTGGAATATCTCAGCCAAAGTGAAGCTTGTTGTTTTTTGCTAATATACTACATTCATATTTTTCTAGGCAAATTGCTATAGAAGTTTACCACATGTGACCCTAGCTTTCAGAATAATTCTGAATATTTACACATCTGAAAACAACTAAGGCAGGATTTGGAACTGAGAAGTCATAGAGGTTACCGAACTCTCTGCTATTTTGCCAATCTGAGATCACCCTTGCCCTCCCCCAGTGTTTTCTCCCCCTCCTGTTGTCTTCCATATGTGTGTTTGCTCTTATAAACATGTGTCAGAAACCCCACAAGAGAGAGCAGGTGAGAAATGAGTGGGGGTAAAAGGGGGGAATAAGGGAAGAGTTAAACCTCTCTGCGCCAAATTGCACACTCACAAAGTTGCTATTTCAGTCATTCTGGTTGTCTTCCTAACAGGCACAACTGCTCAATCCATTTTTCCTTCCTTCTAAGTCTAGGTCAGAGTTAAACTAATTTTGATGCCCTTTTCCTCGGCTAAGAGGCAAGCTGATTGATCTGGGATTGTAAGCGTAACTCACTGCAAGTGCTTTAGTTATCCAACAGCTTTACAGCTTAATGTTTTCACTTTGCTCAGTCAATGCGGGAGTGTAAAGCAAGAGCAATGTAGTCCTGTTGCTCTTTCCAATGGCAGCAACTTCCAGCTTTTGTGGCATTGCTGTTATCGAACTTTGGTTCTATTCACTGTGAACTACTCTGTATGTCTGTGTGGGAAAGTAAGAACCTATAGAGAAGATGGCATTTTTTAAGCTCTAAAACGTATGTTGCAAGCCACATGACTTTTCCTCAAAGGGAAGACAAAATGCCGTCATAATATCAAAAAGGGGTCTTGTGGCACTTTAAAGGCTAAGACCTATTAAAACATAAGCTTTCACGGGCAACAGCCCACTACATCAGATACATGAAGCAAATGTATACATATATCTTATGGTTCAATCAATCTGTTAATTGTTAAGATGCCATAAGGTTTCATTTTCATTTTGCTGCAGCAGATAAACATGATTACCACCCTGGAATTTGTTACCATTACATTGTTGACTTGAGACTGACAGTGAAGTCAAGCTTAAGCAAAGAACTGCAAGTTCTTTACTTTTGGTAGGTCCTCTCAAGTTGCTGAAAAAACCCTTAGGCTGATTTCCCACTACATCTGCCTCGGGGCTGCGCCGCCGTTTGCCCTGATACTATTCGTCAATTTCACACCGAAGCCGTGGGGCTGCATTTTGACCCGCGGCTTCGCCCGATTTCCACCGCTGTTTCGTAATCCTCAAAAAACAGGATCACAAAACTGCGGGGGAAATCGGGCGAAGCCGCGGGTCGAAATGCAGCCCCACGGCTTCGGGTGTGAAATTGACGAATAGTATCGGGGCAAATGGCAGCGCAACCCCGAGGCAGCTGTAGTGGGAAATCAGCCTAAGTAACTGATTTGTATCTATACACTCTACTCTCAGTAACTGACTGCATTTAAGTTTTTCAAATAAGTTCTTGACATCTGCCATGTACAATCCTGGTTAAGCATTTTTTTTTGGCATTTCTAAGTTCATATAGAAACATGAACACTTCATCTAAGACAACCAACACCAGAAGAAGGAATTGTTTGAAATGGGCGTCTACCTGAAAAACTTATTGTTTGTTGGGGAGGGGTGCTTATGTACAAATATGTTACATGGTTTTGTTATGTTTGTAACATATCAAATATTGTTATCTTGTGATAAGCTGGGATTCAGTTGTGCTCTGTGTGCAATGTCCCCCCCCCTTCTGTTGCTCTTGGGAACCAACATACATGGTGTTGTGTACTAATGGCAACCGCACATGCGGTCGCTTTTCCACATGGCCAGGTGGACTAGCCTAGCTTCGCATCCCTAGACAATAGAAGGAGAGGATCCTAGAACCAGCCTATCGGCTCACCTGGATCCTCAAGGGAACCTATGGCTGCAGTAACTTTGTATATAATCCTATCACAGGTGTATGTGTGTGAGTGTTGGGTGTGGTTTGTACTTGTATTTAAAGCAGCCTCTGGCCGGCTACTGTTATCTCAAGTTTTTCCTAATTCTGAAGTAAAGTATGAGCTGAAATCACTACACTATGCTTCAGTCTCAGTACTTTATACATGTACTTATCACAGGACAGGTTGGCCTGAAAGGGGTACAGGTGGGGAGGCTGTCAAAGCAGCCGGACGTCATTCCCCCAAACTAGAATTTGGCAAGCTTCTTATGGACAGAGTTTTCTGCAAGGGTTTATAAGCTCACATTCTTCTAAACCAGAAAGATCTGTGGATCTTTCTATATCTGGAAGTGAAGAAAAACAGCCATTCTGCAACATGTAAATGAGGCTAGTGATTACAAAGACATGAGGCATGTCTTTCCCTTCATGGTAACCACAGCCAAACCTGTCCCATTTTGGAGGGACCCAAGAAAAGAATTCCTGACCAGAAGGTATGACTTCCAGGAAGCCCCAAACACCAGCAATTAATTTCCAGCTTTCAGAATAGAATGGGCTTTTTTCCTGTGGGCAAGTGAGGTAGGATGGGGAGGCAGATACTGATTTGAGGAGGAGCTAGAGGAGAAGCAATCCAGCACAGTATTTTAGCATCTTGCTGTGAAAACGAGGTGCGCATGTAGTAGTTTGGGTAATCTGTGCCAACAAGTTCCTTCTGTCCGAGGATCTGCAATCATCCTGTGTAACTAAATGAAAGCATAAAGACAAGTAGGTGCTCATTAGGTGGCCTCCGAATAAATGGAAAGAGGCTCTTAAACTAGTCCTGCTGGGCTCTTTTCCTACATTAACTGGAAGATTTCCAAACCAGCTCACTTCATCTTTAATTGAAACTCTGAAATGAGCTATTTGGCTGTGGCGAAAAACTCTCCGACTCTAGTCTCCCTCATGAATTAGCACAGCTGACCCCACTCCACTCAGCTGCCTGCATGCTAACTGGGTGATCAATTTTTTAAAAATGCTGAAAATGTGTTGGCCTGCTGTACTGTGAGAGTCCTGTTGTTCTCCTTTCTTTGAGTAATTAGCAATCAAAATGGGAGTTGGGGTGTGTGTGCGTGTTTTAAAGAGCAACTTCCCAGCTCTCATTAATCATCAGTGATCGGCTGCTAAATCTCCAAGGATACCATCTTCCTGCACAACCGCACTGTGTCGGTTTTCTAATGGCTACCTACTGAAAAGTGGCTGGCTGTACCAACAATAGGGCCTCTGCTGAAGCCACTTATTTGGCTTTAGTGCTCTGCAATTTCCTCCAAAGAGCAGACACAAACAAAGTCTGATTTCCATTTCTAGAATTTAAGGTACAAGGACCCGCATAAAAGACAGTGTTAGTATAAGAATAATTAGCACTTTCGTAGCATTTTACGTGCTCAGAGTGCAGTACAAAGATTAACTAATTGATCTACCCAGTGCCACAGAATGAGAGAGAGGAAATGAAGAATGGCACGCACACACTGTGTATAATGAACTAATCTGAGTATGCCTAAAGGTATCAATGTTAAATCTTGTTCATTAAACCAATTCCCTAAATTAGGTTTTTCCTCCCAGTCCCAATCCAAGCGTTTATTCAGTTTTCTCTCAGTATGTCCAGATGGACATTCCCTTTGACTATCCACTGATTTTTTTCCCCATATAAGGCTGATTTCATAGTTTAATGACATCTTTAATTGTGTCATTATTACATAGCTTTCTAGAACTTAGTTGTTGCCACCGTTACAGTGTAAACACAGAAGAGGTAATAATGTGATCATCTAAGCAGTCAACACCAAAGGAAGTGACCTAGTGGAAAGTTTTTATCTCATGATGGACTAGTTCCCACCTTCTCATTCATTCTTTGTTCTTCCCAATGTTTATGGTGAGCGCTTGGGAAGGGTTCACTTGAATACTGATGATGCTTTTCTCATGCACATTCTCACATCACTTCCTGACCAGTTGATTTGTTTTAGCACATCCTTCAGCAGACATGGTATGGATGCCATCACTGTAACAGAATATTGCACTGGAGGAAGTGAAGATATAGAGCAGAATGGGCAAGATTTTACCACAATATTTGGGCACATGATATTTGGGCTAGATAGGGACTTTACCCCTGTAGGATCAATGCTTGACCACTGTCACTTTCTTTAGGAGCCAAGAGAGCCATGGCAAGTACTGGATCAATAGCCCAGTTGCTGGAGAAATGCGTAGCTGAATTTCTTCCCCAAACCCACATCAGACATGGAAAAGATGGGGACAATTGTAAATATACAATAATGGGTCAAGTAAAGATTTGCACTGGCCTTCTGTATGGTCTGCTGGTTGCCCCCACCACCACTTTTTTTAAAGCAATGCAAGAAAACCAGAAAAAAGACCAGATAGTTTAGGTGTGAGGACACAATGAAACTTCAGGAGCATCCCAAGCCATCAGGAGAATACTCAGGACACCATAATTAGAATGCATGGGCCCACACCCACAGAAGGCATATTCTTCTGTCTCTGCCTATTAACATAAGATTAGAGATTAGAGTTGTTGCAGAGTCCTGGCTGCTTGAGAGGGGGTGAGAAAGGGTCATTGTTTGAATGTAAATTGAGTGCCTGGGTGAATTTGAATACCTGCTGCCCTGCCCTCTCCTGGGGGAGGCCTCTATTTAAGGAAGCACCTTGCCAGAGGCACGAACTAAATGGCTGTTGGCCTGTGGCTCTTAGCCAAGAGACTCTTAGACTAGGGGCTCTGTAAGAAGCTCAGGAAGAGCCATAGTCTCCTTGTGTGACCAGTAAGGTAAGTAGACTTCTACAAGGAGAACCACATATCTACAAAGGGTTTTTAAAAGGGTATTTTAAAAGCAATTATGAAGCCAGAATGCCAGCAGACGGTTGGGGGCTATCCAGTGTTTTGCATGGAGTGTCATATGTATGACTATCTGCCCACTGGACAGAAGTCTTGGGTGTGTGCTCGGGGAATGAGTTTGCTTCCTTAAGGCCAAGGTGGCTGACCTGGAGAAGCAGAAACAGTCAGTTAGGCACATGGAGAAGACTCTCAGGGACTTGTTAGATATGTCCCACATTGGATCTGGCAGCCCCGCCATTGTCAGGGAGCATGAAGGTCAAGGGGAAACAGGGTACTGTGCTGAGGATAAGGGGAGTGTGCCCTCAGAAGGGACCTCTTCTTCAGTTGGTGAATGGTTATACTTTTGCACCAAGGAACCATCCCTTGGCAGAGAAGGAGGGGGGCTCTTGGTAGTTGGTGATTCAATCCTTAGCCAGGTAGACAGGTGGGTGGCGAACCTGCGTACTGACCGTATGGTGACTGACCATATGGTGGAGGTAGCAGAAGTTGCACGTGTTCTAGATAGGCTGGTAGATAATGCTGGGGAGGAGCCAGTGGTTGTGGTGCATGTCAGCAACAACAATATGGGGAAATGCAGTTGTGAGGTCCTGGAGGAGAAATTTAGGCTGCTGGGCAGGAAACTTAAGGCCAGGACCTCCAGGGTAGCCTTCTCAGAAGTGCTACCTGTTCCACGCACAGGGCTGGAGAGATAGGCACAGATCAGGAGTCTCAATGCGTGGATGAGATGATGGTATAGGGAGAAGGGTTCAAGTTTGTTAGGCACTGGGATGCTTTCTGGAACAAGAGGGAGCTGTACAAGAGAGATGGTCTCCACTTGTCTCGAGAAGGAACCAGGCTGCTGATGCTTAAAATAAAAAGGTGGCAGAGCAGTTTTTAAACTGAATATTGGGGGAAAGCCAACAGGAGATGAAAAGTCTCTGGTTCGGGATGGCTCATCTCAGAGATATGAGGAGGTAGCTGTTACTTTTCTACAGGGAGGTGGATTGGAATTGTCCACTGAGACTGTGGCTAGTGATATGGACTGCCTGACAAGGTCTTGAGGCAGCAAGATGAAGGTTGTGGGCTTAACATGTATGAGAAATTACAGGTGTTTCTATAGAAATGCTAGAAATGTCCAAGGTAAAATTGGGGAGTTGGAGTGCTTGGTGTTGGGGAAAAAAATAGATATTGTGGGTATTTCAAAAACTTGGTGGAATGAGGAGAATCAGTTGGATATGGTGATTCCCGGATATATATTATATCGTATGGAGGGGGGAAGGGTTGGAGGTGAGGTGGCTCTGTATGTCAGAGAGGGTATACAGTCCAGTAAGACTGAGAGGGTAAGAAAATTGGATTCGCTACTGGAAATGCTATGGGCTGAAATAGTGGGTCCAAAAGGAAGCTTAACACTGGGAGTTCATTGCCCACCAGATCAAAAGATAGAGGAGGATTATAAAATGATGAATGAATTAAAGATAGCGACTAGACAAAAAAACTGTGTCATAGTAGGTGATTTAACTACCCTCACATTGATTGGGTCAATATGTGTTCTAGTTGGGAAAAAGAGATTGAGTTTCTAGACACTATCAATGACTGTGCTACAAAACAAATGGTCACAGAACCTACCAGGGGAGAGGCGATCCTGGATTTGGTCCTAAGTAATGCCCAGGACCTGGTGAGAGATGTAAAAGTGATTGCACCACTTGGAAACAGTGACCATAATGTTATTGAGTTCAACATTTGTATAAATAGGGAATTAGCCACAACCACTTTTAACTTTAAAAGGGGTAACTTCACTGGTATGACGGGACATGTGAGAATGAAACTGAGAGGAAAAGTAGAAAGGGTCAAAACCATTGGGGAAGCTTGGAGACTATTTAAAACTACAATCCTAGAAGCTCAGAAAAAATATATACCATAGGTTAGGAAAGGCATAAATAGGTATAGAAAAAAGCCTGCATGTTGAACAAACAAAGTAATGGAAACTGTAAAAGGTAAAAAGGATTCCTTTAAGTGGTGGAAAGCTAGTCTCAGGGAGGCCGATAAAAGGGAACACAGGATGTGACAAATAAAATGCAAGTCTGTGATCAGGCAGGCAAAAAGGGAATATGAGGAGCATATAGCAAAAAAAAACCCTAAAGACCAACAATAAAACTTTCTTCAAATACATTAGAAGCAGGAAACCAGCCAGGGAGGCAGTGGGGCCCTTGGATGACCAAGAGGTAAAAGGAGTAGTGAAAGATGATAGGGAAATGACTGAGAAGCTGAATGCATTTTTTGCCTCTGTCTTCACTGTGGAAGATGAGAAGTGCTTGCCCACTCCAGAACTGCTGATTTTGGGAGGGGTGTTGAAAGACCTAAATCAGATTGAGGTGACAAGAGAGGAGGTCCTACAACTGATAGACAACTTAAAAACTGATAAATCACCAGGGTCCGGATGGCATACATCCAAGAGTTCTGAAAGAATTCAAATGTGAACTTGTGGATCTCCTGACAAAAATATGTAATCTTTCATTAAAATCTGCCTCCATTCCTGAGGACTGGAAGGTAACTAATGTCACTCCCAGCTTTAACAAGGGTTCCAGAAGAGATCCAGGAAATTACAGGCCAGTCAGTCTGACGTCAATACCAGGTAAGTTGGTGGAAACTGTTATTAAGGAAAGAATTAGTAAGCACATTGAAGAACAAAAATATTGAGGCTGACTCAGCATGGGTTCTGTAAGGGAAGATCTTGTCTCACTAACTTGTTAGTGTTTTTTGAGGGAGTGAACAAATATGTGGACAAGGGGGACCCAATAGATATTATTTACCTTCACTTCCGGAAAGCTTTTGATAAAGTTCCTTATCAAAGACTCCAAAGTAAGCTCAAAAATCATGGGATAAAAGGACAAGTCCTTTTGTGGATCAAAAACTGGCTTATAAATAGGAAACAGAGAGTGAGTATAAATGGGCAATTTTCTCAGTCGAGGCTGGTAAGCAGTGGGGTAACGCAGGGATCAGTACTTGGCCCAATGCTTTTTAACTTGTTCATTAATGATCTGGAGTTGGGAGTAAGCAGTGAAGTGGCTAAATTTGTGGATGACAGAAAAATTGTTCAGGGTGGTGAAAACCAGGGAGGATTGTGAGGCACTCCAAAGGGATCTGTCGAGGATGGGTGAGTGGGCATCAACATGGCAAATGGGGTACAGTGTGGCCAAGTACAAAGTGATGCACATTGGGGCCAAAAATCCTAACTATAAATACACGTTGATGGGGTCCAAACTGGCAGAGACTGACCAAGAGAGAGATCTTGGAGTCATAGTAGATAACTCACTGAAAATGTTGAGACAGTGTGTGACTGCAAGAAAAAAGGCCAATGCTATGCTGGGGTTTATTAGGAAGTGTATTGAAAACAGATCAGCCAATATCATATTGCCCCTATATAAATCAATGGTGTGACCTCATTTGATATACTGTGTACAGTTCTGGTCACCACACCTTAAAAAGGATATTATAGCATTGGAAATAGTGCAGAAAAGGGCAACTAGAATGATAAAAAGGTTGGAACACTTTCCCTAGGAAGAAAGGTTAAAGCGCTTGGGGCTCTTTAGCTTGGAGAAACGACGGCTGAGGGGTGACATGATCAAGGTTTTTAAGATTATGCATGGGATAGAGCAGGTAGAGAAAGAGGTACTTTTCTCCCTTTCTCACAATACAAGAACTCGTGGGCACTCAATGAAATTGCTGAGCAGTCAGGTTAGGATGGATAAAAGGAAGTACTTCTTCACCCACAGACTGATTAACACATGGAATTCACTGCCATGGGAGGTGGTGGCGGCTACAAGCATGGATGGCTTCAAGAGTGAATTAGATAAGCATATGGAGCAGAGGTCCATCGGTGGTTATTAGCCACAAGGTATAGATAGGGACTCTGGGGCAAGTGATGCTCTGTATTCTTGGTGCTTGGGGGGGTCAACAGTGGGAGGGCTTCTAGTGCTCTGGCCCCATTGGTGGACCTCCTGATGGCACCTGGTATTTTTGGCCACTATGTGACACAAAGTGTTGGACTAGATGGGCCATTGGCCTGATCCAACATTGGCTTCTCTTATGTTCTTATGTTCTTACTTCGATGCTCTCTGTTCAGGCTGCCTGTTCAGGTTGCCACCTTGCTGCATTACTTCGGGATCAAAGCATTCCCATTTTGTAAGATCATGAATCATGCTGCCCAAGGATGAAGGCACAGGCTTGGAAACAATTTGGGTTTTTGAAATACAGAAAGCTATTCTTGATATACTGATATCTGACCCAGTGGGCACCAGTACAATTATGCATCAAGGTGAATTTTAAAAAATACTTTGTCTAAGAATGAATGCAAAGATTCACACATCCTAATGAACTCAGCTATTAACAATGAGAGGACCAGGGGCATCCTGGATCAAATATCTAATTATTTCTATTACTCTTTGTTACACTATACTTGGCTATTTATAATCCTGAATGGCAGAGAGAGAATAAGAGAGAGATTCCAATAAGTGCAAGAAATATTTCAGTGAAACATCACACAGATCTCGATGCATTTTGACGAAGTCTTCCTTGGGGGGAAATCTTTGATTTTGTTTGTTTGTTTGTTTTACTCTTGATTGCTGTAAAAGAAGCAATTTTCTGGAATTGGGATGATGTTAGGTTCTTTTGGGGTAAATAAAAGAGGAATTCTAAAATAAGAGGCAGACATTCCCACCTAACATTTTAGGACCTGTGTCATATTTAATGAAACTATCCCCCCCACCACCAGTCACAATCAGAAGGACACCAACCTATTCAGGCACTTTTTTTTTGCTGTCAAATCACAGCCAATTTATGGTGATTTCATGGGATTTCCAAGGCAAGAGGCATTCAGGGGTGATTTGCCATTGCCTGCCTCTGTGTAGCACAGCACTGCCAGCTTTCAGGAGGTAGCTAGGGATTTCTTGGGATTATAACAGATCTCCAGGCAACAGAGATCAGTTCATGTGGAGAAAAAGATCACTTTGGAGGGTGGACTCTCTGGCATTATACCCCCACCCCCCTCCTCAGGACCCCCACCCCCAAATCTCCAGGTTTTTCCCAACCCAGAGCTGGCAGCCCTAGTGTAACAACCCTGAACTTCCTTAGTGGTCTCCCATCCAAGTACTAACCAAGGCTGACCCTGCAAGACCGGACAGAAATGGGCTAGCCTGGGCTATCCAGATCAGGGCAGCCACTGGTGCCCCTCCACAATTGTTAGAGACAGCACTTGTACTTCCTGAAAATACTGAACTCCTTTTCAGTTGCAGGGAGACTAGGAACTGTCAAGCATCCTAGTGCTGAAGGCTGGCTACTTTAAAAAGCCTTCGTCACCACCCACAAGGAGAGATGAGAGACAGGGCAGTGCAGCAGACTCAGGACAAAAAGTTCCTGCCTTCTCTTCCCCTCTCTTACAGTGAGAAGGAATCCCCAATAACTGGGGCAAAGTAGCAGTTGCTGAAGAGATCAGGGTCCCTTCTGATTTGGGCCAAACAGAGGAAAAAGGAAGTGCCAACCCTACTGGAATATTTGGTTAATATAGCCGAGTTTTGCCTAGTCATGGAAGTGTAATACTGAGTGCAGTAAATAAATTTCCCAAGAAGTATATTGCAAAAAAGGTGAACTTACATTTATTTAAGTAGATCCAGTTCACATTCAGGTGGTAGTCAAAAGGAGAGAGAGAGAAGCCTAATCTAAAGAGTATTTTCCTTATTACAAATGGCCAGCTTGTCCAGCATAATGTGTGTGGGAGTTTGAGGGCATTGTATCTACAAGAAAGCCCTGCAGAGACATGTGTCTCCATGGAAGGCCATGTGTGGATAGAATGATAGGACAAAGTGAGAGAGGAGGGCCAGAGGGCAGCTCTCAGGTTAAGACAAAGAGAGGCATCCCATTCAAGGAGAATGTGTGTCCTCCCCCACATGTCCAGGCATGCTCACTCCATCTAACCCATCATCATGGTGCCCCAAGGAGCCGCTTGCTCTGTGCTAAGAACTAGCCCTGCCAGTACCACCCACAGTTCATAACTGTGTGTGTTAGGTGACACTAATCATCAATGACCTCCAAAGCATCCTATTGTTAACAGTTGTGTTCAGGTCTTGCAAACTGAAGGCTGTGAATTCCTTTATTGAGTCAATCCATCTCATGTTGAGTCTTCCTTTCCCCCAAAATAAATACTGACTCCCTTTTAGAAATGGTATTTATTACCACTTTACATTGGTGCTTAGCTGACAGGACATGACAAATATTGTGAACGCACATTTCAAAGTCGTTGCTCATTCTTACACATTTACAACTGAATCAATTCATAAGCCAATCCATACTACGTGTGTAGTGTATGAGTTAACAACACAGCATGAGAATCCAGTTTATCACAGAGGTGCTGACATGGAGTGCGTAACTTGCCGCATTAACTCTCTTCTGTGAGACTTTAATTTGGAGGTTTTCCTCTCCCCCCACTGCAAGTACTTTAAGATTTTGATTTTTCCGCAGTTAACATCACAAACACGAACAGATCCATTTTCAGCTTAGGAGAAACCACCCTGAATTGATGTTTTAGCTGTCTTTATAACAATGTTAAATGGTTGGAAACTGTCGAAGTGAAAGACTTTTACTGCACGTTGTTAGTGAATGGTGTAAACAGTATTGATCTCCTATGAAGTACAGAAACAATCACCACATTATTTAAAGTGTAAATACCTATTTGATTTTGTTTTGGGCCTTTTCCCAAACTTTCAAAAGGTGTGTGGTGGGTGAGAGTGGAGGAGTTTCCTGTTTTACAGGGATCCTTTTAAAACCCACATTGTACCTTCACTTGTCAAACAGGCAGAACCATTTCTTTTTCATCATTAAAGACTAGAATTCTCTGGAGGAAGAAAAAGGGTGGGGACGGACCTCTTGTAAAAGCCAAAAATGAGAGCTGAGCAAGGAGCAGAACAAGGGTCTTCAAAGTTACAGCCAAATGCTACTAGGAAAACCCAGAGACACCTGCAGGCAAAGCTTGATGTCTTCAAAGCATGCCACATCCTTGTCTTTGAAGTGCCTCTTAAAAGTATATGTTGAGATCACAAACCCATAACAATGAACGATAAGACAAAACCTCTCCAAGTCACTGAACAAACTACAAAAATGGTCACAGGGTTGAGGAAGGGGGGGGGACAACTTGTGAAGATCCGATAATGAGAGAGAGAGAATCCCTTCAATTGTGTATTTTAAAACTCAGGTCAGGCTGAGGATAATAAATGAATTGAGTCTTCTACCTATTATCTAAGGATATATTTATGATTAAAATATCTACAGGGATGGCTGGGAAAGAACAGCTACCAGCTATTGTGTTGACAACTTTGTGAGGAATGAAATCTTTGATTGCCTATATTTGGAACAAGTTTGTGGCTCAACCAGGAAATTGATTCATCAGGGATAAAAGCAGTATCTTTGAAAATGGCAGCTTTTTGGAGTGCAAGGTTTAAAACATTTGAAAATGCTACCGAACTGTGAAGCTTAGTTGCTTTGAAAAAGTAAAGGACAGCGCTCCCCCTCATTTCTGAGAAGAAAGTGTGCCTTGGTGCACCTTGTTCAGAGGATCTGTGCAAGATTCCCATATAAGCTGACAATAAAATAGATGAATTGGAATAACTAGCTGTTTAGTTATGAAGATTAAATAGCCTTTTATTGCAGATGTTTGCCGACGCAAATGCTCCCCAGTGGAAGACTCTAAGCAGTTAAGATAGATTTGATGAGGATTTTAATTGCTGTTATGCAACTGGTAATGGAAAGTTCTTATTAAATATCATGAAGGAACCAATCAATAGTTTGAAGGAAGAAAGAGCCTTTGGTGCCAAGACCTCAGGCAGTTTTGTAACAATATTTGGATGCAAGGAAAAAAAATTCTTTCATTTCTTTATCTCTACCTTTTCATACTTCCCCCTCAATATGGATTGCTCTATTTTTGTGAGGGCCAACCAAGTAGTTTTGTGCTTAGGTAAGGAGAAGCAGAAGAGCAATAAAGACTCTCAAAATATATAGACAGCAGCATCTGGGGGATTTCTTAAACCAACTAATGGAACCTTATTTTCACCTCTGGGCTCACACAAATTTATTGAGCTGATCGCTTGGAATTATTTCATATCTCTCTGAAAAATCCACCTGAATTTAAGCCCTATTCTCATTGCATTTGTAAGAATTCATCAACCAATTTGCCCCTTCAGGCGACTAGTAGGAGTGTTGTGACAACTTTCGTGTGAAACAGTTCTTACACAGGGATCCTCCCAGTTCTGATGGCTTCTTAAGAGAAGTCATGATCCTTGGAAAAGTTTAGGAAGCACTATACTTGACTTAAAGTATGACAGAACTCAGACCACTGAAGCCATCAGGCTAGAATGCAATCAGGGAACATGTTGCTTTTCATCTGACATTTATGTTCCTGGCCCACTGACTTTTAGAAAGGCTCCCTTCATTATATGACCCCTCACTTCAATCATTAATTTTTATTTTTCAGGCTCCCCTTTTGCTCATAATTAGTCTAGTAATGGTTTCAATGGCTTCTCCAAACACACTCATTTTTCCTCACACACCAGAGGGCTTTCTGAGGTTTGAGCCACATTGTCTAGCTCTGGTGCCCTGGGCAAACCATTCCTTTCTGCCTCATAATGCACTCCTCAGTACAAACTCTCAGACAAGCCTGTTCCCTTGACGCACATCTATGACAAAAGCTGGCTTGGATTTTAGTTATGTTTTTGATGTCACTGAACATGCCAACCTGCCTCCTGCCTTGAGGGAGGGAAAATTCCAGTTCTGAAAACATGAAAACATGTGGGAATTGTAACAAACAACAGAGCGATGCTCCTTCGAAGGTGGACAGCTCCCTAGTAGGCAGTCCTAATTGTTGCAAGAGCTTTTAGGTGTTCTAATGCACTCAAGTGAATTATGCATCACACTGCTTCTGAATGACAACAGCCATTTCTGACTCCATTAATATGGAAGATTTCAGCCAAATGCTTTTAAACGATAGCTTCTCTTTATTTGTAATTTCAGACTCTATTGATTTCCTTCTGTTCCCTTCATTATGATTTCAATTGATTACCTTGGCAACTGCAGTAACAATGATTGTACTTGACACTGTCTGAGACTCTTGAGATGGTATTTGAATAGGAATGGTATAATTTGGGGGGAAAATGCCTACAAGAACCTGCCATTAAGGGTACACTTACACTTTACTTTTATTGACTACCCACTCTTTTGAGGAGGCCCCTGTCAGGGACTCTGCTGCTATGAGGGACTATAGCAGAAATTGGCTACAATTTCTCTGGCTCTTAAGGTAAAAACTTTCATAAAATCCAAAGGGGCAGGCATTTTCATCCTGAATGGCTCCCCACTTCCTCCAAACACCTCTGCCTGTTATTGAAACAGATTTCTAATTGGAATAGTTCCCCTTTCACGAATGGAAAGTACCTTCCACTACCTCCTATTTGTGCTCCATCAAGACTGTCTGTTGATTTATTTTCATTTACTGTACTTACAGTGCAGTCCCAAGCAGAGTTACATCCTTCTAAGCTCATTGGCTTCAACAGACTGAAAAGGGTCTGACTCTGTTTGGGGTTGTACTGTTATACTGTGAGGGATACTTGTTCCATAAGTCTGCATAAACTAAAAATAAGTGGTATTACACAGAATGCAAATAGGATCTATCAGCAGCAATGATATACTATTCAACAAAAAGTAGCTTCAGCACAATTAGCTTCAGCTAACAGCAACAGATAACTGAATTTCCAAACACCCTCTGAAATAGGGTTGTGTTTACCAGATACATAAAGACCTGATTGAAATGTGATGTGTATGCACCTGTGCTTACCTGTGTATGCACTCAGCATCTCACCTAAAGTATGGGCAATCCCACTTTTGCAACAATAACATGCCCTCGGAATGCCCTCCCAACTATGGATCTCTGGCTTGCACATGTAGTGGCTGAGGTATAAAGGAGATTCTTGGGTGCCTGTAGCATCACATGGCTAAGTTCTTCTGTCCTGCTGCTATCATGCTTAGATCAGGCCTAGAGCTAGGCAGAGTGAAACTCCCTCCTTGAGGTTGATTTCCACAGTCTTAGTCCTACATACCATCTTGTGTTGCCATTCACTGGTCTTCCAACAGTGGAGATACTTGGTGTAGGGTCTTGGCAGAGGATTTCAGGTGTTCTCATGGGAAAAGCTCTAAAGGTCAAAAATAGGATTTCAAACTGGGCCTGAAGACCAACTTGAAGCCTGTGGAGTGGCTTCCACTATTCTCTGCAACCTGTCCCTGTTAGCAGTGTGGCAGCTGCAAGCTGGATAAGCTGTACTTTCTAAGCACTTTTCTTTTACTCCCAGCTCTCCATTTGAACCTCCCCCCCCACTGACCTGCTTCTCCTTGAGGGGTGGTCTGTGTGTGTCATCCTGCCTCCCTGCACCCAGCCTCCCCTGGGGGGCCTGTTCTAGTCTTGGGGAATGATTTTAGTGCTCAGCTCTCCACACCTAGTTTGAAACCTCCCCCCAACTGACCTGCTTTTCCTCTGCGGGACCATCAATCTGTGCCTGTCTGCCTGCTGCCCTGTCTGCCTGCCTGTTTCCCTCTCTGGCAACTGACCGACCTGGGCTGACGTGGGGTTGGGAGCTTGTTTAGTCAGGTGTTTGGCACTATGAGAGGGGGTGGAAGGGGTCACACTCGAGGCTGTGGAAGGATGCCTTCACTTTCCCCTGTGCCTCCCCCTCAGCTGAGGACACCCCCAGCACCTCCCCTGCTCCATCCATGGGGTTCTCATCTGCCACTTGAGAGTTTTTGGCATTGCCACCTAAGCTGC
Organism: Gekko gecko; assembly: GCA_029375565.1. Lineage (NCBI taxonomy): Eukaryota > Metazoa > Chordata > Lepidosauria > Squamata > Gekkonidae > Gekko > Gekko gecko. The sequence goes on from JAPDNY010000007.1 coordinate 126,100,888, forward strand.
AGCATGAAACTCTTCTATAACCCAAGATTCCCAACTCCCTGCTGCTCCTGCTTCCATTGGTATGCCTCTATCTAGCACTCCTTGCCCCAACACCAGGAAGCAGCTGTGCCTCCCACCTGCTCCAATCATGGGCCTGGGGGCCTGGTTCCATTCCACGGCACAGAAATACTTCCGTATCCCGGGGAGTGACCCATATGTGATGGAGTGCCAGGTGTGCCATGCCCATATCCAGAGGGCTGGGCCCTGCAGCTCTTGGCCATCACTGTTTTCTGGAGGCTCCTGCAAAGGGCACACCCCAGTTTGTTGCCACCAGAGAAAGGAGTGTCAGACACTAGTGGGAGGTGGAAGATGCCCACTCCCACTCAGCAGGGAGAGGTGGGGGGAAGAGCAGGCCACTCAAGGAGGGGCTCCAGGCACTGTGGATGGAACTACAAGGCAAGCCACCTTCCAAAAGGTCATGCTCATGGGGACACTGCCAGTGCAGGGAAAAAGGACAAGGGAGAGGGCTTAGGAAACAATCACTTATGTCATCAGTGAGATGATTGCTGTGGATGGCCAACCGTGATCCCTCATGGAGGACGTGGCCTTTCACTTGCTGATGCACCATGTGGCTGCCTGGTACACCATCCCCTCCAGGACCATGAGCTGGTGAGTGTTGCACTCCATGCACAGCTCCGTGATGGAACTGGTCAAGGCTGAGCTCTCCAAAGTGCAAGGCTGAACCCACCACCTGACAGCGGACCTCTAAGTGGCTGACATCACCACTACCTCTCCCTCACCACCTACTGATGGCAACTGGAGGAACTCCAGAGTAGGACCACAGCCATGCTCTGAGAGCAGAGAGGCCTGCTGCCACCTGGCTACAAGATGGTTCTCCTCCATGCACAGGGGGTGGATGGAACCACATGGCAGCAAACATCACCACAACAATACAGAGTAGCCTGAGGTAGTAGATAGTTGGCATGGATGCTAGCACCAACATGCAGGCAGCCGTGAGGGGTGGGCACCTTGGGAGCATCCTTTGCCTGGTGCACTGGCTGCACCTGGAGGTGAGGGATGCCCTGTGTCTGGGAAGCACTGCTAAGGGGGGATGTGATGCCACTACTCTTGAGATTAGGGCCCTGCTGGAGAACTGCTGGTGCCTGGCCAGCCACTTCTTGCACAGCATCAAGGCTGCACATCTGCTGTGAGAGAGGCAGGGGAAGGGGGAGGAGCACAAACAGCGGCTCATCCAGGACTTGGCCACCCAGTGGAACTCCACCTACACCATGATTGCGTGTTTGGTGGCTCAAAGAAGTGTGGTGCAGGATGTTGTCTCCTCCATGAGCATCCAGCACAGGAAAGAGGAGCTCCGCATCAGCTCTAAGAACTGGCTGGCCCTCTCCTAAATGGGCTCCAGATGTCTGGGGTCCTCCCCTTTGTTACAGTTCCCATCTCACTAATACGACTGGTGATCGTGAGGAATGATGATGATGATGAGTGCTAATCCCACCACTGTGTTGGCTGGCTGTGGCAAACTCAGAGCCATCCCCTCTCCCTCTCCCCCCTGGCATGGTGACCATTGTCTGCCAGCATGGGGCCATCTTTCGGGGGTGTTTTGAAAACAGAGCCCACCTATGTCCAGGTCCACTACTGTGATAAATCCATGCCGTTGGAAAGTCTAGTCATATGTTCCAGTGTGGTTTTGTTTACAGAGTAACCATGGCCTTTCATTCTGCCCACTGGCAAGGTGATCAGAGGGCACAGTCAAATTCTTCCAGGATGCCTGAGAATCATCACGGCCCACCACAGTCCAGTTACCCAGCTGTGGATCCTGGCTGTTGTACCAAGTAGTCATATTGTTGAAGACCTGATCAGTCCTCCATCAAGAGCTGCCATGGCCTTTCCATCTGCCTGCAGGCAACGTGATTATGGAGTACAGCAAATTTCCTCCTGGGATGTTTTCAAAGCAGAACTCACCTATGGCCAGGCACAATACTCTGGATCCACACTGTTGTACAAGGTTGTCATAGATGTTCCCGACCAGGTCACACTGCTGGACAAGGTATGTTTCAGACCCAACGGGTCCTCTGTCAGGAGCCACCATGGCCTTTCAGTCTGCCTGCTGGCGATGTGATTACAAGGCATGGCCAAATCCTCCTAGGGTGTGGGCCCACCTAGGTCCAGGTCCCCGACTGTGTGTGAGACCTGTTGCTGGACAGGTTATGCCTTTAGCTACCCTTTCACACTTGTCCCACAGGCTAGGTGAGCACAGGAGCCAAGTCCACCTTTCAGAGGGAAGTGTCTTCCTTCTCATGGTGCCTTTTTCCATCCAGGCTACACAGCCCGCACATCCATCCCTTCTAACTCACACCACTGGAAAGGTGATTGTGGGGCATGATGACGCCAATCAGACCAGTGTGGCAAGCACAGGGGGTTCCTGATTCCAGTCAACCAGAGAAAACTTGTGCTTGGGAAGGGAATGGGACTGCTCCTCCAACACCAGCCATCCCCTTCCAGTTGCGCTGTCAGCAAGGAGAGTTCAGTGCAAGGCCAAGTCCAACTCCCCAAGGCAAACCAACCGAGTCCTAGTTCTCAGGGCAACTTGTCTTCCTTCCCATGGCTGCTTTCCCCACCCAGGCCACACAGTCCTCTCACATCCATCCCCTTTTGCCCACACCACTTGCAGGATGACCAGTCTGTTCGTTTATATTTTTGATTTATATTCCACCCTCGTCACATGGGCAGGCTCAGGGTGGCATCCCCGCAGGGCCCGCCATCCATCCCTCTCTCCCCATCTCTGGGCTTTGGTTATTTGTTGTTGTAGCAGTACTCTAAGGCACAGGGTCTGACAGTTATCACAGCCTCCCCCCCATCAAGGTGATTGTCATGACAGCTTCTGGTCAGTTTCATTCCCTGGGATCAGCTGTTTGCTTTAACAGCTGAAAGAAGGAAGTGAAACTGACAAGAAGTGGCAGGGCAGCTTTCCTTTTCTTCCCCAGCCTCCCCACTGCTGCCAAGAGGGGGGAGCTGGGGAAGGAAAAGAAAGCTATCCTGCTGCTTTTGGTCAGTTTCAGTTCTATCCAATCAGCTCTTAAACTTAACAGCTATTCCTCCTGGAGTGAAACTGACCAGACATGGCAAGGGCAGCTTTCCTTCCCTTCCCCAGCCTCCAACTACTGGAGAAGGAAAGACAGAGAAGGCATGGTGATGGTGGTGAGAAAGCCAATCTCTCTCTCTCCCATAGCTTTCCATGGCAGGGGGAGTGGGGGGATTGGTGATGTTGGGGGAAGCCAGTCTCTCTCTCCTGGGGTTGCTCCTCAGGCTACACTCCCAAAATCTCCAGTTATTGTTTTTTAAGTATAAGCATAATGGGTGCCCCACAAGAAAAAAAAAATCTGCCCCACAAAACAAAACAAAAAATCCTGGCTATGGCCCTAGTGTGCCACAAGTCTGATGCCTCTAGCTTACACAGGGTCCATTTTATACACTCCGGAACCCATGCCTGACATCTCCCCAAAAAGCACTTTCCTGGGGGCACCTTGTTTGGGTGTCTGTAACTCAGACCCTCCAAGTCCACATAAGTTGAAGGGCATGTAGGGACATCCCAGGGAGGTCTGCCATGAGTTTGATGCCTCTAGCTCACACAGGGTCCATTGTATACACTCCAGAACCCACATCTGACATCTCCCAAAAAGCATTTTCCTGGTGGCACCTTGTTTGGATGTCTGTAACTCAGACCCCTCAAGTTGAATCTTCACCGAACTTGATGGGCAGACAGATAGAGGAGAGTCAGCTGGCAATGCTCTGTGATTTTGAAGTCTCTAGGGCCCTGGGAGGCTGTCCTACTGCACCCTGAACTTCCCAAGCTGGTTCAGGTTTGGGTTTGGGACAGGTCCCAAACCAAACCAGGTTTTCCCAGTATGTGCCCGTTTCTAATCATCAGTGTGCTGATGATAACATAGCTCTGCCTCTCCTTTCCACTGAAAGCTAGCCAAGCAGTGGAGGCACTAAAGTAATGCATGGCTGAAATATATTAAAGCTTAAATGTGGTTAGAAAATAAGGGAGATTTGGGAATGGATGCTTTCCCTGTTTTAAATGTGGTTATACTCCCCCAGAAATAGTGGGTTTATAGTGGTGGGTTCTGTTACACTCCTTCTTGTTGTTGAATGGTGAGGTTCTAAAATTGAAAGCCTTTAACCAACTAAAGTCATGGTACAGCTGCTGTGGCCATTTCTGGAGAAAACTGACCTTGCCTCAGTTACATGTGTCTAAGAAATGTCTAGATTAGATTACTGCAACGTGCTTAATGTGGGGTTGCCCTTGAAACCAGTTCAGATACTTCAGTTGGTTCAAAAATGCAGTGGCTACTGTCTTCTGTGGTAAGCAAATAGTCAGTGCTACTCCAACTGCACTGTCTCCCAGTTTGTTTCTAAACTCAGTCTAAAGTGCTGGATTGAATCTGAATGACTGGGGTGCAAAATATCTAAAAGACTGCCTCTTCCCACTAATATGCCCAGGTGCTGAGGACAATGCAGGGTGCTCTCTTTTGGGAACTGTCCTTAGCTAAAGTTAGATCAGCCAGGATTTATGGGAGGACTTTTTGTGCTGTTTCCCTCAAATTAGAACTCAAGCTGGCACCATCCAGCCTTTTGAACTGGCCTAAAAAACTTTTTTTCCCCCCTTAAAGGCACTGGTTTTGAATTAAGACTGAAAGGTGTTTTGCCTATAAATTTTGAGCTACTGAGTTGCATTCTCTGTGATTTTTATGGATTGTGGTTTTATGAATTTATGAATTTTAGACTGGATGTTGTAGTTTATATGCCTTTTTATTGGATATATCTGTATAATTATTTGAAGATCAGTTTGGTGGTTAAGAAGCAAACAAAAAATTAAAAACTAAGTATGTGAAGTGGCCAAGGGGTTGTAGGAACAAGGATGCTGAGAAGAAAGTTAGGGTAGATATAGGAAACAGCAAGAATAAACCTAAGGTAATTTTGTCGTGTGTGTGTGTGTGTGTGTGTGTGTGTGTGTGTGTGTGAGAGAGAGAGAGAGAGAGAGAGAGAGAGAGAGAGAGAGAGAGAGAGAGAAAGTAGAAGGTACAGAAAATAAGTTCAGGAGAGATTGCCTAAGGCTTGAGAGAAATTTACATGAATGGTTTGTCCACTTATGAAAGCAAATTGATACTGTAGTCTTTTATACTGCGGGCAATGTAGCTTCAAATCTTTTTAGAACTGAAGAAACAGGAATTCTGCCTCTGTTCAGCCCTGTACTATACCGACAGCACAGTGACACTGCCAACTTGCTACTGTATCCAAGTCATAAATTGTTCCTGTCCTGAATGCCCATTTGCTTTCTTTGGAAAGTAGCTCTGCCAAGATTTCCCATTCATTTGCTGGACTGACCTTCAGTTCACTCTCTTCAGCTTTGTACAGGAATGTCTGTGTTCTTTTGGCTTTCTAAAAGGATTAAAATTGCTCTAAGTCACCTCACAAAACCTGGCAAGGAAAAAAGAGTGTTTTTTTTTAATGTGTGCTTTACAAATGTAATGCTACAACAGTACCAAGAGAAGCTGTACCATTCGGTGAACTCAGGTGGCTGCCAAGGATAATACACCGCGGGGGACACCATTTGGCGTGATATTGATGGATAAAAAGCCCATTGAGGCCAAAATGGATTGTGACCTGGGTCTTGCTGAGAGCTAAGATGACTCCAGCAGATAAAAGAGGCCTCATTGTTGAGTAACACTAAGGAGAAATTATTCCGACAGTGGGGGATTCGGTTTACTTAAGCAGCATTTTCTTCTTTTTTTAAGTGGCATCCTGATATGATCCGAGTGGCTTCCTTTTTAGGTAGTCCTTTAGTATTGCACATACTTAAAGAGAAACCCAGTGAAAAACTAGATTTGGGGAATGGCTGTAGAACACATAAGTCTTCTTGTTAGATAATGAGTTGCTGTTCATAACTTAAGCTGACACAAACCTAGGTAAGAAGATGCCTGTGTCTTATAAAAACCCCAGGGGTTAGGAAAGGCAAACCAAAGAGTTAAAGAATAATCTTACAAAATCAATAAGATGCTTAATAAAATGACAATTGAAATTTAGTATCAATTAGTACATTGCAGTTTACACTGGAAAAATAGTATTAATTATGAAGACACAATGTCTGCATAAGTAATATTATCAATTATAATTGGATTCTAATTTAACTGTTGCAGCTCTATGAACTCCATGGAATCTATGAATACAGACCACTGGTAAACATGAGCTCAATAGGTTGTAGTGCTTTAAAAAGCACAGTATTTAAAAATGTTTAGAAAACTGTTTGAAAAGAACATATTAAATACCTTCAATATGCATTCATGGTGTGTTCATCATACCTTGGCTTCCTGCTTTTCAAAGCTTTTCACCTCTCTCAAAGGACATTGATGAAAACCCAAAAAAGATTAGTAGTGTGGAATAACTCCTGTTTAAGGACTGATTTACAATGATACTGATCACCAGTTTGGGGAGCAATGAACTAGTAGGATGAAAAGCCTGCAAGATCCTGCAAGTAATGCTAAACAACAACAACAAAAGGAATCACTATTTACTCCTCTTCTTTCTCAAAAAACCATGGAAGGTGCTCCATGATTGATAGAAACAAATTTAGGTTCAAAAAAACTCCATATTACTGTCAGGCACAGTTAGGGTTGCCAGCTCCAGGATGGAAAATACAGAGAGATTTGGGAGGTGGGGCCTCAGGAGGGAGGGGTTTGTGGCATAATGACATAGATTCCAACTTCCAAAGCAGCTATTTTCTGCAGGTGAGCTGATCTTTGTCACCTGGAGATTAGTTGCAATAGCAGGAGATCTCCAGCCACCACCTGGAGGTTGGCAAACTAAGGCACTGTATTAACTGTTGCTGTTCTTCCCCACCTGACAAAGAGCAGCGTAAGTATGGCTGATGCTGCTCTGCACCCTTCAATCCCATCCTCCACCTGGCCATGCAACCAGTGGATGGATGGCTTTGGAATCCCTCTTCTCATCTTTAAATACCTCAAGGTGCTTACCAATTATTAGCTCAACCTATGCATAAACAAGCCCTACTATTTCTGCCATCCCTAACTTGGTCCGGTCCAGTCCAGTCCTCATTCATTTAGTACGTGACCCTTCCAAAGAATACAGAGCTGGTGAAAAAGGCCTCCCTCCTGGTGAATTGGAAAGAAACCCCTCAAATTCCTGTTTGGCCCTGAAAGCATCTGGATAACCCCACAGTATTCCATTCAGGATGGATAGGTAAGATGTATAGTTTTATAGCACCCAGATGTGCTGTCCCATAGCGGAATAACCCTTTTTCACAACAGAAACCCTGTGAGTGGGATGTTGAAACTGGCTTCCATATCCCCCCCTCCCCAACCTCTGTATGGATAGTTTTTACTGCTTAAATCTTTTGGGCCTAACCTCTCCCCAAAAAAGCCTCATGCTCCATTCCTACATGGGGACAAAGTCAAAATATCCCTGCTTCCATTGGGGAGAGAGATGGACTAAATTGTTCTGTAGCCTTTTATCAGTCATCCAACAGCAACCTGTGTGAGAGACACATATGACCCATCACAGAAGTCATTATATAAAGTATCCTTTGATCTTTAATGTAATAGGAAAATAAATTTAAATGAAGTTTCCCTAGGGGAAAAAAAATCATTGTGCAATCTCTGCGATATACTGGACAGTGTCAGAAGACAGATACAGAAAGCAGTGCAGAGTAGTACCAGCTTGCCGCATGTTCAATAAGCCCTGCATTGTGAGACATATTTAAGAAGCTAATAGAATTAGTTGGTTATAATTAGGGCTGATGGGGAGAGCAGAATGGAGTTGGCACGTTAAAGATGCTTGTTCAGTGAAGCAGGTTTCTTCTGTTTATCTCTTTGGTCAGATGCTGACTATTCAGGTAAACTATATGTGGGCCGTACACTGTGAGAAATTGAGGTCACAAATGTTCTTACTGTGTTTTTCATTACAAATGAGTCTCAGCAGCTTGCCAAAGGCAGGAAATCAAATATTTTAATCCTTTAAAAATCAATTTAAGGGATTTTCTGAACAGAAAACTTTCTTTTAATGGAAGTCATCCAGGTAGGATTATATTTATAGACCACAGCCTCAAAAATGTGAGAATGAGACAAATATGTTTTAAAATAAAGGTAAATTAAATCCATTTAATGCACGTACAGTTATCATAGAACGTGAATTGGTTGCAGCTTCCAGCCAAGTGTACACTCAGGGTTGAACTGTGCATTTTGCAGATAATATATTATTGGGTTTCTGAGATTATTTTTAAGTGTTAAACAACAGTTACAGGAAGGAGTGAAATTTGAACTGAACCCATAGAATGGGGGAAGTCGAGGGCAGGTGAACACTTCTGTTTAGGGATGGGCATGAACCAGCTCACAAACTAAAGTTTGTTAGAAATTTTGGCCCGTTTGTGGTTCGCAAAGTGATGCTCATGGTGGGGTGACTGGCATGAACATTCCACCAACTTTCATGCTGTTTGTGACAGTTCGTGAATTGATACACTTCCAGACTAAGGGTGTGTGCTCAGTATATACCAAGCCGAATAAATACTCAAAAAATACCTTTTTGGTATTTGGGTTGTTTTTTTTTCAACTGAATCAGATTTTCTAATCTGATTAGGCTACCAATCCAGCTGAGCCCAAATAAAAGCATGTATTATTCGGCTTTCATTTGGGCTCAGCCAAAGTGGTACAAGTTCATCCACCTTCCAGATGAACTCATGTGACTTATGGGTTCCTTGTCCATGGCTTGGCTTTGCAAAAACCATTTAAAGGGAAAGTTCCCTTTAAATGGCTTTTGCAAAGCCAAGCCATGCAACTGCCTTCCTTTTCCTCTCTGAGTTGTGCCTTTCCTCCCTGAGTTGTGCAGAGGTTTGCCACTGCTGTGGTGCAACTCAGCAAGGGAAGGGGAGGTATTTAAAGTTTAAACACCTTCCCATCCCTTTCTGAGTTGTTCTGCTGCAGCAGCATGCCTCAGCAAGGGAAGGGAAAATATTTAAAGAGACCACAGGGAGAGAAGGGAGAAAAGGGAAGGTATGGAGTTAAATAAATAAGGCAATACCAATTATTGATATATACCAATATTTTTTGGGTTTGGGATACCCACCCAGAAAAATACCAATTTTTATGCACACCCTTATTCCAGACAGACTGTCTCCACTCAATTAAACTGTTTACAAAACTCCAAAGCAATAGGAGGCAGAATTCTCCAGCCTTGGAAACATCAATAAGGGCCCTCCAAAGCTTAGCAGCCACTGCTAGCTACCAATAACAGGCCCTTTTCATATTACTGTTTTAAAATAGATATTATTAGTTGTTGGCCCGATTTCAAGTAAAGTGATACAGGGACAGGGGGTTCATACAGCAAATTTCCTTCCATTAATTAGCTGTCTCTGAAGTGCTGTGGTCATTTCAAACAGTGCTGCTTCTCCCCACCCCCCGCTTTTTTGCTACACAATCTTACTCATACTTTTAAAAATGTTCTAAGGTGAGCGCTATAGCAGTTTAGTGCTATAGTGACACCATTATGTACTATAGCGGCACCGCTGAGACCTTGACTCAGTGGAGTAAGTGGAGTCAATTATCTCAATGGTGCTGTTATACCTCAGTGCTGTAGCAGTTTAGCACTATAGCGCTAACCTTTGAACATTTTTTAAAAGTCCAAGGAAGATAACACAGTGGAAAAGGTGTGAGAGAAGTGGCATTGTAGGAAGCGCTATGAACATTTTAAACAGCACACCACAGTGATTCAGAAATGCAACAAATGGGTTGAAAATGGAAAAAAAGCAAGTTCCCTCAAATGCAGCTGAACAGGTAAATATATTCTGCTAGCAGCTGGTTACTAAACAGGTCTGTCCGAAATGACAGAAAAAATCCATTAGCAACCAGTTACTAAAATGGAATACAAAGGCAGTTTTAATAGGGTCACAGTGTTTCCATTCTGCTTTATGGGATCAGAATGCTAAATATACCTTCAGCTCCGCTCAGCTCCGCAGCCTCTACTCTTTCGGCTGTTGACAGACAGAGAGGCAGGGAACTTCTTAGAAGCAGAAAACGTTCATTTATTCCTGATTGTGAACAGCTCTCCCCTGCTGAGGTTTGGTTGTTAGGTGGACTCAAGGCTCTGAGCCACTCTGTCTCTCTGCTCACACTGAGCAGAGGGGCTTAGCTACTGGATGTCTTGGCTGAGGGAGGACCCACATTTTGTATACTCCTGATTGTGAACATCTCTTCCCTGCTGGAGTTTGTGTGAGGTGGACTCAGGGCTCTGACCGACCCCCATCTCTCTGCTCATGCTGAGGGATGGGGCTTAGCTACTGGGTGCCTTGGCTGAAGACCCACATTTTATACCCTCCTGATTGTAAACTCCTTTCCCCTGCTGGGGTCTAGGTGTTAAGTAGACTCAGGGTTCATGGCCACACAAGAGAGGTTGGACCAGATGACAGCCTTGAGTGACCAGTACTCCAGGGAATCAGCATCAGTGGGCTCAGGGGACTTGGCGAGGTACTCCCTCACCATCACTTCTGCTGAATCCTCCATCATTGCACGCCTGGCATCCCCACTGCCACTGCTGACCTCCCAGTTTGCTACTGACAACCAGTAGTGGGGATTCTCTCTGGTTGGGCTCTTTGAGGCAGAGGTGCTTGGCTGCGGCTCCTTCTCCATCTCCTCCCAGCCTCTTCCACCCACTCTTGCTTCTGGCCATGTCTGTTGGCCTATAGCCTTCGCACTTCTTGGCAGAGCTCATGCTTCCATTGCAAGAGCTCTGCATGCAGGAGAGCAATGGTGCCTTTTATGTGGGGGTCACAATCTATACAAGTCAGCTTATATTCCCCTTTATTGCAGAAATGATGCAACCTGGTGGCAATGCCCACCTGCAACCTCTCTGCCAAGACCCTGACCCATGGGAGAATAGCCATCCCATCAGGGCCCAGCTCAAGTGCAGAGGACAGAGCCTGGTCCGGCTCTGAAATCAGGGGGATGACTTAACCCAGGCTGGCCATATGGGTGCAGAGCATGTCAGTGGTGTCCTGGAAGGGCTTGAGAACATGTACCATTTGGGAGAGGATCAGCCAGTCACTGGATCTGATGCTGAGCTTCTCTTTCCCATGCAGGATGGTCATGGAGGAAACAACATCCTGTGCCATGCTCTTCTGCTCCACCAAATGCACTATCATGGCATAGATGGAATTCATCATTCCCCTCCCTCTGCCTCTTGTTCAGCAGACAGGCAGACTTGATGCTGTGTGAGAAGTGGGTGGCCAGGTACTGGCAGGTCTCGAGCAAGGACTGCATCTTGAGGGGGGCAGGGTTCCAGTGGCTTTGACAGTGCTCCCCAGCCCCAGAGCATCCTTCACCACCATGTGAAAAGTGTGCATCAGGCAAACAATGTCCTTGAGATGCACATGCTTCACCTTTGCCAGCATGTTGGCACTGGCACTTGTGATGATGTTGCCACCTCCCACCCACTCCCTCAGGCTATTCTGTATCATGGCGGTGATGTTTTGTGCTGTGTGGCCTTCATCCATCCCCTGCTCATGGAGAAGAAGAAGAGATGGTTTTTATCCCCCACATATCACTACCCAAAGGAACATAAGAACATAAGAGAAGCCAATGTTGGATCAGGTCAATGGCCCAACTAGTCCAACACTCTGTCACACATAGGTCCAGCAGTGGGGCCAGGACACTGGAAACCCTCCCACTGTTGTCCCCCCAAGCACCAAGAATACAGTGCCTCACTTGCCCCACCCTGAGAGTTCCTATCTATACCTTGTGGCTAATAGCCACTGATGGACCTCTGTTCCATATGTTTATCTAATTCCCTCTTGAAGTTGTCCATGCTTGTAGCCGCCACCACCACCTCTTGTGGCAGTGAATTCCATGTGTTAATCACTCTTTGGGTGAAGAAGTACTTCTTTTTATCTGTTTTGACCCAACTGCTCAGCAATTTCATGGAGTGCCCACATTATATTGTGAGAAAGGGAGAAAAGTACTTCTTTCTCTACCTGCTCTATCCCATGCATAATCTTATAAACCTTGATCATGTCACCCCTCAGCCATCGTTTCTCCAAGCTAAAGAGTCCCAACCACTTTAACCTTTCTTCATAGGGAAAGTGTAAAGTATTGGGTTTCGGGCCTCATGACTCGGACGACGACATAAGTGAAGACACGTTTATTTGTACTTCACACAAGACAAGAACAACAGTAATGGCCGGCGGCCAACTATATACAGTAAGGGGGGGATGCCCCCGTTCCTATTGGCGGGTTTGAATTGCCCGCCAATGCTGCCATTGGTTCTTTACTGGCGAGCTCAGGAGCCTAGTCCCTATTGTTCTCAGAGAGCGAGCTTGGTTGCATTCGCCAGCTCATACCCCTGATGTCAGGACACAACACCCCTCCCCCCATAGTTTGTCTCCCATCAGGTGATGTAGTCTTTTAGGTAGGCTGGTGGCATCCGTTCTCTTACTGACCGTCGGGGGGGCGGTACCGGACTGGCGGGGCCCCCTTCGAGTGGTCCTCCCCCACTAGGAGTTTGGATTTCTGGTGGCAGCGACGGCTGCGGTGGTAGCTGCGGCGGCGGCGGTTGCAGCAACGGCGGCGGCGGCTCGACTTGCTCTGGGACCCCCTCCGGGCTCCGCGGTCTTTCGGGCACTTGCTCCGCTGGTGGTGCCAGCAGCCGATCTGGTGCTGGGGCAGCCGCGGTGTATTCCGGTAGCGGGGCCTGGATCCCTGTGTCTGGGTCTTGCCGCCTCCGGAGTTGGTCCACGTGCTTACGGAGGACCCGGTCCCCGTCTGCCAGGACCTCGTATGACACTGGCCCGGTGGGTTTTAGGATGCGCCCGGCCAGCCACTGAGGCCCCGCCCCGTAATTCCGGAAGTAGACAGGTTCCCCCGGGAGGAAGCTCCTGGGCGCCTCCCGGGTTTCGACCAGCTTTCTCTCTGGGGCTCGGTCCGGGTGGAGCCTGTCTAATAGGGTCATGGGGCAGCGGCCCATCAATAGTTCTGCGGGGCAATGCCCGGAGATGGGGTTCGGGGTGGTGCGCTGTGTTAGGAGGAAGCAGGCCAGCCGGAACTCCCAATCCCCCTCCGTTATGCGGCTCAGGGCTTCTTTGGCGGTGCGTACCGTCCTCTCCGCCTGCCCATTTGTTGCCGGGTAGAAGGGCGCGGAGCGTATGTGCCGGATTAGGTTCCTTGCGAGGAACGCTTGGAACTCAGCCAATGTGAACGCGGCCCCGTTGTCCGACACGATTGTGTCTGGCAACCCGTGCGTCGCGAATATTTTCCGCAGGGCCCTTATTGCCGCTTTAGCCGAGGTGGTAGACACTGGGCTTATTTCTACCCACTTCGAGTAGGAGTCTACCGTCACCATGAACTGGAGCCCCTGAAACGGGCCAGCAAAATCTACGTGTAGGCGGGACCACGGCTTGTGGGTAGACTCCCAGCTTTGGGTAGGCGCTCTCGGGGGATTGGGGCGGACTTCCTGGCACCGTGTGCATCCCCGGACCCAGGTTTCAATTTCTGTGTCTATCCCGGGCCACCACACGTAGCTCCTTGCCAGAGCTTTCATTCGTACAATTCCAGGGTGGGCCTCGTGCAGCGTCTCTAGAACCCCTTGTCTCATGGGCCCCGGGATGACCACCCTGTCCCCCCATAATAAGCACCCTTTCAAGGCGGATAACTCTTCCATCCTGGCTTTGTATGCCGTGAACTCTGGCCCTGTCTGTTCCGCTGACCATCCCCTCACCACCCAGTTTAGGACCCGGGAGAGAATGGGATCGCGGGACGAGCGGGCAGCCACGTCTGCAGCCTGAAGGGGGGGTTGGGCAGCTCCTCCATCAACAATACTGCTGGAGCCGGGGCCGGATCCTCCCCTGTCTGCGGCAGCGGCAGGTGGCTCAGGGCATCAGCATGCCCCAGTGCCTTGCCCGGCCGATGCTCCAGCCAGTACTGATAGCCCGCTAAAAACAAGGACCAGCGCAACACCCGGGGCGACAGTACCTGCGGCGTTTGTTTGTCCGCCGCGAACAGTCCCAGGAACGGCTTATGATCAGTTACGCGCGTGAAGGGCCGCCCATACACAAAGTTGTGGAATTTCTTAACCCCCGCCACCAGGGCCAAGCCCTCCCGGTCAATTTGCGCATAGTTCCACTCTGCGGGAGACAGCGTGTGGGAGTAGTAAGCCACCGGGACTTCCCTCCCGTCTGGTAGCCTGTGGCCCAAGACCGCCCCGACCCCATACGGCATCGCGTCGCATGCAAGGATTACCGGGAGCTTTTCATCGAAGTGGGCAAGTACAGCGTTCGAAATCAATAGTACCTTAACCCCCCGAAACGCCGCCTCTTCCCGCGCTCCCCATGCCCAAGGTGTCGCCTTATCCAGCAGCCTGTGCAGGGGTTCTGCCACAGCGGCTTTGTGTGGGAGAAAGGCGTGGTAAAAGTTCAGGAGGCCTAAGAACGCCTGGAGCTCTGCCTTGGACTTCGGGGCGGGGGCCTCCACAATGGCCTTCACCTTGTCCCTTGCCGGATGCAGGCCCGTTGCGTCAACCTGGTACCCCAAGAACTCCACCTCCGGCACCCCAAGGAGGCACTTTTCCCGCTTCACCTTCAGCCCTGCGGCTTGGAAGCGTCCAGAACAGTTCGTAGGCAGGCGGCGAAGCTCTCTGGGGTGGCCGCGGCGATGAGGACGTCGTCGAAGAACAGCGTCACGCCAGGGATCCCTTTTAACAAATCATCCATTAGATTTTGGAAGATCCCTGGGGCCACACTGACCCCGAACTGCAGCCGCTTCACCCTGAAGGCCCCCCGGTGGGTTACTATGGTTTGGGCCTCGGCCGTGGCCTCATCCACCGGGAGTTGCTGGTACGCCTGCGCGAGATCCAGCTTACCAAATATGCACGCCCCCGCCAATGTGGCCAATACGTGGCTGACTACGGGTACGGGGTATGCATGCGCCTGAAGTGCCTGGTTAATAGTGCACTTGTAATCCGCGCAGATGCGGATTTCCCCGTTCGGCTTCACGGGTGTCACAATCGGGGTCTCCCATCGTGCGTTGGGGACGGGCTCTAGGACCCCCTGGGCCACCAACCGGTCCAGTTCTGCCTCTATTTTTGGGCGGAGGGCCAGGGGCACGGTGCGGAAGCGCTGCCGGATGGGCGTCACCATTGGGTCTAAGTGGAGCGACACCGGGGCCCCTTTATAACACCCCAGTTTCCCATCAAAGACCTCGGGGAATTCCCTGCACACCGCCCCCCAGTCCCGCATCCCACACTTATTCACGCCCCCGATCGTAATGCCTAGGGCCTCGAACCACGCTCGCCCCAGGAGACTCACAAGGTTTCCCTCAACCACCACCAAGTCCAAGTTCCCCTCAAAGTCTCGGTACTGCACTCGGAAAGTGCCGACTCCCCGGATGGGGACAGGGTTCTTTTGAAAGTCCACCAAGCTTAGTGGCGATGGATGTAGAGGGGGTCCCCCTGCCAGGCAAAGTTTTTTTAAAGTGTCCATGGAAATGATGGATGCCGCCGATCCCGAGTCCACCTCCATGCAACAGGGGGACTCCTCGATCCGCACGGTTACTTGGATCTTCGGGGTGGAGGAGAGATTGGGGTTGTGGAGGCAAAGTACCTGCAGCGGTTGATCGGTGAGATGGTACAACTCGGCGACCTCTTCCGTCGTCTCGTAGGCGGTGGACGGTGCGCGGTGCGGTGGGGCCGACGATCTCAAGTTCCGGGGGCCCTTGGATCGGCAGACCCGTGCGAGGTGTCCCTGCTTTCCACACCCGTGACAGACAGCATCCCGGAATTTGCAGGTCTTCCTCCCGTGGCCTTCCCCGCAGCTGGCGCACACGGTCCTGTTGCCGGAAGGCTTGGCTGGCTCCCTGTCGGCCTGCTGAGTCAGCGCTGGCCGGCGGTGTTGGGGTCTGAGGGCATAGACCTCTTCGGTGTCTGAGTTCCCAGGGCTGGGACCCCTTCCGACTGTATGGGCAGCCGCGGCCGGCCGTTCCCCTTCGGCGGCCTCATGTGTGGTTGCAGCGTCGATGGCCTCGTCCAGGGAGAGCCTCCAGTAGCCGATCAACTTGCGCCGCAGCTTGGAGTCCGCCAGGCCCCACACAAACTGTGTCAGCAAGTTGTCTTCCACCCTCGGGAACCCGCAGTCCACTGCGAGCGCCCTCAGCGTGGCCAGGAAAGCGGCAGCAGATTCCCCTTGGGCCTGGACTCGCCTCTGGAAGTCCATCCTCTTGGCCAAGAAGGTAGGCCGGGGGCTGAAATACCCGTTGAGGACATCCAGGATCTCCCCAAAGGAGCTTTCCAAGGGGCACCAAGAGGCTCTTGGCGAGGCGGACTGTTTGGGTGCCGCACGCGCTCAGCAGGAGCGACCGTTTTTTCTCCGGGTCTCGAATCTCGTTGAATTCCATATAGTTTATGAGCTGGTCGACCCATGCGTCCCAGGTTTCGGGCTGAGACGGATCGAAGCGCTCCATCATTACATGAGTGGCGGCCACGGCTCCGTCTGGGAAGGCGTGCGCCGGGGCGAGCGGTGCGGTGCTGCTCTCGGGGTCAGCAATGCGATGCTCGGCGAGCGGTGCGGTGCTGCTCTCGGGGTCAGCGATGCGATGCTCGGCGGGTGGCCTTGTCGTCCTTTTTGTCGCTCATGGAGTCAAGAGAGGCGTTGAGATCCCACCTTCGTCGCCACTGTAAAGTACTGGGTTTCGGGCCTCATGACTCAGACGACGACATAAGAGAAGACGCGTTTATTCGTACTTCACACAAGACAAGAACAACAGTAATGGCCGGCGGCCAACTATATACAGTAAGGGGGGGGACGCCCCCGTTCCTATTGGCGGGTTTGAATTGCCCGCCAATGCTGCCATTGGTTCTTTACTGGCGAGCTCAGGAGCCTAGTCCCTATTGTTCTCAGAGAGCGAGCTTGGCTGCATTCGCCAGCTCATACCCCTGATGTCAGGACACAACAGAAAGTATTCCTACCCTTTTATCATTTTAGTTGCCCGATGGTACCCCACTGCTTAGCACCCTCCACTGTGAAAATTTCCCATATATACTCTGTTTCCTATGAATTAGCCAGTTTTTGATCCACAAAAAGACTTGCCCTTTTATCCCATGACTACTGAGCTTACTTTGGAGCCTTGACATTCTCGCTGCACAGGAACTACTGGGAAAGGTGCAGAAACTGTGGGCTTCCCCCACACACAAACTCTCTGAGTCACTGCTGTCAGACTCCTCCTCTCCAAAGAGTGTTAGCAATTGCTGGTGTCTGTGGACAGTGGTAACTATACAGTGATAACTATTCTTTTGCCTCTGTGCAGAGCCCCAGGAGCAGATCAGCAGAAGGAGGCTCTGAATGAGACCCCTAGTGATGCCCTGCTAAGTCTGGGTTCCACTGAACTGGCTGACTGGGTTTGGTGCCTAGGGACGGGGGCCTGTATTATGCAGGGGCTGATTTGACTGATCTACTCAGGCTGGAGGACTCCTCACAAACAATGAGGGGGTCCATTCTATACACTTTTGAACTTGCACCTGACATTTCCCCCAAAAGCACTTTCCTAACTTGACCTTAGTCTTGTTGGGTTTGCAGTGCCATACTGGCACTGGTTCTGCTGGACTTACAAAATGCTCCACCACACCTTCAGTTTCTACTGCAAAGATTATCTGGCTTGACCTTAGTCCTGTTGGCTGGACAGATTGCCCTGGTTCTGCTGGGCTTGCAACACCCCCCCTTCAGTTTCTACTGCAGAAATTCTCTGGGATTTTGGTTCTGTTCTGCTGGGCTTCTATTGCTCTTGCTTTTTGTTTCTCTTTCCCCCTCCATTGGAAACAATGGAGGATGGGGGCACCTTCTATGGGGAACTATAATTCAGAACTTGTAAATCCAATCCACACCAAACTTGGAGGTCAGGTAACAGAGAATCAGCTGGAGATCTCCTGTGTGTTTGGTGTTTCTAGCATGATTGGGGAAGCATTTTACCACATAATGAACCTCACAAACGAAACCAATTCATTTAGCATCTAACCATTTGTGGTTCACAAATTGGGTATGCCACAAACCTAACTCCATTTTCCTGGTTCATGCCCATCTGTAAGTATTAATACAAAAGAGGGACCTGACTTTTTGTTACTGGGCTAAATGTAGCTTGCTTTTTAATGAGAAAAATGAGGAATATAGTGAGGGAAGCATTAATGTCTTGTTTCCCCGTTATGTCTCTTCTTTACAGCTGTTTTTTTACACTGAAAAAGTACATCAAGAGACCCAACTCCGGATCTCGTTATATAATGTGTTGTTAAACCCTTAGTCATAATCCCAGTTATGTGGCCTCAAAGCTGAACATCCTCATTTTGCATTTTGTTGCAGAAAGACCTTAATTCTCACAAGGCTGCTGAAAGGTTGTATCTGTTACCTTGTTGTATCTCTTCCTTTCAGCAGGATAAATGGGGTACTGTAATCAGCACTTCCTTTCCTTTGTAAAGTACCCAACTGGAGATCTTACAATGTTCAACCCAAATCCTCCACTAGGCTCTGCTAAGGTTTACCTGGCTGTAAGTCTGCTTTAAGTCAATGGCAATTTCTGGTTTTTTAGCCACCGAAGAATCAGGCCCTCCACAACTGCCTAGCGACAAATGTTCTGAGGAGAAGAGACATCAAAAGCTCTTCTTTCTTGCAGCTATTTTTCCCAGAGAAGATAAAGCCAGAGTAATTAAAAAAATAATTAAAGGGTTGAAAGCTGCCATATGAGTTGTGACAACGGATCAGCTTTTGTTTGCTCCAGCTGCTTTTCACCTCTAGCAACATGACAGTTCACATGGCAGCTCTGCTTATCTCACAGGGGCTCCAGCGTTTTCAAATTGTGAGCTTCTTCGGAACAGAGAAATTGGCTGTGCTGTCATGTCATATTCCGTGAGGGAGGGTTTCACGATGCAGACAGCAGGTTGTCATTGGTGACCAGGAATGTCTTCCTGGTAATCGCATTTGTGGGCAAACAAAGTGTACGAGACCTTTTCCCTGGCATACACTGGGGTCAGCCTCTGAGTGGGAGATATGCAGTAGACACAAGACTCCTTATATCGCTCCTTCGATGTGTCTCAAAAATCACAGTACATATACCCTTTCCAGACACAGCATGCATCACAAGCCTACCACCCATAGTACCTGTGATTCTACTGATAGGCATAGTCACCATGTTGTATGAACAGAGGTGATACGTGTATTTATCATGCTGGTACAGCCTCAGTGTGCTTGAACACAAATCCGGTGGTGAGCTTGCTGGTGAGCCAGCATGGTGTAGTGGTTAAAAGAGGTAGATTCTAATCTGGAGAACCAGGTTTGATTCCAACTCTTCTTTTTCTTCACATAATGAGGCTCTACATGTATGGTAAATATGCACTTTGTTCCTGTTCACACAAAATGGTGATTGTGTGCATTAAGAAGGGTCTATGCATGGCTGGTACACTTTCAGTTTGTACAACTGTAACATCTGAAAAGGAATGATGTGAGTGCATGAACCTACCTTACCCCAAGTTCCAGATAACGGTCATCACCACACTTTGAGAGAAATCAGAAGCTTTGAGAGTCCTTGCTGCTTTTGACTGCCCTCAGTACATGGCATGAAATTAGGGAATGGCCTCTCTCCTGAGCCCGCTGCTTACAAGGAAGCAATAGATGAAGCAACAAGTAATAGTTGCCTATGAAGGCCAGCCAAAATTTGTTGATTCCTGGCACAAGTTTGATGGCTTTGTCCTCTGCTCTTCTGAGATCAGTGCTTCAATCAGTTTTCTAGACTTCAGGTACTTCAGGTACTACCTTGCTGGATCAGAAGAATGCTGTAGACATAGTTTATCTTGATATTAGTCAGGCTTTTGATAAGGTTCCATATAATATACTTGTTGACAAATTGGAAAAATTTGGTTTGGATCTTATGGCTGTTAGATGGATCTGTAATTGGTTGAAAGATTGCACCGAAAGAGTTCTTGTGATTGGTTCCTCATCTTCTCAGAGAGGAGTGACAAGTGGAGTGCCTCAAGGATCTGCCCTGGGACCTGTTTTGTTCAACATCTTTATCAATGATTTGGATGAAGGGATAGAGGAAATGCTTATTAAATTTGTAGGTGATACTAAATTGGAAGGGGTAGTAAATACAGTAGAAGACCGAGTCAGAATACAGGATGATCTTGACAGGCTGGAAGACTGGGCTAAAAGAAATTTAATGAATTTCAATGGGGATAAATGTGAAGTTCTGCATTTAGGTAGGAAAAATCAAATGCATAATTATAGGTTGGGGGAGACTTGTCTTAGCAGTAGTATGTGCAAAAAGGATCTAGGGGTCTTAGTAGACCATACAATGAACATGAGTCAGCAGTGTGATGTGGTTGCTAAAAAGGCAGATGCAATTTTGGGCTGTATCAACAGAAGTATAGTGTCCAGATCACGAGATGTGATGGTGCAACTTTACTCTGCTCTGGTTAGACCTCACCTAGAGTATTGTGTTCAGTTTTGGGCTCCACAATTCAAGAAGGATATAGAAAAGCTGGAAAGTGTCCAGAGGAGAGCAACAAAGATGTTGAGGGGTCTGGAGACCAAGTCCTATGAGGAAAGGTTGAAGGAGCTGGGTATGTTTAGCCTGGAGAGGAGACAACTGAGAGGTGATATGATAACCATCTTCAGGTACTTGAAGGGCTGTCATCTAGAGGATGATGGGGAGTTGTTTTCTGTTGCCCCAAAAGGTCAGACCAGAACCAATGGATTGAAATTAAATCAGAAGAGTTTTTGGCTAAACATTAGGAAGAACTTCCTGACAGTTAAGAACATAAGAACATAAGAGATGCCAATGTTGAATCAGGCCAGTGGCCCATCTAGTCCAACACTCTGTCACACAGTGGCCAAAAATACCAGGTGCCATCAGGAGGTCCAGCAGTGGGGCCAGGACACTAGAAGCCCTCCCACTGCTGCCCCCCCAACACCAAGAATAGAGTACATCACCTGCCCCAGACTGAGAGTTCCTATCTATACCTTGTGGCTAATAGCCACTGATGGACTTCTGCTCCATATGTTTATCTAATTCCCTCTGGAAACTGTCCATGTTGTACCTGCCACCACCTCCTGTGGCAGTGAATTCCATGTGTTAATCACTCTTTGGGTGAAGAAGTACTTCCTTTTATCTGTTTTAACCTGACTGCTCGGCAATTTCATTGAGTGCTCATGAGTTCTTGTATTGTGAGAAAGGGAGAAAAGTACTTCTTTCTCAACCTGCTCTATCCCATTCATAATCTTATAAACCTCAATCATGTCACCCCTCAGCTGTCATTTCTCCAAGCTAAAGAGCCCCAAGCGTTTTAACCTTTCTTCATAGGGAAAGTGTTCTAACAACTTTTATCATTCTAGTTGCCCTTCTCTGCACTTTTTCCAATGCTATAATATCCTTTTTGAGGTGTGGCGACCAGAATTGTACACAGAATTCCAAATGAGGTTGCACCAATGATTTATACAGGAGCATCATGATACTGGCTGATTTGTTTTCAATTCCCTTCCTAATCATCCCCAGCATAGTGTTGGCCTTTTTTATTGCAGTTACACACTATATGGACATTTTCATTGAGTTATCTACTATGACTCCAAGATCTCTCTCTTGGTCCGTCTCTGCCAGTTCAGACCCCATCAACATGTATTTATATTTAGGATTTTTGGCTCCAATGTGCATCACTTTGCACTTGGCCACATTGAACCCCATTTGCCACGTTGACGCCCACTCACCCATCCTCAACAGATCCCTTTGGAGTGCCTCACACTCCTCCCTGGTTTTCACCACCCTGAACAACTTTGTGTCATCTGCAAATTTAGGCACTTCACTGTTTACTCCCAATTCCAAATCATTAATAAACAAGTTAAAAAGCATCGGACCGAGTACTGATCCCTGTGGTACCCCACTGCTTACCACCCTCCACTGAGAAAGTTTCCCATTTATACTCACTCTCTGTTTCCTATTTATAAGCCAGTTTTTGATCCACAAGAGGACTTGTCCTTTTATCCCATGACTATTGAGCTTACTTAGGAGCCTTTGATGAGGAACTGTATCAAAAGCTTTCTGGAAGTCAAGGTAAATAACATCTATTGGGTCCCCCTTGTCCACATGTTTGTTCACTCCCTCAAAAAACACTAACAGGTTAGTGAGACAAGATCTTCCCTTACAGAACCCATGCTGAGTCTGCCTCAATAGTTTTTGTTCATCAATGCACCTGCTAATTCTTTCCTTAATAACAGTTTCCACCAACTTATCCGGTATCGACGTCAGACTGACTGGCCTGTAATTTCCTGGATCTCCCCTGGAGCCCTTTTTAAAGATGGGAGTGACATTAGCTACCTTCCTGACCTCAGGAATGGAGACAGATTTTAAAGAAAGATTACATATTAATGTAAGGATTTCCACAAGTTCACATTTGAGTTCTTTCAGAACTCTCGGATGAATGCCATCCGGGCCTGGTGATTTATCAGTTTTTAAATTGTCCATCAGTTGTAGGACTTCCTCTCTTGTCACCTCAATTTGATTCAGGTCTTTCAAACCCCCTCCCAAAATTGGTGGTTCCGGAGTGGGCAAGCACTTCTCATCTTTCACAGTGAAGACAGAGGCAAAAAATGCATTCAACTTCTCAGCCATTTCCCTATCATCCTTCACTACTCCTTTTACCCCTTGGTCATCCAAGGACCCCACTGCCTCCCTGGCTGGCTTCCTACTTCTATTGTATTTGAAGAAAGTTTTATTGTTGGCCTTTATGTTTTTTGCAATATGCTCCTCATATTCCCTTTTTGCTTGCCTGATCACAGACTTGCATTTTAATTGCCACAGCCTGTGTTCCCTTTTATCAACCTTACTGAGGCTAGCTTTCCACCGCTTAAAGGAATCCTTCTTACCTTTTACAGTTTCCATTACTTTATTTGTTAACCATGCAGGCTTTTTTCTATACCTATTTGTGCCTTTCTTAACCTGCAGTATATATTTTTTCTGAGCTTCTAGGATTGTATTTTTAAATAGTCTACAAGCTTCCCCAATGGTTTTGACCTTTTCCACTTTTCCTTTCAATTTCTTCCTCACATGTCCCCTCATACCAGGGAAGTTACCCCTTTTAAAGTTAAAAGTGGTTGTGTCAGTCTTTTTGGGCAACTCCCTATTTGTACAAATGTTAAACTCAATGACATTATGGTCACTGTTCCCAAGCAGTGCAATCACTTTTAAATCTCTCACCAAGTCTTGGGCGTTACTTAGGACCAAATCCAGGATTGCCTCTCCCCTGGTGGGATCTGTGACCATCTGTTCCATAGCACAGTCATTGAGAGTGTCTAAAAACTCGATCTCTTTTTCCCAACTAGGACACATATTGACCCAATCAATGTGTGGGTATTTAAAGTCGCCTATTACGACACAGTTATTTTTTCTAGTCGCTATCTTTAATTCATTCATCATTTTATAATCTTCTTCTACCTTTTGATCTGGTGGGTGATAACAAACTCCCACTGTTAAACCACCTTTTGGACCCACTATTTCAACCCATAGCATTTCCAGAAGCGAATCCAATTCTTTTACCCTCTCACTCTTACTGGACTGTATACCCTCTCTGACATACAGAGCCACCCCACCTCCAACCCTTACCCCCTATCCTTCTGATATAATTTATAACCAGGAATCACCATACCCCACTGATTTTCCTCATCCCACCTGGTTCCTTCTTGGTACAAATGGAGACCGTCCCTTTTGTACAGCTCCCTCTTGTCCCAAAAAGCATCCCAGTGCCTAACAAACTTGAACCCTTCCCCCCTACACCATTGTCTCATCCACGCATTGAAACTCCTGATCTGTGCCTGTCTCTCCAGCCCTGCACGTGGAATAGATAGCACTTCTGAGAAGGCTACCTTGGAGGTCCTGGCCTTGAGTTTCCTGCCCAGCAGCCTAAATTTCTCCTCCAGGACCTCACAACTGCATTTCCCCACATCATTGGTGCCAACAGGCACCACGACCACTGGTTCCTCCCCAGCACTATCTACCAGCCTATCTAAAACATGTGTAATGTCTGCTACCTTCGCACCAGGCAGGCAAGTCACCATACAGTCAGTATGTGGGTTTGCCACCCATCTGTCTACCTGCCTAAGGATCAAATCACCAAACACCAAGAGCCCCCCTCCCACCCTTCCCAGGGATGGTTCCTTGGTATGAAAGGATACCCGTTCACCAGCTGAAGAAGAGGTCCCTTCTGAGGGCACATTCTCCTTATCCTCAGCATGGTGCCCCATTTCCCCTTGAACCTCATGCTCCCTGGCAGCAGTGGGGCTGCCAGATCCACAGTGGGACATGTCTAACAAGTCCCTGAGAGTCTTCTCCATGTACCTAACTGACTGTCTCTGCTTCTCCAGGAGCTCCTTGCACTGAGCACACACCCAAGACTTCTGACCAGTGGGCAGATAGTCATACATGTGACACTCCACGCAAAACATTGGATAGCCCCTGACCCCCTGCTGGCATTCTGGCTTCATAATTGCTTTTAAAATAATACTTTTACATAATCCCCCTTTAAAAACCCTTTGTATTTATGTGGTTCCTGTTGTAGAAATCTACTTACCTTACTGGGAACCCAAGGAGCCTAGGTCCCTGGCTTTCTGGCTCTTCCTGGGCATCTTACAGAGCCCCTAGGCTAAGAGTCTCTAGGCTAAGAGCCACAGGCAAAGAGCCTCACCCTTTGGCTCTCACCCTTCAGCTCATGTCAGAGGCTCATGCCTTGTGCAAGTTTCCTGCCTTAAATAGAAGCTTCCCCCAGGAGAGGGTGTGGCCAGCAACTATTCAAATGCACCCAGGCACTCAATTACAGGCAAACAATGACCCTTTCACACCCTAACTCAAGCAGCCAGGACTCTGCAACAATTCACAACTCACCCACACACTCCCAAATACAGTCCCCTACACAGTACATTCTCAGCTAAGCACCTCAGCTGAAAGTAAATAAAAAAACAAAAAACACTCACCCCTCTAGCAGCTCTAACTCCTTGCTCCTTCTCAGAGCTCAGCTGGGTCAGTTAGAGTGGTTCCTCAAGTGGGACAGGCTTCCTTGGGAAGTGGTGAGCTCTCCTTCTTTGGAGGTTTTCATACAGGGGCTAGATGGTCATCTGACAGCAATGCGGATTCTGTGAACTTAGGCAGCTCATGAGAGGGAGGGCAGGAAGGGTTACCTCAGTGTTTAGTTCTTGTTGCCCTTTTTTATATGCACAAGGAAATGCTGATTGCCACGTTGGGGTCAGGAAACAATCCTGGAGGGGTTTTTTTGTCATCTTCTGGGCGTGGAACAGCAACCACTGTGGTTATGAAGGGGGAGGTATTTGTGAATGTTCTGCATTGTGCAGGGGTTGGACTAGATGACCCTGGAGATCCCTTCCAACTCTATGATTCTATTAATTTTTTCCACATCAGAGCCATTCTATAGAGGGTGAACAAATATGAAAACCATAGCCATGCTCCAGCTGTTTCTTATGAACATCTGAATTCTGATTGACACATGGGTCTCTCTCATTTGCCAGCACATCTTCATTCTTCTCAGTGGGAGAAGCAGATATACATATCAGCTGCTTCCCTTGAAATGAACAGGGCAGGCCTTGAGCTTGAAAGTGCTGGGTTGGATCCTGCGGTCTCTTTTGGTGGGTGCATGTGTAACCCTGTTGGTGGAAGAGGATGAATCAAGACAGCCAAAACCATGCTGGACCATGCAGTTCATTTTAGATAGATACAGATAGATATAGCTATCTATATCTGTCTATAGCTATATAGAGAGTACAAGAGGATTTTGCCCCATTTCTTTGCAGGAGGAAAAATAGCTTACATTAAAGGTAAATGGAAAGGAAATTGTCTCCAAAGAGAATTTAAAAAAAAAACTTTTTTGCAGTTAATAAAAGAGGGAAAAATGACCTTGCCATGAGGATGATATGCTACAAAACTTGTCCTAAAGGCATTATTGTATTAAAGCATAAGCAGTTCCTTCTTGATTTATGTCGTTTTTCTGTCCCAACTCAAGGGCCCCTGTCAATTAATGGCCTCCATTTAAGTCTTGCCTTCTGCCGAATTTATAACTAAATTCTTTTCATGTGCCATAATACACACTTTGGAACAACAGTATCCTAGCCCCAATTTAGTGGGTCATTTTTGGCAGCCTTTGTATTTCATCGTCTACCACACAACTAATTTGGGGGAGCTGTCCTAGCTTAACGTTTTTAATGCTTTTGCCCTTGCCCTTGCCAAGATATTGAAGGCTTTTTGTCCTGCAGGTGCTGCCACAGCAAAAAGCAACAAAGCTTGTTTTGATACTAGCTTACCATGGCAAATCATAAATTCTACTTAGAGGAAGAAAACATTATGGTGTGTTAATCATTTCTTGCATAATGAATGCATATCTCGGGTACAGTGAAACATTTATGGCTTTACTGGCACTATTATGATTAATAAAGCATAAGTGAAGTTGTACAGCAGCACATATTGGTATACAACAGTTTACTGGATGATATACGGAACAGCACTTTTAATACACTCAAACATTTTGCTCTTCCAGATTGCCTTTGCAAGAGCCACAAAGAAACAGGCTGTTAGCACCTGGGTTCTAAGAGGAAACAAACAAAGCAGAGCTATTTTGGGTGTTCTGGAAGAAAAAAGTGCAGTGCAGCATTCCTAGGATTACTACTTTGGAATACAGGTAGGATATTTTGTGATATAACTTCCTACATTGATAATTCCTTGCATATGAAAAGCTAGCCAGGGAAGGGGTTTTATTCCAGCCATTTTTCCTAGCATGCTTAAACACAAACACACATTTCCCCCTCCTGAAGTGGTACAGTTCTAGGAACTGCAGTTTTTTTCTGAACAGGTAGTTCACTTTTCAAATAGGGTTTTCATTCAGTTCTTAGATAATGTTTCTGTCATTTTATTATCACAGCAACTGTGATAATAATGTCCTTGTATTATCACAGCAACACGATCAGTGTCCTGCTTAAGCAAGCTTCACGGGTGGGTAAGAAGCATACACAGGGTATCCGATATTCACAAGCAAGACTCTGTGGTACTGCATCATTCTAAAGTTAGACAGGGTGAAAGCTTCAACATAAACACAATATCCAGATGAACTCACTGTTGTTGATTTCCCTCACTTACACATGACATGAGCTCCTGGTTGGATTGTCTTGACATTCCCTCATGATGTTTGTCTTGGATATAGTGTCATGCCACACATATTATTACCTGCACAGTAGCCGCTTTGTGGTCATTGCACTTTCTGGCTGATTTACACAATCTTTAAATTGACCAACTTGTAAAACATGGATTTCCTTAAAGGTCACCCTGCTTTGCATATTTTCTGATTCATTCATTTAATGACTAACAATAAATAAATTGCATTGCCTGTATTTTGTAACTGTGCAGTTAGTGGGTCTTTGTTTGAATAGTATTCACAAGAACTGCTTGCAAGATTAGTTGTGTTTATGGGCAGAGACCGAAGACACACAGAAACATATAAGTAGTAAGTTTCAACTCAAACACCTGAAACAGGATCCCCCCCCTTTTAGTACGTGCCTTTTAAAAATTGGAGTAGGTGGCAGCTGGGGTGGTGAAGGAGAATAGCTGCTGCAAGAAAATCTGATTACGTGAGACAGCCACATAGTTGTGCAAATTGCACACATCAAAGTCTGCTGTCTTCAAACGACTTAAACCTGTAAGAATATACTGTCCCCAAATTACTTCAACAGTAATTGGTTTCACTACCAAGTGCATGCAAACCAGCCTGGTCATGCTGCATGCAAGCAAGAATGAGAAACAGCTATTCCTTCTCTTGTACATGTTTTAAATCAGCCATATCTGCAGACTTGGTTCCCTTCAAGGCACCTGATGCCCATGAAGTCTGACTTTTGGTTCTGAACTTGAATGCCCTCATCAAAACGGAAGAAGATATCATAGTGATGAAAATTACATTACTCTTTATACTGCTAGCTTGGATCCATCTGGGCACATATGTTATGAAGTATAACAAATTGTTTGATTGCCATGCACTATATCTTACACAGTGTTTGTATATGTTTGTGGCATTTACCCTGGGGTATTGCCATCTGTCTCTACATTATGCTAAAAATGGACTTCCTAATAAAATCTCACTTGCTTTTAGCCATCACTCAAAGACAGGCAAGCAGAAGGCCTATCCCATTTTGCTTAGTAGGAATTAAAGCTCTACCACCAGAGGCATTATGCTCCTCCTTCAAGTCACCTTTTCCCAGATTATTTTATTTCTACTTTCTTATTAAGAATTCAGGACAACATATATGTGTTCCTAAAAGGTCTCTTATCAAGGCACTGATCAGACACAGACTTCCTAGCTTCAGCAACGATGCTGCATCATGTGCTTTCTGAACAGATTCTGTTTATCTGTATATACAATCAGCATCCTCCCACTATTCAGTTTCTTCCATTTAGTTCTTGAGAGGCACCAGGGCTTAGAGGAAGATGGACTTTTGAGAAGTTCCCATTGAAATGGAGCCTAAACAAGAAGCATTTTCTTCAATGGTTTTAACCCACACTTGCAGAATGGGGAATAGGTTGGACTAGGGATGGGCACGAACCAGCTCACTAAGTAAAGTTCATCATGAATTTTGGATGGTTCATAATTCGCAAAGCAATGTTAATGGAAGGGAGCCCAGCACAAACATTTCACAAATATTGGTGATGTTCGTGGTGGTTCATGAATGATTACATTTCCAGACAGTTTCTGCACATTTAAACTGTTTACAAAACTCCAAGGCAATTGGGGGAGCAGAATTTTCCAGCCTTGGAAACACCAATAGGAGCCTTCCAAAGTTTTACAGGTACTGCTGGCTGCCAATAACAGGGTTATCATTCTGCTGTATGGAATCAGAATGCTATATATATACTCAACTCAGCTCCACACCCTCTCCTCTGTTGGCAGTTACACAGCAAGACAGGGGACCTGTTAAAAGCAGACTAACAAAGCACATTCCCTCTTGATTATGAACTCCTTTCCCCTGCTGGGGTTTGGAGATGTTAGGTGGACTCTGGACTCTGAGCCACCCGGTCTCTCTGCTCATGCCGAGCAGAGGGGCTTACCTAGTGGGTTCCTCAGCAGAGAACTACTCTTCCCCTACTGGGGTTTGGGTGTGTTAGGTAGAGGAAGAGAAGAGAAGAGAAGAGAAGAGAAGAGAAGAGAGAGAGAAGAGAAGAGAAGAGAAGAGAAGAGAAGAGAAGAGAAGAGAAGAGAAGAGAAGAGAAGAGAAGAGAAGAGAAGAGAAGAGAAGAGAAGAGAAGAGATCGGATTTATACCCCGCCCTTCACTACCTGAAGGAATCTCAGAGTGGCTTGCAATACCTTTCCCTTCCCCTCCCCACAACAGACACCCTGTGAGGTAGGTGGGGCTGAGAGAGTTCTCTCAAGAACTGCTTATGAGAGAACAACTCTCAGAGAACTTGTGATTGATCCAAGGTCACACCAGCAGCTGCAAGTGGAGGAGTGGGGAAACAAACCCAGTTCTCCCAGATTAGAGTCCGTGCTCCTAACCACTACACCAAACTGGTGGACTTTGAGCCACTTTGCCTCTCTCCTCATGCTGAGCAGAGGGGCTTAGCTATTGGTTGCCTCAGCTGAGGGCCCACATTTTATACCCCCAAAGCCTCTTGATTGTGAGCCCCTCTGTGACATGGGTGAAAGTGGGTGCAAAGGGTGCTTGTTTTGGAGGGAAGACATCCTCCACCCCCCATACCACAGGCCCCATCCCCAGGCACCAAACCCATCCTGTCAGCCCCTAGCAAGGTATCACCAGGGATCTCAGAGCCTCCTTTCCCTGATCTTTTCCTGGAGCTCCCCGCAGAGGCAAAATAATTGTTAGCACTGCCCAGAGACCAGCAGTTGCTAACACTCTTTGGAGAGAAGGAATCTGATAGCAGTGATTTGAGGGGAAGCATCCTCCCCTTCCACACAAATCCCTGTTGCTGTTCCTGCCTCAAGTACACCCCTGTGGCCCCTCCAGCCCAGTGCTAAAAAGCAGCTGTCTCTCCTCCCACCTTCTCCAGTCCTGGGGCCCTGTTTCCACCCCACACTTTGGAAACATTTCCACATCCTCCCCAGTGATCCCTGTGTGGCAGAGTGCCAGGTATGCCATGTCCACATCTGGAAGGGCAAAACCCTAAATACTTGTCCTCCTCCATAGGCACCTGCAAAGGGTGCACCCCACTGTGTTGCCACCAGGGGAAAGAGTGGGGGCCAGCAGGAGGAAAAAGAGGCCCACTCCCTTTCAGCAGGAAGAGGGGAAACAGGAGGGGAAACAGGAGGCCCTTCCAAAAAAAGGCTTCCCGCACTTGGGATGCAGTGGGTGGGACATCAAGGCAGGGCACCCTCCAAGAGGTTACTCCCCCAGGGATGCTGACAGTGCGGTCCAGAAGGGCAATGTGGAGGCCCCAGGAAGCAGTCACACACTGTGGATGACCAACTCTTCTTCCTTGTGGATGATGTAGCCTATCGCCAGCTCCTGCAACACCCGGCTCCTATGTACTCCATCCCCTCGCAGAGGACCATAAGCTGATGAGTCTTGCCCACCATGCACTGCTCATCAGTGGCGATGGTCAAGGCTGAGCTCTCCAGAGCACAAAGCAGAACTGTATATTTCACAGCATACCTCTGTAGCAGCCAGTAGCATGGCTACCTCTCCCTCACAGCCCACTGGTGGCAATCATTCTCTGTCTGGACTATTGGAGCATGGCCCAGGTCCCAGGAGGGGACAATCCTGCTACCAGACTACAAAGTGGTTCTGTTGCATGCACAGGGGATGGATGCAGACCACACAGTGCAAAACATCACTGCTGTGATACAGAGTAGCCTGAGGGAGTGGGTGGGCGGTGGCAACATCATCCATGGCTACATGGTCATGGACACCGGTGCCAACATGCTGGCAGCAGTGAAGCATGTGTGCCTCAAAGGCATCATCTGCCTGACACACATGCTTCAGCTGGCGGTGGAGGATGCTCTGCTGTTATGGTCACCTGGGATACTGCCACCCTCAAGATGCAATCCTTGCTGGAGACCTGCCAGCACCTGACTGCTCACTTCTCATGCACCATCAAGTCTGCCCAGCAGGGGGAGGGGGATGAGCCTAAACACCAGCTCTTCCTGGACTTACCCACCTGCTAGAACTCTCCGCATGCCATGATTGCGTGATTGGTGGAGCAGAAGAGCCTGGTGCAGGATGTCATCTCCTCCATGACCATCCTGCATGGGAAAGACAAGCTTAGCATCAGCTCCAACAACTGGTTGACCCTCTCCCAAACGGTGCATGTCCTCAAGCCCTTCTGAACACCACCGAAATGCTCTGCACCCATATGACCAGCTGGGGTAAGTCATCCCCCTGATTCAAGGGCTGGATGGGGCGCTGGCCTTCGCATGACTATTCTTTCATGGGTCAGGGCCTTGGCACAGGGGTTGCAGGTGAGCATCACCACCAGGTTGCATTCTCTCCACAATAAAGGGGAGTACAAGCTGACATATCTATGAGCCCCTGATAAAAGGCACTGTTGCTGTCCTGCATGCAGAGCTCTTGCAATAGAAGTGTGAGCTCTGCAAAGAAGTGCAAAGGCTATGGGCCAACAGACATGGCCAGAGGGAAGAATGGGCGGAAGAGGCTGGGGAGGAGATGGAGAAGGAGCCGCAGCCAAGCACCTCTGCCTCAAAGAGCCCAGCCAGGAAGAAGCCTTGCTACTGGTTGTCAGTGATGAACTTGGAGGTCAACAGCAGCAGTGAGGATACCAGGCATGCAATGGTGGAGGATTTGGCAGAGGTGATGGTGTGGGAGTACCTTGCCAAGTCTCCTGAACCCACCTCCACTGATCCACTGGAGTACTAGTCATGCAAGGCTGCCATCTGGCCCAGTCTCTCTTGCGTGGCCATGAGTCTCATCTCCTGCCCTCCCACCAGTGTCCAGAGTGAGTGGGTGTTCTCCCACCTGGGAGACAATATCAGCCACCACCACTCCTGCCTGGACCCAGCCAGGGTAGATGTTGGCCTTCCCCAGCCTTCCCCTGATGGGCTACACCTCTCTGGACCTCACAGGTTTAAGGTCCTGTTGTCCCCCTGCATGTCCCCCTGTTCTTCCTCTTCACTGGGTGATCCAGCATGCAGTATGTGGGTTATGCCCTTGGCGCTTGGGTGGGAGGATGGTCACCTCTGCGGGCAGGGGTGGGCTCCCTCACCCAACACCTACCTCATGAAAGAGTCAGCCAGAGGTCTGCTGTGAGCTTGGTGTCTCTATCTTGCACAGGATCTGTTCTTTACACTCCTGAACCTCCCGTACCTGTCATTTCCCCAGAAAGCACTTTCTGGGGCACTTTCTTTGGAGGACTGTAACTCAGACCCCATAAATCCAATCCTCACCAAACCTTCAGGGCAGGTAGAACAGAGTCAGCTGGAGATCCTGTGAAAGTTTGGTGTCTCTAGCATGCCTGGGAGCTGTTCTATCACTTCACAGAACATCATCAACCGAACTGGTATGTTTAGCACCAAAAAAATTCATGAAAGCCCATGGTTCATGGCGTGCCTGGTTTATGACCTGAATCAAACCCCATTTTCCCAGTTTATGCCCATCCCTAGTTTGGACCCATTCTTGAATGTCCTTGATAAAAGCAGTGGCTATTTATATTTTTTGGCTCTAAATGTTATCTCTGAACAGTCACTAGAACAAGAAACTGTATTGATACTGCCATTATGAGTGGAAGTATCCAGGATAACTCATTTTAGGGGGTTCTGCCATGAAAGCATGGATTTATAACTTGCAAACTGTATTTGCCCCTAGAACCCAAAATAAAGACAACAGACACAATAGATGGGTTATTAAAATTTCTGAACTGTTCCTAATAAACCCACACCATTAATGTAGAATCTCTAAGAGGCTGCCTAAAGATGAAATTAAAAGACGCCTGTTCCTTGGGAGGAAAGCGATGGCAAACCTAAACAGCATGATAAAAAGCAGAGACATCACCTTGCCAACAAAAGTCCACATGGTCAAAGCAATGGTATTCCCCGTAGTAATGTATGGCTGTGAGAGTTGGACTATAAGGAAGGCCGAGCGCCGAAGAATAGATTCTTTTGAACTATGGTGCTGGAGAAGACTCTTGAGAGTCCCTTGGACTGCAAGGAGATCAAATCAGTCAATCCTAAAAGAAATCAACCCTGACTGTTCCCTGGAAGGCCAGATCCTGAAGCTGAAGCTCAAATACTTTGGCCACCAAATGAGAAGGGAGCATTCACTGGAGAAGACCCTGATGCTGGGAAAGATTGAAGGTCAAAGAAGAAGGGGACGGCAAAGAATGAGATGGTTAGACAGTGTCATCGATGCAATGAACATGAAATTGAGCAAACTTCAGCGGACAGCGGAAGACAGGAGGGCCTGGCGTAATCTGGTCCATGGGGTCGCGAAGAGTCGGACTCGACTGTGCAACTGAACAACAACAACAAAAGATGTTTGCAACCAACCCTGACAGTGTGGCCAACAGCCACACCTTGCTTACCTTTCTTCCCATTGACCACATCAAAATTGTGCAGAGAGATGCCAAAGAAATGCCAAGAAGGGCTGGTTTGGGTGCCTCCCCCATCCCCCCCATCTAATCCTGCTGGCCTTGGTAAGTCCTAACCAATCCCTAAAAGACCAGGCCTCTTTAATGTACCCTCATCTGTAACAGCCTGAAGAGTTGGTGGGAAAGATATCTATCCTGGCAAATTTTTCAAAATTCCAACTTGGACCCAAAACAACTAGGTAACCTCACAATGCTGCCCAGGGTGCAAGGGGAGTAAGCCCTGTGTCAAACATGTGGCACAATCAGTGTGATGGCTGTAAAAGTTGCCTTCCCAAGTGACCTACCAACCGGAGAGGTAATTAGCAACTATTATTTCCTCACCCTACTACATGTCTGTCTTTAAATCTTCTAAAAGTATGCTGACAAAGTCACTCCCTGCTCCTAATTAGGGCAGGAATCATGCTTTCATGTGCATCTCCCTCTACTAGCACATTCACTTTTTCCTTTGGTTATCTTTGAAATGACAACTTGAGGAATTACTTGTCAAATATCACTAAAAATTGAAGAGGCCCTTTCCTTAGAAAGAAGCTATTACTGGGCTGCCAGCCGATGAAACTTCAAAGGAAGAGAGGAATATCGACCACAGTCAGAACAGCAGCTAAGGACAGGGTTCCCTTTCAGTTCAAAATGAACACAAAGAATGGGGGGAATGTAAGTTGAATTGTGCTTTGTACAAGACAGAAGAGGATATTTAGTTACCCATTTTGGAGTCTGACTCAGGAACAATTCTGGGTTTGCCAATAGTAACAAGCATAAACGTAGCGTCAATATTGTAAAGTGAATGCTGACATGTTTACAGCATACCACCAGACTGTATTTGAAGGGCTTGGGTTCTTTCCAGGAAAACAAACCATAAAAATGTACTCAAGTGTTATATTAGTGGAGCTAAAATTGAGGAAGGGAACAGCACCATTACAAGGCACACTGAAAAAGATGCTAAAGTACACAGAGGATTTTGAGAGATTGCAAACGTGCCAGAAACGATATGTTGAGTAAACTCAGTGTTAACTGCAGTAGGAGAGAAATAAATATCTTTGAAGAACCTAGAGGCATGACAATCACTATCAGGGAATATGGTGGACAACAAATTCCTTTCTTTGCTTCATTCTTATCTGAGCTTTACCCAACTTGCCAGGGGTCTTTTCGTAGAAAAACAGCTGCAGGAGCTTATTAGCATATGGTATGCTAATGAGCTATTAGGCTATTAGCATATGCCACGCCCCCTGACATCACCAGAAGTGATGTCAGAAGGGGAAGCAAAAGTGGGGGAGGCATCTTCAAAAGCCTCCCCTTCCCTTCCCCAGCTGGTCTGGGTGGGGGAGCTAAGAGAGAAGGGGTTTAAAGTTTAAACTCCTTCTCATGAGAGTTGGGCCACAGAAGGAGGAAAGAGGGAAAGAAAGAGAAGGAAAGGGGAGGGAAACAGGGAAAGGAGGAAAAAAGAGAAGAGAAGAAGGTGGGAAAGAAAGAAAGAGAGAAGAGAAGAAGGAGGGAAAGAGGGAAAAGAGAGAAGGAAAAGAGGGAATGAAAGAAATTTGGCGGCAATTCGGCCCCATTATATCCTATGGGCCATTGAAGTCAATGGTGAAAACATAGGGTATAT
This sequence comes from Gekko gecko, assembly GCA_029375565.1. Lineage (NCBI taxonomy): Eukaryota > Metazoa > Chordata > Lepidosauria > Squamata > Gekkonidae > Gekko > Gekko gecko. Next base: position 126,136,161 of record JAPDNY010000007.1, read on the forward strand.
TCTGGGGGCTGGAGGGGAGGGGTTTGAGGCCCCAAACTCACAGGGTAGCTGATGGAGCCTCTCCCCAAGGTACCCACCAAGTTTCAAGAACATTGGACCAGGGGTCCAATTCCATGGGCCCTCAAACAGGTTACCCCTATTCTCTCCATTGTTCTCTATGGTGGGAAAAACTGTACTTTTTTCCCACCATAGAGAACAACGGAGGGAATAGGGGCAACCTGTTTGGGGGCCCATAGAATTGGACCCCCTGATCCAATGTTCTTGAAACTTGGTGGGTATCTTGGGGAGAGGCTCCATCAGCTATCCTGTGAGTTTGGAACCACTCCCTCAAACCCCTCCCCTCCAGCCCCCAGAATATACCCTATGTTTTCACCATTGACTTCAATGGCCCATAGGATACAATGGAGCTGAAATTGACATTCGGCTGCCTGAAAGACTCTCCGGGACGCCGGCTGGGGGCGGGGCTTGGCTCCTGAGCTCCCGGAGCTTCGCTCCGGTGCGCTCCCCCCCCAAAAGACCCCTGCAACTTGCCCTCCCCATCCCAATCAGGCCCCTGTTACCCTAAACCGAACACCGAACTCATTTTATTCCAGCAGTTTGCAAGCTGAAGTCCAGGCAAGGTCTCTGAAGGTTGGTTGATGAAATGACGAACTGGCAGACTCTGCAGCCTTTCTCTCTCATCTCCAGCAAAGCAGCTGACAGTTTCCCCAAAGAATATCATCAACTGAGGAGGAAAGTTTCTTGCACCCACATACTGCAGGCACTTTGCTATCCATTCATAGTCATTCCCCATATCATCTTCAAGTAATTACCAACGCTGTAAACATTTTTTGACAAATCCACCCAGCAAAGCTCCATTTTCTGGTCTCCAGCGCTTGGCACAAATTACCAGTGGCCTACTATTGACCTTTGGGCTCAGGACTCTTGTACTTTCTCTTTCATACTGGCTGCCATGTGAGCATATACAAAAAGAGGTAAGTTTAAGGTCAAGGATGAAAAGATAGACATGATGGTGTCCTGATTGCCAGAACTTCCATACAGATCTATGCGACTTTGACCCATTTACATAAATTGTTCCAGATGCAGGATTTGGGGAACCATAGTTCAATAGCAGTGCATATGTACTGCATGCAGAAGATCCCAAATTCAGTCCCTAGGATGTACATTTACATGCAAAACATTCTGAGATGACAAGGCTGGAGATAACCCCTGCCTGTGGCCCTGGAGAGCAGCTCTTATGGACCAATGCTCAGTATAAAACAGGTGTAGGTGTTCATATGTATCTTGTGGTACCAAACGTAGGGATGCTTCAGTGTGTAATTTCAACTCTATCAATATGCAGTCCATCAATCAATATGCAAATCTATCAATATATTAACAGCAAATGGGTATCTGTCCATGTCTAAAATCTAAGAGCATCCAACCCACTTTTAAGAAGATGATGGCTTGTCTTGTTTACATATCCAGGTAGTCCAGCAAAGCCTTGTCTTTATGGAAGTGCACAATATACACAGGCAAACAATAGTTGGCTGTACATCTGTGGAAAGAGTTGAGTGGAGAAACAGATTATAATTTGCTGGGGGCTATTTTTTTAAAAAAAAACTCTGATAAGCAGAACTCTACTAAGAATTCAGAAGAAGAAGTTTATTATTAGTAATCCCAAAATACCAACTGGAAGTTGGAGACAAGCCACTGTAGGATTTAAAAATTAGCAGATGGCTTTTAAAGAAAAGATGTGGGGCATGGATGGGACTAGTGCCGCGTACGCATGCTTCTGACCCATTAACTTTCACACATCTTGCAGGTAAGGGGGAAAGGGAGTTCTATTTCTGGGGAACAAACTGTCTACATTCTAAATTTGACTCTAGGTTGAGAACACTGGGTAAAGGAAATATGGCTACATAAACTTTTAAAAAAGCTTTTTGTTAGAGTAAAAAAATTCCCAGTATATAAATCTTATTCCGAATAAAATATTTAATATGATTATTTTAACTGATTTTCATTGTACTTAAAATTTGTTAGGCATGTTTAAAATATATATTCCTGATTAAATACAATTCTTCTGAGTTGCACCGTTGACAGCACAAGAAACTCAATAGCTATTTTGAGTATATAGGAAAGCAGTTCTCTAAATTAGGTTTGGATGACTTTGACTATTTTGCTTAATGTACCAAATAGTCATCAGGTGATACTTTTGAGTCTCTACCTGTCGTGCCTGGATTAGAAACAATATCCTGAATGTGAAAGCCATTGTGTTCCATTTCCCCTTGCCAGCCTGATTGTTTGGCATTAATAGCAAGAACCAATTTAACGCTTTGAGTTTATTTAGGCACTTTCCTTTGCAGTTGTCTCCTACATTTCTTGTGAGCCCTTGAAGGCTTTGAAGTGTTTGCTGAAGGAAGGACATTAGAACAGTCAGATGCCTGCTCCCTTGAGATCAAGTGTTCTGGACACTGACCAGACTTTTTGTGGCAGAGGAGCAGTGGTATATTATATTTTGATTTGATAACCAGTGAGACATAGCAATCACCTGCACAGATACAGAGAGAACATGCTGTTGCATGCATTACATTCACTATGCTATTCTCCATGCCTGAGTTGTTGTCATTAGTGTGGCATAATGGTTGCAGTCATCTCATCCACAGTTCCTATGTGCTCAGGAGACATTCCTGTCTGTCAGTGGCTGGTGCAGAGACTCTTGACAGGGATGGCCTCAGTCTGCGAGGTAAACTGCTCTGAACATTACAGCCTGGACGCAGAGTCCACGGGAAGGCTGCTTTGGGCATCCCCCACATAATGGGTTAGATCCCGCCATGTGACAGCAGAAGAGTTTCATTTAATGTAGTTCAGTTTGTGCAAGACATAGCTACTATACGATCAAGCACTGATTTTTCATTTTTCATCAGTGTTGCTGTGTAAAAAAATCTAAAGATAAAAGGCAATTTGATGCAGTCATTATAGTCCAGTCAGGAAATGCAATACTGTTTGATCAAAGAAGAGCATTATCAGAAGGGAAGGTTGCTGAAATAGATAGTCCTGTATCTTAATCAAGAGGAGACATAAGACGGGATATGGTCTAGATAATTTAGCGCAAGGAATACTTGCAATGACTTCCTTGTGTTTCTGGTTGCCAGCAGGGAGATGATCACTCAGAGAGTTGTTTGGATTAAGTCAAATTCAAAAGCACATGATTTTGTTCTTGAAGTGAGCAGAAGTGACTGGCAGCTGCAATGACCAAGTGGCTACTGTTCAAACACCAAACTACTCAGTCTTCACTTCCCATTGCTCCATTTCAATTTAAAAAGGAATCAGTGGGAGAGTCAGTCTCCCATGTAACACGTTGCTTAGCCACAGAATCATAGTACATCAGTGGCTGTGGAAACCAAACACCCATAACCTCTCTCTTCCATACAGCCATTGAAGGCCAATGGTTTCCAGTTTGGGTCAGAAATGCCTCAGGGACACTGGCATGTAGTTCAAAAAACAAATGAGCTTAGCAGCCTGATATTCAACATTTCCCTCTTAAAAATGTACATTTCAGGATCCAGTTAAACACTTTTTAACTTCCCATTGATTTCAAAATGAGAGTTGAAGCATATGCTTCAGTTTGACTGGATCATATATTGTATTCACCACAAAAGGACTAGAGCTCACATTTCTACAAACCAGGTTCAATATGCAAATTGGAATATGCAAATTATTATGTTAGGATATATTTCCAGCGTGCTAAAAAGGATCCTAGCCATGCATTTAAAGTGTCCTTTCTCTCTGTGTTCCAAAGAAGGCAGAATTTCTCTAACCCTGTTGAAAGCTGTATACTCATTATATTCTCAATTTCCTCCTTCAAGTGCCGAGAGCAAAGAATTTCAGAACAATACCCAGAGCTTTATTTGAGACAGGAGAGGAAACTTCCTGCATCAGTTGTGATGGTTATTTAGTTCTAATATATACTTTCCCATCCAAACTGATAAACAATCTGCCACCTGCTACTTATATCTTTTATTTTTGTTTTTTTTGTGTGGGCAAAAATCACAAGTGAAGAATAAAAGTGCTGAAATTTCTATGAAGTAATTAGGGTTTTGAGTGTGTGGGGGGGGGAACAGCTAGCTCTCGTGTCTTTTAAAAATCTTCCTGTCTTAAAAGGTTAACAATGTCACACTGTAGCCCAGGAGAGAGAGATCGTATCAATATTAATAAGCTTGGAGAAGTGCTACCAACTCAAGCTCAGTTTTGACACTGTGCAACCCGAGTAATAAAATCAAATCTAATTTTAAAAAATAATTTACCCCCTGGAGTCATTTAAAGTGGATTTCCCTAATGGCAACATAACAAGCATTTTTCTTATTGGGTGAGTAAATCAAATAAGGATGAAAGCAGCCGTAGAGATGGTTGGGCTGGTCCTCTCCAGGAAAAGAGATGGTTTCCCCCATTTCCTCCATCAGCTCTTATATCTTAGAGCAGGAGTCCCCAATATGATGCCTTTGTGTAACATGGCACTTGCTGACACCTTTCCTGGTGCCTGCCAAGGGTTTTTAGAAAATGGCTGGGGCCTAGTGGGTCACCGATTTGCCAGTTGAGACTTGACTGGTTGTGTAGATTTTTTAAAAAAATTGCTTTAACAGCAGCTGCCACCACAGCACAAAAATCTTCACTTTGTGCCTGAAGATATGCTGCGGCAGCCATTTTGTGGTTGGCTGTGCCTCCTGCAACAGCCATTTTGTGGCCATACTCACCATGTTGTTCTAGAATTCTCAAGGTGCCTGCCAGCTCAAAAAGGTACAGGATCCCTGTTCCAGAGTTTTTACAACACACTACAAGTGTAAAGTCAAAGTCCTGAAGTTTGTTAGATCAAGATATCCCCTACTGCTGTTGCTCTCGATTAAAAGTTAAAGAAACCTGCATCATCCATCAGTATCACAAGAAACTGTCCACTCACTCTGGAATGATTCCTGTTGTTATGAGTCCCACATAGATATATGACACTATAATATGATATCTATAACACACAGTGGCATCAGAGTACAGAGCACCTTATACTTTGCAGAGCTTGATAAGCAACAATGGGGAAAATGAGGGAAATGCCTGCCACAAAAAACCTTACAATCCCTATGTGGCAATGGGGAAGAGAACATGGGCAGGGGTAAAATTATTAAGAAAAGGTTTGGAAGAAAGATCAAGCAGGCAAAGCTCTTCCTATGAAAGGGTACCAGAATGTACACAGGTTTTCTTGGAGTTTAGCAATGTTTGCATTTATTTCACACTAGAAATAAGCAGTGGTTCTGCTCTGGAGAGGAAGGGGGTGGATGCATTATTGCAAGAACACAGGAAAACACTGAGGTCAGTCACTGACTTTAGAGATGCTGTTTAAAAATCTGGATGCAATGTAGTCATCCTCAAAACTTGCCCACATTTTACATCACACACCCACACACGCTGCTTACTTGGGGGGAGGGACTGAAGGAGGAGGGGACAGATCACACTGGAAAAGCAGCCTTGAAGGCTGAAAGGAAGGGCAAGTTAAAGCAGCACAGCTCTCCTGGGGTGATTGCATTCCCATACTTTCAGCTTTTACCACCCAGGCCTCTACCAAGCCACTGCTGCCACCTCCTCCTCAGCTGCACCCACCAGTTCCATCCCTGCCCCACAGCAGCCAATCAGTGGTGGCTGTAGCCAGATTTCACCTGCACTGCTGCTGCCACCACTGGAGCCACTGCCACTGCCTCACCGCAGCTCCTTGAGCCTGCCAGCAACAAGTCATGGGGTCTTGCCAGTAAGTCCGCCCTCTGCTCCTGCCTCAGAAGCCAAAGTCAAGTGGCTGTGGCCCTGGGCTTGCACGCCCCTGCCTCAGATTTCACCTGCGCCTTGCCAGTAATTCGAGGGGCCTAGCCTCGAGAGGCTCCACCATAGCTATGGGCCTGCTCCCACCCCTAACATGCTGCTGGCCACCGCCAGCCACAGTGCTTCCTACTGTCCTTGCCCTGATTGCAAATGTGCCCCCCCCTTATTATTTGGGGCCATTTCTTATCTGGAGAAAGTCTAGTTCAAAAAGGCTAGAGCAGGGGTGTTGAACTCATTTGTTATTAGGGCCAGATCTGATGTAAAAGAGATTTTGTTGGGCGGGGCCATGTGTGTCATAAAATGTAATGCCAGGTAGTGGAGATGTAACTTTATAAAGGACACAAACACAAAGGGTTTTTTTTCCTTAAAAACATGCTTAAAACAGTAGCACTCTTGCAATATTTTGTTTATTTAACAATGTCTGATAACTGACACCTCTTGCTCTGAATTATTGCATCAAAATGTCTGTGCTGTTGCAATCTTGAGTATGCTGTTCAGGTGTCTATCTTTAAGCTGCAAACCTACAATGATGCAGCGGCAGCAGAACTGGAAGAAGAAGCAGGAGACAGCCAGTTCCACTGTGGGCCTAACAGAAGCCCTCTGGGGGCTTAATCCAGCCCCCGGGCTGCATGTTTGACACCCCTGGGCTAGAGGGCAGCTCTCTTTAAATATCCAGCCTATAAATTCCCACTATACTGACTACCAGTTTAGGTGCTCTTTGTCTCCCACAGCAATGCACTTTGAGAGAAAATTGTTATAACCCAGAAAAACAAAATGATGGGGAAGACTCTTGCCTTTACCCTGATAGAACTTCAGTGGACCACACCAATTCTGCTATTCTGATATCAACAACATTGGATACTTCCAGTCCGGCTTTCGCCCAGGTCATGGGATGGAGACGGCATTGGTCGCCCTGACTGACGACCTCCGTAGGCATCTGGATTGAGGTGGTGTGGTGGCACTGCTGTTGTTAGATCTGTCGGCCGCATTTGATATTGTCAGCCATCAGCTGCTGGCCCACCGCCTCGCCAACGTGGGGATTCAGGGGCTTGCCCTCCAATGGTATGCCTCTTTTCTTCAAGGTCAGGGACAAAGGGTGGCGATAGGGGATCAGCGGTCCCAGAGGCACCCTCTTGAGTGTGGGGTGCCCCAAGGGGCCATACTGTCCCCAATGTTATTGTATGTGCCCCCTTGCCCAGATTGCCCGGAGTTATGGGCTTGGGTGTCATCAATATGCAGATGACACCCAGCTCTATCTGATGCTGGGCGGCTGGTCAAACTCCAATCCAGATGACCTTCATCTGGCATTGCAAGCTGTGGCTGGTTGGCTCAGACTGAGTTGGCTGAAACTAAACCCGGCGAAGACGGAGGTCCTGGGCCTAAGTCAGGTCGGTTTGGGGTTGGGACTCCCCCTCCTGGCCTTTGATGGGGTGCCTTTGGTGCCTGTGTTGAGGTTTAGGAGTTTGGGAGTGCTCCTGGACTCCTCTTTAACAATGGAAGCCCAGGTTGCAGCCACTGTCAAGTCATCTTTGGCTGGCACAGCAGTTGGTTCCCTTCCTTGACCGCGAGGACCTAGCCACAGTGATCCATGCGATGGTTACCTTGAGGTTGGACTACTGTAATGCTCTCTACATGGGGCTGCCTCTGTTGCAAATCCAGATGCTGCAGCTAGTGCAAGAATGCAGTAGCTAGGCTGTTGATGGGTCTCACTAGACGGGACCACATCCAGCTGGTGCTGAAGGTGCTGCACTGGCTGCCTATAGCGTACCAGATTCGCTTCAAAGTGCTGGTTCTTACCTATAAAGCCCTTGATGGCCAGGGTCCAGCTTACCTAAGGGACCACCTTTCCCCATATGTTCCCCCATGAGCACTATGGTCAGGGGTGCAACATCTTTTGGTTTGCAACCAGGGCCAGGGCCTTTTTGGTGGTGGCTCCTGTCTAGTGGAATGAGCTCCCAGAGGAGATCCAGGCCCTTTGGGACCTTATGCAGTTCCACAGGGCCTGTAAGATGGAGCTCTTCCGCCAGGCTTTTGCATAGGAGCCGCCACTGCTACTGTACCACCACTGAGTTGCTATCTTTGGCAGTGGATTCTATCAGGATGTGAGCTGGCCCTGGGAGGACTATCAGATGACCTGAAGAACTGGTTATGAAGGGGATAGTACTATTCGGAACTTATGCTGATAGGTTATGCTGGTTTATGGAACCCCATCTTGGATTGATGAGAGTTTATTATTCAGAGCATCGGCACTTTGTTTGTGGTTTACGGTTTAAAACTGGTAAGAGCTGTTTTAATCTGTTTTAGCTGTTGAATTGTGGCATATGCCTCTTTGTTAGCCGCCCTGAGCCCGTTGGGGGAGGGTGGGATATAAATCTAATAAATAAATAAATAAATAAATAACATTGCTGTGTGTCAGGACTGAAATCGTCCTACAGGGATGTTGCTTCTGGTCCCCATACCTGGAACCCTGAGCAACCTCCCTAAAACCTGGTAAAGCCACCAATGCTCTTCTCTGTGAGTTCCAAGGTGATTCTTGCTCACACAGTAACCAAACCAGATATAATGTAAAGATGTTTTATTTCTAAACATTAGAGGGGGAAAAACAATTAGAATTCCAGTACATTTTCTGATAGGTCCAAGAGTGACAAAAATAACAAAACTGACTCACTATGTAATACATAAAATACCTACAATATGAATGGTAAATCTTCAGCTTGCAATCTGAGGATAGTGGGCAGTAGAATGTCTGTATCAGGTACAGACATCAGATAGCTAGGCAGAGGGAAAGCTGAAGAGAGATGAAAGAAAAAGATATCAGCCTAAACCCCCCATCAATTATAGGGTTTGACCTATAGCATCAGATGATACAATTCAACCAATAAGATCCTTCCTCCTTAGGAATCTTCCAGAAAACATTTGCACTTCCACCCCCTTATCACAGTTGGGCCAGATTAACATGTACTACCCACCTTGGGAGAGATAAAGACCCAAGCCAGTTGCACCTAGAGATGTGAAGACCCAGAAAAAAAAATGGATTTTTTTTTTTTGGGGGGGGGGGACGTGTTTTTTTTTCTGGTTTTTTCCTGAAGGCTTTTTTTGTTTTTTTTCCAAAAAATTGGAAAAATTGAAAAAAGAAAAGAAAAAAAATTGATTATGGAACGTTTTATTTTAACATGATGAATAAAATATTTTAAGACAAGGTGTTCAAATAGTTTCCAAATCATTTCCAAAAATATGTATGGTATCAGATTAATCTAATTTCTGTGCACTGAGGACAAGCAAGTCCTAGGTTACAAACTGAACTCTCCAATGCAAGAATAAGATGCATTTCTTCCTTTAGGAGGTGCTATTGTCACAAGAAAAGAAAAAGCTTTTGAATTTGTTTTTGCATGTGGGTGAGTATACTGGCACTCAGGCTTCACTAGGCCTCAAGACATTGGAAAAGCTGATAATTACAGATCAGAAAATGATTCTGATTAAATTTCATGCCCATTCATTGAAACTTAGTCCCACACTCCCTTCTATACACTTCCCCCTCTTCAATTCTTTTTATGACAATGGTTTTTTTTATTATTGTGTATTTTTTATTATACTGTGGAGAGGAAATATGGATAATTGTTACTTCTGGATTTTTAAAAATTGTTTTGTGGAGGTTTTTTTGTCTGTTTCACATAAACTAGTAAACAGTTCAGGAGATTGTTGCTCTATTTGTTACAATTACAAATAAATATTATTTAAAAAGTAAATTCTGTTTGTAATAATTGTTTGGATACACTATATTTTTAATATGCGAGTTGTGATAATTTCATGCCAAGTAAAATTGCCCATAGTCATATTTTATGTTCCTAAAGTATCAAAATGACTTTCAATCTGGAAAAGAAGAAAGAAGTATTAATGTAACTTTTTTTTCAATGTTTCTGAAAATTTCCGTTTCCCTCCAGAAGAAAAACTGGGTTTTTTTCCGAGCTTCAAAATTTCCGGAAATTTTACATCCCTAGTTGCACCTCCTTATCCCAACTGGGCCTTCTAACATTCTAGTTAACCCTTGGGTGGAATGTGGGTGTACTTGCATCACACTGTGAGAACTGATTTAGATAAGTTTGCTGCTGTTTCCATTCCAGATTGGACTGTGCTGTGCATATAAGAAGGAGGCTCAAAGTCCACACCACCACAGCTCTGTTACTCCAAATCAAAATGTTCCAAGGGGTCTTTGGCCCAATGCAGACAACCAAGCAGTATGTATGGCGGTGGTGGAGTTACAAATTGGACCTATCATCCCCACATGATTCCAGCTCATGGAAATCAGCCCTAAGCTATTCATTTCCTCCCTCAAATATGTATATTTAAAACTAGCACTTATCAAGTTATTTGATTAATGGATTGATTTAAAATACTTGTATCCTACCTTTGGGAACCTATGAGATTTTCAGATTATTATTTGTGAACTATGTTATGATGAAGGTTCTCTTCTCATCTAGTTCTAATCCAGCTCTTTTTTGGGGTACCCTAGACTATACTTCCATGACCAGTGGATACTGATTGTTGGCATGGCATGAGATCAGTTATCCAATTTCCCAAATGAAGTTTCATTTCTTCTCCCTACAAAGATTTCTGATTTCCTCTTTTCACGCTAATGTCTTCAGTGCTGCAGAACAAAGGTAAAGCATGTTCTACCAGTGGGGGTGAGCAGCACTTCAGGCCTGTGACACAACCAGGAACTATTCTCCAATTTGCATATGGGTTATTATTGATGCTGGCTACTCAAAAGGCAGAAGCAAGAAAATGTTTACACTTACACTGGAGGAGACTTCCTCATTTGGCAACAGGGTCATCTCTGGAGGTGGCCCTGCAGGGAGTGAGAATTGTGTTTCCTCTTAACATGCTTCTAAGGTGAAAAGGGAAGTCATGTGCTTCTTCCATAGAGAAACCTCTGAATTGTTTCTACATGATGAGCACATACCTCTGCTCAAAGGTGATGCACAATAGGGGGCTCTTGCTTTAACCCTGCCAAAACTCCAAAGAGCCACAATATTTCTCTCAAGATTCTCAGGGGGACAGGGGTATTTCTTCAGGAGGGTGAGGAACAATCTGCTTCTCATCCATAACAGGAGCCTGGGGCACATTCTTTCCTTTTGCTATCATCATCTGCTATTATATGATCCCCTGACTATTGTTAAATACTAGGTTCAAGACACATGGCAGTGGACAGCTCTACTTTATTAACTGATTTCAGGAACAAGACTAAGACGACAACAGCCCTGTTTAAATAGCATGCAAAAATCACACCCAAACACACCCAACTCCCAACAATAGGCTATTTACATAACAAGAACCGGATATGGAACAACTGATTGGTTTAGCATAGGAAAAGGAGTACGGCAAGGATGTATATTGTCACCTTGCTTATTTAATTTATATGCAGAGTACATCATGCAAAATGCTGGCCTGGATGAATCACAAGCTGGAGTTAAGATTGCTGGGGAAAAGATCAATAACCTCAGATATGCAGACGATACCACTCTGATGGCAGAAAGTGAAGAGGACCTAAAGAGCCTCTTGCTCAGGGTGAAAGAGGAGAGCGCAAAAATGGGCTTGAAACTCAACATAAAAAAAACTAAGATCATGGCAACTGGCCCCATCACTCCTTGGCAAATAGAAGGGGAAGTCGTAGAAGTAGTGACAGACTTCACGTTCCTGGGATCCCAGATCACTGCAGATGGTGATTGCAGCCATGAAATTAAAAGACGCCTGCTCCTTGGGAGGAAAGCGATGGCAAACCTAAACAGCATGATAAAAAGCAGAGACATCACCTTGCCAACAAAAGTCCGCATGGTCAAAGCAATGGTATTCCCCGTAGTAATGCATGGCTGCAAGAGTTGGACTATAAGGAAGGCCGAGCGCCGAAGAATAGATTCTTTTGAACTATGGGGCTGGAGAAGACTCTTGAGAGTCCCTTGGACTGCAAGGAAATCAAATCAGTCAATCCTAAAAGAAATCAACCCTGATTGTTCCCTGGAAGGCCAGATCCTGAAGCTGAAGCTCAAATACTTTGGCCACCAAATGAGAAGGGAGCATTCACTGGAGAAGACCCTGATGCTGGGAAAGATTGAAGGTCAAAGAAGAAGGGGACGGCAAAGGATGAGATGGTTAGACAGTGTCATCGATGCAACGAATATGAAATTGAGCAAACTTCAGCGGACAGCGGAAGACAGGAGGGCCTGGCATAATCTGGTCCATGGGGTCGCGAAGAGTCGGACTCGACTGTGCGACTGAACAATACCAAAAGTTTCTCATTAGTCACTTCCAGAGTCCTGGTGGGCTATTGTTCTAGAGCTTCAAGTCCTAATTCATAACACCCCTCCTCCCTAATTTCCAAAGCACCTTAACACTCATAGTCCTCAAGGTACGCTGGCCAGCATCTATCCCACAGAGAGCATCTCAGCTCCAGCGACGTGAGTGCAGTCATGGAGGGAGGCCCTGTCTGGGGTCTCAGCAGCGGCACTGGGGAAGGATGGCAGGTCAGGAGCAGAGTCCTTGGGCTCTGGAACAGTCTGTATGGGTGTGGGTGACTCTGCCTGGTCAGGACAGTCCCCTGCACATGGCATATCCCCCTCCCCGCTATGCTGTGATGGCAGCAGTACTGGTCCCTGGCAGCTGGCCTCTGTGGAGGCTGGTGCTGGGTCAGCTACCTCCAGCAAGAGATGACGGCAAAGCTGTTTGATGTGCTGTGCAGGACCTGTCCCCCATCGGTGGAGACCTCATATGAGAGGGGCCCGGTGACTCTGATGACCCTGGCTAGAACCCAGGCTGGACTGCTGGAGAAATTCCACGCATAGATGGGATCACCTGGGGAAAACCCTCTGGGCGTTTCCTGGCTCCCTGATGACTGATGATGCTCTGGGGCTTGGTCTGGGTGCAGTCTGTCCAGTTGCATAGTTAAGCACCCACCCATGAGGAACTCAGCAGGGCTGTGGCTGGTGGTTACACTCGGGGTCACGCAGTGGCCAAAAAGGAATACTGCCAGCCTGTGGTCTCAGTCCCCGTGGATGATCCATCTGAGGGACTCCTTTGTGGTCCATAGCATCCTCTCTGCTTGCCCATCGGTGGCCTGGTGAAAGGGCATGGAGCTGATGTGCTGTATGAGGTAGTGGCCCAAGAACTCCTGGAACCCTCATGAAGTGAAGACAGTTCTGTTATCTGTCATGGCCATGTTGGGTAGGCTGTGTGTGCTGAAGATTCATCTTGAGCAGGGCCAGCCCCAGGTGTCTGGGCGCCCTAGGCAGGACAGCCTGGGGCGCCCACCCCACCGGGGATGCCAACCTCCCGGTGGGCCCTGGAGATTGACCAGCACCGTTTTCCTGGGCGCCTCGCAGCTGCGAGGCACCCAGGAAAGCCGGGGAAGGGGCGGAGTTAGAACCCTCGCCCCTTCCCTCCCAGGCGCGACGGCAGCTTTTCTGGGTGTCTTGCAGCCGCGAGGTGCCCAGGAAAGCCGGGGCTGCCGGCGCTAGGTGGGAAGGGGGGCTTTTCACAGGGGGAGGGGGACATTTTGGCCCCCTGCAGGGCCGATGCCCTAGGCGAGCGCCTAGCTCGCCTAGTGGGCGAGCCAGCCCTGATCTTGAGAGCTTGGATTGCTGCTTTGGAGGAGGTAGAGGCAACAGGCACAATCTCCAGCCAAAATAAAGAATATTTGTCCTTGGAAGGGGCTGGTGAAGTCCAAATGAATCTGGGACCAAGGGTTGTGGGTGGACTCCCAATGTTGCATGGGAGCAAAGGGCGGTTCCGGCTGGGTCTCTTGGCAGGCCTGGCAATGCTGCACCCAGGCCTCTATTTCACTGTCCATTCCTGGCCACCGCACATAGCTCTGGGCGAGTGCTTTCATCTGCACAATTCCAGGGTGCATCTCATGCAGATCCGACAAGACTCGCTGGTGCAGGGGAGCAGGAACCATTACCCAATGGCCCCACAGTAAGCATCTTTTGTGAGCTGAGAGCTCATCCTGGTGGGATGAGAAGGCTGTAAATTCCAGGCCCACCCAGCTGGTGGGCCAGCCCCTCCCCATCCAGTCCACAATGTGGGAGAGGATCCAGTCCTTCGCGGTGCGGCAGGAAATCTCCACGGCGTGAAGAGGGTGGTTGGGGAGCTCCTCCACAAGCAGGATCTGGTGTGCAGGAGCCAGGTCCAGACTGATGGAGCAGAGCAGCAAGTGGCTGTGGGTGTCGGCATGTCCCATTGCCTTCCCAGGACGGTGATGGAGGGAGTACTGGTACCCTGCAAGGAAAATGAACCAACAACGTACCCGAGGTGAGAGCATCTGGGGAGTTTAGCGATCTGGGGCAAGATGTCCCAGCAGAGGCTTGTGGTCTGTCGCAATGGTGAATGACCACTCATAGAGGTAGTTGCGGAATTCCTTGACCCCTGCAATGATGGCCAGAGCCTCCTTATCAATTTGCGAATAGTTGCACTCAGCCAAAGACAGGGTGTGGGAGTAATATGCCATGGGGACTTCCCTGCTGTCCAGCAGCTGGTGGCCAAACGGCACCAACCCCATGCATACAGAGAAGCATCACAAGCAATCATGATAGGCAGCTTTTCATCAAAATGGGCCACAAACACGTTGGAGGTGAGCAGCTCCTTCACGGCCCAGAATGCAGTGGCTTGTTGTCAACCCCAGAACCACAGGGCCTTCTTGTCGAGGAGGCAATGAAGTGGCTCCACCAGCACAGCTTTATGGGGCAAGAAGGAATGTTAAAAGTTCAGTAGCCCCAAGAAAGCCTGTAGCTCCTGCTTGGAAGTGGGTGCAGGGATGTTGATGATGGTGCAAACCTTGTCTGGGGCTGGATGGATGCCGTCGGCATCTGTGGAGAACCCCAGGAACTTGCCCCTTGGAACACCCAGGAGGCACTTTTCCCGCTTCACCTTCAGGCTGGCCAACTGGAAACGCTGCAGGATGGCGCACAACCGGCAGACAAATTCCACTTCTGTGGGGGTGGCGATCAGAATGTCATCAAAGAAGGGCTGGATCCTGGGGATACCTTTAAGGAGAGAGTCCATGAAATTTTGGGAAATCCCTGGGGCCATGCTGACACCAAATTGTAGTCACTGCACCCTGAATGTGCCCCTGTGCGTGACAATGGTCTGGGCCTCTGCTGTTGCATCATCCACTGGGAGTTGCTGGTAAGCCTGAGCCAAGACCAACTTCTTAAAAATCTTGGTGCCCGCAAAGGAGGCCAAGACATGGCTGACTACCAGGACTGGGTAGATGTGGTCCTGCAGCACCTTATTAATGGTACATTTATAGTCCATACAGATGCAGACGTCCCCATTGAGCTTAATGGGAGTGATAATTGGGGTCTCCCAAAGGGCATGCAAGACTGGTTCCAAAACCTTGGTCCACCAAACAATCCATCTCCTCATCAGTTTTAGACTTCAATGAGAATAGGACACACCGGGCCTTCAGCCGTATGGGCCGCACCTCTGGGCTGAGCTGGAGGAAGATGGCGGACCGGTGTAGCAACCAAGTGTCCCATCAAAGACAGCTGGGAACTCATTGCACATCCACGGAAAGTCCTCTCGGCCAATTTGGTGTACACCCGTGACCCGAAACCCCAAGGGTTCGAACCATGCTAATCCTAGTAAACTCGTGCGATGGCTCCCTACTACCAGCAAGTCCAAAAGTCCTTCAAAATTCTGGTACCACACTTGAAACTTTGCCACCACTTTCACAGCCACTTCATTCTGTTGGAAGTCCCATAGAGTGAAACCAGCTGGGCTGAGGCAAGGGCCCCCTTTACAGCAGAGCCTACGGAGGGTGTCCTCTGAAATTATGGAGATGGAAGACCCTGTGTTTAGCTCCATCATGCAAGGGGCTCCCTCGATTAGAACAGCCACCTTAAATTTATCAGGGGTGCCCTAGGGCAAGGGCAGTACCTGGTGATGCTGGATGGAGGTGGTGTGCAGTTCCATGGCATGTACAGACTCCCGATGGGTGCAGTGTCGCTTCTGGGTTCCCTTGGAATGGTAGGAATGGGTGATATGGCCAACCTTTCCGCAGCTCCAACACAAGGCATCTCAGAAACAGTAGTATTTCTGCTTGTGGGGCTCCCTGTAGCTGGCACATGGTGCTGAGGTGGCGGATTCGCCAGTGCAAGTTGTGGTGGGATTTCTAGTGCCGTGGTGGGCTGGGCTATGTGTTTTCAGGACTGCCTCATCCTTGTCAGTGTCCATGTGGTGAGCTGCAGTGTTAGGCCTCCATGAAGCTGGTGGGTTCAGAGCTTGGCAGACCTCTGTGGTGAACTGTTCAGTGGCTTCTGCAGAGAGGGCTTCTTCAAGCGCGACCTTAAACATGGGGTCCCACTTGGTAATGAGCTACCTTTGGATCCACTTGTTCCAACCAGCCAGTCACGGAGCGCTTCCTTGAGGTCATGGAAGTTGCAGTGTTGGGCAGCATGCTGGAGGGCTGTAACGTAGGTCATGATCAACTCACCTGTTGCCTGGTTCCTCATGTAGAATGTGTGGTGGGCTTCAGTGATGGAGGGTATCGGCGCAAAGTGCTCCTGCAGTCAGTCTATAATCATCTGGTATGGAGTGGCTCATAGCTCTGCTAGAGCTAGCAGCGAGAGGACAATCTCAAACATTGAGCGGCCGCAGATCCAGAAGAAAGTGGCGCGCTTCTTCTCTGCCTCGATGATCTTGGAAGACTCGAGGAAGAACTCAAAGCGAGAAACATAGGAGTCCAAGTTCTCTGCAGTGGCGTCAAATGCATCAAAGTGTCCTGGAGCGGCAGCCATGGTCCCGGTTGCAGGGCAATGTGCATAGAACTAGAGCTCGGTGCGTGGTGCAGTGCAGATGGGCTCTGGCTCATTCACTCAACAGGATCCCATCCTCGTTGCCAGAGTTAAATACTGGGTTCAAGACACATGGCAGTGAACAGCTCTACTTTATTAAGTGATTTTAGGAACGAGACGAAGACACCAGGGCAACAGCCCTGTTTAAATAGCATGCAAAAACCACACCCAAACACACCCAACTCCCAATGACAGGCTATATACATAACATTAGTTTATCATTGGTCACTTGCAGTGTCCTTGTGAGCTATTGTTCTAGAGCTCCAAGCTCAGCCAGTCTCTGGTAGATATTCCTGGAATGTTCCAGTCCTAATACATAATGCTACCATAATATTCCTGTACAGATGACTGCCCCCAGTCCTTATCACAGTGAAACTATGGTTAAAACAAAGTTTGAATTCAGTGGCACCTTTAAGATCAACAAAGTTTTATTCAAGGTATGAGCTTTCATGCACATGCACATTTCCTCAGAAAGCTTATACCTAGAATAAAACTTTGTCTTAAAGGTGCCACTGAACTCAAACTTTGTTCTACTGTTTCAGACCAACACGGCTGCCCTCCTGGCTAAAATAAGCTGGACCAGCTGAATTTGAAGAACAGTAAAATCAACAGTGCATTGAGAGGTAAGATGTGGTGAGGGCAAGATTTGGCTCTCCACATCCCTATAGTTCAATTTCATTTAAAAACTGAACTTCTATTTATTTGAGGGTCCCAGGAAAGGAAAAACACGCACTCTGGCACTCATGTGCACACACAATATTGTCATTTCTCCTTCTACTCTGCAAGCTAGATTTTTCATTGCCAACAAAACAAGAACCCTTTCTCCTATCTGGCTGATATTGGGCAGAGTGTCATGGGCGTCAGATAGTATCCTTGCGAACTGGCCCCCAACTGGTTGTAAGAAAAGAAAACAGTCTGAAAAGTGTTTCCTGATGGAACCAATGGAAATGAAAACCAAACATTACATACTGAACTAACACCTTTCATCTGAACTATTAAAAAGTAAAGTTTTTGTAGAACCCAATGTGAAAATGAATACACACATACACATCAGCAGACATCTGTAACATGTCATTCATGCACAGTACCAAAGAGTGGTTTATCCACAGCATGACAAAACCAGTTAATTGTACTTTGCTATAGAGGCAGAGGATCACACTGTAGTCACAAAGCACAACTTGTATGACAACCTATTGTCTTTTTGCTATCTCTGGAATTCAAGCTTTTCCAATTACATTACAGTTGAGCATGCATGCTAAGGTTCAGGAAGCAATACAGTGCCATTTTAACTTTCTGTGAGCAATCTGTAAACTGCATTTGATATTTTCACTACCGCTACCCCCATGTCCACCCCAGCGTACCTCAATGGAAATTATCTCCACCAAATGTGCTTTGTCCTGCATATCTTCAAGCAGCAGGGGCTGAAGTTTGTGCATGCGGCACTCATAATTTTCATATGTTTCCAGGATTTCTGCTAGCTTGATCATTTTAGGAATTAATCACACATGATTGAGGAATGAGCTCAGACGTGAAACTGACATCCAGATTGCTCAATTGAAATATTCATGAAATGAAAGGACTACACCTTTATAAATCACAGTGATGCTATTGATTTTTTCCTAACATTTTCAGAATGGACTCATAAATCTGTATGTATCAGACAGAAACAACATAAATGAAGGGACTGATTTGTTTTCTGTTTGCATGGGTTTCCCATTTTGCTTCTGGCTTCTGTATATTCTTACCTGATGGGCTTATAGGTTTTCAGCCTGGAAGACTATTTGAAACTAGTATTTCAATAATGAGAACACTTATCGATTGCTTGGGTATTTCCTTCTCATAAACTTCAAAGATTGTTGATGTTTAAATGCTGTAAAAACTATTCATTGTTAGGTGATGCTTTGATGGACGCTGCAATAAAAGTATGCTGTGCTTTAGCAAAAACATATGTAAGGCTGCCTCAAGATGTGACAAAATTCCTAAGCTGAAGTCACCTCTGTGGAGAAAATTGAACACCACCTAAGTGCAATCATCACACACAGTTGTATTTAACCTTGCGCACATGTTGCGGCTGGTCTACCACATGTCAGCAATGGAGTGGCAAAGTTTGAAGTGCTGAAGCTCTGCAGTGTAGTCTCACATCCTAACAGTCCTGCCTATACAACAAGAAATGAAGCCTCAATTTCTTCCTTTATACCGGGCTCCTTGGAATGAGTAGTAAACTCAGGACAATCAGGGTATGCCCCAGATGAAGCTCAACCAGCTGCTTTGGGGAAGTTCAATACCCCTCGTTTCCGAAGCCCAAGTTCATTTTTTTTCTGCTATAGGAAGCTGAAGCAAACTCTACTGCTTCATCACAGTGGATAAGGTTAATGAGACAGTCATCCATTTGAATTGCTAAAAAACTCATGAAATGGCCATAGACAAGCCACTCTTGCAATACAGGGATCATAGTATATCGACCTACCTTACAGAGTGATTAGCATTGCAGCAAGACAACACAGGTGCGAAGATCCCCACAGGGTCAGACTAAGGGTCCATCAATCTGTTCTACAGAACGTTTGGCCAGATGCCTCCATGAAGCCCACAAGCAGGGAATGAAGGTAAGCCCTCCCCAATAAATGGATTTCAGAGGTAAACTGCTTCTAAACATGAAGGTTTCATTTAGCCAGCATAGGTGGTGACTATTGATAGACCAACCCTTTAATTTGATGTGTAAAAGGACACCTACGAGACATGTGCTATTTTAAATTATAGTACACGTTCTTCTAATTATTGACTTCACCAAAAAACCCTTTCCTTTTACATTTCCATCATGATGTCCAAATGTCAAAGAAAAAAGAAAAAGGAACTTTCTCTTTGCAATTTAAAAACCTTGCAGCACCTTTTAAAAAGAAAAAAAAGGTTTTCCTACCTAAGAGGGAAGAAAGAGAAAGATGGGGGAGTTTCAAGAGAGAAGGTGGTAGAGGAGAAAGAAACAAATTAATTACTTGAATTTGTGTTGGTCAAGGATTCTTTTAGGAGTCCGGGTTTTGTTGAGGGGTTTTTTGTTTTAGCTTCTGATGAAATCAGGCTACACCATGCTGCCTTCCTTCCCCCTGGAATATAACTATCTCCTAAAAAAACAGCTGCTGCTAGCGCTAGAATGCCCTAGTTCCTCTCTAGAGGGTGACAGCAGGTGTTGTTTTCAAGAACTTCACTTTCTACCTAAGAGCTTCTGTTCTTATCATCATTTGAGTTCTGTGCTACTGTGCAACCTCATTCCACCACACCCCTGCCAAATATACATGTTGTAAGCCACAGGGGCATGGGGGGTGTCACACAGGGCCATCCACATGTGGTTGCATGCACTTTCATAAGTTGTTTAGAATTTGGTCACAATGGCATTCTGAATGCAATTCTAGGTCAGAAAGTAACTTTTAGAGAGTAACCTCTGGTTATAAAGTTAAAATGAGTATGAAGCATCTATGCCCTGTGTAATGATACTACAGCAAAGTTTAGCTGTGTGTCCAGAAGTAAGGAGACGGGAGGTACCAGCAGTGGCATATCTAGCCTATTTGGTGCCTGGGGTAGATAATTTTTAAATACCCCCTCCTCTATTTGTTTTTGCTGTCAAGTCACAGCTGACTTATGGAGACCCCACAGAGTTCTCAAGGCCAGTGACGATCAGAGGTGGTTTGCCATTGCCTGCCCCCGTGTCGGCCCTGCTTAGCTTCTGAGATCTGATGAGATCAGGCTATCCTGGAGCTATCCAGGTCAGGGCCCCTCCTCTATACAACAAAATTATTTTCAGTAACAATCATGAAATAAAATGAATAATAATAACAATAATGGCCAGAAAATAGATCCAGGTGTTGGTCTGAAGCAGCAGAACAAAGTTTGGTCTTAAACATGCCACTGGACCCAAACTTTGTTTCAATGATCAGAAAAGAAATTCAGACGGTGAAATTTTTATTTTATTTAACTTTGAATATACAATCATGCCAGAAAAAAAAATCTAAATTCCAACATCATGAGAGCCAGCATGGTATTGTGCTTAAAGTGTCAGACGAGGATCTGGGAAATCCAGGTTCAAATCTCCACTCGTGCCATGGAAGATTGCAGGGTGACCTTGGGCCAGTCACATTGCTCTCAGCCTAGCCCTGACCTGGATAACTCCAGGATAGCCTGATCTCGTCAGATCTCAGAAGCTAAGCAGGGCCAACATGGAGGCAGGCAATGGCAACCCACCACTGAACATCTCTTGCCTTGAAACCCTACAGAATTGCCAAAAGTCAGTTGCGACTTGATGGCAAAAAAAAAAAAAAATCCATCACACCACTTGTGTTCTGAGCAGGCACTTGAGAGGGCTTCTGTTCTCCATTCTGAAGCCCAAAAGCTGCCCACCCTAAACATCTATAAGGCATTTTTGAGAGCTAGGAATCTAACTTCTACTAACTAACGCTAGTCAATGCCTCACAAAATAGAGATTGCAAGCTTCACCAGACCAGAAGGTGCCCTTCCTCCTCCATTGTTTCCAAAGGACTAAAGTCAAACCAGAGAATCTCTGCAGTAGCAACCGAAGGTGAGGGGGACATTTTTGCAGAACCAGTGCAATGTACAGAGTACCCAGCAGTACCAGTGCAGTCACAGAGTGCCCAGTAGAACCCAGTGCCACTTTAAAGAAAAAAAAATATTCAGCTCAAAGCAGCATGAGGCTGACTTTGAGGGCTACCTTCAAGAGCCTTCCTCAAGCTGCACCTGGGCAGACTGCCCCCTGCCCCTCCTTGGTGCACCACTGGGTACCAGTTACACATACTGAGGAGCTGAGAATGAATGAGAGGAATCTCTATTCTGCTTCGATCCTGAAGATTTGTTTCAGGACACTAGTATTAGCAGCCTTTGTGTTCCTCCTCCTGCTAATGTCTAAATAAATACTAAATAATTACTGAATTTGGTGTGGCTTTTCACACTTTCTTGAATTACCCAGAATTAGCTGCTTTCCAGGGCTATTGATAGCCTGCTTGGATCCCCAGATAATTTTTTTTTCTCTTGGCACCTCCTTGCACCAATGTGGCTGAACCCAGACTAATCCCCTCCCCCCAATCTTGTGTTTTCAAGCTATCTCAATGAAATGTGTGGTGCAGTGGTTGCAGTGCTGAGCTAGAATCTTGGAGACCGAGGTTCAAATCCCCACTCTGCCATGGGAGCTTGCAGGGAAAACTTGAGCCAGACACATGCTCCTAGCTTAACAGGGTTGTTGTGAGGAGAAAATGCAGGCAAAGAGAAGGGGGGTTCTCATTGTAGGAAAAGGTGGGATATAAATGAAGTAAAAAAATTAATTCATCTTACTCTTGTTCCATGTGACAACTCGGTATCAATATTAATTGGATTAATCTGCACTGAACTGAGTGTATTAATCACTAATGGGTTGATTTCTACAGGATACTGCTATGAGAGATTGCATTGCACAACATTTTATCCTTTCCATTCCTATGTTTCTGTGGTCTGATTGCCTGCATCCAAAGATGTCCGATCCCAACTCCTTTGCATTACTTTGCAAGGAATGTAACATCAGATTTGCAATCACCATAGTATGTCCACAAGGACCAGCATGTATATGGATAGGTTCGAAACTCTGGCATTTGGTTTTTAGTGAACTGGATTGTCTAAACCACTTGTCATTAGAACAGGTCACAGTTTGGTAATCTGCCAACTTTTGAAAGTGAGGTGAGTGGGGTGCTAAACTTTGCAGCCTGCTTGTAATTAATAGCTCATGGGGACATAAGAAGAACATACATAGTGATCACATGAATTGGCTGCTTTTTTCAGTGGAAAAGGTACATCAATTCTTTATTGTTAGTGTACAAGTTTTTCCTTAGAAGCTTACAAATCAAATCAGAACTGTCCACATAGTCACACTAACAAATTTAAAGCAACAAAACAGCCATCCCTTTTAAAGTTACATGAAATTCTGGCAAAGGCCACATAATGCTAAAGAGAAACCTACTGCAGTATTAAAGGTGCCTTCAGGAAGCCTGCTATCCAAGTTGAAGGACATCAGCGAGTGAATCCAATTTGAAGACATTATATATCTTCTATGTTTCAACAAGCATCTAATCTAGCTTAGTATAACCACAGGACAGAATACTCCTAATGTGGTCTGTCATCAATCAGCATACAGGCATATCTGCAAATGGTTTGAGTGCCTGGCTATACACAGCATATTATTCATTTACCTTTCTCATTTTGTCTCGAGAATACCATTAGCCCACAGCAGCTAGGGCGTATAAAGGTATCTCTTTAAAGGCAGGTCCTCCATTTGTCTGGTAAAATAGACTATAGAACATTAAATGAAAAAAAAATTAAATGTGGCCTATCTTCCTAAACTCTAATTTCATAGGGTACAATTTCCTTCCTGCTAACACCTCAGCCAACCTGAGTTCCATCCCCATTTTGGAATGCCCTCATCACAAAATGAGCATCACATATACTGCATTATTGTACCATATGAGACTCTTCCACTGCCAAATCAGGATCTTGTCTTTTGATGTTGACCATGTTACTCAAGTGACCACAGTGCAACTGCCTGGAAAGTGCAGCCGGGGAAGATTTCCCCTGCTCTGGTTGGCATTCAGTCCCTTTCTACTCTGTGGACACACTCCAATAATTGTCAGATTACAGGGAAATTTGTTGACCTGGCCTCAAGGAGTAAGAACAGAATGTTCACCTCAATTGTTCCTGAGGAAAAAACTTTTTCCTCCTTGTCTACCCTGAAAATCCATGGCCATGGAGGGCAATTCTTAAAGAAGTGCCAAGGGTTCGAACTTCCAAGATCCAGCAATTCAGAGGTCCTTGGGAAATCACCCACGCATTATGGCTCCCCAGTATCTATCTACCAAGCATGAAGAAAAGTGGGGAAATGGTTTATCTGGGGACCCCCATAAGGGGTCTTGGGGATTGGGCCATTCAGCAACATGCACAGCTTGGGGGCTGTTGCCCGGCTCTGACCCTCAGATGGTAAGGGAACTACACAGTGGATTGTGCCTATGTGCGACCCCTGGACTTCCCATCCCATGCCATTCCCCTCAGCAAGTGGGCTGGGGTGATGGTTGATACCACTGATTGACAGGCGGGTCACCTGATGCTGGAACTATTCCATATGGTGCACCAAATGCTCCTGTGATTGTACTCAATAAAAGCTGTGGCCTACCTTTTCTACTGCAATGGGTATGCTTGTTTATTCTCCCCTTCACCCTCGTTCCCTTTCTTGATCTTTGGACACCAGGTGACAGCTTCCAGACTTACCCAGGGCCACTTTTACAGCTGTGGAGTGGCGGGGGGGGGAAGCAAAGGGGAAGGCTTCTTGGCAACAGTCTGAGGGCTGTGGTAATTGGCCCTGGCAGTAGCATGAGTAGCTAACTGGGTTCCAGGGCAAGTTGGGAGGGGCAGGGCTTCCAGGAGGACATGGAAGTAGGGATGCTAGAGCCCCCAGCTGTAATGGGGGTTCCCTGGTTTTGGGTGCTCCTCTCTGCCACTGGCCAGCTGGCTGGTTGGGGGAAAATTACCCCCCAAACAATGAAGAACATCCCCCAAAATGCAATTTGCCTGTGTGACCTGGAAGTGATGTAGGGATGTTCATGACAAATTTGGCTTTGCGGTTCAGTTCATGCCCATCCCTACCTCTGAGAGCATCACTGGAGGAATGAGGAAAACCACCTCAAAGCAATACCCAGGGCTCTTTTTGTAGCAGAACTCCTTTGCATATTAGGCGAAACACCCCTAATGTACCTCTTCTTACAGGGGCTACTGTAAGCTCTTGAAGGATTGGCTACATTACAGGTGTGTTGCCTAATATGCAAAGGAGTTCCTGCTACAAAAAAAGCCCTGGCAATACCCCATACCCAAAGCTAGGCCAGACAACTGAGCAGACCAAATAGTCAAACATTGCCAACAGATCTAATAAAATCAGCAGTACAAAACCGCCTCAGTCCAATTGAAGCCAGAAGTCATCCATAAGAACAGTAAGTGCAGTCTGATTTCTAAAACCAGGCCTGGAGTTGGACTGGAAAGGGTCAAATGCTAAGGTCTCATCCAAGAAAGCCTGGAGCCACTGCTCTCTCAATTACCTTTCCCAAGAATGGCAAAATTGATTCAGGGTGAATTGGCTAAGTCCTTTTTATATAAGGAAAGCTTTTTAAGTAGAGGTCTAATGACAGCCTCCTCTAAGGAGCTAGGGAAGCAGCCTTGACAGACAAATTAACAGTCTCCCTCAAGGGGGCTCCTAACCAATCAGGAGGGGCAGAGATCCAAGGAGCAGGTTGTTGGCTTTACAGCATCCAGGTTTCTGTCAACATCCAGCAAAAAGAGTGGGTGAAAATGGTCCAAAAATGGACCAGCTGAAGCCCTTGGGAGTCTCCATTGCACTATTTGCTTTAAAGCTAGTCTCTAAGGTGAAACTGGTTTACTTTAATAGAACATGTGAAAATCCATGTACAATAATTCTCTAATATGATGTGTCCTGCCACAGGGGTGGCCAGCCCTCACTCCAACATCCTTGGCACCACTACAGAACCCAGCAACCCCACAGGGCTCTCCAGGCCCAAACTGGATCAGGCCAGTTTCTCCACAGGACAGGGGGAAAATGCAGTAAGACCCAGGTCCTTTTCCGTGCCATCCCCTGACCCAAAACCCTGAAAGCAGCTTACCCAGTGTGCTGGAATGGCCAGGATCTGTATTGGGTAGGCCAAAGACCATCAGATCAATGAACGGCTGGCCAGGCAAAGCAACCAGGAAGAGAAACAAGCCAGCAGCATGCATGGCAGGGGAGGCCTCATCTAAGGGGAGAGCAAGGCATGGGTAATGCAGCAGGCCCCCAGCTAACGGGGAAGTGAGACATGACAAATACAGCTGAGCCTGAAGTGGCAAAGACTGGTGTAGATGGGTGGGGCTCACCGGAGGGAAGGCAGCAGGGCTTAAACAGGGATCCAGCTGAACTCTGAGAAAGAGCAGGAGACAGAGCTGCTAGAGGGATGTTTTTTATTTGCTTTCAGCTGAGGGGATTTAGCTGAGGGTATTGTGTGGGAGGACTGTGTTTGGGAGTGTGTGGAAGAGATTAGAGTTGTTGCAGAGTCCTGGCTGCTTGAGAGAGGATGAGAAAGGGTCATTCTTTGAATGTAAATTGAGTCCCTGGGTGAATTTGAATAGCTATTGCCCTGCCTCTCCTGGGGGAGGTCTCTATTTAAGGAAGCTGTAAAGGGTAAAAATATAAGCAGTGGAAAGCTAGTCTTAGTGAGGCTGATAAAAGGGAACATAGGCTGTGGTAAATAAATGCAAATCTATGATCAGGCAGGCAAAAAGGGAATATGAGGAGCATATAGCAAAAAACGTAAAGACCAACAATAGAACTTTCTTCAAATACATTAGAAGCAGGAAACCAGCCAGGGAGGCAGTGGGGCCCTTGGATGTAAAGGGGTAAAAGGAGTACTGAAGGATAATAGGAAAAAGACTGAGAAGCTGAATGCATTTTTTGCCTCTGTCTTCACTGTGGAAGATGAGAAGTTCTTGCCCACTCCAGAACTGCTGATTTTGGGAGGGGTGTTGAAAGACCTGAGTCAGATTGAAGTGACAAGAGAGGAGGTCCTACGACTGATAGACAACTTAAAAACTGGTAAATCACCAGGCCCAGACGGCATACATCCGAGACTGCTGAAGGAACTCAAATGTGAACTTGTGGCTCTCCTAACAAAAATATGTAATCTTTCATTAAAATCTGTCTCCATTCCTGAGGACTGGAAGGTAGCTAAAGTCACTCCCAGCTTTAAAAAGGGTTCCAGAGGAGATCCGTGAAATTATAGGCCAGTCAATCTGACGTTGATACCGGGTAAATTGGTGGAAACTGTTATTAAGGAAAGAATTAGTAAGCACATTGGTGAACAAAAGCTATTGAGGCTGACTCAGCATGGGTTTTGTAAGGGAAGATCTTGTCTCACTAACCTGTTAGTATTCTTTGAGGGGGTGAACAAATGTGTGGACAAGGGGGACCCAATAGATATTGTTTACCTTGACTTCCAGAAAGCTTTTGATAAAATTCCTCATCAAAGGCTCCAAAGTAAGCTCAAAGATCATGGGATAAAAGGACAAGTCCTTTGGGGATCAAAAACTGGCTAATTAATAGGAAACAGAGAGTGAGTATAAATGGGCAATTTTCTCAGTGGAGGCTGGTAAGCAGTGGGGTACTGCAGGGATCAGTACTCAGCCCAATGCTTTTTAACTTGTTCATTAATGATCTGGAGTTGGGAATAAGCAGTGAAGTGGCTAAATTTGTGGATGACATGAAGTTGTTCAGGGTGGTGAGAACCAGGGAGGATTGTGAGGCACTCCAAAGGGATTGGTCGAGGATGGGCAAGTGGGCGTCAACATGGCAAATGGGGTTCAGTGTGGCCAAGTACAAAGTGATGCACATTGGAGCCAAAATCCTAACTATAAATACACATCGATGGGGTTCAAACTGGCAGAGACTAACCAAGAGGGATATCTTGGAGTCGTAGTAGATAACTCACTGAAAATGTTGAGACTGTGTGTGGCTGCAAGAAAAAAGGCCAATGCTATGCTGGGGATTATTAGGAAGGGAATTGAAAACAAATCAGCCAATATCATAATGCCCCTATATAAATCAATGGTGTGACCTCATTTGGAATACTGTGTACAGTTCTGGTCACCACACCTTAAAAAGGATATTATAGCTTTGGAAAAAGTGCAGAAAAGGGCAACTAGAATGATAAAAGGTTTGGAACACTTTCCCTATGAAGAAAGGTTAAAGCACTTGGAGCTCTTTAGCTTGGAGAAATGACGGCTGAGGGGTGACGCGATTGAGGTTTATAAGATTATGCATGGCATAGAGCAGGTAGAGAAAGAGGTACTTTTCTCCCTTTCTCGCAATACAAGAACTCATGGGCACTCAATGAAGTTGCTGAGTGGTCGGGTTAGAATGGATAAAAGGAAGTACTTCTTCACCCACAGAGTAACGCATGGAATTCACTGCCACAGGAGGTGGTGGCCTCAAGCATGGACAGCTTCAAGAGGGAATTAGATAAGCATATGGAGAAGAGGTCCATCGGTGGTTATTAGCCACAAGGTATAGATAGGGACTCTGGGGCAAGTGATGCTCTGTATTCTTGGTGCTTGGGGGGGTCAACAGTGGGAGGGCTTCTACTGTCCTGGCTCCATTGGTGTCCTGACCTAGTATTTTTGGCCACTGTGTGAAACAGTGTTGGACTGGATGAGCCATTGGCCAGAAAATAAGGAGTGGGGAGGAGGCAAAAATGAGGAGGAGGGCTATAACATGGAGAAGCAGATGTCAGGATGGGCAGGAAGTGGCCAGATTCTCAGGGGTGGGGGGAGAGAGAGAGGGAGGGAAGGGGGATGCCCCAGAGTCCTGGCAAGCAGAGCCCAGCAGGGTGAGGTAACTCACCAAAGCCTGACCTAGCCAACTGCTTTCCCAAGCCCTCCCTTTGCAGAAAACTGCAATGTGAAGTGTTCCAGGACCCTCATGCTATGGCGTCAGGACATGACCAGCAGGGGGTGGAGGTGGGGCATGACATACATATTGCTTGTAACACAGCTATCAGAGGTGCTACATACTGTAAATATCACCTTTAGCGATGGGCATGAACCTTGTCACAAACCTAATTTCATGACGATCAGAGCCAGTTTGTGGTTTGTGAACCAAAGTTCATGCCCATCCCTATCCACGACCCTTCCATGACCACCATATGGTTTTTGGAGGTTCATGAGATTTGTGGTGGGATGCTGGGGGGATCACGAGGGATTGCTGAAATGTCTTGCATCTATTTCAGCCTAACAGTGGGGCTGGTGCACCCATCAGCTGTTAGGCTGAAATAGATGCAAGCCATTTCAGCAACCCCTTTTGCTCCCCCTGCCCTGTATCCAAGTGTTCCCTTTAAATGGATTTTGCAAGTGGGTGCTGCACATGAGTGAAGTCCAAGTGGTGAGTTCACCCAGCAGCAGCACTTACACAAGCCGGCACAGCATACAAGTGAAGTCCAAGTGGTGCTTGGACTTCACTCTCATGCTGTGCCACTTGCAAAAGCCATTTAAAGGCTTTTGTAAGTGGCACATCACAAACCTCATGAAATAAACCAGTTCATTAAACACATCACAAACCTCACGAAATAAACTGGTTCATTAAACAGGGATGTTCATGAAAGTTCATGGTTCATGTGACTCCACAAACTGGAGTGAACCTTCATTTTCCTGGTTCGTGCCCATCCCTAATCACCTTTTCTACTAAGTGCTACTGTAATCTCTGGGATCATAAGAAACCAATCACTTTATGTGTCTTTGGATCACCTTCAGACTGCAAAAACCCAGAAAAAAAGAATCCGCTGTATCTACCCTACATCTGGGGAATTACATTAGAGATGCTCAATTGCTATGATGATGAAAACACTGGTGAGAACTTTTCATTTGATGTGGTTCTGGGAATCAAAGTAAATCTGAGATTTTAGCAGATATTATTTTAGCTTAATTTTATCTGGATATGCAATAATGCTAAATTCCCAATTTCTAGAGATGTAGCTGGTAGACAGAAATGAAGGCAGATACAATTCTTTAACTGGCTTCATATATTCTTTTTGTCCTCATTGTAGGACTGTTACCTAAATGTGGTGGAAAGTGCTGTCAAGTACCTAAATATTGGTAACAAATTCTTCAGTAAGCAGTCAAATAAGTATTACTCAACAATATCCTCCATTCTATCACACCAAACATGAAGAGAATGTTATGATAGATACAACAATTTCCTTACTATTGATGAACAGCTTGTTGGTTGTTAATATCCAGTAATCAGATCAAAAAGCTGCTGGCAACAGGTTCTGACCGGTTCAGACCAACCAAGGTATGAGGTCAGTGGACCATGACTCAGCATGATGCTGATTGGATGTTCAATGTATATAGCTGTACATGTCCTGCTCTGTACACCTTCTTCTCTCTGTGTATGGTGTCTGGTGGAGAAGTTTGTCAGTGGATTGTATATATCCTGTAAAATAAATCTGTATATAGTTTACCACAGGACTGTCTTGGTGTGGTGCTATATAGAACTTACTCTGCAGTGAGTGCTGGAGTGCTGGTGCTGCTGAACAATCCTGGTGGCTGGTGGTGGCTGTAAGTTGCTTTACACGGCCTGCGCAACACAGCTATCTTTATATACAGTGGTGACCTTGTTTCAGACCGACTTTCCCATTTCACCTGGCTATTGCTCTCCATTATATTTAGTCACCCCATTCATATTCAACCTGTTCTTGTTTTTCCTTACTATTCATGAAATATGAGATATGACTTTCCCATACACAAAAGGCTTCTTTTATTTGTCACAACTATTGTTTTTTTTCTAAATAAGTTACCAGTATCCGAAATAATATTGCTTCGGTTCGATTGGTCAAATGGAGGATTCTGAAGACATGAGGTGAGAGAGTATTTGCTATCTCCAGGTTGCTTGAACCAAGGAGAAAAGACAAAGGCAGAATCAATAAGGTAGGTTCAAAGCTCAAAATCGGGTGAGCTGTCCAGAGGTTTAGAAGCAAGGACATTGTATTGGAAAAGCCCTTTCTTTATCTATGTCCAAAACACAGCAATGAATTCTCAATGTTGGCTCTCCAAGGAACTCAGTCTGAAAGATCAGAGTCTTCCTCCCCTTCAATTTGTCAAGAAGAACCAATAATGTGGTCTCCTAAGACTGATATTGGCAGGACACTACATTGATTTACCAATCTTTTGTTTTCACTAAATATCTTTTTTCTCTATACAAAACATTTTCAGAGTGAAGTTTATGGTAGCTTACAGATTTACATAGTTTTAGAAGTCAGTTCACTGGAGAAATGTAGTTGCCACATTTTGAACATATATATTGAAGATATCTTATTATTTGGGTAAGCCTTAGAGGAAACAGCTTTAATCGGTCAGCTGGGGTGTCGGTCATGAAGAACATTTCCCCACTTCTTGGGGCATGACTGTGCCTTTTTTCAGTCATGAAACTACTCCCCTCCCCCTTTGCAGAACTTTTAAAATTATTTTTAAAAAAAATTTAAAGAGAAATACAGCATTCAGGCATTCACTTCCAGCTCATACTATAGCAATTTCACATGTGCCTGTGAACACTTCACAGTTGACAGGACATGAGACACTGTTTCCCTGCTACAACCCAGCAAAAACTTTACCTAAATGGAAACTGCACAGAGGACATACTACCCTCTGGATGGCTTCTACAACCTATGTCATTTCTTCACTTATCTGAGAGTAAATGAGAAACACCAATATCGAACTTGTGGAGGGGGGATTTGTGCAGAAGAAAGACCAGTAAGGAAAGGGTTAGGTCCCTGTTGCTCAGAACTGGCACCTACTGTGGTTGCTCTTCATTTATTGCAGACTGTTGCACAGAAGGTGTCACTTGCCCAGAGCACAGCATGTTTGTGCACTGTCGCCTGCCTGAGCCAACATGAGCAATCTGCAATTTGTGGTTAGTGGCTGTCTACAGACCATGTCAAAAAAAAGTTCCCTTTCATCTACTCATAACTCCACAGTGCTTTTTCTCCCCAGTCTTCATCCCCCGCCCCATCACATTTCCTAAGCAAGATAAATTCATCAAGACTGGCAGCCTGCTAAGCAAGCATACATGCCTAGACGTCATCCTACCATGCTTTTTTTAAAAAAGTCGAGGTGGAAAGACATTAGCTGCATCATCAACAGCTAATCTTTCCTGTCCACAATTTCAAATTTGAGAGTGTCATAGCTTTGCTGAAAGCCCACAATGGCTTGTCAGAGGCAAGGAAATTGCCATGCAACCCATAAATCTGCTTAGCAAAGCACTCAGCTTCTCTCTTGTTAACATTCTGGCTAGGGAAGCACCCGCATTTCTGATTTGCTTAAATGACCCAGGCAGGCAACTGCTGAAACCTCTTTCAAGGCAGCTGCTTTTAAAACCTTTTGTACTTCAGTATCTCTCTCACACATTTCAGGGAAACTTAAAAGTTCCTGATCTCTTCCAATCCGTAACAAGGTGTTTGCTTACCAGTCTGCTTCTACCGCCATAGAAAAAAATAGTAAAGGAAATAAATATGTCAGAATTGGAGAGTGATGGGCAAATGTATCCTTAACTGTGGAATGCTGAAAGTAATTAACTGAGACCCTGCCATTGCATAATTACTCTCTACATTCTCCCCACACCACCAGAATTAAACCAAAACAAATGATAACCTAAGTTTATTATTCCTGTTTGGTCTTTGCATCTATTAAACATCTCCATTATGCTGTATGCTAAATTGCTGTATGAACTGGTAACTTCCATTTCATTGTAGCTGAAGAAGTGTGCATGCACACGAAAGTTTATACCTTGATTACAAAGAAAAGACTTGAGAGGAAAATGTGGGAAGTTCTTTTCAAGAATGCCAGCAGATGGAACTGGACAGGCTGGCTATACCTTATGAAACTGAGAACCCAATTCCAAGCTTCTGCTGTCTCTGCCAGGCTACTTCCATCACAGGGTCAGTGGCTCCTTCACCTATGTCTCCCAGTGGGTTCCAGTCATCACTCAGCAGGTTTCAAAGTACTGGCATATCCACATTTTGCCACCCTTAAAAGTCACAGAAATATTCTCAACAGGAGTTCAGAAAGGCCAAGAAGCTGCAGTTTCCCTGAGTTCTTAGGGTTGCCAGGTCTGGGTTGGAAAATACCTGGAGACTTTGGGGGTGGATCCAGGAGAGGGCAGGGTTTGGGGAGGGGCCTCAGCATGGTACAATGCCACAGAGTCCACCCTTCAAAGCAGCCATTTTCTCTAGGGGAGCTGATCTCTGTCAGCTGGAGATCAGTTGTAAAAACAGGAGATCCCCAGGCCCCACCTAGAGGCTGGCAAGCCTACAAGTTCTTCTAGTCTTTCGGAAGCCCTACCCTGCTCTTTATGCTAGTCCAACCACCACATTCCTTCATGAAAGGAAGGAAATGAAAAACAAAGTACCAAACCCCCTGGAAAACTCTAGATCATGTCAGTTGAAAAGGAACATAATAATGTACAAGGTTAAGTATGCAAGGTTAGCAACAATCAATCTGGCTTGATACAAACTAGCAATGTGTTTGCTTTCTAAAAATCTTAAAAAGACAAATATTTGAGAGAATGCCCTTGTATTCTTCTCTAGTTGTTTTATTCCCACTGCATTCAGAATAATCAACATTTGCGGCTCCAGTTCTTATGTGGGATGGAGAGGTTCTGCCAGATGTCTATGACCCAGTATCAAATGACCATGCTCATAACAGATTTGAAAAACATATGGATTAAAATTGGCCGCCCACAACTTTATTGATTACAGCTGTAAGAAGCATTGGCACAGCATGGGTCCACAGGATCCGATGCATCAGCTGGCCCCACGCCAGCCAATGTACCCCATCACTCAGCCAGCTGGCATGGGCGAAGTTTTTGGAATAGCAGGTTGCCAGAGATCAAATGGACGACTGCCCCTTTGTGTTCTCCCCTGCCATCTGGTCATGAGGGCAAGTACTGTAGTCCTTGAGCAGGCTTGCTCCCATCAGTCCTCATGCCAAGACCCCTTAAGGTGGTCCCCATATCCAGGAAATGGCATACAGGCCGATTTCTATAAACAGATCCAGCCCCATGCTGTCACCACCAAACGGTTGTGACAAGAAAGAGAACATATATAAGATCAGCCAGGCCTATACTGGGGCAGGAATGCACAGGAACAGAGTTCCAGCTGGCTCCTGAGTTGGCCCCGCCCCACAGGAACTCATTAGCATAATAGGCCACACCCAACAGCAGAAACTCATTAGGATTGGCTACATTAGGGCTGTGTGGCCTAACATGCAAAGGAGCTCCTGCTATAAAAAAAAAATCCTGGGTTTTGATAACAAACAAGGTAAACAGAATAAGAAGCAAAAGGTGGGTGTGGCTGGATAACCACACTTCTGGCACTATGGGGTGTGGCCGAATATGCTAATGAGTTGTGCTTTCAGGGGTGTGGCCTATTATGCTAATGAGTTCCTGCTGGGCTTTTTCTACAAAAAAAGCCCTGAGATCAACTATACTAATAGGCTAACAATTTCAAACTGTACAGCATTGACCTCACCTTGGACCCCCCTGTACACATCCTTATACATTACCAACTCATGAAGGTGTACCTAAGGATGGATTGGATGGGCAAGCTGCTCCACGGCCAGACAAAGGCTGGTGTGGCTGGCTTCTTCCCCTGAAACCATCCTCTCCCCAGCCACCCCGGCACCTTGCCATTGGTCCTGAGGGAAGGGGGAAGTCCAAACTTTCCCGTCGCTCAGCAACCCCACCCCAGCCAGCATCCGGCCACCTCTCCCTCCCTGCCCGGCCCCACAAATATCGGGCCATGCTGATTAGGGCCCTTTTGCTTCAGAAGACCCACGCTGACTATTCAACTTTCCATACTATAAAAGGAAGCTTCAGTTATAATGCTGGATTTAACAGGGAGTATGATTTACCAAACATGTTTAACTCTGAACAACCTTTTTGACTTAATGGTGTTCATGACAGCATTAAAAAAATCTCAGAACAATCTCAGTGATATATTCAGAGCAGCAGAAAATTGACAGTACCTAAACAAAGTGATTTGTTTGCTTTCTTTCCATTCTTTTAAACTAATGCATTCCAGTATACCATGAATATGGTAAATGACTGATCAATGAAGATATAGAAGAAAATATTTTGACAATGGAATTCCACTTAAAAAAAACCCTATATGACATCAAAGGATTTGAGCTCTTCCCCTGACTTCCCTCTAGGTTTGCCAGACTCCAGGTGGGGCCTGGATACACCCTGGAATTACAAAAGATCTCCAGATTACAGAGATCAGTTCCCCTGGAGAAAATGGATGCTTTGGAAGGCAGACTCTATGGCCCTGTGCCCAACTGAGGTCCCTGTCCTTTCCACATGCCATCCCCAAATCTCTAGGAATTTCCCAACTTAGATCTTGAAACTACCCCACCATCCCCTGCTAATGACCAGGGAGGATCTGGCAATCCTACTTTAGGGAGAGCCAGTTTGATGTAGTGGTTAAATGCACGGACTCTAATCTGGGACAACCGGGTTTGATTCCCCACTCCTCCACTGGCAGCTGCTGGATGACCTTAGGCAAGCCATAGTTCTGTCAGAGCTGTCCTTGAAAGGGCAGTTCTTGAAAGAGCTCTCTCAGCCCCACCTACTTCACAGGGTGTCTGTTGTGGGGAAGGAAAGGGAAAGGAGTTTGTAAACTGCTCTGAGACTCCGAGTGAAGGGTGGGGTATAAATACAATCTCTCCTCCTGCTACTGCTTCTTCTTCTTCTTCTTCTTCTTCTTCTTCTTCTTCTTCTTCTTCTTCTTCTTCTTCTTCTTCTTCTTCTTCTTCTTCTTCCTCCTCCTCCTCCTCCTCCTCCTCCTCCTCCTCCTCCTCCTCCTCCTCCTCCTCCTCCTTGAGACATAGGTGTTGATTTCCTTTCCAGAATTGGGTGTTACTCATACCATACATTTGTTATGAGGCTTTGAATAAACAGTGAAAGAATTTTTGAAGTTGTTATAGCTTGCAGGGGTGGGATCCCAATCCTTGCCAATGGTAAGTAAGAAGAAAATGGCCCTCTGTTTTATAAGTTGATATGGCAAGGTTCAAGATTTTTTGCCAGTCCATTCTCTGAATAGGATGGCCCAGACCATAATCACACGTGGCTGCATATGCCCAAAATCACTTTCTTCTTCTTTCTTTCCAAAGCCGCAGAGAAAGACAGTCTCTCTGAGATCAGTGATACATAAAGCTCAGATTCCAGACTGTGACCCTGGTCTTCTGAAAATGGAATCTGCTATCTAGGTTACCATGTAAGTGTAACAGTGAAGTAGCCATATATATCTAGCCAAGGTCAGCATTTCTTTGGTGGGATAGATCTGTAAAACCATATCTATATTTTTGAATATCCCAGTCATGGGGAGGGAGGATTATAAATCGAAATAAATAAATAAATAAATAAAAGAGGAACAAGAATGTTTGGGAAAGACTGTAGCAAATACTAGATCATCATCTTTCTTTAGTGAGAGTTACATTACATTATGCTTGAAGTCACTAGAACTATCCCTTGAACCACTTTACCTTTACTGGAAGGACATATCAATCATCATTGATTTCTATACAGGTAAACATCCACTGCCACCTGATTTTCCCTGAAAAAATAATATAGGTACTTGACAGCTTACCTTTTTCTCAATCCTATTATGCTATTGAAAGTGAATATATCTCCCTGTCTCCATAGTGAACAGTTTCATTTTCTGGCCTCACACTGCCAAAATCTCTATACTAGCTTGCATTAATGTATAGAACATTGTCTGGAGCCTTTCTGCATAATCATTCTGTATGTGTGCGCCATCTAGTCACAGCTGACTTATGGCAACCTTATAGGGTTTTTAAGGCAAGAGATGTTTCAGAGGTGGTTTGCCATTGCCTGCCTTGACATCACAACTTTGGTATTCCTTGAAGGTCTCCCATCTAAATACAATTCAGGGTCAACCCTGCTTAGCTTCCAAGATTGGGTTAGCCTGGCCTATCCATATCAGGGCAATCATTCTGAACATGTGGAAATTAAACATCAGTAGATTATCATCTGCTGAACACTGTTCAAAGGCATGGTGCTCAGGTTCCACTTCATAATGTCTTAGCACAAGATTGCTGAGGTGTCTTCCAGAAAGCCTTCATAAACGCTCTTTGAATAGTAACACTACTAATATATCATGGACACATTGGGTATAGCCTGTGACAAACCCTGAAAGAAAATGATGCAACTCTAATGCACATGGAGTATTTTGGGCATTCAGAAGAGAGCTATTCAAATGCTAAGTATTAAGATTATTCCTTCCCTAACATTGTATTATCCATTCATCTTCTGCCAACAGGATAATTGCATTGTGTGTTGCGCTTCCTTAGCTGGGGGTGACATTGGCTTACTTTCTGCTGTGTTCTACATCACCAGACTATTTGCGGCAATATCAGTTTTAGTTGTCAGGTCAGTAGGAAATTTCCTTTATTGATTAACTCTATAGATTCATTACAGCCTTTTAATTTTTCCCCTTCTCTTCTGTCACAAAAGCTAATTACTTCTACCATAGTTTCAAAACAGCATTTTAATTGTCAGCACTCTTCTGAGGTAGTTCCTTTGAAGTCATTCCACACATGGTTCTGGAGACAGATGATACATCAGATTAAAGTCCAGAACTAATAAAACAATGGCTTGACAGGGTGCCCAAATCCTACCAGTGTTAACATGAGAATGCTTTGCTACAATCCAAGCAACTAGGCTGCAGATCCAACACTGAAACTCTCACAAGCTACTCCAAAGATCACCCTTCCATATGAGTTGATTGGTATAACCTGAAATCATGGTGGAATGCACAAAAAAAGGAAGTTTGTATTGATGGCAAGAACTCTCTATAATACAATATTTAGATCTTTGAAAAATAAACAGACTTGCATCTTTGTTAACCTTCTCACTGCTTCTTCACATGGCTCTTAATAGTATAGCTTAACAGAAACGAACCATGAAGCAAAATTCATCATTAATTTTGCCCTGTTCATGGTTCATGAACCAAAGTTCATGATGGGTCTGCAGTCCCTTTCAAAGGGGTTTGTAGGGCCATGAATCATGAACAGTTCATGAACAAACCTCCCGGTTCAATTCAGTTCATGGTTTAGTTGACAGTTCAGCCATGAACTGAGATGAACCACATTTTTCCAGTTTGTGTATATCCCTAATCTTAACAGTGAGAAATAGGGATGGGCACAAACTGGGAAAATATGGTTTGGTTTGGTTTGGTTCAGTTCAGTTCATGGCTGAACCATGAACCGAACTGAACCAAGAGGTTTATTCAAACATTGAACCAGTTCATGGCCCTGCGATCCCTGTTGAAAAAGACTGTAATCCCTTTAAATGGGGTCTGCAGAAAGCCTGAAAAATAGCTGAGTGTTGTTTCACATATTTCAGGTTGTCTTATGCAGTCTCTATAAACTTTAAAGGGACTTCCTGCCACTCAGCCATTTTTCAGGCTGTCTTCTGTGGTCTTTTTAAAGTTTAAAGGTACTGCACAAGACAGCCTGAAACAGCTGAGCAGTAGGGAACACTCCCTGCTGCTCAGCTGTTTTTGTCGGTTTGCAGGGAACAGAAAGCAGGAGTTTAAAGGGACTCAAAGTAATAATAATATTTGATAGGTTCACAATATCAAATAATACAGTTACACTGACTTTGATTGCAACTCTTATCCAGTGAATTTCCATCCATATATTAGTGGCAAAATATATGTTACATACATACATAAGAAAACCCTGCTGCTTTGATCAAGGGAGTGTCTGGGGAGACTTATTTTTAATGGAGCTTTTCCCACTGCAGTGTCCTACCCTAGTTACTTTTATCAGATGGGGCTCTGTGTTTCCAAAGGTCAACAAGCATTTTGAATTTTGGAAGGAAGAACAAGCTAGCCTGGCAGTGGAGAGTTGCAGCTCCCATGCTAAAACCTCACCACTTCCAACATTGCTTTCAGCAAAGAAGTCAGCCACAAATGAGTGGATTTTTTTCACATACACCTTTGTTCAGTATGTAGTTTGGCCTTTAAACTTGCCCAAGTTCAATTATGCCTGATTTTTCACCCTCATTATCAAACTGGTTGATGGGGGGGGACAGCATAAACTCCAGAATGCTAAGTGCCTAGGATCGCTAAATTGATGATGTGTCATATAAATCCTTGAGAAATTACGTGACATTACGTGACACTGATTAAAGCTGATTTTCCACTGAATTATTCTCTTCCCATCAATAGCAAAGTAATGAGTCATGCCCGATGTCAGTCTTTCACTCTTTGGCAGTTTAAATACACATCCTTGGATGTGATCCAACTGTGCTAACATCTGAAATATAATGAACAATGCCACTCTAATTTGACAATGGAAGTAAAAGTAGGTTTAAAGAACCATATGGAACAAGCTATTGTTCTGAATGCATTTTGGAACAGTATATTGTTAAGCACTGCTTTGCAGTACAAAATGAGTACAGTAAAGGACCAGAGACACAATTAAGAACTTGAGGGCTTCGATGGCAGAGAATGTAACATTACAAAAACTTTAAAAATAACCCAATTATAGACATTCATCATAACATGTATTTTAACCTGGAGCCCTCAGCTTGTTCAAAGAAGGTGACAGTGCAATTAGTGTCATTTGCTGCACTAATAGAAAATGGGGGAGAAAAACTGGCTGGAAAATATGAAGCATACTTCACTGCCCACAGATGACGGCTTGTGGCTTGGTAATGTTCTGCCTTCTATACCAGATTGCTCTGCAAATATGATTTGAAATACAGACCTCTGTGTGCATTTTATAAGTAAGCATGAGGAAAGAGAGAGAACTATATATGCACATGCACACACCAGCAATAACAAATGTGCAGGCAAATACGCCTGCACACACTATGAATCTTTTCTGCGTATGTCTTAAGAGACATAAAGAAGGTAAGAATCAGCTGATACTATTTGATATGACTGTGCTTGCCCACTGAAGCAGTTAAGGTCACCAAGTTAGGATTGAGAAATTCCAAAAGATTTGGGGAGAGTGGGGTAGAATGTCGTAGATTTCACTCTCCAAAGCAGCCATTTTCTTCAGGAGAACTGATCTCTGTAGTCTAGAGATAAATTGTAATTCCAGAGAATCTGCAGGCTCTTCCTGAAGGCTGGCAATCCTTGATGCAGCAGATATGGTAGTAAGGATAAACCAGTGCTCTGTAGGGGGTAAACGAGAATCTAGGAGATCCAGGTAAAAATGTCCACTCTACCATGAAACTTGTTGGGTGACCACAGTCTAGTCACTCTCTCTTAGCTGAGCCTACCTCACAGCATCGTTTGAGGATAATATGGGGGAAGGAACATCATCTACCAACCTGAGCCCCCTGGAGGAAGAAAGCAGAAAAACTGAGATTGGGAGCCAATTTAGGGGATGCCTGCATTCGTGGGCCCTTGGACACAGAACAGATCATGACTCATTTCCCCTTCTTGCCCTTCTCATGTTGCATGGCTCCCTTGTACATTTTGCAGCTCCCATCCAGTGTTCCCTCTAAGCTGAGTTAATGTGAGCTAGCTCACAATTTTTTAGCCTCTCGCTCACACATTTTTGTCTTAGCTCAGGAAGGATGGCTCCAGAGCAAACTAATTTATTCAGTAGCCAAATTACTTGCTCACATTTTGAATAGCAGTAGCTCACAAAGTAGAATTTTTGCTCACAAGACTCTACAGCTTAGAGGGAGCATCCCTTCCCCCCTCCTTATCATGGTTCCACCAAAGAGAGCAGAGTGTGACACATCCCACATTTCTTTTTGTTCTAGCCGTGTTGGTCTGAAGTAGCAGAACAATGTTTGAGTCCAGTGGCACCTTTAAGACCAACAAAGTTTTATTCAAAATATAAGTTTTCATGTGCAAGCACACTTTGTCAGATACAGTGAAACAGAATTCCTCAACCATTACATATAGGAAGGGGGGTTAGTTGCCAGAAAGGTCCTATTAGAGGCCAGAAGAGGCAGAAACAAAATTGGAAATTACCAAGCCATACATTTAAGTAGAGGGTGAGTGGTAATTATACAGCATAATGAAGATGTTTAACAGAAGGATCAAACAGGAATAATAAGCTTAGTTTATATGGTAACCATTTGTTTGGGTTCAATTCTGGGGCAAAAACGGTGAAGGAAATAAATATATCAAAATTGGAGATTGATGTATTCTTAATTGTAGAATGCTAGGAGTAATTAATCAAGACCCTGCCATCTATCTTCTCTCAAGCATGGAGGCAATTTTACTTTGAGCCCTGTCAGTGATTCCAGGGCTAAAAGGAGTACAAAGGAGATGCTACACCATTTTCTCTGCTGCCTCCAAACCAAGAAATGGAATATCACCTCAGAATTCCCTGTGATGTTGCTATTGCTTTGGGGGCAATCTCATATCCAGAAAGGAGAGATATTCTGTGGAAACACAACACAGTTCTCTTACACTCCTTTAGCACAGTTGGCATCAGCAGAGCAAAAAAGATCATGAAAAAACTTATGCTTTGCAGCCTCTCTGGCCTTCTACCTGAGAGATGCTGTCACACAAGAATACAGGAGGCAAACAGAGTAGAATAATTTAATTCAAAACAAACAATATGAAACAAAGAACAGAGAATGAGGCCTACCAGAGTCATTCAAAGCAGCCTGCCTAGGTCCAATCTATAACAGGGCCTGGAGTAAAACTATTCCAGAGAATTTTAATAAATCATGGAGTAAACTTCTGACTATTAAACTCCCATCAAAAAGATAGGAGATTACCTCAGAGACCCTTACAATGCCACAAAAGTCTGTGGAGCAATCTCTTGCGTTGCAGTGGGATGGGTGCCTGACAGCAGTGCTACAGCATGGCTCTGTCGTGCTGTTTCTTCTGGCACTGCCAGGTTTTTCCACCATTAGGAGAAGAGCCAAATGTCAGCAGTGCGGCTTCTGTCAGGCTGTAGGCCTCAGAAGGTATCTGGC
Organism: Gekko gecko; assembly: GCA_029375565.1. NCBI lineage: Eukaryota > Metazoa > Chordata > Lepidosauria > Squamata > Gekkonidae > Gekko > Gekko gecko. The sequence continues at coordinate 126,177,423 of JAPDNY010000007.1, forward strand.
CCTGTCAATCCCTGATGCTAGCCTGAACTAATGTTTTGAGTTTGTGAGTACCATTAAAATTAATGGATTTAAACATACATAACTATACCCTTGATCAAAGTCAGGCACAAATTTGTGTAGCAGCACAAACTTCTGCTTGTGTTACAACCGCTACAGCAGAATAAATGCTACCTAAGCACTCCAGCTCAGTACCCCTTGCTTCCAGAAACGATCTCTGACTCCCTTGGTTTGTGCAGACGTAAGGCAGAGACATTGCCTATTAGGAAAAGATCCTCAAAGACGTTTTTAGTCCAGGACCCACCAGCTACTTCACATGTATCTACAAACAGCTCATTCTACAATGATCTCATGTTGCAAAATAGCTTGTCTCCAGTGCAGATTCTACCATGCCACTGATAGCGTTGCCAGCCTCCAGATAGTACCTGGAGATCTCCTGGTATTACAACTGATATCCAGGTGACAGAGACCAGTTCACCTGGAGAAAATGGCCACTTTGGAAGGTGGACTCTATGGCATTGAAGTCCCTCCCCTCCCCAAACCCTACCTTTCTGAGGCTTCACTCCACAATCTCCAGGTATTTCCCAACTTGGAGCTGGCAGCCCTAGCCACTGATAACTCCAACAAGGTGCACACACAGAGGAATGCAAGGTATTCCTTTAGTCAGGAATTAAGTACTGTGACCAGATCTCTTTACTGAGGTAAAAGAATTTCTTGTATTCAGATGACTTCTCTTAATATCTTCCTTCTTTCATAGTATTCCATTATTTTATATTTTGCTACAGAAACGGCCCTTCTGGCTTTTTATACATACACAGAGAGTGTGCACTTGCATATCCACCATGGTTTTTCTGTGAGATTTGATTTGCAACATAAATGGATAACAGTCGCTGGAAGATTTAGATGAATGCTATATTTGATACTATCTGGAATTCGACCTGTTGACTCCTTGGTCAGGGGAATAATACATGCACCAGAAAGAGCACATATTGATTGTAGCTTTTAGAGGTAAGCTTTGTAGAGCAAGCAGCAAATAGACAATGGTATTTGTGCAGGAAGGATTTGAGCCACAGAATCTCATTTTATAAGGGAAGGAGAACCAAAATACTTGCTATTTATTGTGTGCGCGTGTATGCGTGCATGCACAATAGCATAGACAAGGAGGTGTGTTGTTGACTAGTGTGTTGTGACAGAAGACAGGATTTGATCTACAGGACTCATTACTCCTATTTACTGAATAGCATGCTAGTTATGAAAGCAAAAACAAAATCAAAATAAATGGTCAGCAAATAAGTTCAGAATGACCCTGAGCACTACAGAGCTTATTAATGAAGCAGCATTGTTTTCATTTTAAAAAATCCAGTAAGAGAAAGTTCTTCCTTAGGACCTCTTTGATATGATGCTTTTTGTAGATAATTATGCTTTCTGAGTGTATTTACAAAACAGCATTACAGATATATGAATACAATAATTACATCCATAGCAACATTAGGTGGTGGGGGGGTTGCAATTAACTGTCTTGTTTGAACTAATTCACAATTAATGAATTAATAAAAGCCTGACAGGGAACCAGCCTATCCCAATAGCAGCCATGGAAATCATGAAGATGTTGCTGCAAGGTATGTAAGAACCCAGGATTTTCATTCTTTTATATGAAAAAAGGAAAGATGTGTACCCACTGTAAGTAGAGTTGCCCAGGGCTCTTTTTGTAGAAAAAGCCCAGCAGGAACTCATTAGCATAACAGGCCACACCCAACAGCAGAAACTCATTAGTATATTAGGCCACACCCATGACAGTGCAGATCTGCCCTCACAGAGGAGGGAGAGCTTGTACCTGAATAAACCTTGATCTTAAAGGTGCCACTGGACTCTTTTGGATTGCTAGCTATGGTGGGGGTGAGGGAACATGCAGATCTGCACAGAAAGAAACAAAGAAAGAAAGAAGGAAGGAATGAACGAACGAACGGAGGAAAAGAGGAAGAGAAGGAAATAAGGAGGAAAGAAAAAGAACAAAAGAGAAAAAAGGAGGGAAAGAACAAGAGAAGGAAAGAAGGAGAGAAAGAAAGAGAGAAGGGAAAAAGGAAGGAAAGGAAAAGAAAGAGAGAGATAAGAAAGAAAGAGAAAGAGACAGAAGAAGCCCCAACACCCACAGCTACCCCTCTGTGGCTGTGGACCATGCGTGCCTCCCAGCTCCCTGCACTTAAAGGGGCTCTCTTTCAGTGCAGGGAGCTGGCTGGAAACGGCCCCACACAACAGTTCTCTGAGTGGAGATTGGGCACACGGGGCCTCCCTTTAAGTGCAGGGAGCCAGTTGGAAACAGCCCCGCATGACCAATCTCTGAGTGGAGATCAGGCACGTGGGGCCTCCCGGGTCCCTGCACTTAAAGGGGCTCCCTTTAAGTGCAGGGAGCAGGGTGGAAATGGCCCCACATGACCGATCTTCGAGCAGAGATCAGGCACACAGGGTCTCCTTGCTCCCAGCAGCCAGCTGGAAACGGCCCCGCATGACTGATCTTCAAGTGGAGATCAGGCACATGGGGCCTTCCGGCTCCCTGCCAATAATGGGGCTCCCTTTAAGTGCAGGGAGCCAGCAAGAAATGGGTGTGGGTGTGCAAGGCCTTCTGGCTCTCTGCACTTAAAGGGAGCCCCTTTAAGTGCATGAAGCTGGTGGGAAAGGGTCCCCCCATCAAGACCCCGCCAACCCCCCTACGGCCCATCAAGCCCCTGCCACCCTCTGTGGCCTGCCTCCCAGCAAGGGAAACTTTCCTTGCTTCTTTTTGCTCCAGCAGCCCAACTGAGGGCTGCTGGGAGCAGGGGACGTGGCCAAGCCAGACTCAGCCAGAACACTGTTTCAGTGTGTTTCAGCCCAAAAATAGCCCTGGAGTTGCCAGCCTCCGGGTGAGTCCTGGAGTTCCTCTGAAATTACAACTGTTCTCCAGGCTATAAAGAATAGTTTATCTGGAGGAAATGAAAGTTCCGGAGGGTCGACTTCCCCACTGAGTTCCCTCCTGTCCCCAAACTGTATTCTCTCCAGGCACCACCTCCAAATCAACAGGATTCTCCCCAAGCTGGAATTGGCAACCTAATTGTCATATATTGTGATCACAGTCTTGATCTATTCTATCATAATGAAGTTGGCTCACATCAGCAAAATCTTGTGACATTTGTCCAATACCATGGGAGCTCTGCCTCAAAACTGGTATAATCAAATTACAGGTGACCCTAGTGAAAATCAGAGCGATGTGTTTTAGCCATAATAATCTGTTCTTCTAAAAGTGAGCGCTTTGTGCTCTGTTTTCTTCCTTCACATATTTAGCATAGGGGGTTTGCCTTATTAATTCTGCACCAGCATAACAAGTTAATCAGAGCTCAGTCTTGACCTGTGTGATCGTCCCATGTGAAGCAGCTTAAATTTCTCTGAATTGAGGCACATCTTCTTAGGAAACTCCATGAGATCAGTGATCAAATTTCAAAGAGGTGAATCCAAGTATTGCAAAGCTAATCTCTTAATAACAGGAGGGGAAATATCAGCTAGCCCACCAGTGAGAAATCCAAAGAACATTCCATGTTATCAGTAGATTTTCTGAGAACAGAATGGGGTTTTTAAAGCATTTGCATAAATTATACAAAACAGGGAAGCTTACAATGCCTCCCAGTGCTTCCTCACTGAAATAAAGGCACAAAAACACAGCCTGTCAGTTCAGTTTATTTGCATTTCAGATTAACAAGCTAGGTCTGTGCATTCCACTTTCAGTGGTCAAGTACTGACAGCTTAGGATATCAATACATCGTCAAGGGGTTTTGTAGCTGTTATACCTGCACTGCATCACACATTGATTTCTGTCCATCATCAGGGTTTATAACTACAGGCACAGATCTGTGAACAATTGAGTTTCAAATTTACATCTGTGGGGAGTTTCTTTTTTAAATATCACAGTTACAGCCTTTGTTATAGTCAGCATCATAAAGGTACTTGTAAGAATGTTGTTGATCAGACATTCTGATTCTTAAAGAAAGCGAAAGGAAAGACCAGTTGCATTTTAGATATGAAAAGCCCACCAGGTATTGTATTTAGGTTTTTCTGAGCCAATGCCTGTTCTGTTACAGCTATTGTCTTTAACCATCATCAAAAGCAATACTGTACAAACAGGGCTGCCATATTCATGTTCCCCAGATCAAGGTAATCTTATTTGTATGTTATACAAATCTCTTGCTAATTATGTTACCTACCAGTTGTGTTGCTTCTTTTTCTGTCAGCTAGCCCAAAATATTTGAGGAGGATTATAGGTGGGGAAAAAAGGAAGGGAAGGCAATTGTAAACCTCTTTGAGACTCCTTCAGATAGTGAAAAGTGGGGTATAAAACTTTTCTTCTTTTCTCATAGGATTGCCTATCTCCAGATAGGGCCTGGAGATCTCCTAGAATTACACCTGATCTCCAGATTACAGTTCATCTAGAGAAAATGGCAGCTTTGGAGGCTAGCCTCTATGCCATCACATTCCTGCTGAGCTCCCTCCCCCTCCCAATCTCTGCCCTCCCCAGGCCCCGTTCCCAAATCTCCAGGAATTTCCCAACATGGAGTTGGCAACCCAATTTGCTCAAGTTCTGTGAAATGACTGCAAAGAGAAAGTAGCCCTGCGATCTCTGATTCTGCTGCTCCAACAGAGCATTCAAGTTGAAGCTCCTGTGTAGAAATTACTTGTTTGATTTTTTCCAAGTTTTCAACCTTAGCATTTGGCCATAATCAGTAGACTTTGGCGTGGTATAGTGGCTAGACTAGGCCTTGGTTCAAATCTCCTTTCTGTCATGGAGCTCACTGGGTGGCTTATGCCTTCTACCCCTGACCTGCTCCCATGAGGATAAAATGGAGGAGGGGAAAATGATGGATGCTACCCTGAGCTCCTTGTAGGATTTGGGCTGCTGTTCTGTCTATAGCTACCTCATATTGATTTCATTGGGGTTTCATTGGTGCCCATGAAATTTACTGTCAGTGAAGTGTGAATAAGACTGCAGCTTCAAAGTCTAATCCCCATTTAGTTGAAGATAAATCCTATCAATTTAAGTGGGATGAATTTCTCAAATATCTCACAAAATATATACTAATAGCCAAAGTCCCTTCTGCATGCGGATACTTATTTCTGCCCACAGAGAGCTCACTCTCCCTCAACAGGTTTTTCTACAGACTCAGGGGACTCTGTGGAACTACAGAAAAATCCAAAAAGTGGGGGGAACCCTCAAGGAGGGTTGAATTCCACCACAACACCTTTTGAGATGGCCCTCTAGTCCAGGCCCTGTCTGCATTGACAGTGAGAGATTAGAACATGGGGGGGGGGGCTTCTAACTGGTTCTGTCAGTAAAAGGCAGGGGAAGGGCCCTTTCCAGGCCTATTTTGGCCTTTCAGAGAGGGATCCGTAAGGCCAGGCCTGACAAGGATTGCCAGTGCCAGGCTGGGGAATTCCTAGTGTCCCGGCCCTGGTTGGGATGGCCCCTCCCCCCTCCCCGAGGACCACGGAGGCCTGGGAAAGACCCCAGCAGCACCCCCCAGCCCCAAGGGAGCACTTATCAGCAGCAGCGCGCCGCCGGGAAGCAGCGGCGCGGGACTGAGGCCCTTGGCAGGAGTGGAGGCCGGGGCGGCGGAGTGCAGCGAGCTGCGGGCGGGGCAGGCAAGGCCCAGCCCACGGTGCAAATGGAGGCCTGGCCAGGTGGCCGCACTGAGGGAGCGGGAGGCAGCTGGCAGCGACACCCGTTCGGCCCACACCCAGGCGAGGGGCTCGGGATTTGGAAGTGCGGATGCCGGGTCAGTGTCCTCGCCTTTGGGGGGAGGCGGGGCCCAGGACGGGGAGGAGCCAGAGGGGGTGTTGGGGGTAATAAAAGAAGGGGAAAGGGACATGGCTAGAGAGGAGAAAGACTGGGCTGGCCGATACAGACCAGGAAGCGGAGAGATGGAGAGAGAGACGAAGTCCCCAGAGCAACCTGCTCTGAAGACCAGAGCCAGGGCAGGCAAGAGGGGTGAAGAAACCCCTCTGACGAGCCTGCCTTCTGAGGCCATTACACTGACCTTCGAAGGTTCCCACGACCAGCCCTTCTGGCCCCTCCGCCAGGTGCGAGCAGGGCAAGAGGCCAGCACTCACCCCCTGGGGAGCCCCTTCGTCAATGGTCGATAGAGGGCGCCCTCCTACGAGCCAGGGAGGGTGTCACACCTAGAGAGTTTGTGGTGGAGTCTAAGGAGGACTAGGTTTGGGGAGGGAGAGGCCTCAGCTGGGTATAATGCCACAGAGTCCACTCTCCAAAGCAGCCATTTTCTCCAGGGGGACAGATGTCTGCTGTCCAGAGTTCAGTTGTAATTCTGGGGGGTCTCCAGATCCCACTTGGAGGCTGGCAACCCTAGGCCTGGTAGCAGTCTAGGGTTGCCAGGTCCCCTGTGGCCACTGACAGGGGATGGGTGGGGTAGGGTTGCCAGATCCATGCTGGAAAATTCCTGGAGATTTGGGGTTGGACACTAGGGAGGACAGGGACCTCAGCGAGGTACAATGCCATAGAGTCCATCCACCAAAGTATCCATTTTCTCCATGGGAAGTTATCTCTGTAGTCTAGAGATGAACAGTAATTCCAGGAGATCCCCATCTTGTGGTGAAAGCTGACTGGTTGATTTTGGACCAGTCACATACTTTCAGCCTAACCAACCTCTATGGTTGCAAGCCTCCAGGTGGGGCCTGGCGATGTCCCGCTTTTACCGCTATCTCCAGCTGACAGAGGTCAGCTCCCCTAGAGAAAATGGCTGCTTTGAAGGGTGGACTATATGGCATTGTACCATGCTAAAGTCCCTCCCCTCCCCAAACCCCACCCTCTCCCGAATCCACCCCGAAAGTCTCCAGGTATTTTCCAACCCAGATCTGGCAACCCTACCAACTTCACAGAGTTGTTATGCAGATAAAAAGGATAAGAGAATAATATAAGCTGCTTTGGTCATCACTGTGGAGAAAGACTATAATTTTTCTAGGGAGAGGCTGTGGGGGAGAGGGTGGAGATGGAAAGCTGAAGACAGAGAGGCAGATAAAGGTAGGCTGGCTGTTGGGTGGGTTGCCAACTCCAGGTTGGGAAATTCCTGGACATTTGAGGGGTGGAGCCTGGAGAGGGTAGAGTTTGAGGAGGGAGGAACTTCAGACTGGTATAATGCCATAGACTCCAGCCTCTAAATCAGCCATTTCCTCCACAAGAACTACCATTGCCAGCCTCCAGGTGAGGGCTGGAGATCACCCAGAAATGCCAATTGCTGTCCTGGAGACAGAGATCAGTTCCCCTGGAGAAAATGGCTGCTTTGGAGGGTTGAGTCTATGGCACTTTACTCTGCTGAGGCTGCTTGCCTCCCCAAACCTCACTGTCCCAAGGCCCCAAATCTCCAGGAATTTCCCAACCTGGAGCTGGCAACCCTAAGGTGAATTGATCTCTCTAGCTGGGAGATCCGTTGTGATTCCTAGAGTGCTGCCACTGCTGCTGTGAGAGGAGAGGAAGCAAGTGGGTGGTTGGGAGCACTGCCACTGCTGCTGCCGTGCGGGGTGGGGGAGGAAGCAGGCAGGAGGCTGGGAGAGTGATGGGGGCAGAAAGAACAAAAAGAGAATGGTGAGGGGGCAGAAAGAGAGAGGAGGTAACATGCATGGAGGAGAGAGAGTAAGAAAAGGCAGAACAGAAGGGAAAGTGTGAGAGAGGTAGGGGGACAGGAGAGGAAGCAAAGGTGTGAGGAATGGGATAACCATCCTGCAAGAGTCTTGCGGGTCGCCACTTGTACTGAGTTTGTTTATTTGCATAAGCATTTAAGAAAGACTACAAAATTCAAGAATAACACCAGAGTCCAAAAACTCAGCTGGCAACTGCACCCTAAGAAGTGCAATCAGACATTCCTTGACAGCAGGAGACTATCCTGCTATGCCACTCAAACCTAAATTTGCAAAATCTGAATATGCTGCTTCTTGGTGGGTGGGTGTGCAAAGTGCCATCAGATCACAGCCAACTTTTGGGAACCCCGTAGAGTTTTCATTGCAAGAGACTAACAGAGGTGGTTTGCCATTGACGAGCTCCGTGTAACTTCAACCCCAGTATTCCTTGGTGGTTTTCCATACAAATACGAACCAGGGCTGGCCCTGCTTAGTGTTTGAGAGCCACTGAGATAAGGCTAGTCTGGACCATCCAGGTCAGGGCACTTTTTATTGGTATACGTAAGTAAAACATATGCTGGAGAGCCATATACAGAAAATCACCAGGTAATAGTATCCCTTTTAAGAGTATTCAATATATAACTCAAGGAGAAATTGGACTGTGTAAAAAGAAAACAATTACAAGCCAATCTCTTTTATGTAGCTTTTCGTTATACCAAATATTTTCCAAAGACCTGAAATTCTGGGCTAATTACAGGCCTCCATTTACTAGGTATTGCCACGCAATTTGGCTCCCTCTGATTTGTTAATGCACCACCTAAAATTATTTCCCAGTTTTGAAAATATAAAGATCACTACATTTTTTCCCCTGCTGCTGTCAGTTGCACAAACTAAGCTGGGGATAGGACTGATAAACACTGCATTTGGGGAGGGGAAGAGACAGAGTCCATTTTTAATATAATACTGCTATGGAGAGGGAATAAAGCAGATTTTGGAAATTCACAAAAAGGCATAAGATACTTTAACTTAAAATGGCTTACCTTTAGAATCCGGTTAAAGCTTAAGAAGCAGAAAGCACAGTCTGGGCTGCAGGCCCTTAACACACTCAGAAGCAGCCGCTCCAGGCAAGAGGAAAGCAAAGCCAACCAAAGCATCCCCTGGGGCTTCCCATACCTGTCAATCACAGCTCTGACTTCCATTATTGGGTAGAACAAAGGGAAGGTGGAACAGGCCTATTTCAATTGCATAAATTAGGTAGAAAACACCTCTCACACTTTGCCTTCTATCTTTGGAGCTAAGAGACTTATACACTTGCTTTTTTAAAAAAGGGGAAATCTGAAAATCTGGGCCAGCTAATGGGCCAAACGGGTACTGGGTGGCATGCCTAGTCAGCCAAATGGGCACTACGTGGAGAGTTCATTTAAGGAATGTAGCCTCAAGGCCAGGGACCACAAATTATTATTTTAATGATCTCAACTAAAAAGGTTTGTTTTTTCACTGGGCAAAAGTAGTGAAAAATACCAGTGGCTTCAGTTATAATTTAAAGATGTAGTGCTGGATCCACAAGGTAGAGCAGGCTGAAGACAATCAGTGATGACTATGCCTACCTCTCCTGATTCTCCAGGTGTGTTGACCATCATTATCTCAGTATGGTTTGGATTCTGCTTTAGAAAGTCCACTCAGATCCAGGCCTGGTCAGATGAGACAGAAAGAAATGGGGGAAAGCATTACTTAAAAGTAGAAACAGAGCTGGTTGTCTTCAGCATACTGGATCAATTATTTGTTATCTTAAGAGGTATTTCCCAGTCCTGTCTCTTACCGGAATGCTTTGAAATCAGCATTGCCCGGATACACCATTAAAGTCTATCCAAAGATCTCCACATAGTCAGAGGTTCAAGTTCTCTGATTTAGCTATATATAGGCTGTGATCACACACACAGTTAGCCACACCATAGGCGCAAATGCTGGGCGGATTTAACGAGTGCGATCAGATGTGAACATCTGGCCAGCACCCTGCACCTGTCGGCAACCTGTTTTGCTCCACTGCAAGAGCAGAGTTAAAATACACTAGGGAAAGTCCACTATCAAATGGGTTGCTACAGGCCATGAATGGACTTTCCCCTGTGTGATCGGGCCAGCGCGCTCTCATGGCATCGGGATGGTCTGATCAAGCCATCCCGACTCTGTGCCATTCCCCCCCTTCCCAATATGTGCATCATCGCATACTGCCATAGGAAGCCCTCTGTGTGGAGATGCGATTCATTGATCCTCCTTTAAGCATATCAGAAACACGCGACAAAACCCCCCCGATTCACCCACGGTTTGTGTCTGATCATGCAGTGGCAGACTGCCTCTGCAGCTCCCACGGACTGTGTGATCACACAAATGTGGGTCAAAATACAGGGCAAATAGCCTTGCTCCCCCCTGTGCATGTGACTGGGACCATAGTTAACAAAAGAGCATCAAGCCACAATGCCATTAGGGTTATCAACCTCAAGGGGATTTTGCTCTCCTGGATTAACAGCTGATCTCCACTCTGCCCTCCACAAGTCCCCCCGCCCCTTCAGTCTCTAGGAATTTCCTAAACTAGAGGTTTAAAATTTCCTAAACACAGGCTTAAAAATGAATTCGTCTGGAAAGCCACTGGTAATCATAACTTTAAGGAAACGTCTGAAGAACCATCCAACAATACTTCCAACAAAGTAGATGAAAGGTCCAAGGAAATAATGTCAGTAGGGAAGACGGCAAGGACTGATGAAATGCTGGTAATTTTCTTGCCTTACCAAGGGATGTTAATTGATGATATATGTCTCCAGATATGCCTGTCTATACATTCTTAAGGGAAAATTGGGATATCTGGGTTGTTGTTCTCAGATGAAACAGGGTGAGGGTGTGCCACCTTGAATTTTTTTTGTCAGGTGAGAGGTGGGATGTGTCAGTGTCACAGTTCCCTGTAGCGTGTGTTTGTGCGCAATCTCGCAGGGATTTCCCCTAGTGGACACACAGCTTCTCCTTGTCTGTGCATGGGATTCCTCTGGGACGCCCTGCCCTCCCTTCTTCCCTCCCTTCTTCCCTCCTTCCCATCCACCCACCCAGCTTGCCTGCTGGCATGAAATAGGAGCTGCCCCCTCTCTTGCTTCTACCATGCTGCAGTTTCCCATGCTCTCCCAACTCTTCCCGGCTGACTGCTCCTGGAGAACATCACTTCAAAGCTGCCTTGTCAGAAGCCGCTCAGGATTTCATGCCATCCATAACAACTATGGGCCTGTCTCAGGTAATAACCAGTCCTACTCAGGGAGCAGGTCACGGTCTCGATCTGGTATTTTGTTCTGGGCAGGAGATATGCAATTAGAGGGTGTAGAAATTGGTGATGGTTCCTCTGTCATGGACAGATCACTGTTCGCTCAGTTTTAGACTTACAAGGATATCAAGATTCTATTCAAATTTCTTGACCATTGACACAGATGATCTTAATATCTTTTTGATGAGTCTAGAGGATTTTCCTGTTGATATGGCTGGTGCTTCTGTCAATGTCCTGCTTGACCTCTGAAATGAGGAAATGACCTGGGCAGTTGACACAACCGCTCTCAGGGGCCTTCTTTCAAGTGTTAGAGCCCAGGTAGTTCCTTGGTTTCCTGAAGGGCTGGTGGTGATGAAAGTACAAGGCAGATGGCTAGAGCAACAGTGATGGAAGACTCCATCAGAGATAAAGACACAGGTGAAAATTCATCTTAAAGCATACTCTGTGGCAGTGAAACGATACCTTTCTGCCACAGTTGAATCTTCACAGTGTAGGTCAGTGAAGCTGTTCTGAGTGGTCAGAGACCTGTTGGGATCTGGCCTGCAGGAGGATGTAGACTGGTTGGTGGCCCATTGTGACCATTACTGAGCACTTTGGAGATAAAGACAGCTGGCAGTATCTCCCATTGGATTCTCAATCTGTTTCTCCTATTATTCAAAGGCAAAAGTTTGCCAAGACATTCTTTGAAAGCTGCTTTCTGGTTGGGATGTAATAACCAAGTTTTTTTTTTTTTTTTAAGGGACAAGCTTCCTCTTAGAATTGTTCTCCTCCACTCCTCACCATCCCAGGATGGTCTAGGGCATGCTGACCAGAGTCCCCCAGCCCAGCGTGTTTTCAAGACTTTGCAGCTTGATCTGAACACACTTTTATTTAGAATTAGATCTGATATACATGAGCCTCAGTCAGCTACAGTGGCCGCCCCCCTGTAGATCAAGGCAGCAAGTGGGCAGCTGGCTGTGGGGGAGGGCAGTGAGGGGCCCTGCCCAACACAAGGGCCAGGACAGGCACCCCACATGCAGCAATCTCTGAGTCTGACATTAGCCACTATACCACACCTGCTCTGTGACCAGTTTCATCAACATTAAAATGGGGAAATCTTCCATTTTAGATTTGTTGGTCTGCCTGCTTAAGAGAGACTCCCTGAAATGTTGTTGTCTCCAATAAGCTGTGTGAATAAGCTCACTTTATCATGGATGCTTACTGGGTGATCTTGGGCCAGTGACACATACACAGGCTATACTAAATTGTAACGCTAAAAAGGACTTTTCTAATCCTGTCTGAGAGGTCTTGCCATGAAAGGTTTGTTAGATCTAATAGTCCTACCATGACTTTGGTTTGAGAATTCAGGCCAGCATAGAACATTCTCTTAAAGTTATCCACATCATAATCATAGACCCCCCTGACTGTGGGTGACTTTTTCTGCTATGGTGGTGAGGATCTTTTTGTGAGCTACATATGGTTCTGGATTTTTGCCTGCAGCTGGCATTCCATGACATAGAGCACGTCCATGGTGTTGCTGGTCTGAACAAGCTGAACAATCCATCTGATCATGCTTTGTTGTTGCTGTTCAGTCGCACAGTTGAGTCTGACTCTACTGCCTATGCCTGACTTGATGGCTGGGGCATCCACACCAGATGCGCAAAACCTAGCCAGCTGTGTTAAGTCTGCTCCACTTGCATTGGGGTGCAAATGAGAGACAGCTGTAAGCCATGTGATTCCAGTGTCCTTGTTAAAAGGACCCAACTGGTCAGCTATGGCCTTTGCTTTGGTGGCAATCCAAGGAATCTTTTCCTGGGTTTCTTGATTCTCTACGTGTCCATTGGCAGCTCACTTCTCTGCTGTTTTAGTTTTAACAGGGTGAGGAAGAACTGAGTTTCCCCAGTCTGAGTAATAGGATTCCTGGGGATGGCATCCTCCGGCAGGTGCTCATAGGGAGCTGGACCTGGGAGGTCTAGGAGAGCCTCTGGATGGACTGAAGCTATTAGGGCTCTCTGAAGACCTAACTGCTGTTTGAGAGACTCTCTTTGTCTCTTTGTGGCATGCCTCATGGCTAGTCTTGGTGTGCTGCATTTTTGCTTGTGCAGCCAGATACTGGGCCTGAGTGAGCTGCTGTTCTAACACCGCAACTCTCTGCTCGGAAGCCGGAGTAGGGGCTAAAGCTTCCTCTAATTTCTGCCTGGAATCCTGAGTGGCGGATACAAAAAAATACCTTTGTCCACAAGCAGGTCAAATTTCTCTGCTCATAGTTTGTCTGCCTCCTAAGCCTGTAGCTCAGGTATTTCATTGGCATCCCTGGCAAGACTCATAAGAACATAAGAACATAAGAACATAAGAGAAGCCAATGTTGAATCAGGTCAATGGCCCATCTAGTCCAACACTCTGTCACACAGCGGCCAAAATATACCAGGTGCCATCAGGAGGTCCAGCAGTGGGGCCAGGGCACCAGAAGCCCTCCCACTGCTGCCCCCTCCAGCACCAAGAATAGAGTGCATCACCTGCCCCAGACTGAGAGTTCCCATCTATACCCTGTGGCTAATAGCCACTGGTGGACTTCTGCTCCATATGTGTATCTAATTTCCTCTTGAAACTGTCCATGCTTGCAGCTGCCACGACCTCCTGTGGCAGTGAATTCCATATGTTAATCACTCTTTGGGTGAAGAAGTATTTCCTTTTATCTGTTCTAACCCGACTGCTCAGCAATTTCATAGAGTGCCCACGAGTTCTTGTATTGTGAGAAAGGGAGAAAAGTACTTCTTTCTCAACCTGCTCAATCCCATTCATAATCTTATAAACCTCGATCATGTCACCTCTCAGCCGTCGTTTCTCCAAGCTAAAGAGCCCCAAGCATTTTAACCTTTCTTCATAGGGAAGGTGTTCCAACCCTTTTATCATTCTAGTTGCCCTTCTCTGCACTTTTTCCAATGCTATAATATCCTTTTTGAGATGTGGTGACCAGAACTGTACACAGTATTCCAAATGAGGTCGCACCAATGATTTATACAGGGGCATGATGATACTGGCTGATTTGTTATCAATTCCCTTCCTAATAATCCCCAGCATAGCGTTGGCCTTCTTTATTGCAGCTACACATTGTGTAGACATTTTCAGCGAGTTATCCACTACGACTCCAAGATCTCTCTCTTGGTCCGTCTCTGCCAGCTCAGACCCCATCAACGTGTATTTATATTTAGGATTTTTGGCTCCAATGTGCATCACTTTGCACTTGGCCACATTGAACCCCATTTGCCACGTTGACGCCCACTCACCCATCCTCAACAGATCCCTTTGGAGTGCCTCACAATCCTCCCTGGTTTTCACCACCCTGAACAACTTTGTGTCATCTGCAAATTTAGCCACATCACTGCTTACTCCCAATTCCAAATCGTTAATAAACAAGTTAAAAAGCATCGGACCGAGTCCTGATCCCTGTGGTACCCCACTGCTTACCACCCTCCACTGAGAAAGTTTCCCATTTATACTCACTCTCTGTTTCCTATTTATAAGCCAGTTTTTGATCCACAAGAGGACTTGTCCTTTTATCCCATGACTATTGAGCTTACTTAGGAGCCTTTGATGAGGAACTGTATCAAAAGCTTTCCGGAAGTCAAGGTAAATAATATCTATTGGGTCCCCCTTGTCCACATGTTTGTTCACTCCCTAAAAAAACACTAACAGGTTAGTGAGACAAGATCTTCCCTTACAGAACCCATGCTGAATCTGCCTCAATAGTTTTTGTTCATCAATGTGCCTACTAATTCTTTCCTTAATAACAGTTTCCACCAACTTACCCGGTATCGATGTCAGACTGACTGGCCTGTAATTTCCTGGATCTCCCCTGGAGCCCTTTTTAAAGATGGGAGTGACATTAGCTACCTTCCAGTCCTCAGGAATGGAGGCAGATTTTAAAGAAAGATGACATATTTTTGTCAGGAGATCCACAAGTTCACATTTGAGTTCTTTCAGAACTCTCGGATGAATGCCATCCGGGCCTGGTGATTTATTAGTTTTTAAATTGTCCATCAGTCGGAGGACTTCCTCTCTTGTTACCGCAATCTGATTCAGGTCTTTCAAACCCCCTCCCGAAATCGGTGCTTCTGGAGTGGGCAAACACTTCTCCTCTTCCACAGTGAAGACAGAGGCAAAAAATGCATTCAGCTTCTCAGCCATTTCCCTATCATCCTTCACTACTCCTTTTACCCCTTGGTCATCCAAGGGCCCCACTGCCTCCCTGGCTGGCTTCCTACTTCTAATGTATTTGAAGAAAGTTTTATTGTTGGTCTTTATGTTTTTTGCGATATGCTCCTCATATTCCCTTTTTGCTTGCCTGATCACAGACTTGCATTTTATTTGCCATAGTCTGTGTTCCTTTTTATCAACCTCACTAAGACTAGCTTTCCACCGCTTAAAGCAGGGGTCCTCAAACTTTTTAAACAGGGGGCCAGTTCACTGTCCCTCAGACTGTTGGAGGGCCGGACTATAGTAAAAACAAAAACTATGAACAAATTCCTATGCACACTGCATATATCTTATTTTGAAGTGAAGAAACAAAACGGGAACAAATACAATATTTAAAATGAAGTAAAGTTAAATCAACAAATTTACCAGTATTTCAATGGGAACTATGGGCCTGCTTTTGGCTAATGAGATGGTCATTGTCCGGTTCCATATTTGTCACTGCTTCCTTCTCATGTAAAAAAAAATGACAGACAAGCAGCGGCGGCATAAACACCCGGTGGGCCGTATAAATGTCCTTGGCAGGCCGCATGTGGCCCGCGGGCCGTAGTTTGAGGACCCCTGGCTTAAAGGAATCCTTCTTACCTTTTACAGCTTCCATTACTTTATTTGTTAACCATGCAGGCTTTTTTCTATACCTATTTGTACCTTTCCTAACCTGCGGTATATATTTTTTCTGAGCTTCTAGGATTGTCTTTTTAAATAGTCTCCAAGCTTCCCCAATGGTTTTGACCTTCTCCACTCTTCCTTTCAATTTCTTCCTCACATGTCCCCTCATACCAGAGAAGTTACCCCTTTTAAAGTTAAAAGTGGTTGCGTCAGTCTTTTTGGGCAACTCCCTATCTGTACAAATGTTAAACTCAATGACATTATGGTCACTGTTCCCAAGTGGTGCAATCACTTTTACATCTCTCACCAGGTCTTGGGTGTTACTTAGGACCAAATCCAGGATCGCCTCTCCCCTGGTAGGATCTGTGACCATCTGTTCCACAGCACAGTCATTGAGAGTGTCTAAGAACGCAATCTCTTTTTCCCGACTAGAACTCATATTGACCCAATCAATGTGTGGGTAGTTAAAGTCGCCTATTACAACACAGTTATTTCGTCTAGCCGCTATCTTTAATTCATTCATCATTTTATAATCCTCCTCTATCTTTTGATCTGGTGGGCGATAACAAACTCCCACTGTTAAGCCTCCTTTTGGACCCACTATTTCAACCCATAGCATTTCCAGAAGTGAATCCAATTCTCTTACCCTCTCAATCTTACTGGACGGTATACCCTCTCTGACATACAGAGCCACCCCACCTCCAACCCTTTCCCCCCTATCCTTCCGATATAATTTATAACCAGGAATCACCGTATCCCACTGATTTTCCTCATCCCACCAAGTTTCTGAAATACCCACAATGTCTATTTCCCCCCCAACACCAAGCATTCCAACTCCCCGATTTTACCTCGGAGACTTCTAGCATTTGTGTATAAACACTTATAGTTTCCCACGTTTGTTAAGCCCACAGCCTTCCTCTTGCTGCCTCGAGACCTTGCCAGGCAGTTCCTATCATTAGCCACAGTCTCAGTGGACAATTGTAATCCATTTCCTTGTACAAAAGTAATAGCTACCCCTTCATCTCTTTGAGATGAGCCATCCCGAACCAGAGACTTTTCATCTCCTGTCGGCTTTCCCCCATTATTCAGTTTAAAAACTGCTCTGCCACCTTTTTGATTTTGAGCGCCAGCAGCCTGGTTCCTTCTCGGGACAAGTGGAGACCGTCCCTTTTGTACAAGTCTGTCACCATGGAGGATGCACAGAACTGTCCTTCCAGAGGGAGTGACCCTTGGGGAACAAAAGCTACAGTGTTAGGTACTCCCTCTGGCTACCTAGCATGAAACGGTGGCTTGTGGTCAACTCTGAGGGATTCCTACTCTATTTCTCCTAAATATTTGAGGGATTCCTACCCTATTCCTATTCCAAGCCAACCCTGATTGACCCAAGATGGAGAAAGTTTTGGGAAGAACCCCTTGCATTCTAAAGAACCTCACAGCCGTTTGCATGGATTTGTGGCCCAATAGGTGCAGCTGAATGACACAGGCCCAAGAGATGAAAGAGGGGGAAAATTTCCAACCCCGATAGTCACTCTTATAGTCACACACACAGAGATCCACACACATGCACTCACACACTTTAGCAAGAGTTTCTCTGGGGATATCTCCCTACATCTGCACTCTAAGACATGTGGACAATACTCAGAGGTACAGGGTGTTGTCTGCATAATTCACCATCACTACGTAATTAATCTGTTACCCAAACAAACAGTCTCCTAATTAGTTGGGGGAATGAGAAAAGGAGATAGAGCAAGAGGCAGGTAACCAGGATTCTCCACCTAGGTATACCAGGATTTTTCCCTTTAAGAGAACTCTCAAATAAATCAGGCAGATGTTCAGCCAGAAAGGTTTTTAATAAAAGGAAAATAGAAATGGGCAAAACATATACACACACTAAAAACACATTCAAGAGCTAACTAAGGAAATACAGAAGAAATAGGAAAGCATTTCAGGGAAGAGTGATATTTACCAGTCTTGAAGAGGTCTGTGGAAGCAGCAGAGCTAGAGAGAAAAACAACCAGCATTTTGTTCTGTGAAGGACAGGAAAAAAAGAAGCCCACAGAACTGTATTCTTCATGAGCCCCCTTGTCCTGAAACAAGGTGCTCTCACCCCTGTATCTTCTTGCTAATAAATGGATGCAGTTTTGAACACACCCATCTCTGCTGTGTGAACCAAATGGCAGGAACCTGAGTACCTTTTTCCTGATTTGCAAGCAAAAGGGAACATCATATCATGAGAAAGGATTTCTTCAGTCTCACTGTCTGGAGACAAGCACTACCTGACCAGAACTGATAGCTGAATGGATTTTTCTCTCTGTTCTCCCCTCTCATCTTGCTTCTCCAGCATTCTATTGGCCATGATAGGTGGTTAGCTGCTCTGCACACAGACCAGGCAGGCATAGGGAGTACTGGTGGTTGATGGAAAGAAGCAGAACATTTCCCCACTTTGTCACAGGTTCCCTCCCCCCTTGGCTGCCACCACCAAAGGTAGGTGAATGGATTCAGGTGTGGATGAACTTGTGCATGAGTTTTCTAGCAATGCCTCATGAGAACTGTAGTCTTCTACCTTGCAACCTCCAAGTTATTATTGTTGGAAGGTTCCTTTACTAACAAAAGAAATGTTAGATGCATGTAACCAAGCAATTTGATTATAATAAATTTGAAAGCTGATCGTGTAAATGTTGAAGTTCTCAGCAGCCCTGATAGAAAACAAGCCAACAGCCCCTTAAGCTCTTCTGTAGCCAAAGCTCTCTTAAGTCAGAAAAGTACCTGGCCGTTAAATTGTCCTGAGACTGAGTCCAGTAGCACCTTAAAGTCTAACAAAATATGTGGCAGGGTATGAGCTTTTGTAAGTTACTGCTCACTCCTTCAGCAGTGACTCATGAAAGCTCCTCCCCTGCCACATATTGTGTTAGTCTTTAAGGTGGTACCGGACTCTTGCTCTTTTCTTCTGCTACAGACAGACTAACATGGCTACCCATCTTGTCCTGAGACTGATATGTGAAAACAAGAGACTAATTGGTAAGTATATTTAGTTCTTAGGCTTGGCCTATAATAGTCTTTTCTGCTGTTATTACTATGACAGCTAGAATTAATTATTGTTTATACAGTGGAACAGCATGCCAGGCATTCATTGCCCACAAACTTTAAGCTACTTCAACTTCCTAGTTAAATGATTCTTTCAAGGGATGACTGTGTGGTCAATCAGTTTAGCTCACATATAGATGCTACATGATAGTTTTGGCCATCTAATAGCCATGTCTCTCTTTACACCACGCACAGTGCCAGCAATTTTTGCTCTGAAGGAAAAATTGTGAATTGTATTCTTTGCCTTCATGATAAAGCCAGCCCTGTCCATGTACCTTTATCCCGCCCCCCTCATTTCCAATGCTGTGTGTATGGGATCAAATTACTATCCAGGACTTCAGTGTCTAGAAGTCATCTTTTCCATATTGTGCAACTTACATGCGCAGAAGCTTAGCTGGCTTTGCCCATTTTTGCATGTTTATTTCTTGTCTAGCATACCTTTCCTCTATATGCTTGCAAGAGAATAGAACCTAGAAAATTATGTTCAATATTCCCTTCTAGAAGTCCACAATATATTCGGCCCCTGCAGTGAAATGAAATAAAGGGCTTCTTTACTTGGTTATGCAGGTAGTAACAGGTATCAGGGGTGGGGGATCCTGTGGATGTATATTATGAGCCAGCTATGCTGGGGGGGTATAAATTTAATAAATAAATACTAATAAAATAAATAAATATTAGGCTGGGCTTTTCAAAAGACCAAGGAAGTAATTCCTTGAGTCTCAAGTCAAACTATATGACATCCCATGAAGTGTTCCTGTAAAAACGGTGTTCCCATGCTTAAGGATCTGGAATACTCAGAATCTTGAAAATCTTACAAGTTTTCTTCCCACTGGTATGCTTTATTTGCAGAAATGGGATGGTTTGTATCACTAAAGTTTAAGCAGTTTGTTGTCAAGCTCAGCATAGCTTTGCCAACTTGATTTTAAAACTTGGGAAAATCTTCTTGCATCTATCAAGTGACCCAGGATGTTTAACAGCAATTACAATATTAATCTGTCTAGATCTATGTGAGGCTTGAGATAGGAAATCCGTTTTTAAGACAGCTGTTGCTATCACTGTTTCTTTTGCGGAGGGGTGTACACATGGCCACTTGGATCCTTATACATATCAAACCATTTGTGGCTGGTATACTCCTAAACTCCTCTAACTGCCTTCTCCTAGTGGGGGCCTTGTCTTAGGATCTTTCATAAAGAAGAGCTAAATCACAGGTTTTCTCTGTAGTAGAAACAGCCTACAGAGTAGGTGCAGAGGGCAGGTTCCCTGGGTACATCGAGGAAGCTTTGTAAGACAGCTCTGTTTCAGAGGGCGTTTGGAGGAGGGTGAACTGTCTCAGGAGATTTCGTTCAGGATTCTTAAATTTGTGTGTTCTTTTTATCCATTAATGGATTTTTATGTTTTGTGTTCTGTAGCTTGTTGTTGTACTTTTATCCACCTTAAGCCCAAGGAAATTAAGTGAGATGTACATATTCTAAATAAAATAATTTCAGAATTCACTGGCACCACTACTTCCACATTATTAAGGTAAGTCATGACTCAGACAGTTTTCTTCTCCTTAGGCAGTGTTGTGGTTGTTTGTTTACATTGCTTCCAGTTCTGTAATCCTAGTCCTACTGAATTGTTTATAGGAGGTGTTTGCTTTCTGATTGAATTAATCTGTTTGGCGCTTCCATGAAAAAGGTGGGCTATAAAGGAAGATAACAATTAAAACTGTGTTGTGTGCAATCCCACACTGTCAACTAACTTCTGTCATTTTCCTTCTAACCCCATGAATTATCAAAGAGTCCTATAGACTGATGTGCATTTCATCTTAATTTAAACATGCAATCATTTGGTGCCATAATATTAACCAACACTGTAGAACTACATATGAAATGAATACAATTAGTTCAGTAGCAACCTTCTCCAGCTTTTTCCTAGCTTAAACCCAAGATCCTTGATTCCTCCAGCTACCCCTAGCAAATGCCTCCCTAGTGGATGAAAGCTATTACACTCCGTGAAAAACACATTCCACAATAATAGAAAAATAGTTATAACATGGGCTTCTTCTTCTTCTTTGAAAAAGGAGTGCCAGATCTCTCAAGAGGGAAATGAAGTTTTCAGTCTGTATACTGAAAACTCATGAACTTTTAAACATTTTTTTAGGAATTTTGTCAAAGGGGTTCCAGAACTGTTCCGGCATGTTCCCCCAGGAAAAAAGCCCTGGTTATCTCTGAATAAGGAATACATATTTCCACCAGACAACAAAAACCATATATCTGCATGTACGTATCAGAGCACTAAAACTTAACTGAAATGTAATGCATCAAATGCACATCACTCAGCAACCCAGGAACTTAGCCACAAGCTATGATATTGCAGTGTGCTGTCTGCTCGTCAATCTTTAGTGATTCTGATGATTTATTGACCAACAGCTGGTTTCATTTCCACCAGGAAATATAGTCTATTTTCCTAGGGTGATGACAATTGAAGAGCTCTCTTGGAAGGTGTTCAATCAGAGTCTCAGTTGATAAAAGTTGTTGACATCAGTGAAGCTAATGGGGCAAATTTAGACCTATTAGGTGAAATGGAGCAAGATACTTGTCAAGTAGAGTCAACTGAATGATTTGAATGGTTATCTTTGAGTTCTGGGAGCCCCTACTGTTAGCAGTCAGACTCCTCCTGCTGCTGAGGGGCAGTTTATAGCTTAAAAGAGCCAGAAACACCCTTCTTAATATCACTCCAATATTTGAAGTGTAGGGCACTATTTGGGCCAAAATGAAACCAAAATGGGTGCCAGCCAGGCATTAGCCTGGGAAAATAGTTTCAAAATGCAAGTCAGAGAGGCTGGCTCACTACACCCCTTCCTTGCCCTGGAGAGATGCAGGACTTTAGAACACTGGGTCACCCAGGACCTTTTATGGGTCACCCAGGACCTATTGATTCAATCAGCCTAATCCCATCATCACCGCAGTCTCACTTCCCCTCAGCCATTTACACCTTGATTAAGTGGCTATTAATTGGCACTTAAATCTTTTCACCTTCTTGATGCCTCTTCCCGTTAGTACTTGCAAAGCCATCAAGTTTTTTATACCTTTTTGTCATGCCTCCAGTTAAGCCATTTGGTCATTGTTTCCTGGCAAATGCATCATCCCCGCCTGAGGGTATGTTTTGCCCTATAACTGGACAACCCGGCTGCCCAGCAGTGTGTGTGTTGTGTGACCATATACACTCCCACTTTATGGGCTGCTTTTTCTCTCTCCTTCACAGAACAAAATGCTAGTCATTTTTCTCTCTAGCTCTGGGCCATTTTCGCAAATTAGCAAACCCATGTCAGCATTCTTAAATAATTAAACTATTCAAAACTGTCCTCAGAAGTAGATCTGAATATTGCACCCCCTTACCCCACGTTTTCCAAATCTACTTTTTCAGCTGTTTTTTCCCCTTTCAATCTTAACTTGCAGTTTCCAGTGAGGTATTCTTATATTCTGATTTATTTTCCTGCCACACTGCCATTTTGAGTTGTCAGTGACACATGTTCACCCCACCTACTGCACCCCAGGTATTCCTGCACCATTTTTTTTTTTTAAAAGACATAATGTTGATTGTGTTACAACGTAATGTTTTCCATTATGATGCAGCAATGTTATAACATGGTGACAAAATGGGCTGTACAAACATGATTGCTTGTTGTACTGAGGTCATAATTTTTCAGGGAGAAGTTGGATAATGGAGCTGGGTGATGCGCGACTGCCTGTCCACAAAGTTCCTCTCTTTGCTTTCTATTCATAAATTCATTTATGTTTTGTTGTGGGTGGGTTATGCCACCTCGCACTTGTGTTGCTTTCATTCCCCCCTCCTTTCTCTCCCCCATAGCTCTCCGTGGTGCAATTACTCATCCATGAAGTTCCTTTCCTTTCCTTTTTTTTATTTAGGTGGGTAGATTTTGATACTACATGCTCATGTTATTTCTTCATTCTGTCCCCCTTCTCTTCCCATATAACTCCTGGTGTTTTTTTTTTCTTTTACACTGTTATGCTGTTATAACTTCACTGCATATGCAAAAAAGGAGGTTCTGTCTCTGACAAAGTACATAACAACACATTTAGTATGCTTCATAATTATTGAATAACAGTGTTATGAATTGCTGTATCCAGTTCAATGATTACCAGCCATTTTTTTAGTTGGGGACCTTTGAAATGGCAGCAAACATGCTGTTCCCCACAATACAGCCAGTCTTTTTTTTTTACAGTGTTATGACGTTATAATGTTACTGCACATGAGCAAAAAAAAGAAGATCCTGCTGTTGATGAAGTACACGATGACATGGCTGCATGACCCCTTTTTAAAGGAAGTGCAGAAGACATGGGTAAAGTCAGATCCGAATTCAAGAAAAAAAATTCCCCACAATAAATGCTGTTTTGTGGAAGGGGTACCATGAAGTTGGAGCGTCAGCTGGGGATTGAACTCACTGGGAAACAGCAGCAACACTGAGATGTGGAAAATGTCAGGGTTTGTGCCCCCTGTTGATTAGACAGGGGGCAAGGCTTTTTATCAGAAGACTGTATAGGTCTCAAAGCCTGGCTTTGAGGGAAAGCAGGCCCATTTAGTGATGAGGAAGAGAAGAAATTGGATTTATACCATGCCCTTCACTACCCAAAGGAGTCTCAGAGTGGTTTACAATCTCCTTTCCCATCCCCTCCCCAAAACACCCTTTGAGGTAGGTGGGACTGAGAGAGCTCTCTTGAGAACTGCTCTTGAGAGAACAGCTCTGAAAGAACTTGTGACTGACCCAAGGTCACGTCAGCAGGTGCATGTGGAGAGTGGGGAATCAAACCTGGTTCTCCCAGATTAGAGTCCATGCTTTTAACCACTACCCCACACTGGCTCTCAATTGCTTTAGGAGGTCACATATATGTCTCAAAGCATAGTTTTGGGGCATGGCTAAAGACTGAGAGTTTCTAGGTGGAACTCACACATACTGTGGATTCCTGAAACAGTGGAAAAGTCAAAGATTCACCACAAGAGTTTTAGAAAATCAGTTGATATGCTCTCACCACCCAGTCCTTATTAACCAAAACATTATAACCGATTGAGCCCAGCAAAAGCTACACTTGTGAATGGCTTCAAGCCTCTTTTCCGAACATCCTTACTTCCCTGACCCAGGATGTGAATAAAAGTTACTTTTTAATGTTTCCCTCATGTCTCATGTGATGTCCTAGGGAAGGGAAGGCATTTCTAAAGCATAAATCAAGCTGTACTAGAGGGGAAAAGTAGGGATGGGCACAAACTGCATTTTTGCGTTTCGGTTTGTGGTTCATAGCTGAACCACAAACTGAACTATGAACTGATATGCGGTAATTGGTTGCCATTTAAATTTTAACTCCCTGCTTCCTGTGGCTTTTTGCAGGGAGCAGAAAGCAGGATGGGATTAAAACCAAACAGGTAAGTGGCAGAGAGCTCCCCACTGCTTAGCTGTTTTTCATGAAGAGCTCTTCATGAACCACCACAGCCATCAAAATTTGTGAAGGTTTGTGGCCATTCTTCAAGTTCACAAACATTGCTTCACAAACCATGAACCAGCCAAAATTTGTGATGAACTTTAGTTTATCAGCCAATTTGTGTCCATCCCTAGGAAGAAGAATTCTAATATTATCATAACTATAGCAGGTAACAACACTAATTAGGCTGTGGCAAATTTCTTCACAGATACTTCAATAATTGTGTTTAGAGGCCATTTGAATTCAGTCTTGTCAGGTGGAGGTTGGGCTAGAGGCCGCTACATCACACTACCTCTAACATAAACCCTGATCTTCACAAAAAGCAGCATAAGATCACATACATGTACGATTGGCTTTTTAAGCACAATTGAATGTGTTTAAACTGTTTGTCAAATGTTCAGCTATGGTGATTGCAACTGGCAAGCAGATCACAAGATAAACCAGTGAGTAATTAGGCATTCCTGCCATCTACCTCTAGTGCTCTAAATCAGAATTTGATCTACAAAGAGGAGCCTTGTGTGCCTATATTGCTTTTCCTCCTTTGTAAACAAGTGTTACTCTACTTAACTGGCAGCAGAGGCAGAGTTAATAGCAGGTGCCATGTGCATCAGACAAATTGGCTGTGCATTAGATGTACATTCAACTACAGAAAAAGACATTCTTCTGTATAAAAATAGGAGCTAAAATACATAGACATGATGTGTTGTATACCTTTGCCTGGACTGTACCACTTCAAACTACAGGTGGAAAAATGTTATCTTTGAATTCTTCCCACATTAAAACTCGTGAGACCTAGCATGTGAAGGATGAAGATTCTAGCTTTCTCTCCACTAGGGTATTTTCTCGTGTGCTAGGAATCTGATACTTTCAGAAATGAAATCCCTTAGCAGTGATATGAACTGAGGCACTTTTAGAAGAGTTGTTCTATATTATTGTTGTGAAATGTGTCAAAACATCCTGAAAAGATAATGGGAGAGGCACATGGGAAGCCTGTGAGCTCAAGAACATTCTCTAATTTAAAACAAATGGTTAGGAAAAATTGTTCTTAAGAGTAAAATTCAAGGCGTCCATATACAGTTTCTACAGAGCACAGAGTATTGTTGGTAGCAGTGCTGTTTTTCCAATTCACACAGCATTCAAGCATCTGTAAAACTTGGCTAGAAACCTAACGAGAATATATTCTATCGTGGTGTCTCTGGCATTCTCTTCAAGGTCCCAGCTGGTGACATGAGCAAGAGCAGCATCACTCTGTTGGTATTCTGATATCTCTGGTTCTTGATCCTGGCCAGAACTAGGAAATGATTACAACATTTTGAAGCCTTTGAAAAGTTTCATTTTATTTCACATTCAGTTACAATCAAGGGTCTAGAGGGAAAAGGAATGATATTTTTCTCAAACAAAAGTGGCCAGCTTGAATAGATCTTTAAAAAGAACAGTGGCTGGAGCTTCCAGATATTACACTGTAACTTTTGAATGCTCTGTTCACTCCTTTCAGTTTGTCAAGCAACACAGATTTCCTTTGTAACAGATATCACTTTCACCATCATGACTGTGATAATTAAGTTAGCAAGGAGAAAGTTCTACAGCCTTCTACATAAAACATTTGCTTGCTATGGAAATAGCAACAACAGAGAAAGACGAACTGAAGTTCCAAGGCTTCACACAGTAAGAAGTTTTATTTTCAGAGGTATGCGATGGGAGTCTCATTGCTCATATTATGTACACTAATATTTCTATTACCTTTGGTGAATGGGAGACCATAGACTTTGGCTAAACAGCCATCTTCTTAACCTTTGCCTGCAGTTTGCAGTACATGATACACTTAATACATTTTAAATGTAATAAAAGGTATATATTGTCTACTGTAGTTAGACTAGTCATAGTTCATGTGAGACAACAAATTCTTTAAGGATTCTTATCCTAATACAGACCCTGGTTACCCTTTGATGAATTGCTGATTTGGTGCAATCTAGTCCAATATTTTAAACAATAAAACTCTAGAATACAGCCCTTCCCACTATGAGGCAAGTAGCCTTCTTGCTATCCCTTTTGCTAAACCATTGATGTCCAGTGCATCTCCTAGTTGTATGCAAGTAGTGTTAGTGGTGACCTGTTAGGGGCACAATTGTGAAAAGTAGGGTAATCACTTCCAGAATTTGCTGAGGACCTAATTTGAAATATAAAACAGAAAAATATATTAATATGTATATGGAAGCCATTGCACTGGTTGTGCCATTGTTAATTAAGTCATTCTCCATAAAATAGTTCGTGAGAACAGACAGTAGGTAATGACTATCTATAGATGTTTATGAGAAAAATAATTGTATTATCTGGTTGTAAGAGAATAGAAAGATTATTAAGATCAACTGACACTACCTGCTTGGCTGTGCCACCCATGTACCAAATCTGAACCTCAAGGGCACACAGAGGAGAGTCTTTTGTGGCCGCTTCATACTTTCTAGAAGAGCTGTCCAGCCATATATGTTGGCTTGGCATTCAAATCAAAGAACTACTTTCTTTAATTCTCGTCATTAACCTGTCCTGAGACTTTGGGAAGGAGCAGAATAGAAACAGACTCAAATAAATGATGGTAGAAGCACAGAAGAAAGTGGTAAATAAGGTAGGATGTGCCATAAAGTTTTAAATAGTTGTTGACAATTTGTGGCTAATTTTGTTTCGGAATTACAACCCCAATGTATAACAGCTGAGCAGTTCAGCCAAGTTCGAGTTTTCACATTCTGAAAATTTATGGACTACAGACTCTTTTGTAAATATTGATTACTGGCTGGCTCAAACAAGCAGGCATTTACTTTTGTTTTAGGATGCAATCCCTATGAACACTTACTTGCAAGTCAGTTTCAATTAAACTCACAAGAATTTACTTTCAAGCAGGGATGATGAGATCCTCAATACAAATGTGATAGCCATCCAAACCTGCATTATTTACAAAAGTCTCCCATCAGACTAACACCAGTTTGGTGTAGCGGTTAAGTGTGCAGACTCTAATCTCGGAGAACCGGGTTTGATTCCCCACTCCTCCACTTGCACCTGACTGGATGACCTTGGGCAAGCCATAGTTCTGCTAAGAGCTGTTCTTGAAAAAAGGCAGTTTCTGTCAAGAGCTCTCTCAGCCCCACCTACCTCACAGGGTGTCTGTTGTGGGGAGGGGAAGGGAATGGAGTTTGTAAGCCACTCTGAGACACCTTTGGGTAGTGAAGGGCGGGGTATAAATCCAATCTCCTCCTCCTCCTCCTTCATCTTGTTCAATGTTTGATTTGAATTCTGTGTTGAGCAGCTTTGTGCCTGCAGTGTAATGGTCCCTTTTGAAAGGTGAAAATATATAGCATGTGAAGGCAAGCAACAAGAGCAGGTCTTCATCATTATTAAAGAAGCTGCCTAGGAACAATAGATCCTCCTGGGGAAAATCACTGCAACACCCATGAGACAATGCAAGAATGCTTGTGTGTGAATTTATCTGCAGTCAGGACAATTGTGTTGCCTTTCCTTATACTTTACAGAATGGGTGATGATCCCTGAGGCACAATCCTGTTACTCAAGTAGGAGGTCTCCTAATTAGTTGAAGGAATTAGCTTTAAGGAGACAGAGCGAAAGGGGGTAACTGGGATCTCCACCTATGTTTACAGGGATTTTTCCCTTTAAGAGAACTCTCAAATAAACCAGGCAGATGTTCAACTGGGAAGGTTTTTATTTAAAAGAAAATAATAAAGCAAAAAGGCACACAATACACACACATACAAGAGCTAGCTAAGAGAGACACAGGGAGGGAAGGGAGGAAAACAATTGCAGGAAGGGCAATAATTACCAGTCTTGAAAAAAGAGGTCAACAGAAGCAGCACATTGGGCAGCAAGATGACCAGCATTTCTTGGAGAGAAGAAGAGAGCCCAAAAATGTGGGGGTATATGTGGAGGATCCAAGATACAGGAGCAGACTGTTTTCTGATATAGAGCAAAATGTGCCTTCTGGCAGGTATGACATGTTTGCCAGAAAAACAATAACTTTATGAGCTTTTTGGAGATGGGCAAAAAAAGATGAGGAAGGCTTGGTGGGTTTTTCTGAGGTGGACTATAGGCATGAAAGGAACTTGGTGGCCTTCAGCTACCAGACAGGAAAGCTAATGGGTTTGGTGAATATAATTAAGAGCTGATTAAGCAGTGCTTAATTAGAGTAAGTGGGTGCAGAGGAAGTAAGGTTGGACTTGATGATATTAGTTCAAGGGTGAGTTAATATGTTTTGGGAGACCCATTGTCTTACATTTATGCATCTCTCCAGGGCATGGAGGAGATAGTAGACAGTCAGCCACTCCTTCTTATCTTCCAAAAATACTTTCCCAGACTTGTTCTTGACTGGCATCCATTTTGTGCCAAGCAGTATCCTGTATGTATGATTTTTGATATCTTAAGAAGAGTGTTTCTGCCTCTCTAAGCTGTGAGAGGAAGGGTCTGACTGCTAATAATCCTTGTAGTAGTATAAAAGTTTCCAAACAAGATTTCTGTGGATTCAGGGAAGAAACTACAGTTCCCATGTTGCAGCACAAGAACACATGTAAGTAAACTGATATAGACTCAGAAAGTTTGGCAGCCATTGATAGAAACCAAATAATGCTGCCTTAAAGCACACAGAAATACTCAAGCAGTAAGCCTCATCTCAAAATAAGATTCCCCCCCGCCAACACTGCCTTTTAGCAATAGGTAGTGGTAAGAGCAGACATAATGGCAGAGGGGATTAGGCAGCTGCAGCAAAGCAATTGTGCATGAAGAGATGTCTTTTTACACAATCAAACATGTCTGAGCTGTTCAAATGCAGCCAAACAGTTTGTTGAACATTCAGCAATTATCATTACCTGCAAGCAAGACATGAACCAAACCTGTGTGGGTGATGAAACTTCCCTCCTTCAGGGTAAACATGCATAAAATTGTGCTGCTGATGGGCTTAGCACACAAGTGATCAGATTATCCAGAATCGAAAACTCTTCTATGGGTTGGCAACCATAAACAGACAACCAAGACATTAATTTTAAAGAGATTTTCCTTCCTGATCTGTAGCAAAGCATTTAAAATTATCCAACTATTACTGAAGAAGCATTGGACATGGTTAAGAATACATATCAGCTATCTAACAGTTACATTGGGTCACATTGCTTGGAGAAACCTCATAGCTCGTGAAACTAAACTATTCTCATCTGTTTTAACATTAACAAACGATCATGATCATTAAGAGCAATCTTAATGTATCTCCTCATTTTTCAGGCTTAGTTCTGAAGGAACGTTCTTAAGATCACATCCTTGATTACTTTTTTCATCTGTGTTAGAAGATTTACCAAGATTTACCTGAGCCCATTTTGGGGGGTAGTGCAGGGTATAAATTTAATAAATAAATAAATACATTTATGAGTGCTAAAGAAGACAATGACTAGAATCTGCCCATCATTAAAAAATGGAGTTCTGCTGGTCTGAGTTCCTCACGCTTTGGCGTTACCTTTTTCTGTGTAAATACACATATGCATGCACAGAAGTACAGCATAAAACATTATTAACAATGTACAGTCACACTGAACCTCTTCTTCCACTGCACATGCCTAGCCTCCACTGGGCACATAGACTCCCACCCCATATAATTGCATGGTTGCCACTCCTGCTGCATACATGATTTTAAAAATCTTAATAACAATTTTATTAGAAATATATGTAACATGTATTACAACCTTAACTTATTAGGCTTGCGAAGATACTATAACAAGATCCCGAAAAGCTGAAATAACATATTCTGTAGCAACAAGATCTCATATTCCAAAAATTAGAATATCAACAATACACTTTCTGAAGTTAAGCATTTATATTCTTATATTCTTAAAGCAGGAAGTCAATATAACCTTTCATTAGCTGGTGCATACACGATTAGCTGCTGGAGTCTATATTTTTAAAGACAGAGTGACCATTATTTCTTTGTTCTAAGGCAAGGAATTTTCTGAACTGTAAGTTTAAGTCTAGGTTCTTACTAAGGGGTAAGAGCAACAGCTTTCTCTCCGCCTACTCCCTTCTAAACTAGCTGAATCTTTAGGAAATTTTAGTTGGTTCTAATAAAGGTATTGCATTACTCTCTCTGACAGAATATTTTTTTCAAAGGTCTACCCTTACTTTCTTCTTTTTTTAGAGCAAGGATTCCTAACTTTTTTGAGGGTGTGAGCAGGGCTCTTTTTTTAGCAGGAACTCCTTTGCATATTAGGTGACACACCCCTAATGTAGCCAATCCTCCAAGAGCTTACAGAGCTCTTCTTACAGGGGTCCTGGCTTGTGACACCTCCCCCACTGGGCGCTGTGCTGGGGCACCTACTCCCTGACAACCGGGAAGAGCCTGTGGCCTACTCACTTGGCTACTTCCACTTTCTAAAAACACTTCCTAGGCCCCAGTCACATGGGCCAGATAATGTGAGGGAGGCATGGCTGTTCACCCTGGAGCAAAATAAAGCGCAGTAGCCCAATCCCACGGTCCCCTAGGTTGGCCAACTTGGGCTGTTAGCTGCTGATCACATGGCGAGGCTGAAGCTTGGCAAAGAAGCGGCATGGTGCGATCACACAAGCAGCACTGTTTTTTTGTGTGCATGTGCCGTTCCGGGGGTGGGGCTGCTGTCGGTGTCTTGTTTGTCTGCATGCGTCATTTGGTGTTGGTGTGCATCCTATGAAGACACAACATCCAGTTTGTGACAGGACGTGGGCGGGTGCCAGATGCCATGGAATACTGGTGCTCCCATGGTCAGACGCCCGCCTTTGCCCCATGTTTCCTGGAAACTAGTACACTTTCCGCGGTATTTTTTAACTCTGCATCTTCGGCGGAATGCCACAGGTTGCCCATAGGAGCGCTACGCTTCCCAGATGTTGTGGTGTAATCGCGCCCTGAAAATGCGCCTAACTTTTGTGCCTTCCGCATGGCAAATTCTCCATGTGACCGGGGCCCTAGTAGGGATGGGCACAAACCATATTTTGTGATTTTATTCTGATACGCTGGTTCATGAACCAAACCAATTTATATCAGTTTGTAAGCCATTTAAAATTTAATCCCCTGCTTTCTGCTCCGTGCAGATTTTTGCAGGGAGAAGAAAGCAGCTGTTTGGTTTAAATGGCTCTGATCCATTTAAACACTGCTTTCTACTCCCTGCGAAAAGCCATGGGAAACAGAAAGTAGGGATTTCCAAACAGCTGAGCAGCATTGGGTTTCAATGGCTCTGAGCCATTTGTGGGGATCAGGGGAGCAAAAAGCAGAGAGCCATTTAAATCCCTGATTTCTGCTCCCCACAGCTTTTTGCTCCCAGGCTTTAAAACCAAACAGCTGAGCTTTAAACCAAACAGCTGTTTTTCATGAAAAAAAATTGTGAAAGTTCATGGCGATTCTTCAGTTTGTAAACATCACTTTGTGAACCATGAACTAGCCAAAATTTGTGACAGACTTTCATTCATCAGCTGGTTTGTGCCAATCCCTACTTGTTTGGATCCTGGAAAGGTGCTGGCAGGAGCCCAGGGGCTCACAAGAATCACATGGGGGAATTCTGTTTTAGAGATAGGTGACATACACTTATCCCTGGTCAAGTAATTTATATTCCAAAATCAGCAGTTTAGTTTTCAGTGTCAGAACGATTCAGTAAGGCCAGGGCACTCTTGACACTATCAAAGTCTCACCCAGCTAACCCCCAACCATATGTGTACTCAGTTCCTTTATCTCATACCTTGTTCTGGTAGCTGTGGTGCACCTGCTGTGCAGTATCCAAGAAAAAGAATGAGCCTGTCCCCAATCTCTCTTTGCCTTTCCCTTCTCCTGTTCCCTGGTGTCTCTTGCCTGTTTCAGCAGTGTCCAAGGCTCCAACTGTATCCTAACAAATATAGTCCTCTCAGCACCTGATATTAAAACTTCAGGTACTCTGGGGTCTACATTTCCCAGGGTGCCTTTGGGCTTCAGATGCTGCTGAAATAGTGTCCAAATTACCAACCGAATAGAGAAGGAAGGGGAAAATAGGGTGAGTGACACTATCTTCCCTATTCTTGCCTGGCTGACTGGCTAGTGCTGTACAGCAAGTTAACAGCAGCACTGGATGAAAGAGGACAAAGCAAAGGAGAATTTATACAATCCTAGGAGAAAAGAGTGCATTATAATAGCTTCACACTGAAGCCAAGCATTATGAACCTTCTGAGTCACTCTAACATACTTTAAAAAACCAAACTATTCTGAACAGCACTAATGGATAACCCCCCCAACCTACTCTAGCAGCTCCCAAACTTTGTAAAATTCTATCCTGAGGTGCTTTCTCTGCTCCACATGTTGGATTCTCAGAACATTGATTTCCTCTCTTGTATGCATCACTGTTGCTTTTCATAATCGCAAAACAGACTGCAAAATTATATTGGTCTGAGTCAGTCATGTTCTTTTTGCACTAGCATAAAAACAAATAATTACAAAGGTACCATAATATAACCCAATGGAATACAGGATGTATATATGCAGGGCAGAAATCAATTTAAATGTGGTAGGGGATGTTATCAAGAAACGTGCTCTGGGGCAACATATCTGGCAAACTATTTTTGCTTCTCTGTACTGGGGAAAAAGAAAACACTTCCTTGTTGCTAAATAATATGCAAACATTTCTGAATCTGAATCCTAATCCAGTAGCTCTTCGTTGAATGGTAAGGGGAAATGTGGACAGGGATGCACATTCAACTACATTTTAATTGGGTGATATCCACATTTGGATGTGCATCCCAGTGTCATCCACCTGCACTGCATTCACTGTCAATGGGATCACAGTGTGAAAACCTAATATGTAAGGATCATTTGTATTTTCATTAACTATAAAATACAGTAGCTATAAATCACAGTGCTGCCTGTTCATTGTCAATGGGACACAAATTCTGAGGGCACATCTAAGTGAATATCCCCATTCACATTCCGTAAGAGTAACTAGAGCTCAATATGGGCCAGGGAGGCATTTGTGATTCTGAGGTCCTGGTCAGCAGTCAAAGATGGGGCCCAAAATTAATGACCAGGGGGAGACATGGGCCCATGCCATCTCACAGTCAGCTCATTGTTGCTGCCTGTCAGTCAGGCAATAAACAACCAGCATGACCTGAGCAGCTGGGGAGGGTGAAGCACCGCAACCACCCAGGGAGGGCTCCCCACTATCCAGCTGACAGGCAGGCAGTGGGAGACAGGTGGGGACAACATACTGTTAGTGCGTGTGCATGCCCTTATGTTTGAAGGATGCATTCAAGAAAGTTTGGAGTGCAGGGGAGGCTGTGGTGGCTGCCTAGCTGCTTTCTATAGCCAAGGCATTTTACTGGTGGCAAGAGTTGGGCAGCGGAGAAAGCTCCCACAAGGCAGGTCAGCAGGTGGGGCTCCCAGCATGAGGCCCCTCCAGAGTGGGCCAGGATTGCTGCCCTGGTAGCCGTGTGCCTAAGATGACTCCTGGACAGGGGTTAACGTTTGGCTGAATTGCAGTAGCAGACAATAAAACTGCCAAGACAGAAGCACAAGGCAAGAGGACTGGTCCAGTAGTCTGGACAATGATGAATGGCATCGTTAGCTGCCTGGAAGCTAAGGAAGTAAGGTGGTGCATAAGTATTTCAAATAAATAAAATGTGTTCTTTCCCCTGCAACCTGGAGCAGCAACAAATTGGGGAACAGTAGCTGCAAAACTGCACAAAACAGAAAAGGATGGTGTTTTTTTCACACAGTTGTGACCCCTGAAATGGAAATTTTTGCAGTGAAATTTCACTATGGCATGAGAACCAGCTGCAGCATACAAGGAGTAATGGCAGATGCTGAAACAGGTCACAAGAGATGCTTGCTTAAAAAGATGTGTTATTATTCTCTGCACATTATTTACAGCAAGTGGTGGCACAAGACCTCTCTGGAATTTATGGATGAAGCTGATTTTGTCGATTCTCAGCCTAGCTCCAGCTAGATTCAAAAGGGTTTGGATATGGTTTTTGGAGTCCACAATGAACTGGATGTGGGTGAATAAACTGAAGCTTAATCCAATCAAGACAAAATTTGAGGGGCCTATTTTATCTGGAGGTGGGTGATGTTCTCCTTCTGACTGGACTTGCACTGTTCCTAAAGGCCAGGTATGTTTTTTGATCCAGCATTGCTCCTGTACCCCAGGCAGTTGACTCGGCTAAGAGCAACTCTTACTAGTTTGGGTGGTTCGTCAAATATGGCTGCTACAAGAGAGAGGCAATCTGGTTCCTGTGATTCATACCCTGGTAACCTTCAAACTGAACTACTGCAAAGCCATTTCTACTGGCTGCCTTTGAAGGCGGTTTGGAAACCCCAGTCACCTGAAAATGTAGTTATCTGGTTAACCAAAGGAATGAATCAACATATAACACCAGTTGCCCCCAGCTGGCTCCCAACCTATTTCCAAACATATGTAAAAGTACAAGTCTTAACTTTTAAATTTTTAACTTCCAGACTTCTCATACACTAAGAACTGCAGAACAGATTTTATTCCAAGTCCCCTGTGGTCAGAGTCACATTGATAAGAAGTATGTCCTTTTCAGCAGTAGCACCCTCTTTGAGTATTCACTTTTTGAGTATTCGCTTACTCTGTTCTTTTTCTCTTGAAATTAGTGAAGACATTCCTATTTCAGCAGGCATCCATAGGGAGAGGCAGACTGCTATTTTGAGATGATCCATTACTATGTTTCTCCTGTATGGTGCTTAGTACCTTCAACAGCAAACTCATTGTTATATGGCACTGATGTCTGTCCATTTTCTTAATGCAGCTTTATTGGTTTACAAGCTACCCTGAGAGCCTTTTAAGAACATGTGGCCAAATAAAAAGAAGAAATGCTTTTTAAAAAAATAAAAACTTCAGAATGACACTGAATGAATCAATTATGCCCAAATGGCCAACAATAAAGAATGCATGTGAAGGAAAACTCCAGATTTGAAGGGTTCAATAATTAATTACTTTACGCTGGAATTAAAAAGAGAGGTTATACTTTGATCCCTTCTAGTGGCAGCAATCAGATTTTTCTTGGCAGCAAACTTAAGCAACATCAGGGCATTGTTTCTGCCAGTGTCGAAGTCATGCAAGTTGAAAATATGTTAACATTTTTCCAGTTGACAAACTACTCACCAGTGAGACACAGTAGAATTGTGCTGTGGACCCACTGCCAAGATGTTGCTTTTCAAGGAATATTCCCCCATGCAGTATGAAAGTACAGGAGGCTATCAGATGAGTTTAAGGTCATGTTCTAGTTTTGCAAATATATATAACCATTTGAGAAAAAAACCCCAAAACCCTCCAAATACAGAAGAGGTCCCATCACAATTCCTTCATGTAGTCAGTGTGCATGCCGCACAGCTAATTAGCTCTGAGGATAGCAACATACAGTTCCAAAATCACACATAGCTTTTGATGAATGCTGCAGATTGTTGGAAGCATACTCACCATTACTGGACAAAGAAAGATTCTAAGCCTCATTGGCCATTAATATATATGGTACATTTTATAAACTATAATTTCAATGGTAAGAGCTGTCTCATTATGTTATATATATGGGACTTTGCTGGAAATGTTATTGCTTTACAAACAAGAAATATTGTTTGTGGCAACAATAAATCAGCTGCCTTTCTTTTCCTTTTCCCACACTGGAGTAAATCCAGAGAAACATATGCATTGAATACAATAACTTCAAGTTTGGTTGATTGTGAGTTTTGTCTCAATAAGTGGTGTTATGTATTGAGCCCTTGCAAAAGGGCTTAGTTTAGGACGTATAACAATGGCTTGCTAGGATCCTAGAATGGACCAGTAGGGAGACAGGGATTCTAGAGAAAACGAGTTGGGAGACAATGGAGTGCAAATAGCCTATCATTGGGAGTGGGGTATGTTTTGGTGTAACCTTTTCCAGGCATAAATACCTGGCTTTGGGGCCAGGGATTTCAGTCTTCTGTCTCTTGCTGAAGCACTAATAAACTATGAGCTGATCACTTCTACATGTCTGAAAGCAGTATATTGCAAGTGAGGACAGAGGTTTTCAGTAAAAGATATATCTGATCATAATGAATGTATTGCCATCTCCAGAGTTGATTTGAGTCCAAGCACTCTTTTAGAACTATAGTAATAATTATAGCTCAGTTTTGTCCCCAGGGGAGACCCAAAGTAGCGTACAAAATTGTTCTCCTATCCTCCACCCTATCCTCATAACAATAACTTTGGGTTGTACATAGGGTTGCCGGGTCTGGGTTGGAAAATACCTGGAGACTTTGGGGTGGATCTGGGAGTGGGAGGGGTTTGGGGAGGGGAGGGGCCTCAGCATGGTATAATGCCATAGAGTCCACCCTTCAAAGCAGCCATTTTATCCAGGGGAGCTGATCTCTGTCAGTTGGAGACCAGCTGTAAAAGCGGGAGATCTCCAGGCCCCACCTGGAGGCTGGCAACCCTAGTTGTACATTAACCTGAGAGAGGTTGATGGGCCCAAAGTCACCTGGTGAGCTTCCATAGTAGAGCAGAGATTCAAATCCAGCTCTCCCAGGCCCTGTGATGACACTCTACTCACTACACCATGACAATTTGTTACCTGTTCCACCACTTAATCAGGGTACCTTGATATGAACTCAGTTTTTCCTGCCAGATATCACTGAGTATGACAGAGTCCATTCAGTCCCAGCATAGCTTTGCAGAGATAGCAGCTGTTGGATAATATTATAAATGTTTTGCTTCTTGTCACTGCACTGAATACACCTGAGCTCTCCCAAGCAGTATCTGCGTCTTGCTCTCTAATGGGCTCTACAACTTCCCAAGTAAAAAACAAGGCTTCACAAAACTAAGCAATTTAGTTTCCTTAGCTATTTTATCAGTCATAATGGGCAGAAACAAAGGTCACGACAACTGTCTCTCCTCTCAGAACCAGAGGAATTACCACCATCTGCTGAGGATGGGGATCATTTTCATCACTATGAATCATTACTCACTGGATATAAGTGCTGGGCCCTTTTCTAAATAAAACCTTCCTGCCTGCTTTGTCAGCCAAAGATGTCCTTCAAAAGCATTTTTCTATTTGTTTCTGAAGCAGCCTTCAGATTCCTTTTGTGCTTATCTTCAACTAATCATAGATCACATCCGTGAAAAGCTGCCCTGCAGGGTGGAACATTTATACACTTCACTTCCATTTCCATAAAGTAAAGGAAGATAAGCACCCATGAGAAACAAAGCACCCCATTTTATATATGGAAGTATATAGTAGACAACTGATGGTCCATCCTGAATGGTTCCAGAAGGGTAGTCATTTTAGTCTGTTGTGGCAAAAACTAAAGAGGAGTCTCGAAGACAAGGTGTTTTTTCCTAGAATAAATTGTTGTGGTCTGGTGTGTTCTAATCTGTGAAAAATTATCCTCACATTAAAACCAGTTAAATGCCATAAGACTCCTTATTTAAGTCTTGGAATAATGGAACATCCTGGAAGAACAAAGAAAGTTTTGGAGCTGCTTTCACATGGCAAGGATTCTCTGCATTGCTTCCATCATTACTGCAAATGCATAGGCATGGGTGATGGATCTTCCACAAGTGGGAGTTTTCTAAGTTGTCCTCTGGGTTTTTCCCTGACTCCACATTGTCTCTTGGAGCTTGGCCATCATGGCTGCCATTGCAACTTGCTATCACTCTTACTTTGTTCTTTTCTTCATATATGTGCTACAACACTGTATTAGCTCTATTACAATTTGAAATAAATTGCTATATTATGATGGTGTTACAGTGCTATAGCACTATAGCAGTTACTTTTTAAAAAGACCTATGGTGGTACAGTAGGAAAAGAGTGGTAGGAAAATGGCATCTGTGTGGGACTGACAGGCAGAAAATGATGCCAATGTGGGCAGGACCTTTGTAGGGCAGGAAAATGCACACATTCCTTCCAGGTGGTATGCTAACAGTTTGGGCTGCATTCTTTCCCAAAAGATCAGAGTAAGGTAGGTTTGAGAAAGAATGCACTGAGGACAAGGAAAACCTGCAAAGAGGACCATTGCAACACAATATCATGTGGACGCTCCAAACAAAAGACCTCCAGCATGGAAGCAATGCTCCCTCTAAGCTGTGGGGTCTTGTGAGCAAAAATTCTACCTTGTGAGCTTCTGGCATTAAAGTTGTAAGTGAGCGATTTGGTTACTGCATCAATTAGTTTGCTCTGGAGCCATTCTTCCTGAGCTAAGACAAAAATCTGTGAGCTGGAGGCTAAAAAACTGTGAGCTAGTTCACACTAACCAAGCTTCGAAGAAACACTGCATAGAAGCCAAGGCAGAGAAACACCTCCCTACGGAAGCAGCCTTTATTGCTCTTTCCAGTAAAATCCAACATGCCCTCTGTCATTGAAGCTGGTCTCACATTTGCAAACAGTTATCTCACAGGCTCCACCTCAGTGGCCAGAGGTACAATTTCATCAGCCCCATAACACAAGGCAGAGTGACTGGCCTAGAAGTGAGTATAGCGGCCTTTGCTGATGCAGTCTTGCCATGCTTCAACATAAACATGATCACCAGGCAAACACACCTGGTTCAAACTCCCTTGCTTAAATGCAAAGTGAGCTCTTGAATGCTTCACCTTGCAATTCTTTAGCAAAGTATAATGCCTTGAACCTGGCAAGTTGTTACCTAAACTGGACCCAAAGAAGGGGAAATTAGCTTTAAAAGGGTTCCAGAGAGGAATAATGTGAGACCTTTGTAGCCTTTGTATACCAGGGTGGATCTTGGTAGTGGTAACCCAGAATAAAATTACAAAGAAAGAGAGTGATTGGAAATGCAAACAAATAGCTTTATTGTGTACAAAATAGAATAAAAATAATAAAAATGTAAAGAGCCTACACTAGGTACCTAAGAACTGATTTCTGAAGTAACCACACACGCACAGATACATACCACCAAGAGGGTGGGAGGGAGGAAATTGGGAAGTTTTAGGGAAGGGACATACAACCTGAAATCCTGGTCTTGAGGTCTGGAGAGCTCCAGGGGGCAAACACAGCTGAAGTCCAAGGAGCAGAGGAAAAAAATAAATAAAAGCAGTTGCAGGGGTGTTCAGGTAGTGGGAGAAACTGGCACACTTTTCACTGACTTGGCATGGTCTTTTTATGGGGAAAGGTCCCATAGCTGGATATGAGAACCCACTTTCCCAGGATCTTGATTGGTCCAAGATAAGAAGCTTGAATTTGACTGGGCAGTTTGAAGGTAACTGCTGTCAAAATCTGGCAGGAAGATTAGTAGGTAAATAGCTGACATTTCAAGGTGGGGTGGTTTTAGCATATTGACAAAGAACCAAGAGTGAATGATGGGCTTAAGGGTCCTCCTGATGGCCCATCCTGTGTAGATAGAATGTTAGGCTGCCTTTATCAATGGATGGATTGGACTTGTGATATTTAAGAGTGGCCCAGCTATCTATAGTTGGAGATGGTTCACATTACCTTAGAATCATAGAATGGAGGCCATCTAGTCCAACTCCCTGCTCAATGCAGGATCAGCCTAGAGTATCCCTGACAAGTGTTTGTCCAGCCACTGCTTAAAGACTGCCAGTAAGGGGGAGCTCACCACTCCCTAGGCAGCTGATCCCACTGTTGAAAAACTCTTACTGTAAAAAAGGTTTTCCTAATATCCAGCCAGTACCTTCTTGCCCTTAAGTTAAACCCATTCTTGTGAGTCCAATCCTCTGCTGCCAACAGGAACAGCTCTCTGCCCACCTCTAAGTGACATCTCTTCAAATACTTCAAGAGAACAATCATGTCCCCCCCCTTAACCTCCTCTTCTCCAGACTGAACATTCCCAAGTCCCTCAGCCTTTCCTCACAGGTCTCATCACCCACATTGCTCTCCTCTGCATCTGCCCCATTCTGTCCACATCCTTTTAAAATGAGGCCTCCAGAACTGCACACAATACTCCAGGTGTGGCCTGACCAATGCAGCGTACAGTGGTAGTATGACATCTTGCGATGTCTTGTGCTGTTCTCTATCCACCTAACTATCCTTGAGTCCAGTCCACACTCCTCTAGTTTACCCCTCAGGACAGCATGGGGAACCCTGCCAAAAGTTTTACTGGTACTTAGGCTCTAAAAGGGGGTGCCTATTAAAACAACTAAGTCCAAAACAAACAAGTGGCCCCACTAATCAAAGCACTCTTGGCTGGAAGAGGGAATGAGGTTCTTATACAGCAGCACTTTGGTGTTTGCAGCTGCTTCTTCCCAATTCAAGAATGAAATCATCTCAGTTTCTAGGATCTCCCAGAGTCATGGTTATTCCAGTTATTAAACAGACTGATTTGCATAAAGCATGGAATCATTTGTACTTAGTCCCCTCTCCCAATTTGTAGTTAGTCTCCTCTCCTGAGTAAAGGGTGGGGTAGTAATCCA
Source organism: Gekko gecko (assembly GCA_029375565.1). Taxonomy (NCBI): domain Eukaryota; kingdom Metazoa; phylum Chordata; class Lepidosauria; order Squamata; family Gekkonidae; genus Gekko; species Gekko gecko. Next base: position 126,218,171 of record JAPDNY010000007.1, read on the forward strand.
ACTCTTCTTCCTCTTCCTCTTCCCCTCCTCCTCCTCCTTCCTCCAATTTAAGTAGTTGGTTGTGTTGTTAAAATGACTGACTTTGGCTAGATTGTATTGCTTGCTTTTGTGCCTGGGCAGTCAGTGCTATTTGAGAAGTGATTGCAAGGGATTGATTGTAAGATTAGCTAGATCCATGGGCAGACACTGAAGGCAAACAGAGATACTGGCTTGGATCCCATGGAGGATTTCCACAGATGAAAGGGATTTCCAACCATGGAGCATGGCTTTCTCATTTCCACCCTTCTGCTTCAGCCCAAATCCCCCCCCCAAAAAAAAATACTGGAGGACAGGGGACCTCTAGGAACAGCATGAGTGGAAGTTGGTCTTCCATGAGACAGAGAAAGGGGCAAAAATTGCCTCCTTCCATCTGCAGAACCCCTCTGCTATATCCAGAATATTCAGTATGCTCACTAATTAGTAAATATCAGCTCAAAAAAATCAAACTAATCTGTTTTCATTTTCATTAGACCTATCCAGATTCATTCGGACATATCCAGACACCTCACTGAATGATTGGGTCTCTGCTTGCAACTGGTGATTAGAACACGAACCACACTAGCAGATCTGGAATATAACTAATGCAGTCCATGCAGTTCATTTTTATTTAGAAAGTGCTAACTGAATGGTTTGGTTTTAGTTGCTGTAATGGTGATGGAATTGACTGTACCATTTCAGATTGTAAGCAGGAGATATTGTTTAATCCACCCTGTATGAAAAGGCACACAAGAAAGGGTATTGCCTAGCTCGTTCCCTGCTGCTCTTGTTGGTATTTGTATGGAGTTTTTGTTTTGCACATTCTTCTGCACATGTAGACTGGGCCCCAATTTAGGTGAGAATGCAAGGATGGCAGAGAGCATCACTAAATCATTTTAGAGATACACTTGCCCTGAGTTCTCTCTGTGATTCCTCATTTCCATTTGTGACAGCATACCAACCAACTCTAATCTGGTCCAGTGATGGAGATACCAGGAATGTTATTGTCATGCTGAATTATCAGTGCTATGCTAAACAGAAGACAGTGGGTTTAGAAGGATGTAACTTTGTTGAGGATGGCCCTGTAAATAATCCAGAACAACTAGGGAACAATATTGTGTATTGTGTAAAAATTGTCTCTCTTTACCAAGAAGCAGTTCATCACATAGTATTATTAGTTTGGTATTAATTGGCCAAATTAGATCTCAGCCAAATAGAGTGCATATTTAAAATGGCCAGCTGAATATAGTGATCATTTGTCAATGTCCTCTGCTGAATTGTTAGTCAGACAGGCTTGAACACATTATTTGAGACAGAAAATGAATAGTTCCTGTTGCTATGGATACAGCTCTGGTGTGGGGTAAATGGTTGCCTGCTACCATGCCTCTTGGCTCTCTTTTCCAGTTTGATTTTCTTTCTTTCTCTTTTGTGTTTGTGTTCAGATTCAAAACATTGTCGTATGCTATGGGTACACCTGAAATGAATCTTTGAAAAATCATTTTAATAGTTGACTGAAGGCATAAGGTTTCATCAAGAAACAGCTGACTTTCAGGCGCCATGATAAGATTTAAATGAACCCTGATGGGCCAAGTTCTGTTTTCCTGTTATTCATGATGATGTCAGTTGGGATCAAACAGACATCATGACTCTACAGTACCTGGATTCTTAATACCTAAAGGCAACAAAGACACCTGTGTTGAAACACAACAAGAGCCTCAAAGACCTTGTAAGAGATTTATAATTATTAAGATAATGAATAAGTATGTAATGTTTTCATTTTAATTTGAATCACTGGAAGTGTTTTCAATAGGATAAATGAAAGCAGGCATTAGGGCTGATCTCTTACACCAACCGTGCCAAAATCCCTGAGATAACCTACAGTTTTAGAGCATTGCTCTGGATAAGGACACTGCTGTATGACTGTTGCAGTTTTAAAGGTGTTTCCACTGATATTTACAGGGGTAGATGCAGCGGTATGAGGAAATCACCTTGAAATCTGAAGTTTTTCTGTACCATTTAAACTTCTGCTTCCGACTTTCATAAATTAATTGCAAGACACTCATCTGGAATTTGTTTCTACATTTAATCAGAAGTAAATGACATCATTTCTGATCATTGTTTATTTCCAAGTAACTGTATAGGGACTGCACGCAGTCCTAATTATAAAAAACAAAACCAAATTGATAAAGCTCCTGTCCCAATTTCCCACTTATAGAGAATCTCCCTCAGTTGCTTTACATATTATGTTGCTAATATTTACCATAACATTGCTTTACAGCCAAGAAACACACTCCCACACAGCCTTGCAGTACCAAAGGAAAAGCATTTTGCTCAGCATGCAGGGCCAGTTTTCTACACAAGCAACTGAGGTGACTCCCTGAGGTGCTGGCAGTGCCAGTGGGTGCTAGCAGAATGCCCATCATCATCGCCCACACCAACAAAACTGACAGCCAGGTCCAGGGCAGTAGCAGTATACTGCTGAGGCTCACTTTGCTCCAGAATAACTCATATCACCTTCCCCTTTTATTTGCAAGCACACCAGCATTTCCACAGGTAGCCATTGCATTGTGGGGGACGGGGGGGGGGCAGAGGTGTCACTTGGTCCAAAAGGGTTGCCTGCCCCTGTTATAGGCACTATATTGGCAGCCTATTTCTTGAGGTAATCTTGAGTGTGCACCCTGTAGTTGAAGAAATATGTGAAATTTCATGTGAAATATGAATCTATATAACATATAGACATTTGGAATGGATTAGAACAGGGGAAAAGTTCATCATCTATTCCCCCAGGGAACCCATGTAGTAACAGAGAACAGAGCCCCTTAGCTTCTGCTGGTAAACATCTCCAGATTGCCATTATACAAGGAATCTATACATGGTTGGATATTGCGCTATTGTGTTGTAATGTATTACAAGAAAATCTAGGAGAGAAATGATTACAATAGCACTGCATCCAACAACATTTGGGTCCTCCCTCCCAGCCTCATTTTTTTAATCAATCTTTCACTTCCAGTTATCCTACCTTGTCCCTTCCTTATTACACCTTATCAGGCTGTGTCATCTCGTTTGACCTATTAAACTCCAGGCTTTCTTAGCAGGTTGACCACAAGAGCACAGTTCAACCAACAGTCATTTTATCTCTTGCAAGGGTCAATACAAAGTGCAATTAAAGAATGATTCACAATCTCCTGTTTTTCACTTCTGTCTTCAGACAAGATGTAGGTTTATGATGAGATGGTTTTAATTTAAAATACAGAACAGGATCCCCCCCCTCCCCCGCCAGTACCAATGGTTTTAATTTATTTCTTAGCAGGGATTATGTCAGATATGAGATAAGATTAGACTCGACACATTTCTTCTCCTCACAGGTATAGCATGATGATAACATGATTATATTTCATCCCCATCACTAGATCTGGAGATAAGTTCTCAGGGCAGGCATTCCTTTGTCCCTTGTGACATGAAAGGCTGAAGCGCTGTATCACTAGTAATTAATTCAGGCCCTTATCCCATCTGAGGATCTGTGATAGGCAGGAAATGAACCTTTGTCATACTGCATGCACATAGTACTAAGACCAAGAATATAATGTGCTGTTCAGGGCCTCTCCTATAACCATTTTAGACTTTTAAAAGAAGTTAATCTCCTGCATTGTAGGAACTGATATCAAGCATATGAAGCCTATGATTCTATGGTACAAGAATTTTTTTTAAAAAAAAATAACATGGTACCCATTTAATTGAATTAATATCCCATTCTTAAATACATCAAGACATTGGGCAGTAGTCTACCATCTGTGTACAAAAGATGTACTGAGTTTTCCCACATTCCTGTCCATTGCTACAGTTCTCTCCAACCCCTGGAATGATCACCTCTAAGGCTGTAGGATGCATGCAGAAGAACAGCCATGAGGATTGTCTGGCAGAGGTAAGGAGAGAAAAAGGGATGACATTTTCCATCCCCTCAGCAGAGCTCCATATCGTTGTTCCTCCCTGTGGGTCCTGCAGCCTTGGGAATGATCCCTCAGGAAGAGCTGCAGAAATGGAGCAAGAGAGATGCATCTTTTGAATATGGAGTGGTAGGATACTATCCATTACTTGGAAGAAAATCCAACTGATTTCAGTGAAATGTAGGGGGGATTTTAAGTTTGTTCGTTATTTAATCAGGACTTCCTCTCTCCAGAAGCAAAATCATCCTGGTTACTTAGAAACGAAGACAAACAAACTACCTTGTGTGTGGCAAAATGTCTAGGAGCTGTTATCAAATCACATGACAACTTTTGCAGTGGCAACTTTTAAATTCTTCCATATTTTCCTGTGGAACAAAGTTTCTTGTGGGATGAGGGTTTGCTGCTTATGACTCCGGTTGCAAAAAGAGTAAAGACAATAAATAAATTGTCGAATGTACACCCTAAAAGGATAAAACAGCAAGCATGTATAACTTACGAGTACATTTGCCAAAATACTTAGTTGAGTATACCCTCAGCAGCAACCAGTGGCAGCTGGTGTCCAGTGGGACAGGAAAGGCAGTGGAAAGGGCAGCGAACAGTGGATAGAGCCAAAGCCAATTAGCTTTGATTTTGTGCCCATCCTTGTCTCTTGCAACACTAAGAACACTCAAGCACAGTAATCACACACTTAATGAACTTAAGAAAATGAACAGGAGAAAAGTCTCTTACCTTTGTTCAGTAGGCTTCTGTACTGTCATAGTGTCATACTTGATTCATAAAGAAAAATGGTGTACCGCCATCACCCATTCCAACCACCACTAACCATACAGAGTAATGCCACCCAGTTTTGGTTTCTCTCTCAATTTTGTACTTAATTTCTATTCTATACATGAAAGTAATAAGCTTTGTTAATAAAATGTTGCTGGCTGCAATGCAAACTTGAGAACAAAACCTACTGGATTTAGTTTTCTTCCAAGTAAATAAGCATATCAATGACTTGATAAGTCTGAGAGGCTGGAGGATGTCTGACAGGGCAATCCTATACAGAGTTACCATTAATTTCAGTAGACTTATATAAGAACAATGCTGCACAGGAATGCACTGTAACAATCCTACACCTTCTTCTGGCAGTGTCCCAACAAAAAAATTAAGCTTAGTTTAGCATATATATATATATATATATATATATATATATATATATATTTTGCAGACTGAATATCTTATGTGCACTTTCCCTGTCTTTGTATTTGTTTAAAGAAGGCTACCATGTCCTAGACAGAGGACAAACTATTATTACTACCACACCATAGATGCAAGTAATGGTTTACAGCACAAAAGTCAGTAGAAAAACATAGTCCTTTTTAAACACTCCTTTCCCTGTGACTTAACAGCCTACAAGCCATACGTCGAAGTATTTTATGGGTAATTTGCGTAGGCAAATATGGCTAAATTGCATGTATATCTTTCATCTTGTGTGATAGTAAAATCTTTAGTTTCTATTGTTCAGAAATGTTCTGTAGATAGTCAGTCCAGAGAGTAATATATTGGTTGTGAAGTGAATTATATTGGGGGTAGCTAACAAGGATATGGGCAATTGAGTCATATATTTATACAATAAGTACAAAAGCATTTCTCAGGGGGAATTCTTTTGAAGCAGCCCTTCATCTCAGCAGAAGGTATTGTGTTGCATCTAAGTAACATGAAAGAGCACCGATATTTTGGGACTGTTAAATAAAAGAAATATTTAGACAATTCAAACATTTTCTGATAAGAGAAACAGAAGTAGATGGAGGAGCATTTCTGATCAGCTTCCTTCTGCTTCCTTGTGAGTGATATTGTGCATTTTGAATTTTAAAATGTTTAACAGGTTAAAATCATATGATGCCTGACATTACAATTGTAACCTTGTTTATAGATACCATCAGATTGGAATTAATATTTATTGGAAGCCAAAGAAAACATCTTGTTGTAAGATCTTTTATTGTAAAAAATTGATACATTGTCGTCTGTTTCAAAGTATGATATATGATATATGTATTTTATGGTGTGATCCATGTAGGTTTGTTGCCACTCAAAAAGTCTGATGACGTTCAGAGGAAGTCTCTTCAAAACGGAATTAGAACTCCGGAGATTTTCATCAACAACTCATACCGTTATGGTTTAACTCACCTGTTACACTATCTAATGAGATTAATTGTTTTGATTATTCCAATATACTGTAATTTTTTGTTCATTTGGTGTGAATGAATATATATCTATTTTTGTAATTATATAAGTGCATGTTATTACAGCTTGACTTGGAGAATCTCAGAATCTTTGTTTTAGCTAAATTAATTGTTAACAACACAATCGCAAAAGACACAGAAATCATTCATGAGTTTCATCAAGCCAGTAAAGGTCTGGCTGAAGAGAACTAAATCATCAGCATATAGAAGAGAGGAAGAAGAGAAGAAGAGAAGAAGAGATTGGATTTATACCCCGCCCTTCACTCAGAGTCTCAGTGTGGCTTACAAGCTTCTTTCCCTTCCCCTCCCCACAACAGACACCCTGTGAGGTAGTTGGGGCTGAGAGAACTCTTTCAAGAACTGCCCTTTCAAGGACAGCTCTTGTCAGAACTATGGCTTGCCCAAGGTCATCCAGCAGAGTGGGGAATCAAACCCGGTTCTCCCAGATTAGAGTCTGCACACTTAACCACTACACCAAACATAGATAGAGGTTGGTTTGCTAAATATGGTATATGAGACTTATTTTGCAGGTTTGGGAAGAAGTTATTTATATATAAATCGAATAAGTGTGGAGCAAAGACACATCATTGCTGTATACCTTTTTCAATTCTTATTGATATCAGAGATTAATTCATATTGAAAGTTTTTAGCTGCAGAACATTCCCACTATACATTCTTAATCATGGCTTATAGCTGTTTAAGAATAGAGATGGAGTTTAACTTTTCCCATAGATGAGTATGGGATACCAAATGAAAAGCTGCTCGAAGGTCAACAAAGGCAGCAAATATAGATTCTCCATTGGTTTTAATGTGTTTATGGATGAGAGTCAATAGGATCAAACAGTGTTTTATGCATTTACAGCCTTTTCAAAAGCCAAACTGCTCTTACCAAATTATGTTATATTCTTCCATCCAATCTTTTAATTTATTCATTAAAAAGGCAGCATATATTTTGTTCAATACAGGAAGTAGGCTAATTGGCCTATGATTGGAGGGATCCATTCTTATCCTCTTCTTATAAATAGGAGTAATTAATGCCAACTTCCAGCTTTCAGAAATCACTCCAGTTTAATTGATTTTTGTGAATAGGGTGGCTAATAATTCTGCCCACCATACTGAATCTATCTTAAAGAGTTAAACTGGAAGAAAGTCATACCCAGGAGTCTTTCCAATTTTCATTTGTTTAATTATAGCTAGAACTTCTTTTGAAGCCACTGAAGGCCAATCAGGTAACTGAGAGATGTCAGTGCTGAAAGAAGAGGTGGAACCTTTCACAGTTTCTTTAAACATATCTCCAAAATAACATTCCCAGGTGGACAGTGAGATATCAGAAAAACATAGGCCTATGCTCCAAGAAGCTTACAATCTGAATTTAGGCAGTGGGGGAGAGAGTGAGGGAGCAGAGAAAGGGTAGAAGGAAAGCTGTACTGGATAGAAATTCATGCCCAGAGCAGCCCTTAAAATTGACAGATCCTATGCCTAAAAGTGTAAGTCTGACACTAATAATGCAGCTACAGTTTTTTATGAGAGACCAAACTCTTTTGCTTAATCTTAAATCCATTAGGAAATGTAAATCCTGAGTTTACTCTTGAGAAAACTCATTATGCTTCCATGTAATTGCTTTTGACCCACTTCTGATGGCCTCATCCATCACAAAAGCAAAGCTGAAACCCTGGATCTTTCACACATGACAACAATTCAGATTCAGTCCTTTGTAGATGATGCATGAACTTTACCCATTCATCTCCTTTCTACTCTGTACAGCATCAGTAGGCAAACCACTCTGCAGTACTATTAGACCCATGCCAACTGGTATGTATTTGTCATTCGTAACACCCATCTCAATTATGCCATATTCCAGCAGCATGAGGCCTGCATTGTATATCTCACACTAAAGATCACTGTTCTCAAGCATCCATACATCACAGCATTAAAACTGGCTGGTCTGTTTGGCTCCCATTTATCACTCTTCTGGCACCAGAGTGATTTTCCAACGCTATGTCAAGAAAACTATAAACACCTGATGTCATGAAATCTTGTGGGGGTATTCTAACTCTCTTTATCTGCCTGCATACAAACGTCCCTCTTATTCTATGCTAAGGATGGGTTTCCTTTTTTAAAAAAAATCCATTCCCTGGAGAACTTTTACCACACATTTTAGGACATATTTTATTAAGCACTTGGACCTTCTGATGTCTGATAAAATCATCTTTACTACATGGCAGGATGATCGAAATGACTCATCTACACGGAAGCCAGAGAGCTCACCTCAGGAAATGAGTATGGGCTCTGTCTCCTCATGGTTCAAAACATTGCTTCAGTCTGGGAAATGGGTTTAATCTATAGCTGCTAATTGATCTGTTGGGAACAATGGCTTTGGTAATGAAGGTCACATTGTCCTCTGCCTGGCAACAGCGGATGGTGTCATGAGACAGTCAGGCAGCTACAATTTTTGTCTAATTTTTCACTTCTACTTTCCCCCCACAAAGTAATACTTGGGAAAACTTTAAATTAGGCTTAAGCATCTGACTGCCCAATTGCTACTGCCACTGAGCAGTGCTTATCAGAGATTTTCCCCATTCTTTTCTCTCCTTTTCATTGCTCAGAGTTCTGGGAGCCAAAGAACCCAGAACTTTTCAATAACACAATCCATTTAGCTTGCTTTCAATTTTTTCCCCATACCTCCACATTTGAAAAAGGTAGTTCATATTCTGTAGTTTTTAACTTTGTTGCACATCTATCATAAATCAAAAATGGCATTAATTTAGTAATTACATTTTCTAAGTCAATGGCCCATAATGTAGATTATTGCCCTTGGCTATTTGAAACAAATTTGGAAATTTATTTATTGCTAATAGATCACAATTCCACTAAGAGGGATGGGTGACATTTAAACAAGGAGATGTGAAACAGTATCTTTGGGTGAGTCCAAGCTGACCTGGCTTTTTAGTCCTGAAGTAACTTGATGATGTTTAACCAAACTCACTAGTTATTAAAAATGCTCAAAGGCTCTTGAGGCTGAGCCGGTAGAGTCAGTGGACCTTGGGGAACTGGGCTGAAAATGTTGCCTGATCAGGTAGTTCCTTGTCTATATCAAAATATCTCAGCTCATAATGAGGTCAATTTAGTCCATGTCCAGATTTCACTAGCAGAGGTTAGTGACTGCCACTGATCAGTGATCAAATTGTGATTTAAACAACAATGAGCCTTAGAATGGGTGGTGTGCCCTGAGACAGGGTTGTCAAAATGGGGCCTGACTTAAATGGGCCTCATACATTATGATGATGAAAGTATAACTCAGTCATGTTTGCTAATGTGAATTCACGCAATGGGAAGAAAGTAACATGACACAGAGAAAAATATTTCGATGCAGCTCAGGGGTTAATGGTGGTACCACAATTCATAAGAGAGAAGGAGAAGTTATAAATACTATGTTTTGCCATGACTGGATCTCTCAAGCCTCCTGGTTCTCAGAGATGAAGACTACAAAATGGATGGGATAGTCAGAGGTCAATCTGTAAAAGTCGAATGGAAGTACAGAGGTCACTGGCTCTGAAGGACTTCTGTGAGATGGCAGTGGTTTCACAATCAGTGCAGGTATTTGAGGAAACATAATCCTGTGGACTAGAAACTTTTGTTTTAGTCTGAATCAAGGTTCAAGACCCTAGTCCCTCTGCCTTTTAGGATTGCTAATAAGACTGAATGGAACTTTCTGTACAGTGTTCTTTCATCTGCCAAAAGGCAGTCCTTTTTCTGAGATCTTGTTTTGAGTCTGCCTGTGTTCTGATGTTGGTTTACTGTTGAATAGGGCTGCTAACTCCAGGTTGAGAAATTACTGGAGATTTGGAGCTGAGGCCTGAGGAGGGCAGTTGTGGAGAGCAGAGAGATATAATACCATAGTGTGCACCCTTGAAAGCAAAAATAAATATTGGTGCATGGAAGAATTACCCTACCTACACAGTATGCATAAAATATAACTGTGAATTAAACAAAAGGGGGAAAATACAGTCCTTTAGAAATGGTCTGAAGAGGACTGAGAGTGCTCCAGAAGAAACAGAATGCTGAGAGCAGTACAGAGTCAGTAAAAGGGGGAAATGGGGAAGACAAACCAGCCTACCTAAACCCTGAAAGTTCATGGTATGCCTCAGAAGGGAAAATTATTGGGGGGGAAGAGTGACTTCCAAACTGTGATTCCTCATGATCTCCTGTGCCCCTATAGGACGTTCATTGATGTTGATTTATGTTAGCTATGGAGTTCAAGGTCTCACATATTAGGTATCTGTATTCTCCAAGGCCCCAAAATCATAGGACAGGAATAAGATATAATATCAACCTGGGCCATCCAAGCTAGTGTATCCACAAGTGGAAAACTGTACTACAAGGCATCCTATGACAGATGTGCTTACTAAAATAATCCAGTGGGCTCAAAAGGTAGAGAATGGGTCCAGATGTTATAGGGAAGGCAAAATAATGCCTGAGGAAAATGCTTGCTGGGTGATGCTCATCATCTGTTATATTGGTGAGATATTCTGCAAGAAGAATTCTTGGCCTTGCATTTAAGAGGGTAGAGGATGATGCTCAGACCTCTTCACTGAACAACTAAAGTCACACTTCATTCATCCTTGAGTTTTTTTAAAAAACCAAGAACACATGGTTAGGAACAGCTATATTTTGTGTAACACCTCTTTTGTTACTTCTTGATCTGATAAAATATTTGTGTAGATGAAATCCAGAAATTGCCCAGCAATCCTCTCCCCCATAGCTGGCTGGTTTTTTTCCCTTGCTTACATTGTTGGAGGGGGGAATCTGTTAGTGCTTAAATAAATGTGGGCAGATGGAGGGCAGGTGTTAATGGAAAGGCATCAGCTTAGTATGCTTTTTCTGAAAATCATTTCCAAAAAGCCATGTGCAACTGAGATAAGGAGTTTTTTAGGTTGCTGCTAGAACTAGCAAAATTAATAACAACAACAATAAGACCTTTGTGTGGTTGGCTGGTTAATGAAATTAGAATTCTGAAGGGGACAAACAGCGTTTAAAACTTTGCATTGACAGATTCCTGGTTTATTTCCCAACATATATTTTATAAGCAAGGATTTCTGTCGCACCATAATATATGAGAGCGATGAATGGCTGCTGTGGCTGATTACACACCAAAGCATTCAATCATTCACAAACGGCTGTTCATTTCCAATATACAATGAGGCAATGGAGAGTGCAGTTGTGTAGGCATATCCATCTTTCCTACAGAAATCTCTCTCTCTCTCTCTCTCTCTCTCTCTCTCTCTCTCTCTCTCTCTCTCTCTCTCTCTCTCTCTCTCTCTCTCTCTCTCTCTCTCTCTCTTATTTATGTATATACATATATAGCAAAACATGGCATCCACGTTGCTCTAATTGAAATAAAGGTGAGTTTTGATGCTATAATCTTCTGAATCCCCCGAAGTTGTTAATTTAACAATCATCATATAGGGATGCTCTTACAGAGTCCTCTGGGAGTAATTATCATGCTAACATCATTTGGACATTTCAACATTGCATTACTATATTAATCATGACTAATGAAGCTCACGTATGAATCCAGTTTGCATGTGGTGGCATCAGTGAGACTAAGGACACTTCTTGCAGAATCTGAATTATTGATACAGGGACAGATCCATGACAGTCAGCATATGGAACATGTTTCTTGCCCCCCTGCCAAGCCTCTCTCTATGCTCTATGTAGGGATCAAGAGCTAAAAGAAGAAATGATATGTAGGTAGGGCAGAATAAATAGAATCTAGCAGATCATATATTTCATTCAATCTGAATGATATAGGTAGCAGTTCCATGGTGGAACAGCTCTATGAATATGCTGACAGACCACTGTAAGAAAACTTCAAGCATCAAAAATCAAAGTAGAGATCAGATATGCTTGTAATGTATGACTAGGTACTCATTTTTCATCTTCTGCCTCAACCACCTCTGTTCCCATCTGCTCCTGAAACAATTCCACATTGGAGAGGCACCCTCCCAACAAATACTACCCCCATGATAAATATCTGGCTCACACACATCCCATCTTGCTACTGTTAAGGTGAACAGAAGCAACGAATGAGAGGGGCAAGAGACAGGAGCTTATGGAACAGATTAGGACAGAAGCCGGCTCCAGAGCCGTCTTGGAGCTTCCCCACTCATCTGTCAAAAGACTATAAACTGCTTGCAATCATTCCCTTATCTATCCAGCAATAAATATGATAATCCAAACTTGATAATTGAAAGAGAAATACAAAACAAGGCCTTACAGACTTACCTGTAGGTACAGGCCTTGACAGATGACAGGTGTTCATTTTAAAAATATTTATGCCACCTTTTTTCCAATATGGTACCCTAAGCATCTACAATCATCAGTAAAATGAAATATTACAACAATACATCCAAGTCACAAATATAAAACTGAAGACCAATAACCAGAGTAGCCCATCAAGGGTTACAAACAAGAAGGAAGAAAGAGGAGAAGAGAAGCCTGGTGGAACAGTTGCATTGTAGAAGCCCAAGTGAACAACATCAACTTTGTTTAGCACCTAAAAGACAATAGTGAAAGCACTGTACAACAGGCCCCTGGAAGGAAAATCTATTAATGGCTGTCATTGCAAAACACACTCTCTCTCCCTAAATACCACCAACTAATCTCAGAAGGTGGGACATCCGGTGAGGGACCAGCAATAATTATGGACATGTGAACATCAGGTTCTTATGGAAAAAGATGGTCCTTTATGCACCTTTATCACAGTGCATTTAGGAATCAAATTCTATTCAGAAACAAAGTGGGAGCTAACAGAGATATTTTAAAAACAGGTGGCAAATGCCCTACAGTGAACTCTGGTTAATGTAAAACACATATTCTGAGCCCGCTGAAATTTGTACTTTTCAAAGACATTTCTAAAGTTAGGGTGACTATGGTAAGAAGAGAAGACGAGATTGGATTTATACCCTGCCCTTCACTACCCAAAGGAGTCTCAGAGTGGCTTACAATCACCTTTCCTTTCCCTTCCCCACAACAGACTGAGGTAGGTGGGGCTGAGAGAGTTCTTTTGAGAACTGCTCCTGAGATAACAGCTCTGAAAGAACTTGTAACTGACCCAAGGTCACACCAGAAGCTGCATGTAGAGGAGTGGGGAATCAGACCCGGTTCTCCGAGATTAGAGCCTGCATTCCTAACCACTACACCAAACTGGTGCAAGATTAGTTAAATGTAAGTGTGGTGCCTCTGATGGACCTGGAACAGTATAGGTCATGCTGTGGGTTATGAAGACTTGGCAGAAAATCTTGGATGGTACTTAGAAATATTCTGTTCTGCCAAGCAGTTTAAATGGGTTGTTTTTATGGTGATCAGTGGCAGTCTTAACCAATGAGCAAGTGGGGCAGCTGCCCTGGGCCCCACACTGTGAGGGACACCAGCCACATAAGAACATAAGAACATAAGAGAAGCCAATGTTGAATCAGGCCAATGGCCCATCCAGTCCAACACTCCGTCACACAGCGGCCAAAATATACCAGGTGCCATCAGGAGGTCCAGCAGTGGGGCCAGGACACCAGAAGCCCTCCCAGTGCTGCCCCCTCCAGCACCAAGAATAGAGTGCATCACCTGCCCCAGACTTAGAATTCCCATCTATACCCTGTGGCTAATAGCCACTGATGGACTTCTGCTCCATATGTTTATCCAATTCCCTTTTGAAACCGTCCATGCCTGTAGCTGCCACCACCTCCTGTGGCAGTGAATTCCATATGTTAATCACCCTTTGGGTGAAGAAGTATTTCCTTTTATCTGTTCTAACCTGACTGCTCAGCAATTTCATGGAGTGCCCACGAGTTCTTGTATTGTGAGAAAGGGAGAAAAGTACTTAAAACAACTATATTGGCAGAAAAACACTAAAAACATAAAACTCTTGACATGGCGAGTCAGGAAAAAGCAATTGGATCGGAAAATACTTTCAATAAAAAACCCTACTGGTGCCACACTGACAGATCCTCTGGATATAAGCGAATGTTTTACGCAGTTCTACGAAAAATTATACAGCACAACTAACCCTAATCAAGTAAAGATTCAAGATTTTCTGAAAGCGAACAAGCTAACCAAACCATTAAAACCAGAACATTGCCAAAGTCTCGACCAACCTATTTCAACCAAAGAAATTTTGGAAGCAATAAAACAAGCAAAAGCCAACACAGCTCCTGGTAGTGATGGTTTTGGACCACTATTCTATAAAACGTTCAACATCACTTTGGCAGACCAGCTAGCAAAAACATGCAATCATCTATTAGATACAGGAAAAATGCCTCCATCTTGGAAAGAATCTCATATAATCACCATCCCTAAAGAAAGTAACAACCGAGAGATTCCATCCTCATACAGGCCTATTGCATTACTGAATTGTGATGCAAAGATATTCACAAAAATTTTAGCAAATAGACTTCAAAAGATTATCCTGGATTATATAACACCGGATCAGACCGGATTTATGCCCAAAAGAACAATGATGGACAACATCCGCTGTACCTTGAACTTAATTTCTCATTGCAAAGGCCAAAAAGAAGAATCTTTATTGTTAACAATTGATCTAGAAAAAGCCTTTGATAGCTTAGAGACAACATATCTTAAGCAATTATTGAAGGCAATGAACTTTGGCGAAAAATTCTTAACCGCCATCAATGCCCTGTATGCCAATCCATTAGCAAGAATACAAACTAACAACACTCTAGGAAGGACCATTTCTATGCAACGTGGCACAAGGCAAGGCTGCCCTTTATCGCCTTTGTTATTCGCCTTAGCAATTGAACCTTTGGCTACAGCAATTAGGGACAATTCTTCAATAAAAGGCATACAAATCAACAACTCTGTACACACTGTTAGTCTATATGCTGATGACTTAGTAATATTTTTATCAGAACCGGAATCATCATTGCCAGCACTACAAGAAATATTTTCAAATACTCAAGAACTATTTGGCCTAAAGGTGAATTTGAACAAATCAAAAATAATCCCTATAAACATCAATGCAACTACAAAACAAATCATACGAACAACTTTCCCATACAAATGGACATATTCTTCCTGGAGATGTTTAGGGATTTTAATCCCTCCAGATCTGAAGGATCTAGTTAAATGCAATCTACAAGATCTTCTTAAAGAAACTAAAAACCAAATGAAACAATGGGACTCATTGGGATTTTCCTGGGCTGACAGAATTAGCGCTATCAAGAGTTTGATCTTACCAAAGATAATATTTCTTTTAAGAGCTCTTCCAATACCAATAACAAGGAAAGAACTACTCAAATGGCAAAATGCATTTCTTCAATTTTTCTGGAGTTATAAGAAACCCAGAATCAAATACACAACTTTGAAACGTTTTTCCAAATCAGGAGGCCTGGACTTTCCGGACTTACTCCAATATTACGAAGCGATACATTTATCTTCAATAGTCAGGATACTAACAACAGATACTCCTCCTCCATGGCAATCTATAGAAGAATCCAAAAATGATTCAATTCCACTCGCCGACCTAATCTGGAAAAATCCCAAAGAAAGACAAACAAATCTCCTGTCACAATCATATTTCAACACAGCTTTAGAAATTTGGGACAGACTAAAATCTAAACTGGTACCTTACAATACACTTCTTACGTCCTTTTTGAATCAAGAATGGTTCCCTCCCGGAAAAAATGCAAAAGCTTTTCAGAAATGGAGGCAAGCTGGTCTAACACGTTTAATAGACCTGACTGATAATGGTACCATACTTACCAAAGCAGCCCTGGAAGGAAAAATTGGAGACCACATCCCATGGTTCCAATACCTTCAGATTCAACACTTATTGAGATCCAAACTTTGTAACGAACCCTCTTCATCGTCTTTTTCAGATTTTGAACTATTAATTAAAAACAAAAACAATGACATCAAAGAATTAATCTCAAAAATCTACAAAATCTTAAATACAAATTTGAATCAAAAAGTCTTAAACATACAACTTCAATGGCAAGAAGATTGTCAAAATAGGATACAAGTTAACATTTGGAAAGACATTTGGTCATCTCCTAGTTTCTGCTCCAAAATCTTCTATATTAAACTAAACACATTCAAAACAATAAATCGCTGGTACTTAACACCAGCAAGATTAAACCGGATCAACCCAAAATATAGCAAATATTGTTGGAAAAATTGTAGTCTGATAGGCGACTTTATACACTGTTGATGGTCTTGTCCATACGTTC
Source organism: Gekko gecko (assembly GCA_029375565.1). NCBI lineage: Eukaryota > Metazoa > Chordata > Lepidosauria > Squamata > Gekkonidae > Gekko > Gekko gecko. The sequence continues at coordinate 126,234,596 of JAPDNY010000007.1, forward strand.
AGCGATTCTGGTCTCAAATTCTGGTACAAATCTTCATTATTACGGGTCAAAACTTACCAGCACTTCCAGAGACAATCCTGCTTGATATTCTTCCGGAGAGTTGCGAAAGAAAGGGAGAAAAGGACTTCTTTCTCAACCTGCTCAATCCCATTCATAATCTTATAAACCTCGATCATGTCACCCCTCAGCCGTCGTTTCTCCAAGCTGAAGAGCCCCAAGCATTTTAACCTTTCTTCATAGGGAAGGTGTTCCAACCCTTTTATCATTCTAGTTGCCCTTCTCTGCACTTTTTCCAATGCTATAATATCCTTTTTGAGATGTGGTGACCAGAACTGTACACAGTATTCCAAATGAGGTCTCACCAATGATTTATACAGGGGCATGATGATACTGGCTGATTTGTTTTCAATTCCCTTCCTAATAATCCCCAGCATAGCATTGGCCTTCTTTATTGCAGCTACACACTGTCTAGACATTTTCATTGAGTTATCCACTATGACTCCAAGATCTCTCTCTTGGTCCGTCTCTGCCAGTTCAGACCCCATCAACGTGTATTTATATTTAGGATTTTTGGCTCCAATGTGCATCACTTTGCACTTGGCCGCATTTAACCCGATTTGCCACGTTGATGCCCACTCACCCATCCTCAACAGATACCTTTGGAGTGCCTCACAATCCTCCCTGGTTCGCACCACCCTGAACAACTTCGTGCCATCTGCAAATTTAGCCACTTCACTGCTTACTCCCAATTCCAAATCATTAATAAACAAGTTAAAAAGCATCGGACCGAGTACTGATCCCTGTGGTACCCCACTGCTTACCACCCTCCACTGAGAAAGTTTCCCATTTATACTCACTCTCTGTTTCCTATTTATAAGCCAGTTTTTGATCCACAAGAGGACTTGTCCTTTTATCCCATGACTATTGAGCTTACTTAGGAGCCTTTGATGCGGAACTGTATCAAAAGCTTTCCGGAAGTCAAGGTAAATAATATCTATTGGATCCCCCTTGTCCACTCCCTCAAAAAACACTAACAGGTCAGTGAGAGAAGATCTTCCCTTACAGAAACCATGCTGAGTCTGCCTCAATAGTTTTTGCTCATCAATGTGCCTACTAATTCTTTCCTTAATAACAGTTTCCACCAACTTAGCTGGTATCGATGTCAGACTGACTGGCCTGTAATTTCCCGGATCTCCCCTGGAGCCCTTTTTAAAGATGGGAGTGACATTAGCTACCTTCCAGTCCTCAGGAATGGAGGCAGCTTTTAAAGAAAGATTACATATTTTTGTAAGGAGATCCACAAGTTCACATTTGAGTTCTTTCAGAACTCTCGGATGATTGCCATCTGGGCCTGGTGATTTGTTAGTTTTTAAATTGTCCATCAGTCGGAGGACTTCCTCTCTTGTCACCGCAATCTGATTCAGGTCTTTCAAACCCCCTCCCGAAATTGGTGCTTCTGGAGTGGGCAAGCACTTCTCCTCTTCCACAGTGAAGACAGAGGCAAAAAATCCATTCAGCTTCTCAGCCATTTCCCTATCATCCTTCACTACTCCTTTTACCCCTTGGTCATCCAAGGGCCCCACTGCCTCCCTGGCTCGCTTCCTACTTCAATATATTTGAAGAAAGTTTTATTGTTGGCCTTTATGTTTTTTGCGATATGTTCCTCATATTCCCTTTTTGCTTGCCTGATCACAGACTTGTATTTTATTTGCCATAGTCTGTGTTCCCTTTTATCAACCTCACTAAGACTAACTTTCCACCGCTTAAAGGAATCCTTCTTACCTTTTACAGCTTCCATTACTTTATTTGTTAACCATGCAGGCTTTTTTCTATACCTATTTGTACCTTTCCTAACCTGCGGTATATATTTTTTCTGAGCTTCTAGGACTGTATTTTTAAATAGTCTCCAAGCTTCCCCAATGGTTTTGACCTTTTCCACTCTTCCTTTCAATTTCTTCCTCACATGTCCCCTCATACCAGAGAAGTTACCCCTTTTAAAGTTAAAAGTGGTTGCGTCAGTCTTTTTGGGCAACTCCCTATCTGTACAAATGTTAAACTCAATGACATTATGGTCACTGTTCCCAAGCGGTGCAATCACTTTTACATCTCTCACCAGGTCTTGGGCGTTACTTAGGACCAAATCCAGGATCGCCTCTCCCCTGGTAGGATCTGTGACCATCTGTTCCATAGCACAGTCATTGAGTGTCTAAAAACTCAATCTCTTTTTCCCAACTAGAACTCATATTGACCCAATCAATGTGTGGGTAGTTAAAGTCGCCTATTATGACACAGTTATTTCGTCTAGCCGCTATCTTTAATTCATTCATCATTTTATAATCCTCCTCTATCTTTTGATCTGGTGGGCGATAACAAACTCCCACTGTTAAGCTTCCTTTTGGACCCACTATTTCAACCCATAGCATTTCCAGAAGCGAATCCAATTCTCTTACCCTCTCAATCTTACTGGACGGTATGCCCTCTCTGACATACAGAGCCACCCCACCTCCAACCCTTACCCCCTATCCTTCCGATATAATTTATAACCAGGAATCACCGTATCCCACTGATTTCCCCCACTGATTTCCTCCACCAGGTTTCTGAAATACCCACCATGTCTATTCCCCCCACCAACACCAAGCATTCCAACTCCCTGATTTTACCTCGGAGACTTCTAGCATTTGTGTATAAACACTTATAGTTTCCCACGTTTGTTAAGCCCACAGCCTTCCTCTTGCTGCCTCGAGACCTTGCCAGGCAGTTCCTATCATTAGCCACAGTCTCATTGGACAATTGTAATCCATTTCCTTGTACAAAAGTAATAGCTACTCCTTCATCTCGTTGAGATGAGCCATCCCGAACCAGAAACTTTTCATCTCCTGTCGGCTTTCCCCCATTATTCAGTTTAAAAACTGCTCTGCCACCTTTTTGATTTTGAGTGCCAGCAGCCTGGTTCCTTCTCGGGACAAGTACAGCTCCCTCTTGTCCCAAAAAGCATCCCAGTGCCTAACAAACTTGAACCCTTCCCCCCTACACCACCGTTTCATCCACGCATTGAGACTCCTGATCTGTGCCTGTCTCTCCGGCCCTGCACGTGGAACAGGTAACACTTCTGAGAAGGCTACCTTGGAGGTCCTGGCCTTGAGTTTCCTGCCCAGCAGCCTAAATTTCTCCTCCAGGACCTCACAACAGCATTTCCCCACATCATTGGTGCCGACGTGCACCACGACCACTGGCTCCTCCCCAGCACTATCTACCAGCCTATCTAAAACATGCATAATGTCCGCTACCTTCGCACCAGGCAGGCAAGTCACCATATGATCAGTATGCGGGTTTGCCACCCAGCTGTCTACCTGCCTAAGGATCGAATCACCAAACACCAAGAGCCCCCCTCCCACCCTTCCCAGGGACGGTTCCTTGGTACGAAAGGATACCCGTTCACCAGCTGAAGAAGAGGTCCCTTCTGAGGGCACATTCCCCTTATCCTCAGCATGGTGCCCCGTTTCCCCTTGACCCTCATGCTCCCTGGCAGCAGCTGGGCTGCCAGATCCAGAGTGGGACATATCTAACAAGTCCCCGAGAGCCTTCTCTATGCACCTGACTGTCTCTGCTTCTCCAGGTCAGCCACCTTGGCCTCAAGGGAGCAAACTCGCTCCCTGAGAACCAGTAGCTCCTTGCACCGAGCGCACACCCAAGACTTCTGACCAGTGGGCAGATAGTCATACATGTGACACTCCATGCAAAACACTGGATCGCCCCCAACCCCCTGCTGGCATTCTGGCTTCATAATTGTTTTTTTTAAAAATACTTTTCTATAACCCCCCTTTTAAAACCCTTTGTATTTATATGGTTCCTGTTGTAGAAGTCTACTTACCTTACTGGGAACCCAAGGAGCCAAGGTCCCTGGCTTTCTGGCTCTTCCTGGGCTCTTCCTAGGCTTCTTACAGAGCCCCTAGGCTGAGAGTCCCTAGGCCAAGAGCCTCACCCTTTTGCTCTCACCCTTTGGCTCATGCCAGAGGCTCGTGCCTCTTGCAAGCTTCCTGCCTTAAATAGAAATGTCCCCCAGGAGAGGGTGTGGCCAGCAGCTACTCAAATTCACCCAAGGCACTTAATGACAGGGAAACAATGACTCTTTCACACCCTAACTCCAGCAGCCAGGAGTCTATTACAACTCACCCACACACTCCCAAATACAGTCCTACACACAGTACCTTCTCAGCTAAAGCACCTCAGCTGAAAGTAAATAAATAAAAATACCACTCACCCCTCTGGCAGCTCAAACATGTTGCTCCTTCTCAGAGCTCAGCTGGGTCAGCCACCCTTGCCCCCAGTGGGAGAAAAGAGAAATCGTTTTAGTATTCTCAGATATACAGTGTTGAAAGACATTGCAAGTTACACTCATTAGATAGAAAGTCAGTGGAGAGGGTGTGGGGGATCCATAAACTGAAGGTCATGGCTGAAAAACTGACAAGAGCTCCCAAAGTGATGCTGTGACTAAAATGCATACATGTGAATTTTGGACATTATTTCTGTTGCATCCAAAAGTTCACTTCCATTCATGGACGTAGACCTTCCACAAGCATAAGACTCCTATTGTGAGTGGAAAGGCAGCTCTGGATCCAAACCCAGGGTTAGATAGATAGCAATGGTCTTGTGTCTTCAGGGGTGAGGGACAAATGTGTGCTATGCTTCTATAGTTTGGTAAGTTGGATTTTCTTGGTTGAGAGGAAGTACAGTGCCTGAGACTCTCATAGAAAAATTGTGATATGGACAGTTGAACTTGGTGGATAGGTGTGTGCTACATAGTTTTGAAGGTGTTATCTTTTCAGTGGTGAGATTCTTGGACTATGGTAATGCTGGTAGCTGTGTGAGACTAAAATAAAAAGCACGAAATAAATAAAAATAGACTACATGACTGAAAGATGGCTAATCATTTTCCCCAGGGTAATAGGCTCCCCTTAGTGAAAGAAATTGCAAATAACTATTAGTTCATATGGCAGAAAATTGCAAATTCTAAAGCAAATAAATACTCTCTGCCGTTGCTGGAGTTTACAATTGACTATAAAGTAGGAGGGCAAAGTTCTAATAGAAGGCTATCAAAGTAAACATGCAAGTTAAATTATATAATCAATTAAACATTCTTGGTTGACAAAGAAATCTATTCACTCAGAGCCTCTATTTCTAAGCCTTCAATAATTTTTCATGCAAGCACTTAGAATTTTTCCTCTTGAAAAATAAATTAACACCATGCTTTAGCATCTCTGGTCCTCTTAGCCTTGCCTTGTGAAAGTAAGGGGGGAATAGCTCGACAACAGGAGGGCAAGTGATAAAGATTAGTGCTGTACTACATCTTTGTTTTTGAAGTCGAAATAAAATATTCTTCAAATACTCCCTACCTAGAGTGACCTGTCACTGGTGCCTGCAGCTCCAATATTCTTCACTGCATGATCTCAGCCAATCATAGTGAACGTGATGACATCACAATTCTACTTAGCTAATACGATTTGGTTGGTTCCCTTACTGGGGGAAAAGAAGCTTTCATATACATGTATGATAAGCAGGCAAGAGAAAAGGCATCCCTGCTGGTTTGCTATGTTGTATCAGCTATTTCATTTGCCTGCCACGTTTTCTCTCTGGATCTAGCTCAAGTTATGCACATAAAGAGGGACAGAATCAGATCCTGGATATGGACAATTACTTTCAATGGAATATACAGTAAAATGTGCCTCCCCATCAACATTCTGTCCCAAATTGTCTACTCTATGCAGCTGGATCAGTGGCAAGAGTTTGGTCTGAATACCTCAGCACCAGGAAAAGGTCCTAGAACTCTTTTCCCTCAGATCCCCCCTTGCAAACAGCTGTGCTACTGATGCCCACAAAAAGCCACCAAAATAATGTGTGTGCTGTGGAATGAAGATGTTTATGGAATGGGCCTTCCATTTCAACTCTGCAAGAATAACCACCTGCACATAGAGGAGAGGTGCTGCTGTATTGGTTGGGCCACTAATAAAGAAGCTGCATCAGAAGTGCATAACTGGAAGCATAAGTGGATTTACTTGACTGTGGCCCATCCTTTTGCTCCCCAAAGAGGATAAAACGTAGGTAATGATTATTTTAAAATCTTTTCCCCAAAATAATATAGTCACAGTATGTTCCTCTTTTAAAAATTAATCTGTTCAATGAAATCCAAATATGATAAAATATGTCAAATAAAAGCTTTTAATTGCAGTATCTAAAAAGGGATTCAAGCATAAATAAGTGAATGGTTACATGAGTATCTATATATCTAATAGCCAAGTTGCCCCCTCCGTGCAATATCTAAATCCACACATCGGGGGTACTTGGGGGGCAGAGAGATTTTCCTACACATTTGGGGCAATCCCCAGATGTGTAGAAAAATCTGAAATATATAAAAAACTATAGGGGGATACTTGAATCCCTCCAAAAGTAAAAGAGTGTTCCCTGTGCATGTGCAGGGAACGCTCTGGGAACTCTGCAGTGGCTGGAAGCTGTTCAGCCCTCACTGCCAGAGCCAGGGGAGAGGAGAGATCGATGGGCCTGGTGGCTGGAAGCTGCTCAGGCCTCACTGCTGGAGCCGGGGGAGGGAAAGAGATCAGCAGTGGAGCTGGGGCGGGGGAGATCGGCGGCCGGTGGCTGGAAGCTGCTCAGGCATCACCACTGGAGCCGGGGAGGGAGGGGAACATACCTGTGACTGCTTCCTCCTCAGCCCTGAGGTCCTCCTGCTTCCGCAGGCCGGGAGCCGGGGGGGGAATACCCCTCGCGAGTATCGCGTGTCCCTCTTCTTGTAGTATCCTAACACTGTACCTTTGTTCTTTACCTACACAATTCCCATTCCCAAACCTCATGGGATACCAAACTCTAACCATCTCCCTAGTCCTAAAAGTAATTTAAGTTTCCTCCTAAATCTGGTCTCAACCTTTATGTTTCTCTTTTTTCAAACCTGCCTAGTAGGATAAATAGCAAAGGTGGGGGGTGAGATGTAAAAGAGCTGGGTTTTATACCCTGCTTTTCTCTACCATAAGGAGTCTCAAAGCGGCTTACAATCTCCTTCCCTTCCTCTCCCCACAACAGTCACCTTGTGTGGTAGGTGGGGCTGAGAGAGTTCTCTGTAACTAGTCCAAGGTCATCCAGCAGGCCTCATGTGGAGGAGTGGGGAATCAAACCGAGTTTATCCAGATTAGAGTCTGCTGCTCTTAACCATCATACCACACTGGCAAGGACAAGATGATAAGTATACAGGTGGTTGTGAAGACACTGGGGAGTTTTGCTGAGTAAAGCCACACACACACCTGTACAGGCACCCATATTCTGTTTGGACTGTTAAGTCTATTCGATAGTCTTCTTCCTTTACTAAAAATGGCTACTTCATTTTTTTTCTATTTCCCTTCTGCGTACCAGGAAGGAGTCTGTTGGGGATATTTGAAAGCTACTAAGCAGAATGAATGCAGACATCATAAACATTAGCATCTGAAGCTCTACATTAACTGCGGCCTATGAATGCCACACCTACAAGATCTGCACATTACCCAATCTTTCTCTGGGAGCTTATTTGTCACAAACATTCAGCAGTGAAAGAGCACAGCACAGATACTTTAATTAGCCCATGTAAGCCTTCAGCTTGCATTAGGCTTGATTTTGGCCTCTGGACATGGCTTCATCTCCAGCAAATAGAAAAACCTATGGGACTTTAACAAAGCAACACATACAAACACACACACTCACACCTCTAAGGAAATTATAATCAATTTTTCCTTTTAACAATTCAGGCAGAAAGCCAGACAGTGACCAAAGAGGTTTAGAGAAAGCTACAGATAAAATATCTATTCCCTTTCCACCCACCAAGACATAAAAAGATGTAAAGAAAAGAGAAGTGGAATTCATGAAACAGACGACACCTTACCAGATTCTGAAAGTAGGTGGGCAATGGGTTTCCACTCATTAAATGTTCCATTGACTAGAAAGTGATTTCAGTATAACAGAATGAACAATTCTGACCAAAAGAGAAGGTTGCAAATTAGGGGGACACCTTTAATCCTCTTTGTTATTTACTAGTGAAATGCTCATTAATATACTAGGTGAACAATGGGAAGTGGAGAGGACTGTATGGGACTTTCCCAACATGACTATGGTGTTTCCAAACCCACTGGCATGTATCTGACCACTTTGCTTCACAAAGTTTAGTCTTTCTCTAGCCTAAGGAACCTTGCTTCAACTTGAGTTGTTTTTCATCTAGCAGAAGAGCAACTCCTTGTGTTGAAGGAAAGGTGCATTCTTCGTTGGGTGAATTAGTTGGATATATGCAACTGTTTTATCCCCCCCCGAAATGAGAATGGTTTGCCAATATTTCCTAGTAAATGGTTTCCTAGTAAATGGTGGAGATAATAATGCAACCTGATCATTTGTTGAAAGCACTTGGTGATTCTTGAAATGTACCAGAAAATGGCATAAGTGGTGAGCTATGAAAACTGGCCAAGGTTAAACATTTTCATTTTAAAAAAGTAAATGAAAGAAAAGAAAATGGGGTTCGGCCACTTGCCAAAGGCAAAAAAACCCAGATCTCGTCCCATTTCTAACCACTGTGGCCTTCAACAAAACATTGCCCCCCCCTTACTTTTTTCTTCTATAAAATGGTGCCAGTGGTACCAGACTGTGCAGGTCAGCTGTAAGAATCACTCAATTTAAGACAGAGGAATACTTTCCTCAGTGAATGCAGTACACAGTAGGGATGTGCATTTGGATATTAGTATTTTTCACGTGTATTCAGGTATCTGGAACAATATTTGGGTTTCTCAGATCTGGGGAATTCAGTCCCCCCAAAATTCCAGAAATATCCAGGGCTGGCATTTTAAGGCTCTCAGGCCTGTTCTTCAGTTTTACAGGATTCCCAGGCAAGGGAGGGAGGCCACTCTCCCAGGCAATGGGATCAGATGATAGAGAGATTACTAGGTCGGCCCAATCATGATGATTTTCTCACAGCTGTCCATGGCTCTCTGAGCATGCGCCAAGAGGATAAAAAACAGGCCTGCTGCTTGACTATATTTCTGGGCTATATTTTGCTGCTGCTGCCGCTGCTGCAGTCTCTGCCCTGGATTTCTACTGCCTGATGCTACCTGCAAGGGAAGACCTTTTCGCTCTGTGCCTGAATATCATCAGGACTGGTTTCCCCACAGGGGGCTGTGTTTTAAAATACTATATCAAGTTTTTCTGTTGGCCGGTTGGGTTGCCTTGGGGGTATAGTTGAGGAGAGCCTTTCCCCCCACTTCTGGTTCTTTTAAAAACAGTTTTTGCTGTTTATCTTTTGAGCTGTTGTTTTTTCGGGGATGTGCTTTCATGGAGTTTTTGGGGTGTTATGTTGGTTTTTAAGCATTTAATTGTTGAAGCAGGAAGAAAAATTCTGGTTATAAGAGTTAAGTCTAAATGTGGGTTTAGATATTTAAAATAAATAAATAAATTTCTGTTTAGTGTTCATTTCTCAAAAAAAAAAAGTAGGATTTGGTTAGGCTTCTCAAAAATGGGTCAGGTTGTTTGTTTGTTTTTTTAAAAAAAACTTAATTGGACCCTAAGGTTTACTTAAAAAAAAAATAGGCAGATCTGTTGTTCAAAACAATTGAAGGTAGGTGATCAAATATAGGTTTTAGGATAACCTTTTAGTCTTCCCAAAAATGAAGTCAGTATTTCAGAAAGACTACAGATTAGCTTAATTTTTTTAAAAAGGCTTTGGTTGTAGGCTTGAGGAAAAATGGAGTTTAAAGACAGCATTATTTTTATTTATATGAAAAATTGAAAAGAAGCAATAGTCACAAAAAGAGAATAAGAAAAACTTTAACATTTTACATTGTCTGTTCCATATGAGATAAAACCTCTTGCCATCCTTGATCAATTGTGTACATCTTCTTCCTTTTAAATTGCTCTTAATCTAATGAATATATAATACTCTTTAATCTTATATCTAAAGGCTCTCCTTGTTGGAATCGTGTAATAAATGGAGGTTTTTAAAATGAATTCCATACTTGCATCACAGGTTGTAATTACAAAACAAGTCAGCTTTAGACTAGAAGCAGGGTTTTTCTTTTTTCTTTTTTTTTTAAAGAATTCAACTGAAGCACTCCTAGGTGCTGTTTTACATTTAAAAAGAGAGAGCCAGCATGGTGTAGTGGTTAGAGTGGCAGACTCGAGAAGTGGGGTCAGTTCTGCAGTCCTCCACATGAAGCCAGCTGAGTGACTTTAGGTCACTCACAGCTCTCAGAGCTCTCTCAGCACACACACACACACCCCGTCTAGCTAGCTAAAGAGTTATAACTTTAGGCTGCCAGGCAATCTTCAGATCTCCTGGCTATACCACACACAATGCCATATGATAATCATTATCACCCACAGCCAGTATTCCCTCTAAGCTGAGTTAGTGTGAGCTAGCTCACAGTTTTCCAGCCTCCGGCTCACACATGTTTGTCTTAGCTTAGGAAGGATGGCTCCAGAGCAAACTAATTTATGCAGTAGCCAAATCGCTCACTCACAACTGTAATGCCAGTAGCTCATAGCGTGGAAGTTTTGCTCACAAGACTCCACAGCTTAGATGGAACATTGCCCACAGCTGCTAGTCAGTGTGGGTGCTCCTATTCCTCCATGGAAGCTCTGCCAACTATGTCGGGCTAGGATCAGTTGAGGGAAAGACCTGGGTCACTCTCGACAACTGGGTCATCTCTCAACAACATTGAGGAAGAACCACCAAGTGTTGCTTCTTCTGGGGGGAAAAGAAGCTGGTGAGATGGCTATGTGGTTACCAGCCAGCCAAGAGGGGAGTTACTCTGTCTCCATGTCTGGTGCTCTGCTCCCAAGCTCTCCTGTAGGGAAGGGACACCAAGCATCTCTGAGAGATATGTTTGGTGAAGCTGGCACTAGGATGCCAAGAGGGGCAGAAACAGGCAGGGCAGAAGGTCAGTCATCTCATTAGCGAGATGATTGCTCTAGCTAGTCAGCCATTTTCTGTCATTGAGGATGTTGGGTTTTGCAGGCTTCTCTGAGATGCCTATCACTGGTACACGATCCCTGTTCATACTGTGCCAGGCAGAAACATGGTGTCCCTGTTCAGGGCTGCCAGGGTCTATATGAAAGCACTGTTCTACCATGCTGGAGGGAGAGCTGTATATTCATATCTGACATATGGACCTACCTCTCACTGATTGTGCACTGGTGGCAACCCAAGTTCATCCTGGGTGGGATAACCAGCACTATGCATGGTGAGAGGAGTCCCCAAATGGTATTCTTGCCACTCTCATAAAGACCCCCCCTCCATATCACTGAAACAAGAGATGAAAAGTAGATGAATATCTCAATTTAAAAAGCAGATCCCACAACAACACCTAAAATGCTGAATTGCTGTTGTATTTCTTCTTTACAGATATGGAAAGGAACTGGAATACCAATGATGAAGGACAGCTTTAGCTCCTGAGGCTCTTCCTGTAAGCCAGTAATAGTATAAGCTGCAGGCTGCAGAAAAAGACTCATCAAACTCTCTTCCCTCTTATTTTCTGAGGCCTTCTCCGGGGAAGTGACGTTAGTGCATGTGTCTGTGTTAAGTATGAGCCTTAACAAGGTAGTGATTTCAACAAAGTGATTTCAGCTTTATTAAACAGCAAACTAGACAATCAGACAACACACACACAACAATGGAGCACAGCTCCCTTTTTAAATAATCTGGGCTGTCAAAGCCATGCCCATAGTTCAGTTAACAACCAATCATAACATTGGGATAAAGGCCAATGAGGTCTGTTCCCTCCAACAAGTATATACAGTTCAGGATTGGCTATTTACAGAGTTTCACAGAAACTAACCAATGGGAATGTGGATGCTTACAATTCCTTTTGCTGACTCAAGCTTAACATAGGAATACATAGGTCTGATTCAGAGTCAGACATAACAGTCTGTGACTGTGTCTTGCCATATGTCATGACCCCAGAGGGTTGCCACCTTCTGCCGCCACTACCCTGGACTTAGGCCCTCTTGAGAAGGCCCAGGGTACCCTCCCAAGCCCCGTCAAATTGCCCTTTTGTAGCTGAGAAACGTAAGCATGATGACCAGGCAGAGAAACAATTAAACACAAAGGGTTTATTATTACAGTACTGGGCAGGGGGAAACCAAAACAAGACAAGGTGCTTTAAAATACATAACAGTGTTGAAAGGCCAAAAGAAACACAAAGCTAATGCAGCTACCTATTATTCTTTAATTGTTACTACTCAAGTCCTACAGGTCTCTTATGCCAGGCTTCTGCCTGTACTTACTGTCCCAGTGAGGGATCTTTCTCCCAGACCAGTCTCCTCAGCTTAGCTCTATGTGAGGAGGAAAAGAGAGGAAAAGAACACTGTTTAACTGACCACCAAGTATATAAATAAACTCCTCAGAGAATTCCTGGACCCCCATTGGTTGCAGCTGCACAAAGCCTTGTGGGGATTGTAGGCTGTCTGTTTCCCACTCCCAGGCAGGTCTCTTAGGCCTCACTAGGCCCAGTCCTGCACAGATCTCCAGAGGCCTACATAAATCATGACACCATGTCTCACTGGCTGCCTTGGTACTGGCTTGCCAGGTTGGTTTGCCTTGGATTGGTTGTGTTGGGCTTGCCACATTGCAATTGGGTGCTGTTTGGTTTCTGTGATTTGACATTGGTTCTCTTGGGCTTGCATGGTGTCCCCTACTCCAGTTTGTTTGGCTTGGATTTTCTTGTTTGATGTTTGTTGTGTTGGTCTAGTTGGTTTTGTTTGCAGTGGGAGGTGGTTGTTTTGGCAAGTGGTTGTTTGCATTTTGGCAAGTGGTTGCTCTTGTGTATTTGGCTGCTGGCTTCTTTGCCCCTGAAGAAAGCATGAAATCTCCCCCCTCCCATAGGAAACAATGTAGAGGAAGAGGATGGGTGTTTAGAGGCCCATAGAATTGGATCCTTGATCCATCTCTACTTGGAGGGTCTTTAGTAGATAACCAGAGCTAGGTTCCCTGCAATTTTGGTGTCATTTTCTTGAAAAATAGTTACTCCACCCACCCACCCGGAAAGGATCCTCCATAGGGAATAATGGACCCCAAAATTTCAGACTTCCATTAAAAAAACTGACTCTAAATTCCAAAATGGTACTTGGGACCCAAATAATTTGGAATGTCAGTAAGGATGCTCTTTCCTGAATCTGAATTCTGAAATGGTATTTGGGACCCAAATAAAATTCTGGAATGCTGTTATAGATACCCTTCCCAGAACCTAAATCTGAAAAATTCAATTTTTTCCCCAAGTGCACATCCCTAGTACACAGATAATTAACAAGAAGCAAATCTTAATGGTTTGGAAAAATGATGGCAGATGCAAACTGACAGGACGGATTTATGTTTCAGATTAATTCAGGTTGCTGAATGTATTATATACATTGTTTTTATTGGCAAGGAACCTATGTTTACTTGTTCCTGCTATGACAATGAAAGGTCTTTTGCCAATATTATGCTGAAGGAAGCAAATTGTGGGCTAGGGTGTTAGCAGTCAGACCTCTCATCTCACAGACGGGCGGTTTACAGCTTAGAGAGACAGAAATACCCTTCTTAATGTATCACCCCAAAAATCATACTTTGGCCACCAAATGAGAAGGGAGCATTTACTGGAGAAGACCCTGATGCTGGGAAAGATTGAAGGTCAAAGAAGAAGGGGACGGCAAAGGATGAGATGGTTAGACAGTGTCATTGATGCAACGAACATGAAATTGAGCAAACTTCAGCAGACAGCGGAAGACAGGAGGGCCTGGCGTGACCTGGTCCATGGGATCACGAAGAGTCGGACTCGACTGTGCGACTGAACAACAACAACAACAGGACACTACCTGGTCCAAAATTACACAAATTGGATGCCAGTCAGGAACAAGCCTGGGCAAGTATTTTGGAAGGTATACACTCATAAAAATGCTAAGCAGTCAGGTTAGAACAGATAAAAGGAAGTACTTCTTCACCTAAGAGTGATTAACACATGGAATTCACTCCCACAGGAGGAGGTAGTGGCGGCTACAAGCATACACAGCTTCAAGAGGGAATTAGATAAGCATATGGAGCAGAGGTCCATCGGTGGCTCTCAGTCTGGGGCAAGTGATGCTCTGTATTCTTGGTGCTTGGGGGGGAGCTACAGTGGGAGAGCTTCTAGTGTCCTGGCCCCACTGCTGGACCTCCTGATGGCACCTAGTATTTCTGGCCACTGTATGACAGAGTGTTGGACTGGATGGGCCATTGGCCTGATCCAACAGTGGCTTCTCTTATGTTCTTATGAAGGTGAGTAAGAGCGGCTGACTGTCTACTGCCCCCTTAATACCCTGGAGAGATGCATAACTATGGGACAATGGGTCCATTAGGAGCTATTGATTCACTTTGGACTAATCTCATCATGTCCAGCCTTAATACCTCTGCACTCACTTACCTTAATTAAACACCACTTAATCAACTCTCAGTTCTATTCACCCAACCCATTAACTCTTCCTGTTTGGTACTTGCAGGGTCATCAAGCCTCTCCCAAATCACTGTCCATCCTCAGTAAGCCCATCAAGGTATTGTTTTGGGATCATGCCACCCCAGCCTGAAGGTCCATTTCCCCCTATAATTGTGGCACCCTGCTCTATAGCAGTGTGTGTATGTTCTGTGTGTTCTCTTCTCTTTGTGAAACACTGGCCATTTTGATGTTGCTGCTTCTCAGACCTCTGCAAGATTGGTAAATATTACCCTTCCCCCAAAATCTTTCCCTCTTTCCTCCCTGATTCCCTTAGTTAGTTCTTATGTGTTTGTGTGCATTTTGTTATTCTTTCCTTTTAATAAAAATCTTTCCAGTTGAACATCTGCCTGGTTTACTGGAGAGTTCTCTTAAAGGGAAAAATCCCCATATACATAGGTGTAGATACATAGGTTACCCCCTCTCGCTCTGTCTCCTTAAAGCTAATTCCCCCAACTAATTAGGAGACTGCTGATTTGGGTAATGGGGTGTGTTTAAAACTAACCTCTTTCGTTATGCAGAATGTTTGTATTCATTCTGCTGTCCCATTTATAGATTCCTGTGGGGCTCTTGTGTCAAAGCAGAAATGTGATGTTGAGGTCTTCATTCATAGCTGTAGGATAGGGACCGTTTTTGTCAGTTATGAGCAGCAGCCCTTATCAAAGACCGGGTAACAATTAGCACATGCTGGGAAAAAAGAAAAGGCACTCTGGAGGCAAATCTTGCTTTGAATGGAAATTTCACAGCAAGAGTCAAAGCTTTTGTATTTTACAAAATCTCATTTTTACTGAAGATTAATTAATCCAGAATACTCAAAATATTCTGTTTCTGCCATTTTTAAATGCAGATGCTACACACATAACTGCATTTAAATTTGGGTCCCTTCCCCTACTGTGCGAAGCAATGGATGTTTAAAACACATGAAGAGGGTAACCAGTCTGTGTCAAGTGACTGATCATTTTAGTTTCCAAACTGCTGCAGAGAATAGAAAACCACAAGTGTCCTATTGAGCCGGATGCTCAACCCTTCATTTTGTAGGAAAAGTTAACTCAAATATTTAGCACAGCTGTGTAGTAAACACCACCATGCTTAATTGCTTAAGACAGAACAATGCAGTATATTTGCATTTCCAGTACATATGATTCCCTGCTTGAGAAACAGGCAGTAGTCTTTTCCTCTGAATTTTCTCCCCATAGACATTCAGCAGTGTTCCCTCTAAGCTGAGTTAGTGTGAGCTAGCTCATAGTTTTTTAGCCTCCAGCTCACACATTTTTGTCTTAGCTCAGGAAGGATGGCTCCAGAGCAAACTAATCTATGCAGCAGCCAAATTGCTCACTCACAACTTTAATGCCAGTAGCTCACAAAGTAGAATTTTTGCTCACAAGACTCCACAGCTTAGAGGGAGCATTGGAGTCCCGAGTCAAATGTAATCCAATCCAATCCAGTTTGGGGGTCTTGGGCGTGCAGGTGCAGCCTTCCACATGCAGGTTGTGTTCTGTGTGGGTATTTGTCCAGTCCAGCTGCTTGGGGCTACACACACATAACCCAGTGAGGAAAGCAGCATCCTCACCAATCTGCAGGTGAAAAAGGGATGCTGGATTGACTCCCCCACCCTGCTGTCTGACCAGTGCAAACACTGGTTTCCCAACAGGATTAAGTGCAAAAAACTTTAGACTCAAGGGCAATTTCTCTGACTGATGCTACCAACTCAGAAAGTTAAAAATGTCCTCTTCTTACTCAGAACTCCTCGGGGGAGATTGCTAGGCTGGGGAAGGGTTCAGTCCAAACAATTTGAAGGGCATGTGCAAAAGAAACTTACAAAAACAGTGTAAATGTACACAAACAGTGTAAATTGGACACCCACCCATTCATGTCAATCACACACCCTCTGGACCCTCTCCAGCACCACCTTTCCTTACTCTGTCACAGGTAGGGTAGGAGATCTAGAGTTCCTCTCTCACTATTCTGGAGCATGGCTGTCTAGCTTAGCTTTCAATGGGAGAAGGAGAGACTCATGGTTGTTTACAGAGGAACACACAGACTGGGCCATCAAAGAGAATGGCAGTGATTGTCTTTCCAGGATATTGTTTACCCTCATCATGTTGCTGGTGGAGCTAATGGCTTTGATTTGATTTCTTAGCAGAGCTGGAGACCACTATTTTCTTAGACTCTCAGAATCACAGAGTTGGCCATCTAGACCAACCCCCTGCTCAATGCAGGATCAGCCTAGAGCATCCCGGACAAGTGTTTAGCCAGCTGCTGCTTAAAGACTGCCAGTAAGGGGGAGCTCACCACCTCCCTGGGCAGCTGATCCCACTGTTGAAAAATGCTTACTGTAAAAAAAATTTTTTCCTGATACCCAGTGGGTAAACCGATTATTGCGAGTGCTATCCTCTGCTGCCAACAGGAACAGCTCTCTGCCCTACTCTAAGTGACAGCCCTTCAAATACTTCAAGAGAGCAATCATGTCCCCCCCTCATCCGCTGCTTCTCCAGACTGAACATTCCCAAGTCCCTCAGCCTTTTCTCATAGGGCTTGGTTTCCAGGCCTCTGATCATCCACATCGCTCTCCTCTGCACCTGCTCCATTCTGTCCACATCATTTTTTAAATGAGGCCTCCAGAACTGCACACAATACTCCAAGTGCGGACTGACCAATGCAGTGCACAGTGGGACTATCATATTTTGCGATTTGGATGTTATGCCTCTGTTGATACACTGCAAGATCACATTAGCCTTTTTTGTTGTTGCATCACACTGGCTGCTCATATTTGACTTATGGTCCACTCGTATTCCCAAGATCTTGTCCACACACACTGCTATCCAGAAGTGTATCTCCCACCCAGTATGCATGTTCCCCACTTTTGTTACCCAGAGGTAGAACTCGGCACTTATCCTTGTTAAATTGCATCTTGTTCACATCCGCCCACTTTTCCAGTGTGTTCTGATCTCATTGAATTCTATCTCTATTTTCTGGTGTGTTCACTGCTCCCCCCAATTTGGTGTCATATGCAGATTTCATGAGTAGCCCCTACACACCCTCATTCAGATCATTTAGAAAAATATTGATGGTTTCGGCAACTAGCTAGATGGCCGCACCTCATCGAGCTTCAATGGGTGTGTGCCATTCTGGGCCAGTAAGAAGGGACACCAAACTGGTTTGGTCACCCCTAGAGCCCCTGTAGGGGATTCTAGCCTGGGACATGTAGGAAGCCGCTCCTAAAGCTGCGGCTGAAGGATTGAGGCTCCCTTTTGCCCCTAAAGGTTCTGCCGCACCCGGGCCAGCAATGGCATCCAGAGGCGCTCACCGATTCCAGAGTGAACAAAGGATCAAATGAAGCGGAAGAACGTACCTCATTTTGCAGCGTTTAACTAAAGTGAAGCATGAGTGCTGAAATTCGTAAAAGCGTCTGTGGGAATGGAGTTTAACTTATGCCTTAATTCTGAAGAAGGGGGGGAAACCCTTCTGGAGGGGGAGTAACCCTTGCCCAGCTTAAATGACTGAGTGAAAGATTAAAGCAGAAAACCGATTCAAGCGACTAAATATCCATCCGAACCCACACTGCTTAAAACATTTATTTTTAGCACGCCAGTGGTTGATCCCAGGCACTTAAAGAACTTTTATCTTAATCATAACAACATCGCAGTGAGGGGGAAGAATGGCACCCAAAATGAATGGGTGCCCCACCATGGGTTAATTGGGAGATGTATGTGTGTGCAGGAATGTGCTTTGCCTTGCAGCTGTAATGTCTCCACAGCCTCCCTTATTGTCCCCTGGCCTTGACTGTTTAGTCTGTTAGGCGTGAAGAGCCCCAATCTCCCGCGCGCCTCTGAACCGTTAGATACCTCCCCGCCATTTTTCCAGCTTACCTATTAGTTCCCAGATGTCAGACAGGCATGAATGAATCCCCTATAATTGTAATAGCCATTTTGTAACTTTCCTTCCTGACACTAACGTTATAGACGGCTTCACTTGACTTTGATCAAATTAAAGCTTTACCTGTTTAAGGACCTGCTATTGAACTGAGTTACTGGAGTGCCTGACAAAGTGTCAGGAATCTTCTATTCCTTCAACCCATATCATCTCCAAGAAGAAGAGGGGACTCTGGTTACAATGGAACCTGATACTCCGGTAACCACTACCCCGGTCACCACGGTGGTGCCGATGATGACTGCTCTACTACCTCCTTTGTATGTTCCGAGACCTGTGTCCTTCGGACTGAGTTCAGATGCAGCCAAGGAATAAGGGGGGTACGATTGGGCCACCCTCGGAGCAGGGCCAGAGGAGACGTGGTCACTCACACCGGGTCTCTCATGGGGAAACCACTACAAATACTAGCCACCCCACGAGACAGGAACCAGGCCTAAGAAGAGAGAGGAGTCAGTGGGCTGGGAGGTGTGCCTCACCCGTATCAAGAGGGCTCAGGAACAGATGCTCAGGATGATGGAAGACTCCCTGATAGGCATCCCAGGCACCGTGGCTCAGTTGTTGCAAGTGGAACTACAATTACAGCTGCTGCAACAGCTGCCTGCCCAACCACCTGCTCAGCAACCACCTGCACAACAGCCGCCACCCCCAGAGATCAACCGGTGTCTGGTTCCAGTGCCCATGGAGCCTATTCCAGTCCCCAGGGTGCCAGAGATTCTACCCAAGAGACTGCTGGATGCCAAGTTTGATGGTACCCCTGAGAAGCTGGGCTTTTTTGTAGTCCAGGTGGAAAAGTTCATCCAAACGTGGAGCCATCTCTTCCCTACTGAGGCTAGGCGGGTTGACTACATTGTGGCGCAACTGAGAGGAGGGGCGGCCGATTGGTATGTGACCCTGCATAACTCCCGTGGCCCAGAACTACGAGAGGTAGCTGCCTTTTTGTGGCTTCTCCAAGCAAAGTATGAAGACCCCCTCGAGAGCGAGCACGTGCAGAACTACCTCCACACACTGAAGCAAGGCCACCACACAGTCCGTGAGTACACTGAGAAATTTGAAAGGTATGCAACTAAAGTTCGGGGCTGGCCTGATGAGGTGCTAGCTGAACAGTATTGGGTGGGCCTGCACCCAGAAATTTGTGAGACGGTTTTGAGGCCGGTAAGCCCTAATCGTTCGACGCTTGGGTGTGGGAAGCAGCAGATGCCGAGGCTCATCTACAAATGATTGAGATCGATGGCCCAGTCCAGGCTTCATGATCCAGGTCCACTGGGTCAAAACCTAAGGCTCTGAAGCCAAAAGATAGCACCTTAGAAGCATGCATGAAGCAAGGCTTATGCCTCCAGTGTGGAGAAGCTGGGCATTTTGCCGCAGAGTGTTCCAAGACCGTGGGGATGCCCACTCTAGTGAAGCCCCAAGAAGCCCCACTCCAGCGAAGCCCCAAGAAGAAGAAGCCAGATCAGCAGCCAAAGAAGGGGACTGCGAAAGTCAAGGTGCAACAAGTCCTTCAGTTCAGGGTGGATAAGGAGCCTTCCAGTTCGACCAGCAGCGAGGATGATGGGCTGGCAGGAAAAGACCAGGACCTGCTGTAAGTGGCGCTGAGCAGCAGGTCCAACAAACCCCTGTGCCATGTACAGTGAGTAGTTACCCCCCCCTTTTTTGTTACCATGACTGTGATGAACCCGGAACTGGGCACACATGTCCATGTCTGTGCCCTTATTGACTCAGGATGTGCAAGAGACTTGATAAACCCTTCTTTAGTAATGAGGTTGGGGGCTGCTGTGGAGAGACTACCAGACCCTATTGCGTTTACTCAGATGGATGGTTCCTCTGTGAGGGAGCCATGTAAATACCAAACTGTCCTGTTGCGTATGGGAGCTGGAGCTCATTGGGAACACTGCCCCTTTTTCATTACACCAGCAGCACTGTTCCCTCTGGTATTGGGGAGCCCCTGGCTATATGATCATGACCCCTACATTTTATGGGATGAAGGGAGGGTACCGCTTATTTCCCCCACATGCCAAGGCCATGGTTGGGACACAAACTGGGGGGTCTCCCCCCTGGATGAGCCAGTGCGGGCATGCCTAGTGGCAGAGGAGTTGCAAGCCATTCCCCCCCCCCTTACTGGGACCTGGCCAAAGTATATGAGGAGCAGGAAGCTGATGAATTATCTCCTCACCATAACACTGATTGTACAATCGAACTCTTGCCAGGCTATAAACCACCAAAGGGAAAAAACTGTATGCAATGAGTCCAATGGAAAAGGAGGAATTACTCAGGTTCATTGATAAAAACCTAGCCCGAGGTTTCATACACCCCACCTCCTCCCCCTTCGCGGCTCCAGTGTTGTTCCAGAAAAAGAAGGATGGGGGATTGCACTTGTGTACTGACTACCGGGGGCTCAACGCAGTCTCGTCTATGAACGCCTACCCCTGCCCCTCATAAAAGACCTCATAGCTGAAGCAACGAAAGGGAAAATATTTTCCAAACTGGATTTGAGGGATGCCTACTTCAGAGTGTGCATAAGGGATGAATATAAGACTGCCTTCAATAACCCCCTGGGGCAATTTGAATACAGAGTTATGCCATTTGGCCTCCAGGGGGCGCCTGGGATGTTTATGATCCTCATCAATGAAGTGTTGCACAAGCACCTATTCAAGGGGGTTATTGTTTACTTAGATGACGTGTTACTGTATTCCCCTGATGAACAATCTCATGTCAAACTGGTGAGGGAAGTCTTACAGACTTTATACAAGCACAAGCTGTTTGCAAAGCTGTCCAAATGTGAGTTCCATAAGGAGGAGATAGCCTTCCTGGGCTACCACATCTCCCCCAGGGGCTGGAAATGGACCCAGCTAAGGCCCCTCGCATGCTGAGGCAACTCCAATCCTTCCTAGGATCTGTGAACTTTTACAGAAATTTTATCGCTAATTTTGCCCAGGTGAGCCTCCCCCTATCTGACTTGTTAAAGACTAAAGGGAAAGGGCCAGAAAGCTCTAAGCCGAGCGCAAAGTTGGCATGGACTAATGAATGTCAGGCGGCTTTTGATAAGCTTAAAGAACTGTTTACATCCGAGCCCATCCTGCCCCCCCCCGATGAAAATAAAAAAAATTGTGGTACAAGTCGATGCGTCGGATGTGGCCATGGGTGGGGCCATCTTGCAAATGGGTGCCAATGAAAAACTGCACCCCCTGGCCTATGTGTTCCGTAAGTTCACCACCACTGAGCGAAATTGGTTGGTTCAGGATAAGGAAGCGGGGGCTATACGGCTTGCCCTATCCACTTGGAGACATTGGTTGGAAGGGGCGCGGGTCCTGTTAGAGGTCTGGACCAATCATAAAAATCTCGAAGTTCTCCACTCACCCTGCAATTTGAACGCTAAACAACTCTGTTGGGCTGACTTCTTCTCTAAGTTTCAGTTCACCTTGCATCATTTCCCTGAGACTGCCAATTATCTAGCTGATGCTCTTTCGTGCCTTCCACAGCATAACAGTCAAAGGGACGGCATGGTTGATTCAATGTTTACTCTGACCCAACTGGGAGGGGCAGTGGTGATGCGCAGTCAGACGTGGAGTGCAAACAACATTGGGGGGAGGGACTGGGCAGCCAAGTTTGCCTGCACCTTTTCTGATTCTGTGGAAATTGACTCTGATGGCAGACTCGAGCAAAGACAAGACGGCTGTTGGTACAAAAATCATCTTCTGTTTGTCCTGGCTGGTCTTAGAGGATGAGTGATGGAAATGAGCCACAGTTCTAAGCTAGTGGGACATTTCATCTATTTGAAAATCCCCCACCTTCCGGAATGGCAATTTTGGTGGGCGGGAATGCATAAGGGCATTTCGTTGTATGTGCAATCTTGTCACACTTGCCTGATGTGCAAACCTCGACCTGGAAAGCCCCCAAGTCTCTTGAAACCCCTCCCCACCCCAGAAAGACCATGGGGGGGAGGAAACAGTGATCTGGGTGGTTGTGGACTTGTTTTCCAAGCAGGCACACTTTTTTCTCCTCAGACAACTGCCAACGGCCAAATGTTTGGCCAAATTGTTTATGCATAACATTGTGAAACTCTATTCCCTTTCGAAGAAGGTGATCAGTGTTCCTGACACCAGAAGTATTTCTAACACGTCATCACCGACTCATAGACCAGAAAGGACCATAGATACTGCAAGCATGATATCTGAAGCACTATGCCCTCTGCTGGATCAAGTGATGAACCTCAAAAAAACTTTGAAACCCTCCAAAAAAGAACTCAAGGAAGTCAAGTCCACAACAGAGAAGGCAGCTAAAAAGATGCAAAAGACTGAGCATAATACTAAGACTTTGAACCAAGAAGTGGAATTAGCAGAAAAAGAAAGAAACTCAGGAAAGCAATAACTTTTACAGCTTCAAGTGGAAATATCAGCATATGTCCTTAGATTTCAAGGAGTGTCTGAAAATAAAGATGAAAATCTCAGGCTGATCTTAACTGAAGCATTGGTCCCCCCTGATGAATTGCGAACAAGGAACCTTGGAGTCAGACACTGATATGGTTTATTGGATTTATCTGGAATTTGTCAAGAAAAAATAATCTTCCAGGGGAAATATTTGTGAAATTTCTAAGAAGGTCAACAAGAGACTTGATTTTAAAAGCAACTAATGGGACACCTTTAAAAATCCAAGGAGCAGAAATAAAGACTTTGAAAGACATTCCATTTGAAATTCGGAAAAAGAAAAAGCAATATAAAAGTGTTACAACATATCTACAAGAAAATTCAATTCAATATCGATTGAATTTCAATTATAAGGGAAAAAAGAAAAGTTTGTCTCTTCTGAGAAAGCCAAAACCTTTTTGGAATTACAGCAGACTCCAGCAAAATCAACAGGAGAAGCAGTGGACAACAATGGTACGGATAAAAGCGAAGAAGAAGCAACAAGTGGCACTTCTGATTCTACATCGGCCTCATTAGGTGATTTTATGGACTTTGAATCCGACTCTGAAATAGGAGCGGCTGCTCCTAGATCCTACAAAGTCAAACTTCCCTTTAAGAAGAAGAAGAAACATAACCAAAAGAAGAAGCCTAAATGAAGACCTGAGAGTATATCTGGCAAACTGAAAAGAGATAATGCATTATGTTATTACTGAACTTTGAGCTAGTGTATTTCAATTTATTTTGTAACCATACTTAATGGGGAACTCCTAAATTCAATGTAGGCTTTTGAAGATCCTTGCCTGCTCTGTGTGATTTTAGAATAGAATGTAGTGTGTAGTTGGTAGAATGTAGAGAAAAGCAATAAAAAAGAGAGAAAAATATTGAAAAGTACCAGGCCCCAAACCAAGCCCTGTGGCACCCCACTGGACACCTCCCTCCATTCAGATGAAAAGCCACTGAAAGCTACTTTCTGAGTGCAGTTCTCCAATCAGTTTCCTATCCACCTAACTACCCTACAGTCCAGTCCAGAGTCCTTTAGCTTATCCATCAGAACATCATGGAGAACCCTATCAAATGCTTTTCTGAAATCCAGGTAAACAACATCAACAGTATTCCCTTAATCCAGTAAGGTCATCATTCGATCAAAGAAGGAAATGAGGTTGATCTGGCAGGATCACCAAATTGCCCTTTAGATGCTCGCAGATAGATCCCTTTAAAATCTGCTCCAGTATTTTCCCTGGGACAGAGGTCAGACTGGCGGGCCTTTAGTTTCTTGTGTCATCCCTCCTTACTTTTTTGAAAATTGGGATAACATCTGCCTTCCTCCAGTATTGTGGCATGTCTCCCATCCTCCAAGAAGTCTGGAAGATGATGTATAAAGCCTTGGTAGACTCTCTAGAAAGTTCTTTGAGCACTCGTGGGTGCATACCATCTGGCCTGGGGGATTTGTTCTCATTCAGTGCAGCCAGGTGCTTCTTTACTTCTCTGTCCATGTCAACCAGCAGCCCAGACAGCGTGCCTTGCCTACTACCCTCTCTAGACATTTTGCCTTTTCTGTATTAGCCCTTTTCACTGGCTTTTTGTATACATATTTGTTACTACTTATAGTTTTTCATAATAATAGACTACTGCATAATTCGGGGTCTATATCATAATTTATTTATATACATACACTTACATGCAGTATTACTGTTATTTTAATATTATATGAGATTTGCAATTTACAGGATATTTTGTTTCACTGGCATTGGGCCCGTAGCTACTTTAGGGCATCTCAGGGCCACACCTCCTTAATTTACAGCCATGCCCTTCAAGTTCCTCTATCAGAAAACATGTTTTTTAAAATAGGTATTTGTGTATTAATCAATTCAGCCACACTGTGCCTTGCTCCATGGTTAGCTGGCTGCCAGCTGGTCGTGCACTGCCTTCTCCAGTCCTCACTTTCTATGCCCTGCTCATGATTAGGCTGCTGGGCTCCCTTTCTCTCCACCAGCTGGCATGAAAGGAACTGGTTTGGTGGCACCAAGGGGAAGGGCCAGTGCTGAGCTTGACTCACAATCTGGGATACAGGCTGGCACATCTGCCAAGTTGGGTGGGGATGGATGTCAATGGCAGAATTGTCTTCCCTTGCAATGCCAGGCGGTGCCTGCAGCATGCATAAGACAGGCAGACTGGGGCCAGACCAGAATGGATGAGAAACATCAGTGATGAGAACTTTTTTAATAGCACTAAAAGCACAGGGAGTGGGACAATATGGGGGTGCTTAGTGCTTTCCCCGATGCCTCTTACACAATATAAATTACCCTCTCCAGCTACTATTTGTACTACTCTCCAGTATGAATGCATAAAGAAACAGGATTGGAGGCTGTGTGTGATTTAGATACAGTTAAATACAGTTGGAGAAGATGGAGGGAGTAGTTAAGCTCTGTCCTCCCTTGATACTGTACCTCACCACACTCCATTTATTTCAGCACTGTTTCTCTTCAGCCTTGTTTGCAATCAGCAGCAAGATGTAGCTTCGCATGACCAGACACTCTACTTTTGTTTAAAAATAGACTACCCACTCAACTTTACTTGTGGCCAGGATCTCCTATGATGTTACATATAATTTCTGCCCACCTGCTTCTTGGGTTGCCAAATGACTCTGCCAGGGGGAATTTGAACAATGAAAAGCTGTTTCTCTCATTTGCATACAGTTTGACTGGGAGGACAATTCCCAATTAAATGTTTTAGGGGATAAGGTGAGAGTTTAAGCCAGAAAAAATTTCCCATTGGAAGAATGGAAATAAATGACAGTGATATATAGTACATGTAATAACAGGACTGAATAAGAAGTATTTACAAAAACAAAAATGAAACAAACTGGGGGTGGAGTAGGGGGAGTATGTACATCTGAGGCCATTTCACTGGACTCGTGATTCCTGGGGGGAAATCACTCCACAAATATTCCTAACGATAGGATAGCCATTCACAGTTTTAAGAGCGGCATGCATTAGAAATCAAAAGCTAGTCATAGTTATTGTCAGCAAATGTTTGCCATGGAAATATGTATGTGCATATAAAACATTTTCTACAGGACTAGTAATTGTATCATTTTACACTGCATACCTCAATCTCCTCAGAAAGCAGTTACTTCCCCATGCCAAGAAGATCAGAAGCATCCACATTCCTACCTGGTGTCAGCATACCATTGGCATGACATAAGTTACTACAAAACAGAACAATTCTCACAAAGAACTTATCCATTCCAGATATGCATGTAGCACATAGCATGTAATATGGATAGAACATATTATTTTCTGTTGCATTTGGGAAGAACTGTAGTCAGTTCAAGAAATTCTCAAAAGTCTTTCTACACAATGACCCGGCTGCATTTTCCCACAGGATTTCAAATAAATTCTTATACTCAGTAGGTAACATCCACAGAACTGTGTAACAGTTTAAATTTCAGTTGGAGCTGCACAGAGGGAACTGATAGACTACTTGCCACTGCCATCCTTTGAAGTGTGCAGAGACTACCCTAGAGGACTGAGTCCCAAAAGCTAAGGTCTGGGCCAAAGGTCACAGTAGACTGGCCCAACAGAGGGCAAGTGGGGCTGCTCTGGTACACCTGTGTACAAAGCCATAGGTGTTTACTTTTACACATTATTTACCACCAATGACATCATGACAATCATGAAGCAGTTGGGGAGGGGGAGAAGAGTGGACCTGGCTAAAAAGTGTTGAAGCCCCTTGAAGTAAATATGTTGCTCTGTTTAGTCACAAAAAGTGAAGAGCAGACATATGGAGGACCATGCATGTGTTACCTACTGTAAATGAAACTATGTGTATCAATTAATTTTCATTACATTTTTAAACTTTACTTTCCATCCAACAGTTGATTCTCAAACACAATTAAAAGACAAGAGAAATCATACTTTAGGATGGAGTTTTAAGCTGGATCTGAGCATAAGTGCATGGAAAAGTATCTAAACTCCTGTCTCCAACCCCTTGGATGGACTTAGCAATGGCAATCAGTGAATTACAGTGCAATCCTAATCAAAGTTACACCTTTCAAATTGTAAGAACATAAGAACATAAGAGAAGCCAATGGCTCATCTAATCCAACACTCTGTCACACAGTGGCCAAAAATACCAGGTGCCATCAGGAGGTCCATCAGTGGGGCCAGGACACTAGAAGCCCTCCCACTGCTGCCCCCCCAGCACTAAGAATAGAGTGCATCACCTGCCCCAGACTGAGAGTTTCTATCTATACCTTGTGGCTAATAGCCACTGATGGACTTCTGCTCCATATGTAACTGAATTCAGTGGGTTTAGAATGGTGTAACTCTGCTTAGAATGGCACTATCAGAAGCACAAAGTGGTCCATTACCACCAAACATATTGAAATGAACAGAGATTATTCTAGACAGTTTGTGAGATTAGGGATGGGGTACAAACCAGCTCACAAACTAAAGTTCATGGTGAATTTTGGCTGGTTCATGGTTCCCAAACTGAAGTTTGTGGCAGGTCAATCGGCATGAACCTTCTATGAACTTTCAAACTGCTTGTAGTGGTTTGTCAATGGATACATTTCCAGACAGGTTGTCTCCACTCAATTTAAATATTTACCAAACTTCTAAGCAACAGGGGAAGCAGAAATTGGAAGGCATGTAGAGGAACATCTGGGGGAGGTCCCCTGTGACTTTGATATCTCTAGCTTGCACAGAATCTGCTTTATACACTCCTGAACCTGCACCTGATTGTCCCAGAAAGCATTTTCCTGGTGGCACCTTCTTTGGGTGGCTGTAATTTGGACCCTGTAAACCCAGTCCTCAGCATACTTGGAGGACATGTAGATGAGAGTCAGCTGAAGATGCCCTGCAAGTTTGGTGTTTCTAGCATGCAGGGTGTGTGTGTCTTGTACTGCATCAAAAACCTCACCAGTTTGTTTGGTGGCTAAAAGTTCATAACAGTATATGGTTCGTAACCCAGGCATGCCATGAACCACAAACTAAAACTGCATTTTCCCAGGTTGTGCCCATCCCTGTTTGAGATTGCTGTCTGAAATAAACTGCTCCATGTCCCTTAATAAATTTCTATTCTACCAGGCTTTCACCTTTGGAGCTATAATTCTGCAAAGCACTGTAGAAATTATTGCGAATACTGCACCAGGCCCCAGAAGTATTCTCTTGCAAACTGTCAAATATGTGTCACTTCTTTTAAGGGCAAGGTGCAAAGACGTGTCTATATCTTAAACTACATAAATAGGCCACATGATTTTTCTCTGTCTGTTTCTCAGAGCTGATAACCGGCTCCCTAGGTCTGCTTCTTTGGACGCACATCTTCTGCAGAGTACAGAACTGCATAAGGTGACTTACTAGGACATGTGATTTCTAGCTACCAAGTGCAGATTGTTTGAGAAGGTCCAAGGTTGAAATTAATGCCAAGAGATATGGCAGAGTTCAGCATTCAGAGTTTGCATCATCATTTAAAATATGTATCATTCCTAAACAGTATTTAATCAGTAAATATAGTTGCAAATATTCTGATTGCATGAGGTGGCACTGATCATACAGCTATGGCCCTATCTATTATGGCTATTTTGATAAATTCAACAAGTGATACATAATAGCAGTAACAATAATATGAATTGCAATTTTGCATGGAAGTCACTTACATTTTTTTCCTTTGTAGGTGGATGGGATTGCCTGATTCAGGGGTCATTCCCTACCTTTAGATGCATGAGATACTTCGCAAAACCAAGGACCTCTGTGCTGTGCCATTCTAGAGGAGTGATACTCTGCATCAGAAGATACTGGGACATGACTCTGAACTCACATTTGTCTATGTGCAATATGGACATTGCTTTCCCCAAGCAAGCAGCTGTGTTGCCAGTGTAGCTGATAGCACCTAGACCTAGAATCCTGAGCATTTCACAGAATGAGAGACTTTCAAGTCCAAGAAACAAAATGCTTTTTTGGTTTTAGCAAGCATGGCTTAAGGAAAGACGACCAGAGCTGCATAACACTGACATTTTTTATTAGAATTCATTTGTAACAAATGGAACTTGTGTCAGCAAAGAACTGATTTTCATACAGACTTTCTTTCGCCACCAATGTAACGAAGTAAGAAAATAAAAAGCACGCCTTTCATTCTGTAAAACATTTACGCGTACTACTAATTAGAGGTAATTGTATTTTTTAACAAGCCATTTTACAAGGTTTTTTTTTTTAATTTTTCAGTCTAGGCATCCAAAACGAGAGCAAAGAACACAACTGGTATTATCTTTGTAAAGACACTCCAAGCTTGAATGGCAAAGCCACGTAACAGATGGATGATGGGACCTGCAGCCTTCTGATATTCTAGTGGAGTATCAGGGCATTCAAAAGAAAGAGATTAAAACTGTAAAAGGGTGGGGGAGAAGGGGAGGAAAACCTGCATTTTGTTGTTGCCCCTGCAAACTCCCCCCTCCCTTTAACATGTTATGTGTTATTTACATACACACAAGTGGATTTTCATAAGCAGTTTTCTTACAGATGGGTTCAAGTAATAATACTATTGGGTGTAGAATCAATAGGGCAGTGCATAGTAGAAAGGTATAGAAAGTGCAATTCTCCCTAGAGGACCCCTTCCCTTCCCCCAACCATCCTTGCCAATGTCTAACCATGCAAACCATTTTTTTTAAAAAAGAGCTAAAATAAAAGTTCTGTACAAATAATTTTTTATATATTTTGCGTATTTCTCCATTGTTAACTAATTACAAAATTATACATAACTACACATACATAGGTAAATAATAGCACCGTACTGGTTATGCTGATGAAACCAAATCCCAAGCTTGGTAAATGGCAGATAATGAGACCAATTAATTCAAAAAATTGAGAAAGAAAAGAATTGCTACACAAAAAAGTTACAGAAAATGGAATGCACATCAATGATTCTGACAGAGTTCCCTTTACAAGTAACTCCTGAATAGCAGTTTTGACGGGAACATGTGTGAATGTTATACTTTTTGTTTCCTTCTGTGAAGCACTCACTTTCAATAACAGTTTGCTTAATACTTTTCTTTTACAAACCAAAAACATTGTTGCAGAATGGAAGGCCTGATCTATTAATTGCCTTCAGGAGCAACAGGCCTTCCTGGAGCATGTCCACACAGGGCTTTCTAGAGGTATCAGCCATGCACATATGATCTCTACAAGCCACATGGGTTCCATGCACAGCCTGCACTGAACCCCTGATATCACCTGCACTGCAGGTTTCCTCAGAGCAAAGCCACACAAAACCTCCATGTGAAACAGTGCCTCCCTTTGGAGGGGGATATTGCTTTCTGCGCTTCCAATTTTGCACTTAATTACCAAACGGAGAACACAGAAAATTCCTGTGCAGACGTGCCTTTCGTCTGTGCTTCTAAAGCATAGCATTTTTTCAATCATGAGTGTCTGTTGACTGTACTTTTGGCTAAAAGCACAAGTTCATTGCATTATCTGGCACTTTCTGTATTCTTTGACAGAAATAAAAAGAAAACATATAGTGCACATTCTTCTCTGATTCTGGTGTAAATTAGAGAATCTCATTCTGAGGTAGCCTTCTATAATACTTTATTATTAATATTATTATTATTATTATACACATATACTTTTAATATTTTCCCATTTTTGCGCTTTTTAAGGTTTTTGTCTTTGTTTTTTATAAAAGTGCTCAAATAGAATGATTTCTAGTGTTTGGTCTTTTAATATATCTATTTCTGGTAGTGATGAATATAACATGGAAAAAATAAATTCTGAATCAAGATATTTGTGTTTGACATGGTAACAGGTTTAACCAAGATTAAGACAAGATAAAAATGGCTTCCTTTAAAGGAAATGATACCTTGTGTTGACCATCAGAAAAAAGATATAATGTGATCTATGTCCTGTGTTCATTTACTCAGCTTCACTGACCTAAAGTGGCCTCAAAGCATAAGTAAGATGAGCACACCTTGGCCTCAAATGAAATACAGGTTTAGAATTAAGAACCACTTTAATGGCTGCTCCTCTTGGCAGTAGGAGAGCCATCTCCTTCTTCCACAATGGCAATGCTAGATCCTAGTCACCAACATAATGGTTACGAATGCCAGTTTGGAAGGGGTTGTGCACTAGTAGTAGTTTGGACCATTGCTAGGAGTTCTGGCTAGATAAAGGGTCTCTGACTGCCTAATGGCCTTGGATGAATATTCACATTTAACACTTGGGTAAAGACCAGGAATGCATATTGTTAAAAGACCTCTTTGTACATCTATGGAAAATATAATGCTTTAATTGAAAGAGGAGGGGAGAGTGTAACAGAGAAGTATGAGTTAACTTACACAAATACAGACAGAACAAAACTTGAAGAAATGCTATCAAAACAGGCATCAAATATAAGGCACTCTAAATGCAAAAAATTAAAATTAAAAAACCTCAGCATTTCCAACAAATGCTGTATGCCACAAAACATTTCTGATTTAACAGAGCAACGTGAGTTTGGCTTTGCCCCATTATACATCATCAATGCAAATTTCTTACTGTATACTATAGACAATTACACGAGTGAATACATTTTTAAAACAGCTTGACAAGTATTATATTACAACATTCTCCCCTCCTAAGGGGATATGCACTGACCTTTCCCACATGCACACTTCCTATATTTAGTATGGTCTGTTATTGCACTAAGGTGTTACAAATACCAAACTTTACTGGAAGCTTTAACATTATAAATGTGAGTGTGTGTGAGTGTGTGCACACGCATGAACACACATGATTTCTGTCCTTTATTTTTGGGAAGGACTGAGATTCAAGTATCACTGATGTGCATTCCGCATTTCCCCTAGGAAAAGAAAGAAAGAAAAAGAAAACCTTGAAATGCAAAAACGTTCAGAAATATCGTTTGGACTCAGTGTAGCATTTTGGATTTTATCCCACAGCTCCAACAAATCCAAGTAATGGAAGAACCGATATGTGTGTGTGTGTGTGTATACATATATTTATTTATAATTGTGTGCATTTCTGTCTATCTATCTACGTGTATTGCTGTAAATAGATAGAGAGACAATCAAAGAGATATACATATATTTATAGATAGAAAGAGAAAGGTGTGTGTTTTTGTGTATTAGTAGCAGCTTTATACTTTGCGCTTCCCTGTTGATTCCAAAAGAAACTAAAACAAAGCCTTCCATATGTAGATTAACTGATTGATATTTCATTTAAAAAAATTGAAATCAAAACGCAAAAGTAATACCTACATGAGGATGTGGTCCTGGAGATAAATATAGGGCTGCACAAAAATGTGCAATTTTTCAAATTATTTAACATTTCTACAGCGAGATATTACAAATAACAGTTCTACAGCATAAAAAAACTACAATTCTGAAACAGAAAAATGAACAGTTATGCAACTTTTTAAAATCACTTCATTGAATGATAAACTTTTGTTCTTAAAAAAAGAAAAGAGTTTACACAGTTAAAAATGAAGCACAGGTCAGCAGTATCTTTACAATACTAAAAAACTAAATCAAGGACTTTCTTTTTAAACATTCGCCCTTCTCCCTCCCACCCACCCCAAGTGTTGTTTATGAGCAATATGGTGAGAAGGGGAGATGTTGAAGCAAAGAGTCCATTTTCTTTTTTCCAGAGGAGCCAGGTACTGGCTTTTTAATGAGCATCTTGCCCTGAATTGCAGTCCTTCCAAAGTTAGCACTGTTAACAATCATGCAATCCTGAACAAGATGATGGTTCTTTGCAGGAATTTCCTCTTCCCTTTAATGTCAACCAAAGCTGAATCCTTGAGGTACCTGTAAAATGTAATCCTTCAGATGCCTCAACCAGTCAGGATTCTTCTATGTTTCTGGTTTAGATTTATTGAACTGTGAATTGTTGGTCCACCTGGAATAGTGCTTTTTTTTCTTTTTAATATTTCCCACTAATTGGTCTTTAGTTAAGAGTAAAGAAGTACTTCTCAAGCACACTGTATGGCTCAGAAGAGGCTCTCTGGATCTTAAAGGGCCTGTAGTTAAAAATCCAGGTTGGGTCAGGGTTTTTTGTTTGTTTGTTTTGTTTACGTTGCATAGTGATCAAAGCTGCCAAGGTATTCTAGTGCGGCTCGATAGCAGAACTGGTATTGATCCTTCAAAAGAGAGAGAAGAGAGATTAAAATAAAACTATTTGTTGTATGTTCTGGCTATGGACTTCATGCAGACAGAGCATTACCAGCCTTGTAACCCTGATTAAGTGAACAAGGAGTGGCCAGAGGCTTCTGACAGGCCTGTAGCTACAGTGGGGCATCTCGGGGCTAGGCCCCCTGACTTGCTGGCAAGGCCCCCTGACTTCCCATCTAGCCCAGAGTGTCATGGCCTTCTCCCCCAGATTAAATTGATTAGCCAGTGCCCCCTAAGAAATTTAAATACCCCCTGACTTTAAAAATCCTGGCTACAGGCCTGGCTTCTGAGCTCTTTCCTCATGGCCTCTAGCACGATCTCCCTGTTCCATGACCTCTTGCATTTAGCCAGTTTGGTGTAGTGGTTAGGAGCATGGACTCTAATCTGGGAGAACTGGGTTTGATTACCCACTCCAAGACTTGCAGCTGCTGGTGTGACCTTGGGTCAGTCACAAGTTCTCTCAGAGCTGTTTTCTCAAGGGGAGTTCTTGAGAGAGCTCTCTCAGCCCCAACTACCTCACACGGTGTATGTTGTGGGGAGGGGAAGGGGAAGGAGATTGTAAGCTGCTCTGAGACTCCAAGTGAAGGGCAGGGTATAAATCCAATCTCTTTTTCTACTTTAACACCCGAATCAATACTAACTGCTGTTTCCATTTTAACCAGGATTTGCCACTGTATGTACACAGAGTGGTAAGTTGTGACAAATCCTGGACTCTGTAACTTGCATTTTTACACTAATATTTGCAAGTATGGATGTACTAGGAATAAGGCCCGTTGTGGAAATAAATACAACAGGCTCTAGAAAGAGGCTCTGGGAGAGTGCCCCAGCTTTGGGCACTCAGTGACAATTTGCTGTGGCAATCTCAGCAGGGTATAATGACAGAGTCCACCATTTTCTCCAGAGGAACTGATCTTTGCTACCTGAAGAGCAGTAGTAATTTTGAGTGATCTCCAGCCCACCCCCAAGATTGGTTACAGTGGTTCCCCAGGAGGGAGTGGCTGGTTTGGAGGGTAGAGTCTATGGCATTGTACCTGTCTGAGGTCCCACCCCTCCTCAACACTCACCCTCTCCAGGTTCGACCCCTCAAATCTCCAGGAATTTCCCAACCTGGAGTTGACAACCCTATCTCCTTCCTAGCCAACCATCAACCTACCTTTAGTTTTCCATCTCCTCCCCCCTCCCTCCTAGAGAACAGCTGTAAATTTGAGTGATCTCCAGCCCCCACCTGGAGATTGGCAACAATGGTTCCCCATCAGGGAATGGCTGGATTGGAGGGTGGAGTCTATGGCATCGTACCTGTCTGAGGTGCCACTCCTCTTCAAACCTCACCCTCTCCAGGCTCCATCCCTCAAATCTCCAGGAATTGCCCACCTGGAGTTGGCAACCTGATCAGAACTGGGCCCAATGAGTTTTCTCCCAAAGGCCAACATAGGTGTGGAAAGGGCCTTTTACTGACAGAGGAGAAAGTACAGGTGCCAACTCTGATTAGGAAAATACCTGGAGATTTGGGGGGGTGGATCCTGTGGAGGGCAGCATTTGGGGTGTGTGTGGAAGGACTCAGCAGGGTATAATGCCATAGAGTCTACCCTCCAAAGCAACCATTTTCTCCCGGGGAACTGATCTCTGTCATCTGGAGGTCAATTGTAATAGTGGGAGATCTCCAGGTCCCACCTGGAGATTGGCAACTGTAGGGGAAAGTCAGCTGCACAGCGGGGAGTTGAAGAAAATGGTTTGATGGTTGCTTGCCCACCTCGTTAGCCAGCCAGCCATGCTGAAGCTAAGCAGGAGAAAGAGCCTTTTTCCATTTATTCTGACAGGAAAGTGGCCGTTGGGGAGGGGGTTATGGGCGGGGGAGGGGGTATGCTGAAAGTCCTTTGTTTTTTTACTCACAGAACCAAGCTTGGCTGCCTACCAACAGCCACTGAGGGGACAGTCCCTCACAGGAGTCAAGAGAACTGTCTTCCTCAGGAGAGAGAGCTGTCTGCCAGGGGGAGTGGGTGGGGAAGAGGAGCAGACCCAGCACCCGGCCAATGGCACGCGAGTACTCTTGAGTGGTGGCTGATGGGCCAATGGCTGAGGGAGGGCATTTTACAGCCAATGGGAGCGCATGGAATCTTGCAAAACCAAAAGATAATTATTTATAAGGAGAGATATGGCTGAGTTCAGACTGGCAATTTGCCCCGCTATAGCCACTTTTCAGCCTCGTTTCCCAAGCGGATTAAAAGGGGCATTCACAAAGGCACATCTGCCTGGCGTTCCCCACCTGTAGGCAACCCGTGCTGTTCCGCTTTGCTCCTGTGTTAAAAAGATACCTGTTACATGTGGTAGCAAATCTCAGAGAGTGCCTTTATCCCACGTCAGTCCCCTTCCTGGAAGTGTGAATGCTCAGCCGAAAAGCCGGGAGCAACTTGAATTGCTCCCAGCACATATGATTGTGCTCTGCTCTACTGCATAAGGCATATATGATTGGCTGTGCTCCGCTCTACTGCCCAATCCGCAACGGGATCCTCCCCAAATTGGCTGGATGCCTATGTGTGTATGGGCGCATGAACACTCAGGCACCCATACACACATAGGCATCCAGCCGATTTACCAGGGAAAAGCTGTTTAAGCCATGCCTCCAGGCCAGCAGTCTGAACACTCCCGCGCCTCCTCCCGGTATGATCCCACATCTGTCAGCCCCGTGTGACTGGGGAAACCCAGAACAGTTTATTCTGGGGCTTTTTTGTCACGACTGGCTCCCGCTGCAAACTGCCAGTCTGAACTCAGCCTATGTGTGAGTGAATGGTATACATGGCATTTTAACATGTAAACATAAAATCAGTCTTTGCTTTAGCCCATTTTCTAGTTGGAACTTATTTGTGTTTATATAGAGGATTAGAACCTGTGAAGGATTTCTTCAAACAGCTCACTGATTTCCCTCTCCATTGCAGACCCTTGACTCCCCACTGATGCAGTTACTGGTGGTCCCCTGTCTCTGAGGAGAAACATTTTAGGAGGCTATTGGAGCTGCAGAAGGAAGGGGGAGATGAGGAAGGTCTGCTCTGTTGATGAAAATCCCTTCCATCTGTAGAAATATGCCACAGTATCCAAGCCATAGTGAGAGGCTGAGTTCAGACTGGCAGTTTGAAGTGGGAGCCAGTCATGGCAAAAAAGCCCTGGAACAACTGTTCTGGGTTTTTCCAGTCATACTGTGCTGACTTATGTGGGAGCATACTGGGAGGAGGCACACGGGAGCGTTCAGACTGCTGGCCCGGAGACTCTGCTGTAAATGGCTTTTCCTGGTAATTCAGCTATGTGCGCATGAGCGTATCCAGCCGATTTGGGGAGGATCTCATTGCACCGGCACTGTATTGGGCGGTAGAGTGGAGCACAGCATATCGCTGCTGCCTTATGCGCAACGCGGGTTGCTCCTGGCTTTTCGGGTTGGCATTCACGCTTCCCGGAAGCGGAATGTAGCGGGATAAACAGGCTCTCAGGGATTTGCTACCGCTTTTATCAGGTATCTTTTAAATGTGGGAGTGAAGCAGAACAGCACATGTTGACTATGGGTGGGGAACGCCAGGCTGATGTGCCTGTGTGAACCCCCCCTTTAATCTGCTTGTAAAACGTGGCTGAAACGTGGCTATAGCGGGGCAAACTGCCAGTCTGAACTCAGCCAGAATACGTATCAACTGAGGCAAGGTGTTTTTTTCTGTGTTAAGATTAACAGAAAGTTATTCCAGCTGGGGTTGTTCTGTAGAGATTCTGAAAGGTAAGACATTTCATGTAGAAAAGCTACAGATATTGACACAGAAAAATAAATAAATATAATGCTAGATTAGTTTTCAGGAACTAATGGGATATAAAGGAGATCCCCTCCCCCCTTTTGCTTAGGCCATCTCTACACAATTCAGTGGCTCAAGTGGTTAAGACGCTGAACTGCAGGCTCTGGAAGGTCAGTAGTTCAGCAGTTCGAGACCCGGGTGCCGCATGACAGTGAGCTCCTGTCTCTAGTTCCAGCTCCTGCCAACCTAGCAGTTCGAAAGCAAGAAATTGCAAGTAGATAAATAGGTACCACTTCGGTGGAAGGTAACAGCGTTCCGTGCACCTTGGTGTTTAGTCATGCCGGCCACATGACCACGGAAACGTCTTTGGACAGCGCTGGCTCTTCGGCTTTGAAACGGAGATGAGCACTGCAACCCTAGAGTCGGATTCGACTGGCTTTCGAGCAAGGGAACCTTTACCTTTACCTTACACAATTCAGATAATGAAAAATAAATGGAATTTACTCTTCAGTTTTGCCACAGTGAGTAACCAGATTCTGTGGTAAGATACCTTTAATGATCTAATTGTATTTGAAGGGAGATTTGTTTTTAAAATTGCTTCCTCCACAATCTCAGCAACAGTGTACAGTGGTTTATTTTTAAATATGAGTATAATACACAAAAATCAAGGTAGAAAATTTCAGTAGACAGCATAAAAACCCATCACATACATTACCAATATTTATTGACATTGCGATAATGTTGAAAGAAGTGAAAAGAATATGATGCATGTTTGTTTAATGGTGCTTATAGTAAAAAAAGTCCAAAGAATTAGCGTCAATTAACTGGGTTTTAGGGTGGGATCAGGACCTTGCAGTCAAAGTTCTGACTGATAAGTCCTAATAATTTAAAAGTCTGTCTACTAAGGCTCCTCTGTGCATTCTGTAAATCATGTCCCCCCCTTCATTTGTGGCAAGAAAATGGATGTCATGTTTTTCTTGCACGGAGATTGTCACTGAGGAGAATGCATATATGTTCTGAACATTTGCTGTTCCATCCAACCTGTTCCACTAGCTGCAATGCTGCAGATCTCCTCTTATCCCTTGTCAGCACCAGGGGAAAGGGAGGGCTCCTTTTGCTCCCATTTCTCATTGGCCATGCTATCTATGCTCTTTTTTTCCCTTGTAGCCATATGCTCTGCTAAGTTCCCTGTTTCTTAGGAGCGAATAAATGTTTCACAGTGGGGAAGGATGGCCAAAATAAGTGAGCTCTTTATCAGCCATGGAGTGAAAAGGTGATCTGTTGCAAGGAACTGGATGGTAAGATTTATGGAGATGACATCCTAAGCCCCAGAACAAGCATGGGATACACATGGAATTCACTGCCACAGGAGGTGGTGGCGGCTACAAGCATGGACAACTTCAAGAGGGAACTGGATAAACATATGGAGCAGAGGTCCACCAGTGGCTATTAGCCACAAGGTATAGATAGGAACTCTCAGTCTGGGGCAGGTGATGCTCTGTATTCTTGGTGCTCGGGGGGGCAACGATGGGAGGGCTTCTAGTGTCGTGGCCCCACTGATGGCACCTGGTATTTTTGGCCACTGTGTGACAGAGCATTGGACTGGATGGGCCATTGGCTTGATCCAACATTGGCTTCTCTTATGTTCTTATGTGGGGAGGCATGTCTTGCTATTCCTATAGGCACAAATTTACAGGGAACATCTGTGCCACATAGCATACATATATGTATTCTCCTCTGTGAGAATCTCCATGCAAACAACAAGAACAAGAACAAGAACAACAACATGACATCCATTTTCTTACTACAAATGAAAGGGGGGAAATTTGTTAAAGTCTGCATACAAATGTCTCGATGAGATGCTTTGGATTCAGAATAATGGTTGTATTAGTGTCAGCCTCAAAAGACAAGCAATGCCGGCTATTCAACATATGTACACCAATGTCTTGTGTGTAAAAAAAAAATCACACAGAAATGGAGGGTAGAGGGTTCAAGTCTGTAAGTTGCTTTTCAGTGCCAGGGCTGAAGTCTTAGAACACTTGTACACTGTGCTTCTGAACATGTGTAGAATTAACTACCTCACCAATAAACTGCTACTATTCATTCACTAGCCCTGCCATCCCAATTATAGGTGTGGTACAATATTAGGAGTTCCATATAGCCTGAACACCTCTCTTTTTATTAATTAAAAATTGCCTCCACCTTCTTTGCCAGCATATTACACTGTCGGGAGGGCAGAACTACTAATCTCTACAGGACTCTGCTCCTCTACCTAGCAATTCCTAGCAATTCTCCTTAAAATTACATCTTTTCTTCACAACTGCCCAGCTCCAACCCACTGTCCTGGAAAGCTCTTGTTCTTCTCAGAGCTACACTTGCAACAGTGGTCAGCTGAGGATAGTTTCCTCTACCATAGATGAACCCAGAGAACAAACTCTCTCCTTTTGTCTGCCACAAAAGAAACACAGTCAACCTGCCCTCCCCCACTTTCTGAGACCTGCACTAAATGGACAGACTTCGGAGGAAAGGCAGGATTTGGTGGATAAGAAATGTGGCTGTATCCCTTTCTTCCTCAGTAGATAGGATAGGTTATAGATCACAAGGGAGACTACCATATTCATTTCTAGCACATCTATATTTCATCAGAATGCCCCACCACCACAAACACAATATAAGATAAGGGACAGCTGAAGGAACCATTGGTACAAAAGTACCAATCACAAAAAGGGTCAGAAAATATGATTTTGATAATTTGTTGATATTCCACATATTCTGTATGCATGGATGTTATTTTTCTCACCTCCGTCTGTACCATGGCTGGCCGTTGTGTCCTTAACATTTTGACTGTCTGGAAGATATCTACAACACCTTCATATCTCATTCTTTCCAAAACGATGCTCAAGGTTATGAACACGCCTGTTCTTCCAACACCCGCACTGTTGCAGTACAGAAAAGAAAATAAAGAAAATAAAGAATATGGATGTACGTTGTACTGTAGGTATGCTCTGCTACACATTACATGCCTTGGATTTTCATTTTTTTTAAATGAAAACTCTAAATATAAAGGGATCATTATGTGGTAAACTCACATGGATTTGACAATGAAATAAGTCAGGAATTATTTGAAGGGAATACCATTTTCTACCAATTAAAGAACAGCCAGTTTGTGATAATGAAACTAGGGCCCTCATTCCTAACTAGGGATGGGCACAAACTTTGTGTTGAGATTGAGAAATGACCATTATTGGTTGTTGACAAAAAATCTGTGCCACAGAGAGGCATATTGTCTAGGTTGTGAAACAGCAGGGGTGGTCTGACTCACACTAGAAAATGCCAGAGCTGGCTAACCATTTGTCTGAGGCAACAGTTTCCTGGAAAAAGCTGGAAACACTGTCCTTTCATGTTTTTCAATGAGGTATTCTTCAAGTCTTCAGTTTTTGCTACTAAGTATCTAGAGAAGTCATGAGGAGACCAATTATGATACAGGGAATCTCCAAAGGGTTAGTAAGGTAAAGACTGCAGAAAACTGTAGATTCAGCTAATTCAGAGTGACTTGGAAAGCAAATTCAAATAGTGTGCCATATTTTCAAATACAGAAACTAGTGCTTTCTAAGGAGATTTACTCAGTCTCAGACCAAAAGCTGAACTGAACTGTTAATGATTGCACAATGTTTTGCACATTATTATGTAAAGGTGGTACAGAAGTCATGCAGTATGATACAAGTTCACACACTGTACCAAACTGCTGTTCTTGTATAAAAACTGTGTAGTTGTGCATCAGGAGTATCAGGCAGTTGGTCTTTCTACTGCCCAAGCCCCAGAGAGGTGTTACATATGGCTGATGGGTAGGCCATTGACCTTGCATTGACTACGGATTTTATATTTCTAAATGCTACATAAGAAGCATCAAATGTTCTGCACATGGTAAAAAGTAAAAATTTAAATGGTTTGGTTGCTCCACTGAGACATCCTATCAGCTGTACAGCCATTCCTGGCTAAGGTCTTCCTCTGGGTCTTCCATGGTTCAGAAAGCTCTTTTCCTTCTGCTTTTGTTTATGGATCTTCCTCACAAGACCTTTTCTTAAAGATAAAGCCAAATGGCAGGGTTCTGACCACACAAAAGGCCCTCATAGCTTTATAACCAGCAAAGGTTTTTCATTATGTGTTAAACACAACATTTTAATCTATAATGGAATTTAGAAAGCAATTTATTAAATAAGAGAGCATAAAAATATTTTAGTTCACTATGTAGAACTTTAATATGCTAGAGCTGTATCAAAATGAAAATTAAAAATGAACAACACAAAAAATCTCTCTCTGTCACCCATAACTCACAAACCTTGGATTATTATTTGTCTGAGACAGAACAGGTGGATTCAGACACAACATAAAACCTCAGTTTTACCTCTAACCATTGTTCAGTCTGGTTCATGAAACCAGGAATTGCTCTCAAATGATCATGGAATCCTGGCTTGTCTTGCCATTTACCTGTTCTACACAGGTCAACATCTTGATTTATGTGCACAGTGTGTGTACACTAGAAAACAATGGCCTGGAAGGAAACACACAATGTTGTACAAGCACATGCAGAGTGGCTGGAGCACAGGCTCAGAACTCTTTTAAAGAGACATTGGACTGCATGGATCCCAGCATGCTCTTTACATTGGCTGTCAGTAATCTTACAACCACCATGAATCAAAGGTTAATATTATTATTGCCTCTACGTTGTTAATGGGAGGCTGAGAGAATAATGCCTTGCCTAAGGCCACCTCCTGATTACTTTCTGGTTCAGTGCCACTCACACAGAGACTGTAATTTGCATTCTTCACTAATTTACCCTGTTGTCAAATCATTCCATCTGTACCTCTACTTCAGCACACAGAAGTTACCACATCTTTTTTGCTGTTATTTCAAATGGGCTTATGATGAAGGATAAGCAATGCAGCCATACCTGGATTTCTTTTACTTTTACTTACCTACAGTGAACAGAGATTGGTCCATCTTGCCCAAACTGCTCTTTCGTTTTATGCACTTGGCCTATGAAGTCAATGAACCCTTCTCCTGACTTTGGCACTCCTTGTTCAGGCCAGTCAGTGAACTGGAACTGCCTCACTGTTCGGGACTGGCCATCCTTTAATAAAAGGCACAGATATAGCACATGAAAGTCAGTAGGGCAGAAAACAATATTCAGGGTGGGGGAGAGATAAACCAGCAAGAAACATAATGTGCAACAAGCAAAAATAGTGAAGATGGCAGTTGCTAAGATACTTCTAACTGCAATGCTGACGAGCCTGTGTTTCCTCCTTGTTTTGCAGTTAGCAAAACCACATTGACATAAGAGTGCAATTTCATTAACCACAGTGATGCTCAAATTACTCCCAGCACTGGAGAAGATGTTGTCTGACATTTAGATCCTGGAAAAGCAGACTCTAAGGACAAGGAAATTGTGAGCTAGTTAAATGGGACTTCTTTTTTTTGCTCAAGGTTAATGTTTGTGCAAGACAATGGCTTGGCAGGCAACAAAATCAAAAGCCTCTTTAAAA
The DNA here is from genome assembly GCA_029375565.1 of Gekko gecko. Classification (NCBI taxonomy): domain Eukaryota; kingdom Metazoa; phylum Chordata; class Lepidosauria; order Squamata; family Gekkonidae; genus Gekko; species Gekko gecko. Next base: position 126,276,908 of record JAPDNY010000007.1, read on the forward strand.
ACCACTAACATTTCCCATTTGGCCAGAAGAAGTTTCAAAGTTCTTCACACTGCCTTTCAACTATGATCTTCTTATTTGGCAAAGCCATCTCTAGGGGCATATCTTCACTGAAGGGCAGTTTCCAGTGTCTGGAATATGCTTATTCAGGGCTTCCAATCCCAGTTGTCCCTCTGACACATAGCAAATGGGAATGATACTGGAGCCAACTTAAATCCTAGTGTCTGTATATCCCAAAACATGTGGTCAGTGGAAGTTGTAGCGTGTGTTGCAGTGTTATCTCCATCCTCATAAGATACTGCATTTAGTGCTAGATCACAAAAGGAGAAGATAATGATAGTTTGTATTATTTTAATTAGCTTCTTAAGTCCACAGAACTTATTCCTTTGCATGTAAAGCTAATCAATTGTGGCACATTGATAGCTGGTGTGTGTGTATGGGGAGAGAAAGATAATCCTGGTTTGGATAGATCCAGTGAAGTGCCAGTGAAAGGCACTTACTGATACCTATTGTTCCTTCTTCCCCCTTCCCCAGCAATCAAGCCTTCTGGAATCTCTGAGAAGAGACAAACAGGTGAGATTGACTCTACCTTGCTCTTGTGCTAGAGGTGCCCCTTATGCCAAGGGAGGCTTGGATGGCAGGGGGAAAAAAGGCATCTGGCTTTTTATCTACATGGGTCTTGTGACCTCCAGCATCAGCTTTTCAGAGGTCTTGGTAGGTTGCTGGTTAAAAGCAGGAAAGATCTGCATTTAGAAGCACCTTTTCATTAGGTGCTTCCATACTCTGCTTCACTGGCTGGTTGCCTGGAGGTGATTTTTACTTGCCACAGGTAACTAGGAGAATGAGTCTTTACAAGCTATGCCCTTTTTACTGAATGTGCTATTTGTGATATGGGCCCCTGTCAGATTAAGAGTACCCTTGAGGTTTTAACTTTCTAATCATCTATGGGACAGCAATCTCGAAGAGTCACTGTCAGATCAGTTCAGTGATCCAGACATAAAAAGTCTAGCTCTTGTTATATATCAAAATGAAGACATTGTAGGAAGCTCTCTGCTCAATCAGACCGTTCCATATACCCCAGAATCACATTTCCCAAAATGGCCAACTATAAACCCAGTTTATGGCAACAACCCTTCCCGGCTGTTGCTAGTAAATTCAATCCCTTATAATTTTTACAATCATATTGCAAAAGGGAGTTATTACAACTCCCCCCCCAAGCCTATCTGTCACTGAATCACAGCAAGCATCAATGCCTGGCTTCCATCATATCTTGCTTTGCATGCAAATTGTCAGTAGAGTGTGCAATGCAATACATACACGGGGGGGGGGGAACACAAGGGATTTGAGTGCAACTGCTGCGCTTGCTCATTTTTGCACATTGTCAATCTGTGTAAGCAGTGACATTTAATAGAAGTGACACAAATTGAGCTATTGCTGTTAACCTTCATGCCTTCTGGATACCTCACACTTCCTGAAGGCATCTACTTTCCCGCCATGGTAGGAGAAACAGCAGATGCCATGTCACCGTGCCTGTAAGCAATAGCTGAGGCGTTGTACAAGGAGAGGAGAAAAAAGCTATTGCCAGATGCCAGTCTCTTAAAACGGCACTTTTTGCCGAATGAAACCAATGAATAACTGCAATGATTATGGGAATTCCGATAAAGCAGCTTGGAAGCTGGAGGCAAGAAAAAATAATTATTCCCCACCAAAGCAGTCAGTTGTGATTGCCTTGACATGGAGGTGAATATAGGTTGCTTAAAATAGCAAACACAAATGATAACTTGGTTCATGTTATTGCGCTAGCACATCTGCAGTATCTTTCACATTCCTCAGGTACATCATTCAACAACAGCATCTAGGGAGAAAGAAGGTTTCTACAATCTGTGCAATCAGTAAAGCCCAATGAAAAATTATAGGCTTGGTTTACTCTTATAAAGGCCAACAACTTATCTTGCTCATTTTAAAAGGCAATGACTTCTCTTTTGCCTGATTAAAGCATTTGGTGGCTAGGTGTTACATTCATGTGCATAAAGTATGAAAACACACATTCAGAAACCTTTAAACTATTTGTAGCAGTGTGATGAGATGCTCTTGAACCAAGGACCATTTTTTGCCCCATTAAAAGTGCTTTTTACTTGAGAGGAAATTGCACCAATTTATTTGAGACTGACATACCACACAAATCATAAAATCTGATAGCAAGTTATTGCTACTGTAGCAACAAGCCATGGTTTTATATGGCCATTACAATACCATATTGGTATTGCAAGCAGCCATGCTAGCAAGAATGTTTAGGACTGCAGTTTGCTAACGTTGTCATCTGAAAGATCAGTGCTATCTGTTGCTGCCAATGTATTTTAGGTTAATAATTTAGTGCCTACAGTCTCGTGAGGAAGTCCAGCACAGAAGACCAGAATGAGTCTACAAGGCCCATTTCTATTCTTCTTTAACTACTGAAATGTTCTCTAAGGCTGACAGCATAAAAGCTATGTGATGGCAGAAAGCTAGCACAAAATCTGTCTGGAAATCAACCAGTTCTCACATAGCTGACATTACGAACTGTCTGTCCTCTCATTTAATGAGATGCTAACTTTTGTCAGCCAACAAAGGAATGCCAAGATTCTATTAACAAATTTGGATCAGATCCTCACTAGCTAAATTGGGTGTTAGCTCTCCCTGACTCCTCTTACAACAAAGCTGTAACACCTTTGGACAACCCTTGTAAACACTATTTTACCAGATACAGATGTGCACACATACCTACCCCTTCTGCAGCTTTGCTTACTAAAGAGTTAACTGATTCCAGTCTCTGTCTTAGCCCTTTGAACTGAATGACCATCTGGATTTCTATCTTGCCTGTCACAGCAGATAAAATCAAAGGCCTTTTGAAGAGATTATGCACACTACAGAAAGTGATTCTCACAGACATCATTACTATGGAAGCCCTGTGTGCAACTGCCCCAGCTTGTTGACCCTGATAGTTTACAGGAGGATATAAGCGTAAAGCAATAAGCAGCAAGCCATTCTGTGGCACACCTGAACTTTCCATTGCAATTCACCCTGCAACTCAGGAATAGTGTCACACCCCCAAATTACATGGAACCACTGAATCCAATAAAGGTCCCTGATAATAAAAAGAGCTGGCAACATAAGACTGCGTTTGCTGTTTTCAACATGTGCAAAGCAACAAAAGGAAAAATAGCCACAACTAGATTATACTTTTTTCCTTTATATATGCAGGAGGGGGGCGGTGACAATCATGATTGCAGTGATACATAGAAGGCTTTGAGTATTCTGTGGCTCAACACACAGACCACAGAAGAAGCATCAATAGAAGCTAACAAATGCCCATCATAACGAGTGAAGTGTGTATATTTCAAAGATCCTGGTGTGCTGTGTGTGTGTTTATGGGGGGATAATAATTGCCAGTATATTAAGTACATCCCTGTAGAACTCCTGTCATTGTGGTTTTGGCTACCTTGTACCAAGAGCAGAGAACAGTTTTTTTCCTCATTGCTTTCCTTTCTAATTATCTTGTATGAACACATCAGCATGATGGTATTGGGATTATTCTTCATGAGCCTGCTTTTATCCTATGCCTGTTTAAAGCATTTCAATCAGCATCAGACTAATGCTTCACACACCATCTGAACTTGTGCTGAAAGCCAGCAAAGGTGAATTTATGAACAGCTGACTCCCTTCTCAATGGTTGGCTGATGCTTTGATGGCAATTGTCACAGAGTTAGTAATAATAATTACTTTGCATTTGCCTTTCAAGCGTTCAAAGTGCTTCACATGCATTATCTCAGTAATTGCAGACATCTGAAGACTTGACAATGGAGTAGGGATGTTGGCATTGCAACAACACAGTTCACTCTGCCCTTAACAGCAGAGGTTATCAAAGTCCAACCAATTCTAACAGAATGGTGACAAATGTCATTGTAATTGTCATTCTTAGACTTTTAAAATCTGATTCCAAATGCATGTCCTTGGGGGCATTTCCCACTGGGTTCATTTAACCCAAACTGATTAGGGCTGCAGTTTGAAAAACAAATATCTTATGAGAGTCATGATACTTAAAGTGGAGTTTGGCTCCAAACAACGGACATTTTCTTTGCCCAAATTAACTTCTTCTAAACTCCACTGTTTTCAACAGAAGTGTTATGCTGGTGTTTAAATCTCTCCCATTGAAAACAACAGGATTAAAAATGCTTTATATTGTTCAGCTCAACAATTATGTCTGCTATTAGATTTTGCAAACCAAACCCTGGCCTCATTTGGCTGTTAACAAGTCCCCTGGATGACTGCCATTTGTGTGTTCCTCCTGCACTTTTTAATTTCTAGCCAATTTTAGTAGCAGAAGAACTGAGGAGAGGACAGCCAGGAATCTTAGGAAGCTGAGCTGGAGCGTTTAATGGGCACTCAAATTGTTCCATGTAAAGACAACACTGTTAAGTTTCTTTAATCAATGTTATTGCTACAGGGCTTTCAAAAATGAAACAGGCTAGGAGTTTATCCTGCCATCAAGTGCGAAGTGTTACAAATCACAGCTTGAAAATGGCTATAGTCAGGCCTGTAAAATGTTTATATACAGTTAATCTTATATCAGTGCTGAACCTCCAACTCAGCCATTCAGATAAGAAATGCAAAATGAAAATTAGCCAGTCAGGGTCATGCCCATGTAGCTCTTCTCTGCAGACAGATTAGAACGCTGAGGAATACGTTATGCCAAGAATCAAATTATAATGTGTAAAGCTTGTCAGGCTTCCCTTAAGAATGCTATTTGCTCTGCAGTTTTTAAATCACACCACATTAACCTTCAAGCTCACATGACCTAAAGGGCTGCTGTAGAACAACAATGTATTTACAGGCTTAAGTAATGAAAATTCCTAAAAAAGAACTCTGAGAAAGACACAGCGAGGGAACAAGTGGACAACATCCCAGTCTCCTAATCATTTAAATGCTCTTCAGACCAAAGATGTATAAAGCACCCCAAAATCCTGCTGATAAAATTTACTTTGTCTTACAAATATGTTGAATATTAAATACTTTTTTAAAAAATATATTGAGAAATGGTTGTGTACCAAGAGCTAAGCAGTTATTTTTACATTCCATCTCTGAACTGGAGATACCTTGTAGATGGGGATGTTACTTAAGGTGCTGATGGTCAAAAAAGGAATAAGGGGGTTCATCTGGAATCACAAACAGGCCTCAAACAAACACAAGTCAACTGTTTTGCTTGTTAAAAAGTAAATTTCTAAAGTATGCTAGGAAAAATTAGGGAGGTTTATAAAATACATAAACCAGATTTTGCAGTCGAAATAGGCCTGTTCCCTTGACCTGCTTAAACCCCATTCCTTCAGACTTCTGATGAGCCATCTTACCAAGTCCAAGCATGAGACTTGATCCTAGTAGTTAAAGACTACTAAAGTAGGTGCCTAGATCAGAAATGTACACGTCACTTACAAAAGAAATCCAGGCATTTGCAAAATCTGAGATAGATAGATAGATAGATAGATAGATAGATAGATAGATAGATAGATAGATAGATAGATAGATAGATAGATAGATAGATAGAGGTGGCAGTCACATGCCTGAGATAACATTGGGGGGGGAGCGAGGCTATTTGCCCTGGAGGAATTTGACCTGCAGTTGCATGTTCACACAGTCCTTTGAAGCTGCGGGGGCAGCCCACCACTATGTGATCAGATGCAACCACGGGTTTTTTTTTTTTGCTGTTTGTTCCTGATGTATTTAAACGGGTAATTGATTAATTGCATCTCAGCACGAGGACTCCCTATGGAGTATGCAAAGATGCGCATACTGAAAAGGGGAAAAAACCAATGGCACGGAGTTGAGATGGCCTGATCAGACCATCCCGATGCCATGAGAGTGCGCTGGAGCGATCACACAGGGGAAAGTCCATCCATGGCCTGTAGCAACCCATTTGCCACTGGACTTTCCCTGGTGTGTTTTTACTCTGCTTCTGCGGTGGAGCAAAATGGGTTGCTGATGAGTGCAGTGCGCTTCCCAGATGTTCGCGTCTGATTGTGCGTGGGATCGCAACCATATATATATATATGTGTGTGTGTGTGTGTGTGTGTGTGTGTAAGCCCTAACTTACTGGCACTTTCCAGCTCTCCCACTGGCTGTGCTATGTGCTCCATCAGGCATTGGTCCATCAACTGTTACTCAAGAGTACTTGTGTGCCATTGGCTGGGGGCTGGGTCCGCTCCTCTAGACTGTCCCCTGCCAGCTTGACTACTCTTTCCTATTGTAAAGACAACAACTAACAACAGAGTCAAAGAGCTGTTGTGACCAATGAAAAAACTCCGAAAATGGGCTGTGCCAAAAACTCCCAAACGTTATGAAAGTTATACGAATAAAAATTAACAATTGAAACTTCTATTGAAAATAATACAACACTCTAGTAAATAATAACATCAGCCTTTTTTAGATGATGTGCTCATCACGGCCCCGGACTCTGCCACCTTCGCAGAGAGGCTTCGGATGGTGCTTCAACGCTTTGACGTGGCCGGCGTGAAAGTGAAGCATGAAAAGTGCCTCTTAGGGGTTCCCAAGGTGGAGTTCTTGGGTTTCTCAGTGGTCGCTCATGGAATCCACCCCACCGATGACAAGGTCCGCGCCATCATGTAGGTGCCCCCACCCACGTCCAAGACGGAGTTGCAGGCCTTCCTTGGTCTGCTGAACTTTTACCACTCCTTCCTTCCCCTTAAGGCAGTGGTGGTGGAACGTCTGCACTGCCTACTAGACAAAAACACCCCTGGGTCTGGGGCCCTAAACATGATGCCGCGTTCCGGGTGGTCAAGGACCTTTTAATCTTGAATGCGGTCTTGTCCCATTTTGACGAGATGTTGCCCGTGGTGCTTGCTTGCGATGCGTCCCCCCTACGGTGGGGGAAGTCTTGGGCCATCACCTTGAAGACAGCTGCGAGGTCCCCGTTGCTTACTACTCCAGAACCTTGTCAGCTGCAGAGCATAATTACGTGCAGATCGACAAGGAGACGCTGGCAATGGTATTGGGGGTGAAAAAAATTTCATCATTATTTCTATGGCAGGCCTTTCACCATTGTGATGAACCACAAACCTCTCCTGGGCCTCCTCGCCCCTGACCGCCCATCCCCGCAGATGGTCTCGCCCCGGGTGCTCCGCTGGTCACTCTTTCTAGCTGGTTATTCCTATGCGCTTGTCCATAGGCCAGGCAAGACCATGGGGCATGCGGATGCTTTAAGTCACCTTCTCCTTCCTGTCACGGACCCTGATCCTGCCCCAGAGCATCTGGTCTCTCTCCTGGAATCCCTTCCAGAGCGGCCAGTTCATGTGTGGGAGGTGGCACGGCACATGACCTGGGATAAGGTTCTCTGCCGCGTGCTTGACTGGGTGGGGAGGAGGTGGCCTGCAGCCCAAGGGGGGGTGGAATGCACAGCTTTTTCCTCCCGCAAGGACAAACTGTCATCTTGATGTGGGGTGGCCGGGTGGTAATACCAGGTCCCCTGCAGAGCCGGGTCCTCACAGTGCTCCACAAAAACCACCTGGGGGTCATCAGGATGAAGGCGCTGGCAAGGAGTTATGTCTCGTGGCCAGGGCTGGACCAGGACATCGAGGACACCATAAAGCGATGTATGAACTGCCAGGAAACACAGCCAGCGCCCCCCAGCATGCCTGTCTGACCCTGAGAATCGTCTCAGGGGCCCTGGTCCAGGTTGCACCTGGATTTTGCCAGGCCGTTCCAAGGACAGTTGTTCTTCATTCTCATAGACTCTTATAGTAAATGGCTGGAAGTGGCTCCAGTCCTGTCAACCTTCTCCCAGTCCGCCATCTGAGCCATGTGGAGAATCTTCAGTGCCCAAGGCATCCCGGAATCCCTGGTCACTGACAACGGGATGGTGTTTATATCGGAGGAGTTCCAGGAGTTAACTGAGTACTATGGCATCCACCACATCAGGTTGTCCCCCTTTCACCCAGCTACCATTGGGCAGGCTGAAAGAATGGTTCGCACCACCAAAGAGGTGCTCAGACAGATGGACGCTGGGAAATGGGACCACAAACTGGCGGCGTCCTTTTCGGGCAGAGGACAATGTCACAAACAACTACAGGATGCAGCCCAGCTGAACTTCTCCTGGGTTGACGCCTGACCACCTGTCTGGATTGCCTCCATCTGGATTGGGCACTGGAAGCCGAACCCCTCTCCGAGACACAGGAGACTGCCCATGGTTTCTTTCTGGAGGACCCGCTCTATGCACGCAACTACACGGGGGGTCCACCCTGGATCCCAGCTAGGGTTGTAAGGCCAAACCCTTCGGAGGCACATCGACCAGCTGCATTAGCGAGTCTTGCCCCTGGACCTAGAAGAGGAGGAGTACAAGGTAACAGACAGCACAGAGGCTGTCACGTCAGCCCCACTGCAAGAACCACTTGCCCCACCAGATGATCAGACCGGGCCAGGCACCAGTGAGCTGACACTCACCAGGGTTCTCAAGCCAAGGGCCTGTCCGCAACCCGCAGCGCCTCCACCAGCTCCAACCACTACACTTCCAGGCCAGCCGGAGCGAGCCCCCAGGGTATTCCCTGTGATTCGCCGCTTGACACGGGAGCAGAAAGTGCCCACTTGTCTTAAAGACTATGTTTGTGGGAGGGTTTCGGACCATGGGGGGAGGGGTGTTGTGTACTGACCCAACTATGTGTGCGACCTGGCTTCAGGTGGCCCACACGTGGTCATGCGAAGAGCAGGAGCTTCACTCCACCAGAACAATAGATGGTCGGATCCTAGTTCCCCTTGGAGCTCGACCTGGCGGTGCGCCCCATCCACCTAAAAAGTTGACACCACCTGTTGGCTCTCCGTCCGAAAATCGAGGCAGAGCTAGATTGCCTGGTCAGCCAGGGGGTCCTGGAACCGGTCCCACACGCGAGGTGGGAAACACCGATTGTCACCCCAGTCAAGCCAAATGGGGACATCAGAATCTGTGCAGATTATAAATGCACAATTAACAAGGCACTGCAAGACCACGCGTATCCCATGCAGGTGGTCAGCCATGTGCTCGCATCCCTGGCCAGGGCCAAAATTTTTGGTAAGCTGGATCTGGCACAGGCCTACCAGCAGTTGCTGGTGGACGATGACACAGTCGAAGCGCAGACAACTGTAACTCACAGGGGGGCTTTTAAAGTGCGGAGGTTGCAATTCGGGGTGAGTGTGGCTCCAGGTATATTCCAAAATCTAATGGACACTTTGCTCAAAGGAATTCTTCGATGATGTTCTGATCTCGGCGCCATCGGTAGACATCTTCACGGATCACTTGCAGGCAGTGCTATGCCATTTCAGCAAAGCAGGGCTAAAGGTGAAGCGTGAAAAATGCATCCTTGGGGTGCCTCGTGTGGACTTCCTTGGGTTCCAGATCGACGCATGTGGTATCCACCTGACCCAGGACAAAATAAAGGCTATTGTGGATGCCCCAACCACGACCTCTAAGACGGAACTGCAGGCCTCCTTAGGACTTCTTTTTACCATTCATTCCTCCCACACAAGACAGCCGTGGCCGAGCCCCTCCACCGCCTGTTGGATAAAAAGGCTCAATGGGCTTGGAGCCCACAGCATGCCACAGCTTTCCAAGTGGTTAAGGACCTCCTCATCTCGAACTCTGTCTTGTCTCACTTCAATGAGTCCCTTCCTGTGGTCCTCGCATGTGGTGCTGGGCCACCGGCTCCCAGACAGGCACAAGGTGCTGGTGGCTTATTATTCCCAGACCCTATCGTCGGCCGAGCGCAACTACGCACAAATTGATAAGGAGGCGTTGGCCATCGTAACAGGGGTAAAATTTTTCCATCATTACCTCTATGGCCGCCCTTTCACTGTACTCACAGACCACAAGCCACTCTTGGGTCTCCTGGCCCCGGATCGTCAGATGCCCCAGATGATGTTGCTGCGGGTGCTTCGCTGGTTGATCTTCCTGGCCAGCTACCAATACAGCCTGATGCACCAGCCGGGAAAGTCCATGGGCCATGCAGACACCCTGAGCCGCCTCCCTGAACCGCATGCTCGCATTGCCACATGAGACCCACCTGGGAATCGTGCGAATGAAGGCTCTTGTGCGGAGCTATTTCTGGTTGCTGGGTTTGGACAGAGAGATAGAGGACCTAGTCAAACACTGCCAGACTTGCCAAGAGACCAGGCCAGCCCCCCCCGGCGCCCTGGTACACGCATGGGAATCCTCCAGCAAGCCCTGGGCTCGCTTGCACCTGGACTTCGCTGGCCCTTTCCAGGGGCAGATCTTCTTTATTTTAGTGGATGCCTTCTCCAAGTGCCTCGAGGTCATCCCAGTCACCTCCACGTCGTCCCATGTCATGATCAAGTCACTGTGGAAGATGTTTAGTACCCACAGCATCCCGGACATGCTGGTCTCTGATAATGAGGCAGCCTTCATGTCGGCTGAGTTTGTGGATTTCATAAGGTATTACGGGATCCGGCACATCCTCTCTGCCCCCTTTCACCTGGCCATGAACGGCTAGGCGGAGTGGATGGTAAGAACCATGAAAAAGGCACTGCAGCGGGTCATCCAGGGGGACTGGGATTACCGGCTTGCCGCTTTCCTGTTTGGACAGAGGACAACCCCCCACACCACCACCAGCCACTCTCCCACAGAAATGTTCATGGGCAGGCACTTGACGCCCAGGCTGGACCACCTGCACCCTGACTGGGCGCTGGACCACACCCCAGGAGTGGAAGTACAGACGGCCCCATGGCGGTTCTTCCCAGAGGACCCCGTGTATACACATAACTATGCACGCGGGCCACCCTGGATCCCCGCACAAGTGGTGCGGGTGACGGGACCCCTATCTTATGAGGTCTCCACAGAAGATGGACAGCTACTGCGGAGACACATGGACCAGCTCTGCCGTCGGCTACTGACCCTAGAAGAACCAGGAGATGGGGAGGCTGAACTGAAAGTCAGCGCGCCAAGCAGTGAGCCAGCAGAGGTTCCCCCCACCGGGGCACCTCCCATGCCCAGACACACTGACAACGCTCCGCCTCCAGTGGCCCCCAAGCCACCAGTTGCTCCAGAGCCAGCCCAGCCTGTAACCGACTGTCCTCTTCCAGAACTGTGCAGGTTGACTTGGGAGCGGCGGTGCTCCGAGTACTTGAGGGACTATGTTTGCGGGAATGCCTGAACTATGGGGGGAGGGGTGTTGTGTATTAACTGGAATAAGATGGCCACCACCACATGATCTGACCATGCAGTCCACAAACCTCAGAGCTTCGCTCCAAAGACAATAGCCACTTCCCTATGGGCTCGCCCAGATCCGAAAGTAGACCTATTGAATTGTAGATGTGTAAATAAGGCCAATCACGGGTGATGGATGTGTGTGTGGATATGGTGCGGGGCACGAATATAAGCCAGGCACTCCCTGGCCCATGTATCCTTCGTTTCTGATGTGATCCAATAAATAAGAGCTGATTCACTATGCGGCGTCTCCAACCTCAGTACTTTTCACAGTCAAATACAGAAATAGCTAGAGCATCCTATAAACACATACAGAGTAATTTCATGAAGACATAGCAATCACAATGAGAATAAATAACATCAACAATGAGGAGTAAAGAAGCCAGTAACAGCGATACAAGGTCCCGGTTTACTTCCCTTGTTTCCTTAAATGTTTAGCCTCTCCTGACAAAGACGCTTCTCCTGCTTGGCTCCTCCACAGCTGGCTGGCTACTGAGGTAGGCCACCAGCCATCAAACCTTTCTCTTCTCCTCCTGCTGTGGGGCTCATTTTCCCTTCAGTGGCTATTGCTAGGCAACCAAGCTTGGTTCTGTCAGTAAAAAGGCAAAGGCAGGAGGCCCTTTCCTGGCCTACTTTGGCCTTTGTGAGGAACTCATTGGGGCCAATCCTGACTTGGGTTGCCAGCTCCAGGTTGGGAAATTCCTGGATATTTTGTGGTGAAGTCTATGGAAGCCAGAGTTTGGGGAGAAGAGAGGCCTCAGCTGAATCGAATGCCCTCCAAAGCAGTTATTTTTTTCCTGGGAAACCACTGCTATCAATGTCCAGGTAAGGGTGGAGGTCACTCAGAATTAAAACTGCTCTCCAGATGGCAGAGATCAGTTCTCCTGGAGAAAATGGCTGCTTTGCAGGGTGGACTCTGTGTCATTATACCCTGCTGAGGTCGCTTCCCTCTTGCTTGGGTACTCACTGCAGAGAAAGACTGTAGTTTTCCTAGGTAGAAGCTGCAGGGAGGGTGGAGATGAAAAGCTGAGGTCAGAGGGGCAGATAAAGGTAAGTTTATGGATGGCTGGGAAGAAGATAGGGTTGCCAATTCCAGGTTGAGAAATTCCTGGAGATTTGAGGGGTGGTGCCTGGGGAGGGTGGGGTTTAAGAAGGAGTGGGACCTCAGACAGGTACAATGTCATAGACTCCACCCTTCAAACCAGCCATTTCCTCCTGGGGAACCATTGTTGCCAGTCTCCAGGTGACTGCTGGAGATCACTCAGAATTACAACTGCTCTTCAGATGGCAGAGATCAGGTCCCCTGGAGAAAACGGTAAGCTCTTTGTCATTATATCCTGCTAAAGTTGCCACAGCAAATTGATGCTGAGTGCCCAAGGCCAGGGTACCGACCCAGAGCCTCTTTCTAGAGCTCATTGTATTTATTCCTTATTCCTAGTCATCTATAAGTGCTGGTATCAGACTGCAGAGTTCATGGGATCTGAGGCTTCATAAAGGAGATAGTTCTGAAAGTGCTAGGTTTTTAGAAATGCATCAAGTTCTAAGCCCAGAAATTTGCACTGGTGGGGGGAAATGGGTAAAAGGGAGGGAAGAAAGCAAAGTTTGGTCTGTTCCTTATCCACTCCTGGGGTTCTATTCCACTAAAGTACATGAACTTAGACAGAAGAGCTTCAAAATGAATCCACAGGAGTTGAATGGGATTGAACTCTAAATGGAATGAACTGTAGGAAGCCACTCAGCCATAGTATAAAAGCAAAGTACCAGCAGTTTGAAACATAAGGTGATTAAAACACGTACTATTTGACTTACCCTGGCATCTGTGACCTTGAATTCTCTTAGGATGTACTGTGGCATGTTGTACTCTGCCATGGGATCCACCACAAAGTACTGATACCTTGCTGAGCGCTCTGCTGGCCAGTACTGGTGGCATTTTTCCTGGAGGAAGGAAAAATCTAATTTATTTATTTCCATTCCATCCTATCTTCCATGGACTTGGGATTACAACACCCTCCTGCCAAAATATATGAACTCTGGGCTGTTGCATTCACACATACTTTGCCGGCTGCACCAATACTGGAATCATATCTTATGTCATTTCAATTTATTAGTCTGTATTATTAAATGACAGTGTTATGTGGTATAATACCATATATGATATGAGCAGTTGGCTGCAACAATAGGTGTTCTCTGCAGTGGTGCAAGGCTAACTCAACCTTTCCTCCAGGATTCACCCCTGCCTTTTGTGCTGGGGAAGCAGAAGTCTTCAGCTGGGAGAAAGCCCTTAAGCCCCACTGCCCCCAAGCCCAAGAGCCATCAGAGTATCCCTATCCTCTGGAAGGTTAGGGAAATTTTAGCAGCAACTGAGACCCAGCTGGGCAGCTCTGCCTTGTTTGTTAAGCAACCTTTGCAGCAGCAGTTTATGATAAAAGATATAATCAGATTGCCAGTCATAGTTACTATAGGTACCACAGACGAGAAGGATGATATCTTTTTATGTGTGTGTTGGAACAAACCTTTAAATGATCTTTATTTTCCTTTCTCCAAGTTTTTTTAAATCCTCTTTCTTATTCACTCAATAACTTAGTTCTTCAAGCTTTACTGTATGTCAGCTTTAGAAATGGTTTAGAACATTTTACTGTCCTACAAAAACTGGCTCACAGCTAATTGAATGAATGTGTTTGACACCTCTGCCCCCACAGCTTTCTGATTCTTGTACACACACACCTTTCCCTTTCTGTCTTGCATCTACCTTCAGCCTCTACTCTCCCTCAAACATGCCAGTAACTTGAATGGCATCTGACAGTGTTTCCCTCCCCGCTCCTCCTTACTGTGCATCTACCTGACTGTCCTTATGGACTTGTTAACACCCTCTACCTGTTGTCCCATTCATTCCCCCCCCGCCTTATCTCTTTTGACAGCTCCAGGACATTATTGCCTCCTAACTGTATAGATCAACAATCCTTTCACCTGCTCCCCAAGTTCCTCTCTCTCTCTCTCTTCTTGTGATATTTTGCACTTTGCACATGCTTTACATGTGAGATATTGCAGCCCAAAGAAGGAATATCCCCGACAGTCACAAAGGCAGCAATGTAATACCCATTTGGGTCAGCCTTCCATCCCTTTTCAGCAATCTTGAGGGCTAAAAACACCATAGTTTTGAAAATGCTGAAATTCCCATGATTCCAACACACATTTCAGTTGCTTGGGTGAGACTATTAGTTGCTTCAGGAGAAGAAGGACATGCTGTGGTTGGTTCATTTTTTTTTTTTTTTTTGCAAAATAACCAGTTAAAACCTTTGTTAGTGCATAACTCTGCTGTTATTGAAAACTGGTTCATTCCTCTGGAAACATTCTGAGGAAGCTTAATAAAGTTTAAGGCTGCAAACACCCTGCCAGAACTGCTACTTCTAGCAGAATAAGTACTGATGCAATCTGGAGAAATAAAAAAGACATCATTTAAACTTTTAGCTGATCTTGTGATAATTTAAATTTTATTATCGTGCTATATTAAGAGCATAATACTATGTTTTCTTTAGAATCGTAAACACTAAAGAACACGTAGGGCCTTTCAAACAACAGTGTTATACCTAGTCAGGTGGCTTATAGTCCTATACTACATTCCGTTCATTCAGAAATAAACTCCACTGTATTCCATGTGGTTTGCTCCCAATAAGAGTCCACAGGATAGGTTCCTTAGCATGTTTACTTTATTCTTATGATGGATGAAAGCACCAAATTCCTTTTTTGTGATTCTAAGCACTAAGAATCAAATTTAGCCTAAAGACCTTAATTTTCAACACTATTCAAATATGAGACTGATATCCAAGATGGCTAATAGTATGAAAAACATATGAAGATCTGTTTGGGAAGCATGTTTTTAATATAAACCTTTAGTTCATCTAGGTACATACAAAATTTTATTTAATTTTTAATTTTTTTTATTTTCTCAGAAAAAAGGTGGGATATGGTATGTATAAAATTTTAGAAAGCCAGTTTGGTGTAGTGGTTAAGAACACAGACTCTAATCTAGGAGAACCAGGTTTGAGTCTTCACTCCTCCACATTCAGCTGCTGGTCTGACCTTGGGTCATTAACAAGTTCTCTCAGAGCTGTTCTGTGAAAAGCAGTCCTCGAAATAGCTCTCTCAGCCTCACTTACCTCACAGGGTGTCTATTGTGGGGAGGGGAAGGGAAAGGAGATTGTAAGCTGCTCTGAGACTCCGAGTGAAGGTCGGGGTATAAATCCAATCTCTTCTTCTTTTTGTTTACATGGTACAGAATCGTAAAATTTGCTGTACTAAAATGGTTTGCATTCTAGAATGGCTATCTCACACTTATAATGAGACTTCCCTTTGCAAGATTGCGTGACCAGCTTGCCACGTCTTAAAAGTGTGTTGAGTTGTCCTCTCCCTTGTCACCCTTGATTTGTTTATTCTGCTCCAGCCAGAGTCCTCTGAAGGAGTTAGATGCTGTGCCATGGTGCTCTAGACCCAAATTCCAGCCTAGCAGATAGCCTAGTAAGCAGGTGACAAACTGTCCAGAGTGCTGATTCTTCTGACAGAAGAGATCCATTCTTGCCTCATTCAACTGAGACATTTTGTCATACATGATTACAGTATGTCTTTCTGGCTTCTGAAAGTGATGGAAATATTAAGTATAGGTGTTCAAAGTGGTGACAGGTTAGCAGCACAAATGTCTCTGTAATACCTTTACAGGATTTCGAAGCCTGTCAGATTGACCTTTACCCTTATTCATTAACCAGGATCTTGTGAAGCAAACAGAAAATATATAGCATCAAGGCTCTTTTTGTAGCAGAAACTCCTTTGCATATTAGGTGACACACCCCTAATGCAGCCAATCCTCCAAGAGTTTACAGAGCTCTTCTTACAGGGACTACTGTAAGCTCTTGGAGGATTGGCTACATTAGGGATGTGTCACCTAATATGCAAAGGAGTTCCTGCTACAAAAAGAGCCCTGTATAGCATACTGGCAAGGCTCTTGATCTTAGTTCTTCCAGACTGGCACATATGCTTATAATGTTGTAAAAGCAGAAATTCCAAAATGGCCATCCAGGTGTCATTATAAAGGCTATCAGGGTGGGACTGATAAGATAATGATGGTATTGCTAAGAAGAATAACAACATCTGTGGCAATGTTGTGTGCCTGAACAATTTAACTCTCTTGACCCAAAACATGATGTACATGTTCCCCAATCCTAGTATCAGTTTCTTCATGATTGTTTTTAGATACTGGGACCGCAAAACCAATCCAGACTTCTCTTCCGTGATGTATACCACTATGCCTGAATTACATGTGACAGCTACTGCCTTGGAAATTTTGCTTATTTAATGAGTTAAGAAAGAAATCCATCCATCCAATTGTTATTTTCATTTGATTTGATGCTTTTCTGCACATTCCTCTGCTCCTTTCCTTTTAAATTGAACCTTTTCAATTTTCTGGAATATAAATATCCCAAGCAATGTCCACTCTCTTGGCATGTTGTAATTTGTTGTACAAAATTAATTGTACAAAACCTGATCTGCAGTTTAGTCAAGAAGTATACAGGTGTGGACAGTGGGAATAAATGACAGCACCATCCAGTACTCCTGGAATCATTTTGTCTATGACTGGGGCTCTAATAAAGAGTTCTCTTTGATAGTATCATGGAGACTTTGCGTAAGTTTTAAATGACATTTTTCTGGAACTCCTGGTACCTTTTTTTTGTTATAGCTGTCTCATTCAGAAAGTGAATCAATTGATTCATCATCAGAGCTCCCTCTGTTATATACTAGTAAGTCTAGCCAGGCATGGATATCCCAATATAATATGAAATACATTTTTTACTCGCTTCTTAACAATGCATTTGCAGTGAATATCATTGCTCATGAGTTAGAAAGTTATGTATACATGTAGGGAGGAATGTTCTGCAGGTCATCATCAGGAAAACATTTCCCTTCAAACTGTTTCAACTGGTTATCTCTGCACCACAGACCACTGAATGCGGGAACATAGTTGTTTATTTGGTTTTTTAATAACACCAACTAGACCAGCAAGACCTAAAAAGATTGAGCTTGGCCTTCTGGGATTTGGAAGGTGCTTGTGATCTAAGGACTTGACGATGCTAATAATCAGACACCTTGTTGATTGAAGAGGATGATTTCATATG
The DNA here is from genome assembly GCA_029375565.1 of Gekko gecko. Classification (NCBI taxonomy): domain Eukaryota; kingdom Metazoa; phylum Chordata; class Lepidosauria; order Squamata; family Gekkonidae; genus Gekko; species Gekko gecko. The sequence goes on from JAPDNY010000007.1 coordinate 126,294,305, forward strand.
TGTTTGTCAGCCACCTTGGCACATGAGCCAAAGCAAAGAACAGAGACATCAGCTGCTTTAAGACCAACATATAAACAGGAAGCCTTTCTCTGTGTGTGCTCCAATGAAGATCAGAATGAGCATTTCATTGTGTACAGCAAGATCTCAAAAGCAGTGAAGTGGGACTTGTTTGCTGCATATGATTCAGCCAGGATTCTATGATGGATTCTTTCATTCATCATATTTTTCCTGTTTTCCCCAAAAGAAATATTCAAGGCAGCAAACAAATACAAATAGAAATTGGCAAGCTATAGGAAGGCACCTTGATTTCTTTTCCTCTCCTGAAGAATGGCTGGCTCTTGTATGGAGGGTCAGGTGACAGTTGGCAAGACAGGTTGATATAAACAGCCATGTTCCCTCCTTCTGGAGATACCGATGGAGCCTTAGAGGGAGGGCCAGGCTGATGTCATGGAAATTATTCTGCTGGAGGTTGTGAAAGCTCAGAATAATGCTTTTATGAAAACATCCAGACCTTATTTGGTGAGTGGCCTTTGGGAAAAGGCCTACAATTCCAAACACAGAATGCACTCAAAACTAGAGAACCTTCCATAGGAGTGTGATGCTAAAAATAGTTTGGTCTGAATAGTTAAAGATGTACTGGATTAAAGATTTTTTATCAGTCTCAAGTCAACTATCTTGTAGTTAAACATCATGCTGGGATGCTAGGGGGAAAAAAAATAAGGCCCCTAAGCCTAAATCAGAATATTAGAACATGAAATGCTCATACTATGGCTGAGTACAGACTGGCAATTTGCCCCGGTAGGGACCCGGGCCAGCGACGATTCAATCCCGGAGTAAATTGGGCGTTCACACAGGCACATCTGCCTGGCGTCCCCCACCCGTAGCCAACCTGTGCTGTTGCGCTTCACCACCGGATTAAAAAAATACCTCATAAAACTGGTAGCAAATCCGAAAGCCCATGTATGGCACGCGTTTCTCCGCTTCTGGGAAGTCTGAACGCGCAGCTGAAAAGCCGAGAGCAACCCACGTTGGGCAGAAGGCAGCAACGGTATGATTGGCCGTGCTCCGTTCTACTGCCCAATGCGGTGCTGGTGCTGCAGGGTCCTCCCCCAATCAGCAAAATGCGCTTATGCGCATGAGTGCATGAGCGCTCATGTGCACATACACCCATACACCCACAGCCGAATTAATGGGGAAATGCTGAATACAGCACGCCCCCGCGCACAGCAGTCTGAACGCTCCTGCCCAGCTCTGCCCCGCATCTTCTGGCAGCAGCCCAGGCTGTCTGAACGGGAAAACCCGGAACAGTTTATTCCGGGGCTTTTTTGCTACGACTGGCTACCGGAGCAAACTGCCAGTCTGAACTCAGCCTATAGTGCTTTTATCAGTTTGGTAATGGAAATTATACTAAGGCACCTAACTACAGTAGCCTGTATTTTGAACAACTTTTGCTAAACTGAATTCAGAATTCAGAATTTAGCTTATGTCACAAAACTGAATCCAATCTCTGGCAAGCTCATCTATTATTAACAATTGTTCTTTATTATTATTAACAATAAGCATTATTATTGTTCTGTCTCAGTGGTTTTTCAGACTTTCTGCCTTGAAGAGCCCTTCTAATATACACAACTGCCACAGAAGCTCAGCATGTTATACCAGATTGTGGGATATGTTTTATCTTGCACACTCGGAGTCGCGCCAGGTCTGAAGAGGCCTTTTGTGCCTCAATGGTGTGAATCTCACAAAGAGCAAATGAAGTAGCTGAGTATTAACTTCCCTTTTTACTCTACCTGGTGAAGATTTAAATGTCAACTGAAAATCCAGATATTGCCTGTGCCTACAGATATGGGTCCAATAAAATCAGCCTTACTTTTCTTTGAATTTCTTACTCAGCAGGACTACAGCTTTCTACAGCAAATGCATTTTTGACATTTACTTTTTGAAATAGGCCTTGTACTTACTCTGCCCATTTCTCGTAGCTTAGTAAGCATGACTACGATGGTTGAATTGTGTTCCCAAAGCATTCTCCAGAAATCTTCTGTTGTTTCTGCCAAAGGTCCCTGTGTAGCTATATAGGCTTTTTGTTGCCTGTATTTAAAGTAAGAGGACAGACATTTACCAATCAAAGAATGACCAAGGCTTTCTTCTTGCATGTGAACATTGTGCTGTGACATCATTCAAAGAAATGTATAGTTGTAAATTATTTATTGTAAGCCCATTAAAAACATATTAAATATTGTTTAATCAAACCATAGCATTGTTTTATTTTTAGAAATTTGTAGAGAAAATGTCCCATTAAAATGTGATTTATGGCTTTATCTTATTTAAATTTTAATGCAACTCTAATAGCTCAATTTTGTGTGTCGTAGGGAACACTTAGGAAACACTTAGGAGTGCAGCTCCATTTTGCATCCAAGGCTGACTGTCATACAGTCTACTGAGTGTGTGACTTATAGCTCCAAAGTACTTCTTTATTAACTCTTTCAGTAGCATAATGATGCAGCAAAAGTGAGGAGATTTGTAGAGTCATAACTCAAAAGGTAGGAATGGGGTGGTTTGGTTCATTTTCTGAAGTCTGCCGAGAAAAATGGCCATACTTTTTCTTCTACAAGCAGTGACTGTCAAATCTGTTAACTGTATATGAAGCCCATGCCGCACATTCAGTATATGTAAGCAGCCACTGTTGGTAATTGTGGTACATTGACAGGAAATCTGCTTGCTCCTGCACTACCAGAACTGTAAAACTAAAGCAATTTGTGACTTTTTGTAGGATAATCAAGCTATTATGTTGTAACTTCCCATTTTCAGAAGGAGATGTAATGGTAATCCATATAAGTGCAGCTTCAGGGAAAAACCCTTTTTGGACATGTTTTTATCAGCACAGATGCTGCCACAGCATCTGCTCCTCCCACGTCTATCTGGTAATGCTGGAAGACCCAGGCTAGGATCCCTGGAAACTGGATACAGCAAGGATCTATGGTTTGGACTCCTTTCATGTCTCCGTGGATGTCCAATAATTGCAGTCTATGAACTCTACGCACAATGGCAACCACAATGTTGAAATGAGGGCCCTAAGCACATGCCTGTAATAAGAAACATAAAGTGCAGTGTGCATATTGGCTCATAAATACTTAACATTAGTTTGTAAAGCACAAACAATCGGATACCTGTATCCATCGATAAAACTGGCATTGATATAATCGGAACCTTCTACCCCTCGGATAGGCTGCAAGCATATCCTTGTGGATTCATATGGCATAATATTAACAAGGCGATTTTTAAATTTATTACATGGAAGATTGGCACTGATGAATCTTGATGTGTGAGCTTTAGAGCTGGCTAGCCGCTGCAGAAAACGAAGAAAAGATATTTAGGGAAATCTGAAAACATCATTTAATGAACTGATTTGACTAAATCTTCTTATAAAGATGACTACCTGTCATTTGCAATTATTAGCTGCATGCTAAAATATATGTCTAGAATGTGTCTCTTATTGTAATGTTAAACTGTTCAAATGGTAAATTATAAAGAAATTTTAAGTACAAAATACATCATGTGCTAGAACAACTATTATTTAGAACCTAGATTTGAGTCCAATAGCACCTTAAAAGAACAATGAGTCGTTCACAGTTTTAACTTTTGAGAGTTAAAGCTCCCTTCATTGGGTATGATGAGCTCTGTCTCTTGAAAGCTCATATCTGGAAAATCTTTTTGGTCTCTAAGGTGCTACTGGACTCAAATTTAGCTGTTTTGTTTTACTGCAGACCAACATGGCTGCCCTCTGAAACTATTTAGAACCTGTTATGGATCTTCTGCAGGGAAATCTACAAAACCACAGGCCATTCTAGTTCAGCTACACAACTATTCAAAATCCACTCCCCCATTTTCTGCACAGTAATGAAACAATGAAGGATTTATAACCAGACTGTAAGGAACCCCTGTACGCATTACCTTAAATTCCAGTTCCATTCCTGTGACATTCTCTCCTGCTTCTATCTGTGTCAGCTTCTGAATATATGCATACAGGTTTCGGGCTGGCACTTCGGTATTTCCACATGTCACTGCTTCAAGCAGTGCATCATGGATGAAGATGTATTGGTCCTCTGTTTGAACCATGTAATTCCTCTGGGCTCGCATTAGAGTTACGTGGCCATAAATATCTACAGTCTTTTCATGCTTTATTCTCTCTAGCATGGCATCTATTACAATGAAACAGCCGGTCCTGCCAACTCCAGCACTAAAACAATAAAAAAGACCAACACAAGATGGGTATAAAAAGTGGGAATGTTTTACATCAGCAAGTTGTTTTTTTAACATACATACAGCCATGACATTTAATGTGAATAAACTTTGCAGCAATTCATAGTTATCCTGCTCTCTTAAACACACTGGTCATTTTTATGGGGCTGTTCTGCATGCAGAACTACAACTTAATGGTCTCCTCATATTATTCCCGCTGGGTGAGATCATAAGGTGGGAAACACCCATGTAACTGGGCTCATGCACAGTTGTTACTGTGGTGGTATAAGGTCAGTGTATTTATACCCCGCCCTCCCTACAAGCAGGCTCAGGGCAGCTGTTATTATATTAGGTCTGGAGAGTAAGTTCTTGCTCAATTGTTAGACCTACATTTTCCCCAGAATCACTTAGTTCTCCTTAGCCACCTTTCCCTCTTGAGTTCATTATGGGATGCATGACTTAAGTGGAAGAGCCAGAATTCTTAAAGGATACAGAAGTCTCTTTCATCTGGAAGAATAGAGCACGCAGCATGGAGATAACGAGTGAACTGTACTGTGCTTCCTTCCCCCATCACTTCTACACAATCAGTCCAAACCATGACATGAGCAACACAGCCGATAGCCATCTCCCCATTATCTAAGCTTTCACTGCCTGCCAAGCATTAAGGAGTGTATGAAGTCTGTGAAAGAAACAAACTCAGCCCAATGCAGTTTGTTGCCTTTAAAGCCTGAAAATCTAGGAGTAGAGAAAAAAAATACCTATGGTTCCTATCCTAAAAGCTGACCTAGTCTTCAGTACCCATCAGCAGGGGTCTTTTGGGGGGGGAGCGCACCGGAGCGCAGCTCCGGGAGCTCAAGGGCAAAGCCCCGCCCCCAGCTGGCGTCCTGGAGAGTCTTTCAGGCAGCCGCATGCCATTTTCAGCTCCATTATATCCTATGGGCCATTGAAGTCAATGGTGAAAACATAGGGTATATTCTGGGGGCTGGAGGGGAGGAGGTTTGAGGGAGAGGCTCCAAACTCACAGGGTAGCTGATGGAGCCTCTCCCCAAAATACCCACCAAGTTTCAAGAACATTGGACCAGGGGGTCCAATTCTATGGGCCCCCAAACAGGTTGCCCCTATTCCCTCCATTGTTCTCTATGGTGGGAAAAAAAGTTAATTTTTTCCCACTATAGAGAACCATGGAGGGAATAGGGGCAACCTGTTTAGGAGCCCATAGAATTGGACCCCCTGGTCCAACGTTCTTGAAACTTGGTGGGGATCTTGGGGAGAGGCTCCATCAGCTACCCTATGAGTTTGGAGCCTATCCGTCAAATCCCCTCCCCTCCAGCCCCAGAATATACCACATGTTTTCACCATTGACTTCAATGGCCCATAGGATATAATGGGGCTGAATTGCCGCCGGATTTCTTTCATTCCCTCCTTTCCTTCTCTCTTTTTCCCTCCTTCTTCCCTTCTCTCTTTCTTTCTTTCCCACCTTCTTCTCTTCTCTTTTTCCTCCTTTCCCTGTTTCCCTCCTCCTTCCATCTCTTTCTTTCCTTCCTCTTTCCTTCTCTTTCTTTCCCTCTTTCCTTTCTTCTTTGCTTCTCTCTACTCTCTCTCTTTCCTTCCCTCTTTCCTCCTTCTGTGGCCCAACTCTCATGAGAAGGAGTTTAAACTTTAAACCCCTTCTCTCTTAGCTCCCCCACCCAGACTAGCTGGGGAAGGGAAGGGGAGGCTTTTGAAGATGCCTCCCCCTTTTGCTTCCCCTTCTGACATCACTTCTGGTGATGTCAGGGGGCGTGGCATATGCTAATAGCCTAATAGCTCATTAGCATACCATATGCTAATGAGCTCCTGCAGCTGTTTTTCTACAAAAAGACCCCTGCCCATCAGCATTGCATTATGTACACATGCAGTTATATGATTCTAAAGTAAATGACAATAATTTACTTCTGATTTGGATTATTAATTCTTATCGTATTTATGAAGGCATAAAACCAAGTTATTTATAACAAATAAGCACACACACACACACACACACTTCTCTCATCTCTGTCTGTCTGATAAAAGGGTTGGAACACTTTCCCTGTGAAGAAAGGTTAAAACGCTTGGAGCTCTTTAGCTTGGAGAAATGACGACTGAGGGGTGACATGATCAAGGTTTATAAGATTATGTGTGGGATAGAGCAGGTAGAGAAAGAAGTACTTTTCTCCCTTTCTCACAATACAAGAACTCGTGGGCACTCAATGAAATTGCTGAGCAGTCAGGTTAGAACAGATAAAAGGAAGTACTTCTTCACCCAAAGAGTGATTAACACGTGGAATTTACTGCCACAGGAGGTGGCGGTGGCTACAAGCATGGACAGCTTCAAGAGGGAATTAGATAAACATATGGAGTAGAAGCCCTTCAGTGGCTATTAGTCACAAGGTATAGATAGGGGCCCTGGTCACACAGCAAGGTAATTGCGCTTTGTTCCCACTGTAATTTAATCGGGAACATTTTTCTTTGCATTGGGTTGACTAGATGCAGCCGGCCCCTCTTTTCCAGCACCCGCTTGCCTGCTGCTGCGCCGTCCCTCCAGGCGATCCTGCTGGCCATGGGGAGGCTCAGGCGGCTGCTGCTCCTGCCGCCACTGTGTGTGGGGGGTCCCCTGCTGCTGCTGCCGCCATTGCCCCATGAAAACAGGCTCTGTCGTCTCCGCCATCCTCCTTGCCGGCCCCGTCCAGGCTGCCGAAGCCCCCGCCTCTCGTTCCTGCCTCCATGGCTGTCTTTGTGCGGTTTTTTTTAAAAGCTTCCGGTTTGAGCGCTTGACTAAACATGCGCTTAATAAATCCATTATTAAACGTTAAGTGGATTTATTAAGCACATGTTTGCTCAAGCGCTCAAACCGGAAGCTTTAAAAAAAAAAAAAAAAAAGCACAAAGAGCGTTCAGACAGCCCTAATCGCAATCATTGCGAAAGATGGGCTGTCCAGATAGGCGAAATTGCGCATTCAAAGCGGAAGTGCCAGGAAAACACTTGATTTTCCAGGGGTCAGGAAAACCCGGCATCATTGCGGAAGTGAGCCTGCTTCGGGGCGGGAGGCGGGTTGGCGCGTGTGAACCTGAAACTGACATGCGCAGGGGAACAGCAGCAAATCCCGATCAAAACGGCAGTGTGACCGGACCCAGGAACTCTCAAGTGATGCACTGTATTCTTGGTGCTGGGGGGGGGGCAACAGTGGGAGAGCTTCTAGTGTCCTGGCCTCACTGATGGACTTCCTGATGGCACGTGGTATTTTTGGTCACTGTGTGACAGAGTGTTGGACTGGATGGGCATTGGCCTGATCCAACATTGGCTTCTCTTATGTTCTTATGCTGATTTAACCCGTAATATTTAAAGACAGACAACAGATAGCTCATATTAGACAACCAATGGTTTATTGTTCCTTGCTGGCCACAAATAATTATATATAAAGTATTTATATTTATAGATATTTAAATAGACATTTGTTAATGAGCTAATGTTTATAGATATTTATAAATAAATTATTAAAATAATTATTATTCAATTACTTTATACATGAACAATAATTTGTTTGGGGAGTAGGCACATATTGACCTAATCAGTAGGAAGTGTGAAAAAAATCTCTCTTTTTTGGGGCAAAATTTAATGTGGGGTCTTCACAGTTCCAGACACAATTCTGACTGGTGAAAAGTTCTGTGAACCTCAGAAGCTTGGATGTATCTATATCACCATTTGTGTATTTTATGTCACTTTTGGAAACTAATTAGGCTTAGGCATTGTCGACTTTATGGAGGGAGTCAACATCAGATTGGAGACAATATGTGATACATGCTGTTGCTGCTTGGAAAAAAGAACCTGGTTCCCAAGATGAAGCTGTAGGGTCATGAAGTCTGAACCAAAAATGCAGCCTACATTTTATATCAACTTCCATTAGCTCACATTACTCAAGCAAAATTGCTACCAAATTTTATCAGCTGGGGAGAAAAAAAAACACACCCTTCTATTTCAGTTAGCAATAAAGATGGCAACGTTTACAAGCCAAAAGACTATGCAAGCCATTAAACAAGCATGCCTAGTAGGAAATTGTTATTGCCTCAATGTTATCATTCATCCAGTTGAAACATTTGTTTTCAATATCGAAAAACACAACTGAGTCAGTCCTGCAAGCTGAAATATGCTTAATGTCCCATGATGTGATACAGCTACAGTATGCAGAAAAGGAAAATTAAGAGGCATTCAGGGGCCATTCCATACTGAAGTCATTGTGTGGATGAGCTTGAAGGCTGGCTTTCTCGATTAATTTGTTGCTGTTATAATGCCGACCCTTAACTGATACTTCACTGATCTGGCAAGGGAAGTCATTGTAATTACTAGATTTCACAGATCATTTATTTGGAACAGCAAAGATAGTAAAAAATGGGCCAAAATCATTTAGGACATGCTGACATATATCAGGGGATAATTTGATTGAATATTGCAATTGTGGATATATTGAGGCTTGCATTTATGTGTATAAGTACACAAAGTAACTGTAATAATAGAAAACTGGAAAAAGAATGCAGGATTTCATGAAAAGGTTCATGCCTAGTGGACCCTCATGACAATTTTGATACAGAGAATACTGGCTAGTATTTGTTATATTCAAGACTTTAAAACCCTGCAATGTAGTTGGGCTTAGCTAAACTGTTACCTTTGACAAATTATGGGCAAATGTTTCCTACTCATGCTTTTTGCAGCTGCTACTTTCCCTGATGTGATCCAATTTTTAAGGGAAAAAAATGTCCCAAGCAACCAGAGATCATATATGCAATGCAATTCTATTACAGATATGGTTGCATGACAACATCTTTAAGTCAAAAGAGCTGAAGATAAGAACTAGGGGCATGAACAAAAAAATCTGTATTTTTTGGGTTTGGGTATATTGAACCCCAAAATATCAGTATTTCCCAATAGTTCCAAATCCCAGTATCAGTATGGTATTGGGATATGGGAAATATTTGGGATTATCATTTTTGGCTTCATTATACTTTATGGGGACCATTACAGTCAATCGTCCCCATAGGCTATAATGGAGAATCGAGCTGGGAGTACCTGGAGCTGGGGGGGGGCTGTTTTTTGAGATAGATACATCAAATTTTCAGCATAGCTGCTGGTGCCTCTTCTCAAAAACACCCCATAATTTCAAAAAGATTCAACCAGGGGGTCCAATTCTCTGAGCCCCAGAAGATGTTCCCACCCTCCATTATTCCCAGTGGAGGGGGGAAAGGCATTTTAAAGGGATGTGGTCCCTTTTAATGCCTTCTCCAAGCTGTGGCACGAGTGAAATCTCACATATTATTGTTTATTTAGTTTTTCATTCCACCAACAACAAACAGTCACACATAACCCATAACAATACATCACAACAACGAGCACTACAAACACTAAACAACAGCAGTCATCCCATCACCCCATTACATATAAAACAAAAATGTACATCGAATCTTCTTGAACTCTGAAGCAACAAAACAAAGTTTGACCAGTGGCACCTTTCAGTGGCACCCGTAAGGTGAGGTGAACTTGCCACCTCAAAGTTAACTTGTTGTGGGGCTTGGAAAGGCACGTAAAAGGGCCACATTCCTTTAAAATGCCTTTCCCCCTCCACTGGAAACAATGGAGGATGGGGGCATCTTCTGGGGCTCATAGAATCGGACTGCCTTGTCCAATATTTTTGAAACTTGGGGGGGTTTTTTAGGAGATGCACCAGCAGTTATATTGCAAATTCGGTGTCTCTACCTCAAAAAACAGCCCCCCAAGCCCCAGATACCCCTGGCTCAGTTCTCCATTATCGCGTATGGGGACCATTGACTATAATGGTCCCCATAGGGTATAATGGAGAACTCACTGCTTGGAGTTCAGTCGTGGCACAGCTTGCAAAAAGCCATTCCACAAGTGAACTCAAAAGCAGCGAGTTCACCCAGAAGGTGTTTAAAGGGAAGGCAATCCTTTTAAACACTAACTAGCCAGTGGCCCTGAAAAATCCTGAATATTTTTGGGATTTTTCAGGGTGGCCATTTTCAGATAGCTGAATCAGGAGCTCACTCAGTAACCAGCTGAGAAAATGCCTGATAAACACCAATAAGGTATTTATTGAGTATTTTTCAGCTCGGTTTATGCTAAGCACATACCCCTAATAGGAACTATTGTGCTTACTGTGATTAAGTTTTCAAGTGATGTCATGCTGTGATGTAGGAAATCAAAATCAGAGTGAGGTCAATTCTGTGTACTCTGAATGGGTGGGCATTTTCACCATATTTTGCAGTCCTCCCCCAAAAATCAGAGAGCTGCGGTGGCTCAAGTGGTTAAGACGCTGAACTGCAGGCTGTGGGAGGTCAGTAGTTCAGCAGTTCGAGACCCGAGTGGCCGCGTGACGGAGTGAGCTCCCGTCTCTAGTTCCAGCTCCTGCCAACCTAGCAGTTCGAAAGCAAGAAATTGAAAGTAGATAAATAGGTACCGCTTCGGTGGGAAGGTAACAGCGTTCCGTGCGCCTCGGCGTTTAGTCATGCCAGCCACATGACCACGGAAAACGTCTTCGGACAGCGCTGGCTCTTCGGCTTTGAAATGGAGATGAGCACCACAACCCTAGAGTCGGATTCGACTGGCTTTTGAACAAGGGAAACCTTTACCTTTACCCAAAAATCAATGAAACATGAGTGAAGATTTTTCCCCCTCTTTTCTATTTAACCACAGTGGTACCATACAATTGAGGTGAAATACTATCCCAAGATATTTAAAAGAGGTCACTTGTTCAAATGAGTTCCTGTCCATTGTCCACTTATGAAGGTGGGTCCTTTTATTGAAAACTGTTATCTTTGTTTTATCATAGTTAAAGTTTAGTTAATTATTTTTACAATAAAAACTAAACTGTTTTAGAAGCCTTCTGAGTCCAACTTGTATATGGGATATAAGCAGGGCTCTTTTTGTAGCAGGAACTCCTTTGCATATTAGGCAACACACCCCTAATGTAGCCAATCCTCCAAGAGCTTACAGAGCTCTTCTTACAGGGGCTACTGTAAGCTCTTGGAAGATTGGCTACATTAGGGGTGTGTTGCCTAATATGTAAAGGAGTTCCTGCTACAAAAGGAGCCCTGGATATAAGTAATATGTCATCAACATAAATGAGAATTGAGATGGCCTTCCCTCCAAGCCTGACTGGAAAACTGTGCTCCTGACAAATATTCAGTCATATCATTTATATAGAGGCTGGAAAACAAAGGTGCCAAAATACAATCCTGGTGTACACCTTTTGCAGTTGCAACTGGGTTGGACAACTGACCATAAATACCTAGTCTAACCTTAAAGAGTGATATTGGTATAAAGAGCTTTAATTCAATCCAAAAGTCAATTTACTTAATTTATCCCATAGGCACTGCCTTGGGATAGAATCAAAAGCAGCTTTAAAACTGATGAATGCAACATACAATTGCCTAGATAACCCATTCACATATTTATTAATAACATGATGTAATAAGCAGCAGTGGTCTAAAGTAATGTCCTGATCTAAAACCAATTTGTTCTGGGGCCAACAAATCACTTTCAAACAGCCACTCTTCTATCTTCAATAAGAGGTGCCTTGCATAAAGTTTACCTATGAAATCCAATAGTCTTAATCATCTGTAACTGGATGGATCTTTTCATTCCCCTTTCTCGTAGATAGGTACAACGATGGAAGAAGACCACTCCTGGGGGAACTTTTCAGTTCTATCTATATGGGTGAACAAATTGTCTAGAACTGGTGCCCACCAATTCTGAAAGGCTCTAAGATTATCAGGAGGGATAAAAATTTCCCCAGGAGTCTTTATTATTTCTAATTACAGATATTAAAGTCTTTATCACAAGATGTCACAGGAGGCCAAGGAGGTAATAAGCTTGATAAGTGTGTTGTAATAATTTCAACTATATTGGTGCTTTGTTCAGGATCACTGAATACCTGGCAAAAGTTTTCTTCCCAGTTATCTTTACATATACAAGAGTCTAAATCACAACAAACCCTTCCATCCAAATTTGCAAGGGAGGGCCAAAATTTTGACATATCCTTCTGAGCCAATGCCAAGGCAAGTTCCTACCATGATTCTTTCTGTGAAGCAAGCTTTTTCCTCTTAAGAAATTGTTAATAATTATTATGAAGTTCAACAAAAGATTTTGGTAAACAGTTATTTGGAGCCTGCTTATCTATTTATCTAATAGCCAAGGTCTGTTTTGGGTGTGGATACTTATTTCTGCCAACAGAGGGCTCACTCTCCCCCAACAGCTTTTTCTACAGTCTCAGAAGACTTCCTGGGTCTACTGAAAAATCCAAAAATTGAAGAAAAAAAAACTTAAGTACCAGTACCTTTTGAAATGGTCTCCACAGGGGCCAGTCATTCCAGGTATCAACACTGAGAGATCAGAACATTGGGGGGAGGCATCTAACTGACTGTCAGTAAAAGGCATGAGGAGGGGGAAGGGCCCTTTTCAAGTCTATTATGACCTTTGAGAGAGGGAGCCTTGGGGCCGGGCCTGACAAGGGTTGCCAGTGCCAGGCTGGGGAATTCCTAGACATTTTGTGGTGGAGTCTAAGGAGGGCTGGGTATAATGTCCTCCAAAGCAACCATTTTCTCCAGGGAGACAGATGTCCACTGTCTAGAGTTCAGTTGTAATTCTGGGGGGGTCTCCAGGTCCCACTTGGAGGCTGGCAACCCTAGGCCTAGCAGTAGTCTAGGATTGCCAGGTTCCCCCCAGCTACTAGCAGGGGATGGGGAATAAGGTTGCCAGCTCCAGGTTGGGAAACTCCTGGAGATTTGGGGTGGAACCTGGGGAGGATAGGGACCTCAATGAGGTATAATGTCATAGAGTCCACCCTCCAAAGCATCCATTTTCTCTATGGGAATTTATTTCTGTAGTCTGGAGATGAGCATCCCTAGGCAGCACCCTCTGGGTGACTTGATACTGCCTGATTTGCATGACTCAACTAGGCCTGGCTACTTGCTACTCTTCAACAGCAGCCTCCATATGAAAACCAGTGTGATGCAGCAATTAAGAGTTTCAAAGTAGGATCTGCAAGACCCAGGTTCAGATCCCCATCTTGTGGTGGAAGCTGACTGGGTGATTTTGGACCAGTCACACACTTTCAGCCTAACCAAACTCACAGGGTTGTTGTGCAGATAAAAAGGAGGAGAGAATAATGTAAGCTGCTTTGGTTCCTACTGTCGAGAAAGACTATAATTTTCCTAGGTAGAGGCTGTGGGGGAGGGGGGTAGAGATGGGAAGCTGTAGTAAGATAAAGCTGGTTGGCTGTTGGGTGGGAAGGAAATAGTGTTGCCAACTCCAGATTGGGCAATTCCTGGACCTTTGAGGGGTTTGAGGAGGAGAGGAACTTCAGACTGGTATAATGCCATAGACTCCAACCTCCAAACCAGCCATTTCCTCCCCAAAAACTACCATTGCCAGCCTCCAGGTGAGGGCTGGAGATCACCCAGAATTACAACTTTTGTCCAGGTAACAGAGATCAGTTACCCTGGATAAAAATGGGGGGTTGAGTTTATGCATTATACCTTGCTGAGGCTGCTTGCCTCTCCAAGCCTCACTGTCCCAAGGTTCCACCCGCAAATCTTCAGGAATTTTCCAACCTGGAGCTGGCAGACCTAAGGTGAATTGATCTCTGTAGCCAGGAGATCAATTTTGATTCCTGGAGAGCTGCCACTGCTGCTGTGGGGGGAGAGGAAGCAGGTGGGTGGCTGGGAGCACTGCCACTGCTGCTGCTGTGTCGGATGGGGGAGGAAGCATGCAGGAGGCTGGGAGAGTGATGGGGCAGAAAGAGAGAGAGAAGGATGAGGGGCCAGAAAGAGAGAGGAAATGACAGGCATGGAGGAGAGATAGAGAGTAAGAAAAGGGAGGAAGAGTGTGAAAGAGGTAGGGGGAGAAGGCAGGAAGCAAAGGTGTGAGGAATGGAATAACCATACTGCAAGTTTCTTGCAGGTCTCCACTTGTACATTCTAAGAATGTGCCTAAGCTCCTTTTTCTTATTTAGGCATTTGCTGTTGAACCATGTGTTATAAGTTTGTTGCCTCTCATTTAATGTTTTTATATTCTTAACCAGGAAAGGCTTCAAGGATCTAACCAAGTTAAGGCCAGGGTGGTATCAATATCTTGAGCTGCAAGGATTCCATCCCTAATTTTGAGAAATGATTCACTATTCAGCACCTGTTGTATTTCAGATTGGAGTATGGGAGACTATTTCAATTGGATATCTGCAGTTATTTCAGTTTGAAGTATTAGAAGGGTACGGTTGTCCTGTCATTCAAAATAATTTCAGAAATACAGATACAAAGTGGCTGATGGTCGCTTTCTGGGAGACATCCCACTGAAAACTGTGAGGTATCCTCCAAAAGAGCGAGTGACACTAGTAAGTAATCAATCACACTTGCACCCCTCTGACTAAAACAAGTGAATTCACCATACTTATCTCTTTCCATATTACCATTAATATTACTAGGTCAAATTTATTAATCAACTGATAAAAGTTTTTCCCCAGTTTTATTAATCAAGTGACCTTTTGTTCTCCTTTTCTCATTATAAAGATCCATGGCATAATCATCAACATTGTCTCTTGAAGTACTATTACTGATAAGGGTGTTAAAATCTCCCAGCAATATAACCCTTGCCTAGGAAATTTAGTCTCAAGTTCAAGGAGATAATCTTCCAAGTCAAGCCAGCGGCATTCATACTAAAAAGGAGAGAAATAGGGAGGAATATAAGTATTAATTACTAAAACTGCCTGGTTTATAAACATCAGAAGGCAGGCCATTGCCAAGGACCCTAGAGGTGGCAACGAAATTACAGTACATTTAGCAGATAGGGATATTAAACATGCCATCTACCACTAGGGTGCCCTCTATTATTTGAAGGAGTGGCATTAAGAGTACAAGACAGATATCCATTTCATACCAAATCTGTTATTAGCCAAGATTCCTGAATACAAACTATATCATAACATCTAAGTATTATTTAGCCAACCTGTTGCATTCCAAGAGATACATTTTAGGTAGCGCCTATATTGGATCCCTGCCAGTCAATCAGAAATGGAAATCTGGGATACATCCTGCAGAGATTCATAACATATTGCCACTATACTTCTCTCTTTATGAAGATTATGAATAGCATTAGTAAGTTGTTACAGAAGGAAAGCATTCTTGGCCCAACTGTAAAACAAGGTTTGCTCTCATGTCTGTTTAATTAGTTTTATAGGGTTGAAGTATCTCAGCAGGAACCATGATATTTGATTTACCAGCAATTGATTTAACTAGAGAGAGGGGGTAATATCAAACGTACAGTTACCTGGTTCAAAATAATTATGTAAATTAAGTAAATCATCAACTTGGGTTGAAGTAGGCTGAGACAGGGTAGGGTTGTTAGTCAATTCAGAATAATCTAAATTTATAGTTGTCCTATCTACACCATTCTTGATCAGTTCAGAGGCAATGTTTATATAATTCATTATCATTAAATCAATACTCAACCCCTCTCCAGGATTCTCATCAACCTGGTACTGTGTCCTATTCTTATCATATAAATCAGTATTTACATTGCTATCTACCTGTTTATCATTAAATCAATTGCTCTTTACACTCAATAACAGGGTTATGACTCCAGACTTAAAAATGCGTGTAACCCATACATTATGTCTTAGCAATGAATTCTTGCATTTCAAAATAATTGAGGGCAGCTCTGCTGAAATAAAAGTTACTACCAATCTCATATTTTGTACTGATGCTGGTAACACATTTATGTCAATAATTTCTCTTGATCTGACTGGCAAATTGATCAAGTGTTCCAAGTTGGCTCTAATTTGACACTTTGATTTTCATCTAGGGGTGTAACCACTAGACAATGGGAATACTGAAAATGCAAGGGAATTCTTAAACAAATATAAGCCCCTTTCTTTAAAACTGGAATGGGTTTCTAAAGGGGTTGTATAAAACCAGCGGACTCTCCAGTAATAGCTTGCAATTTTTTGTTCCTATTTGAATCACAACCATTATAACCATGTGACTGGCTCCCTGAGCACCTATTAATTTTATTTATAGTATACTCTAATTTTATAGTGTACTGTTCACTCCTCTGCTCGCCCCAAAGAGCATTCAGGAGCCCTTCCTTGTTTTCACCCTATTCCTGTCAAGCATGCCTAGTAGGAAATTGTTACTGCCATGATGTTATCATTCATCCAGTTCCAATATTTGATTTCAGTACTGAAAAACACAACTGAATCAGTCCTAGAATCTAATATACTTAACGTCCTATGGTGTGATACAGTATGCAGAAAAAGGCAAATTAGGTGGTGTTCATGAGACAATGTATATTGAAGTAATAGTATGGATGAGCCTAAAGGTTGGCTTTTCTGATTAATGTGTACAGCCAGCCAGTCTGGTATTAGTGGATAGAACACCAGATCGGAAGATTCAGATTCAAACCCATATTCAGCTACAAAACAATTCCCAGTTCTCAGCCTATTATATTGCACAAGGTTGTTACAGAGATAAATAGGAGAGCCTCCTGAGCTCCTGGAAGGGTGGAATGCTAATGTGATAAATAAACAGTAGTGTCACTTGGAGTGGGAGTTGGAGCTGAAGGGTACACTGCCACACTACCACTGATGACTATCTTGTGCGTTGGTCCCTGGCCCTGGCAGTGGTAGTTTTGCAGGCACGTTATTCCCTGATGCTATGAAATCTTTTGTCAGCTAAGTGCATCATGTAGGTTGATAGTTAAGGAAAATTATCCTGGTGCTGGCTCAGTGGATTTCTTTTTCATTCACATAAATGAAATCAATAAGCTTAAATGCTTTAGCTCTCTGTTGGACTGTGGTTGTTGTATACAGCAATGATTGAGATCTGTAGAACACTGCTTAGAAAGGCACCTGAGCTTTCTAGTGGGCACTATGTGAAATTAAAGTAGCTGCAGATAATAAAATGCACTGTCATTTGTTGTAATTACAAAAAGTGAATTGGATTTGTACTGTGAAACCTCCCACCCCCTACTTTTGCTATGAGTATACCCTCAATGGAAAGCCATCTTGTGGGAATACCTGAAGAAACATTTCAGACAATATGGGAAGATCTGATAATGTATTTTGGATTGGATTACCTCAGATTCAAACCTCTCTAAAGAACAAGTAAATGATAACAACTGTCAGCTGCTCTTCAGAATATAAATAGAACAGCACAAATATTTTAATGGAATGTAGCCAGTCCCTAAGGATCTGATCTTTTTTACTGTAGAATCTGAGCGAATCCAATTCTCCAAACAACTATCTTTTCAATAATCTATGTAAAGCATAGCAGCACTAGGCCTTGGTCGTAACTACTTTTCCACTGGCAAAAAAAAAGGACTCCCATTCTGGAGAAGGTCCTTTTTTACCACTGAAAGGCTATGCTGGGGAGGCTAGTACCCATGAAGGCAAAGGCTGTACAGAACAGGGTAAGAAGGGTAAATGGTTTTGATCAAATGTAAAAGCTATTAGAATCCAAGTAGGGATGCCAACTCTGACTAGAGAAATTCCTGGAGATTTGGAGGCAGTGCCTGAGGATATAGTTTTTGTTGAGGAGGGGAGTTTAGTGGGGACATGATGCCATGCAGCCAAGCCTTTAAAGCTGCCATTTTCTCCATGAGAATCGATCCATGTAATCTGGAAATCAGTTGTAATTCTGGGAGAACTCCAGGCCCCACATGGAAGTTGGCAATCCAAAGAGGATGGGTTCTCTTATGGATTAAAAACTAGTTAAACGACAGGAAGCAAAAAGTAGGAGTCAATGGACAGTTCTCACAATGGAGGAAAGTAAGCAGTGGGGTCCCAAAAGGATCAGTATTGGGGCCAGCAAAAGGTAAAGGTTTCCCTTGCTCAAACGCCAGTCAAATCTGACTCTAGGGGGTGGCGTTCATCTCCGTCTCCAAGCTGAAGTGCCTGCACTGTCCGAAGACATTTCCATGGTCATGTAGCCGGCATGACTAAACACCAAGGCACATGGAACGCTGTTATCTTCCCACCAAAACGGTACCTATTTATCTACTTGTAATTTCTTTCTTTTGAACTGCTAGGTTGGCAGGAGTTGGCGCCAGAGATGGGGCCTCACTCCGTCAGGCAGCACTCGGGTCTCAGACTGCCAAGGTACTGACCTTCCAGTCTGCGGCTAAGCATCTTGACCACTGAGCCACCGCGGCCCCATATTGGGGCCAGTACTATTTTATTTCTTTATCAGTGATCTAAAACTAGTGGTGAGTAGTACGGTGAGCAAATTTGTAGATGACACAAAACTATGCAGGATGGTGATAACCAAGGCTGACTGAGAAGAACCCCAAGAAGACCTCCACAAAGTTGGTGAGCAGGTGTCAATGTGGCAAATGAAGTTGAAATGTGGCAAATGAAATGTTGATAAGAGTAAAGTGATGTACATCAGAACAAAAAATTCCAACTTCAAGTATAGGCTAATGGGGTCTGAACTTGCTGAGACTGAGAGGGGAAAATATCTTAGGGTCGTAGTGGATAGCCCAATGAAAGTGTCAACCCATTGTGCTGCAGCAGTGAAAAAAAGGAAAACTTTGTGTTCAGGATTAGTAGAAAAGGGATTGAGAATAAAAATATCATGCCCCTATAGAGATCTATGGTGCAACCTCTTTGGAATCCTGTGCATAGTTTTGGCCACTGTATCTCCAATAGGACATTGCAGAGCTGGAAAAAGTACAGAGGAGGGCAGCCAAGATAATTAGGCAGCTGGAGCACCTTCCCTATGAGGAAAGGCTGAAGAGTCTGGGACTTTTCAATTTAGAAGAGAGACTAATGGGGGACATGATAGGGGCTTATAAAATTGTGTATGGGGTGGAGGGAGTTGACAAAGAGAACTTTTTCTCCCTCTCTCAAAATACTAGAACTTGAGGGCATCCAATGAAACTGTTGGGCAGTAGGTTCAGGACAGACAAAAGGAAATACAACTTTACACAGAGAGATTAAAAGGTGGAATTTACTGTGGTGATGGCCACAGGAATAAACAGCTTTAAAAGGGAATTTGATAGATTCACGAAGGATAAGTCTATCAATGGTTACTAGCCATTGTGACTGAGGGGAACCCCCACATTCAGAGGCACTCACTAATCCTCTGAATCCCAGAGCCAGGAGGTAACATAAAAAGAAGGCCTCAGCCTCTATGACCTGTTGTTGGCTGTCCAGAGGAGCTGGTTGACCACTCTATGGCTGAGTTCAGAATGGCAGTTTGAAGCGGGAGCCAGTTGTGGCAAAAAAGCCCCAGAACAATCTGTTCCAGGTTTTCTCGCTCACATTGCACCGACTGATGTCGGAGCATACCGGGAGGAGGTGCACAGGAGCGTTCAGACTGCGGGCCTGGAGGTGCAGCTGTAAATGGCTTTTCCCTGGTAATTCGGCTATGTGCGCATGAGCACATATGCACTCATGCACATAAGAACATCCGGCTGATTTGGGGAGGATCCTGTTGCGCCGGCACTACATTGGGCGGTAGAGCGGAGCACAGTCAATCATATTGCTGCTACCTTATGAGCAATGCGGGTTGCTCCCAGCTTTTCGGGTTGGTATCCACACTTCCCGGAAGTGGAATGAAGTGGGATAAACGGGCTCTCAGGGATTTGCTACCACTTTTACCAGGTATCTTTTAAACGCAGGAGCGAAGTGGAACAGCAAGGGGAATACCAGGCAGATGTTCCTGTGTGAAAGCCCCCTTTAATCTGCTTGTAAAACATGGCTGAAATGTGGCTATAGTGGGGCAAACTGCCAGTCTGAACTCAGCCTAAGACACAGGATGCTGGACTAGATGGACCATTGGTCTGATCCAGCAAGGTTCTTCTAATGCTCTTATCTAACTCCTGTTCTGTTCGTTATATCAATAACAACAATAACAATAAAAAAGGAATCAGAGGACAGCAATCAGTCCAAAGAAGGTGAAAAATGCAAATCATATGAATGGAAGTTGGAGGGAACTGAAAAAAAGACCCAGCAACACTAAGTTGCAGTATAGAAGGCAATTAATAAAGTTTACTATTGTCAGTAAGAATGAACAAACAAAATAGTGATATATCTGATTATGGAAAAAGCCTCCTTACTGTAGGTTAGGCTCTGTTGCGCAACAAGACATGTTTTTGTTAATGTACTATGTATCAGTTACAAAGTGCCATGTGCTATACTATACTCATTTCTTTCATCCTCATAATGGCTAAAGCAAGATAGAATAACACTTTTACTGCAATTTTACACTAGACTCACCTGTGGGAACTAATTGCATCTAATGCAAGAACTGGGCAGAATACACAGCAGGTTTAAATGTTGCCATTTATGGTTACCAGATTTCCATTGGAATAAACGGATATCTATAATAATGGTGCATAGTATAAGTAAACACAGTAGTAATAGATTGCTCTGTTTTTTCTCTTCCATTGCTTTGATTCCAAGTTATTGAGAGACTGAAGTGCAATTTATATGTCTATTTAGGGGCAAAGCTGTAAGTCCAGTTCCAAACATCATGGACCCTACTCCCATGTCAATACATGTTTCTATAAATAGATGTTCACATAATTTGGACAATATAATGGTATCCAGGAAACCATTCATTTTGAGAGGTTTCTTAAGACTGATTCTAATCAAGGGGAATGGTGTGAACACCTATACAAGCAGCTAATCATTGAGAAAATTACCTATCAAGTGTGACATCTTGAGACACTTATGTCGCAAGTGTAACATATAAGTCAGGCATAAGTCTCCAATTAGAAGAGAAACTGGAAACCTATGTTACCTTCAGCATAGGCAAAGAGTTCTGGAATTAATCAGGGAAAAGCTAATATTCAGTATGCAGAATGATCCATCCTCCACTGAATTCTTAAAACAAATTTAAGCATTTCAATGACAGTTTAAAATGTCAGCATACTAGAATCCACGCAGGTCCAGGGCTGCTTTTGACTGGCATGCCTGATAAATGATTGGGTAATAAAGAGCCAGAGCACTGTTCCTGAGAAATTCAGAAGATCCTAATGGTGCTCTACTGCTCCTCTATGAATAGCAATGGTGTAATATTTCAGAGGTATTTCAATCTGAGTCTGTCATTCAGACTTCAAATCCTCGCTCAGCCACTGGCCTTGAAGAAATTAGTAGGGTCATGACCCAGCTGAAGTCAAACACTTCTAAGGAAATAGGAGAGATTAAATCAATTTACCATACATATCTGCCTTGCCTCTGCCATCATTAATGGGATGTTACAACTTCAGAGGATGGAGATGGGGCACATATATAAACCAATATCAACAGAAGGAGTAGATGAAAAGTAAAGTACTCCTTCCTTTTCTATTGTTCTATTCATTATGAATTATTGTAGTTTCTCACTAAGAACTAGCAGGCTGGATAGCTGTAAAATCAAGGGGCAGATTATTTCTTAGTTGTAAAACTTGACATCCTTCAACTTGTCTCCAATTTCAGTCTAATATTCCTCAGAGCTGTGGATAGAAGGGGTACAGACTACGTATGTTGCCCTTAGAAAAAAAAGCGTTGGTTTTTATACTCCACTTTTCACTACCCGAAGGAGTCTCAGAGCATCTTACAATCTCCTTCCTTTCCCCACAACAGATACCCCATGAGACAGGTGGGGGCTGAGAGAGCTCTGAGACAACTGTGACCCAAGGTCACCCAGCTGGTTGCATATGAAGGAGTGGGGAATCAAACCCGGCTCTCCAGATTCGAGTCCACTCCTCTTAACCACTGCACCAAAGTGGCTCTCTTTGGGGGAAAGCAAGATAAAGATGTAATAAATGATTTTTTCCCTACTTCTTGCAGGTTTCCACAATCTCTTTTACTCTAAAAAAGTAAAAACACTTTGGATATAAGAAACTCAGCCAAACCATTGGGTTATCTAGCTCAACATTTATTTATTTATTTAACACTCATCTATAAACTGATGATTACGGCAGCTGCAAGCTATTTTCTACTCTCTGAGTTGCTCCTAGCTTTGCTACCTTGTGGGTTAATGTATGATTTTTATGTTTCATAAGGAACATGCCTGTATATATAGTCAGATCATTGGGCTATCTAGCTCATATTTATTTTATAACATACCTTTTAACCTATAAACAGGTATAGTCAGATCATTGGGCTATCTAGCTCATATTTATTTTATAACATACCTTTTAACCTATAAACAGGTATAGTCAGATCATTGGGCTATCTAGCTCATATTTATTCTATAACGTATAATGCTCCCTCTAAGCTGTGGAGTCTTGTGAGCAAAAAATCTACTTTGTGAGCTACTGGCATTAAAGTTGTGAGCAAGCCATTTGGCTACTGCATAAATTAGTTTGCTTTGGAGCCATCCTTCCTGTGCTAAGACAATAATGTGTGAGCTGGAGGCCAAAAAACTGTGAGCTAGCTCAAACTAACTCAGCTTAGAGGGAACAATGATAATGTACCTTTTAAGCTATAAACAGGTTGACAGGCACCATTTCTCAGATATCTTTTTTCTGTTCTGCTACCTGACATCCTTTAATTGGAATAGCAAGGACTGAACCTGGAACCTTATGCAAAATATATTACTTTACTTCTGATATATGGTCTCCACCAACATGCAATTTTGTCCTTACAGTAACACAAAATACGTGTTGCTAAAATGACCAAGTTACATGCAAAAGATCAGCATCATTGGAAAGATTGCTACAATGAATTACATCAGTTGCAGCAGTCATACAATTAGATTCTAAATGTTAAGAAAAACCATAATTCAAGATTTGGTTGGAAAGAACAACTGGGGAGAAAAAAAAATCAAGTTAATGAAGATTATTCTCTTTTTAAAAAGGAAAAATATTCCAGAAATTGAACACTGATTGGAAAGCCTCCATACAAAGATAACAGGACTATTTTTACAACCAAATTTTCATTTTGCATGTAAAATGCTTTTCAAACAAAGGAAGGCTTTCATGGTGATTACTTTAGATCAAAATACAGGCTGGTTCAAGTGTAGCCAAAGAGGTTAAGCAGCCAAAATTGATGAAATGCATTCTGGTGCTCTCCATGTCTGTGGCTATTTGAGAATTCACTGTAGGTACAGCTGGGAAATCTCACAGATACCCTTGTCCAGATCTCAGCCATTAGAGTTATAAAAATATTTTCACATTTCCTGCAGATGGCTAGATTCTTTTCTTTGCTCGTAATTTTAATTCAGAATTCATTATGGACAGCTGTTGGCTCTGATAGAAACTAATTGCTCTTTTACTAGATTCAGCTGTGAGCAGCCAGGCTTCCTTTCCCTTACAGAATATATATAAACACTGGCAGGAAAAAATTAACTAAATACATGTGGATAAAATGAGTCATTGAGAATACTGATCAAATAATATATCAAACTACAACGCAAGTCAAACGAAATTATAGGACTTGCAGGGCATGATAAATATCTGGATATAAAGATCAGTGCTAACTTATACTGATGATAAGCTAAAGAGCAGTATTCCTATTTCATTAAAGTACACACAGAGCTGTATTATAATAAGTGGCCAGTTCAGCCAAGTGAGTGATTATCAATTCACTAGCAAGATATTCAGCAGAAATTATACATAGTAAGGCAGGTTTGGATGTAAGAATGGGGGAAATCAGCAAAAATAACTTTGATAAATCATAAAAAAAGGTTTTCTGATTATTGTAGGATGGTTTTCTGTGAAAATGGTTCTCAAAATTTTTTGTCTGCATGGACAAAATTATGTATGTGTGTGTGGACAATATTGTGTGTGTGGACAAAAGCAATACAATCAACAGAGATGTGGAAAGTGTCTAAATATTTGAGCTACTTCTTTTAGAGAAGAGACAGATCAGAGGGAGGAACTTGTTTGTAGTGCTACTAACCCATCCACAGTGTCCATGAAGAAATTCCTTTCATTTGTATTGTAAAGTCATAGTTTTCTATCTTACAAATTGCTTCTTCTACATGTTACTTTAAAATTGTGTTTTAAAGGATATGTCAAAGATTTTTGATACATATAAAAATGAATCTTCCCCTCTCACACCAACTCCTCCTGTGTCCCTTTCTCTTGACCTGTTAGCATCCTCCATCTCCCCTACACCTAGCCCACCCACCACCCCCGGTGCATCTAAAGCTTGCCAGGCTGAACTCCTCGATTTAGGGTTTAGTAAGTTAGCTTATTAAAAACACTTGCAGTAGTACTAGTGAACAAGACAGATTACTTTTCTGAACTAGGTTTCATCTGCACAGAACTCACCATCTAGGAAAATTAAACAACCTTTGAGAATAGTAATTAGGCAAATTAAATCTTCGTTGAGTAACTTACAACTATTCATATAACATATACTCAGCCATTCATACTAATGAGGAACAAATGGCTAGTGCTATGCTGTGAATTGATATATCCAGTCCATTGGTAGTGAATTGTTCCAGAAGTACTGGTATGTGGCAAATTTCTTGACTCAGTACTTGTATTAGTTGTGTTAATGAAGATGAAAATTTCAAACTGCTCCTAATCAGACTGATGAAGAAATGTGTTAGCAATTTTAGCAGGACTTACAACTTATTAAAGATGTTTAGAATCACACCCTGTCCTATACACACGCTGTCATTTCATGTTAAGACCTTAAAAGATCATTACATATGCTCAAATCAAGATCATGTCCAGCACTTGCTAACATATTACGGTATAATTAAAAAAAAGGAAGATGAAAGTGCTGGAACTAAGGAAACCCTGGAAAGGAAGACAAGGTGTAATAGAAGACAAATAGGGTATTTCACTTCTCCAGATTAAAAACAAAAACACAAAATGACAAATGCTGAAACATTTGAAAGTGCCATTTGAATCTGAGAATTATCTGCTTATTTATACAGCACATCCAACAGAAGCAAGCACACAGGGTGCTACCTGAAGGCTTAATGTTTAAAGGACATGCCACATGTCAAGAGAAGGAATGGTAGAAATAGGGAATAGGGGAGTAATTCAAAAAGAAAAAAATGTGTGAGGAAGCCTGCAAAAAAGACTTTAAAATTCGCTACTCCAACAAAGTAGTAGAATTAATATTACTATTGATAAGAGAGAGAATATCAGAGAGAATGAGGTGTGGCTTAACTGGGAAACAAAAAGGAGAAAACAGCCAAAGAAGAGATAAAAGATAAGAATAAGTAAATGAATGAAGTGATTTTATATGAGACAGAAATTTACATTTAATATTGAGGGTGAGTAGAAACCAATGGAACCCAGAAAACAAAACAGTGATACGGTCAAGGCAATTACACTAGAAAATATGATGCACAGCAGCATTCATAACAGAGACAACAGAATAGAGATAAAGACAGGCCATTAGAAAGACCATTATAGTAACCAAAACAACAAAAAAGATAAGAGAATCAACAAGTATTACAAGAAGTGCTGTGAGAAAGGAAGAAACAAATCTCAGAAATATTAAGATGAAAACAGCAAGTTTAGCAAGATTAGGGCTATGAGAAGAGAGGGATAACACAGAATTTGACACAGAGCTTGAGAACAAGTTCTAGGGTTGCCGGGTTCCCCCTGGTCACTGGCAGAGGATGGGGGGGGGGGTAGGGTTGACAGACCCAGGCTGGGAAACTTGGAAATTTGGGGATGGAGCCTGGAGGTGACAGGGACCTCAGTGGAGTTCAATGCCACCCTCCAAGCAGCAATTTTCTCCACAGGAACTGATCTCTGTAATCTGGAGATGTGTTGTAATTCTGGGGGATCCCCAGGTCCCACCTGGAGGCTGGCATCCCTAAGAACAACAGTGAACAGCAGCATCACCAATCTCTCTGTATAATAATGCTGTTTTAAAGTGGCAACATTCCATGATCTCCTATTGGCTGCGCAATACCCTCCCTCAGCCATTGGCCCATCAGCCACCACTCAAGAGTACTCACATGCCATTGGCCGGGTGCTGGGTCTGCTCCTCTTCCCCACCCACTCCCCCTTCAGCCACTCTGCCCTGTCAGAATTCCTGTCTCTTGACGCAGACACTTCTACTGCTTGCGTCCTGTGTGGGGGTAACTTTTCCCTCAGTGGCTGTTGGTAGGTGTAACGAAATGGCAGTTACCTGTGTTTGTAAGATGGCTCCTGTCTGTGGTTGTTTGTTTAAAATGTTCCACCATAAGGTTTAATTGAGCTGTAGTTCCAGAGAGGGGCCTGTAGGGGTATCACTCACTGGGTTGAATGGGGCTTCCTCATCTGCTGGACTACAGTTCCCAGCTGCCCCAAGGCAGAAAAGGGCAGGAAAACAGGGACTGTCCCAACACGCGGGGCGGCATCACTATGGACTGCAGCCCATCCAGGGAGGAGGCTGTCTTTGTTCTACAGGGGGTTAGGAAAGGCTCCTGCTGCCTGTGCTGACCAGGCTGTCCAGGCCACAATCCAGAGACGTGGGGGAACCCTGGGAGGCAGCAGAACTTCAGCCACCCCACAGTCGGCTGGACTGGGAAATCAATGGAAGTTTCCCTGCTCTCTTGGGCCAGAGAGAGAGAGAGAGGCTAGAGCAGAGAGCCAGAGGCCAGTGTGTAGGGAAAGAGGATGGCATTTAACCCCCGTGGATTTATGCCCCATTGGTTCATAGTGTATGCTTACTCCTACAGTGTGTGTGTGCACCCCATAACTGTGTAAATAGTTAGATAAATTCTTTTACTTGGGCTAATCATCTGTGTTATGCTCTGACCATAGTCTCCCCTGCTCTGCACAATACCAAAGGGAGGGAGTAGCCCAAGGAGGCAAGGAAAGGCCAGATTCTTGGGTTGCCAACTTTCCAGGGATCCCCCAAAGATTGGGTATTCCATCTCCAAAAATGGAGATTCGGCCAGAGGGGTCTCACTGTCCCTCTAAAAAGGCAGTGATGATTCAGTGGGTCATGGCAGCGAATTTAAGGAGTGAGATACGCGCACGGGATGAGGGTGGGAGGCTAACAGCTGAGTGGTAAACTGGAGCCCGTTTCGCCACGGTAGGCAACTAAGCTTGTTTCAGATAAAGGAAGGAAACTTTTTGCAGGCCTTTGTGAGTAACTCATTGGGGACAGTCCTGAGCCTAGAGTTGCCAGCTCCAGGTAGGGAGATTCCTGGAGATTTTCTGGAAGAGTCTATGGAAGCCTGGGGAGCCTATGGAGTCTGGGGAGGGGAGAGGCCTCAGCTGAACAGAATGCCATAAAGCCCGCCTTCTAAAGCAGTTATTTTCTCTGGAGGGGGGAGATCTGTTGTCTGGAGTTCAGTTGTGATACCTGGTAATCTTCAGGCTCCACCTGGAGGTTGGCTGCCCTAGCTGTAGCAGTCAGTGCTTCAGAACAGGTTCTGCTAGATCCAGGTTCTTGCTGTAGAAGCTGAGTGGGTGATTTTGGACCGGTCACAGACTTTCAGCCTAACCTACCTCACAGGGTTGTTGTGCAAGTCAAAAGAGGGAGAGGAGAATGATGTAAGCTGCTTTGGTCCCCATTGCAGAGAAAGACTACTTTTCCTCCTGGGAAACCATTGTTGCCAATCTCCAAGTGAGGACTGAAGATCACTCAGAATTACAACTGCTCTCCAGATGGCAGAGATCAGTTCCCCTGGAGAAAATGGTGGACTCTGTGGCAGTCAGGGCTTCAGAGCACGGGAGAGGCTGCAGGTGTCTGTGAGGGGGGTAATGGAAAGCTGAAGAGAGAGGGGGAAATAGGTAGGTTGATGATTGGCTGGGAAGGAGATAGGGTTGCCAATTCTAGGTGGGAAATTCCTGGAGATTTGAGGGATGGAATCTGGAGAGGGTGAGGTTTGAGGAGGGGTGGGACCTCAGACAGGTGCAATGCCATAGACTCCACCCTCCCAACCAGCCATTTCCTCCTGGAGATCACTGAAAATTACAACTGCTCTTCAGGTAGCAGAGATCAGTTCCACTGAAGAAAATGGACTCTGAGTCATTATACCCTGCTGAGGTCGCCACAGCACATTGACGCTGAGTGCCCAAGGCCTTGGCACTCTCCCAGAGCCTCCTTCTAGAGCTTGTTGTATTTATTTCCATAATGGGCCTTATTTCTAGTTTTAAGAATAAAGGAGAAAAAGACAGAAGGAAAGGGCTGGGGAAGAAGATGAAGAATTCTTTTTTTCTGAGACAATGCTTAGTCATCCAAAATGCAGCAGCAGGGAGACAAACAGAAGCAATAGGCTGAACAGGAGAAAAGAATGTGGGAGCAGAAAGATAAAGAACAGAATAGTTGGCACAAGATCATGGGGCAGGTGGCAATTTGGATCATCCTCTTCAGGATTTTATTAGCTATCAGGCCAATCTTGCTTCAAGATACCTGGCATCCAGGAGAATATTCATTCTTAATCACACATTTTTGTCTTCACTTTTCCCCCTTTAGTTAACTGTAACACATTTTAGTTAATTTACATTTTCTGTATACCTGTGCCCCCCCCCCCTGCAAAGTACAAAGAACCCATTATCTTTGCTGCGATCATAAAGGGCCAGCCATTTTGCCATTGGCAAGAACAAGATAGGGGCCTGGGAAGACTAGTGGAAGGGGGAACAATTTAGAATTTATATTCTGTAAAATCTTAGGGGCTTTGACTATCCTAATTTCTGCCACTCCCTTTTTTCCTTGGAATCTCAACTGCTCTCTGTATTCTGTTTATTAAAACATTTGTACCCAGCCTTTTCTCCCTAAACACCTCAGTGAAGCTTACAAAGTCAGCAACATTTCTGTGCCTCCCTCCTGCAGCCAATTCAGTCCTTACTAGGCCATATTTATTTTTACTTTTCCTGTGGGAAGATTTGCCAATTCTGCCCAGGCCATTGTAGGGGATGGGGGGGTATGGAGATTTGGGGAAGAAGCCTGGGAAGGGCAGGGACATGAGTGGAGTACAGTGCCATAGAGTCCACCCTCCAAAGCACCTATTTTCTCCAAGGGAACTGCTCTCTGTAGTCTGGAGACTGATTTGATTAATTTGATTTATTGGATATGTATCCTGCTCTCCCATGTCCAGGGTCAGAGCAGGTAACATCACTGGTAAAAACATATAACAATTCAACATTAACATTTCTAGTGCATACTACGGTAAAGGCAAAGTTTTCCCTTGCTCGAAAGCCAGTCAAATCTGACTCTAGGGGGTAGTGTTCATCTCCGTTTCCAAGCCAAAGAGCCAGCGCTGTCCAAAGAAGTTTCTGTGGTCATGTGGCCGGCATGGCTAAACACCGAGGCGCACAGAACGCTGTTACCTTCCCATTGACCTTCTGGTATGCAGCTTCAGCATCCTAACCTCTGAGCCACTGCAACCTCAGTGCATAAATACAAAAAATACCTAATAATAAATAATAAAATACATAATACTCTAAACCAGCAACATAATTAAAAGATGGCATAAAAACTCAGGGGGGAGTGATGTATAATCTCTCTTATCTGAAAGGAGAAGGGAGAAGAAGGGGAGAGAGGGAGAGGCCAGTTAGAGATGGAACCCATCACTGTCCTCAGCCATAGGTCTGGCAGAACAACTCTGTATTACAAGCCCTATGGAACTGCATCAGATCCCACAGGACCCAGATCTCAACTGAAAGAGCATTCTACCAGGCTGGAGCCAGGGCCAAAAAGGCCTTGGCTCTGGTTGAGGACAGCTGGACACTCTTTGGGCCATGGATCACCAGCAAGTTTTGGCTGCTAGAGCATAACAGTGTTTGGGGGGGTATACCAGAAGAGGTGGTTCCAAAGATATACTGGTCTCAGACCATTTAGGGCTTTGAAGGTTAACACCAAAAGCTTGAACCTGATCTGGTCCTCAATCTGGAGCAAGTGCAGCTGGTAGAGCACTAGTTGACTGTGTGTTGTAAAGGGCATTGCCATAAGCACCTGTGCAGCTGCATTCTGGACCAGTAGCAATTTCTGGGTCAGTCTCAAGGGTAACCCTGTGTACAGTGAGTTTCAGTAATTCAATCTGGAGGTGACCATTGCAAGGATCACTGTGGCTAGGTTGGGGGAGACAGAAAGAGAACCAACTCTTTAACCTGGCACAGGTGGTAGAATGCCAATATTCTACCATATTTATGACCTGAGACTCCACTGATAAGGAGGCATCCAGGATTACACTCAGGCTCCGGACAGTTGATCCAGGTGTTAACAGCACACCATCAAGAGCCGGGAGTTGGCATCCTAATCCCATGTCTCCCCAGCCCAGCCACAGGACCCCCATCTTCAATGGATTTAGTTTCAGCCATCTCTGTTTTAATCAACCAACCACAGCCTCCAGATCTCTGTCCAAAATCTTAGGGGCGGCATTCGGCCAGCTCCTTTTGAACAGATACAGCTGGGTGTCATCAGCATACTGGTGGCACCCAAGCCCAAAACTCCATACCAGCTGGGCGACGGGGCACATAAAGATGTTAAATAGGGACACCACACACCAGAGGGTATGGTGATGAGATCCTCTTCTCTAATGCCACCCTCTGTTCCTGATCTCAGAGGAAGGAGACAAATCACCGCAAGGCTGTCCCCCAAATCCCGTCATCGGCAGATGAGCTGTTATTCCAAGTCCCACCTGGAGGCTGGCATACCTACCCGTGGATTAATTTACAAAATCATACCTGAAAGACTCATCCCCCCCCCCCCATGTGGGCTGTCCTAAATGCTCTTACAAGTTATTTGTGTACTTAAAAAACACCTTTTGTATAACTTTTTTCAGGACTAAGACTCATGTCTTATATGAAGGGTTGCTTTTTGAGTAAATATAGTATGTTCTTTTCTGCATACCTATGGAGTCTCAAAAAATCTGATGAGCATGATGTTGCATGTAGAGGAGGCCTGTAATGAGTGAAAGTAGAAATGCCAAGTACAGAACCAAAGAAAGAGTTGGATTTGAATGGTGTTGTATCAAGCAAATACAAATTTTTGATGGCAAAAGGCAAATTTAATGCCAGAGAGAGAGAGAGAGAGAGAGAGAGAGAGAGAGAGAGAGAGAGAGAGAGAGAGAGAGAGAGAGAGAGAGAGAGAAGAGCTCTTGATCTAGTTAAGCACAACAAAT